>CM057454.1:552222500-554722500 GCA_016271365.2 Neoceratodus forsteri | reverse complement strand
GTGGAAAATTAAATATGGCTCTTTACACATCAGAGCCTGAAGTTCGGAGATCCTCCAAGCAGAAATGACTGCAACAAAAAATAATGCTTTCCAAGAGAGAAAGTGAAGCTCGCAATCTGCAGCTGGTTTAAATGGAGGTACTGGATGTGGTCCTGGCAGACAGTGACCAGACTGGGGGCCTGGCGGTAAGGGACCCGTTGGCGGGGAGTGACCATGCCACGGTCTGGTTCTGCCTGGACTTGGACGGCTAGAAGGCTGCACAAAGACGGAGGGAACTGACTTCAGGGGGATGGATTTTAAGGAAATGGAAAGGATCCTTAAAGAGCATTTGGATGTGATTGGGTCAGACATGGACGCTGACAGTAGGTGGGAAATCATCAGGAGAGGGGTGCAGGATGCTACCAGCACCTGTACAAGAGTAAGACGAAAATGCGGTAGGGCCAAAAAACCCTGCTGGTGGACCAGGGAGGTCCAGGGGGTGGTGCGGGGAAAGAAGGCAGTCTATAGGCAATTCAAGTGCTCAAAGAGTAAAAGGGATCAAGGGGAGTATGAGCTGATGGCTAGAAGGGCCACTAGGGTGGTGAGGGCGGCTAAGGCAAGGAAGGAGCAGAACCTGGCCAGGAAATATAGGAGAGGGAACAAGGGTTCTTTAGATACATTGGGGAAAAACGAAGGGTGAAGGGGCAGATTAGCAGGATTAAATCAGGGAAGAGATGGGCACAAGACTCAGGGAGCAGGCTGAGGTACTAATGAGTACTTCACCCTCAGTTTTCTCAAGGAAAATGGGGTGCTGCATCATACATGGGAGGAGACAGAGATACTGAGGAGGGGGGGATCCCACCGATCGGGCGGTCTGGGGAGAGGGGAGGCATCACTGGCAGGAGGGGGAGGCTAAGCAGTTGAAGAGGACCGGAAGTGGAAACACAGCAGAGAGTGAGGGAAGCCTCAGCTCCTTAAGACAGAGAAAGAACCGAGCCGGATAAATTACATCCCAGAGTGCTGAAGGAACTTTGGTGGATGTCCTGGCGCAAACCCTCAGGCGAGCTTTTCACCATCTCTGGGGACAGGGTGGGTGCCCCACTGGAAGGTGGCACATATAGCGCCTATCCACAAGGGGATCAAGGAGGTGGCAGGGAACTACAGGCCTGTCGGCCTGACATCGGTGGTGGGCAAGGTGATGGAGGGCATTGTCAAGGAGAGGCTAGGGAGACCTGGAAAAGTCAGGGTGCCTGGATGATAGACACCATGGATTCGTCCTGGGGAATTGTGTCAGACAAACCTGTGGAGTTTTATGACTGGGTGACGAGTGCCTTGGACCTGGAAGACCAGTGGACGTCCTCTTCTAGACTTCAGCAAGGCATTTAACTCTGTTCCTCACGTGGGCCTGTTGGATAAGCTGGGAGAAATGGGGGTGGGAACCAGATGATCAGATACATAGGCAACTGGCTCCAGGACCGGACCCAGAGGGTCGTAGTTGGTGGGATAGTCTCATTCCCAAGGATGGTCATTAGTGGGATCCCAGAGGGATCAGTCCTTGGGCCCCTCCTGTTCAACACCTACGTCTCTGACATAAGGGCAGGAATCAGAAGTGAGATGAGTCTCTTTGCAATGATTCAAAACTGGGGGTGGTGGTGGATGGGGAGGAGGGGAGGGTGGCCCTACAGGGGGACCTCGAGGCTCTGGAAAGATGGTCTAGAAAGTGGAAGCTGAGGTTCAATGCAGGGAAATGCAAGGTACTCCACCTGGGGGCCAGAAACCCAGGCCAAGTGTACACCCTGGGTGGGGGGGAAATTATGCTACAAGTCTCAATGGCTGAGAGGGACCTGGGGGTGGTTGTGTATATGTCAAGATGAACAACTCTGAGACTTGTAGGAGGGCAGCAGCCAAGGCCAACAGGATGCTGGGATACATCGCTAGAGGGATCACCTCCAGAAGGAGGGAAGTGATACTCCCTCTGTATAACTGCTTAGTGAGGCTGCACCTTGAGTACTGCGTGCAGTTTTGGAGGCCACACTTAAAGAGGGACATTAAACTCCTGGAGAGGATCCAGAGGAGGGCAACTAAAATGATTTGGGGCTTGGGGGACAGGACCTATGAGGAGAGGCTTGAAGAGCTAAATATGTACACACTGGAAGAGAGAAGGGACCGGGGGGACATGATAGAGGTCTTCAGGTACATGAAGAGGGTAAATAGGGGAGGAACAGTCAGGGTGCTTCGAAGGAAGGAAGAGGGGGCCACTAAAGGGCATGGGTGGAAGCTGGAGGGGGGAAGATTCAGGGAGAAAGGAGGAGGAGGTTCTACTTCACTGAGAGGGTGGTGGAGCCATGGAACGCTGCCTAGGGGCTGGTGGAGGCAGAGACGGTGGAGGGGTTCAAGAGGGGTGGGACAGGTATAGGGAAGGGTTCTGGAAGCAAAATCCAATGCAGCAAGAATATCCGAACTGGGAAGGGAGAAGCCAGAGAAGGCTAGGGCAGCAAGGTCAGCCCTCAGGGGGGCTGACCAAACGAAAGGAGACACGTAAAAGACCATTAGGCCTATTCCTGCTGGCATTTTAGTATGTTAGTGTGTTAGTAAGGTTTTCCAGAACAAAAGAAGGTCCCAGGGAGGGATGAGGTCCCTGATGGGTGGCTTCATGTGAAGGATACCACGCAGAAAAGTGCGTGCAAGATCCGACTGTGCCAGAGTTTTTCCCTGCATAGGTGCATGATAAGCTGACACTGCAGAGCGGTACATCTTTACGGAAGTCTAGCTAAGGCCTGAGCCAGAAAGGGAAAGGAGGTGTTCGAGGACCGAATTCACTGGGCAAACAAGTGGATCTATGTGATGGCTGAAGGCCCAAAGATAGAAGAGTTTACACTTCATGGCATATGAGGCCCTAGTGGAGGGTTTCCTAGTGGCTACCAAAACGTCGGCTACTCTGGCCAAGACCCCAAAGCAGGAAATGGCTAGATCTGTAGAGCCACGCATGCAGGTGTAAGGATCTCAGGTCTGAGTGGACTAAAGTCCCGTTGTCTTGAGAGAGCAGCTGAAGTAGGGGAACCAAATCTGTCTAGGCCAGAAGGGCACCATTAGACTCATGCCTGCCCCTTCTAACTGCAACTTGAGAAGAACCTCTGTATCAGGGGAAAGGGAGGGAAGGCGTGAGGCATCTCCTGTCCAATAAAGGGACAACGCTCTCACCAAAAACATTAGGCCTGGGATCTAGCAAGCAAAAACTGGGCAGTTTTGCACTGTGGGATGCAAAAGGTCCAACTCTGGCAAACCCCACATGTCAAACAGGTCTTGTACTGACCGACTGTTGGAGTTCTCACTGTGGGTTCTGGATCTTGACCGCTTAGGACGTCTGCCAATGTCTTTTGCACACCTGGGAAGTGAACTGCCAAGATCACTATATGATGAGCTATGGCCCATTCCCAAACTCTCATGGCCTCGCAGCAGAGCTGGTACGAGTGGGTTCCTCCCTGTTTGTTGATGTAGAACACCACCAACATGTTGTCCATCTGGACCAGGAGGTGTCCTGGAAGTAGATCGGTTTGCAATGCTTGCAAGGCATATAGGATGGCCCTCATTTCCAATACATTGATATGCAGAGACTCCTCTATTGGGGACCACAATCCTTGAGTCCTGCGGTTGTGCAGATGTGCTCCCCAGCCTGTGCCGGAGGCATCTGTTGTCAGGATCTGCGAAGGCAGTATCCTCTGGAAGGGGGTACCTGCCGAAAGGTGGGATGGCGACAGCCACCACTGGAGGGTTTGTTGTACTGGTCCTGAGATTGAGACAAGCTGGTCGAGACTGTCCCAATGCTGATACCACTGACCCTCAGCATCCACTGGATCATCCTCATATGCAGTCAGGCTAATGGTACAGTGACAATGGCTGCCACCATGTGACAGAGTAGAAGACATAATGGCCTCTCCTTCGGAGGGCTGCTGCCACTTCTGCCAGGCACTTAGTGAAAACCCTTGGTGCCAAAGACAGGCCGAAGGGCAGCGCCCTGAATTGGTAGTCCTGACCCTGGAATTCAAATCTTAGGAATCTCTCGGTGCCTGGCTATCAGGATGTGTAAATACGCATCCTGCATGTCCAGGGATGAAAGCCAATTCCAGTGTGGATCATGGGTAGTAGACCCTGTAGAGTGACCATCCGAAACGCCTGTATCCCACGAAGTTGTTGAGATTCCTGAGGTCTAGGATGGGTCTTAGGTCTCCGTTTCTTGGGTACTAGAAAGAAGTGAGACTAGTACCCATGTCCCTTTTGAGCAGCTGGCACAGGCTTTATTGCTCTCTTGTCCAGCAGAGCCTGAAGTTCATCCTGGATGACAGCAGCGTGGGATTAGGAATAATGGGAGAATAGGAGTGGTCTGTCTGGAGGTATCTCGATGAATTCTATTGAGTGTCCCCATTGAATCATCTGTAGAACCCACTGGTCGGAAGTGACCATCCTCCAACCCTCTATAAAGAGGGAAAAGCGGCCTCCGACCGCCTCTCCTGCTAGATCTGTCTGGAGAGGAAGGTTCGGCCAAAAGTCAGGTGTTAGTGGCAGTGAGCAGAGTGAGCTGGGTGGGCTTGGCTGACATTTGTCCCGCGCTTCCTGAGCCATCGAAGGGGCCCTTGCGACTGTAGCCTTCTCCCTGCTGCAGTTGGTGCTGATATCTGGGTTGTCGGCCAGATATGCCACGAAAATGCTGTTTTCGAAATGGTTTTTGTTTGAGTTTGTACATCATCTGGACTGAGCACACTGCTTTACCAGAGTCCTGTATCCTGGTGGTGATCTTTTCGGATTCTTCTCCGAAAAGGACGGAGCTCTTAAAGGTGACGTCTAAGATGCCTTCTTGGACGTCTTGGGCGAAGCCAGAGACTCTAAGCCAGGAGTGTCGTCTGATGCATACCCCCATAGCAGCTGCTCTGCTTACTGTGTCTGCTGAATCACAGGCCAATCTAAGAACATGAGTGCCTATGTCTGAACCAGTCTGCACTAGTTTTTCGAGCTCAGCCTTCTGTGGACAATCTGGTAAGTCCCGGACCAAGTCTATCCCTTGTTCCCACATGGCGTTTTGAATCTGCACCATGTGGGTAAGGAAATTAAGAGATCTGATAGTGCAGGTGGCCGAAGGGTATACCCTCCTGCCCATTGAATCCAGCTGTCTGGACTCTATGGTCCGGAGGCTGTATACTTAAATGTTTAGATCTCTGGGGCCTGTCATGAGCTGCCGTAATAACAATGGAGTCAGCTATCGACTGTTCACCTAGAAAGGGTTCTTCTCTGGGTGCCCTACAGAGGCAATCTGCCTTCTCTGGGAAGTGGATGGGTGTTTCCATGCTGCCTGGGTCACAACCTGAAAGGTATCCACCAGAGGTACTACCACTGGTTTGGGGTCTTTCTGGGGCAAATATTTGGCCAGTCGATGCCTTTCGGGGTCAAGATCCTCAGTGCCCCAGCCCATGTTCGAATGAATGTGGCGCATGACCTCCATAAATGAGGGATCTTCAGGTGGAGACCTTGGTGTGTCTCCTGGACCAGTGATGGGAGGACCTCCGACCTAGACCTGCACGCCAGTGCTTACGCTGTCTTTCTGTGAAGCCTGAAGAGCTCCTGCTCCTGCTCCTGTCCTGGAGCATCTTCTGAGGCACATGAGACCCCTGTTGACTGGTGGAGGGGTGGCCTTGGGCGGGGAGTAGGCTCGTTAGGTGGTGAGATGGTTCCAGGGGCTAGGCTCCTCTATGATCGTACATCTGGCTAAGAGGACGTCAGCTTTGATAGTGTCCCACCAACAGCTAAACAGGCCCTTGACCTGCGACAGTTGGAGTGTTGGCTCCTGGTCCGGCGTCAGCCGGTTCGACAGACCTGGCTCCTGACCCGTCTTCTGGTCTGGGGTCGGAGTTGGCGGCCTTGGTGTACCTGTCGTCAGCCCTGCAGGCGGGGACAGGGCTTTAGGCAAAGGGCCAGGGTCGTCAGCCGTTTTGTCAGGTGAGGCTGATGCCAGACTACCTGACGGTGGGTCACTGCGTACGTCGATCAGGGACGGCTGTGCAGCTGATGATGCTATGGTCGTGGTAGTTGGGGCCTTAGGCTGGGTTGGAGGCCTGACGTCGGGCTCCCTGACCTGGTGACAGGTGTCATCCAGCGACCTACCTGTAGCCATCGTCCATTTGTCGGACCTCGAGGCCTGGCAACGGAGTGTGTCATCAGCCAGCAGCTGTTTCTCTGTCGCCCTTTTCTCCGGCATCAGCTTAAGCAATGTTAGACCCTGGGGGGTTGAGAGATGGACCTCCCAGAGGAGTGGCTCAAACCCCCGCATCTTTCCAGGGAGTCAGCGCCTGAGGTGACTGACTGGATGACACTTCCACGGGTCTGTCGCTGAAGGAGGGCCTGACGTTGGTGTCTGAATGGCAGCCAGAGGAGTGTGCGGTGGCCGGATTTTCAGAGGGCAGCAAGGTGGAAGACCTCACTTGAGGCCCCTGTTACCTTTACCAGGGCGGGTGGTCTCACTATCGCCAGCTGGGTAGGAGAACGCGCTGTCTGGGAGGCTGAGAATGAACTCCTCCAGGAGGCAGATCGTGAGTTGGATGACTTAGATCTCGATTGGGATCTGTCTTTTTCCCTTTCTCTCCACTTCTCCTTGTGGTGATGTTTTCCCAATTTTTTGTGAGAGGGGCCCCTCCTTGGAAGAAAAATCCTTCTACATGGCAGCTAAGTTCTGCTCCGTTCAGTAGGCCTGGAGGGTCTTCTGGTGGCGTATCCTCATCCTCCTGTTGGACTTTTGGCAGTGTGTGCAGGCCTCGGTATCGTGGTCTGGGCCTAGACACAGTAGGCAGGCTGAATTGTCCGTCTACTTAATGGAATCTGTTTGCGCGGACACTACTTGGACTGGTGCCGATTGATAGATGATGTCCGGGAAGTCAATATGTAGATAACAAAAGTATAGAAAAACTAACTTTTCGGTAAATAAACCGTTGAAACGCGTGTAAGATGGCGGTTGATCAAAGCTGAAGGCATCCGTGGAGCCGATGCATGTTAATCGACGGCGGGAAAAGAACTGAGGGAGTGCCCCTCTTATACCACATGGGACATCGGGGGCAGTCCCTCGCTGTATACTGCTAGCTAGAAATTTTCTGCGGGGTCCTGCCGCCTTCAGTCATACTTGCGTTACCTGCTGCAAGAGCTCCATCTTGAAGTACCATCACAATGATATCTGCCATTTATATTAACTTCAAAATCTTTATCTGACAACTTCATTAATAAACCAGAAATATTCCATCAGTACAAAATCAAGCCAGTATGTCCAGAGTGTTGCTTTACAAAATCCAGTCAGTGTGTCAAGAGTGGTGCTTTACAAAATCCAGTCAGTGTGTCCAGACTGTTGTTTATCTAGCCAGCCTTCATTTGTTTCATGTAAACATGCATATCTATTAATGCGTTGCCAAGAAGAAATAATCTTAACTATTCTTTGATTTTGCGTATATCTGTTAGTTTTAAACTACTCTCCAGTTCTTTGCCTTTCCCTTGTTACAGCTGCAAATCCACGTGTTGTTATAATCAAAAAAATTCATGCCTATGTGATCTAGTTTCTTCTCTGCTTCTCTTGACATCACTAAAGCTACCCACTTATCTCCCAGTAAGATATCAACTTTACCATCATTTGAAAAAGCACTTTCAACACCTTTACAAGCTAAATTCCTTTCCTTCCCAGATGTATTTTTCATCATTTTTTAAAAATTGACACAATTTGCCTCACTGATGATTCGGTTTGTTTTTGTTTTATAAATACCAAACACTGGAATAACATTTTCTGTTTCATTTTCAGGGATGGACAGTCTGAACAGTAGGGATCTGTACTGGAACTGCTGTCCTTGGACGCAGAATCGGAGAAAGCGGTGGTGACATGGGTGAACGGGGACGTGAAAGTATGCATCTTGCAGGTCCCGTAATGCCAGAAACAAATCTTCTGGCTGAATCTGTACTATGGTGGGTCGCAGAATTTCCATTTTGAAGTGATGCAATCTTATTCTTCAGTTAAGACGTTTGAGGTCCAGCACTGCCCTGAAGCATCTGGTCATATTTGGATCAATGAAGCAGATGGAGTACTGGCCTATGTCTTGTTCACTGCATGGTACCAGATGTCCTGCTATGAGGTCTCTGGCTGAACACATCCAGTAGCACCTGCACTTTTGTTGGGTCATGAAATACTGGTGACTGAAGAAAGATATCTGTTTGAGGAGGGACCAAAATTCTATTGAGTATCTTTTGTAGACTACGTCCCAACATCCAGTGATCTGAAGTGATTTCCATCCAACAGTTGGAAAAGAATAACAGTCTCATTCCCAATGGAGGTTCCAGACAGGGGACAGGCCAGATCTCAGTATAACTGGTTCCAGAAACAGTTAAACCAATAACTCGAACAATGCTGCCAAGCATTCCATATGAAGTGTCTCTTGCAGCAGAGACAATTTAGTGTCTGAGACCTGCTTGATTATAGCCTCCAGCTTCCGGCCAAACTGAAGCTCCCCTAAAACGGCATAATTTCTAACCGATGCCTGAGATGAACTGTCTGCTGCCCTGAGGTGAAGCCAGTGAGCTCTCCATGCCAAAATTGAAGATACAGTCAACGCTGCAGATAACTGCAGCAAATCATAAGTAGTGTCCATCAACAATCCAGCACCAATGCAGAGGAGCGACATGGAATGTGTTGCTCTGGAGTCGTAAGGAAAGTTGAAAGCGATGTCAGACAGCCAGCAGGCTACAGCCCAGGTAATACAGGCAAATGCAAGTACTGCCTTCATGGATGCCTCTGCCACCTCATAAACTTTTTTCACCACTGACTCCACTTTTCTGTATAATTTGTCCTGAACAGAACTGAAATTTTCTTTATACAGTAGGTGTGCATACAGGCAGTTTCTCAGGTCTTTGCATCTTGTTGTTCACCTTGTAAACCTTCTAAATCACTGTGCTGAGGACTTCCTGTCACGTCACATACTGGGAAAGTTCTGTTCTTCTTGGTAACTCTTTTTAAGAGTAAGCCTTCTTCATTTCCTGATGAGGTTCCTCCTCCAAATCCAAGGTAATGCATGTCTGCTTCATAAGAGTGCTAATATGCTCCAAGTTAAACACCTTGCCCACTCTTTCCATCGAATGATTCTCATCAGAGAAAATATATTCTCCCTGTTCAGCTGAGGAAGGGGCACTGGACAGAAGCCCCCACCATGCAAAGGTGCATGGATCTATCTCGATAACAGGAAAAGTCTCTGGGACAGGGCCTAAAGAAGTCATCCAATGACTTAAGAGAGTGGCAGTGGATCATGAGCATGGTTCCTTTTCTAAGGCTGTGCAACGCACATGACATCTATAATGGTGTCAACTGTCTTAACGAGTCTTGTACACTGCAGGGCATCTCCTTCAGCCTGAGGTGATGGTGACCCTGATGCCTCTCTAGATTTGACAAGGAGAGATGAGACGCATACTTGGACTTGTTTATCGGCGCAGAACAGGAGTTAGATGCAGCTTTGCACTCAGTCAGTTCACTGACAGAGGTGGGAAGAGCCATGAGCGTCATTATTCTTGGAGGAAAATGCCTTATGATAGGAAGGGCAACAGCAGCCAGCAACGGTGAACCAAATCCTAGTCTTGCATGATTTGCACTGCAGTACCTTAGACCTGGCTTTCTTAAACTGACTAGTAGTAGCAGCCATGCTGCCAACCATCCAAGTGAAAAAAGTAAGAGCAGCAAGAGGCAGAGCTGAAAACAAGAGGTAACAGGTTAGAGGCAACAAGGTTCTCAGTGCTGGCTACAGTGCAGGATGAGGAGGAAGAAGAACTCACCGGATGGGGCAGGAGAGTGCAGCGGGACTGGCGACCCAGAGAACGCTGTATGGCATGGCAGGACAGGATTTGGATGGGTAATGTGAAGGGGAAATGGTTAGGAGGGTGGGCAGGGGCTACTACTAAGGAGGGGTATGGGAAGAAAGGGTTAAGTATTGATGAGAATGATGGAGTTGAAGACGGGAAGGCACGGGGGGGTGACGAGCAGGTAGCTGAGGGACACAGTAGGGTGGGTGATGAGATGGAGGAAGTGACTGGGGAGGAGGCGGGTGGGGCAGGGGCCATCAGAAATATGCAAGTTGGGGTAAAGGGTTAGAACCGGGGCCAGGTAAATGAAGAGAGAATGGGGCTAAAACATGATAAAGGGGGTGTCTCAGTGCTGGGAGACTCCAAACTAAAAGGGGCGAGATGGGGACATAAAGGGGAACGGCATGGTTGCATATGGGTGGAGTGCATGCCAGAGATGACGGCAGGTAGGGTGGGACAGTTTATCCTTAAGTATACAAAGAGGGGAAGGGAGAAACCTTATATCTGAGTGCACTTGGGCATGAATGACTTGGAAGGAAACACAGCCAAGGATGTTTAAGAGTGGTTCCTAGAGCTGGGCAAGTTGTATGATGAAACGGGGAGCTTGGTGACCCTCTCGGAGGTACTCCCAATACCCAGAGCAAGTGCTGCAAGGAAACTGAGAATAGACTAGTTTAACACTTGGCTGGGGGCCTGGTGTCAAACCAAGGGGTACGGGCTGGTGGTGAGTTGGGGTGGAACTTGGGATAGCAGCATCCTGTATGCCAAGGACATGTTGCACTTGAGCAAGGAGGGCTGAAAGGTATTAAAACAGAGACTGGGGAATACATAGCAACCAGGATGGATTTAAACTAGGTGTGGAGGGAGGCAAGTAGGTGGAAATCAAACAAGGTATTTGAACCAGTGAGACAAACAGGCTTACCCCCATACCAGTAGTGTTGGGACAAAGGAGTGTTCATACAGGGTAAGAGTAATGGTGCACAGAAGGGAAGGTGGGAAGGACAAATATGGAAGAGTAGTCTCCTTGAATGCAAGGAGCCTGGGGAACAAAATGGCCAAGTTGCAGGGTCTCATGGCAGAGGGGGAGGTGGACATAGCGGCCATCACCAAAACATGGGCCACCCAATACCATCCCATGGTACAGGATACACCATTAGGATAGGCAAAAAGGGAAAGGGGGTGGCGATTTATGTGAGGGATGGGATAAGATGTGCCAGGGAAGGGGGGAGATGGGCAGATCAGAGGCATTATGGATGCAGTTCAAGGATTCAAGGAACAGGATACTTAGGATGGGGCAGTGTACAGACCACCATCTCAGGCAGAAGATGTGGACGGAGAACTAGCACAGCAGATAAGGAGGGTCAGTGGGAAGGGTAGCACTGTGATAATGGGGGACTTCAGTCTGCCTGGGGTAGACTGGAGCACCCCAGCTACCACAAGTACTAGGGAGCAGGTCCAATCAATTTCGGCGACGTACATTCCGAGCACAGGAAAATGGACCGGGGACTTCGAATTTCAATGTTAATGTGGAGGCACCCTACTAAAGGATTCTTCACCCAGGGGTGCATGTTGGGGGTGCAAATTTAGGGGAAAAATTCGACCAGGCACAAAAATAGGAACACCCGACCCAAACCCAGACCCCCTACAGCTTTAGGCTGCAACCCACCCACCACGCTATATGGGGCCAGCTGGCAGCCCAATGCCAACCATACCAGGCCAACCCTCCTTCCCTTCCATCATGCTCGCCCCCCACGCGCGATACATATAGAAATGTCCTGCCGCTATATGCATGAGCCTCCATCCTGCTGCCATGCGCGAGCCTCCCATCCTGTCGCCTCCTCACCCCTCTCCTGTCTCAGCCGCAAGTGGGTCACCGTTTTGGTAGGTGCCCCCTTGCGGCTATCCCACATCTCAGGATACCGAGGAGGAATAGGGAGGATATGAGTGAGACCTTTAAATAGATGAGGGGAATAAACAAGACTGGAACTAACAGGATTTTTAAGTTGAGGGAAGGGAAGGACACAAGCGAACATGGTCAGAGACTGGAGAGTGAAAGATTCAGGAGAGAAATGAGGAGACACTTCTTCAGGGAAAGGGTGGTGTCTATGTGGAACGTGCTGCCCAAGGAGGTGGCGGCCTGTAAGTCAGTAAGCAGTTTCAAGAGGGGATGGGCAAAGTGAGGGAAGGGTCACCGTGGGGGGAGCAGCTGCAGTGTAATGGGTTGCTAACTACTCACTCAAGCAGACTTGATAGACCATATGGCCTGTTTCTGCTGGCAGTTTCACATGTTTGTATGTATATTCATATGAGAGACACCTACTGATCCTTAAAACAAGAAAGAAGGTAATGATGTACCCTGTACATTTAGTTTAGAATACAGTCCAGTACCCAGAGAAATGGGTGGCCTCATACATAGATACTGGCCCTGCTAAAGAGTGACAAGTCACTGCAGACAGTTACAGGTGACAAACCAAGAGTCACATTTAGAACAGGAAGAGGCCGGTGGTGTAGAGGGCTGAGGGCAGTGGCGCAACCACCGACCACGCTGGAACCCCGGGTTAGGGAATGGACTTGGGACGCTGGGGCTGGCAGGGAAGGAGAGGAGTGTCCATAGGACTGCTCTCCTCTCCTGGGGTGGTAGTGGGGTTGATGTTGGCACATGGCAGCCCCCGTGGAGACCAGGAGACAACAGACGACATCGGGATGTGTCAAGGACGGCCAGTCTCGACCTCTGGTGCTGCTCATGTCCCTGCCAAGTCCTGTCGCAGCAGCACCCCGGCTGGCACTGGCTTGCCCTCTGGGCTGGTGCATTCCCCTCGGAGGAGGAGGGGACCCATCCGAGAAGGGCTACTCCGGGTTACCCTGGGCCAGCTGTTATATGGGACCAAGGATCGGAGGAGCGTGATCACAGCCAGCACTGGTAAACCCGAAGGAGAGGCTGAAGTGGTGCATGCAGGAGGAGGTAAGAAAGATAATACAAAAAAAAGAACAGGAAGAAACTTGGGGACATCCTTACCAAAAGTCATTTCCAGAGAACTACACTGAGAGCAGTACTAGTAGTTGGTAACCTACAGACGGGAGGGCTTCCATAAGTCTTGAAACTGTAATATGTTGCACATACGCATCTATGGGTAATGTATATACAATCCCTTGAACATGGTTTGTTTATTTATTGAAATGTTTCACCAGGAAGACACACTGAACAACAAATTGCTCATCTCCGGTGTGACCGGGGGGGGGGGGTAGTACAGTGGCTGTAAACAGTGATTATACATATGATTAACAGTTAAACAGGAGGGATCTGGTACAGAAAATAGAACAACAATAATGTACACAATTATGTAATTTTACAGTTTGTACAATACAATGCAACTACTGTAAGTAATTTTTTTTTTTTTTTTTTTACAATTGAGAACAGGTAAGCAGTACAATTACACAATAAAAGTGCTAGTGGAAGGAGGAGTATGAGGGCCAGGGGAGTAGCTAGAGGAGGGAGAAACATGTAGTCAGAGGGGGTCAGGATTATTACCATCAACAGGTACTAAGTCCATTTGAGTGAAGCATTATAGAGCTGATCAAGGGTAGCAGCTCTGGTGGCACTGAAAAGTGAGGGATAAAATGGACGGAAATTTAGCACAGGACATACAGGGGCAGGGTCTGGCTAAATAAGTGCAGTGGGGTACGAAGGAGAGACAAGAGGAGAGGAGAGAGGGGGGAGGTGGGGGTAAGGGGAGGGAGACAAGTCTTGCCTAGATCTAACCCCTCCAGGATGCTGAGAACCATGCCAGAGCAGAACCAGACAATGACAATAAGTTGGGATGGAATAAATAGGGGGTTTCGGAGGGAGAGGCAAGTCTCGACTAGATCTATCCCCTCCATGATGCAGAGAAACCCTGCTAGGGGCAGAACCAGGAGAAGACAATCAGGATGAGAAGGAAGAGGAGGAGGGCAGGGGAATTACAGAGGAATAGAAGGTATGTAGGGAAGCCAGACAAATCTGATAGGTTTCTTTGACTGGGTGACCAAAGCAGTAGATCAGGGAGGAGCTGTGGACATGGCCTACCTAGACTTTAGCAAGGCATTTGACACAGTCCCACACAAAAGATTAATATACAAGTTAGCCAGCCTGGGAGCTGGTCCCAAGATGACAGCCTGGGTAAAGAATTGGCTGAAGAATAGGACACAGAGAGTAATAGTAAATGGAGTCCACTCTGAAGAAAGGAGGGTTACTAGTGGGGTACCGCAGGGTTCAGTATTAGGACCGGTCCTCTTCAATGCCTTTATAAGCGACACTGCAGAGGGACTGGAAGGAAAAGTATGTCTCTTTGCAGATGACACAAAGATCTGCAACAGAGTTGATGCACAAGGTGGGGTGGAAAGGATGAGAAGGACCTGACAAAGTTAGAGGAATGGTCAAATGTATGGCAGCTTAGATTCAATGCTAAAGTGCAAGGTAATGCACCTGGGAAACAAAAACCCAGGGAAGAGTACACAATGGGGGTGAATATAACAACAACAAAAAATGGAAAGGGACCTGGGGTAGTCATATCAGATGACCTAAAGGTGGCAAGCAATGTGAGAGGGCAGCAAGGAGGGCTGGGGGGATACTGGGATGCATAGGGAGGCATCACCAGTAGAAAACAGAAGTTATTATCCTCTGTACAGACAGCTGGTGAGACCCCATCTGAGTACTGCGTGCAGTTCTGGAGACCCAATCTCCAAAAGACATAGACAGGATGGAAGCTGTCCAGAGGAGGGCATCTAAAATGGTGCAGGGTCTGCACCGGAAGACATATGAATAGAGACTTAAGGAGCTTAATATGTATAGCCTTGAGGAAAGGAGGAGAGGGGGACATGATAGAAACTTTCAAGTACCTCAAGGGAATCAACAAAGAAGAGGGCAGCATCTTTCAAAAAGAGGTGCAAGAACAAGGGGCACAATTTGAAGATAGAGGGGGGCGCTCAGAGGTAATTTAAGGAAGTATTTTTCACAGAGAGGGTTGTGGATGCATGGAGCGGCTTCCGAGGAGGTTGGGGAGTCAAAAACAGTGGTGGAAATTCAAGCATGCATGGGACAATCATAAGGCAATTCTAGGGGTGGGGGTAGGAAGAAGTAGGCTGCTGGTTAACTAGGATCTGCAGCTTATCCACTAGGTAAGGAAATGGGCAGACTGGGTGGGCCATGGTCGCCTTACCTCACAAATTCTATGTTCTATGTAGATGTGGGGAGAGGAGCAGGATACATGTTAGGACTAGCTCCTCCAGGGCGCTTGAGAACCTTGCAAGGGAGCTGAACCCAGGGCAAGGATAAATTAGTAAGAGAAGATGAAAGGGGCAGTAGTACAACAGAGGTTGAGGCAGGGGGCTTTGTGGGTGGGAGGTGGGTAACAAGCTGCGTAAAAGGCTCAAAATGAAAGGGTTTAAGGAGGATTAAAGCAGTAGCAGCTAGAGGAGAGATGGTTATGTAGAACAGAGGCAAGGGAGTAGGGTAAGGAAGAGTGCCGTATGTGGGGGGGAAGGGAGAGTTCAAGAGTTCTGGGAAGCAATGGGCGAAACCTGTCTGTCCAATGAGTGTAAAACGGCGGGGGACCAGCAAGCAGCGAATATCTGTGGATCTGAGGCAGTGGGAGGGAAGTGGAGGGGTAGAGAGGGAGCTTGAGAGATGTGTGTTTGTGTGTGTGGGGTGGGGGGGGGAGTTCCCAAACCAGAATTTAGAACTGAGTTTGGCACAATGAGCGATGCGCCTGTTAGCAAGCAGGGGAAAAGACAGGGCATGGTAGAGGACACAATGATGGGTGTGAGATGGGGCATCAAGGACAAAGCAACAGAAAGAACTGTGGAGAGAGTCCAATCTGGTCAGGGAGGATTTGGGAGCGACACCACAGACTACACTGCAGTAGTCAAAAATGGGGAGTATCATCTTCTGGACCAGTTCACACCGTGCCGTAGATGGGATGCAACTATGATTCCAGTATAGGGCGCCAAGTTTGGGGTGCAGTTTTATCAGGATAGCATCAATGTGGCCAGAGAAGTTGAGGTGCTGGTCCAGCCAAACCCCAAGGTATCTGAATGAGGAGGTGTCCTCGACGATTGTCCCATCCAGGGTGTGGAAGGAGGGTAAGGGGTAAAGCCTAGAGAGTCTCTGCCAAGTGTCAAAGGTCATGGAGACAGTCTTCTTGGCATTCAGAAATAACTGATGTGAGGCAAACCAGAGCTGAACCTGATGAAAATCGCGCTGTAGGGTGGTTGCTACATCAGCAGGACACTTGCCATATGAAAATAAGACAGTGTCATCGGCATAGATGTGGATTGAGGAAGAAGGGGAGCAGACTGAGGGCAAGTCTTTAAAAGAAGATGGAGAAAAGAATGGGACCTAACACAGAGCCCTGTGGGACTCCTGTGGAGATGGAGGAGACTGCATCCTGTATCTTGACTGACTGCGTTCTGCCTGAAGATATGCTCTAAACCAGTTAGTGGCAGGAGTAGACAGACCAGTTGCCATAAGGAGTCAAGAAGCAGGGCATGAGACTGTATTGAAGGCCTTGGCAAGACTGACAAAGATGGCAGAGGTGATGATGCTCCTTGTCCATCCTGGTAAGGATGGAATCAATGAGCCTGAAAGTTGTGTGGGGTGAAGAAAGAGGTCAGAGAAAGGAGGTAACTTGGGAGAGAACTAGGTGTTCTTGGAGCTGGCAAGGGAGAGGGAGGAGAGAGACTGGGCGAAGTTGCCAGGGGAGGAAGAGTCGCTGCTCTTAGGAGAGGTAGGATCATTGCATGTTTCCAGGATGAAGAGACTGATGAGGATGAAAAGGAGAGGTTTAGAATTAAAGAGAAGGGATAGGCAACAGCTGGTGCTGAAAGATAAAGGAGTTTATGGTCTAGGTCATTAGGTGAAGAGCCTTCTGAGGGACTGAGAAACAGTAGGGCAGCAAGAGTTTCATCAGGAGAGACAGCGGAAAAGGAGAAGGAGGGGTGGGCATGGGAGAGATGGGGCAAGAGGAAGGGAGTGGGGCGGAGGCTAGTGGGGAGGAATTTAAGGAGGACAGAGGCGCATGAAGTATAATATAGTAGCATTCGGGACTTGGTATAATCTGTTGGAAGCTGAGTGGCCTTATGTTTTCTCCAAGCTTTGTCACATTCCCTAAGGCAGGTCAGTAAATCGGGGGTGATCCAGGGATGATGGTTTCCATGAATTCTAGTGCACTTGAATGGCACAAAAAAGTTCCAGATTGCTAGGAATTTTCTTTGAAATATGCAAGGGCATGGTCAACAGATGATGCGAAGGTTATCGGGGCCCAATCAGAGGTGGCTAGATCACGAAATAGGGGTTAAAGTCAAGGGCGAATGGCGGGAGCTGCATGATTTTGTGAGGTAGTTTGGGTCTATGGACCTTTCTGATTAGATAAATTGAGTGATGATCACTGAGGGCATCCAGAAGGATGCCTGATTTAATAATTCAGTGGGGGTGTGAGGTGAGAGCCCAGTCTATCAAGGAGTGGTTATGGGTTTTATGATTTAAGTGGGCGGGCTCAAGGATGAGTTGGGAGAGATTTAGGGCAGAAATGTTGTTGCGTCTTTTGGAGGTTGTAGAAGCCAGCCAGTTAAACTTTACATCGCCAGTATATATAACTCACCAGTGTGTGAGAGGGAGGTTATAGTGGTAATGAGTTCGATAACATCGGAGGGCTTGATTCCAAGGCGACAATAGATTCCAGCTACGAAGACTGGAATAGAGAAAGGCATGGCAATGTCTATAACAAAGGCTTCATAGGTGGAGGGCAGGGAGGATGAAAGAATAGTTGTGACTGAAGAGAGGACAGGATATACAAGGCTACTCCGCCTCTACCGGCCCTATCCTGCCTGATTATGGAGTACCCTGGGATGCAGACAGACTGATCAGCCAGGTTTCAGTCAGAATTAAAATATCAGGTGTGAGGAGATAACCATTGGTTGTGGAGGGTCTACTTTTGAAATATGACTGCAGATGTTTAAGTGGAAGATTTTCAGACCTTTGGAGAGGCTGAAGAAATAAAGGAGTTATGCACGTTAGAGTTAGAGAAAACAGGCAGAGGATGGGGCAGTGGGGCTGGGGTTGGGATGGATATTACCTGAAGAGTAGGTAGGAGGGCGATAATAATGAAGGAGTTTGGACTTTGCGAAGATTGAGGATTTAGAATTTAATTTGGGGGGTGGGGACTTGTTAAGAAGGTGATTAGAAGGCGAGGAAAGCTAGCTAACTAGGAACTGAGGATAGGGTGGGGAGTGGGGAAATGAGTCCAGAGTATTTGAGGATGATGAGTAATGGCAAAGATAGAGGTAGGAGCTATGAGGACTGGAGGAAAAGGCACGGCAGGCTGTTTGGTGGGATTGCTCAGTAAGCCAGGGAATATAAGCAATAGATAAGGATCAGGAGGAGAGGGATAGAACAGTGAGGAGAAGACATATTGGAAAGAAGGCAGTGGAACTGATTAGGACTATGAAAGCAAGTACTGCATTTAGAGAGTACAACCCTGGGAGCTTGACATGGACTGAAGGTGCTTAGGGGGACTTAGTAAGGAGACAGTAGCAGCTAGCTTGGGTAAACCAACAAGATTAGAGAGCCAACTAGTGCTTGAGCCAATAGGCAAAGTGGGAGGTGAACTGGGAGTGGCCTATGCACATTTAATAGCGGCTGGGGTCAGGGGGCGGGCAGGACAAAAAACAGAGAGCAGTAGTTCAGAGCAGTAGCAGAAGGAATCTGAAAGGAATGCGCTCTAAGCAGACGAGCTGCGGTGTCCAATGGGGAGCCGTGGAGTCTCCGGAGCCATCCAACTGCGCTGCGTGCTACCCGAGCAGCTGAAGCCCTGAAGTTGAAGTTAACTCAACAAATCATACCTGCGGCAAGGGAATCGGCATTGAGCTCCTGGAAATGTCCAGCAGGTCAAAAGTCGGGCCACTATGTGGCTGGGAGCCCAATCAGGGCTCCTTCTTGGGACAGAGAGATAGGGAAGAGTCATGGTCAGTTAAATATATGATTTGGGCCATGGGCACAAATGGTGGAAGTGAACAGGCAGCACACAAAGGGAGAGGGAGGGAGAATGCGGGGGGGGCATGAATAGAAAGCTAGCAGGGGGAGTCAGTATTTCGGCGCCAGCGGCTCCGAGCAGACTAGAAAATTAAGTGGAATAATTACTGTAGGGACAAAAGGTGAGAGAAAGCAGTTAATAGGAGAGAAAATGGTCAGGCAGAGCTGGAAAGAAATAGCTAGGAGCAGACAGAGTACAAGGAAATTAAAACAAGAATTAGCAGACTGAGTGAAAGAAAGAAGGCAAGCAGTATAAGAGGAGAGATTAGGGATGGGCAGAACAGGGGGAGAACTGCTAGTAGGGGGTGGCCGAGCTGTGGCACCAACGGCTCCCAGCAGGCTTAATAGGTGAAAAAGGAAACAGATTTACTAGCAGGAGAAAAAAGATGTGGGAGGGTAATATAAGGCAAAAAGGCTGAGAGAGAGGGAGGATGGCGTGGGTAGGTAGGACTGCCAGTTCATAACCTGCGCAGCACCTGTCACAGCACCTATGTGAAATACATTGTCTGGTGTCGTGTGGCCTATGGTATATAGGAATGACCAACCGTATGCTGAAGGTACACATACAAGAACATGTGAGGGCAACAGTTAACAGGAATTTTGAAAAATGTTACAGGGGCTCATTATGCACTGGCACATCGCTCTAGTCCAGTAGGGCTCAAGTTCATGGGACTGGAACAAGTGCCCCACCTACCAAGGGGTGAGGACAGATTAAATCGACTTCAGAAAAAAGAAAGCAGATGGATTTTGAATCTGGAAGCTTTGAATCCTAAAGGCATGAATGAGGAAACAGACGAGAGGCCTTTTTTGAAAGACAATTAAAAGTGCAATATACAAGCGAGAAATGATCATACTATAATCCCTTACTCATTTACACTTCTCTTGTGTTCTTATTATTTTACAGCTTTTACGTCACCTAAGGCCAGAGAAGCCATGACCATCCTGCCTTTGGAAACTGCCTTTACTTTTAAAAGACTGGAGAGTTTTTGTGCAGTTCCTTACTGAGTCCCAATCTCCATTCTTAAAGTGTTCATCCCTCTCCTTTTTCCTTTATTCTCTTTATTTTCTCTCTATTTTTCCTTCTCCTTCTATCTCCCTTTAACCCTTATTCTCTTCCTCTCTTTGTGACTTGTTTCTATGCCTAGCTACTCCTATAACTTGATTCTCAATGTTATGTTTTTTATTGTTAATAATCAAAGACTGAGCAAAACTCATTTCATGAGTGGCTTGAAAAGATTAGCAATATTCACCTCAAAGGAGACTCCTGCCATTATGAGCTTCTCAATACTTGCCCTTTAATCACACTCATTAATTTTCTTGTTTGAAAAGTTGATCTTTTTGATATACAAAAATAAAATTACATTATTAAAATATCAAATTGATGCTTTTCACAACTTAACTTCAAGACTTTTGTGATTTTTGACTGCTTGTACTCAACCTACTCATTAAAAATATAAGAATGTATCTATAAATTCACAATATACTTTCTATTCCTTTTGATACGCTTTTTTGAGATCCTTACACCTTTGAAGCATTCTTCCCTTCATCATGTAAAACCTTTACTGATTTAAAATACATGTTATGCATATATGCACCTTCTAGCAAAACAAAATGGCTCCTTCTAGTTTAATTTCCATATAATTTTGTCTTGTGCATTTATTTTATATCTTTTAAACGGAGTTCTGTTTGAAAGTTTTCTGAAATGTAATAAGAGACCTAATGATATGTATATATTGGGTGTATCCCCAAACATGATATGCCCCCTGAGGGAGACCTTGTTTGGTCGAAGCGCTGGGGCTGTTACAGCGTACCTCCATACTGGATAAAAACATCTGCAACTTATTTTTGATTCCTGGTTTTTGTTCACACGAGTGCAATTCAGTTAAAGGGTCGCATGGCATGAATGGCAGAATGGAACTGAAAGAGAAGTGCGGTGCTGTGCGGCTAGATAGTCTGAGCACAGCATCATCTTAGAACGTAGTAGTTGCTGGGGGTGGAGTGTGTGGCAGGCGAACCAGGGCAAAAATCTGAAACCAGGAAAAATCCCCGATTTTCAGAAATGCTTCAGGACACCAGAACAGCCCTTCTGATATCGGGACTGTCCTGGTCAAACCTGGACATTTGGTAGCATTAAGAGTCTATGCTCCTCCTGCTTTTAGGAAAACACTGCAGGGGCAGGTGGGACATGTGGAGACAGTGAGGGAAGGGACCAGTGGGGTGGGGGTTTAACATCAGCTAGGCTGATCAGGACACCAAACAGCCATTTGCTGGGCGGTGTCCTGCAGATGAAAGGAAAAAGCTGCCGTGTGATTGGTTCGTCTTTTTCTTTTCAACTAGACAAAGTTTCCCCCCATCAAGGCAAAACGGTGTCACAATCAGCATGGCTGATGATTGTGGCACTGTCTTGCCCCTTGCAGACCACTCTGCACTGGACAGTGTCACACCCTTCAAAAGCCACTCTTATAGCAAGAAGTTCACTGCACATGCGTGTCGGCAAACTTAATAAAATTAAGAGATCCTGCTGAGCGAGAGTAGGCTATCAGCTGAATCAGGTTGTAAAAGACTGAGGTACTCTGAGAAAGTGTGTCCTAACACTTCTTGCAGACTGTTACAACCTGTCCAGCTAGCAGGAAAGGACAGCCCAAACCATTTGACTGTTCACTGGAGCTGATGCACAACTGCCTAGTTTACTGACCCCCAAAAGTCAACATAACCCACCCCACATCAGAACGAGTATTACCTTGTTTCGTTCGTGTGACTGCAAGATGTAGTTGATGAAAAGTATGAAAACTGTTCTCACCTTAGTAAAGACTGAGACTCTTCCTGCTGAGTCAGTTGCTCACACATCTATAAAACAGAAGTAATAAATACAGGTTACTCACCTGTAACAGGAGTTCTAGGAATGGTATATGTTGTTCATCCACACTCATTGGCAGTATCCTTGCCGCTTTAAATCTTGCCGGAAGGTCTTCAAGCTTGCTCCTCCCACCCACGGAGTGGTATAACTCGGCTCCGCCCCATGACGCCAGATCTGGCCCGCTGGAAGCTCAGGTTGTGCGTCGAAGCAGGAGAATCGGGTGGAGTCGTGTGGATGAACAACATATACCATTCCTAGAACTCCTGTTACAGGTGAGTAACCTGTATTTCTAGGGACATGGATATGTTGTTCATCCACACTCATTGGCAGACTCTAGCAGTTCTCCGGGAGGAGGGCAAGGCACACACCCCATATACTTACTTGGGAAGAGAGACTGGAGACAGGGGCCCCAAAACCAGCATCCCGGCGTGACTCAAGGTCGATGTGGTGAGTGGGTAATGAAGGTGTTTGCTGACTTCCAGGTAGCAGCCTGCAGATTTCCTGGATAGGGACGTCCTGGAAGCAGACCCGTTGCAGCAGTATGGCGGGTGGAATGAGCTCTTATCCTCTGGGAGGCTCCATGCCACTCAACTTATAACAGAGATCTATGCAGGAGGTTACCCACCTGCTTATACGATCCGCTTGGCTGCAGGTCTGCAGATCTTGACTTCAGCGTGGGTGACAAACAGCTGGCGAACCTCTCCCAATTTCAACCGTGCGCTCCTTATAATAGCGGCGCCTTCTAGAGTCCAGAGTATGGAGCCTATATTCGACCTCCGAGTGTGATTGGGGCAGAACACCGGCAGAGTCAACACCTGGATTAAGGTGAAACTCCGACACCACCTTGGAAGGAATTTCGGGTGGGGGCGCGGGACAACCTTGTCCTATGGAAGACCAGGTAAGAGACTCGATGGAAGCCTGGAGCTCTCCCATCCTTCTGGCTGGCGTGATAGCCACCAGAGGCGGTCTTCCACGACAGGTGAGAGAGAGCACACCTGTGCATAGGTTCAATGGCTTGCCCATGAGCTTTGCCAGTACCAGCAGTAGATCCCACGGAGGTGGGGGTTCCCAAACTGGAGGAAATGTGATCAAGGCCTTTGAAAAAGCGCAGACCACCTTCTCGCCACCCGACTGCTTCCGGCCGCGCCCGGTAAGCAGAGATAGCTGCAAGTGCACACCCTTAGGAATTAAGTAAGCCTAAGCCCTTGACTAAAAGGGACCACAAAATAGTCCAAGATGCTTGCCAAGGAACAGGAGGAAGGGTCCAAGCCCTTGCCCTGACACCAAATGGAAAACCTTTTCCATTTGAAGGCATACAATTTTCTGGGAAACTCATACGGGACGCCTCAACTACATTAGGAGACCTCGTCGGAAAGACCCAAAAGCCTGGAACTCTGGCAGCTCAGGGAACCAGGGCCGCCAGGGTGTGTGGATTGGAAGGGTCCGGATGGAACACCTTCCCTGAATTGACTGAGAGCAGGTCCGGGGCGAGCTGGAAGCCGTCATGAGTCCTGGAGCTGAGACTGAGGAGATCTGGGTACCAGAACTGGCGCAGGCCAGTCTGGGGCTATCAGAATCACCTCGCCTTGTCCTCCTCGCCTTGAGAAGCACCTTGTGGATCAAGGAAATGGGAAAAGGGTAAAGGAACCCGAGGTCCATTGCCTCGAGGAAGGCATCCCCTGCAGCGAGCCCTGCTGAGGGAGGCGGGCATGAAACAGACTCAACCCTGCGTTCTCCATGGAGGCAAACAGGTCCACCTGAGGTGTGCCCCAAAGGGAGAACAGATGCTGTACTACCTCCGGCAGGAGAGACCACTCGTGGGATGCAGCCCCTATCCGAACAAGGCATCCGACCAGGGTGTTGGAAGCTCCTGCCACGTGAATAGCTAAGAGATCCGCCTCCAGGCTGCTTACGAGTGACCAAATGCGAGGCTTCCTTGCATAGAAGCATAGGCCAGCGTCCCGCCTGGCGGTTTAGATAATACATGGTCGTGGTATTGTCCGTCTGGACTCGGGACCATGACCCGGAGGAGCGGGCAAAAGGCGGGTGAGAGCTAGGGGCGGACCGCTCGGGACTCCAGCAGGTTGATGTGGCATCCGGGACTCCCGCGGGGACCAGAGGCCATGAGCCCAGTGTTCCCCAGATGCAGCACCCCAACCCATCAGAGAGAGGCATCGATCGACAGAGAGCAATCAGCTCAGGCAGACGAGCAGGATGCCCTCCTGCAAATGATCTGGAGCGGTCCACCACTGGAGGCGTTCATCCCCTGTCCACCCGACACAAGCTGGTCAAGGGATCGCCAGCGTTGTGACCACTGGCTGGCCAGTCCCACTGAAGGGGCCCCGCATGTTCCCAGCAGACCCCAACGGATCGCGCTGGTACAGGCACGCCATGAGAGACCCAGGAGGCAGAGGAAGTCCCAGACAGAGGCGCAATTGCCCAACCAGAAATGATCAGAAAGGAGGAAAGAACCTCGGCCCTGTCCATTGGGGCAGCTCTGGCTCGAGAGAGTCGAGCTGCGCCCGATGAATAAAATCACCTGCTTAGGCTCGAGGTCCGACTTGGCCTCGTTGATAAAGGAGGCCCAGTTGAGGAAACAGACCTGGAGGGCCAGATCTCTGACCACCCGCTTCCCCTTCCTGGAGGAGCCAAGTATCAGCCAGTCGCTCCAGGTAAGGGTACACCCGACCCTCAAGGCCAAGAGGAATGCTGTCACCACTGCCATGCATTTGGTGAAGACCCCAGGAGCTGGAGACAAGCCGAAGGGCATGGCCTGGAACTCGAAGAGATCCTTCCGCTCTCGAAGCGAAGGAATCTCTGGTGAGACGGACGGATAGGGACGTGGAAAACGCGGCCCTGCAAGTCCAGAGCAGAACCACATGCCGCTGCTCCAAGGATGGTATTATCTGGAGCCAGAGTGACCATCCTGAGGTTCAGAGACCTTAGGAACTTGTTTAGAGTCGTGGAGAGGTCGAGAATGGGGCGCCAGCCCCGTCCGCTTCGGAACCAGGAAGTACCTGGACACAAACCCTGGGTCTGAAAGAGGGTCCACCACCTCTCTTACCACCTCTTCTGGAGGAGAGGCGATGTCGCTCGGCAGGCCGCCAGTGAGGCTAGGATCGAAACCCCGAGGCGGCGGCTCTGAAGGAGTGGTGCCTGCTTTCCCAGTTCAAGAGGCAGGCCTCTTCCAACCACCTCCAAGACCCACCTGTCCGTGGTAACAGCGGACCAGGCGGAACGGAAGTGCCGGAGCCGCCCCACGGGGACCCAGGTGGGGTGACGGACAGCTTACACCCCTCACCGCAGGCCGGAGGAGGGACCGCCAGGACCTCCTGGGCCCTTTCTCCCCTGCCTCCTGTTAGAGGAAGCGGCAGCAGGTTTGGATGTCAAGGCCGAGCCTGCTGGCCTGGCAGATTGCTTCTGGGCCGGTGGCCCCCAGGGGCACAGAAGGACGCAAAGGGCTTAGGCTGTGGTTTGGCGGCCCGGTCCTGAGCCGGAAGAGACCGAGTCCGCGTGGCATTGACCTCTCGATCCTCCAGGTGACCTTCACCCCAGGGCCGAAGGGTCAGTCCCAAAAAGGAACATCCGTAACTTGTGCTCGGTATCCGAAGTAAAGGTGGATATCCTCAGCCGAAGCCGACAAGAAAGCCGCCATCAGCCCTCGCCACCGATCTGGCACATGAGTCCCCTACATCCAAAGCAGTCCTGAGCTGCTGTTTGGCAATGCCCGCCCCTGGTCCGCACCTGTAACAGCTGGTCTGCAGATCGGGGGGGCGGGAAGATGAGACCTCATCCAGGGGCTAACAGGGCATGAGAAAATGTGCCAGGGGCGGCCGAACTGGCCTGACGGCGTCGAGAGAGAGGACGAAATGTGAGACTTTTCGCCTCGACATAGTCCAATTTCTTGACCCTTGTCAGGAGGTTTGTCCACATCCTCATGCTGCCGGGCGCACTGAAAACGCCTGTCGGTAACCAACCCCTCAGCAGAGGGCCGTTCAAAACCGGACAAGGAACCGGTAGGGACACCGAGACTTCCTGGCCATCCTGGCCGAAGAGCAGGAGCGAGGAAGCAGGGGCGCTGCCAAAGTTCCAGTGCTGGACCCACTATGGCCTCAGCACCCGGAAGAGCCTCCGTCGGAGAATTCCCTCGGTCCAGAATCTCCGTGAGGGATACCTGGCCCGTTGGAAGCGAGTTCGAGCTCCATCGGTAGACTCGAGATGAGCCGAAGCAGTCCTAGGAAGGACGACGGGCTATCGATCAGTGGCTGACCTCCTGAGACTCCAAGTCCAGTCGCTTGGAGAAGAAGAATCATCTTCAGACTCGGAAGAGTCCTCGAGAAGGAAGCTGCCTCTGGCCTGAACCACTGCAACGCTTCACCAGCCCGGGGTGGGTCGGGAGTGAGGGGTAACTGACAGCGATCAGGTAAACCCTTAGCCGACCCAGAATCCTTGGTCGGAGCCCCAATAGTGGCTGTGGGCGGAGGTTCCACCCACAATCGGTGGAGCAATGGTTGGCCGAACAACCGGCCTGGGTATAGGCTCCTCGGGCAAGTCGAGGAGATTTGTGTCGACACGTTCGGTGACAACCACTTAATGGCGGGGAAGGCGCGGTCGGCTTAAGCCAGGGCTATTGCATAAGATCCTCGTGCCGTCGGCGTAATTCACGCGAAACTCCCTCATCCGGGGAGGAGGCGAGGACGGCCAGCGACGCCCGCTTACAGCAGTGCGAGACCGAGACCGCCCTATAGCCAGGTGGGAGCAGCTGGACCTTGAAGAGTCCGAGACCGAACCGAGAGTCCCAGAATTTCGGGAGTCGGGGTGCAGGAGGTGTCGGCCAAACCGACACTCCCTTCGCCGGAAGGTCCATCCGAGGCCCGGAACCGAGGCCAGGCGAGCCCACGGGATCTCAATCCTCCTGGGAACCGGGGAGGGGAATTCGGCTGCTAAAGGCGACAGCTCATCCAATGGGTCGAGAAAAATCAACTTCATCAGTGGGAGTCTCCGTCAACTGACCTGGCAGGGACACCGTGAGGCCAGTGGCCGAGCAGCAGATCGACAGAAGCCGGCGGTCGGACGGCCCGAGAGAGGGACCTTCCGCTCAAAAGAGCCCGAGGAGGGACTTACCCTTATCCTTCTTTTGGACCGAGAAAAGGTCCAGCAGGCATAGAGCCTTCTCCTTTAGTGGAGAGGGACAGACAAAGCTCATAAAGAAACCCGTAGGAAGAACCCAGAAGGCGGGATAAATGCGGCGAGAAGATCACCGCCCGCCTCCTCACTCTTGAGGCGCACGCCATCCGCGCGAGCTGATCCGCTGAAACACCCCCGCCGGACACCGCCAACCGGGCCTCCTGACTTTCACCGAGGGAACGCTTCGGGACGCGTCGGCTGCAATCGGGCAGCACGGTCTTCGCAGGACGAGGCCGAGAAAGATGAGCACGGGTCAGCAAGCCTGCGGGTCGTGCTCAAGGCCTAAGCAGTAGACACACGTGGAGTGTGGATCCGTCCGAGACATCTTCTGCCCGCATGGGCATCTCGAATCAGAGTCGATTTATCCGCCGCAGCCGCAGGGATCGAACTAAATCTTTTTGCAAAATATTATTTTTAAATCCGCAAACGGAGAAATAGGAACCAGTCACAAACGCAGAGCGTTAAGGAGGGAACCTGAGCTTCCAAGCGGTAAGGAAGATCTGGCGTCATGGGGCGGAGCCGAGAGTTATACCACCCGGGTGGGTGGGAGGAGCAAGCTTGAAGACCTTCCGGCAAGATTTAAAGCGGCAAGGATACTGCCAATGAGTGTGGATGAACAACATATCCATGTCCCTAGAATTAATATTTCAGTAAAACACACAGGCATTTGTTCATATGTCATAACTGCTCTCATAAGCACAAACTGCTCTGTAATGAAAATGAATAAAAACAAGGAAAAGATGAAGATAGTCCTAGGCTCCAGAGCAGAACTGGAATTTCCACATTGTGCTGAAAGGGGATCATGTGACTCTCTGAGAAGGAAAATTCAATACCCAGAGAAAGGGCACGATAATGTCAGGGCATAATCATGTCCTGCTGGTCAATGAAAAAAAGCCACTATAGGGTGGCTGCTGGAACAGTTGTTCACTGTGACCTCTAAGCTGAAGAACAGGTGTAGCTGAATGCAGACTTCATTATTTATTTATGTCAAATTTTTACCAAGACAATCACACTGAACTGTTATCGACTCATTTCCAGATATGTACTGGAGAGAAGGGGAAGAGAAGAGAAATATAGGTTACTCTCCTGGAACTATAGTTGTAGGATTGGTATACAGTTCACATCCACACTGGTAGTCTCCTGGAACAGACTGATCCATCAGACATCTTCAAGTTAAGCTCTTCCTACGCTGAGGTGGTATATCCTCTAGTTCCACCCGTGGACGTCAGATTCTTGCATGCTAGAAGCAGGTATCCAGGTGCTACAAACCAGAGGAGGCCGAGTGGGTTGTGTGGATCCGAGCTGTATACCACTCTTAGAACTACAGCTACAGGTAAGTAAACTATGTTTCTAAGGGCATGGATACAATCCACTATCCACACTTTGGCAGACTCCTAGAAGGTCTCTGGGAGGAGGGGCAAGGTGTTCACCCCTTCCTGGCGAACAGAGGCTGGAGAACGGAGGACCCAAAAGCAGCATCCTGATGCAACATAATGTCAGTGCTGCAATATGATCTGAAGGTGTGCGCTCTAGTCCAAGTAACAGCTCTACAGATCTCCTGTCAGGGGATGTCTCTGGAAGCACCCACTGAGGCAGCAGTATGTCTGGTGGAATCAGACTTAAGCCCTTTGGGAGGCTTCTATCAGTCAAATGCCAAAACTTAGCAGAGGTCAATGCAGGATGTTATCCACCAGGCCATCGTCTGCTTAGCTTCCAGTCTACTAGGCACAGCTTCAGTGTATGTTACAAACAGCTGGAAAACCTAAACCTGAACTCCAGATATGCACTCTTTAGGTCCAGGGTACGGCATCTATGGTTGGCCTAAAAAGAAGGGCTGGTAAAACAGACCAGCAAGTTAATCACCTGGTTAAGGTGAAAGACCTAAAATTCCTTCAGGTGGAAGTGAAAGACGACCTTGTCTTGTGAAGACCAGGAATAGATACTCCACAGAAATCACCTGGACCACTACCCTGATCCTTCTCGCTGACATGATAGCCACCAAAAAAACAGCCTTCCACAACAGGTGACATTTCACACCTGTGCACAAGCTGAAATAACTTGCCCGTTAGCAATCCAGCACCAGCACTAAGTCACAAGGTAGCAGAGGGTTGCACACTGGAGGGGACAACTGGTCAAGGTATTGAAAACAGTACCCAAGCACTTTCTCCTGAACCACCGCTGACTTACTCTCCCATGCACAGTAAGCAGAGGTGGCCACTGTGACGTGGACAGACAGTTCTGAGTGCTGTATCATTTTGTTTTAAATATAAAAATGTATTACTGGTTGTCTCTGCTGAAAAATCTGGTGCTCTCAGAATGACCTCTCTCATCCCCCTCAGGTTTCAGCTGAAAAATGAAAGCCATGAGAAAATGCTGAAAACAGCATGTGAGACGCACACTCAGTTTTTAGATACTAGATGTTACATGGAAGGCCTTAATCAAGGATCCTGTTTGTCTGCATTAATTACAGCCATAGTTGCTATATCATATCCATTTTATGACGCTGGAGGAAAAACCCAGGTTATTACATAGAAGTGCAAAATCATAAAGATGCTTTCATGTCCTGGAAGGAGGAAGCTTATTATGAGATCAAAAAAAGTTCATTTGAAGGACATGAATTATGCTGAAGTTGTAGAATGTAATACTTTGAAAAGACATCCTTTTTTTTTTATTAGATATATTTATATATATAATCTGACAGAGGAGGAGCTAGATGACTTCACACAAAGGGGTTAGCAAATACAGTTTACTTTTAGGAATAATTATGTTTCACTTAGACACTTTTACCTAGACTCTGACCAAGAAACATCGGTGAGCACTGTAAACAAGTATTTAGAAAGAGAGTCAAATCTAAGTACTGTAAGTAGGAATTTGCACTGTTTAAACCTTGTTCTTTTAAAAGATTTGTATGTCTTGTGATAGAACAGTTCTGTATTCTTGTGTTTTACATATTTTTATCTATTGTAGTAAAACTCTTTTTAGAGCATACTTGGTCTGTCTTTGAATTTCTTTTAGTTGTAAGAAAAGTATATGGTTATAGCAGACAGCAGGCATAAGCTCGAATGGTGGTACCAAACTGGAAAGAGAAGCGTTTTAAACCTGAGGTCTTTATTAAAGTTTTAAGGGTTCATCTCTGTATACCTGGTTAGGTGCCCATAGGCAAGATATCTGCCCCAAAACAGAAATATCTGAGCCTGTGCATTGGGTATGCTAGCAAGAGGTTCACAGTTTGAATCCCTCCAAGACTTGAGACCCAAGGTTGATCCGAACTCACAAAACAGACAAGAGGGTTACCTTGTTCTGTTAAACTGTTCACAAGACTGCGCTCGGAGGTTGGCACTTTGGGAGTAGAGGGCCTGACCTGCTGAGTGGGTTTGTGACAGCCACCACGTACACTTTAAGGGTCTTCACTCACAGGCCAACCTGAGAGAGGGACCAGAGGTAATCGAGGATGCGCACAATAAGGCAGGCAAGGGGATCAAGCTCCTTGTCATGGCACCATATTGAAAACCTTTTCCATTTAAATGCTTAGCATCTGCAAGTTGACTGCTTTCAAGACACCTTCACAAAGTTGAGCACGTAGTCCGAAAGGCCAAGAACCTGAAGCCGCTCAGGAACCTGGCTGACAGGTGCAGGGATTGAAGGTCATTCCTCTATTGTCTGCTCAGCACCTCTGGGCAAGAGGCAGCTGCCATGGAGGCATGCTGCTGCTGCTGAAACTGAGGAAATCTGGGTACCAGGATTTTTTGGGCCATTCTGGAGCAATCAGGATTGTCTGTGTCTTGTCTTTCTAGGCCTTGACCATCACCTTGTTGACCAAGGAGAAGAGATGGAGGGCGCAGAGGAGGCCTGCCATCCACAGCCTTGCAAAGGCATCCCCCAACCATGTTCTGAACTGTGGGGGAAGGGCACAAAACTGACTCAGCTATCTGTTCTCCCAGGAGGCAAAGAAGTCCAACAGGGGAGTGCTCCACTGGGATAATAGGTGGTTTACCACCTCCTCATGCAGGGAACACTTGTGCAAAGCCTTTCTGACCCGGCTGAGAGAATCTGCCAACTATGACTGTTCACCCCTGCGACATGAATTACCAGGAGATATGCAAACAGGCTATGCATAACTGTCCAGATGCAGAGAACCTCCAGACACTGGAGAAGGGAGTGTGCTCGGCCCTGCTTGATCAGGCAGAAAATGATCCTGATGTTGTCCATCTGGACCTGCACGACCTGATCACTGATTAGAGTACCAAATTCCATAGAGCTAAATGCACTGCACAGAGCTCCAGCAGGTTGATGTACTAATGACTCTCCCAGGATGATCAGAATCCCTGAGGTCTGTGGTCTCCCAAGTGTGTTCCCCATCCCACCAGACAGGAATCCATCATGAGCATGATGGACAGTGCTGGGTGGCCAAACAGGATTCCCTCCTCCAGATGTTGTGGATCCAACCACCACTAGATGGCACCTCACACTGACTAGGTCACTACCACCAGCTGGTCAAGTGACTTAGGTGCTAGGACCACTGATGGCCCAACTCCCACTGCAGGTGGAGCATTCACTAGTAAGCCCAATGGATCCAGCTGGTGCAAGACAACATCTACCCCAACAGACACAGGAAGTCCTGGAGAGGGCGCAAGAGCCCCATGTGAAATAATCGAGCAAAAGAAGTAAGATCCTGGCCGGTCCACTTCACGCAGCAGTAGCACTACTGCTTGAAACACTAGAGACCCAGGTTCAGGAACAAGCCAGAGGAGTCGGAGGACCGGACAGTGAGAGGAGGCCTGAGTGTCCAGGGTACTGCTCGCCTTCTCCAGGAGTGAGGGGATGTGGTTCAGTGCTTGGCTGACCTCAGATGGTGGCCTGGGATACAGCAAGCATCCTGTAATAGAGAGAGGGGGAGGCGTGACCGACATCAGCAGTCACACCTTGATGTCAAGGTGCTCGCCCGCCCAGAAAATGGGAAAATGAGCTCCCTGCGTTCAGAGGAGACGAGCACCTGACACAGATCTCCAGCTCCCCTGCCTGTTTTGGTCCAGTGTCCTAATGAAACTCAGGAACTCAGTGTGCACAGGCCCCACCTCGTCCCTGCCTGGGGAGGGGGGGGCAAGCCAAGGCTACATGGAGGGACTACCGCGGGCTCCAGGTAAGAGGGATGCAAGGGAACAGATGCCACAAGAGACTCCTGAGGATGCGGAGAGAAGGGGGCAAGGGAGAGCATAAATAGAAAGTAAAAAAAAAAAAAAAAAAATGGGAAGTAAGATCATGAGCCTGGACTGCAAGTAGAAGGGCCATGAGCCACAAGGAGTCTAAATCTGCCTCTGATGAACTTAAATCACCTGAGAGAGGATCACTTTGGACTTGTCTGGACTGACCAACAGACCCAAGTCTCGGCAGGTCTGAAGGACCAGATCTCTGGACTACATGACAGTCAACTTGGACAACCCAGCAATTAGCCAGTCATACAGGCAGGGCAATACTCCGACAAGATTGCACCTCATGAAGGCTGCCACCAGTGCCGTGCACTTGGTGAAAACCCTGGGTGAAGAAGAGAGAGACCAAAAGGCATGATCTGAACTGGTACAGAACCCCTCTGTGTGGAACCAAAGGTACCACCAATGGGACAGATGGGTGGGGATGTTGAAGAAAGCATCCTGTAGGCCCAGGAGAGGAACCACTGCCCTGCTCCAAGGATAGAACAATCCAGCTCAGGACGACCATCCATAACGTGACAGTTATGCAAGAACTTACAGTAACAGTAGACCTTTGAGAGAATCTCCTCCATTAGTCCACATCTTTGGAATCACATAGCCATCAAGCGCTAACAAGGACCATACCAAAACTTCTGATAGCTAGGGCCAGCTCATGACGACGTTCCACGTCTGCGTTTACATAAGTGTGGGCAGCCCCATCTCTCTTCATTTCCTTGCCACAGATTGGCCTCGGAGGACCACCAACTGGTTCCACCAAGCTGCATCGACAACGAAGTTATCGAAATGTGGCATGGCGAAAAGTCACAATGTGGACAGGCTAAAAGAACAGTTACGTAATTACCGTAACAATAGATCTCCAAGAGAATCTCTTTCATCGGGCCACATCTATGGAACTATATATTGTTTTGTCAAGTAAATGTGTTGTGACACATGGTGTACCACAGGGGTCCATTCTTGGACCCCTGTGTTCACACTGTTTATCCATGATTTATCAGAAAACTGCGGTTCATCTAGCATAATATTATACGTTGATGATGTGTTCTTATACTCAGCAGATAAAGAACTAGAAACATTGAGTAAAACATTGTCTTTTAATGTCGGAGAATTATTTAATCGGTTCACACATAACTATTGATGAATAAAAATAAAACAAAATTGATTACACTTTGTACAGTACAGAAAGCAAATAGGAATTCAGGTGATTTGGAAGTTAAACATTTGGATGGTAGTGAGGTAGAAAAAGGCAGATCATTTTAGATATCAAGGATAACTTCAGATTCACACAACATTTGATACAGTGATTTAACTTGCAAATCATTACATAAAAAGTTGGGTGCTTTGTACTCTGTTAAAAGATTTTCTAGCAGATTCTACAAGGAAAGTAACTGCACAGTCCTGTCTATTGCCCATTATGGATTATGAGAGTGTTTTATATGTGTTATATGGGGTGGGGCTTCTGAAAGGATTTGTAGCAAGAGAACTGTAATGTATAATGCAATTGCCAGCTTTGCTCTGAGGGCTAGACATGACGAACATCATTGCAATTTGTACACTAGGTTAAATTGATTGCCGTTAGAACTTAGGGATAAGTATTACGTAAACAGTTTGGTAAATAGTAAACTGATGAATGGGTCTTTGACAAATATTATTGTGTTAAAAAAAACACTTTTAACATTTAAGATCTGATGAGATACTAACACTATACATACCTCGTTTTAAAACTGTAATAAGTCAAAAGTCGTTTGCTTATAATGCTGTCTAACATTGGAATGAATTACATATTGACATAAGGAATACCAGTAACAAACTGTTTCAGAGTTTATAGACAATGTTTGTTTATGGAGGTAAATTGTAATTGTTTTTATAATTATTAAGTTGATCTAAGTGTAAAATGTTTTATGCTAAGTTGATTTATGTAAATGTTTTGTGTACCAGGTTGTGCCTGTAAAGGGTCTGTAGGCCCAGTGTACTTACCTGGTTAACAAAATAAAATGAATGAATGAATGAATAGCCATCAGGCACTAAGTCCACATGGAAACATTTTGCAAGCAGTCCACTAGAGCCACCTACAATGATGTTGTATGTATGTATTTCCCATATAACGTAGGTGGCCGTTCCTCCTCAGCTCCCTTCCGGAGATCATGCTAGGAGAACCTCAGGGAACCAGGAGAAAACGATGGTTCCACCTACAAGACGAGGCATGAAGCAGCAGGTAGACCTTTCCAGAGCAAGAGACTGCAGTTAGAGCTCTAAACTGCAAGAGGGATGGAGGGTGGGAGGGCATGGCCGGATGAAAGAGATTCTCTCGATGATAGTGCAGTTACATAGTAAGAACAGACCATAACAGTAGATCTTTGAGAGAAGCTCTTGCAGCAGGCCACAACAGTAGGACTAAGCCATCAGGCGCCAGGATCACACAGAAAACTTCTAGCTAGCAGTCTATTACGGGGGACAGCCAACATCAGTCAGCTGACATCAGCCTATCCTATACAGGAGTGCAGTCCCCCACACCTACCTCAGTTCTCCCACAGAAGACTCCGAACGGACAGCAAATGGAGAACCAAGGAGGTTTCCTAAGAGCCAAAAACAGAAGAAGGTGCCCAGAGAAGGAACAGCAGGAGGAAGGGAAAGCAGGACCTGCTGCAAGAGCTTCTCTCGAAGATCTGCTGCTGCAGTAAGTTCTTACATTACTGTGCTATCTTACTTTGAGAAAGGCTCTTGCAGCAGGTCACATCGGTAGGACTGAGTCCCAAGTAGCACCAGTATTACCAGGATAACATCAGTGGGATGAGGACAAATCAGCAGCTAAGAGCAAAGGAAAGAAGGCCCTTAAGTACTGGCCCTGCACCTAGAGGCAATGTCCAGACTGTAATGCTTGGTGAAGGTGTGGACAGAACTCCAGGTGGCAGCTGCACAGATGTCCGCAGCAGACACATTTCTGAAAGAAGCTGTTGAGGCGGCCATACCCCATGGTGGAATGGTCCTTGACCACTCCAGGAAGGGGCTTGCTGTATTTGCGGTGGCAATAAACAATGTAATTTGTTAACCACTTACACAAACACTATTTCGAAATAGGAGCATTCTCTCTTTGGGTGAATAAAACAAAACACTGTTCAGATTTCTGTAAAGGCTTGGTGCGGTTCATATAGTACCAGAAAATCTTATGTACATCCAAAGTATGGAGCAAGGCCTCCCCCTGATTAGAATATTCAGGAAAATAAACTGGAAGGTGGATGGACTAATTAAAAGTAAACTCTGACACCATCTCAGGTAAATATCTGCAAAACAAATAAGGCTCCTTACATATAAGAGACTGAAGCTCGGAAATCCTTTCAGCAGAAGCAACAGCAACTAAAAAGAGCACTTCCCACAACAGACAGCACAGCTCACACCTCACAACCGCTTCAAATAGAGGTAAAGTAAGTTTCTCCAACATAAAATTCAGAGTGAGTGCCACTGGGGGCGCGTCCCATATGGGAGGTTTCAAATGCAAAATGCCCCGAAGAAAGGTATGTGACACTTCGAGTTGGGCAACAGCTTTGCCCTCGATAGATGCATGGTACGCAGAGAGAGCAGAAAGCTGCACCTTGAGGGAGGAGTACCCCAAGCCAGAGTCTGAAAGGGAAAGAACTCCAACACCTGATTCACCAGGCAGGTGAAAGGGTTCAAATGGCGAGCACCAGCCCAAAGAGTGAAACACTTCTATTTCATAGCATAAGTGGCCCAGGTTGAGGGTCTCCTAGCAGCCACCAGGACATCTGTGACCCTAGAGGACACCCCGAAGCAGGTAATAGCTAGGTCCGCAGGAGCCATGCATGGAGATGCAGAGACTTCAGGTCCAGAGGGACCATGGTGCCCCGGTCCTGGGACAGCAAGCCAGTGCACAAGGGCAAGGGCACCAGACATTCTACCACCAGCTGTTGCAGCAAAGGGAACCAAATCTGATGTGTCCAGAATGGGGCTATGTGAATCACCTCCAACCCTTCCAACAGGAGCTTGAGCAGAACCCTCTGCAGAAGCGGGAAGGGAGGAAAGGCGTAGAGAAACCTCCCCATCCAGGAGAGGAACAATGTGTCTCACCAGAAAACTCCAGGCCCGGGATTGAGTGAGCAGAAAAGTGGCAGTTTTTTGTTGAGCGGGGATGCAAAGAGGTCCAAGTCTGGATGACCCCATCTGTCGAAGAGATCTTCAACCACCGAGGTTAGAAGCTCTCACTCAGGAGCCCGCGTCCTAGAGCAGCTGAAACTGTCGGCCAAAATGTTTTAAATGCCGGAAACATGTATGGCCGGGAGCTCCGGACCATTCTTGATAGCCGAATACCAGACTCTCATCGCCTCCCGACACAAGCAGTAAGAATGCCCCCCGCCCCCCCGTTAATGTAATACACCACACACATTATCCATCTGCACCAGCAGGAGACCGGGGAGGAGATGAGCCTGAATGGCCTGCAGAGCATAAAGGACCGTCCGCATCATCAGAATATTGATGTGGAGACCTTGTTCTACGTCCGTCTAGGTAACCTGGGTCTGGTGATTGGCCAGATGAGCACCCCATCCCAGGCTAGATGCGTCTATCATGTGGATCTGACGGGGGGTCGAAAGCTGAGAGGAGATTCCCAGAACAAGGTTGGCCGAATCCAGCCATCATGACAGAACTCTCCGGACCAGGACAGAGACCAGGACCAACTGGTCCAGGTCGTCCATGCATTGGTCCCACTGGACCCTCAAGGTCCACTGGGGAACCTGCATATACAGGTGGGCCAGAGGAACCATGGCAAAAGCCACTGCCATACGGCCCAGAAGGCACAGGAACATCCTGGTAGGGACCTGTCAACTGAAGAAACCAGACAGGCCTGCTCATCAGTCACTCCACCTGTCCTTGGACAAAAGACCTTGCCCTGGTTGGTGTCCATGATCGCCCCATGTACTGAAGGCGCTGGCAAGGGAGAGGCAGGACTTTGGTAGAATGACAGTGGTCCCTAAGGCCTGAAAAGATGGAGCGTGTATTCTAAAGTCTGAACCAGGCTATTCCTGGAAGGGCTGCTAGCAGCCAGTCATCGGGGGGACACAAAGCCCTGCCTCCTTAGAGCAGCTGCCACTACTGCCAGGCACTTGGTAAATACCGAGGGGAGGCCAAAGGAAGGGCCCAAAGGTGAAAATGGGCTCCCTGAAAGTGGAAGCGGAGGAAACGATGATGGGCAGGGAAAATTCAGATGTCCAGGAGCACAGCCAATCCCTGGTGCAAAAGGGTAACAGCTCTTGGGAAGTGACCATCAGAAAGCATTTCCACTCATGGACAGATTCAGATGACTTAGGTCCAGGATTGGCTACAGATCCCCACTCTTTATGGGGATCAGGAAGAAGGGAGTACAACCCCTTCCTCAGGGAGCCGTAGGGGCCTGCTCTATGGCTCTTTCTTGGAGAGAGCCTGAATTTTTTCCCAAACTGGGGAAAGGTGGGTGGGAGGAAGTGGAGTATGCGAGGATTTTCTGGAACCACTCTAGAAACTCCAGTGTGTGATCGTGCTCTATGATCTGAAACACCCAGTTGTCAATGGTCATCCGGTAGCACGTGAGATTGGCATCCGAAAAGGCGGCGTCGTCGAAATGGCGGCGATGTGGGCAAAAGTCCGAAAGGTGAGGGGGCAGGGAGGGTGACCAGATGTGGGGTTGTGGGCAACCCTAGCGACAGGATGTCGCTATACGTACACGTGTGTAGGAGGGAGAGCCAGCACAGTGAGCATGGCCTGGGAGGGGCGGAGAGGATGTAGTGGGTGGCACTGCAGTCGGCTGCCGAGCTGCACCATGGCGTCAGGGGTTGGCCTCCGCTTGCGGTGCTGGGGTTCCAGGTTCAGGTGCTACTGCGTTTTGCTGCGCTCGGCCCAGAGATTATCTTTATTTGTCCCCCCACCCCCGACATGCACTTCCCTGGAGTTGAGAATCATTATAGCAATCCCCAGCGCCATTCTTCCATGCGCTGAGGATGTCAGGGTGGCGAAATAGTTTTCGCCGTCCTGGCGTCACGATAATCTGCGAGTCGCCGTTCGGCACTCGCTATTATCACATAGAACCGTCATCCCCGCCACCCTTCTAGGTGGATGGAGAACAGACATCCAACTGCCTCCTTGGATCCTCGAATGGAGAGGGGTAAGGAGGTGAGGCAGGACGTTGAAGAGCAGCAGCAGGAGCCGTGTTTGGTGGTCGCTTGTTCCCAGATGACTACCACTTCAAGATCAGAGATCCTCTCTCCGTCTCCATTTGAGAGTACCAGATCTAAGATTGCTCCCTCCCGAGTGGGTTCCAGAACAGTACACGGTCTGCACCGAACGAAAGGGCCTTGCCTTTGTCCTGCAGGGTGGTAATAATATCCTGCACACTGCCCCCAAACAGGACGGATCCCTAAATAGGGCAACCTGGATGGCAGTCTCACATCCTGGGCCAAACCGACACTCTCAGGACATGAGAAGCATCGGAGGCTGACTGCTGTGGCGGCTCCCCAAGCTGATGAGTCAACAGCATCATAGGTAGCCCTGAGGAATGTCTGCAAGTCACCTTAGCGGACCGGACTGAATCCGCCAATATGGATTTCGACTGTGAGTCCAGGAGGGCTTCATGGCCGGCTCCAACTGGGCAAACAAGGACTTTTAGTAGACCAGCATGTGACCTACATAGTTTAGAGCCTTCATTGCCAGTGTGGAGGAGGAGTAAAATTTCCTACCAAACTGGTCTAGCTGCTGAGACTCTTTATCAGGAATAGAGGTGCCCATATGTCAGGGCTTGGAGAACAGGTCATGAGCAGCCGCAATGATGACCGAATCGACACTGGGGTGCGTACTGAGGTGGTCCTTCCCCTCTGGCGTGCAACAGGTGCAGTCCACCTTCTTGGCTACCACTGGAATAGAGATGGGCATCATAGAGATGGTCGATGCCAGATCTTCATGTGGCTCCAGTCAGGGCGGGGTTAGGACCAGGGCCATCGCCTGCATGCCCTGGTGCTCTGCAAGGCGCTGCCTTTTGGGATCCTAGTCATCCGATTTCCACTCGTAGACCTATGCGATTTTGTGGAGGTCTGCGAAGGAAGGACCCTCCGGGGGCAATTTAGGGGATTCCTACGGCTAGGGCTCCTCCATAGGCGGGGCTATGAAGCCCGACCCTGCTGATGAAGAAGAATCCGAGTCAGAATCTTGATCAGAGTCCAAAGACCTGGAATTGGGGTGGCCGAATCCCATGGTCCCGGTGTTGGCTTATCCAGAGGCCGGGTCGACATCAGATCCTTTGAAGGGACTGGCATCAGCTGAGACAGGGGAGCCAAAACCTGCATCGCCGGCTGTGCGTCGGGGCTCCTAGGGGGCTCCCTGGGAGGCTGACGACTGCCCAGCTCTGACACGAGCTGTGCCTTGGTCTCTGACCACCAAGACTGCTGGAATCTGAGGCTGAGGCTACGGAGGCGGAGGAGGCTGATAAGCCGGGGGATAGCCAGTGGCAAAGCCCGGTGTCGGAAACCTGTCTGTGGATAGAGCGTTGACGGGTATCCCGGTGGAGGGCAGGCAGGAGTGTACCCTGACGCATGAAACCCTGACAGGGGGTAACCCGGTGGGTTATATGCTGGAGCCTGAGGTGTTGGATAACCCGACGGCGGGAACACCTATAGAGGGCCCAATGGGGGGTACCACGACAGAGGGCCCAACGGAGGGTAACCCGACGGGAGGCCCGACGGAGTATAGGCTGACAGGGGGCCCAATGGAGGCAAGCCTGATGGAGGTCCTGACGGTGGCACCATAGGCCCCGACGGGGGATCCTGCAGGACATTAAAACCCCGAGGACCCTGGGAGGGTCAAATCCGGCAGGGAGCATGCCGGTAGCGGAGAAGGCCCTGACCGCAAAGGAGGAATCTGGGAACTGCCTGGGTTATCACCAGCTCCTAACCCAAATCCGGAGATGAGCCTGGGAGAAGCCACCTGGCAGAAGCCCCTCATCTCCTGCCCTCTGTTATTTTTATTTTTTTTTTTTTACAACTCTTTTTTGGCTCCACTGAGCCCCAGAAAACTCTCTCGGGCATTCACTCACCCCAGCTCTACCTCCAGGCCTGAAACTCACCAGTGTCCTGGCACCAGCCCAGCTATCCTCTTGGATCTGAGCCCTCCTGAGGTGGGGCCACCCTATCCTCCCAAGGCGCTCTATTTGCAAATTCGGGCTGGGCTTGGCCCAGGAGCTGGATGAGTCCGGCCAATGGAGTGTGGCTGCAGGGTGGTGCCTAACTCCTATCTCTGGGAGCAAGGATTTTTCTTGTATGCCCTCCGTCCGCCCCGAGAGCTCGAACGTGCAATGGCATTAGGTCGCCTGCCGCAGCTTTCATCCTGCTACATAATGCCCCCTAGCATGTGCAGTACCACCGGGGGCCACTGCAATGCCAGGCATGCCTGAATCCCACCCCAGAAAGAGAGGAGAGCTGTCCTCTGGACGCTCGATCCTCTCTCTCTCCCCCCTGCCGACCCCCGGTGGCCCAGGCTCATTCCCAAACCCAGGTCGCCGGTGTACCGCGAGGTGTGGCGTCCAGCGCCTCAACCCTCAGCACCACTGGGCCAGCACTCCTGTCCCTCTGTTAACAGACGGGGGAGGCATGTCCCATTGCAAGGGGGAGGCCCAGTGAGGAGAACCCTCTGGGGGAGGCTGGGTGAGATCAGGCAACTGGGAATCGTCGGGGCCATCGCTGGACCCGACGCCAGGTCAGTCGGGCGGATGTCGACTGATTCGATGTCCAACTTATCAACCGAACCGACAGTCGAGCGTTGGACTTGCCAAAGCCCAACTTATCGGTCGAGCGGGCAGGCTTCAAGTCCCCAGAGCCAGACACAACAGCCTGAGCCAGGCGCTCGTCGGAGGGACTGGCGGCGACTAAAAGTCCACTCGGTGCAGCAGACCCCCAATGGAGATGGGTGAGCGTTGCTGAAGCTGAGGTTCCCATGGCAACCAGAACCAGTGGTGGCGGGAGCCCAAGGACTGCTCCCTAGGCGGGCATGCTGGGCTCGCGCTGACTTCCCAAAGGAAGAAGACCGCCGTTCATCCGAGGGGCCCGCAGCTGGCCTCGGGCGAGAGGGGGACTGCTTCTGGTCCTGATGTTTCTCCTTCTTCTCGTGCCTAGATTCAGTGGAAGCATTGCACAATTTCTGGAGCTCTTTCTCCATGGTGGCCATTTGTTGCTTCAAGAGATGAGCCTCGAGGGCCTGCTGGCGGCGCTTCTGTGTGGCTAGGTTGACACTGGCACAGGCCTCACAGTCCCCGACCTTGTGCTCCGGGCCTAGGCAGAAGGAGTGCGAATCTTTGTCGGTAGTTGGGCGCCACACAAAGCACACTTGTTCTTGTGCTCAACGTTAGATGATGACATGCACAAAATAAAATACTGATTTTGAAGAAAGTAAACAGATACTCATCCGAGATAGTGGTCAAACTGCAGCATACAATCTCCGGAAGTCTGATTGATCAGGTCGACAGCAGGAAAGAACTGGAAGGCAAGGTGGGGACCGCCCACTATATAAGGTCACACTGACATCGGTCAGATGATGTTGGGTGGGCGGTCCCCCACCAGATACTGCTGGCTAAAGTTTCCATGTGGTCCTGACGCCAGGGGATGCTCAGTCTTCAAGGTGATTACCTACTGCAAGAGTCCTCTCGAAGTAAGAGCAACATATCCACATCCCTAGAATACACGTTCCATTTTTTTCCGGCATTAGGGATCACTGTCAATCTGCCAAAGTCCTACCTCTCCCCTTGTCAGTGCCTTTAATACATGGGGGCAATCCTGGACTCCAGTCAGGGCAAGGCCTTTTTGGCTGTGGACAGGGCGAATCGACTGATGGAGCAGGCCCGCCTGGTTTCCTCCAGTCATCAGGTCCCAGCCAGGGTCTTCCTGTGCCTACTGGGCCACGTGGCGGCAGCCAACGCCACAGTTCCCCTGGCTCATCTGCACATGCAAGTTCCTCAGTGAACACTTAGGGTCCAGTGTGACCAACACACAGATGACCTGGACCAGTTGGTCCTGGTCTCCAACCAAGTACAAAAGTTCTGTCATGGTAGCTGGAGCCAGCCAGCCTCCTTCAGGAGTCTCTTTTCAGATCTCGACTCCCGTCAAATTCTCACGACAGATGCTTCTGACCTAAGATGGGGTGCTCACCTGGCCAACCACCAGACCGAGGGTACCTGGACAGAACTGGAACAGGGTCTTCATATTAACATCCTGGAGATGTGAGCAGTCATTTACACTCATTTCCCAGTCCGCTGCTGGTGCAGATGAACAACATGTGTGGTGTATTCGTCAACAAGCAAGGGGACCCATTCTTCCACGTGTCAGGATGTGAATAGTCTGGTATTTGGCCATCAAGCACGGTCTACAGCTGTCGTTTATACATTTTCTAGGCATCCAAAACGTTTTGCCCAACAGTCTCGGTCACTCCAGGTCTTGGGCTCACAAGTGGGAGCTTCTAACCTCAGTGGTTGAAGACCTTTTCAACAGGTCGGTTCGTCCCAATCTGGACCTCTCTGCATCCCCTCACAATGCAAAACTGTCACTTTTCTGCTTGCTCGATCACGAGCCTGGAGTTTTCTTTTGAGATGCACTGTCCCGCTCCTGGAAGGGAGGGTTCTGTACACCTTCTCTCCCTTCCCGCTCCTGCAGAGTGCTCAAGCTCCAGTTGAAAGGGACAGAGATGATTCTCATAGCTCCCTCTGGACGCATCAGGTTTGGTTCCCTTGCTGCAACAGCTGGCAGTGGAACCTCCGGTGCCCTTGCCCATGTATACCAGCTTTCTCTCCCAGGACCAGGGCACCCTAGTCCATCCGGACCTAAAGTCCCTGACTCTCCATGCATGGCTCCTGTGGACCTAGCTGTCACCAGCTTTGGGGTGTCTTCTAGGGTCAAAGATGTCCTGGTGGCTGCTACGAAGCCTTCCACCAGAGCCACCTACTCTATGGAATGGAAGCGTTTCACCCTTTGGGCTGCTGCACACCAAATGGACCCTTTCACCTGCCCAGTGAGTCAGGTTTTGGACTACCTTCGTTCCCTTTCAAACTGTGGCTTGGGGTATTCCTCACTCAAAGTGCATCTTTCTGCCATCTCTGCATACCACGCACCTATCAAGGGCAAACCTTTTGTCCTGCTCTAATTGTCCCTCGAAGATCTACTGTTACAGTAAGTTCTTTCGTAACTTTACTTTTTACACTGTATCCATTTGAATCACATAACCTGTCATACATAGTAACATAGAAACTAACGGCAGATAATGAACGCTGGGCCCATCTAGTATGCCCATTTTTAATTATGATCACTTTTGCTGCAGATCCTACTTGATCTACAGCACTGTCTCCTCCACCCCTTGCCTCCTCTAGGATTCCTTTATGCCTATCCCAGGTATTTTGAAACCCACCACTGGTTTGGCCCCCTCCCCCCAAACACCTCCCATGGAAGGCTGTTCCAGGAATTCACCACTCTTTCTGTGAAGAAGTACTTTCTCTCATCTCTCCTGAATCTACCTCTTTCCAGCTTCATATCATGAGCCCTTGTTTTCGAGCACCTTTTTCTCAGAAACATATCTTCCTCCTGTACCTTATTAACCCCCGTGAGGTATTTAAAGGTCTCTATGATATCCCCACTCTGTCTCCTCTCCTCCAGAGTGTACATATTGAACTCTTTTAACTTCTCCTCATAGAGCTTTTGATGCAGACCTTGCACTATCTCGACAGCCTCCTCTGGACCAGCTCCACTCTGCCTATCTCTGTCTGGAGATGTGGTCTCCAGAACTGGACACAGTACTTCAGGTGGGGTGTTACCCAGTGACCTATATAGGGGCAACACCACCTCCCTCTTCCTGCTGGCGATACCCCTACATATGCACCCCAGCATCCCACCAGCCCTCTCAACTGCCTTGTCACATTGCCTGGCTGCCTTTAGATCATCCAATATGATTACCCCCCAGATCTCTTTTTTTTTTTTTCTTAACCAGGAGAGACACACTAAGCTGAAAGTTTGTTTACAGGTGTCAGCTGGGAGCACAAGGAAGTTAAGTGACTTGCTCAGGGTCACACAGTATGTAAGTTGAGGCTGTAGGATTCAAACCCAGATCTCCAGGTTTGCAGCTGAGTCTTAAACCACTGCACTATACTGCCTCATTCTTGCTTGGTCATTGTCAGTGTCACTCCCCCTCCCCAAAATATTGTACTCTGTCCTGGGTTTTGTGGCCCAAGTGCATTACTTTGCACTTTTTTGCATTGAAACCTAGCTGCTTGGTAACTCCATCAAATAAATCTATCATATTTGTTTGGCATGACATTCCCCCTGTGAAACTATGCTGCCTTGGGTCCGGTAATTCTTTGGATTCCAGATACTCCACAATCCTTCCCTTTAATAATATTTCCATTAACTTCCCCACCACTGATGTCAGACTGACTGGCCTGTAATTTCCCACCTCTTCCCTGCTACCACTTTTCATGAAGTGGGACAGCATCTGCCTTTCTCCAGTCTTCTGGGACCATGCTGGTCTCCAGTGATCTGTTAAATAAGTCTGTCAGAGATGCAGCTAGTACCTCTCTGAGCTCCCTCAGCACCCTTGGATGCACCCCGTCTGGCCCCATAGCTTTGTCCACATTCAGATTAGTGAGTTATTTCTGGACCCTCTCTTCAGAAAAGGGAATAGTGTCCATTTCCCTTGGCTCCCCTCAAAGCCCCTGGTGCATCTGGGTGGTCCCTCTCCTTCACCTACTACTCTAAACACTAAGCAGAAGTATTTGTTTAAGATGTCTGCCTTTTCTTGGTCCACATCCAGGCAGTCCTTCCCACCTTTAACTGTACAATCCTTCCCTTTGTCTTCCTTTTCTCGCTAATATATCACAAAAATATCTTGTCCCCTTTTGATACTGCCCGAGATATTCTTTCCTCACTTTAGCATCCTTACTGCTTTCCTGCCTCTGTTTTCCCTGATATGCTTCCCTATCTTTCTCCACCATCTGGGTTTACTTACACTTTCTGAATTCTGCTCTTTCAGCCTGTACTTTTTTTGCCAACTGTTTCAAAAACCAGAGTAGTCTCATCTTCATTTTGCTTACTTGCTTGACACTGAGGGTTTGTTGTCGTCATTATGCCCTCTTTTAGTTTAACTCACTTTTCCTCCACCACCACCAGGTCATCTCTCCCTGCCAGGTAATTCCTGAGGCATTCAACAATCTTTATACCATCAACCCTTCTGCAGGCCAGGACCCGTGCCCTTGTGTGGTTGGAGTCTGCCCCTGTTCTCATGTTGCACTATAATGTACGATGATCATTGGTCCCCAGATGACTTCCAACCTTGATATGTGCAATACTGTCCCTGTTAGTAAGAATCAGGTCCAGTATTGTCCCAACACAAGCGGGTTCAGTGACTACTTGCCTTAAGAACATCCCTTGCAGGGAGTCTAGGATGTCACTGCTCCTAGTTGACGCTGCAGCAAAAAGGCTCCAAACTACATCTGGCAGACTGAAGTCCTCCACCAGCAACACCTACTCCTTTTCAGCCATTTTGCCCACTGCTTCTAACATTTCTTTATCCAAGTCCTCCCCTGTGTTGAAGCCTGTAGATCACTCCTGTCCAAACAGCGGCTCCCTTTCTTGACTCGAGAGTGACCCACATTACTTCGACCTCCCCTGAATTCCCTGTACCTCTTGTCGCTTTTATGTTTTACATCACATAAAGCACCACTCCCCCTCCTTTCTTCCCTACCCTCTCTCTTCTGAACACTGTATAGCCAGGTATGACCATACCCCAGACACAGTTGTCAGTACACCACGATTCGGTAATGGCCACAATATCCAGGTCTGCCTCCACCTTGTCAGCCTCTAGGTCTGGGATCTCATTTCCCAGACTCTAGCACTGGCACACATGGCCTTCCATATTTTGTTAGCTCTCTTCTTGTCGCTTTCTCCTTTTTTCCAGTTGTTCCTTCTTTCTCACCTTTCTGCTTTGACTGCTCCTCCCCCCTTCCTCCTTTGCTAACCCCCTGCTACCCTGAATAACTTGCATCCTGGTGAGGCTCTCTCCCCTCAGGATCTCCCTACTCTATATCTCAGCCTGGACTTTCTGCCTCGTCTATTTCTTCCGTCACCCCCCTCAGCTAGTTTAAATGTCCATCAAAGTAACATTTAAACCATCCACTGAGGACTATGGTTCCCTCCTGGATGGAGGAAGGCCATCACCTTGGTATAGATTCTTATCCTTCCAGACTGGACCACAGTCCACAATGTAGCCATACCTCTCCTCTCCTCTCTGCACCACTCCTTCTACCATAACTTGAAGGCCTTGGTGCAGAGCTTCCTCTCTTTCCCCCATACAGTACAAGACGCACTCACTGCTTGCATTTTAAACACATGGGAAATGCAGGCTCAACTAGTTAAATGATCTAACTTTACCAGAAATGAAATGTGCACATGGAGTTGACTACAGCAATTCATCTTTACGTTTAAGCCCATGAAATGCCCTTATCAAGTTAATGCATTAGCAGCTGTAGTGGCTGTGACCAGAGTTTGTTACCCATTATTATCTCCACCCATAGTGTTTCTAATGTGATTCCATTTGTGTTCAGAAAACCATACAACTGCAAGCTGTTCAAACAGTCTTTTATGTATAGGACCACTCCATCTCCTATTTTATGCTACCTGTTCTTGTACAATGTATATCCCACTAGTTCCTGCTCCCAACTTACATTGTCATTCCACCATGTCTAGTGATCTAGCATTTATATACAACATTTAGATACCGGATTTTTAGGGATCTTATGTTTACAATTTGTTCCAATACTTTTTATTCTTCCTTCCATTAATGCATTTTCTATTTTAGAATCGGTTGCTGCTATTGTGTTATTTATCCCCCCCCCCAATTCATCAGTTTAAATTCAACCTGATGGCGGTTTTAATTATTTTTCCCATTAATGCTGCTCCTTTGTTATTTAAGTGTAGACTGTTTCACAAGTATAGGTTATGTCTATGTGGGGTGTCCCAGTTTCTCAAAAATGTGAAGTTCTCCTTTACCACCCATATTCTTAGCCTTTGAGTTACTCTTATTAATGTAGTTACTTGCTCGGGTCCTGCCCGTGGTACTGGTAGTATTTCATAAAATACGGCTTGACATTTATCCTATCAAATAGCCCCTACCTCCTACTTCAACCATGCCCTGCTCCATACACTTCTTGATTTTGATCTGCAATACAAGGCCATGGTCTGGAGGTTTAGTACTCTGGAACTTGTGAAACAAAAGGTTCAGGACTATTTAACAGTGAATGATACATGTGAGGTTTTGGCCAGCATGTTACAGTGCCTTCAGAAAGTATTCACCCCCCTTGGATTTTGTCACATTTTGTGATGTTGCAAACTCAAATTAAAATACATTTATACGGGATTTATTTTGTCATGTATCTACACAAATTACTCTATAATGTCAAAGTGGAATGAAACTTCTGGAATTTTTTTGTATATGTAATTTAAAATAAAAACTTGAAATGTCTTGATTTGACAAGTATTCACCCCTTTGCTATGATACTCCAAATTGAGCTCAGGTGCATCCAATTTCCTTGTGAGACCACTCTAAAACTTGAATGGAGTCCACCTGTGGGCAGTTCAAATGGCTGACATGATTTCAGAGGAAATACACCTGTCTATATAAGGTCCCATTGTTGACAGTGCATGTCAGATCAGAAACTGTACCATGAGGCCAAGAGCTGTCCAGAGAACTCCGTGATAGAATTGTGAGGAGGCATAGATCTGAGGAGGGTATAAAACATTTCTAGGGTGTTGAAAGTTCCCAGGAGCACAGTCAAGTCCCATCATTAGGAAACGGAAAGATTACAGAACCACCCAGACTCTTCCTAGAGCAGGCCGTCCTCCCAAACTGAGCAACCGGGCAAGAAGGACCTTGGTCAGGGAAGTGACCAAGAACCCAATGACCACCCTGACAGAACTACAGAGTTCCATGGCTGAGATGGGAGAACCTGTCCAGAGGACAACAATCTCTGCAGCACTTCACAGATGTAGCCTCTATGGGAGAGTGGCTAGACAGAAGCCACTCCTGAGAAAAGCCACATAATAGCATGCCTGGAGTTTGCAAGAAGGCACGTGGCAGACTCGAGACCATGTGGCAAAAGAGTCTCTGGTCTGATGAAACAAAATTGAACTCTTTGGCCTGAATGCAAGCGCTATGCCATGCTCAAACGAACACAGCTCATCACTGTGTAACACCATCCCTACAATGAAGCATGGTGGTGGCAGCATCATGTTATGGGGATGCTTTTCTCTGCAGGGACTGGGGCACTTGTCAGGATAGAGGAACAATGAATGGAGCCAAATACAGGCACATCCTTGAGGAGAACCTGCATCAATCTGCAATAGACCTTGGACTGGGCGAAGATTTACATTCCAGCAGGACAATGACCCCAAGCATACAGCCAAAGCAACACTGGAGTGGCTTCAGAACAAGATGGTGAATGTCATTGAGTGGCCCAGCCACAGCCCAGACTTGAATCCCATTGAGAATCTGTGGAAAGACTTAAAGATTGCGGTTCACCGACGCTCCCCATCCAACTTGACAGAGCTTGAGCAAATCTGCAAGGAAGAATGGGCGAAAATCCCCAAATCCAGATGTGCAAAGCTGATACAGACATACCCAAGAAGACTCAAAGCTGTAATTGCTGCCAAAGGCACTTCTATAAAGTACTGACTCAGGGGGGTGAATACTTAAGTAACAAGATAGTTCAGTTTTTAATGTTTCATGAATTTTTGTTACACAATAAAAATATTTTTGCCCCTTTAAATTGTTGAGTATGCTGTGTGAATCAAGGGGGAAAATCATTTCAATGCATTAAAAATTCTGGTAGTAACACAACAAAATGTGACAAAATCCAAGGGGTGAATACTTTCTGAAGGCACTGTATGGGACACTCTTAAATCAGTCTTCAAAGGGACGTGACTGCTTTTTCTAGAGAAAACACATGAATGGCAGGCTAGGTGGCCAGACCTGGAGGCTACATTATACTTGCTGCAGACCCAACATAAAGTAGGACCATGAGCAGGCCCTGAAATTGGATGCCCTTCTCTCCTTTGAAACAGAACTCTCTTTGAGGTATTCCGGCGTCCGAGAGAGGTGTGCCCATAACAGATGGCTGCTTAGCGTAATCAGTGAGGAAGCAGCCAATTGCTAGCCAGAGCCTGGGGCAGCGGCGCCAGGTCTGGACGCCTGCCCCTGACAATCGGGCGTCTTGTCCAAGGCCTTAGACGAGATCACATCATCAGGACCATTTTGGCAGGCGCCGAAGTGTCACTGCCCTTCTTTTGGCTGGTTCCAGCCCATAAGGTGGATGATGACACTGCTGCTGTGGCCTTCACCTTAAGGGGTGTCAGGGTAGGGCCCAAAGACCCACACCCTGACTTTCCAGGACGATGGCAGGAGGTTTAGATGCCGGCTGCCGGAGGAGACATGGGCAGGCTGGGAGGAGTGCTCAAAGCCCCATGGGTTGTGGAGGTGGGCGAAGATTTTTGTGCAGCAGAGACCTGGAACAGAAGCGGCCCGGGACTTTTCCCAGTCCTTGTCCTGGCATTTGTGCTTCCCGAATCCTTCTTCTTCTTCCTCATGAGCGGTTTAGATGTGGAGGAGGTGTAGACCGGCGAGGACGAAGAAGGATCTCTGCATTTCGGCAAGCTGCTTTTCTAGGAGGTGCACCTTAAGGGCCTTCTGGCAGCGGATCCAAGTCCGGGAGTTGAACACCCTGCTGTGCTCACAGGCCATGATTCGGGACTAGGCATAAAAGGCAGGCCCTGTGGCCATCTTTCGACAGTAGCTGCTTGCCACAGGCGCACTTGGATTTTCTGCAAACCGTGGATGAAACAGACGACACCAGAGAAGACGCCATGCAGAAAGGGAAATAAATTTGGATATTTTGGTTGAAAAATCAAAGAAACTCTGAAGGCGTGAAAACGGTCGAACTGTTGCAAGAAGGCGTCTGAGGAGCCGATGCGAACGAGTCGGCGGGAAAAGAACCGAGATGGGGCTGGGGACTGCCCCCTTTATACCATTGGCAGAAGCTGGGCGGAGCCGACATCGGGGGCACTCCCCCACTGAAGACTGGTAGCTAGAAGGTTTCCGTGGGGTCCTAGCGCCTGGCAGCTTAGTCCTAACAGTTACTGCCTGCTGCGAGAGCACCAACTCGAAGTAAAATCATAAGTACTATCAGGGGGGGTCCATAATCCACTAGACTCCTTACCCACAGACTATGTGTGTTTAGGAAAAGTGCAACGATAACGAACATACAGCCAACATGGTGTGGGGGTTGGGGGACGTTTGGACAGATCGTATCGCTCAGGCCTTTGGATCAAATTATGTAAAACTTTATGCACAAAATCCAGACCCCCCTCCTGAGGTGCAGGCAACTTTCCTTGCCTGTCTAACTCACCCTGTCTTGTCAGAGGATCAGCATAACAGCCTTCCAGACCATGACCGCAACTCAGAGTCTTCTTTACAGAGAATGAAAACCAACAAATGTCCGGGCCTGGACAGGTACCCAGAAGAGTTTTTTAAAGCCTTCAGAGATCTCCTTCTCCTCCTTTTTCTGTATTTCATACAGTATGTTCAGCCGTCATGGCTGATGAGACCCCCTCCTCTCTTTTAGTGATAGGCCATCATTTCAGTTTTTCCCAAACTGGAAAAGATCCTGACCACTACCCTTCCCATCACCTGATATCCATTTTGAAGATGGATTATAAATTTTTTGCATCAGTATAACGAGTGCGCTACACTTACGACGTTGGTGACTCAGTTCAGAAACAAGCCCAAGTAATCAGAAGGCTGGCCAGGAAAGGAAGTTTGAGCATCCCAGAGGATGCCCACCTCCTCAGGAAGGGAGGATTCCCAGCTTCTGTTGCACTACTGCCACCTGGGTGACAACAGCTTTCTCACACTTGCGGTGGGTCAATTGGATCCTCTCCCCCACTATCTGGTTTCCCCAGACCAGACAGGCCTTGATCATCAAAGACAAACCTCTACTAGTGTGAAAAGGTCCTCCATTTATTCTATAATCTATACCAGTTAGGCACTCTGCAATCCTTGTCAGCCTGGATGCAGAGTAAGCCTTCGACCGTGTTTCATGGAGATTACTCCAGGCCACAGTGCTGAAATTTGACTTCCCCTTACCATTTTGTGATGTCCTTACAGTTCTTTACCACTCTTCCAAATCCAGAGTGTGAGCAGACGGGCATCTCTCTTGATTTTGACCTGCAGAGTGGTACCTACCAGGGGTGCCCACTCACTCCTTTCTTATTCACATTATGCCTAGAACCATTAGCGCAACTCATATGACAATCCCCAGACATGGTCACAATTGCATTAGGAAGAACAGACCCTGATCCAGGGAGAGCGCCAACATGCACCATAAGGGTAAAAGTTGCATCCTGCCCAGAAATTACCCTTCTTTCCTTTGCCAGTGGGTCCAAATTGATGCACCTGCTCTATAACAATATCTAAAGGAAGGGAATGTGAACTGTTCAAAATCTGCCACCGATTATGTTTTGACCCAGTAGCTTCCACTTTAGACCCACATTTTTTATACCAGTGAGCCCAGTTTGACCCATGTTTTAAACCCCTCAGTGCTGTCACTGCCCTGATCTGTGTCTTTGCATGGACTGTGTACTCCTGTACTTGGACGATCCAAATGCCATGTTTCCATGAGCCTTGGAGCTCCTCAATTGTTTCTGCTGCCTTTCTAGGTGTATGATTAACTTGACAAAAGCAGATGTCTGGACCATTAACCGCTCCCCTTCTTGGCATTCCAGAGTCACCACCAGCTTAACTGGTCCCAAACACAAATTAAACACCTTGGGGTCCAGCTCACTCAGAACTTCCATAACCTCTTGGTTGCAATTATACCCCAACTGCCCAAATAACACAAGACTTTAACAGATGGCATCTCCTCCTGTTTACCCTGAGGTGCTGTATTGAAGCCATCAGAATGACATTCCTTCATCACTTTCTATTCTGTTTTTCAGTCATTCCCAGTTAGTATTCCTCAATCGGATTGGACAAGCTCGATTTCTCTGCCTATATTGATGCTGTCCACACCAAACTTCACCCCAAACTAGGCGCCTTTGTACAGCAACAAGGACTGCCTCCTCCAAGTCCACTGGGAACTGGTCACTAAAATGATCCTCCCGGTGTTTGACTATGCAGACGTGGTCTATGGAACTGCTCCTGCCTCTTCTGTATCCAGACTGGACACTCTGCAGTGTTTTCTGTCACTACTCCCCACCCACACTCATCACTGCTTGCTCTATACATCCCTTTCCATCCTTCCTCTTCCTTGGCGTTGCCTGTCCCACTGCAACTCCTTTATTGCCAAATATTGGTTTGGCACCTCCCATCTTACCTTTCCTCACTCCTCTCTCCTCCGCTCTTCCTCTTACTCTCACGCACCAGAGACTACAGAACATTTGCCATTCCTCACCCCTCACTTATGTGCTGGGCAAGCGGCCTTCTCCTGCTGTCCCCCCTCTCTCTGGAACCAGCTCCCTCTTCTCACTGCCTATCCCCATCCCTCCTTGCTTTCAGACGCTTGCTAAGATCTACTCCTGCCCCCCCGCTCCTTTCACCAATACTCATAAATTCCTTCTTCTCTACCCCTCTGTAGCCTCCTCTGCTCCCCCCGTCTACAGCTTTTTACTCACTTTCCTGGGTCTGCTGTTCTCCTGGCTCCCTGCCCGCACTTTTCAGTACGTAGGTACCACATTTGGGGGCTCTGTTGTACAAACTGTTCACTGCCTCACATTATGTTGCTACCACAACCTGTTTCTATATATACCGCAATGACTGCTCACTCCATTCTGGTTTTACTACCTGGAAAACTATTTGATTTGTAAGCTGCACTTTGTCTGTTTCTCATTTTATTGCTACCTAAACTTGCTTCTATGCACTACAATGACTGACATCTCAGTCTGGTTTTTACTGCCTGTGAAACTTATTGTTTTGTATGCCGCACTTTGTAAGTTCATTAGTCCTTTACTATACTGTAACTCTACCCCACCTCCTCCTCCCCCCCCGACGCACCTGGAAATGAACCTTGGCTCAATGTACCTTTCCCGGTTATCAAATTATAAATAAATAAATCTGGAAGTAATTCTCCAGATTGGTTTGGTCAGGTCACATCCCCCAGTTAAAATATTTTTACTGTAATTACCCAAACATTTAGGAGATTATGGTCTTTCGAATATTTCTCAAAACTATGTAGCTGCACAACTGTCAGCACTGACCCCCATTATGCAAGCTTATCAACCCCAGATATGGGATTCCCTGGAATTGGATTTTCTCTCAGTCCATCGTGTGCAGGTCTGGCTACCACATGTTGCTACTTGCTGAGAATGGTGCAGTCACATGAATATTTATCTTGCTAATACAGGGCAACACTGGGGAACCGTGGTACAGTATGCTGACTAAAAAATTACAGCCCTACCTTCTGGCCCTGCTCCCCTTAGCCTTACACTCACAATTTCTCACACTTAACAGTTTCTCACACCTGTCACACATTTACAGAATAGCAGCTAACTAGCTTGTCCCTACTACTTCACTTTTCCAGCACTCCTGCATGCTCGCTTTTACAGACTTGCAGGCACACTATGCCTTGAACTGGTATCCAGTGAAAATGGCAACAGACTGAGTGACTGAGATTTGAGTGACTTAATCTCAGCGCCTGTGATGTCAGTGACCCTAAAAGGGTAGCAAGAGGAAGGACAGGGTGCAGGAAGAGCGACAGGCATACTGAAAGACAAGGAAGGTATATGAGGGGTGGGGAGGTGGAAAGCCACCGACCTGGCTGTGTGGCGTTGTAATGAGGGTGGCTGGCTACAGTGGGGAGGGTGCAGGTTCGGGGCTGGGGAGAAGCACAATATTTGTGTCTTTCTGGGGCGGGTGTTCAGTTCTTTTGTTTTTGGTGCCCCCCGGGTTTATTATCATTAGTGAGGAGGGTAAGGGGTGAAGCCCCCGCATAAATACTAAAAGGAAGTTGCCTCGCTGCAAGCGTACATCGCCATTTTTATTTCTGGCAATGTACACTTACCCCAACAGCAATCACGGTTTTGCGATCGCTGTGATCACACAGAACTGCCTTGAATCACCCTGATCAATATTGATTGTATTAGGACTGGACATATCACCTGAGTTTACACTTCCCTATTACTAAACTGCACACTGCCTCACTGGTGATGCAACTACTGGGAGCCTTCTTTTTAAGACACTCTCAAAACTGCAGTATCTCACACTGGTATCAAATCCTGATTACTCCAAGCTGTCAGGGTCCAGTTCTGGTGCATAACAAAGGGACCAGGAGCTCTTTGTACACATCATGCCATGGCAATGGTGATGGCGTTGCACAGCAGTTCATATGGTCACTTTCCAGTTTGGAGGAGTATGCCTGAAACATAGAGATACAAACACAGAATGTGCCAGCAGACAGGGACCACTTGGCCCACCTAGTCTGCTCATTTCTCTGCCTATAGTATCACGGCAGATCCTACTTGATCTCTGGCCCATTCACCCACCCCATCTTCCCTTTCCCAAAGACTCCCTTATACCTAAATTCATGCACATACAGTACATGACCTAAAAGGAGGTCAGTTAATTTTCTATCGGCACGTCTTGCTAAACAACAGGCTGGAGACAATTAATTAGTTCAGCCAGACCTCTTGTTTACTGTGAAATGTTAGACCTTTTTAACATCGTTAAGCGGAGAACAAAATATACGGATGTTTCTCACTGTCCTTGATACTCAGTCCGTTCTTGCTTTAACTTTTCTTCTTGGCTCGATCGCCTAATTCCATAAACGGCTGCTTTCCAGCTTTCAGGAGAGTTGCGGTGGCTCCCATGGATTTCATTGTTGCTGAAAAAATGGGCTTTGTTGCACTTATACACAGAAAATTTACCATTGTGCATTTTAGCAATAATTCATGGTGCCAGTTACCCGTAACTAAGGGACGTTTACAGTGCTCACACTTGGGAGATAGGAACGTGAGCATGCACCAGGTGCACCACTCATGTCAGTGCTGACGTTTCACAGTTTCAACGTAGGCAGCCCAATTAGGCAAAAGTATCCAAGGAGTCCTGACACCGAAGTTTTACAGTTCAGCTGGTGTGACTCCATTGAGGGAGATGTCCTCGAAGATCTACAGAAACTCATGAGGCAAATGGACTATGCTAACTGAACTTGGGAAACTTATACCAAACTCGAGCAGACTGAATGGACCACTGGTCTTTTTCTGCTATCATCATCTATGTTTCTGTATTTCTATGTAACCTAAAAGTACACATTCTTTAAAGAGTAGGTTTCTACATACAACCACCCTCTCCCCACTTAGCTGGTTTAGTAGCTTACCCTCCGGTTAAGAAACATAGAAACATAGACTTTGACGGCAGATAAGGACTGCTCGGCCCACCTAGTCTGCCCATTTCCCTACCTACAGGATAAGCTGCAGATCCTACTTAACCAACAGCCTATTTCTTCTTATGCCCCACAAGAATTGTCTTATGTCTGTCCCATGTATTCTTGAATTCTCCCACAGTTTCAGACCCCACAACCTCCTCAGGAGCTGTTCCATGTGTCCATCACCCTTTCTGTGAAAAAATACTTCCTCACATTGCCCCTGAACCGACCTCCTCTATCTTTAAATTGTGTCCTCTTGTTCTTGCACATCTCTTTTTCTGAAAGATGCTACCCTCTTGGACTTTGTTGATTCCACTGAAGTACTTAAAATTTTCTATCATGTCCCCCCTCTCCCTCCTTTCCTCAAGGGCATACATAATAAGCTCCTTTAGTCTCTCCTCGTATGGCTTCTCTTGCAGACCCTGCACCATTTTAGTTGCCCTCCTCTGGACTGCCTCTATCCTGTCTATGTCCTTGCGGAGATGGGGTCTCCAGAACTGGACACAGTATTCCAGATGGGGTCTCGCCAACTGTCTGTACAGAGGGATAACAACTTCCTGTTTTCTGCTGGTGATGCCTCTCCCTATACATCCCAGTATATCCCCAGCCCTCCCTATTGCCTTCTCACATTGCTTGCTAACCTTAAGGTCATCTGATATGATTACCCCCAGGTCCCGTTCCATTTTTGTTGGTGTTACTACCTCCCCCCCCAGTTGTGTAATCTTCCCTGGGTTTTATTTCCCAGGTGCATTATTTTGCACTTTTTTTGCACTGAATCCAAGCTGCCATACTTCTGACCATTCCTCCAACCTTGCCAAGTCCCTTCTCATCCTTTCCACGCCTCCTTGTGTATCAACCCTGTTGAAGATCTTTGTGTCATTTGCAAAGAGCATACTTTTCCTTCAGTCCCTCTGCAATGTCACATAAAGTTTAGCCATGCTTCTGATGGTGTAATTTTCTAAGCAATATATTTTTTGTTATATTCCTCGTGAAAATTAGATCGCCAGACCAGAGCCAAAACGCTCTCGACTTCCTATACTGGAGGCACACCTCCACGCTGCTGGCCAAGTTTCATGTCAGTACTGGAACTGTGCGGGGCACGCTCCATAGACTGTATAGGGCCCGTTTTTACGTGAATTATTAAACCCTTTTAAGTGCCAGTTTTGATAAAAGAAGGCCACCGATCAACTAACAAGGGTACAGCCTATGAGCGCCGCCTGCCGCAGTTCCAGTACTGACATCATGCGAAACGCGGGGCGCCTCCATAAGAAGTCCGGGCGCTTTGGTTGTGGGTCTGGCAATCTAATCTATGAGGATTATAACAAAATATATTGCTTAGAAAATTACACCATCAGAAGGATGGCTAAAACCGGAGGGTAAGCTACTAAACCAGCTAAGTGGGGTGAGGGTGGTCATGTGTAGAAACCTGCTCTTTAACTGTTAGCTTGATAGGCCCTTTTATCGTTATGAGTGCCTTGAACATCCATAAATAATCTTAACTGATGATAAATTATGTCATGATTTATAATTCCAAAATAATACCTGATCCATCCTATGATTTGACTTCATTCCTGTATTTGCAAAAAACCTGTAGGATTTTGAAATCACTTCAATCTCTGGTGAGGGATTTTCTAGAACTTAAAAATAGATTTTCATTAATGTGATGCAAACTGTCTCGCTAACAAATGCAGTCAGCAATAACAGCAATTGATTAAAACAACCAAGCTCTTATATTTACTGTGCTTACTGGTTACTTACGCTAAATAAAACTCCACAGTATCAACGTCTATGATTCCATTATCTAAATAATTAACGTCAACTCAACTCATGGCATTTTGGTCTTAGTCCACTATTCCTCAACAGACTTGAGACTCTACAGACCAAAGCTTGCAGCATTTCTTGTGTGTGTGTGTGTGTGTGTGTGTGTGTGTGTGTGTGTGTGTGTGTGTAAGGGGGTATGTACCCAGGATAACCCAGCTAAGATGCAGGACCTCATTTTCACTGGAGTCTTGTTTATGCCTGATTTTCTGGCTGCAGTGGTAGAGCTTATGCCTGTGACACTAGCGACCTAGGTTTGGGAATGAGCTTGGGTTTCGCAGGGCTAGCAGCAGAAAGAGGACTAAGTGTCACAGAGGCTCCTCATACTCCCGGAGGTACTGCCTCTATTGCAGGGCTTCCACTTGGGTGACCTCGGGTGGTAGTGCAGGGAGGAATGAAGGGAGAAAGGATGTTTAGTGGGCACACAGCTGTAGTGCAGACATGCATGGTGCCATACTGAGCCCCACTGCATACAGACATCCTAGGGTGGAATAAAACACAGAAAATGGCCCCAGCTCAGCAGATAACAGACCCTGGTAAATTTGTGCCCGCACCACCTCCAACAGCATTGACCAATATGCTTAAGTGTTTTAGAGGTCCATCCCAGCTGCCATGTTGGAGATCTAGCCATGGATACTTTGGCAGCAGCTGTGGTCAGGGGTGGCAGAGGTCCTGGTACAGGGTGGATACCAGAAGGACAGCCAAGCTAAAGGAAGATAAAGGGTAGACAGTGTAAGGCAGGAAGTGTAAGAAACAAAAAAAAGAAAAATTTCTTCATACTTATCGTAATTTCCTTTTCTGTTAGCTCCAACATTGTCAATGGGGAGTTAATACATATAGGCAATGAACCACCCCCTACTGGGGTAGTGGTATAGCTCAAAGCTGTCAATCAGCACAGAACCGTGGCACATTAGCATTCCGAGATCACAAATTCCTCAGTCACCTTTGTCCGTGCAGTACCTACATACATTCATGTAACCAGTAATCTCCATGCCACCAAGGTCACCTAACACCAACAACTTTGACACGTAAATAATTTATGACATTATAAAAGGATAAATGGATGGCCTACCACATCTTGGGGATCTGGCTGAGGGAGTCTCACCAACCAAATCTTTTGTCATGCTTCCTTTTTTTTTTGTATGTATTTATTTATTGATTTTGCAAGCAGAACTTACAAAACAGTGACGTCATGCCTCTTAACCATCCGGCCACTGATCCTTTGACAGGGCTGGCGTGCTGCTGATAACGCTTGTAATAAAGAAGTTTAAACAGTAAGAACATTGACTATAACTGAAGAGAACAAGTTATGCAGTAACCTGTAACGGTCAAGCACCACATGATGCTAAAAAAATCAGTACCTGTTAACCTGCATGCCTGGCAAGTCCAATAAAATATAAACATTTCGACTGTTAGCGTACAATTCCAGACAAACAGTTATAATCTCGCAGGGCTCGGATTTAGCGGTATTCCGGTACATTCTGGGTACCAAATTTCACACCTGAATACCAAAATTCGAGACCTGGTGCTCCACCTGAAATACCAGACTTTTTGCGAATTAGACCAGACGATGGGGGGCCCAATCCCAGTGTCGGTGGTAGGAGACCCCCCCCTTTCCCAGTGCTGTGAGACACTGGGGAGACCACTCCCAGTGTCCCAAAATGTTCCAGTAATACCTTCTCTGTATAGAAAAAGAAGAAAGTCCTGACGTCTTTTTTTTCCCCTACAAAAAAGAAAACAGTCCCTCGTCATCTCCCCATCTCCCTCCCCATCCTGACCCTCCCACTGAGCACTCCACCACCCACCTCACCCCCTTGACTTACACTTACCATCCAAGGTCTGCAGCTGTCACCTTCTGTGGACCGTGACATGTCTGCACTCTTCAAAGCCGAACCGCGAACTGAAGAATCAAGGTAATGGCTGCCAATGGCATTTTTAACTTATGTTGATACCTTGGCCATTTTTCAATATTTGTGCACCACATTTTCAACATGGGTTTTTTGGCACCCCACCTCATGAACACTGGCACTGTTGTTTAGTTACTCGGTTCCGGAAGGTGATTTTGCTGTCACTGAGTGAAACACCTTTTGGGATCGACCGAGTAACAAAATGACAGTGCCTGTGTTTATGAAGTAGATCCCAAAAAGCCCATGATGAAAATTTGGTGCAAAAACACTAAAAAATGCCCGAGTAACACGCGTTCATTGAAAATTTTCTACGCATGCTCATAACGTTGGCAATTTTTAATATTTCACTCCAAATTCACAGCATTGCCATTTTTTCACACCCCTTCATGAACAGCACAGCTGTCACTCTTCACATCCTCCCCGAAATGTGTTCTCGCACCTGTGGCACAGAATGGCGTGGTCGCTGTGCAAAATCACCTTTCGGGACCAATGAACGAAACGACAGTGGCATTCTTCATAAGGTGGGGTCCCAAAAAGGCCATGTTGAAAATTTGGTGAAAAAACTCCTAAAAATGTTTGAGTTACACGCCGGCGTACAAACTTTTCTACGTACGCACGTAACTTTGGTAATTTGCAACATTTTCACTCCAAATTTTCAATATAGCCATTTTATCACACTACTTCATGAACAGTACAGCTGTCATTTTTCACATCCTGCCCAAAACTTGTTTTTGCACCTATGGTGCGGAATGCCACTTTCCCATGGATTTGAAAATTTTCACTTAAGGTGGGGTGATAAGAAGTTTACATTCAACATTTGGGGTCAAAATATGAAACCAAGTTAAGCCCATATGTTGCAATTTGGTACGCACACTCATAAGTGCGGAAATCTTAAATATTATCACCCCAGATTTTCAACATAGTCTTATTACCCGAGCTTCTATATGTCACAGCTGTCATTTTTCAAATGCTGTCCAAAATCTGTGTTTGCACCTGTGACGCTGAATGGCATTCTACTTTGCATAACAAATTTAACAGTCCCAGAAATCCCAAATAAAAGATTATTTTTTCCTAGCTTCAGTGTGGCTGTGTGTACAGGGCAAGGGCAGGCTGGCAAAACAAATCTTTGACTTGTGCCATCCAGAGGAGACTCAGACTGCGGAGGGGGGGAGGCACTAGAAATGTAACAGTCCCTTGTGTTTATTTTGGAGGTTTTCATATACAGATCCATTGTACTTCAAGTATTCTAGCTTTACAAACATAAAACCCTTTGAATTTAGGCAGAATACAGATTTCCAGGATATCAAAATTCTGAATCTGGTAATCCACCAAGAATATCTCTTTTTTTTTCTCAAATTCACCCTATAAGTATAAATCGTCTTTGAAATCCAAAGTCCTTATAGGAGCCATGGACTCCTGGGAGAGGACCCACTGACAACGCTGGAGCTAACAGAAAAGGAAATTACAGTTATCACAAAAAGGAATTTCTCCTTTCTATATCGTTCTACATTGTCATTGGGGAGCTAAAACATATGGGTTCTAAAAAGCAGTACCATTCCTAATCTGGGTGGTACGGAATATCGCCACGTATATATTCAGGGGGGTCAGAGTTACGTGGGCAAAATAACAAGGGAGGCAGAAAGGGGAGGGTGACAAGGGGGTTTCTAATAAGGCAGGAAGACTCCCATGGAATTGAGATCACGAATAAAGGGGGGATGGGGGGTTGAGAGTGCATAGTGGAGGTAACCATAAGGACGATGGCGGTGTTAAGGTTCTGTTAACGGAGACTCAATGATTAGGGGTATCCAGTGGGAGGGACAGGGGGTGGATGCCACAGCCAGTTGAAGGTAGTGAGTATCTCTGGGTTGACAGTGCACAGAGCAAAGTTCATGGTGTATGAACTGGTTAGGGATTGTGGAGGGAAACCGGATTTCCTGGTGCATTTGGGAACAAACGATCTAGAGGGAAATAGCGTTTTGGAAATCCAAGCAAGGTTCCAAGAACTTGCCAGAGTCTGTCAGGATAATAGATGCAACATTTCCTTTTCAGAGATATTGCCAGTACCAAAGGCCTCAGTGGAGAAAAAAATGAAGATCACAGAGGTTAATGACTGGCTCAGGAAGTGGGGTGAAGAGAGTGGGTTGGGGTGTTAGGTAACTGGAAAGGAGTTTGGGAGGATAAGGGACTGTATGCCAAGGACAGGCTTCATCTTGCCCCTTTAGGGAAGGAGGTCCTTAAACAGGGGGTGGCTGACTACATTCAAGAAAGGTGGGGTTTAAACTGGGGGGATAAGAGGGGTCTGACCAGAAGCCCTCTCCTCCAGATGAGGGAGTAGCCTTCAAACCCGAGGGGAGGGAAACAGACTGGGGAGGAGGTTTCAGGAGGAGCAGAGGAGGATGGAAGTATAAGGAACCTGGGTGGGGTTCGACAAAGGGGATCAGGGATAAGGGGTGGGGGTGGTGTTAGTAAATGCCAGGAGCATAGGAAACAAGTTGCCAGAGTTCCAGGCCATGCTGTTCGGGGTGGATGTGGGCGGCGGTCACGGAAACGTGGGCCAACAAAAACCACGACTGTGATCTAAACGTCCGGGGGTATACTATGCTTAGGAAGGATAGAAAGGAGGGCAGAGGGGGTGGAGTGGCTACGTTCATTAGAGATTACATAGAAATTGCTAGGGTAGAAGAGGCAGAGGGAAACGTGGAGGCCTTATGGGTCACCTTACGAACCCCAGCAGGAGGTAAGGTCAAGCTGGGTGTTGTATATAGGCCCCCCGGGATGGGTGATGTTCTGGAGGATGGTTTGCTGGACAACATCATTGCCCAGTGTGGACCAAAAAGGGAAGGAGTGGTGTTAATGGGGGACCTTAACATGCCAGATACAAACTGGGAACCATGTCCTCTAAGGTGGCCAAGGAGCAGAGGCTGCTGGACAGCTTCCAGGATGTGTTCTTAACACAGCATGTGATGGAGCCCACAAGGAAGGAATGTCCTGGATGTGGTTCTGGCAGATGGGGATCTGGTTAGGGACCTGTTGTAGAGGATCCCTGACTGGGAGCGACCACAATACTGTCTGGTTTCAAATTAGCTTGGGGGAGGGGGAGATCTAGGACACTGGCGTGGACTTCAGAGGGGCAGACTTTGTGGGCATGGGAAATATTCTCAATCTCAAGGATCACTTGAAGGATTACATCAATGACAAATGTGGAAAAGAGATGGGAGGTCATAAAGGGGACTTCATGAGGCAGTCAGGACCTGCGCTAAGGTGAAACGTAAGGGAGCAAGGTCACATAAACCACGCTGGCGGTCCAGTGAGGTTCAGGTAGCGGTCAGACAAAAGAAGGCGGCCTACAAAAAATATAAAACAACAAGAGGGGATGGGGAAAAGGAAATGTACCATCTTGCATCTAGAAAAGTCACCTGGATGGTGAGGGGGCAAAGTCCAGTAAAGAGCAGTGGCTGGCACAGGGGATACATGGAGGGGAAAATGGGTTCTTCAGGTACATTGGTGAGCGGAGAAAAACTAAGGGCCATCTCGGCAGATTGAGATCAGAAGGAGGGTGGGTTGAAGAGGCGAGGGACCAGGTAGAGATATTAAATGAGTACTTTGCCTCTGTGTTCACTAAGGAGGGGGATGGGATATCTACAAAGCAAGGCACGATGGGGATAGAAGCGATAGCGAGTGGGATCAGGGAAGCAACAGAAATGGAGTAAGAGGGAGGGAGAGGTACCCCAGGGGTGTCACATCAGGATAAGTATAAAAAGGGCAGTAAGGTGGAGGGGACGGATGATGCTATCTCCACCGAAAGGGTGTGGTTAGCCCTCAAGGCCCTAAAGAAAGATAAATCTCCTGAACCGGATGGCATTCATCCGAAAGTACTATGGGAATTGGCGGACATACTGACTGCACCCCTGGCGGAGCTCTTCAACAGGTCGCTTGAGACAGGGAGGGTACCTAGGGATTGGAGAGAGGCACATGTGGTGCCAATCTACAAAGGGGGGGTTGAGAAAAGTACCAGGTAACTATAGACCCATCAGTTTGACCTCGGTGGTGGGAAAATTAATGGAGCGTATACTAAAGGAACGATTGGGGGTGTACTTGGAGGAGGTGGGAGGTCTGGATAGTTGGCAACATGGGTTTGTACCAGGTAGATCATGTCAAACCAATCTTGTGGAGTTCTACGAATGGGTAACATCAGAACTGGACAGGGGAAAGCCTGTGGATGTATTATTCTTAGACTTCAGCAAGGCATTTGAGTCTGTCCCCCACAATGGTCTGGTAGAGAAACTGACGGGGTTGGGAGTAGGCCCTTTGATGGTCAGATGGATTGAAAACTGGCTAGCTGGACACACCCAGAGAGTAGTAGTCGGTGGGGAGCTCTGGAACCCTAGAGAGGTCGGTAGTGGGGTACACATGAGTTGGTCCTGGGTCCGATCCTATTTAATGCATACATATCGGACACCAGGGAGGATATAGGATGTGAAATGAGTCTCTTCGCTGATGACTCCAAGATGAGAGCAGTAGTTGAGGGGGAAGAGGGGAGGCTGGCCCTGCAAGGGGACCTGGACACCCTGGAAAGCTGGGCTCACACATGGAAATTAAATTTCAATATCACCAAGTGCAAGGTGTTACATCTTGGGCGGGGAAACCCTAAACACAGGTACACCCTGAGAGAGGAGGCGCTGGAGGCCTCAACAGGGGAAAAAGACCTAGGGGTCATGGTGGAAGCATGTATGAATAACTCTGAGCACTGCAGGAGAGCGGCTAGCAAGGCAAACAGGATGTTGGGATCCATCGTAAGGTGGATCACCTCTAGAGCAGGAAGTGATTCTGCCTCTGTACAATGGACTGGTTAGACCACACCGTGAGTACTGTGTACAGTACTGGAGACCACACCTGAAGAGGGACATACAGCTCCTGGAGAGGGTACAGAGGAGGGCAACTAAGATGATACGAGGACTAGGGGACTTGCGTATGAGGACAGACTTGAGGAGCTCTGCCTGTTTTCATTGGAGGAGAGGAGAGAGGGGACATGACTGAGGTCTTCAAGTACCTTAAGGGAATAAATAGGGTAAACATGGAGGGGATCTTTAGACTAAAGCAGGGAGGTATCACCAGAGGGCATGGTTTGAAGTTGGAAGGCGGAAGGGTGTGGGGGGGGAGGTTTTTCACTGAGAGGGTGGTGGACCCTTAGAATGTGCTGCCTGGCGAGCTGGTTCAGAGCTCCACAGTGGAGGGCTTCAAGAGAGGGTGGGACAGACACAGAAAGCGGATGTACCAGATGATGGCCTGGCCCAGGTGGGTGGGGATGGATGATAGGGGTTTCTGGAACACAAGGGGGCCTCGGCATCCAACTAGGGATCTGAGGTTCGAGCAGACTCGATAGACTGTAAGGCCTAATCTGCTGGCAATTAGTATGTTAGTATATAACCAATATAGGCAACATATTTATTTATTTATTTATTTAAAGAGATTTACCAGGAAAGACATACTGAGTCATAAAGCTAATTTCCAGGTGTGTCCTGGGGAGCAGGGAGGGACAAGTACATAACAAGTAAAAAGCACAGTAATCTGATAAAGCAAAAGGCACAGCAATGTACAGTAAACATAGTAATGTACGGAATAATTACACAAGACAGATTGACTACATCTGGAGTGTAGGGTAACCCAGCACTCGCAGGCTGTAACGTCAGTAACAGGACATGGTAGGAAGTTGTCATTAAATAAAGAGGGAGCAAACAGGAGCAGCAACTAGAGAGAAAATCTGAGGGAGGAAAGAGAGGAGGGGGAAGGGAGAAAAAGAGAAGGAGAGGAAAATGGGCGGAGGTATAGAAGACAAGGGGACAGTTTAGGATTAGGAATAAAGTATAGAGGACTGGAGGGGACTAAGTGATAGGGATAGGATAAGGAGGAGGAGCAGACAGAGTGAAGGAAGCAGGGAAGGAGGAAGAGGACGCCAAACAGCAGGAATAGTGTTAAGGTAGTAGTGGAGGTGAGAGGAGGGGAGATGGAAGAGGTGGAGGGAGGGATGGTAGTGAAGAGGGGGAGGAAGGGGAAGAGAGGATAGGGATGAGTGAGGTTGGAATACTTTAACAGTGGAAAACTGGAAGGTGCAGAGAGTGTAGGAACTTGCAACTGGTATTGATGGGGAAAGAGAAAGGGGAGGCAGGACATTAGACTTTGCACAACAGCAGGTGGGAGAGATGTGTACTGTGGAGTAGCAAGGCAAGAGAATGTTTGGAGGCAGAGCAAACTGTTAGGGAAGGAGAGTGCCAGATATTAGGAAAGTGGTGAGAGAAGACATTCTGTCCTGTAAAGGGATTTACAAGGCGAGCAGTAGAGCAACAGCTTGAGATACGGAGAGTAACAGAAGGAAGGCATAGGGAGAAAAGAGAACTGAGATGAGGGACAAGGAGGACAGCCAGAATTTAGAGATGAAGGAGTGCAGCGTGTTAAGCGATGATCTGCCAAGGGGGAGGGAGGGACAGCAGAGTACAGAAAACAGTGATTAGTACGGAGAGGAAGGCCACGGCAAAATGGCAGAAGGAGGGGAAGAGGGGATCCAGTCTGGCCAAAGTGGACTTAGGAGCAGCACAGTAGACAATGTTGCCATAATCGAAGGTGAGGAGTATCATCTCAGAAATATCCCAGCGAGTGGGTAAAGGGATGCAGCTTTTGTTCCTATAAAGGGCACCTAGCAGGCGGTGTTTTTTTTGTGAATGGCATCTACATGCTGAGAGAAGCCAAGGTGCCTGTCAAGCCAGACACCAAGGTATTTAAAGGAGGGTGCACCGTCAATTGTACTCCCATATAGGGTGTGGAAGGTGGGGTGGGAGGAGAGCCTAGAAAGCCTCTGCCTAGAGCCAAAGCACATGGAGACCATTTCTTTAGCATTTAGGGATAACTGATTTGACCCGAACCATTTCTGGACAGTGTCAAATCAAGTTGACACCTGCATGATAACTCTGAGGGAAAAGACCCAGATGCAAACAGGTCTGTGTTATCTGCATACATGTGTATGGAAGCAGAAGAGCAGGCTGCGGGGACGTCATTGAGGAATATGGAGAAAAGCAGCGGGCCAAGGATGGAGCCCTGGGGTACGCCAGTATGAATGGGGGGGGGGATTTCCAATTGTCACATCTTGGAATATTCCTTCCCGATAGGAACTGAACCAATTAGTTGCTGAGTCTGTGAGACCCACTGTCTTGAGTTTACCAAGGAGAAGAGGATGGGAGACAGTGCCGAAAGCTTTTGCTAGATCAGCAAAATTGGTGGCTGTGAGGTGGCCTTGGTCCATGCCAGTAAGGATGGAGTCAGTGAGCCTGAGGAGAGAAGAGGTGGTGGAGCGAAGTCTGCGAAAGCCGGGCTGGAAAGAGGCGAAGAAGGAGAAGAAGTCAAGGAAGGTGGAGAGCTGAGATAAAACTAGGTGTTCTTGTAATTTGGATAAGGTAGGAAGAAGAGATAAAGGGTGGAAGTTGCCAGGAGAGGAGGAGTCACCACCTTTAGGGAAAGGGATGACTGCTGCATGCTTCCAGGAGTCCTGGACTGGGGCAAGAGAAATGAAAGGTTGAGACGGTGAGGAGATGAGTATGGCAATGGCAGGTGAGGGTGTGCAGGAGCTTGGGATCAAACCCATCAGGGCTTTCAACTTTCTGAGGGATGAGAGCCAAGAGGTCCTTTAGAGAAGAAGATGAGGTAACTGACAGAAACAGAAGGAAGTATTGGTGAGGGAAGTCATGTGGGGATGTAGGGAGAGGGGAGGTGGCGGGGAAGGCAGACAGGAATAAGGAGACACAGGTGGCGAAGTAGGAGTTGAAAGCAGAGGCCACAGAAAGGGGGTCTTAGTGGTGTCGCCCAACTTGAGGACCGGAGGGTGGGACTGGGTAACGGGGAAGAAGAGGGCATAGATGACTTTCCAGAACTTAGAGGGGTGGTTAAAGTTTTTCTGGAATGATGAGGAATAGAACTCAGTCTTAGCTAGCCTAGTGACTCTAGTACAAGTATTCCTCAAGGTACGGTACTTGTTAAGATTTGCCAGAGTGCTAGTGGTCTTGTAGTACTTCGAGCCAGGTCACGTGCACGGACCCAGGCCAGAAGTTCAGCTGAGATCCAGGGGAGGTGAGAATCTCGACCCCAGTTTTCCGGGGGCATGCTGATCCCAGATTAGTAGGAATTTAGTGTGAATACTGGAGGGCTTGGTTGATATTATTGGCCTGGGAGATGGGGACCAGTCAGTGGAAAGTAGAACAGCATGTAATGAGGATAGGTCACTGGACCTGATGGATCAGATTTGAATAATTTGTTTTGGGGGGGGGCCTCTGCAGCGGTGAACTTTACGCACACAGTAAACCATGTGGTGGTCACTGAGTGCATCAGGGAAGGTACCAGCATCAATGATCTGGTGGGGGTGAGTAGTGAGTACCCAGTCCAGTAGCAAATGGTTTTGGGATCAAAAATTATGGTGGGTAGTAGAGACAGATAAATTGCCTTAGGTGCAGAGACTTAATATTTTGGCAGAAATTTGTATGAGAGTGAGAAAGCCAGTTAATGTTAAAATTCCACAAAATGAGTAGCTCACCAGAGGCATGAGAAGCTGATAGTGGTTAGTAATTTGGTGACAGAAGCAGAAGATATCCCTGGCAGCAGTAGACACCTGCCAAAGATAGGAAGGGAAGGTGAGTTTAAGTAAGAGGAGCTCGTAAACAGTAGGGGAGGTGTCTGAGAGGGTGTACCGACTGCACGCCGACACCGCCACAGCGAAGACCATCACGGTGACAGAATTGAATGGAAAGTGTTGACGCTGTGATGGTCCCACTGGCACCAGCACTGCATCTCCCGTGTTTCATTCCCTCCTGAGACAACTCTGACTTGGAATTGTATATCTAGAAACCAGGGGTGTCAGGGCAGAGCCCTCACATGGGAGTTCAGGAGCACAGCCCCAGAAGAAAACACACCGACATCCCTGACAGTACAATGCCGACACTCAGCATTGTGTTTGTCACTGTCAGGGATGTCGGCGCTGTAGGTGTCGACTTGTGATAGGTAAAACATTTGAGAGCACTGGGGTAGCTTGAATAGAGGAGGAAAGGTAGATGGCGATACCACCACCCTTTTTAGCACAGTCTTGATGGGAGAGGGAGTAGCCAGGAATGGTGATGGCAGAGTCGGGGATCTTAGGGGAAAGCCAAGATTCCAAGACTATTAGGACACCAGGGTGGAGGGAGACCATGAGGGGTTGGAGCAGGTCAGTTCTGGGCAAGAAACTTCGAATATTAATGTGAGCCACCCGTGGGCCTTGGGGAGGTCAATGAGGAGGGGAGGAGGTCCAGGATTGAGCTCAATGTTACCTGCTTTGAAGCAATAAAAGGATAAGCTTGGCAGGCAGTGAGGTGCACCTGAGATGTGAGGGAGAGGATGGGGAGAGGGAGGGAGGACTGAAGGAGAGGCAATTTTAATTTTTTAGTTGATCTGTTTCTCCCAAAGTCCCCACCAGTCAGCCACCCACCCAGCCTCGCACCTGACATCAGGCAGCTTTCCCATCTTCCCGCGTTTCCCCTCCGTGGCAGGGGAGAAGCACACCCACTCCACTCACCTCAAGTCGGATCCAGACTCCAGGGAAGTGCCATTCTGAGTCGGGGCCTGCGGAGGATGGCTGTCTCATCCTGCTCGACCTGGGACCTCTTTTCCTTTTTCCAGTTTCCCCCGGGTGGAGCATGCACTGTCGGCAATGGCCGAGCTGTGCGTGCTTCCGCCCACAGCATGCTGGCCAACTGCTCCACCCCTTCCCCCTTGCTTGTGACAGGCTCCATGGCGCGCTGGAACCCAGCCTCCGCTAGGTGTTAGGAAAGGGTTTATTGTCAAAATGCATGCGTTGTGACTAGCGTAAGCACAATTAGTGCACAAAATATCGCAAGTCCTCTATAGCGCGGTAAAATAAGCCGCGTAGCACAATAGCGTTCAGACTAGAACAGCACTAGTCATACTGAAGTACACACTACCATGCAAATGATAATGATAATGGCTGGCAATTACAAATAATAGCGCGACTGCCATCTAGCGATGGATCCTGAATAATCCAGGTGCCTCCTTCCCTTAACTGTTAGAATCTGTCATCCTTAGCCCCAACTCCCTAGCCACAACTCTCCATTTTCTCTACAGCCATGCACACCATTAATACAATAAAAAGCCTAAAATAGACACCATTAAGCTGGCCCGGTTGCACAGAGGGCTAGGCGCTGGGCAGCCACACCTCGAACCACCCGGCGGCCCAGGTTCGAGAACAGACTCGGGTCATCGGGGCTGGCTGGGGAAGGAGAGGATTGAGCATCCTGAGGACTGCTCTCCTCTCCTGGGGTGGGTTGGGAGGGAGTCTCACTGCTACTGACCCCAGTGGAGACCAGGGGTACCATGCAGCAGAGTAGGAAGGACAATCCAAAAGCCGGAAAAGAACTTGGCTCCTACGGACGTCAACCCCTCCGCATTCTGCACGTCCCCGACCTCCGGAGCCTGCCCCTCTGCAGCAGCACCCTCGAGCCTGTAAGGAAAAATAAAACGCTGGGGTTTCCTGGCCCCCCGGTGCCTTCCCCCTTGAAGGAGGGGGACCCGCCTGGAGATGGGTTACGCCGAGATGACTCGGAGGCTTGGTCGTGATATGTGGAGAGGGTGTAGAGCCCAGGAAGAGGATGCTGGGAGTGTAGATACTAGGAAGGACCTGAAGGAGAGGTGGAGCCGGAGCGAGGAGAAGGTAAAAAGATAACTCAAAAAAATAGACACCATTGGCTAAATCAGGAGATCTAAATGCAATCAGTGGTCTCAGTGTTTGGAAGATCTGCCGAATCAAAAAATGTTTCAGAACTACAGACTCCTCGGATCACACCTTGCTTTACATGAATGATCATTTACTTATGTGACCAGCCCCATGTTCTCCCTTCTAAGAGTAAAACTCAGTCCCGTTTATGCCAGTGGTATACATTCCTTCAACATAATTCAAGAGTTAGGACGTTTGATGTTTATTTTTCTCTGTGTTGTGCTGCTGCTCCTCTCCGTGGTGCGCTGTCCCCTCATCCCCTGCTGGTCCCCTGGCACTCACCTAGCTGCCCTGCCCTGGCCTTTCCTTACCACTCACTATACATCCCGCCTGCTAGCTGAGCGCTACCCCTTCTGTTCGTGCTGTCCAGTGTCCCCTGATAATGGCTATGTAGACTGGCGCTATAAAGGTAAGCGCTATTTAGTGACTCAGCGATTTAAAACTATACTATTTTGACCGCGCTAATATTGAACATGCGATTTCAGTTGTGCTATTTTAACCGGATCCCTTAGGGAAGTGCTGACCCTGTACTCTCCCCCTCCCCGGGAGAGAAGAGCTGTCCTACAGATGCTCGATTCTCTCCCTCCCCGGCTGACCCCCGGTAGCCCACTCACAATGCAAACACGGGTCGCCGGCATGGCAGGAGGTAAGGCACGGATACCTCAGCCCTCCTTGCCACTGGGCCAGCTAGGAAAGGGCAATTCTAATGGACACCAGGTGGATCCAGGAAGGTGCAGAAGGGAGAAGGGAGGAGTCACGAATCCAGGTGTAGTGTGGAGAGGGAGGAGACAGGAGGAGGGCAGAATAAAGGCAGAGGCTGGGGGGTGGGGATCCCATTTCAAAGCCTGTGCCAGTTACAAGGACTTTGCTGCTGGCTCTGCAGTAGTGGAAAGAAATGGCCAACCTCAGACAGGGCATCCCTTTTCAGCAAAAGCACCACACTGTGGTTCTAACAATAGATGCCTCTCTCCTAGGATGGGGGGCACACACAGGCGATCTCATAGTCAGTGGGACTTGATCCCCTCAGGAATCCAAGTTGCATATCAATCTGTTAGAGTGGTCCTTCTTGCCCTAAAGGCCTTCACTCCTCAACTGAGAGGTCAGTCAGTCCAGGTCAGGATAAACAACACAACAACCATGTGGTACATCAATAAGCAAGGGGGTACAAGATCTTCATTGCTGTGCACAGAGGCCATGAAAATTTTCTCCCTAGCATATTCCCTGGAAGTGCATCTGTCAGCCATCCCCCCCCCCCGAAGGACAATAGACTGGCAGAATCAGTCAGGATCATCACAAGTGGGCTTTAAACAAGCAAGTGTTGGACACAGTTTTCAGATGTTGGGGCATTCCAGAAATAGATCTGTTTGCCTCGAAAGGAAACCATCAGCTTCCTCTTTAATGCAGGCCTCCCTTCCTGGGCACAATGCCCATGGAGGGGTTAGCACTGGACTGGGCAGGGAAATTCCTGTATGCATTTCCTTCGTTTCCACTGCTGTTGAGAATCCTTCTCAAAATTAAATTGAAATGCCAAGTCAGACCTTGAAATGAAGTTGGCCCAAAAGAAAGATAATAAAAGCTTTTATGCGTACATAAATAACAATAAATGTACAACTGATAGAATTACAAATATCACACATGATGGGCTTGAGATCGCAGATAATAAAAACATTGTGCAGTGTTTCAACAAATACTTTGTATCTATGTTTAACATTAAAGGGAATACTGCATCACTGCAAAGGCCAGATGAAAGTCAACTAATATAGTTTGAGAAAAAACAGATTTATGAGGAATTATTACAACTTAAAACATCAACCTACTTGGGGCCTGATAAGCTGAATTCAACTGTGCTTAAAGAACTAGCCAGAGTACTCTCTAACCCCTTGTCAATCATATTTAATACATCCATTCACTCTGGGCTAGTTCCCATGGATTGTAAAAGGGCCACTGTTGTTCCAGTTTTTAAAAATGGTAACAGAATGAGTGTTGCAAATTATAGAGCAATCAGCCTCACTTCAATATGTGGGAAGCTACTGGAAAGACTATTAAAAAAAGAGACTGATAAAGAAATACTTAGACTTGGTCTAACTGACTTCTCTCAACATGGATTTCAAAAGGGTTGTCTTGCATTACAAATCTGATTTCATTCTATGAATCTATAATGTGAACCTAAATAAAGCAATACCAGTCAATGTCATATTACTTGACATAACGAAGGCTTTTGATACTGTTCCACATGATTTACTAATCAATAAACAAAGCAAAATGGGTTTAAACAGCTACATTGTCAACTGGATATTAGACTGACTTAATAACAGAAAACAGCTAGTGAGGAGCAATCTTAGACCTTGTACTCTCAGATGGGGAGATGAGAAGATCTCTGATCTAGAAGTGGTTAGCCATCTGGGAACAAGTGACCACCAGTGTGGTTCACGATAAACTCAGCTAAGAGTCAAGCACATACAAAGTGAGGGCACTGGACTTAAGGAGGGCTGACTTTGGCAAGATGAGACAGTGCCTTAGAAAGGCACTAACAAACAGAGCTAGCAGGAGGGTGCAGCAAAATGGGAAACATCAAACTGCCATTACAGAGGCAACAAGCCTTTGTGTGAAGCAAATAAACAAATCAAAAGGAAAAAAGCCACTATGGTTCTCAAAAGAGGTGGCAGGGAATGTTAGGGAGAAAAAGATAGCATTTAGGAAGTATAAGGAAATACAGATGGAGCAGGACAGAGAACTGCACCAGTTAAGACAGAAGGAAGCAGGAAGGGAAGTCAGAATAGCAAAGGCCCAAACTGAGGAAAAGACAGCCAACTCAGTTAAGAAGGGGGATAAAACCTTTTATAGGTACATCAGGGAGCGTTGAAAGACAAAGGGAGGGACAGTGAGGCTGAACAGAATGGAGGTGGGTGGGCAGAGAGGACAGTGAAAAGCAGGGATACTGAACAAATACTTCTGCTCAGTATTCACAAAAGAGGAAGATGGGGAGGTGCCTAATCCAATTAACAGAAGCACTCTGGATAGTGGGGGTCGATCCCAGTCCTTTCATAGAAGAACGGGTTCTGAAAGAACTCCTAAACCTGAAGGTGGACAAAGCAATGGGTCCTGACAGAATTCACCCCAGAATTCTAAAAGAATTCAGGGGAAAACTAGTGACACCACTGACTACCCTTTTTAACAAATCATGGGAGGATGGTGTGGTACCTGAGGACTGGAGGAAGGTGGATGTGATTCCCCTTCACAAAAGTGGGAGCAAGACAGAGGCAGAAAACTACAGACCTGTCAGTTTGACCTCTGTGGTAAGGAAAGTGATGGGATCACTTCTGAAGGAAAGAATTGTTGAGTACCTAGAGCCCAGTGGGGCACAGGACCCAAGGCAGCATGGGTTCACAGCAGGAAGTTCATGTCAGACGAATCTAATTGATTTCTTTGACTGGGTGACCAAAGTAGTAGACCAGGGAAGGGCTGTGGACATGGCCTACCTAGACATTAGGAAGGCATTTGACAGAGTCGCACAAAAAGATTAATAGTCAAATTTACCAGCCTGGAGTGGGTCCCAGGGTGGTAGCCCAAATAAAACATTGGCTGGACAACAGGACACAAAAGTTAATTGTAAATGGAGTCCACTCTGAAGAAGAGAGAGTTTACTAGTGGGGTACCGAGGGTTCAGTACTGGGTCCAGGACTTTTAATTTCTTTATAAGTGACACTGCTGAATGACTGGAAGGAAAAGTATGCATCTTTGCAGATGACACAAAGATCTGCAACAGGGTTGATACACAAGGAGGCGCGTCAAAACGATGAGAAGGGACTTGGCAAGGTTGAAGGAATGGTCTGAAGTATGGCAGCTTGGATTCAATGCAAAGTAGTGCAAAATAATGCACCTGGGAAACAAAAACCCAGGGGAAGATTACACAGTGGGGGGAAGGGTAGTAACGACAACAAAAATGGAAAGGGACCTGGGGTAATCATATCAGACGACCTTAAGGTTAGCAAGCAATGTGAGAAGGCAGTAGGGAGGGCTGAAGGGGATACTGGGATGTATAGTGAGAGGTATCGCTAGCAGAAAACAGGAAATTGATATCCCTCTGTACAGACAGCTGGTGAGACCCCATCCGGAGTACTGCATCCAGTTCTGGAGACCCCATCTCCGCAAGGACACAGGATGGAGGCAGTCCAGAAAAGGGCAACTAAAATGGTGTAGGGTCTGCAAGAGAAGCCATACAAGGAGAGACTAAAGAAGCTTAAGAAAAAAATACTCATCTTAGTAATGTTCTTTTCTTCCAAGGAGTCTTGCTGTATTCTGACTATTGCAGTTAGGTCCTGCCTTTCAACTGCCCCGGAGAACAAAGAGTTAACTTTCCATGACCAGCATGGAATGTTCAGTGCAAGCTCAGTTGAAGCCCCTGTCTGCTGTTGTTTAAACTCCAACCATCAGATCTTTACGAGCAATACTCACTAGAAGTTCTGTGTGGAAACTGTAAAACTCACACTAGCCAACTGCCAACTAATGTTTTTATTAAAAAGGTTTTTTTTGGTTTCAGAGCAAAGACTCAAGTCAGGAAACCCAAAAAACCAAACACAACACACACCCACAGTAAATGAGGGTGAAAAAGGGGCACCCCTAGGGTGCCAACACTGCTCCTGCCCACCTACTTCCCAAAAAACAGGTTCTGAGAGGGGAGGCAGGAGGGGAGGTCAGAATACAGCACGACTCCATTAGAAAAAACAACATTACTAAGGTGAGTAATTTTTTCTTTAAACAACATGAAGTCTTGCTATATTCTGACTATTGCAGACTACCAAGCAGTGCCTCCATGGAGGAGGGACAGAACCTACTTTGGGAATAGGCTCTGAAGTACTGCTGTGCCAAACCGAGCATCACTCCTAGCCTGGATATCCAGAGAGTAATGCTTCGTGAATGTATGGACTGTTTTCCAGGTGGCTGCTTGACAAATTTCTAAGATAGGAATATCCCTGGCAGCAGCCAGAGAAGCTGCTGTACCTCTAGTAGAGTGAGCCCTCAGGCCTGAGGGTGGAGTTCTACCCAGTTTTTTCATAGCGGAATTGTATACAAGAGACAATCCCCTGGCAATAGATCTCTTAGTGGCAGGTTTGCCCTTACCGACCTCTCCATATGTGAGGAACAACTGGAGGGACTCAAACCTGTGACCCTTGGTGCAGTCTATGTAGTAGCTAAGGGCCCTTTCAACATCCAAGCTATGCAGCCTCCACTCTCCAGAGGAGGAATGGTCAGTGAAGAAAACAGGGAGAGACATAGACTGGTTAAGGTGGAAATCTGAAACCACCTTAGGCAAAAAACTTCCTGTTAGTTCTTAGGACCACTTTATCTCTATGGAAAGAGATGAAATCAGGCTCCACTGACAGGGCTTGCAATTCACTGATACGCCTGGCAGAGGTAATGGCTACCAAAACACAGTTTTCCAAGTCAAGTACTTAAGCTCTGCAGAGGACAAAGGCTCAAGGGTGGTTGCATAAGCTGAGCAATGCAAACATTAAGATCCAAAGCAGGAGCAGGGTCCTAAAAGGGAGTTGGTGTGCAGCAATCCCTTGAAGAACTTACAAAACACAGGACGGGCTGACAGAGGAGAGGACTTGCCTGCTGACAAGAAGGCAGAAACAGCTGCCAAATGCACTTCAAGTGTAGCTGGCCTAATTCCTAAGCCATTAAGATGGACCATATAGTCCAGAACTGTAGGCAACCCAGCAGATTCTGGAGAAATATGCTTGTTAGAGCACCAAATAGTGAACCTTTTCCATTTGGAGTTGTAAGTCTTTCTAGTGGAAGGCTTTCAAGAAGCCTTAAGGATATCCAGAATCCCTAGAGAAAGATGTAGATCAGCAAACTCTAACTCTTCAAGAGCCATGCCTTGAGATTGAGAGACTTGAGGTTCGGATACCATATCCTCCCCGAGAGGATGTCAACAGGCTGTAATTCCTAGAAAGAGACAGAAGAAGGTGGACTGCTATGGACAGCAACAGGGGGTACCAGGGCTGTCTGGCCCAGTCTGGAGCAATCAGTATCACTTTGCATGGTTGTGACCTTATCTTGACTAACACCTTGAACAGGAGAGGGAAAGGGGGAAAAGCATACAGAAATTTCCCTTCCCAATTCAGGATCAGAGCATCCAGGGGGACTGAGCCCAAGACTGGGGGTCTGCAACAAAAGAGAGGAAGATGGTGATTGTCTGGGGCTGCAAAAAGATCCATCTGTGGAGTGCCCCATCTCAAGAAAATCTAGGGGTTCTAAGGTCCATTTGTGATGGCCCTGGGATATCCTGCTGAGAGCATCTGCCAGGAAATTGTCTTTCCCTGGGAGGTGAACTGCTATCAGAGAGATCTGCAGGGAATAGGCCAGGGACCACAACTTCATTGCTTCTGTGCACAAGACCGAAGACCAAGTGCCTCCTTGCTTGTTGATGTACCACATTGTGGTGGTATTGTCTGTTCTGATCTGGACTACCTTGTTCTGTACAGATTTGGAAAAGACTTGCAGTGCCAGAAACACCACTCTGAGTTCCAAGAGACTGATGTGAAGCAGAGATTCTTGAGGTGACCACAGCCCTTGGGTGGTAAGATCCCCCAGGTGGGCACCCCAGCCCAGCAGGGAGGCACCTGTGGTGAGTATCACTGAAGGAGACTGAGTGACAAAGGGAACTCCTTGTCTCAAATTGTCCTGATCCTGCCACCATTGCAAAGCCTGGATCAGGGTCCGAGTCACTGGGACTAGTTTGGTAAGGGAATCCTTTCTTTGGGACCAGAAGGCTCTTAAGTGAAACTGAATGTCCCTCATCTGAAATCTTGCTCCCTGGACCACTGCTGTAGAGGCTGCCATGTGGCCCAGAAGCTGCAGGAAATGCCTTGCTGGTCAAGACATCTGAAGGGAGCATGAAGAGGCCAGTTCCATAAGGGTCCTTACCCTGTCCAGGGGAAGGAAGGCTCTTGCCCTTACTGTATCCAGCTCCGCCCCTATGAAGGTGAGGAGCTGTACTGGCTCGAGAACTGACTTTGGAAGGTTGAGGAGCAATCCTAAGGAAGTGAGCACTTGCTGAGTTATTTGCAGATGTGACTTGACTTGGTCTGAAGACTCACCCACTATGAGCCAGTCGTCCAAGTATGGAAAAATAGAGATATTTTTTCTCCTTAGGAAAGCAACCACTACTGCCAGGCACTTTGTGAACACTCTTGGGGCTGATGTTAGGCCAAAGGACACTGCTCTGAACTGATAGTGGCCTGAGGGCAACTCGAACCTGAGGTACTTTCTGTGGGAGCACCTGATGGGAATGTGAAAATAGGCATCTTGGAGGTACAGGGATGCTAGCCAGTCCCCTGGCCTTAGAGAGGGCAGAATTATTCCCAGAGTCACCATTTTGAACTTTGGTTTTAAAAGGTGCTTGTTCAGATATCTTAGATCCAGGATGGGCCGCCATTCTCCTGTCTTTTTGGGGGTTAGGAAGTAACTGGAGTACAGTCCTTTGCCCTTGTGTAGGGCAGGAACCCTCTCTATGGCTCTGAGAGCCAGGAGGAAGAAACCTCTGCCTCTATGGCAGGGTCTCTGATGGATTTGCAGGTGGAAAGGATCTGGTTCTCATCTTGGGAAATTTTTTGAAGCTGAGAACCAGTCCCTGGCTTACTACTTCCAGGACCCACTTGTCTGATGTCAGAGACTTCCAGTCCTGGACAAAGTAAGCCAGCCTGCCCCTTACAGGTATTGGAGAATCGGCCCGGGCAGACCCATCAGGGTGTCTGCTTGGCAGGGGCTTTAGGTTGAGGGGTGGAAGCAGGCCTACTCATTCCCTGTCTGCCTCTCCCTCTGAAGAACCCTCTCTGAGCATAAGAAGAAGAAGAGGAGGCCTGGGCTTGGTAAAAAGGCCTGCCCCTGCCCCTGGAGTGCTGCCTTTGAGGAGTGGCTTGCCTTTCTTTGGCCTGAGCACTCCTGTAAGTGGTCCTGTACTCGTCCATCTTTTTTATGTAGTTCTCTGTCTGCTCCCCAAACAGAGAATTACCAATGACAGGGAAATCCATGGCCTTAGCCTGGGTATCCTGTAATAGGCTAGTACATCTGAGCTAAGCCATCCTCCGAAGGGCCACATATGAAGCCATGACTCTTGATGAAACATCACTGGAGTCCACACAGCAGCATGAAACTGCACCTTGGGTGCCTCAATCCCATCTGCAGCCACCTGCTCCAGCTCATTGGCAAGCTGGTCAGGGGCCTGTTTAGCCAGAGCCAGCACAGTGTCCCATCTGGACTTCTGGTATCTAGCTGAGTAGGCCATATAGTTAGCCTGCCTGAGTCCCAAAGATGCTGCCATGTATTGTTTCTTTGCCATGGCATCAATCTTCCTGGAGTCCTTATCTGGGGGGTGTGATGCCAAGGGAATATTTGCCTTATCACAGCAGCCTGCACTGCCCCAACATGGCTGCATTGCTGAGAAAGGCACTCCGTGTCCGAGCCTGAAAGGGTGTACCTCTTGTCCATTCGTCTGTCCACAGAAGGTATGGAGTTAGGAGTCTTAAGAATTTTGTCTGTTTCCCAAAAGATTTATGGAGGGGAATAGACAGTCTCCTGGACTCTGGGATGTCCATCATTTCAACAAAATCAGGCTCCTCCTGATCCTCTACTGCTTCTTCCATTAGAAGCTGGAGGGTTTCAGCCACTTTTTTGTAAAACATAAAGTGGGAAGGGGACTCAGAAAGCCTAGGAGGAGAAACACCTGAAGGTCTGTCTGGGGAGATGTCCGGGTCAACAGGCACATCCAGACTTTCATAATCACCATCATCATCCTCATACTCTCCCTCCTCCTCTCCTCCTCCGGTTCATAAAATTCTTCTGAAGTGTAATCCAGAACCAGGGAACCGACCGAACTGAGCCCCTGCCAGATGGTGCCGGTTCAGCCGGAACCAAAGTTAGCGACTGCACTATTCTTATCGCTTTGGCTATCTCATCAGCGGTCGGAGTATGAATTTCTGGATCGGACCGGACAATTTATCTTTTCTCTTCCTTTTAACCACAACCAACTCCTCAGAATTGGCTCTCCTTTTGCCTGAAGAAGTTTCGCCCTGGTCAGAGGGCACTCCTTCTGGTTCGGTCGGAACCGAACCGGGCTGGCCATCTGGGTCAGAGGACTTCTCGGCCTCCCTTTCCCTCAGTCTACCTACTCTCTTATCCAGGGTAGCTTTGGGAAAATTCTTACAAATCTGGCAGTCTGACTGGGTGGTCAAACCCCAGACAATAAACACAGGTGGTGTGGGGATCAGCCTTAGCAAAGGCTTCCCCACACACACACTGCAGTGTTGAAACCCAGTGGGCCCAGTTTTTTTCTTGGGTTTCTCAGACATGGCCAATCCTATCCAAAACTTACCCTTTTTTCGGCAATCCACCAGGCAAGACTCCCCTATCGGTTCCTGACTGTGTTACGGGTCTTGGAAAAAAAACATAATAAAATCCGTTCTTTTTAGAACCGATACAGACTGGTTACCACACTCTAAGTAAATTCACAAACCTTTTTAAACTACACTGATCGGTTCAGCTGAACCGATCTGAGATGTACAAGCTCCATACAGAAACTAAATGTAAAACCTATCTAGTACTCACGGTACCACAGACAGAGACTTAAACCGACAGATTCGGTAGCAGAAATTCGGTAGAAACCGAGCAAAAAACGACACTTTAACCGATTTTTTGAACCGAGCAAAGGAGAAATCTCCGGAGTGACTGTTCAGTGAGGCGGAGTAAAGAATCTGACAGTTGGAGTTTAAACAACAGCAGACAGGGGCTTCAACTGAGCTCGTGCTGAACATTCCATGCTGGCCATGGAAAGTTAACTCTTTGTTTTCCGGGACAGTTGAAAGGCAGGACCTAACTGTAATAGTCAGAATACAGCAAGACTTCATGTTGTTTGAATATGTATACCCTGGAGGAAAGGAGGGAGAGGGAGGACATGATAGAAACTTTTAAGTACCTCAGTAGAATCAGCAATGTCCAAGAGGGTAGCATCTTTCAGAAAAAGAGATGTACAAGAACAAGGGGACACAATTTGAAGATAGAAGGGGGATGGCTCAGGGGCAGTGTGAGGAAGTATTTTTTCACAGAGAGGGTGGTGGATGCATGGAACAGCCTTCCTGATGAGGTTGTGGGGTCTAAAACTGTGGGAGAATTCAAGAATGCATAGGACAGACATAAGGCAATTCTTGTGGGAGGTAGGAAGAAATAGGCTATTGGTTAACTAGGATCTGCAGCTTATCCTGTAGGTAGGGAAATGGGCAGACTAGGTGGGCCAAGTGGTCCTTATCTGCCGTCAAAGTCTATGTTTCTGTGTTCCATTCTGTCAGAATAAATGGAGTTTTATCAGATGAATGATCTGTAAGTAGCAGAGTGCCCCAGGGGTCTGTCCTGGGGCCTGTGTTGTTCGGTCTATTTATTAGCGATATGGGCAAGGGTTCTTGTAGTTTTATATCAAAATGATACCAAGATTGGTGGAACTGTCTCCTCCTTGGAACATCATTAAATCATGTGTACAGATTTAAAAAAGATCGAAGAGTGGGGAATTAAAAATGACATGACATTTAATGAATCCAAATGCACTGTACTGCACTTTGGCAATACAAATCCTTGCTATAACTGTGTGTTGAATGGCTCAGCATTAAAATCATCTACTAGGGATTCTAATTAATAAAGAACTTTCATCATTTGACCAGTGTCGTCAGATTTCACTTACAACAAATAGATTAATAAGATCTATAAAGAAGGCCTTTGTCATTAAGAATAAAGAATGTTTACTCAAGTTATATAAGACGTATATAATACAACACATAAATTATGGATCACAATTATGGAACCCATACCACAAATAGATATTCTGCTTATAGAAAAATACAAAGGAAACTTACTAAATCTATCAAAGATATGAAAAGTCTATCATATGAGAAGCGTTTAACCAAACTAAATTTTTATTTTATTTTTTATTTAAAATTTTATACATATGCATAAAATCATTTTTCTAGAGTATGTGGAAAGAATCATTCTGTATCGATACACATTACAAAGGAGATGTGATCACGTACTACATTTGGCACATCTTTGGGGGTTAAGGTAATAAGCAAAAAAGAAAATCTGTACAGATTAATAAGCAACATTGGGAGCCCTGTATGCAGTCAAAGCCCCAGGTTTCATATCTAGAAAAAAAAAATAAACTCGATTTGAGAAATATCTTAGCCGACCACTAGGTCCTGTATTAGTCACACACAATTAAAAAAAAAAAGTACAGTTATGTAAGAACTTACCGTAATAGTAGATCTTCAAGACAGGCTCTTGCAGTAGGTAATCACATATAGTACTGACGCCGGTAGCGGCAGGACCCCTGGAAAAAATTTCTAGCTAGCAGTCCCTGGCGAGGACCGCCCCCACAACAGGTGACCGGCATCAAGAGACGTCAGTATAAAGGAGCGGTCCCGGATGCCCGCCTTCCAGTTCTTTCCCGCCAGAGGCCCGGAAGGCCCGGACAAGAGAGAAGCAGATGTTTCCATTCCTGGAAAAAGAGTTGAAGAAGCCTAGGAGGATGGAGGGCAGGAAGGTATTACCTACTGCAAGAGCCTCTCTTGAAGATCTACTGTTACGGTAATTTCTTACATAACTGTACTATCTTACTTCCAGAGGGCTCTTGCAGTAGGTAATTACATACAGGACTGAATCCCAAGCAGTCTGGAACAAATAAAAGGCACCGGGAGGCGGAAACTACTCCTGAAAATAGTAGTAACCTTGTAAGCCTCAAGACAGAAGGCTTTGCAAAACCGCTAGCCCGAAGCCTGCTCTACGGCGAGAGGCAATGTCCAAACTGTAGTGTTTCGTAAAGGTATGGACGGAAGTCTAGGTGGCGGCAGCGCATATGTCTGCTGCAGACACATTCTTGAAACAAGCTGCAGAGGCCGCTACTCCTCGTGTGGAGTGACCTCTGACCTGAACCGGGAGGGTCTTGTTGTACTTGTCATAACAGAAAGTGATGCAATGAGCTAACCACTTCAACAGGCATTGCTTGGAAGCAGCATTGCCTTCCCTTTTGTGAGCAAAAGAGACGAACAACTGATCAGTCTTTCTGAGATCCTTTGTCCTGTCAGTGCAGTATCTCAGAATCCGGTGAACATCCATGGTATGGAGTAAATATTCTCCCTGGTTGGAGTACTTCGTGAAAAAGGCAGGTAACTCTATAGACTGATTTAAGGTAGACTCTGCTACCACTTTAGGTAGAAACCTAGGATTCGCGCAAAGAGCCACCCGTTCTTTGTGAAAAATCAGGTATGGGATTTTACACATAAGGGCCTGGAGCTCGGAAATTCTTCGAGAGGAAGTAATGGCCACCAAGAAGAGCGTCTTCCACGAAAGGAACTTCAGATCTGCGGAGGCCGCAGGTTCGAAGGGAAGAAGGGTAAGTTTCTCTAGAACAAAGTTCAAGTCCCAAGGGGGAGCAGGAGTTCTGATGGGGGGCCTCATATGAAGGACCCCTCTAAGAAAGGTCTTAGAAACCTCTAATTGGGCAAATGCTTTATCTGTGAAAGGAACATGGTACGCTGAGATAGCGGCCATGTGTACTTTCAAAGAGGAATGACTGAGACCCAGGTAGAAAAGGTGACGTAAATATTCCAGCAGAACGGCCACTGAACAGGAGAAAGGCTCCATGTTCCTAGAGGCGGCCCAAATAGAAAATCTCTTCCATTTCATGGCGTAAGTGGACCTAGTGGAGGGTTTCCTAGCCTCCACCAAAATCTCCGCCACCTCTGGAGAGACACCAAAGCGGGATTGAGCTAGGTCTGCAGGAGCCATGCATGGAGTTGCAGGGACTTAAGTCCCGGATGGACCAGGGTCCCCTGATCCTGGGTCAGCAAACCTCGAGATAAAGGAAGAGGAAGAGGAGGAACCTCTGAGTATTGTTGTAGAAGAGAGAACCAGATTTGCCTGGGCCAGAAAGGAGTGATCAGAATCATTCTCGCTCCTTCTGTTGATAGTTTCTGCAACACACGAGGGACCAGTGGCATTGGGGGAAAAGCACAGACGAATCTGCCCTTCCAGCTTAGAGACAGAGCGTCGCTCCAGAAAGTGCCTCGCTCTGGAACGAGCGAGCAAAAGTTGGGAAGTTTTGCATTTTGGGAAGAGGCGAACAGGTCTACCTGTGGAGTCCCCCAAAGGTGGAAGATGTGATTTAGCACCTTTTGGTCTAACTCCCACTCGTGTGGCAGGGCGGAGGAGTGACTTAGCTTGTCTGCCAGGGTATTGTCGACTCCTGGAACATGAACTGCTGTGAGGTGAAGGTTGTGTTGAGTTGCCCAATCCCACACCCTCATTGCTTCCCTGCATAGCAGGTAGGATCGAGTCCCTCCCTGCTTGTTGATGTACCACACCACGCACATGTTGTCCGTCTGGACAGCTAGGTGACCGGGAAGAATGTACTGGTGAAGGACTTGGAAAGCATATAGTATTGCTCGAAGCTCGAGCACACTGATGTGGAGAGCTAGCTCCAATCTGGACCATAATCCCTGGGTTCGGTGAGGACCCAGATGGGCTCCCCAACCTTCGCCTGATGCATCTGTAGTCATGAGTCTGTGAGGGGGGGGGGAGATGAAAGAGGGGGAACCCTGAAACAGGTTCTCTCGAACCATCCACCACTGCAAGTCTCCAGCCATTGGCGAGGAGATCAGAACTAGATGATCTAGGTCGTCTATCAGTTGATCCCATTGGGAGCGAAGAGTCCACTGAGAAATCCTCATGTGGAGCTGAGCGCGGGGAACTGTCAGGATGGCGGCCGCCATGAGCCCCAGGAGACGGAGAACCGACCTCGCTGGAACCTTCCTGCATTCTAATAGCAGGGAAATCTGTGACTGAAGAGAGGCCGCCCTGTCCGGAGGCAGGAAGGCCTTGCTTACTGTCGTATTGAGGATAGCCCCGATGAACTGTTGTCTCTGGGAGGGATCCAGATGAGACTTGGAATGGTTGATGGTAATACCCAGGCAAGTGAAAACCTGCTGAGTGAGGGAGAGAAAATGCAGGAGCTCCTCCCTGGACGAGGCCGCCAGGAGCCAATCGTCCAGGTAGGGGAACACCTGAACTCCCATCAGTGCGTGGGTGGGCCGCTACCACAGCCAGGCATTTGGTAAAGACTCGGGATGCGAGGAAAGACCAAACAGGGAGTGCCCGAACTGGTAATGGTCCCCTGGAAAGCAAAGCGAGTACTGCGGTGAGAAGGGCGAATGGGATGTGCAGATATGCATCCTGCATATCCAGCGCACAAAGCCATTGACCCAGCCGAAGGAGGGGCAAAAGAGTCTGTAGGGAGAGCATCCTGAACCTTTTGTATTCCACGTAAAGGTTCAAAGAGCTGAGATCGAGGATGGGTCTGAGATCTCCCGTCTTCTTTGGGACCAGGAAGAAATGGGAGTAGTAACCCGTCCCTTGAAGGTGAGGGGGAACGGGCTCTATAGCCTGCTTCGTGAAGGAGGGCAGAGATTTCTTCTCTGACCAAAGGAAGATGGTCCCTTGGGTAGGACGACTTCAGAGGGGGGTGGCGGGAGTGGTTTCTGCAGAAACTCTATACAGTGCCCTTCCGCGATAATCTGGAGCACCCATGAATCCGTTGTTATCCTCTCCCAACCCGGAAGGTGGAGGGAGAACCTCCCTCCTACCAGTTCCTCCGGTGTGTCCGGAGGCGGTGGGAGAGGGGAGGAGTCAGGTGGTGTGGGGCAATGCCGCAGCTGGGGCACCCGCTGCTTTTTTGGGCGGAGGGGGCCTGGCAGCTGCGGGGGCCCGATGTTTAGTGGCCCGCCTTCCTTGAGGGTTTCGCTTGTGGCCGACTGGTCTGCGAAAGGACAGCTGCGGGGTGATGGGGACGGTACATGGGAATCCACAGATTTCAGAGCCGTCTCCTTCTTCCCGTAAGTTGGTGATGATGTCCTTGACATCACCACCAAAAGCACCAACCCCTGGAAAGGTGCGGCTTCCTGATCGCTGGATTGCACCTTCAGGACCAAACCTGACATGCGGAGCCAGCCATGACGCTGTAAACTCGCGGACGAAGCAGAAGCTCCGCCCGGCAGTGTCCACTGCATCGTATGTTGTCCGCAGAATGTGACGACTGGCTGAACGAGCAGAACGGACTAAATCAGCTAGTTCCTGCTTGACTTGAGAGTCAGGTAAGGAGTCAATCTTAGATTTCGCCTGGGTAAGGATGGCCTTCTGGTAATCCCCCATATGAGCAACATAATTCAGGGCCCGAATTCCCAGTGTGGAAGAGGCACAGATTTTCCTTCCATACTGGTCCAGGAGGCAAGATTCCTTATCCGGAGGAGATGAGCTTAGATGTTTTGGGTAGCTGATCAGCCGTGGTACGCTAATCATGACTTGAATTTGGCGCGGTGAGAGTCCAAAAATTCTACACCCTCAGGAGCCTGGTATAGCCTGTTAGACTTCCTAGGAAGTGGGGCTAAAGCCGACGGTTGGGCATGAGGCTCGATCCAGGGTGGCACTAAAGTAGGAGCTGTCAGGGGCAGATCCAGATGTTCGGCGAGTTTGACCCGCTGAGGATCGGGTTCCAAGGAGCGCCACTGATGTACTTCCTGGATTTTTCTGAGCAACTCCGTGAAGGAAGGGTCCTCCGGAGGAGACTTCGGAGGGGTCCTCGGCCGGGCTTGGACAGAGAGCGAGGCTCGTCGTCCCTCCTCAAGCATCCGGCCGGAGGGAATCCAAGAGGGAAGAAGAAGAATCAGAAGCAGAATAAGACTCCCTAACATGGCTAGGGGGAGGAACGGGTTCCTTGGGGGATCCCTGGACGCGTGTCCTGCCCCTCTCGGGATCCAGAGGGAAGGGCTCTGGAGTCCAGAGGTGGTGAGGGAGTGTGCCATCTCAGGCGACGGGGCCGGGGCGGCGCCTCCGTAAGCGGCTCTCACTTCCTTGGTGAGCTGAGCCTTGGCCTCAGCCCACCAGGAAGCCAGAGTCTCCTGCAGATCCACCGGCGGCCGGGGGGGCGCGTGGAGGTGGAGGAGGAGTGGGAGAAGAATACATGTTGTATCCGTAAGGCATGTATCCGAAACCCGGCTGCGGGAAGACCGGTGCCGGGCATTGAGATGTCGAGGTACTGCGGCATCGAGGAACCGCGGCGCGGGTACTGCGGTGCTGGATACTGCGATTCTGGTGCGATAGCGCCGGATAAGACGGCGGATACCCAGGCGCTGGAGGAGCAGCCGGAGCAGGTGGCCCGGAAGGTGGCCCCACGGGCGGGCTCAACAGTGAGAGCCCGGTGGGGAGCAGGGCCCGATGGTGGGCGCGTGGGCTGGGCAGCCGGGCGCCAGATCCGGTTCCCTAGGAGGAGGGTCAGGGGAGGTGGTACATCCCCTCCCCGATGGGGGCCGAGGTCCCGAGGTCAGTAAGAACTCAGGCTCCCGGACAGCAGGCACGGGGAAACAGGAATAGCCGGGGTTGGAGGGTTCTCATAGGTTCAATCACCCGAGCATCAGAGCCGGCGTGCGGCAAGACTACAACCCAGCGGGCGCCGGAGGGCAGGCGTCCGTCTTCGGGCCCTCGTCGGAGGTGGGCGAGGAGGAGGAGGGCGGCCAGCTCCGAGGGAGACGGAGTTGTCGCCACCCGAGGGTCGGGCATCTTATGACCTTCTCCCGCATACGTTGGAAGAGCCGGCGTCCGACTTATGAGAGTCACCCGCGCCAGTAGGCCGCAAGCCTGCGGCAGAACTGCGGGCTGAGGCCTCCTTTGCCCAGAGGCGCCCGCAAGGCCGCGAGCCAGGCCAGGCAGGCGGGGCAGCCTCCTCAAAAACCTTAGGCTGCCATCAGACGGTCCCGGAGGATGTTACCTGAGCGCGACTCCGGCGGAGTGGCGGGGAAGGACCTTCTCGGTGCCTCCCTCCTCCTTTTTTACGATGCCCTTCTAGAGAAGTGTCGCCTGCCTGAGCTTCTTCAATTCTTTTCCATCAGACATCTTTTTCTTTAGAGATGGGCTTCCAGGGACTGTTAGCGTCATCTGCAGGTCGCCCGCGTTGAAGTGAAGGCAATGTGGGCACTTGTGGACGGTGGTGGGGGCCTGGGCAGAAAGGCAGAGGGAATGGCGTCTTGTGTGGCAGCTGGGCGCCGCACAGTCGCACTGTTTTTGTGCTCGGAGGGTGTGGGGGACGACATACCGTCGATGACCTGGCGATAGGAAGAAAAATACGAATAAATCTCGGTGAAACCGGCGAAGAGCAGGGCTGACTAAGACGAACTTTACGCGAGGCGCCTGCACTAGCTAACAGCGTGAAAGAACTGGAAGGCGGGCGTCCGAGACTGCCCCTTTATACCGACATCTCTTGATGCCGGTCACCTGACGTGGGGGCGGTCCCTCGCCAGGGACTACTAGCTAGAAATTTTTCCGTGGGGTCCTGCCGCCGGCCGGCATCAGTCCTATATGTAATTACCTACTACAAGAGCCTCTCAAGTAAGATCTTTCACTATTTTCTAAGCTCCTCAAACCAGCAATTACTAGAAGTAAATACATCTTTAAGGCTCACAATGTGCCTACTAGATACAGGAAAGGATAAAAAGGAAAAAAAAACAGACGTTTCCATAGGCTAGAAGCCAACTGCAAACCCCTTCTATGTAATAACAGGGTTTGACTGAGGCCCAAAATTATAGGCACTTCTTTAGGAAACTAATTATAAGATATTGATCAGCCTGAATAAAACAATAGGTAGACTACATCATGGTGGAAGTATAGAGCCAACTTGTTATCTCAACAGTTCTAGTTGTTATTCAAAAATAACTTCTCCTGAGTATGTTTAATTAAAGATGTTAGACTTCACTAAGCGCTGGTTCTAGTTATCGAGATGTTCAGTAACAGCACTACCTTAATATATCTGGATAGCGTCCAACCTGTGCAGTCTTTTCGAACATCTATTAACGAAGAACATCAGGTCGGATAAAAAGTAAAGTTCTGCATGGATAGATAGCAAAATAGACAATGAACCAGCCCGACACGTCCACGGTCAGGATATTCCATGAAAGTCTCTGTTGTTCAGTCCTCCTCTAGTTCCTCGTCTGATGGTCGATCCTCTTGTATTCTTCGAGCTGCTATTCTCTCGACACATGCTCCTGCTTCTTTAGGGTCAGTGAATCGGAATTGACGACGGCCTTCCGTGAAACATAGTCGGGCAGGAAAGGCCATGGCATAGGTAATCCCCAAGTCACGAAGTTTTCTTTTAACACCATCAAAAGCTTTACGACACATTTTTGTCACATAAGCTAAATCTGGGAAAAAAAGTATGCGGGAGTCCTCTTCATATACTGGGCTTTTAGACCGGATAGCTCCTAGTACCAAGTCCCTTTCTGCTGCTGAGGTTAGGGTTACCAGGATAGTGCAGGGATTCTCGAGGTTAGATACTGGTCTATGAGGCGTAATTCTGTATGCACATTGGATATTAACAGCCTCCAGTCCTGTGATACTCTTTAGCCACTGATCAAGAAAAGCAGTTAAATTGTCCCCCTCTGTGCCTTCCAGGAGACCAAGTATACGAATGTTAGCAGCCCGCACCGCATTTTCCAATTGTCCAATCTGGCTTCGTAATGCTGCCTGTTCCTTAATGGCCGTAGCGGACGCTGCCAGGGCCTTCCCTGCAGTGGCCTCTACGTTTTTTGTTGACTCCCCCATAGCATCAATCCGAGATTCCATCGGCTGAAAATGTAGCGAAAAGGCATCAAGCTTTTGATCCATCCCTTGGACCGTCTTAGTTAAGGCACTTAATGCTATCTGAAGTGAGTACAAAGATGCCGATGTCTGCTCAGGGCCTACTGAGTTAGATGCGCCATCGTTTTGTTCCAAGTACGAACATACAAAATTTGCCAGCAGATAAAGGCCTAGAGGTCTATCAAGTCTGCTCGAATGTGCAGCTAGCACCCCTTATTCTGCAGCTGCCCCTTCCTTCCACCCTTCCCCTTCATTAACCCTCCCCCTTGTCCTGTCCCATCCTCGTTTGAAGCAGTCCACTGTTCTACTGCATACCACTTCAGCAGGTAACGATTCCACCCAGCCACCACCCTCTCTGTAAAAGTGTCTCCTCATCTCCCTCCTGAACCTTCCTCGCTCCAGTCTCATATCATGGCCCCTGGTGTCCCTCCCTCCCTTACTTTGAACAGCCCTCTGTACTGGTCTTGTTTATTCCTTTCATGTATTTAAAGGTTTTAATCATGTCACCCTGTCTCTCCTCTCCTCCAGTGAGTACATGTTCAACTCCTTCAACCTCCTCTCGTATGATAAGTCCCCAGCCCCTGATCATCTTTTGTCACTCTGCGCCTGCACCCTCCAGTAACTTAATGTCCCTCTTCAGATACGGATGCCAGTACTGCACGCAGTACTCAAGGTGGTCTAACCAATGACCCATATAGTGGCAGAACCACCTCCTCCCTCCTCGAGCATATACCCTTGCAATACAACCCAGCATTTTGTTGGCCTTGCAGCTGCCTTCCTACATTGTGCGAGTTGTTCATTGACCCTGTAATGAGCACACCCAGATCCTTCTCCTCCTCTGTCTGGGCTAGCTGCACTCCCTAGCTGGTAACTCCTCCTTGGTTCTTCATCCCAAATGCAGCACCTTGCACTTTTGGCATTAAAGCCAGCTGCCAGGTGTCTGACCAGGTTTCAAGCTTTGTCAGATCATCCTGCAACCCCTGCCATCCCCTAGGTCATCCACTACGCGCTTACCTTGGTATCATCAGCAAACAGACTGATCTTGCTCTTGATGTCCCATGATATGTCTGCAATGAATATCCCAAACAAAACTGGTCCCAACACAGAGCCCTGTGGAACACCGCCGTCACTGCCCTTGGGTGTGAGACTCCCCACCCACCACCACCCTGTTGCCTTCCCTGCAGCCAGTTTCTACCCATCTCACCAGCTTTGCACCCGCCCTGTGCCTACTAACTTCCTTCCCAGCCTTCCATGTGGCACTGAGTCAAATGCCTTACTGAAGTCCAGATACAGGACATCCACTGCATGGCCCCTGTCCAGTTGCCTAGTTACCCAGTCATAGAACTCGACCAGGTTGGTTTGGCAGGATCTGCCACGTATGAAGCCATGCTGTCTGCTGTCCTGTAGTCCTTTGGCCTCTAGGAGGGCCACTAGCCTCTCCTTCAGGATAGTCTCCATTAGCTTACCCACGATGGGTGTGAGGCTCACTGGTCTGTATTTTCCCGGTTCATCCTTGAGGCCACTCTTGTGGAGGGCACCACATGAGCCATCCTCCAGTCCTGAGGTACACACCCCAATGTAGTGAGGCATTAAATAGGTCTGCAAGGTCCTGCAAGGACCTCTGCCAGCTCCTTCAGTACTCTGGGTGGATGTGCCATCTGGGCCTGGCGCCTTGTCCACCCTCAGTGCCTTCAAACCCTCTCGAACTCTGCTCTCCATGATTTCCCCATCTGTCACCACTTCCCACCCTGCTTCTGCCATTTCTCCCACCTTGGGTGTCACCCCCCTCTTCTCTTTAGTAAATACTGAGCAGAAGTACTCATTTAGTGCTTCCGCCTTATCGCACCCTGCTTCCACCCAACCCCCTCCTTCCTAATCCTTACTATGTGGTCCTTACAGCTCCTTTTCTCCCTGATGTATTAAAAGTCCTTCTCCCCTTCTTAATGCCTTGTGCCAGCTGAGTTCCGTAGATGCTTTGGCTCCTCCTTGCTCCTTGTCACCTCCTTCTCGATTCTCAAGTACTCCTCTGTCCTCCCTCCCGTTTTCTTATACTTCCTAAAGGCAGCTCTTTTCCTCCTTACCTTTCCATGACCTCCTTGCTCAACCAGATCGGTTTCTTAGCCTAGCCTTCTTACTCTGGGCTTTGCAGCAGGTTTGTTACGCTCCACTATCCCCAGCTTCATGAGCTCCCACCTCTGGTTAGTTTCCATACTAGATTGAATTCTGGCAGGTACCCTTTACCACTTCCCCATCCTCCCAAAGTCGGCCCTCCTGAAGTCCAGCACTCTTGTGCCAGATTCCACTCCTTCCTTGCCCATATCCAATGTGAGCCATACTGAGTGGTGGTCACTCCCTGACAGCGGTTCCTCCACTGTAAGTTCTCTCACAAAGTCCCATCTGCCAGCACAAGGTCAAGGGTATTCCCTAACCTGGTTGGTTCACTGACCATTTGCTGCAGGAAGCTGTCCTGAAGGCATCCAGCAGTACCTCTCCCTTCTGTTCCTGGTTGTTGGGGTGTTCCAGTCCACTCCTGGCATGTTGAAGTCCCCACAATCACCACACTACCTCCTTCTCTCAGGTCCTCCCTGATCTGTCCCGCTAGTTCCCCTGTCTAACTTCTCCGTCTGAGATGGTGGCCTGTACACCACTCCCATTCTAAGAATCCTATTCTTGGAATCCTGGATTTGCATCCAAAGTGACTCCATACTACCCTCCTCCCCTTCCTCCCTTACACACTTCAGTCCTTCCTTCACATACAGTGCCACCCTCCTTTCCCAATCACCCTGTCCCTACGAAATAACCTGTACCCAGGTACACACAGGTCCCAGTCATTGTATTGGGTGGCCCATGTTTCCGTGATGGCTGCAATGTCCACCTCTCCCTCTGCCATGAGAACCTGTAACTCTGCAGTTTTCCTCCCAAGGCTCCTAGCATTAAGGGTAACCACCTTCCACCTCCCCCCAATCCTGCCCTCCTTTCCTAGCATCACCAACAGTACTTGCCATTTGTCCTTTGTCACTGTTATGGGGGGTAAGCTCACATGGTTTCCCAACCTGTGGTCTCTGCATATCTCTTCCCCAACTGCCACCCCCCACTCCTAGTTTAAATTCCCAACTTCTCTATGTACTCCTCCATCCTCTGTTTCAACACTTTCTTTCCCTCCTCACTCAAGTGTAGTCTGTCCTTGGCATAGAGACTACTGTCCTCCCAGGTCCCTCCCACCCCAACAGCCCATACCCTTTAGCACAACACCAGGTTCTTAGCCATCCATAAATTCCTCTATTCTCAGCTTTCTTGTTGCTTGCCTTTGCACCGAAGTATCTCTGAAAAAGTTACTGATCTTCCTGCCCCTCACATGATTGTCCTAGTTCCTCAAACCTCCTCTGGACTGTATCTACTGTCTTGTCAGCCAGGTCATTTGTCCCAAGATGTATAATTAAATGAGGCTTGTCCCTACCCCTTCTAGCATATTTCAGAACAGACTGTCCCACCCTTTCCGCTGTCATTCCTGGCATGGCCTCCACCCAAATATGACTATGCCTCTCCCCCTTGCTACCCCACCTAAATCCTCTTAGTATTGAGTCCCCCAGCACTAAGATTCCACCCCTCTTACTCCCTGCTTGCTTCCATTCATCTCCCTCTCTCATTTCCAGCTCCTCTTCTTCCTCCTGCACATTATTTCCCCTTTTACCCTGTTGCAATTCTCCCAGCAGAACTTCCCCCACTCCAGTTTGGTCCAGGCATTTATCAATTACTCCTCTAATTTCATCATTTCCTCCTCCACCTTCTTCCTCTCTAGCAGTGCACAACTATTTTCTGAAGGCCCTTCACAAATGCCCGCTCCCTCTCTCTTCATAGTAACCTGTTCTCTCCTTTCCACTCCATGACTTTTGCCACTTCTTCACCTCCCCTCACAAGTCCCCATCTCCTCCTTCCATTTGTCTTTTGTCTCCTGACCTGGTTTCCCTGGCAACTGTTCTTCCTGGCCTGGGCCCCTTTGTCTCTGCTTCCCTTCTTCTGACCCTCTCCTCACCACTGTTGGCTTAAATCACCCTCCCTCATCTCCCCTTCTTCCTCCCTCCAGTATTAGGCTAAACCCAACCCCAATCTGCCTTGCCTGTCTTAGTTCCTCCTGCAGACCCTCAATCTCCAAGTGTTTCAATGGAGGAACGCGTGGCTGAAAGAAATCTTGCTTAGGGGGTTTAGTTTTCCCCATAACGACCTCCAATATCTTCCAAAAGATGCAGAACGTAATCCCCGGACTTATGTCTTAAGTTAAGGTGGTTTTCAGGAAGAAGGAAAGGTTTTATGTTCAAATATATAGGCAGTTAGTAGGAGCTCCAGAAAAGTGCTGCTTCTGGCTAGACTGCTGGCTCCGCCCCCCCAACCGAACTAAATTTATTTAAACTAGGAACAACAAGAAAAAGGTGTGACTTGTTCTACTTTATAAAATATTACAAATTCAGACTTTAACGACACAGTGTGGCACTGAGTTCAACCCAAGGAATAACAATCTTAGGTATCACAAATAACAACTACATGTGCCTAGAGTTAATACAGTTAAAAGACTTAATTTCTATACTGTTAGAACAGTTAGAATTTGGAATTCCTTACCATCAAACATAGTACAAGCTACTAACTTCCAAAGCTTTAAAATCTCCCTAGTTGGGCTACTGTTAACCAGAACTTTGAATAAATAAACCTACCAGTGTAGGAGACAATCAAATGGGCTTGTAACACAGCAAAAAAGAGAAGCCTGAAATAAAGCAACGTCATTGGACAAAACGCACCACATGATCAAAGTTGGAGCGGGGATTAATCACTGGTAATGCCCACTCCAACTATTAATCATGGGGTCACCGGGTCAGGCTCTAGCACCACTACCTGTCACAGCAGCAAACAGAATACACATCGCAGCAAAAACGCAGGATCTCACCGTGCCAACACAAAGCCAAACAGTTCCAGCGAACAGAACTGCAAAAACAGAAACAAGAACAACGCAAGTATTCCCATGTTACAAACGCATTAATGCCCTCTGGAATCGGCTTCTACTGGGGAATTAATGCATGGTTGGGTTGTTGGCCAAGGCCTCGTGCCACAACCCCCTCCCCCCAACCATGCATTAATTCCCCAGTAGAAGCCTCCTTCGTCAGGCATTAATGCTTATTTATGCCTTCTTTGTCTATTTCGACCAAGTAAGCAAGTAAACTCAGGAGTCAGTCTGCAGCCAACCTCATATAATAATCATCTGCTAACTACTGCCTCTACGGCTCTGCAACCAAAGGCCACATTGCCGGAGCTTTGAACATCCAATCTGTAGTGCTTAGTAAATGTATGAAATGAGGCCTAGTTGCTGCTTTGCACAGTTCCATCACAGATGCCGCTCCTCTCTCCACCCAGGACTTATCAAGCGCCCTGGTGGAGTGGGCCTTGATGAGAGCAGGAGCTTTCTTCTTCTCAGCAGCATACCACTAAGCTTGGTCCTTTCAAGGTCTCCCTCAGAAGCCATCTGACAAGCACTCGCTGCTGCAACTGCACCTGCACATAATCCCCCACCTGCCCCTTACTCTCACCCCTACACTGGGTCTGCCCTGTCTACTTTTGCTGTATATACCTGGGGTCTCAGGCAACATCTGCTGACTAATGTAATAAAATATCTCTGGTTGCTACCTGATGTGGTACTTGTGTACCTATATTATGACTACTGTGATCTACCTGTTACTAAGCTTGTACCACCAGTGAATGCCTGTAACATTTAATCTAAACGTTATGTACTGTACTGTTTTGTTTGCTGTGATGTATTGCTCTCTTGATGAGGTGCCTTTGTAAATGAGTCTTTGACTCAAAGGTCTGTAAACCGATGATCTAATAAATAAAAAAAATAAATAAAATAAAATTTACCTTGGCAATGCAAGCCCTTACTCTCCCAGCCAAGGTGGTCTCGGAAGCTTTCTGGCCCTTCTCTGTGGCTCCAAAGAAAACAAACTCTCTGATTTTCTAAACACTTTTGTTCTTTTTGGGTAAGTCCTGACTACTCTGAGCAAATCCAGCTTAAGATATTCATTCCCTTTCAGATTTCTCAGCTTGAGACTAAAGAAGGGCAGACTTCCTGATCTACAGGAAAGGCTGTAGGTATCTTGGGCACAAAGTATAGGACCATCCTCCATACCACTTTTTCCTTATGCGTGATAAGGTAAGGCTCTGTGTCGGATCATGCCTGAAGTTTGCCACTCCTTCTAGCTGAACAGACTGCAATTAAGAAACACACCTTGGGGCACTGGCGCAGAGGCAGTGCGTGTGTCTGCGACGTCAACAACCCGGGATTAGAGACGGACTCGGGACGTCGGAGGGTCAGCCGGAGGGAGAAGGATTGAGCATCCTGAGGAGGAGGGCAGTGTTGTCTGGCACAACACGAACCCCTGGCGGAGGCTGGGGGGATCCATTTTGCCGGCACCATTATCTGTGGGAGAGCGGAGCGGATGTGGGCCATCACTGCACGTCCCTGCCCCCAGGTACAGTCGCACACAAAATCCCGGTCCCAAGCATGAAGCCCCATTCTGCCACCATCCCCACTGCCAACAATGTCCGCTGGGTAGGGTTCTGCCCCTGTGGCCCCATTGGGGGGGGGGTAAGCCAGGGCACACTACCACAGACCGTAGGGAGGCTTTATCTGCCTGGGTTTCCCTCATATTGGCTCAGTGAGTTTGATCCCTTCCTTTAGAGGATAATCAAATCTCCTCTCACTGAGAGAAAAAGCTAAACTTCAACTCGGCCTCGGTGTCCACCTGCCCTGATGTCTGTAACTCTTCTCCCACTTATGCCTGAATATGTTGCCCTAATTAAAAAACGGGGTCAACATTTCTTACTTGCTCTGCACTCTCCCCCTCCCCAGGGCTCAAGGGGGGGAGAAAAGAAGTCGCACCTTTTCCCTTCTGCTATCCCCTTCTGTTTCCAAGCCGGTAGCTCTTTCTCTGTGTCCTGCCACAGCATGGCTTAATATGGGAATCTGCAATAGGAAGAAAATCGACTACTGTGTTATAAAATATGGAACCTGTCACTGAATATGTTCTTTCAACCAGCTTACTTATGGGGCTTTCATTTGGCCTTTCTTCTCAGTGTCCAGCTCCAGATAACTTCTCTGCCTCCCCTCCTCCTTTAACCCTCATCTCTCTTTCACATTCCCTCCCCTTGCCAGTCATGAATCTTTCCAGTGCTGTCTCTTGTTACAAGCTCTGTTTCTCCCCCCTATTTCCAAGCACTCTTTTCCTCCCATGGCACAGAATTCAGTTTCTTCATGCGCGGTTCCACTCCCTCTGCCCCCCTACCTTCTGCACAAGGCTTCCTACCTGTCCTCTCTGATATGTTTCTCTTGTTTCTCTCTGCCTTGCTTGAGGGTGACCCTGGTTGATCCCTTTCATTCTGTATGCTGCCTTGAAATCTACTGTGTTACTCCTGTGCAGTGTCACAGCACATCTGCTTTGTGCGTCCTCACTACTCCAATTTATTCACAACGGAACGAGTCACATCAGCTGCCCCCTTCCTTTGTTTTGATTATGTTAAATCTGTGCTCTTCGGCTTATTCTCACCCCTTCCCCCCTCCTGTCTACTACTAGTATCCACTAATCCTGTCTTGTCTCTTTCCTATGTTCTCTTGAGCGCACAGCTTACTGCCTGTCTGACTTTAATATTCATACAGCCTTTCCACGGTATGCTCTGCAACTACCATCTTGTACATGCCCATGCGGACAGACATAGTTAATCTCTCCTCTCTACTCCTTACCTTCGCTTTTCAAGAGTCCCCCCTTTTCTCTTGCCATTAAACCACTGTATTAGCAGCGTGTCTCTTAAGTCATTTCTCCCCCTTACACTACCTCCCTGTCCTCCCCTTCCCACCTTATTTACTTCAGTTTTTCCCCATCCGACTTTTACTATGATTCACGCCTTTCACCAGTCAATGTAGCTCTCTCAGGAACGATAGAAAGACAATACTTCATCATATAAAGTCTGATTTTAGATGCTGCTTCTAAGTCTGTGTTCATTTCTTCATCGCTGATGCATTCTGCGGATCGTCTTCTTTACTGCTCTTTCTTCCAGTCATGAGGCGCCAAATGTCCGATTTCAGGTATCTGGGAAAGTCCACTTCCATTCGGGGTCTCTTCCTGGCCTGCCCGACCCTCTGCCATGCTGCTTGCTGTAACTCCATCTCCAGCTGCTCCATTGTTGTATTCAAGCAATCTATTCCCCATTTCAGTAGCTGGGGAACCGCAGCTGCCATGGTGTCATAAACCAGCACTCCCTTTTTGAGAGAGAATCTTCAGTTTAGCAGGAAATATCACTTGTGCTTTGGCATTTCTTTTGTCCTTTAGCTGACGGACCACATTTCTGGCTGCTTGCCTTTTTGCCTGCACACATAGCATTTCGCATATTCTGTGAAAATAAAATTGGGCAGCAGAGATAAAAACATTAGTAAAGTTCCATACGTAGATGGACCAACAAGGAAGGGGCAGTGGTGCATCTTCCTCCCGCAGTATTTGCAGCGAGATCACGGGAGGTGACCACCGCCATATTATAACATGCCGGCTGCACTGGAGTGGGATTCGATTTTTACAAGCAAACAGGTACAAATAGAACAAATTTATTTTGGGAACAATAGCAGGGATTTTGAAGGTGGTGCCCTGATTTCTGCAGCGGTCGGGCTTCAATCTAGCCAGTAGGCTAAACATTCACTTCAATACATTTGTATCAAGCAAGCGGTGTGGCACCACACTTTCACAATAAATGGAACTGCTCAGCCTCCGCAATGTTCCCGACTCCCAACTTTACAAAATTTAAATTCAGTTAAGTTCCAGCATCATAACTACAGGCTTTTCCTCATAAAAGCTTAATCGGGGCCTTGGTGGCAGGGAATGGAAGATTTGATAGTTTTCTTTAAGTCTGGTGTGAAAACCTGCCTGACTCCATTGCAAAGCTCAGGACCTGAATTTTATGATGTTTTGGTGCTAAAGCCTACAGTAGTTAAACAGTATTAGTCAGTGCTGTTGCTGTCCTCTACAGTCCCTTTGTTCTTGTCTTATGCTGGCCATGAAACCTTTCAATGCATATGTTTCTATGCAGAAAGGCTGGAAGGAAAAGTATGCCTCTTTGCAGATGACACACAGATCTGCAACAGGGTTGATACACAAGGAGGTGTGGAAAGGATGAAAAGAGACTTGGCAAGGTTGGAGCCATGGTCAAGAGTATGGCAACTTAGTTTCAATGCAAAGAAGTGCACACTGGGAAACAAAAACCCAGGGGAAAAGTACACAACTAGGGGGGGTTACTGACAACAACAAAAATGGAAAGAGACCTAGGGGTACTCATATCAGATGACCTTAAGGTAGGCAAGCAATGTGAGAAGGTAGTAACGAGGGCTGGGGGATTCTGGAATGCATAAGGAGAGCATCACCAGTAGAAAACAGGGCGTCGTTACCCTCTGTTCAGACAGTTAGTGAGACCCCTTCTGAAGTACTGCGTGCAGTTCTGGAGACCCCTCTCCAAGGACACAGACAAGATGGAGGCAGTCCAGAGGAGGGCAACAAAATGGTGCAGGGTCTGCACCAGAAGCTATCTGAAGAGAGACTAAAAGTGCTTAATATGTATACCTGTGAGGAAAGGAGGGAGGGAAACATGATAGAAACCTTCAAGTACCTCAAGGAAATCAATAATGTCCAAGAGGGTAGCATACTTCAATTTATTTTGTTTATTCAATGTATTTATTCATTACAAATCGGGTTTACAACCTTTGAGTCAGAGACTCATTTACAAAGGCACCTTGTCGTGGGGGGGCAGACATCAAGACAGTTATTACAGTGCAGATTAAAACAGAGGATAACATCACAGGTGCAGTAAAAGGAACATTTAACATAGATACACTTAGATTACATAATGTAGTAGTTTGTATGTTATTTAGGTAACATAGTGTTACAAAATTGTGAGTTACACTCATGGATATAGTAGGTCCTCAGAGAAGACAGCGGGTTACATTCCTGTTTGGACCTAGTAGGGAACAAGTGGGTCTGGGGAAGGAGAGGCTGTCCAGTGGACGTTGTCGAGCCAGGGGGCAAGGCGGGCGGGTACCACAGGTCACAAATAGGGGTTAGTTGCACCTTCAGCAGGGTATTAAAGATATGGTTCCAAGGGTTGTTTTGAAGGAGCCAATTTTTGGCAAGTTGGAGATGCAGCTGTGGGGGAGTTGAACCAGGTGGGGGTTCGGTAGAGGAAGGATCTCTGGGCAAGAGAGGTCTTGGTTCTGGGCACCTTGAAAGTGGCCTTAACAGAGCTACGGTGGTGACGGACGATGATGACTGCTGTAGGGAGGTGGGAGACTCGGGGGAGAGTCCAGCAGTGATTTCTTAGCGAAGGCAGGTCTGGTAGAGCAGTCGCTCCTCAAAGTTCAGCAGATTGGTGGTAGTATAGAAGGCAGGTGTGAGTGTAGCTGGGGCACGGTCAGGAGCCTACAGGCCTTTTTGATGGAGAGTTGGATTTTGGAGAGGGCAGTGTTGTCAGCTGCAGCATAGATGGGCAAGCCATAGTCCACAAGGGACAAGACGGAGGAGGTGATAGCCAGCTTAAGGGCAACCTGAGGCAGGCAGTCCCTGTGCCGGTACAGCAGGCCAATCCAAGAGTTAATGGCAGCTGACAGGGCATTAATGTGGGTATGGAAGGAGAAGGCAGTATTGAACGTGATGCCTAGGTACTTGTATGTGGTCACTTGCTCTAGCGGGTGCAGAGTGCTGGGGATAATCAAGAGGGGGGTATTTTTAGCTTTATTTTGGTGGTGGGAGAACAGCATTGATTTGGTTTTCTTTAGGTTAATGACCAGTCTGCGGTCGCCGAACCACCTTTCGGCTTGGTTGTAAGCTTGCTGGAGAGATAATTGGAGGGAGGTGGGATTGGGATGTGAGGCAATGAGGACTGCATCGTCGGCATAGAGGAGCATTTTACCGGTACATGAGCTGGGGAGGGTTTTGAGGTAGAGACTAAAAAGTACTAGACCCAGGATGGAGCCCTGAGGGACCCCGGAGCAAACAGAAAGAGTGCTGGAGAGGGAGCTGCTGATCTTGACACGCTGGGATCTAGCAGAGAGGTAGCTAGAGAACCAGGAAATGGGACCCAGAGAAGCCAAGTTGGTGGAGAGTTGAGTAGAAGGGATGACAGACAGTGTCAAAGGCCTTGGAGAGGTCAATGAACACTGCTCCTGCAAGCTGCCAGAGTCGAGAGCAGCATGCAGGTGTTGGGAGAATTCCAGGAGCAGCGGTTGTACTGTGTCCTGGACGGAAACCGTGCTGCTCTGGGCACATAATGTCATACTTGGTTAGGTATTCAGAGAGCTGGATCAACACCACTTTTTCAAGGGCTTTAGAGAGTGGGGGAGGCTGGAGATCGGCCGGTAATTGTTGGGGGTGGACTGGTCCCCACTCTTATGTATGGGTGTGATTTCAGCAGTTTTCCAAGCACTTGGGAACTGACCCAGGCATATAGACTGGTTTCGAAGGTCTGTCAGGGGGACTAGGACTTCGTCCAAGACCACATGGAGGATCCTGGAATCGAGGGAGTCACTGCTGGGGTTACTGCTACTTAAGGCTTTTAACAGGTGCGGCCTGGCTTCTTGGGGGGATAGGGTGCGCAGGTAGAATGGTGGGCGATGCAGGACCAGAGGGAGAGAGGTGGGAACTGGGTCAAAGAAGCTGCTGGGGAGGACCGAGCTTAGGTCAGAGAAGGCAGCGTTAAGGCAATCGGCTATGAGGAGTGGATCTGTGGTGCAGATGCCATTGATGGAGAGCTGAGATGATGGGGGGGAGCGGGACTTCCCATTTAGCACTTTCATATTATCCCAGAAGGCCCGGGCTGAAGCCCAAGTGGAGGCAAGGGTGGTCTGGTAGTGCTCTGCCTTGGCTCGCCTAATGGCCCAAGTGCACTTACTGCGTTCTGCGTTGTAGGCCTGTCTATCAGACGCCTTTCCAGATTCTACAGCAATGTGCCAGAAGTTAAAGAGATGCACAAGAACATGGGGGCGGAATTTGAACATAGAGGAGGGACGGCTCAGGGGCAACGTGAGGAAGTATTTTTTCATTGAGAGAGTGGTGGATGTATTGAACAGCCTTCCTGAGGAAGACATGGGGACAAAAACAGTGGGGGAATTCAAAAATGTATGGGACCAACATAAGGCAATTATAGTGGGGAGTAGGAAGGGGTAGGAGGGGGTAGGAGGAAGTAGGCTGCTGGTTGACTGAGATCTGCAGCTTATCCAAAAGGTAGGGACATGGGCAGACTAGGTGGGCCAAGCGGTCCTTATCTGCCATCAAAGTCTATGTTTCTATGTCTCTATAGTAATGCTGTAGTTTAAAGTGTATCTGAGTTAGAAAAAAGTGCTTTTAGAAAATAAAGGGACTTCACAAGACCTGTAACAGAGAAAAATGAGTGTATAACTTCTGCTGGCTTGTGCATGTATGCATCATCAACTCCCATGATGTCTTGTATGAGTGGGGCCATGATCTTTAGAATGGAGACAAACAGGTTTTCACATCAGGGAAAAGCAGAGAGAAACAATCTCATTTATATTTAAATTAGAATGAAATTAGAGGGATACAAGAGAGGGGATTATTGTTCATGCCTACAAACTACACAGGTATACAGAAACTAGGGACTTTCTCTTTAAAATCAAGTTAAAGGGAATCCCTCACATGTAGTGGTTTTTTTCAGTAAGTAATGTGTGTCCTTAACTGAATTACTGCCTCTTCCAGTGCCAAATAAGAAAAAATGATTCACCTTAGTAATCTTGTTTCTTCCAATGTATTCTTCCACATTCATAACTCTCTGCAGTTAGCCTGCTCAGTAAAACTGCCCGGAGAATGGAACTATATGCTAATGATGGGATCACTGGCACATGACAATTATTCAAACTGCTGCCCTCATCTGCTGAACATTCTATCAATGTCTCAGATTTCGAGGTAGCCCACAAGGCAACCTATTAAAATACTCAAGCAAACACTCTGCTTGATACAAACAACTATAGTCTATACCTACGCACTACAGCTAATACTAATGATTATGGTATCAGACCTACCTCAAAATGACCAGAACCACCTGGGAAAAAGAAAGGTAAAATAAAACCCCACAGGATCAAGGTAAGTGTGCCTGTGTTTGGGACTCTCAGGTAAGAAGACCATTCAGAGGCTCTGGTTCTGCAATGGGAGGTAGGGGGGAGAGTTATGAATATGGAAGAATACATTGGAAGAAACAAGATTACTAAGGTGAGTAATTTTTCTTCTAACCCCATGTATTCTTCTCATATTCATAACTCTCTGCAGACTTCAAAGCAGTACCTTTGGAGGTGGGCAGAGAACCTATTTAGGAAAGAGACTCTGCAGAACTGCTGTGCCAAACCTGGCATCACTCCTGGACTGCAAATCCAAACTATACTGTTTAGCAAAGGTGTGTACTGTTCTCCAGGTAGCTGCTTTACAGAGCTCCACTAAAGGGATCTCTCTAGAAGCTGCTATAGAAGCAGCAGTGCCCCTAGTAGAGTGGGCCCTCATGCCTGCTGGGGCCTGCTTTCCATTTTCTGTCAAACAAAACTGAATGCATTGTACTATCCGGTGAAAGATTGATCTCTTGGAGGCTGGGGTGCCCTTTCCCGCATCCTCATAAGTGAGAAAAAGTTGTTGTTTATCACCTCTGTGATCCTTGATGTAGATCAGATAGTAACTCAATGCCCTTTTCACATCTAGACTATGGAGTATGCGCTCTCCTGAACTGACATGTTCTGTGAAGAAGACTGGCAGTGTCATGGACTGATTCAAGTGGAAATCAGAAATCACCTGAGGGAGAAACCTCCTATTAGTTCGAAGTACTGCTTTATCATTATGGAAAGATAAATATTTTTCCAGACACAATGCTTGCAATTCACTTATTATCCTAGCAGAAGTGATTGCTACCAAAAACACAGTTTTCCATGAGATATACTGTAAGTGTGCAGAAGACACTGGCTCGAATGGAGGTTTTATGAGCTGAGCAATGCAAATGTTCAGATCCCATACTGCAACTGGTTCCTTAATAGAAGAGTACAAGTGACATAGCCCTTTAAAGAACTTTTTGAAAACGGGATTAGAAGCAAGGGAAACAGTTTTCCCTGCAGAAATAAAAGTTGAAATTGATGCCAAATGCACCTTCAGAGATGAATGTTTCAAACCTTGTGAGTGCAAATCAGTAAGATATTCTAACAACACTAGGATTTCTGCACGGAGGGAGAAATATGTTTGGCATCATACCAATATAGAAAAACTTTTCCATTTTTCATTATAGGTTTTCTTAGTATATGGTTTTCTATATCCTTTTAGGATATCCAGAACAGCTTGGGGAAGTTGTAAGTTGGCAAACTTTAAGTCCTCAAGAGCCAGGCCTTGAGCCTGAGAGACCTGAGGTTCGGATACAGGACCTTCCCTTAGTGGGAAGTCAAAAGATTGTGCCTCCTGGGTAGGAGGATTGTTGTGGACACTAACATTGACAGCAGAAGGTGGTACCATGGCTGTCTAGCCCAGTCTGGTGCTATCAGTATCATGGACGCAGTTTGTGACCTGAGTTTGAGTAGCACCCTGAAGATGAGAGGAAAGGCATATAGATGCTTTCCTGACCAGTCCAGGACCAGGGCATCCAGGGGGATTGTACCCCTGACTGGTGGCCTGCAACAGAATAGGGGCAACATGTGATTCTCGTGTGAGTCAAAGAGATCTACTTCAGGAGTGCCCCATCGTCTGAACACTGAGTCCAGTACCTGTCTGTTCAGAGATCATTCGTGATGTGCCTGGTTGATCCTGCTTAAGGCATCTGCCAGGGTATTGTTCTTGCCTGGTACATGAATGGCTTGCAAGGAAGCTTTTAGAGAAAAAGCCAGTTCCCAGATTTTCATGGCCTCTGTGCACAGGGGATCTGACCTTGTTCCCCCTTGCTTGTTTATGTAAAACATTGCAGTGGTGTTGTCTGTTCTGACCTGCCCCACCTTGCCCTGTATTAACTGGGAAAAATCTTTTAGAGCCAGAAATACTGCTCGGAACTCTAGCACATTTATGTGGAGGAGAGACTCCACACTTGACCAAGTGCCATGGGTAGTGTGCTCTCCTATATGAGCAACCCATCCTAACAGAGGAGCATCTGTTGTAAGAATGACCAAGGGATTTCCCCTCTGAAAGGGAACTCCTGCCCTTAGATTATGAACATCTGTCCACCACTGTAGGGACTGGATTACAGATTTTATTAAAGGAATCCATTTTTGACATATGGTCTTTTCTTTGGCACCAGTGTGTCTGTAGATGAAACTAGATGTCTCTCATTTGAAGTCTTGCTCCCAAGACTACTCCTGTTGCTGCAGCCATGTGTCCCAGTATTTGCAAGTATCTTCTTGCAGGACATGGCTTTCCCAACTCGAATGAGGCAATCAGTTGCAGTATAGACTGAACTCTGTCCTCTGGAAGAAAAGCTCTTCCTTTTAAAGTATTCAGTTCTGCTCCAATGAAATACAGGACCTGAACCAGTGTGAGAATGGACTTTTCCTGGTTTAGCAGGAAGCCCAAAGAATGTAACAGATTTTTTGTTATTTCCAGGTGTGCTTGCACCTGCTGAAATGAATTTCCCACTATTAGCCAGTCGTCGTGATAAGCAAAAACTGTAATTCCTAGTTTTCATAGGACTGCTACTACAACTGCCAGGCATTTTGTGAATACCCTTGGCGCTGAGGTGAGACCGAAGGGCAGGACTGAGAACTGGCAATGACCTGAAAGAAGTCTGAACCTGAGATATGTTTTGTGAGACTCCCTTATAGGGATGTGGAAATAAGCATCTTTTAAATCTAGAGATGCCAACCAGTCTCCCTGCTGGATGACAGGTAAAATTACAGATAGGGTCACAATCCTGAACTTTGGCTTTGCCAGGTATTTGTTCAGACGCCTTAGGTCCAGGATAGGCCACCACTCCCCATTTTTCTTTTTGGTAAAAAAATACTGGAAGTAAAACCCTCTGCCCCTCTGAAGGGTTGGCACCTGCTCCACTGCTTTTATGCTGAGCAGGGTTTGAACCTCCTTTTCCAGAAGCTGTTATTCCAGAAGGGAGGCTGGTTTGAATAGCCTTGACTTCAGAGGAGGGAAGGATTTGAAACTCAGAGAGAGTCCCTGGCTCACTAATTCCAATAACCACTTGTCTGTGGTTATGGTCTGCCAGGCCTGAAAGAAGTGAGCCAGTCTGTCCCCTACTGGTATTAGGGAGGAGGCGGCCTTGGCAAAGGAGTCAGGGATTTTGTTTCGGTGGGGCCTGAGCCTGGACTGAGAACCCCTCCTGGAGCCCCTCCTACCTCTGGCCCTATAATATCCAGTCTGCTGTGGGTATGGCTGCAGCTGTGAAACAGCTGGAGGCTGATAGAAGGGCCTACTACAGGACCTTCTTCTACCTCCCCCTTCCATAAGGCCTATAAGAAGTAAAAGGCCTGTCTTTGGATGAATTACTTTGATAGGTGGTTTTGTATTCATCCACCTTTTCATATATTCTTCGGTCTGTTTGCAAAGAGGGAATGATCTTGTACAGGAAAGTCCATGGCCTTAGCCTGGGTGTCCTGTGTTAAATCTGCAGCCCCTAGCCAAGCAAACCTTCTCAGGGCTACAGTCAGAGCCATAATCCTAGCAACGCTGTCACTGGCATCTGCTGCCATCTGGAACTGGTATTTGGATGCTTCCAGTCCAAACCTGGCTGTTTCTGCTAGGTCGTCGGAGATAGGAGAGAGAACCTTCTCTGACATGGCCAAAACAGACTGCCACAGTGTTTTTTGATACTGTGCAGCGTTGGCCTGGTAATTAGCTTGTCTGACCCCCAGAGAGGTGGCTAAATACCCTTTTTTTTACATACTGTTCATTTTCCTTGAATCCTTCTCAGGTGGATGAGAGGATAAAGGAATCCTCACCTTCACAGGCTGCCTGCTGGACTATACCCTGATAATCAGGGTGAGAATAGAGGAATTCAGCCCCTTCCTGTCCAGTTGTACTTCTTGTCAGCCTCCTTATCCAGGCTGAATGTACCCATGTGGGAGCGATATTGTATCTTATGAGCAACTAACAGTGACAGTGTTGCAGACGTCACGGTGGGAGGCAACCTGGGGACCAATGATCACTGCATGGTGTGGTTCAGTTTAAAAACTGTGGTGGAATCAAACTGCACAAAGGCAAGGGTCCTAGACTTCAACAGCGCCAGCTTTACAAAGATGGGGAATACCTCAGGGATGCTCTGGTAGCGGTGGAGTATTTGGGTGGAGTGGAGGAACAGTACAACAGAACAAAAGGAGCTTTACTGGGGGAAACAAACCTCTGCATCAAGCAGGTTAGCAAGAGTAAGAGGAAACTGAAGCCACTACAGTTCTCAATAGAGGTGGTTAGGAAGGTTACAGCAAAGAAGTTAGCATTCAGGAGATACAGTATAAGGAGACACAGAGAGAGGAAGATAGGGAGGAGTATCAGGAGAAGCAGAGGGAGGCAGGGAAAGCAGTCAGCTGTGAGAACAGTGCAAAGAGAAGAGAAAACAGCTCAGGCAGTAAAAAAAAAAAAGGGACAAGACGTTTTAAGGCTGCATGGCAAAGCCATGCTGTCTTTGCTATGAAGTAGATTAGAAGAGGGCTTGCAGCAGGACAGCTATTGTGTATACTTACTCAGTGATTAGTCATTGGCATAGCATTTGTTTTCCACTGCCTTCCCCTCTGCAGACCTCACAACCCCTCTCCACCCCCCCTTGCAGAGGCACTGAAGAAATAGTTCTGTAGAGTTTTTAAAAACACAGGACATGATCACCAATGTCAAAGTTTATTCTGCTGTTAGTTGCTTATTTAACTAGCACTAGGACCCCAGGGAACTCCAAGCCAAAGGCAGATGTTGATCAATTTCCGGTGGTCATGAAGCATAAGATTACAAGTGAAATGCTGCAGACTGAGGAATAAACTGCTAAACTGCTCATAGTTTGTTTACACAGCTCCTTACAAATGAAATGCTGTAGACTGAGGAATAAACTGCTCTTAGTTTGTTTACACAGCTCCAGGTAAATTCAGATTAATGTTTACACATATTGACATAATTTCCTTTTATGGTTCAAAACAAGTTTGTCTTTCAAAAGTTTAATAATGTAATCCCCTGCTTTCTTAAAACTTTTCACAGTAGAGAACTGCGTGAAACAAATACCTTTCAATACAGTTTTTAGTAATAACTGCTTAAATAGTAGTAGGACAGTGCTGGGGGTGGTGATGGTGATTCAGGGATTATATACTTTTCAGGGAATGCAGAGGGGAGATGATGTGTTGGTGGGACTAGAAGGAAAAAGATTGAGGGTTCCAGCAGTGATCAGTAGGCTATGACAGACTTTGAGGGAACAGGCTGCAAAATGAGGTGTGGGTACTGGAAAGCAAATACATCGGGTGGTCAGTACTGGTGGATCAACTATGTATCCAGGTAGCACCCACAACCTCATTAGTCCAGCAAAAATCTGTTTAAACCTAACCTTAGCTTTAAATGGTAATATTTTACATTTGGGGAAGAGTTGCCCCCTTGAAAAAATTCTAGATGTACCTCTGGTGATCAGCAGTACAGAAAAGTACCACAATTATGTGCACAAAATCTGCTTTGTATGGTGCAGAACAAATACACAACTGCCCACAACTCAGGTAAGATGTGTCACCTCTACTGGTTTTGCAGGACTACTGCCTCATCACCCTCCTGATGACGCAGTCATCCTGTAAAACTGGTCGAGATGTCTTACCAGGTCCATAGCTGCGGGTGGTTGTAAATTGTTTCGCTTCTAATAAAGTTGATTTTGCACACAGAATTGTGACGCCTAAGACTTAATATTTTACATTGGGCAGACTGCATGGTGAAGCTGAGATTGCTGTCCATTTGAGTGCACAAAAGTAGCCTAGCACCTAGATAATCAATTAGGTAAGCTACAGTAGCGAGTTTTGAATGCACATTCAGAGTGCCCCCTCCCCCATGCACCCACAACAGGATTTATGCCAGTGCACAGGTAGTGCTAATAGCAGACAGGGTCAGTTCCACCATTGGGATTAGCCTGAAGCCAGAGGACTGGTGTGCAGCACCAGATGGAGAAAACTGTTTTTAAAAAAACTGTCTTCAAGTAACCATGGCTTTTCAGTACCCCAGTTATATTTCAGTCATGGGCCCTGGTTCAGATTTAGGAAATCACCTTCTGGCTAACATCGTGCTGTGTCTCACAGCTTGCTAACTTCTTTAAGGTAATAGAAGCTATAGAGTGGCAGAAGCATGTGCAGAATCTGGAAGGGGTGTACTCTTCCTCACAGCATCATCAGTGTGTAGACTGCTCTGCCCTCCTGTCAGGTGATCCATGTTATTACTACTACTATGTATTAATGGAGCAGGTGACCACAGGAGAGATAGCTGTACACAAAAGAAGGAAGACTAGACATGCAGAACAGCATGATGTACTAACCTACAGAAAATGCCAAGTTGCAAAAATCCAAATATTTTAATTCAAGGCAGGTTACCCCACAGGCACACACCGCTGTGCACAGGGTCTTTGAACTTTAATGGAACAGGTGCACTGTGGGAGGGTGAAGACTTAAGGTAGCAAGGATTTACATACTATTGCTCCTTCCCTAAAATTATAGATCAGAAGTCAGGAGGGGAAGGGACCCACCATTGACATATTGGTTACAAAACTATGCGGGCTTAGGTGGGTTTAGCAGTATCCTTGACTTATGGCATGCAGTGCCAGGAACCAAACCTATTTAACAACAACAACAGAAAAGATTGTGGTGGATGGTGAGAAATGATTGCATTGGGAAGAGGCTGAATGACTTAAGAACTTACCTTAGGCTACCCGGGGAACTTTTCAGGCATTTGCTTTTTCTTAGGCCCAAACACGGAGTACTGAGAATCTACAGGGGCTCGCCGACCCTCCCAGTTGCCTTGTAGTGTTGTGCTGCTGGGGATGTCTGACGTCTCTGCATTTTCAGCCTTCCCCTCTCCTGGCAACTGTAGTCACCATCAGAGATACTGATATTTCATGATGCATTCAGGCACTGATGTAGTGACTAGCTGATCAAGTGTCTGTATTTTTCTGGCTGGTGGTGGTGATTGATCAAAATAATAAAACACTGTACTGGGGCCTCTCCATCACTTCTACGTAGCCCCACAATGTCAGAGGTGTTTAGAACTAAGCATTTGGTCAAACCACAGCCATGTGTTTGGAGGTGGGTGGGGTACCATTAACCAGCACTGAACTGCTAGCAGCTGGGAAGCAGTGACCACCATGACCTCAGTCTATCACATAGTCTCTGATTACAGCAGGGTTTGGGGGAGTGACGTGCTGCATGCCATAGTGCTGTACTGTTGCCCCTCACATAGGGATATTCACAACAGGGTGAAAACAAATTGGACGAAGGTGATTGGTGCACAGGAAAACCGGCAACAGCAAGCTATGTGACCGGCAATTGCACTGTGCACCTTGCTGGTCAAACTGCATGTTGGTCCCATTGCAGGTGGGCTTCATTCCCACCCCCCCTTAAATAAATATAAACATCCCCAGCCTGCACTTAAGAGGATGGACCTCAGTTGGAGCCCCACTTTCCTGTCCACCCACAGTTGCCACTGTATTCAAGTCCCAGCCACCCAGATCGCAGTCTCCCATAGTGCATCACCTACATTCCTTCGCCCTAAGTCCTGTATCCACCTGATGGTATACTCCTTCCATGCATGATCTTGCTCCTTTCATATCTACCCTTAAAAATCTTTTTTTTTTTTTATCATTTCAGGTTCCTTTCCTTTCCGATTTCAACTGCTGCACCAGTGGGTGGCACACACAAAGGCTAAACCTCCCTTTGCCACAGGGTGAATGTGAATGGATTGACAACAGTAGAAAGTAGTTACGTAAGAACTTACCGTAACAGTAGATCTTCGAGAGAGGCTCTTGCAGTAGGTAATTATATATAGGACTGATGCCGGCAGGCAGCAGAACCCCACGGAAAAATTTCTAGCTAGCAGTTCTGATGCCGAGGGACCGCCCACACGCCAGGTGACCGCGCCAGGAGACGCCGTATAAAGGGGCGGTCCCGACACCGCCTTCCAGTTCTTCGCCACAGGCCGAAAGAGGCTGGATGAGAGAGGATGGATATTTCCTAAATGGAAAAGGAGCTGAAAAGCTTAGGGGATGGAAGGTAGCTAGATATTTGCAGAGAGCTTCGAAGATCTACTGTTACGTAAGTTCTTACGTAACTGTACCATCTACTCGAGAGGGCTCTGCAGTGGTAATTACATACAGGACTGAATCCCAAGCAGTCTGGAACAAAGAAAAGGCACCAGGAGGAGGAAAACTACTCCAGAAGCAGTTCTAGCCATGCAAGCCTCAAGATAGGAGGCCTGCAAACAGCTAGCCCGAAGCCTGCTCTACGGCGAGAGGGCAATATCCAAACTGCAGTGTTTCGTAAATGTATGGACGGAAGTCCAGGTGGCGGCAGCGCAGATGTCTGCCGCAGACACATTCTTGAAACAAGCCACAGAGGCAGCAACTACTCTTGTGGAGTGGCCTCTGACTTGACCCGGGAGGGTCTTGTGGTATTTGTCATAACAGAAAGTGATGCAATGAGCCAACCATTTAGACAGGCATTGCTTGGAAACAGCATTGCCTTCCCTTTTGTGAGCAAAAGAGATGAACAACTGATCAGTCTTTCTGAGATCCTTCGTCCTGTTGGTGTAGTATCTCAGAATCCAGTCAACATCCATAGTATGGAGTAAATATTCCCCTTGATTAGAGTACTGCGTAAAAAAGGCAGGTAGCTCTATGGACTGATTTAAGGTAGACTCTGCCACTACTTTAGGTAGAAACTTAGGATTCGTGTGAAGAGCAACTCGTTCCTTGTGAAAAATCAAGTAGGGGATTTTACACATCAGGGCCTGGAGCTCGGAGATTCTTCGAGCTGAAGTAATGGCCACCAAGAGAGGCGTCTTCCACGAAAGAAACTTCAAATCTGCAGAAGCTGCAGGTTCGAAGAGAGGAAGGGTAAGTTTCTCGAGAACAAAATTCAAGTCCCAAGGGGGCAGAGTGCGGATGGGGGGGGGCTCAGATGGAGAACCCTCTGAGAAAGGTCTTGGAGACCTCCAGTTGAGCAAAGGCCTTGTTTGCGAAAGGAACATGATAGGCCGAAATGGCCGCCATGTGTACCTTCAAAGAGGAATGGCTGTGACCCAGCTGGAACAGATGACGTAGATACTCCAGCACAAACCCCGCTGAACAGGAGAAACGTTCCACATTCCTGGAAGCGGCCCAAATAGTGAATCCTTTCCACTTCATGGCATAAGTGGATCTGGTGGAGGGTCTTCTGGCCTCCACTAAAATCTCCGCCACTTTGGGCGACACTCCAAAACGGGACTGGGTTAGGTCTGCAGGAGCCATGCATGCAGTCGAAGGGATTTGAGGCCTGGATGGACCAGGGTCCCCTGATCCTGGGTCAACAAACCTCAAGATAGAGGAAGAGGAAGAGGAGGATCCTCTGAATACTGCTGTAGAAGAGAGAACCACATTTGCCTGGGCCAGAAAGGAGCGATCAGAATCATTCACGCTCCTTCTGAAGCTAGTTTCTGCAAGACTCGTGGGATAAGAGGAATTGGGGGAAGGCATAGGCTAATCTGTCCTTCCAGTCTAGAGACAGAGCGTCGCTCAGAAAGCACCTCGCTCTGGAACAAGCAGAGCAGAAGGTAGGAAGTTTTGCTTTTGGGGGATGCGAACAGGTCGACCTGTGGTGTTCCCAAGTTGGAAGATATTGTCTAGGACCCTTGGTCCAGTTCCCACTCGTGAGTCAGAGCAGAAGAGCGACTTAGCTTGTCTGCCAGGGTGTTGTCGACTCCTGGAACGTGAATGCCCGTAAGGTGAAGGTCGTGCTGTGTTGCCCAATCCCAAACCCTCATTGCCTCCTGCATAGAGGGTAGGACAGAGTCCCTCCTGCTTGTTGATGTACCACACACGCACATGTTGTCCATCTGGGCGCGTTGGGTGGCCGGGAAGGATGTAGCGGTGAAGGGCTTGGAGAGCGTACAACACTGCTCAAGCTCTAGTTACACTGATGTGGAGAGCTTGTTCTAGCCTGGACCAGGAGCCCTGGGTCCGATGAGAGCTAGATGGGCTCCCCAACCTTCCGCCTGAGGTGTCTGTGGTTAGAGTCTGGGAGGGAGGATGAAAGAAAGGAACCCCCAAAACAGGTTCTCTCAACCATCCACCATTGCAAGTCTTCAGCATCATCCGGCGCGGAGATCAGAACTGAGTGATCTAGGTGCTCACTAGCTGATCCCACTGAGAGCGTAGAGTCCACTGAGAGATCCTCATGAGGAGTCGAGCGCGAGGACTATCGGGATAGCAGCCGCCTATGAGCCTGAGAAGGCTGAAGGACCGACTCTGCCGAGACTGTTCTGCTGATCCGGACAACAGATTTATCTGGGTCTGAAGGAGGCCGCCCTGTCCGGGCAGGAAGGCCTTGCCCATGTTACTATCGAGATCGCCCCAAAAAGTGTAGCCTCTGGGATGGGTCCAGATGAGACTTGGAATGGTTGATGGTAATACCCAGGCAGGCAAAAACCTGCTGGCAGGGAGAGAAATAGCAGGAGTTCCTCCTGGACGGAGCCGCCAAGAGCCAGTCGTCCAGCTAAGGGAAACCTGTCACAGTGCGCAGGGTGGGCGCCACCACTGCCAGGCATTTGGTAAATACTGGGGCCAAGGATAGACCAAACGGGAGTACTTTGAACTGGTAGTGGTCCCCCTGGAACGGAAACGAAGGTATCTGCGATGAGATGGGCGAATGGGAATGTGCAGATAAGCATCCTGCATATCCAGAGCACAAAGTCATTGACCCGGCCGGAGGAGGGGCAGAAGGCTCTGCAAAGAGAGCATCCTGAAACTTTTGTACTCTACATAGAGACTCAGGGAACTGAGATCTAAAATCGGTCTGAGATCTCCCGTCTTCTTTGGGACCAGGAAGAAATGGGAATAGTAACCCGTCCCCTGAAGATGAAGGGGACGGGCTCTATCACTTGCTTCAGCAGAAGAGCGAGATTTCCTCCTGGACCAAAGGAAGATGTTCCGTGATCGACGACTGACTTCATAGGGGGTGGCGGGTGGTTTCTGAAGAAATATGGAGTATCCTTCTGCATGTGAGCTGGCGCACCCAAGAATCTGTGGTTATCCTCTCCCATCCCAGAAGGTGGAGGAAAACCTCCCTCCTACCAGTTCCTCCGGGAGTCAAGGCAGTGGGAGAGAAAGGAGTCAGGTGGTGTGGGGCAGCGCGCGCAGCAAGCACCAGCTGCTTTTTGGGCGGGGGCTTAGCAGCCTCGGGGCCCGACGTTTTGTGGCCCGCCTTCCCTGGGGTTTCGCCTTTGGCCGATTCCGTCTGTGAAAGGGACGGCGCTGCTGCTGATGGGGACGGTACATGGAATCAACTGACTTCAGAGCCGTCCCCTTCTCTTGCAAATCGGTAATGATGTCCTTGACATCACCCCCGAAAAGCACCGACCCCCGGAAGGTGCTTCCTGGATAGCAGATTGCACCTCCGGGACCAGACCTGACAAGCGGAGCCAAGCATGACGCCGTAGGCCTACAGCAAAGCTGAGCTCAGCCCAGCAGTGTCCACTCGTCATATGTCGCACGAGCATGTGCCGACTGGGCCGAGCGAGCAAGCGGGACGAGATCAGCCAACTCCTGCTTGACTTGGGAGTCAGGCAAGAGTCCAGCAGCTTCCGCCTGAGTAAGGATGGCCTTCTGGTAGTCCCCATGGCCGACATACTTCAGGGCCTAATCCCCAGTGTGGAGGAAGCGTAAATCTTTCTCCCATACTGGTCCAGAGGCGAGATTCCTTATCAGGAGGTGATGAGCTAAGATGTTTTAGGTTAGCCGACCGGCCATGGCGTGCTAATCACGACCCGAGTCGGCACAAGGGTGAGATCAGGAATCAACACCTCTGGAGCCTGATATAGCCTATTTGACTTCCTAGGAAGTGGAGCTAAGGCAGCGGCTGTTTCCATATCTGTGGTAACAAGGTCAGCGTGAGGCTCTATCCAGGGTGGCACCAATGTAGAAGCTGTCTCAGGCAGATCAGATGTTCAGCGAGTTTCAGGACGCTGAGGATCTGGTTCAGGGCCAGTGATGAACCTCCTGGATTTTCTAAGCAACTCCATAAAGAAGGATCCTCCGGAGGAACTTGAGAGGAGTCCTTGGCCGAGCTGACGGAGGCGAGGCTCATCATCTCTCGGACAGCCATTGGAAGAGTCTGAGGAGTCCAAGAGTGAAGAAGAGGATGAAGAAGAGAAAGACTCCCTTTCCCGACCCGGGGTAGGAACAGACCCCTTGGGGAGTCCCCGGGGAAGCATGTCCTGCCCCTCTCTGGATCCAGACGAAAGAACCCTGGAGTCCGGAGGTGATGAGGAGTGTGCCACCTGGGTGTCACGGGAACCTGGACGGCACCATCGCGGAAGGCGCTCTCGACTCTTTGGTGAACTGAACCTTGGCCTCAACCCCACCAGGAGGCCAGAGTCTCCTGCAGGTCCACCCGGCGACGCGAGGGCAGTGGAGGAGGGAGGGGGGGATAAGAATATGGGTTATACCCATATGGAAAGTATCCAAACCCGGCTGCGGTAGCCGGTCGGGTATTAGGGGCATTGAGTACTGCGGTTCTGGAAGCCCAGCATCGGGTACTGTGGTGCGGATACCTGCGTTCCCAGGTACACCAGCGTCGAATAAGATGGAGGATACCTGGGAGCCAGGGGGCTGCCAGAGCCGACGGTGACCAGGAACCTCCAGGCCGGGTCCGTGGTGGAAACCCGGAGGGCCCGACAGAGCAGAATATCTCCCTCGGTCGGTAGGGCCGACGGAGGGCCCTGGCGCGGAGGTACCGGCGTCCGGAGGGCCAGCATTGGAGCGGCGTCTGGGCCAGCGTCGAAGCCGGCGTCAGGTCTAGCGCTCCAGATGGAGGAAGAAGGACTGACAGGCAAAAGATCCCAGCCAGCTCGGGGCCGGAGGAAAAGTCCCGGGTTCAGGTTGGGGACTCTGGTTCCCCAGGCGGCAGCAATGCAGTGAAGCCAGGCAGCAGACGCTGGGGGTCCGTCGTCCGGTTCCTTGCCGGCTGGGCGTCAGGACGAGCCGACATGAGCTTAGAGGCTCTCGGTGGGCGCTGGAGAGCCGGCGTCCGACAGCCGTCACGGAGACAGGCGAGAGGAGAGTCGCCTGGTCTGGTGGGGAGGAGGCCGCGTCGCTCGGAGGTCGGGCGTCTTACCAGCCCTCTCTGGGCGGACATCAGAGGGCCGGCGCCCGGCTTACGCGAAGTCGCGCACAGTGGTAGGCGTGAGCCTCGCGGCCCCGAACCGAAGCGGGAGCCTCCAACTGCCAGAGGCGCCCGAAGAGCCCAAAGCGCGAGCCAGGCAGGGTGAGGCCCGATGCCACCTCAGAAACCTCTGAGCGGCCGTCAGGCGATCCCCAGAGGGATGTTACCTGTGTCCCAGTGACTCCCGAGGAGGCGGTGGAGAACCTTGTCCCGGTGCCTCTCCTTGTCCTTCTTCTTTCGATGGCCTTGAGGAAGTGGGCGCCTGTCTCAGTTTTTAAGCTCCTTCTCCATAGATCTCATTTTCTTCTTTTTAGAATATGGGCTTCCAGGGATTGCTGCCGCCTTTTCGGGCAGCAGCGTTAAAAAGCTGAAGCAATGCTGGCACTTCTCAACGGCTGATCGGGGCCCTAGGCAGAACAGGCACAGGGAGTGCCCGTCCTTGTCTTGATAGTTGGGTCGCCTGGAATCGCGCTACTCTTGTGCTCGGGAGGGTGTGAGGCCGACATACACCGACGTTAGTACTGACGTTAGTCGAAAAAATAAAGAGTTTTTTCGGTGAAAAACCAATGAAGGAAAGGCTGACGAAGCACAAACTTTTCCGTGAGGCACTGCACAAGCTAGAGGGAAAGGAACTGGAAGGCGGGCATCCGGGACTGCCTTTATACCGGCGTCTCCTAGCGCCGGTCACCTGGCGTGGCGGTCCCCTCACCAGGGACTGCTAGCTAGAACTTTTTCCGTGGGGTCCCGCCGCCTGCCGGCGTCAGTCCTATATGTAATTACCTACTGCAAGAGCCCTCTCGAAGTAAGATCTATACTTACAGGTATGTAGATTGGTCTATTACTACTCATTACTTTAGTTCTTTTAAAGATAAATTGAAAATGATTAAATGGGTTAGTTACAGGCTGCCACGATAGCCCAGAGGCACTGCACCACGAGGTCAACCTGAACTTGAGAGTAAGCCTGAGTCTCCAACTGTTGGCAGCATAGGGAGGGAGGATTTGCCTTCCAACTTCCATACTTAACCCAATAGTTACCTAAAGGTCATCAGATGCATGGGAGATGTGAAGGTTGCAGGAGGTAGGCGAAGGGAGGCTGCAGTGAGTGCTGGATGTGCAGCTGGTGTAGCTAGGACTATGAGGAGAGTGTTTTGTGTTGTCAGTGTTGAAAATGGGAGTGCTTGATCATCTGGTTGAGGTCTGCTCTGCGAGGAGACACACAGGCCAGTGCTCCTGCAAGGTAGCTTTCAGTCAGTCTCTCTGACATGAATGGAGTGTGGGCCAGTAAGGATATCACGTTTTTGGGATGGGATGGTTTGATCAGCTGACTGGGTCAGAGAACATGACTGGAGGTTATGGGGGGGTAACAAAGATTACTGCAGGAAGTTGCTGCTTTTTGTTTGTTTTATTTTATTCTCTAGCTCCATATCGCTGTTGCTCTTACCTTGAGTTAAAAAGCAACTCTGCACTTCAGTACATGATTTATCATAAGATCCAGCTGTTTACAGTTTAGTAGAAAATATACTTTTTTTAATTGTCAATGTTCCTTTCCAAAATTTTCAGTACATTTTGACACTCCATCTGAAAAGTCTGTATAGAAAACATTTGCCTCTCCCCTGTTAACCTCACAGTGCCTCGAGTTTTTAGTGCTCACCATGACAGACTGTGATATCACAAACAGCATCTGTGTGGTTAGCAGGGGAGAGTAAGATGCATGTTGAAAAACGAAGTGAAAAAGTGCTGCATTACCTACAATATTTAGTAGACCAGCAGCATGGGGAAAAATAACTAGAAAACAAAGTTAAAATACAATTGGTATAAATCTAGTGTTTTAAATTTTATTATAGTAAGAAATGCTCTTTAACTATCTTTTCAACTTACTCCTATGCTGTATAGTACACTTGTATCGCTCTGCTCCTATCTCAACTCACGCTACTATAAGTACCTCATACTTACCTAGTTTTACATTTATTTCCATAGGTCTGGACAGATGTTCGCTGTCTACCTTTCAGATAAGTATCTTGTTTAGTTCTGACTACTACAATCTCTCCTCTAGGAACACAGACCCTTGCTTCTCCAGAACCTTCTCTGTGCTTTCTTTTTAGGTTCTACCAGATTATCCCAAACCCAAAAGAACTCAACTCTGTGCACTGTGACTTGTACAGAGCAGGTAAGTCATATTAAATTTAGGGGTCAAAACTGAGTTTTGCAACCTCTAGCCAGCAGGGCTAGTGACTGGGGAAAATCCCCACAGAATTTTCCACTGTACCAGCTGATGTACTTACCATAGTGTTGCCCTCTCCGACACATGCCTGCAGGGCTACCTAAAGGAAACTCTTAATAGCTATATACAAAATCTACTAACATTTGCTAGTGGGACGGTGACGTTCTGACCCCACAAGAAGGTGAGGGATTAGTGTGGGGCTGGGGGTGCTAGTGTCTGGGAAAGGAGGTGCTAGTGTTTGGGACTTTGGAAGGTGGGTAAGCTGCAGTCAGGGCCTTTGGAAGGAGGGAGGGGGCTAGTGTTATGGCACATGGAGAGAAAGTGTAGAAGGAAGGGTGTATGCATGCCTCTGGTGTCTGAGTAGGTGGTGTCCAGGAGGACCTTGCAGAGAAGGTGTGCATTAAGGGTATGGGTGATTCTCGAATGGCTAAGGAGGAAGGGGTGTGGCTTTTGGTAGTCAAGGGACAGGAGGGAGGTGATATCCACAGAGATTAGAAAGTGGGGTACCTAGAGAGGGATGGGTGTTCACATGGACTGTGGTGAAAGTGATGTGAACTGGTGTGGCTGGGTTGTGTCAGGAAGTGGAGGAAGGGGGTTATTGTCTGGGGTGATGGGGGGGCTGTAAAACTTTTGGGGACTGTGCAGGGTGTACATTCAAGAGGGCTACTGTCATGGAGGCTGTAAGGGAAACATGCTAGTGCCAGGTGCTGTAGAAGGAAAGGGCTAGTGTCAGAGGGGGTCTGTGGAAGGAGGGGAGGCTAGTGTCTTGGTTAGAGGAAGGAGGTGAGGCTAGTGTCTGAGCTGTAGGCTAGTTAACTATACAGATTGGGGGCACACAAAGTTCCATTTATTCTCAAGAAGATGTGTTCTATTGGTAAAGCACCTAAAGTGTCTTCCCAGTTGTTGCTTTTTTAATTTATTTATCGAAGTGTATCTGTTTAACAGGCTCTGATACAACAAATTGTCCAGTGAGATATATATATATATATATATATACACACCTGGCTGGGGTTACATGACCTGCATCTTGGGAATGTGTCATTAAATGCTCACTGAAACAATTAATTTTAGCCAGTGCATCCTTTTGTGAAAAAATGCCAGTGGCCTGAGGGTCAACTTGGTCCATTCAGGTCAGTTAAACAATTTATAAACTTGTTAACAGGTTTAATGCTACCATTCAGTGGTGTAGAGGTCAGAGATACTTGGGATGATGTGTATGTTGAGGTCTGACTAGACTATCCTCTGTGTCAGAAGAAATGGATGGGCATGAAAATGAGGGGAAAATAGCAACTGATAGGCCAGAATGGGCCCCAATTTCTGCAGGCCATGCATCACCAAGAATACCATATTGCCACCAACCACCTAGCAACAGCATCCACCATCCGGGACTAAGATGGGACCTTCATAACAGCCACTGATTCCTCCATGGGAGAGCAGGAGGAAAGTTCATCATCCCAATCCCTTTCCATAGACTCTCATCAGCCATGGTAACCCCCAAGACTCTCCACCAGTTTGGTATGGAGTCTGGTTGATGGTGAAGGGGAGTATAACAGTTGAGGCCTGATATTCAAATGTTTGCCAGGTGCAGATCCTAGTTTACCTGAGCAAACTGGGTTTTGCACCAATGTCCTTTATTTAAAGACATTATACAGCTGACAAACTAAGTGACTGTTAGGGGGGGGGGCAGTCCCAACTGTGTGGGTTGATCTCCAGTGAAGTGACTGAGATACAATGTTGTGATTGTTAGGGGTGGGGACTACTGCTGTAACTGCCTGTGGAGAGTGTCATCCATGTGACTTTAGGGGGTATGGGGGCAGTGCTGTGACCGATGGGAACAGGGATCTGTTCTGTGACTGTCAGGGGTGGGTGCCCAGTGCTGTGATGTACAGTGGAAGCTTTCAGTCGTGTGACTGTCAGAGGGGGGTTATAGTCCTATAACTGTAGGGGGTGGAAGGGTCAGTCCTGTGATGGTCAGTGCTATGGCTATAGTGTAAGTAGTGTAGAGTGGTGTACACTGGAAAAGGTGATGCATTAGCAAAGTAGACAGCCTGCAATAAGAAAATAAAATAAAGTTCAGCACTCAGTCAGTGCAAGATTTAGTTTCTGGCAATATGCTAGTGTACACCCACTAGCCCCAGTGCTTCAACCCTTCAGTGGGCCTTCCTCAGGGGGTGGGTCTGAGAAATACAAATGTGCATTTCATTTGTACAGATCTCTTAAAATGTTATACACACACACTAAAAACAATGTGCAAGTTAAAACACATGCGTTTTGTGTTCACTCACTGTAAACAGTTAATGATATTAGTATACTACTTAAATTAAACATGCCTCTATATCTGTTACTTGTTTAATTCTGTAACTTTCTATGAAAGCAATCTTTTTCCCTTTACACTATACTATACTATACCCTTTTGTATCTCTATCCTCTCTATTGTTCCCACTACTGAATTTAATCCTTATTAACCTTTTCTCTTTACTTTCACGGTCTCACAGGATGTGAACTCCTTCCCAATCAGATAAGTATAACAACATATCTAACCTTTCTTATCGTTCCTAGTAACTATTTCAGAACTGTGAATCCTTATTCTACAGGTCTAAGAAACCTCATCTCTTTAAGACTCCTCCCTATGGCTCCATAGTACCCTGGTATGAAATCCTGTACATATTACCTATACTTGGTAAGTTTACTGTAACTCTCGTTATGGGAGGTTTGTGTATATGTGTTAAGATCATATATACTGCAGCATTTCCCTCCTCCATAAACATTTTTGCCTTGCTAGTTGACTTATGCAGGCTGTCAGCTCTGTCCCCACCTCCCCTGTCTGCCACTTCCCTGTCCCAGACCACTGAGTCTAAAGTTCCCCATGGATTATCTCCCCCCATGATGGGGCCAGGAAGGGGAAAGCCATCCCCCCAACCAGTCACTCACATCTAGAACTGAGCCAGTCATCCAGGTGATAGTATGTGACTGAGGTAGGTGGGTAGCCTGTGCTAGCCATTTCCCATTCCCACTCCCTTAGATTACTGCCTTCTCCTGGGAGAAGCAAAGATCGAGTCAGCATGCCTTCCCAGCCAGGGACAGGACAGCTATCTGATTTAACACTCAGTCTTCTCTCTGACCTTCAGCAACCTGAGCAGGTCCCTGAGCTCGGGTCACCGATGGCGAGAGTCAAGGCACACAGTGCCTCATTCCTCCATACCACTGGACCAGACCAACCTTATATTGCAGCAGGGAATTATTTATTAACATGACAGGCCACTGGAGAATGATGGAGCCACTGCACACCAGGGAATGATTTTTATCAATGTGCCCAGCAGTCAAAGGTGGGATGTACCTGTGGACACCAGAGAATGTGTTAACTTTAACGGGCCAGCAATCACAGGGGACTGTTTTATTGGCAGGCAGTTTGAAAGAAATATTGAGCTGCTTGAGGTTTCATATGTAACCCCTAGATGGCATGATCCCAGGGCTACTACCCCTGCCTGATTTGCCACTAACAGGTTGAGGGGCCTGGATCCAATGGCGGTGCCTCCACCCAGAGGTCAGGGTTTGCAATAGTTAAACTTACTTGGTCACAGCCCTCTGGGACACTGCAACCTCCTTCTCACTAGTGGCCCACACAATATATCAGAATTACCTTCACAGTATACACTTACCCCCAGGGCTGGTTCAGGCACTGGGACCTCCTGTAAAATAAGATACAGTGCAACAATCACAGTACAATACTTTAACATAGACAAATACCTCAGGCAGTATAACTTTGCTGAAACAAGCAGCTCTGATTTATTTAGGGAATATAACAAGGACAGGGGGAAATCAGGTTAATTAGTTTATCACTTTACTCATCTACCTATGGCTCTGTGCACAGGCCTATCCCTACCAGTTACTGTCCCTGGGTACCCAAGCCCTAGTGGCTAGTCCAAACCGTGGCAGCTGGTAGGGGCCCTTTCCCACAGAGAAAAGAAAAAATTAGTTTAAACAGTCAGCAGTACAGTGATTCCATGTGGCAATTCAACAGGGAGCGACCCTGAATTAGTACTCACGACCTCCAAACAAGATAGGGTCCTTCAATGTCAGCAGGGCTACTCTTGAGCTCCACGAGACTCCTCACACATTTATATGGCAAACTGCAACAGGCAAAAGTCCTTTAATGGCAGCAGGATTCACTTGAGCTAACCAAGCCTCCTCACACATTTATATGGTGAACAGTAACAGGCAAATCCTTTAATGGCAGGGATTCACTTGAAGTGCACAAGCCTCTTCACACATTTATATGGTAAACAGAAAGTACTATACCAGGCAGGCTGCTTCTCTCCCGATCGCAATTACTGCACAATACCGGGAGAACACACAGCAGATTCAGTTCCTGACAGACCGAGTGCAATTCAGCAATTTCTCCAGTCTTCTACAGGGTGAGCCTGGTTTCTACTCTTCAGATATCCTTTGATTCTCTTCACAGGGCCAGATTCAGTCCTAACAAGCAGTTACACAAGCTGCAGACGGAACTCTGGGCCTTACACGCGTTTCTCGACTAAACTGCACACTGAAAAACACAAGGCTCCTTCCTTCTTCACTGCCAGAGCTAAAACTGAAACTCCAACAGACAAACCGGGCACTTCCTTTGAGTTCCTCCCAGTTCTTGACTGGATTGGCTTCACTCACAATAGACTGCTCCTGTTGGTCCAAAAGGCGCCAAGTCTAAACTACATCTCCCAGAGTCACTGCCCATACAATCCTCTTGTGGCTGGCTCAGATTATGAGTCCAAGTTCTGATTCGTCTAAGGCACCATTTTAGAGCTAGCTTACCCCACACTGATTGGTCCAGTTCAGCAGTTCAAAACCAGAATGGGGAACTAGGCAGACACAGTTCTGACTGCAAAGAAAGCAGGTAGGACAAACTGTAATTTCATTATTACTCTAAATGATTTCTGGCAAACAGTTACATCTTTCAGATAGGTTCCTTTGCACTCCTAGTGACTGCAAAAATGGAGTGAATTGGCAGCAGCTCGAGTGGTACTCAAACAGAAGCACACAGTCCCCCATACAAACTAATTATGTCTGCAAGCAGACAGCTCTTAAAGAGACAGTACCAGAGGCTCTAAAACACTCACTGATAAATGGCTTAAATGCCAAACACCATTCAGGCTTGGAGCATTCAAGCAAGCTCCTGAAGTCTTTGGGAACCCCCATTTACAGGGGGTTACATATAAAAGCACAATTTCCCTGTAGATGGCTCTAATCCCCATAAAATAGCATTCTGGAAAAACAGGGCAGATATAGTTAAATTAAGGGAAGGAGGTGAGTGCATGGAAGAGGACAAGAAAAAGCAGACATCCTGAATAAATACTTTTGTTCAGTGTTTAGAGTGGAAGAGGAAGAGGACCACAGACTGGGGTGGAACATCGAAGAGGAGGCGGGTGGACGCAGGTCCATTCACAGTGGAGAGGTCATGAAGGAACTTGCAAATCTGAGGCTGGACAAGCAATGAGGCCAGACAGCATACATCCCAGGATATTAAAGGAGCTCAGGGAGGTGCTAGCTACGCCTCTGACTGTCCTATACAATCACTCACTGGAGATGGGAATGGTTTTGGAGGACTGGAGGAGGGCAGATGCCGTCCCACTTCACAAAAGTGTAAGCAAAGAAGAGGCTGGAAATTACAGGCCTGCAAGTCTGACTTTGGTGGTGGGGAAATTGATGAAATCACTGTTGAAGGAAACAATTGTGGAATATCTTGAAGCAAGGGGCTTGCAGAAACCAAGGCAACATGGTTTCACAACAGAGCAGTCATGTCAGAAAATCTGATAGATTTCCGTGACTGGGTGGCCAGGGCAGTAGATCTGGGAGGAACCGTGGATGTGGCCTACCTAGATATCAATAAGGCCTTTGACACAGTTCCACAATGGAGACTCGTGAACAAGCTGAAAAGAATGGGAGTGGGTCCAAAAGTGCGGAACTATGTAAGAAATTGGTTAGGGGATAGGAAGCAGAGGGTGGTGGTACATGGGAGTTCACTCCAAGGAGGGTAGGGTGATCAGTGGGGTACTACAGGGTTTGGTTCTGGGTCCAGTCCTCTTTAATGTCTTTATCACTGACATTGCAGAGGGACTAAAAAGGAAGGTATGCCTTTTTGAAGATGACACAAAGATCTGCAATAGGGTAGACACTCCAGGGGTTGTGGAACAAATGAACAGGGATCTGAGAAAGCTTGAGGAATGGTCTAAATCGTGGCAACTGAGATTCAATGCGAAGAAGGTCAAGGTCATGCATTTAAGGCATAGAAATCCAGGGTGGAATACAAGATGGGGGAATGGTACTGACGACCACAAAACAGGAAAGGGACATGGGAAGTAATTATTCCTGAAAACCAAAGGTGGCCAAACAGTGCGACAAGGCAGTGGGGAAAGGTAATGCGGTATGGTAAGGTAAACTTTATTTATATGGCGCCCAATCCTTGGGGCTCTGGGCACTTAGAAAGTCAAAACAGGCAGGGTAAACAATACAACATATAAATCAAAACTGTTAAAGGGTTATACATAGTGCAAAGTTCAAATTTAATCATAAATAAGCATTAATAAATAATAAAAATAAACGTTTTAAAATCAGATGCAATTAATCTGGGAATGCCTTTCTAAAGAGGTAAGTTTTCAGACCCTCTGAAGTGCCACCCATGTGAGCCTTCCTTACAGAGCTGGGGACTGAGTTCCAAAGAGCCAGGCCAGCCACCTCACACGGTCACCCAAGGTTTTCAGCTAGCCCTCGGAATCACAAGGAGGCACCGGTGGAGGAGTGGAGGGAGCGGACCAGAATGGCAGGTGTAAGATCGGTCAGGTAGACAGAGCCCGAGCCGTATAATGCCTTATAGGTGAGTAAGCCCACCTTGAAGAAGACCCTCCACCTGACAGGCACCCAATGCATATCTCGCAGGACCGGGGTCATATGACAAGACCTAGGCAGGCCCATCAGTAACCTGCCGGCTGCATTTTGCACTAGCTGTAGTCGGCGGAGGTTCCCTCCACTGACCCCGAAGTACAGAGCGTTACAGTAGTCTAACCTGGATATAACAAAAGCATGCACTTGGATGGAACTACGGGTTTAATCCGGGTGACATTCCTTAAGTGGTAGAAACCACTTTGGACAACAGATGCCACCTAAGCATCAAGTGTCATGTCATCCAGGAAGATGCCCAGATTTCTCACCCTAGAGGATGCCATAAACAGGGTGGTTCCCAGGACTAGTCCCATTGCACCCCAGAGGCACTCTATCATGCCCACAACCAGGCTCAATCACCAGCACCTCCATTTTGCTGGGATTTATCCTAAGCTAGTTAGAGGACATCCAGTCCTGGATCTCAGCCAAGCAATTATTTAGCACTTTTACGGTGTCATTTGTTCCAGGGGCAAAAGGCATGTACAGCTGGGTATCATCTGCATAGCAGTGAAAACCTAGACTATAACATCTAATGAGCTCTCCTAGGGGTAGCATGTACACCGTGAACAGCATCGGTGACAGGATTGAACTCTGAGGAACTCCACATGGTAGATGCTTCGGAGAGGAGAAATTCCCCATCACCACCTGCTGCTTCCTGCCAGAGACAGGACTCAGACCAGTTGATGACTGTACAGGCTCCAATACTTTCTAAGGTGAAAAAGCACAATGTGGTCCACGGTGTCAAATGCTGAGGAAGATTGAGGAGAACAAGAATTGACCAGTTTCCTCTATCTCTCGGCCTGAGGAGGTCATTTTGTACCCTGACCAACACCGTCTCAGTGCTATGCCTAGTCCTGAAACAGGACTGGAATCGCTCATAGATATCAAAGGCAGCAAGGTGCACCTCGAGCTGTAGTGCCACTATTTTCTCAACAACCTTCCCTAAAATGGTAGGTTGGAGATGGCTCGATAATTCGCCAGGACATCAGGGTCAAACAATGGTTTCTTCAGGGGGCTCACCAACACCTCCTTCAAGGCATCGGAAGGTCCCCTTCTGACAGCAAATGGCGAGCACCTGATTATGAGGCAAACACCAGACCAGCGGTGTCGGGCATCCCACTAGGAGATTGGTCGGGGCTAGGTCCAGTTCACAAAAGGTGGGCTGCAGCTTCGAGTTCATCCCAACAAACCTCAGCTACCTCCCCTAGCCTAAACTCCTCCTAGACAATATGAGTGCTTATGTTCCTACCAGACCCCCCCGCCACCATGGGGCTAACCTTGCCCCACTGGGGAGATCCCAGACTGGATGGAGGACACCCTGTCAGAGAAGAACACAGCAAACTCATCGCACAATGCAACTGAAAATGCTTTTTTCTGTGGCCCAGTGGTGGAGAGGGCTGAGGCACTGGATGCCTCTCCACCACGCCGAGCACTGATGTTTGGGAATGAGCATGGGTTGCTGTGGGCCTTGACTGGGGGCTGGGAGTAGATGAAGCAGCCATCAGGCAGCTCTCCTGAATCAGGAGGTAGGTCTTTCCTGGCTCTTGGCTGCCACTGACTGGAGGCTTGGTGGTAGCGTTGGGCACGGGGCTGGTGCTAGGCCAGGGTGGTGGATCGGGGTCTGTGCTCAGTGCTGGCACGCACGAGTGCCTCCACACGCATGCGGGACTGTGCTAGCCTAGTTTCCTGGGGAAGTAAAAGGGGAAAAATTGGCGGAAAATACCCATGGAAGGCAGGATGAGAACCGACCCCCACGTGGTGGCTGGGTATAAGGTAAGTCCCAAAGGAGCCGGGTAACGGGGCTGAGGGGCCAGTCAGAATGGGGCCACCGAGAAGAACAGGAGCATAAACTACGTATAAAATAATGCTTTTTTTGGCTGCAGACAGACAGGATGAAGTAGTCTGTCCACAGTCTGAAAGAACTGAGTTGGTCTGTTCCTCCCTGCGGCAATCTCCCTGGACAGGAACTCTGCCTTCTTACAGCTGATTGCTCCTTGGTACTTACAATAGTGAGCTCTCAAGGCCAGTTTGTCCTCCTCGGACCAGGTCCCCCGACAGCAATGCTCCAACTTCCCGACCCTTGATCTTCATCTCCTGGAGAGCCCCATCAAACCATGAGGGTCTCAAGCAAGAAGATCTGGGTTGTATACGAACTGGTGTGATGGCATTGAGTGCTTCGGAGCCAGCCTTATTATAGGCAGGCACCGCCTCGCCCATGCCAATCGCACATACAGTGCTCACATCAGAGAAACCTACTACCGCCAGAAGTCCCTCTGGGGACAATCCCCTTAAAGGGCAATAGCTAACCTTCTTGATGGGAGGGACTATCAGGGGGGCCAAAAAAAAAAGAGAACTCTAGCGTGCAATGATTTGACCAAGTGACCTGATCAGTCCTGTGGTTCGTGATCTCAAGCCCCGGTGAGAACATCAAGTCCAGGGTGTGGCCATGTTGATGGGTTACAGAAGCAACTGCTTGTGCCAGGCCCAGTGATGTCATCAACTGGAGGCAGTCATGTCCAAGATGTGAGGATTCATCGGTGACCCAGGCATTGAAGTCCCCCAGAATTAATCATCTGGGCGACTCCAACACCCTGTCATCAACTAAATCCACAACCCTCCTGCAGAAAATCACCCGCCCCAGAGGACAGTAAACAAGGAGAATCCTGCAAGAGGAGCAAATAGTGGGATGCTGGGGTGCATAGGGAGAGGTATCACTAGCAGAAAGAGGAAGGTAGTTATACCTCTGTAAACAAACAAACAAAAAAAAACCTTGGGTGAGACCTCGTCTGGAGTATTGTGTCCAGTTCTGGAGACATCTACATATGGACATAGACAAAACAGAGGCAGTCCAGAGGACAGCAAATGAAATGGTTTTGGGCCTGCATCATAAGCCTATGAGGACAGGCTAAAGGAACTCAATATGCGCATCCTGGCACAAAGGAGGGAGAGAGGGGATATGACAAACTTTCAAATACCTCAAGGGTATAAATAGGGTATAGGAGGGAAGCATTTTTCAAAAAAACAAAGATGCTCAAGAACAAGGGATCATGCTATGAAACTGGAGGGCGGTAGTTTCAGGGGAAACATGAGGAAGCACTTCTTCAGAAAGAGTGGCGGATATATGGAACAGCCTTCCACTGGAGGTGGTTGAAGCAGAAACTGTAACGGGATTCAAGAACGCATGGGATAGGCACATGGGAATTTTATTAGTTTGCATTGGGGGCTAAATCTGGCGACCAAGTAGGGTCTGCGGTATTACAGTAGGTACAGAGGATGGGCAGACTAGGTGGGTCAAACGGTCCTTATCTGCCGACAGTTTCTATGTAATCTATGTAAACCCCTCAACAATGCTGAAAATCCCAGTACTAAATCTGTGAAAGAGTTAGAGCTACTGCACCCCAGAAGCTTCTGGATACGTTGATGAACTGCCCCCAATATGAGGTTGGCTTGGTGCACGTCCAGAAAATATGAAAATGGGTACCAGGTCCTCCCCCATACCGTCTCCAACATCCATCCATATCTGTTGCTGAATAATGTTTGTTTACTGTGGCGGTGCAAAAGAATAGAACAGTTACATAAAAACTTACCGCAGCAGTAGATCTTTCAGGGGATCTCAGTTATCAGGTCACACTGTAGGAACTTCACTGAGAGTGAAGCAGGATCCACACAGAAGACTTTTCCAGCAGTACAACTGGGGCCACCCACGCCAACGTCACCTGCCGACATTATCAGCCCTATAAAGGCATGAGCAACCCTACCTCTCCTTGGTTCCTTCACCCGGAGGTCCTGCCGTTGGGGGGGGGGGGAGATACCCAGGCCGAAATGAAAGGCTGGAGACAGCAGATAGCCAGTCCGAAAAGTGGACCCAAGAAGAGGGATGGTGGGAGGGAAGGCAGATCTGATGACTGACATCCCCTCAAAGATCTGCTGTTACAGTAAGTTCTTACATAACTATTCTTCTTTGGGGGTATCTCAGTCATCAGGTCACACCATAGGAACGAGTCCCTAGCAGTTACAAGCACATCAAGACAGTCTGGGAGGCAGGCAGACTGAGGCCTAAGACAGAAGGTGTTGAAGTATAAGCGAGCCAAAGCCTGCGTGGCTCTGGAGGCGAAGTCCAGACTGTAGTGCCTGGTGAGAATATGGACTGTACTTCAGGTAGCAACAGCGCAGATGTCAGCTGTGGAGACCCCTTAAAACAGGCCACAGAGGCAGCCATAGCCCTCATGGAATGCAAACTTCTACCACGGCAACTCCTTGCCATGTTTATTGTAACAAAACGCAATACAATTGGCCAACCATTTGGCCAGACATTGTTTGGAAACCTGACCGCCCTCTCTTCCTGGGGCGAAAGAAACAAAAAGCTGCTTTGACTTTGTGCAGTCCTTAGTTCATAGCAGATAATACTTCCGAATTCTGCGCAAATCTAAAGTATGGAGTGGTGCTTCCCCTGGACTGGCACGCTCTGGGAAATACACAAGGAGGTGGATAGACTGGTTCAGGGTAAACTCAGACACCACCTCTGGAAGAAACTTGGAATATGTGCGGAAAGACACCCTGTCTTAGTGAAAAATCAAATAAGGATCCTCATACCACAGAGCCTAAAGCTCGGAAATCATTCAAGCAGAAGTAACAGCAACCAAAAACAACGCTTTTCATGAAAGGAAGTTTAGCTAGCAAGACGCAGTGGGCTCAAATGGAGACAGGGTCAGTTTTTCCAAAACAAACTTCAAATCCCAAGCCAGAACAGGGTTGTGGACTGGGGCTTCAGATGTAGGATGCCCCTGAGAAAATACAGGTCACTCTATCTGAGCCACAGTACGACCCTCTACGGGTTCGAGAAAGGCAGAGACAGCTGAAAGGTGCACCTTGAGGGAAGAATACTGGAGGCCTGAGTCTGACAATGATATCAGGTAGTCCACAATTTGGGCTCACCGGACAGGTGAAAGGGTCCAGATGGTGCTTGGCAGCATAGATGGTGAACCTTTTCCACTTCATGGCATAGGTGGCCCTAGTAGAGGGCTTCCTTGCCGCCACCAGGACATCAGCCACCTTCTGGGAAATCCCAAACCAGGCAATGGCTACATCCTCAGGAGCCAGGAATGCAGGCGTGAGGGACTTGAGGTGTGGATGGACCAGGGTCCCCTGTTCTTGCATCAGCAGATCCCTGCAGAGAGGCAGAGTAACGGGGGTTCTGCTGCTAACTCTTGCTGTAATGGAAACAATATCTGTCGTGGTCCATAAGGCACTACCAGGATCATGCTGCCCCCTCCATCTGTAGCTTGATTAACATCCTCTGAATCAGAGGAAATGGAGGGAAGGCATAAAGGAACCTCCAGCTCCAAGAGAGGGATGATGCATCTCGCCAGAAAACTCTAGGCCCTGGATCTAGCAAGCAGAAATTGAGCAGTTTTGTACTGAGTGGGGACACAAAAAGTTCCAACTCTGGACAGCCCCACCTGTCAAACACGATTTCTACAATGGATGACAGGAGCTCCCACTCGTGCATTCTGGACTGAATCCGGCTGAGGCTGTCCACCAGGAAGTTCAGCACACCTGGGACATGGACTGCCGAGAGTTCCAGATCGTGGTCCAGTGCCAGGTACCAGGCCCACATCGCTTTAATGCAAAGGAGGTACAAATGCGTCCCCCCCCCCACCATTTGTTCATATAGTAGACAACACTGAAACTGTCCGACTGAATCAACAACTGTCTCGGACAGAGGTGGTTCTAGAAGGCCTGCATGGCATACAGGACCGCCCTCATCTCGAGGACGTTTATATGGAGGGGCGTTTGACGGGACCAAGTACCATGAGCCTGGAAGGCACAAGTCGCCCCAGCCCAAGCTGGAGCCTCCATAGTAAGAATCTGCTGGAAAGGCGAGATCAAGAATGGGACTCCCTTTCATCTAGGTAATGCTCTTCTTCTACCTCCATGCAACTTTGCCGATTATCTAACCTGCTAAGCTAGCATCAGTATTTGTACCAAACATTTGATGCTGGATTATGTTTAGCATTGAGTTGCCTGCTTTACCACGTATGTTGAGACTGGCAAATCTGTCACTCTAGTGTATCTAGACGTCGCCATGTGGCATAATCTAACTGTGTGTTATGAAAATTTAACCTACAACCTGAAACCTTTATTGTATTGTTTCAGTGTAATGTTAATAAACTTTTCAATTTAAAAAAAAATAGAATGGGATCCCTCTTAAGAGATTTCGGGGTTCCGTCCACCACTGAAGGACTTTGTGGACCAGGGAGGAGACCAGCACCAGTTGCTCCAGGTCATCATTGTGTTGGTTCCACTGCACGAAGGATCCACTAAGCACCCACATGTGCAGTCTGGCCAAGGGACAGTGGCAATGGCCACAGCCATGAGGCCCAGGAGCCTCAGGTAAATCCTTACAGAAACATAGCAGCTCTGAGCCACCACCTGAGCCTGTGACATGAGGCAATCCGCTCTGTCTGGCGACAGGAAGGCCTTGCCTACACCGAGGTCCAGGGCTGCCCTATAACTGCAGTCTTTGGGCAGGGATCGGAAGGGACTTGGGCAGGTTGACAGTAATAATCCAGGGAATGGAACAACTGGGCTCCTCTCTAGTGTCCTTAGAAGCTGACCCTCAATGAAGCCTTGAGTAGCCAGTCATCCAGGTGGGGAAGACATACAGGTCCCCTCACGAAGGGCAGCAGTTACTACTGCTAAGCATTTTGTAAGACTCACCGTGCAGAGGATAAGCCAAAGGCAATGCTCACCCAGAAAAAGAAAGCAGAGGCACCAACATATGCAGTTAGGCATTCTGCATATCAAGGGAGCACAGCCAGTCAACCTGTCTGAGCAGGGGCAACAGACCTGGCAAACTGATCATGCAAAACCTTTTGTACTGGATGTAGAAGCTGAGGTCTTTGAGATCTAGAATAGGCCTCAGATCGCCAGTTCTTTTGGGGACCAGAAAAAAACTAGAATAAAACCATCTGTTCTTCTGCTGCCAGGGCACTGGCTCAATTGTTCTTTTTCACAGAAGGTGCAACTCCTCCCGAAGGACCTGTGCGTGGTCTGGGGGTAGGCGGAAAGCACCGGAGGAGTCTCTGGGGGCTGCTCTAAGAGTGCAGCGTGTTAACCTTCTCTATCTGAAGAATACAAACATCTGAGATTATCGCTTCCACTGACTGAGATGGAGGGAGAACTGACCTCCGCCACCACCTCTTGGTAAGGGACTGGAAGAGGGATCTGGTAAGGAGTCAGGTGGAGGCGGACACAGCCAGGGGCTGATCTGCTGTCTTTGGGCTGTTTCGTGGCAGGACTCAAGGTGGAGGAGAGGGGGCAGGCAAGGTGGAACTGGCTTTCCTTTTACCTTTGAGTCTAGAGCCCATACTGGACTTTTGGGACACTTTACGAAATGGCAGCCTCTGTCTGCTCCAGGGCTGGGTATGGTAAGCAGTGGGTAAATTTGAGGGCCTTGTCCGAGGTCTGCAAATCATCGATCAGGCCCAAAGAGTTTTGAGCCACTGAAAGGGGCATTAAGTACCTTTACTGGACATCTTCCACAAAACCAGATACACTCAATCAGGCATGCCTATACAGGCAAACACCTGTGGTAGCAAACCTAACAACAGAGTCTGACATATTATACATGGCCCTGAAGAGGTGTTTACACAGTATTCCCGGCAGCCTGGAGGGACTTAAGGACCTCCTGTTTCTGAGAACCCTCAGGGAGGTCTGAGCAGCCGCCCTTTTTCCACATGATATTTTGGTACCTGACCATATGAGATAAGTAATTTGCAATCCTGAGTCCCCGAGTAGAGGAAGCGTAAACCCTCTTATCCCAGAGGTTGATCCTCCTAGATTCCCTGTCAGTGGGGAGGGAGCTGAGGTGTTTTGGTATCTTGGACCTATCATGTGCCACTTTGATGACCACGGAATCAGTTTCAGGCTGGGCAGCATAACAGGACAAACCTCGGCAGGCATGATACAGCTTATCTGCCCTCCTAGGCATGGCAAGGACCATGTCTGGACAGTGCCTTGCAGCAGTGATGGCATTCGTTACTGCTGGCAAAATGAGAGGAATGACCTTTGGAGGAGATTCTGGGATCTCCAACAAGTCCACCAGGTCCCATCTGGTGGCATCCTCTTCCTTGGTGTGGAACCCCAGTGCAGCAGACAGCTGCTTCAATAATGTTCAAGAAGGTGGGGTCTTCAGGAGGAGACCTAGGAGTGTGTTTAACAGAGTCCCCACTCACTGAAGAGGCAGCAGACCTGTCTGAGGAAAAAGTTTCCTCCTCTTCCTTAGGAGGATAAGATCCAGATGGTACTCCTTCTCCCCTCGTCGACCCTTTCTAGCTCAGAGTCTGACTATTGAGGGACTGGCGGCCTTCAAAGGGCACAACCCAGAAAGGCCGAACAGGCACCGACACTGGCAGGCACCAAGGTCTATGAGCACCAAGCTGGTGTATAAGAGCTGTCGTCAAATGAGTTAAAATAGTATCAAGATCAAAGGCAGATGAAGGCTGCATCGAAGATGGAGGAATCATCAGATCAGAGCGCAACGAACCATCCTTTGGGTCTAGTGAGTCCGACTACCCTGGCTGCTGTGGGCCTGGAGAGGTATCTGGCCTCGATGTAGGGGCCAGGGTTGATGACCTTAGGGTTGTCGACTGAGCGGCAGATGACCCAATGGTCAAGGGCTGGCCTCTCTGAGAAGAGACATTTGGGACTATCAGCATGGGACTGGTAGGAGAAGAGGCCTGGACAGTAGAGGTCATCGGTGCTGCAGCAGTCAATGGAGTACCCCCCGGAAGAAGAGGAAGAAGTCACCAGGGAATGGGAGCGCCTCCTGGGGGGGCAGTGGCCACGGTCATGGTCTTTTCTCTGAATTTTCCCCAAGGACCTGTCTTGGGCCTTCAAGACCGAGGAGCTCGACAAACCCACTGACGATTGGGAAGAAGGACCCCAGAGGACCCCTGCCCAGAACTGGCTACCTGCTGTTCCATTCAGAATTTATTCAGAGCCTTGTTACAACTCCTTTGGGTTGTAAGGTTGGATTGTTGGCAGACCTCACAGTTAGGAAAGTCATGGTCAGGCCCAAGAGAGTAGATGCAGAGGTCATGGTCATCTGAAGAAGCAATCTTCTTTCATAGCGATGGAAAAGAGAGAGCAGGGAAAGGAGTGACTCTCAACATAGAAGAGGTAGACAAATCTTTCTTAAACAAAGATTCCAAAACAAAACACTAAATAAAAGCTACAGGCAAAAGGCGCCAAACTACGGCGGAGCTTCATGAGAGACCCATGTGAGAGAAGTGGGTCAGGTGGAAAGAACTGAGGAGGAAGGGTCACTCACGTCTTTACAGGGTGGTTGATGTCGGCATTGGTGGCCCCAGTTGTACAGCTGGAAAAGTTGTCCATGTGGATCCTGATTCACCAACGGTGAAGTTCCTACAGTGTGACTTGATAACTGAGATACTCTCGAAGAAAATCTACTAAGAGTTTGCCTATTAAATTCTAACCATGCAGACAAAGTTGACACCTACCAACCTTTTTGCACTCTCCTTTCCCAGTGAAGTAGAATGGAGATTGCACCCCCTCTTTCCCAACTAACCCTGACACTCTCTAGGGGGCGGAAATTATCGAACATTAATATTCTGTATAACTCTAATATATATTTAATTTTTGTCATCAGCACCGCCATGTTACACAGAAAGTGCTGCAATCTGAACATATGCCAGCTATATTTTGGCAATGCCCCTGTGGACTGTATGAAGTAACATATCTGCAAGTATCTTTAATGATCCCCATTTACTTGAGCCAAACCTCTCCTTCATATTTTCAAAGGACAGACACCCTTGCTGTCCCACACTGCAAGAATCTCATTAGCCCTCTTCCTTCCCAGAAGAAATACTCTCCAAGTCCAATCTAGGGAAGTAAAATGTTCGTCACTTCTTAGCAAAGTAAGTGGGCGAACTCATTGGTGTATCAGTAAGCTTTCTTATTTTCAAAAGTATACATAGTCTGCATTTAGTCTATAGATTATGGAAATGGGATCAAATACTAGGTGGTATCTCTCCTCATGGCATAGCCCACAGGGCTCTACCAGGGAGCATGTTCTCCTCTGTAAGGTACCATCCAGATGACAATCTCTGCTTAACCCATGTACACATGTAGGCCCCCTCTGCTGCCAAAAGAACAGTTAAGTAAGAACTTACCATAACAGTAGATATTCGAGGGACTCTCATCAGGCCACACCTTTGGAACTAAAACTGCGTCAGGACTAGGACCACACAGAAACTTTTGCAAGCAGTCAGGGGCCACCCACTACGACGTCAAATGTCAGCATGTACATAAACGTGGGCGGCCCCTCCTCTCCTTAGCTCCCTGCCGGAGATCATGCTCATATGAGCTCCCTCTAGAGGTGCAGGAGAGGCCCCAGCACTCCACATCCCAGGCGAGACAGACTGATGGGACCAATATCAATGAAGACAGCAGTATAAGGCTCTTTATCGTAACCCCTCATAGGGAAGGAGGGTGGGACAGCATGGCCTGATGAAAGAGAGTCTCTCGAAGATCTACTGTTATGGTAAGTGCTTACATAACTTCTATCTTCTTCAAGGATCTTTCTTTCATCAGGTCACACCTTCGGAACAAGTCCCAAGCAGCACCAAAAGCTAACAGTCTGGACGGCTGAAGCCTATAGGCATATGATAGTAGGCCTTGCAGCAAAGCTAGGCCAAACCCAGCTCGTCTATGAGAGACAATGTCCAGACTGTAGAGCTTAGTGAAGGTGTGGGCAATACTCCATTTGGCAGCTACACAGATCTCTGCAGTGGAAACATTCTGAAAACGAGCTACAAAAGTGATCATGCCTCTGGTAGAATGACCAACTACACCAGGAAGTTCCTTACCATACTTCCTGTAACAGAACGTAATACAATGTGCTAGCCATTTGGGCAAGCACTGTTTAGAAACTGGGGTGCCCTCTTTCCCAGAGGCGAACAAAATAAAAAGCTGTGAGGACTTTCTGCAGTCTTTTGTATAGTGTGTATAGTACTTGAGTATTCTATGCACATCTAAGGTATGGTGCAATGCTTCCCCTGGACTGGCATGCTCCGGATAATATACTGGTAGGTGAATTGTTTGATTTAAAGTAAACTGAGACATCACCTTTGGTAGAAACTTAGGATTAGTATGCAAAGACACCCTGTCTTTGTGGAAAATCAAATAAGAAGGCTCACACATTAAAGCCTGCAGCTCTGAAATCTTTCAAGCGAAGTTACTGCAACTAAAATAATGCTTTCAAGAGAAAACACAAATCAGAAGTTGCAGCTGTCTGAAAAGAGCCAAAGTCAGCTTTTCAATTAAAATTCAGGTCCCAAGCAAGGACTGGATTTCAAATGGGAGGCTTTATGTGTAAAATGCCTCTCAAGAACATACAAGCTACATCAGCTGAGCAACAATCGACCATCCACAGGTACATGGAAAGCTGAATATAGCTGTCATGTGCACTTGATGGAGGAATAATGCAGGCCTGAATCTGATAAGGACAACACATACTCTAGAACCCGACTGACTCAGCAGGCAAATGGATCCAGGTTATGGAATCAGCCCATAAATCAAATTGATTCCCTTTCAAGGAGTAAATATGTCTGGTGGATGGTTTTCTTGCAGCCATCAGAACATCAGCCACTTTCTGTGACGCCCCAAAGTCACTTATGGCATGTCTTCAGGAGCCATGTGTGCAGATGCAGGGAGTTCTAGTTGGGGGAAAGTACAGTTACGTAAGAACTTACCGTAACAGTAGATCTTCGAGAGAGACTTTTGCAGTAGGTAATTACATATAGGACTGACATTGGCAGGTGGCAGGACCCCACGGAAAAATTTCTAGCTAGCAGTCCCTGGCGACGGACCGCCCCCATGTCAGGTAACCGGCGTCAGGAGACGTCGGTCCCTGGTGCCCGCCTTCCAGTTCTTTTCCGTCACAGGTCAGAAAAGGCCGGACGAGAGAGGAGTGGATATTTCCATCACTGGAAAAGGAGCTGAAAAAGCCTAGGGGGATGGAGGGTGGGAAGGTATTACCTACTGCAAGAGCCTCTCTCGAAGATCTACTGTTACGGTAAGTTCTTACGTAACTGTACTATCTTACTTCGAGAGGGCTCTTGCAGTAGGTAATTACATATAGGACTGAATCCCAAGCAGTCTGGAACAAAGAGAGGCACCGGGAGGAGGAAAACTACTCCAAAAGCAGTTCTAGCTGTGCAAGCCTCAAGATAAGAGGCCTTGCAGAACAGCCAACCGAAGCCTGCTCTGGCGAGAGGCAATATCAAACTCTAGTGTTTAGTAAAGGTATGGACGGAAGTCCAGGTGGCGGCAGCACGGTATCTGCCACAGACACATTCTTGAAACAAGCCGCTGAGGCAGCTACTCCTCCGGTGAAGTGGCCTCTTACTTGACCGGCAGGTCTTACTGTATTGTCATAACAGAAAGTGATGCAATGAGCCAACCATTTAGATAGGCATTGCTTAGAAACAGCATTGCCTTCCGCTTATGAGCAAAAGAAACAAACAGTTGATCAGTCTTTCTGAGATCCTTCGTCCTGTTGGTGTAGTATCTCAGAATCGTGAACATCCATAGTATGGAGTAAATACTCCCTTGATTAGAGTACTGCTTGAAAAGGCGAGTAACTCTATGGACTGATTTAGAGTAGACTCCGCTACTACTTTAGGGAAAAACTTGGGTTCGTGCGAAGAGCAACACGCTCCTTTGTGAAAATCTACTATGGGATTTTACATCAGGGTCTGGAGCTTGGAAATTCTCATGAAGTAATGGCCACCAGGAAGAGAGTCTTCCATGAAAGGAACTTCAATTCATGAGAAACTGCGGTTCGAAGGGAGGCAGAGTAAGTTTCTGGACAAAGTTCAAGTCCCAAGGGGAGCAGGAGTACAGATAGGGGGTCTCAGATGGAGAACCCTCTGAAAATGTCTTGAGACCTCCAACTGAGCAAAAGTTTTGTCTGCAAAGGGGACATGATAGCCGAGATGGCGCCATGTGTACCTTCAGAGAAGAATGACTGAGACCGGGTCAAACAGATGAGCGTAGATACTCCAGTAGAAGCCCTGCTGAACAGGAAAGGTTCCACGTTCTTGGAAGTGGCCCAGATAGTGAATCTTTTCCATTTCATGGCGTAAGTGGATCTAGTGGAGGTTTTCTAGCCTCCACCAAAATCTCCGCCACTTGGGGAGACACTCAACAGGACTGAGCTAAGTCTGCAGGAGCCATGCGTGCAACTGAAGAGATTTGAGGCCTGGATGGACCAGGGTCACCTGATCCTGGGTCAATAAACCTCGAGATAGAGGAAGAGGAAGAGGATGATCCTCTGAGTATTATTGTAGAAGAGAGAACCAAACTTGCCTGGGCCAGAAAGGAGCAATCAGAATAATTCGTGCTCCTTCTGAACTAAGTTTCTGCAAGACTCGTGAGATAAGTGGAATTGGAGGAAAGGCATAGACGAATCTGTCCTTCCAGTCTAGAGAGAGAGAGCATCTCCAGAAAGCGCCTCGCCCTGGAGCAGGCGAGCAGAAGGCTGGGAAGTTTATGCTTAGAGGGATGCGAACAGGTCGACCTGTGGTGTTCCCAAAGTTGGAAGATATTGTCTAGGACCTCTTGGTCCAGTTCCCACTCGTGAGTCAGAGCAGAAGAGCGACTTAGCTTGTCTGCCAGGGTGTTGTCGACTCGGAACATGAATTGCCGTGAGGTGAAGGTCGTGTTGTGTTGCCCAATCCCAAACCCTCATTGCCTCCCTGCAAAGAGGGTAGGACCGAAACCCCGTTTGTTGATGTACCAAACCACGCACATGTTGTCCGTCCTGGACAGCTAGGTGGCAGGGGAGGATGTATTGGTGAAGGGCTTGGAGGTGTACAACACTGCCCGAAGCTCAAGCACACTGATGTGGAGAGCTTGTTCGAGCTTGGACCAGGAGCCCTGGGTCCGATGAGGCCTAGATGGGCTCACCAACCTTCACCGAGGCGTCTGTGGTTAGAGTCTGGGAGGGGAGGACAAAAGAAAGGAACTCCCAAAACAGTTTCTCCAGACCATCCACCACTGCAAGACTCGAAGCATCGGGAAGACCAGAACTGGGTGATCTAGGTCATCCACTAACTGATCCCACTGGGAGCATAGAGTCCACTGAGAAACTCTCATGTGGAGTCGAGCGCGAGGAACTGTCGGGATAGCAGCCGCCATGAGCCCAAGAAGGCGAAGGACTGACCTTGCACAGACCCGCCTGCAGCTGGACAGCAGACTTATCTGAGTCTGGAGGGTGGACGCCCTGTCCGGTGGCAGGAAGGCCCTGCCCGTGGTCGTGTCTAGAATCGCCCCGATAAACTGTAGTCTCTGGGATGGGATCAGGTGAGACTTGGAATGGTTGATGGTAATACCCAGGCAGGCAAAATCTGCTGGGTAGGGTGAGGCAGCGCGGGAGTTCCTCCTGGGCGGGCCGCCAGGAGCCAATCGTCCAGGTGGGGAAAACCTGCCCCGATGCCAGGTGGGCCGCCCACCACTGCCAGGCATTTGGGTAAACACTCGGGTGCCGAGGATAGGACAAACAGGACGCCTTGAATTGGTAGTGGTCCCCCTGGAATGCAAAACGAAGGTATCTGCGGTGAGACGGGCGAATGGAAATGTGCAAGTAAGCATCCTGCATATCCAGGGCACACAGCCATTGACCTAGCCGGAGGAGGGGCAGAAGACTCTGCAACGAGAGCATCCTGAACCTTTTGTATTTCACAAAGAGATTCAGGGAACTGAGATGCAGAATTGGTCTGAGATCTCCTGTCTTCTTTGGGACCAGGAAGAAATGGGAATAGTAACCCGTCCCTTGCAGATGAAGGGGAACGGGTTCTATTGCTTGTTTCAACAGGAGAGCTGAAATTTCCTCCTGGAATAAGAGAAGGTGTTCCCTTGAATCTGACGACTTTAGGGGGTGGCAGGTGGTTTCTGAAGAAACTCTATCAGTGTCCTTCTGCGATGAGCTGGAGCACCCAAGAATCTGATGTTATCTCTCTTAGCCCGGAAGGTGGAGGAAAATCTCCCTCTACCAGTTCCTCCGGAGTCTGGAGGCAGTGGGAGAGGAAGGAGTCAGGTGGTGTGGGGCAGCGCCACAGCTGAAGCACCTTCTGCTTTTTGGGCGGGGGCTTAGCAGCTGTGCGGACCCGGCGTTGCCCGCCTTCCCTGGGGTTTTGCCTGGGCCAATTCACGTCTCGAAAGGGCGGCGCTGCTGCTGATGGGGGCAGTACATGGGTCAACAGACTTCAGTGCCATCCTTCTCCACAAATCGGTGATGATGTCCTTGACATCACCACCAAAAGCACCGACCCCAGAAGAGAACCATGACTGGGATGTTAACATACCAGGGTACATAACCTACAGAAGAGACAGGCAGGGGAGAAGAGGGGGAGGAGTAGCTTTCTATGTAAAGAAAGGGATAAAAGCAACTGAACAAAAGAGTAAACAGGGAGGAGAGGAGGCACTGTGGGTCACCTTGGAGACTGGAAAGGGCACCACAATCCGCACAGGGGTTGTGTACAGACCCCCATGTCAGGGGGAGGGAATGGACAAGGATATGATGAAGGCATTCTTAGAATGGCAGAGAAAGGGAGATACTGTTGATGGGAGACCTGAATATGCCAGATGTTAACTGGAGCACATTTGCTACAGCCACATCCAAAGCAGGGCCATTCTTGATGCCCTACAGGTGGCAGGCCTCAGACAGCTAGTTTGGAACCCACTCATGAGGAAGCAATCTTAGACCTCGTACTCTCAAATGGGGCAGTGAGAGGATCTCAGATCTAGAAGTGGGTTGCCATCTGGGGACAAGTGACCATCAAACAGTGTGGTTCACATTAAACTCAGCTACAGAGTCAAGCCATACAAAAGTGAGGTACTGGACTTTAGGAGGGGCTGACTTTGGCAAGATGGGAGAGTGCCTCAGAAAAGCACTAGCAAACAGGCTAGAAGGAGGTGTGGAGCAACAATGGGGAATCATCAAAACTGCCATCACAGAGGCAACAAGCCTTTGTGTGAAGCAAATAAACAAATCAAAAGAAAGAAAAAGCCACTATGGTTCTCAAAAGAGGTGGCTGTGAAAGTCAGGAAGAAAAGATAGCATTCAGAAGTATAAGGAAACACAGAAGGAGCAGGACAGAGAACTGTACCAGTTAAGGCAGAAGGAAGCAGGGAGGAAGTCAGAATAGCAAAGGCCCAAACTGAGGAAAAGATAGCCAACTCAGTTAAGAAGGGGGATAAAACCTTTTATAGGTACATCAGCGAGCGTAGAAAGACAAAGGGAGGGATAGTGAGGCTGAATAGAATGAACGGTGGGTGGGCAGAAGAGGACAGTGAAAAAGCAGGGATACTGAACGAATATTTCTGCTCAGTATTCACAAAAGAGGAAGGGGAAGTGCCTAATCCAATTAGCACTCTTGATAGGGGGGTCGATCCCAGTCCTTTCACAGAAGAAAAGGTTCTGCAAGAACTATTAAAACTGAAGGTGGACAAAGCAATGGGTCCTGATGGAATTCACCCAGAATTCTAAAGAATTAAGGAGGAACTAGTGAAACCACTGGCTACTCTTTTAATAAATCATGGGAGGGATGTGGTACCGAGGACTGGAGGAAGGCGGATGTGATTCCCTTCACAAAGAGGGACCAAGACAGAGGCAGGAAACTACAGACCTGTCAGTCTGACCTCTGTGGTAGGGAAAGTGATGGAGTCACTTCTGAAGGAAAGAATAGTTGAGTACCTAGAGGCCAGTGGAGCACAGGACCCAAGGCAGCATGGGTTCTGGCCAGGAAGGTCATGTCAAGCGAATCTAATAGATTTCTTTGACTGGGTGACCAAAGTAGTAGACCAGGAGGGGCTGTGGACATGGCCTACCTAGACTTTAACAAGGCATTTGACACAGTCCCACACAAAAGATTAATAGTCAAATTAACCAGCCTGGGAGTGGGTCCCAGGGTGGTAGCCTGAGTACACCATTGGCTGCACAACAGGACACAGAAGGTAATTGTAAATGGAGTCCACTCTGAAGAAAGAGGGGTTACTAGTGGGGTACTGCAGGGTTCAGTATTGGGTCCAGTCCTTTTTAATGTCTTCATCAGTGACACTGCAGAGGGACTGGAAGGAAAAGTATGCCTTTTTGCAGATGACACAAAGATCTGCAACAGGGTTGATACACAAGGAGGCGTGGAAAGGATGAAAAGGGACTTGGCAAGGTTAGAGGAATGGTCAGAAGTATGGCAGCTAGGATTCAATGCAAAGAAGTGCAAAATAATGCACCTGGGAAATAAGAATCCAGGGGAAGAATACACAATGGGTGGGGAGGTAGTAACAACAACAAAAAAGGAAAGGGACCTGGGGGTAATCATATCAGATGACCTTAAGGTTAGCAAGCAATGTGAGAAGGCAGTAGGGAGGGCTGGGGGTATACTGGGATGTATAGGGAGAGGCATCAGCAGCAGAAAACAGGAAGTTGTTATCCCTCTGTACAGACAGTTGGTGAGACCCCATCTGGAGTACTGTGTCCAGTTCTGGAGACCCCATCTCCGCAAGGACATAGACAGGATAGAGGTAGTCCAGAGGAGGGCAACTAAAATGGTGCAGGGTCTGCAACAGAAGCCGTATGAGGAGAGACTAAAGGAGCTATATGTATACCCTTGAGAAAGAAGGAAGAGGGGACAGATAGAAACTTTAAGTACCTCAGTGGAATCAACAAAGTCCAAGAGGGTAGCATCTTTCAGAAAAGAGACGTTGCAAGAACAAGGGGACACAATTTAAAGATAGAAGGAGGCGGTTCAGGGGCAATGTGAGGAAGTATTATTTCACAGAGAGGGTAGTGGATGCATGGAACAGCCTTCCTGAGGAGGTTGTGGGGTCTAAAACTGTGGGAGAATTCAAGAATGCATGGGACAGACATAAGGCAATTCTTGTGGGGGGTAGGAAGAAATAGGCTGTTGGTTAACTAGGATCTGCGGCCTATCCTGTAGGTAGAGAAATGGGCAGATTAGATGGGCCAAGCGGTCCTTATCTGCCGTCAAAGTCTATGTTTCTATGTTAAGGGCGCTTCCTGGATAGCGGATTGCACTTCTGGGACCAACCCTGACACGCGGAGCCAAGCATGATGACATAGGCCTACGGCGAAAGCTGAGCTCCGTCCAGCAGTGTCCACTGCATCATAGGTCGCACGAAGCATATGTCGACTGGCCGAATGTGCAGAGCACACAAGATAAGTCAACTCTTGCTTGACTTGGGAGTCTGGTAAGGAGTCCAATTTGGCTTCCACCTGAGTCAGACCGGCCTTCTGTTAGTCCCCCATATGGCCGACATAATTCAGGGCCCTAATCCCCAGCGTGGAGGAAGCAAAAATCTTCTTTCCATACTGGTCCAGAAGGCGGGATTCTTTGTCAGGTGGCGACGAGCTGAGGTGTTTTGGGTTGGTCGACCGGCCATGAGGCGGGCGCTAATCCGAGCCGAGTTGGCACGAGGTGAGAACCTAAAATCAATGCCCTCGGGCCTGATACCAGCCTGTTCAGCTTCACCGGAGGTGGGGCTGGGCGACTGACTGTTTCCATATGGTGGTGGCGAGGGTGGGCATGAGGCTCTATCAGGGTGGCACCAAGGTAGGAGCTGTCACGGGCAGATCCAGATGCTCAGCGCGTTTCAGGCAGCTGAGGATCTGGTTCAAAGTGCCACTGATGAACCTACTGGATTTTCCTTAGCAACCCTAAAAGAAGGATCTTCTGGAGGAGACTTCTGAGAGTCCTTGGCCTGGGCCCGAAGGGAGCGAGGCTCGTGGTCACTTCAGAGCAACCATCGGAGGAATCCGAGGTGAAGAGGAAAAAGACTCCCTTTCCCGACCAGGGAGGCGGACCCCTGGGAAGCCCACGAGGCGTGTCCTGCCCCTCTCTGGACCCAGACGGAAGAGCCCTGGAGTCCGGAGGTGGTGAGGGAGTGTGCCGCCTAGGATGCGGGAACCTGAGACGGCACCATTGTCGGTAGGCGGCTCTCGACCTCCCTGGTGAGCTGAGCCTTGGCCTCAGCCCACCAAGAGGCCAGAGTCTCCTGCAAGTCCACTGGCGGCTGTGGGGGCAGTGGAGAAGGAGGAGGAGGAGGAGGCGGGGGATAAGGATACGGGCTATACCCATATGGAGAGTATCCAAAACCCGGCTGCGGATAGCCCAGCATCGGGTATTGTGGTGTCGGGTACTGCGGCGTCTGAAAGACCGGCATTGGGTACTGCAGTGCTAGATAACTGTGGTCCCGAGTACGTCGGCGTCGGATAGGACAGAGGGTACCCGGGAGCTGGAGGAGCTGCCGGAGCAGACAGCCCAGCCGGCGGCCTCAAAGGCGGATCCACGTTATGGGCCCAGAGGGTGGAGAGCCCGGCGGTGGGGGGACATCCGGAAGAAGGATGTTGGCCGGAGTCGGTAGAACGCCATCGGGGCGGTGTCAGGAGCTGACATCAGATCTGGCACCCACAGGGGCGGTCCGGCGGAGGAAGGTCCCAGCGTCGCTCGAGGATGGAGGGAAAAATCCCGGGGTGGGGCTGGGGACTCTGGGTCCCGACGGCAGTGACGGCTGCAGAGAACGAGGAGCAGCGGGCGTGGGAGGTGCATCGGCGGTTCCATTGCCGACCGGGCGTCAGACGAACTGACGTGTGGCTTTTCGGCGAGCTCCTGGCAGGCGCCGGAGGAGCCGGCGTCCGGCTTATGGAAGCCTTCACCGGAGGCAGACCGAGGAGAAGGATCGGCCTGGTCTGATGGGAGAGGCGAGCGCCGCCCGAAGGGTAGTGCATCTTACGGCCTTCTCCCGCATGGACGTCGGAGGAGCCGGCCTTGACTTACGGAGATGCACGCCCAGTGGGCGCAAGCCTGCGGCTGAACCCGGGCGGAGGCTGGTGCCCAGGGCGCCTGAAGGCCCGAGCGAAGCCAGGCAGGCGGGCCGGCCCTCGGAAACCTCGGGCGGCCGTCGAGGCGGTCCCCAGAGGGCGTTACCTGTGACCAGCGACTCCGAGGGAGGCAGTGAGAAAACCTTGTCCTGGTGCCTCTCCTTATCCTTCTTCTTCCGATGGCCTTGGGGACGTGGGCGCCTGCCTCAGTTTTTTGAGCTCCTTCTCCATCGAACTCATCTTTTTCTTCAAAATATGGGCTTCCAGGGATTGCTGCCGCCTTTTCCAGGTAGCCGCGTTGAAGATGAGGCAGTGCTGGCACTTCTCGACCGGGTGATCGGGGCCTAGGCAGAACAGGCACAGGGAATGGCCGTCCTTGTGCGGTAGTTGGGCGCCGCACGAGTCGCACTTATTTTTGTGCTTTCCGGAGGGTGTAGGGGACGACATGCACCGACGATGTACCTGACGTTAAATGAAAAACAAATTGCCGGTGAAAACCAACGAAGGGTAGGCTGACAAAGCAACAAACTTTTCAGCAGTAGCTGCGACTAACGGCGGGAAGAACTGGGAAGCGGGCATCAGGGACCGCCCCTTTATACCGACATCTCCTGCCGCCAGTCACCTGACGTGGGGGCGGTCCCTCGCCAGGGACTGCTAGCTAGAAATTTTTCCGTGGGGTCCTGCCGCCTGCTGACGTCAGTCCTATATGTAATTACCTACTGCAAGAGCCCTCTCGAAGTAAGATCTAGGGTTCCCTGTTCCTGGGATACTTGAACAGGGGCACAGGTACTGGGGGTTCCACTACTAGCTGTTGCAGCAGGGGATACCATATGGAGGCCATAGGGGAGCAATGAGTATTAGAGTTGTCCCTTCCATCGATATCCTCCCTATATAGATGAGGGCAGGCCACGCCCTCCTCAGTTCCCCGGAGACCATCCACTAAGAACATACTCCTGGGGGACTGAAGGAGGCTAGAGTACCCACCAGCAGGCAAAGGGTGTCCTGGAGAAAGAGATACAGGGGGACAGAAACTCTTGAAGTCGCGGGGGATGGAGGATGGGATGGCATGACCTGCTGCAGGAGATTCCCTCGAAGATCTACTGTTACGGTAAGTTCTTATGTAACTGTTCTGTCTTCTTCGGGGACATCTTCTTCAGCAGGTCACACCTTTGGAACAAGTCCCAAGCAGTGCTGCACAGGAGAACCAGCTAGGTGGCTGGAAGATAGGAGCCTAAGAAAAGAGGCCCTGTAACACAGCCAGGCCAAAACCTGCCCTTTTTCTAAAAGCAATGTCCAGACTGTAGTGCTTGATGAAAGCGTGAACATTACTCCAAGTTACAGCAGCACTAATTTTAGCAGTCGAAACACCCTTGAAACAGACAACAGAAGTGGCCATATCTCTGGTTGAGTGGCCCTTAACAGACCCAGGAAGTTCCTTATCATACTTCTGTAATGAAAAATAATACAGTTGGCCAACTATTTGGTCAAGCACTGTTTACAAACAGGGGCGCCCTCTATCAGGGGTGAAAGAAACAAGTAACTGTGAGGACTTCCTACATTCCTTAATGCGGTGTACATAAGTATTCTCTAGGAGTTCTAGAGTATGGACCAATGATTCCCTGGATTGGCATGCTCCAGGGTAATAAACAGGCAAGTGGATGGTTTGATTTAATGTAAACTCAGAAACCACCTTTTGGTAGAAACCCAGAGTTGAAATGTAAAGACACGGTCTTTGTGGAAAAACAAACAGGGCTGCTCACCCGAGAGCTTTAGCTGCTGAAATCCTTTGAGCTGAAGTAATGGCACCAAAATAATGCTTTCCACAACAAAACCATATAGTCAGAAGTCACGGATGGCTCAAAAGGAGCCACCCCAATGTTTTTCTAACACAAAATTCAAGTCCCTAGCCAGGACTGGATTGTGGATGGGAGGTTTTAAATGCAGAATGCCTCTCAAAAGCGTCACAGGCCACATCCAGCTGGGCCACCGTACATCCATCAATAGGCACATGGAAGGCTGAAATGGCAGACAAGCACACCTTAATAGAGGAGGACTGCAGTCCTGCATTTGACAAGGACAGTAAGTATTCTAGAATCTGGTCCATGGGACAAGTGAAGAGTCCAGATGATGTGAAGCGGCCCACAGAGCAAAGCGCTTCACTTCATCAAATAAGTAGTTCTGGCAGGTTTCCTGGCAGCCATCAGAACATCAGCCAGTTTAGAAGATACCCCAAACCTTGCAGTGGCTACATCTTCAGCAGCCAGGCATGAAGTTGAAGAGATCGGAGGTCCGGATAGACCAAGGTTCCCTACTCTTGAGACAACAAGTCCTTGCACAAGGACAGGGCACTGGAGGTTCCACTGCTAATTGTTGCAGCAACGGGAACCATATCTGAGCGAGGTCAAAATGAATACCTAGAATCAGAATGGTTCCTCCATTTGGAGCTTCATTAATACCATCTGAATCAGAGGAAAGGCATAAAGCACCTCCTTTCCAAAGAAAGGACAACGCATCTTGCCAGAAAACTCAGACCCTGGATCAACCGCGCATGAAAAGCGGCAGTTTGCATCGTGTGGTGGCTAAAGGTCCAACTCTGGGCGACCCACCTGTCCAACAGATCTTCTACCACTGAGATCAGCAGTTCTCACTCATGCATTCTGGACTGTGACCTACTTAGCCTGTCTGCCAGGACAATTTGGACATCTGGGACATGGACGGCCGACAGCTCAAGGCCATGTTATAGAGCTCAGTACCAGACCCTCATTAGTTCTCTGCATAGGGATAAGAATTTATTTGTTTATATAGTGCACTACACTGATGCTATCCATCTGCACTAGTAGAGGGCCACGAACAGGTGACTCTGGAAGGCCTGCAGCCCGTATAGGACCGCTCTCATCTCTAGAACATTGATATGGAGAGAAGTCTCTACTGCAGTCCATGACCCTTGGGTCTGGTGAGGGCCCAGTTGTGCCCCCCCCCAGCCTGTCCCCGAGGCCTCCATAGTGAGGATCTGCTGTGGGGAAGGAATGAAGAAAGGAACCCTCTTGAGCAAATTGCTGGGTTCCATCCACCACAGGAGTATTTTCTTCCCAGGCGAAGTTACCAGAACCTTCTGTTCCAGGTCATCGGTCCATCGTTGCCACTGGACCTTCAAAGTCCATTGGGGGATTCACATACGAAGTCTCGCCAGGGGAACCATGAAAACAGCTGGGACTATCAGGTCCAGTAGTCTCAGGAAGGTCCTGGCTGTGACATACCTGTTGTTACAAAGCTCCTGGGCCTGAACTATCAGATGCTGTGCCCTGTCCTGGAGTTGAAAGGCTGAAACCTGGGCAGTGTCCAGTATAGTGCCTATGTATTGGAGACACTGGCACGGAGCCAAAATTGACTTGGACAGATTGACTGTGACCCCTAGGTGCTGAACAGCTGTCTGGTACATGCAAGGGTCAAAGACAGCTGCTCCCAGGACTGGGTTTTGAGCAACCAGTCGTCCAGATAGGGGAAGACATAGAGCCCCTCCCTCCTGAGAGCTGCTACTACTACTGCTAAGTATTTGGTAAAGACCCGTGGCACAGCAGACAAGCCAAAGAGCAGTACACTGAATTTTTTCCTTTTTCTCCCTCTGCCATGGATGAGGAGATGGTCTCCCCATTCAACAACCCAGACCGTTCTTCCTGGTACTCCACTGGCTGCCTGGCTGGGCGTGGTCAGAGCTAATGCCCCCATCGTGGGGCTCTCCCAGAGCAACCAGGAAGAAACCAGTTCAACAAAGAGCCTAGCCAAGGCTAGCATCTGAAGTCGTCGCGGGAGGCGGTCAGAAGCGTCATGGAGCTCCGCGACAGGAGACTGTTTTTCTCCCTGGTAGGCAGTGCCTCCCTGAAAATGGGCACTAAAGTGTGTGTGTGTGTGTGTGTGTGTGTGTGTGTGTAGCGTATGTATGTTTTACATTGAGTGATGCTTATTTACAAGGTGGTCCTGGTTTTAGTACAGCCACTGTTCTATAAAGTCATGGAGCACTGACTACTGCATGCTAGTTTGTTTCAGTCACCAGAAATTGTTAATGGGTGTTCAAAAACAACATTTTGAGAATACTGATGAAAGCCTACGGGATGCCCCTTTTATTTTGTTACTTATTGTTATTCTTTGGTAACTGGGTAAGGCCCACTAGGCCCAAGACCTGTTTTCAGGTGCTGCCTGGGAGCAGTTGCACAGGGTCACAAAGTATGCATGTGGAGGCTGTGGAAATCAAACCTAGGTCTACTGGATGGCCACCAGACTTGTTCACAGCTCCTTACTCTTCTAGGCTATACTGCCAGCTCAGGGCTGGAATTGTAAAACAGACTTAAAATGAAGAAAGGCTGCAGTATTCATTTCAGAGTGGGGATTGTGACAAGCGCCACACAGTTTTCCATTTTGGTCCAAATGAAATGTTATGCATGTTAATGCATAGCATTGCTATAACACTTGGTGGGTACAGAAGTGACTCCTGGAGTAACTGGGACGAACAAACATGTCTGGAAGTAACCAGCTCTATGACTTTTGCAACTCTGTACACACTGATATGGTAGTGAGGATTAGGGTTATAAAGAAAGAAAAGAAAGCGGAAAACTTATCCTAACGATTAATAGTAGTTATGTTTACAGAGTAGAATAAGCATCACACTCTAAGCTATTTCTTGGACCTACCATTCTCCAGTTCACGCCAGGAGGTTGGATAGGTCAGATATTTAGTATGTGTGAGGGGATGGTGTGGATAAAGCTCACTAATTTATTTATAAACCATCTTTATTAGGAAGACAAGGGGCAGAGTGAGTGTACTCTGTAAAAAAAAAAAAAAAGCTAGACACTTGAAAGGCTGTTTTATTGCTTAGAACCCTTTATATGTTTCTGGTATGGCAATTGATTTCACTAAAATTTCACTTTAGATTTGATCTGGTCAGTTAGGACGTAGAGTCCAGTAGTGAATGCACGGGGACATAATCTGCAGATGTTCTGGGATTCTGTGTGGGGTAGGTGGGGAGCGCGTGTGTGTATCTCAGATAGCAGCTGATGTACTCCACGCAGGCAGCTCATAGAAAGGAGTTGGCTACCCAAAGTGCTAGCTTTGAAAGAAATGCACCTTAAGCTGCCTGACTTGCAGCTTCCATACACGACAATGGCTGGCTAGCAGCAACCCTGCCTAAAGAGAAGCTAAATGAGGACACAAAGTTAGAAACAGGTTGCAGGAGCTCTATGCTGACATTAACAGGATATATGAGGAGGGACTCTCTAAATGTAGTTGCATTACTTTTACTGGACGTTTTTTATATATATATATATATATATATATATATATATATATATATATATGTCAATAACTAACCCCATACATGTAGAACTACCAGCAAAAATAATGCAGCTAAGTTTAGAGAGCCCCTCACCCCACCAATCCTGTTAATATTGTTCATACATAGTGCACTTGCAAACCCCTTCCCTAGTTCCCTAGTTTGTGTAATCATTAAATGTATTTTAGGGGCAGGGCTGCAGCTGCAGCTTTCTACGGCTGCTCAGCTCATACAAAGAAGATGTAAACCTGGCAAATTAAGGTACATATTTCTTACTATTATTATATTGAGGAAGAGATGGCACAGATGAAAACACACCCTCTGAACTGGTTAAAAGACCAGAAAACAGTGGTATACCATGAACCGTTGATGGTAGTATCACGTTCCCACAGTATTGATAACATGACTTCCAAGACAGTAAAACTGTCATAGCATGAATTTATTTTGATCCCCAGTTTTTGAACTGCTCCTCCGCCTATGTGTGCAGGTAGGCGTCTTGCATATCCAATCTCCCTTCCGTAGTAGGGGCAGCAGGCCTTGCAAGGTTACCATCCAGAACCTTTTGCACTGGATACGGAAGTTTAAGTTTCTTAAGTCCAGAATCACCTGTGGATTTGGGAACTAGGAATAGACCCCGTGTTCTTTTGGGTCTTGGGAACTGGTTCTATGGCTCTTTTCTGCAGCAGAGAAAGGAACCTCCTCCAGCAACACTGGTATGTGGCCTGGAGGGTAAGTCAGTGGAGCTGGGGGAAGGTCTGAAGGCAACTACAGGAATTCTGGGGATGTCCTTCTTCTATTAATTGCAAGACCCAGGCACCTGTTATAATCTCTTTCCACCTGTCCAGCTGGAAAGAAAAGCGACCCCCTACCACTACATCCTGGGTTACTGGAGGGAGGGGGTCGAGCAAGGAGTCAGGCTGAAGCCGAGCGTGTGGCCAGGGCCCAGGACTCTCGGTAGGATTTTCTGTTCAGGAGTTCCAGACTTTCTGGGAAAAAAGGGGGGTCCTGAGCTAAAATGTGGGACTTCCTGTGAAATTTTCATAGGTCCCCTTTGAAATGAATGGAACAGGTCTGGATACATGCATTTCCACTGTGCTTTTATTTTCCCCATGTGTTTTTTATACTGTGCAGGCTATTCCTGAGCCAGGAATACAGATGTGACAATACCTAGGACTATGACAAGTTTTTCAGTAATTCTGCCTGTGCTAACATGAAAATTCTACCTTGCTGCAGTGCCACATCCTCAAACAGATTTGTGACAACCTGGCTACAAAAGAGTCAAGGCCTTTAAGTTAAAAGTATTAAGGGCACTGAGCTGCCACCCTGGGTTTGAATCCCATCAGCTCCCACCTGCATACTGTGTGACCCTAAGCAAGTCACTTAACTTCCTTGTGTTTAAAGATCACACTTGAAAACAAGTGTAATCCCTAGGTGGTGCTATCCCAAGGGCTACTACCCCTGCCTGCCTGTCTAGGAGCAGGTTAAGGGGCCTGAGTTCTGAAACGGGTGCCTCCACATGGAGGTCAGGGTTGGTAGTGGTCAAGCTAACCTGGGCACAGCCCTCCGGGACACTGTAACCCCCCCCTTTCCTTACTAGTGGCTGGAACAATACGCAATAATCACTTTCACAATACCCCTGATACACCACACAAGTACCCACACTGTATGCACTTACCACCAGGGCTTTCCTCTGGCTCGACCCTGGGGACCCCCTGTAAAACAAGGTTATACACAGCAAATAACAGCAGTACAGTACTCTTGCACAAACTGGAACCACAGTCAAGGTAAATGCAAAAAGAGTTAGATCTGATTTATTTAAGGGACTTGAACAAGGGAGGGGCGTAATCAGGTTAATTTGCTTAAAGGCTGTATCAATCAAACAGTTATGCATGCACTTCAGGGTCCATAAACAGTCACACACTCTGTGTACCCAGGTGAAGAAGAGGTGGGCTAGCCAGGATCGTTGCCTAGGGTAGGCCGGCGTCGCAGCTGGTTGGGGCCCTGTGATGGAAGAAAACAACATGCATCACACACACTAATTGTAATCCGGAGCCGGAGGGCTCAGTTCGTGAAAAAAAACAAGACAATCAGATGACACACTTAGATTAAGCTGTTGTTGCAGAGAGCTACCGGATAGTTCACACGATACCCAAGACTGGACACAGGCTGGGCGAAAATTGAGGGCATGGTGGTTGATCTGGAGTGCCAAGAGAAGCAGGGCCCACACAATCGCCAAGGCGTCATTCCTGTTCAAGCATGGAGCAGGGGTGATCCCAGGCAGGTCTCTCATCGATGGCTTTCTCTGTGCAGTGGGGTAGTCTGGCAGGGCCAGTGTGGCAAGGCCCAGGCCGTATGGAGATGAGCAGATTCAGTCCAGTCGAGCTGGATACAGCTTCCAGCAAGCAGAACACAATTCACAGAGTGGGGAACCAAATCACGACCCACTAAAAACACACAGCACATTTACATGTAAGGGATTCTACTATACCAGGCAAACCACTCTCCGGTCACAATCGCAAAGTCTCTGCACACACTGGGAGTTTAGAGGTAACTGGAAATCCTGACAGGCCGATGCATTCAGCAAATCTTCGGTCTTCTTCAGGTTGATCCTGGTCACAACTCAGACGACTTGCCGTTCTCACAAACTCGGTTCAGTCCGAACTGATTCTCTTCTCCTCTCAGGGACAACAGGCAGGCATGCAGGCCAAAACTCAGGCCTTTCCACAGAGACTGTCTCGAGCTTTGCATCTTCAGCTCCCAACTTAGATCTGACTCACCTGCCAGCAAGCCTGGGAATTTCCCCAAGAACCAAAGGTTCGGTTGGCTGATTCATCTGTCAGTCACAACAGGAGCTCCCCCTTCAGGTGCAAAAAGGTGCCAAAAGCCCAAAAGTACAATTCCTACAGATTCTGACTCCAGACAGCTCCTGTAGTCTGGCTCCATTTTAGGTCCCACCGGTACTGATTGATCCAATTCGGCAGTCCCGGGCCAAAGTGGTGGGGACAAACAAAACAGTCCTTGCTGCAAAGAAGGCAGGTTAGACAAACTACATTATCATTATCACTCTAAATGATTTTCAGCAAATAGTTACATCTTTCAACAGAGCTCCCTCTCAGATTACTTATGACTGCAATCCAGGCAGCTCTTAAAGAGAGTACACACAGGCTATACAGGCACTCTCTGGCAATCACATTTAAACTGCTAAAACGCAGGACACCAGCCTGGCAGTGAGCATTTAGGCAAGCTCAAGGAAGACTTTCGGGAACCCCCATTTGTAGGGGGGTAACACCAGCTTTGGCTTTAGTGTGCCTTTCCTGGTTAAACAATTTCCCCTTTCCCAAACACAGTTCATCTGAAATACTGTAGGTACAAGACAGGATTTAGTGGATCACACAAAGAGAGGAGGTCAGTTCTAAAGCAGGGTAGGACTGGTTTTGTAACATTTGTCCCAGATTTTGACCATTTGTCCCTGACAGCGAATGAGTCAGATGAGTCAGTCTTAAGAGAAGGGGCATGAAATATGTCATTTGCATACTTCATGCCCCTTCTCTTCTGCTCTTGGCTCCATTTCAGCTGTCTGACTCACTTGATGTTGAGCTCCGTCATACCCCTCCACTCAGCATTGCACAAAAGAGCTGCTAAAACAGAGTTTAAAGTACCAGCCGTGGGACTCCTGAGCTCTGTAATGCAAGCGTCTCAGGGACTTGCTGCTGAAATTTTCGAGCATCCCAAGGGTGAAAATCTGCTTAAAGGATGTGGGTACCCGCATCGCCAAGAGCCCTGCAGGGCCACTCCTCCACTTCTCGGGGTTTTTCCCGTGGTGGAGGAAGGGGTAGGCAGGGCAGTTGCTGCTTAGCGCTTGCCCTGCTGTCGGGCCACAGACATGGGTCTATGTGTGGCATGCCAAAAGAGCACCCGCTGCCCACTTTTCAGATGAATGTGGTACAGGTAGTGGACAGACCGTATGGTCCTTCCAGAGGCTTGCAGGTCATTAAGGATTTCCCGCACATCCACCCTTAAGAGTTGTTACCTCTGAAGGAGGCATTCAAGATGGATTGATGAATGTCAATAGTTTAGAGCTTCTACAAGTTACAGGTCAAATTTATATTTACAGGACGGCATGGACACTACCGCCGTACACTATGCTGTATTAGTTGTGCTAGCACAAGACTCCCCATTTTTGGACATTCATTTTTTTTCATTAACTGGTCCATGGTCACTGCTGCACACACACATTTAGTAACAATTTAGAAATGTTTTCTTATGCCGGCATACTGGCACAGTGGCTGGATTTCCACTTGCAACAACGTCACCTTGGGTTCAGGAGTGGAAATGGAGAGTTGAAGGGCCAGCTGGGGGAGGAGGTGAGTGTCCAATGGACTGCTCTCCTCTTGGGAGGGCGAGTGTCTGGTGTATGCATGATCCCTGGCAGAAGCTGGGGAAGGATGCTGCCAGTGCCAAGAGGTCAGGAAGTATGCCGGATGTTGGTGCTTTAACGCGGTCATGCCTCCATAAGCAGATTTAGCATGTTAAAATGCCAGCCCCATTAATGACGCCCACTTCTTCTGCCCGTGACTCTTGACTGGCCCGAGACTTGTAAATTCCATCGGGCGCTTACATGGCCCCGCCCTGTGGGAAATAAAGCCTGGGACTGGATCGTCTTCTAAGGTAAGTCCTGAGAGCCTTATTGTGGGACAAGTGGTGCAGGGCTGGAGCTCCTTGGCAGGAGGGGATCCCTGTGCCAAAAAGAAAAAAAAGTATACGTATGATGTAATTGACCCTCCAGTGCTGAAACTGTGGATGCTAAGTGTTCTGTCCTATGTATGTGATTTCTCATATAGGACTCAATGCACTATCGGGTGGACTGCCTACGTGCTGTGTATCTGAGACGCACAGGGAACCCTAAGTCGGAATGCCGTGCAGTGGGGGCCCAGTGGGCCCCCAGCAGTATTCACAGCAAGGACATGGACCATTTGCATGTGCATTCTCCCAGCCAATCCTGCAGCTACAAGCCATGGGCGGTCATGTAAGGGGGCATGTCCACCGCATTCGCGCCATTCACTAAGGTGCAGAATGCCGATGTGCAGGGGCAGCACACAATAGGGCATGGTGGACCCTGCCATGCCTTGTATGTCCCCCACCCACCCCAAGCGAAAACCTGCCAACAGTGACAGGGCGTACCTCCACCCTACTGCCTGAGCCCACTGGGCCGACAGGGAGGGCTGAGGGCAATCCATTCAGGCACCATAGTTTACAAAGAAGGGTCCTGTGCCTTCCAGGATCCCCTGCTCACTTGCGCAGCAGGATCACTTAGAGACAGGATGGGCATCTGATTGGATGCCCGCCTGTGTCCCTCAACCCCCGCACAGCTGCACACCAAGGGGGTGAGGCCGCAGACAGGTGGCCGGCGATACTAAATGCTGGCCAATGCATGACTGTCTGTGGGTGCGGAGCTGCGCAGGCAGGTACGTGCCTCCCACTCAAACCTGGCCCCGCATTAGTGCATAGAGCTCATATTGTTTACTGTGCTCAAAACCAAGTATTCTAATTTCAATGTGCTGGTTACTTGAAAAGCAGTAAACATAAATTAAAAAAAAGTTTTAACTAACTTGGGGGTAAATTAAAATCATTATTTGAAATTTTTTTCTATTCTACTAGTCTGTGAATCTGCAAGCAGGGCATATGGCAGGCTTAAAGCAGAAGGATTGGCAAACAAACTTTTAATAAGGGTAGTTAAAAACAAATTGCTGCTAAATGACTATATATTCATTGCACAGATTATACATCAAAAATTATTACAAAATAGAAGAGTAAATAAGGAACCTTACTAGCTGACACATTATCTGACTATGCTTTAAACACTGCATAGCCAGGTCTCCCTCCTTTCTATGCCTTAAACTTTTTAACACCAAATCTATTTTCTAAGCAAAAGTAATACACTCTAAGATGTGCTTTAAATCATTTGTGATGCACTTCCTAGGGTTTGCAAAGACACTCGACCTTTGGCCTCATGCCTCCCAAAACCCTGGGACGTATCACAAATGCTTTAATACACATGTTGTGTAGTGTGCTTACCAGTATAAATCAAAAAGTGTAAAGCCTACTTCTTGATGCAGCCCATCTTGTAATGCAGGTTCTGTTACCACTTGAACTTGGCCATGCTGCTGTGTAAGAACTTGTGAATCGCAGTTTATGTCTGTTATTTGGGTGCAGTCATCATCAGTTGGAGGTATACTGGATTGATAAAAACAGGAAGAGAGTTTAAATCTTGAATTTGTATGTCTCAATGGTGTTGAAGGCTCTGCAATGGTTCCAGGCAAGCTGTTTAATGCAGACAACAGCTCAGGTGGCAAAGTGTTGTCCTTCTCCTTCAATGATGTGTTTATATATGGAAAATCGCCCTGGCATGCCATCATATCTACTAGTGGTGACATACATCCTAGAGTCACAGTCTCTGTCCCTGAATCATCACTCAAGGGTTAACAAGTCCATAACTTTGACTGTATTTTTCTCAGAAGGCACTGTGTTTAAGGAAACTGGAGGAAAGTCATTATGCTGTATTACTGGAAGGTCTTCAAGGTTCTTGCAGTTGACAGCTTTGTTGCTGGTGCTAAGTTGCTTTCAGTTGTCAGGACCTTTGACTGGGATACCATGTTCTTTGAAGAAGTTGATTTTAGACCAGCAAATTTATTTTGCACTGATGTATCCTCCACTGACAGTTCAGATTTCCATCTACTGTCAAAGCATTCAGAACTTTGATGACAGCCTATAAGTAAACTATTTCCGGAGATTCGTCTTCATCACTCGGCTCCTGTCAATATTGAGGGGAGGGTGACACAAATACAGGTGTTTATAGAATAGCAAAGAAAAATCCAGAAACTTTATTGTCTAAGGCGTGTCACCGGACCATGCATTTAAACGTTATGGAAACGGGGGTCACCCGATGGCCCACTGGGTAGCGCTGTAAGCTCCCAAACTGGTGTTCTAGGTTCAGAAGTGTGCCTGGAAAGCCAGCCAGGCAACCCTGAGGGCTGGAGAGGCACTGCTGTGCCATAGCGCTTCCAGTCAGAGACAGATGGCATCGGGTTACACCACTCTAACGACCCCTGTCGTGAGCCATGGACCTTGCCTCTCCTGCAGGGGTACATTAGAGTGTGCAAGGTCTGGCGGGGCAAGCCTCAACATCTGGGAGTTGGACGGGATCTGGGAAGAAAAACAGAGCTAAAGGCAACCCACCAGCAGGATGACGATCCTGTCTGTCGTCAGCTCCATATCACTGACTGGACCCTGGCTTCCATATCTGGATATGGCCATTGAAAGGGGGGAGGAAGGACCTCCCTCCTCTGGTCCCACCACAGGGAACAATTCCTGAGGGATTGACGGAGGCCAGGCAAGTCCTAGGGATGCTGGGTGATGGGGCTGGGTGGGCAGAAGGGGGCCGGTGGAGACGGGGGGGCACAAACATATGATGGGGGAAAAAAGCTATGGAAGCATGGTCAGATGCCAGACTTCATTTTTGTGCCACGATAACATCATTACCTATTAAGATATCAGTGCATATAAAAAGGAAAAACACAAATAAAGCCAACAGATACCACATTTAAATTCCTATATTGTACTTGACTACTCAGATATGAAAATACAAACTTTCTCAATAATTCACCTACTTAGAGTAAAATATATATATATTTTTAATTGATTTAGCATTTGGTAACTGAGTAGGCTCACTGGATAAATTCATTCAGTACAATATGTAGCAATAAGATACACCGGAGTGTGTAATTATGCAGGAATAATTGTAAGGTTTAAGGGTGTTGTAGGGCATGAGGTGCCTGCACCCAGTGCCATTAAACACCTGAGAGCAAAGTGCAATTATTTACCATAACTGCAAATCCCTAAAGTGTCTTACAGCACTTTATAACATGCTTCCTACCTCAAAATGTAAAAACAAAGGAGACGGTTTATGTTTTTTAGCTGAAAAATACTGTACGAAACCATTTTCCTCTGAAGAACAAAAAGAAGTTCCATACAGGACAGCGGTTTCAGAGCCAGCAGTTTCAGAGTAGCATGAGATGAACTAGAATGACCATAGCTGTTCAGCAAGGTAAAAAGTACAGATACGCAAGAACTTACCGTAACAGTAGGTCTTCAAGAGACGCTCTTGCAGCAGGCCACACCAATAGGACTAAGCGGCCAGGCTCTAGAACTACTTGGAAAACTTCTAGCTAGCAGTCTACCACGGGAGACTGCCCTCTGCCAAAGTCAGTCAGCTGACGTCAGCCTAGCCTATGCAGGTGGGAGGTCCCCCACACCTATTTCAGTTCTCCCGCTGGAGACCCCATACGAACAGCTAAAGAAAAATCAAGGAGGTTTTCCAAGAGCCAAGAGAAAGGCATAAGTAGTGCAAAGAAAAAAAGTAGCAGGGGGAGGAGGGAGGAAAGCAGGCTCACATGAGGAGCTTCTGCCTCAAAGATCAGTGTTACAGTAAGTTCTTATGTAACTGTACTATCTTACTTTGAGGAAGGCTCCTGCAGCATACCACACTGACAGGACTGAGTCTCAAGCAGTACTAAGTCTCACCAGGGTGACACACTGGGAAGAATTCAAGTCAGCAGCCAAGAGCTCATGACAGAAGGCCCTGAAGAACTGCCAGGCCAAAACTGGCCCTGTACCTAGAGACAATGTCCAGACTATAATGCTTTGGTGAAGGTGTGGACAGAACTCCAGGTGGCAGCTGCACAGATGTCAGCAGCAGACACATTTCTGAAGCAAGCTGTGGAGGCACCCATACCTCTGGTGGAATTGCTCTTGACAAACTCCCAGAAGGGTTTGTTGTACTTGCGGTAGCAATAAACAATGCAGTTAGCTAACCACTTAGACAAACACTATTTGGAAACAAGAGCACCTCGGCCCGGGGCAAACGAAACAGACAACTGGTCAGTTTTCTCAAAGACTTGGTGCAGTTTGTGTAATATCACAACATTCTGTGAACATCCAAAGTATGGAGCAAGGCCTCCCTGATTAGAATACTCAGGAAAATAAACTGGAAGGTGGATGGATTGATTTACAGTAAACTCCAACACCACCTTACGTAAAAAAGTACAGTTACATAAGAACTTACCATAACAGCAGATCTTCGAGTGAGGCTCTTGCAGTGGGTATTCACATACAGGACTAAGCCGCCAGGCTTCAGGACCCCACGGAAACATTTCTAGCTAGCAGTCTCTGGCGGGGGACTGCCCCCACGTCAGGTGACCGGTGTCCTACGATATCAGTATAAAGGGGCAGTCCCCCACACCCGCCTTCCAGTTCTTTCCCACCAAAAGAGGCAAGACAAGAGAGAAGAGGATACTTCCCCCATGGAAATAAAGTAAAGAAGCTTAGGGGGATGGAGGGCAGGAAGGCAATACCTACTGCAAGAGCCTCTCTTGAAGATCTACTGTTACGGTAAGTTCTTACGTAACTGTACTATCTTACTTCGAGAGGGCTCTTGCAGTAGGTATTCACATACAGGACTGAGTCCCAAGCAGTCTGGAACAAGGAAAAGCACTCGGGAGGAGGATTGTGATCCACAGCATGGAACCTCAGGGCTGAACGGTCTCAAGAAAGAAGACTTTGTGGGACAGCCAACCCAAAGCCTGATCTATGGCGAGAGGCAATGTCCAAACTGTAGTGTTTCGTAAAGAAGGTGGACAGAAGTCCAAGTTATGCTGCACAGATGTCTCCCGCTGACACATTCTTAAAACAAGCCACAGAGGCAGCGACTCCTCTGGTGGAGTGACCTCTGACTATACCCGGAAGGGTCTTGTTGTACTTGTCGTAACAGAAAGTGATACAATGTGCCAACCATTTGGATAGGCATTGCTTAGAAACAGCATTGCCTTCACTTTTATGAGCAAAAGAGACAACAAGCTGATCAGTCTTCCTGAGATCCTTAGTCCGACTGGTGTAATATCTCAGGATCCTGTGAACATCCAAAGTATGCAAGAGGTACTCCCCTTGATTGGAATGTTGTGTAAAGAAAGCGGGTAGCTCAATAGATTGATTCAGCGTAGATTCAGCCACAACCTTAGGGAGAAAGTTAGGGTTGGTGCGTAGAGCCACATGTTCCCTGTGGAAAATCAAGTATGGGATTTTGCACATCAAGACCTGAAGCTCGGAAATGCGCCGAGCTGAAGTAATGGCCACTAGGAAGAGTGTCTTCCAAGAAAGGACCTTCAAATCAGCTGTAGCTGCCGGCTCAAAAGGAGGCAGGGTAAGCTTCTCCAGGATAAAATTCAAGACCCAAGGAGGGGCAGGAATGCGGATGGGGGGTCTCAAATGGAGAACCCCACTGAGGAAGAGACTTCAACTGAGCAAAGTCCTGTCTCCAAAGGGAATATCGTAGGCTGAGATAGCTGCCATGTGGACTTTCAACGAGGAATGGCTGAGACCCAGATCGAAGAGATGACGCATGTAGTCCAGAACTTTATTGACTGGGTAAGAGAAAGGCTTGAAGTCTTTCGAGGTTGCCCAAATAGAAAATCGCTTCCACTTAATGGCCTCCACTAAAATGTCCGCTAAGAGGAGAAACTCCAAAGCGGGCTTTAGCTACGCTCTGCAGGAGCCACGCTGGGAGATAAAGGGATTTGAGACCTGGATGAACAAGGGTCCCTGATCCTGGGTCAACAATTGCTGCGACAGAGGAAGAGGAAGTGGAGGTTCCTCTGAAAACTGTTGCAGAAGAGAGAACCAAACTTGCCTGGGCCAGAAGGGAGCAATGAGAATCATTCGTGCTCCCTCTGATCTGAGTTTGTTCAGGACCCTGGGAATTAAAGGAATGGGAGGGAAGGCATAAACGAATCTGTCCCTCCCAGCGAGAGACAGAGCGTCCTGCCAAAAAATGTCTCGGCCTGGAGTGAGCGAGCAGAAGGCGGGAAGTTTTGCGTTTTGGGGAGAGGCGAAGAGGTTTATCTGAGGTGTTCCCCATCACTGAAAGATGTTGTTTACAACTTCTTGATCCAACTCCCGTTTGTGGGACCTGGCTGAAGATCGATTGAGTTGGTCTGCCAGGGTGTTTTCCACTCCCGGAACGTGAATCGCAGTCAAGTGGAGACTGTGTTGGGCTGCCCAATGCCAGATTCTCATCACTTCCTGGCACAGAGGGTAGGAACGTGTTCCTCCCTGCTTGTTGAGGAACCAGACTATGCACATGTTGTCTGATTGTATGAGGAGATGACCAGGGAGGATGAAGGAGAGTAGAGCCTGAAGGGCATAAAGAACTGCTCTCAGTTCGAGCACATTTATGTGCAGGTGTTGTTCGAACTTGAGCAGCTGCCCTGAGTCCTGTGAGGCCTCAGATGGGCACCCAACCTTCCTGACGCATCCGTTGTCAACATGTTGGAGGGTGGTTGATGCAGAACTGAACTCCTAGGCACAGGTTCTCCTGATCATGGGATCTGATACTAGTACCTCTTGGTCTTGATTGTCCCTGGTTTGGTCCCAGTGAGACTGAAGCATCCATTGAGAGATTCTCTATGGAGCCGAGCAAACAGAACTGTCGGAATGGCAGCTACCATTAGCCCGAGGAGGCGGGGGATTGACCTGGCTCGACCCTCCTGCTGACCGGACAGAAGAAGAGTCTGGTTCTGAGACGGTATCTGCTCTGTCCAGATGCAAGAAGGTTTTGCCAGCGGTGTGTCCAGAATCGCCCCTATAAATTGGAGGTGTTGGCATGGGACCAGATGGGACTTGGCATGGCTGATGGAGATACCCAGGCTGGTAAAAACCTGCAGGGTAAGGGAAAGGGAGTGCAGGAGTTCTTTCCTGGACGGGGCCGCCAGGAGCCAATCATCCAGGTATGGGAATACCTGTATTCCCTGGGTACACAGGTGGGCCGCTACCACCGACAGGCATTTGGTAAACACTCGGGGGAGCCAAGGAAAGACCAAATGGGAGGGCCTTGAACTGGTAGTGGTCCCCCTGAAAGCAAAACTGAAGGAATCTGCGGTGGAAAGGGCATATGGGGATATGCAGGTAGGCATCCTGCATGTTCAGAGTGCACAGCCACTATCCCTGCTGAAGTAGTGGTAGAAGGCTCTGCAAAGAGAGCATTCTGAAACGTTTGTACTCCTTAACATGTTCAGGAGCTGAGGTCTAGGATAGGCCTCAGATCTCCTCTTCTTTGGAACTAGGAAGAAATTGGAATAGTAACCTGTTCCCAAAGATGGGTGGGAACCTGTTCTGTCGCCACCTTTGAGAGAAGGGAGATGACTTCCTCTAGAACCAGAGGAAGATGTTGCGGGGAGTAAGACGACTAAGAGGGTGTGGTCTTCGGCGTGGTTTCTGCACAAACTCTATTGAGTGTCCTGCCGATATTAACTGGAGCACCCAAGCGTCTGATGTTATCCTCTCCCAACCCAGCAGATGTGAGGAGAATCTCCCTACTGGTTCCTCTGGAACCTCCAGAGGCAGTGGGAGAGGCAGGGAGTCAGGAGATGTGGGGCAGCACAGCAACCCAGGCTCCTGCGGCTTTTTTGCTGGGGGCAGTCTTGGTTGCTGGAGGGGCCCGACGTTTGTTGGCACGTTGCCCTGCGGTTTTTCTTTGTCGGTTTGGTGGCCGAAAGGACGCCCTGCCCTTGAGGGGCCTGTACATAGTCTGGACAGACTTGACTACAGTACTTTTCTTCTGCAGTTCGGTAATGATGTCCTTGACATCACCCCCGAACAGCACCAAACCCCTGAAGGGAGCTTCCTGTATGGCGGATTGTACCTCAGGGACCAAACCTGACACGTGAAACCAGGCATGACACTGTAGGCCCTACGGTGAAGACTGAGCTCCTTCCCGCTGTGTCCACCGCATCGTAAGTGGCACGGAGCATGTGCCTACAGGCTGAGCGAGCGAAGCGGACAAGGTCACCTACTTCCTGCTTAGTCTGTGACTCAGGATGGGAGTCCAATTTAGATTCCACCTGACTAAGGATGGTCTTCTGGGAAACCCCCCATATGTGCCACATAGTTAAGGGCCCTGATGCCTAGGGTAGAAAAGGAATAAATCTTCTTCCCGTATTGGTCCAGAAGTTGGGATTCCTTATCAGGTGGAGACGATCTGAGGTGTTTAGGATTGGCGGAGCGGCCGTGAGCAGCGCTGATGACAACCGAATCCGCCTTGGGGTGAAGGCTAAGAAAGTCTACACCCTCCCAAGCCTGGTAGAGCCTGTCCACCTTCCTCAGAAGGGGGGGCTAACGCAGATGGTTGTTTCCAAATGGCGGAGACAAGATCTGCGTGAGGCTCTATCCAGGGTAGAATCAGTGTAGGAGCGGTCTCGGGCAGATCCAGATAAGCAGCGAGTTTTTTACACTGTGGGTCTGGCTCCACTGATTGCCACTGATGAACTTCCTGGATTTTCCTCAGTAACTCCAGAAAAAAGATGTCCTCCGGAGGAGACTTCGGAGGATCCCTTGGACTGGGACGTTCCAGAGTATGGGGCTCATCTTCAGGGTCAGAGTGGCCAGACTCTGAGTCGTGACTGAGGATGATATGGAAGAAGACTCTTCCTGGGGGATGGCCCCTCTAGGAGATCCGAGGCGCATATCCTCCCAGCCTTGGGCGCCAGGGGGCTCTTCTCTGTTGTCGGGTAGGGGGGAGGGAGTCTCCCGTCTTCGATGAAGGGGATCCTGTATAGGGTCCGGTGTTGGGAGATGACTCTCGACCTCCCTGGTGAGCTGAGCCTTGGCCTCACCCCACCAGGAGGCCTAGGTCTCCTTTAGATCTGCCGGTGGCTGAGGAGTGGGTGCCAGAGGTGCAGATACGGATATTGAGGGTATCCGTAAAATGAGTATCCATAACCCAATGGCGGGTAGCCAGCGAGGTACTGAGGCATCGGGTGGCCACTAAAAGGCAGATACTGAGGGGACGGTATAGTGGCACCAGATATTGCAGTGTTGGGTACCGGGCACCAGGGCTCTGACAGAGCAGAGGAACCTGGCAGAGGCCCTGGAGGTGGGGCAGAGTCGGAAACATTGGCCTTGTGGGCGTCGGCGGGCGTGGGTATACCGTCAAGCGGGTCCAACGATCCTGACAGAGGCAGGCCTGTCGTCAGGTAAGGGACGCGGATGTTGTTGGGACCAGTGTCTGAGGATCCGGCATCAGGGGCCCGGCCCAGGAGGAGGGAGCCCTGATGGCAGTGTCTCAATGTCTCGGTGATGACCAGGAAAGAGGTTATAATCCCGGGGTCAGTCGAGGAGACATGGGACCTCAGAGGGCAACATGGTGAGACGTATGAGAGCCTCGGGCATCAAAACTGTCTGATGGTGTCTGGCGCAGGCTTCTTTGCCGGTGGGCGTTGGTGGAGCCGCATTCCAGCTTATCAGACTCCCGCCCGAGGAAGGTCGCAGAGGATCGCCTGAACCGGGGTTTGGCTGGGCGCCTCAAGGGGTAAGTGACTTAGCAGCCTTGTCCAGGTGTGCATCAGTGGGACCGACGTCCGACTTAGCGGACCCTCTCTGACCGGAAGGCCGCAAGGAAGAAATGACCTTCACAGGAGCAGAGGCCTCCTTTGCCTGGAGGCTCCCAGAGTACCCAAGCTTGCGCGGCGGGATGGAATAGCGCCTTCTTGGTAGCCACAAGGCGGCCGTCGTCAGGCGATCCCGGAGAGATATTGCCTTGAGTGCCGCAACTCCAGCCGAAGTCGCGGCTGCTGTGGAAGCCGAGTCCCACTCTTGGTGCTTCTGTTTGTCATGCTTTTTCTTATGACCTTTGGGGGAAGTAGATACCTGCCTGAGCTTTTTTAACTCTTTTTCCATGGAGGCCATTTTCTTCTTAAGGATATGGGCTTCCAGGGACTGCTGCCTTCTCTTGCGGGTAGCAGAGTTGAACTTCTGGCAGTGCTGGCACTACTCCACAGGGTGGTCTTGACCCAGAAGAAGAGGCACAAGGAATGGCCGCGTTGTGTGGAAGTTGGGAACCACATGAGTCGCACTTGTTTTTATGTGATCGGGAACGACATACACAGCAAATTGTTTGAAAAACTCGAGAAATAGAGAAATTGGGTCTAAAAGTTCGAAAACTTAAGAGACCGACGAATGACTGATGAGCACTGTTCTACCGCGAGGAACTTTCACAAGCCGACGGCGGGAAAGAACTGAAAGGCATGGGGGACTGCCTCTTTATACCGATGTCGTATGATGCCGGTCACCTGACGTGGGAGCGGTCCCCGTCAGAGACTGCTAGCTAGAAATGTTTCCGAGGGGTCCTGACGCCTGGCGGCTTAGTCCTATATGTGAATACCTACTGCAAGAGCCCTCTCGAAGCAAGATCTTAGGATTAGTACACAAAGACTTTATGAAAAAACAAAAAAGGCTCCTTACACATATAACCCCTACACCCCTGCCTTTTTGCAAACGACAGGTGGTATGCTGTTGAAGCTGACAGCAGTACCAGGTGGGGAACTGGGTTCAGGGAGGACTAGGTTACTCAGCACAAGGGCTAGGTTTGGCTACTCTGCACAGGGGCACCCAAGTAATTCCGAACACAGGAAGCAATAACTGTAGTGTCCAATACCAGGAATGGGATTCTAAAGTGTGGCTTTTATTCACATCCAAACTGAACAAACAAAGCATACACGGACCCCCACGGGGCTACATTCCTGGTAATGCAGATAAGAGAAACAGAGCACTTCCTCAACACTTCAGCCCTCAGGCTCTGGACCCACAAGGCACACAGCCCGGACTTGCACGCTGCTTTGGGTACACAGCCCGACTTGTACACTATTTGGGTTTTCCTTGGCCCAGCTCCCCTGCTGGTCACTCGAACCCCGTCCATATGATATGGACACATTTTCCTGGTGGCTCCCTAAACCACCTTAGAGCCTTCGACTCCTTAAGTGAAATTTCCTTTCAATCCCACGTCTGGGTACTTCCTTCAGCACTGGCCAAGTGCCTGAGGCAAAGTAAAAGGGCCACAGAGCAAATCCGTAGAGGTGAACCTGGTTACTAATGATGGGGGTCTCCCACCACTAGCTTCCACAATTCATACCCGGCCATTTCTCTGGACATTAAACATCTCTTTTTGAAAAGCTTGGCAATGTAGATTAAAGGGTAAATGCATAGCACATTTCCTCTACATGTCTTGACTTTCCCCTTGTACTAGACTCGAACATACTTTACTTTGGCTTAGCCTGTTCCTCTAGGCCTCCCATTGATTAAGCAGTCCAATCCCACTTTACAACAGTTAAGGGTGAAACATAGGCCCCATGTAAGGCAGAACTCACCCGCTGGTTACGGGTGCCCCTCAGGCTTATTCTTGATATTTGGTGCCGCAGCACAACTTAGAAAAATAAGACAGCTTCTTCCCAGTCGAACCAGGAGGTTGCCCCTGGGAATAACAGGCAGTCCTTACTCCATCCCCTCAGGGATGGGGCACAGAGACCAGTAACAGCGGGGTCTCCACCATTTCACGAACAGCTTACTGTGTTCCCCTTTTGGCGGAAACACACACCTCTCCCTAAAAGCAGCTCTATATCACAGCTTTAGGCTCCAAGAGCCTGTGCACAGACTGTTGTGCTCCTCTCTTCAAGACTGCTCGCACACAACTGCTGCTCACTGTTCAAAAACTCCCAACATTCTAACCTAACTCCCAACTGCAGATTCCAATGTGGCTCATGCAGCTGCGATAGTTCTATGGTGATGTCATCCCTCAGTCTCAGCCGAGACTGAGAACAGAGTGAGACAGTGTGAAATCCATTTAACTGGAGTTTCACAAGCTGCCTTCCCTGCAGGGGGGTTACACACATAAGAGCCTGGAGCTCGAAAATCCTTCAAGCAGAAGTAACAGCAACTACAAAGCTTTCCATGATAGAAAGCACAACTCGCAACTCGCAGCCGGTTCAAAGGGAGGTAAAGTGAGTTTCTCCAACATAAAGTTGAGGTCCCATGGAGAAACTGGGTTCTGAACAGGAGGTTTAAGATGTAAAATGTCCCACAGGAATGTGCGGGACATCTTGAGCTGAGTGACAGCTTTGCCCTCCATAGGTGCATGGTAAGCAGAGATGGCGGAAAGAAGCACCTTAAGGAAGGAATACCCCAAGCCCGAATCTGAAAGGAAGCGAGATACTCAACACTTGAGTCATCAGACAGGTGAACGGATCCTAACGGAATGCAGGGCCCAAATGGAGAAGCTTTCCATTTCGATAAGTGGCCCTGGTGGAGGGCTTCCCTGGCTGCCAACAAAACATCAGTGACCCTAGAAGATATGCTGAAGTGGGCAATAGCTAGGTTCGAGGAGCCACACATTGAGATGCAGGGACTTGAGGTCCGGATGAACCAGGGTGCCCTGGTCCTGGAGAGTAAGCCAGCACAGGGGCAAGGGCACTGGAGGTCCCACTGCTAGCTGTTGTAGCAAGGAAACCAAATCTGGCATGGCCAGAAGGAGCTATGAGAATCCCTCTGCTCCTTCCAACTGGAGCTTGAGGAGAACCCTCTGCAAGAGGAAGAAGGGAGGAAAGGCATACAGAAACCTCCCCTTCCAAGAGAGGGACAACGTGTCTCACCAGAAAACTCCAAGCCTGGGATTGAGCAGGCAAAGAAGTGCCAGTTTTGCGCTTGAGTGAGGATACAAAGAGGTCCAACTCTGGACGGCACCACCTGCTGAAGAGATCTTCGAGCACCGAGGTTAGAAGTTCCCACTCTTGAGCCTATGACCTAACTTTAAACCTTTCGGATGAATCTTTTCTTTTAACATATGTCTTTGTAAAAAAAAAAAAAAGTCTTATAAAAATGTCTTCTATAACAATTTTCAATATTTTTGCAGGTTATGGGATACCTTGGCACATACCGATAAATGATTAAGGTTCATCGCCCTGTACCAATTGATCCCCAGGAAATATCCTTGAAATAAGAAGGGTGATCACAGGAACTAGTCGTGGTGGAACGAAATTTATTACTATAACACCTATTTGTGCACTGCCGTGACAAACCTGAAAGTACTTTACAACAATAAGTTTATGTAATATGCAAATGAAGACAAAATATGAGCTTGTGTTCATTGCACTACAGTTAGTAGTGATGAGCTGTGGTACTACTGATTAAAGCTTAGATTTATCAACAAATTTGGGGATATGATTAAATATCTAGGAAGACTAGTATCACTATTTGAACTTTCATAAGTTTATGTCAGAATAACCAGTTTTTGCAACCTGAAACAAATCAATATAAACATATGTGCTTATAATGTTTTTCATTTTTATTTATATAAAAAAGTAAAAAATATTAGAGAGAAAAAATATATAAATATGTATGGATAATCTATTAAATGGATGTTGATCTTACATTTAAAGAACTCTATATGTCTTAAAAATATATATATTTTTAAATTGATCAGATAGTAAAACAAAATGTCACATTATTTGAATGTAATTGAATAAGTGATGTCATGTGAAATGGACTATAAATGTTAGCATTATCCCTCAAATCACTGCCCCTCAGGAAGCCTTGGTTAAAGGCAGGCTTAGGGATAACACCTATATGGGTGACTCGAATATTTCTCAGCAGTTGAGAAATAAATTAAAACACTTTTAATTTGAAAAAACTTGGGACTTTTTGTGCAGTGCAACAAGCGTTGAACCTTCAGGGAGGAGCCGGGTCTGAAAGGCTTGTAGGGTATAAGAACCACCCATCTCCAGGGCGTTGGCGTGAAGACTCTGCTCCACTTCATCCAGGTACCCTGGGTTTGCTGATTGGTCAGACAGGCACCCCATCCAGGCCGGATGTGTCTGTTGTGAGAACCTGTCGGGGTGGGGTCAGGAGCTGAAAGGAGACTAAGGAGGTTGGCTGGGTCCAGCCACCACAACAGGGTCCTCGGACTGGGTCGAAGACCAGGACCAACTGGCAGGTTGTTGGTATGCTGGTCCCACTGGATTCTTAAGGTCCACTGAGGAACCCGCATAAGCAGGCGAGGCCAAGGGACCATGGTACCTGCTGCCGCCATGTGGCCCAGAAGGCGTGGCAAGACCCTCGCAGGGACCTGCTGACTGGAGGAAAACAGATGGGCCTGTGCCACCAGTCACTCCATTCTGTCCTCGGCAAAGGGCCTTGCCCTTACTGGTGTCCAAGACCGGCACTATGTACTGGAGGTGCTGGCAAGGAGAAAGGCAGGACTTTGGCATATTTATGGTGATCCCAAGGCCTGGAAAAGACTGAAGGTTGATTCCAGGGTGTGAACTAAGCAGTCCCTGGAAAAGTCTGCAAGTAGTGAGTCGTCCAGGTAGGAACACATAGAAACCCTGCCTCCTCAATGCAGCAGCCACCACTGCCAGGCATTTGGTAAATACCAAGGGGGCCGAGGAAAGGCCAAAAGGGAGAGCCCGAAACTGATTATGGGCTCCCTGAAAGTGGAAGTGAAAGATGCAACAATGGGCAGAAAAGACCTGGATGTGCAGATAGATATCCTGCATGTCCACAAAACAGAGCCAGTCCCCCTGGTGCAAAAGGGGTAACAGTCCCTTAAGGGTGACCATCCTGAAGTGCTTGTACTCGATGTGCAGATTCAGATGGCTCAGGACCAGGGTGGGTCAAACAACTATGGCCTTTTTGAGGATGAGAAAGAAGTGGGGTAAAACCTCCTTCCCCACTGAGCCTGAGAATCGGGCCTATGGCTTTTTCTCCCAAACCAGACAGGTTTTGGGGGGGGGGGGTGGAGTATGTGGAGGGAAGTGGAGAGTTTTCTGGTGACAACCATAGAAACTCCATAGTGTGACCATGTTCCATGATCTGGAGCACCCAGCTGCTGTGGTGACTCCCTGCCACCCTTTCAGGTGTAGGGAGAACCAACCCCTGCCCGCCTCCTTCACGTTCTTGGTCGGAGGGGAGGAGTCGCCAAGGAGTCAGGAGGTGGGGGTGGGCGCCGGCAAGGGGGCCACGGGGGCACTGGAGGCTCTGGCGGCAGCAGCAACAGGGGCCACTAAGACCTCATGTTTGTGCTGACCCTTGGCAGACTGGGTCCAAGACTGCTTGCGGGATGACCTGAGAAAGGGCTGATGTTGGCTCGCTCTAAGCTGGATGTGATAGAGTGAGTGGACTGACCTGAGGGCCCGCCCAGACTCCTGCAGAGTACAGATGACGTCCTGGACATCTCCCCCAAAAAGGACCAACCCCCGGAAGGGGACGTCCAAAATGCTGGCTTGCACATCCGAGGCAAAGCCAAAACCCGGAGCCAAAAATGGTGTCGGAGACAAACCCCAGCAGCTGCCCTATGCCCTGAGGCATCCACTGCATAAGCGGCTTGAAGGACATGGCTACCAACATCTGAACCTGACTTCCATCAGCTAGGCAAGCTGCATGTTGGTCAGGTCCTCGGGTAGAGTTGGCACCAAATCTCTGGCTTGGCCCCAAAGAGCATTCTGGTACTGGACCATGTGGGACAAATATTTTTTGGCACGAATAGCCAGGGGTGGTAGACGCAAAGACCCATTTGCATAAAGTGTTCCAACTGCTTAGACTCTAGGTCTGGGGGAAGAGTACTAAGGTATTTAGGCTTCTTAGTATGGTCATGCACTGCATGAATGGCCACAGAATCCACCTTAGGGTGAGTCCCCAGAAAAGGCTTGCCTGCCGGGGCATGGTAAAGGCAGTCTGCCTTTTTAGGCAGAGGAGTGGTGGAAGGGTGGTTCCATGCCACCCTGGTGACATCCTCATAGGATTCGATGGGGGCACCACCACAGGAAGGCCATCCCGCTGCCGGAGATACAGGGCCAACAGATGGCTCCCCAGGTCCTGCTCCTCCTTCTCCCAGCCCATAATGGACTGATGTGGTGCATAACATCCATAAAGGATGGATCGTTGGGGGAAGGGGACATGGGCACCTCTTTGGCTGGTCCTCCTTAGAAGAGTCGCCAGGAGAGGAGGTAGACCCTGAAGAATCAGAGTTATCTTCTGAAGTATCAGAATCTGGGACCGGCGCAGGCTGCCGGTGTTCGTCCCATCTAGAACCAGACCCAATGTCAGGTTGATCCCCTGAAGACCCCATCATATGGAGGTTACTAGGACCAGCCCTGCCTGAATCCTGGGGCTGAGGGTCCCAGGAAGGGCGGTAAGGAGAAGCTGGCAGCAGCCCTTGAGGGCGGGGGTCTGGCACTGCATAAAGGACCACCACGCTGAAAAAAGGGCACTGTAATCCACCTGAGGGGCAATACTACACACCAGCAGGAAAGACAAAGAGGGTAAGCGATGGCTGAGGAGCTGGCAAGGTACCCTTGTGAAGGGCACACCTGTGCAGTTGAGGAACTAGCATTGCCTGATGGGTGTTGGTTGCAGCTAAGGCAATGGCAGGGGCGACAACAGAGTCGGGCCTACTGGCTGGGGCTGCAGCAGCACCAGTGGCCTGGAACGTTCAGGAGACTGAGCGCCCTTCACTTTTTCAGCTGAAGAAGCTGGTGACTGAGGCGATGGAGACCCCTGAGACAGAGGCGACGCTGGTGTGGAGGAGACAGCAGGCGCCTGCTGTGGGCGCTGCCTATTAGGACTAACGTCAGTCCCAGTAGTGAGAACAGACAAAGGCAGTACCGGGGCCAGGGGGATGACAGAGGTAGAAGTGACACCCAAGGTACCAGCAACAGCCAAGCCACCTGGCTGAGAGTCCACTGAGGATATGGGTCTGAGCTTCAGGGGCTGGGGGCAGGAGATGAAGTCCACTATCCTGAAGAGCTGCCGCCTGAAATGGAGAAAGGTGCAGCAGCGGAACCACCAAGCGCCCAGAGGAAGAAAGGGCTGGCAGGGCAAGAGGTGGAACCTCCTGAGGGAGGATGGCCCAGATGCAGCCAGAGGCCTAAGGCGTATCACGAATGGGAAGCTGACCAGTCCTGGTCCTGGTGTTTGTCCCAGTGCTTGTGTTTCCCACACTTCTCCTTGTGGGAAGAAGAAGAGGCCCTGGAGGACTATGCCGGAAAGGCCAAGGAGCTCTTGGCCTGCAGCTCCTTCTCCACTGCGACTAACTTCTGCTTTAAAAGATGGTTTCCAGCGCTTTTAGACAACATCTTCTGGTTGCCTGTTGAATTTCTGGCAATGCTGGCAGGCTTCAGTGTCATGGCTGGGGCCTAGACAGAGAGAGACACATGAGTGGCCATCCTTTCCAGTGATCTGCTTGCACATGAGGCACACTTGTGAAGCAGTCGGAAGACGAGACTGGTGGAAAAGACGAAACTCATCAAAGAAAACACCAAATATTCAATGTTTATGAATCCACAACTGAAAGAAACCCAATAAAAAAAGCGCAGCAAGTGCGGGTAATGGAAGTCAACTGAAGCTGCAGGTACTAAGGTTCGACGGGTACAGGTCGATGGCGGAAAAGAACTGAAGGCAGGTGTGGGGGACTGTCCACCTATACAGGCTAGGCTGATGTCAGCGGGGGCAGTCCCTGTGGTAGACTGCTAACTAGAAATTTCCCATGTGGTCTTGGCACCTGGTGCTTAGTCCTATTGTGCGGCTCGCTGCAAGAGCCTTCCTCAAGTAAGAGCTACACATTTTATTATTGGGTTTCTTTTAAAGTTTCATTTTTTAGGCTCTGGTACCATTTTATTTTCATAGGTTCAGGATTTCAGAAGCAGGACAGTGGTTTCAGAGTAGGTAGTTCAGAGCAGCACAAGACACAGCAGGGTGAGAGATTAAGTATAGCACTGCAGCTTTAAAACTGCTCAACGTGACACTTGCTGACTCCACTTTGTTTTGTGACAATGGGAATTGCATGTTTAAGTTCAGAGGTTTTAGAGTGCTATGATTTGTAGTCAGAACAAAACTGCAGAAGTGGGACAGTGGTGGTCTCATACTGCTACTGGTGACACTCAGTTACCTGGATGCAAAACTGATAGTCCTGTCATTACAGTTTTGAGGCTGTCATAGCAGTCTGCTCTGATGGTATCTGCTCTTGGGTTGGTGACAGTGTACTCAGTGATACACTGCCATATCTCCTCTTGTTTTGCTCATTTTACAATAGGGAGGCATTTAGACTCCAACCAGGGCTTCATTACAAGGATAAGATGAAGTCCAGCACCACCAGGCAATGGTTTCAGGCAGTACAATTGCTCCATGGCATGCACCTCTCACTGGCTACTAGGAAGAAGTCAATGCAGGAGTATGCTTTTATGGGGTTGAGTCAGCAGGTATAGTCCATGAGTGGGTGAAGCATCAGACTTCTGTCAGACCTAGTTCCAGGTTCAGCCTCTGAAGACAACGGTCGACCAAATTGGCTTGTCCTGGGTGAGCCAGATCTGTTCACCTTCCTGAAGCATAACCCCAGTGAAATCGCTGCCTACCACAAATAAGGATCCTTGCAGCGGAATCATCTCCACAAGCACTTTTTTTTCTGAAATGCTGTATTTTCTCACTACATTCAGAGCATAGACATTAAGAATTGTATATGGTTTTGAGTGCTACATCCTTTCAAAGAAATGTATCTTCCTCCCGATCATGAACCACTTCTGCACTCTATGTAGGTTAATTTTTGTGAAGTAAACAGCAACCCCCACTTAAACGGTTGTGCCTCGTATGTGGAGGAGTACACTGCTCCAACCCATTGGTGTTTCAATTTTCCATGCTCAGTCTCCGGCAGGTGCATTTCTTGGAACCAGACAATTTGTGCCCGATGCTTGCACAGCTCCTGTAGAATTCTGATCCGCTTTATCGGATTATTTAGTCCCTGGATGTTTTACATCATCAGTCTACCTTCTGCATTTTGTGTAACGTCTCTTACCAGCACATGGCAGGATTCTCAACTACATGTAACAAACCATCAGAACTATCTATAACATTCAAGGTTCCCAGATTCCCCCACTCCCCACAAGGCCCTTTCATATTCAAATTTCCACCCACTACTTAGAGCTGATGGTGTTAAGTCAGATGGGTGATGGCAACAAAATGTTGGTCTTCTGCACATCGGACACAGAAGCATCCGCATCCCCAACTGTCACCTTCATGTGGCTCATACAGACTGTCATCTGCATGCATCACCACCTTATGGAAAGTGCCACCTGTCCATGCATACCCCCTTCCCCTCCAACAACCATGGAGGTCAGGCATTATTAGTATGTCTATTCCCATGAGGTCCCCTCCCAAGCTAATTTTGTCCCTGAGCCGAGGAAGTGTCCCTTCAGGGCCCTCACAATAACTGCATGAGAACAGACATACTAACAATACCTGACCTCCTGGTTGCTGGTGGGTATCCATGGACAAGTAAATACAGGTTACTCACCTATAACAGGAGTTCTAGGAATGGTATATGTTGTTCATCCACACTGTCTGGCAGGTTCCTTGCCGCTTTAAATCTTAATGGAAGATCTTCAAGCTGGCTCCTCCCACCCACCCGGTGGTAAAACTCTCGCCCGCCCCATGAGGCCAGATCTAGCCCACTGGAAGCCAGGGCTGGCCGGGGAGGTTGAGGTCAGTGGATGAACAACATATACCATTCCTAGAACTCCTGTTACAGGTGAGTAACCTGACTTCTAGGACATGGATATGTTGTTCATCCACACTGTCTGGCAGACTCCTAGCAGTTCTCCGGGAGGAGGAGGAGACAAGGTGCACACCCCCTACTTAGGAAATAAAGACTGGAGAACCGAGGCCCCAAAACCAGCATCCCGGCGTGACTCCAGGTCGATGTGGTAGTGGGTGATGAAGGTGTGTGCTGACTTCCAAGTAGCAGCCCTGCAGATTTCCTGGATAGGGACATCCCTGGAAGTAGCCACCGATGCAGCGGTATGGCAGGTAGCATGAGCTCTTCCCCCTCTGGGAGGCTCCATGCCCGCCAACCTATAGCAGAGATCTATGCAGGAGGTGACCCACCTGCCTATCGTCCGCTTGGCTGCAGGTCTGCCAGGTGCGGCTTCAGCGTAGGTGACAAACAGCTGGCGAACTCTCCCCGAACTCTCAGCCGCCCCCTTGTAATAAGCGGGCGCACTTTTAGGGTCCAGTATGGAGCCTATATTCGCCTCCAGTGTGATTGGAGTAGAACACTCGCAGGGTCAACACCTGGTTAAGGTGAAACCTTCGAAGGAATTTCGGTTGGGGGCACAGGACAACCTTGTCCCTGTGGAAGACCAGATAAGGAGACTTGATGGAAAGTGCCTGGAGCTCTCCCATCCTTCTGGCTGACATGATAGCCACCAAGAAGGCGGTCTTCCACAACAGGTGAGAGATGTCACACCTGTGCATCGGTTCGAATGGCTTGCCCATGAGCTTAGCCAATACCAGCAGTAGATCCCACGGAGGTGGAGGTTCTCACACCAGAGGGGACATGTGATCAAGGCCTTTGAAAAAGCGCCCAATCACCTTCTCCTGCGCCATCGACTGCTTCCGCTCGAGTCTGTAAGCAGAGAGATGGCTGCCAGGTGCACCTTAAAGGTCGCTGACTGAAGCCCTTGCTGAGAAAGGGACCACAGGTAGTCCAGAATGCTTGCCAAGGAACAGGAGGAAGGGTCCAGGCCCTTTCCCTGACACCAAATGGAGAATCTCTTCCATTTGAAGGCATAGCATTTTCTGGTCGACTCCTTACGGGACGCCTCAACAACGTTGAGGACCTCGTCAGAAAGACCCAAGGCCTGGAACTCTAGCCGCTCAGGAATCAGGCCATCAGATGCAGGGATTGAAGGTTCGGATGGAATACCTTCCCCTGATTGACTGAGATCAGGTCCGGGTGGGCTGGAAGCCGCCTCAGGAGCCTGGAGCTGAGACTGAGGAGATCTGGATACCGGAACTGGTGGGCCGTCCAGTGGGGCTACCAGAATCACCTGCGCCTTGTCCCTCCTCACCTTGAGAAGCACCTTGTGGATCAAGGAAATGGGGAAAGGCGAGAAGAGGCCCAGGGTCCACAGCCTCGAGAAGGCATCCCCCTGCAGTGAGCCCTGCTGAGGGGGCCGGGCATGAAACAGTCTCAGCTTCGCATTCTCCCTGGAGGCAAACAGGTCCACCTGAGGCATGCCCCAGTGGGAGAACAAATCTTGTACTACCTCCAGCAGGAGAGACCACTCGTGACGCAGCCCCTATCCGGCTTAGGGCATCGGCCAGAGTGTTGGAGGCTCCTGCCACATGGATGGCAAGGAGATCCGCCTCCAGGCTGCGCATGAGTGACCAAATGCGGAGAGCTTCCCTGCACAGAGGCATGGAGCGCGTCCCGCCCTGGCGGTTTAGGTAGTACATGGTCGTGGTATTGTCCGTCTGGACCTGAACCACTTGACCCCGTAGAAATGGAGCGAAGGCGGTGAGGGCTAGATGAACTGCTTGAAGCTCCAGCAGGTTGATGTGGCATCGGGACTCCCGAGGGGACCAGAGGCCGTGCGCTCTGTGCTCCCCCAGATGGGCACCCCAACCCATCAGAGAGGCATCGGTCGATAGAGAGACCGTCGGCTCGGGCGGACAAACAGGATGCCCTCCTGCAGATGTGCTGGAACGGTCCACCACTGGAGAGCGTTCCACATCCCTTGGGTCACTGTCACTAGCTGATCCAGAGGATCGAAGTGCTGTGACCATTGGCTGGCCAGCCCCCATTGAAGGGGACGCATGTACCAGCGGGCCCAACGGACCATGTTGGTGCAGGTCGCCATGAGGCGAGGATGTCCCGGGTAGGGTGCAATTGCTCAACCTGAAATGATTGGGCAAAGGAGGAAAGAACCTGCCCTGTCCGCCAGGAGCCGTGCTCTGGCTCGTAGACAGTCGAGCTCTGCCCCGATGAATTGTATCACCTGCTTTGGCACGAGTTCCGATTTGACCTCATTGATGAGGAGGCCAACCTGAGAGCAAACCTGGAGGGCTAGATCTCTGGACTGCTCCACCTCCATTCTGGAGGAGGCTGCAATCAGCCAGTCGTACCGGTTGGGGGTACACCCGGACCGTTTGGCGCCAAGAGGAATGCTGTCACCACTGCTATGCATTTGGTGAAGACCCTGGGAGCTAGGGGAAAGGCTGAAGGGCATGGCCCGGAATCTGAGAGGGATCCTCTGCCCTGAGGTGGAGGGAATCTGGTGGGGACGGGCGGATTGGGATGTGAAAGAACGCGTCCTGGAGGTCCAGAGAACAGAACCACATGCCTTGTTCCAAGGATGGGATTATCTGAGCCAGAGTGACCATCCTGAAGGTTCGAGACCCTAGGAACCTGTTCAGGTTGTGCAGGTCTAGAATGGGGCACCAGCCCCTGTCTGTTTTGGAACCAGGAAGTACCTGGACACAAACCCCAGGTCTGGTGGAGGATCCACCACCTTCCTGATCACCTCTTTTCGAGGAGCATGAGCATCGGCTCGGGCGAGCCAACAGAGAGGTTATGGATTGTAGGCCTCCCGAGGGGCACGGCTCGGAAGGGTGGGGCCTGCTCAACTCGGGACAGGCCCTCTTCCTACCACCTCCAACACCCAGCAGTCCGTGGTGACAGCGGACCAGGTGGAAAGGAAGTGGCGGTCATCCCCATGGGGGAACCCGGGGAGGACGAGGCTGGGGCCACACCTCAACCCATCACTGGGCAGGCTTGGAGGACGGACCGCCGAGGTACCTCTAGGCCTTTTCCTCTGCTTTCTGTTGAGGAAGCCGCAGGCTTGACTTTGGTGTGCCAAGCGCGAGCCTGCTGGCCCTGATGCTGGTGCTGTTGGGTCGGACGTGCGCAGGCGCAGAAGGGCAAAAGGACTTATGTTGCTGGCGACGGCCCTGTCCTTCTGGGCGGAGGTGACCAGGGCCCAGAGGGCATGGACTTTTCGAACCGCTGAGGTGACCTTCCATTCCAGGGTGAAGAGGTCAGTCCCCAGGAGCGGGACATCCGCCAGTTTATGCTGGGTATCCGCCGTGAGGTAGATATCCCAGCCATGCTCTGCTGGCGCATGGTCACCGCGGCAGCAACTGATCTGGCACAGGCATCTCCAATGTCCAGAGCCGCTTTGAGCTGCTGTTTTGCCACCGCCTTTCCCTTGGTCCTGTACCTGCATGACTGTGGTCTGCAGGTCGCCGAGATGAGGGATCACCTCATTCAGGAGCCCATGAGGGCGTGGGAGAAGTGTGCCATCGGCACGCCGAGCTGGCGTGGGCGGAGGCCGAGGAGGACGCAGCGCATACCTTGCGCCCGCATAGTCCAGCTTTTGGACTCTTGTTGGGGGCTTATCCATATCCTAGCATTCCCGAACGCCGAAAATGCTATCGGTGACCAACCCCTCGGCGGAGGGGTGTTCCGAAAAACCGGACAAAGAGCCGGTAGGGACCGCATACTTCCTGGCCATCCTGGCCGAAGGCGCAGGACAGGAAGACGGACGCTGCCAAAGCTCCAAGGCTGGGCCAACAATGGCTTCAGCCACCGGAAAGGCCTCTGTGGGCAATTCCCCTCGGTCCAGTATCTCCATCAGGGGATACTTGGCCCGCTTGGATATGGGCTCGAGCTGCATCCCAGTGGACTCCGAGATGAGCTGAAGCAGACCCATAAAGGACGATGGGCTCCTGTCCATCGACTGGCCCCTGGAGGACTCCAGGTCAATGGGCCTGGAGAACAGGGAGGAGTCGTCGTCGGACTACGGGAGTCGCGAAGAACTACCTGGGGCTTGAGCCACCTCCACCTGCCGAGGACGGTCAGGAGTGAGGGTGACAGACAACCTGTGGGGCAGACCCTGACCTGACCGAGTCCTGGTCGGCGCCCAATTTTGGGCTGTGGAGGTGGAGGTTCCACCACAATCGGTGGGGCAGCTGGTTTCAGCTGAACAACTGGCCCAGGCTTGGGCACCTCGACTACAGCGAGGGGTTGTTTCGGCCGCTTGGGTGACAGCCACTTGATGGCCGGGGAAGGTGACGGCGTCGGCTTGTTCCCGGACAGAAGTAACTGCTGCCACATTAGGTCCTCATAGCGCCAACGCACTTGCGCGCAGCCTCTCCTCCGAGGAGGAAGACGAGGACGAGTGTGGTGCCGCTTACTCGGGTGCCAAGACCGAGACTGCCAATGTCAGTGGGATCAGCTGGACCGAGACGAGGTCTGAGACCGAGACTGAGACCTCGGTGTTTCCGAGGACAGGTATGGGAAGGGAGCAGGGGACACCCGCTCTTCCCTCGGTCAGAAGCCTTGACTGGGGACTCCGCACGGGAGGCGAGGTAAGTCCTCGGTCTCCACCGGGAACCGTGAAGAAGGGTTGTCGGCTTCAATTAGTCGACAGCCCGTCCGACGGGTCGAGAAAAATCTCGACCGCGTCGACGGGTGTCTTGGCCGGCTGACCTGACGGGGACACCGTGAAGCCAGCAGCCTTAGCCGCAACCTCGACCGAAGTCGAGTGTCGACTGTCCGGGGAAGGGGACCTCTCCCGCTCCCACGAACGCTGACGATGGGACTTACCTTTTGAGTCCTTCTTTTTGGACCAAGAAGAATGTCCCGATGGCCCCTCTCCCTTCGTGGAAAGGGATTGGCAAAGCTCCTTAAAAGAAGCTGTGTAGGAGGATCCTAAAGAGAGCGGGACAAATGCCGCAACCGAGGAAGAAGAACATGCAGCCTGGGCCGCCTCCTCCTCGAGGGCGATCATCTGCTCGAGCTGCTCAGCCGAGCCAGCCGCCACGGACACCGCCCAATGGGCCTCCTTTGACTTCACCGGCGGGTAGCGCTTTTCGGGGCACCAAGCTGTAACCGGGCAGCGCGGTCTTCCAGGACGTTGGCCGAAAACGAACGGCATAACTCGCGAGGCCTGCGGTTCATGGTCTAGCAGAGGCAGTAGACGCATCGTGAGTGCGGATCCATCCTGGACATTTTCTGCCCACATGGGCACCGCCGAAAACTGGGAGTTGATTTGTCCATCGCAGCCGCGAGGGAGTAATTTGACCAAGTCTTGAAACTTAAGAATGAGTTTGGTGAACCAAGAATTAAGATCCAGTCTATATGCAGAGCATTAAGGAGGGAACCTGAGCCCAAGCTGTAAGGAAGACCCATGGCCATGGGGCAGAGCTGAGAGTTTTACCACCCGGGTGGGTGGGAGGAGCCAGCTTGAAGACCTTCCGGCAAGATTTAAAGAGGCAAGGAACCTGCCAGCCAGTGTGGTAAACAACATATCTATGTCCCTAGAACACACTTTTCATAAGGAGGCGATGCTGCATGAGCCACAGTGAGAGCACTAGAACCAAGTACCGCATGGGCACAAGCACCCTCACAGACTGGATCCTCACTACCCACCCAGAGAGAATCATCAGTATCAATCTCACCATTGGGTGTGTATACAACCCTCCTAAGAACACTCTATCATCACTCGAGGCAGTCCTAAAGGACATTGCCTAGGAGGTCTCCTCTGAGCTACTCATCCTGGGGGACTTTAACCTAAATTGGGCCACAAATGCAAACCACTCCCCTAAAGGAATGGTACAAGAAGCAAACCTTACGCAGGTTGTCTCTGGGCCAACAAGACTGAACCACAAAACAGGAATTCATTCCACCCTCGACTGGGCGCTGGCGACCAAACGTGGTAACTTACAGGCTGCAGGTACCTTAGTGGACGCCTTGAGTGACCACTCCCCAATATTCTGCATCTGGAAAAACAGGGCTCCCAGGTTCCGTCCTCGAATCCTGGCTGCAAGGGACTGCACCCATCTATTACCCGAACAACTATCCAACTACCTAAGCAGCATAGACTGGAGCCCAATCAAACTCCTCCCTCACTGGACCCAGGCTGTTGCCTTCTTCATTAACACTCTACATGGCAGCCAACCTATTTGCCCCCATGAAGAAACTCCGCATCAAGGAAGCTCATAAGTGGATCACCCTCCTTGAAAGCCCTAATGATAAACCGGGACAAGGCCTGGAAAAATACAAGCTCTCCACCCTACCTGCTGACCTGTTGAGCTACAAACTCAGAAACAGGTGTAAGCTGCCCATCAAAACAGTCAAAGGGAGTATGTCACAAACTTCAGAAAAGAATCTAGGAAACCCTAGACCTTTCTGGGCACACATAAATGGGTTATTAAAGGGGACGGCAAGACCTCACGCCCCATCGAGGTAAATGGTCAACTAATAAACGACAACCACCGCATCGCTATGACACTCAACCACCACTTCATGAACCTTGACTTTTACAAGGCTGGACTACTCCTCTACCTGAACCCCAACGGGCGGTCACTTCCTAACCTTGACCGTCCAACCTTCCACCTCAGACTGGTAAAACCAAAAGAAGTTCTCTCATTATTACAGACTCTTAAAACCTCTGGCTCTGGGGGACCTGATGGGATTCACCCAGGCTACTGAAGGAAGGGGCCCAGTCCCTAGTCAGACCCTGACCTGGCTCTTTAACCGATCCTAAAAGAGGGTGCAGTCCCTGAACAATGGAAACAGGCCTATGGGTCCCATTCCACAAGGGAGGCCATGGAGTCCACTAGCAATTACAGGCCTATCTCCCTGCTTTGCACCCTGGCAAAGATACAAGAGAGGCTGATATACAGGCAATCCTGTGAACACCTAGAGTTCCATCAACTTCTGGCACCCTCCCAGCATGGCTTCAGAACCAGGCATGGGACAGACACTGCCCTCACCAAATTCTCGACTAGCGTACTCAGAGAACTGGACAAGGGGACCCCTACTGGTGCTGTCTTTGATCGACCTATCCAAGGCCTTGACCTGGTCAATCACAATCTACTATTGACTAAGCTGGGCAATGTAGGCCTTGACAGCCATTCCCTTATGTGGTTCAAAAGCTACTTAAATGGACGTTCACAGAGGTAAAATGGAAAGACTCCATATCGGAGCCGCTCCCATTAATAGAGGGAGTGCCTCAAGGGTCGATCCTTGGCCCCCTCCTCTTCTCCCTTTTCACCAACAAACTCTGCAACCACTGTGGAGGGAGCTCTGTGGTCCAGTATGCGGATGATACCATCATCTATCGACCCTCCACTAATCTGGGAGACCTCAGCCCCTTGCTACAAGGACACCTGAGTTCCCTCGAGCAATGGCTTGTTAACAACAGAATGGTCCTTAACACAAACAAGACCAAGGCCATGCTGTTTGGCCCAAGATCCCTTAGACATGATAGAAGCCAACACCTACAACTGACCTCTCGTCCGGGCAGTAGGCTAGAGGTTGTGGCGCCACTAAATACCTTGGCCTCACCCTGGACCAGGGCTTCACCCTCAAGGACCACGTGGATCAGGTTACTAAAACTTACATGTGAAACTAGGCACCCTCTACCGACTGAAAGACCAGCTGATACCTGAAGAGGGCTCCCATAGCCACCAGCGACCTCCTTCTGACAATTACCTATGCGCCCCAGGGGTCCAGGGAGTAGCTAGACTTGAGATGAACAGACTTCAAGTTCTGTACAATAAGGTGGCTCGGTTCCACCCAGTCAAACCCAGGAACCATCACTGTGACACGCTATCCCAACTAAACTGGCCCTCCTGGGAAGCCCATCTCCAGTACCCTTGCTTTGCCAAACCTTTAAATTAATCAGCCCAAACCCCCCAGCCTCTCGGGACTTATTGCACTAAAGAATACCTCGCCTCCTCCGACAACGGATCGCGACGCCCTAGCTGTCCCTAGAGTCAGAACCAAGGTGGGGGGCAAGTCTTTCACTCACACGGCACCCACCCTATGGAACTCCCTCCCTCCCAGAGTGCACGAAGCTCCCTCCATCAAAAGTTTCCGCACAAGGCTTAAGGCTCATATTATGGCTACCTCCAAATGCAGCTGCTAGAGATACGGGTCCAGCACACGGACACCTAAGCCTCACAGTCCGTTACTACCTACAGTGCGCAATCTGTCCCTGCATTTGCGGTTCACACCCCCCTCTTTATTAGTATCACATACATCCACTGCTGTAATGCCGATCTCAGCACATGTAACCACCTGACTGTACACCTCTGTATAACTTGTATCATAATTGCATTTTCTACATTTACCGCATTGTGATGTATCCTATGTTATGGAATCCTGGGTCGCCCTGAAAAGGGCCTCCGGGGCCCACTGGGCTCACCGGTCACCAAAATTTAATAAATAAATAAATGTGCTACAGACCCAATCAGTGACCACTCACCTATCTTCTGTGAATGGTCAGCTAAACATACCAGACCCCCACCCTAAGCTAGTCACAAGTAGGTCCTCTATGATTCCTCTGTAGAGCATTTCAGGATACCCCTGGCTTCCATCGACTGGAGTTACTTGAACTCAATTCCGGATACTGACCTGGCACTACTTCTTCATTCAGGAATTTAATCTAGCAGCTAACAAATATGCCCCACTCAAAAATGGATAGTAAGAGGGAGCTCTGCCAGGTGGCTAATCCTTCCTTAAGACAACAAATGTGCAGAGGGACATCCTATGGAGCAAGGTCAGGGTGATGGGGACACAACAGGACATCCAGAATTACAAAACTGCCCAAAAGAGTTGTACACTTAAAATCAGAAGGGCTAAAGCTAATTTCTACAAAGACAAGCAGGCCAACCTATGGAGTGATGGAAGAAAATTCTGGAACTCCATCAAGAGTCTCCTTGGCAAGGAAGACAAGGCCGTACCTACCATGATAACCCATAGTGACTCATCACTCACGGACCATACCCAAATAATGAATGCCTTCAACATATCCTTCACCGACCTAAGCCACTTACTCTCCTCGCTGGATTCCTCTGCTCAATCTCCCAACTGGCACACTGCCCATGACAACATACTCTTGGTCTCATCCCAGACTCCCAAGTTCTACTTTAAGTGCCTAACAGTTACTGAATCCCTCAAATACCTTACTCTGGGCAAAACTAGAATTGAAGTGACTCCACTAATATGCGATTATTTGCCTCTGTCCTTAATATCCTGGCCCGACCCCTCACCACTCTTTTCAACCACTCCCTAAGGTACGCTCACTTCCATACCATGTGAAAAACAGCAACTGTCACCTGGTTCATAAAGGTGGGGACAAAACCTCGCTTTCTAATTACTGAACCATCTCAATACTTTCCCCCCTCTCCAAGGCACTGGAGAGAATTGTCTTATACAAATTGGTAGACTTTCTAGAACAATGCAACCTGCAATGCCCTCAACAGCATGCTTTTAGAAGAAACCATAGTATCATAACCGCTCTCCTAGAATACACTAGCGCATTACACAGTGAATTTGATGGTGACTGCCTGGTTGGATCAATTTTTACTGACCTAACAAAAGCATTCCACCTTGCTGACCACCAGCTATTACTCAATAACTCTCACAACTAGGCCTCTCTCAGGAGACCACTAAATGGTTTGCCATCTACCTCTCAGGGTGCTCCCATAGAGTAAAAATCAATGATACACTATCAGAATTAAGGCCCGTGACAGTTGGGGTCCCACAGGGACCCATACTGGGTCCACTACTGTTCAGCTTATTTATTAATGACCTACCCACGGCCTGCACAGGATCCCAGATCCTACTGTACGCAGACGATGCACTTATCTTCTCGGGCAACAAGAACCCTTCTGAGCTTACCTATGATCTGCAACAAATCTTTGCCTCCCTTGAATTGTGGTTTCTCCACAATCAACTCATACTAAATTATAAACAGGCCAAATCAATGCTTATTACCTGCACCCAGGAAAAGAAGAAGCTCTCCCCTCTTGAAATCCGGAGCAAGGGAGGTACAGTCCTTGATCAGGTTGATACCTTCAAATACCTTGGGATCTACCTGGATGATACACTAATGTTCTCCCATCACACTGACCAAGTCGTAAAAGTGGGCAACAGAAAACTAGGAACCCTATACAAGCATAAAACATACTTGACTCCTAATGCCTGGAACCTTGCAGTTTCTGCGTCCGTCCTTCCAGTCATAGATTATGGCTTAATGGTCTACGCAGCAGCCTCAGACACAGCCCTAAACAGAATCAAGGTACTGCTAAACAAGGCCTGCCGTCTTGCCCTGAATGCTGACAGATACACTCATACCTGCAGTCTGTACTCCAATGCTAACTGGCAAAAAAAAAACAAAAAAACAATTTCAGTCTTGCCTAGTAAGAAAGAAAGCACTCATGGGACTCACTCCCCCAGCACTGCAGTCTGTCTTCCGACAAACTGCCAATACACGCCAGACAAGAAATGTGAGTAGACGCGCCCTCCATGTTCCATTTTGTAGGACCAGCCAGGCTATGCAATCCTACTGCTGACATGCACCTCTTTGGCCAAACAAATCCTCCATCACTAGTAAAGCTACCCCAAATTGGGCAGTTTAAATGGGAACTAAGACAACATCCCTGCCTCCTTGTCCATGCATAAGATAGACCACCCCTCCTATCACTCTCTCTGCCTCCCCTACCCCTCTCCTCTTCTTCTTTTGTTCCCACCTCTCAACTACCTCCACCTCCCCTCACTCATCTAACGTCCCTCATCAACTTTTCACCCTACCTCCCCTCTCCATCCTCTACAGCCTTCCACCCCCATTTAACCTTCCCCACCCACCTCCCCAACCTAAGTTCACTTTTCCCTATCACCATTAGCCCAAGCTGCCCTTTCTACCCCTTCCCATCTTTCCACTATCTCCCACTGCACCTCTCCTTCCCAATGCCCCCTGGCTACTCCACTCTACCCTACACACCTCCTCTCACTGTGCACCACCTTGTGTATTCCATGACAATGCCATGTGCTGCTGCTTTGTTTACCTCAACGTTACTGCTACTTACTTTGTAATATTATTGTCATATTATATGAGGAGGGACCTGCAGAAGCTTGAAGAATGGTCAAGGGTTTGGCAGTTGAAATTCAATGCAAGGAAGTGCAAGATAATGCATATGGGGCACAAAACTCTGGAACAACATATCAGTTGGGTGGTGAGGATATAGCATGCACCAAGCAGGAAAGGGACCTTGGGGTTATCATCTCTGATGACCTCAAAGGTAGAAGGCACTAATTCTAGGCAGCAGGCAAAGACAAATAGGATGCTGGGATGCACAGGCAGGGCGTCACCAGCAGGAAAAGGAAGGTCATAATTCCACTATACAAGACACTAGTGAGGCCCCACCTGGGTACAGTGTACAGTTCTGGAGACCTTACTACATAAGGACATAGACAGGGTAGAGAAGGTTCAGAGGAAGGCAACAAAGATGGTAGAGGATTGCATCACAAGCCCGATGAGGACAGCTGAAGGTCTTGAATATGTACTCCCTGGAGAACAGGAGGAGAGGGATATGATAGAGACATACAAGTACCTTACAGGGAGGAACAGGTGCAGGAATACATTATTTTCCAGCGAAAAAGATGTTCAGGACTAAAGGGCATGGGATGAAGTTGGAGGAGGGTGATTCAGAGGAAGCGTGAGGAAGAATTTCATCACAGAAAGGATGGTGGACAAGTGGAACACCCTGCCAGAGGAAGAGGTGGAAGCGGAAACAATTACAGGATTTAACAATGCATGGGATAGACATAAGGGAATTCTGGAGGTCAGGCGTAAGGGGCAACAGACTTCTAGAAAAACATAAAGTGAACTTACAAGCTCAAATGAGCAGACTGGGTGGGCCATAGGCACTTATCTGACGGCAGTGTCTATGTATCTATGTAGCTATTATTTTTATGTTTGCTTGCACGCATGTGCAAGAAACATAGTGCGACGATCCAAAATGCAGTGCTGTACAGCTGAAAGGAGAGCACGCTTGAGTAAGCAACGCTCCCCTCACACACACGCACGTGCCGCATTGCATGCTCATGCGCTCCCACCTCCCCACACACACACTGTATGGCTGACAGGGTGCCCAATCCCCATCAGCTCTGCTGCCCCCCGCAGTCTGTATGGCCGATGGGGGTGCCCAATCCCGTCGGCTCTTCTGGTCCCCCCAGACTATCGGTGCCACGCTGGAGCCCACCCCAGCGTGGCAACAGGTTCTATGGCCGACAGGGGTGCCCAATCCCCATCGGCTCCACTGCCCCCAACAGCCTTCCAGCTGCCAGGCTGGGAGCCCACTAGCGTGGCAAGCGTCCCACATAGTCCAAATAAAACAAAAACCTGAAAGAAAAAACCTTCGCTGCTGTCTTCACCCCCTCTCCCACCGTGCCCACCACAGCGCACCCTGCCTCCCCACCCCAGCTCACCCCATACTTACCTCCAGACTCGATGCTGATCTTCGGTGGACCAGGAACACGTCTGTACTCTGCAAAGTGCCATGCTGAACTGAGGAAATGCCGTAAGCTGTATAATGTAATGAATAGGGTTTTTCAACTTTCTGCATATCTCAGGCATTTTTGGAATTTTGGCACCGAATTTTCAACATGGAGTTTTTGGGACCCCTCCTCATGAATTCTGTCACTGTCATGGCGTTAATCGGGCCAGAGGGGTGATTTCTCGGTCACTGCGCGAAATCACCTTTCGCGACCGATTAGCGAAATATTTCAATGCCACTATTCATAAGGTGGGCTCTCAAAAAGCCTATGTTGAAAATTTGGTGAAAAAATTCCTAAAAATGACTGTTTTACGAGCGTGCGTTGCGCTGTTCCTATGCACGCTCGTAGGTTCGCGAATTTTCAATATTTCTACTCCGGATTTTCAACATTGCCATTTGACCATACTTCCTTATGAGCAGTACAGCTGTCATTTTTCACATCTCACCCAAAATGTGCTTCCAAGTTCCGCGCATGTAGCGCACAATGGCGCAGTCGGTGTGCGAAATCAATGTTCAGGACACATTAAGAAAATCACAGTGACACTGTTCATGAGCAGAGGTGTTAAACTGGCTATGTTAAAAATTTGGTGAAAAATTCCCAAAAATGACTATTTTACGAGCATGCGTTGCGCTGCTCCTACGCACGCTCGTAAGTTCGCAATTTTCAATATTTTCACTCCAGATTTTCAACATTGCCATTTTACCACACCTCCTTATGAGCAGTACAGCTGTCATTTCTTACTTCTCACCCAAAATGTGTTTCCGCGCATGTAGCGCACAATGGTGCAGTTGGTGAGTGAACTCAATGTATGGGACACATTAAGAAAATCACAGTCACACAGTTCATGAGCAGAAGTGTTAAAATGGCTATGTTAAAAATTTGGTGAAAAAAATTCCCCAAAATGGCTGTTTTACGAGCGTTTGTTGCGCTGATCCTGTGCACGCTCATAAGTTTGCAAATTTTCAATGTTTTCACTCCAGATTTTCAACACTGCCATTTTACCACACTTCCTTATGAGCAGTACAGCTGTCATTTTCACATCTCGCCCAAAACTGTTTCACCATGTAGCGCAAATGTGCGTAGTCGTTGTAATCATGATTTGTAATATTTTCAGTCCAGATTTTCACCAGTGGCATTTTTCCACACTTCCTTATGAACAGTACAGCTGTCATTTTTCACAACATGGCGAAATGTGTTTTCACACTTTCAGCACAGAAATGCGTGGTCGCTGTGGGAAATCATTGTTCGGGACAGATAAAGAAAATCACAGTGACACTGTTCATGATCAGAGGTCCCAAAATGCCTGTGTTGACAATCTGCTGTAAAAATCCCCAAACTAATTACATTACGGGTGTGTGCACAGTTGCTACGCACGCCGTGACCACCAGTTTTTCAATATTTTCACTGCAGACTTTCAACGCTGCCATTTTTTACACCTCCCCATGAACAGTACAGTTGTCATTTTTCACATCCTGTTCAGTGTTTTTTGCACCTGTGGTGACAAATGCCGTAGTTGCTATGCAAAAGCAGCTTCTAACAAACTGATATTGCCACTGTTCAGGAGGTGGGGGATCTAAAAACCCATGTTGAGAAAATCTGGGTAAATACCAAGCGAATCCCTGAGGCGTTAGGGTTTCCGACCATAACACCCCACCTATGAGAATGACAGGCATCAGGGCTGTGACTTGGGATTGTCACCTGCAATGCTCATACCATTCCACCCCACACACACCCTGCAGCCACTGAGAGGCATCCGAGGTGTGCCTTGGACTCTTCGGCCCCAAAGTTCACCCCATTCTCCTATACCGCACCCATCTCACAATATTTCCTAATGGAATGGAGTGCGCGCAAGAGGCCAGACCCCAAGGCACCGTGACACTACCCGGTGTCTGCACGGTAGGGGGTGGTGAAATGGCGGACGTTATGCCTGATGACCCAAGGCACCCCAATGCCTGTCACTATCTGCAGGGTGGTGATGAAGGTGGCTTCAGTTCAATACTTCACTGCCATTCCTATTATGCAGCTGTGTAACTCCTACACTACCAATGCCAGCAAGCAAATATTTGGCATTGACAAATGCTTGTTACTAATGTTATTCTGTCTGTAATGTTGTTCTGACATGGAACCTTTGCAAATGAGCAATGCTGAAGGTATACAAATCACACATGCCTCCACAATGCAAAGCATCATGGGCTGCATAGGCAAATCACCACAGAATACTATGCTGGTTCAACTTTAAGCAGAATGCTAAAAAGTGTCTTCTGAAACCTGAAATAAATAAAAAATAAGCCCCTGCTCAGTGAGCCAAGGCCTCCCGCAGCTGCTAGTGCAGCTGTGCTCTGCCACAAGTATACCACAGCTCTGCTCTTTGGTAATGTACTCACCAGTGGTGGTCGCAGGGGGAACCCCACTCCACACCATGAGCCTCCCCCTCCCGATCTTGTATGCAGACTGGGGTACCTCGATTATTTTTCTCCAGCATTACTGGGTGTCAGATTTCTTCTGGGCTACCCGAATCTAAAGAGGTGGGCACTGCTCAGACCTGTCAGCCAGTCTGTCCATGACATCACCCCTACCTGTACCTTTCCCATTAAGCAACTTGCCTTTTGTACTGCCACCACACCTCCACATAATGCCCCACGCTGGTCAAAAAAGGCTACTAAGGCCTGTGAGGCCTATATCCCTACCATGTCTAGGATCTATTAGTCACTCCCTGATGTGAGACAAATGCATGAGCCAGGAGTTGGACCGTCTTTGTATGTAGTCTGTAGCAAGGCCCCCAATATATCTACCTTGCCTCTCAACAAAAGGAGATCAGAGCCACACACACACACTTTGTACTGAATTTTGAATTGACCCACTCGTATAACTGATGCAACCCACTGAACACAACAGGATACCACACTCAGTCCAAACTGAAAGAGATCAGAAGTAAAACCATCCAGCATTCAGTTCTATTATCCTGCCAGTTCCATGACCAGTCAATCTGAGTGCAAATCAACTCACTAATACAACCTGTGTTTTCCTCCCAGGTTATGGACTGTTCAGCACAGATTTTGTGCAGGGAAGATAAGCCTTTGGCCTGGTCATCATCTTGCAGTCCATCTCAAGATCCATCTGGGGTGGGGAATGTACCATTTGCAGTAACCTGAGGGTGGCTGCAATTGAGAACTACCTCACCATCTGCCAAGTTTTTCAGAAGAGGTTTGGCTTCCACTAATGTCCTGGAAAACTTCTGTCCTCTAAGTATACATTTCTAATCGTGCAGGCACAATGAGTTGCATTTGATCTCTTTGTCATCAGGTCTTTCCATATGCTAGCCTTGTTTTCCATTTTAACAAAGTCATCAGGGTAAGTTGTGGCCAAAGTACAGCCTGCAGTCACCAAAACAATTTCCTTCTTGTTCCATGCTTGCATCTGGACCCTTGTTTAGTGCAACAGTCCAAAGAATTTCATTATGACTGACCATGTCCTGCCCTTTGGGTCTGCTGGTCAGGGGTCACGGTTGTATCTTCCTGCACTATTTCTCGTAGTTCATCTGCTGGCCAGGCCCAGCATTCATGCAACAGGAAGACAAAAAAGGCTCTATGGGACTTTGCTCCTGTCCCCAGAGGAGTCAGTGCAGCCGAAATAGCAGTTACGTAAGAACTTACTGTAACAGTAGATCTTCAAGAGGTTCCTGCAGTGGGTCTTCACATATAGGACTGCACCCCTGGCATCAGGTCTGCAGCAAACTTAGCTAGCAATCGTGATGTGACATCAGCGTGACCATAAAGGGGGAGGTCCGCGCCCCACCCTCCAATTACTTTCCACCGCCAGACCTATAGAAAGAGAGCAGAAAGAGAGTGTAGGCTCCTGATACCCTGAGCCCTGGAAGAGAGAGTTCTGGGCATGGAACAAGGTAAAAACTCAGGAGCTGGGGAAAGGTGGGTGGGAAACTAGACCTACTGCAGGCACCTCTCTCAAAGATCTACTATTTGGTAACCTTACGTAACCGCTATATCTTACTTCGAGAGGGCTCCTACAGTAGTCTTCACATAGAGACTGAATACCAAGCAGTCAACCAAAGAAAAGGCTCGGAGACAAGGTTCGGGAGGAGGAAGATGTTCACAACTAAGGGTCTGTTTAAGACAGAAGATCTTGCAAAACTGCAAGGCGAAGCCAACTTGACACCTAGAGGCAATGTCCAGACTGTAATGCTTAGTGAAGGTGTGGACAGTAGACAAAGTGGCCGGTGCACAGATATCCACACTAAAAAATGCATATCACAGCTAGCTGCTGGTTCAAAATGGGGCAAAGTAAGCTTTTCCAACATAAAATTGAGATCTCAGGGAGGGACAAGATTCCAGACTGGAGGTTTTATATGAAAGATCCCCTTCAGAAAGGTTTTAGAAACCTCTAGCTGAGCTAGGGTTTTGCCCTCCACCGGAAGGTGGTAGGCCGACACCGCAGAGAGATGGACCTTCAGTGAGGAGTAACTGAAGCCCAACTCTGAAAGATGCAAGAGGTACTCTAACACCTGGGAGGTCGAGCACAAAAAGGTTCTAAGCCTTTGCAGAGGCCCAGACAGAAAATCTCTTCCATTTCATAAGCGTAGGTGGATCTGAGTGGAAAGCTTCCTAGCTTCCACTAAGACCTGAGCTACCCACGAGAGACCCCATAGCGAGAAATCAAGTTATCTCCACAGGTGCTATGAAGATGGAGACTTGAGGCTTGATGTACCAGGGTGCCCTGCTCCTAGGACAGAAGGTCGTGAGATAGATGCTGAGATACTGGTGGTTCCAAAGCCAGTTGTTGTAACAGTGGGAACCATATCTGTCAAGGCCACACAGGGGCAATGAGGATCATGTGTGCCCCCTCTGCTTGGAGCTTCAGCAGAACCTTCTGTAATAGAGGAAAGGGAGGGGAGGCATATAGAAACTTCCCTATCCAGGACAGAGACAGTGCGTCTCGCCAAAAAGCACCATGCCCGGGAATGAGTGAGCAAAAGTTGGGTACTTTTGCGATGGATGGGGAGGCGAACAGATCTAGGTCTGGTCGATCCCATTGAAGAAACAGAGTTTCTACTACCTCCTGCTTTAGTTCCCATTTGTGAGCCCTGGCAACTGATTGGCTGAGACTGTCTGCCACAATGTTGTGAGCACCGGGCTCGTGGACTGCTGTCAATGACAGGCTGTGCTGAGTTGCCCAGTACCACACCCACATCGCCTCCCTGCAGAGAAGGTACAATCAGGTGCCTCCCTGTTTGTTTAGATACCAGACAGTGGCCACATTGTCAGTCTGAATGAGGAGTGTTCTCGGGTTCTGAAGTGACTGGAATGCCTGGCAAGCGTAAAGCACCAGCCTCATCTCAGAATATTGATGTGCAGGTTCTCCTCGTGGGAGACCAGGATACTTGGATTCTGTGGTCCCCAGATCGCTCCCCATCCGAGTTGAGGCATCCGAAGTGAGGGGTTTGAGGAGGGGCAGAGGGGTGAAAGCAGGCCCCCACCAGGGTTGGGTCTTTCCACCAGAAGAGATCCCCTGAAAGACTGCTGGAGACAAGGACTCTCTGGTCCATGTCATCCAGGCACCAATCCCATTGGACTTGGAGAGACCATTGGATTACCCCCATGTGCAGCCTGGCCAAAGGAACTGTGGGAATGGCAGCCGCCATCAGACCCAGAAGTTGAAGGACCGACCGAGCGGTGGCCCACCGAGAGGAAGCCACAAGTGTGGCTTGTGAGATTAAAGTCTCCTCTCGATCCACTGGGAGGAAGGCCTTGCTCTGGACTGTGTCCAGCACCGGTCCAATGAATTGGAGGCACTGGGAGGGTATTAGCTGGGATATGGGAAGGTTGACAGAAATTCCCAGACTGGAAAAGAGGTCCAGAGTGAAGGAGATTCCTTCAGGCTGTCTGGCAAGGTGGGCTGAAAAGAGCCAGTCATCCAGGTACGGAAACACGTAAATGCCCCTGCGGCATAGAAACGCCGCAACCACCGCTAAGCACTTGGTGAAAACTCGAGGTGCTGAGGAGAGGCCAAATGGGAGGGCTCTGAACTTTAAAAAATCCTCCAGAAAGGAGAATCTGAGGAAGCGGCGGTGGGCCGTGAGAATGGAGATATGGAGGTAAGCATCCTGCATATCCAGGGAGCACACCATATCCCCCCTCCCTCCCTCCTCTCCTCCAATGTGTACAGGCCCAGCTCCCTCAGTTTCTCCTCACATGACTTTCCTGCAGCTCCTTCACCATTTTGGTTGCTCTTCTCTGGACCTTCCAGCCTGTCCTTGTCCCGTTGCTTTTATGGCCTCCAGAACTGGACCCCATATTCCATGTGTGGTCTGACCATGGTTTTGTAGTGGCATGATCACCTCCCTCCTCCTGCTTGTGAATCCCTCCTATGCATGCCAGCATTCCAAGTGCCTTTTCTGCTGCTCTGTCACACTGACTCCGGACTTTCATGTTGTCTGAAATAGTGATCTCTAGGTCTCTTTCCTGTTCTGTTACCTCTAGTTCCCCACCCCCAGTCAGTATTCTGCCTTTGGGTTATTACACCCTATAAGCATAATTCTGCACCTTTTATATTGAACTGCAGCTGCCACCTTTCTGACCACTCCTCCAACCTAGCCAGATCTTCCCTCATACCCTCCACCCCCTTTCCCCTGTATCAACCCTATTACTACGTATCTTTATGTTGTCTGCAAACAGACACACCTTCCCTCGTAGACCCTCTGTGATGTCCCCTATGTATATGTTGAAAAGTACGGGTCCCAACACAGACCCCTGGGAACCCCACTCATCACCTTTTCTTCCTTTGAGTGCACTCGATTCACCACAACCTTCTGTGTCCTCCCCTCCAGCCAATGTTCTACCCAGTTTGTGAGTTTGCTCCCCACTCCTAAGCTGCCTACCTTGCCTATCAGCCTCCTGTGGGGACGGTGTCGAAGGCCTTCCTGAAGTCCAGGTAGGCCACGTCCACTGCCCCACCCTGGTCCCATATCTCCGTCACTCTGTCAAAGAATTCAATCAGGTTGGTTTGGTAGGACCTACCACCTGTGAATCCATGTTGATTGTCATTTAGGAGGCCTTCCCCTTCTAGATATGTTATCAGCCTTTCCTTAATAAGTGACTCCATTAGTTCACCAACCACGAAGGAAGGCTAACCAGGCGGTAGTATCCCGGCTCCTCCTGTCCTCCCCCTTTATGTAGGGGCACTATCTCAGCCCTTTTCCAGTCCCAGGAACCATTCTTGTGTGCAGTGACAGGTTAAATAACCTCGTGAGTGATGCTGCCAACTCCTGTTTTAATTCTTTAAGTACCCTCAGTGAATCCCATCCGGACCCATCGCCTTATCCTTCCACTGCTTTCCTATTTCTTCCAATGCCTGGCCTCCGTGAAGGGCTTGAGTCCATCTCACTACCTGTCCTTCCCTGTTTTCCAACCGTCCCTTTCCCTCCTCCACCGTGAAGACCGATGCAAAGTTTTCATTCAGGACATTGGCTTTTCTATATCTCCCTCAATCAGTATCCCCCTTTCCCCTTGAGCTTCATAATCCCATGCTTCCCTTCCTTCTGTCACTGACATATCGTCTCCCTTCTTGCCTCCTTTGCTATGTGCTCTTCCATTTCCGCCTTCACCCATTTGATCACCTTCCTCGCATCCTCAATTTTTCCTTTTATATCTCTCTGTCTGCCTCTCTCTGAGATGCTTTATATACCCTATATGCCTTCCTTTTCTCCCTAACTGCATTCCTCACTTCTGTTATGAAACAAAGTGGTTTCCTCCCCCTCTTATTCTTGCTCACCATCCTAACATGTAGTTTTGTTGCCTTCAATATTGCCCTTTTAGTTCCCCCCATAGCTCCTCCACATCTTCCATGTCCTCCTTCCCTACTAGCTCCTCCTGCACCATTGCCCTCATCCTCCTAAAATCTGCCTTTCTAAAGTCTAGCACCTTAGTATTGGAACTGCTCTTAACCAGCCCTTCTAATTCTAAATCTTACTGTCCTATGGTCACAGTCGCCCAAATTTTCCCCAACCTCCACCCCCTCGACACTGTCCCCATTCATCATAACCAGGTCTAGTACTGCACCCCTTAGTAGATTTCCATGACCAGCTGATTGATGAACACTTCCTGCAAGGCTTCCAACAACTCCCAACTCCTTACTGTGAATGCTGCAGGATTTCCCAATCCACGTCAGTGGATTTAGATCCCCACCACCACCACGACTTCCCTTTGTTGGCCATCTCCTATATCTCCCTACTCATCTGTCTATCTACTTCCTCCCTGATTTGGTGGTCTGTAGCCGCCCCTATCTTCACTACCCCCCGTTTTGCTTAAAAGTGACACACAGGGTCTCTGCTGGTCCATCCCACCCCTGCACACCATCGCTCTAATCCCCTCTTTTACATAAAGGGCAACCCCCCCCCCTTTCTCCTGTCCTGTCCCTCCTGTAGAGTACGTACCCTGGTATTTCCACCTCCCAGCTGTGGTTTTCAGTCCACCAAGTCTCCGTAACTGCAATTAGGTCCAGGTCATCCTCTGCCACCACCACCTGCAGTTCTCCCATCTTATTACCTAGACTCCTGGTGTTAGTTAGCAAACCCCTCCACCAACCCTGCTCCTCTCCCTTCCCTTCCCTTCCGGCTTCTCTTGCGGCCAGCTGTGGGGGACAGCGAGTTAGGTCAGTTCCTCTGGCCATTCCCACTGGGCTACTCCTAGCTTTGCCCTCCCCCTCTCCTAGTTTAAAGCACTCCCTAGTATTTCATCTATGTATCCCTGCAGTTTTCCCCTCAATAACCTAGCCCCCTCATCATTTATATGCAACCTGGCCCTCGCATACAGATGCTGGTCCACCCACATGCCTCCCCAATCACCTGTACAATCGTAGCCCTCCCTCTTGCACCACTATCTTAGCCAGTGGTTAAAGTCTTTGATTCTCAATTGTCTAGCTGTACTGGTGCAGTGAACTGGCAGAACTTCAGAAAAGCTATGGAATTTACCATCCCCTTACACCCTTTTGCTAGTTCCATAAATCTCTTCTGCACCTCTCCCACCTCCTCCCCGCCTGGTCATTTGTGCCAAGGTGTAAAAACCAGGTGAGGTTTCCCCCCATCCAGCCTAATGCACTTCTTAATTTTTGGAAGTGCCCTGCTCGCCTCCATCCCTGGCTCACAAAAAAAAGACCTCCCCTTGAAAGCTACTTCCTTTTTTAACCAGTAAATCCCTTTAATAATAGAGTCCCCATACATTATTAGTGATTTTTCCTGCGTTAACCCCAAGGGTGCCTCCGCCGCCCTTACCTGGCTTTTTCTTGCGTTCTTCCTGACCTTCCCCCGGTCATCCCCAAGCTCCACTCCTGCCCCCACTATCCCTTTATCCCCCCTGCTGGATGGTCCCCAGACTCGTCCCGCTCCCTGTGCCTCCTCCAGCCCTCGCCTATTCCGTTCCTGTTTCTCTCTATCCTCTCCCCTAATAACCCATCCTCTCCTTGGATTCCTGTACTCTGCGCCCTTTTCTGTTCACCCCCTAGGACGTCCCCTCCTGCTTCCTTCCCCCTCCCATTTTCACCCGTCAGTTTCATCTCATCCCTCCCTGCTATTTCCTCCTTCCTTCATGTGTCTCCCTTCCATTCTCATCCCGGACCACCATAGTCCGATCTGCCCTTACTTCGACTTTGCCTACCTTTCCTGGCACGACTCCTGGTTACCCTTAGCCTCTATCCGTTTCCTTCTTCCTGCTCCATCATCACCATTAGAGGTCAATATCTGTTTGAGTCTGTTGTGTATCTATGCTCATATATATTGGCACTCATGCCTGTTGTGCCCCTGTCCCCTGTCCTGGGCCTTTCCGCCAGCTCCTGCCCTACCTGCTCCCTCCACATCCAGTCCCTCGGTCGGCCTGCCTCCTGTCCCCTACCTGATTGCCTTCAATGATTCTTCCGACTATTTCACTTTTGTCTAGGACAATTCCTTCTTAGCCATGCTAGCTCAGCCTCCAGTCTCCCCAGCCTGAAACAAACCGGCATTTCCCCAGCCTCCACAGGAGTTTTCATGAACAACGCTGCACTGCAGTTGTTACACCCCATGATCCTTCCTCCTCCGTTCCCCTTTTCCCTCCCTCCACTGGTGTTGCTCCCTTTATGTCACCACTGGCCCTCACCTGGCATGCCCCTCTATATTGCTCCCTCCCTTATGCTGCCGCTGACCCCCCCGGCACACCCTCCATACTGCTTTGTCCACCAGCCCCACCCTCTTTCTCCCATGGCTATTCCCCTCTCTCCTTCTCCCCCGGCACCATGCTCCAAGTAAACAGTCACCCTCCTTAATCAGTCCTGCCAGCTTCCAACTCAAAACAATTTAGCAATTAAAACAATTTAACAATGAAACTTTAACTCAGACCTGTAAAAAAGTAACAATTTAACCATTAACCTTTCAAAATAATTTTAAGACAAGGAACCAGTGTGCAGCTTTAACTTTTTGCTCCCTGAGCTCCTCCCCCTTAGTCTTTATGCCCAATCAGTTTTCGTCTGTAAGCTCTGATTGCACTCAGAGCTCTTTCCCCACAGTCCCAGCCCCTCGTGGCTAACTGAGTATTTGATTAAGGTTGGAGGAGGGGTGGGCAAGGGCGCTTTTTTTCACACTCCTACAGCTCTTTCCACGAGAGATTTAGTCCTGCAGCTGGGCACTGCTTTTAAAGCCCAGCTGCACAGTTTAAACATGGTACCCTTGTTCTCAATTGGCCCGATGGCCACAGGACGTCATTAACTCCGCCGCTCGCAGTTTTCGGTCACCCGCTCCTCTGCCAGCCTCCTCTTGTGTCCCCCTCATCCCACGGCCCAACTGCTCCTTGCTGCTGAACGCGGCCACCAACAATCCTCTTTGTTTTGACTGATCTTCTACTTTCTTTTCTAACCTTTCTAGCACACTGCTGAATTACTTTAATTGGTGGAAGAGCCCTTCTGAAGTAATGATGAATGGCTCCTCCGCATCACTGTCACTCGCAACACTTGCTAAGCCTGATGCCTGTGAGGTAACTGATGCCACGTGGCTGAGGGTCTTGTGGCTGGGATGATCTGCAGCCTACTTGGGGGGTTGCTCTGTCCTATCCTGGTTCCTTTTGCTTCGTTTCTGCAGGCATATCTCTAGTGAGTGTTGTTCCTATCGATCACCATGGGTTTCAGTAGTTTGGTAGGGGAAAATGCTCATTTTGGCCTCTCGGAGGGGAGAGCCAACTGCACCTAGGACTGCAAGTGCTCAGAACCGAAAGTCCCCCATGAAGATCTTTTACTAATTAATTTTTTAAGCCAACCTGAAAAGAAGAAAATGGTCCCTCATCAATCTTTGACCCCCACACACAGTCCACCCCGACCCCATGCTCAGCACCCCCATACACCCTCACTCACCTAAAGAGGGTCACCCATCGTAGACCCATTCTACAAGCCAAAAGACCGCCTCCTCCAGGAATCATAACTGCGAAATGAGAAATAAGATACAGTAAGTGTGATTAATGTATTTCAATAAATTTTTATATATATATATATATATATATCATCTTGTTATACCCACTCCAACTAGGGCTCGGGGGCGTACTGCCTATCCGGAGCTCCTTCTCCCCAACTGGGATCACTCTGCATGGCAGTGGGTGGGATTTTCATGGTTGTGGAAAGTTGTTATGTTGTCCCATCCCAGCGTCATAACTTTGTCATTTTAAAATATTTTTCCACCAGATTTTCAACATGGCCTTTTTAGGGACCCGTCTCATGAAGAAGAAATGAGAAACTGTTCAAATCCAGGCTGTAAGGTGATTTTGCAGTCACTCCGTGAAATCACTTTTCAGGTGGGATTAAAATATGCACAACCAGGTTCATGAGGTGGGGTCATGAAGACTATGTTGAACATCTGATGAAAAAATATGGTAAAATGACCAAGCTATGAGTGAACATTAAAGATTTCAATGTTCGCTTGTAACTTCACTGGTTTTCAATATTTTCCACTAAACTTTCAACATGGTCTTTTTGGAATACCACCTCATCAACAAGGTAGGGAAAGTTTTCAAATCCCATGCAAACGGTCATTTGCAGTTGCTCTGTAAAATCACCTTTCTGGTGGGATTTGAAAATTTTCACCTGCGAAGTTCATAAGATAGGGTCGTTGACATTTTCTATGCCCACTCATAACTGTGGTACTTTTCAATATTTTGACTCCAAATTTTCAACACAGCCATTTGTTTTGCACTTGTAGTGCAAAATAACATTTCAGCCAACAGTCTATAAATTCCACATCATGTTTATGACAGATTAGTGAACAACTGCAGTTTTGAGACTCAGGAGTTTTGGCTATAAAACGTGTTGGCTAGACAGAGAATGTGCCGTAAATTCAGACTTTTACTCACAAAATTTTTACTAAGATGCTAAATAACACAAAAACTTTGTACAATTAAACAGAATGGTTTCCAAAGTGTTCAGAGTTTGCAACCCCATGTTTGAGGATGTGTTGCTCATTATGAGGGTTCGTGTCCCTCATTTTTAGTGTCTCTGTCCCTCACTTCAGTTACAAAAAGCTGAGAGCTATTAAATGCATCCACTGGGATTCCCCTTTCCCAAGTTTAGCCTTCTGGACCACAACATGCCTCACTCCAAGAATTACTAAACATATTTTGAGACTACATGTTAATTAAACTAACTCTGCATATTAAAAGCAGAAAACAGGTTTCTTACGAAGCCATGCACACCTTTCCACTGCTTTCCATTGTTGCAAGTTCAGGAGTATTTTCATCCAATGTGGTAACATCAGTGTCTTCTGTGGATACAAAACAAACAGGATACTTTTAAAAATAAGTATAAATCCTATGTAAAACTAATGTAAGCGATGCTAAAGAGGTTTGCTTCTAGCAATAATGCGAACATTAGAATGATACGATTATATATAGGGCAGGGCTCTCCGCTCCCCACTTGGGCGTGCACAAGCCACCAGCTGCCTGCATCTTGCAGGTAGGTAGTTCATTGGAGCAAGGTAGTGAGGCAGGACAGGCTCTCCCCATCCCGCGTAGGAAGCCTGATGCACCAGCCACCTGCATCTTGCAGGTATTGAAAATGTGCAGCCTCCATTTCTGCTGCACACTGTGTAATCCTTCACTAATTTGCAGCTGCTCGCCCCCACCCCGGTCATTTCTATATACCGGTCCCCTGTCACGTGTCCAGTCATGTGACCCCCCCATCGTACTTCTAACGCCCCATTTCCCCATTTTCTCATTAGCTCATTCTACCTTCTGCATACTAGTGGGAGCTATACAACCTCTCTGGGGTTGTAACATTTTGTGTTCCACCCCCTCACTAATACTCCAACCATCTACTTAAAAGTCCTTCCCTCATTCTTCCTTTCTTCATCTTTCTCCTCTAGCCCCTTCTTCCTCTCCTTTCCTGTCCCCTCCTCACTGAGGACAGTTTCGAACCTGTGTCTCACAGACCCTATTCAGTCACAAGCAGCTGCTCTATTCCACTAGGCTACTGAGCCTGCTAAGTGAACTCCTTCGTAGCAGGTACTGATATATCACAGCTATCCTGTGGCCACAAGTGGTACTGCACACGTTTTTGATATATCCTGACATAGGACACACTAACTGAGGAAACACAGAAACATAGGACTTTGACCGCAGATAAGGACCACTTGGCCCACCCAGTCTGCCCATTTCCTACCTATTGGATAAGCTGCAGATCTAGTTAACCAACAGCCTACTTCCTGCAACCCCCACTAGTCAGATACATTGCTTTACCCTGAAGCCTCCCCTCCCTCTACAATGTACCACCTATCCTCTTCTGTCCTAGTCCTATCCATCTTCCTTTAATACTCTCTCCACTCTCCCTCACTGAGCCCTCCATCCCAGGCCCTCCACTCATCCACCCTCAACATGTACATATATACTCCTCTCTTCCCAGGTATCCCACTTCACCAACTTCCCATGATCCCCTCCGGCTTCCTTTCTCCCCCCCACTTCCATCTTAACAACCCTTAAGCCCATCACTCTCTCTCCCTCCATCCATGCACACCTTTTTCTCTCTCCATCTCTATGTACCCTAAAGCTGCCAAGCTAGCCCATGTCCTTTCTGCACTGCTTATCACTCTCCTCCTACTCTCCGGAGGTGACACTGAATCAAACCCCGGCCCATCCTCTCTCGACTCACCCCACCTCCCCAAGGGTTTAAAAACTGCTCACCTTAACATTCGCAGTCTTCTCCCCAAACTGGTACTCCTCCAGCCTATTATGCTAAACTTGAAACTAGATGTTATGGTACTCTCTGAAACACGGATGAGCCAGAAAATATTGGACACCTCTCTAGCTACCACAGGCTACTCTCTAATATGTCAGGACAGACCTGGTAAGGGCTAAGGCATTTCAATGTATGTCTCGTCCAATCTACAATACTCTCCTGTCTTATCTATCTCTTCCTCCTCCCAATACAAACTCCTCCTAATTAAGTTATCCCTCCCCTACACGCTACCTATAGTCGTTGCAGATGTTTACTTAAGCCCTGGTCTCCCCATCAGCAACCATAACAGAACTCCTCCGCGTCCATCACCTCCCATACCACCTCAGGTGAGCTTTATCTTTAGGTGACCTGAATGTGGACTGGGCCTTGGCCAACACCTCTGCTATACCCTCCAAAATAAAGTCCCTAAATTTGGTTCAATTAATCATGTCCCCAACCACAAGTTCCAAAGACACACTGACTGACTGGGCCCTCACCTCCCACCCTCACAGACTAGTAGCCTCCAGCATTCTCCCAGACTCCCTTAGTGACCACCACATGATTTTCTGCGTCCGCAGAGTCCACCAGCCCAAGGCCCCCCAAACTCCTCTATTTATGTTCCTTCCGTTCTGTAGACCTAGCCCCCTGCTAAACGATCTTCGCCATGCTGACTGGACCACCATCACCTCATCAACTTCTATCGACACCACCTTCAGCAGCTTCCACTCCACATTTATGGATATTTGGGATCGCCATGCACCCACTAAATTAACCAAGGTCAGAGGATCCCCCCTTCCGTGGATCATCGCTAAGCTTCTGGCACGCATGTGCACTAGGGACCAGGCTTGGAAGGCCTACACACAATATAGGACTCCTACTCTATTACTCCTTTACAAACAACTCCGAAACACCTGTATGAAGGCTACTAGATATGCCAAGGCTGAATATTTCTCGGCTTCCTTCCACACCATCATAAACCACCCTTCCAAGTTCTGGAAGGTAGTCAAATGCTTTTCTTGCACGCCCTCAGTACCTGATCTCAATTCTTGCAATTAATTCTGGCACAATCTCGGACCCTCCTTATATAGCAGCCACTTTCAACACCTTCTTCACATCCTGTGCCTCCTCCTTGCTCTCCTCCCTTCCGGTCTGCCCGCCACCCTCCCCACTATTCCCTCCCATGCCACCTCTAGTCAATTCTCCATCTCTCATATTACACCAGCTGATGCCCTCAAGGCCCTCCTTTCCTTAAACCCCTCAAAAGGCAAGAGCCCAGATAGCGTAGACCTACAAATTACTCCACTTCTCAACACCTGCTAGTGCCACTCCTCTGCCCTCTTTTCTCAACCTTTCCTTTTCCCTATCCTCAGTTCCTCCAACTGGACACACTACTGTCATCCTCTCCCAAAGCGGCGGCCCCTCCTCCACTGGGAACTATTGCCCTATCTCCCTACTATCTATTCTAGCTAAAATTCAGGAATGCATCGTTCTTTGCCCGCTCAACCCCTACCACTACTCTATCTCTTTCTTCACACTATTCCAGTCTGGTTTCTGCAAGCCCCACTCCACCACCTCCCTATTACGTGTCATAGATTCTATATTCACCGATATGGATCTGTGTCATGTAACCTATGCCATGTTTGTCGACCTGGCAAAAGCTTCGACACTATTTCTCACTCTCTTCTCCTCCAAACACTCACTGGAGCTGGACTGAACCCTGCCGCCACAGCTTGGTTTCGCTCTTACCTGACAGGAAGAACCCAATCCATCAAGACTGCCTCCTTCCTCTCCACACCTCTCACTATCACCACTGGAGTCCCACAGGGCTCAGCACTTGGTCCTATATTATTTTCTATCTTCCTTAACTACCTCCCTTCTGCGCAAATCTATATGTGTGCAGACAACATGTCCTCTATGCGCCTAGCAAATCACATGTTGATGCCCAAACTAGATTACAGCTGGATTTCACCAAGGTTCAGAAATGGCTCCAGTAGGACCAACTGTTTCTGAGCATGAAAAGACAGTCTCCATGTCTTCGGCACCAGACAGAGACTATCTTCCTTGCCTCTCCCCCAGTGTTCCATACACTGGATGGTACTCTGATAGAGAACATTCCCTCCTTCAGATACCTTGGAGTCTGGTTAGACTGCCATCTGTACTTTTAGCACATGTGGATGCAATCCATAAAAATCTCCACCCTAAACTTGGTGCCTTGTAAAAAGGACTACATCCTCCACCAGCCCGTCGCTACTGTGCAGAAAATGATCCTTCCTACCTTTAACTATACAGTCTACAGTGCCGCCTCAAAACTACTCTGGCCAGACTGGACACCCTTTTCAACTCCTGCTGCTTCATACTTTCCTGCTCCTCTCTAACTCACCATTGTAATCTTTACCTAGCCACATCCCTCCCCTCACTGGCATCTAGGCACCTGGCCCACTGTGCCACTTTCATGGACAAATTCTGGCAAGGCACCCTCCCCTCTTACCTTTCCTCTCTCATCTCCGCCTCACCACAGAGCTCATATTCACTTCCGGGGTTTGACTTTCGCTCCCTTGTCATCCCTCTCCGCCTTACCTCCGCTGTCAAACAGCCTTCTCCTATTGCTGTCCCAAACATCTGAATGGTCTCCCCTCAAATATCTGACATACGTAATCTCCTATAGCTCTCTCTCTCTACCCTTTTGCGTAACTATACGGCCTGCTCCTGCTCCTGCCAGACCAACTGACCCCTGGTGCTCAGTCTCCCAAATTATCCATGGTCCAGTCCCTCTCCCCTCATCGCCTAGTTGGGTTACACTTATAAAATGACCTATTCCTCTATTTCTTCTACTGACATACTACTATGCAGCCATACACTCACTGTATCCCTGGTTCCAGACTGCATCCTATTAGTAAAAACTTTCTGTTTTACCCGTTCTTGTATTTATTCAAGAATCATTACCTAGTATATAGCTGATAATGCTTCTCGTGTTCTATTGCATTTTATCAATGTACTTAACTATCTGTAATAGTAACCACAACAGGGTGTGTGGTCATTGGGATTATGAATACCCAGTTGTGCTGTGAGGCACGAGGGCCGAGGCCAATATCCTCACGGCACTGCAATGTTAGGTCAATCTCCCAATAACCACATACTCTGAGTGGGTTACTGTGCTTTTAACTAGGGGTGTCACAGTAATAAAATTTTGACGATACAATAAAAGTGCTGAAATTATCATGATAACCTTGTTATTGTGACAATTTTGCCACTTGTGCAACAATGTTAGAAAAAGTATTTAAATTCAATTTTGTTTTACATAATTTACACATTTAACTCTTTCAAACAATACTATGCATTTATGCACATTATTTTGAAGTCTTTGTTGTAAAATAATGTAAAGAGTAAAATATTTAAAAAATAAATATTTTATTTTTTAACAGTAAAATCTCTGAACTTTATAAAACTGCTTGTATTTTTTTTACATAAAAATTCAAATACACAATTAATACATGTGTTATACACACAGGGCCCAATATTCAGAAGTGCATCTGGCAATGGGCGCCAAGTGGAACATACTGCAACTGAGCTGTGCTGGAGCAACAAGGATATATTCAAAGAGATGTGCCATAGCACATCTCTTTATATATATCAATAATGCGTCTTTCATAAATACATCTTGCAGTGCATCCCCTGGACAGGTCTGAATACCAGGAATGGGAAATGCGCAAGAGCATCAGAGATACTCTGTGCACGAATTCCTGATATTCGGACACCAGTATGCAAATGGGGCCATAATGCATGCAAGGTGCAAATGGGGCCATTTGCATGTTATTATGGCCCCATTTGCATGAGTTGTGCAGGGCTGGCCAGCGAAATGCACCTAGCGCCCTGCTCATCATGCGGTCCCAATATCAGGTACCGCATTAGTACCACTCTCCATCCCTATCACCGATCGCCATAATACAGTAGTGTTAATATCCCTGGTAGTCCAGTGGTCCCCCCTCCCGCCCGCAACCCTGATCATCATCGCTATGTGTTTCCCAATCCCTGGTAGTCTAGTGGTAACCCTCCCCATCCTGCACTCGATCACCGTAAAATGAATTCCCTATCTCCCTGGTAGTCTGGTGGCACCCCCACCCACACAGGACCCCCAGACCACCCAACCCCCTCCCATCAGCGGGCAGCATACCCACCCGCATACCTCCGCGGCTGCCCACTGAATGACAACTTACAGTATGTGCTGCAAGCCCATTGGTCCACACTGTAAAGGTACCCCCAAAGACGCAGTTAGACCATCAAGGAGATGGTCTAACTTTGCGGTGTCAGAGACTTGCAGCATCAGCTTCTAGAATGCCAAGTTTGATGCAAGACAGCACTTGCGCCAAACTGCCTGCGGCGATCGCAGCCATTTTTGAAACGGCCCCACATCTCCAGAAGAATGCAGACAGTAGAGGCAGTCAAAAGGAGGGTAACTAAAATGATGCAGGGCCAACATCAAAAGCCCTATAAGGAGAGGTTAAAGGACCTCAATGTACAATTACGGAGAAAAGGAGGGAGGGGGATATGATAGAGACTTTCATATACCTCCATGGGTATAAACAGGGTATAAGAGGTAAGCATTTTTCAGTAAAAAAGATGCTCAAGAATCATGCTGTGATGCTGGAGGGGGGTTGATTCAGGGGAGATGTGAGGAAGTACTTCTTCACAGAAAGAGTGGTGATACCTGTAAAAGCCTCCCAGCGGAGATGATCGGGGCAAAAACTGTAACAGGATTCAAGAACACATTGGATACGCATAATGGAACCAATATTGGTTAGGAAAGGGAGGGTAAAGGCGAAGACAAAGTAGGGACTGCAGTATTGCAGTAGGTAGAGAAAATGGGCAGACAAGGTGGGCCAAGCTTTCCTTATCTGCCATCAGTTTCTATGTTTGTAAGTTGACTGGTGCACATACCTTTCCCCACATTTCTTTTTCTCATCCCTCGGGCTGGCACACACTCGATGGTGCGAATGTATGACGTAAAGATGTCACACGTACTCATTCCCTGCACCCAGTCAGAAAGCTGTTACTGCTGCATCATCCAGCTTCCGCTAGATGGAGATCAAGCAGCAACTTGCGGTGTCCCTCCTCCTCAAAGGAGAGCTGCCAATGGATGCTCAGGTCTCCTTCATGGACTCAGCCCTTGAGCGACCCAGGTCTATTCCTGAACCTGATTTACCAGCATGGCAACAGGTGAGGTGCCCAGGCCTCAAAACTCCATGCCACATGGCCAGCATTGCATTTCTTATTTTAAGGAAAATACTAAAAATCTGATAGGAGGATGGTGAGGAATCAGGAATCATGGTTGCACCTGGAAAGGGATGCACTGCTGGAAAAAGTAGCTGAGATGCTTTATCACTATATATCGCGATATATCGTGCTGCCTGATAACTGCAATACTGTTTTTTTTTTTTTTATAACGTTAAATTATCGGCAGTGGTAATTATCGTAATATTATAGCATCCCTACTTATAACATGGGTGACCCCACGTAATAAAGTCATGGAACATTCAAAAACATGTAGATTTTGAGACGATCCTTCCCCACACACAGTAGTTCCTGCACAGTTGACTGTGTCAGTACATCAAGCAAGGGAGAGCCCACATCACTAACTGCATGGAGAGAGACACACACAGGGCAGTGCAACTCTGATTTAATGCTGTGTGTGCCTCCATGTGTCTCTGTGCTCCTGCTCTCCCCCACCGCACACAGTTCAGCTACAGAACAGGACCATATTGAGCTGCTCTCTCTCCCACCGAAGCTCTCTCGCACTCTCTTCTAAAACAGGACTGCAGCAGCTGAATACAGAGACACCAAGAGAGACAGAAAACACAGAGTCCTGCATGGCTCTACAGAGAGAGAGACACTGAGACAGGAAAACACTGCCGCATGGCTCCAATTACAGTTGCCACTCCGCTGTCTCTCCCTCTACACTGTATCCTGCTCCCAATCAGTACTGCAATGGGACCGGAGACTGTCACTATGGTTGCATTTACAATGGCCGGCTACTCGCACTGTGCAGGGGAGGGGGCTCCCCATGCTCTCTTCTCTCATCAAACTACACTGTACAGGCTGCAGAAGTTGCACACCGGAGAAAGATGTAGGGCGGGGGCCAGCTAGTAACAGCACTACACATACAGTGCCTTCAGAAAGTATTCACACCCTGATTTTGTCACATTTTGTTGTGCTACTACCAGAATTTTTAATGCATTAAATTATTTTTTCCCCTTGATTCACACAGCATACTCAACAATTTAAAGGAGCAAAATATTTTTATTGTGTAACAAAATGTATGAAACATTAAAACTGAAATATCTTTTTACTTAAGTATTCACCCCTGAGTCAATACTTTGTAGAAGCGCCTTTTGCAGCATTACAGCTTTGAGTCTTCTTGGTATGTCTGTATCAGCTTTGCACATCTGGATTTGGGGATTTTCGCCTATTCATCCTTGCAGATTTGCTCAAGCTCTGTCAAGTTGAAGGGGGAGCGTCGGTGAACCGCAATCTTTAAGTCTTTCCACAGATTCTCAATGGGATTCAAGTCTGGGCTTTGGCTGGGCCACTCAAGGACATTCACCTTCTTGTTCTGAAGCCACTCCAGTGTTGCTTTGGCTGTATGCTTGGGGTCATTGCCCTGTTGGAATGTAAATCTTCGCCCCAGTCCAAGATCTATTGCAGACTGATGCAGGTTCTCCTCAAGGATGTGCCTGTATTTGGCTCCATTCATTGTTCCCTCTGTCCTGACAAGTGCCCCAGTCCCTGCCGCTGAAAAGCATCCCCATAACATGATGCTGCCAGTTACACGGGTGATGAGCTGTGTTCGGTTTGCTTTCAGGCATAGCGCTTTTATTCAGCTTTCAAAGAGTTCAATTTTTGTTTCATCAGACCACAGAGAATCTTTGCCACATGGTCTCAGAGTCTGCCACGCCTTCTTGCAAACCCAGGCATGCTATTATGTGGCCTTTTCTCAGGAGTGGTTTCCGCCTAGCCACTCTCCCACAGAGGCTACATCTGTGAAGTGCTGTAGAGATTGTTGTCCTCTGGACAGGTTCTCCCATCTCAGCCATGGAACTCTGTAGTTCTGTCAGGGTGGTCATTGGGTTCTTGGTCACTTCCCTGACCAAGGTCCTTCTTGCCCGGTTGCTCAGTTTGGGAGGACGGCCTGCTCTAGGAAGAGTCTGGGTGGTTCTGTAATCTTTCCATTTCCTAATGATGGACTTGACTGTGCTCCTGGGAACTTTCAACACCCTAGAAATGTTTTTATACCCCTTCCCAGATCTATGCCTCCTCACAATTCTATCACGGAGTTCTACGACAGCCTCCTTGGTCTTCATGGTAGAGTTTCTGTTCTGACATGCACTGTCAACAGTGGGACCTAATATTGACAGGTGTATTTCCTCTGAAATCATGTCAACCATTTGAACTGACCACAGGTGGACTCCATTCAAGTTTTAGAGTGATCTCACAAGGAAATTGGATGCACCTCAGCTCAATTTGGAGTGTCATAGTAAAGGGGGTGAATACTTATCAAATCAAGACATTTCAGGTTTTTATTTTAAATTACATATACAAAAATTTCCAGAAGTTTCATTCCACTTTGACATTATAGAGTAATTTGTGTAGATATGTAACAAAAAAATCCCATATAAATGTATTTTAATTTGAGTTTGCAACATCACAAAATGCGACAAAATCCAAGGGGGTGAATACTTTCTGAAGGCATTGTATTTCAAGGACACACAGACATCAGCATACCTTAACTGAAGATCTGCTATTCACAGAGAGAGAGAGAGAGAGAGCACGAGACAGACATACACAGAGTAAACGACAGTTGTCTGCTGGATATCCCGCTCTAATCCAGTAGACCTATGTTTCAGAACAACGGCTCCGCCGCTGACCAACTTATGTGACAGAAAACAGACTGCTTAACTAGCCGCATTGATAACAGTATACTCACCGCCAACTACCACAGTCGGGGAACACTGTGGCACTTCTGCTGGGGAGGGCTGCACATGTGTCGGACCACGGAGTTGGTATATGGGATAGCAACAGAGATAACATTTAGTGTGGGGATATAGGTCTGTAAGCCGTGTGCATGGGTATGATACACTGCGCGATATCAGACATACTGTGGGGACATGGAGGTCTGCAGGGCAGGTGGGTGGGTATCTCAAATTATAGGGAGATGAGACACTCTGGGGGTCCCATGGACATCCACGGCGCTGCTGTGTGGATAACTGACTATATGGCACAGTCACACCTGGGAACTGTTTACTTACATTACTCTCGCTAAGTTTAGGATTTAAATGACTGCCATATGGTAACTGTGTGTCTTGACAGTAAAAATCCGGCTCTTCCACAGAGATTGACCCACTGAGACTACTCACTCTAACTGTTTGTTTACAGTCATTATCGAACAGTCACATGCTGTGATTCCACCGAGTTAGTATATTTCGTACCCTATGTTATAACAACACTTAATGTATCCATTGTTTCAGCTCACTGATTAGTTTCTTTGTCACACCAATTGTTTACTTTGTACGCTGCTCCTTATCTGAGATTTGCGGAGCTGTATTTGTTGACTTGTAGACTGTACTAAAGTTACGAACTATTCTGCTTAGTGTACCTTCCTGGCAAAACGTTTAAATAAATAAATAAAATATAATTCATGTTGCTCCAAAATGATTGCAGTGACGCAAGGCAATTTATGCATACCTCTCAACCTCCTTCAGTGAAAATCAGGAAAATAATTAAAACACAGCAGGAACAACTGGCCAAAATCAGGGACACATCCTAAGAAATGACATTAGCTAAATAATTGTGCCATAATGTTTGGCTTAGTGTGTAAAAAGCATTTTCTGAAGCAGAACTAGGCTGTACCACTAAACTCTGTCATTATTTTGTGTAATACTAATCTCAAATTTAGGGGGGACGGTGAAAATTTTTGAGGCAAAATCAGTGACAGTTGAGAGGCAGGAGTTTATGTCTTCAGTTCGCTGGTTCAGCATGCAGTTCAGTATGGGTACAACTTAGTATTTTTCTTATGCAAACAAAGACAGTCGCAACATGATATAAAATGTTGGCAGTTGTAGGATTGTTGGAAGTCTTAGGCCTGTTTACAGTTTGCAGGAAGTTATTTGTATACTTATGAAATATTCATTTGGCCTTTATCTTTGGCCCCAACCCAATTTTATCAAATCAGTCTATCTGTTAATATGTACTAATTTAATGTGTATAAGTTCAAATTTTACTGTTATTGCCTGTATATGTTTCCAATGTTTTTCTTTTTTTTCTCTGTAAACTTGGCGGATATTCAAAGGGTTGTGCCAGGCGAAACCCACTGATGCGCCTCGGTGCAATATTCAGAAGTGGATGTTGCGCTGCTCAAATCCCGATGCGCAGGGGCGCATCAGTAATGTATGTGGCACAAGTGCGGGGTCGTGCCCATGCATATTTGGCACATCCCGATATTCCGCCCCGGATGTGCTGAGCATATGCAGGTGCAACCCCTCCTTGCGCCGCACACTGGTGCTCAAAGTTGAGCCAAAAAATAAAGGAGCAAGGCTGGCCACTACAGGTGAGCTGCAGTACTGCAGCGCGCAACACGGCAGCCACCAGCTGTGGGTGGCCACCCGACTCCGGAGCTGAGAGCCTGTCAGCGTCAGCCCCACGCCCGATCACGGGCATTGCCAATAGAGAACATATCCCTGGTGGTCCAGTGAACGCCGCTACCAGCCCGATCGCAGGCATAAGTATGATAGAAAATATGTGAAATATCCCTGGTGGACCAGTGGACTGCTTCCAGGCCGATCGCAGGCTTAAGTATGATAAAAAATCATGCTAGATATCCTGGTGGTCCAGTGGACCGCTTCTAGCCTAATCAGCATAAGTATTAAAAACATTTTAAATTATCCTGGTGGTCCAGCAGTACTCCTCCGGTACTTTCAGTCAGCTGCAGGCAGTAGCTTCACTCACTATTAGTGCCCGCCGACCGATCGGCGTATAGTACGGGCTGTACGCATTGGTTCGATTACGGGCATGCAGACGAACATATTACACAGTCCCGATATGTGAATGGATCCATTATCATATCTGGACTGGTAATACGGTACGGTCTGCACGCCTATTGGCCCATGCTGTGACTAGTGGGCATACAGCCGCATTGTACACAAGTCAGCTCCATGGACAACTTGCAGGTGGGGAGTTGCTGCCTGCCGCTGACCGGATGGGGTAGAGCGGGTGGCGGGTCTGAGTGGGCGGAGGGGAGGGGTACCGCTGGACCACAAGGGATTATTTAAAATGTTTTAATTATACTTTATGCCCGCGATCGGGCTGGAAGCGGTCCACTGGATCACCAGGGATATTTCACGAGTTTTGTCACACTTATGCCCGCGATCAGGCTGGAAGCAGTTCACTGGACCAAGCGATATTTCACATGTATTTATCATACTTATGCCTGCGATCGGGCATTGGGGCACTTTTGTCAGCAGTAGGGCGCCGGTCCCGACGGCTGCAGCCTGGCAGGGCGCCAGGCGCAAGCTGACGGGTTCGTGCACTTGCATGCAAATGGAGCCATAATGACATGCTAATGGTCCCAATTGCGCTTGCATGCATTATGGCTCCATTTGCATATCCACTGCTGGCGCACTTCTGCTCCTCTTGCCACTTCTGCGCTGGCGCAGTGTCACTGTGCCATGCGCGCTTATGCTGTTATTCAACGGTGCTGAGCCATGGCGCAGCACCGCTGGAATATCGCCCAGCACTCCCTGGCGATCCCAGTCGCGCTGTGCCCAGGTTTGCGCCCCTGCCTGGTGCATTCTGAATATCCCACCCCTTGTACTTTTGTAATGGTTGTTCAACACTGACGTGGAACCTTTGAAAATGAGTCTTTGACTCAAAGGTATTAATCCCAAACTGAAATAAATAAAATAAATAAATAAAAATCTTCTCTGCACCTATACAGGAACTACACCACAGCCCTTCCTAGAGAACAATAAAGGCCCAGGAACCCTCTTGAGGAGGGTTCCACCCTTCGGGGACGCATGTCACTGACACTAAAGGTACCTTAGGGAAGATGCCACAACATGAAGAGTCGAAGGAGACGCATGGAATGGTCAGTACACATGTCTTCACAGAAGGAGAGAGGGTACTGCGCTGAAGCTGAACATTGACCAGGCACAAAAGGATACAAATAGATAGGCAGACAAAGATACAAGAGACATACATACAAACATAGGAAATTGAGAGCAGAAAATACAGGTTACCCACCTGTAACAGGAGTTCTAGGAGTGGTGTATGTTGTTCATCCACACTGTCTGGCAGGTATCTTGCCGCTTTAAGATGGGCCGGAAAGTCTTCTAGCTGGCTCCTCCCACCCACCCGGGTGATGAAACTCTCGTCTCTACCCCATGACGCCAGATCTAGCCCGCTGGAAGCCAGGTTGTGCGCTAAAGCTGGGGAGGTCGGGTGGGTCTCTGTGGATGAACAACATATACCACTCCTAGAACTACTGTTACAGGTGAGTAACCTGTATTTCTAGGGGCGTGGATATGTTGTTCTATCCACACTGTCTGGCAGACTCCTAGCAGTTCTCCGGAAGAAGGGAGGCAAGGCGCACACCTCCTACTTAGGGAACAGGGACTGGAGAACTGAGGTTCCAAAACCAGCATCCCCGCATGACTCAAGTTCGATGTGGTAATGAGAAATGAAGGTGTGTGCTGACTTCCAGGTAGCAGCCCTGCAGATTTCCTGGACAGGGACGTCCCTAGAAGCAGCCACCGATGCAGCGGTATGATGGGTGGAATGAGCCCTAAGCCCTACGGCAGGCTACCTAACTGCCAACCTATAGCAGAGATCAATGCAGGAAGTGAACCACCTGCCAATCGTCCGCTTTGCTGCAGGTCTGCCAGGTGCGGCTTCAGCATAGGTGACAAACAACTGGCAAACTTCTCCCCCCAAACTTCCGCCGTACGCTCTTTGTAGTAAGTGAGCGCTCTTCTCAGGTCCAAAGTATGGAGCCTATACTTGGCCTCCGAGGTGTGACTGGGGTAGAACACTGGCAGAGTCAACACCTGGTTCAGGTGAAACTCCGACACCACCTTCGGGAGAAATTTCGGTTGGGGGCGCAGGACAACCTTGTCCCTGTGGAAGACCAGGTAAGGAGCTTCAATGGAAAGCACCTGGAGCTCCCCAATCCTTCTGGATGACATGATAGCCACCAAGAAGGGGGTCTTCCACGACAGGTGAGAGATGTCACACCTGTGCATCGGTTCGAATGGCTTGTCCATGAGCTTGGCCAATACCAATGGTAAATCCCACGGAGGTGGTGGTTCACGCACTGGAGGGGATATGTGATCTAGGCCCTTAAAAAAGCACTAGACCACCTTGTCCTGCGCCACCGACTGCTTGACGGCCCACGCCCGGAAAGCAGGGATGGCTGCCAGGTGCATCTTGAGGGTCGTCGACCAAAGCCCCTGCTGGGACAAGGACCACGGGTAGTCCAGAATGCTAGCCAGCGGACAGGATGAGAGGTCCAACCCCCTTCCCTGACATCAAATGGAGAATCTCTTCCATTTGAAGGCATAGCATTTTCTGGTCGACTCCTTGTGGGATGCCTCAACGACGCTGAGGACCTTGTCGGAAAGACCCAAGGCCTGAAACCTAGCTGCTCAGGAACCAGGCTGTCAGGTGCAAGGATTGAAGGTCCAGATGGAGTACCTTCTTCGTAGATGGAGAGCAGGTCCGTGGGCTGGAAGCCACCTCGGAGCCTGGAGCGGAGACGGAGGAGATCCGGATATCAGAACTGGTGAGGCCAGTCTGGGGCTACCAGGATCACCTGCACCTTGTCCCTCCTGATCTTTTTTTTTTTAACTTTGTTTATCTCCACAACCTGGAGAACTCCTTTCGGCATCCTCAGGGCTCCCAGCCTCACCTCCCTCCGTGACAACTAGGTCCTCCACTCGTGCCACCCAGCACCACCTCCGGGTCTGAACCCTCCGGAGATAGCCGCCCTATCCACACAGGGCACTTCAAATATAGGGCAAGGTAGCACACGAAGTCGGCTCATGGAGAGGAAGTCACCCGAATTGGGAGTGTGGGCTAGAAGGCCAAGTGACTTCATCTATCCCCAGGAGTGGGGGTTTTCTTGTTTTAGTTCCTGACCTCTTGGAGTGTGGCTTAGCAAGGCAACGTAATGCTGCAACTCCGCCATTTGCATGCGCAGCGTCACTACACCAGGCGCCTCCGACCACCGCCAGAGGCTGCTCCCGGAGCGATCGCTTCCCCGCAACCCTCTGCAGGAAGAGACAGCAGTCTTACAGACGCTTGATCTCTTCCCCCCCTGCTGACCCCCAGTGACCCAGGCTCGTTCCCAAACCCGGGTCGCCGGTGTGGCGTAAGGTGTGGCATCCAGCACCTCAACCGTCAGCGCCACCGGGCCGGCTCCCTCTTGATCTTGAGGAGCACCTTGTGGACCAAGGGCAGAGGAGGGAAGGCATATAAGAGGCCCGGGGTCCACGGCCTGGAGAAGGCATCCCCCTGCAGCCAGCCCTGCAGAGGGGCAGGCATGGTACAGCCTCAGCTTGGCGTTCTCCCTGAGGTGAACAGGTCCACCTGAGGTGTGCCCCAGTGGAAGAACAGGTCTTGTACTATCTCCAGCAGGAAAGATCATACCGAGATGCATCGCCTATCCGTCTGAGGGCATCGGCCAGACTGTTCGAGGCTCCTGCCACAAGAATGGCTAGCAGATCCACCTCCAGGCTGAGCAAGAGAGACCAAATGTGAAGAGCTTCCTTACAGGGGCAAGAGTGTGTCCCGCCCTGTCTGTTGAGAAAGTACATTGTTGTGGTGTTGTCCGTCTGGACCTGGACCACTTGACCCGAACAAGCGGAGCGGCGGCGTCAGGCCTAGCCGACCGCTCGGAGCTCCAGCAGGTTGATGTGGCTTCGGGACCGGAGGGACCAGAGTCAGTGGGCTATGTGCTCCCCAGATGGGCAGCCCAACCCATCAGAGAGGCGTGGTTGTCAGGATGACGCAGCTCAGGGCGGACGAACAGGATTCCCTCCACAGATGAGCTGGGACAAGCCACCACTGCAGGCCGTCCCACATCTCCTGGGTCACAAAGACTGGCTGGTCTAGATGACCTGAGCGTGAGACCACTGGGCGGGCCAGCCCCACTGCAGGGCGATATGCCAGCTGGCCCAATGGACCACGCTGGTGCAAGCCGCCATGAGACCCAGAAGGCGCAGCAAGTCCTGGGCAGGGTGCAATTGCCCAACCAGAAATGACTGGGCAACGGAGGAAAGGACCTCAGCCCTGTCTGCCAGGAGCTGGGCTCTGGCTCGGAGAGAGTCGCGCTCCGCCCCGATGAACTGAATCACCTGTGAGGGCACGAGTTCCAACCTGGCCCCATTGATGAGGAGGCCGAGTTGAGAGCAAACCTGGAAGGCCAGATCTCTGGGCTGCTCCACCTCCAACCTGCAGGGACCTTCTATCAGCCAATCATTCAGGTAGGGGTAGAACCGGACCCTCGGTGCCAGAGGAATGCTGCCACCATCATGGCTGCATTTGGTGAAGACCCTGGGAGCGATGAGAGGCCGAAAGGCATGGCCCAGAACTTGTAGAGAGGGTTCCCCTGCCTGAAAGCGGAAGAACCACTGAAGAGGCGGATGGATTGGGACGTGAAAGAACACATCCTGGAGGTCCAGGGAGCAGAACCACATGCCATGCTCCAGGCATGGTATTATCTGAGCTAGGGTTACCATCTGGAAGGTGCACGACCTTAGAAACTTGTTCAGGTCATGCAGATCGAGAATGGGGTGCCAGCCCCCCGTCCGTTTTGGAACCAGGAAGTACCTGGGGGAAAAAACCTGGGCACGGAGGAGGATACGCAGCCTTGCAGACTACCTTGCGGGAGGAGCTGGTCGATGTTGTCTCGGAGAGCTGACTGGGAGGCTGTGGACCCGGTACCGCGGGTGCGCGTGGCTCGAAAGGAGGACCTGCTCGAACTCCAGAGGCAGTGTCCCCTGCCGCCTCCCTACACATAGCAGTCCGGGTGATAGCGACCTGCTGTTTGAGCCTGCTGGCCCTGGCAGGGCAAGTCGGCGCAGGAGCGGAGGGGACAAAAGGGCTGCGCCGCTGATGAAGTGGCCTTTGTCCTTCGTGCAGATGTGACCAAATCTAGGGTGGCATTGAATTTTTCAAAGCGCTGGACGTGGCCTTCCACACCGGGCCCGAACAGGTCAGTGCCTAGAAAGGGAACATCTGCGAGCTTGTGTTGGGTGTCTGCTGTGAAGGTCGAGATCCGCAACCAAGCCCTGCGGCGCATGGCCACTGCGGCCGCTACCGAACGGGCACAAGAGTCTCCAATGTCCAGAGCTGTCTGGAGCTGCTGCTTTGCCACTGCCCTTCCCTGATCCCGGACCTGCTTGACCGTGGTCTGGAGGTCGGCCAGGAGATGAGGGAGCACCTCATTCAGGGAGCCCAACAGGGCGTGAGAGAAGTGTGCCATCATAACAGCCAAGCTGGCCTGGCGAAGGCCCAAAGAGATGGCAACGTACACCTTTCTCCCTGAGTAGTCTTATTTCTTGGACTCCTTATCTGGGGGCTTGTCCGTGTCCCTCGTGTTGCCGGAGCGCTTGAAGACAAAATCTTCCACCAACCTCTCAGCCGAGGGGTGCTCTGAGAAGCCAGAGAGAAAGCCAGGAGGGACCATGTACTTCTGGGCCATCCTGACCAATGGCGCTGGGCAGGAGGCTGGGCGCTGTCAGAGTTCTGACGCCGGGCCCACACAGGCCTTGGCTACGGGGAAGGCCTCCGTGGGGGGGTCCCCCTCGTCAAGAATCTCCATAAGGGGATATCTGGCCCATTTCTGCACGGGTTCGAGTGGCATCCCGGTGGACTCTGAGATGACCCGAAGGATACCAAGGAACGAGGTGGGGCTCTCGTCCACAGAAAGACCCTTCCCCCCCGAGGATTCCATTTCGACTGGATGTAATGAGGGAGTCTTCGGACTCTTGAAGAGTCCGTGTACAGCTGGTGACCACCTGAGCTACTCTCCACTGCCAAGGGCGATCGGGGTGACAGTGACCGACAACCGATGGGACAGACCTTGAGCTGACTGAGAATCCTTGGTCAGCGCCCATTCTTCGGCTGGGAGGCGTGGTTCCACCATAATAGGCAGGGCAGCTGGTTTTGGTCGAGCCGTCGGCGCCGGGACCGGGAACTGGCAGTGGGAGTCGGCTTTGGCTTGCTGCCGGCCACAAGGAGCTGTTGCCACATTAGATCCTCATAGCGCCGGCGCAACTTGCACTGGATCCTCTCCTCAGCCAACGAGGATGAGGAAGGAGTGCGGTGGTGTCGCTTTCCGCGATGTTGGGACGGAGACCGCTGACGTCAGCGGGATTTCCCCGCAGCGGAGGAGGACCTAGACCTCGACTGTCAGCGGTGCCGGCGGTGGGCCGAGGAAGGAGCAGGGGAAACTCGCTGCCCCTCCAGTTCAGGGTCCTGGGCTGGGGACATCGGCTCGGTGGTCTGAGGCAAGTCCTCGGAAGGCACCGGTGTCTGAGAGAGAGTTGTCGGCCTCCTCAGTCGACAACCTGTCGGTGGGCTCGAGAAAAATCTCAGCTGCATCAATAAGTGTCTCAGCCGACTGGTCTGACGGGGACACTGTGAAACCAGTGGCCCGAGCCGCAACATCGACTGAAGTCGAGAGCCGACGGTCCGGAGAACAAGATCTCTCCTGCTCCCGAGAGCGTTGACGATGGGTTTTACCTTTTTTCGGATCCTTCTTCCGGGACCAAGGGGTGCGAGACCCAGAAGGACCCTTCCCTTTAGTCGAGAGGAACTGGTACAGCTCCTGAAAGGAAGCCGTGTAAGAAGATCCCAGTTGGAGCGGAATAAAGGCCGAAGCCGAAGAGGAGCTTGCCATGGCCGGGGCCGCCTCCTCCCGACGGCCATGAGCTGTTAAGCTGTTCCAATTGTTCCTCAAAAGGCTGTCATGGACACCACCCAACGGGCTTTCTCTCACTTGACCAGCTGCACACCTCCGGGTCGCCCAGCTGAGCCGGGCAGCAGCGTGGTGTTCGTGGCATCAACGGAGAAAAGGACAGACACATCTCGCAAGCCTGCAGATTGTTGTCGTGCTCGAGGCAATAAACGACGAGGTGTGGGAGTCGGTATGCGATATCTTCTGCCCACAGGGCACCAGTGGAACCGCGGGACGGTCTTGTCCTCCATCGCAGCCATGAGGGAAGAGGGTGAAGACTGAACTCGAACGAGTTTCTAGCAAGTTTAGGAAAAATTCAAGTTTTAAGAGCCAGGGCTTGCAAAACGCGAGCGCCGCTCATGATTGAACCTGATGTTTCAAGCGGTAAGCAAGATCTGGCCTCATGGGTGGAGTCGAAGCTCTGGCTCACACCCTGGTGGGTAGGAGGAGCCAGCTTGAAGACTTCTGGCCCATCTTAAAGCTGCAAGGTTCCTGCCAGACAGCGTGGATAGAACAAACATCCATGCCCCTAGAACAGGCCTTATTTGTCTATCAAGTCTGCTCAGTGTGCAGCTCAGTCTAGTTCCCTGGAGATGCCCCTCCCTTTTCCTCCAGGAGTTATCCACCCCTACCCCATTACTCCCCTTCCACTTCTCTTTACTGATTCCTCCTGCTCTAATTTTCTTTTTTCGCCCTGTCCCACTTCCCTTGAAACTGGCTACCATACTCGCTGATACTACCTCGTCCGCAGCTCATTCCACCCTGACACCACCCTTTCAGTGAAAAAGTGCCTCCTCAATTCCTTCTTAAATCTACCTCCCACTAGTTTCAGACTATACCCTTATTGTACCCTTCCTCTTGAACTGAAGATGTTCTCCTCATTTGTTACCCTTTAGGTACTTAAGGTTTCTATATGTCCCCTTTCTTCTGTCCTCCAGGGAATACATGTTGAGCTCCTACAGCCTCTCCTCATATGTTTTATCCCCCATGCCCTGGATCATTTCGATCGTTCTCCACTGAACCCCCTCCAGTAGCTTGATGTCTTCTTCAGATAAGGGCACCAGAACTGTACACTGTATTCTAGGTGTGGTCTCACCTGTGACCTGTACAGTGTCAGAATAACTTCCTCCCTCCTAGAGGTGATTCCTCTGGCGATGCAGCCCAGCATTTTATCTGCTTTGGCTGCCGCCCTATGGCACTGCGTAGAGCGTTTCATGTCCCCCCCTGACCAACACCCCAGATCCTTTTCTCCTCTGAGATGGTCACCTGTACGCCCCCAGCCAGTATCTGGCCTCTGGGTTCCTAGCTCCAGGTGCATGACCTTGCATTTCTTAGTGCTGAATCCCAACTGCCACAAGCCCAACCATTTCTCAGCCTAGCCACATGTTCCTTGAGCTCCTGTCTCCCCTCACCTGTGTCTACCCTCCCACAGAGCTTAATATTGTCTGCAAATAGGCAGATTTTACTTTTGACCCCTTCCGCTATGTCACCAACAAAGATGTTGAATAGCACCAGTCAAAATACTGAGCCCTGTAGGACCCTGCTGGTTACAGGTCTAGGTCTGGATAGTCCCCCCCCACCACCACCACCACTCTCTGGTTCCTGTCTCGCAGCCAGTGTTTGACCCACCCCAGCAGATTGTCCCCTATTCCCAGGTCTCTCGGCTTGCTGATCAGCCTTGGCCATGTGGAACTGAATCTAATGCCTTGCTGAAGTCCTGACATAGGATGTCCGCCTGTCCCCTGTCCAACGACCTTGTGATTCAGTTGAAAAAGTCTATCATGTTTGTTTGACAGGCTCCCCCCGACAAAATCATGATGCCTATCATCCTGGAGACCATTTACCTCAAGGAAAGACACCAGCCTTTCCTTTAGAATGGTCTCCATTAGCTTGCCCATTATGAAGGTTAGGCTGACCGGCCTGTAGTTACCAAGCTCATCCCTGGGACCTCCCTTGTGGAGTGGTACCACATGTGCTGTCCTCAAGTCCCACACACTTCTCCAGCGAGGTGCTAAACAGGTCCGCCTGGGGCCACTACTACCTCCACCAGTTCCCTCAGAACCCTTGGGGTGCACTCCATCCAGGCCAGGTGCCCTGTCCACCCAAAGGTTTCTAAGACCCTTTAACACCCTTTCAACCCCAACTGCCCCATCAGATTCCTCCCCTCCCTCAAGTCTCTCCCCAACTTTCCCCTGTGGCATAGGTCCATCCTTTTCCCTAGTGAAGAAGGAGAAAACGTACTCATTTAGTGCCTTCTCCTGATCCTCAACATTTTCTGCCCATCCTCCTTCCCTCTTTATCATAACAATCCCACCCCTTCTGCTTCCTCTCTACTTTATGTTCCAGAAGAAGTCCTTTTCCCTTTCCTTCATCCCGTGTGCCAGCCTTAGTTCTTTTGCAGCTGTGGCTGCCCGGATCTACGCCCAGCCTCTCGAATTTCTCTCGTAGACCTCTGTCCTCTTCCTCAAGGTATGCTTATACCTCTGGAAGGCTGCCCTCTTTTCCCTAATTTTCTTTGCCACATGCCTCTTAAACGAGCAAGGTCTCTTGGGCCTGGCATTCTTATTACAAGCCTTTGTGGAAGTGTTTGTGGCCTTGTTCATCCTGAACTTAATGACAGACCATTTCTGATCCACATCCATCTCCAGTCAGAGCTTTGCTAGGTGCCCAACTAGTATGTCACCCCTCCTACTGAAGTCCGTCCTCTTGAAGTCCAGCACTCTTGTTTTGGTCTTGGCTGCTTCTTTTCCCTTGTTGATGTAAAATAACACCATATGGTGGTCACTGCCCACAAGGGGGTCCCTCACTTCTACCTCCAGGACATGTTCACCAACCAACAAAGTACAGTTACGTAAGAACTTACCGTAACAGCAGATCTTTGAGAAGAGCTCTTGCAGCAGGCTACACCATTAGGACTATGCCACCAGGCCCTAGGACCCCACGGAAAAGATTCTAGCTAGCTAGTACTAGCGGGACCGCCTTACATCGGCCCGCCTCTGAGGTCAGCCAATGGTATAGGGGGGTGGTCCCCAGCCACACCTCAGTTCTCTCGCGAGACCCAGCAAACAGAAAGGGATGGGAACCAAGGGGTTCAGATGTTTCCAAATAAAGGAAGATAAACACCAGGGGGAGGAAAGAGGAAAGCAGCCTGCTGCAAGAGCTTCTCAAGATCTACTGTTACGGTAAGTTCTTACATAACTGTACTATCTTACTGAGTTACAGCTCTGCAGCAGGCTACATCATAAGGATGGAGTACCAAGCAGTATTAACTAGACCCAGGTTGGAGTGAGGTGGCAAGGAAGACAGTGGGAACATTCAGGAGAGAAGTCCCTGAAGTATCGCTGAAGCCAAAACCAGTTCTCCATCGGGAAGCAATATCCAGGCTATAGTGCTTCATAAAGGTATGCACTGAGCTCCAGGTAGCTGCTGGCAAAGAGATATTCACCGAGAGGCATTTGGTAAATTGTTGCTTAAGGAAGCGGAAACACCCCTGGTGGTGTGACCCTTGACCTAGTCCGTAAGGGTTTATTATACTTGCTGTAGCAGTAGATAATGCAGTTCACCAACCACTTGAAAGTGTCTGTTTGTCTACTGGAGCCCGAGGGTTCTTGAGGCAAAGGAGACATATAGCTGATCAGACCTACAAGTTACAGAGGTGTCATCAATGTAGTAACAGAGAACCCTGTGCACATCCAAAGTATGAAGGAGGGCCTCCCCCCCCCCAATTAGAATACTCCGGGTAATACATGGGTATGTGGATGTCCTGATTAAGAGTGAACTTGGGCACCACTTTGGGAAGAAACTTAGGATTAGTTCGCAAGGACACCCTGTCCTTGTGAAAAAACAAATAAGGCTGCTTACACATAAGAGACTGAAGCTCGAAAATTCTCCAAGCAGACGTAACGGCTACTAAAAACAACACTTCCCATAACAGAAAGTGTAGCTCCCAATCTGCGGCTGGCTTGAAGGGAGGCAACGTAAGTTTTTCTAACAAAAACAAAAGATCCCATGGAGGAAGAGGATCCCTAATGGGAGGTTTCAGATGTAGCATGCCCCATAAGAAGGTACAGGACAGGTCCAACTGGGCATTGTACTTTCTTTCCACTGGGGCATGACAGGCTGATATTGCAGAGAGGTGAACCTTAATGGAAGAGTCAGAAAGGGAGGAGGAGGTACTTGAGGACAACATTCACAGGACAGTGGAACGGGTTCAGACTAATTAAAAAAAAAAGCAGTTTTGAAAAGAGTTAATAAATCTTAGATCCGGAACTATGGACAAGTTTTAAAAAAATAAGGAACAGAGTCATCACAGAAGTAAGAAATTTAAAAGCTTATTATTATAAACAAAAAAATCAAAGAAACAACAGATCCTAAAAATGACTGGTCTTTGATAAAAAAAAAACCTTAATAATACAACTAGAAATTATCCAAAAAGTAAAAACCAAAGAAAATGGAGAGCTGCAAAAATAAATGCTTCTGCAGATTTATTAAATAACTACTTTGTTAACTTACCTGATCTTAATACTACAGTGTAAATGTAACAAATAAAACATAAAGAGACACACTAGAAAATAATACACCAGCAGGCCGCGGCGACCTGGGTTGAGGAGCGGACCGGGTGCGTCAAGCTGACCAACGAGAGAAGGATGCAGCGTCCTATGGGCGGCTCTCCTTCTCCAGGGTGGAGTGGGGAAGTGCCCGGCACACTGAGGACTCCTGTCGGAGGCCGGGACACACCATGCTACCGCGCCGCTCACAGAGGCGGGTGAACGTGAGGTGCTGCACCCCGCCTCCACAGAACAGGGAAAAAAGAAGCAGGTGGGCAGGGTTCACTGGCCCAGGTGAAGCCCTCCTCTGGGCTTCATCAGCTGCTACCACTGCAATCCCCTGACCAGTCACTAATCCCGCAGCACGGAAGGGGACCATTGCCGGGCCCCTTCTCCTCCGGGGATAACTGGGAGGATGGAAGCAGCTATAGATGGCGGTGGAAGCTCGGGGGCTGTGACCAGGGTGGATGGATGACGATGGACCCACCAAGAAAATAAAAAAGAAAAAAAAAAAAAAAGGAAAATAATACACCCAAGTTCAGATTTTGGAAAGTAACCACTGCTGATGTTTTTAGGATTGTTAATGGTCTATAGATAAAAAAGGCTAGTGGTATAGATGGTATTGAAAATAGACTATTAAAGGAATCAGCCCTGGAAATCTCACCTATACTCAGGGATATTATAAATTGGAGCCTGAGTGAGGGGATCTTTCCTCAGAGCTGGAAGTTGGCAAAGATTATATCAGTTTCCACAGGGAGTGATCCTACAGATCCGACAAACTATCGTCCTCTATAGTCTTATTGTCCACTGTCTCAAAATACTCGAAAGAACTGTTCATGGACAATTAACGGATTATCTGGAAAAATATGAGAAGTTGACAAAATATCAGTCTGGCTTTAGAAGAGGCATATTCACGGCCACCATGACTCATGGACTTCTTAGACATGGCTGCTACCCCTTTGGGGAAGGCGAGTCCATGGCTGCAGTGTATGTAGACCTGTCAAAAGCATTTGATCTGGTGGATCATAGGACTTTGATGGGTAAACTTAGAGACACAGGAGTGGCAGATGAACCGTGTCAATGGTTTAGTTCGATTTAAATGAATGAACACAGGTGGTTACCGTAAATGGGTTTGAATCAAATATCCTACCATAATTCGTGTAGTGCCCCAGGGGTCAATCCTGGGGCCATTATTGTTTATTATATACATTAATGATCTCCCAGGGTTATAGAGCACTCCTGCATTCGGCTATACGCGGACGACACGGTACTGGTGGCAGAAGGTGCATGTCCAAATGAGGGTGATAATAAATTGCAAATTGAGTTTTTGGCAATGCAGGAGTACTTTATTTCCCTGGGATTGATCATAAATAGCAAAAAGACCCAAGTTATGTTATTTGGTTAGAAAAAGTCAAAACTAAACAAGGAATGCTCACAGTTGGAGATAAAGACAAAAGAGGGGAAAAGTTTAAGTCAAAGTCTTTATTTATCTAACCAGGCGATCACCGTTCAGCAAGCTCATTTTTGAGGTGGATCTGGATTTGTTAACAAGGAACGAGGGACAATATACATGGGATGCAACACACAAGAAAACAGTAATAATACAAATAAAGTGAGATACAATAATACAGTATATACAAAGTATCAGCAGGTAGCATTGACAGTGGTATATGTTTGGAACAGAAGATACAGCTAGTTTTGGGTAGGACACAATTTTTCATAAAAGTAAAGAAATATACATATCAAGTGCACCGAACACAAATAAAACCTAATATAAAAGATATATAGTGATACGGTATGGAGAATTTAGAGCTGGAACCAGGGTCAAAGGAATGTGGAAGGGACAGATATGGGGTAGAAAAAGGGGGGAGGGAAGAGTCGATGATAGATGTGATCAGTCTTTTAACAGTAGTAATTAGAGTGTGCTTGGACTTATAGGAGTCACTATTTAGGTAGACAGGCACAGGACTCCTTATTATGATGTAGATATAGAGATTTAAAGAAGTCAAACAGCTCCTATAAATACTTAGTTTATTTTGATCAGCATCTTACCTTTGATTTCCATATTTCAGACTTGACAAAGAAAATAAATACACGTATTGGGCAGCAAGGCGTTTTCAATTTGTACTATTAAGAATGTTCGCTTAATAATAGCGAACCAGTTGATCTTGCCACTCATTGACTATGGAAGGCCTATTTATAGGCATGCCAGCAGGGCATGAAATGCATGAAAAAAGTACATGCCCACTTGGGCATGTAGTAAGCAAAAGTACATGCCCACAAAAATATTTACATGCAGCCCCTTAATTTACATTATTTTAAATTTCGTCTTCACTGGACCAAGCATTTTCATTATCGCCACCACCATCATCTATCTCCACTAGTGCTGGGCCTGGCAGAAGCAACATGCAGTGACACTGTTCTGAAGCCATAAGCTTTGGTGGTGGGCCTTCTTTTGCCATGTTTCCACCACAGTGATATGGCACCTTCAGGGTTATATTCACTGAGCTGGGGTCCATTGAGCTTATATGACATTAGGTCGTGAAGGGTGTCCGGTGTAATCCAACCCTCCAATCATTTTTTATTCTTCCATTAGAGAGAAGCCTCATTCTGCAGCAGCAGTGTGAACGGAAATTAGGAGAATGATCTTGACAACGGCCCAGCACATTTCGGAACTGTTGATCCTGCATGTCTGCAAGGATCACTTTCTGCCACAATTTCAGAGACCTACAGTTCTCAGCAGACAGCAAGTGAAGTACATATTTTTTTTTTAAAGTCTAACCACTCCAGCAGTACCAAAGTAATATCAACTCCACGTGACTCTAGGACAACTTTATAGTGATCAACAATTGTTTGAATTGCCTGATCTCCATATGTTTCAAGTGCCTCTGTGGATGTTGGCCAGGACTGAAAATATTTTAAAAGTTCTTGCTGCTAGCAGCACTTTGTGAAAGACTGAAAGCAAGATTCAATGTGTTGTGATGTTTTCTGAAGACTTTTTTTATATCTGAAATTGTGGCTTCCACAATGTCTGAAGGAGAACCTGATCTGTGTCTGCTTGTTTCATTTGTCAAGTCAACGCTGCTGTACTGAGTTAAATTATCATTTACACTTGCAAGTGTTATGCAGTGAAGAGTTTCGTGATTCGAGAGACCATTTACTTTTTGAATTGTGCTTTCTACTCTGCTGTGAACTTTTTCCACAGTGGTGTCCTCTTGCTGAAAGCAGAGACTAAGAACAGTTAAATAACCAAAAAACACTTTCAGAAAGTTCATGTACATGACGCATTTTAAAGCCTTCAGCACTTTAAGTATTCCCAGTGCTTTCTGGCCATGATCCTGCTTGTTTGTTTGTCAGTGACACATGTTCGAGGTGAGGCACGAATGCAGCCCAGTTCCTTTCAAGGGCAGAAATGCCCCGCTCTCTGTGTGCAAGCCACCTAGTGCCACCACAGTGTTAACTGGTCTGACCACATTAATATTTAAAAGGAATCCCGTTTCCTGTAGGCCTTTCCAACTTTTTGGTGACCTATGGTAAAATGAGTAAATGTTCAGCAGAAGTTGTTCTACCGACTTGTAAAAGGGACAGTCTTGGAAAGAATCCTTTACAGCAAGCTCTAAACGAAGTGCACAGCAGGTATGTCAGTGAGGTGTGGGCACTCTTGTTTTATTCGAGTAAGGACACCCGAGGTGGATCCTAACATGACAGCAGCACCATCAGATGCTGCACTGATTAGCTTTTGTTTCCAACCACCATCCTTTAGACCATCCTCACTCTCTAGTGCATCAATGACGACATTTAAAATGCTTTCAGCATCAGGAACACTAACTAGTTTCAGTGCAAGAAACCTTGTAACTGGCAGGCCATTGTCAAAAACACGCATGTAAATGCCCTCCTCCTCTGTCACACTTTTATCTGTGCATGAATCTAGAAGAAAAGAGAAGTAATCATTGTCTTCTGAAAGATGAACAGTAGTGTTTTGAATATCTTGAGCAATGTAGTGAATAAAGACATGACATTGCTTGTCACTATTGTAACTTTGTCCCATTATATCACCTCCGTGATTTCTTTTTTGTAAATCTATTAGCCCAGGAAAATCCCTGAATGGCCTTTCAGTCCTAGCAACGCCATATGCAGTACAGAACAGTTTAGTAATTTGGTCCATTTCTTTCTGTTCCATAAACTGGATGGACTTCTCTATTGGTCTTTCTCCAACTTTTGTTTTGTTTGCAATGTATGCCCTCTCAGCATTTTGTGCGTATGGATACTTCATGTGCTGAGATAATGTGTACTCTATAAGTACTGCATCCCATTCTAAAATTATTTTTGCTTTGGCTTTTATCATAATTCTGACACCATGTACAGAACATGACACATTTATCTGTGTCATACGCAAGTCACTGCCTGCCCTTTTTTCCATGATTCCTGAAATTTTCTAACTTGTTGGGCCTTAACTGGGTTTTCTGTACAAGCAGCAGCACATGAGGAAATATCAGTGGTCACAGACGTTTGACTGTCTGGGCAAGGAGGTGGTGGTGTTACAGTAGCTGACATGCTTGTGGTGGTACTGCTAGTGCTTGCTGCTGGAGTATCCTCAGCTCCCCCTCCCTCAGTCTAGTCAATACGCTTTCTCTTAAATCCAAATTTAAAAAGACTCATGGTGTCTGACTGGTTGTGACTATGGCAGACAGCAGCAGACAGTTGTGCAGAGTAGACTGGTGGCACGAAGTGGCTTGCACAGACTAAGAGTAACTAACTGTCCAAGCTAGGAGAAGGAGAATGTTTTTTTAATGTGTTGATGTTGAACACTTCACCTTGTCTGTAACTTTGTTAATAATAAACACAACAAGAAAAAAAGCTGGTGTGTGCTGTGTCTCTTTTACTTTGGCAATAACAAAAAATAAACGCAACAAGAGAAAGGGTGTGTTGTCTCATTTATTTATTAACCGTGATGCAGGTGATGACAGGTGCTTTTTGTTTCACAGACGGACAGCTGCCCACCAGCCCTTTATGGCTTCAAACAGCTTTAATTGTCACCTTTCAGAATTCAGGTGGTCCAAATTACTTCCTTCCAAGTAGCTTTCAAAAAAGGTGGTCGGGTCAGACAGACCTTAACAAAACCTTTTTAGATAAGGTATGGTAATTATGTGACGTCCACAATAACTATCTTAGAACGCTTTTTTTTTTCCATCATATTTTATCCTCCTTTTGCAGCCACCACTCCTCCTTCAGCTCCGACCCCGAAGTTGGACGTGCCCAGCTGGCATATGCAGCTATACCGTCGACAGGGACTCCCCCTATGTCCCTGCGCCCGGCAAGGAACCAATACCGGCACACGCCTCTCCGATTCAGGCATTCGTCAGCCAGTGAAGCTGCGGCCATCATGCTGCTGCGGACCTGTGCTGCGCCATTTCTACCAGGGAGTTTCTTGTCCTCACTGGAGGCGAGCTTCGCAATGACGCAGGCACAACGCTGACGCCTGCTGCACTCCGCCTTCATGCTTAACCCCACTCAAAGTGCCTCGGTCGCCACCAGGGCCACTACATAGCGATGGTTCCTTGATCCCTCCTCAGGGATGAAACAGCAGTCCTGGACGCCAATCCCATCCTCCTCGCAACCCCTGACGCCCCTGGGATCGCGTCCCACCTGGGTCGCCAGCGTGTCGCAAGGTGTGGTGTCCAGTGCCTCAACCGTCAGCACCACCGGGCCAGCTCAGAACAACGCTTTAAATTAAATAGGCTTAGTTTCCGCTGTACTTTAACAAATAATAAATCAGATCAACTCCCTGTTATGTTGGACCCTGTACACTGTCTCTGTAAAATGCTTAAGCTTTAACAGCAGCAGATCCCTGCCTGCTGTCTGTACACACTGGATTTACATTTAGTTAGTCCAGACTCCAGTCACTCAGTCAAAGTAGCTTGTAAACATCTTTACTAGATTTTATGTTTAATAACATAAACCAACTCACCTGATCCCTGTATTTGTTAATAAACACAGTAGCTTGTAAAAAGGTTTAATATATTTTTTTTATAACTGACCCCTGGATTTACGTTTTGTTCAGCCCATAGTCCAAAAAAGTAGCTTGCAAAGAAAGCTTTAATACATTTTATTTTTTATAACAAACTGATCCCTTACTGTATGTTGTCTAGATTTTAGTTAGTCCACACACACACACACACACAGTAGCTAGCTAGTGAAAAAGATGAACAATAGATTTATAGATTTATAATAACTGATTCATCATCATCCATGTATCCTGAATTTACATTTTAGCCAGAAAACTTGTTGATGTGGCTTTATTTATAGACAGGATGAGCTGACTGAGAAGCACCTGAGCTCCCTTATTTCAAAGAGACTGCACGAGTCAGGCGCATGTGCCCTGACTGAGGAGTCCTCTATTTATTTTTTATACTGCAGTACTGAGTCTGTCTCTATTACAAAATTCAACAGGCCAGCACAGATTACTTTGCACCATGGTTATAGACTACTGTATTTAAACTAGACTGCACTGCAGTGCTTCACCACGAGTTTACATTCAGTGTCCCTCTACCCCCTCATATTACACTTTGGCCACATAAATGAATAATTCTCAGCCAAGGAAATTTAATTAAATGGATTTTTATTCCACAATCTGGCAAACGGCCATGGTAAAGACAAACAAAAGCTCCCCAGCGCTTCGATTCAAAAAGAATCTTCCTCAGGGGTGGATCTCATGAGGATATAGTTTATATCCGCCACTCCCAAGATTCGTCATCCTTACATTCCCCATATTCTTCCTTCATTCTTTTTTCTCTTTCTTCTTTTACTATGTACTCATATTATCCCTCTATTCCCCCTGTTATACTCCTCACCCCATCACCGGCTTCCTTCCTCCTTCACTGCCCACTTGCACCCATCCCCTCTCTCCTTCTCTTCATCCCTGCCTATAGCCTCTGATAAGGCCGTGAATACGTCTATCTCTCCTGCCACCCGTCCCTCCTTGTAATATCCCTCCAACTTACCTCTCCCCGTAGAAACACCTTCTCTTCTGCCCAGACCACGCACCATCCATTCCCAAACCTCTGTCAAATCCCCTTATACCTCATATTTTAAACTTTAATCCCCACATATTCTCTCTTCAACCAAACAAATGAGCTGCCTATTCCCTAATCCATGTAAATATGTAAATGGTGTTAATAGCTTTTTGGCTCAAATTGTTTATATCTATGTACTATTACCCTTAATGCTATTATATATTCTGTATATTCTGTTCTCAGTGTGTGTACATTGAATCGTACTATATCTTTATGTAAATTGAACCTTGACCTGACCAGGTCCATCTTGCAAATGAGCTCTGCTCAACAATGTTCGCCTGATAAATAAAGATTTGACTGACTGATTGATTGATGTATACATTCAACAAGTGAAATCAATTAGAAATGCGTGCTCAATTAAAACTAAAATGAACTGAAATTCTATCTTGCACCACTAGATGGCACCAAAGAAAATCTTTTAAATCTCAAGCAGACAAGGCTCTTTTTAGTCTATACAGTGTGAAATTGTTCTTCAGACTGTTTTCCAGTACTTTTTAATCTATACATTTTAAAGCTACTCTATTAGTACATATTGCAGATTATTTCCCAACACTGTCTGCAAAATTAAATACACACTAGTAGGTGATCTATAATCTTATTATAACACAATATTATAATTCATTCAATGCAGTCTAATTAAAGACAGAGCAAAGAAAAAAGGTGTCCAAACCAGTGTTCCCAATTCCCATTTACCCCTCATCTGTACTTGATTCAACTACAAATTATGAAATTCAATTACATTTTTACCCCCATAATTCTGTTTGAAGTATATATACCCCACAAAATGTACAGATGGTAGAATGAACCTTATAATTTATTTTGTACCCCTGAAAATGTTTGGAGAGGGTGCTGTGCATCCCTAGATCTGCAGCCTTAATGGGAACACTGGTCAAAACCACATTGCTTGCCAAGGCAACTCTTGCACATTTTCAAGGCAACACTCTTATTTCAAGAGATTTTCCAAATTCTGGGACCGCCTTGCAATTGAGATCAGAACAGTCAGGAAAAATCAGGGGGTTCGGGCACCAAAAGTGATGCAACCTGAAAAAAGAGAGAGAGCGAGAGAGAGAGATAAAAGAGAAAAATTAAATTAATAACATATTTTACAGCAAATTCAGCATGATGTCTTTACTTGTACACAGAGTTACTTTTTAATCAAAAATGGTGTCAAATCCCATTTTTCATTTAAACCTGCAGGTTTAGCACTATCCAGCCTATAAATCCAATAGCTCTCTCGTTGGAACAGCAGGTTTGATCTGTCACCACCATTTTTAATTGGGGGTACCATTTCTAATCCCACAAATTGCAAACATCTCGGATCCGAGTTATGCACCTCAGCAAAGTGTGTCCCTACTGGTGTCTCTCTTTTGGCATGCAAAATGGAACAAACATGTTCCTGTATTCTTTGCTTAAGCGGTCTAACAGTTTTTCCCACAAAGACCAGATGAGAATCACACCAGAGCACATAAACTACATACATCGTATCACGTTATAAGTCCACGTATGTTCACTACCATAGTCTCTAATGCTGACGGTTAAAACATTTACTGTTAGTGGCATGTTTACAAATATTGCACCTCATGCATTTATAGAAACCAGCTGGACGCGTAGCAACCAAGTACCCTTGTCTTTTGGCTGAGTTTTTCCATCCTGCTGTGGACCAGTCTATCCTTTATGTTCCCGGCTCTGGTGAAAGTGGCCCTAGGTTTGACTCCCACCACAGCACTAATCGCTGGCTCACCTTGTAGAATTTGCCAGTTCTGGTGAATTATGTTGCCAATGCATCCAACTAGGTGGTTGTACTCAGTCATAAAAGTGCAAGGAATGTGCTCAGATGTGTCTTTCTCTTTTGCAGCCAAAAGTGTTTCTCTAGGGATCCTGTTTACTCTTTCTCTGGTCTCCTGAAGGAGTTTCTCTGCATTACCTCTTGCCCTGAATCTTTCAGTTAGTTCATCTGCCTGGCTAGCAAAATCCATTTCATTACTACAATTTCTATGTATACACAGAAATTGTCCATAAGGTATCGAATTCTTCAGCCTCGGGTAGGGGGGCACTTGTGGTTGAAAGCTGGGAGTTTGTGGCCGTGGACTTTCTGTATCCTTTGGTTTCCACACATCTTTGTGGAATATTGCCACTGACTGTTGCATTCAGGAAATCTAATGACTCTTTACTTGATGTATATGTAAACCTAAGGTTTAAATTATTGTAATTAAGCCAAAAAATGAAATCTGGAATTAAGTCCCTGTCCCCTTTCCATGTGCACAAAACATCATCAATAAAGCAGTACCAACCTGCAATGTGCTCATGGAAAGGGTTATTTTCTTTGTGAGATATTACCTCTTCCTCCCAATGGCCCAGAAACAGATTAGCATAGCTAGGGGCCATGGCTGCCCTCATTGCTGTACCACAGTTTTGTTTGTAGAACACGCCCTTAAATTCAAAATAATTATGTGTAAGGGTAAATTCTATTAAGTTTACAATTAACTCTTTTGGCATCGCACTATTCTCTGGTATTTTGTCAAGTCAGAATTTTATGGATTCTAAACCCAAATGGTATTCTATGGATGTGTAAAGTGACTCCACATCTATCCCTATCCAAGTATTGTTATCCCCCCACTCTAAATTTTTCAAAATTCTCAAAACCTCTGTAGCATCTTTTATGTAAGATTTCAAATCTTGTACTAAAATTTGTAAAAAGAAATCTGTGACTTTTCCTGCATTTTGAGTAATTGAGCCACATCCTGAAACAACAGCCCTCCCTGGGGGTTCTTCTTGATTTTTATGTATTTTTGGAAGGGCTTAAATACATGGCATAACCGGATATTCTGGCCACAAATATTCATACTCTTTATCTGATATATTGCCTTCTTCTAATGCCTTTTTCAATATTTGAAACAGCTCTTTTTGGTAAGACAGGAGGTTGGCAGGTGGTTAGGAGGGGCAAATCGGGTGCCCCATCACTCTCTGCTCTCCAACATATTACCCAAAAACATATAAACACTAAACAGGTATCTGCCTCTATCTCTGAAATCAAACAAAGAGGCAGAAGACACTGCAGAGCAGGACACTGCAGCACATAAGCTAGCACAACAAAACTCACCCAAATCAGGAACCAAAACAAAAAAGCAAAAGGAAATCCAAAAACTTGGATCATAGGAGACTCCATGATTCGGGGAGTTGATACCCATCTCCAACCAGGGTAATGGTCAGATGTCTCCCAGGTACATCAGCATGGAGAGACGCTGACTGCATTATAAAATTGTTCACAAAGCAGGAGAAAACACTGATGTCCTAGTACACATAGGGACTAATGATCTCGCCAGCCGGGCAGTTGTGGAGACCAAGGAGCACCTGACCAGGCTGGGTGACAAACTATCATCTATTTCGTCTGCATCTCTTCTCTGAGATCCTGCCAGTCTGGGAGAGGGAGCAGATGGACGGAAGGTCAGAGAAGGGGAGATAGGGAGCTAAACACGTGGCTCAAGGGCTGGTGCCAGAAAAAGGACACAGATTTGTAGGAACTGGCAACAGTTCTGGGACAAAAGTTCTTTAAATTTGATGGACTGCATCTGACTAAGGAGGGAGTCAGTGCATTGGGGCAGAAGTTTGACGCCTTGCAGAATATTTAAACTAGAAATGGGGAGAGGGGTGCAGCACCACACGTCGAATGGGAAGAACACCTCCCTCAGCTAGTGGTCAAACAGGGATTCAGCATGTTTGCAGTTCATTTGCATCACCAGGTAAGAAAAAGGTTTGCCTCCCCATAGGACGCACAGGGTAATGCCAAACCTCACCCAACAACTAACACACCAAAATCTGGCCAATGGAAATCATGTACACAATGCTCACAGCCTGGGAAATAAGATCCCAGACCTGCAGGCATAATGTCAGAGGCTAAACTGGACATAGTAGCAATTAGTGAAACGTGGTTTACCAGTAACCACACTTGGGAGACTTCAGTACCTGGCTATGTATTGTTCAGAAGAGACCGAGGTGCAAAAAGGGGGGGAGGAGTGACCCTGTATGTCAATGAAAATATCAAAGCTACAGAAATTCAGAATACACATAAGGAGCCAGAAGAACTGTGGGTCACCCTGGAAACAGGAAATGGGACAGCCATAAGAACTGGGGTTGTCTACAGGCCCCCAGACCAGGGGGAGGACATAGATACATTACTGTTAGAAGACATACAAAACATGACAGCTAAAGGGGAGGTTCTGATAATGGGAGACTTCAACATGCCGGATACAGATTGGTCAATACCAGCAGGAACATCTGCCGGAACTAGACACATAGTGGATTCCCTGCAGGGGAAGGGCCTCAAACAACTGGTACAGCAACCCACAAGAGACAGGGCTATCCTAGATCTAGTACTGACTAACAGGGAAGGGATCACAGATCTCCAGGTAGAAGGTCACCTGGGGGCCAGTGACCATCACATGGTATGGTTCAATTTGGCTACTACATCTAAATCATCCCATTCCAAGGCAAAAATATGGGACTTCAGAGGAGCTGACTTTGATAAGATGGCCAACAGAGGTAAGCTAGCCCTGGCAAAAAGAAACACAGGTGAGGGGGTACAGGCAAAGTGGGCAAGCATTAAGGATGCAATACTTGAAGCAACATCCCATTGTGTTAGACAGAAAAGGAAGTGCAAAAGAAGAAGGACACCGCTTTGGTTCTCAAATACAGTAGCAGAAAAGGTCAGAGCCAAAAGGCTGGCCTTCAGGAAATATAAGGGAACACAGCGGGATGAAGATAGGGAGGCATACCAAACTGCCCTAATGGAAGCAGGGAAGGCAGTAAGGCAGGCAAAGTCCCAAACTGAGGAAACACTAGCACGAACAGTAAAAGAAGGTGACAAGACTTTCTATAGATATATTAGTGAAAGGAGAAAGTCCAGAGGGGGTATTGCTAAGCTTAATGGAGAAAAGGGAGCATGTGAGGAGGAGGACCCGTAAAGGCATCTATCCTAAATAGAAACTTTGCTCAGTATTTACTGAAGAGAAGGTAGGGCAGGGCCCACAGCTCAGCATCATGGACACAGGGGAGGGAGGTGAACACTACTCCCTTCACAAAAGAAAGGGTCCTACAAGAGCTTGCTAAGCTCAGGGTGATAAGGCAATGGGACCTGATGGCATACATCCCAGGGTACTTATGAGCTAAAGGTGGAACTAGCAGAGCCATTAGCAGAATTGTTTAGTGAGTCTCTGAGCACAGGAGAGGTCCCAGAAGACTGGAGAAGGGTCATGTGATCCCGCCCACAAGAGTGGTAGCAGGAGGAGGAGGGAACTACAGACCAGTCAGTCTTACCTCAGTAGTGGGCAAGATTATGGAGGCACTCCTTAAAGAAAGGATAGTGCAACACCTGGAACATAGGGGCACAGGATCCAAGACAGCATGGGTTTACAAAGGAAGGTCCTGTCAAACTAATCTCATAGATTTCTTTGACTGGGTAACCAGAGTGGTGGACCAAGGAGCAGTTGATGTCGCCTACCTTGACTTCAGCAAAGCTTTTGACACTGTTCCACATAGAAGATTGATAAATAAGCTGAGTAGGCTCGGGTGGTCAGAAGTTGTCAACTGGGTGGTAAACTGGTTGACGGGCAGAAAACAGAGAGGGTGGTAAATGGTATACAGTCAGAAGAGATGCAAGTCACAAGTGGGGTACTCTAGGGATCAGTCCTGGGGCTAGTCCTCTGCAACATCTTCATTAGTGACCTTGCAGATGGACTAGAGGGTAAGGCTTGTCTGTTTGCAGATGACACCAAGATCTGCAACAGAGTAGATGATCCAGATGGGGTGGGCAGAATGAGAAGAGATCTGGATAAACTAGCAAAATGGTCAGAAGAGTGGCAACTGGGATTTAATGCAAAGAAGTGCAAAATCATGCACACAGGGAAGAGAAACCCTGAAGCCACCTATAGGCTGGGAGGGGAGTTGCTAGCAGTCACAAAGGAAGAAAGAGACTTGGGCATCATCATCACTGATGACCTGAAATCATCCAAACAGACCTCTAAAGCAGTAGGTAAGGCTAGGGGGGTGTTAGGGTGTATTAATAGGGGTATCACAAGTCGTAAGAGGGAGGTAATAATCCCTCTTTACAAGACACTGGTTAGGCCCCATCTGGAGTACTGCGTGCAGTATTGGAGGCCAAACCTTCACAAGGACATTAACCAAATTGAGGCAGTCCAGAGAAGGGCAACCAAAATGGCAGGGACTGCATCAGAAGACATATGAGGACAGATTAACAGAGCTCAATATGTATACCTTTGAGCAAAGGAGGAGAGAGGTGATATGATCGAGGCATTCAAACACCTTAAGGGCAATAACAAGGTGAAAGAGTCTAACATGTTTAAATATAAGAAAAATAGCAGGACAAAAGGACACAGCATGAGACTAGAGGGGCCGATTAAGGGGAATGTGAGGAAATTCTTTTCACAGAAAGGGTGGTGGATGCATGGAATAGCTTACCACAAGAAGTGGTGGCTATGAATACAGTGCAGGGCTTCAACAGGCATGGGATAGGCATAAGGGAGCAATACAAATGACTATGAATAGATAGGCCACTGACAGAGCAAAGCCGATGGCACATTTATAAGGTAGAAAAGAAAAGGGCAGACTGATGGGCCTTGCGGTCCTTATCTGCCGTCAACTTCTATGTTTCTAGGTTTCTATGACAGGGTAGGGTCACTTTTCAGTATCTCATAATAATGCACATTCTGTAACAAGTCTAATACCATGTTTTCATATTTATGCACATCCATCACAACAATATTATCTCCTTTGTCTGCAGATTTAAAAATAATGCCATCTCGAGTAGATAAACTATTTAATGTGCTCCTTTTTTTTTAATTAGATCATAATATCTGGGAGAATGATTCACCTGTAAAATGGTTTTAACCTGCCTGCTGTCTTCTCAAAACTTGAAACAGTATAGTTGTTGATGTAAGGGCAAAAAGTGGAACTGGTGGTAAATTGCAATTTTCTAAGTTTAGCTAGATGTCCCTTGGCCTGCAGCAAACTATTATCTGACGCTGTGCCATCAGAGGTCAGGAGGTCATGCTGACCATAATTTTCTTGAAGTAATCCATCTAAGGCTTGTACATTAGAAAGTTCAGTTTCAAAATTCCTAAATGTACTTTCAGTTATTTCTTGTTCAGAATCCAGTGTATTTTCATATATCAAGTTCAGATCTTCAGCCGCCGCTTGTAGGGCATAGTCCAAATCTTCATTAAATGGAGTAATCAAATTCTCAAATCCAGCCCCCATATTCGTGCTACAATCTGTCTTTCTTGAAAAAAAAAATAGTTTAAGCTTAAGCTTCCGAAATAACTTTTGTAAATCAATGAATATTTGAAAGTCGTTCACAACAGGAATGGGAATAAAATTAAAGCTTTTTTTCAAAACTGAAATCTCCGTGTTTTTTAACTGGACTTCAGAAAGGTTAATTACTTATGCTTATGTCTTTCTTCTTCGCTCTTCGCTCTCAATGCTCGATCTGCTACTCCTGTTTGTACCTCTGCCCCTTCTTCCATAGCGTGTTCTGCCTTCTCTTCAGCTTGTTTCCTCCCTCCAATCTTTTCCAAAAAGCTTCTGGACCCTTTTATTTATATTACCTCCTTTTCTATTGCTTGATCTGTCCTGTGATCTATTAGACTGAAAACGGACTCTGGATCTCCCTCTGCTAACAGAACTGTTCTTTGGCCAGCTGGTAATGTTTCCCTTCTCGTAATCGTTCAGGTCCCGATTGAGTTTCCTGTTCTTTGTACTCACAATATACTCACAATATCAGCTTCGTATTTCAGTAATTTCCCTATAAGTTTCTTATCAAATTCTGTGAACTGTGGATGTTCTGTGGATGTTCTTTGAAGGTTAAAACTTTGGCTTTAATTATTTTAAGCTCTTTCAACAGTTCCTCAAGCTTTAGATTGTCAAACTTAATTAGAAGCTGAATAAACACCTTGGAACATTCGCATGCTGCTTTTATCCAGTCCTCCTTAAAATCAAAACATGGTATTAGACGTATTACAGAATGTGCATAATCATGAGATACTGAAAAGTGACCCCACCCTGTCTTACAAAAAAGAGCTGTTTCAAATACTGAAAAAAGCATTAGATTAAGGCAATATATCAGATAAAGACTATGAATATTTGTGGCCAGATTATCCGGTTATTGCATGTACTGATGCCCTTCCAAAAATACATAAAAATCAAGAAGAACCCCTGGGAGGCCTATTGTTTCAGGATGTGGCCCAATTACTCAAAATGCAGGAAAATCCACAGACTTCTTTTACAAATTTTAGTACAAGATTTGAAATCTTACATAAAAGACATCACAGAGCTTTTGAGAATTTTGAAAAATTTAGAGTGGGGGGAGAACAATACTTGGATAGGGATAGATGTGGAGTCACTTTACATGTCCATAGAACACCATTTGGGTTTAGAATCCATAAAATTCTGACTTGACAAAATACCAGAGAATAGTGCGATGCCAAAAGAGTTAATTGTAAACTTAATAGAATTTACCCTTACACATAATTATTTTGAATTTAAGGGAGTGTTCTACAAACAAAACTGTGGTACAGCAATGGGGGCAGCCATGGCCCCTAGCTATGCTAATCTGTTTCTGGGCCATTGAAGGAAGAGGTAATAACTGATAAAGAAAGAACCCTTTCCATGAGCACACTGCAGGTCGGCACTGCTTACTGATTATATTTTGTGCATATGGAAAGGGACAGGGACTTAATTCCAGATTTCATTTTTGGCTTAATGACAATAATTTAAACCTTAGGTTTACATATATATCAAGTAAAGAGTCATTACATTTTCTGGATGCAACAGTCAGTGGCAATATTCCACAAAGATGGGTGGAAACCAAAGGATACAGAAAGTCCACGTACAAAACTCCTTTCAGCCACAAGTAACCACACCCGAGGCTGAAGAATTGATACTTATGAACAATTTCTATGTATACGTAGAAACTGTAGTAATGAAATGGATTTTGCTAGCAGGCAGATGAACTAACTGAAAGATTCAGGGCAAGAGGTTATGCAGAGAAACTCCTTCAGGAGACCAGAGAAAGAGTAAATAGGATCCCTAGAGAAACGCTTTTGGCTGCAAAAAGAAAGACACATCTGAGCACATTCCTTGCACTTGTTGACTGAGTGCAACTAGCTAGCTGGACGCACTGGCAACATAATATATCAAATTGGCAAATTCTACAACGTGATCCAGATATTAGTGCTGGGGTGGAGTCAAACCTAGGGTCACTTTCACCAGAGCCAGAAACATAAAGGATAGACTGGTCCACAGCAGGATGGAGAAACTTAGCCAAAAGACAAGGGTACTTGGTTGCCAAAGCGCCCAGCTGGTTTCTATAAATGCATGAGGTGCAACATTTGTAAACATGTCACTAACAGCAAATGTTTTAACCATCCAGCATTAGAGAATACGGTAGTGAACATACGTGAACTTATAACATGATAATGATGTATGTAGTTTATGTGCTCTGGTGTGATTGTGATCTGGTTTATGTGGGAAAAACTGTTAGACCGCTTAGCAAAGAATACAGGAACATGTTCTGCTCCATTGTATATGCCAAAAATAAACACACCAGTAGGGACACACTTTGCTGAGGTGCATAACTCGGATCTGAGATGTTTGCAATTTGTGGGATTAGAAATGGTACCCCAACCTAAAATGATGGTGACAGATCAAACCTGCTGTTCCAACGAGAGAGCTATTGGATTTACAGGCTGGATAGTGCTAAACCTGCAGGTTTAAATAAAAAATGGGATTTGAAACCATTTTTGATTAAAAAGTAACTCTGTGTATAAGTAAAGACATCATGCTGAATTTTCTGTGAAATATGTTATTAATTTAATTTTTCTCTTTTATCTCTCTCTCTGTTTTTTCAGGTTTCATCACTTTTGGTGCCCGAACCCCATGATTTTTCCTGACTATTCTGGTCTCAATTGCAAGGAGGTCCCAGTACTTGGAAAATCTCTCAAAATAAGAGTGTTACCTTGAAAATATGCAAGAGTTGCCTTGGCATACAACGTGGTTTGGGCACCTTTTCTCTTTGCTCTATCTTTAATTAGACTGCACTGAATGAATGATAATATTATGTTATAATAAGATTATAGAGCACCTACTAGAATGTATTTAATTTTGCAGACAGTGTTGGAAAATAATCTGCAATGTGTACCAATAGAGTAGCTTTACAATGTATAGATTAAAAGTACTGGAAAATAGTCTGAAGAATAATTTCACAATGTATAGACTAAAGAGCCTTGTCTGCTTGAGATTTAAAAGATTTTCTGTGGTGCCATCTAGTGGTGCGAGATAGAATTTCAGTTCATTTTAGTTTTAATTGAGCACGCAATTCTAATTGATTTAATTTGTTGAATGTATATATAAACTATATCCTCATTATGAGCTCCACCCCGAGGAAGATTCTTTTGAATTGAAGCTCTGGGAGCTTTTTGTTTGTCTTTACTGGCCATTTGCCAGGTTGTGGAATAAAATTCCACTTACGTGATACATTTCCTTGGTTAAAATTATTCATTCATGTGGCCCCAGTGCAGGTTTCTATCGAGATATAAGTTTAAGGTGAGGGGCAGCCTTTTGAACTGCACCAGTCAGAATACACGGAGATAGCAAGGAGCAGCACCATTCCTTTCTGCCCTCGCTGCTGCCACTGGTTTTATCAGCTAGCCTGAGAACTATCAGAAATAGCAGAGCAGTGGAGCAGACTGATTAGTCTGAGAATGTGTCTGCTTTGCTAGTTGCTTGCTCTGCTTCTGTTTACTGTCTGTCTGCTTTGCCTCATACTGTCATACACAACACCTCTCCTCTGTATCTCTCCCTAGCTTAATATTCCTCCCTTTATTCCCCCCCAGATTTCTTTCTGTTCTGCCAGATTCCTTCGCCTTCAGTCCTGACTGGAGAGAGAGAGAGAGAGAGAGAGACCTACACAGTCTCACACTCCTCTCCTCCCTGGCTGCCCCTATTTACTGTTACAGTCCTTTGCAATCCCGTTTTTTTTTGTGGTAGTTAAGAGAAACATAGCTCTTAAAAGAGCTTTTGGTTATTTTTTTGTAAAGTATTTGCTGACCGCGATCGACGGGAGAGAGAGACCCACGCGGTCTCATACACACACACACTCCTCGAGTCCTCTCCTCCCTAGCTGCCCCTATTTACTCACTCCCTTCCCCCCTCCTTTGCAGTCCCTTTTTTTTGTGGTGGTTAAAAGACAAATGTAGCTCTTAAAAGAGCTTTGGTTTTTTTTGTTTTTTTTTTTAAGTAGCACACAAGGGGGAACTATCCTTCGCTATATTGGCTCCCAGCATCTGGAACTCCCTCCCTCACATTAAACTCTCTAAATCCCACCTAGCCTTTAAACTGGGTCTCCACGCCCACCTTGACCGCACTGATGGCTGCTCTTGTGCTGTAACTTGAGACTGACTCCCAGTAGCATTCCTTACCTAAATGACACTTACTGTTTCCCTCCATTGTATAAAATCTGCATGTTCCCACTCACTCCACAACATCGTTAGTTAAAACTGTTATCTTTTCTTTAGCATTTGTCGTATGTCCTTAATTATTATTGTTGTATTATCCAGTGCAAGTAGCTAATGTAAGGGTATTTGTTTACTCTCAGTTTCCACAGAAATATGTCTTGCTTTTGTCAGCAATCTGCGAATTTGTTTTGTTCCCACTTCATGCTGCGCCATGAACAATTGTCACTGATGTTTGTACCTTCTTTGTACCTTGCTCTCTCCTGATTGTACTCCCCCAGGTCATGCCTGAATATAATCAATACTCTTGTCTAGTGTACCTACCCGGTAAACAAAAACCAAATAAATAAATAAATACATATCTGCTTCTGCTGATCGCGATCGTTCAGGCTGGCAGGCAGGCAACTGCTCTGCACGACCTGTCTCTCCATAAATGCAGCTACAGAATGGCGCACTATGCTGGCTCCGCCTCGCCATGTTGTCTGGAGGGCAGGCAAATACTTCATCTAGGGCACCTACTGGTGTGTGTGCCTGCTGCAACCCACCTCCAACAGTGACAATGGACCCTGAAGGCTTGTCTGGCTGAATCTGTGTGCCACTAATTGTAATGGGCACATCAGCCTAGCCTGAGCCTAATCCTCCGAACTTCTCTCCTCCGTGTGTGTTGCAGACAAGCAGTCAGCTGACATGCAGAAGAGCAGACTTGTGATCCACTCTGTGTCTGCGCTACTCTGGCGGCTCCTGCCCCCAAGGAGGAAAAGAAAGCAAAGATAAAGAGCAAAAAAAGGAACTCTGCTGAAATGCCTTAGGTGCCCAAAGAGGCAGGCACTAATCAGCTGTAGGTGTCCTGAGGCAAAAGTGCCTGCCCTGGGGCACCTAAGGTATATGAATTTTGCACCCTGCATGCCAGCAAACAACAACTAGAAAAGTTGGATCATATCCACAACAGAATGGTAAGATTTGTATTGAAATGCAAGTATAGTACTCATCATTGTGTAATATATAGTGTATTGGGTTGGAGTTTGCTCGACCTAAGAAGGAAAGGTATTTGGATTAGTTTAGTCTGGGGCATGCTTAAGAATAAAACACTAAACACATAATAGGGAAATTACATGAACCCAATCATGGTTTAAATTTGAGAAAAAAAGTGGCAAGGGACTTGGTGCAGCCCAAGATTACAAATAACTTTAGCAAAATGACATCTGAGTATAATGCTGCCATTAGTTGGAATGCGCTACCACTACACCTAAGAAACTTAGAATTATCACAAAATAGTTTTAAATTTCAACTCAAACAGGTTCTAAACTTCTGTTGTGAGTGCAGTAGGTAAAGTGTGATAGGTAACTTAAATCAGCTTGTTGAAAGACTGTTGGGCCCAGATATTCAGAGCAGTTCATGCCGTGCAGCTTCACAAATCTCGCCACGCAATACTCAAAGACCAAGGGCTGCGCAGCTAACCTCATTAAGGCCATGGCACAACTATAATGTATTCAGCACAAGTACAGGAGGCGTACCCATGAATATTCAACGCAACGAGATATTCAACCGGGAGCCCATGGCGCAAGTCCGGAGCAAACCCAAGATGCCCCGGCCAGATTTGTTCCTATAAAATCCTGGCTCAAACACATAGACAGCAGATGCGCAACACTGTGCCCAGAGAGCGAGGAAGGGAGAGTGTGAGAGAGAGAGAGAGAGAGAGACACTGAGAGACAGAGAGTGAGAGAGACGGACAGACAGACGGACAGAGTGACACAGGCACCCAGGGAGACACCCACAGTGACGGAGGGATAGAGAGTGCCCAATTCCTAATGGAGGCAGTAATGAGGGGTGTGAGGAGGCAGAAGGAACACCAGCATGGCCGATGAAGGGTGCAGCGGCAGTATGCCCAACACAGGTGGTACCGTGCCCGTACCACATTCGAGAATTACAGTGATACTGGGATAGTGGGCTGATACTGCCTGAACAGGGCCATTCTGAGGCAACTCTGTGAGCTGTACCATGACAAAATGCAGGCACCCACCAGACGTAGTTATGACATGTGTGTGGAGACTAAGGTGACCGTCGTGATGTGCTTGCTCACCATGGGCACCTTCCAAAGGCCAACAGGGGACACCACGGGTATCACCCAGCTGGCCTTGTCCCGCCTCGTCACACAGTTCCTCAACGCTCTGCTGCCACGTGGTTCAGAGTTCATACGGTTCCCCAGCACACAGGCAGAGTGTACAGCAAACATGCAGGACTTCCACAGAGTGGAGCGCATGCCTGGCGTGATCGGGGCCACTGACTGCTCCCACGTGGGCATCCACATGCCACCTGGCCCTGGGTATATTAACAGGAAGGGAAACCCAACCATTAACTGCCAGGTGGTGTGCGATGCCACGCGATGCATCATCAATGACTGCACCACACACCCCGGGAGTGCACATGACGCATTCATCTGGCACAGCTCTGCGCTGTGCCAGAGGTTTGAATGTGGGGACATCCCCACGGGACACCTTGTCGGGGTGAGTAGAGCACGGGACGGGGGCATGTGTGGTACCGCCATGGTGGTGGGGATGGGCAGGCAGGGCGGGCGTGGCGGTGTGGGCAGTGGGTGACAGGGTGAAGGACGTGGAACAGCATAGCGCAGGGCTAACCAAGTCCTTCCCTACACAGCTGACAGTGCATATCCCCTGAGGCGCTAGCTGCTCACCCCCTAACGGAAACCATCATCCCTTGCAGAGGAGAGGTACAACAAGGCACATATCAGCATGCGCAATATCATCCAGCATGTCTTTGGCATGCTGAAAGCGCAATTTTGTTGCCTAGACAGATCAGGCGGTGCCCTACAATACAGCCCATCAAAAGCCTGTGGCCTGTTCCTGGCCTGCTGCATCCTGCAAAACATGGCCATTGACCATGGGATAGCTGTTGAGGCTGATGAGGGCAACAGTAGTGGGGACGACAGTGACAGTAGGCCGAAGGGTGGTGGGCAGCCATCCCCTGATAGACGTGACCCCCGTCTGGCACAGATGGCGCGAAGGCACCGGGACACAATCACCCAAGATCACTTTGGAGAATGCAGGTAGGTGCAGTGCAACACATGCATGGGTCACACAGACCAGCATACCACACAAAGGCATGTACGTGCACAGCGGGAAGCATGCAAGGAATGGGGTGCACAGCAGGGATGGCGCAGGCAGTGGCACACACACACAGCACAGGCATAGGCACGTGCGCACAGACACACACAGGCAGAGGAACATGGCATGGATCAGATGCATGACATAGGCACAACCAGCGCAGAGCTGCCCTCATTGCACCCATCCCACACATCCCAGTAGCATGGCCAGCACACACGGGAGGCATGCGGCACAACACACATGCGCTCCACCACATGTATGCATGCCGCACCACTACCGCCCATGTGTGCACAAGGCAGCAGCAGCAGACAGCAGGCCAGGGCAGCACACACCTCAGGCCAACCGCGCAGTCCCTCGGCCGCCACGTGGGCGGCCACCCTGGGTCAGATCAGTAGATGCTGGCTGCACATCGGCCACAGGGGGTGTGTCAGACGTCCCCCCTGGGGTAGATGTGTGGGACCGTGACCATGTCCTCGCAGGGGTACAGAGGCAGCCAAACAGGCCAGCCCCAGGCATGTCTGGGATGCCTACGTCGGAGCCCAGCATCTGTTGTGATGTAGTCACCAGACGCTGGGACCGTGGAGTGGACAGCACACTGCAGGGGGGTTCTCTGTGCATGGCCATGCCCAGTGGCAGCCAGCGATGCAAAGCCGGCCGCAATGGTACCGGTCATGTGGTCCATTGCCGCCACAATGGCACCGGACATGCAGTCCATAGATGCGGTCGCGGCCTCCTGCATGCAGTGCAGCCCATCCATGATCTGAGCAGTGCCCCTGTCCTGCAGCTCGGCCAGCTGGCGCACCTCTGCCCAAAGTGCCCGCACCTCAGTGGCAAGTAGCGCCTGGTTCCCCATGGATACCCGCAGCAACCGGGTGTGCTCTGCCAGCCACTTGGTATCTTGTGCCTCCTAGCCAGGACGCTGATTGGCTGGGGGTGACCTGGCACGCTGCCCAGCCTGCCGCTCTGGTGGACGCTGCACAGTGGGCCATACAGGGGGTACAGTGACGTCAGGTGCACCGAAGGCAGACTCTGTGTCCTGCTGCCCGGTGGTACCTACATCCTGCTGCTGCCGCCTGTCCGTCTGCTGGGTGGTGCCGGTTACAGTGCTGTTGCCACACCCAACTGCACCTGTGTGGATGGGAGGCGGCTATGTAGCCGGGCATAGCACTGGGCCCCGATGATGCCTGTGAGGCAGGCTGGGCGGTCGTCCACATCGCCTACCATGCTGTCTAGGATCAGGGTGATATCACTGGAGCCGGACCCACACCGAGCTGAGTCTCCGCGACACAGCACATCCAGGCTGGCATCTTTCAGGAAGTCATCCAGGGCCTCGTCTGACCCCAGGCCGAAGAAGTCCACTGGCCCTGAGGTGCTCAGCAGCAGCCTGTCCAGGCCACAGACACCGGTGGATGTTGAGAGTCTGTCTGCACTGGCCGTGGCTGCCGCCTCCTCTGCCCCATCCCCTGCACGGAGGCATGATGGTTCTACAAGAGAGGAAGACATGGTCAGTGGTACGTTGGCGCCCATGTTCCCCCCTGTGCATGCCACTGCTGTTGCTGGCCAGTGGTGTGTCATGACCAGCAGCATGCACACATGCATGTGGTATATGGCACTGCAGCAGGCACACCTGCATGACCTGGCGCACACCTGCCACGTCAGTATGAGTCACATAAGTACCATGCAGTATGATGGGCTGCCACCCGTCTGGAATCCCCTGCCGGGCACACCCTTCACCGCAGTGCGACGGATGGTGGACGCCACTAGCTCCTCCGTGGCCTACAAGGGTGGGTGCAGTGGACAGCCCTCCACCAGTGGCACTACAGGAGGATTGAATGGCCGCCACCTTCTCCTTGATCCTCCAACTGTCAGTCCCGACCTTTTTGCAGCACTCCTGTGCTGTCAGCTGGTGCCTACCATGCAGGTTGACGCAGACCGCCACCTCATCCCACCCTGCCGTCAATTCATGCAGTGTGCCTGTGGCACCGCTCAACAGGGCCTCCCTTCCGAGGTATGCCTCAAACAGGGCATTCAATTCATCCTTTGTAAAGTGGGCCTGCGCTTGCGGCAGGCCCACACCTCCTGCTCCTCCTCATGTCCAGACATTCTGCCACCTGCGAACAGGGACAGCACAGTGTGTCAGTGAGGGCATGGCCCATGTTGCCCTCCGTGGCAGTGTTGTTGCCGGGCCGCCAGTTCCCTAGCCAGCATCCACCTACCTGTAAGGGTGCAATACAGGTCTGTGGCCTGAGATGTTCACTGGCGCCATATGGCACATCGTGATGCAAATAAGCCTGTGCTAACGGTACGCTACGCTTAATGCACCCTACTGCACCACGACTGGCTGATGAGGTCATCTGCATACCACAGCTGAATATCGTGAAACTGCACCGCGTGCAATGGGCTGCGCTGGAGCAACCCCTGTGGTGGATGTCTGGCACATGCGCTGCGTGCTCCTGTAGTGCACATGGCACTGCATGTGTCTATTGCACAACTGTCAGTCCTTACACGATGCCTTGCCATTGAGCATGCGGCAATGGTGGGGCATTGTGCATCCTCAGGCACATGCGTGACGTCACGATCCCTGACCCCGTGTAGCCTGTGGGCCAGGGTGTTGTGTGCATGTCCGGGACTGCGCAATGCACCCGTGGTGCACATCACCGTAATGTGCGGTTTCATCCTTCCGTTTCCAATCGCGCATCCTACACGTGTTGCAATCACGTGCGTGACTGCACCGCCATTCACACCAGCACTGAGGGTTGTTAGCGGCCATGGCACAGGAGAGGACACGAACGGCCAGCAACTGGACAGATGCTGAACTGGTCAATCTTGTTGCAGTGGTGCAGCCCTTTGATGGGCAACTATTCGGCCATGTTCCACTGCAACAGGCCAGGGGCGACGTTTGGGTGCAGGTGGCCACAGACCTGGGGAGATGCACGGGTTTGGCCAGGAGTGTGAAGCAATGTTGCTACTGGTATGGGGACTTGCGGCGCAGGGATCCGGGCGGCTGCAAGATGCAGGCACATGTCCAGCGCGGGGCGGTGCCAGGTAAGTGTGCGCAATGGGCTTGCATGCACCGATGCTCATCAGTGGTGGGTATTGGGCTGCGCAGCACGGTCCGCAACTGGGCTCATCACAGTCCCATCGACAGCCGCACGGCATGCATGGCTGCTGCACATGTTGCAGGCATGGGGGCCACGGGACAGTTGGGGACACCCCATGCAACACGTGGGCTGTGCGGTGGTGGTGGGGGCTCTCCATGCGTGCTTGTGTACTCATGTCCACCTCTCTACATGCTTTCCACAGGGCCAGAGGACCGCAGACGGACTAGGGTGGCCGCGGAAGGTGTAAGGGGCTGCGGAAGGCCACAGGGTGCAGCACCGGATAGGAGCAGCATGGCAGGTAAGTGTGGCCACTATGCCGCTTCATGTCCCTGTTGTATTGCTGTGGGTAGTGGGTCCGGCATGGTGTCCACGGTCATGTGTCTGCGGCTGTGGGTGGCACACCACCCGTTGTACGTGCTAATGATGCACGTACATTGGCGGCGTTGTGCTGCAGCCGGTGGGGGAGGTGCACACAGCCTCCACAATGTGTGCTACACCAGTGCCTGTGCCCTGTGCCCGTGCTCATGGGCACACTGCACTACCTGTCTGACTAGCTGCGCCATTGTGGTGTGCTGTCTGGATGGCTGGTGGCCTCCAGGCACGGGTCCATTGTGGTCCCCAGTGGTGTGTGCCTCGCAGTCCACTGCACGCTGTGGGTGGGCTGGGGTCTTTGGGGCATTGCACTGATTGGCTGTCCCATCCCTTCCTCTAGGTGGTCACATGAATGTTGCTGGGAGGGCTGCATGCCCCTGTATCCGGAACCGAGGGAGGATACTGGCACTCCAGAGGTGACTCCTTGCACTCCAGAGGCGGCACCTGCTAGAGACTCCGGCATTGAGGTGGGTCATGCAGCAGCTGTGGCAGACTGTCAGGGTCCGGAGCTAGAGGGACCTAAAGTGGCCCATGTTGTATATAGCCTCCTTTCCTGCCCCACACCTGTTTCCCATGCTGTCCCACGTCATTCTGTATAGCTCCTGCACCCTGTCCCCTTCCCCCTCCTCCTCCTCTCCCCCTCCCCTGTCCCTGCCCCTTGTTATCTGCCTGTTGCATATGCTCTTTTATATAAAGCTTTGGTTCTGATAAAGGCCTGTGTCCGTGTCTGCTTTGCAGATGGCATGCAGTGCCATGCTACAGATGTGTGGGTGTGGTGCATGCTGCCCCCACAGGGGAGGGTCAGTTCACGGGCTGTGTTCCCATGGGGTCCATGTTGTGTTCAGCCCTGTTTCACAAATCCATGGCGTGTCTGACTGAGGGCTGGCCATGTCTGGTGTGTCACTCTGTTGTCAGTGTGGTGCCCTGTACTGCTGGCTGCGACTGGGAGGGGGCTCTGCAAGGGGTCCTTGTCGTTTTGGGGCATTGTCCGCCTGGTGGCGCATGTCTCCCACTGTGCGCGGGTGCGCACACATGCTTATGGGGGGTGCATGCTTGTGCCATGCGCTGTGGGGGGTTTGTACTTGTGGTGACAGGAACACTGTCACTCTGGTGGGTATGTGTTGCATGTCCCTGCCATTGGCATGCCTGGGGTGGCAGGTCTTTGGCCAGGGGCATGTTCCACGGTTTGTGGGCTCAGGTTCTCTGTGCACCTTCCCCTGGTGCCCTGTGTGCCCTCCGGGTCCATGCCTCCATGTGTATGGGTGCGCCTGCTGTGGGGGACTGTGGCCATTGCCCTATGTTTGCTTGCATATGTGTACCTGCAGCCTGTGGCTCTTGCCCTGCTCATTGGATTTGTGCTCAGGTTTGCGCCGAGCATCCATGGATTGCGCCCAGCGCATCTCTGGTTTGCCGTGGCGCATCATTGCCATATTTATCCAACCTGTGCTGGAGGCGTTTCGGGTGGCGCATCTTCTGAATATGGCTCCCGGCTTGCCCCCACGCATCTGGGTTGTGCTGCGCCGGACTCATTTCTGACTATCCGGCCCACGAAGTTTAGTATTAATATTTTTTATGATTAAATGTTACAAGTATGTCTAAGTGTTTGTCTTCACCTGTTATGAAACAGGTATTGGTCATGTCTTTTGTGATATTAAGTTACATGTATTTATTTTTCCTTCAACGTACAATAATATGTTTTGGCTATGTGATATGTGATGTATTACACTGTTTCATATGTATGCTTACAGGTATACCTTGTAAATAAAGTATAGTTACATAGGAACTTACTGTAACAGTAGATCTTCGAGAGAGGTTCCTTCAGTAGGTCATCCCTTATAGGACTGGCACCACCTGGGGTCATGCCACACGGCAGACTTTTCTAGCAATCCCTGACAGGGGACCGCCCACCCGATGTCACATAACTGACATCAGCATGGCTGTATATAGTGGGCAGTCCCCACGCACGCCCTCCAGTTCTCCCACTGGGAAGAGGCCTGACAGCAGGTAACAGGATTTGGAGACCCTGAAACATAAAATGAGGGAAGGAGGAGGAGAATATGACCTACTGAGGAACCCTCTCGAAGATAGTACAGTTACGTAAGAACTTACGTGAACACTAGATCTTCGAGAGAGGCTCTTGCAGGTAATTACTTATAGGACTGAAGCCGGCAGGCGCCAGGACCCCACGGAAAATTTCTAGTTAGCAGTCTTGGTGGGGGACCGCCCCCACATCAGGTGACCGATGTCATGCGACGTCAGTATAAAGGGGCGGTCCCCCACGCCCACCTTCCAGTTCTTTCCTGCCAAAGGCCAAAAGGCAAGACGAGAGAGAAGTGGATATTTCCCATCCTGGAAAAGGAGCTGAGAAAGCTAAGGGGGATGGAGGGTGAGAAGGTATTACCTACTGCAAGAGCCTCTCTCGAAGATCTACTGTTACGGTAAGTTCTTACGTAACTGTACTATCTTACTTCGAGAGGGTCTTGTAGTAGGTAATTACATATAGAACTGAGTCCCAAGCAGTCTGGAACAAAGAGAAGCTCACGGGAGGAGGAAACTACTCATACACAGATCCTCTGGCTGTGAAGGTCTTAGGAAAGAAGACCTTGCAGAACAGCCAACCTGAAGCCAGCTCTACAGTGAGAGGCAATGTCCAAACTGTAATGTTTCGTAAAGGTATGGACAGAAGTCCAAGTTGCAGCTGCACAGATGTCAGCCGCCGACACATTCTTGAAACAAGCAGCAGAGGCAGCTACACCCCTAGTGGAGTGACCTCTGACTTGACCTAGCAAGGTCTTGTGATACTTGTCATAACAGAAAGTGATACAATGAGCCAACCATTTTGAAAGGCATTGTTTAGAAACAGCATTGCCCTCTCTTTTGTGAGCAAAAGAGACAAACAGTTGATCAGTTTTTCTGAGATCCTTTGTCCTACTGGTGTAGTATCTCAGAATCCGGTGAACATCCAAAGTATGTAAGAGGTACTCCCCTTGATTGGAATGTTGCATAACAAAAGCAGGCAGTTCCGTGGAGTGATTCAGCGTAGATTCTGCTACCACCTTAGGGAGAAACTTATGGTTGGTACGCAGAGCCACACGTTCCTTGTGGAAAATCAAGTACGGGATTTTGCACATTAAGGCCTGAAGCTCAGAAATTCGTCGAGCGGAAGTAATGGCCACCAGGAAGAGGGTCTTCCAGGAAAGGAACTTTAGGTCTGCTGATGCTGCCAGCTCAAAAGGAGGCAGGGTAAGCTTCTCGAGAATGAAATTCAAGTCCCAAGGGGTGGCAGGTGCGTAAAATAAAATTACGCATCTACCGTAATTATGATCTTTCTGTGTACTTCACCATTCATCACAGATGGGTACTGGCCGGAGATCAGGACCCAAGGAGCTTTTTTTTTTTTAAAGGATAGGCGGAGCCGATGCAGCATCGCAGCTGCCCCGAGGCCAACGGACCACGTGGCGCCGAGGCTGGCCGTTAGGTTAGCGCCAACTCCGCCTGCCTACCAGTCTGAGTCGCCGAGAGGTAAGAGGAAGGGATGGAGGGTGGGACAAGAGAGTCCAAGGGACAGAAAAAGGAAGAGAAAAACTGAACTAAAAGGAGAAATAACGACTGAGAGGACAGCATAGAAGAAATAAGACTAAGGGGATTGGGTAGGGGCCCCAATCTCTGGAAGCAGAAGAAGGGAGGGAGGGAGGGAGAAAATTTAGAGAGAGTGAGAGGTAAAGGATCCGAGACCCTTGTCCGTCACCAGACTGTATAGGAACTGCAAGGAGTAGCAGTCTCTGCCAGAATTCAAGGCACAGAATAACTGGCAATACCCCAAAAGCAGAGTCGGCTATTCTGGAGAAGGACAGGGTACAGGGACTCAGTACTCTCTCTGAAAGATATTTGGTGAAAAAAGGGGATTTTTTTTTCAAACAGTTAGATGGGACCAGAAGGATAACAGAAGGAGGGCAACCACCAACTCCCACCCTGTCAGGGTGGAGATATGTAGTAGAGAAGGAGTGCCACTCGAGCTGTACCCCTTACGGGAGAAAATACCCCCTGTATGGCTCCCACTTTACCCCGCCAAAGAGAGGGTAGGCACAGAGGAGGGGGACCCAGAGACTGAGGCCCCAGGGGATGTATGGCGGATTAGATGAATGGTGAAGATACAGAAAGATCATAATTACGGTAGGTACGTAATTTTTATATCTTATCTGTGTCAATCTTCACCATTCATCACAGATGGGTGAGTACCAAGCCCCCCCGAAGGGGGTTGATTCATTGAACCCTAAGGGACAGAGTCCCTTAGCCCTCAGTGGGTGACACACTAAGGGGGGGAACCTTCTAGGCTTGAGGAGGCCTGAGAGTGGGGAGAGCGAGACGGGTTCCCCCCGGAGGGGGAAGGAAGTTGCCCCAACAAACGTCGTCTCGCCCTACGGGAGAAGAGGTAGGTTCCCTGGTGAGCGGAGCAAATCACCCACCGGGCCAAGGGTCACAACCGAAAGACGGTTGCCACACCGATCTCCTGGTGCAGACCGCTGTCCCTCAACCCTAGTAGCTACCTCACTGTCGTCGTAAGATGCCCTTGCTTGGTGCCTTGCTAGCTCCAGGCCACGTGCAGAGAGCGCAATGGCTTGCCTGGTTTGCTCCGAGTCAGGCAAAGCAGCTAGGATCTGACCTAGCGCGGACCACAAGAACCTGTTGTAGGCTGCATAGTGGGCCTGATGAACAGAAATGGAGAGAAGTAACCGTGCAGAGTAGAAGGTCCTCCTCCCCCAGAAGTCAAAATCCAAGGAGTCTTGATCTGGGGGTCGGTCATGGTGGAGGGCGCGGAGCCCGTCAGGGGTGTCCAAGTGCGTCAATCCGGACTGCGGATGAGGCATAGAACCTGGAGACCCCAGGGGAGCGCAATACCTCTGGCTGAGGTCCCTAGGGGCAGGAACTCCGGAGAAGGGCCTCTGCCAGAAATGCAAGGATGCCTCCCGAAAGGGAGTAGGCCAGGGCGGCACCACAAAGGTGGCCCCACCAAAATCGCCTAGGAAGGCGTGCGCCGCATGCTCAGAATTGCTAACAGACAAGGGAGAAAGGTGAAGGTCCTCCATCATCCTCACGAGGAAACGCTGGTACTCAGAAAGATCAGCGGCCGGAGAGATATGGACAGAGGGTTCCTCTCCTCCAGAAGAGGGGGATGAGGAGCTGGAGGTCACGATATGTTCCGAGGGTGGCCGCACGAGGGGAGGTTGGAAAACCTGGCTGTCCATAGCCCTAACGTAGGCCGGGAACCAAGCAGCCACCGCTCTGAACTGCTCCCAGGTGAGAGGGCCGCTAGGACCAAGAATGCCTGGGAGCGCTGGAGAATGTGGCAGAGGGATAGGGGCAGAGCCGAGAGAAGAAGTCGGCTGACCTCCGCCAGGGCTAAGGAGCGAACCATGGACACCCGAGGAGGGTGTCCTGGAAGACTCCACAGCCGACAGCTGTACAACCACGTTGGTACCGCCGAGGCTGTGCCCAGAAGAATCCCCCCAGTGAGGCGACCGGGGCCGTATAGGTCCAGAAGGACGGCCCCCTGCCTCCAAAGAATGGGACCCCCTCAAGGAACTGGAAGGGGAAGGGTGGAAGTCCGCACTTCGGCTTCATCCAGGGCCCGGGTGGACCCCAGAGAAAGGCCAATGCGCCAACCCCATACCCCTCGACCCCTCAGAGTCCGAGAGGGTCCTCGTTCCTGAGAGGGCCAGCCTAGGTAGCTGGCAGCTCTGGGCTGCCCCCGAAAGGGAGACCCAGGGAACAGCACCCTCCCCTCCTGTAGGCTTCCCGATGGGCCCCAAAGTTGGGCAATCAAGACACACTACTGGAGGGGGTACCACCGCCGAGGGGTCGAGGAACCCCCCAAGGCCAGGTTGCATAGTAATGGTGGCACGCACAATAGCCTGCTGGTCAGTACCACTGACCCTAACCTCGGGAACTACCTGACGCTCCTCAGAAGGGGGCTGGCTATGACTCATCGTCGAGACCACTGGCTCGGTCTCCTCCGCAGACAACCCCGAGGGGTGTGACTGCCCGTCCGACTCCAAGCCTGACTCTGACCCCGAAGAGGTAGAGTCTGAGGCCCTAAGCCAAACGGTAGGATGGCGGGTGAAGGCGATCTTGCCAAAGGGCCTGGCAGCCAGAGTAGTGGCTGCAGGCGGCACCCGGTATTCTCCACAACCCCACAAGTGGGCTGACAGAAGGCGCCAGGGCAGCCGGGCCAAAGGTTCAGAGTTAGCCAGCCGCGAAGGCCGTTAAGTCCACTGGCACCGGGCGGTACTAGGGACAGAGACGGCGCTGACGGCAGCCCCAGTTACGACTCGGGCGCCAACGACATCGTTAGGTTCTCGGCGCCGCGAGCGGCACCGAGGACCGGTGAGCCGACGGCCCCGAGGGCAGACTCGGAGCCGAACACGACACCGCTAGGCCTCGGCGCCGCGCCCACTGACGACGTGCCCCATGGCGTCTTATGGCGCCAACCGAGGCACCGAGGGACGGGCGCCGCAGGCGAGAGAGCGACTTAAAGGCTACGCTGAATCAGGGCCACGGTGCCGCGAACTGCACCGGACAGGGCCCACGGGCGCCGAGAGATGAGTTATCGATTTTCGGCGCTTACAGGCCCACGGCGCCGCAGATCAGCGCCAAGGCCCCTTACGGCACCAACCAACGGTGTCGAGGATGGCGCCGACCCGGGCGCCCGAGCCACAGGAGCAACACTGGGAGCCTTCACCCCGGCGGGCGACTGCCGAGCGGCGCTCCCGCCCGCCTCCCGGGAGAGGCGGACGGGCTCCTGCACCGGAGGAGCTCGCAATGGCCAGGCTGGCAGTAGCCGAGGCCTCCTCCTCGTCCGGGAGCAGAACCGGAGGGGACCCGGAGGAAAGGCCGAGAGAGCACGGCTTGCCCAACGAGTGTGAACCCTACCCCGAAAGTCGGCGGAGTCGCCTGACTTTAAACGCTGGCTGTTCGAGGACGCCGCGGTCCATGGAGAAGCAGGCTGCCATCAATCCATGTCGTGAAGCGGCCAAGACACGCGAGACACCAGTCATGCTGGTCGGTAACGGAATACCAGGCGGCCGACGGGCACCGACACATAGGGGGCCGACCAGCCTTGGAAAACTTCTTGCCCCCCAACCGAGACATGACCTATGGAAAAAAACACCAAAAACAGACTCGACGTCACAAACTTTTAAATAAAAAGGAAAGATCTTAACGGCGACGTCGAGTAGAGGCAGAACCCAGAACTAGTAAGACCGACGGACTTAAACGTCGCAGTAAAGGCTGACAGGCCTAATTTCTTCTTTCAACAGCTTCCCACGAGGCGCACCTCGACGGCGGGAGACGAAGAACTCAGGTGGTGGAGCGGAGTCAACGAGCCTAACGGCCAACCCTCCAGCCACGAGTACGCCGGCCTCGAGGGCGGCGCCGATGCTGCCGGGTTCGCTCATCCCTTTTAAAAAAGTTCCCGCTGGGTCCTGATTCTCCGCCAGTACCTATCTGTGATGAATGGTGAAGATTGACACAGATAAGATTAAGGAGTCTCAAATGAAGAACCCCTTTAAGGAAGGTCTTAGCGACTTCCAGCTGCGCAAAAGATCTGTCCCCAAAAGGAATATGGTGAGCAGAAATAGCCTTCAAAGAGGAGTGACTGAGACCCAGGTCGAAGAGGTGACGCATGTAATCCAGGAGCCTCCTGACAGGGCAGGAGGATGGCTCAAAAGCTCTGGAAGAGGCCCAAATGGAGAACCTTTTCCATTTCATGGCGTAAGTGGAACTAGTGGAAGGCTTTCTGGCCTCCACAGAATCTCCGCCACTTGTGCCGAAACTCCAAACCGGGTTTAAATTATGTCTGCAGGAGCCACGCATGCAGCTGAAGGGATTTGAGTCCTGGATGGACCAGTGTCCCCTGATCCTGGGTCAACAAGAGCTGCGATAGAGGAAAAGGAAGAGGAGGTTCCTCTGAATACTGCTGTAGAAGAGAGAACCAAACTTGCCTAGGCCAGAACAGAGCAATGAGGATCATGCGAGCTCCTTCTGAACAGAGTTGTGTAAGACCCTGAATCAACGGGATGGGGGGGCATAGATGAATCTACCTTCCAGTCTAGAGACAGGGCGCCTTCCAAAAACCCGCCGCCTGGAGCGAGCGAGCAGAAGACGGGAAGTTTTGCGGTGAGAGGAAAGGCAAACAGGTCTACCTGAGGGGTTCCCCAGCGTAGGAAGACATTGTCTACTACCCCCGATCCAGTTCCTATTCGTGAGCTTGGGCAGACGACCGGCTGAGGTGGTCCGCCAATGTGTTCTCGACCCCCGGAACATGAGCTGCCGTGAGGTGAATGTTGTGAAGTACTGCCCAATCCCAAACCCACATCGCTTCCCTGCAAAGAGGGTAGGAATGAGTTCCTCCCTGTTTGCTGATATACCACACTACACACATGCTGTTGGTCTGGACAGCCAGATGACCGGGAAACAGATACAGATGCAGAGCTTGTTAAGGCATACAGCACGGCCCGTAGCTCAAGCACGTTTATGTGGAGAGTCTGCTTGAGTCTGAACCAAGAGCCCTGGGTCCGTTGAGATCCCAAGTGGGCTCCCCAACCCTTGCCCGAGGAGTCTGTTGTTAGAGTTTGGGAGGGGGGAGAAAGACAGAAGGAACCCCTGGCAAAGGTTCTCCTGAACCACCCACCCTTGCAGGTCCCAAACCATCGGAGAGGAGACCCGGATCTCCCGATCTAGGTCATCCACCAATTGATCCCACTGAGACCGAAGCATCCACTGAGAGATTCTTATGTGGAGCCGAGCGCGAGGCAACGTCGGAATGGCAGCCGCCATGAGCCAGAGGAGGTGAAGGACTGACCTGGCAGAGACCCACCTGTGGCTGGACAACAGGCTGGCCTGAGCCTGAAGAGTGGCCACCCTGTCCAAAGGCAGGAAGGCCATACCGGAGGTCATATCCAGGATCGCCTCGATAAACTGGAGTCTTTGGGATGGGGTCAAATGAGACTTGGCCTGGTTGATGGTGATAACCAAACTGGTGGAAACCTGCAGGGTAAGGGAAAGGGAGCTCAGGAGGTCCTCCCTGGATGGTGCCGCCAGGAGCCAGTCGTCCAGGTACGGGAAAACCTGAACTCCCTGGGTACGCAGGTGAACCGCTACCACAGAAAGGCATTTGGTAAATACTCAGGGAGCCGAGAAGAGACCAAATGGGAGGGCCTTGAACTGGTAGTGGTCTCCCTGAACAGAAAACCGAAGGTATCCGTGGTGGGACGGGCGCATAGGGATATGCAGGTAGGCGTCCTGAATGTCCAGAGCGCACAGCCACTGTCCCGGCCGAAGGAGGGGCAGAAGGCCCTGCAGAGAGAGCATTCTGAACCTCTTGTGCTCCATGAACAAGTTCAAGGAGCTGAGGTCTACAACTGGCCTCATATCGCCTGATTTCTTCGGAACCAGGAAGAAATGGGAATAGTAATCTGTCCCCTGGAGATGGAGAAGGACGGGTTCTATCGCCGCCTTCAGAAGAAGGGCGGAGATTTCTTCCCGAACCAGAAGAAGGTGTTCCGGGGAGTAAGATGACCTTGGAGGGGGTTTTCTGGGAGGTTTCTGAAGAAACTCTATTGAGTGTCCTTCCGCTATCAGCTAGAGCACCCAAATGTCAGAAGTGATCCTCTCCCTAACCTGGCAGATGCAGGGAGAACCTCCCTCCTACCGGTTCCACTGGGAAGCCCAGAGGCTGTGGGAGAGGAAAGGAGTCAGGAGGTGAGAGGCAGCGCTGCGGCTGCAGCTCCCGCTGCCCGCTTGGGTGGGGGTGGGGACTTCAAGAGTCGGAGGGGCCCAACGCTTGTTGGCCCGCTTCCCTTGGGGTTTCACCTTGCCTGCACGCTTGGTAAAAGGGACAGCGCTGAGGCTGAGGGGCTCTGCACGTGGAGTCGACTTCCTTGAGAGCAGTGCCCTTCTCCCACAGGCTGGTGATGATATCCTTAACATCACCACCGAACAGCACCGAATCCCTGAAGGGCGCATCCTGGATAGCGGACTGCATTTCCGGGACCAAACCTGACACTCAGAGCCAGGCATGACAACGCAAACTTACGGCGAACACCAAGCTCCGTCCAGCAGCGTCCACTGCATCGTAAGTAGCTCGTAGCATGTGCCTACTGGCTGAACGAGCAGAATGGACCATGTCTGCCACTTCCTGTTTGGTCTGCGACTCAGGAAGGGAGTCCAATTTAGCTTCCACCTCACTAAGGATGGCCTTCTGATAATCCCCCATATGAACAACGTAGCTCATGGCCCTAGTACCAAGAGTGGAAGAAGAGAAAACCTTCTTCCCATACTGGTCCAGAAGGCAGGATTCCTTATCGAGTGGAGAAGAGCTCAAATGCTTTGGGTTGGCTGTACGACCGTGAGCGGCGCTGATCACGACTGAGTCAGCCTTGGGGTGTGAAGTAAGAAAATCAACACCCTCCGGAGCCTGATACGCCTGTCCACCTTCCTCGGAAGAGGGGCTATGGTCGACGGTTGTTTCCAGATGGTGGAAACAAGGCCCGCGTGAGGCTTGATGCAGGGTGGAACCAAGGTAGGAGCGACCTCGGGCAGATCCAGATGTGCAGCCAGCTTCTTCCACTGTGGATCTGGCTCTAAACATTTCCACTGATGCAAAGACTGGATCTTTCGTAGCAACTCCGTGAAGGAAGGATCTTCCGGAGGGGACTTCGGAGGAGTCCTAGGCCAGGGCTTGTCCGGAGTTCGTGGCTCGTCATCAAAGTCAGAATGTTCGTCGGAGTCGTCCGAGGAAGTAGGAGGAGACGAAGACCCCCTCCCCACTGGAGGAGGAACGGACTCTCTCGAAGTTCCTGGGTAACGGCCACCCCCGCCTTGGAACCGGAGAGGACACTCTGGTAACAGGAGGGGGGAGGGCCCTCGCCCTCGACGATGGGGGTCTGGAACAGGTCCCGCATCAGAAGGCTGCTCTCACTTCCTTGGTGAGCTGAGCTCTGGCCTCAGCCCACCAGGAAGCAGAGTCTCCCTGGTCCACGCGGCTGAGGGGTGTGGGGAGGCGGAGGGGATACGGATATTGGGGATATCCGATGGCGAGTATCCATACCCCGACGGGCGGGAAGCCCGCGCCGGGTACTGAGGCACCGGATACCGCGGTCCCGGTAAGACGGCGCTGGATAAGACGGCCCATACCCGAAGCCAGGGCTCCGCCGGAGCAGAACGCCTGGAAACAGCCTCACAGGCGGACCAGGACAGGATTCGCGGGCGGGCGGGTCCAGCATTTGGGAGAGGAATGTCACCCAGCATCGTGCTGGCGTCCAGGGGTCCGACGTCAGGTCGTCCGGCCCAGCAGGAGGGAGACGTGATGGGAGCGTGCCTGCATCCTCCGAATCGCCCGGGGAAGGAGGATTAAAATCCCTGGGGTTTAACTGAGGAGATGCTGGGGCCTTGGAAGGCAGTGGCGAACGCTGCGGTGAGCCAGTGACGGCGGACTGAACGTCAGGGTCCGGCGTCGGCTCCAGCACCACAAGACCGTCAGAGGGGCTGACAGACGCCTTGCTGGCGGGGTCCAGGCAGACATCGGAGGAGCCGTCATCCGACTTAGAAGAATCGGCGCCCAAGGAAGGCCGTGAAGGAGCGGCAGCCTTGTTGGGCGGCTTAGAGACCATGCGCTGCCCCGAAGGGTCGAGCGACTTAGCAGCCTTTCTCCGGGCGGGCGTCAGAGGAGCTGATGTCCGGCTTACTGGAGCCACTTGCACCGGAAGGCTGCACGGGCGCGCCTTGCCGAGTAGAAGCCTCCTTTGACCCAGAGGCTCCCGAAGGGCCCGAGCACGAGCCAGACGGGAGGGTCGACGCCGTCTTGGAGTGGTCCCACGGGGGGACGTTACCTTGAGCACGGTGACTCCAGCAGAAGTCACGGTGGCCGAGTAAGAGAAGTCCCGGTGCTTCTCCTTGTCCTTCTTTTTACGGTGACCCTCGGGCGAAGTGGAGGCCTGGCAAAGCTTCTTCAACTCCTTCTCCATGGAGGTCATTTTCTTCATAAGTATGTGGGCCTCCAGGGACTGCTGCCTCCGTCTGCGGGTGGCGGCGTTGAATTTGAAGCAATGCTGGCACTTCTCCACGGGGTGATCCGGGCACAGACAGAAGAGGCACTGGCAGTGTCTGTCCTTGTGCGGGAGTTGGGCGCCGCATGAGTCGCACTTATGTTTGTGCTCAGAGGGAGTAGGGGACGACATACACTGCACAAATCCTGACAAAAATTAGAAGAAATCTAAGAAAAAACGGCGGTAACACTACCGATGACCGACTGACGAAGCAGTGGAACTTAACTGCGAGGCGCTTTCGCAAGCTAACGGCGGGAAAGAACTGGAAGGCGGGCTTGGGGGACCGCCCCTTTATACTGACGTCGCATGACGTTGGTCACCTGACGTGGGGGCAGTCCCCCGCCAGAGACTGCTAGCTAGAAATTTTTCCGTGGGGTCCTGACGCCTGCCACCTTCAGTCCTATATGTAACTACCTACTGCAAGAGCCCTCTCGAAGTCTACTGTTACGGTAAGTGCCTACGTAACTGTACCATCTTACTTAGAGAGGGTTCCTTGAGTAGGTCATCACTTATAGGACAGAGTCCCAAGCAGTCCCTCCAAAGAGAGACTAAGAGAAACTAGGGAGGAGAAAAGATAACTCCAACAGAAAAACTGGAATCCAGAATGGACCCAGTCTAGGACAGAAGGCCCTGTAACACAGCTAGGCCGAAACCAGCCCTCCACCTAGAAGCAATGTCCAGACTGTAGTGTATGGTAAAGGTATGGACAGAACTCCAAGTGGCTGCGGCACAGATTTCAACCGCAGAGACATTTCACAAAAAGGCAGCAGAAGCAGCCATGCCCCTAGTAGAATGACCTCTGATGGTACCCGGAGAGGTTTTCATACTTCTGGTAACAATACCTAATGCAGTTAGTCAGGTGGGCGCATGGGGAAGGGCACACCCCATAATGGCGATTAGTCCCCGTGAATCCCTCACGGTGATGGGAGGGCACGGCGACCAGATTGGGGGTGGGAGAAATGGGAGACAAGATGCAGCCATGTACGCACGGGATGCGGGCACGCAAGCGTGGGCTGGGAGGGGCGGAGGAGCTGTAGGGGTGGTGCTGCGGTGGGCTGCCCAGCTCGCCATGGCATCGGGGTTGGTCTGTAGTTGGGGTGGGTGAGGTACTGTCTGGGTCTGGGCGCCAGCGATTTTTATTCCTCCCGCCCGAACCTTTAATTTAACAAGTTTTCACCCCACCCCACCCCCAGAGTTGAAAACTTTAGCAGGGAGGCGAAGCCTCCGCATGGGGGGGGTAGGAGGCACAGCCCCATAGAAAACACTGAAATATATGTCCCGCACCACTGTCCTGTGGTGTGAGGGTGTCAGAGTGCCAAAATGTTTTGGCACTCTGATCATGTGATAATGGCGATCACCTTCAGGCTTTCGCTGTTATCACATAGAACCATTTGGAAAGGCCCTGCTTAGAAACTGGTTTGCTCTTCGATCTGGGGGCAAAAGAAACAAAAAGCTGATCACAGCTACGGAATTCTTTAGTCCAGTGCGTGTAACACCGAAGAATCCGATGTACGTCCATGGTACGGAGGAGTGTCTCACCTCTGTTAGAGGGGGACAGACAGTACACAGGAAGCTCTACTGATTGGTTCAGCATGGCTTCTGACACCACCTTGGGAAGAAACCTCGTATTCGTTCTGAGGACCGCCCGGTCCCTGTGGAAAATCAGATAGGGCTCCCTACCAACCAGAGCGTGAAGCTCCTAAATCCTCCGAGCTGACGGATGGCAACCAGGAACAATACCTTCCAGGAAAGGAAGCACAAATCACAGCTTATAGCCGGAGGAATGGTGAGCTTTGCAAGACGAAGTTCAAATCCCAAGGAGGAGTTGGGCCAGGATGGGGGTTTCAGATGGAGAATCCCTTTCAGAAAGGTTTTCAAGACCTCCAACTGAGCCATGGGTTTACCATCCACTAGCTCGTGGTATGCCAAATAGCCGAAAGGTGGACCTTCAACAAGAATATGAAAGACCAGAGTCTGACAGGTGAAGGAGGTATTCCATGACCTGAGGGGCACAGCATTAGAAGGGGTTCCAACCTCTTGGCGCCCAGATGGAAACCGCTTCCACTTCATAGTATAAGTGAAATGAGTAGAGGGTTTTCTGACTTCGATGAGGACCTGAGCAATCCGGGAGGAGTCCCCAAAGCGAGAGATCGCTATGTCTGCAGGAGCCATGCATGAAGATGCAAAGTCCTGAGCCCCGGATGTAGCAATCGACCTTGATCCTGAGTCAGGAGGTCGTGAGTCACTAGAAGTGGAACCGGTGGTTCTCAGGAAAGCTGTTGCAGTAGTGGGAACCAGATCTGTCTCGGCCAGAGAGAAGTGATGAGAATCATCTTGGCTCTCTCTGCTTGGAGTTTGAGGAGGACCCTCTGGAGAATGGGAAATGGAGGGAAGGCATACAAAAATTTCCCTGTCCAAGAGAGAGACAGCTCGTCGGGCCAGAAAGCACCATGCCCTGGAATGAGCGAGCAAAAACTGGGAAGTTTTGCGTTGAATTTGGAGGCAAAAAGGTCGATTTCCAGATGCTCCCAATGTAGGAAGATGGATTCCACCACTTTCTGATGTAATTCCCACTCCTGAGCTAGGGTCCGAGATCTGCTGAGACTGTCTGCCTGGACATTTAATATGCCTGGTACGTGCATGGCCACGAGGGCCAGATTGTGCTGGACCGCCCAGTTTCACACCCGCATTGCTTCACTGCACAAGGGATACGATCAGGTTCCTCCTTATTTGTTGAGATACCAAACTACCGACATGTTGTCCGTTTGGACCAGCAGAGATCCCTTGGGAAGGAGGGTCTGTAAGGCCTGTAAGACATACAGGACCACCCTCATCTCCAGAACGTTGATATGTAACATAGTCTCCAAGCTGGACCACAGTCCTTGGGCTTGGTGCTTCCCTAGATGTGCTCCCCATCCCATGTTCGAGGCATCCATGGTCAGGGATGCTGAGGGAGCTGGGTTCCTGAAGGGAAGACCCAAAGAAAGATTGCAGGGATCCCTCCACCAAAGCAGTTCTTTCTGAACCGCTGAGGAGACCAGCACCGGATGGTCTAGGTCGTCCAGGAGTTGATCCCACTGCACGCGCAAGGACCACTGAGTGACTCTCGTGTGGAGCCTCACGAGGGGAACAGTAGTGACAGAAGCCACCATCAGGCAGAGAAGGCACAGGATCTCCTGGGCTGTGATGTTCCTGGAAGAAGCCACTTTGGAAGCCTGACAGATCAGTGTCTCCACCCTGTCTGAAGGAAGGAAGGCTGGCAATGGACCAGTATCCAAAACTGCCCCAATGAACTGAAGTTTCTGGACCAGGGTCATAGAGGACTTGGGAATACTGACAGTAATCCCAAGCCTGTTGAATAGATCCAAAGTGAAAGAAACAGTCTCTAGTAAAGAGTCCCTAGTCGGGGCTGAAATCAGCCAGTCATCCAGGTAAGGGAAAACCGTAATGCCCCTGCAGCGTAAGAAGGCCGCAACCACTGCCAGGCACTTGGTAAACACCTGGGGTGCTGAGGACAGGCCAAAGGGGAGCACTCGGAACTGGAAGTGTTGCCCCTGGAACTGAAACCGCAGGAACCAGCGGTGGCTGGGGAAGATGGGGATGTGCAGGTAAGCATCCTGCATGTCCAGAGCGCACAACTAATGGTTCTCCAGAAGGAGTGGAAGGAGACTCTGGAGAGTCAGCATCCAAAATTTTTTGTACTCGACAAACTGGTTTAAGTTGCTTAAGTCGAGTATGGGTCTGAAATTGCCCGTCTTTCTGGAACCAGGAAAATGGGAGAAACCCTTTTCCTCTTGCCGGAGGGGAACGTGCTCATTGCTTCCCTTGAGCAAGAGACTGTTCACCTTTATCGGACAAGAAAAGCCTGATCCCTGAGTAGGAGGATCTTTGTGGAGTTTCTGGAGGAAAGTCTAGAAATCTTATCATGTGTCCAACGGACACCAGCTGCAGGACCCATTCATCGGAGGTGATCGCCCTCCATTCCGCTGGCGGCAACCTCCTCCCACCTGCTCCCGTCGAAGATTGAGGAGGCAGTGGGGATGGGAAGTCAGGAAGTGGCTGGACGTTCAGGGGAAGGACCCCCTGCTCGTCTCTAATTCTTGGAGGCAGGAGCGGTGGCAGTACCCAAGGCCTTACACTTTCCCTGGTGGCATGCCGGGGGCTTGCTTTCTCTGCCTCCGGGTCCTTTTCCGAAAGGGCTGCTGTTGTTGGGCGCCTGATCAGTACATGGACCTCACCGACCTGAGGGCAAGACCTCTGTCCTGCAAGTCAGTGATAATGTCCTTGGTGTCTCCACCAAACAATACCTAGCCCCTGAAGGGGGCATCTTGAATCACCGACTGGACCTCATTAGAAAGTCCAGAAAGGCGAAGCCAATAATACTGTCTAAGGGCAACGGCAGATGCCGAGGTGCACACCACAGAATCGACCAAGTCGTATGTGGCATGCAAAGCATGCCTTGAAGAGAACTTGGTGAGGCGAAGGTCCTTGACAAGTTCCTCCTTTAAGGACGAGGGATCCATGGCCTGGACCCAGGTCTCTAACCTGGCCAAGGTCGCTTTTTGGTGGGACACCATATGGGTCACATAGTTAAGGGACCGAAGGGCGCATGTGGCCGAAGAGTAGATCTTTCTCCCAAACTGGTCCATCTGCCTCGACTCTTTGTCCGGAGAAGTGGTGCTTATGTGCTTGGGAGTGGTGGAGCGTTCATAAGCAGCAGAAATGACAACAGAGTCAGACTTAGGATGTGTTTTCAAGAACGGGGCATCCTTCGGCGCCCGGTAAAGCAGCATCTGCCAGATGGTAGAGGTGAGGTCCTGATGAGGTCCAATCCATGGAGGAATGGGGACCGGAGACAGAGACTCGTAAGTCCAGATGCTGGGCGAGTCTCTGTCTCATAGGGTCTTGATCCTCTGACTCCCAGTCAAAGAAATCCTTCCTGGACCTCAGGAGGTCCGAAATGGCAGAGTCCTCTGGTGGGGATTTCGGGGAAACCTTGCCTGACGGCCTTCAGGCTCCTCCAGCACCTCCTCCAGAATCGCCGACCCTCATCATCATTGTCGCCTGCCCTTCGCCAAGACGGTGACGGATATCTGGGGTGAGACGTCCTGACAATTTCTTCCCGAGACATGCACAGTAGCTACAGAAGAACTGTTCGGGAAGGGGACCTGGGAGACCTTAGAGAGGGAGTCTTGTCTCCAGGTCCGACACAAACTCAGACCGAGCCGCCTGCCACCAAGACTGAATCAAAGTCTTGAAATCCGGTGCAACCGGAGGAGGTGGAGGGGGTGGTGGAGGAGTTTGGTGCTGGGGGAGGGGGGGAGGATGTGAAGGAGGTAGCATTACCGGTGGGGGAGGGTAATGATAGCCCTGGAATCCCTGGTAGTGAGAGTAGGGACCGAACCCAGGGTAAAACTGTCCATAGTGACTCCAATCCAGAGGGGGGCCAGCTGGGTAGTGGTCCCCAGGGAACCCCAGCGGGTAGTGAGGGACAGCTCGGGGTCTGGAGTAAACCCCGTCGTCAGGTCTGGCGGCGGGGGTACCCACGTCAGACCCACCGTAGTGTATATAGGCTGGGGGCTGGCGTCAGGACAGCCCACGTCAGGGGGACCGATGTTAGAACTGGCACCACCCGATTTGGCACCAGAAAAGGGTCCAGCGTCGAACAGGGCGAAGAGGCCCTGATGGCAGAACCAGATCTGGCATCGGGGCCAATGGCTGAGGCCGATCGATACGTCTGGCTGAGGGACCGTCATCAGGACGTCCGGCGTCAAGAGTCAGTGGCTGGGGCCGATCGCCAGGTCCCAGGTGAACCACAGTCGTTGGGACATTCAGCGTAGGAACAAGGTTCGCCGGGTCCTCCAGAGGGATGTTGGCCGGAGGCGCTGCAGGGATCCCGCCGGAAGGCGGAGAAGGGGCCTCAACATTAAGGCCTGCTGGCTTAGGAGGAGCCTCCTTCCCTTTAACCCCGAGACGAGAACATGGAGTTAACCCCGTGGAATCAACTACGTCAAGGGGTTCTCTGCTGTCTTCGCCAGAGGTACCCGCCATTGAAGTGGTGTGCAGGGGAGAAGGGAGAGGGACTTTGTCCCCCTGGTTCTGCTGGACTTCAGGTGAGGTGTCGTTAGGCCCCGACGGGGGGAACCACACCTGTGCGGCAGTCAGGGACGGGAGTCTTAGCAGGTGGCATCAGGTGGGCGGGGGGAGCCCCCAACTGGCTTATCGACGGGTGCCGAGCAGGTCCCCACTAGCTGGGGAGCTGGCTTACCAGCTGCCGCGCGGTCCCCGGAGAAGCCGGGGTCGACTCTATCGGCTGGTGCAGTGCAGCCATCGGAGGGGCGACGATCGATTGACCCACTGCGGTCTTACCAGACTTACTCGTCCAATTTTCATGCAGCTGGGCCTGCTCGGCCACGTGTCGTTCATGAGCGCCCTGCTCCACTCCTTGTGCTTCTTCAATGGAGAAGATTTATCTGACGAGGACTCTCTCAAACGGTCCATCTTCTTCTCTAGATAAGCCAACCAGGCTTTCAAGAGATGGGCCTACAAAGCCTGCTGCCTCCTTTTCTTTGTAGCCTGATTGAAGGTCTGGCATTCCAGGCAGGAGGAGACAAGGTGGTCTGGGCCTAGACAGAGGACGCACTTGAGGTGACCATCTTTGTGCGGGATCTGCATGCCACAGGACAAGCACTTTTTCTTAGGTGAAGACATCAATGAAGAGGATGAAAAAAGGAAGAATTTTAGCGAAGGAAAATTCGACGCAAGACACTTTCACGACGATCGCTATATGGAAGTCTGCAATGCGACTGACACGAGGCGACGGTGGGAAAGAACTGGAGGGCGGGCATGGGGACCGCCCACTGTATACATCCACACTGACATCGGTCACGCGACATCAGGTGGGTGGTCCCCCGTTAGGGATTGCTAGAAAAGTCAGTCATGCGGCCCTACGCCAGGTGGCGCCAGTCCTATAAGTGATGACCTACTGAAGGAACCCTCTCAAGGTAAGATATTTTATTACTACTACTACTAGACCATGGTTAGAGGCCCACAAGCAAAACTGATTGTAAGTAACCCTGGGAGAAGGTTTCCTGGCCGCAACCAATACCTCAGCCACTCTCGGGGAAACTCTGAATCGAGCTGTGGCTACATCTACAGGAGCCAAGCATGCAGATTTTATTTATTTAAACATTTGTTCACCGGGATAGGCATGCTGAGCCAAGACTCGTTTCCAGGTGCGACCTGGGAGAGGGGGGAATTGGAGATTACAAACAGTTACATACAAGTCTCATTTGACACAGTCTCACACAAAAGATTAATATACAAGTTAGCCAGCCTTGGAGTGGGTCCCAAGGTGGTAGCCTGGATAAAAAACTGGCTGGACAACAGGACGCAAAGGGTAATAGTAAACGGAGTCCACAGTGAAGAAAGGGGGTAACTCAGCGGGCACCGCAGGGTTCAGATATGGGCCGTCCTTTAATGTCTTTATAAGTGACATTGGAGAGCACCTGGAAGGAAAGGTATGTTTCTTTGCAGATGACACAAAGATCTGCAACTGGGCTGATATACAAGGTGGGGTGGAAAGAATGAAAAGGGACTTGGCAAGGTTGGAGGAATGGTCAAATATGTGGCAGCTCAGATTCAATGCAAAGAAGTGCAAGGTAATGCATCTGGGAAACAAAAACCCAGGGGAAGAGTACACAATGGGGGGTGAGTTAATAACAACAACAAAAATCGAAAAAGACCTAGGAGTAATTATATCAGATGACCTAAAGGTGGGCAAGCAATGTGAGATGGCAGTAAGAGGGCTAGGGGATACTGGGATGCATAGGGAGAGGCATCAACAGTAGAAAACAGGAAGTTGTTATCCCTCTGTACAGACAATTAGTGAGACCCCATCTGGAGTACTGCATGCAATTCTGGAGACCCCATCTCCACAAAGACATAGACAGAGTGGAGGCTGTTCAGAGGAGGGCAACCAAAATGGTGCAGGGTCTGCACCAGAAGACATACGAGGAGAGACTAAAGCAGCTTAATATGTATACCCTTGAGGAAAGGAGGGAGAGGGGGGACATGATAGGAACTTTCAAGTATCTCAAGGGAATTAACAAAGTACAAGAGAGTAGTATCTTTCAGAAGAAGAGATGTGCAAGAACAAGGGGGCACAATTTGAAGATAGAGGGGAACGCTCAGAGGTAATGTTAGAAAGTATTTTTTCACAGAGATGGTTGTGGATGCATGGAACAGCCTTCCTGAGGAGGTTGTGGAGTCAGGAACAGTGGAAGAATTCAAGAATGCATGGGACAGGCATAAGGCAATTTTAGTGGGGGAGTAGGAGGAAGTAAGCTGTTGATTAACTAGAATCTGCAGCTTATCCATCAAGTAGGGAAATGGGCAGACTAGGTGGGCCAAGCGGTCCTTATCTGCCGTCAAATTCTATGTTTCTATGTAAGTACATCATGTAACAGTGATTGCAAATAGGCAGATACAATGGTGTTTAAACATAACAGTCATTGTGGCAAAGGTGACAACAGTTACAGCAAATAAAATCCATGATAACAGAAAAGACATAAACTGAAACATTTCTGGACATGAGACTACTGGGAGAACAAAAACACAAAATAAATACATATAGTATGGTCTAGATCTTGTAAGTGTTGTGGGGTGGAGATACATTACCTGGGGCACTGGCAGGGAGGGGGTGGTAGTAGGCATAGTTGTGCCTGACAAGCTGGGTAGGTCCGGGTGAACCAAAGTGCCCTGCCCTTGCGACAGCAAGTGGGAGGGCAAGGGCAGAGGAATGGAGGTTCCATTGCTAGCTGCTGTAAGAGGGGAACCAAATCTGACAAGGCCAAAGCGTCTATCAGGATCATATCCGTGCCCTCCGCTTGAAACTTAGGCAGGACCTCTGAAGGAGAGGGAAGGGAAGAAAGACATACAGAACCTCCCTGTCCAGCAGAGGGACAAATGCGTCTCACCAGAAAACACCAGGCCCTGGATCGAGCAAGCATAAACTGGGCAGTTTTGCATTGCCAGGGGACTCAAACAGATCAAACTCTTGTCAGCCCCATCACTGAATGAGGTCATCTACCACGGTCTGAAGGAGCTCCCACTCGTGGACCCTTGACCATGATCTGCTTAGCACATCAGCCAAGGTGTTTTGGACTCCTGGAACATGGACCGTGGTGAGAGACAAGCTGTGATCTAAGGCCCAGAACCACACTCTCTTGGCTTCTCAACAGAAAGGATAAGAGGGTCCCTCCTGCTGGTTTTTGTTCTTCTTTATGCTTTTATTCCTCCTCGGATGGGGTGTTACCTATGATCCCCTCCCAATCTGTCTGATCCGCAGCCCCGCACCACCCCAGTATCTGAGCTCGACCCTCCCTCCATTCCTCGCCGCTACTTCACGGGCGGGTACTTACTCCACCACCGTGGAAAGCCAAGGGTCCAGATCTAGGAGAAGCTGTCTTAAGTCGGAGTGGTGCAGCACCGACAGACTGGCCATCACCATCCGAGCTGGAGGATTTTTTGTACATTGAGTTGGTTCCCCACCCCATGTCACGGACGTGCAAGGCATCAATGACGCGCCATGGCTAGCCTCCGCACTGCACGCAGCACGCTGCTCGTGCCATCCCTCCCACAGTGAACTGCCTGCCTGCACCGACCCCCAGTCATCACCAGGAGCCAACACAGCAGCGGCAATCCCACCCCTCCCTCCCGGAGGAGAGCAGTCCCTGGGAGCTCAATCCTCCTCCCCCGGCTGATCCTCCGAGACCTGAGGTCACTCCCAACACCGGGTCATCGGCATAGCGTGGGGTGTGACGTCCACGCCTCAACCCTCAGCACCACTGGGCCGACCCCACCCTCCTGCTTGTTGATGTAGATGACAGACATGTTGTCTGTCTGAAACAAAAGGGGGCCCGCTGGTTGGAACACTTGCAGAGCATAAAGAACAGCTCTTATTTCTAGGATACTGATGTGGAGAGACAGTTCTAATGGGTACCTCGTCCCCTGTGTCTGCTGATCCCAAAGTGGGCTCCCATCCCTGATCCAAGCATCCATCGTTAAAGTCTGGAGGAGGATTCCTCCAAAAGAAGCCTTGCTACAAATTGCTGGGGAGAGCCACCAGAGAGGGACTGAACCACAGCTCTGGAGATCTGGACCGGCTGGTCAAGATCGCCCACCCTTGGTCCCACTGCATCCTGAGGGTCCACTGGGACCCTCATGAAAAGGCATGCTGAAGGAACTGACATGATGGCTCTCCACAATGTGACCCAGAAGCTGAAGCATGGTCTGGCTATGACCTGGCACAAAACTGAGACCTTCTGGGTCAAAGACTGAAGGCGACTGCCCTGTCGGGTGGAAGAAAGGCCTTTCCCTGCACTGTGTCCAGGACTGCCCCTATGTATTGACTTTGGTATGTTCAGAGTAACCCCCAAGGATCTGAACAAGCGAAAGGTATCTGTTAGGGTGGCCAAGAGCCGATCCCTTGTGGCCACTGTTAGGAGCCAATTGTCGAGGTAGGGCTATGACCAACACCGCAAGACACTTTGTGAATACTCGTGGGGCTGAGGAAAGGTCGCCGAAGGGCAGGGCCCGAAACTGCTAGTGCTGTCCCTGGAAGGTGAACCTTAGGAACCCTCTGTGGGCTGGGAGCACCACAATAAGGAGGTAGGCGTCCTGCATGTCTAGGGAACAGAGCCAATCCCCTTGATGGAGCACAGGGATGAGACCCGGCAGGGTCACCATCCAGAACCTTCTGTACTCAATGTAGTTGTTCAGGAGGCTCAGGTCCAGGATCGGGCGGATCCCCATCTTCTTTAAAACCAAAAGAATGGGAGTAGAACCTTTCCCCACTGCAAGGGTGGGATGGGTTCCTATGGCCTTCTTGTCTAGAAGGGTCTGGATCTCCTCCCAAATGAGAATGGCATGGGAGGGGAGTAAGAGGACGGACGGGGTATCCGGGGAATCTGGAGAAATTCAAAGTGTGACCTCTCTCTTGGTTTTGTTTTTGTTTTTTTGTTAACTTCTTTATGCACTCCACTGCAGCTAGAGTACTTACCCCATTTCAGGCAATGTACACTGACGCTCAACAGATCCTTGCGGGAGCCAGCCTCCGCCACACACTGCCGAGGCAAGGAGGACTGCAGCGTCTCATACGGTGGGGCTCCACAGTGAGGGGGAATTGGGAGAAGAGACCGAATCACCCTTAGTCCCCTCACACGACCGCCGGGTTTTGCCTGACCCACCAGATCTGGTCTTCTGTCGGTGGTTGTCATACTGCTGCCAGGAAAGAATTTTTCCTGCATGAGTGTTCCCCTAGGGAGAGGACGTGCAATGATGTCCAACGCATATCGTGCATGCTCCCGTGCATGTACAAAGGTCGTCTTGCCTCTCCCAACCCATATTCTGGCCCGCCAGTACTGCCACCCTCCAGTCTCCACTGGGGGCCACTAGTGCAGCGAAAGGCACCCCTAACCCATCCCAGGGGACGAGAGCAGTCCTCCGGACGCTCAATCCTCCCCGCCCCTGCCAACCCCCGGCAACCCGAGTCCGCTCCCAAACCTGGGTCGCCGGTGTTGCATGAGGTGTGGCGTCCAGCGCCTCAACCCTCAGTGCCACTGGGCCAGCAGCGTGACCTCTCTCTATTAACTGGAGTTCCCAGGCATCTGTCATGATGCTGGACCAACCTTCTAGGTGGAGGGAGAACCGACCCCTGCCACTTCCCTCATGGACGCCTCTGGGGTTGGGGGGTAGGCAAGGAGTCAGGTGTTAGGCCCAGGAGTAGGCAGGGAGGCCAGGCAGGACTTAGCGCTCCGGTATCCCTGTGCACTACTGGACTGAGAGGGAGCCTTACGTTGGAAGGGTCCTCTCTGTTGCTGCCCCTTAGGCTTCTGTCCCCCTTGGTGACAAAATGGCTTTCGTCTCACAGGGAGCGGCTCCGACTTGTACATCTGGTATACAGACTGGACCACTTTGTCCAAATCTTGAAGGGCCATGATCATTTCCTCTGTGTCCTGACTGAAAAGCATCGATCCATGGAATGGGGCGTCCAGGATAGCGTCCTGGAGGTCCTGCCTGAAACCAGATATGCGAAGTCAGGAGCATCTCCTCAAACAAATGCCAGTGGTGGCCGCACTGGCTGTCATGTCTGCTGAGTCACAGGAGGATCTCAGCACATGCTTGCCAACATCAAGGCCGGACTGCAGAACATCCAGTCGCTCCGACTTCTTAGCAGAGTTAGGCTGCCTTTGAATCAGTTCGACAGCCTTCTGCCACAGAGATTTTTGGTACTGCACCATATGTGCCAAAAGATTTAGCGAACGTATGGTGTAGGTGGTCGAAGAGTACACCTAGCGGCCAAATTGGTCCAGGTGCTTAGATTCTTTATCTGGCGGCTGTGAACTTATATGGTGAGGTTGCTTGGTTCTGCCGTGGGTGGCCGTCAGAACCATAAAGTCTGCTTTTGGATGTTCCCCAAAAATGGTTCATTAGTCAGGGTACAATACAGCCTGTCTACCTTTTTAGGAATAGGAGTGGCTGAGGCTGTGGAAGGTTGTCTCCATGCCAATTTGATGATATCCTGAAAAGGAGCCACTAATGGGGGTACCACCAAAGGTTTGGGCTTATTCATGCCCAAGTAGTGGGCAAGCTGCTCCCTTTCAGGGTCCAAATCCTCTGTCTCTCATTGATAAAGGAACTGTATGTGACACATGACATCAAGGAATGTAGGGTTGTCCGAGGTGACCAGGGAGAATCCTCACGAGCATCAGGATGATGAGGAAGAGAGGAAAAGGTGTCCGAGGACCTGAGGAAACCAAGGAGCCCTCCTGAAAGAATCTGAGCAGGGAGACCTCTAGGTGGACCATCAGTGCCAGCTGATGCGGGATCAGCGGCAGTGCCTGGAGGAAGCTGGACGAATACCGTCACAGCCGCGCTCGTGGACCCTACATCCAACGGCTCGCAAAAGGGCTTGGTGGAGAAGGTGATGGTTTCCTGGGTGGAGGAGTTACTTTGGGTGGTCATGCAGCAAACCCACCAGGGTGGGTTTCGGCAAGGGCGTGGGAGGCTCCTTCGGAAGGCAGTCCCTTTAACAGTGTTCCACCAGGAACTAAACAGGTTCCCTACCTCTGAGAGGGAGACCATAGTGGCCCTGAGGGGTCCAGTGTCTGAGGTGGTGCGTCAGGTATCTCAGGCGCCTGCCTCTTGGCTGGTTGCGCCGACAGCTGCTCACGGGATCTGGGCGCCTATGGTAGTCTCGGGGCAGCAGGGAACCTGACACCACGTCAGAGGTCTGGTTTAGCATCTGGTCGTCTAGCACCGGTGGAGCAGGCGTTTGAGGAGGCAGATCTTTAGCCGACAGCTGCCCTGCTGGCAGCAGCTTAGGAGAAGCTGGCGGAAGGGGTGTAGTCTTATGAGACCTTGAAGGCAAGAATACCGAGGACAACAGGGTCGAACGCCGGGAATCTGTCGTCCAGGGCTTGGGGAAGCAGACTTCGGCATCGTGGTTCTGCTCCTGACAGCTCGGGGGGGGAGGGGGCAAAGACCAGTGCCCCTAAGATCCTCCACCCAATGTTTACACCAGAGCGGGAGACTTCATCGACGGTAACCCGGAAGAAGTTTGAGTTACCAGAGGGGCGGAGTCCAACCTCCAACGGGAGTGGGGACTCGAGCTGGTCGTCTTCCAATGCAGAGATCTGGAGTGGAAATCCGATCTTGGCCTGTCCTTGTCGCACTGGTAGTGTTTCCCACTGGACTTTTTCTCCTTATGGGAAGTCCCAGAGCCCAGGGTGGGGTAGAGGTGTCTTTGCCCAACGGGGTCTGCTACATGGTGGCCAGCTGTTGTTCCAGAAGATAGCTCTTCAATGCCTTCAGATGGCGGATGTGAGTCCAGCAGTTAAAACTGCGACAATGCAGGCAGGCCTCAGAAAAGTGACTGGGCCCAGGCAAATAAGGCAGGCCAAATGGCCGTCTTTTGACAGGATTTTTTCCCGCATGTGCACTTGGACTTCTGCTGTTGAGAGGTCGAAGACGGTAAAGGCATGCACAAAATATAGAATTAACTGTTTAGAAAATAATAAACGCAGAAACGCAAAAAATGGCGGTCGACTGGTAGCAGAAGGCATCCAAGGAGCTGACATGTACAGGTCGACAGCGGGAAAAGAACTGAGGTGTGGCTGGGGACTGCCCCTTTATACCACTGGCTGCATTAGAGGTGGCCAAACATAAGAGGGCAGTCCCCACTCGGTACTGCTAGCTAGAATGTTTCTACGTAGGGTCCTAGTGCATGGCAGCGTAGTCTTTATGGTGTAGCCTGCTGCAAGAGCTCTAACTCGAAGTAAGATCACTAGGTCCAGTATGGCCTCCTCCCTGGTTGGCTCTGTGACTCCTTGTGTCAGGAAACACTCCTGGATAGCATCCAGGAGGACCTGTTCCCTGCAACAGAAGGTAGCCAAGGTGCTCCAGTCTACTCCAGACAGGTTGAAGTCACCTGTTATGACAATGTTTCCTCTCCCTCCTACCCTCCTGATCTGGTCCACTAGCTCCCAGTCCAGCTCCATGCCCTGTGAAGGTGGTCTGTACACCACCCCCAAACAAATCCTTCTCCCTTTGGTATTCTGGAGCATTACCCATAGGGCTTCTGTCCTGCCCTCCTCCCTGGCGCACATTATGTATAACGCCACTCCACCATCCTTCCCCTTTCCTCTGACCTTCCTGTACGGTTGGTACCCAGGGATCTTGAGGTCCCAGTCGAGGTACTGGGTTGCCCAGGTCTTCGTGATGTCAACTATGTCCACCTCACCTTCTGCCATCAGTGCCTGTAGGTCTGCTGACTTGTTAGCCAGGCTCCTTGCATTCAAGGACACCACCTTCCAGCTTAGTCCCATTATCTCTTTGCTCCCTGACATATTTCTGTGTCTCTCTTTCCCTGACCCTTCTATCCTCCACCCCTGCACCCTCCTTTCCTTGAGATTACCTACTGGGGGCTGATGGCCCTCAACACCTGGCAGAGTGCCTTGCCCTCTGTGGACCCCCCATCTTCAGTTTAAATTCAATTTATCTGTCAAGTATCACTCAAATTTATCCTTCAGGATCCTTGTGCCCGCCTTACTTCAATGCAGCCTGTCCGGTGCATATAGGTCCTTACACTCCCACGTCCTGCCCCACTCTCCCACTAGCCCAAATCCATTTGTCTTACACCATCCCCCTAGCCATGAGTTGAATTCCTCTATCCTTTGCTTTCTTTTTTTTCTTTCTATATGTTGTTTATGGTATTTTTCCATTTTCTCCCCGTAACCCAGCCCCTTACCTCAGACACGAGCACGCATGTGGAGGCATGTGCATGCTCGTGTCTAAAGGTACCCACCCGCCACGTGGTCACCCCCGCCACCTACACTGACCACTAGCCCCCACCCAATGGCATATAAGATTACGGGGGAGGCAGCAACCACCCCAGAGAGAATTGCCTTCCGGCTGCTCAATCCTGCTCCAACCCCCACCCCCTACGTTGCGCCCTGACGACCCAGTCCATTCCCAAACCCGGTCACTGGCATGGAGGGAGGTAAGCATTCAGTTCCTCAGCTCTCAGTGCCACCAAGCCAGCTATATCCTTTGCTTTCTAACAGTACTGACCCTTGAGACTGGCAGTACCGGAGAATGTTACTGATTTTCCTACCCCACTGCAGATCTTTCCCACCTCCGTGAATCTTTCTTGCACCACCTTCACCTCACCCTGCCAGATCATTGTTGTCCAAATGGAGCACAATGTGAGGCTTCCTCTGGTCCTGCCCAACACACTTTTGGTATAATTGCTCCCACCCTCCCTGCTGTCATGTCCGACATACACTCCACCCACCTGCTGCTTTTCCTTGTACTTTTGCTATCCCATCACACTCCCTTCAGTATTGAGCCTTCCAATATTACAACCTTCCCACCCATTTCCTAACTCTCCTTCTCATAATGCCTACCCTGTTGCCCCTCCCTCTCATTCTGCCCTCCATTTTGTACATCCCCAGAGCATTCCTTCTTCCCCTAAGCCCAGTTTCCCCTTTCCCCTTGCTTACCCCCTGCTTAGCTCCCTTCCCCCGTGGTCCCCGCTCTCTCCCGCTAGTCCCCTTCCTGGAGATGCCCTTTTCTCCCCTTGCATCCCTTTCCCTGTCCCCCTTCCCATGTTCATCCTGTCCTCCCCTCCTCCTGCCCCACTTGCCCCCATCACTGTCTCTATTCTTGGCCTCTGCCCACCACCATCCAGATCAAACTCTAATGAAGGAATTGCACTATTATTATTATTATTATAGTTATATTATTACCTTTAGCAGAGAGAGAGAGAATGAAGCTTACTCACCTGTAACCGTAGTTCTAGGAGTGGCATATGGTGCGCATCCTCCACACTTCTGGCAGTCTTGCTTTCAAATCTAACTTGCCAGACATCTTTAAGCTAAGCCTCTCCCAGTCACATCCACCCAGGTGGTATACTCCTTGGCTCCACGCTGTGACATCAGATCTTGCACACTGGAAGTATGGATCCTGTGCCATTTCCCAGGGAAGTCTGGGTTGTGTATGTGCACCATACCACTCCTAGAAATACAGGTTACTCACCTGTAACAGGAGTTCTAGGAATGGTATATGTTGTTCATCCACACTGTCTGGCAGGTTCCTTGCCGCTTTAAATCTTGCCGGAAGGTCTTCAAGCTGGCTCCTCCCACCCACCCGGGTGGTAAAACTCTCGGCTCCGCCCCATGACACCAGATCTGGCCCGCTGGAAGCCAGGTTGTCCGTCAAAGCCGGGGAGGTCGGGTGGGTCGTGTGGATGAACAACATATACCATTCCTAGAACTCCTGGTACAGGTGAGTAACCTGTATTTCTAGGGACATGGATATGTTGCTCATCCACACTGTCTGGCAGACTCCTAGCAGTTCTCCGGGAGGAGGGAGGCAAGGCGCACACCTCCTACTTAGGGAATAAAGACTGGAGAACCGAGGCCCCAAAACCAGCATCCCGGTGTGACTCAAGGTTGATGTGGTAGTGGGTGATGAAGGTATGTGCTGACTTCCAGGTAGCAGCCCTGCAGATTTCCTGGATAGGGACGTCCCTGGAACCAGCTACCGATGCAGCGGTATGGCGGGTAGAATGAGCTCCTATCCCTCTGGGAGGCTCTATGCCCACCAACCAATAGCAGAGATCTATGCAGGAGGTGACCCACCTGCCTATCGTCCGCTTGGCTGCAGGTCTGCCAAGGCGGCTTCAGAGTAGGTGACAAACAGCTGGCGAACCTCCCAAACTTCAACCATCTGCTCCTTATAATAAGCGAGCACCTAGGGTCCAAAGTATGGAGCCTATATTCGCCTCTGAGGTGTGATTGGGTAGAACACCGCAGAGTCAACACCTGGTTAAGGTGAAACTCCGACACCGCCTTCGGAAGGAATTTCGAGTGGGGCGAGGACAACCTTGTCCCTGTGGAAGACCAGATATGAGACTCGGGGAAACGCCTGGAGCTCTTCCATCCTTTTGGCTGACGTGATAGCCACCGAGAAAGCGGTCTTCCACGACAGGTGAGAGATGTCACACCTGTGCATCGGTTCGAATGCCTATGAGCTTAGCCAATACCAGCAGTAGATCACACGGAGGTGGAGGTTCTCGCACCGGAGGGGATATGTGATCAAGGCCTTTGAAAGAGCGCCCGACCACCTTCTCCTGCACCACCGACTGCTTCCCAGCCCACGCCCGTAAGCAGAGATGGCTGGGTGCAACCTTTAAGGGTCGCTCTGACTGAAGCCCTTGCTGAGAAAGGGGCCAGGAAGTCCAGAATGCTTGCCAAGGAACAGGAGGAAGGGTCCAGGTCCTTGCCCTGACACCAAATGGAAAATCTCTTCCATTTGAAGGCACAGCATTTTCTGGTCGACTCCTTACAGGATGCCTCAACGATGTTGAGGACCTCGTCGGAAAGACCCAAGGCCTGGAACTCTAGCTGCTCAGGAACCAGGCCGTCAGGTGCAGGGATTGAAGGTCCGGATGGAATACCTTCCCCTGATTGACTGAGATTAGGTCCGGGGGCTGGAAGCCACCTCGGGAGCCTGGAGCTGAGAATGAGGAGATCTGGATACCAGAACTGACGGGGCCAGTCTGGGGCTACCAGAATCACCTGTGCCTTGTCCCTCCTCACCTTGAGAAGCACCCTGTGGATCAAGGGAAATGGGGAAAAGGCGTAGAAGAGGTCCGGGGTCCACGGCCTCGAGAAGTCATCCCCCTGCAGCGAGCCCTGCTGAGGGGGGCGGGCATGAAGCAGTCTCAGCTTCACATTCTCCCTGGAGGCAAACACGTCTGCCTGAGGCGTGCCCCAGTGGGAGAAGAGATCTTGTACTACCTCCGCAGGAGAGACCACTCGTGAGACGCAGCCTCATCCGGCTTAGGGCATCGGCCAGGGTGTTGGAGGCCCTGCCACGGAATGGCGAGGAGATCCGCCCAGGCTGCGCACGAGTGACCAAATGGGAGAGTTTCCTGCACAGAGGCATGGAGCGCGCCCCTGCCCTGGCAGTTTAGGTAGTACATGGTCGTGGTATTGTCCGTCTGACCTGAACCACTTGACCCCGTAGAAACGGAGCGAAGGCGGTGAGGGCTAGATGAACCACTCAAGCTCCAGCAGGTTGATGTGGCATCGACTCCCGAGGGACCAGATGCCGTGCGCCTGTGCTCCCCAGATGGGCACCCAACCCATCAGAGAAGCATCGGTCGATAGAGAGACCGTCGGTCGGGGCGACAAACGGGATGCCTCCTGCAGATGTGCCGGAACGGTCCACCACTGGAGAGTTGCCCACATCCCCTGGTCACTGTCACTAGCTGATTCAACGGATCAAGTGCTGTGACCACTGGCCGCCAGTCCCCACTGAAGGGGATGTATGACCAGTGGGCCCAACGAACCACGCTGATGCAGGCTGCCATGAGGCCCAGGAGGTGCGGGAAGTCCCGGCAGGGTGCGATTGCCCAACCTGAAATGATTGGGCAAAGGAGGAAAGAACCTCGGTCCTGTCCGCCGAGCCGTGCTCTGGCTCAAGAGAGTCGAGCTCTGCCCCGAAGAAATGTATCACCTGCTTTGGCACGAGTTCCCACTTGGCCTCGTTGATGAGGAGGTCAATCTGAGAGCAAACCTGAGGGCCAGATCTCTGGACCGCCCACCTCCGTTCTGGGGGCTGCAATCAGCCAGTCGTCCAGGTAGGGGTACACCCCAGACCCTTTGGCGCCAGGGACTGCTGTCACCACTGCCATACATTTGGTGAAGACCCTGGGAGCTAGGGAGAGGCCGAAGGGCATGGCCCGAAACTCGTAAAGGGATCCCTCCGCTCTGAAGCGGAGGAATCTCTGATGAGACGGACGGATTGAGACGTGAAAGAACGCGTCCTGGAGGTCCAGGGAACAGAACCACACGCCTCGTTCCAAGGATGGGATTATCTGAGCCAGAGTGACCATCCTGAAGGTCCGAGACCTTAGGAACCTGTTCAGGTCGCAGGTCGAGAATGGGGCGCCAGCCCCCGTCCGTTTTGGGACCAGGAAATACCTGGACACAAACCCCGGGTCTGGAGGAGGATCCGCCACCTTCCTGATCACCTCTTTTTCGAGGAGCAGGGCAATATCGGCTCGGCGGGCCGACAGCGAGGCTGCGGACCCTTGGCCCCCCGAGGGGCGACGGCTCGAAAGGGTGGGGTCTGCTCGAACTCCAGAGGCAGGCCCTATCCTACCACCTCCAACACCCAGCGGTCCATGGTGATAGTGGACCAGGCGGAAAGGAAGTGGCGGAGCCGTCCCTCCACAGGGGAACCCAGGGGGGAGTGACGAGGCTGGGGTAACACCCTCAACCCATCACTGGGCAGGCTTGGAGGAGGGACCGCCGAGGGACATCCTGGGCTTTACCTCCTGCTTCCTGTTGAAGGAAGCCGGGCTTGGGTTTGGGATGCCAAGCGAGCCTGCTGGCCCTGATGCTGGTGCTGTTGGCAGGATCGCAGCAGGCGCAGAAGGACGAAAGGGCTTGTGCTGCTGCTGACGGCGGCCTTTGTCTTCTGGGCTGAGGTGACCGAGTCCAGAGTGGCATTGGACTTTTCGATCTGCTGGAGGTGACCTTCCACCCAGGGTCGAAGAGGTCAGTCCCCAAGAAGGGACATCCGTCAACTTGTGCTGGGTATCCGCCGTGAAGGTGGATATCCTCAGCCATCCTCTCTGCGCGCTGGCAACCACGGCCGCAACCGATCTGGCACAGGAGTCCCCTATGTCCAGAGCTGTTTGAACTGCTGCTTCGCCACCGCCCTACCCTGGTCCCGAACCTGCTGGACCGTGGTCTGGAGGTCGGCCGGGAGATGAGGGATCACCTCATCCAGGGAGCCCATGAGGGCATGGGAGAAGTGTGCCATCAGCACGGCCAAACTGGCCTGGCGGAGGCCAAGGGAGGACGCAGCGTACACCTTGCGCCCGGCGTAGTCCAGCTTTTTGAACTCCTTGTCGGGGGGCTTGTCCACGTCCTTAGCGTTCCCGGAACGCCGGAAAACGCTGTCAGTGACCAACCCTCGGCAGAGGGGTGTTCCAAACCCGGCAAAGAGCCGGTAGGGACCACATACTTTCTTGCCCATCCTGGCCGAGGGCGAGGACAGGAAGCAGCGCTGCCAAAGCTCCAACGCTGGGCCGACAATGGCCTCAGCCATCGGAAAGGCCTCTGTGGGTGAATCCCCTCGGTCCAGTATCTCCGTCAGGGGATACTGGCCCGCTTGATACGGGATCGAGCTGCATCCCGGTGGACTCCGAGATGAGCCGAAGCAAACCCATGAAGGACGATGGGCTTTCGTCCAGTGACTGGCCCCTGGAGGACTCCAAGTCAACTGGCCTGGAAAACGGGGAGGAGTTGTCGTCGGACTCCGAGGTGTCCGTGAAGAGCTGCCTAGGGCCTGAGCCACCTCCACCTGCCGAGGACGGTCGGGAGTGAGAGTGACTGACAACCTGTGGGGCAGGCCTTGACCCGACTGAGAGTCCTTGGTCGGTGCCCCGATTTCGTTGGAGGCGGAGGTTCCACCACAATCGGTGGGGCAGGGGTTTCAGCTGAACAACTGGCCCAGGCTTGGGATCTCGACTGCAGCGAGAGGCTGTACCGGCCGCTCGGGTGACAGACACTTGATGGCCGGGGAAGGCGTCAGTATCGACTTGCTCCCGGACAAAAGTAACTGCTGCCACATCAGTTCCTCGTAGCGTCGACGCAATTTGCGCCAAAGCCTCTCCTCATCCGAGGAGGAAGACGAGGACGAGTGGCGTCGCAGCTTACCTCGGTGCCAAGACGGAGACCGTCGATGCCGGCGGGATCGGCTGGACCAGAAGAGGTCCGAGACGGGCGAGATCCTCGGTGTTCGAGGGCGGCCTGGAGGAGCGGGACACCCGCCTCTCCTCGGCTCGGACGCCTTAAGCGGGACTGCTGCACCAGGGCGCAGGGCAACTTCCTCGGTTTCCACCGGGAACCGGCCGAAGGGTTGTCGGTTTCACCAGTCGACAATTCGTCCGACGGGTCGAGAAAATCTCGACCGCATCGACGATTGTCTCGCCGCTGACCTGACGGGAAGCCGTGAAGCCAGCGGCCTTAGCCGCAACCTCGACCAAGTCGACGGTTGGCTGTCCAGGAAGGGACCCTCCGTCCCATGAACGCCTCGAATGGGACTTCTACCCTTGGATCCTTCTTTTTGGACCGAGAGGAATGTCCTGATTGCCCTCTCCCTCGAGGAAAGGGAATGGCAAAGCTCTGAACGGGCAGAATACGAGGTACCCAAAGAGAGCGGGATAAATGCCAAGACCGAGGAGGAGGAGGAAGATGCGTCTGGGCTGCCTCCTCGAGGGCGATCATCTGCTCGAGCTGCTCAGCTGAGCCAGCCGCCACGGTAACCGCCCAACAGGCCTCTTTCGACTTTTACCGCAGGTAGCGCTTGGGTGCCCAAGCCAACCAGGCAGTGCGGTCTTCCAAGACGTTGGCTGAGAACGCAACAGCAAGACTCGCAGGCCTGGGGTCGTGTTCTAGGCCGAGGCAGTAGACGACGGGAGTGCGGATCCGTCCCTGGACATCTTCGCCCACATAGGGCACCGCCAAAACCGAGTCGATTTGTCCATCGAGATGGGCGAGGGAAAAGGAAGACTGAAGTCTTGGGAATTTTAAACGAGTTTCGACGAATCAAGAGTTAGGATCCAGTCTATCACGCAGAGCGCTAAGGAGGGAACCTGAGCTTCCAAGCTGTAAGAAAGATCTGGCGCCATGGGCGGAGCCGAGAGTTTTACCACCGGGTGGGTGGGAGGAGCCAGCTTGAAGACCTTCCGGCAAGATTTAAAGTGGCAAGGAACCTGCCAGACAGTGTGAATGAACAACATATCCATGTCCCTAGAACTACAGTTACAAGTGAGTAACCCTCACTTCTAGGGACATGGATATGGTGCACTATCCACACTTCTGACAGACTCCTAGCAGTTCTCTAGAAGAAGGGGGCAAGGCATGCACCCCTACTTGGCAAACATGGACTGGAGAACCAAGGTCCCAAAACCAGCATCCCAGCGTGATACAAGGTCAATGCCTTAATGGGAGAAGAAGGTGTTTACTGATTTCCAGATAGCAGCCCTGCAGATTTCCCAGATAAGGACGTCCCTGGAAGCAGTCACCAAGGCAGCGTCATGTCTGCAGGAATGAGTCCCTAGACAGGACACAAGCATTCGCCTCGGGTCCAACAACTGGACCCTGTGCTCGACCTCCGAAGCTGAATTGGTGAAGTACACCAGGAGATTTATCACCTGGTTAAGGCTGCACTCCGAAAGAACCTTCAGGAAGAATTTTAGGTGGGGTGGAGGATTACCTTGTCATTCTGGAAAACTAAGTACTGAGACTCCACCGAGAGCACCTGGTGCTCACTGATCCTTCTGGCGGAGGTGACAGCCACCAAGAAAGCAGTCTTCCATGACAGGTGTATTATATCTCACACCTGTGCACTGGCTCAAACGGCTTCCCATGAGCACTGCGAACACCAGCAACAAGTCCCAAGGTGGTAGTGGTTCAGGCACCGTCAAGGGCAGCTGGTCAAGGCCTTTGAAAAAGTACCTGACCACCTCCTTAGCCACCTTCGCATACCAGCCCATGCTCGGTATGCAGAGAAGCCTGACAGGTGCACTTTGAGGGTAGTCAACCTCAGTCCTTACTGAAAATGTTACCACAAGTACTCCATAATGCTTGCCAAAGGGCAGGTCAGAGGGTCAATATCCCTGCCCTGACACCAAATACAAAATCTTTTCCATTTAAAGGAATAACGCAGGCAGGTCGACACTTTTCAGGAAGCCTCCACATCATGGAATACAGGTTACTCACCTGTAATAGGAGTTGTAGGAATGGTATATGTTGTTCATCCACACTGTCTGGCAGGTTCCTTGCTGCTTCAAATCTTGCCGGAAGGCCTTCAAGCTGGCTCCTCCCACCCACCCAGGTGGTAAAACTCTCGGCTCCGCCCTTTTGACGCCAGATCTAGCCCGCTGGAAGCCAGGTTGTGCGTCGAAGCCGGGGAGGTCGTAGGGTCATGTGGATGAACAACATGTACCATTCATAGAACTCCTGTTACAGGTGAGTAACCTGTACTTAGGACATGGATATGTTGTTCATCCACACTGTCTGGCAGACTCCTAGCAGTTCTCCAGAGAGGAGGCAGGCGCACACCCCTATTTAGGAATAAAGACTGAGAACCGAGGCCCAAAACCAGCAGCCTGGAGTGACTCAAGGTTGATGTGGTAGTGGGTAATGAAGGTGTGTGCTGACTTCCAGGTAGCAGCCCTGCAGATTTCCTGGATAGAGACGTCCCTGGAAGCAGCCACCGATGCAATGGTATGGCGGGTAGAATGAGCTCTTATCCCTCTGGGAGGCTCCATGCCCGTCAACCTATAGCAGAGATCTATGCAGGAGGTGACCCACCTGCCTATCGTCCGCTTGGCTTCAGGTCTGCCAGGTGCAGCTTCCAGTAGGTGATAAACCAGCTGGCGAACCTCTCCCTGAACTTTAGCCGTCCGCTCCTTGTAATAAGCGAGCACTCTTCTAGGGTCCAAAGTATGGAGCCTATATTCGGCCTCCGAGGTGTGATTGGGGTAAAACACCAGCAGAGTCAACACCTGGTTAAGGTGAAACTTCGATACCACCTTCGGAAGGAATTTCAGGTGGGGGCGCAGGACAATCTTGTCCCTGTGGAAGACTAGATAAGGAGACTCTATGGAAAGTGCGTGGAGCTCTCCCGTTCTTCTGGCTGACGTGATAGCCACCAAGAAGGCGGTCTTCCACGACAGGTGAGAGATGTCACACCTGTGCATCAGTTCGAATGGCTTGCCCATGAGCTTAGCCAATACCAGCAGTAGATCCCACGGAGATGGAGGTTCTCGCACCGGAGGGGATATGTGATCAAGACCTTGGAAAAAGCGCTCGACTACCTTCTCCTGGCGCCACCGACTGATTCCCGGCCCACGCCCGGTAAGCAGAGATGGCTGCCAGGTGCACCTTAAGGGTCGTCGACCGAAGCCCTTGCTGAGAAAGGGACCACAGGTAGTCCAGAATGCTAGCCAAGGAACAGGAGGAAGGGTCCAGGTCCTTGCCCCGACACCAAATGGAGATTCTCTTCCATTTAAAGGCATAGCATTTTCTGGTCAACTCCTTACGGGACACCTCAACAATGCTGAGGACCTCGTCAGAAAGACCCAAGGCCTGGAACTCTAGCCGCTCAGGAACCAGGCCGTCAGGTGTGGGGATTGAAGGTCCAGATGGAATACCTTCCCCTGATTGACTGAGAGCAGGTCCAGGTGGGCTGGAAGCCCCGGAGCCTGAGCTGAGACTGAGGAGATCTGATACCAGAACTCAAGGGCCAGTCTGGGGCTACCAGAATCACTTGCGCCTTGTCCCTCCTCGCCTTGAGAAGCACCTTGTGGATCAAGGGAAATGGGGGAAAGGCGTAGAAGAGGCCCAGGGTCCACGGCCTCGAGAAGGCATCCCCTTGCAGCGAGCCCTGCTGAGGGGGGTGGGCATGAAACAGTCTCAGCTTCGCATTCTCCCTGGAGGCAAACAGGTCCACCTGAGGCATGCCCCAGTGGGAGAACAGATCTTGTACTACCTCCGGCAGGAGAGACCACTCGTGGACGCAGCCCCTATCCGGCTTAGGGCATCGGCCATAATGTTGAGGCCCTGTCACATGGATGGCAAGGAGATCTGCCCAGGCTGCGCACGAGGACCAAATGCGGAGAGCTTCCTGCACAGAGGCATGGAGCGCTCCCGCCCCTGGCAGTTTAGGTAGTACATGGTCGTAGTATTGTCCGTCTGGACCTGGACCATTTGACCCCATACAAATGGAGCCAAGGCGGTGAGGGCTAGATGAACCACTCGAAGCTCCAGCAGGTTGATGTGGCATTGGGACTCCCGAGGGGACCAGAGGCCGTGCGTTCTGTGCTCCCCCAGATGGGCACCCCAACCCATCAGAAAGGCATCGGTCGATAGAGAGACCGTCGGCTCAGGGCGGACAAACGGGATGCCCTCCTGCAGATGAGCTGAAACGGTCCACCACTGGAGAGCGTTCCACATCTCCTGGGTCACTGTCACTAGCTGATCCAAAGGATCGGAGTGCTGTGACCATTGGCTGACCAGTCCCCACTGTAGGGGACGCATGTGCCAACGGGCCCAACGGACCACGCTGGTGCAGGCCGCCATGAGGCCCAGGAAGTCCCGGGCAGGCGCAATTGCCCAACCTGAAATGATTGGGCCAAGGAGGAAAGAACCTCGGCTCCGTCCGGCCGGGGCCAGGTTTGGCTCACAGAGAGTCGAGCTCAGTCTGGCGAATTGTATCACCTGCTTTGGCACGAGTTCCGACTTGGCCTCGTTGATAAGGAGGCCAACTTGAGAGCAAACCTGGAGGCCAGATCCTGGATCGCTCCACCTCCATTCTGGAGGAGGCCGAATCAGCCAGTCGTCCAGGTAGGGTACACCCGACCCTTCGGTGCCAGGAATGCTGTCACCACTGCCATGCATTTGGTGAAGACCCTGGGAGCTAGAGAAAGGCCGAAGGGCACGGCCCGAACTGTAGAGGGATCCTCTGCCCTGAAGCGGAGGAATCTCTAGTGGACAGACAGATTGGGACGGAAAGAACGCGGCCCTGGAGGTCCAGAGAACAGAACCACATCCGCTCCAAGGATGGAATGATCTGAGCCAGAGTGACCATCCTGAAGGTTTGAGACCTTAAGAACCTGTTCAGGTTGTGCAGATCTAGAATGGGGCGCCGGCCCCCTGTCCGTTTTGGGACCAGGAAATACCTGGACACAAACCCCGGGCTTGGTGGAGGATCTGCCACCTTCCTGATCGCCTCCTTTTCGAGGAGCAGGGCAATGTCGGCGCTGCGGACCCCATAGCCCCGTGGAGCAACAGTCAGGGGCGGGCCTGCCTGAACTCCAGAGGCAGACCCTTCCTACCACCTCCACCCGGCGTCCGTGGTGATAGCGGACCAGGCAGAAAGGAAGTGGCGGAGCCATCTCCACGGGGAACCTAGGGGAGTGACAAGACTGGGGTGACACCCTCATCCCGTCCACTGGGCAAGCTTGGAGGAGGGACCGGCCGAGGGACCTCCTGAGCCTTTTCCTCCCTGCTTCCTGTTGGAGGAAGCTGCAGGCTTGGCTTTGGGGTGCCAAGCGCGAGCCTGCTGGCCCTAATGCTGGTGTTGCTGGGCCGGACGTGCCGCAGGGCAGAAGGTCGAAAGGACTTATGTTGCTGACGACGGCCCTTGTCCTTCTGAGTGGAGGTGACCGAGTCCAGGGTAGCGTTGGACTTTTCGATCCTCTGGAGGTGGCCTTCCACTCCAGGGCCGAACAGGTCAGTCCCCAAGAAGGGGATGTCCACCAATTTGTGCTGGGTATCTGCCGGAAGGTGGATATCCTCAGCCAGGCTCTGCGGCGCATGGCCACTGCGGCCGCTACTGATCGGGCACAGGAGTCTCCAATGTCTAGAGCCGTTTGGAGCTGCTGTTTCGCCACTGCCCTTCCCTGATCCCGCACCTGCTTGACCGTAGTCTGCAGGTCGGCCGGGAGATGAGGGATCACCTCATCCAGGGAGCCCATGAGGGCATGGGAGAAGTGCGCCATCAGTACGGCCGAGCTGGCCTGACGGAGGCCGAGGGAGAACGCAGCGTACACCTTGCGCCCGGCACAGTCCAGCTTTTTGGATTCCCTTGTCGGCGGGCTTATCCACATCCCTAGCATTCCCGGAGTGCCGGAAAATGCTATCGGTGACCAACCCTCCGCGGAAGGGAGTTCCGAAAACCGGACAAAGAGCCGGGGACCGTGATACTTTCCTGGCCATCCTGTCAAGGCACAGGACAGGAAGCCGCCGCTGCCAAAGCTGGGCCAACAATGACTTCAGCCACCCGGAAAGGCCTCCGTGGAGAATCCTCGGTCCAGTATCATCTCCGGGTGAGGGATACTTGGCCCACTTGATACGGGCTCAAGCTGCATCCCGTTGACTCCGAGATGAGCTGAAGCAGACCCATGAACGATGATGGGCTCGTCCATCGACTGCCCCCGGAGGACTCCAGGTCAAGGGGCCTGGAAACAGGGAGTCGTCGTTGTCAGACTCGGAGGAGTCTGTGAAGAGCTGCCTGAGCCTGAACCACCCTCCACCCGCCGAGGATGGTCGGGAATGAGGGAATCGATAACCGTGGGCAGACCTGACCCGACCGAGAGTCCTGGCCGAGCCCCGATTTCGTTGTGGAGGCGGAGGTTCCACCACTCATCGGTGGCCCAGGCTTGGGCACCCTCACCACCACGAGGGGTTTCGCCTTCGGGTGACAGCCACTTAATGGCGAAGGCGACAGCTGCTGGCTTGTCCCCAGACAAAAGGAGCTGCTGCCACATTAAGTCCTCGCAGCATCGACACAATTTGCACTGAAGCCTCTCCTCTTCCGAGGAGGAAGATGAGGACGAGCGGCGCCGCTGCTTACCTTGGTGCCGAGACTGAGACCGCCGATGTCGGCAGGATCGGCTGGACCGAGACGAGGTCCAAGACTGAGATCCTCAGTGTTTCCGAGGTGGGTCTGGGAGGGAGTGGGGACACCGCTCCTCCCTTGGCTCGGGAACCTGACCGGGGACTCTGGCACAGGAGGCTGAGCAAGTCCTCCGGTTTCCACCGGGGAACCGTGATGAAGGGTTGTCAGCTTCATCAGTCGACAGCCTGTCCGACGGGTTGAGAAAAATCTCGATCGCTGTTTACGGGTGTTCTCGCCAGCTGACCTGACGGGACACCATTAAGCCAGCAGCCTTTAGCCAACAACCTCATCAAGTCGAGTGTCGACTGTCCGGGGAAGGGACCTTCCCGCCTCCCACGAACGCCGACGGTGGGACTTACCCTCGAGTCCTTCTTTTTGGACCGAAAAGAGTGTCCCGATGGCCCCTCTCCCTTCGTGGAAAGGGATTGGCAAAGCTCCTTAAAAGAAGCTGTGTAGGAGGATCCCAGAGAGAGCGGGATAAATGCTGCGACCGAGGAAGATGAGGATGCGGCCTGGGCCGCCTCCTCCTCAGAGGCGATCATCTGCTCGAGTTGCTCAGCCAAGCCAGCCGCCGCGGACACCACCCAATGGGCCTCCTTGGACTTCACTGGCGGATAACGCTTCTCGGGGCGCCCAAGCTGTAGCCGGGCAGCGCAGTCTTCAAGGACGTAGGCTGAGAAAGTTCTGCACAACTCGCAGGCCTGTGGGTCACGGTCAAGGCCGAGACAGTAGACGCACGTGGAGTGCGGATCCGTCTTGGACATCTTCTGCCCACATGGGCACCGCCAAAACCGGAGTCGATTTGTCCATCGTGAGCCACGAGGGAAGAATTTGACTGAAGTCTTGAGAATTTTAAAACTGTTTTCAGGTGAACCAAAGAGTTAGGATCCAGTCTATGCAGAGGCGTTGAGAGGGAACCTGAGCTTCCAAGCGGTGAGAAGATCTGGTCATGGGGCGGAGCGAAGAGTTTTACCACCCGGGTGGGTGGGAGAAGCCAGCTTGAAGGCCTTCCGGCAAGATTTAAAGCAGCAAGGAACCTGCCAGACAGTGTGGATGAACAACATATCCATGTCCCTAGAAGCACATCTTCCAAAAGGTGCAAAGCCAGGCTGTGAGGTGCAGGGATGGAAGATCCGGGTGCAGGATCTTCCCCTTGTGACAAAACAGCAGATCCGACAGTAGAGGCAACTGTCACAGAGTCTTGCTGCTGAGGCCGAGGAAATCCAAATACTAAAACTGGGCCAGTCCGATGCTACCAGGATCATCACACCTTGTCCCTCCACACCTTGACCAAGACTTTGTGGATCAGGGGAAAGGGACAGAAGGTGTACAGGGAGGCCTGGGGTCCAGGGCCTTGCAAAGACATCCTAATCAGTGCCCCGCACTGAGAGGGCTAGCAGAAAACAGCCTCAGCTTTGCATACTCCCAGGAGGCAAACAGACTGACCAAAGGAGTGCCCCACTGGCAGAACAGGTGGCTCACCACCTCCTGATGCAGAGACCGCTCATGTGACATCTCGTACATATCTGCCTGAGGATGTCTGTAAGCTGGCTGGAGGTTCCTGCTACATATACCACCAGGAGGTCTGCATCCAAGCCAGTGCACGACGGTCCAAGTGTGGAGAGCCTCCCAACAGAGATGAAGGAAGTGCGTCCTGTTTATTCAGATAGTACATGGTCATGATATTGTCTGTCTGGACCTGCACAACCTGACCTGGACAAATGGAAGAATTCCATCAGAGCAAGCTGCACTGCACGGTGTTCCAGCAGACTAATGTGATGACAAGACTCCTGGGGTCCAGAACCTGTGGTCCTGTGGTTCCCCAGGAGGTGCTCCATCCACCAGAGATGCATCAATTGTCAGGGTGGCCACTGTCTCTGGGTGGACAAATAGGAATCCTTCCTCCAGATGTTCTGGGATGAGCCATCACTGGAAGACATCCCACATCGGCTAGGTCACTGTGACCGACTAGTCTAGGTGACCGAGGCACTGTGACCACTGGCAGCCCAGTCCCACTGCAGGTGGTACATTCAGGACCGATCTGACCATGCTGCTGCAACATGCCATGTACCCCATTAGCTGCAGGAAGTTCCAGGCAGGTTGTGAGCATCCAACTTGAAATGACTGGGCAATGGAGGTAAGATCTGATGCCCTGCCCACAGGGTGTTGGGCTTGACCCGAATGGAGTCTAGCTCTACCCAAATAAAGTGAATCACCTGCAAAGGGTTGAGTTTGTACTTGTCTGGGTTAACCAGAAGGCCCAAGTCTCTGCAGCTCTGGAAGGCCAGATCCTTGAACCACTCCACAGCTTCCTTGAATGATCCAGCTATTAGCCAGTCGTTTAGGTAGGGGTAGACTCTGACCCCTCAGCATCTCAGGTATGATGCCACCACCGCTATGCACTTGGTGAAGACCCTGAGAGCCAGTGAGAGGTCAAAAGGTATGACCTGGAACTCATCTGGAACCCCTTCTGCACGGAACCAGAGGTACTGCCAGTGGAACGGATGGACTGGAATGTGGAGGAATGTGTCCTAGAGGTCCAGGGAGCAGAACCACATGACCTGCTCCAGAGATAGAATTACCTGGTTCAGAGTGACCATCCTGAACTTGCACTTCCTCAGAAACTGGTTCAGATCATGAAGATCCTGTATGGGGTGCCAGCCCCCCACCTGTTTTGGAACCAGGAAGTACCTAGACATGAAACTATGACCTGCCATGGAGTCTGGAACACAGGTTATGGCTACTTTCTGGAGGAGCTCAGACACGTCCTCACTGAGGGCAGACAGTGTGTCATGCAACACCATGAACTCCCTTGGTATATGGGGTTGGTACGGCAGGAGAGCCTCAAAGTTGAGAGGTAATCCTATGCCGACCACTTCTGAAACCCATCTGTCCAAAATATTGACGGACCAGTTGTGCTAGATATGGCAAAGCCAACCCCCTACAGGAAGTTGAGGCAGGGACTGGACGAGCGGCAGGTAGATACCCTCCGACCTGTCACTGAGTAGCTTTGGATGGGGAACCAGCACCTGCTGCCGGAGGGGCATCACTATCCCTAACTCTACTCTTGGTGTCCTGGCCGGCAAACTTGGTCTTAGGGTACCAGGCTTGACAGTGCCCTTCTAGCTCAAATGACAGCTGCGCTCCAGTGAAAACTGGAGGATGCTGCTATGGGGTTGTCTACCCCTTACACCAAACCAGATCCGGACGAAGCCTGGTGATGCGAAGCACTGAGGTGTTTTTCTGCTGTGTGTGTGACTTCATATTTATGTATGGACACTCCCTGAGTTACATATTAAAGATCTGATACTGAGCATTTTCAGAGTTTGAGACTGTCCTTCCTGGTAAGAGTGCTGCTTTCTTTTGAATCTGGCTTGACAGTGCCCTTGCAGGGGCTGCTGCTGCTTTGGCTGCTGTGACTGAATGGGCTTCTTTTTCTGCTTTTGCCCTTTCTAGCCCTTCTGCGAGAAGTCACAGAATCTAAGGTGGCACTGCACTGGGCCGAAAAGCTCAGTGCCGAAGAAGGGAATATTGACCAATTAGTGCTGTGTGTCTGCCTTGAAAGTGGAGATCTGCAGCCAGGCTCTGCAACGCATCGCAATGGTCGCTGCCATGGAACGGGTGCAAGAGTCGCTGATATCCAAGGCCATCTGAAGCATGTTAAGCCAGTGCTTGACACTGGCCTCTGACCATTTTCACTTCCATCTGCAAGGTAGCAAGTAAGCAGGAAGATATGTCCAGCACTCCCATCAGGGAGTGACCGAATTGGACATAATCAGGGAGTAGCTCGCCTGATGGAGATCAAGGAGGACAAATCATACACCTTTTCACTGGTGGTCAAGCTTTTGAACTTGTCATGGGGCCTGTCCATGTCTCCAACATTCCCAGTTTTCCTAAAGACGGAATCGCCACCAAACCTCAGCTGAGGGGTGGTCGAGAAACCGGACAAGGTGCCTGTAGTGACTGCATACTTATGGACCATACGGGCGAGAGTGCTGCACAGCATGCTGGATGCTGCCAAAGCTCTAAAGCCGGTCCCAAGAAGGCCTCAGCCATCAGGAAGGTGACCCCTGGGGATTTGTCCCTGTCCAGAATTTCAGTGCAGGATTATTTAGTCCTCTTCTGAACTGGTTCCAGAGGAACTTCCATGGACTCAGATATCAGTCTGAGAAGAGCCCAAAAGACACTGGCCCGTAGTCGGTACTCGCCTCGGCCTAGTCATGGTCCCTCGGTTCTCCATGGCTCCTCAAGGACTGAATGGAAGACCCATGAGAGTCGCATGAGGATTCTTCAATTGGCCTCAGCGCTTTCGCCATGCAACACTCGAGGTTCATTCGAGTGCATGATCTCCACAGACAACTGGACCGGCATGTCAAGCCAGACTAGAGTCCTTGGTAGGACCCTGCGATGGCTGTTGTGGCGGCAGTTCCACCTGGATCGGGGAGAGAGATAGTGTGGGTGATACTTGTCACGGAAGGACCAGAATGGGATGGATTGGATGTGATAAGGGGATGTGGGGTCATGGGTAGGGCCCTACCTTCCCAATCAAGACCCCTGCTGCCACAGTATGTTCTCGTAAGTTCCACCTCATCCTGCAATGGAGCTTCTCTTCTGACGACTAAGAGAATAAGGAACTCGTGGCAGCACTGCCCAGACAATCGGTCTGGAGTACGAGGAACTCTCGATCGCGATCTCAACCGCGACCCGGACCTCAACTGACAACAACATGGCCATCAACAGTGAGAGAGGCAGACAGAGAGGCCATGTATATTACATGGACCAGCCGTTGCTGCATGACCCTGGAGGGAGGCAGTTCCTGGGAAGAGACAACCCGGGTCCACCAACTGCTCCTGACCCTCCTGAGTGAGGGCCAAAAGGACCGGGGTTTGAGAGATCGTGTCTTCCTTGATCCCTTCCGACAACGGGTCAACCAGGTCAAGAAAAATCTCGACCGCCTGGTCAGCCTGTGTTCAGGCCAACAAGCCTGACGGGGTTACAGTGGAGCTAGTGGTCTAGACCTCAACCAAGACGGGCTCAGCCGAAGCCAAGCACTCGACAGCCATTGAGTGGTCGAGGGAATCACAGCAGCAGGAGGAGCCTGCTCTTTCCCAGTCCTACGACCAATGGTGGGAGGGGCTCTCCCCGATGGTCTGGAGGGTCTTGCTCATGTCTCGGAAGGTTCCAGAGAACGAGGCCCTGACACTGGACATGGGCGGGAGCAGTGCTGACACCGATGACACACCCGCTGCAGCTTCCTCCACCATCTTGGAGATCGCCTTATGGGCATCTTTAGACTTCAACTGTGGGTCCTGTTCAGCTAGCTGGGCAAGAAGAAGATGAACACAGTGGTCTTTGAGAGATGAGGGAATAAAGTTTTGCAAAGGCTGCAGGTGGCGAAGTTGTGCCCAGAGGCAAGACATGCACGAGGTGTGTGGACCCATCTGTGACATCTTTTGGCTGCACCGTACGCAGTGCTTGAAGCCTGGATCCAGTCTGGATTTCTCGCGTTCCATCGCGGATTTGAACAACTGGAGCAGAATTGAGAATATACTCACATTTGAAGAAAAAAACAAAGTTTGCCAATGGCCCACTTAGTAAAGTACAGTTAGGTAAGAACTTACTGTAACAGTAGAACTTTGAGAGAATCTCTTTCATCAGGCCACACCTATCGAACTATAGCACATCAGCACAAGGACCACACAGAAATGTTGTTGCTGGCAGTCTACTAAGGGCTGCCCACAACGACACCAGACACTGACATCCTACAGTATACAAATGTGGTGGCCCGCACCCTCCTAGTTCTCGACGGAGATCATACTCAGAGGACTTCTTCCTGGGGAACCAAGGGAGCTGAATATTCCTACTATCAGGCAAGGTAGAGAGCAGAAGGTACACCATCCTGGAAAGAGAGACGGGGCAAAACAGCTCTGAGTCTGAGGGGGACGGAGGATGGGACAGCATGGCCTGATTAAAGATTCTCAAAAAGATCTACTGTTACAGCAAGTTTTTCCGTAACTGTACTATCTTTTTTGAGTATATCTCTTTTATCAGGACAAACCTATGGAACGAGTCCCAAGCAGTACTGACAGAGAGAGAGACAGTCTGGGTGGCTGAAGGCTATATGCCTAAGACAGGAGGCCTTGAAGCACAGCCAGGCTGATTCCTGCCCTTCTTTAGAGGCAATGCCCAGGCTGTAGTGTTTAGTGAAAGTGTGGACAATACTTCAAGTTGCAGCAGCACATATTTCTGCAGCTGATACATTCTTCAAACAGGCAAAGGAGGTGGCCATGACTCTGGATGAATGGCCATGCACAACCCCAGGAAGTTCTTTACTGTACTTCTGTAACAAAATGTAATACAGTTGGCCAACCATTTGGACAGGCACTGTTTAGAAACTGGGACATCATCTTTCCCAGAGGTGAAAGAAACAGCTGCGAGGACTTCCTGCAGTCCTTCGTACAATGAACATTGTCACAAACCCATTCAGCAGGTCAGGCCCTCTGCTCCCACAGTGCCAACCTCCGAGCGCAGTCTTGTGAACAGTTAACAGAAACACGGTAACCCTTCTGTCTGTTTTCTGAGTTCGAATCAACCTTTGGTCTCTAGTCTTGGAGGGATTCAAACTGTGAACCTCTTGCTAGCGTACTCAATGCACAGGCTCAGATAATTCTGTCTTCGGGGGCCAGATATCTTTGCCTACAGGCACCTAACTAGGTGTACAAACATTAACCCTTAAAAACTCTAGTAAAAGACCTCAGATTAAACTCTCACCTTTTTTCCAGTTTGGTATCACCATTCGAGCTTATGCACAGTGTCAGCTTTAGCCATGTATACTTCACTTGTTAAAGCAAGAAATTCAAAGACAGACTAAGTCGGCTCTAAAAATAGAGTTTTATTAAGCTAGATAAAAGTATGTAAAACATAAAATACAGAACCATATATCACAAAACATACAAATCACTTAAACAAAACAGGTTTAAAAGTGCAGACAAAATAGCCTACCACAATACTCTTAGAATTGTTTTTTTCTAAGGTATTCTTATCTCACAGTGCTGAAGATGTTTCTTTTTCAGAGTCCAAACATTTGTGTCAAAATGGAAAACAGAATACTGTTTAAAAACTGTCTTTGCCAACCCCTTTGTGTGAGGTCACCTAGCTCCTCCTCTGTTTATTAAAAATCATACACCCAGGATGTTTTATCATTGTAGAAGGTAAGTTAATTAAGGTTACATCAGCAGAAACTCCTTTCCCCATGTGACTTTCCCAATCAAGTCTGAAAATGTCCTTTCATCTATGAGCGGTATCCTCTCTCACACAGACATCAAAGCATTTATGATTTCGCACCAGTGTGCCACAACCTGATTTCCTCCTCGAAACATCATAAAATGGATACTGATTTCCCTCTTAGCAGTTAAAGCTATGTTTAACTTAGATGAACAGAAGATCCTTGATTAAGGCCTGTTCTAGTCTGTAATTAGCTCCTAGCCTTCCAGGTAACACCCTGTATCTAAAACCTGTCTGTTTGTGTGTGTGTGTGTGTGTGTGTGTCATCTCACATGCTGTTTCAGCATCTCTCATGAGAGACAGTCCATAACACATTTTATATTACAAAAGCATAGTGTACTCAGAACATATGTGTATGCTTCTATCATTTCTCCTCTCTGTCTCCAGGGTTCACATGTAAAGATTCCTCAATCTTTCCTTATATGACTCCTCCCCAAGCCCCTGAACTAATCTGGTTACCCTCCTCTGCACAGCCTCCAACCTAAAGTTATTTATCCGTAACTCAAGTTGTATTTTAAATATATAAGTACTGTATCTTGATTTTTAATTTTTTTATTCTATTTATACTTCTAGACCCTGGGCATTCTTCAGGACTGCCCACTCGGATACAGCCCAAACTCCCAGCCTGAACCCCCGCATCTCCCATGATCTCGTCCCTGAATGAACCTAGGCAGGCCCGACCCCAGTATCACCTCCGGGCTGGTTCCCGCCTCTCTGGCGGTCAACTCCTAAGTGTGAAGTGCCTTGCCTGTGGCCGATGGGTCGGCCATGGAGAAAGATCCGGGTGCATCTAGGCCAGCAATTGGGATGTGGGTGTTTCCCAAGGGGCCACTAGATCATCTCACCGGTGGTCTAGAAGGCCTTTTCTATTTTTCCCCAGTACAGTTGTCGCCTGGCGCTCATCCCGATACTTGTTCCCACGCTAAGTAGTACCCCGGTCTGCACGGTGTCACTACTGCACGGAAGAACCCTGGATCCCTCCCCGGAGAGGAGAGCTGTCCCATGGATGCTCGATCCATCTCCCTCCCTGCCGACCCCCAGCACCCGGGCTCACTCCCGAACCGGGTCGCTGGTCGCGCGTGGTGTGGCGTCCAGCGCCTCAACCCTCAGCGCCACCAGACCAGCCCTGATTTTTAATTATTGTTTGTTGAATTAGTGTCTTTGATGTGAAGTGCCTGAGCCTCTAAGATAAGAGTGCTCAGCCTATAAACTGCCTTGCCGTATCAAGGTCCTTCCACAAGTGTGGGTTCCACAGCCTCACACAGTACTCCATGTGGGGGCAAATCAGGGATCTATACAGAGGAAAGATCACCTCCCTGTTTCTACTACTGATCCCCCTTCTTATGCACCCAGCATCCTGTTTGCCCTACCCATTGTTCTGTTGCACTGTGCCATAGATTTCAGGCTTCCCAATATTATCATCCCCAGCTCCTGTTCCTCAGCTGTGCTATTACCACCCCTACTAGGTACTGCTTTATGGGTTTTTATTACCGATGTGCATTACCTTATATTTTTTGGCATTAAATCTCAGCTGCCACATCCTGGACCACCTTTCAAGCCTTGATAATTTCTCCCTCATTATTCTAACCCAATCCTCATGGTTCACCCGCCTGCAGATCATGGTGTCATCTGTGAAAAGGTAGAATTATCCTGGCACTCTTTTCCCTATATCCCAAATTAAAATGTTAAAAGAGAACTGGCCCAAGGACTATACCACATTGTCACCTCTTTAACCTTTAGGCATTTCCTGTTCATAACCACCCTCTGTGTTCGCCCTTTCAGACAGTTTTGCACTTACGTTTGCTCCCTTTCCTCTATCCCAAATCTCTTAGTATCCTGACCAGCCTTCTGTGGAGGGACTAAGCTGAAGCTACTGAAGTTCAGGTACAGTATATCTACTGCCTGTCCTTTGTCGACTGCTCGTATTAGCCACTCAAGAATTTGATCAGGTTTGTCTGGCACGACCTCCATCTCGTGAGCCTGTGTTGCCTACCTTCCTGAGGTAATTTGCCTCATTTAAGTCCAACAGCCTTTCTCTTAGAATACCTTCCAACAGTTTTGCCACTATACAGCAGATGTCAGGCTTACTGGTCTATAGTTTCCTGGATTGTCACTTCTGCCGCTGTTGTGCAGGGGTAAAATGTATGTTGTCTTCCAATCCTTGGGGACCAACTCAGTGTTTAGCGAGCAGTTAGATGTCTGCTAGTGGTGCCGCAAGCACCTACACCCTTTCAATTAGTAGTCTTGGGTGCATCCCTTACAGACCCATTGATTTGTCCACTTTAGAGCTCTCAAACCCTCCAGCACCTTTCCTTCAGTGATAGGATCATCATTAGTCCCCTCCCCTTAATTATACTGACTGCTGGGTCAGCAGTGGATTTTCTTCCGTCAGGACCACCGAATAAAAATATTGATTCAATGTGTTGGCCTCATCTATGTACCATTCATCCCACCTCTCTCCCTGTCAGCCTCAAAATTCCCTCCTTAGTTTTGCACTTCTTCCATATATAATGGAAGAATGCCTTATCCCCCTGCTTCACCCCTTCAGATATTCTTAGTTCTGCCCAGAACTTTGATTTCTTCACAGACCGACTGGTTTCCCTTGCTATCCTTGGGTACATTTACTTTTTCTTATTCCTTTGGCCCCCTTGCACCTCATGAATGCCTTTCTATTCTCCATCACTAACTCTACCTCCCTCATAAACCACAACAGTTTCTATTTCTTGCATTTACCTACCTCCCCAAAACAAAGTCTTGTAACTCCTGTCACCCCGTCTTAAAGACTTCCCATTTATTGCCCACTCCACCTCTTCTATTCTCCCCATGCTGTCCTCAGATACTTCCCATATCCTCCCAAAGTCCACTCTCTTGAAGTCCTATACTTTTGTCTGGCTATGTGTACTTAGAAACACAGAAACATGTAATGTGACGGCAGATAAGGGTCGCTGGGCCCACCCAGTCTGCCCATTTTTTTTTCTTTTTTCTGGGGGTATTATCTTCTTTTATCCACCTCCACCACATCCCTGGCTTACCACTCCTTCAGACCACGTCAACGTCCCTGATGCCCACAAGCTACCTTCCCCTGTCAACTCCCATCACATCGTAACATCACTGGTGCTTTTCCTCGGCTCACAGAGAACCGACATATCCCTGCCAGGGGCGCCTCCCCTGGAGGCCCAAGGAGGGTTGATCTATTTCACAGGCCCTGTGGGGACCACAGGAGCTTGTAGGGACGAGAGTGATGTGCTAGGGGACACATGGCATGGTGGGACAAGGTAGCCATCACCTGGTTTGCTGAAGATCAGCTTTTCTGTTTTTGGGGCCACACACTCCTCCCACGTTCGTGCCGTTCTGGCGGCATCCGATGTGGTTATCCTTGCCGCCAGAGCACCTCTGCTAAATCACCACACTACCACGAGGCCACTCCAAGAGCAGCATGCTCGTCCCCCAGGAGGAAGCATTCTCAGGACACTCTGACTCCCTCCTGCCAGCCTCTGCTCCAGACATCTGAGCTTGTGGCGCAAACCCAGATCGCCAGCATGTCACAGCAGTGCCCCATCGCCGGCACCACGCAGCTGGCTGTTTTTTTATTAACCCACGTTTTGCTGCAGACCCAATTCTAATCTACTAGCGCCATCTCTTCCCTCCCTTCCTTACCTCTACGATTCCCCTGTGCTTGTCCCAGGCATTTTGAACCCCACGCCCACTACCTCCGCTAGAAAGTGTTCAAGCATCAACCACCCTTCTGTGAAGAAATACTTCCTCATATCCCTCATAAATTTACCCTCCAGTTCCATAGCATGCTCCATTGTTCTAGCGCGCGTTTTCTCTGAAATATACCTCCTACTGTACTTTATATACCCTGTGGGGTATTTAAAGTTCTCCATCATATCCTCCTTCTCCTCTAGGGTGTACATATTTAACTCCATAGGCCTCTCCTCTTAGGACTTTTGAGCAAACCAGCACCATTTTGGTAGCCTCCTCTGGACTGCCTCCACTCTGTCTGTGTCCTTCCTGAGATGTGGTCTGCAGAACTGGACACAGTACTCAAGGTGAGGTCTTACCAGTGATCTATATAGGGGCAGCACCACCTCCCTTTTCCTGCTGGCTATATCCCTTCCTATGCACCCCAGCATCCAGCTAGCCCTTCCAATTGCCTTACCACACTGCCTGGCCAAATTTTAGGTCACCTGATATGATTACCACTAGGTCTCTTTCCTGCTTTGGTTTTGGTCGGTATCATTCCACCCATTTTGTACTCTGCACCTGGGTTTCTATGGCTCAAATGCATTATTATGCACTTTTAGTGTGCTGACGTTGGCAGAGCAGTCCCCCATGATAGACTACTAGCTAGAAGTTTTCCGTGTGATCCTGGTACCTGGCAGCTTCAGTCCTACTGGTGCTGCCTGCTGCAAGGGCCACATCGAAGTAAGATCAAGGAGTACCACAAGGTGAAAATAACAGGGTTCAGAGAATCTACTGCCACCAACACTCTGCTGAAAGCAGATAGCTCTTATCTCAGACATTTGCTAAACTTCATCCCTTATAGCCAGGAGGAATTGTTCTCCCCTATCAGATTTTGAGAAACAGGCATGTCAGATGAAAGTGTGATTTTTAGAGAGGGATTATGTTGAGACCCTCCTTAATCAAGCACTCAACAGGGCAAAAGACCTGGAGAGAGAGATATTACTTACCACAAGAGTTGGATATGAGACTGAAAAGGAATCTGTTACATTTTCCACTGAGTACAATATGTTAGCAGGTCAAACTGGAAATAAATTCACAGAAATCAGCCAACTTATGGAGTGACCCCAGGGCGTGATAGGTGAGACCGAGACAAGCTTTCAGAATGTAACCAGTTTGAAGGACAAACTGGTTCACCTGAAAAGAAACATACTAGACACTTGACTTGGGTTCCCCACAACCCAAAGAATTTCATAGATATAGAAGATGCTCTGTATGCAAGTATGCAGTACAGGGCAACAACAGTACAAAGCCAGCATATCGAAGATCAATGGTAATCTAAGAGGTTATCACCCGTAACTTTGAATCTGTGGTGTACACCTTCTGTTGTCCTTGTGACAAAATACACGTTGGGCATACAACATGCCAGTTACCTGTACGTGTCCTTAAACATGTGAGGGATATTGAATAAACTAAACAGGATACACCATTGGTAACACATTCCAGGGAATACCATAACTCGGACCCAGGGTACTGTCATTCATGGGCATGGAATGAGTCCCACCGCTGAAGAGAGGAGGTAATAGGGTTAAAAAGCTGTTACTGAAATAGACTAGATGAATCGTTACTCTAGAAACATTGAAACCAGTGGGCCTCAATGAGAGGTGGATTTTAAAACATTCCTATAAATATAACAAGCATTTGTCAATGTCAAATGTTTGCTTGCTGGCATTGGCGTTGGTAGTGTAGGAGTTACAGAGCTGCATAATAGGAATGGCAGTGAAGTACTGAACTGAAGCCAACCCCACCACCACCCTGCAGAGACTGACAGGCATTGGGGTGTACCTTTGGGTCGTCAGGCATAACGGCCACACCATTTCACCCCACCCTACCCTGCAGACACCCGACAAGTGTCACGGTGTGCCTTGGGGTCTTTGGCCTTATGCGTCCCCATTCCATCAGGAAATAGGGTGAGATGGGTGTGGTATAGGAGAATGGGGTGATCTTTGGGGCGAAGAGTCAAGGCACACCTCGATGCCTCTCACTGGCTGCAGGGTGTGGAATGGTATGATCTTTACAGGCGAGAATCCCAAGTCACAGCCCTGAGGCCTGTCATTCTCTACAGGGTGGGGCGTTATGGTTGGAAACCCTAACGCCTCAGGCATTCATTGGTATTTTCACTCCAAATTTTCAACATGGTTTTTTTGTGACCCCCACCTCATGAACAGTGGCAAAATCAGTTTGTTAGCCGAAAGCTGCTTTTGCACAGCGACTATAGCATTTAGCACCACAGGTGCCAAAACACATTCCGAACAGGATGTGAAAAATGACAGCTGTACTGTTCCTGGGGAGGTGTAAAAAATGGCAATGTTGAAAATCTGCAGTGAAAATATTAAAACAAGCATTTGTCAATGCCGAATGTTTGCTTGCTGGCATTGGCAGTGGTAGTGTAGAAGTTACAGAGCTGCATAATAGGAATGGCAGTGAAGTATTGAACTGAAGCCAACCCCACCACCACCCTGCAGAGAGTGACAGGCATTGGGGTGTGCTTTGGGTCGTCAGGCATAACAGCCACGCCATTTCACCACACCCCACCCTGCAGACACTGACAAGTGTCACGGTGTGCCTTGGGGTCTTTGGCTCTTATGCACACCCCATTCCATCAGGAAATACGGTGAGATGGGTGCTGTATAGGAGAATGGGGTGAACTTTGGGGCCGAAGAGTCCAAGGCATACCTCGATGCCTCTCTCTGGCTGCAGGGTGTGGAATGGTATGAGCATTACAGGCAAGAATCCCAAGTCACACCCCTGATCCCTGTCATTCTCTACAGGGTTGGGCGTTATGGTTGGAAACCCTAATACCTCAGGCATTCGTTGGTATTTTCACTCCAAATGTTCAACATGGTTTTTTTGTGACCCCACCTCATGAACAGGGGGAATATCAGTTTCTTAGCCGAAAGCTGCTTATGCACAGCGACTACGGCATTTAGAACCACAGGTGCAAAAACATTCCGAACAGGATGTAAAAAATGACAGCTGTACTGTTCATGGGGAGGTGTAAAAAATGGCAATGTTGCAAATCTGCAGTAAAATATTTTAAAAAAATGGTGAAGTCATGAGCGTACATAGAAACTGTGCAACGCACACCCGTAATATAATTAGGTTGGGGATTTTTACAGCAGATTGTCAACTCAGGCATTTTGGTGCCTCCGATCATGAACAGTGTCACTGTGATTTTCTTTATCTGTCCCGAACAATGATTTCCCATAGCGACCACACATTTCTGCGCTGAAAGTGTGAAAACACACTTCGGCCATGTTGTGAAAAATGACAGCTGTACTGTAAATAAGGCAGTGTGGAAAAGTGCCACTGGTGAAAATCTGAACTGAAAATATTACAAAGTCATGAACCTCACAGTGCGTGGAAACTGCGCAATGCTCACTATAGTAACACGGTCATTTATGGACTTTTGTCACCAAATTTTCAACATAGCCATTTTAAGACCTCTGCTCATGAACAATGTAACTGTGATTTCTTAATCTGTCCCAAACATTGCTTTCGCACACCAACAGCACCACTGTGCGCTACATGTCTTGAAAACACATTGGGCAACATATAAAAGCAACTGTACTGTTCATAAGGAAGTGTAATAAAATGGCAATGTTGAAAATCTGGAGTAATATTAAATTGCAAACTTATGAGCACGCAGGAACTGCTCAATACGCTAAGTAAAACTGTCATTTTAGGAATTTTTTCACCAAATTTTCAACATAGCCATTTAAAGACCTCTGCTCATGAACAGTGTCACTGTGATTTCTTAATGTGTCCCATACATTAATTTGCTTCATCGACTGCGCCATTATAGCTACATAGCGGAAACACATTTAGGCAAGATGTGAAAAATGACAGCTGTACTGCTCATAAGGAGGTGTGGTAAAATGGCAATGTTGAAAATCTGGAGTAATATTGAAAATGCGTACTACGCACACTAAGTAAAACAGTCATTTTGGGAATTTTTTCACCAAATTTTCAACATAGCCATTTAAGACCTCTGCTCAGGAACAGTGTCACTGTGATTTTCTTAATTTGTCCCGTACATTGATTTCACACATCGACTGCGCCATTGTGCACTACATGGAGGAAACACGTTTTGGTGAGATGTGAAAATGACAGCTGCACTACTCATAAGAAGGTGTGGTAAAATGGCAATGTTGAAAATCTGGAAAAATATTGAAAATTGTGAACTTACGGCGTGCGTAGGAACTATAGCATACGCTTATAAAGCAGTCGTTTTGGAATTTTCCACCAAATTTTCAAAATAGGCTCTTGAGAGCCCACCTTATGAACACTGGCAGTGTCGTTTCATTAATCGGTCCTGAAAGGTGATTTCGCGTGACTGCGAAATCACCCTTCGGGCCCGAATAACGCCATGACAGTGACATCATTCATGAGAAGGGGTCCCAAAAACCCCATGTTGAAAATTTGGTGCAAAAATTCCAAAAAATGCCTGAGATATGCAACAAAGTTGAAAAAACCCTATCTAGCCCATTATACAGCTTACCGGCATTTCCTCAGTTCGCGGTCAGCTTTGAAGAGTGCAAACGTGTTCCCGGTCCACGAAGATCGTCGCGCCGGGTCCGGAGAGTAAGTATGGAGTGAGGGGTGGGGAGGCAAGGTGCGCAGTGGGTGGTGTGAGTTGTGGGAGGGCCAGGAGACTACATGGGACCGTTTTTTCTTCTAGGTTTTTTTTTTTTAATGGCGTGGGACGTTTGCCACGCTGGGTGGGCTCCCAGCGTGGCACAAGGCAGGTTAGTGGGGTGTTCAGCCGACGGGGGTTGGGCACCCCGTCAGCCATAACATCACTTGCCACGCTGGGGTGGGCTCCCAGCATGGCACCTTGTACTCGGTGAGTGAAGCTGACGGGGATTGGGCACCCCGTCGGCTACCCATCGAGTTTCCACACTGGGGTGGGCAGCCAGCGTGGCGTTTGGGAGGCTTTGAGGCACAGCACAGCCCGACGGGGATTAGGCACCCCGTCGGCTATAGAGTGTGTAATGCGTGGGGGCAGCACGCGGTGTGTGTGTGTGTGTGTGTGTGTGTGAGGAGCTGCGCATGAGCAGGCGATATCTTATCGCTGCTCACTGAAGTGTAGCTCCCCCTTTCAACTGTATGCCACTGCATTTTGGAGCTTGTCATAGACAGCTCCAGCATGAATTGGCTTACAGGGGCCGTGCCTGCCAACACACTGACTGAATTGGAAGAGGGGGTGACACGCCTCCGAAATCTCGGATGATGGCACTATGTTTCTTGCACATGCGTGCAAGCAAACATAAAAACTGGTGAAGTCACGAGCGTGCGCAGAAACTGTGCAACGCACACCCGGAATGTAATTAGTCTGGGGACTTTTTACATCAGATTGTCAACACAGGCATTTTGGGACCTCCGATCATGAACAGTGTCACTGTGATTTTCTTCATCTATCCCGAACAGTGATTTCCTGCAGCGACCACGCATTTCTGTGCAGAAAGTGTGAAAACACATTTTGGCCATGCTGTGAAAAATGACAGCTGTACTGCTCATAACGAAGTGTGGAAAAATGCCAATGGTGAAAATCTGGACTGAAAATATTACAAATTCATGAACTTACGAGGGTGCGTGGAAACTGTGCAATGCTCACTCGTAACACAGTCATTTGATGGACTTTTGTCACTCAATTTTCAACAAAACCATTTTAAGACCTCTGCTCATGAACAGTTACATTGTGATTTTCTTAATCTGTCCCAAACATTGCTTTCACACACCGACTGCACCATTGTGCGCTACATGTGCGGAAACGCATTTTGGGCGACGTGAAAAATGGCAGCTGTACTGCTCATAAAGAAGTGTAATAAAATGGCAATGTTGAAAATCTGGTGTGCAAATATTTAAAATTTGCAAACTTGCGAGTGTGCGTAGGAACTGCGCAATGTGCGCTCCTAAAACAGTCATTTTTGGAAATTTTTTCATCAAATTTTCAACACAGCCATTTTAAGACCTCTGCTCATGAACAGTGTCACTGTGATTTTCTTAATCTGTCCCAAACATTGATTGGCGCACACCGACTGCACCATTGTGCACTACATGCAGGGAAACACATTATGGGCGAGATGTGAAAAATGACAGCTGTACTGCTCATAAGGAGGTGTGGTAAAATGGCAATGTTGAAAATCTGGAGTGCAAATATTAAAAATTCGCAAACTTACGAGTGTGCGTAGGAACTGCGCAATGCATGCTTGTAAAACAGTCATTTTTAGGAATGTTTTCACTAAATTTTCAACATAGCCATTTTAAGACCTCTGCTTATGAACAGTGTCACTGTGATTTTCTTAATGTGTCCCATACACTGATTTCGCACACCGACTGCGCCACTGTGCGCTACATGCGCAGAAACACATTTTGGGTAATATGTGAAAAATGAGCTGTACTACTCATAAGGAGGTGTAGTAAAATGGCAATGTTGAAAATCCGGAGTGCAAATATTAAAAGTTTGCAAACTTACGAGCATGCGTAGGAACTGCGCAACGCACGCTTGTAAAACAGTCATTTTTAGGAATTTTTTTCACCAAATTTGCAACATAGGCATTTTGAGAGCCCACCTTATGAACACTAGCTCTGTTGTTTTGTTAATTTGCCCCAAAAGGTGATTTCGCAGTGACTGCGAAATCACCCTTAGAGCCTGATTAACACCATGACAGTTCCAGAATTCATGAGGAGGGTCCCAAAAACCCATGTTGAAAATTTGGTGCCAAAATTCAAAAATGCCTGAGATATGCATTAAAGTTGAAAAACCCTATTTATTGCATTATACAGCTTACGGCATTTCCTCAGTTATCGATCGGCTTTGAAGAGTGCAGGCGTGTTCCGGTCCACCGAAAATCATTCGCCGAGCTCAGAGGTAAGTATGGGGTGAGGGTGGTGTTGGAGGTGGGGTGTGCGGTGGGCAGGCAGACTGCCGAGGAACTTTTTGTTTACAGATTTCGTTTTTAGGTAGATGGCCTTGGGGCGTTTGCCACGCTGGGGTGGGTGCCCAGCGTGGCACCTGAAGACTTTTTTGGAGTGGGGGTGGAGCCAACGAAGTTGGGCACCCCGTCGACCTGATGTGTGTGGGAAGAAGCGCATGAGTACGCAATATGCGTGCTTGCATGTGGAGGAGTGCTGCTCATGAAGCGGAGCTCCCCTTTCAACTGTCTGACACTGCATTTTCAACTGCTGTCATAGACAGCTGCAGCATTCATTGGAGAACTGCGTCCACACCTGCAAACACACTGCCTGAATTGGAAGACGGGTGCCACACCTCCGAAAACTCGGATGATGGCACTATGTCTGTTGCACATGCGTGCAAGCAAACATAAAAATGACTATTACAAAGGGAATCGATTCATAATTGTTTTGCCTTTGGTTAATATTGTGAGTAAACTATGCATAAATATGAACAGTGTCAAAATAACATTGCTAACGTGGCATTTCTACTGCAGGGTACATTACTCTCTCTCTGAGAGTATCCTTCTCTAAACTCTTTGTGAGTTGCTCATATCTGAAATTTGTATTTGCCTTCTGCACAATTGTTAATGTTATCCCTATCATCCTCCCCACAGGATGTAACTGGAAATGAGCTGTTACCAGCTCAGTATGTCTTTCCTGGTAAAACTTTTGAAATACACAGATAAATAGACAGACAGAGAGAGATAGACAGATAGACAGATAGATAGATAGATAGATAGATAGATAGACAGACAGACAGACAGCTAGATAGATAAGACTATGCTGCAGTTTTCCACCTTTTGGCCCCCCTAGCTCCATCTAGATCAGGTATGGCACTTTAGATCACTGAATTACAATAACGAAATAAACTACACAGGTATGAGATGTTTGAGTTGCCTTTTAGCGCTGCCAAATGTACAGTAACATAGAAACATAGAGTCTGATGGCAGATAAGGACTGCTTGGCCCACCCATTTTTCCCTACCTACATTATTACTACAACCTGTGCTAGATCTACAGTTCTTTCGTCCTCCCCTTCCTTTCAACTATTATTCCCCTGTGCCTATCCCATGCATTCTTGAACCTCACCACTGTTTTCGCCACCACCATCTCCGCAGGAAGGTTGTTCCAGGAATCCACCACTCTTTCTGTGAAGAAGCAGCTGATTTGATTTTGACTGATTTATTTAAGATATGCTAAATCCATGTGCAAAAAAAACACGCCCGTTTTCATGGGCGATCAGATATTACATAGAAGATAATAATTCAAATACATGGCTAATAAACAAACATCAAAGACAAAATACATAATATAGAGAATAATGGATGGGGATGGGTTTGATATGATAATTTAATGCACACCCGAGTTGTGGGATGCTACATAAACCCGGGACAGCCCGCGGGGTTTATCAAAGCATCCCACAATGAGGGTGTGCATTAAATTCTCAAATGAAAAACCCTCCCCATCTTTTATTTTTTATAATAACAATCCAGCAATTTTTCTCCAGCAGTTTGTGAGACTATTTGGCCCCGCCCACATACAGAATGTTGGCCAATGAGGCAGCAGCATAGTTTGACTGGCATGGCTCATGAATGTCATAACAACCAGCTGGTTGTTATGGAAAATATCAACCTGGTCAGTACATTGAGAGAAATTGCTGACCAGTTATTATAAATCAATATCACCTAGACATTAATTCTAGATAAGACAATAAGTCAAGTGCAATTTCAACATTCCGTTGTCATTATATGTTTTTTATATCCAGTTTTAAAGCTGAAAATGCTGGACATCACCATTGTTACGTTCAAAGGCAAGGCATTATAAAATCTGGGTAATTGATATAATGATGATCTTTGACCAAGTGTTGTTTTTGCAGTAGGAACCCTGAAGTAACTTTGAGATAAGGAACATTTATGAGTCAAAATAGAACGTGGATGAAAAAATTAATGCAAGATGTGATGGACACGCTTCAAGAAAATTTTCCTAGCCAGAGTGCCGAAATGAATCTTATACCTTTGATCTGAAGAAGGCCATTGCCATGTTTTGTGAAGAACACAGTGATGTGTCAGAACTGGTAGTTGAGAAGCAAATCTTGCCATTTGGTTGTACAGGACTCTACTTCCTCACATCTCTTCTGAATTTACCCCCTCCAGCTTCATAGCATGTCTTCTTGTTCTTGAATGTATTTTCTTCTAAAAAATAGTTCCCTCCTGTACCTTATTTGCCCCATGAGGTATTTAAAGGTATCTATCATAACCCCCCTCCTCTGTTCTAGGGTGTATGTATTGAGGTCCTTTAGTCTCTCCTTGTAGGGCTTTTGATGCAGACCATGCACCATTTTAGTTGCCCTCTTCTGGACTGCCTCTACTCTGTCTATGTCCTTCTGGAGATGTGGTCTTCAAAACTGCACACAGTATTCTAGATGGGATCTTATCCGTGATCTACACAGAGGCAACACCACCTCCCTCTTTTAGTTGGTGCTACCCCTCCCTATGCACCCCAGCATCCCACTAGCTCTCCTGACTGCCTTGTCGCACTGCCTGGCCAACTTTATGTCATCCAGTCTGATTACCCCCAGGTCTCTTTCCTGCTTGGTGGTGATCAATACCACTCCACCCATTTTGTACTCTGTCCCTGGGTTTCTGTGCCCTAAGTACATTATTTTGCACTTTTTCATGTTGAAACCCACCTACCATACCCTTGACCACTCTTCTAGTTTTCTCAGGTCTCTGCTCATGTTGTCACGGTGTTGTGCAATGCCAGGTCGATGGCAAACAAGACCACCATAATGGCTGGTCTTGTGGCATCAGTCAACCTGGCATGCATCACGGAGACCTGGCTAGGGGATGCCTCTGGCCCTGTGTTGGAGGAGTCGGTCCCAGTTGTTTTTTTTAGTGCTTCACTGCCCGAGCAAGGACCGCAGGAGAGAGGGGTGTCCATTTGTTTTAGCCAAAGCTGGGTCTGATGGTGCACCCAGTGAGGACCCCCAATCTTTTGAGTGCGTGGCCATGCCTGGGGTTCCCAGAGTGGATTTTAGGGTTCTCCTAGTCTACTGTTCACTTGGTTGGGACTGGAGTTTCTTTCAGGAGGTGTCGGCCTTTGTTGCAGTGGGTGTTGAAACTGCCAATGGTTGGTTCTTGGTGATTTAAATACCTGGGTAGACGACAAGACTTTGTTGCCAGGGACTTCCTTTTCAACATGGAGGCCCTTGGCCTAACTCTTGAAACCACAGCCGTCACCCATTGCTCCGGGCATGCGCTCGATTTGTTGTTCTCCTGGGGCTTGAGATTAATACCTTCAAGATTGATCCGGTCATTTGGTTGGATCACTGCAACAGCAGGTTCAGCTTTACAGCCCCAATATCCCTTCCTCTGTAGAAATGGTTCGGTTCCGCCCTTTAAAAGGGTTACGGCTGGAGGGACCATTGGCAGAACTGGACATTTCACATGTGTTGGAAGTGTGTGCAAAGGGTCTGGAGGAGGCCATGTCGGCCAATAATAGGACTGTCACAGGGGCCTTGGACCATCTGGAGCTGGCCCGAGTATGCCCGCTGGTTTTGCATCTTGGCTCACCCTGGTTTGATGGTGAGCTGACAGCGATGAAAACCAGGTGACAGATGTTAGAGAGGCAATGGAGGAAAACCAGGATCCAGGAGGACAGGCTGGTTCTGATGACTCATTACGATGAATATCAGAATGCTATCACCCATAAAAAGGCAGCTTTTATGTTTAGGATGATTGCAGCTGGGAAGAGCTGACCAGCTCAGCTTTTTCAGTTGTGGACAGACTTTTGCATCCAGCCTGTCTGGAACCTGTTTGAAATTTTTCAGCTCAGAAATGAGAGAAGTTTCCTCAGTTCTTCTCAGAATGTCCTCCGTTAGGGCTGGGATTTCTCCAGTCGGCTTGTCATCATCCAACAGGGCTGAGCCTCGGGGTCATGGGTGTGCCCAGCCTCCCTGAGGAAAGTTCCACCGTGGCGACGGAAGAGATGTGTGGGATGATCTCGAGGCTGAAACCAACTTGCTGCAGCCTAGACCCAAGTCCGATGCGATTACCTGTTGATAATGTTGTAGGCCTGTCCCATTTTTTGCCAAGACTGTTGGGTGTTCCTTGGCAATGGGGGTTTTCCCGGAGCCTCTTAAACTGATTTTGGTGAAGCCTGTGACAGGGTAGAATAGGACCCTGTCTCAGTTGTTATGGAGAGTTTGAATGCAGGTATCTGTTCTGTTCTTTCCTTTCCTGTCTCTTGTCTGCCTGGTTGTGCAACTAAATTTTCCTGTGAGACCTAGGATTTGATCACCCAGACAGTCTCGCAATTCTCCGCCTCTCGCTATCTCTCTACCTTCTCTTGCTGTTCTGTCTTTTCCTCCCTTGCATATGTAACCCCTACGTGGCGCTATCCCAAGGGCTACTACCCCTGCCTGTGTGGCTAGTGACAAGTTGAGGGGCCTAGGTCCGATGACTCGTGCCTCCACCCAAAGGTCAGGGTTGGTTGCAGTTAGCCTAACCAGATCACAGCCCTCTGGAACACTGTGATCCCCCTAAATTCCCACTAGTGGCCCTTTCCATACACGGAGGAGACCTTCCCAATACCCCAGATATGCAAACTTATTACACATACAGTTACCACTTACCCTCAGGACTGATTCCTGCCGCACGTCTCTGAGGACCCCAGCAAAACAAGGTTATGCAGTACACACAGCAATAACACAATATGTTCAACACATACTGACTCCAACAGACAGGTAGATTTCAAAACACCAAAATATGATTTATTAAAGGGGGTTATAACAAGGAAACAACACAAGTAATAAAACTGTGCATGTAATTAGGGTCCATTCAGTCACACCCTCTGGGTACTCAGGATGAGTGGAGGCTAGCCAGGTCCGTTGCCCGGGGATGGCCGGCTTGGTGCAGCTGGTTGGGGCCCCGTAAAAAGAAAAATACATGCATCCACACACAATTGTAATCTGGAGCCAGATGGCTTAGTTCGTGAAGATTAGACCAAACAATTAAATTAGATGACACACTTTGATTTGATAACAGTTGCAGGGAGCTATCCTGATTATTACTCACAGTACCCAGGCTGAACACAGGAGGGATGGTGGACTGAAGTTCTGGATTGCCAGAAGCAGGGCTGGCCCGATGTGGTCCTGACGCAATGCTTGTTCAGGCAGGGGCAAGAGGCAGGTCCCCCGTCGATGACTCGATTCTGTGCAGCAAGGCAGTGAGGCAAGGCCCTTGTGGCTGGGCCTATTGGTGGACAGCACGGATTCAGTCCGAGATTACAGCTGGGCAGCAACTTCCAGCTCTAACACACAAGTCACAGTGGTGGGAAACAAACCGCGATCCCCATCCAGCATCTTGCACATTCATATGTAAAAAAAATGTACATCCAGCATCTGGCACATTCATATGTAAAACCTTGTACTCTATCAGGCCACAGAGAGCTGACAGACTAATCGCTTCTCAGCACAATCTTCGGTCTTCTACAGGTTAAGCCTGGTCCCAACAGCAGCAGCTTGCTTTTACCACACAACTTCGAATTCAGTCCAATTGAAAGTCCTCTGCACCTTCTTCAGGCAGAAATCAGGCTAGCAGGCCTATAAACAGGCCTTCCACGGGTCTCCCGCACGAACTACGCTGCAACAGCCACTCGAACACACACAGCAGTGTTGTTCTCTCAGCTTCCAACTCGAATCTGGTGTGCCAGCAAACAGCTCTGGGGCTTTCACTCAGATTCAAAGAGTTTGGTTGGTCGGTTCAGTTGTCAGTCACAGCAGGGCTCCCTCTATAGGTGCAAAAAGGCGCCAACAGGCCAGAAACTACATTACCCAGAGTCTCACTCCACATAGCCCCATTTCAGCAAGCTCCATTTGAGAGTCCCAGTACTGACTGGTCCCCTTCAGCAGCCCGGGACCAAAATGGTGGAGCTGAACAGAAACAGTCCATGCTGCAAGAAAGGCAGGTTAGACAAACTACATTTTCCTCATTTCTCTGCATTTAGAAACATAGAATTTGACAGCAGATAAGGACCGCTTGGCCCACCTAGTCTGCCCATTTTCCTACCTAACAGATTAGCTGCAGATCCTAGTTAACCAACAGCTTACTTCCTCCTACCCCCCACTAGGACTGCCTTATGTCTGTCCCATGAATTCTTGAATTCCCCCACTGTTCTTGACTCCACGACCTCCTCAGGGAGGCTGTTCCATGCATCCACAACCCTCTCTGTGAAAAAATACTTCCTCACATTACCTCTGAGCCGTCCCCCCTCTATCTTCAAATTGTGCCCTCTTGTTCCTGCACATCTCTTTTTCTGAAAGATGCCACCCTCTTGGACTTTGTTGATTCCCTTGAGGTACTTGAAAGTTTCTATCATGTCCCCTCTCTCCCTCTTTTCCTCAAGGGTATACATATTTCTCCCCAGAATTAGTTACTGCTTTCAGAAGGGCTCCCTCTGCACTTATAATGACGGCAGAAACAGAGCGCTTAGGCAACAGCCCAGGCAGGACTCGGGCTTAGAAACACACAGTCCCCCCATTCACATTAATTATGCCTGCAAGCAGCAGCTCTTAAAGAGACAGTACACGGAGGCTTTAAAAAGCATTCACTGCAGCTTCAGTTAAACGGCTTTAGCGCCAACCACCACCCAGACTGGGAGCACTTAGCAAGCTCCTGGAAGACTTTTGGGAACCCCCATTTGCAGAGGGGTTACACCTTTCCTGACCTGGATAAACTTGGCGTCCGCGTCAAGTAAGTACCCCCATAAAAGTTAATACAAACCATCATATACATTTACACTCTAACACATTACCTTGGTTATAAACACATTTCTGATATTTCTCAGCACATTACTTTTCACACAGCATTATACATACATTGCACTTTGAACTCAGGTTATCACCTCCTGCAATGAAACTTGGAGAGAGGGGGCCCTTCCCTATTAGCTACCTTGGGGCTAGATGAGGCAGGGGCAACATACCTGGAGAGCAGAACAATTAACCTGGAGTTAGCACTTATGCTCAGTTTGGGCAGTGAGCTTTGGGATACATATACTCCTTTATGGACCACATTGAGAGGCAAGTCCATGGGCCTCCCAGGGGAATCATAGCTGAGGCGCACTATGGGTCTGACAACTCGACCAGTCTTCTTGGGGGGAACAGCCACAGTCTCTGTGCCTTTCACTTCAGTCTCTGCACTTTCCTCACTTGCAAGGGGAGCCTCTATTTGAGTAGATAAGTTCGGACTTAAGGCACTGTCAGCCTCAGACTCTGTGGATTCAGGTTCTACAACGCTTTGTTCACGCAGGGAGCACTCTGGTACTGGAAGGGAATTGTCATCACACTCAAAATACTCTTCCTGTTCCAGCATGTCACCGGTCTGACTCAGAGCACCTGCCACTGTCTCAGGTAATTCAAACAGTTCCACCATACACAGTGACTCGAGATCATCAGACTTAACACTCTGCACTTCAGTCTCTGGGAGCATTGGCTCCAAGGACAAAGCTGGGGGACTTAGGCAGTCCAGAGGGCCCAGCTACATCCCCATAATTGACCAGGGGGTTACCTTGAAACAGCTGGCTTAGTTCATACGAAGGGTAGTAACTATTGTTGTACTCACTTTCATCTGAAACAGACTGACAGTCATTCTCAATTTGTGTTGGCTGGGGAGAAACCCTTGGGTCAGTATCAGCAGTTGCAGACTTTCTCTGTTTCTGTTTTGCAGTAGCCCTTGTCACGGGTCCGGGGGAGCAACTTCTGGGGGCTCAGATTCAATCAGTATCTGACCGATGGGCAACAAATGATTGCGATGCATTGTCTTGACATCCTCTGAATTATTTTCAGGCCTTACTTTATACATGGGCAGATTATCCAGTTTGCCCACTACAATGAGATGGAGATGGTGCCACCTGTCGGCAATTTTGTGTTTGTCATGGAGTCCCAGATTTCTCAGCATTACACAGTCTCCCACTTGGAGCTCTTGGGCCTTCACCTTTTTATCATATCTTTCTTTGTTAGCCAAATTTCTCTTTGCAGCCATGGTCTGAGCTAGTTGGTAGGCATGATTCAATTGAGCTTTTATCTTCTGCACATATTGTAGGTAACTGTCAGCTCGGACCCCATCGGGGGAGATCCCGAAACAAACATCCACAGGAAAACAGGCTTCTCTTCCAAACATAAGGCGGTAAGGGGAGAACCCAGTGGCATCACTTCTGGTGCAGTTGTAAGCATGTATCAAGGTGCTAATTTGTTGGCTCCATCTGTGCTTGTCTTTCAGGTGGAGAGTGCCTAGCATGTCATGCAGGGTGCGGTTAAACCGTTCAGGCTGTGGGTTCTCCTGGGGGTGGTTCTGGACTTCCGCACTCCCCACAGAGAGAGTATCGCCTTGATTAATCGGCTCTCAAAATCTCTGCCTTGATCGGAATAGATTCTCTGAGGGGCTCCATAGTGAACAAAGAAATTCTATACCAACACCTTAGCCACAGTGGATGCCTTCTGGTCCTTGGTGGGGAAGGCTTGGGCGTACCTCGTAAAATGGTCAGTGACCACCAGCACATTGCTAATATTTCATTGATCAGGCTCCAAACTCAGAAAGTCAATATAAACCAACTCCATGGGGTGCTGGTGGTGATGTTAACAAGTGGTGCAGCCCTCTGGGGCAAAGCCTTTCTCTGCAGGCAGCGACTGCAAGTCCGTATATGATGCTCAACATCAGCCCCCATCTTAGGCCAGTAGAATCTTGACTGCACTAGATCAAGGGTTTGGTCGATACCGAGGTGTCCCATGTGGCTGTGTAGGGACCTCTGTACCAAGTCTCTGAAAGCAGTAGGCAAAACCAACTGTTGCTTGTCCACTTATTCCCCTCTGTCTACTGTTTCTCTGTACAGCAATCGGTTAATCAGTTTCAGTTTGGGTCCTTCTTTATATAACAATGCAGTTCTCAAATCAGAGGAGCACAACTTGGACACATCTTCCCCTGCGTAGAGGGCTTCAAGTGCTGTTCTGATCACAGGATACGGGGTTAAGCCCGCTGAAGACTGTCATTATCTAACTGAGGTAGTGCACCAATGTCCAAAGCAGAAACGTGGCAGTAAGCAGCAGGCATACAACTGTCAGAGGCCCCAAGCAATCTACTAGACAGTCCACTGCGTCCATGGACACTTGTTCCTCCTTGTCAAACTTCTGGCATAGCCCTCGAATATCAGGTTCTGACAGTCTGATCCAGTCACTTCTGGAAACAGGCCTCCAAGAGAGAGCATTGGCATGTATATGATTTAGGCCTGCTCTGTATTCAACAGCGTAATCATAGGTAGACAACGCATAAAGCCACCTATGGCCAGTGGCATCCAATTTGGCTGAAGTCTGCACATAGGTCAACGGATTATTATCTGTCTTTATCAGTATTTTTGCTTCACACAAGTATTCATGGAATTGATCCAGAATAGCCAATTTCAATGCCAGGAACTCCAATTTATGCACAGGATAGTGCTTCTCAGATGCGGTCAGACTTCTTCTGGCAAAGGTTACTGGTCTCATGCCATTCTCGTGCTCTTGATATAACACAGCCCCTAAGCCTTGTAGGCTAGCATCAGTATGCAACACATATGGTTTTGCAGGATCAGCAAAGGCGAGCACAGGAGCGTGAGTGAGTTGGTATATGATTTCATGAACCGCAGCTTCACAATCAGGTGTCCAGCATGATCCAAAAGATTCACTGGGGCCGGAAATACACTCTCGGTTTCAGTGGAGGCCATTCTCTTGTACTTCTTGTTTGTGGGAGGGTAACCTTGGGTAAGATTCAGGAGTGGGCGAATCACCCTCGAATAGTCTTAATGAACCACCAGTAATAACCACAGAATCCTAGAAATCTTTGTAATTCTTTTAGGTTTCAGGGCTGGGGCCAGGTGGTCAAGGCCTCAGCTTTGCTAGAATCAGTCTCTATCTCCTCGGTGGATACTATATGCCCCACATATTTCACTGATGTTTGAAAGAATTGGCATTTGTCGATGGATAGCTTGAGGCCAAAATCTTCCAGGCGGTCCAATACTTTGAAAAGTCTGCTTTCATGTTCCTCCAATTAATTTCCAAACACTATAACATCGTCAAGGTATACCAGTCACTCTAACAAATTCATGTCCCCCACTGCACGCTCCATCAACTGTTGAAAGGTGGTAGGGGCACCCGAGATCCCATGGGGCATTCTCATAAACTCATAAAACCCAAGTGGACAGATGAAGGCTGTCTTCTCGCGGTCTTCTGAGGCCATGGGAATCTGGTAGTACCCACTGCGCAGATCCAACACCAAAACCACTTGCTACCGTTCAGACAGTCTAGCACATCTTGAATAGGGGGCATGGTGTATTGGTCAGGGATGGTCCTATTGAGGGTCTGATAATCCACACACATCCGTACTGTTCCATTCTTCTTTATCACCACTACACTAGGTGAAGCATAAGGGCTTCTGGATTCTTGAATTACACCAGCCGCAAGCATCTCCTGCAGGTGCTGTCTTACATCAACTATAACAGCCGGTGCCAGACGTCGAGACCCCTCAAGAAATGGCTGCTCATCATGCAGCCAGATATGATGCTCAGCTCCTTGCACACATCCCACATCCCATTCCTTTAGGGAAAACACCTGGTCCCTCTGGGCAAGCTTCCTGCTGATTCTCATCTTCCACTCGGCTGGCAATGGGGAGTCACCAAAATCAAACAAGTCGGGCGTCACTCTGTCATTCTCCCCGGAATACTTGTTACTGGGTAGCACTGCCATGTCTGCACAGTATACATTAGCAAGGGTGCAACCTCTATTCACCCTAATTTCTCTGTCTGACACATTATGAACCTGGACCATTACCCGTCAAGCATAGGCATGGGCCCTAGCGGGTAAGATATTGGGCTTAACCAGTAACCCTTCTGGCAATTTTCCATCACCTGGTGCATCCAGCATGAGTATTTTATTCTTAACATCCTTCTTTAGGCGGACCTCCCCTTGTAAGGTACACTGAGTGTTAGGCGCCAGAATTAGGGACTCAGGGTCCTTCTTCCACGCGACTCCAACCGGTTCATCCGGATCCATCTCTTCGGTATTCTTCCGTGACTCATAAGCCTTCTTGATCAAGGCAGGAATCCTCAAACCTCTACCGGTCCTCTGCCCCTGTTTTTCGTAGCAGAGTTGTACCAACCGTCCAAACATATGGGCGTTGTCCCAATCAGTAGAGGAACTCCATCATACAGTCCAGTAGTGGGACACACTAATGCCAAGGTTTCCACTTGCTCCGCCACTCCAGCTATCGAAGTGGGGAAAGACAACCAAATTCTAATGTAGCCAGAGTAGGGGTATGCCTTTTCACTTAACCCCTAGACGTGCAGTTCTTCCAAAGGCTGTAAAGGCACATCAGACAAATGCTTTTGGTACCAGTCTTGGAATATGATGGTTACTTGGGAGCCACTGTCCAGCACAGCCCTAGTAGACACTCCATTTACTTTCACAGTCGTCTCCATGGAGGGACCCACCACCTTAGACCATTCTAGAGGGACAGCAGCAGAGGCCTGGACAGATGATTTAGCCACACAGGAATTTGAGTTAGGATTCCTCAGGCCCCCACTGCGGTCATTTCGTGCACCCCTTAACCACTGATTTGTTCTCCAAAGCTCCCCTTGTAGCCGGCTCACCACTCTCTCTAAGTCTTTCTGAGACCGGCATTCCCTCTTCATATGGCCATCTTTTCCACAGTTGTGACACAGGATAGGCTCCTGGGTCATCACTGAAGAGAACACTGCCTGAGGAACTGAAGCATTAGAAATGGGTGGGGGTCCATTATTCGCTGGCAACGGTGGGAGGGGTGTAACATGTCTCAACAGTTCCTTCACGGTGGCACTAAATGCTTTGATCTTACCCTGAGAGCTATCCTTGTTATAGGATGCCTGAGGGGGCACCCCCACCCCCATGGCAGTCATGGCCTGAGCAGAATTAAAATCTGGTCCCACAGGGGAAGTCCTTGCAGGGGCACCTTCCCTCAACTCTTGGACCTCTTTCAGTAGTTCGTCTTTCAAAAACTGGGCCCATGGCGGGAAGTCCTTTTCCTTCTCAGAGCATGCACTAGCTGCTAATCTTGGCCCCTGAACTTCACTTGGCAGATCACCCTCGGTCACTCGTGTTGTAACAGCAGTTACTGGTGCACTTTCCCCATGGGGTCACCTTTTCTCAACTCCCCAAATTTCTCTCATGAGTGCATCATAGGAGGGTGGCGATTCCAGACGGTTGGCCAGGCGCAACTGAAACAACAAAAATTTGGAGAACAGAGCAGATTTAAGAATCCGATCCAGCCTGGTTTGGTCTAATTCACTTGCTGGCAAATTACCCTTTCTTGCAGCAATTTTACAAGCCGAGGTACATACACAGACAACAACTTCCAGAGCACTGCTGGGTGTTTCTCACCCTCCACCACATGTCCTCATCCGAATCCGGGCTCCCATACACATTCTCCAATGCCTCAAGATAGTCCTGTGCAGTCGCTTCAGGGCTATGGGCCCGTTTAGCACGGATGGTAGCCAGGGCAGGACCTCAGAGGCTCTCACTTACTCTCTTTCACTTCTCTGCCTCCGAGCATTGCCATTCCAATACTAGAGGGGCAACATAGTTTATCCAGGTCTCCCAGTCATCCGCCCCGAAGGGTGGGGAGGGTGCCAGAGAAGATTCTCAACCTTCGGTAAGAGTCATGACCAATGGCAGGTACCGACATAGGGGCCAGCATTGGCACTGGCACAGAAGGAGGGGCAATAACAGGTGCTGGAGCAGGAGGGGATGTTAGAGGAGGAACACCCCCAGATGGCAGGAATAGTTTCTTTAAGTCCTCCACAGTTTTCCTTCCTCCAGCAACAATTTAGCAAATTTCTCCTCAAAAGTCTCAGATAGTGGGGGGGCTCATCCTCCCAGGGTCTTTACTGTCTTTAGTTATCACTCTCCAGGCAGTGAGGGCTCCTTCGGGTGTAATAGTCCGTGGCACTTTGGAACTATCTACAGGGTCCCTACACTCTACTAGTGCCATAAAACTTTGGGCGAGCAGATTAGCCTGTCAACCCACCACCACAGGGTTTTGCAAACATCCAACCTGGGAAAGTACTCCCTCTACAGTGTCCTTAGTGGTACCCAGGGGGATATCCAGGATAAGCATAGCATTTTGGAGGTCGATCTCCTGTCCAGTACACCACCTCACCAACTGGTGCACCGCCACTTCTGCTGGGGCAGCCATTTATTTTTAACAGCAATTTGTAAGTTTGGCCACTAGGGGACGCTTATGCCAGCGGTGCCTCCAAGGTGTAACCCCTAGGTGGCGCTATCCCAAGGGCTACTACCCCTGCCTGTGTGGCTAGTGACAGGTTGAGGGGCCTAGGTCTGATGATGGGTGCCTCCACCCAAAGGTCAGGGTTGGTTGCAGTTAGCCTAACCAGATCACAGCCCTCTGGGACACTGTGATCCCCCTTAATTCCCACTAGTGGCCCTTTCCATACACGGAGGAGACCTTCCCAATACCCCAGATATGCAAACTTATTACACATACAGTTACCACTTACCCTCGGGACTGATTTCTGCCGCACGTCTCTGAGGACCCTCTGTAAAACAAGGTTATGCAGTACACACAGCAATAACACAATATGTTCAACACGTACTGACTCCAACAGACAGGTAGATTTCAAAACACCAAAATCTGATTTATTAAAAGGGGTTATAACAAGGAGGGGGTGAATCAGGTTAATTTGGCTGAAACAGCACAAGTAATAAAACTGTGCATGTAATTAGGGTCCATTCAGTCACACCCTCTGGGTACCCAGGATGGGGGGGCCTAGCCAGGTCTGTTGCCCAGGAATGGCCGGCTTGGTGCAGCTGGTTCGGGCCCTGTAAAGAGAAAAATACATGCACCCACACACAATTGTAATCTAGAGCCAGATGGCTCAGTTCGTGAAGATAAGACCAAACAATTAAATTAGATGACACACTTTGATTTGCTAACAGTTGCAGGGAGCTACCCTGATTATTACTCACAGTACCCAGGCTGAACACAGGAGGGATGGTGGATTGAAGTTCTGGATTGCCAGAAGCAGGGCTTGCCCGGTGTGGTCCTGACTCAATGCTTGTTCAGGCAGGGGCAAGAGGCAGGTCCCTCGTCGATGACTGCGATTCTGTGCAGCAAGGCAGTGAAGCAAGGCCCTTGTGGCTGGGCCTACTGGTGGACAGCACGGATTCAGTCCGAGATTTCAGCTGGGCAGCAACTTCCAGCTCTAACACACAAGTCACAGTGGGGGAAACAAACCACGATCCCCATCCGGCATCTAGCACATTCATATGTAAAAAACATGTACATCCAACATCTGGCACATTCATATGTAAAAACTTGTACTCTACCAGGCCACAGAGTCCTGACAGGCCAATCACTTCTCAGCACAATCTTCGGTCTTCTACAGGTTAAGCCTGATCCCAACAGCAGCAGCTTGCTTTTACCACACAACTCCGGATTCAGTCCGAATGAAAGTCCTCTGCGCCTTCTTCGGGCAGAAATCAGGCTAGCAGGCCTATAAACAGGCCTTCCACGGGCCTCCTGCACAAACTATGCCACAACGGCACTCTAACACACACAGCAGTGTTGTTCTCTCAGCTTCCAACTCGAATCTGGTGTGCCAGCAAACAGCTCTGGGGCTTTCACTGAGATCCAAAGAGTTTGGTTGGTCGGTTCTGTTGCCAGTCACAGCAGGGCTCCCTCTAGAGGTGCAAAAAGGCGCCAACAGGCCAGAAACTACATTACCCAGAGTCTCACTCCACATAGTCCCATTTCAGCAGGCTCCATTTGAGAGTCCCTGTACTGACTGGTCTCCTTCAACAGTCCAGGACCAAAATGATGGAGCTGAACAGAAACACTCCATGCTGCAAGAAAGGCAGGTTAGACAAACTACATTTTCTCCATTTCTCTGCATTTCTCCCTAGAATTAGTTACAGCTTTCAGAAGGGCTCCCTCTGCCCTTATAGTGACGGCAGAAACGGAGTGCTTAGGCAACAGTCCGGGCAAGACTTGGGCTTAGAAACACACAGGGCAGGATTCACGAATGTGGCAGAAGGATCCACAGCTGCGGGAAAACCTCGGCACTAGTGGGAATCCACCTGCGAAGCCGCAGGTCGCCCACAGCGCAGGGTATTCACCAAGGTGGAGCTGGAATACGACCGGCTCCACGAAATACGGCAGCTTGCGGTGCTGTTGCCATGGACAGCATCACAGCTGTGGGAGGCTGCTATGGACATCGGAACCCGCCGTATCACCCTCCGCAACTGCTGCGGCTGTGGATCGGCCGCTACGCAGCTGCGGGCAAATCCAGTCCGCAACAGCAGTTGCAAAGTGGAACTTATAAAATTAACGTTGTAAATCCTGCCCAAAGTCCTCCCATTCACATTAATTATGCCTGCAAGCAGCAGCTCTTAAAGAGACAGTAGCCGGAGGCTTTAAAAAGTACTTACTGCAGCTTCAGTTAAACGGCTTTAGCGCCGAACACCACCCAGACTGGGAGCACTTAGCAAGCTCCTGGAAGACTTTGGGGGACCCCCATTTGCAGGGGGGTTACACCTATCTGTTGGTATAAAAATATATGCAAATCGTTATGTGGAAATGTAACTGATATTGGGATCCCTTTGTCTAGAAATTATATAGTGTTACTGTTGAAATGTATATAATTATAGTTTGAGATGATTGCAAAAAAGCTATTGGGAACTCAAGGGGTTAACCTGAAATGCAATTTTCAAGCTTTTTGCAGAAGAGCTGTGGAAAAGGGACCTCAGTTCTGGGACATTGTGTTCTAGCTGCACATGCCTGATATTTACAAGAACATTTTAGGAAAAAAAACAGGATGCTTGTTAAGAAAGGGGGTTTCAAGGACTTATAAAAACAGAGCTATAATGTTTGGACACACAGAGATTGAAGGGAAACTCTGATGGATCTTCTCTATTTTTTCTGCCTTTGCAAACAGGATCAAGTTTATTTTTTTATATTACTGCTAGTAGAAATAAACACTTTATGCGAATTCTAAAACTGCTCCTGGTTTTCCTATGCTTCCTGACCTGTGCTTCGACGACAAAGCCCCTACTGAAAAAAACATCAATGGATCCCGATGTCTTGGCAAATTACCAACCTATCTCAAACCTTCCCTTTCATGGGAAGTTTTTCAGAAGGTGGTCGCAGAGCAGGTTGAGAGTCGCCTCACCGACTTCCAGATTTATAAGCTGCTCCAGTCCGGGTTTAGGGCTATGCACAGCACAGAGCCTGCATTAGTAAGGCTGTTGAATGACCTGCTCAGGGCAAGGAATAGAGAAGCAATCGATTCTCGTTCTCCTCGATCTCTCTTCAGCGTTCAACACTGTGGATCATGGGGTGTTGTTGGACAGGCTGAGGGAGTATGCTGGACTCACTAGCAAGGTCATTAGCAAGGTCATTAGCTGGTTTGAGTCTTTTCTTCGGGATAAGTCCTGGATGATGGTTTTGGGGAATTACTCCTCAAGCCCAATGGCTCTGTCCTCTCCCCCATGTTATTCGCAGTCTACTGTATATGCTGCCCCTGGGTAAGGCCATAAGACGGTATGGGCTGGGATGTCATTGCTATGCCGATGATACTGATCTCTACCTGTCTTTCACATCTGGAAGATCAGATGCGGTTGACATGCATAACAAGTGCTTGTTCCGAGATCAGGGCTTGGATGTCGTCGAACTAGTTGTGGCTTAACCCAGGGAAGACTGAAGTACTGATGGTTGAATCAGGTCAACGGGGGGTAGAGGTCCCTGGAGAGGATTTAGGACTTTTTATTGGCTCAGCCAAACTGGAGGCCTCCACCAAGGTGAGAAATTTGGGCATTATTTTGGACAGCGAACTGACACTTGATGCCCAGGTGTTGGCCACTATCTGAAATAGTTTTTATCATCTGTGTAACATCGCCTAAATTGAATCCCTCCCCCGATGATCTGGCCACACTGGTGCATGCGTTCATTACCTCGAGGCTCGACTACTGTAACGCACTCTACCTGGGGGTCAGAGGGGCTGCAATGCGGTGCTTGCAGCTGCTGCAGAATGCTGCGGACCAGCTATTGATGGGCCATTCAAAGTCCTGTCATATTACGCCGGTGTTGCGCGAACTGCATTGGCTACCCTGACGCATCTCCTTCAAAATAAGTCTGCTGACCTACAAGGCCCTTCATGAGCTGGGTCCGAGTTACCTGAAGGAGCTCCTGTATCCTTATAGCCCGGGTCACTCTCTCCAATTTGTGGGAGAGGCCCTCCTGGAGGTCCCCAGAGCAAGGCTAAAATCTTCCAGGGATCGGGTCTTTGAAGTGGCTGCCCCAATCCTATGAAATTCCTTGCTGAGGTCTATATGGGAGTTGCCTTCCCTTGAGATATTTAAAAACAAATTAAAATCTTTCTTATTTGAACAAGCCTTTGGGGTCTAAAAATTTACAAAATATGGCAAGCGGCTAGTGTCTGATTAACAGTTATTATTTTATATTAGTGGGTGTTATTTATTACTATTTATTTTTATTGTATAGCTGTAAGTTTTATTGATATGCTGTTTGTTTTAAATTTTGTAATGATGCCATGAGTCTTCGGGGAAGGGCACCCAAAAGAAATAAAATATACTACTATTCATCCCTTCCACACACACCCCTGGAATTGTCTGCTCTACTGCACATTTTGCTGTCATCTGCAAAGAGGCAGCCCTTCCCTTCTAATACATTCATGAGGTAGAAAAATAAATTGGCAGACTGGATGGGCCTTGAGGTCCTTATTTGCTGTCAACTTCTATGTTTCTATGCAGCTATGCTGCAATGTCACTTAAGACATTAAACAGAACCAGTTCTAGTTCTGATCACTGAGGCACCCCACTGGTTACCGTCCCTTCCTCAAAGTGAACTCTGTTTACCACTACCTTCTGTCGCCTATCCCCTAACCATTTTCATATCCAGTTTATCACTTTTGGACCCACTCCTAAGCTACACAGCTTGCTTACTAGTCTCTTACATGGAATGGTGTCGAAAGCTTTACTGAAATCTATGTACTGTAGGCCATGTTATTCTCTCCACCCTGATCTAAATCCTTTATCACCCAGTCAAAGAAATCTATCAGATTTGTTTGGCATGACCTCCCTCCTATGAAACCATGCTGCCCCAGGTCTTGCATCTCACTGGATTTAAGATACTCCATAATCATTTCCTTCAGCAGTAATTCCATTAACTTCTCTGCCACCGATGTCAGGCTGACTGGCCTGTAATTGCAAGCCTCCTCCCTGCTACCATTTCAGTGAAGTGGGACTACATCCACCTTCCTTAGTCCTCCAGATGCACTCCCGTTCCAGTGAGCTGTTAAACTGGACTGTCAGAGGTGCAGCCAGTATTTCCCTGAGCTCCCTCAATCCCATTGGATGCACCTCATCTGGCCCCATTGTTCTGTCCACCTTTAGATTAGCGAGTCCCTTTAGGACTTTCTTCTCCAAGAAAGGACTAGTGTCCACCACTAGTGTCAAAGCTTCTGCTCCTTTTTTGTGGCCCCTCCCCTTCTCCTTCCTCTGTAAGCACTGAACAAAAGTATTTGTTTACAGTCCCCTCTTTCCTTTTTAACCTTACAATCCCACTCCTGGTCTTCTTTTCACTTACATACCTAAAAAATGTCTTGTCCCCTTTCCTTACCTCCTAGACTATTCTCTCTTCAGTTTGTGCCTTTTCGCTCCATACTGCTTTCCATGTTTTGCTCTATTTCCCGATTCACCTACCTACGCTTTAGTAACTAGCAAGACTCAACTTCAGTGTTTTCTTAGATATATATGGGATATTAATATATCCTCTGTGAAGAGAAGATTGAAACAGAAGCTTAAAAGGTGCAGCAAAAGAAGGCATGTCGTATTCTCAGCTGTAAGTACTTTTTACAGCTGCAGTGGGTGGAGCCCTGCAGTCGTTTTGCTATTTCATTAGAAAAAGGGGGTTCTCCAGTTTCCTAAGGGACTACATAACACTGGAGGTTTTGGATTATTAGTATGCCAATTAATTGTAGCAGTCTGCTGAGGAGAATTTTAAAGCACTACTTTTTGTGCTTAGCTTCAATCTGGCTAGAATTATCTTTGAAGAAAGATTCATAGGCTCGTGAATATGTCAAGTCACTGTGGCTTTCCCAAGCATAAACTTTAGCTGAGAGTGAGGAAGGAGGTTTCAGATTTCAGATGCTATGTTAAAAGGCCTGAGACAGGCCAGACAAAAACTTAAGCATAACTGAGGAATCAGACCAGAGACCTACTTCACATGAAGTGTATAGTTTTATTTTTCATCAACCAATATTCTTTATTCCAAACTAGGTAACATTTCGAAATCATAAAGACTTCTTAATAAGGGACCTGTATGAAATTCACATAATAATCATAACATTAGTATGCAATGTTTCACTGCTAACATACCTCAAACAATAATTATTATAATCATTTTTTTTAATTCTTTTGGTAACTGGGTAAGGCCCACTAGGTACAAGTGCCTGTTTTCAAGGGCAACCTAGGAGCACTGGGGTGGTTAAGTTACTTGCTCATAGTCGCACAGTATGAAAGTGAAGGTTGTGGGAATCAAACCCAGGTCGGCTGGATATACCAAGTTCACACACAGCTCATTAATTTCTAGGCTATGCTGCCAACCTCAGTTGTAATATTGAGTGGGATAGTCTCCACATTACCTCAATAGTTCCACAATGTTTGCACTTCCTTATCCGCTTTCTTTAAACTTTTTTTTTCAAAAAATCTCTGTGCATAAACATATATCAAATTATTCTCCTAAATATCAATACGGACACTGCAAAATCATTAAAACATGTTATTAAAACTTGTTAACGGCCACACAATTGTCTACAAAATTAGTTCATTTGTAAATGCTACATCAAAACCTTTACCAGACACAAATACAAATAATTACCTGACCCAAGTCTGCTAGGAAGTCACTATGTTACTATGCTATACGCTGTCACAAAAGAAAAACATGTAGTTCATCATACCACTCTTTAAACACGGGTAAGGCCAACTAGGCACAAGTGCCTGTTTTCAAGGGCTATCTGGGAGCACTGGGGAGGTTAAGTGACTTGCTCACAGTCACACAGTATACAAGTGGAGGTTGTGGGTATCAAATCCAGGTCTGCTGGATATACAAAGCTCATTCATAGCTCATTAGCCTATAGGCTTTACTGCCAGCCTCAATTGTAATATGGAGTGGAATAGTCTCCAAATTATCTTAATAGTTCCTCAATCCATGCACTTCCATAACTGCTTTCTTCAAACATTTTTCCAAAAAATCTGTGTGCATAAACATATATTAAATTATGCTCCTAAATATCAATATGGACACTGCAAAATCACTAAACGTTATTAAAACATGTTAATGGCCACACAATTGTCTACAAAATGAGTTGATTTTTAAATGCTATATCAAAACCTTCACCAGACACAAATACAAATAATTACCTGACTCAAGTTTGCTAGTAAGCTACTATGTTACTATGCTATATGCTATCACAAAAGAAAAATATGCAGTTCATCATATCACTCTAAGCATGAAAAAAAAAAATTTCAGTACAGTTAACCTAATTCACTTCACTCCATCTTAAATTCTGTGACCATTGTAGCCACTACCACCCCCTCTAGTAGGCTATTCTAGGCGTCCACCACCCTCTCTATGAAAAAATATTTTCTCACGTTTCCCATGAGCCTTCTCCCATAAACTTCATTTTGTGCCCCTCTGACTTACAGCATCTCTTACGTTGGAAGATGCTTCCTTCCTGTACTCTGTTTATACCGGTGATGTATTTGAATGTCTCAGTTATGCCCCTGCCCCTTTCCTCCAGGTAATACATATTTAACTCCTTTAATCTTTCTTCAGACGTCTTATCCCGTAGGCCCTGCAACATTTTAGTTGCCCTTCACTGCACCACCTCCACACTGTCTATGTTCTTTCTCAGATGGGGCCTTTCGGCAGAGAGCAGCAAGAGGAAGCTGCTAGAACTCCTCTACTAGGACTATATAGCCCTCCCTTCCCCCCACCTTTAGCCAGTTCCACTTTTATAGGCATTGGATTTGACTGACAACAGGAACTTCCTGTTTGAGAGAAGGAAGGGAGTGATCACAGAGGCACAAAAGACTTACCATCCAAGAAGGAAAAAAATAACTCTCCCTCACCCCCTAGCTGCTGGAGGTCTGTCTCTGAGCCAGTAAGAATGAGACTACTGAAGAATACAGGAACTTCCTGTCCCAGAACAGGAACGGCAGGAGCTGAAAAGGCAAGGAGGTAGTAGGAAAGTAGGAGAAAAAAAAAAAAGGTAAACAGAGAGAGGAAAGAGTAAGAATACAAAACAACAGTCGATGGGCCACAAATAAGACATGATGGGAGTGGTGCAGTGCAGTGGCTGTGGAGTGGTAGTCTTCTGGGAGACGTTCTGGAGGATGCGGTGTTGTCCCTGTTATGTATGTGAAATGGTAGTGCACTGCGTTACTCTGCCACTTGAGGGCAGCATTCCGAGATGTGTAAGCTAGAAAGAGAGCAGAGAGAGAGAGAGAGTGTCGTGGCTGAGACCAGAGAGGCACCTGAATAAAAATGAAAGCTGCTCTACTCCAGTTGTGGCGTGAGTTTGTTGAACAAGACCAGAATAAATGTTAGAACACAACAGTCCCATCTGCAGACACCTATCTGGGCTGAAGGAGGAGGTTCCCCACCCACTCAGGGACCACCAGGGCTGACGTCGCTGCCTCAGAGGTTGCCAAGAAAGAGGAGTGGTTGGACCACGGTGGGCTCTGGGAGGGTGAGGGTGGAGGAACAGAGGCGCATCCCTCCAGCTGTACTTCTCCACAATTTGTACGCTGTTCTGGCACAGCGTGGTTCCTTTATAGGCACCCACAGTGGAGACCAAGAAGGATGCTGTGAACCTCCACAAAGGAGACCACAGGAGGGTGTGCAGGACCCACAGGGAAGGAACAACCCTGGTGGGGACCCAATTATGGGGGTAGGAACTAAGGGAGGGAGGGAGGGAAGGAGGTAGACTGCCCGCACCATGGCTTAGAGGACAGGGAGCAAATCCTCAGGATCGAGGAGCAGCTGCACGGGAGGGAGCTGGATGTCATTGTCCACCTAGGGACAAATGACCTGGCTGGGAACAGAAACATAGAAACATAGACTTTGATGCAGAGAAGGACCGCTTGGCCCACCTAGTCTGCCCATTTCCTACCTACAGGATAAGCTGCAGATCCTGTTTAACCAACAGCCTGAGATCAGAGCAGTGCAAGAGGAGTTGGTGAGGGCCTTAGACAAGTAGTATGCAGGGTAACCTCCTCAGAGGTGCTGCCTGTCTATGGCATGGGTGAGGCTAGGGTGCTCCGCATCACAGAATTCAATCAATGGTTGAAAAACTGGTGCAGAGCTCAGGGTTCGGGCTTCACTGGGGACTGGGGGTCCACCTGGAGGGATACAGGCCTATAATGGCGTGATGCTCTGCATCTATCCAAGAGGGGAACCAGTATCCTAGGTGATAAGTCTAAATGCTTCATTGGCAAGCATTTACACTAGTCAAGGGGGGGGTACTGAAAAGGAGCAGGGGAAATCCCAGCCCCCACCAAAAAAAACAGGGTAGTTAGTGAGGTAAACACCAAGATAAATAAGTTGATAGCTAGAAGGGCAGGGGTAAATGGAGACATAGGCAAAAGCAGTAAGGACAGGGATGGGGCTAAAAGGAGTAAGGCCATCAAAAAATGGGAGGCAATGAGTATCAATGCCCGTAGTCTGGGTAACAAGCTCCCTGAACTAGTGGCCTTGATGGAAGAGGGATGCCTGGATATCGTGACAGTCACAGAAACATGCTACATAGAGAACCATGACTGGGATGTCAACATAGCAGTTACACAGTCTACAGGAGGGACACAGAGAGTAGAAGAGGAGAAGGAGTAGCTCTCTACGTAATGGAAGGGATCAGAGCAACACAACTAAAGGGTAAACAGGACAGGAGGAGAGGAGGAACTGTGGGTCACCCTGGAGACAGGAAATGGCACCACAATCTGTACATGTGTTTTATACAGACCCCCGTCTCAAGGAGGAAATGGACAAGGAAATGACAGAAGGCATCCTTAGGATGGCAGAAAAAGGAGAGATACTGTTGATGGGGGACCTGAATATGCCAGATGTTAAGTGGAGCACCTTTGCTGCAGCCACATCCAAGAGCAGGGTCATTCTTGATGTCCTACAGGGGGGCATGCCTCAGGCAGCTTGTGTTGGAACCCACTTGGGAGGGAGCAATCTTAGACCTGGTACTCTCAAACGGGGACGGAGAGAGGATCTCAAATTTATAAGTGGGTAGCCATCTGGGAACAAGTGACCACCAAACAGTGTGGTTCACGAGAAACATAGCCATAGAGTCAAGTCATACAAAAGTGAGGGTACTGGACTTTAGGAGGTCTGACTTTGTCAAAATGGGGGAATGTCTCTGAAAAGCACTAGCAAACGGGCAAGAAGGAGGGGTGGAGGAACAATGAGGAAACATCAAAACTGCCATCACAGAGGCAACAAGCCTTTGTGTGAAGCAAATAAACAAATCAAAATGAAGGGAAAAACACTATGGTTCTCAAAAGAGGTGGTGGAGAAGGTTAGGGAGAAAAAGACAGCATTTACAAAGTATAAGGAAACACAGAAGCAGCAGGACAGAAAACTATACCAGTTAAAGCAGAAGGAAGTGGGGAAGGCAGTCAGAATAGCAAATGCCCAAACCAAGGAAAAGACTGCCAACTCGGTAAAGAAGGGGATAAAACCTTTTATAGGTACATTAGGAGTGAAGAAAAGACCAAGGGAGGGATAGTGAGGCGTAATAAAGGGGAGGTGGGTGGGCAGAGGTAACAGTGAAAAAGCAGGGATACTGAACGAATACTTCTGCTCAGTATTCACAAAAGAAGAGGAGAGGGAGGTACCTAATCCAATCAACAGAAGCACTCTGGATGGGGGGTCGATACCAGTCCATTCACAGAAGAAAGGGTTCGGAAAGAACTCCTAAAACTGAAGGTGGACACAGCAATGGACCCTGATGGGATTCACCCCAGAACCCTAAAAGAACTAAGGGGAGAACTAGTGACACCACTGACTACCCTTTTTAACAAATCATGGAAGGATGGTGTGGTACCTAAGGACTGGAGGAGGGCGGATGCGATTCCCTTCACAAAAGTAGGAGCAAAGCAGAGGCAGGAAACTACAGACCTGTTAGTTTTACCTCGGTGGTAAGGAAAATGTTGGAATCACTTCTGAAAGAAAGAACTGTTGAGTACCTAGAGGCCAGTGGGGCACAGGACCCAAGGCAGCGTGGATTCATAGCGGGAAGGTCATTTCAGACGAATCTAATAGATTTCTTTGACTGGGTGACCAAAGTAGTAGAACAGGGAGGGGCTGTGGACATGGCCTACCTAGACTTAAGCAGGCATTTGACACAGTCCCACATAAAAGATTAATAAACAAATTAGCCAGCCTGGGAGTGGGTCCCAGGGGCCTGGGTAAAAATTGACTGGACAATAGGACACAGAACGGGAGTCCACTATAAAGAAAGGAGGGTTACTAGCGGGATACTGCAGGGTTCAGTACTGAGTCTGGTCCTTTTAATGTCTTTATAAGTGACACTGCAGAGGGACTGGAAGGAAAAGTATGCTTCTTTGTAGACGTACAAAGATCTGCAACAGGTTGATACACAAGGGGGTGGAAAGGATGAGAAGTGACTTGGCAAGGTTGGAGGAATGGTGAGAAGTATGGCAAGTAATGCACCTGGGAAACAAAAACTCAGGGAAGAGTACACAGTGGGGGGCAGGTACTAACAACAACAAAAATGGAAAGGGACCTGGGGTAGTCATATCAGATGACCTAAAGTAAGCAAGCAACGGAGAAGGCAGTAAGGAGGGCTGGGGGATATTGGGATATATAGGAAGAGGCATCACCAGTAGAAAACAGGAAGTTGTTATTCCTCTGTACAGTCGGTGAGACCCCATCTAGAGTACTGTGTGCAGTTTTGAGACCCCATTTCTGCAAGGACATAGACAGGATGGAAGCAGTCCAAAGGAGGGCAGTAAAATGGTGCAGGGTCTGCACCAGAAGCCATATGAAGAGAGACTAATGGAGCTTAATATGTATACCCCCGAGGAAAGGAGGGAAGGGGGGACATGATAGAAACTTTCAAGTACCTCAAGGGAATCAACAAAGTCCAGGAGGGTAGCATCTTTCAAAAAAAAAGAGATGTGCAAGAACAAGGAGGCACAATTTAAAGATGATGGGGGGACAGTTTAAGGGCAAAGTGAGGAAGTATTCTTTCACGGAGAGGGTGGTGGAAGCATGGAACGGCCTTCCTGAGGAGGTCGTGGGGTCAAAAACAATGGGGGAATTCAAGAATGCATGGGACAGACATAAGGCAATTCTGGTGGGGGGTAGAAAGAAGTAGGCTGTTGGTTAACTAGAATCTGCAGCTTATCCAATAGGTAGGGAAATGGGCAGACTGGGTGGGCCAAGCAGTCCTTATCTGCCATCAAAGTCTAAGTTTCTATGTTTCCAGAATTGGACGCAGTATTCCAGGTGTGGTCTCTCATGAGTGTCTTGTACAGGGGTAAGATGACCTCTCTGTATACTCTTGATACCCCTTATCACACTGCCTAGTTTCCCTTTAGTCCCCCAAGATGATAACGCCCAGGTACCTTTCCTGCTTTGTGTCTGTCTATACTCTCCTACCTAGTTCGTGACTTTACCCCTGGGTTCTTGTGTCCTATGCATCATCCTGCACTTCTTTGCATTAACTCCCAGCTGCCATTCTTCAGACCATTTCTCCAGTTTTTAAGGTCTTCCCTCATTTATTCAACACCTATGGCATGTCCACCCTATTGCGTACCTTTCTAGTTCCACAATTTATGCACTTCCTTATCTGCTTTCTTTAAACATTTTATCAAAAAAACTGTGTGTATAAATATATATTAAATTATGCACCTGAATATCAGTAAGGACACTGCAAAATCACTAAAACACGTTACTAAAACTTGTTAATGGCCACACAATTGTCTACAAAATAAGTTAATTTTTAAATGATATATCAAAACCCTCACAAGACACAAATACAAATAATTACCTGACCCAAGTTTGCTAGGAAGTCACTATGATACTACGCTATATACTAACACAAAAGAAACACACGTAGTTCATCATACCACTCTTTAAACATGAAAAACGAAATACATTTTCAATACAGACAGTTAACCTAATTCACTTCACTCCTTAAATTCTGTGCCCATTTTAGCCCTTACCACCCCCTCTGGTAGGCTATTCAGGTGTCCACCACCCTCTCAATGAAAAAATATTTTCTCACGTTTCCTCTGCGCCTCCCCCCCCCATTCCAAACTTCATTTTGTGTCCCCTTGACTTGGAGCATCTCTTACTTTGGAAGATGATTCTTCTTGTACTCTGTTGATACCAGTGATGTATTTGTATGTCTCCGTCACACCCCCACCTTTCCTCCAGGCAATACATATTTAACTCTTTTAGTCTTTCTTCATAGGTCTTATCCTGCAGGCCCTGCACCATTTTAGTTTCCTCCACTGTACCACCTCCACCCTATGTTCTTTCTCTCAGATGGGGCCAGAACTGGACACAGTATTCCAGGTGCAGTCTCATGAGTGTCTTATAAGGGCAAGATGACCTCCTCTTTATACCCTGATACCCTTCCTATGCATCCAAGCATCTGTATAGTCTTTCCAGCCATCTTATCGAACTGCCTATTCTCTTTGGTCCTCTGAAATAACTCCCAAGTCCCTTTTTGGCTTTGTGACAGTCAGTACCTCCCCACCTAGCTCGTACTTTGCCCCTGGGTTCTTGTGGCCTATGTGCATGATCATGCACTTCTTTGCACTGAATCCCAGATGTCATTCTTCAGACCATTTCTCCATTTTTAAGATCTTCCTCATTCTTTTCAACATCTCTCATGTGTCCACCCTATTGCACACCTATCATTTGCTAAGAGGCATAACTTCCTCCAGTCCCTCAGTAATGTCCCCAATAAAGACATTTTATTTATTTATGTTTTGGTAACCAGGTAAGTGCACTGATCCAGCGGACCATTTTCAGTCCCGCGACCTGGGCCACTGGAAGTGGCAGTACAGGGAAATCGATTACAGGGGTAGATGCAAATTCACATAGTAGTGTACAGTGATTACAGTAACATTAGTACAGTAAGAACAGTCATCATTACATAATGTTTACAGAAACTGAGATAATATAGATAAAAGAACGCAGGCCGAGATGCAGACACGATTACAGAAGTAGATACAAATTCAATTGTAGTGTAAGGTGGTCACAACAACGTGAGGACAGTAAGAACAGTCATCATTTTATAATGTTTACAGGCATGGAGATAACAAAACATGAGACAAGGAAAATACAGGCCGAGAATGCAAGGGAGAATTTGCTAAGTATATGCACAAAGCAGCTAAAACAGTTTCATAAACTAGCATAAGTAGCAGTTTGAGCCGGTCAGACTGCTTTCAAAGTGGATAAGGTGGAGACACCTGTCCCAGCAGATTGCTGGGGCGGCTGAGTAGCGGCAGCATGCAAGGTAGGCAGTGTGAGACATCGAGCAAGGCAATATATGTTCATAAAGCTCTGAGAGTAGGGTAGTGGCCAGCAGTTTTGGTAGTTTAAGGTGGCCTACGGATTCTGCTCTGCCCAGCAAGCATTTGCAGGACTCCTTCAGAAGCCAGGCCTTAAGCTTGGCTTTGAACAACGCATGGGATGGGGGTGCATGAATGGAAGTGGGAAGACTGTTCCAGAGGGAGGGGCTGTTATTGAGAAAGCCTTGCTGCCCATCATCGTGAGAGGCACAAGGAACTTTGAGGGTTGGAAAGAAGAGGTCCTAAGGAGTCTAGTGGCTGCTCTAGGTATGAGTAGTGGAGCATAAGGGGATAGCTGGTTACTTCTGAGAGCATTGTCCACCAGGCAGCCCGCCGCATAGTTCTGGTGTGCCTGAGGGGAGAGCCATCCTAAGGACTGATAGAGGTTGCAGTGATGGGTTAACGGAGAGGTTTTAAAGACAAAGTGACAGACAGCATTATATGCCATGTTGAGTGTTGCTTTGAGGGTGTTGGGGAGTAGATGAAGAGGATTGGCCCCAAAACCAACCACTGTGGCACCCTGCTCATCACCTCTCCCTCTCCAGAGTATTCCCTGTTTACCACAACCCTCTGACTCCTGCCATTCGGTCTCACCACAGGAACGTGCCCGCAATCCGACACCGGGCAATTAGGGCGTCAACTGGCAATGTCACCGATCAAAATCCATAAAGCTATTACTTCAGCTCTGAAGTCTCCAACTTGAACCAAAAGGCACTAAATGTTGTATCAGGTTAAACTTAAACTTTTATTATTAAAAGCATAACGATGCACGGACAGCCAGTCCCACAGCTGAACATTTTTGCATCCCTTTGGATGCTTTTTCAAAGCTGGTGAATGCATCAAACAGTGCATATTTATAGTGCTTCCAATTAAAAACAATTGATAGCAGAACAGTACATTCTTTACAAATCGCATGCTGGAATTTAAATAGATAAATTAAAATCAGTTACTTCAAGCAAGGTAACATATAGGAACACCAATGCGCCATGTAATTAGCATCCTCAGAAGATAGCATTAGGACCCCCCAACTAAAATACAAAAACAGCAAACACATTAAATGCTTAAATACATACCATCACCCTATATGTGCACATACATTTATGCTGTCATAACAACAGATATAACAGAATAAATACAGAATGAAAAAAGGCAGCATCATGAAACAAAATATATATAGAGGCAGATGAAGTACAGTACTCAAACGCTTAAAATTATTTCTTTAAATATGGGGTTAATTGAAAATAATAATTTAATCCAGGGTACTCATAAGATTTTAACTTGAATTGGCAGAAAGTTTCTGTTTGTAACAGCTGATTACCCAAATCCTCACCCCCCAACACCAGGATGTACTCTCTCTATGCCTTGAAACCAGAATTGGCGACTGGTGCCTTTAAGTTGAGTATGTTGTGCTAAGGCACTTATCCCATCTAATTTTTCAATGCTTCTAATATGCTGTCCGATCTGTTCCTTAAATTTTCTTCAAGTTTTACCCACATAAAACGCAGAACATTTTTTATAAGTGGCTAAATAAATTTACATTCTCTGCAGTGCACGTAATAACATGAAAAACAAAATTCCCTCTTATTTACAGGTAGTACAAAAGCATTTCCAGTTAAAAATATATCTTCAAAAAATAACAGTTTCCACATTTTTGAGTACCCTTAGGTAGCTGTTTGTATTTTGTCCATTCTCCCTGATATTCCCAGTATGTGCTATGTTCTAGTTTGTCACAAAGATTTTGCCCATGCTTGTATATCACTTTCGGTGCACTGGTTACAATCTTACTTAACTTTCTTTCAGTGCTTAGAATAGACTACATTTTTTGTATTATAGAGTTAACCAAATGTACTTGTGGGCTAAAAGTAGTAATGAAAGCAGGAGCTCCACCGCAAATAACATTTCCATGTTTTGTTCTCTTATTACCAACAGTATGTAATAAAGAATCACTAGAGCGTGCATCAGCTCTCATTTTAGCCTTAGTGACAATTTCTGCATCATAACCTCTACTCAAAAATCGATCTGTTAAAACCTGTGTTTGTATCTCACAATCAGTTTCTTTACTGCAATTTCGTTTCATGTGCATAAAATGACCAGCTGGTATATTATTTTTGATATGCGCAGGATGACAGCTACTATAATGCAAAAGGGAATTTTTATCAGTGGACTTCCTATATAAAGTTGTTATCAAATCTCCTTCAGATGTTTCTGTAACAGTTAGGTCCAAACAATTAATAGAACATAGATCATACATTACAGTAAATCTCAAAATTTATTTGTAGACTCTAGATATACCACAGAATCCTTAAAGGGAAACAGTCATTTGCAGGGGCTCCAACCCCTGCAAACCTTACCCTCTGGTTAAGCTTTTGCCCAAAAAGCGCCTTTTTCTGTGTCCGAGAAAATAATTTAATTTACGAACGAAAACTCCGCTACCTGGAAGTATGACGGACTATCGAGTGGCTCCATTAACTGTGGGTAGCGGTGTCAAGACCCTGCACTTCAATACATTGGACTTCTCGATCCTCTGAGGAGGCCTTCCACCCCAGGGCTGAAGAGGTCGGTCCCCAAGAAGGGACATCCGCCAACTTGTGCTGGGTATCCATGAAAGTGGATATCTCAGCCATGCCCGACACGATAGCCACCGCGGCCGCTGACTGACCCGTGCATGAGTCTCCAATGACCAGAGCAGTCTGAAGTTGCTGCTTGGCCACTGCCCTGCCCTGGTCCCGCACCTGCCTAACCGTGGTCTGCAGGTCAGCCGGGAGATGATGGTCTACCTCGTCCAGGGAGCCCAACAGGGCATGGGAGAAATGTGCCATAAGCACGGCCGAGCTGGCCTGACGAAGGCCAAGGAAGGACGCAGCATAGACTTTTCACCCGGCATAGTCCAATTTCTTGGACTCCTTGTCGGGAGGTTTGTCCACGTCCCTAGCATTTCCAGCACGCCGGAAAACGCTGTCGGAAACTAACCCCTCGGCTGAGGGATGTTCCGAGAAACCGGACAGGGAACCGGTAGGGACCACATACTTCCTGGCCATCCTGGCCGAAGGCGCAGGGCAGGAAGCAGGGCGCTGCCAGAGCTCCAAGGCCGGGCCCACAATGGCCTCGGCCACAGGAAAGGCCTCCGTAGGGGAATCCCCTCAGTCCAATATCTCCGTGAGGGGATACTTGGCCCGCTTGGATACGGGCTCGAGCTGCATCCCGGTGGACTCCGAGATGAGCCTAAGCAAACCCAGGAAGGACGAAGGGCTATCGTCCAGCGACTGACCTCCAGAGGTCTCCAAGTCCACTCGCCTGGAGAAAAGGGAGGAATCATCGTCGGACTCAGAAGAGTCCACAAAGAGCTGCCTCGGGCCTGAGCCACCCTCCACCTGCCGAGGGCGATCGGGCGTGAGGGTGACAGATAGCCTATGGGGCAGACCCTGAGCCGACCGAGAGTTCTTGGTCGGAGCCCCAAACAACGGCTGTGGAGGCGGAGGTTCCACCAGAATCGGTGGAGCAGCTGGTTTTGGCTGAGCAACAGGCCTGGAAACAGGCGCCTCGGCTAAAGTGAGGGGTTGCTTCGGCCGCTCCGGTGACAGCCACTTAATGGCCGGGGAAGGCGACGACGTCGGCTTGTTCCCGCCATAAGCAACTGTTGCCACGAGGTCCTCAGATAGTTGACGCATCCTGCGCTGAAGCCTCCCCTCGTCCGAGGCGGCGGATCGGGTTGACCGCGAAGAAGTCCGGTGACCGAGACCGCGAACTTCGCTTTTCCGAGGAGGTGCGGGAGGGGAACCCGCCTCCCCTCGGCTTGAGGGGTCACCCAAGGGCTCGGAACCAGAGGCACTGGCAAGCCCACGGGATCCTCAACCACCACCGGGGAACCGGGAGAGAGGATTTTCGTTTCGCTGCGAACGCCAACCCGCCCAACGGGTCGAGAAAGATCTCGACCGCGGCCGACGGGGAGTCTCGGTCACACTGACCTGACGGGACATCGGAAGCCAGTGGTCGAGCCAAGGATCGACCGGGTTGATGGCGTCACCACTCGGGAGGGGACTCTCCCGCCTCCCAAGAGCGCCGATGGAGGGACTTACCCTTGTCCTTCTTTTGGACCGAGAGGAAGGTCCAGCAGATGTTGGTCCCTCCCTTAGTGGAGAGAGACAGACAAAGCTCCTTAAAGGAAGCAGAATAAGAGGATCCCAGGGAGAGCGGGATAAATGCCGCGTCGAGGAAGATGCGTCCAGCCGCCTCCTCTTCGAGGGCTATCATCTGTCTAGCTGTTCCGCTAGCCCGCGGAACCGCCAACCGGGCCTCCTTTGACTTTACCGAGGGTATCGCCGGGTCGCCTGTTGCAGGCGGCATGGTCTTCCAGGACGTAGGGCTGGAGAAAGGAGAGCACAGGTCGCAAGCCAATGGGTCGTGCTCAAGGCCCAAGCAGTAGACGACATGGAGTGCGGATCCGTCTCGACATCTTCTGCTCCAAGATGGGCATCTCCGAAACCGAGTCGATTTGTCCATCGCAGCAATGGTGGGAAAATAGTTGGACCAAGTCTAGAAAACCTTAAAGTTTAATTTCGGAAAACCAAGAGTTAGGAACCAGTCTTATACGCAGCGTTATGAGGGAACCTGAGCTTCCAAGCGGTAAGGAAGATCTGGCGTCATGGGGCGGAGCCGAGAGTTTTACCACCCGGTTGGGTGGGAGAAGCCAGCTTGAAGACCTTCCGGCAAGATTTAAAGCGGCAAGGATACCTGCCAGTGTGGATGAACAACATATCCATGTCCCTAGAACTGGAAGGCGGGCACCTCTTTATACTGATGTCGGTCACCTGACATGGGGGCGGTCCCCGCCAGAGGCTGCTAGCTAGAAATTTTTTCCGTGGGGTCCTGAAGCCTGCCGGCTTCAATCCTATTTGTAATTACTACTGCAACAGCCCTCTCAAGTAAGATCATAAATTATGATTCAGCTAATTGAAATAGTTTAGTTTAGCAGAGACCCAAAAGCTAGATTAAATAAATACATTTTAATAACATCTTAAACACATTCATTGATAGGGTTCCATGGATATCTGGTGAAATAAGAGTTCCACAACAATGGGGCAGCAACCCTAAATGCACAATCCCCAGAAGATTTCTGTCGCAAGTGAGGCACTCTCAGGAAACCCACATGAGAAGAATACAATGGGTGGATGGGAGTGTATTTGGCCATGGCCCAAACTGTTCAGGGCTTTTTAAGTTAACAAACAGAGCCTGAAGTTGATATGCCACCAAACTGGCAACCAGTGCAGAGCATGCAGTAGCGGTGTGATATTCTCAGACCGTTGAGCTCCCAGTACCCAGCAGTACTTTGGCATTCTGAACTAGCTGCAGGTGACATACCAACTCCACAGACAGCCTTAGGTAAAAAGCACTGCAGCAGTCCAGTCTTGAGGTAACAAAAGCATCTGTTTATCTTGTTAGTAACTTCAGAAGGATTTAAATACTGCATTTGGGTAGATCCTTGAGGTAGCTAGATTGTCTACTAGGATTTTCGACAGTTAAACTATTTTAAATAAATTACAGGTGACTGAGGAGTTAAAAAGGAGCTTAAACTCTGCTTATCTTGGAAGTAACTTCACAAGTGTTTGAATACTGCATTTTGGTTGTCCCTTGGGGGTAGCTGGATTGACTACAAGGATTTTGGGACAGAAACTATTTTTAAATAATTTACTGGTGCGTAGGAGTTTGTGATAGTTAAACTATTTTTAAATAAGTTACTGTGGTTAAGGAGTTGTCATAACAAAACCTGCAGTGTGAATTGAAACACAGACAGCCTTAGGGGCAGGACATTGTTTTCAGACCAAAAAGTGTTGAATTGGAACAGGAAGGGCTGCATCATAACCATTGTTAAAAAATTGCCCTGGGTGGAGATATCCAGACTAGATCAGATTACTATAAGTTACTGGAGGCTGCATTTTAGAGACACAAAGCACATTTTCTTGACCTGGAAGGACACTACTTCTTTATTCAGCTGTGAGCTGTGGGAAATTCTATATTGCATTTGATATCTGCAACAAACGTGCACTTTGCTTAATTCTGTGGGAGGTGAAACCAACTACCCTTGGTAATTGCTTTTTATTCACATATTTATTTAGTGTTTAACCAAGAAGGGGCTTGCAAACTCTGTTTATCTTGTTAGTAACTTCAGAAGGATTTAAATACTGCATTTGGGTAGATCCTTGGAGGTAGCTAGATTGTCTACTAGGATTTTCTGACAGTTAAACTATTTTTAAATAAATTACAAGTGACTGAGGAGTTGAAAAAGGAGCTTGCAAACTCTGCTTATCTTGGAAGTAACTTCACAAGTGTTTGAATACTGCATTTTGGTTGTCCCTTGGGGGTAGCTGGATTGACTACTAGGATTTTGGGACAGAAACTATTTTTAAATAATTTACTGGTGCGTAGGAGTTTGTAATAGTTAAACTATTTTTAAATAAGTTACTGTGGTTAAGGAGTTGTCATAGAAAAACCTGCAGTGTGAAACAGGAAAAGACAGTCTTTCAAGCAACAGAGGGAGGTGGATCTAGGTTTACGTTTGTTTGTTACAATTCTTAACATTTTCAGTGCAGGAAGAGTTTAAAGCACAGCTGACTTAATTTGGGGCTGACAGCTTTCAGAGCACAAACCACCAGGCCTGTTTTGGGGCTGGGGAGGTTTACCTGTGTCTGACTTGGATGTGTGGATTTTTCTCTGTTTGATTAGCAGGGTATTTTCTTTGTCAAATTGTTGTGTAGGGCATCCTGCTGACAGGAAGGCACTCATCGAGGCGGTGGTCAGAGCTTTTAGCTGATTGTTTTGTGAGGGCACAGTTTAGGCCCAACCCTTCCACCCTCACCCCACCCACCCCTGAAATAGTTCCTTTATACCTGGGTTCTGACATCATTTCCTCAAGAGTGCAAGGCATATCACTGTCATATCCTCTCTAGCACACTGCACTGACAATATAAACATACACATTGTATAACATATATATATATATTTCTATGTTACAAACCAATCACACACACACACAGAAAAAAAAAATGTGGGGAGTAGTGCAATGTAATGGCTGTGGGGCAGCAGTCTTCCAGAGGTTGAGGTGCTGCCCTATTTGCATACAACTCTCTGCCCTGAGGGAGGAAGTTGCCCGTCTTCAGGCCACACTGGACAGTAGTAAGGGGACCTTCCGCCAGGCCACACTGGACGGTAGGAAGGGAACCTCCCCCATCCAGGGAGCACCAGAGCCACCACCACTACCTCAGAGGTTGCGAAGAAAGCACAGCAGTTGGACCACAGTGGGCTCAGGGAGGGTGAGGATGGTGGATCAGAGGCACACCCAGTCAGTTGTTCCACACCACAATCCATACACCATTCTGGGGGAGCATAGCTCCCCTATGGATGCACCCACAGAGGAGACTAATGAGGCTGAGGACAACTGTCACAAGGGAGGCCCACAGGAAGGAGGCAGAGGACACCACAAGGAAAGGAAGCAGCTCCTGGTGGGGACTCAATTATTAGGGGGATAGAACTGGGGGGGCAGGAAAACTGAAGTAAGGTGCCTGCCTGGTGCCATGGCTTGGAGAGACAGGAAGCGATCCTCAGGATCACGAGAACAGCTGCACGGGAGTCTCGAGCTGGACGCCATTGTCCACCTAGGGACAAATGACTTGGCTAATCATGAGATTAGAGCAGTGCAGAAGGACTTTGTAGAATTGGGAGGGGCCTAAGACAAGTAGCACACACAATATCCTTCTCTGAGGTGCTGCCTGTCAATGGCATGAGTGAGGCAAGGTACTTGCACCATGCAGTTTAATGACTGGCTGAAAAATGGTGGAGCACAGGGGTTTGGCTTCATTGGGGACTGGGGTTCCACCTGGAGGGACACCAGCCTATACTGGCAGGATGGTCTGCATCTCTCCAGGAAGGAACAAGTCTTTGAGCAATCGGTTTAAATGCTTCATTGGCAAGCTTTTAAACTAGTCAAGGGGAGGCACTGACAAGCAGCAGGAAAATCCCAGCCTCCCTACAAAACAGGGTACTAAATGAGAAAAAGACCGAGGTAGACAGGTCAGTGGGGATGTTGCAACAGAAGGTAAAGCCATCAAAAATGGAGAGCAATGAGTACCAATGCCCGTAGTCTGAGTAACAAGCTTCCTGAATTAGTGGCCTTGATGGAGGAGGAACATCTGGATATCGTGGCAGTCACAGAAACATGGTACTACACAAAACCATGACTGGGACATAAACATACCAGGATACACTATCTACAGGAGGGACAGGGAGGGTAAAAGAGGAGGAGGAGTAGCTCTTTACATAAGGGAAGGAATCAAAGCAACAGAACAAAAGGAAAACAGGGAGGAGAAGAAGCACTGTGGGTAAATTTGAGACCGCAATGGCACCACAATCCAGCACAGGGGTATAGACTCTTCTCAGGGGAGGAAATGGACAAGGAAATGATAGAAAGAATACTTAGAATGGCAGAAAAAGGAGATATTGCTGATGGGTGATCTGAATATGCCAGATGTTAACTGGAGTGCAGTTGCAGCAGCCACTTCAAAGAGTGGGGTTATTCTAGATGCCCTACAGGGGCATGCCTAGACAACTAGTATTGGAGCCCACCGAGGATCAATCTTAGACCTGGTTCTCTCAAATGGAGATGAAGAGAGATCACAGATGTAGAAGTGGGTAGTCATTCGGGAACTAGCGACCATCGAACAGTATGGTTCACACAAACACAAGCAATAGAGTCAAGCCATACAAAGGCAAAAGTACTGGACTTTAGGAGGGCTGACTTTGCCAAAATGGGTGAGTGCCTAAGGAATGCACTAGCAAATGGGCAGGAAGGAGGTGGAAGAACAATGGGAAAACAAAACTGCCATCACAGAGGTAACAAGCCTTTGTGTGAAGCAAATAAACAAATGAAGTGATAAGAAACCACTATGGCTCTCAAAGGAAGTGGCAGTGAAGGTTCAAGAGAAAAAGAAAGCATTCAGGAAGTACAAGGAATCACAGAAGGAGCAGGACAGAGAACTGTATCAGTTAAAGCAAAAGTAAGCTGGGAAGGCAGTCAGAACAGCAAAGGCCCAAACCGAGGAAAAGATAGCCAACTCAGTTAAGAAGGGGGATAAAACCTTTTATAGGTACATCAGGGAGCGAAGGAAGACCAAGCGAGGGTTAGTGATGCTTAATAAAGAGGAGGGAGGGTGGGCAGAGGGTGACTGTGAAAAGGCAGAGATACTAAACAAATATTTTTGCTCAGTATTTACAAAGGAAGTGGGGGAGGTACCTAAAACAAACAATAGAAACACTCTAGATAAAGAAGTTGATACCAGCCCATTTACAGAAGAAAGGGTTCTGAAAGAACTCTTAAAACTGAAGGTGGACAAAGCAATGGGGCCTGATGGGATTCATCCCAGAATTCTAAAAGAACTAAGGATAGAACTAGTGACACCACTGACTACCCTCTTAACAAATCATGGGAGGATGGGGTGGTACCTGAGGACTAGAGAAGGGCAGATGTGATTCCCCTTCACAAAAGTGGGAGCAAGGCAGAAGCAGAAAACTACAGACCTGTTAGTTTAACCTCAGTGGTAGGGAAAATGATGGAATCACTCTGAAGGAAAGAACTGTTGAGTATCTAGAGGCCAGAGGGGCTCAGGACCCAAGGCAGCATGTATTCACAGCGGAAGGTCATGCCAGACAAATCTGATAGATTTCTTTGACTGGGTGACCAAAGTAGTAGATCAGGGAGGGCTGTGGACATGGCCTACCTAGACTTTAGCAAGGCATTTGACACAGTCCCACACAAAGATTAATATACAAGTTAGCCAGCCTGGGAGTGGGTCCCAAGATGACAGCCTGGGTAAAGAATTGACTGGAGAATAGGACACAGAGACTAATAGTAAATGGAGTCCACGCTGAAGAGAAGGGTTACTAGTGGGTACCGCAGAGTTCAGTATTAGGACCAGTCCTCTTCAGTGTCTTTATAAGTGACATTGCAGAGGGACTGGAAGGAAAAGTATGTCTCTTTGCAGATGACACAAAGATCTGCAACAGAGTTGATGCACAAGGTGGGGTGGAAAGGATGAGAAGGGACTTGGCAAGGTTAGAGGATTGGTCAAATGTATGGCAGCTTAGATTCAATGCTAAGAAGTGCAAGCTAATGCACCTGGGAAACAAAAACCCAGGGGAAGAGTACACAATGGGGGGTGAGATACTAACAACAACAAAAATGGAAAGGGACCTGGGGGTAGTCATATCAGATGACCTAAAGGTGGGCAAGCAATGTGAGAGGGCAGCAAGGAGGGCTGGGGGGATACTGGGATGCATTGGGAGAGGCATCACCAGTAGAAAACAGGAAGTTATTATCCCTCTGTACAGACAGTTGGTGAGACCCCCATCTGGAGTACTGCATGCAGTTCTGGAGACCCAATCTCCGCAAAGACATAGACAGGATGGAGGCTGTCCAGAGGAGGGCAACTAAAATGGTGCAGGGTCTGCACCGGAAGACATATGAAGAGAGACTTAAGGAGCTGAATATGTATAGCCTCGAGGAAAGGAGGGAGAGGGGGGACATGATAGAAACTTTCAAGTACCTCAAGGGAATCAACAAAGTCCAAGAGGGTAGCATCTTTCAAAAAAAGAGGTGTGCAAGAACAAGGGGGCACAATTTGAAGACAGAAGGGAGGCGGCTCAGAGGTAATTTAAGGAAGTATTTTTTCACAGAGAGGGTTGTTCATGCATGGAACGGCCTTCCGGAGGAGGTTGTGGAGTCAAAAACAGCGGTGGAATTCAAGCATGCATGGGACAGTCATAACGCAATTCTAGGGGTTGGGGGTAGGAAGAAGTAGGCTGCTGGTTAACTAGGATCTGCAGCTTATCCATTAGGTAGGGAAATAGGCAGACTGGGTGGGCCAAGCGGTCCTTATCTGCTATCAAAATCTATGTTTCTATGTAAATCTATAAGCCACTGTAACCAGATTGGCTGGCTCATGACAGGCTTGAACCAGTCAATATTACACAGGTGGAAAAAGCAATTACGGACCACTGCCAAAACTGATGTTACAGCATCAGCCTGCAATTTACAGTGACATGGCCCCCTGAAGAATCTGCATGGGTGAAGCACTGAGCTACAGATTTCCAAATGAACACTGGGACACAATTAGCAATGCAATTAACATTTCTGCCTTAATGAAGTCTGACATCGCAAGTTTGTTATCATTAGTATTTTTTTCTCTTTTGCTGAATAAATTTGTGCCACCATATGCTAAGTGTGCTGGCTGATTATTCAACATCCTCCACAGAAGTGCAGCTAAATCCTGAGACTAGTCTACAATGACACCAAGCTTTCTTACCCTGTCCACAGCTCGTAGTGTAGTCCCATTTAAAGACAGTAAAAGGATGCTATGTTTTGTATTTCAGTGATGTCTCTTTACCCGAACAGTATCGCTGCATTTTCTTATGTATTGGCAAAGCAGGGCAAGGCAAATTTCATTAATTTGTATGGCGCCAGCTTCATATGGCTCTGGGCACTGCACATCAAAACAGGAATCAGAGAAAAGTAACAAACCTACAGAAGAGTAGAAGAGTGGTGCCATTACACAAGGGTTGCGGGGTGGGGGGGGATGAGCTGGGAAACTACCGCCCGGTTAGCCTTACCTCCGTGGTTGGAAAGCTGCTGAAAACACTTATAAAAGAAAGGCTGGTACAATATCTAGTGAAGGAGGGCCTCACAGACGACAATCAGCATGGGTTCACAGGTGGAAGGTCATGTCTGACCAACCTGATTTAATTCTTTGATGGGGTAACAGAGATATGTGATCAGGGAGGAGCGGTGGACATAGCCTATCTGGACTTCAGGAAGGCCTTCGACACCATCCCCACAAGGGAGGCTAATAAGCAAACTGGGTAGCTTGGGGGTAGGGAGCAAACTCACAAACTGGGTGGAAAATCGGTTGGGGCAGAGAACTCAGTGGGTGGAGGTAAATAGGGTGCACTCAAAGGAAGGAGAGGTGACGAGTGGCGTTCCCCAGGGGTCTGACTGGATGGGGCCTTTGGGTCCTTATCTGCTGTCAACCACGCTTCTGTCTGTGCTAGGACCAATACTGTTTAAGTTCATATATGTGGGGACATTTCAGAGGGCCTAAATGGGAAGGTGTGTATGTTCACTGACGACATGAAGGAATGTAACAGGTGGACACACGGGGCTGTAGAAAAGATGAGGGAGGATCTGGCCCAGCTGGAGGAGTGGTCAGGAAAGCAGCAACTGCAGGTCAATGCAAAAATGTAAAATCATGCACACGGCATAAGAATCCAGGGCAAGACACTGGCTGGGGGGGCGAGTTGGGGGTTACAGAGCAGGAAAGGGACTTGGGGATCACAATTTTGGATAACCTGATGGTTCGAAGTCAATGTGACAAGGCAGCGGGGAAAACAAACAGAATGTTGGCATGTATAGGAAGGGGCTTTACAAGCAGAAAAAAAGGAAGTGATCATGCCACTGTACTAAACGATGGTCAGACCACAGCTAGAGTACGGGGTCCAGTTCTGGAGGCCACCCTTACAAGGGGTCAGGGACAAGCTGGAGAGGGTTCAGAGAAGAGCAACCAAGATAATTCAAGGGCTACATAAGAAGTTATACGAGGGAACGGCTGGAGGAACTAAACTTGTACACACTGGAGATGAGGAGGGAAAGGGGACGGAAGAAACCTTCAAATACTTGAAGGGAATAAACAGGGTGAGGGAAGGTAGCATTTTCAGGAAGAGTGAGAACAAATCCACGGGGGCATGCTTTCAAGCTGGAGGGGTAGATTTAGGGGAGATGTAAGGAAGTTCTTCACTGAGAGGGCTGTGGGTCCATGGAACAGGCAGTCAAAATGGGTTGTAGGGGTAGATACAGTGGACAAATTCAAAAAGCTTGGGACACCTACATGGGCTTAATAAAGTGGAAGGATAGAGAACACATGGTGTAAGATAAACTAAGCAGAAGGGGGGGTGGTATTTCAGGCAGACTGGATGGGCCAAGGGGTCCTTTTCTCCCGACAAATTTCTGTTTCTAAGAGACATGATAAATAACAAGAAAACATAAAGAACAGTTACATAAGAACTTACCGTAACAGTAAATCTTCTAAGGAATCTCTGTCATCAGGTCACACCTATAGAACTTAGCTGTCAGGCACTAGGATCCCACGGAAGCTTTTCTATAGCTGCCTACTAGGTGCTGCCCATGCTGATGTCAGGCTCTGACATCACACACCCTATAAAAGCGCAGGTGGGCCCACTCCCTCCTCAGTTCTTTCCCTAGTCAGAGGTCATGAGAGAGAGAAGTCCCACTAGGGAAACGAGCAGGGAGAAAAAGGTGCCCAGCAAGCAGAAAGCCTGGAGCAACAGGACAGCCAAGTTGGAAGACAGAGAGAGAGAGAGAGAGAGAATGTGGAAAGGGGGATGGCGGCAGGGACAGCATGACCTGATGACAGAGATTCCCTCGAAGATCTACAGTTACGGTACGTTCTTACGTAACGGTTCTATCTTCGGGGATATCTCCGTCATCAGGTCACACCTATGGAACAAGTCCCAAGTAGTGCTAAAAGGAAGGACAGTCTAGGTGGCAAGAAAGAAGGCCCTGAAGAACAGCAAGGCTAAAGCCTGCCCTTTTTTGGGATGCAATGTCCAGACTGTAGTGCTTGGTGAAAGTGTGAACAGTACTCCAAGTGGCAGCAGTGCAAATCTTGGCTGCAGACACACCTCTGAAACAGGCAACTGAAGTGGCCATGCCCCATTGGAATGGCCCTAAACAACTCTAGGAAGTTCCTTACCGTACTTCTTGTAACAAAAATAATACAGCTGACCAACCATTTGGACAAAACTGTTTCAAAACTGAGCACCTTCTTTACCGGGTGAAAACAACAAATAATTGTTTGACTAACTGCAGTCCTTGATTCAGTGTGTATAGTAACGTATGCACATCTGAAGTATGGAGCATGCTTCTCCTGGATTGGCATGCTCCAGATAATAAACGGGTAGGTGGAGGGATTGATTTAGGATTAACACAGACATCACCTTAGGAAGAAACTTGGGATTAGTACACAAAGAGACCCTATCTTTGTGGAAAATCAAATAAGGCTGCTCACACATGAGAATCTGTAGCTCTGAAATTATTTGCGCAGAAGTAATGGCAACTTAAAATAAAGCTTTCCACAACACGAAGAGTAGCTCACAGGACACGGCTGGCTCAAAAGGAGGCAGGGTCAGCTTCTCCAAAACAAAACTGAGGTCCCAAGCCGGAAACGGGTCATGGACTGTGAGACTTCAAGTGGAGAATGCCTCTCAGAAAAGTACAGGCCACATCCAACTGTGCCACCGTACAGCCATCAACAGGCAAATGAAAAGCAAGTACAAATGGTGGTTGAACTGAGCGACAAAGCTTCCGCAGAGTCCATGCATGAATGGGTCGAAGGCAGGAAAGAACTGAGGGCGGAGCAGGGCCTCCTCGCGCTTTTATAGGGTGAGTGACGCGGAGCTCGACGCCAGCGTGGTGACCCTAGTGAGACTGCTGCAGAAAAGTGTCTGTGGGATCCTAGTGCCCGACGGCTAAGTTCCATATTTGTGACCTGATGATGGAGATATCTCTGAAGAAGATATTATAATTCAGTTAATCAAAATACTTTAGTGAGATCCAAAAGCTAGATTAAATAAATAAGTTGTTAATAACACCTTAAACACATTCATTGATGGAGCTCCATAGATATCTGGTGGATGAGAGTTCCACAACAATGGGGCAGCAACCCTAAAAGCCCAGTCCCCAGAAGATTTCTACTGCAAGCAAGGACCTCTCAGGAGACCCATAATAGAAGAACGAAAGCGGGGGACGGGAGTGTATTTGGACAGAAGAGAGGTCTTTTAAGTAGCCATAGGCCAAATTGTTCAGGGCTTTTTAAGTTAACAAACAGAGCTTGAAGTTGACATGCCACCAAACTGGAAACCAGTGCAGGGCATGAAGAAGTGGTGTGACATTCTTAGACTGTGAGCTTCCAGTAACGAGCAGGGCTGCAGCATTCTGCACTAGCTGCAGGTGACATACTGGCTCCACAGACAGCCTTAGGTAAAGAGCATGGCAGTAGTCCAGTCCTGAGGTAACAAAGACATGGGTCAGAGTTACCAGATTGGTTGAGTCGTGATAGGTTTTAACCCAGGTGATATTACACAGCTGGAAAAAGCCATTATGGACCACCACCAAACCTGATGTTCCCATGTCAGCCTGCATTCTACAATGACATGGCCCCCTGATGAAATCACATAGGCGAAGCGCTGGTGTAAAGACTTCCAAGCTGACTGTGGTACTTGGTTAGCACTGCAATTAAAATTTCTGCCTTAATTAAGCCTGACAACGCAAGTTTGTTATCATCATTTTTTTTCTGAAATAATTCACGGCAGCGTATCCTAAGTGTGCTGGCCAATTATCCAAGACCCACCACAACAGTTCAGCTGAATCCTGAGACTAGTCTACAATGATGCCAAGATTTCTCACCCTGTCCACAGCTCATAGTATAGGCAAGCAATAACACACACGAGGTGTGGGTTATCCCCTGATAAGGGAGCATGCCCGGTAAGAGTTAGGCATGAGGCTTATGCCGAAAGTGCCTTAGGTACCTGCGCGTTCTTATCAGGAGATAACCCACACCTCAGAGTGTGTTACTGTGCTTATAAAATGGGCTCATTTTTCAGTAACTATTTTATGGGTAAAAAAAACATTCAAAAGTCAGAAATATAATAAAAGGAGGTTTCAACAACTCAAATAGTGAAAAATAGTCCCACTAGTAAGTTCTTTTTAAAACTGTTTTATTGGCAGTAGAGGGTTTGCATGTTTTCCTGAAGTTATTTTTAGTACATTGAACAGTCAGAATATTTTTTGTGGTGTTTTTTGTGAACTCAAATGGTGAGATGATGCTTTCCCCGTAACGCATCGTTCACTTTCACGGTTAGGTGCGAGCGTGACTTCCAATGGTGCTGCCTCTCAAATGCCTCCCACCCCGACCCACACAGTCACAAATAAACAGTGGGACAAATAAAGAGTGATAATTTGTTTTAATTTTTATGAAGTTTTTAAACAGTCAGGTACTGAAAATCAGGAAGAGAATGCTTGTTGCAGGCTTCTTTGGGAGCGAGCGTGTCCCACAGCGACTACCGTACACAGACTTGGTTTCTGGCTTCGCAGTTTGTAGTAACCATCGGCGATGAAAAGAAAACTTCTTTTTGTGTTTATGGTGACAGTAGTGGACTGTACTTTTAACAGGAAGTTCGGAGTTGTTGCGGGTAGCATTTCACGGAGAAGAGGCACTGGGGAGAAGGACGAATCGGGTCGGAGATGGCAGAAATGCATGTGTAATTGGCAGGAATGGGACTGACAGCTGCAGCTACTACAAACAGACGGACTGGCAGTGAGTTAAAATTAAAATAAGATATAAAGAGGATTAACAGTTGAATAGTTGTACAGGACAGGAAGTTTCAACACACCGCCATTCGTGATCATTCTGTGTTGTCTGTGCCAGATTGCTAGTGGTATGCCGCTGAAGTGGTTCTGTCTGATTCACAGAGGTGCCGTTTTCCGCTATGAGCCATGCCAGCCTATATTTTTGTTTCACGGTTGGCACAGCTCAGTGATTTTCTTGTTGTACTGGGGCTTGGGAGTGGAGGGTAGGTGGTGTTGACTACAATATCTTCTGATAAGGACACGGCTCAGAAGATGTTGTAGCCAATCAGGTTACAGGATTTTTTGAGCCCATTTTATAATCCCATTTAAAGATGGTAAAAAGGTGCTATCACTATTAACTGCTGAACAAACCTGGCCTGGTTTCACTAGTAGTACCTCTATTTTCAATGGGGTAGACTGTGCATGCCCAGAGGCCATGCAGTCTTGAATTTCCACGAGACACCTGTCTAACACCAAAACTACATGCTCAGGACAGGTAAAGCTGGATATCATATGCATAACAGTGAAAGCCCAAACCGTACCGTCTAATGATCTCCCCAAACTACATAATGTACATGATGAACAGCATGGGGCCAAGATCAAACCCTGAGGCACTGCACAGTAGAATGTACCATCCTCTGAGACGTTACCTCCTAATGCTATCTCTGCACCCAACTGGAGAAGTAGAACTCAAACCATCCTAATGCTGTTCCCTTGTCCTTCAAAGTTCCTCAGTTGGACCAACAGCACCCCATGTTCCCTTGAGTCAAATCAGATGCCACTAACTATAGGTTCTGAATGCGAGTCAAACCCAAGACTCAAATGAACTTGCGACCCCGAAGTGAACATTTCTTAATTCTTGCATACGTTGTTTAGTTGAACTACACAGACTAGGGGCAGGATTCACAAAGTTATTGTGCGCGGTGAATCTCGGATGCCCCAGCACACATGAGATGCGCCAAGCACCAAAACTGGTATTCACACAAGATGTGCCAGGGAATGCTCCCGACGTATTCCCTTCTGTGAATACCACTGTTGCGCCCAGCCCTGGATGCTCTGGCGCAAACCCCTGGTTGGGCTGGGTATACAATGGGGCAGCACATCCCCTCATGCGCTGTGCTGAAAGCTGCCACTCATATCCACAGACATGCAAATGGGGCCATTAGACATGCAAGGCGCAATGGGGCCATTTGCATGTCATTATGGCCCCATCTGCATGTGTATTGCAAGGATGCACCCGGCAATATGCACTGGGTGCCCTGCAATGACAATGGGCCACACGCATAGGCCCTGGGAGGTAGGTTGCACCTCCTCCCATCCCCGGCCCGAATGCTGGCCATGTGGATGCCCACAGTGGAGCCCTGGTGGTCCAGTGGTCCCCCAACCCTGCCCGACACCCGATAGCATGCCGCACACTGAGGCGTTACAGAATGTAGCGCTGAACCCCACATGCCTGAAACCATGAAGGCATGCCACACACTGCGGCGGTATTGCATAAAGAACCGAACCTCTCTGCTGACCCGATCGCAAGGTTCCCGTACACCCCACAGCACCCTCATGGTCCAGTGGACCCCCCCACCCACACAGGCACCCTGTGATACTTCGCTCGCCCCATCCCAGCATGGTCCTATTGTGGCAGGGAGCTCAATCCACCTCGATGTTAGCCACGACTGACAGAGCTGTTCTGAATGACAGCTACTTCTACCTCTGGAAGCCCATTGAGGATCCAGCTGACCAACGGGCTTGCAGTGCGATCTGTAATGAGTCATTCACTGTGAATGGCCATAGTACATACACTGCAAGCCCACTGGTCGGTTGGATCCTCCAATGGGCTTCCAGATGAACAGTAGCTGTCATTCACAGGCAGCTCTGTCGGCGGGCGGCTGTGGCGGCTGCGGTGGGTTTGAGCTGCCCACCGACCTTAGGACCATGCCGGAACAGGGAGCCTGTGTGGGTGGAGGGTCCACTGCACCACCAGGGTGCTTTTGGGGTGTACGAGGACCTTGCGATCAGGTCGGTGGGGGTCTGCCTCATGCACACACCAGTATGTGGCATGCCATTATGGTTTCAAGCATGGGGGAGTTCAGCGCCATTCTGTATGCCACAGTGTCAGCATATGCTCGGGAGCCTGGCAGCGGGTGATCAGTGGACTGCTAGGTGGGTATGCTGCCATGCTGCTGTGTGCAGTATGGCAGCCTGCCTGTGGGTGGCTACCCACTTAAGTCTACTTGAAGTAGACTTATCTCTTGGAGGCGCATCTCTGGACTTGCTCTGGGGATGCGACTCCTGGATGGTTGCGAATGAGGCTACGCACCATATGCATGGGCACACCCCCTTCTTAATCCCTCCAGATGTGCCGCATATCATTATATGTGGTGTGCGGCGCATCGTACCCCTTCCAGAATCGTGCCAGTGTACAATCTGGGGATGCGCCGCTGCATCCCTTTGTGAATCCTGCCCTAAGTGTTTTTGGTGCAAAGGAAAATGTCACAATAGGGGTAGTGTGTCTTTAAGATGCAAAGCTGCAGTAGCAAAGGGTTTGGGACTGCTGCTATGCATCAGGATAGGATGCACCTGGAATGAGTTACTAGGAAAGAGAAGGCTGTTGTTTGTATCCGAGTTGAGAAAAATAAAAGTTAATCCCTATCTTTCAACCGTTATCAATTTTCCATAGCCCTATGAATCTTACACTAAATGCACCTTGCTCTGCAAAGGTTTACTGTGTTCCTCATATTGTTAGAGCGATTTCTGGACCCACAAACTGCTTAAACATTTAACTAACTTGATAGAAACATTCTTAACACTAAACACATGGGGTCCACTATTCTTACACATATTATTTTTTAAATAACAAATTACTGCACATTCTGGCCATTTGCTCTGAATTTTGAAGGCTAGTCTTATACATTTTAATGCTGAAAGGTTGAAAGACATGATGAATTTTTCTGGCTGAACATGTAAAGGAAAAGTCTTGCTGAGTTCCACTGAAAGTACGTGCTAAGTACATCTATTTTATTTATTGGATTTTGGTAACCCGGTAGGCTCACTGAGACAGAGTCCCTTTTTCAGGAGTGAGCCGGAATTAATTACATACAGTGATCAAAACCATAGGACATATCAACAAAGCACATAAAGAGTGCAATACTTGGTATTACTTGCAAGTTGGACAAGCTACAGACACACTGACCACCTCTCCTCCTCGGTTAATACCCGGCTTGGGATTCTCTACAGACACAAACACTGCCTCTCCCCCCCCCCGCCCTTATGGCTGGCAGTAACCAGCTCAGTCCTATCATTGGTCGAATATGGGATAATAATCTATGGTAGGGGCTGACCACACCCCTTAACAGTATCAATCTAGCCCTCAACAAAGCCTGCCGACTAGTCACAAGCAGTGCTAGATTAACCCATAATGCTAACTCTATAGTTTGAGTAGACTGGCTGACCTTTAAAGGGAGACTAAAGTACCACACGTGCCTCCAAGTCAAAAGATTGCAATGAAGCTTGCACCGCTAGCCTTCACCCTCATCCAACCAACCCTTACAGGAGCACCCCTAGGCACCTGGCTAGCACCCTCTTAGTCCCCACTGTAGGACTACTCTAGGGAAAAGGTCTTTCTGTTATAGTGTGCTCCTGGCTTAATAACCTTCCTCTTCCATCTCCCTGACCCCTAGCCTTGGCCTATTTAAAAATGGCATTAAGAGACTTCTCCTAATCTCGGAGTCATGTGGCTGCTAAGAACAATCCTCCCTCATTGTATGCATTGAGAAATAGCTCTCACAACCCAAAACTAGGCCTACAATCCAGACGGGACTTTAAACCACAAACTCAAGGCCTGTAGGCCTACAGAATCGTAAGCTGTCTCTCTCCTCGATGACCCAGGGTCCTTTAACAACCCTAGAGATACTAACCAAGCATTGTAAATTCCTGTACGATGTAACCATATAAAGTTGTCTTAATGTGATGTTCAGCTTAGTGTAGTATGTTCAAAACTGTCTTAAGTAATGTGTCCATTTTGTATTGACGTGGAGCCTTTGCAAAAGAGTCTTCGACTCAAAGGATTGTAATTCCGAAGCTTCAATAAAATAAAATAAAATAAATAAATTGCAGAATATGTATCAGATTATCAATAGCAGGCACAGTGATTGCAAATGAAGAAATAGCCCCTAGAAGATTTTTTGTGAAAAAACATCAAGGCAGTACAATCTTGTATATTAACAGGAGGATCATTTCACAAGTGTGAAGCCATGAATGCAAGGGTTCTTCGACCATGTACAAATGAGGTCTGAGGGACAGTCAGTGCCAGCTGCGATGAAGTTCAGAGGAACCTTCTCAGCTTTCTGTTTCAGAATATTTCTCAAGTGAGGGAGATGAGAGTACATTATTTTGTATACCACAAAGCAAGGGGTAATCGAGCATTCCTTCAAGTGAATTACGACCAACTGATCTCCTGCTGCTACTCTCTAACTGACTGCAAGACCTCACAGTTCCTTTGTTTATAACATCATTGTACTTGTTATGACAAGAGCCTGTGATATCATACACAGCTGTAGTGAGGTCAGTTCAAGACCGTCAGATGCGTGTTAAAAGACACAGTAAATTGTGTTCTCCATTATCTGAAATAGTTAGTACACAAAGAATGGGAGAAAGTAAGAAAAAAAAATATCTCAACTATAATATAAATTGTTGCATGTATGATAGTTTTAAGCCTTTTATTTTGGCAGATGCCTGCTGTTTAATTACCCTCTTGATCTGGTGGTCCCTTCAAGTTAGGACTGCAGTAGATCAGTGGAGCAATGTGGTTAATGCTGCACTCCATCCATCTGCACTGTACTTGGTCTCTGGATAAATAGAAGGCTTCTGTTTTCATTGACACCAGGCCCTCCCCTTTTACAAGCAATACATTTATCTTCTGATCACTTTAATTGAAAACGAACAAAAAAGAAACAAAAAACAAAAACAAGGATTATCTAGTTTATTTGTTCACTGCATGCCATACCTGGTAATGCCCCTCTTTGACTGCATCTTGCAGTGGTGTAATACCTCCAGTTGCTACACTGTTAACATCTGCTCCTACTTTAAGCAGCTCCTGTGCAATCTTGCAGAAGCCTTGTACACTCGCTTCATGTAGTGACGTCCAGCCTGTGAGAGGTGAAAACAGAAATCAATTGTTTTAACAAGCTAAACTTATGACATACTCACTAACTGACATTTTACACAAGATAGGGCACAATGTGGGCAATAACAAATGATAGAGTGTGGTTTGTAGGGGAGATATAGGCAGCATTTCGGTGTGTGTCGAATTACGAGCCACAGGCTGAGTGCTTCTCAGTGTACAACAGAGGAGCATTTTGCTAAATGCCAGAGGCGGATCTAGGATTTTAAGAAGGGTCCTGTGGCAGGAATAGAAAGGCAGAGCCAAATATAAGGGCAGAGCCATAGGGGCATGGCTACTGGATGAAATAATGCTTATGGATTCATTACTGTGCACTTAATGCAATGGCTGTGGTGGGCCACAACGATGTTAATTTTGGATATTTTATACATATTAAAACACTAATGTTCCTTAGTTAACATGAAACGAATGATTCTTTGTAATATGCCACTTTGTAACGTAATGAAATGAAGTTACAGTAACATTCACATGGACACTTCATTTATTCAGTGGTTTATTAACACTATAATTTTGTTTGGTTACACAATACACCTTCATGCAACCACAGATTTTATGTGGCTAATATCGCACAAGGTTTAACATGCATAAGCAGAACAAAACAGGTGTTCTGCCCAGATGATCTGGCAAACCTTTTTTTCTCATGACAGAGTATCCCAAATAAAATACAGCAGTCACTGGGATTATCTGCAACTAAAATACATCAGCACCATATCTTGTCTTCCAGACACCCATATACATATACAGTATGTACATAGTACCAGCATAAACACCAAAGCACATTAGCCAGTCTCTTTGCTTATATGCAACAAATTTTAAAACATTTCAATTGTGAAAATATTTAAAGGGATAAGGAATAGTTAAACACATGTAAACTTTGCCACTACTTTTCATAATTACATTTTTCTTCTCTATCACTTCTTTGCACAACTACAACACAACCAACTAAAAATTACGAAATCAGTTTCATTCTGCGTGGCTGTAAGGCATAACGAGCAATCAGTATCAATAGTTTTTTCTGTGTCTTCTGTAAAATCTCGCTGACCATAAAGCAAAACAAGGTTTGTCAATACAATAAGCTTTTGATGAGATAAATTATACCAAAATAAAACAAAGAAAATGCAGTTACAAGTTGAGTAAAATGCACTTTGCAGCTGCACAGCCCTAGAACATATAATTGCCTAAATTATAAAGCTGAGCTGCATCCCCTTTAACATCTCAGCTGACATCTGACATCAAGAAACCCAATTAGAAATCAGAAAAAAGGAGAGTAAGAAAGTGTGACAGGGTTGAATAAGGCCCTCTCCCATTTGTTATGCAGAAAGAGGTTAAATGCAAGGATCTGTTCTATCATCTCCTTTTCTATCTCTTCCCTGTCTGGTTGCGCAACCAAATTTTCTTGTGAGACCTAGGAACTGATCACTTAGATGATTTCACAATTCTCCACCTCTCACTATCTCTCTACCTTCCATTGCTATTTCTGTCTTCTCTACCCCCTTGCATATCTGCAGTTATAAAAAAAATAAATGTGAATCTCTGTGTAAAACTGTATGTGATAATGGACTCCCTTTGTTTAAAACTGTATATAGTTATACTGGTGAAATGATTGCAAAAAAACTATTAGGAACTCAAGGGGTTAAACTGAGATGCTGGTGTGCAAACTTTACAGAGCTGTCAACAAGAGGTCAGTGCTGGGTCATTATGTTCTTTCTTCTGTACCTGCAAGAACACTGGAAACTGACAAGAACATTCTGTGAAAAAAAAGTCTCCTTAAAGGAGTAGTCCACCCAGAATGTGCAAAAAACATATGTTATGTAGAGTGTTTTGATATGTATGTTAAATCTTAGTGTGTCCTTCCCTCTGTCTGCTATTTGGGGTTTTTCCTAAATTGCCTGCTAGCTGTATGGTAGTTTCTACGACCCTGGGGATCTCCACAACAAATAGTTTTATTGGCTTTCTTTTCTCCCAGGATGCCCCCTGTCCATGTGACAGTGATGTAGCCATGCCCCTTTATATTTAGTATGTGTATTGTTTTAAAATTAGTTTAGCAACAGCAGAGTCTTGTAACTTCTTACTCAGGAGCACAAATGGCAACAGTTAGTTTAGCACAATAGTTCTTAAAGACTTTGTCACAGTGAGCTCCACAAATCCATGGAAAAGATTTTGAGCCTCCCCCAAAAACTGAAATAATCTTGGGCCTCCCCAAAGAAAAATAACATACTGTACTTTGCACAGTACACCATTAATAAATTGAAACTCCTTTCAGTACTTGGCTGACATTCAGTTCTTTGTCTTATACTAACATGGAACCTATGAAAAAGAGCTTCTGTGCTCAAAGGTGTTATCTGCATAACAAATAAATAAAATAAACAAATATTATTAAGCTTATTGTAAACCCCCCCCAACAGGCCAGCCTACGTGCTCCACTATTTTTATTCTTGAACCATTGTTACCCCTTGTTGCAGTACCTTCATGGGTCAGACTACTTTCTCTGTTTCTTCTCTATATGAAATAACCTTCCTACATACTTTGCCACTCCAACTCCTTCCCTGCTCCTAAACAACTCTCTGGGATGACTTTGTTCTTCCTGCTATTGTTTTAGCACTTCTATGCTCAGCCCTTGTATTTGGGCTGTTCTACCATCAGTCTACAAATTTATCAATTACCACCCCTCGTTATTAGTTTATTGTTCATATTTGTTTGCACTATTGTTTATTGTGTATTTCTTGATGGTTTTGCAGTTACCTTTTGAAATGTATTAATTCCCTACCCTTCCCCAGGTACACCTGAAATGAGCCTTAGCTCATTCACCTTCCCTTGTCACCTATTAGTAAATAAATACATAAAATTCACCTACTATTATCCTCTTTCAGTTTGCTTCATCTCTTCACACAAAATATATAAAACTCAAAACGTAAATACAGTACTTTTTCAGACTTGCTTGAACCTCCCTTGGAACAGGTTGGGGCCTCCCCAGAGAGGCTGGCCTCACCATTTGAGACCCCTGGTTTAGCAGATACCTGAGAGCAAGCTAATGGGTTTCTGTAAGATACTGTTATTAATAGCTCTAATTCACTATTTTGTTTTCTCTGTGCATCAGATCTAGCTAGCAGGAGTGTTGTAACATCAAAACACAAATAATGAATTAGAGCTATTTAGTGTCAGTTTCTTTGCAGAGCAGGCTTTCAAATGTAACAGCGCCCCAAGCTGGCCTCCTGCTAACAACTCTGCAAAAGAGTTTGCAAAAAAGCCTGAGAGGAGCTCAAACTGCATCGCAGGTTAACCCCCTAAATCCCAAATAGCTTTTTGCAATCATTTCAACAGTATAACTATACAGATTCAAACAATGGGATCCCAGTATCACTTAAGAGTTTTACACTAATATCCACATATATTTTTATAACCGCAGATATACAAGGGGAAGAAAAGACAGAAACAGCAAGTGAAGGCAGAGATAGTGAGAAGCGGAGAACTGCAAGACCGTCACAGTGATCAGTTCCTAGGTCGCACGAGAACATCTGGTTGCGCAACCAGACAGACAAAAGACAGAAAAGGAGAGGATAGATCCTTGCATTTAACTCTTTCTGCATAACAAATGGGACAGGCCCTTAGTCAACCCAATCACACCCTGCCTCAACAATCTCCTCCTCTAAGAAGCCAGGCCATCAACTGCATTGCCTCTGGATCTGGATGCAGAATGGGAACCTGGAAGAGAAGGTCTTCTAGAGCATGAGTCAGAATGGGGCCTGCTTAGTTAAATTCACAAGGTCTGAGGACAACAGCTTTTTTGACCACACCGGGGCTATCAGAAGGTAGCTTCACCTTGACTGTCTTATCCTGAGAATTACATTGGGCAGTAGGGGCAGCAGAGGAAACAAGCAAGCTCTGAAAAATCCCATGTCTGGGACACGGACAGAATATCCACCACCTCCATCTGAGAACACTACTACTGGCTGAAGAATCTTGGAATCTAAACATTTTCTTTTGACACGAAGAGGTCGATCTGTCAATCTGAGGCTACCAAACTTTCTGCACAGAAGTTCGAACACCTTTGAGTCCAACATGCATTCCCTGGATGGACCATCTCTCAGCTCAGCCAACTGACCTGCACATTCAGTTCCCTGCTAGATGAACTGCTGAGAAGTATCAAATGCTCTTTTCTGCCCAAAATAGCACCTTGATTACTTCTGTTAGCATTCCCTGTCTTTGCCTCCTTGATTGTTTATGTACATCACATGGCTGTGTTTTCCGACCTTACTTTCATAGCCCTGAAATGCACTTGACTGACAATGCAGGAGGGCAAGAAACAATGACCCCATCTCCAACATGTTTATCTGAAGCTGCTGTTCCTTGGGGTCCAGACCCCCCCCAACCAGAAATCGGTTGTCAAAATCGGTTGTCAGGACTTCCAACAATGCTCCCTTGCTGAGGTTCTTGAGGTTCTCCCACCAAGCTAGTAACTGCATGACTGAGCAAGGTAGCAAGATCAGAGCTTGGTAGTCTTCTGAGGCCGGGTTCCAGGCCTTCAGCATCCTGTACTGGAGAGGCCACATATGCAATTGAGACCAAGGCACTAGCTCTATCGCATAAATCATCAGAACTAGGATCCAAAGAAGCCTGTGTGCAGAGACCAATGACTGGCTTCTCAGCCATGGAACCTCTCCTGCAGGGTCTCCTTCCTGGATGACGAGAAGAACACTTTCCCACTGTCCATCTTGAACACCGCCCAAGTGTTCCACCCTCTGAAACAGGATTAGGGATCTATCCTCCTGAAAGATGACCTAACTGTGTGTCTTCAGCACTTCCAAGGTCCTTGATACCTAACTCTCCACCATCTGACCAGTTGGCGCACAGATGAGCAAGTCATCCAGGTAGGGATATACGTGATGCCACACAAGAACTCCATCTTGAAGGTTGAGTGCCAGACAAACTTGTTTTAATAATTTAGGTCCACAATCGGTCAGACACCACACAACCTCTTAGACACCATAAAATAAACAGTAAAATCCCAGATCTTCCTCGCTTGGGGTAAGTGGGACAAATGCCTCAATCTGTATCAAGTGATGTTAGAATGTCTGACATACTGCCTGCTTTTTCACTGAGTTTTGAGGTACAAGGGATTGCAGGAAATTATCTCTCATGGGTACTGTGGTGAACTCAAAAGAGTAGCCTATAGCTAAGATTTCCAGTACCCACACATCTGACATTAGTTGAGCCCACTGCTGGTAAAATTCCATAGTCTTCCACCAAGGGAAGAAGGGCAAAGATGGGCCCATTACCTACACTGTAAGTTACCTCCTTTTCTTCCTGCACCTCTATTATATCTGTGGGCAAAGAATCCTCTGTTACTGTTGCAGTGGAATCTGGAATAGGCTCCCCTATTCCTCTGGTTTCTGAAATTCCAAAAGGTCGAAAACCTCCTCTAGATTGTTGCTCGAGCAAATTTCCGTCCTCTTGACTTTGAGTTTCCCTTTGTTGCTACTTGGACCCCAGAAGTTTTTCCTTCTTATCCTGAATGTCCTTCAGGATGTCGTCCAGCCTAGAGTCAGTAATAACCCTCCTTCAAAGGACAGGTTGAACAGTTTTGAGCTGGATACCTGGTCTGTGACCCAGGGCCAGAACCAGACACCCCACGCAGCTGCCACAATATGATAAGTGGAATGTGCTGACATCCATAAATTGTCGACTGTGGCATCCCCCAGAAAAGTGGAAGCCATGGAAACAAGCTGCAAAATGTTTGCCCCTCCAACTCTGGAGGGATGCTGACTACCCAGAGCAGTGATCCATGGGTTTAATGCTCTGGATACAATAAAAGATGCATATGAGATGCAAAGGGCAAAAGCCCTTCTGCACGTGGTGTCTATGTGCTTATCATGGATGTCAGTTAGAGCTGCCAAACCTTCAACAGGTGTGCCTGTGTGCTTAACAGAATTATGCACGGCTTTACCTGTCAAAGGAGGAACCTCCAACTTCTTGGAGCTCTCCTCCAGGAACGGATAACATCTCACCCTCGGCTTAGGGAGCTCCTTGCGCTGATCTATCTCAGCCCATTCTTGGTCAATAATCTGGTCACAGTGCAAAAAGTGTGGGAAACACTGGTACAGAGGAAGAGGCCAACAGAACAGGATTCATATCCAGAGACCCCATGACTTGCAACTCCCTCAGCTGCAATGTTCAACAAGCTTCCGTTATACAGTAAGCTATGACAGAGACTTTTTATCAAACAGGGGAGAGAGATTGGAATCTTCTCCTTGGGCTCCATCCACTCCCCCTCATCCTCTTCGGAGGGCTCCTCCTCCTCCTCACTTGATAGTGTTGTCAGGTCAGGATTTTCACCATGACTTCCTGTTATCCTCATCCTGACATTCCATGCTGTGAAGGTCAGGGTGGCCTGCAAATCTGGGTGAGCAAAATCACTCTGCTCTGGTGCACCTGGACGACCTGTAAGGCACCCCCCAAAGAGGCCTACCGCCTTGGGTTTCAGCTGTGCATGTGGGGATGCCCTGCAGAACATCAGAATTCAGCAGCTCATTTAAGAGCAGCAAAAGGATCTACATAACTAGCCTTGCCGCTGCCAGTCAGTACCCAGGTGCACTACCCGCCAGCTCAGGGATTCAGCTAACAATTAGGACAGTAAGACACTAAGTGGGAGGGTCTCATCATCCTCCTGCAGGTCTCACATCTCTTAAACACTACAGGTCTCCAATAGGTATGGTGCTACTTCCTAACAGCCAAGTCCCCAAAAATAAGTTCCTCACCTGTGACCATGGTTCTAGGATTGGTATACAGTTCACATCCACATGATGGCAGTTCCACCATAAGTGTCGATTCATTGGAGCGTCTTTAAACTAAGCTCCTCCCACCACCTGGGTGGTACATCCTACGGCTTCTCTCCGTGACACCAGATCTTGCACTCTGGAAGCAGGGTTCCATGTGCCACTTCCTAGGGAGGCCGGGTGGGTGGTGTGGATGTGAACTATATATAACTCCTAGAACTAAGATTACAGGTGAGTAACAAACAGTTACATACTTACCACCACAGTATATCTTCAAGAGAACTTCTTCCTTTAGGCCACACCTTTGAAACTATACCTGCATCAGCACTAGGACTACACGGAATCTTGCTAGTCGGGGACCAACCATGGCGATGTAATTGCATGTCTATATAAACATGGACGGCCCCATCTCTCCTGAGTTCCCCACCAGAGATCAAACTCAGAGGAACTCCACCAAAGGGGACTCGGGAGATAAGACCAGCCCAGGCATGCAAGGCACGGCATAGGGCTGGATATATGATACATGGATTAGGTTCAGGCACAACATCTAATGTAACCCTCACTGAATCAGAAGGGGGATGGAGAGACAGACGGCATGGCCTAATGGAAGCGATTCTCCTGAATATCTACTGTTAAGGTAAGTATGTAACTGTTTTATCTTCTTCGAGGATATATGTTCCATTAGGCCACAACTTTGGAACAATTCTCAAGCAGTCCCAAAACATTAAAGGGGAGGTTGGTACACTCTGATATATTCAAGACAGCAAGCCCAAATCCAGCACATCAACGAGAGAATATATCCAGACTGTAATGTTTAGTGAAGATGTGGGCAGTGCTCCATGTGGCTGCAATATAAATGTCAGCAGCAGAAAGATTTCTGAAACAAGCAAAAGAAGTGGCTAGTCCCCTTGTGGAGTGACCGTGAACTGCACCAGGAAAATCTTACTATGCTTCCTATAACAGAACATAATACAATGTGCCAGCCATTTGAAGAGGCACTGTTTAGACACAAGGCGCCTCGCTTCTCAGGGAGAACAAAACAAAAGCACAGAGGACTTTCTGCAGTCCTTGAAGCGATTCTACATAGTATAGTACAGTTACGTAAGAACTTACCATAACAGTAGATCTTCGAGAACAGTCTTGCAGCAGGTTACACCATTAGGACTGAAGCCGGCGGGCATCAGGACCCACGGAAAAATTCTGGCTAGCTATCTTTTCAGCGGGGACACTCGGTCCCACCTCCGACGCTCAGAAGCAGTACATAAGGGGGCGGTCCCGCCCGATTCCCCAGTTCTCCCGCCGGAGACTTCCGGCCGCAGGCTGACATCGAAATGGGAGACCGAGGATCCACTGTCAGAAGTCAAAGGGAAAATCCCTGTTAGTAAAGGTCTAAGCCATGCCTCCTCCAAGGGGAAGGTGGGCGGGAAGGTACCTGCTGCAAGAGCTGTTCTCGAAGATCTACTGTTACGGTAAGTTCTACGTAACTGTACTGTCTTACTGAGACACAGCTCTGCAGCAGATTACACCATTAGACTGATTCCCAAGCAGTAACGCTGCAAACATTCTGGGAGGAGGAAACTAGGAATTACATTCCAGGTCCTGAATCTAGGACAGGAGACCCTGTAGCACAGCCAGGCCGAAGCCGGCTCTTCGCCGTGAAGCGATGTCCAGGCTATAATGCCTGATAAATGTATGTACAGAGCTCCAAGTGGCTGCAGCACATATGGCAGAGGTGGAGATGTTTCGGAGTGCTGCAAAGGAGGTGGCCACACCCCTAGTGGAATGACCCCGGACTGATCCCGGGAGGGGCTTTTGTTTGATATCATAACAGTATGAGATGCACTGGACAAGCCAGCGAGACAGGGACTGTTTGGATACTGGTTGGCCCATCATCCTTTCAGAAAAGGAACGAAAAGTTGCTCCGAACTCACTGTTGTTTAGTTCTGTTGAGGTAATACCTCAAGCTGCGGTGAACATCCAGGGTGTGAAGCAGTGCCTCTCCTCTATTAGAGTAATTTGGGAAGTAGACCGGCAGGTCAATATCCTGATTGAGTAGGAGTGTAGAAACCACCTTAGGCAAAATTTAGGATTAGTCCTCAGGATACTCTGTCCCGGTGGAAAATTAAATAAGGCTCTTTGCACATAAGGCGTGAAGCTCAGAAACTCTTCTCGCTGACGTAACAGCAACCAAAAACAGCGTTTTCCACGACAGAAAACGCAGCTCTCAATCCGTGGCAGGTTCAAGGGGGAAGCGTGAGTTGTTCCAGGACAAAGAGCAAATCCCATGGAGGCACTGGGTCCTTAATGGGAGGCCTAAGATGTAACACCCCTCTCAAAATTCCCGAGAGGCATCTAATTGTGCCACTGTGCACTGTCCCACCGGAAGGTGGGTAGGCTGAAATGGCACAGAGGTGCACCTTGATAGAGAGTAGAAGGCGAGGCCCAAACAGAAAAGGGAGAGCAGGTAGTCTAACCACCGCCTCACCGGCAACCTAAAGGGAAAGGCCGCGGTTTGCGACTATAACAAAACGGCGCCTATTTCATGGCGTATCACATGCGCGTTGTCGGGCTTTCTGGCTGCAGAAAAAACTTCTGCAACCTCTTGCAAGACCCTGTGACGCAAGATGGCTATGTCTCTAGGAGCCATGCATGCAGGTTCAATGAGCATAAGTCCGGGTGGACCAGTGAACCTTCCTCCTGAGACAAGAGATGGGAGCTGAACGGCAACGGGAGCGGAGGTTCCCGGGATAGTTGAATCAGTAAAGGGAACCAGATCTGTCTGGGCCAGAAGGGGGCCACAAGGATCATGGCTGCTTGCTCCCTGCGCAGTTTGAGATGAACTCTCTGGATCAACGGGAAGGGAGGGAAAGCGTAGAGGAATCTGTCCGCCCAAGAGAGGGACAACACGTCTCGCCAGAAAACACCAGGCCCTGGATCTAGCGAGCAAAATTGGGCAGTTTTATGCTGGATGGGAAGCTAACAAGTCCAACTCTGGAGTTCCCCATCAAAGAAACAGATCCTCTGCTACCTCTTGAAGAAGTTCCCACTCGTGGACTCTGGCCTGGGAGCGACTCAGGCCGTCTGCAATTGTGTTGTCCACCCCGGGAACATGTACTGTGATCAGATTTGCGCCGTGTCGGATTACCCAATCCCACACCCTCATGGCCTCCCTGCAAAGGGGGTAAGAGTGTGCGCCTCCTCGTTTGTTGAGGTAATACATCACCGCCGTGTTGTCTGTCTGAAGCAGGAGAGTACTCGGCGGGATCTCTGACTGAAAGGCCTGCAGGGCATAAAGGACCGCCCTCATCTCTAGGACGTTGATATGGAGGTGGGCCTCCAGAGGGGTCCACGTACCCTGGGACTTCACCCCGTCCAGGTGTGCTCCCCACCCTAGACCTGAGGCGTCTGTGGTGAGGATTACCTCCGGGACCGCGCTAAAATGGGACGCCCGTGGAGAGTGTCCCTGGTCTAGCCACAGTGCCAGTCTCGAATCACGGTGTTCGTGATTCTGACCGGATGCTGCTTGTGGTCTTGCCTTTGATCCCATTGCACCTTGAGCATCCACTGAGTTACCCGATGTGGAGCCTCTCCAAAAGGGACGGTAGGAATGGCTGCAGCCATGTGTCCGAGAAAGCAAAGGACCGACCTGGCTGGGACGGTTCTTGATCGACGAAAAGCTCCCTGATGAGGGATCTGATGCGCCCGCCTGTTGTCTGGAAGAAACGCCTTCCTGAACAGTGTCCAGTACTGCTCTATAAATTACAGCAGCTCATGAAGGTACCAGGAGAGACTTCTGTGGTTGATTAGGATGCCCAGAGATCGAAACAGGTCCTGGGTGCTCTGGATCGTGAATAACGCTCTCTGAGGCGCCATGAGAAGCCAATCGTCCAGGTATCGGAACACATAATGGCCCTGTCTCCTTAGAGACGCTGCCATGACTGGACATGCATTTGGTAAAGACCCTGGTGTGGATGACAGTCCAAATGGGAGGGCCGGAACTGAAGGTGGTGGTCGAAACCCGGCGCAGGAACCTCTTGTGCGCCTGAGCTATAGGAATGTGCAGGTATGCGTCCTGCATGTCTAGAGATGCTAAGAAGGCGTCTTGCTTCAGCATGGGAATGAGACCCGGAAGAGCCACCATGTGGAATCTCTTGTAGGCGACCGACACGTTGAGGTCGCTGAGGTCCAGAATCGGACGGAGGTCCCCTGTTTTCTTTGGAACCAGGAAAAAGTGGGAATAGCATCCTTGCCCTCTCTGGTTCTCCGGGACATACTCTATCGCTCCCTTTAGCAAGAGCGCGAGTATTTCTTGCCAGATCAGTGACTTGTGCTGACCCGGGTACCGGGAGAGCAAAGGAGGCCTCGAGGGTGGCTTTTCTGCGAATTCTATAAAGTGGCCTCTTCCGACCAACTGAAGAACTCACCTGTCGGTGGTTATAGCCTGCCATCCCGGCAGGAAGTTTGCAATGCGACCCCCGACCATGATTTCCCGTTGATCCTGAGGGGCGGGGGCCGGAAAGGAGTCAGGCTGTGGCGGCTGAGGGTCCCGCTGGCTGGACCGCTTAGGAATACGCTGGCTTCGCCTGCGGGTTGTTTCCCCTGCGAAGCCGGAGCCTCTTTGTTGTGGAGCCGGGCGGGACTGTTGTCTCTGGCGTCTGGCCCACGAACGCGGCTTGGTTCCTACGAAGGAACTAAGCTTGGTCGGTACATGGCCTGGACCCACCTCACCGCTTCTTCCCGGCTCTTGGAGTCTGGTAATTATCTTCTCTGAGGGTTTACCAAACAAAACTTTCCTCGAATGGAGCGTCCATGATAGTCTTCTGGACATCCGGGTGAAACCGAGACGCGAACTCAAGAGTGTCTTTGGATGCATACACCTGAAGCTGCTGCTGGGCCGAGGAGTCCATGGAGTCGTGACGCGCTCAGAAGCACTTGGGTTCCCAATGTCTCAACCCGCATTGAAGGAGCTGAAGCATCTCCTCCTTCTGCTCACCTTCCGCAGTTTCTCAGCCGCATCCAGACCCTGTTCCCACAAGGCATTTTGGAACTGCACCATGTGGGTCAAATAATTCAGGGATCTGATGGCGCAGGTAGCGGAAGGCGCGGCGCTACCCATGGCGCTCCAGCTGTTTGGACTCTGGGTCCGTGGCAGGGTGCTCAGATGTTGCAGTCTCTGGGACCGGTCATGTGAGGCTATGACCAGAGTCTCGCCTGAGGATGCTGAGTCAAGTACTGGTCTTCCCTGGGAGCCTTGTCAAGCGATCGATCAGCTTTCTCGGCATCGCTGGAGCGAATGTGGACGCTTCCACGCTGCCTTGGTGACGCTCCACGCAAGTGTCTACCAAGGGTGGCACCACCACAGGCTTGGGGTCCTTCTCGTAAGATACTTTGCAAGGCGTAGCCTTCGGTCTAGCTCTTCCCCATCCCATCCCATGTTCTCTTGGATGTGTCTCATAATATCCGAGAACGAAGGGTCATCCGGAGGAGACTTTGGCATCTCACGTGGATCCGGAGAAGGGATGGAGAGGGGAGATGGGGATCTGGATGTTGAGAACTCTGATCCTGTGTCCTCCGTCGAAGGCGATCGTCAGCGTCTTCTGGGTCTCTTAGGGCTGGGTGACCTGGAAGAGGATTTGGACGGAGGTCTCCGTTTGTCTGGTCTCCCCTTGGAGATGTTCTGTGCTCCTGGGAGGAGGTAGCCGGTCTGCCGACCCGGCGGAGAGGGGGCAGGAACCGGAGAAGTAACCGTGTAGGAGGAGGAGGAAGAGGAGGTGGGTGGGAACCATGTCCTTCTTTATGGTGTCCCACCAGTAAGTAAACAGCTCCTTCACTTCTAACATGGAAAGGCCCGACGAGGGTCGGGGCGCCGGTGGACGGTCGTCGGGTCCCGGCGTCAGCTCCACAGGGGGCTCGGGTAGTGGCGAGGATTCCCTGGGCGTCTTGACAAGACCGGGGTCGCCCGTCTGGTCCTCGGGCTGAGTCAACTCCTCCTCAGTGATGGTCTCCTGACCGACATCGGTCGGAGGCGTCGGGGTCCTCTTCTCAATAGGAGCGGGCACCGGTCCCCCTACCGGCGTCCGATGATGCGCTGGCCTGGCCAGCGACGGTCGTCTGGCCGACGGCGGCTCCGGGGACCTGTGGCGAGAGGTCGACAACGGACGCACCGGCGTCGGGTCCTGCGGCCTCTTCAGAGAGGTGAGCTCCTTGGTCTTGCGAGAAGGCAAGGAAGCAGACCTGACGTCGGGTTCAGGAAGGCGGGAACCCGACTTATGGTGATGGTGACGATCCCCCGACTTGGCCAGGGCCTTGGAGGACGAGGAAGGCCTGGGAGTCTTGGCCTGGGAAGAGGATGAAGACTTTCTAACCGCAGCGGCCCGGGAAGGGGAGCCGGTCGGACCTGGAACCAGAGCTGCGAGGTCTGAGGCCCTAGACGGGACCTGAAGGGCCTTCTCCCTATGCTTCTCAGCGTGCTTGTGGGCCTTCTGCAAAGAGTCCCCCTTGGAAGACATGGTCTTGAGTTTTTCTTCTAGAAGGAATGCCTGAAGGGCCTTCTGGCGACGGATCCGGGTTCTGCTATTAAACCCCTGGCAAAAGGAGCAGGACGGGTGTCGTGGTCTGGGCCTAGGCACCGGACGCAGGCCGAGTGCGGGTCCTTGAAGGGGATCTGCTTCCCACAAGCACACTTCGAGGAGTGACCGAGGTCGGAGAGGACATCACGTAAGAACTTGATTGTAGAGAATCGAATTTCCGCAGGGAAAAAACTTTTACCACGCCGCAAGCTACAGACTGAACCGGCGGTCGGCGACATGCAAGTCGACGGGCGGAAAGAACTGGGAATCGGGCAGGACCGCCTCTTATGTACTACGCCTGACGCCGGAGGCGGGACCGATGTCGGGGCGGTCCCCGCTGAAGATAGCTAGCTAGAATTTTTCCTGGGGTCCTGATGCCTGCCGCTTCAGTCCTAATGATGTAACCTGCTGCAAGAGCTGTGTCTCGAAGTAAGATCTAAGGATTCTATGTACATCAAAAGTATGCAGCAATACCTCACCCCAGGGGCGGTGGCAGGCGTACGCAGTGTACGCAATTGCGTATATTTTTCTGTAGTGGGGGTGCCGTTTCGTGATGTGATGCCTGCCCAGCCAACTCATGTTTTTTTTGGCTTCTTGGCTCTGTCTCGAGTCTGGGGAAAAACTTAATGTGTCAAAAGCAGTTGGGGGGTTACCTCTCTCTCTGTCCCCACTCCAAGTCCTGGTCCTGGGCTGGCTGAATCCAGCTGTGCCTCCCGTCGCGATTCGCCGTTTCAATCATGCCAGAGAGAGCCACACATGCTGTCGCCAACTAGCATTCCTGGACCTGGAGCAGCAGAGCCACCATGCCGCAACAATGCCATCTCTTTCTGTGTTCCCCATAGCACGGACCGTGACTGAGCAGTTAAAAACGTCACACAGGTAGTGGCGTGTGTGTGCCCGTCAGACCAACAGCAGGGCGCCACTCGGTCCGTGCTCTTTCTTGCACCTCCGCCCCTCGGACCTGAACTTTTCTGTCCCCCCTCAGGTCCGAGACAGTAGAATAAAAGGCATCCCTCTTGCACTCTTTGCACTGATTTATCCAGCCAAGGAGTCGGATTTCCAGAGCGTCCGGAGAGAATTAGGTCAGATTGAAGCTCAGCGACAGCATTGGATTCTTGACGTTTACTTCTTCGGCCAGGGAGCAGAGTCTCATCACAAACAATCGCACAGCTTAGTCGGCCAAGAGGGACTCGATTTGAAGAGTGCAATCAGACAGACAGCTACTAGATCCCCTGCCTACTGCTGCATTTGCCAAGTAGTTGGCTGCTGACTTGCTACAAAAATACATTTAAAAAGAGCTGTTTCATTTATTTGTTTGTCCAACCAGAACACTGCACAGCACAGCAAGACCATCAGTCGGAGAGTGAAAGAAGTTTTGAAGTCAGAGATTGACCAAACCTCCTTTCTGATCTAGGTTTGTTCCCATCTATTTTTTATAGTACAGTATTTGCTGAATTTGTGTAATACGGAGGAGTTTGGTACAGCTTTTGTGTGACTGTGCACGGGGGGTTTTAGAGAAAGCATTTTTGAATGTTCCTTACTTTTGTTTAGGTGTGTTATTTAATATCTACTAAATTTCTGACACTTTGGTGGTGCTGCTGCTGCAGCCATGGGTGGGGGTGAACTGGAGAGAGAGGAGATTGAAGTCTTCTTATTCTTTTCTATGTCCTATTTATGGATGCGGCTTGAGGCTGTGTCTGTGTGTCCGTCTGTCGTGTATGTTCTTTTATTATTTGCAACATTTCTGGATGGTCTGATGGTGGTACTGCTATGGATGGTTTTGGAGTGGAAGATATCAGTATTGGGAATGAGCTTGGTCTGACTGGCTGTGTGTGTGTGTGTGTGTTTTGATCGTTTACAGGGTGTTTAGACAAATCCTTATCAGCCTACAACCATTGGTATGTATTCTAATTTCATTCCATATTTTGGCACTGGCATGCCTGTCATTCTTGTGGCATGCCCAGGTTTTGAACCGCCATGCTGATTATTCTGAGATATGTGATATGGTTCTTGTGGCCCATGCCGCCCATTGGTGTTGAGTGTGCTGGGGGGGTGGTTTGGACAGAGTGAGCCTCCTTCTTTCTTATTTATGTTATTTTATTGTTTATTAGGTAAATTTATTGGCAGTCTGGCTGCCGTGGGAGGTTTTGGAGTGGGAGGCTATAGCACCGGGAATGGGTTTGGTCTGGGATGTGTGGCAGACGTGTGTGTGTGTGTGGTTGAATATTATGGATTTAAGTTTTAATGTCCAAATTCACAGCATATTCTTTGTATGGGAGCAGAGCCAGAGAGGTATGGCTGGAGGCTTTTCTGTGTGTGTGTGTGTGTGTGTGTGTGTGTGTGAGAGACGGTATGTTTTTTTATTATTGGCTAAATTTCTGGACAGTCTCAGTGGTGCTGCCATGGGTGGATTTGGAGTGGAAGGCTGTAGCATTGTGAATGGGCTGTGAGTGTATACCAAAGTTTATTTCTGATTTTGCATTTTTGATCTATGTATTATGCATGACTAAAACATGTAAAAGCATACTGTGGCACCAGGGCTCGAAATAACCAACTGTCTGTCCCAGACAGCTGGTTTTCACAAAGGACAGGTATTTTGTTATCTTTGCCTGTCCCTGGGCTTTTGTGTTTGCTTGCGTAACTGGCCATAATCGTTCACTGTGACCCCCACCTTGCAATGTCAGAAAATGAATACTGAGGGTGCATTTCATTAACCTGTATGTATGCGATATACCTGTGGCTTTTAGTGCTATTGAGATGTGCCATGTAGAAAAATCAAAGCAGACGCTGAGTAACAGTCCATTTTTACTGGAGTGGTTGCTTTCATTTTTCCAAGTGCCAACTCTAAATAGTGCTAACAGTCATAGACAAATGGCACCAATACAGGTCTATGGAACACACACAGGCTTCATTTTCTGAAATCACAAAAGGGGGCTGGGGTACTTTCATATGATATGGTTCTTGTGGCCCACTGGGGTCGAGCCGAGCTATCGATTGACATGCCAGTGGTCAGACGTACAGGTGAAGAGCCCCTGGTTTCTGTTATAAGTTATGATGACCACAAACATACAAAAGTTGCCAGCAGAAAAAGGCCGCCCTTGTCTGTCTAGGCTGCTCGAGATTACAGCAATCTCCTTTCAGCAGCTGCCCCACCCCTCCCTCTGCCCTGTCTCACCCTTTCTTGAAGCATTCCATTTCACCACCTCAGCCAGTAGAGCATTCCACTTTGCCACCACCTCTCTCTGTAAAGAAATGCCTCACAAATTATAGGGTCTCAGTCTGCTACCAGTACAGCAACAAGTGATTTATCATTGTTCTTTCTAATTAAAGTGCACATCTCTGGTACAGCACTGCTTTCAGTTACTGCCAATCAAGTGCTGTACTAGGAATGTGCACTTTTTAGACCACTGCGACCACACAGTATAGTGTTACAAACTGTGTATAACTTCATGCTGTTGACTGTTTTCAGTACCCCTTGTATGTAGACACTGGCAGTATATGATTGCTTGGCTCTCTCATGCATGTGTGCGTGCATGTGTGTCTCATTCAAGCCCTGTTATTGTGAACGCTGGGGTAGGGGAGCATTGGTGAAAAGCAGTGCCACCATGTCAAAGCCTTCCCCTGTGGCCACTGTTTAAAATGCAAATATCGTCTGCTTTGTCTGCCTCATGCTGTGGTTGGCAAGGGCTAGAGGTTTCAGACCTGAAGGACTTGTACACAGGTGTGATTCGGCCAAATGATATTTAAAACTTGGCAGGAGGCACAATGCCTAACCAAGGGTGCAACAGTGGCACATGCTGCAAGGACCTGGATCCCCTCCCGCTGGTGCAACACGGGATGGGCCAGCATAGGTAGTGGTGATGGGGGGATCCATGCCAGGAGAGGGGCTGGGGCAGGGGGACATAGGACGGTTGTTGTGTCAGCAGGAATACAGGTGCATAGGCACCTGGCAGGATGCAGATGCTATGTATAACAAACTGGAGGCACATGTACCCGTCAGGTGCCAACACAATCCTTTACTGTCCCGCTTACACAAAAATCCTCCCTATGCCTCTCTGTGCCCCTTCTGCCCACCAACCCCACATGAAGCCCACCTAGAACAGTTTCCCAGGCTGTCACAGTAGGTTTAGATTACCCCTGGCAGGTATAGGTGGAGCCCTTGAGATTAGCACTGCCATGGGGTGACTTTTGAATCAGAAATGAGAAACCTTGAAATAAAAACACTAAAAACAATAAAAAACACACAGGCCACTGTCAAGTTTTAATTTATTAAACAGCAAAGTACAGCAACAATTTCCTAGTTCCTTTAAAGGGCAACTTCTGTAATAACAAAGCAAAACTACTGGATTCACACTAATTATATTTTTAGCTTTACTGCAACATCACATTTATGAATACAGAAACTGAGTACTGCTTAGTAGTAATTCAACTCTACTTCACTGGATAAAATGTTGACGCACAGTCATTTGCTGCTCATTATGAACTTTCCAAATGTGTGATGCAGTGTGTTTGCTCTAAGTTAAGAACCCATTAACAGTTGCTTATATGCAACCAGGAATTGGTAACAACACAATAAACTTAGAATATGGTGCTAACTGCTACTAAGTAGTTCTAAGGGAAAAGCATTAACACATATGCATGGTAGTATGCTGCATCTGCATCATGACAAATACCTTTCTGTATGAAGTGTTTCTGGAACTTAGACCTAAAGTTTGATTTTCATAGTGCAGGACATACCATTACCTTCTGGTTTCCATCCAGAAACTTTTCTGACACAGCGAGTGAATAGCTAACTGGAAAAGCAGTGGTCTCTTATACCAAACATGTAAGTTGCAATTAATTGCATGCGTATTATAATTCCCAGCCCTCAAGATTTCCTGCTACATTTCTAACTGGTTTTGTACTTGCCTTTCTAGGATGGAATCCGCACAGAAGAGAAAACTGTCTGGTGCCCAACAGAGGAAAGCTAAACGTGCTCGGTAAGAGGAGACAGCACAGCTGTCTAAGGGTTTGGCCTCTTTCTAATACGGTAAGTGAAAACATGTAGTAGTAATAAACTCTATACAGTATGCCAACCCTCATGTGTCTAACAGCATTAAGATGGCAGGTATAGTTGTGATATAACTAGTACACCTCTGTGACTGTCTTTCTCTTGTAGGACTTTTGTTGCCATATTTACACTAGCCCCGTATCTTTTCATTTTTACTTCTGTGTAATTGGCCATAGTTTTTGTCAGCTTATGGTTTCATACCAGTAAGAGCTAAATTAAAGGTATCTTTTGCGTTAATTAGAAATTCTATGTTATTGCATTTTGTATGTGCCTTTTTGCTGCAATTCACATCACTGTTATTTAATTTCAGGCATGTTGAAAAACCTGCATCTGCTGTGACACCAGTCGAACACCTTGAAGGACCGTCCTCAGCTTGGTAAGCTATTGAGATACCAGTCATTAAAATTCATTGAAATGGCTGCTGTATTCATTACAGTATAATTAGTTTACATCTGTGCATCTCTTTCACTTCTAGGTCTTTTGATACCTTGTTAATAGTACACTAAAAGCATTTATTTTATTGTTCATTACATTGTGCTTCTGTGTAATGTGCTATACTGTTTGGTAAGTTTATGGCTCAATACTAGCAAAAAGGTAAGATATAATAGGTGAAGTATGCTAATGATGACATTTTATTGCCCTTCAAACACACCTTTGTTCTACAGTTTATATCTAACATTTTAGCCAAGTTGAAACACCTGCATCTGCTGCGACACCAGCACACCTCCATGAAGGACCATCCTCAACTCGGTAAGTTATTTTGATGTCCTGCTTTAACTGGTTAAAGCCCACTTGGAATAAGTGTATAGTCCCATAGTCCTCAAAGTGTTATCCATCCAACCCCTTACAAGGGATGGGGGGTGGTGGTGACCGCGTGATAACTTATCTGATACAGTTGCCTATGAACGCCCGATGCCCTTACGTAAGTGTAGCGAGAAGTCACAGGCTAGTGTATCAAACGAGTTATCACACACCCCCAACCCCTATGTCCGATTTATGCAACCAGCTCTTCACTGGTTTGCTTTATTTTCATTGTTGTAGAACAGCACTCTTTATGAGGCAGCTATTGTAATTCATGTGTTTGGTGAGGACCTGTAACTTGTGTATATCATGGTTCCATGCTATGATGTGCTTTTTCTGCCTGTGATTTAGTTCTGGAGTGTTAGTTGCTGGCTATGGAATTCTGACTTGATGGTGAAGGCACCTGCTATGGTGTGTATAAAGTGGTCTGTCTTTTTTTTTTTCCCAGTTCTGTACAATGGTATGTAATGATTGGTGCTTGCTTCACTTACTAATTTAATTTTAAAAGGAGTGTTAGCTCTTTTGGTATTCACATTGGGGCCCTGTTGTGAAATAGACCCACCCATCTGGTGGGTCACTATCCCAAACTGCATCTGCCTCAAATGGATTACCTTGATATCGGGTCCATTGGCCCAAAACAGGCTTAAGTAAGGTGTGGTTCCAAAGCAAATATGCAGGTAACTGGTGGGGAGCTAGTTAAATGAGAAAGTTATACTTCTCCCTTTTCAAACCTTATCCACTGTTAGCTTCTCTCACTTGCACATTCACAAACTATAAATGGGATTCTAAATGATGGGTGCTATTGCATATGGGAAACAAACAAAAAAAAATAAAATTGTGCGCCCCCCCATGGGCTTAATTGTCACAACAAACATATTATTTTTCAGCCAACTTTCTGATCTGATTTCTGATCAGGAGTGGGGGTCTTTTGGTATTCACTTCAGGGTACTGATGTGAAGTCGCCCAGCTACCATCGTTGAGGTAGACCACACATCAGCTGGGTCCGTAACACAAACTGCGCCTGCCTACAATGGTTTACCGTTATATAGGGTGCACTGGTCACAAATTGGCAAGTGACAGAGTACCCTGTTGAGTGAACAGTGTTTTGTAGGCATTGAAAGTGACAAATTATCATTCCTCTAATGTTACTTTTTCTTTTTATCTTGTTTTCGTTATAGGCAAGTTCTTGGCAATGGATCCGAATCTGCTGTGGCAGCTCAAGTTTATGACCCTGAAAAACCAACTGAAATTTCTGTAGTTGGAGCCTTAAATATTGATACTGCAGCAGGACCTGTACCTGGGACCACATCTTTGGGTGAAGAACCTGTTACACCACAAAGCAGCAACACAGAGAGCCATTTAAGAGGAGATCTGCATGTGCACGACGAAGGAGACATTGGGTTCTATGACCGCCAGACACTGACAGAAGTGCAAAAAAAGAAGATCTTAACAAGCCAATGGCAACCACTGCAAAACTTCCAGTTTCCAAAACAAATGATGAAATCTTGCAGTGGCCAGCAGCAGCAGTATCGACGTTTCAATCCTCAGCTTCTGAGAGTACAATTTTGCACGTATACTCCAAGCATCTGGATGCAGTCTTCTGTGGACCATGTTTTGTGTTTAACACCTGCAAGGAAACGGTGTTGGTATCTATACCAGTGATGGACTGGTCAAATGGGAAAAAGATTCTAGACAGGCACAGCAATTCAAAAGAACATGGGAATGGCACTGCAAGGGCAGAAGCATTTGTAAGCGTATGTGATGGAAGACAGACAACGGCTTATCAGTGCCTTTTAAAGCAGGAAAAGAAAACAACTGAACGAGCAAGGCATGCTCTGCGACACATTATGAACATCATTCTCCTTTGTGGAAGGTATAATATAGCACTGAGCGGAAGGCTTCTGACCACTGGAAAGTTCAGTGCACTTCTGCAATACACAGCAGAGTTGGACACGCTCTTCAAAGAACACCTGGATTGTGCACCACGGAACGCACAGTATACATCGGCACAAATTCAGAATGAGTTGATACAGTTGATGGGTCAACAGATTCAAAGAAGAATTCTGGCACAGGTCAAAGTGGCAAAATTCTTCAGCTTGATTGCAGATGGGACCGCTGATATTGCCAAAAAAGAGCAGATAACCCTTGCGGTGTGATACGTTCATCGAACTGAAAATGGAGCTGTGCAACTGCGAGAAGATTTCATCGAGTTTGTGGAAGCCTTCCAGACAACTGGGCAAGCACTTGCAGAACAGTTCTTGCAAAGACTTACTGCTTGGGGTATTGATAAGGAATACATAAGGGGCCAAGGCTACGATGGAGACAGCAACATGAGTGGCCAATTTAATGGCGTGCAAGCCAGAATACGTGCAGTCCTTCCTGAAGCTACCTACAGTGCCTGCAAAGCACATAATTAGAACACTGCAATTGTTCACTCCTGTAAAACACACCAGATTTCAAATATGTTTGACACATGCAGAAAAGTAATTACAACACTGAAATCCTCCGCCAAGCGCAGCAATGTGTATCTGACAGAACTGAAAGAATTTGCAAACTTGCCATGTGACTGGGAAGATGAGGAGGAAGACTGCAGTACAGTCTTGCCTGCCCCTGGGAATACATGATGGATGAGCCAAGCAGATTCACTTAGATGTTTCAAAGCAAAATATCTTGTGAAAGTCAGCACCTTGGAGAAAGTTGCCGATTTTGATGAGGATGCCAACAGACTGAAATTTTCCATCACAAAATTTGATTTCCTCGTTTGTTTGGTGTCTGCCCCAATGTACTGCAGCTGCTGCCTTAGCCAAAGGGAGGACTTTGAGAAATTTAAAGTGATCCCCAAGTCCTGAAACAAGTGAAAAGTGACCTGCATGGTGCAGCACAGCAGCCGGTCTCTGGTGGGAGCAGTTAGGAGCCAGTCATCAAAGTAGGGGAAGACATAATGTCCGTGTCTCCTAGGAGCTGCAGCTACCACTGAGAGGCGTTTGGTGAACACTCTGGGTGCCGAGGAGAGGCCGAAAGGCAGAGCCCTGAACTGATAGTGATGCTCCTGAAACCAGAAGCAAAGGAACCTCCTGTGTGGTTGAAAAAGCAGGACAGGGTGGTATGCGCCCTGGATGTCCAGGGAACACAGCCAGTTTCCCTGATGAAGCAAGGGTAGAACATCTATCAGGGTGACCATCCTGAACTTCTTGTTTTCGATGTACTGGTTCAGGTGACTGTGGTCTAAGATTGGTCGCAGATCCCGTTTTCTTTGGCACCAGGAAGAAGTGGAAGTAAAACCCTTTCCTGTTCTGCAGGCAGGACCAACTCTATGGTACGCTTGAGCAGAAAAGCCTGGATTTCTTCTGTGATAAGAACACTGTGGGCCTAGGAGTAATGGAATTGAATTGGAAGGTAGTCTGAAGGGACTTTGGTGAACTCGACAGTATGCCCTCTCTTGATAAGCTACAGAACCCAGCTGTCAGTGGTTATCCAACACCACCCCTCGGTATGCAAGGAAAATCGACCCCCACCACCTCCCCTAAGGCGTCCACCGGGGAAGGGCAGCGAGTCAGGCTGAAGTGTCAGGGAGAGGGAGCACAGACTGGGAGGTTCTGAGGGCCTGAGAGGCTGAACCGCCAGAGGCAGAGGTTGAGGCCCTATGCTTGAAGCCCGACCTCTGCTGCTGCTGCTGACCTCTGGGCTGACATCTGGTGTTCCTATGAAAGGACTTCTTAGAGTTCTGATTCGGTTGAGATTTGTACATCATATGAACGGATCTAATGGCTTTGCCAGATTTTTGTAGCCTAGTGATAATGTTCTGTGAGTCCTCACCCGACAACACCAGTCCCCTGAAGGGAGCATCCATAATTTTTGATTGCATGTCCAGCACAAAGCCTGACACCCACGGCCAGAAGTACCGCTGAATGCACAGTCAAGCAGCGGCTCTGCCAGCTGAGTCTACAGTGTCATAGGATACCCTGAGAATGTGGTTACCGACACTGCAAGCCCAACTTCAGGATCACCATAAGCTCGGTTCGGCCTGGGCAGTCTGGCATGGCCTGGCGACTCCACTGCTTTATCCCACAGGGCATTTTGATACTGCACCATGTGGGCCAGAAAGTTTTGTGAACAAATGGCACACACTGAGGAAGACAAAACCTTCTTGGCCAGATAATTGAATTGCTTTGACTCCTTATCTGGTGGTTGTATACTGAGGTACGAGGTCTCTTGGATCTGTTGTGAGCAGCATTAATGACAACAGAGTCCGCCTCTGGCTGCTCCCCATAACAGGGGTTGTCCCTGCACTTCTTCGATATGGCCAGCGTAGAGAAAGGTCGCTTCCAAGCCAACTTGTTCGCATTCTTGTAGGATTCGACCATAGGAGGGACCACCATGGGCAAGGTGTCTTTCCTCCCGAGAAAGATAGCCAGTCACTTACGTTCTACGTCCAACTCTTTGGTGTCCCAACAGTTAAGTTGTTGGATGTGGTGTATCACATCCACGAACATTGGGTCATCGGGTGGGGAACAAGGTCTGTCCTTACCACTCTCTGGCGCTGGCAGATCTGAGTCCCTTCGACTAGAATCGGAGGAAGAGTACCCATCTGAATCCCTTGAGTCTGGGGAGGGGGAAGGTGAGCGAGGATGCTTTCAATTGTGGAAGGGGTTTATCCCCCCATCTGGCATCAGGGCAGCCCCACTGGAGGAGGAGTAGACTGCTTGGCCAGAGACTTGTCTCAGGGCAGTCCCTGAGGGGATGGCTGAGGGGCTGCCGAGTTCTATTTATCTTTGAAGAAGGCCCACCAGGCCAAGAAAAGCTCACTGAGGCCCTACGGTGGACCCTGCGGCAGAGCTGGTGCATCTGACGCCAGGAGGCTCGGTTAGATGGCCCCGGTGTCTGGTCATCAGGCTGCGGCACCCTGAGCATTGGAGCAGAACAATCCGGGGTGGCTGACATCGGATCCAGAGGAGCAGTACCCTCTGGCATCGGACTAATCGTGTTGGGCGTCCCAACATCGGGTGTCGGAACATCGGGCATTGGCTGGGGACGTGTGTCAGGTCCAGCTGTGACTTCATATGATCCAGCAATGGGGTCACCCAAGGAGACATCGGAGAGACCAGTGTCAGGGGGCCTAGTGTAGCCTTAGGCGAACTGGAGACTGAGCCGGGTGGCTGCCTGGGCAGGGTCGCCTGAAGGGAGAGCTAGCTCAAAATGGGTCTAACATCCCCTCTCCTGCGGGAGGGTGCGCTGAACCTGGGCATCACCCTGAGGCCTCAGCCTCCCGACGTCGGGGTAGACTTGGTGGACACCTGGCTAGGATGGCACAGACAATGGCCTGCCACCTGAGGACTCACCTGCTGACTTAGAGCTCGCCGTGACTAAGGGCCTAGGCTTAAGTTGGGGGAGGTGGGGAAGAACCCATGCATCCCGAGGAACTTTCTCCTGTTACAGAGACTAGGGAGGTAGGTTTAGGCACCGACTTCTTGGAGACCTGAAGTGATCTTCTGCCTGGGGTTTCTTGTAGCGTTTTCCAGTGCTTGTGTTTTGCTTGACTTCTTCCCTTTATGCGAAGAAGAAGATGAAGCAGGAGAGAAAGACAAACTCTTGTGGTGGCGCTCCTTCTCTATTTCAAGCAATCTTTTTGAAAGTGAGAAGGCTTCGAAGGGTCTTCTGGTGACGGATCCTGGTGCGCTGGTTAAAGCCTTGGCAATATTTATTTTATTTATTTATTAAGCATCAGTTTACAACCTTTGATCCAGAGGCTCATTTACTAAGGTACCTCGTCACAGAGAAGACAATACAGTGATAACAACTTAGTACAGAGAAACAGTATACAGTTTTTTTTTTGAGGATACAGGACGACAAATGAGATCAACAGTTTACCACATACAGGGTTGGTGAAGTTAACATTGTTCAGGGAAATAACTAGAACATCAGAAAAACATAGGATATCAATACAGTGTGTTTTAGTGGAGTCAACAGGAAGGTAACAGGAACCAAGGGTAGAGAAGGTAGAGGATTTGAGCAGCCAACAGGGGGTTTTGTCAGAGAGTGAGCAAGATAGCTTAGAAACAGCAACAGCTGCGAGTGGTGAAAAGGTGGTTCCGGAGGGTAGTTTTAAAGCAAGAGATTGTGGGGGTGTCTGAGATACTGGCAGGGAGGGAATTGTACCAAGAAGGGGCACAGTAGTGGAAAGCCCGTTGTCCATGAGAGGTCCTTGCCCTAGGTACCTTCAACTTGGTTTTACAGGAGGACCGTGTTGAAGCTAGGGAGTTAACATGGTGGATAACGGCAGTCAAACCAGGAGGAGAGAGCCCAAGGAGAGTTTTTTTGGTAAGGATGCAGGTTTGATACCTAAGACGTTCGTCAAGATTGAGCAGATTAGCCTGGGAGTAAAGATGGCAGGTATGTGTAAGTCTAGGAGCACCTACGATTAGTCGACAGGCCTTATTTATGAGGCGGATTTTGTTTAGTGAGGTCTGGTCAGCAGCCCGTGACCAGTAAGCCATAGTCAACAAGTGACAGAATGGAGGACATAACTGCGAGTCGGAAGGCATCGGTGGGGAGACAGTGTTTGTGATGGTAAAGAATTCCCAACCTAATATTGGTGGTGGAGGCTAAGGCGGAGATATGGAATGGAAAGTGAGGGCAGGGTCAAAGGTTATCCCAAGGTATTTGTAAGTGCAAACTTGTTCGAGTGGGAACATAGAGCTGGCTAAGACTTGAAGTTAGAAATTACTAGCTTTGTTTTGGGGTGGGAGAAGATCATAGATTTGGTCTTTTAAGATTGATAACCAGTCTATGTTCTTTAAACCAGGCTTCCACTGCCTTTATAGGATAATTGCAGGGAATCTGGAGGTGGTGGGTTACGGTCAGAAGCGAAGACAACAGCGCCATCTGCAAAAGGAGGAGTTTACCAGTACAGGCACCTGGCAGGGTGTTGAGATAAAGGGAGAAGAGCAGGGCCCAAGAACAGAGCCCTGGGGAACCCCAGATCGGATAGGGTAGAGGCTGAGAGGGTGCCATTGATTTTACATGCTGGGACCGGGCAGACAGATAGCTGGAGCACCATGAGACAGGTCCGCAGCAAAGCCAGCATGGCTGAGTGCATCCAGCAGGAGAGGATGGGATACGGTGTCAAAGGCTTTGACAGATCGATAATATTGGCAGGTCTCAATGTTGTGGTCTGGGCCTAAGCAGAAAAGGCAGGCTGAATGGTCATCCTTATGGGGAATGTACTTCCTGCATGCACACTTTGACTGCCACTGTTCAACAGAAAATGAAGGAGAGGAAGATGGTACTAATGTTGATGGAAAATAAAAACGCGTGGTGGCGGTGAAAAATAGCGTCCGACAAGCTGAAAGAGTCTGAGGAGGTCCGGCTTGTCAGCGGTCAATGGCGGGAAAAGAACTGGGGATGGGTTGGGGGACTGCCCATTTTATACAATATGTGAAGTCGGGGGTGGTCCTGACCCTGGCAGCTTAGTCTTAAAGGTGTTACCTGCTGTAAAGAGCAAATCTCACAGTAAGATTTACTATTAGGGTAAGTTTTTATGTAATTGTTCTTTAAATATAAATTCTTTTTTTATTTTTTATTTTATTTTAAATTTGTTGACCGGGAAAGGCACACTGGTCGAGCTCGTTTCAAGCGCGACCGGGTACAGAGAAGAACATAGAAGTTACAGAGGAGAATTTGTACAACAGTAAAATTCAAATCCATTTCAGACCGGACTAGTACAAAGAGAGCTGGTTTCAGGCAGTAGATAAACATACAGTGCTTACAAAATAGAAGCAAATTTGTTAATTACTATAAGGTAAAGCAGATGCAGGAGTAGTGCAGTAGTGATGAAGGAAATTTAGAAATAACCTGAGGTATAACAAGGGCAGAGAGTTCGACCAGCTGAGAAATTCAAAAATGGGGCTGTTCAAGGATCCACGTGGGGGTGGGTCCCTGTACACACTTTAGGCAAGGTGTAGCTTGGAGGAGTCTGAGGAGTTGCCTAAGTTCAGGGAGGGAGAAGGCCTGACAAGTGATGGGTGGTAGGTTGTTCCATAGGAAGGGAAGGCAGTAAGAAAAGGCGGCTTGGCCGGAGGCAGTGTGAGGGCGAGGGAGGTTAAAGGTGCGGGCATCTCTGTGATGGAGGGAGTAGCCTAGGGAGTTAGCTGGTACGAGGCAGGAAATAAGGTGGGGGGGTAGGGAGCCCAACCAGTATTTAGCTATGAGGGAGGCATAATGGATGGTTCTCCTGTGGGTGAGCGAGGCCAGGGAGAGAGAGCGGAATAAAGGGTGCAATGATGAGTAAGTTGAGGGAGGCAGTGGCAAAACAACAGAATCCTGCTTAGTAGGATGTCGAGTTTGGAGAGGGATGAGGTTGGTGCTGTGCAATATACAATGTCTGCATAGTCTAATACTGGAAGGATAGTTTTATGTAAGATTTCACTGCGGGCGGGAAGGGAAGACTGTCTTTGAGGCAACAGAGGATGGCAAGTTTGGGCCGGAGTTTGGAGCAGGTGGCCTCTATGTGAGTAGAAATTTAGGTGGCAGTCAGCCAGACGCTAGGTATTTGAAAGTGGGGACTAGGTCAAGGAGAACATATCCAGGGTGGAGATCGCTGGGGCCAGTAGGGAGGTAAGCTTTTTCTTGATCCAAGACCATGGTAACTGTCTTTTGTCATTTAGTTTAAGCTGATTTTTCTGGAACCAGGCTTGGACTCTACTGTCAATTCGGAGACCCGGGAGGACACTGTCATGGGTGGGACCGAGGCAAAATGATTGTGTCATCAGCATACAGATGCACGTTAGCTGTGATGCAGGCAGAGGGGAGGTCATTTATAAATAAGGAGAATAGGATGGGGCCAAGGATTGAACCTCGAGGGATGCCTGAGAGGATGGGAAGGGGGGAGAGGGTATCCCCTATTTGAACAGATTGCTGACTGTTCTGAAGGTAAGAGTGGAACAAGTTTATGGTGGGTTGGGCGAGGCCAAAGAGGCTGAGTTTGTGGAGCAACAGGGTGTGGGGGACAGAGTCAAAAGCTTTTGCCAAATCGATAAAAGTGGCAGGGGTGGTCAGACTGATGTCTATACCTGATAGGACAGAGTCTGTAACACTCAGCAAGGCACTGATGGTGGAGTGGTGTTTTCTAAAGCCTGACTGATAGGGGAGAGGGAGCTATTTGAGGAGAGAAAATCAGACAGTTTGGACAGGGCGAGGGATTCTTGGATTTTCATGAGAGACTCGGGAAGGAGCGAGATAGGCACCTCTCTCTCTCTCTCTCTCCTTGGTCCCCCACAGCACAAACTTGCTTCTTTGATCTCTAGGATAAAGAACTGAGGAGGGAACAGGGCCACTCATGCCTTTATAGGGTTGATGATGTCGACAGGTGATGGTGTAGCGACCTCAGTTGTACTGCTGGAAAATGTTCCATGTGGATCCTGTTTCATCGACAGTGAAGTTCCTACAGTGTGACCCTATGACTGAGATCCGAAGACCATGGTGACTGTCTTTTTGTCATTTAGTTTCAGCTACTTTCTCAGGAGCCAGGCTTTGTAAATGTCCTGAAGGTGAGAGCTGCTTTGTACAGCCTCCAGGCATTTAAGGAGCATCTGTGTCCAGGTCTTCTGTTAATCCAGATGCACAATGCCAGTGCGATGTATTACATCAACAAATAAGGGGGTGATTATTCTTGTTTGTTATACGGGAAAGCTGTAGGAGTATGGCACTGGGCTCAGCATCTCCCAGGTCTCCAAAATGTCTTGGCAGACAGGCTAAGCAAGTCACAGCCCAGAATGTATGAGTGGAAACTGTTATCTTGGTGGCAGATGACCTCTTTGTGAGAGGTATACCGTCAACGGAGTGACGGCATAAGAGTGACGCAACCAGTTAGCCTGTCACAGTAGCAAAATAGTTGTCAGTGTGCCCTGCAGTCAGAGCGCCAGACGGGTGTTGTGCCCTCTTCCTAGATACACCTCTGTCGTGGAGGTAGTTTTCATATGTTTTGGTGGGCGTGAGGGCTAAGCTCCCAGATGTGTGTGTGTGTGTGTGTGTGTGTGTGTGTGCATTCTCCACAAAGACCACTCATGTACCCCGCCTGCTTTGCCCACTAGGGTTGTGTGGCACAAATGCCTGGCACTGTGATCACTGTTGGCATTGTGCTGTTGCCCTAAAGACAGTCGCCCTGTGGCTGTCGCCCAAAGTGAGTAAACCTTCAAAAGATAGGGTCATCCAGAGTTGGACATTTTTGCTTCCCCACACAATGCAAAGCTGCCACGTTTCTGCTTTTTTGATCATGGGTCTGGAGGTTTCTGGTGAGACATGTTGTCCTTCTCTTGGAAAGGGAAATTCCTATATGTATTTCTTCTGATTACTCTAACACAGAGGACACTGATCAAGCTGAGGATGGAGTGTGCCACACTAATCCTCATCGCTCCATTATGGCCTAGCCAGGCATGGTTTCCACTTCTGCAACACATGGATCTTCAAGGGGATCTCAGTCATAAGGTCACACTGTAGGAACTTCGCCGTCAATGAAGCAGGATCCACATGGAACATTTTCCAGCAGTACAACTGGGTGCTACACCGACATCACCTGTCGATGTCATCAACCCTATAAAGGCATGAGTGGTCCTGTTCCTCCTCAATTCTTTATCCTAGAGATCAAAGAAGCAAGCTTGTGCTGTGGGGGACCGAGAAGACAGAGAGGTGCCCAGGCCAAAATAAAAGGCTGGATACACCATCCAGCCAATCTGAGAAGAGGACCTCAAAAAGGGCGATGGTGGGAGGGAAGGCTGACCTGATGATTGAGATCCCTTCGAAAATCTACTGTTTCAGTAAATTCTTAAGTAACTGTTTTACCTTATTCAGGGGTATCTCAGTTATCAGGTCACACCGTAGGAACAAGTCCCAAGCAGTTACAAGTACAACAGAACAGTCTGGGAGGTACATAAACAGAGGCCTAAGATAGAAGGTCCTGGAAAACAGCCTGGCCAAAGCCTCCTCGAGCTCTGGAGGCAATGTCCAGACTGTTCTGCTTGGTGAAAATATGGACGGTACTCCAGGTGGCAGCAGGGAAGATGTCAGCTGCCGAGACCCCTTAGAAACAAGCCACAGAGGTAGCCATGCCCCTCGTGGAGTGGGCTTTCACCATCCCTGGCAACTCCTTACCATATTTGTTGTAGCAAAGCACAATACAATTGGCCAATCATTTGGACAAACATTGTTTGGAAACCTGGACACCCTCTCTTCCTTGGGCAAAAAGAAACAAAAAGCTGCTTTGACTTCCTGCGGTCCTTAGTTCGCAGAAGATAAAACATCAGAATTCTGTACATATCTAAAGTACAGAGCAGTGCTTCCCCTGAATTGGCACGCTCTGGAAAATACACTGGGAAGAGGATTGACTATTTCATGATAAACTCAGACACCACCTTAGGAAGAAACTTAGGATTTGTGTGCAGACACACCCTGTCTTTGTGAAAAATCAAATATGGCTCCTCACTCCAGAGAGCCTGAAGCTCGGAAATCCTTCGAGCAAAAGTAATAGCAACCAAAAATCACACTTTCTCCATGAAAGAAACGTAGCTCGCAAGTCACAGCTGGCTCAAACGGAGATGGGGCCAGTTTTTCCAAAACAAAGTTCAAATCCCAACCGGGACTGGGGTACAGATTGGGGGTTTAGATGCAGGATGCCCCTGAGAAAAGTATCGGTCACATCTAATTGAGCAATGGTATGACCATCCATGTGCTTGTGGACGGTAGATGGCCCAAAGGTGCACCTTGAGGGAGGAATACCGAGGCTCAAGTCCAACAGTGATATCAGGTAGTCCAAGATTCGGCTCACCGGACAGGTGAAGGGGTCCAGATGGTACTTGATAGCCCAGATGGCAAACCGTTTCCACTTCAAACTGGGTAATGGTAATACTGGTAAAAGTATGGATGGTACTCCAAGTGGCAGCAGCGCAAATGTCAGCTTCAAAATTCTGCACGTCAATTGTATGGAGCAGTGCTTCCCCTGGATTGGCATGTTCAGGGAAATAAACAGGTAGGTGGATAGACTGGTTCAGGGTAAACTCAGACACAACCTTAGGAAGAAACTTAGGATTTGTGCGCAGACATCCTGTCTTTGTGAAAAATCAAATATGGCTCCTTGCACCAGAGGGCCTAAAGCTCGGAAATCCACAGAGCAGAAGTAATAGCAACCACAAATAACATTTTCCAGGAAAGAAAGCATAGCTCACAAGTCGCAGCTGGCTCAAAAGGAGACTGAGTCAACTTCTCCAAAATAAATTCAAACTGCCAAGACGGGAACGGATTGGAGGTTTCAGATGCAGGATGCCCCTGAGAAAGGTTTGGGAGACGTCCAATTAAGCCATGGTGTGGCTGCACACAGGCTCATGACAGGCCAATATAGCCGAAAGGTGCACATTTAGGGAGGAGTACAGTAGACCTGAGACTGACAGGGATATCAGGTAATCCAGGATCTGGCTCACTGGACAAGTGAAAGGGTCCAGATGATCCTTGTCAGCCCATATGGCAACCCTCCTCCATTTCAGGGCATACATGGCTCGACTGGAAGGCTTTCAAGTGGCCATGAGGAGACCTTCCACTGTTTGGGATACCCCAAACTGGGAGACGCCTAAGTCCTCAGGAGCCAGGCATGCAAATGAAGGGACTTAAAGCTGGGATGGACATAGGTCCTCTGAGCCTACATCAATAGATCCCTGCATGGGGCAAAGGGACCAGAGGTTCCACCGCTAACTGTTGGAAATGGAAACCATATCTGTCGTGGCCAGAATCATCGTCGACAGAGTAGGGGCCATGACACGTAGGTCAACAGGTGTCCTGCATAGTGGGCAGCAGCACTGTCGGTAGGGGTCTGGTAGGAACACAGACCTGGATGGCAGCAGGTGTCTGCACAGCCCCAACCAATGGAGTACCCCCAACGAAGGACAGGAGGCCGTTGGGGAGTGGGAACACCGCCAGGAGGAGCGGTGCTGATCAGTCTTTTTTGTGACTCTTTCCCAAGGATTTGTCTCTGGCCTTAGAAGCATGGGAACTTGACGAACCCACCACTGACTGGAAAGGAGGGACCCCGGAGGTCCCTGCCCAGAACTGGCTATCTGTTGCTCCATCAGGAGTTTTTTGAGAGCCTTTTTGTGTCGCCTGAGGGTGGTTTGGGTTAAACTTCTGGTAGAGCTCACAGTACAAGATGTCGTGGTCAGGCCCAAGACAGCAGACACAGAGTGAATCTTTGTCTGCAGAGGCAATCTTCCTTCCACAGCGGCAGCAATGGAAGAGAGAAGTCGAAGGATTAACTCTCAACATAAACAAAGTAAAGGAATCTCTTTAGAAAAAGCGATTCTAAAAGGCCAAGTAATTTTTATTTATTTATTTAAAAGCTTCACCAGGAAGGCACACTGAGCAGGATATACAGGTTACTCACCTGTAACAGGAGTTCTAGGAATGGTATATGTTGTTCATCCACACTCATTGGCAGGTATCCTTGCCGCTTTAAATCTTGCCGGAAGGTCTTCAAGCTTGCTCCTCCCACCCACCGGGTGGTATAACTCGGCTCCGCCCCATGGCGCCAGATCTGGCCCGCTGGAAGCTCAAGGTTGTGCTACTGGCTGGAGGTCAGGTCGTGTGGATGAACAATACATACCATTCCTAGAACTCCTGTTACAGGTGAGTAACCTGTATTTCTAGGGACATGGATATGTTGTTCATCCACACTCATTGGCAGACTCCTAGCAGTTCTCCGGGAGGAGGGAGGCAAGACGCACACCCCAACACTTACTTGGGAAGAGAGACTGGAGAACCGAGGCCCCAAAACCAGCATCCCGGCGTGACTCAAGGTCGATGTGGTAATGGGTAATGAAGGTGTTTGCTGACTTCCAGGTAGCAGCCCTGCAGATTTCCTGGATAGGGACGTCCCTGGAAGCAGCCACTGCTGCAGCAGTATGGCGGGTAGAATGAGCTCTTATCCCTCTGGGAGGCTCCATGCCCGCCAACTTATAGCAGAGATCTATGCAGGAGGTTACCCACCTGCTTATCGTCCGCTTGGCTGCAGGTCTGCCAGATGCGGCTTCAGCGTGAGTGACAAACAGCTGGCGAACCTCTCCCCGATTTCAGCCAGGCGCTTCCTTATAATAAGCGGCGCCCTTCTAGGGTCCAGAGTAGGAGCCTATATTCGGCCTCCGAGGTGTGATTGGGTAGAACACCGGCAGAGTCCACACCTGGTTAAGGTGAAACTCCGACACCACCTTCGGAAGGAATTTCGGGGGGGCGCAGGACAACCTTGTCCCTGTGGAAGACCAGGTAAGGAGACTCGATGGAAAGCGCCTGGAGCTCTCCCATCCTTCTGGCTGACGTGATAGCCACCAAGAAGGCGGTCTTCCACGACAGGTGAGAGAGAGCACACCTGTGCATAGGTTCGAATGGCTTGCCCATGAGCTTTGGCAGTACCAGCAGTAGATCCCACGGAGGTGGGGGTTCCCGCACTGGAGGGGAAATGTGATCAAGGCCTTTGAAAAAGCGCCAGACCACCTTCTCCTCATACACCGACCGCTTCCGCGCCCGCGCCTGTAAGCAGAGATGGCTGCCAGGTGCACTTTAGGTCATGTCGACCTAAGCCCTTGACTAGAAAGGGACCATAAATAGTCCAAGATGCTTGCCAAGGAACAGGAGGAAGGGTCCAAGCCCTTGTTTCTGACACCAAATGGAAAACCTTTTCCATTTGAAGGCATAGCATTTTCTGGTCGACTCAGCGGACGCCTCAACTACATTGGAGGACCTCGCCGGAAAGACCCAAGGCCTGGAACTCTAGCCGCCAGGAACCAGGCGCCAGGTGCAGGGATTGAAGGTCCGGATGGAACACCTTCCCTGATTGACTGAGAGCAGGTCCGGTGAGCTGGAAGCTGCCGCTGGAGTCCTGGAGCTGAGACTGAGGAGATCTGGGTACCAGAACTGGCGAGGCCAGTCTGGGGCTATCAGAATCACCTGCGCCTTGTCCCTCCTCGCCTTGAGAAGCACCTCTGTGGATCAAGGGAAATGGGGAAAGGCGTAAAGAGGCCCGGGTCCACTGCCTCGAGAAGGCATCCCCTGCAGCGAGCCCTGCTGAGGGGGAGGGCATGGAAACAGACTCAGCTCTCCTTGAGGCAAACAGGTCCACCTGAGGTGTGCCCCAATGGGAGAACAGATGCTGTACTACCTCCGCAGGAGAGACCACCGTGGGATGCAGCCCCCATCCGCCCAGGCATCGCCAGGGTGTTGGAGGCTCCTGCCACGTGAATGGCTAGGAGATCGCGCCCAGGCTGCGACCAGTGACCAAATGCGGAGAGCCTTGCATAGAAGCATGCGGAGCGCCGCCCCCCTGGCGGTTTAGATAGTACATGGTCGTGGTATTGTCCGCCCTGACTGGACCACTTGACCCCGGAGGAACGGAGCAAAGGCGTGAGAGCAGGCGGACCGCCGGAGCTCCAGCAGGTGTGATGTGGCATCGACTCCCGCTGGGACCAGAGGCCATGAGCCCTGTGTTCCCCAGATGGGCACCCTCAACCCATCAGAGAGGCATTGGTCGATAGAGAGACCGCCGGCTCGGGCGACGAACGGATGCCTCCTGCAAATGATCTGGAACGTCCACCACTGGAGAGCTGCTCCACATCTCCTGTGTCACCGGCTACAAGCTGGTCCAAAGGATCGCAGTTGCCAGACCACTGGCTGGCCGAGCCCCACTGAAGGGGACGATGTTCCAGCGGCCCAACGGACCACGCTGGTGCAGGCCGCCATGAGACCCAGGAGGCGAGGGAAGTCCCGGGTAGGGCGCAATTGCCCAACCAGAAATGATCGGGCAAAGGAGGAAAGAACTCGCCCTGTCCGCCGGGAGCGCCTGGCTCAAGGAGTCGGAGCTGCGCCCGATGAATAGAATCACCTGCTTCGCTCGAGTTCCGACTTGGCCTTGTTGATAAGGAGGCCCAGTTGAGAGCAGACCTGGAGGGCCAGATCTCTGACCACTCTGCCTCCTTCCTGGAGGAGCTGCTATCAGCCAGTCGTCCAGGTAAGGGTACACCCGACCCTCGGCGCCAAGAGGAATGCTGTCACCACTGCCATGCATTTGGTGAAGACCCTGGAGCTGGAGACAAGCCAAGGGCATGGCTTGGAACTCAAGAGGGATCCTTCCGCAGCGAAGAAGGGAATCTCTGGGTGACGGACGATAGACGTGAAAAACGCTGCCTGCAAGTCCAGAGAGCAGAACTACACACCGCTCCAAGGATGGTATTATCTGAGCCAGAGTGACCATCCTGAAGGTTCGAGACCTTAGGAACTTGTTTAGGTCGTGTAGGTTGAGAATGGGGCGCCAGCCCCTGTCCGCTCGAACCAGGAAGTACCTGGACACAAACCCTGGGTCTGAAGGAGGGTCCACCACCTCTTTATCACCTCCTTCGGAGGAGGAGAGCGACGTCGGCTCGACGAGCCGCCAGTGAGGCTGGGGATCCCGGCTCTCGAGGGGCGTACTTAGCTCTGAAGGGTGGTGCCTGCCTGAATTCCAGAGGCAGGCCTTTTTCCCACCACCTCCAAGACCCACCTGTCCGTGGAAACAGCGGACCCAGGCGGAACGGGAAGTGCTGAGCCGCCTCTCTAATGGGGGGACCCAGGGGTGGCAGGACGGAATGGGGGCGACACCCTCAGCCCGTCACTGGGCAGGCTTGGAGGAGGGACCGGCCGAGGACCTCCTGGGCCTTTTCTCCCTGCCTCCTGTTAGAGGAAGCCGCGGTTTGGGTTTGGGATGCCAAGGTCGAGCCTGCTGGCCCTGGACGCTGGGCTGGCCGGGCGCTACTGGGCATAGAAGGACGTAAAGGGCTTAGGGCTGCGCTCAGGCCTTTGTCCTTCCTGAGCGGAAGAGACTGAGTCCAGGTAGCATTGGACTTCGATCCTCTGCAGGGACCTTTCCACCCCAGGGTCAAGAGAGGTCAGTCCCCGTGGAAATATCCGCCCAACTTGTGCTGGGTATCCGGCGAAAGGTGGATATCCTCAGCCAAGCCGGGCCGACGATCAGCCACTGCGCCGCCACCGATCTGGCACATGAGTCCCCTATATCCAAAGCAGTCTGGAGCTGTTTGGCCACTGCCCTGCCCTGGTCCCACAGACCTGCTAACCGTAGTCTGCAGATCGGCAGGAAGATGAGGGATGACCTCATCCAGGGAGCCCAACAGGGCATGAGAAAAATGTGCCATGAGGACGGCCGAACTGGCCTGACGAAGGCCGAGAGAGGACGCAGCGTAGACTTTTCGCCCGACATAGTCCAATTTCTTGGACTCCTTGTCAGGAGGTTTGTCCACATCCCTCGCTGAAGCCGGGCGCCGAAAACGCTGTCGGTAACCAACCCTCAGCAGAGGGGTGTTCAAAACCGACAAGGAACCAGTAGGATCGCGATACTTCCTGGCCATCCTGGCCAAGGCGCAGGGCAGGAAGCAGGGCGCTGCCAAAGCTCCAGTGCCGGACCCACTCATGGCCTCGCCACCGGGAAAGGCCTCCGTCGGAGAATCCCCGGTCCAGAATCTCCGTGAGGGATACCTGGCCTGCTTGAAACGGGTTTGAGCCCATCCCGGTGGACCCGAGATGTCGGGTAGTCCCAGGAAGGACGACGGGCTATCGGCCCATTGACTGACCTCCTAAGACTCCAAGTCCAGTCGCTTGGAGAAAAGGAGGAATCATCTCGGACCCGGAGAGTCTCCAAGAGCTGCCTTCACCTGAGCCACCCTTCACCTGCCGGTGGTCGGTCGAGTGAGGTAACTGACATGCTTATGGGTAGACCTTTTAGCCGACCGAGAACTTGGTCGGAGCCCCAATTGGTGGCTGTGGAGGCGGAGGTTCCACCAGAATCGGTGGAGCAGCTGGTTTTGGCCGAACAACCGCCTGGGTAGGCCCTCGGATAAGTCGAGGGTTGTGTCGGCCGCCCGGTGACAGCCACTTAATGGCCGGGAAGGCGACGGGGTCGGCTACTCCCGGCCAGGAGGAGCTGTTAGGAACATAAGGTCCTGCATCGGCCGATGCACTTACGCCTGGCCTCCCTCATCCGAGGAGGAGGAGCGAGGACGAGCGGGCGACGCCGAGACCCAGACCGCCTTGGTGACGGTGGACGGCTGGACCGCGAAGAGTCCGAGACCGAGACCGAGAGTCCCGGAATTTCCGAGGTCGGTGTGGGGAGGTGTCGGCCGGAACCGGCACTCCCTTCGGCTTGGATGGTGCATCCGAGGGCTCCGGAACCGGAGGCACAGGCGAGCCCACGGGATCCTCAACTCCTCCCGGGGGAACCGGGGAGAGGGGAATCTCGGCTGCTAAAGGCGACAGCCCGTCCAATGGGTCGAGAAAAATCTCGACTTCATCGGTGGGAGTCTCGGTCAACTGACCTGACGGGGACACCGTGAGGCCAGTGGCCGGCCGAAGGTGAGTCGATCGAAAGCCGGTTGCCCGACGGCCCGGGAGAGGGACCTTCCCGCCTCCCAAGAGCTGCCGACGGAGGGACTTACCTTGTCCTCTTTTTGGACCGAATAAGGTCCTGGCTTAACGTAGGCCCTTCTCCTTTAGTGGAGAGGGATAGACAAAGCCCTTAAAAGAAGCCGTGGTAAGAAGAGCCCATAGAGAGCGGATAAATGCCGCGTCGAGGAAGATATCACCCACAGCCTTCTTCGAGGGCGACTCATCCGCCGAGCTGATCCGGGCCGAAAGGCCCGCCCATGACACCGCCAACCGGGCCTCCTTGGACTTCAACCTGAGGGAAACGCCTCGGGACGGCCCAGTTGCACCCGGGTAGCACGGCTCAGAGGACGAGGGCAGAGAAAGATGAGCACAGGCTCAAGCTCATGGGTCGTGCTCAAGGCCTAAGCAGTAGACACACGTGAGTGTGGATCCGTCCGAGACATCTTCTGTCCGGGCATGGGCATTCTCAAATCCGGGAGTCGATTTGTCCATCGCAGCCGTGAGGGATAGAAGACTGAAGTCTTTTTCGCAAAATTTATTTTTTAAATCCGCAAACGGAGAATTAGGAACCAGTCTCAAACGCAGAGCGTTAAGGAGGGAACCTGAGCTTCCAAGCGGTAAGGAAGATCTGGCGTCATGGGGCGGAGCCGAGAGTTATACCACCCGGGTGGGTGGGAGGAGCAAGCTTGAAGACCTTCCGGCAAGATTTAAAGCGGCAACGATACCTGCCAATGAGTGTGGATGAACAACATATCCATGTCCCTAGAATGATCATTTCCAGATGTGTCCTGGAGAAAAGGGGGAAGGGAGTAACATTTCACATCAATAGCAATGACAATACAGAAGTTACAGCAAGCAAACTGTCTCTAATGGGACAGCAACTAAATAGAATATCCATTGGATACAAGTGGCTTATTGCAGATAGGCCTTCAGTACAATTAATAGCAAGATAACAGCAAAATACAGCATTCCTGGTTGTGATGAAGAGAAAACAAAACAAAATGTATGACATAAAGATTGGGAGGTCCAGGAGCCAGTAGAGGCTACAGCAGAGCTGGGCATGGGAGTTAGGGGCAGTTAGGGGCAGGCACAGACTGGGAAGGTGTGGCCTTTAAGTAGGGAGAAGAGTGAAATAGGGGAGAGTGCATTTCAGGTAGAGGGGGGAGGGTGATCCATAGTTTAGGGCAATGATATGAGAAGGTCGACTAACCAGCTGTAGTGGATCTATGGGGGAGAGCCAGGAATCTGTGACTGGTGGTGCAGAGGCAATAGGGGGGAAGAGATGGGGTATAGAATGTTGAGGTAAGGTAGGAAGCTAGAGACCCAAACCAGAATTTGGCCACAAAGTTAGCCAAGTGTATAAGGCACCTGGAATCAAGAGATGGGAGGGAGAGGGCTTTACAGAGATCACAGTGATGGGTCTGAGGATCATTTTCTGTACAAGTGTGTGGTGAACCGGTAGTGGAATGCAATCATAATTTCTGTATAATGCACAGAGTTTGCGGTGCAGTTTCTTTTGGATTGCATTCACATGTATAGGAAAGCCCAGGTGCTGGTCTAGCCAGACTCCAGGGTACCCAAAGGAGGTAACATTCTCTAAGGGTATACCATTCAGTGTGTGGGGGTGGGGTCTCGAGAGTCTCTGCCATGTGCCGAGGGCCATGGAGACAGTCTTTTTGGCTTTTAGGAACAGCTGGTTGGAGTGGAACAAATGCTGTACCTTGCTGAAATTCTGATGCAGTCTAGCTGTGACTTCAGGTTGGGAAGCACCAGAGGTGTAAAGAACGATACTGTCTACAAACATGTGTATGTGGGATGAAGAGCAGACAGTACGTAGATCGTTTAGGAAGACTGAAATAGGATTGGGCCAAGAAATGAGCCCTGTGAGACTGACACCAGTACTGGGGGCCAATTGTGACTGACTGCAACCAGGCAGTGACTAAAGTGGATAGTCCGAGACTGTTAGTTTGTGGAGGAGGAGGGAGCAAGATTGTGTCTGAATGCCTTGAGCTAGGTCGAAAAATATTATGGATGTGATCTGCTTCTCGATCCATACCGGTGAGTATGGAGTCAGTAAGCCAGAGGAGGGAGATAGTGGTAGAGTGAGACTTTCTGAAGCCAGACTGAAATGGGGAGATAAAGGAGGAGGAGTCAAGATTTGGGGGTGAGAAGAGGGATTGGACAACTTTCCAAAATTTAGACAGGTGGCTTATGTTGGAGTTAAAGGAGTGGAGAAGTATTCGGCTTTGGCATATCTGGCGGCTCCGGTGCATGCGTTCCTGAGGTGCCGGTATTGGAATAACTGTGTAGGAGCTGGATACCTTGTAGGCTCTCCAGGCTTGGACACGAGCACATATACAGGCTAGCAGTTTTGTGTTAACCCAGGGAGGTGTGATCTCTTACCCTAGTGTGTTTGAGGCGGGCATGCCAGTTCCAAATCCCAATGACTTTGGAACAGAAGTAGTTGAGGGCATCATCAGTAGAGGGTGCAGTGGAGATAGGTGACCACTCTGTTTGTGTGAGCTCAGTTAGGAGCAGGGCTAGGTTTAGTGAGTGAAATGAGTAATAAAATCAATTTGGGGGGGCTTTAATTCAATTGACCTTATGAATGCAGTAAATCATACAGTGATCACTCAGGGAGTCTGGGAGGATGCCAACGTCAAATATGTGGTGACGGTGCCAATGTCACCAACCCTGTGAGGGTGGTGAGCCTTTATAGGGTTGGTGACATCGGCAGACTATGTCAATGTGGGCAGCCCCAGTTGTACTGTTGAAAATCTTCCGTTTGGATCCTGCTTCACTGACGGTGAATTTCCATATGTGTTACCTGATGACTGAGATACCCCCAATGAAGACTGATGGCTTTCTGCAAGGATTATGCACTGGATCCCTCCACGTGGCTCTTCCATCTAATGCTGGCCCACCAGCACGGTTGGAGACCCTGCAGTCTCGGAGGCGGGATCAGTTTTACCAGCTCCCCTCGGTCTCCCCATTTCAGAAAGAGGTCTTTGTTACTGCTGGAAGCAATAAGGAGTATTCCAGTAGCATTTGAGAACAAAAAAAACCAACAGTTAGATACTTATTGTAACAGCAGATCTTCGAGAGAATCTCTTTTATCAGGCCACACCTATGGAACCATACGCCATAAGGCAATGGGACCACATGGAAAACTTTGCAAGGAGTTAGCCAGAGGCTGCCCACAATAACGTCAAATGTCGGCTGCTACATAAACATGTGCGGCCCCTCCTTCCTCAGTTCCATGCCCGAGATCATGCTCGAAGGACCTCTCCATAGGGAACCGAAGAGAACCCAGTACTCTGCAACCCAGGCAAGGCAGAGAGATATAGGTAGACCATAACAGACATGGAGACAGCATAAATAGTTTCAGGACCCTCAGGGGGAAGGAGGGAGGAAAGGAATGGCCTGATAAAAGAGATAGTCTTGAAGATCTACTGTTACAGTAAGTACCTAAAGTAGAGTTACTTAAGAACTTACCATAACAGTAGATCCTCGATAGAAGCTCTTGCAGCAGGTCAACACAGGTAAGATTAAGCTGTCAGGCACCAGGACCTCATGGAAAATTTTTTAGTTAGCAGTCTACCACTGGGGATCACCCACCGCCAGTGTCAGCCTCTGACATCGGCCGATCCTATAAAGGCTGGTGATCCCACACATCCTCCTCGGATCTCCTGCCAGAGACCCACAGCAGGCAGCAAATGGAGAACTGAGGAGGTTCTAAGAACCAAGGAAGAAAAAACAGAGGTAGTGAGAGAGAAAGAAGGAATGGCAGGAGGAAGGAGGGAGGAAGGCCTGCTGCAAGAGCTTCTCTCAAGATCTACTGTTACGGTAAGTTGTTACGTAACTATACTATCTTACTTTGAGGAAGGCTCTTGCAGCAGGCCAACACTGGTAGGATTGAGTCCCAAGCAGTTCTAGGAATGACCAGGAGAAAAGCACTGGGTGGAGGACAAATCAGCAGCCAAGAGCTCAGGAGAGAAGGCCCAGAAGCACGGCTAGGCGAAATTGGCCCTGGCGCTTATGAAGCAATGTCCAGACTGTAATCCTGGTGAAGGTGTGGATAGAACTCCACATGGCAGCTCCACAGATGTCTGCAGCAGAAATATTTATGAAACAGGCTATGGATACAGCCATACCCCCAGTGGAATGACCCTAACTACTCCTGGAAGGCCCTTGTTGTACTTGTGGTAAAATAATCAATGCAATTGGCTAACCATTTAGACAAACACTGTTCAGAAACAGGAGTGCCCTCTCTGTTGGGCGAATGAACAAACAACTGGTAAGACTTCCCTGAAGCCTTGGTCCGGTGCGATAGTACCGAAGATCCTATGTACATTCAAAGTATGCAGCAAAGCCTCTTGTTTACAGTACTCAGGATAATAAACCGAAAGGTGAACGGATTGGTCTGACGTAAACTCTGACACTACTTTGGGAAGAAACTTAGGATTAGTACACAAAGTCACCCTGTCTCTGTGAAAACAAATAAGGCTCTTTACACATAAGAGCCTGGAGCTCAGAAATCCTTGAGCAGAAGTAACAGCAACTAAAAGAGCTCTTTCAATGACAGATAGCATAGCTCGAAAACTCGGTGCTGGTTCAAAGGGAAGTAATGCGAAGTTTCTCCAACATAAACTGAGGTCCCGTGGAGGAACCAGGTCCCAAATGGAGGTTTCAGATGCAAAATGCCACACAGAAAGGTGCGAACACCTCAAGCTAAGCCAAGCTCTGCCCTTGAAAGGCGATGGTATGCAAAGATGGCAGAAAGATGAACCTTTAGTGAGGAGTATCCTGAGTCTGAGAGGAAAGAAGGCACTCCAACACCTGATTCACCAAGCAGGCGAAGGGTCCAATTGGCATGAAGCAGCCCAAAGGTGAAACACCTCCATTTCATGGGTGTAACTGGCCCTGGTAGAGGTTTCCTAGCAGCCACCAGGACATCTGCATACCCTAGAGAACACCCTGAAGCTGGCAATAGCTAGGTCCGCAGTAGCCACGATGGAGATTCAGGGACTTTAGATCTGGATGAACCAGGGTGCTCTGGTGCTGGGAGAGTAGCTGTGCACAGGGCAAGGGCACTGAAGTTCCACCACCAGCTGTCGCAGCAAGGGGAACCAAATCTGACGCACCAAAAGGGAGCTATGAGAATCATTTCTGCCCCTTCCAACTGGAGCTTGAGCAGGACCCTCTGTAACAGCGGGAAGGAAGAAAAGGCATACAGAAACCTCCTCTTCCAGGAGAGGGACAATATGGTTCACCAGAAAACTCCAGGCTCGGAATCAAGCTAGCAGAAAAGTGGCAGTTTTGCTCTGAGTGGGGCCACAAAAAGGTCCAACTCTGGATGACCCCTACTGTAGAAGAGATCTTTGACCACCATGATCAAAAGCTCCCACTCGTGAGCCCATGACCAGGAGTGGCTGTGACTGTCTGCCAGAACATTTCGGACACCTGGAACACGTGCAGCCGAGCTCCAGACCATGCCCGATGGCCCAATACCAGACTCTCATTGCCTCCCAACACAGGAGGTGAGTCCCCTGCTGCTTGTTGATGTAATACACCACACACGTGTTCTCCATCAGCACCAGCAGTGGACTGGGGAGTCATGAGAATCTGACAGGGGGTTGAAAGTTGAAAGAAGTCCCCTGAAGGAGGTTGGCTGGCTCCAGCCACCACGACAGGACTCCTCCTGACCAGGATGGAGACCATGACCAACTGGTCTAGTGCTTCCCCTGCGTTGATCCCACTGGAACATTAAGGTCCACTGAGGAACCCGCATGTGCAGGCGGGCGAGGGGAACCATGGCAATAGCTGCGGCCATGTGGCCCAAAAGGCGCAAGAACACCCTGGTGAGGACCTGGCGACTGGAGGAAACCAGATGGGCCTGATCCATGAGCTGTTCTGCCCTGTCCATGGGTGAAAAGGCCATACCCTGGTTGGTATCCAGAACCACCCCTATGTATTGAAGGTGCCGGCAAGGAGAGAGGCAGGACTTCAGCAGACTGATGATCCCCAAGGCCTGAAATAGAGGAGGTGTATTCTGGGTCTGGCGCCAGGCGTTCCTGGAGGGGCTAGCAGCCAATCGGCCCAGGTAGGAACACGTGAGAAGCCTCACCTCCTCAGAGAGGCCACGCACCACCACCAGGCACTTAATAAAGATCCTGGGGGAGAAAGACCGAAAGGGAGGGCACAGAATTAAAAATGGGCCCCCTGAAAGTGAAAACAGAGGATGCAATGATGGGCAGGAAAAATCTGGATATGCAAGTAGACATCCTGCATGTCCAGAGAGCACAGCCAATCCCCCCCTGTGCAAAGGGGGTAACAAGCCTTGAAGGGTGACCATCCTGAAATGCTTGTACTCAAAGTACTAGTTCAGATGACTCAGATCCAGGATGAGCCAAAGATCCCCGATCTTTTTGGGGACAAGGAAGAAGTGGGAATACATAGAAACGACTTTGACGGCAGAAAAGGACCACTTGGCCCACCCAATCTGCCCATAAAAACCCCTTCCCAACTGAGCCGGAGGAACGGGCTCTATGGCTGTTTTTTGCATGAGAGTCTGAATTTCCTTCCAGAGGAGGGGCAGGTTGGCTAGGTAGGAGGAGTTTACTGGAGGATTTTCTGGAGGCCACTCTAGGAATTCTGGAGTGTGACCGTGCTCTATGATCTGAAGCACACAACTGTCCATGGTTATGTCCCCTCACCTGTCAAGATGGAGGGAGAACTAATCCCTGACAGCTTCCCCAGAACCCTTTCCAGAGGCAGGGGTTAGCTAAGGAGTCAGGAGGTGGGGGCAGGCACCAGGAGGGCAGCTGCAGGTGCCCGAGAGGCTCTAACGACAGTGGCTGCAGGGACAGATGCTGCCTTGTGCTTGTCCCGACCTTTGGCAGGCTGGCGGGACTGTTTACAGGAGGACTGGCAAAAGGAAGGATGTTGACCCACTCTAGGCTAGGTATGGTAAAGCGAATGAACCATCCAAAGGGCACGACCGGACTTCTGGAGGGTGGAGATTATGTCCTGAACACCCCCACCAAAGAGGACAGAGCCCCGAAAGGGGGCGTCCAAAATGATGGACTGCACATCTGAGGCAAACCCGGATACCCGGAGCCAGGAATGGCATCTGAGGCACACACCAGCAGCTGCTCTCCTGCCTGAGGCATCCATAGCATCATAGGCAGCCCTGGAGAACGTGGTTGCCAATGTCGGAGCCCAACTTAAGGACATGGGCAGGTTGTGTTTTAGTGGGGTCCTCAGGCAAAGCATTAACAAAGTTCCTGGTTTAGTCCCAGAGGACATTCTGATATTGGACCATATGAGCCAGGTAGTTAATTTCCTGGATAGCCAGGGTAGTGGATGCAAAGACGATTTACCCAAGTGGTCCAGTGTGCCCGGACTCCTGTCTGGGCTTTTTTTGCCAGACACAGTCAAGACTGATGACCACTCAATCAGCCTTAGGGTGGCTCAAAAAAGGGTTTACCAGCAAGAGCATGGTAAAGATGGCCTGCCTTCTTAGGTAATGGAGGAATAGGTGAGCGGTGATTCCAAGCCACCCTAGTGACATCATCATAGGAGTCAATTAGGGGTGGCACCACCACCGGGAGGGCATCTCGCTGCCTCAAATAAATGGCCAGGCAACACTTCTCTGGATCCTGTTCCTCCATTTCCCAGCCCATAATTGACTGGATGTGGCACATGATGTCCACAAAAGATCAATCTTCAGGAGGGCACTTAGGAATCAACTTGGAAGGCACTTTACCATCTAAAGATGCCCATGGTGAGAAGGAAGACTCCAAGCAATCCAAGCCATCCTCGCTCCTCTCCTCTTGGTCACTCTCTGGCTAACAGAGCTCCTCCTGGCGAGAGCCAGAGCTGGCGCCAGGTTGAGACCCAGAGGACCACGATGTCTGGGCTTTGCTGGCACCAGACCAGCCCTGATCCTGTGACAGCAGGTCCCTGTTGGGACACGGGGGTGCGGGAATGGGCCTGAGGGCAGGACTCTGCCTCTGAATGAAGGACCACCACGCAGAGAACAGGGCATTGTAATCCACCAGAGGAGGTAGTTATAGACCGGTGGGTATGGATAAGCGGTGTTGGGTAATGGTAGGCCCGGCATAGGGTACTCAAGCAAAGGACTACCTGGCGCCGGCTAGGGGTCCGGCGCTGAACCTGCAGAAGTTGGCAAAGACACAGGGTGTGGGAGAGGCGACAGCCGGGCCCAAAGGTTGGGGCAGTGGCAGGACTGGCGGCAGCCCAGCAGGCATCGTCAGGAAGCACCTGGGAGAAGGATCTGCTGGCACCGGGAGAGATGGAGAAGCAGGTGCCTGGAGTGAAGGAGACCGCCCAGGCGAAGGCAGCGGTGACACCAAGCTATGAGAGACAGCGTAGCCTGCTATGGGCACTGCCTGGAAGGACTGACATCCGGTCCTGCAGAGAAGACCAGCGGAGGCAGTGCCTTGGTCAGGGGTACAACAGTCAAGAAACTGATGACCCGAGACATAGCGCCAGCTCAGCCTGCTGGCTGAGAGCCCATGGAAGAAATGGGCCTGGTGTCAGGGGCTTGGAGACAGGGACAGAGTCCCCTGCCCCGAAGCCATTGCCCATAATGGCAATGAGGGCAGGTGGCTTTGCTTCTAGTAGCCCGGTAGAAGAAAGGGCTGGCAGGGATGATGGAGTCAACTCTTGTGGGCGGATGACCCTCACACGGTCGAGGGTCTGTGAGGTGGCCACCAGCAGGAAGCAGACTGGTCCTGGTCCTGGTGTTTGTACTTCCTGCTGGATTTTTGAGAAGACAAGGAACTCCTAGAGGACTGTGCCGGGAGACTGAAGAGTTCCTGGTCTGCAGCTCCTTTTCCATCACAACCAAGTTCTGCTTAATAAGGTGGCTCTCCGGAATCTTAAGACGAAGTCTCCAAGTGGCCTGGTTGAACTTCTGGCAAATCTGGCAGTCTCTGGTGTTGTGATTGGGCCTAGGCAAAGGATAAAAGCAGAGTGCCCGTCTTTTTCAGGAATTTGTTTACCACAGGCACACTTTGTGGAGCAGTTGGAAGATGAGGCTGGTGGAGACGACATAAACTTGACAGCTGAAACACCAAAAATTCGATACGGACTGCTTAAAGAAAAGCAAAATAAGAAAGCATGGCAAGCACGAGTAATGGCGGTCGACTGTAGCTGCAGTGTCCGCTAAGGTCCGATGTGCGGGTTGATAGCGGAAAAGAACTGATGAGGGTGTGTGTGCGCTGCCTTTATAGAATAGGCCGACCTCAGAGGCTGGTGGTGGTGGGCGGTCCCCATAGTAGACTGCTAACTAGAAAGTTTCTGCGTGGTGCTAGTGCCTGAGTCCTACCAGTTTGACCTGCTGCAAGAGCCTTCCTCGAAGTAAGATCTGTTCTAACTTCTACAAGAAGTTCTCTTTCATCAGGCCACACCTATGGAACGAGTACCAAGCAGTGCTGTACCAGGAACAGTCTGGGTGGCTGGAGTCTACAAGTCTAAGAAAGTAGGCCTTGACAAACAGCTAGGCCAAAACCAGCCCTTTTTCAAAAGACAATGTCCAGATTGTAGTGTTAGGTGAAGGTGTGAACAGTACACCAAGTGGCAGCTGCATAGATGTGGCCATACCCCATGTAGAATGACCACAAAGCACTCCTGGAAGTTTTCTACCATACTTCATGTAACAGAAAATAATAAGTTTGGTAGCCATTTGACTAGCACTGTTTAGAAACTGGGGCACCCTCTTTCTCAGGGCAAATGAAACAAAAAGCTGTGAGAACTTTTGTAGTCTTTCACCACGGTGTATATAGTACTTAGGTATTCTATGTAAATCTAGAGCATGGAGTAATGCTTCCTCTGGATTGGCACGCTCAGGAAAATAAACTGGTAGGTGGATGGTTTGACTTAAAAGTAAACTCAGACACCACCTTTGGTAAAAACCTAGGATTAGTGTGCAGAAACACCGTCTTTGTGAAAAATCAAATAAGAAGGCTCGCACATTAGAGCCTGTAGCTGTGAAATCCTCTGGGCAGAAGTGATTTCAACTAAAAACAACACTTTCTGGCTGGCCCATCAGCACAGCGGTAATGCTACTGCCTGTGACAATGACAACACAGGTTCAGCAATGGGCTCAGGTCATTGGGGGCCAGCCAGGGGGAGGAGGACTGAGCATCCCAGAGGATGCTCTCCTCCTCTGAGATGGGAGGGTGCTGTCTTCTGCCACAATATTGCCACCTAGGTGACCACAGGCGGCAGTGCGGATTGAAAGGCAGGAGGGAAGAGACATCACTGACACTGGCATCTGGACACGCCAGATGGCTTAGGCAGGGTAGCCCCTGACATCCCAAATGCAACATCTCCGTGTTTGGGGACCAAGGAAAATGGCCCCAGCACCTCCACAATGATGGCCTGGGATCTCCATTGGCCTCCACCTTCTCTGGATCAAGGCACATGTCTCACGGATTGCACGGTTTTGAAGAATCACCCCACCCTGAACGGAGCAAAGCCAGGCTCCATGGCGGTAGATGACTGCAACCCGTGGCAGCTTGGGTGGGGTTGCTTGCGCACCTGAGGATTTGGAGTGGGCCTAAGAGAAGCAGGCATAAACAGAAACTGAAAAAAAAAAAAAGTATGCTTTCCAAGAAAGAGCACGAGCCATAAGTTGTGGCTGGCCTGAAGAAGCTAAAATAAGCTTTTCCAGAACAAAATTCAGGTCCCAAGCTGGACTTGGATTACAGATGGAAGGCCTCAGATATAGAATGCCTCTCAAGAACATACAGGCCACCTCCAGCTGGGCAACCGTAAGACCCTCAGTAGGCACATGGAAAGCTGAAATGGCAGTGCACCTTGACTGAGGAATACTGCAGGCCTGCATCTGACAAGAAGAGCAGGTACTCAGAACCTGGTTAACTGGACAGATAAATGGATAAAGACAATGAGAAGCGGCCCAGAGTGCAAACTGCTTCCACTTCAAAGAATAAGAGTGGAAGGCTTTCTGGCAGCCACCAGAACAGTCACTTTTTGGGAAACCCCAAACCAAGCAATGGCTATGTTTTCAGGAGCCATGCATGGAGATGAAGAGATCTGAAGTCGGATAGATCAGGATTCCTTATCCTGTGACGGTAGACCCTAGTACAGCAGCAGAGGCACTGGTGGTTCCACTACTGGTTGCTGTAGTAGGTGGAAACCAGTTCTGGTGAGGCCATAGAGAAGCAATGAGTATCAGAGTTGTCCCCTTCATTTGAAGCTTGAGTAGCACCTCTGGAATGGATGGAAGGGAAGGAAGGCATACAGGGACCTCACTTTCCAGGAGGGACAACATGTCTCTCCAGAAAACTCCAGGCCCTGGAGCCAGAAAGCAGAAAAGCAGCAGTTTTGATTGTGGGATGCAAAAGGTCCACTTCTGGATGAACCCATCTGTCAAACAGGTTATCGATGACTCATGTCAGCAGTTTCCATTTGTGCATCCTGGACTGTGACCTGCTTAGTTGGTCTGGCAAGACATTTTGGATGCCTGGAACATGCATTACTAATAGTTCTAGACCATGTTCCACCTAGTTCCAGACTCTCAATGCTTCCCTGCAGATGGGATAAGAATGGGTCCCCGTTTGCTTGTTGATGTTGTGCATCACACTGACATTGTCAATCTGTATTAGCAGAGGACCTGGGGATGGATGAGTCTGGAAGGCCTGAACCCGTGACAGAACAGCCTTAATTTCTAGAACATTTATGTGCAAGATGCTTCCACTGTGGTCCAGGTACCCTGTGTCTGATGGGCCCAAATGAACACTCTAAACCATCCCTGAAGCATCTGTTGAGAGAATCTGGGGAGGGTAGGGATTAGGAAAGGAATCTCTTTCAGATTGTTGGGTTCCATCCACCACTGGAGCACTTTGTGCACAGGAGAGGTGACTGGAACATTTTGTTCTAGATCATCTGTGAGCTGATCCCACTGGACTCTTAGGGTCCACTGGGGAATCCTTGTGTGTAGTCTAGCCAATGATACTGTGACAATGGCTGATGCCATGAGGCCTAGAAGCCACAAGAATGTCCTGGCTGAGGCATACCGGCTATTGCACACCAGCTGAGCTTGGGAAATCAGGCATTAAGTCTGTATAGGGGCAGGAATGCTGAACCTTGAGCTGTGTCCAAGACCCCCAGAGCATCAAACTTCTGCCTGGTTCAAGCTAAGGGTGCAGCAGCTGATCCCCAAGGTGGGGGCATCAACAGCCAGTTGTTCAAGTAAGGAAAACACAGAGGACCTTCCTTCAAGGGCTGCTACTACAACTGCTAAGCATTTGGTAAAGACCAATGATGCAGAAAAGTCAAAGGGTAACACTCTGAATTGGCAATGTTCCCTTAGAACAGGAACCTCAAGTATTTTCTGTGAGGTTGTCGGATTTAATTTTTTATTATTGGGCCCTATGCATTAATGGGCGGAGTGGCTACGCCCGTATGCGGCGCTGTGAGCCAATTACCTACTGCACCCCCGCGCAGGTTGCACGTAACAGGGGGCGACAGGACCACCGCACTCCGATCCACCCAGTCCGCAGGACTGCACTGCGCAGGGGTGGCCTGGAGGCGTGCCAGCACCTATGCGCCATACACAAAGCCACGAGTGCTGGCGCTGGGTGTGTGAAGAGGGCACAGGGTACGCCAGGAGAACCTCCCATAAGCTCCCTATGCATACACGGCAGCCCCTCCCATATGTCTGGAGGCACCCCCACCCAGCATCCCTGACCATGGGGCTAGAAGCGCCACCCGACCCAACTCCGAGGACCCCAATCACGATAGTGATTCCCCTACCCCACATACTCATAAGCCCGGAGCTCTGTGTCCCGCTGTTCCCTTGGTGGCCTGTGACCCCCACCCCCATGTCTGCATGGCAGTGTACTCAGGTTCAGCCAGAGGCACTGCCCTCCACTCGCCCTCTCAGCAACTGGCCGTTGGACAACTGTAGGGCGCACTGCCGACGCACACCCTGCAGGAGATCTACTGTGTGACCCCTTCCAGGCATCCAGTTGGATGCCTGGCCGGTTCATACTCTGCCCCGGCTGCCCCACTGGGTGTCCTGTGCGCTGGGGGTGGGCTGCCAGACAGGTGGCAGCCAGCAGTGAATACCGGCTGGGAGCACCTGTTCGCAGGTGCGGAGCTCCGCGGGCAGCTAACGCACCACCAGAGTGTCTTACCCGCCCACTGGTGTATAGGCCCCATTGTGTTTAGTCCAGGAGCTGGCAGGCGCCTCCAGGCCCCCCACTCAGAGGGCTAATATCTGTCCCCGCACCAGAATCATGGTCGGGAGCTTTTATGGAGCCTGCCAGCTCCATTTTCATTTTTCCTCCCACTCCTGCCATGGCCATGCGTACTAGTGTGGAGGCACGAGGCACAACACGGTTCACCAGCACCCTCCCTATAAATTGCTGCCCTTTCGCCTGCACACTACCCTCAGGCCTCCCACTTGGGAAAGTTGTACTGCACAGCCAATAGGGTTCCTCCGTAGGGAAGGAGAGCTGCCAAGCGTGCTGAATCCTGTTCCCTGCTCCCTCCCTCCGGCTGACCCCAATGACCCAGGCTCACTCCCTGAACACGGGTTGCCAGCATAGTGCGAGGTATGTCGCCCAGCACCTCAACCCTCAGTGCCACTGGGCCAGCAAGACTGTCAGAGTTTGACATGAAGATAACTATTCTTCATGTTCATGGAGTAAATCCAATCCTGCCTGCAGAAGTTGGAGTAGACCTTGCAGAGTCACAATTCTGAACTTTTTGTGCTCTATGATAAAGTTCATTTCCCTGATATCAAGAATATGGCACAGGTTTGCTAGGTGGGGCACAGACTCTATGGCCCTCTTTTGAAGCAAAGTCTGACCTTCCCCCAGAAGCAGAGGGAGTGCTTTGGAGGATAATGGGTTATTACTAGCGGATGATCCGGACGTGTGTCCAAAAGCTCTAGAGCGTGGCCCTGTTCTATGATCTCTAGAACTCAAGCATCTGTCATCACTTCTTTCCACTGCTTTAGGTGGGGTGAGAGGCAACCCCTACAACCACCCCGGAGGTAAAGGTGTCTGGAGGGTGTACAAAGAGTCGGGCGGAGCTGACTGTGGCAGCTCCACCTATGCCACCACCTCTAGGAGCTTTTAAGTGGGCACCCTGAGGCAGTGCTGGGGGTGGGCAAGGCTCCTGCTCCCTTACCCCTTCCCTGCTGTCTGGTTGCTGGGTGGTGCCTGGCTCCGGCTGGATGAAAAGGGACTCTAGACCTACCCCTTGGCTGGGTGTGATAAAGGGAATGCAATGATTTCAAGGTTCTGCCTGAGGCCTGAAGGGTGGAAAGGATGTCCTGAACATCAGAACCAAACAACCTAGTACCCTTAGAAGAGCTACTGGAAATAGACTATTGCACATCATTTGCAAACCCTGCCACCCTAAGCCATGAGTACCTCCTGAGGCATACACGAGAGGCCGTAGCCCTGGCAAAACCATCTGAGACATCATAAGCTGTACACAAGAGACGCTTGCCAGCATCATCCCAAGCAACAAGAGCCTTAAGAGCTCTTATTTGGGGTGCCTCTCATGGCTTGTGCAGCTGCTCGTGGCCTTCCTCCAGAGGGATTTTGGTACTTGATCATATGGGCTTGATAGCTGGCAATCTGAAGGCCCAATGATGAGGACACAAAAGTCCTTTCTCCCAGGACTTCCAACCTTCTGGACTCTTTATCTAAAGGGAGACAGCTCAGATTCTTAGGTGCCCTTGATCCATCATGGGCAGCATTAATGATCACCGAATCTGCCTCAGGCTGGGTGGCAAAAAATGGCTTCCCAGAAGGGGCCATGTACATCTTGTCTGCTTTCCTAGGTATGGCAAGGATTACATTTGGGCTATACCAGGCAGCAAAGGTGGCATCCTTCAAGGCAGGGAGGAGAGGTGGCATCACAATAGGAGGGAAGTCAGGCAGCTCCAGAAAATCAATCACATTTTTTTTGGTGATGTCCTGCTCCTCAGCTCAAACCCCTATTGCAGCCTGTAATTGCTGCATCCTGGTGAGGAAGATAGGGTCCTCAGGAGGGGACCCTGGAATATAGACCACCAAATCCTCACTGCAAGTGGACACAGTAGAACTAGTAGCCCTATCACAGTGGTACTCAGGATATTCCTCAGCACCCTCCCCTTCATCCTGCATTATTATGACAGGACAGGATTGTATTTGTAGTTGTCGTTGAGCAGGTCGGCAGGCAATAGAGAGCATACCAGCAATGTCGGCAGTGCTCTAGGAGGAGGGTGAGGCACAGCTCTAGCTTGCATCATTGCAAGGGGACTGATAGTAGGCTCCATCCACATGCCCCTTGGAACAGGGGGAGCAGAAAGCAGGCATCAAAGCAAGTCCAAAAAGAAGGCTAGGATGGCCTGCACATTGGCACTTATGTGGTCGATCAATGTGACAGGAGGAGTTGACAGGGAGGCTGTGTTCCAAACGTCCATGGCGACGTACCAGCCATACAAGGTTTGGTAGCACCAGCGCCAAGCCCCAACCTTGGTGTTGTGCTGACAGGTTAGGGGGGGTGGGAGGCACTGCTGCCGGAGCGGTCAACGAAGTAGCAGAGGTCATATGTGCTGGTGTTCTAAGAGATGACTTGGAGCGCACCAGGGATGTTTTCTGCCTGTTCTTATCTCAGTGCTTATGTCTGTTACTCCCAGAAGATTTCTCCTGGGATTTAGATGACCTGGACCATGAGGACTTGGCCAGCAATGCAGCGGTTGTCTCCTACTGGAGCTCCTCCTCCATCAGGTCCTCCTTTTAAGAAGATGCTTTTCTAGGACTCCATTATGGCATCCCTGGATCAGAGTCAAAGCTATGGCAAGCCTTCAAGTCATGGTCTGGCCTAGGCAGCAGCACACAGATGTTGTGGGAGTCGCTGGTGTAAATATGCTTACTGCAGTCATAACATTGGAACAGTTTTGAGGGTTCCTTCGATGACACACAGGTTTTACTGAGAAAAGAAATAAAACAGGGGCAGCGCAGCAACGTTTTCAGTCCGAGTATGGTTGATAGTGGGAAAAGAACGGAGGAGAGGAGGGGCCACCGGTTTATGTACCAGCATACGTCTGACATCACTGTTGGTGGCACCTGGCTAACTGCTTGCAAAGTTTTCCGTAGTCCTAGTGCCTGTCAGCTTATAGTTCCATAGGTGTTCACTGACGAAAGAGATATCCTCTAAAATGAGTCTCGATTCTGAAAATTTTAAACTTATTTTTCAATTTCTGTGGCAGAGCTCGAGCGAGGTATGTCCTTTCCACTTGGCTGCTGGCCACATCCCCAAAGACGTGGTTAGGCCAGAGAATCTCTTTACACCCCAATTATCCCAATTTAGTACTACAACCCCACCAGGTCTTTGATAAAGTTAAAAATGGTCTCAGTCATGACACACAGTGAAAGGAAGTAGTCATTTTCAACACCTGAGTGGGCAGGAGCTTTTTCTCAAAAAGAACTGGGCCGCTGGGACTCCTCTGCATCCACGCTTGCCATCTCCACCTGAGACAACATGGATTCCCTTGAATCCAGGGGAGCAGCGTCTGCTGTGTACCGAGTGGTGAGTGACCTTGTTTTTGACTACTGGCCTACAACTGCCTCTGTCAGTGTTTTTCTGGAGACAGCCACAGTTATGGCAGTAAGAAAACCTGACAGTCCTTAGATCAGCTAAGTTTTGGATTACCTAAATGCTTTTCTGTACCTCAAGATCAATGGCACTGCTAAACTGTCTTCAGTTGAAAGTTCCACCAGGAAGTCACAGGGGACAAAATAGGGCTAAGTCTGCAAACAGTGTAGTAATTTGCATCAGTTTAATGGGCGCTGCAACTATGTTAGCTAGGAACAGCATGCCAGGATGAGCCTGGAGCAGGAGCGGTGCCCTCCTCCTCTGTTTAACTTTCTCTTTACACTTTCATGCCTTACAGGGTCTTACAATCACAGCCCCTTTACAACTCTGTTTGCCTAAACAGATCTTAATCTCTCCTATGACTTTTCATGTGCAGGACACAGAAGCAAGGTAGTCTCGGAGGCCTGCAAACTACCTGCAAACTGTAATCATTTGCACACTGATCAAAGCAATCCTAGGGAGCGGCCCCTACTCTGATTTTGCTGCTTTTTGAATGCTAAGGTCATTATCTCTCCCTCTGTGTAGCGGGGCTCAGTCTACTAGTTTACCAGTTTGCTTTTGCCCAGCTGTGAACCAGAACAGTTACCTGCCTGGCCCCATTTTAGTCCTGCATGGTACCACCTGCCTTCTCCGGATGTAGGATCACAGAAGTGCAGCATGTACTCTTTGAAAACTGCTGTCGGGCTGAATTGGACATCTGTATCTTGTTTTTATTTTGCTCCTTCCTGTCATACCTATATCTTTTAACGTTAGCAATTTGGTGTATGCTTCCGATTGCTCATTTTTGGTTTACAGAACAGGTACCCAGGGTATACTGTTGTACTGTTAATTACAAGTACAGCCAAGGTGGTTCCTGGATAATGCTTGTTATATTTTCTTATGCACTATGTTCACCTTGTGACGATCTGGCTTCAGGGCACATAACTGTTTACCTCCTACTTGGGAAGCACTATAATGGAATTTGGAGGTAGGGGAAGAGAGGGCAGTTGGGACTTCTGTATGTTTTACCTGGATCCCTGTGGAGTGAGATTTTAGACCTGCCTTGTCCTCCAATAGATGATACTGATGTCAACTGGAGCACCTCCTCCGATGAAAGGCACACTCTGGGAGCCAAGTTCAGTTTAAGTTTTTAGATAGTTTTTTCTTTGTTCTTATCTACTCATTAATGCTTTGTAGCCTACTGCTGGAGTGCTTTTGGTAGTGGTGATGGGGTTGCTGTTGGAGGGGATGCCTGGGGGACAGGTGTGGAACTGGGAGCCAGAGTGTGTTGGGATTGTTTACCTCTATTTCCCAAATGATGACCCATGAAAATCTGATTATTAGTTGGAATGCCAATGGCTTAACTGTCCAGGCTTCAAGATATCAGAAGTGACACAGCTTTCCTGCAGGAAAGGCACTTTTCCACCTGGAATAAGCATAGATTGTCTGCGATGTGGGTAGGACAGTCCTGTCATAATGCCTACTCTTCTAGCTCTCAGGGGATAGAAACATAGAATTTGACAGCAGATAAGGACCGCTTGGCCCACCCAGTCTGCCCATTTCCCTACCTGATGGAGAAGCTGCAGATCCTAGTTAACCAGCAGCCTACTTTTTTCTACCCCCACCCCCTAAAATTGCCTTATGACTGTCCCATGCATGCTTGAATTCAACCACTGTTTTGACTCCACAACCTCCTCTGGAAGGCCGTTCCATCCATCACAACCCTCTCTGTGAAAAAATACTTCCTTACATTACCTCTGAGCACCCCCCCCCATCTTCAAATTGTGCCCCTTGTTCTTGCACACCTCTTTTTTTGAAAGATGCTACCCTCTTGGACTTTGTTGATTCCCTTGAGGTACTTGAAAGTTTCTATCATGTCCCCACTCTCCCTCCTTTCCTCAAGGCTATACATATTAAGCTCCTGTAGTCTCTCTTCATATCTCTTCTGGTGCAGACCCTGCACCATTTTAGTTGCCCTCCTCGGGACAGCTTCCATCTTGTCTATGTCCTTGCGGAGATTGGGTCTCCAGAACTGCACACAGTACTCCAGATGGGGTCTCACCAGCTGTCTGTACAGAGGGATAACAACTTCCTGTTTTCTACTGGTGATGCCTCTCCCTATGCATCCCAGCCCTCCTTACTGCCCTCTCACATTGCTTGCCCACCTTTAAGTCATCTGATATGACTGCCCCCAGGTTCCTTTCCATTTTTGTTGTTGTTAGTATCTAACCCCCCATGGTGTACTCTTCTCCAGGGTTTTTGTTTCCCAGGTGCATTACCTTGCACTTCTTAGCATTGAATCTAAGCTGCCATACATCTGACCATTCCTCTAACCTTTCCAAGTCCCTTCTCATCCTTTCCACCCCACCTTGTGCATCAACTCTGTTGTAGATCTTTGTGTCATCTGCAAAGAGACATACTTTTCCATCCAGTCCCTCTGCAATGTCGCTTATAAAGACATTGAAGAGAACCGGTCCTAATACTGAACCCTGCGGTACCCCACTAGTAACCCCCCTTTCTTCAGAGTGGACTCCATTTACTATTACCCTCTGTGTCCTATTCTCCAGCCAATTCTTTACCCAGGCTATCATCTTGGGACCCACTTCCAGGCTGGCTAACTTGTATATTAATCTTTTGTGTGGGACTGAGTCAAATGCCTTGCTAAAGTCTAGGTAGGCCATGTCCACAGCCCCTCCCTGATCTACTACTTTGGTCACCCAGTCAAAGAAATCTATTAGATTCGTCTGGCATGACCTTCCCGCTGTGAATCCATGCTGCCTAGGGTCCTGTGCCCCTCTGGCCTCTAGGTACTCGACAGGTCTTTCCTTCAGAAGTGATTCCATCATTTTCCCTATCACTGAGGTTAAACTAACAGGTCTGTAGTTTCCTGCTTCTGCCCTGCTCCCACTTTTGTGAAGGGGAATCACATCTGCCCTCCTCCAGTCCTCAGGTACCACCCCATCCTCCCATGATTTGTTCAAGAGGGTAGTCAGTGGTGTCACTAGTTCTACCCTTAGTTCTTTTAGAATTCTGGGATGAATCCCATCAGGCCCCACTGCTTTGTCCACCTTCAGTTTTAAGAGTTCTTTCAGAACCCTTTCTTCTGTAAATGGGCTGGTATCAACTTCTGTATCCAGAGTGTTTCTATTGTTTGTTTAGGTACCTCCCCCTCTTCATTTGTAAATACTGAGCAAAAATATTTGTTTAGTATCACTGCCTTTTCACCGTCACCCTCTGCCCATCCCCCTCCCCTTTATTAAGCCTCACTATCCCTCCCATAGTCTTCCTTCGCTCCCTGATGTACCTAAAAAAGGTTTTATCCCCCTTCTTAACTGAGCTGGCTATCTTTTTCTCGGTTCGGGCCTTTGCTGTTCTTGTTCTAACTGCCTTCCCAGCTTCCTTTTGCTTTAACTGATACAATTCTTTGTCCTGCTCCTTCTGTGATTCCTTGTACTTTCTGAATGCTTTCTTTTTCTCTTGAACCTTCACTGCCACTTCCTTTGAGAACCATAGTGGTTTCTTACATCGTTTTGTTTGTTTATTTGATTCACACAAAGGCTTGTTACCTCTGTGATGGCAGTTTTTATTATTCCCCATTGTTCTTCCACCCCTCCTTCCTGCCCATTTGCTAGTGCATTCCTTAGGCACTCACCCATTTTGGCAAACTCAGCCCTCCTGAAGTCCAGTACTTTTGCCTTTGTATGGCTTGACTCTATTGCTGTGTTTATTGTGAACCATACTGTTCGATGGTCGCTAGTTCCCAGATGGCTACCCACTTCTACATCTGTGATCCTCTCTCCATCTCCATTTGAGAGAACCAGGTCTAAGATTGCTCCCTCTCGAGTGGGTTCCAATACTAGTTGTCTAAGGCATGCCCCCTGTAGGGCATCTATAATAACCCCACTCTTAGAAGTGGCTGCTGCAACTGCACTCCAGTTAACATCTGGCATATTCAGATCACCCATCAGCAATATCTCCCCTTTGTCTGCCATTCTAAGTATACTTTCTATCATTTCCTTGTCCATTTCCTCCCCCTGAGAGGGGGTCTGTATACAACCCCTGTGCGGATTGTGGTGCCATTGCCTGCCTCCAAATTGACCCACAGTGCTTCTTCTCCTCCCTGTTTACCCTTTTGTTCTGTTGCTTTGATTCCTTCCCTTATGTAGAGAGCTCCTCCTCCTCCTCCTCTTTTACCCTCCCTGTCCCTCCTGTAGATAGTGTATCCTGGTAGGTTTATGTCCCAGTCATGGTTCTGTGTGTACCATGTTTCTGTGACTGCCACGATATCCAGATGTTCATCCTCCATCAAGGCCACTAATTCAGGAAGCTTGTTACCCAGACTACAGGCATTGGTACTCATTGCTCTCCATTTTTTGATGGCTTTACCTTCTGTAGCAGCATCCCCCATTGACCTTTCTACCTTGGTCTTTTTCTCATTTTGTACCCTGTTTTGTAGGGGGAGGCTGGGATTTTCCTGCTGTTTATCAGTGCCTCACCCCTTGACTAGTTTAAAAGCTTGTCAATGAAGCATTTAAACCGATTGCCCAAAAGACTTGTTCCCTTCCTGGATTGATGCAGACCATCCTGCCAGTATAGGCTGGTGGAACCCCAGGCCCCAGTGAAGCCAAACCCCTGTGCTCCACACCATTTAGCTAGTCTCTGTGCCAAACATCTGCAGATTGGGTTCCACCATGTAAAGATAAGGAAGGTTGGGCTTTGATTCTGGACGGTGACTATCAAGGGGGGCCTATTACTTTAGGTAGCATTTATGCTCCATCAGACCCTGACCTGTGCTTCTTTGTCCAGGTGACGTTAGCATGTGCAAGGACAACGCTCCTAGAATAAATGGAGGCTCAATGTATCCCTTTCTCAAACCTCTGTTCTTGGTCCCAGACTCCAAGTTGAAATAAAGCAATACTTTCAGGATACTGCCTAATTGGGGGTTTATTAAGGGGACACTTTGGGAAGCCATGAAGGTAGCCAGTAGGGGACAGCTCAATGCCTGCCCTTCTCATCTTTGCAGAGCATGGGAAAAGCTACTGAGGGACAAGGAACTTAAACTCCGTCTTTGGGTACAGGAGTTACATGTGGCCCCTGACCAGGGGGCAGAATCACTGGGCACTATTTCTGAGCTCCAAGGAAATACAGAATTCATATTATGCTACAGGATGGAATATTCTCTCTTCTGCCTTAATCAGAAGTCTTGGAAAGTGAGGGAGACACCAGGGAAGCTCTTGGCAGAGAGAGACTGAGGGCACAGAAGACAAAATGATACATCCCAGCCCTACAGAAAGATCAGGGGACCACAGTTACCGCTCACCTAGATATTAATGCTGAACTATTCATCTTTTATACTGGTTTATATACAGCTCTGCTGATTTCTATGGCAACTCAATCTGACTCATTCTTTGCTATTATTCAACTCCCACAGGCACCGGAAGCAGACAATGGTGCACTTTATCAGTCAATCACGGTTTTGGAAGTTCAAGATACTATAGCATCCATATCCGGAGGTAAGTCACTGGGGTTAGATAGTCTCCCCACAGAATTTTATTTGCACTTCTCAACCTTATTAATTCCATGTTTGGCAGACGTGTTAAATGAGGCTTGAGCCAACAGAGCCCTGCCTACTCCTTTTCGCAAGCTCTCATATCACTGATCCCGAAGAATGGCCATGACAGTACTAAATGTGCTACATTTCAGGCTGATCTCCCCATCAATGTAGTTGTGAAAACCTCTGACAAAATTCTGGTGCATGAATGGAAGTGGTTATTCCTCACTCTGACCAGGTGGGCTTTGTCCCTGGTTGGCTGGGCCCGGACAATGTGCAACATTTATTAGATTTGATTTGGGAATTCTAGTAAGCAAAATTTCCCTCTGCCACACTCTCACTGGACGCTGAGATGGCCTTCAACACGGTAGAATGGCACTACCTGTTCGAGGTGTTTCAACAGTTTATTTGTCCCCCTCGGCAGCTGTGCTTGTCTAAATGTCACCCCATTCCACGTGTAATCATATTCGCAAGCCACAGTAAAGAAGAAGAATGGGGTGACATTTAGGCCTCACAACCCCAATGACACACCCCGTCATTTGTAAATCTCAGGAGGATGGGGGGGTCCACGAGGGGGGAGGGGCAACCCTAAAGGTCTCTTTCCTTTTTGTGTTTTAACCCTAAATGATGCATTAACGAAGCTTTTTGCATAGAATTTCCTTACTTTTTGAGAAAGAATAGAAAAGTAGAAAGTCACGCTGGTGGGAGGTCCCCAATTTGTAAATTTCTGCCTAACATAACACTACAAGTACTGAATATCACATGTACTGGTGGGAGCACAAAGAGCCCCATGCTCCACCACCTTGAAACAAAACAAAGTGTCAGTCATCAGAGTGGCATAATTCCACACCTGTTTACATGTCAGACACCTAACCACTACAAATTACCTCCATGGCAGTAAGGCTAGGTACCCTATAAATGTGAAGCCACTACCACAATGGAAAACACTATATGCAAAACATAAAGTGTGTCATGCAATATCTCTGCAAATTAATTTTCCAACACCTAAACACCATAATTCACATGTACAGAACATCCCCTCACCACCCTCCAAATTTCAATTTAAAAGACCAAACCGTTTCCGAGATATAACATTTGAAAGCTTGAGATTTTCATTCGTCGGAGTGGCAGAATTCCGTACCTGTTTACATGTTAGACAATTAATGGCTGAAAAATACATCCATGGCAGTAAGGCTAGCTACTGTATAAATTTCAAGCCACTACCAGAATGGAAAACTCTGTCTGCAAAACGTAAACTGCACCATGCAATATCTCTGCAAAACAGTATTGTCTGACACCTAAACACCGTAATTCACATCTACAGGACATCCCGTCAACACATTCCAAATTTCAAGTTAAAAGACCAAACTGTTTCCGAGATATTTAATTTTAAAAATTGTTAAAATTGGGTTGTCTGGTCCCTCCAAATCTGGCCATTTAGTCCCTCCCTCGATGATCAAAGATTGCAATCATAGGATCTCGCGACAAAAGAATTTGCAGGCTCGCAATCAAAGAATAAGAAATGGTAAAAGTCAATTTTACACAAAAATAAATGAAACTAGAGCCATGACTCAACAGAACGAAGCCCCTGAGTAAACCCATCCTCATTTGGCTTAATAAGTCACTCCTGGGCTGAAAATTTTATTTTTCATCTGGCCATCTAGTCGCACTCACAATCAAAGATCACGTTCAAAGAATCTCACGATCATAGAATTTGCAGGCTCACGATCAAAGAATAAAAATGTTAATAGTCAAGTTTTACACAAAATACATGAAACCACAGCCATGACTCGATAGAACAAAGCCCCCTGAGCAAAATTCATCCTCATTTGGCACCCCTGAGCTGAGAAATTAGATTTTTTTAATCTGGCCATCTAGTCGCGCCCTCGCGATCAAATATCACGGTCAAAGAATCTTGCAATCAAAGAATTTGCAGGCTTGCGATCAAAGATCGTTAGCGAGCCACGATCAAAGATTTTAAAAGTTAAAAGTCTATTTTTTGACCAAATTACAAGAAACCACAGCCATGGCTCAATACAGTGAAGCCCCCTGAGCAAAACCCATCCATGTGTTACTTCAGGAGTCACCCGAGCAGAGATATTTGAATTTCTTCAACCGCAAACTGAAAACAAGATGGCGGCTGTCACGCTCAAAGAATCCCTCACAATCAAAGATTCTTTGATTGCGAGCCTGCAAATTCTTTGATTATGAGGAGGGACCAGATGGTCAAAACCCCATTCTTCTTTCGCAAAATAACCATATAAATTTTTCCACTGAAGTAGAATGGAACTTAAAACTTTAATAACTTCTGAAGTGATTAATATTTTTTCACCAAATGAAAAGCTGCATGTTCCTTGATCCAAGCTCCTTCAGATGAGCTATGTCACAGAGCAGCACGCCATACGACTGCTGCGCAGCACCATGGACAAAATCTGAAAAACTGCCCACATAACTGGCGAAAAGTGCATTTTTCAGCATTTTGGTGCTCAAAAACCGTAAGTCCAACCGAAACAAAATCTGGGAGATCAAGAGACCTACTTACCCCACTATGCATACCAAATTTCATGCAACTGCTGAACGGGTCCAAAGTTATTAACACGTAAAATTGAGTTTAACATAGAAGTGCCTACTCAACCTTAAATTTATTTATATATATATATATATATATATATATATATATATATATATATATATATATATATATATATATATATATATATATATATATATATATATATATATATATATATATATATATATATATATATATATATATATATATATATATATATATACATACACACACACACACACACACACACACATATATACATACACACATACATACATACATACATATACACACACACACTGTAGATATACATACATACACACACACACAAAATAGAGAATACATGATGGGCAGGCATGTGATATGGAAAATATTCTCACTCCTGCTGAGTGAGCTGGATATCTCATGAAAGACGAAGCACGAGTGAGATTATCCAGAGTTTATGATTCAGGGAGTGAGAATATTTTCTATAGCACATCTGCCCATCATGTGTGCTATTTATTGAGGTGAGAGGTTCAGAAATATAGTTATGTTTTTTGTTTGCTTTTGATTTTAGTGTTTGGTAACTGGGTAAGTTTTAGTGGTGATTTGGTAGCACTGGGCAGTGAAGTCTGGGGACAGCCCTCCGCAAGTCCTTTCACTCCTTCTCCCCTGACCAAATATCTGACACAGGGTCACTCTAGATCCCACGAAACTGAATCCTGCACTTCTGATAAGGGGCATCTCGTATGCCGCCAACTACTGTCACCTTCTAAATAAGATAAGATAAAGCTATGACTGCATAACCCTGTACTGTTACACAAATACTGTGTGTATATATTTTTTTTTACTGTAAATGTATTCCCTCCATTCTTTGTAACTGACGTGGAGCCTTTCCAAAAGAGTCTGACTCAAAGGATTGTAATTCCAATTATATTCAATAAATAAATAAAAAAAAAGTGACTCAGAGTCACACAGTGTGGAAGCTGTGAGAGTCAAATCCAGGTCTAGTGTGCTGGATGTATCAAGGTTGTTCAAAGCGCATTACTCTAACCTCTAGGTTATCCTGACAGCACTGTCTGTCGTTGTCAGTGTGTGTGTGTTCTGAATGGGCTGGGCGTGTAGGCACACTATGGGAAACAGGTGAATGTGTTTGGCAATGCTAACTGAGTTAGTTTCAGCTTTCAGTGAGAAACAGAAACTGTGTGTGCAGTACTGTGATTTAGAGTCAGTTTGCAGTGAGAAGCAGAAACTGTGTGTTGTAGCACTGTGATTTAGATTGCAGACTTTCTTGAATTTGTGAGTACATAGTAATGGGCCATGAGTTGTTGAAACACTATGGGAAACAGGTGAGTGACCTTTGCAATGTTATTAGTTACTTGCAAGTAGTGTTAAGAAACAGATTTGTGAAAGAGTTCAGTTTAGAATGCAGGTTGTGGTTAGTGAGTGAGTGATGACATCAGCACAGTATGGATAAATGGCATTTATCATCACCCTAGTGATGTCATCAGCATTTACCACATTCTAGTGGAAATAGCTACATTTATCACTCACCCCACTGTATAAAAAATATATATATACATATATACATATATATATATATATATATATATATATATATATATATATATATATATATATATATATATATATATATATATATATATATATATATATATATATATATAATAAAAATACTCACTTTAAAGGCCAATTTAACTGTTGTTTTCAAGATTGTCAGGATTAAGTACAGCTGGGGAAACTTGCAACAATCTATTGGAGGGAAAGTGAACAGTCTGAAAATGATAACACTTCCTAAGGCACACTACTACTTGGCAAATCTGCCCTTGAAGATCCCTCTCTCTCCTTTTTCAAAGTCTAAATTCCACATGCCCTTCCTATATATGGTCCCGGAAGAAACTCAGAATTGTACACGAATCTTGAAACACCCTGGAGGAAGGTGAGGAATTTGGCCTCCTGATATGGACCACTACCACTCAGTTGACTTGATGCAGCGTGGTTTGTGTTGCCATAAGTCATTCCTGTCCTTCACATTGCCCCTTTGGGTCCCAAGCGGCACTCCCTAGTCAGAGGGTTCTACTGTGCCATGACTAGACAATCCTTCCCCATCAATTTCACCCTGTAGTAGAAAACAGAGGGGTGTCTGGCAGAAGGAGTCCCTCTATGAGTTGGTGCCTCAAAATGCATGCACTAGACCACTGTGGAAAAATCTGATCCTGTGTACCAGACAACACCCAGTCTGCTGGCCCAGCTAGGTAGGAGCAGAGATTAAGTATTGGGAGACGTGCTAGACAAGAAATGAAAATTACATACCAACCTTAATTCTTGATCTTTCTGTGTATTTTCACCATTCATCACTAGTATGGGTATCTGGCCAGAGACTAGGACCCCACGGGAGCTTTTTTTCTTTTGGAGGCAGAGTCGATGCAGGGGTGGCACCATCCTCGAGGCTGATGTGTTACGTGGTGCTCATGGGTAAGCCGTTATCTGCTGTCCACTCCGCCTTGGCCCTAGTTCTGAACACCGGCAAGAGCGATAGGAAGGGATAGAGGGGTGGGGCAAGGAAGCCCAAGGGATAGAGAAAAGGAAAGGATATAAAAACTAAAAGGAGGGATAAGCGACTGAGAGGACAGCAAAAAAAAGAGAGAGAGAACAGCCTAAGGGATTGGGATAGGAGGGGCCCCAATCTCTGGGCGAAAGAAAGGAAGGGTGGAGAAGGGAGGGTGAAGAGGAGACTGAAGGGAGAAGGAGAGGAGGACACCACCCCACTCAACCTAGAAAACCTGAACCTCATGAGGGGTAGCTCAGATTTTAGAACCCTCATGCTGCAGACTGAAGAGGAAGAAGACACAGGAAGTGTCCCTGCGCAGCCACGGTAGTCTCAAGAGGGACCAGAGTCAAGGGAAAAATGACTTGAGTTCGAATCAGGCCAAGACAGGTTGGGCAGCATCCACTCAGATAGATTAAAATAGAATGTCTCCAACAGGGAGAGAAAATAAGGCATAGGAAATAAAACAAGGAGCCTACCCTGTCATCAACTTAGTAGAAAAGAGGTGTGGTAAGTAACACCACCTTAGGGATAAGGAGGAGACTCCCCAAAGGAGCATTAATAATGAGGGGATTGCTGAGGGGGTACTCAGAGGTCCCCCATCTCTCTCCATGCCTCAGAAACCCGGGGGAGGGGGCAGAGCTCCGAACTTTGAGAGGCAGGGTAAGAGGACAGAGAAGACACCCGAGACCCCCAAGCAAAAATCCTCCCCGTCTGTCTCCAAGAGTCCTCCTTCTCCTAACCACAAGGGAGAGGAAGAAGAGGAGAGGTGCTGGAGAGCAACAAAAGAGACACACAGGGAGGAGGATCACCCATTCTATTTTGTATACCTCTTGTATTATATATTTATTCTTTGTTGTTCTACATTCAATTTTTCCTGTCAATGTAATAGCGAACTGTATGTGCCTCAGGATCTCCTTGTGAATGAGCTTGATCAACGGAGTCTTTCCTGCAATAAACTTGACTGAACCCAGAGACAGATGCCCCAGGGGGAAGGAGGGTGCAATTTAGAGATGAATGGTGAAGATACACAGAAAGATCAAGAATTACGGTAGGTACGTTAATACAGGATTCTCACCTGTAACAGGAGTTCTAGGAATGGTATATGTTGTTCATCCACACTGTCTGGCAGGTTCCTTGCCGCTTTATATTTTGCCGGAAGGTCTTCAAGCTGGCTCCTCCCACCCACCCGGGTGGCAGAACTCCGCCCGATGACGCCAGATCTAGCCTGCTGGAAGCCAGGTTGTGGGTCGAAGCTGGGGAGGCTGGGTGGGTCGTGTGGATGAACAACACATACCATTCCTAGAACTCCTGTTACAGGTGAGTAACCTGTATTTCTAGGGACATGGATATGTTGTTCATCCACACTGTCTGGCAGACTCTTAGCAGTTCTCTGGGAGGAGGGAGGCAAGGCGCACACCCCCTACTTAGGGAATAATGACTGGAGAGCCGAGGTCCCAAAACCAGCATCCCGGAGTGACTCAAGGTCGATGTGGTAATGGGTAATAAAGGTGTGTGCTGACTTCCAGGTAGCAGCCCTGCAGATTTCCTGGATAGGGACGTCCCTGGAAGCAGCCACCGATGCAGCAGTATGGCGGGTAGAATGAGCTCTTATCCCTTTGGGAGGCTCCATGCCCGCCAACCTATAGCAGAGATCTATGCAGGAGGTGACCCACCTGCCTATGGTCCACTTGGCTGCAGGTCTGCCAGGTGCGGCTTCAGTGTAGGTAACAAACAGCTGGCAGACCTCTCCCTGAACTTCAGCCATCCGCTCCTATAATAAGCAAGTGCTCTTCTAGGTCCAAGTATGGAGCCTATATTCGGCCTCCAGTGTGACTGGGGTAGAACACTGGCAGTCAACACCTGCTGATTAAGGTGAAACTCCGACACCACCTTCGGAAGGAATTTCGGTGGGGGCGCAGGACAACCTTGTCCCTGTGGAAGACCAGATAAGGAGACTCAATGGAAAGCGCCTGGGCTCTCCCATCCTTCTGGCTAACGATGATAGCCACCAAGAAGAGCGGTCTTCCACGACAGATGAGAGATGTCACACCTGTGCATCGGTTCGAATGGCTTGCCCATGAGCTTAGCCAATACCAGCAGTAGATCCCACGGAGGTGGAGGTTCTGCACTGGAGGGGATATGTGATCAAGGCCTTTGAAAAAGCGCCCGACCACCTTCTCCTGCGCCACCAACTGCTTCCTGGCCCGTGCCCGGTAAGCAGAGATGGCTGCCAGGTGCACCTTAAGGGTCGACCGAAGCCCTAGCTGAGAAAGGGACCACAGGTAGTCCAGAATGCTTGCCAAGGAACAGGAGGAAGGGTCCAGGCCCTTGCCCTGACACCAAATGGAGAATCTCTTCCATTTAAAGGCATAGCATTTCCTGGTCAACTCCTTACGGGAAGCCTCAACAACGTTGAGGACCTCGTCGGAAAGACCCAAGGCCTGGAACTCTAGCCGCTCAGGAACCAGGCCGTCAGGTGCAGGGATTGAAGGTCCGGATGGAATACCTTCCCCTGATTGACTGAGATCAGGTCCGGGCGGGCTGGAAGCCGCCTCGGGAGCCTGGAGCTGAGGCTGAGGAGATCTGGATACCAGAACTGACAGGGCCAGTCTGGGGCTACCAGAATCACCTGCGCCTTGTCCCTCCTCACCTTGAGAAGCACCTTGCAGATCAAGGGAAATGGAGGAAAGGCGTAGAAGAGGCCCGGGGTCCACGGCCTCGAGAAGGCATCCCCCTGCAGCGAGCCCTGCTGAGGGGGGCGGGCATGAAACAGCCTCAGCTTCGCATTCTCCCTGGAGGCAAACAGGTCCACCTGAGGCGTGCCCCAGTGGGAGAACAGATCTTGTACTACCTCCGGCAGGAGAGACCACTCGTGGGACGCAGCTCCTATCTGGCTTAGGGCATCGGCCAGACTGTTGGAGGCTGCTGCCACATGGATGGCAAGGAGATCCGCCTCCAGGTTGCGCATGAGGGACCAAATGCGGAGAGCTTTCCTGCACTGGAGCATGAAGCGCGTCCCGCCCTGGCAGTTTAGGTAGTACATGGTCGTGGTATTGTCCATCTGGACCTGGACCACTTGACCCGTACAAACGGAGCGAAGGCGGTGAGGGCTAGATGAACCGCTCAAAGCTCCAGCAGGTTGATGTGGCATCGGGACTCCGAGGGGACCAGAGGCCGTGCGCTCTGTGCTCCCCCAGATGGGCACCCCAACCCATCAGAGAGGCTGGTCGATAGAGAGACCGTCAGCTCGGGCGGACAAATGGGATGCCCTCCTGCAGATGAGTTGGAATGATCCACCACTGGAGAGCATTTCACATCTCCTGGGTCACTGTCACTGGCTGATCCAAAGGACCGGAGCGCTGTGACCACTGGCTGGCCAGTCCCCATTGTAGGGGACGCATGTGCCAACGGGCCCAATGGACCACGCTGGTGCAGGCCCCCATGAGGCCCAGGAGGCGCAGGAAGTCCCGGGCAGGGTGCAATTGCCCAACCTGAAATGACTAGGCAAAGGAGGAAAGAACCTCGGCCCTGTCCGCCGGGAGCCGTGCTCTGGCTCAGAGAGTCGCGCTCTGCCCCAGATGAATTGAATCACCTGCTTTGGCATGAGTTCCAACTTGGCCTCGTTGATAGGAGGCCAACCTGAGAGCAAACCTGGAGGCCAGATCCTGGACCGCTCCACCTCCATTCTGGAGGAGGCCGCAATCAGCCAGTCGTCCAGATGAGGACACCCAGACCCTTCGGCGCTGCAGGAATGCCGTCACCACTGCCATACATTTGGTGAAGACCTTGGGAGCTAGAGAAAGGCCGAAGGGCATGGCCCGGAACTTGCAGAGGGACCCCTCTGCTCTGAAGCGGAGGAATCGCTGGTGGGACGGACGGATTGGGACATGAATGAAAGCGTCCTGGAGGTCCAGAGAACAGAACCACATGCCTCGTTCCAAGGATGGAATGATCTGAGCCAGAGTGACCATCCTGAAGGTTCGAGACCTTAGGAACCTGTTCAGGTCGTGCAGGTCTAGAATGGGCGCCAGCCCCCGTCGTTTGGGACCAGGAAGTACCTGGACACAAACCCTGGGTCTGGTGGAGGATCCACCACCGTCCTGATCACCTCCTTTTGGAGGAGCAGGGCAATGTCGGCTGGACGGGTCGACAGAGAGGCTGCGGACCCCGTACCCCCCATGGGGCGATGGCTCGGAAGGGCGGGGCATGCTCGAACTCCAGAGGCAGACCCTTTCCTACCACCTCCAACACCCAGCGGTCCGTGGTGATAGCGGACCAGGCGGAAAGAAAGTGGCGGAGCCGTCCCCCGGGGAACCCAGAGGGAAGCGACGAGGTTGGGGGCGACACCCCTCAACCCATCACTGGGCAGGCTTGGAGGAAGGACCGGCCGAGGGACCTCCTGGGCCTTTTCCTCCCGGCTTCCTGTTAGAGGAAGCTGTAGGCTTGGCTTTGGGGTGCCAAGTGCGAGCCTGCTGGCCCTGATGCTGGTACCGGTATTATTGGACAAAGAAGGCAGATTTGCCCATCACGACTGTCCTCCATATTTATGGATCATTCAATGGGTCCTCGCTTGGTCAACCATTTGTCTAATTTGTTTTAAATGACAAGAGAAAATTTAATGCCACAGATTTGCATCTGTTCTTGGTTACCTAATATTTTGAATGGCAGTAGGAAGTCCAGAGTCTTCTTTGGCCTAGTGTATGTAGACCTGTTCTTGCTAATCTGGTGGTGTAGTTAAGTTTTGATAAATGTGGTATGAGTTTTGTGGCTTTATGCTGAATATTTTCAATCCTATTTATGTCCGAGATCAAGTAGGGGCTCCAGAAGGGGGAGCCACAGTCTAAGAGTGGCCTAACATGAGATCTATAAAGGGGTACGAGACATTGTTCTGTTCTGGACACAAATGTTTTACTTATCCTACGAAGAATGGCATTTGCTTGGTTTACTATTTTAGTACAGTGGGAAGTTGAGGATAGTTTGTTATTGACCAGAATTCCTAAGTCTTTTTCTACTGTTGAAGTTCTAATGGCAGTGTTGTTTAAATAGTAGGTATGTAGTGGGTTATTTTTCCCCAAATGTAGTACTGCGCATTTAGTAATGTTAAAGTACATCTCATTTGCACATGCCCACTGTTCTACCAATGATAAATCAGTTTGTAGTCCAGAATTTATATTTTGTTTTACCCCCCCCCAAGTTTTGCATCATCAGTGAATTTGACCATTTTGTTGTTGGAGGATATATGCATGTCACCAACAAACAGATTGAAAAGGACTGGCCCAAGCACTGAGCCCTGGGGGACTCCACTGGTCACCCCTCTTTCCCCAGACATTGCATTGTTAACCCTAACCCTCTGAGTTCTCTTGTCCAGCCATGAAGTCAGTATAGGTGAAAGTCCTATGTTAATAAGTTTATTGATTAATAATGAGTGGGAAACTTTATCAAATGCCTTGCTATAGTCCAGTAGAATGATGTCCATAGGTATGTTGCCATCCAGATGGTAGTTAATGTATTCATAAAAAGAAATAAGGTTTGTAACACACGAAAAACCTTGTCTGAAACCATGTTGATATGTATCGTTTATATTTAGTGTTAACATTTCATTTTCAATTTTGTGTTTAATGATTTTTTCCATTAGTTTACATGGTATAGATGTAAGGCTGATAGGTCAATAATTTTCAGTTTTGGTGGGAACCTTTTTTTTAAGATGAAAAGTAACTATTGCGATTGAGCCAGTCATTTTAGTACTACTGATTCATACAAAAAATTTGTTGTAAATTATTTTCAATGGTCGGATGATAGCATTTTTGTTTCTACTAGAAATCTGGAAGTAATCTCATCAGGTCCTGGGCTTGTGTGTTTTTTAGAGTATTTAGTGCAGTTACAACATCTTTTTTTGAAATTATATTTATTTCAACCTTAGAGGGTACAGTGATAGGTGTAAAGACTGTTTTATGTATATATACAGATGAAAAGTAGTTATTTAATTCAGTAACTGTTTCAATATCCGAAGTTATAGTTTGTGCATTTATGATTAGTGGCTCAATTAAGTTATTACAGTTCTTTTTTTCATTTAAATAAGAATATAAAGCCTTGTGAGAGTCTTTTGTGTGGGCTATCCTGAATTCTAAGTTACGTTTGGCCATGACTATGTGCTTTTTTAGCATCTTTACTGTCTGTCTGTAAGTTAGAAGTATTTTGTTTACTTGAGATGCTGGTGTTTTTTTGAGTTTGGAAAAAAGCTTCTTTTTACAAGTAATTAGAGCCTTGATATTTTTGTTAAACCATTGTGGAATTTTCCCTTGGTTATTGTATTTGTGTTTCTCATGAATATATTGTTTATCTAGTTGTGTTAATGTGGTTTTAGTAGTTCCATGCTTCGTTTGTTTTTAGAGGAGAAGGGCCTGCTCCCAGTTGGTTTCCTCTAAGGCCTGATTTATGCGATTAAAGTTGGCTTTGTGATACTGTTTTATTTTGATTGTATTTATTTTAGGTTGAGAGGAAGTTGCATTGAGAAAAATATGGACATGTGGTCACTATTTCCTATGGGGGTAGAATCTTAGCTTCAGATAAAGGGATTTCTAGATTGGTTATAGCTAGTATGTTTTTTCCCTAGTAGGCTCTCTTACAATCTGTTTTAGACCTTAGTCAATTATTACTGAGAGAAGCTGTTCGTCATGCTGATTTACTCCAGAAAGGGTATCTCAATTAATGGTTGGTAAATTGAAGTCTCCTAGTATTAATACAGTATTTTTATTGACTAGTTGCTGTATTTCTTCAGCTAGCAGCCTGGTGGTATTTAAATCTGAGGCTGGTGGTCTGTAACAAGTTCCAATAAGTAGTTTGTGGGAGCAAGTTGCTTGAATGTAGGCCCAGACATTTTCCAGTTGTGAATCAGTTTCTTTCTTATAAGAATGGATGTCATTTCTTATGTATAGGCTAACCCCTCCTCCTCTTTTTGTATTTTCTCTATGTTTATAGTAATGTTTATATCCAGGTAATTCTGTTGTCCAGTCTTTATCTGTGCTACCCCATGTTTCAGTTATTGCAATTATTGCCAGCCCTAGTGTTGCTGGGCCAGACATGCCACAGGGGCAGAAGGGCGAAAGGACTTATGTTGCTGTCAACGGCCTTTGGCCTTCTGAGCAGACGTGACCGAGTCCAAGGTGGCATTGGACTTTTCAATTCTCTGGAGGTGGCCTTCCACTCCAGGCCCAAACAGGTCGGTACCCAGGAAGAGGGACATCTGCCAACTTGTGCTGGGTATCTGCCGTAAAGGTGGATATCCTCAGCCAAGCTCTGTGGCGCATGGCCACTGCGGCCGCTTGCTGACCGGGCACAGATGTCTCCGATATCGAGAGCCATTTGGAGGTGCTGTTTAGCCACTGCCTCTCCCTGATCCCGCACCTGCTTGACCGTAGTCTGCAGATCAGCCAGAAGATGAGGCATCACCTCCACAGGGAGCCAATAAGGGTGTGGAGAAGGGCGCCATCAGTACGGGCCGAACTGGCCTGATGTGGAGGCCGAGGAGGACGAAAGAGATACCTTGTGCCCGGCATAGTCCAGCTTTTTGGACTCGTTGTCGGGGGGCTTGTCCACATCCCTAGCGTTCCCAGAATGCCGGAAAACGCTGTCGGTAACCAACTCGTCCGTAGAGGGGTGTTCCGAGAAACCGGACAAAGAGCCGGTAGGGACTGCATACTTCCTGGTCGAAGGAGCAGGACAGGAAGCCGGCCGCTGCCATAGCTCCAAGGCTGGGCCAACAATGGCTTCAGCCACCAGGAAAGGCCTCCGTGGGAGAATCCCCTCAGACCAGTATCTCCATGAGGGGATACTTGGCCCGCTTGGATATGGGCTCGAGCTGCATCCCGGTGGACTCAGAGATGAGCTGAAGCAGACCCATGAACGATGATGGGCTCTTCTCCATCGACTGCCCCCCTGAGGACTCCAGGTCAAGGGGCCTGGAAAACAGGGAGGTGTCGTCGTCAGACTCCGAGGAGTCTGCGAAGAGCTGCCTAGGGCCTGAGTCACCCTCCACCTGCCGAGGCGGTCGGGAGTGAGGGTGACCAACAACAGTGGGGCAGTCCCTGACCCGACCGAGAATCTTGGTCGGAGCCCCGATTTCAGTTGTGGGCGGAAATTCCACCACAATTGGTGGAGAACGCTGGGTTAAGCCAAACAACGGCCCAGGCTTGAACCTTCGACCACACGCGAGGGTTGTTTAGAACTTTGGGTAATGCCACTTAATGGCCGGGGAAGGCGACGGCATCGGCTTGTTCCCAGTCAGAAGGAGCTGCTGCCACATTAAGTCCTCGTAGCGTTGACGCAATTTGTGCCAAAGCCTCTCCTCTGAGGAGGAGGAAGATGAGGATAGCTGCACTGTCATGCCGGTGCCGAGACCGAGACAGTCAATGCTCTCGAGGGTTGGTCTGGGGAGGGAGCGGGAAACCTGCTCCTCCCTTGGCTCAGGATCCATGACCGGGACTCTAGCACAGGAAGCACAGGAAGTCCTCGGTTTCCACCGGGGAACGGTGATGAAGGGTTGTCGGCTTCACCAGTCGACAGCCCATCCGGCAAGTCGAGAAAAATCTTGACCGGCGTCGACAGGTGTCTCGGCCGGCCACCTGACGGGGACACCGTGAAGCCAGCGGCCTTAGCAGCAACCTCGACCGAAGTCGAGTGTCGACTGTCCGTGGAAGGGGACCTCTCCCGTTCCCACGAACGTCGACGGTGGGACTTACCCTTAGAGTCCTTTTTTTGACCAAGAAGAGTGTCCTGATGGCCCCTCATCTTTCGTGGAGAGGGATTGGTAAAGCTCCTTAAAAGAAGCTACGTAGGAGGATCCCAAGGAGAGCAAGATAAATGCGCGACCAAGGAAGATGAAGATGCGGCCTGGGCCGCCTCCTCAAGGCGATCATCTGCTCAAGCTGCTTAGCGAGCCAGCCACCGTGGAAACCGCCCAATGGGCCTCCTTGGACTTCACGGTGGATATAGCGTTTCTCAGGCGCCCAAGTTGGAGCCAGGCAACACGGTCTTCAAGGATGTTTGCTGAAAAAGACCTGCACAACTCTCGCAGGCTCATGGTCGTGGTCAAGCCCGAGGCAGTAGACGACGTGGAGCGGATCGGTCCTGGACATCTTCTGCCCGCATGGGCACCGCCAAACCAGGAGTCTATGTGTCCATCACAGCCAAAGGAAGAAGTAGACCGAAGTCTAGAAAACTTTAAAATTATTTTCGGGTGAACAGAAGAGTTTGGATCCAGTCTAGACGCAAGGCGCTAAGGAGGGAACCTGACCCTCCAAGCGGTAAGGAAGATCTGGCGTCATGGGGAGGAGCTGAGAGTTTTACCACCCAGGTGGGTGGGAGGAGCCAGCTTGAAGACCTTCTGGCAAGACTTAAAGCGGCAAGGAACCTGCCAGACAGTGTGGATGAACAACATATCCATGTCCCTAGAATTTTCATATCTTCTCTGTGTCAATCTTTACCATTCATCACTAGTACGGGTGAGTACCGAGGCCCCGAAGGGGGCCCAGCACCTCCCTAAGGCACTGAATCCCTTAGCCTCCAGTGGGGGGGGGCACTAGAGGGGAGAACCCTTGAAGGCCTGGACTGGTCTGGGTGAGGTGGGATCTCCCTGCAGGAGAGGAAGGGCGCCTTACAAATCCCGCCCCCACCTCTACGGGTGAAAAGGTGGGTTCCTGGAAGGGTGAAGAGGTCTCCCTCACGCCGGGCCAGGGGTGACAACCGGGATAGACGAAGCCATGCTGACCGCCTAATGCAGATCACTGTCCCCCCTAGCCTAGAGGCCACCTCACTGGTGTCGTAAGATGCCCTTGCTTGGTGCCTTGCTAGCTCCAGGCCTTGCACGGAGAGGGCCATGGCCTGTCTGGTTAACTCTGAATCAGGCAAGGAAGTTAGGACCTGACCTTGCCTCAATCACAAGTACCTGTTATAGGTAGCATGGTGAGCATGATGAGCTGCAATGCAGAGCAGAAGCTGTGCCAAGGAGAATGTCCTTCTGCCCCCAAAAATCAAACTCCAAAAAATCATAAGCCGGAGGCCGGTCACGGCTTGGGCATCTATGCCCAGAGGGGGTAGCCAGAGGGGGTATCGAGAAACATCACGCCCGAAGTGGGGTGAGGCAGAGTTCCTGGAGACCCCGGGGGGGGGGGCACAGTACCCGAGGCAAAAATCCCTTGGGGCTAGAGCTGGGGAATAGGGACGTTGGGACACTGCCAGACCCAGAGCCAGAGCGACACTTCCCGAAAAGGAACAGGCCAGACAGGGACCAAAAGGTCACCGTACTGTACTCGTCTAAAAAGACACATGCCACCCGGTCTGGATTGTGCTCCCCAGGGGTGGAAATGTTGAGCTCATCGAGCAACCTCGACAGGAAGAGCTCATAGGTAGACAAATCAGCTGCTGGGGAAAGGCGGACCCATGAGTCCCCTCCCTCAGAGGAGGAAAATGAGGAAGCCGACAAGCTCGGGGATACAGGGGCAGGCTGAGCTGGGGGATGGCGAAACACCTGTTGGTCTGCAGCCCTAAAATAGATGAGGGAAAAACTCAGCCATGGCCCTGAACTGTGCCCAGGAGACAGGCCCCCATAGGGCCAGAGATCCCCAGAGAGGGAGGGGTTGGCAGAGGCAACAGGACCAGGCTCCTGTGAGGAGGGGCACTACCTCTGCCTGTGCAGGGGACCCGAGCGGGAGACCTCAAAGAGGAGGGCCAGGTGGTACCAACAGACGGAGACTGTTCAACTGGACGGAACGGTCACCACTGTGACCAGAGAAATCCCCCATGAGGTGACCAGGACCATGTGAGTCCAGAAGGACAGACCCGGACCTCAAAAGCAGATGTCCCTCTCAAAGAGTCTCCAGTGGATAAGCAGGATCTGCACTGTGACTCCTCCCAGAACCTGGGTGGATCTCAGGGAGGCCGCTGCACTGAGCCCTGGCCACCCAACCTCTGACTCCAAAGGGCCCTCTTCCTCACTACCACTAGCCTAGGGCAACTGGCAACCTTCAGCTGACCCCTGGGAGACAGCAGAGGGTACAGCACCTTCCCCTTCCTGGGTCGCTCCGGTCTGTCCCACACTCGGACTGGCCAGGATCATCAAAGAAGGGGGTACCCCACCTGAAGGGATGGACATATCCATGATCCCGGATTGTGCTACAGTGACCCCCTGGATAGCCACAGGCTGGTCAGTCCCACTGACCCCAGAAGCAACAGAACCAGCCCAGCCAATAGAAGGAGGCCGAGTGGGGGCAGAGGCGCTGGACGAATCAGAGGATCCAGACGAATCCGGGGGCCAATCCGGGTCGGACCCAGAGTCCTCCTCCAAGAAGGAGGACTGAGAGGCGTGAACCCAGACCATTGCTCGATCCCTCACAGTCCCGAGGCCATGAGCTGCACCACCTCCAGCTCCGGCACCACGAACGGTACCAGAGCCCAGAGCAGCAACAGCCGCTGCACTGCCCCCCTCCCCGGTGCAGTGAATGACACCAAAGTCAGAGGTGGTGCGACCCCCTTCCCCAGCAACGCGAATGGCGCTGGAGCCAGAGGCAGCACCGAGAACAAGTCCTGCGCTGCCCACACGCCACTCCCATCCCCAACACTGTGAATGGCACCAGAGTCAGAAGTGGCGCTGAGGGGGCGGCCCAGCACCAACTGCAGTGCCGCCCAGGCCCCAGGTACCGGCAAGCAACACCGGAGCCAAGGGCAGCTGACAGACTGTGTCAAGGAGGGTGGTGGCCCGGGCCTGCGGGCCCCAGGGCTCGACACCAGGGGAGCCTTCACTTCCGTGGAAACAATTGTCAAAACAGTGCCTTCCACCTGGCCCCCAAGAGAGCTAGACTGGGCCTCCTGCACCGTGGGAGGAGCCACCGCCACATCAAGGCTAAGACTGGCGGAGGCCCCCTCCTCCACGGGCCCTATAGGACCGGGAGGGGACCCAGTGCAGGGGCCGAGAGTCCTTACCTTGGCCCGTCAACTGCAAACCTGCCCTCCAAAAGTCAGTGGCGCATGTCTGACTTTCAACGTGCACACCCCCAAAACTCGGCGATCCATTGAAAAGCAGGCATCGCAACAATCCATATCATGGCTTGGGTCTAGGCAGGTGAGGCACCGGTCATACTGGTCTGTTATGGAATAAAGACAACCGGAGGGACACCGATGCATAGGAGGCTGTCCGGTTTTTTACTTTTTCTTCTTGTCCCCGAGACAAGACATGACCAGATGGAAAATAATAAACTAAACAAGTACTCGGCGTTGCTAAAAATAAAGGGCAGATCTTACGGTAGATCATTGAGCGGCACCGAGTAGGAGCCGGATTTCAGAACACACCGACGGATTGAGATGCAGACTAGGCCAGAATATCGCAGACGAAATTCTCAAGTCTTCCGTGAGGTCCTTTCTCGACGGCAAGAGAAGAAGAACTGGGGCCAAGGCAGAGTCAACAGCAGATAACAACCAACCCGCTGAAGCGCCACGTTGGCCTCGTGGGTGGCGCTAACCCCCTGCATCAAAAAAAAGCCCCTCGGGGTCCTAGCCTTTGGCCAGATACCCATACTAGTGATGAATGGTGAAGACTGACAGAGAAGATCCTACATTGTCTTAATTCCTTCAAGCAGGTCTGGCTCGAGTCCTCCTTCCCCCATCATTCTCTTTGGCAGTATTTGCAGCTACATCATGTTTTGAAGTCCTGGCTGTGGCGGGATTATGACGTGCCACCTACAGACCAGTTTGAGACCTGGATGGATGGAATGCAGTCTCAGCTGGAAACTGCTGGCCGTTTTATCATTGCACAAAGAGGGGACCATTTGGAAGAGAAGAAACCCAGAGACAGGTGGGCAGTGAAGCTCAGTGTGTCCATTCCTGTGAAGGAGTGGTTGGCTGCTTGGCTATAAGTTTGCCAAGGTAATTGAGAACCATACTTGGGTGGCACTCTACCACATGAGTGTAATGTCCCACAGTGGCTGCTGCTGCTGCCAAGCTCCGCAGGCATCTTTTATGCACGTGCTTTGGTCCCGAATGTCCTCAACAACTACTGGGGCTTCATCTGGTTCTACTGTAATTTAGTAGTCCATCTGCCCCTGGCACAGGACCCAAAGATATGTACCCTAAGCATTCCCCTTAAAATCCAGGCACTAATGTCTTTCCAGATTCTCTGGATACTAGTGGCACTGGCCATTGTCGTAAGAGTCATTGTAAGCCACTGAAGACAGGAACAACCACAGGCAGAAGCGGAGTGGAAAGGCCTTCTCTGTCGCTCAGGACAATTTGAAAAGGTAGCATATGTGGCACAGGGGAAGCTCTCTTTTATGAGCAAGTGTGGGGACCCTGCCCTTGCCAAGTGGGACACAGCGGACTGCCCTCACAACACCCATCACATCAACTCCAAGTGTGAGTTACAGTGTTTTACTCTCATGTTAATTCTGATCCCCCTTCTGTTTGTATACACCAGTTAGCAGCCTGCAGCTCCAACATCTAATCTCCCTCTCTCCTGTAGTACTCCCACTAACTCAATTGATTATCGCCACTCCCTTGAGCAACTGCAGAGAACAGTTTGACTTCCACAAAGAGCAGTAAGAGAGACCAACACAATCTACTTCTTGATATAGTTTCTTGTTTATTGTTCAACCCTGCAGCAAACGGTTACACATTATTTCCATGACACTGTTCAGATGACTTTCCATGTAAGACATCCTGTTTATGTAACCACACGGTTGTTTCTGAAATAGTCTTTCTTGTTTATTACTCTTTTTCTGGTCTCCTGCTCTTTCTCCTTATATGGTTCAGTATATACAGGTTACTCACCTGTAACAAGAGTTCTAGGAGTGGTATATGTTGTTCATCCACACTTATTGGCAGGTTCCTTGCCGCTTTAAATGTTGCGGAAGGTCTTCAAGCTGGCTCCTCCCACCCACCCAGGTGGTAAAACTCTCGGCTCCGCCCCATGACGCCAGACCTAGCCTGCTGGAAGCCAGGTTGCACGTCGAAGCCAGGGAGGTCGGGTGGGTTGTGTGGATGAACAACATATACCACTCCTAGAACTCCTGTTACAGGTGAGTAACTTGTATTTCTAGAGACGTGGCTATGTTGTTCAATCCACACTTATTGGCAGACTCCTAGCAGTTCTCCGGGACGAGGGAGGCAAGGCGCACACCCCCTACTTAGGGAATAAGGACTGGAGAACCGAGGTCCCAAAACCAGCATCCCGGTGTGACTCAAGGTCGCTGTGGTAGTGGGTAATGAAGGTGTGTGCTGACTTCCAGGTAGCAGCCCTGCAGATCTTCTGGATAGGGACGTCCCTGGAAGCAGCCACCGAAGCAGTGGTATGGCGGGTAGAATGAGCTCTTATCCCTTTGGGAGGCTCCATGCCTGCCAACCTATAGCACAGATCTATGCAGGAGGTGACCCACCTGCCTATCATCCGCTTGGCTGCAGGTCTGCCAGGTGCAGCTTCAGCACAGGTGACAAACAGCTGGCGAACCTCTCCCCGAACTTCAGCCATCCGCTCCTTATAATAATGCTATTCTAGGGTCCAAAGTATGGAGCCCATACCTCCAAGGTGTGACTGGGGTAGAACACTGGCAGAGTCAACACCTGGTTAAGGTGAAACTCAGACACCACCTTGGAAGAAATTTCGGTGGGGGCGCAGGACAACCTTGTCCCTGTGGAAGACCAAATAAGGAGACTCGATGGAAAGCACCTGGAGCTCTCCCATCCTTCTGGCTGACGTGATAGCCACCAAGAAGGCGGTCTTCCATGACAGGTGAGAGATGTCACGCCTGTGCATCAGTTCGAATGACTTGCCCATGAGCTTAGCCAATACCAGCAGTAGATCCCACGGAAGTGGAGGTTCTCGCACCGGAGGGGATATGTGATCAAGGCCTTTGAAAAAGCGCCCGACCACCTTCTCCTGCTCCACCGACTGCTTTCCAGCCCGCGCCCGGTAAGCAGAGATGGCTGCCAGGTGCACCTTAAGGGTCGTCGACCGAAGCCCTAGCTGAGAAAGGGACCACAGGTAGTCCAGAATGCTGGCCAAGGAACAGGAGGAAGGGTCCAACCCTTTATCCTGACACCAAATGGAGAACCTCTTCCATTTGAAGGCATAGCATTTTCTGGTCGACTCCTTATAGGATGCCTCAACAACGTTGAGGACCTCGTCGGAAAGACCTGAGGCCTGGAACTCTAGCCACTCAGGAACCAGGCCATCAGGTGCAGGGATTGAAGGTCCGGGTGGAATACCTTCCCCTGGCTGACTGAGGTCAGGTCCGGGCGGGCTGGAAGCCGCCTCGGGAGCCTGGAGCTGAGGCTGAGGCTGAGGAGATCTGGATACCAGAACTGGCGAGGGGCCAGTCTGGGGCTACAGAATCACCTGCGCCTTGTCCCTCCTCGCCTTGAGAAGCACCTTGTGGATCAAGGGAAATGGGGGAAAGGCGTAGAAGAGGCCTGGGGTCCACAGCCTCGAGAAGGCATACCCCTGCAGCGAACCCTGCTGAGGGGGGCGGGCATGAAACAGCCTCAGCTTCGCATTCTCCCTGGAGGTAAACAGGTCCACCTGAGGCGTGCCCCAGTGGGAGAACAGATCGTGTACTACCTCCTGCAGGAAAGACCACTCGTGAGATGCAGCACCTATCCGGCTTAGGGCATCGGCCAGAGTGTTGGAGGCTCCCGCCACATGAATGGCTAAGAGATCCGCCTCCAGACTGCCCACGAGAGACCAAGTGCGGAGAGCTTCCTTGCACAGAGGCAAGGAGCATGTCCCACCCTGGCGGTTTAGGTAGTACATGGTCGTGGTGCTGTCCATCTGGACCTGGACCACTTGACCCGCGTACACAAGCGGAGGCCGAAAGCCGAGGAGGCTGAATCGAGACCGCTTGAAGTTCCAGCAGGTTGATGTGGCATCGAGACTCCTGAGGGGACGAAGGCCATGCGCTCTGTGCTGCCCCAGATGGGCATCCCAACCCAGAGAGGCGTCGGTCGTTAGAGTGACCGTCAGCTCTGGGCGGACAAACGGGATACCCTCCTGCAAATGAGTGGGAACGATCCACCACTGGAGAGCGTTCCCCATCTCCTGGGTCACTATCACTGGCTGGTCCAGAGGACTGGAGCGCTGTGACCATTGGTGGGGCAGTCCCCACTGCAGGGGACGTATGTGCTAGCGGGCCCAACAGACCACGCTGGTGCAGACCGCCATAAGTCCCGAGCAGGGCGCAACTGCCCAACCAGAAATGGTTGGGCAAAGGAGGAAAGAACCTCGGCCCTGTCTGCCGGGAGCCGTGCTCTGGCTCGAAGAGAGTCGAGCTCTGCCCCAATGAACTGAATCACCTGCGTTGGCACGAGTTCTGATTTGGCCTCGCTGATGAGGAGGCCAATCTGAGAGCAGACCTGGAGGGCCAGATCCCTGGACCGCTCCACCTCCGACTTGGAGGAGGCTGCAATCAGCCAGTCGTCCAGGTAAGGGTACACCAGACCCTTCGACACCGCAGGAATGCTGTCACCACTGCCATGCATTTGGTGAAGACCCTGGGAGCTGGAGAGAGGCCAAAGGGCATGGCCCGGAACTCGTAAAGGGATCCCTCCACTCTGAAGTAGAGGAATCGCTGGTGGGACGGACGGATTGGGACGTGAAATAACGCATCCTGAAAGTCCAGAGAACAGAACCACACGCCTCGTTCCAAGGATGGGATGATCTGAGCCACAGTGACCATCCTGAAGGTGCGAGACCTTAGGAACTTGTTCAGGTCGTGCAGGTCTAGAATGGGGTGCCAGCCCCCCCCCCCAAATCCGTTTTTTGGACCAGGAAGTACCTGGACACAAACCCTGGGTCTGAGGAGGATCCACCACCTCCTGATCACCTCCTTCTGGAGAAGCAGGACAATGTCAGCTCGACTAGCCGAGCAGAGGCTGCGAACCCGTAGCCCCCATGGGGTGACGGCTCGACAGGGTGGGAACTGCTCAATTCCAGCGGCAGACCTTTCCTACCACTTCCAACACCCAGCTGTCCGTGGTGATATCGGACCAGGTGGAAATGAAGTGGCGGAGCCATCCCCCCAAAGGGAAGAACCCGGGGAGGAGTGACGAGGTTGCGGGCAACACCCCTCAACCAGTCACTGAGCAGGCTTGGAGGAACGACCGGCCGTGGAGCCTCCTGGACCTCTCTCTCCCGGATTCCTGTTGGAGGAAGTGGCAGGCTTGGCTTTGGGGTGCCAAGTGCGAGCCTGCTGGCACTGATGCTGGTGTTGCTGGGCCGGACATGCCTCAGGGGCTAAAGGACTTACGCTGCTGCTTGCGGCCTTTGTCCTTCTGGGCAGACGTGACCGAGTCCAAGGTGGCACTGGACTTCTCGATCCGCTGAAGATGTCCCTCAACCCAGGGACCGAACAAGTCGGTACCCAGGAAGGGAACATCTGCCAGCTTGTGCTGGGTATCTGTCGTGAAAGTGGAGATCCACAGCCAAGCTCTGCGGTGCATGGCCACTGCGGCCGCTACTGACCAGGCACACGAATCAGCGATGTCTAGGGAGGTCTGGAGCTGCTGTTTGGCCACCGCCCTGCCTTGATCCCGCACCTGCTTGACCATAGTTTGGAGGTCAGCCGGGAGATGAGGAATCATCTCATCCAGGGAGCCTAAAAGGGCATGTGAAAAGTGTGCCATCAGGACGGCCGAGCTGGCCTGACGAAGGCCTAGGGAGGAAGCAGTGTAAACTTTCCGCCTGGAGTAGTCCAACTTCTTGGACTCCTTGTCGGGAGGCTTGTCCACATCCCGAGCATTCCCGGAACGCTGGAAGACGCTATTGGCCACGAGCCCCTTGCAGAGGGGTGCTCAGAGAAACCGGAAAGTGAACCGGTGGGGACAGCATACTTCCGAGCCATCCTGGCTGAAGGTGCTAAACAAGAAGCAGGCCGCTGCCACAGCTCCAGGGCCGGGCCAACAAGCGGCTCGGCCACGGGAAGACCTCTGTGGGGAATCCTTGGTCCACTATCTCCGTGAGGGATACGTGGCCCATTTTTAAACAGGTTCGAGCTTCATTACAGTGGAGTCTGAGATGAGCCGACGCATTCCCAAAAACGAAGATGGTCTCTCGTCCACTGACTGACCCCCAGTGGATTCCAAGTTAAGCGGCCTGGAGAACAAGGAGGAGTCATCATTAGACTCTGAGGAGTCTGCGAACAGCTGCCGAGTGCCTGAGCCGCCCTCCACCTGCCGAGGTCGATCAGGACTGAGAAAGCCGACAACCGATGAGGCAAGCCCTGACCTGACCAAGAATCCTTGGTCAGGGCCCCAAATTTTGGTTTTGGAGGGGGGGTTCCACCCTAATGGAGTGCGCAGCGGTTTGGCGGAACAACCGGTGCGGCCTTCCACTCGACCCTCACGAGAGGTTTTTCAGCGCTCGGTGACAGTCACTTAATGGCTGGGGAAGATGGCGAGTTGGCCTATTCCTAGTCAAAGAAGCTGCTGCCACATCAGCTCCCTGTGCGCCTGACGCAATCTGCACCAGAGCCTATCCTCCAAAGAGGACGAAGACGAGGATGAGCGGCGCCGCCGCTTTCCATGGTGCCGAGACCAAGACCGCCGACTGGCTGGACCAAGAAGAGGTCCGAGACAGAGACCTTCAGTGTTTCCAAGGGTGGGTCTGAGAGGGGGCGGGGGAAACCCACTCCTCCCTCGGTTCAGGGACTTTAACTGGGGACTCCTGCACAGGCAAGTCCTCGGTTTCCACTGGGGGTACCGGTGAAGAAGGGTTGTCGGCTTCTCTGGTCGACAGCCCGTCCGACAGGTCGACAAAAATCTCGACTGCGTCAACAGGTGCCTTGGTCAGCTGACCTGACGGGGACACCGTGAAGCCAGCGGCCTTAGCCGCAACCTCAACCGAAGTAGAGTGTCGACTATCCGGGGAAGGGGACCTCTCCCACTCCCCCGAACGTCGACGGTGGGACTTACCTTTGGGGTCCTTCTTTTTGGACAGCGAGGAATGTCCCAAAGGGTCTTCTCCCTTGGTGGAGAGGGATTGGCAAAGCTCCTTGAAAGAAGCTGTGTAGGAGGATTCCAAGGAGAGCGGGATAAATGCCGCGACCGAGAATGATGCGGCCTGGGCCGCCTCCTCGAGGGCGACCATCTGTTCCAGCTGTTCAGCCGAGCCCGTAGCCACGGACACCGCCCAGGGCCTCCTTAGACTTAACCGGAGGATAACGTTTTTTGGGTCACCCCAACAGTAACCGGGCAGCGTGGTCCTCCAAGACCGAAGCGGAAAAGGATTTTCACAACTCACAAGCCTGTGAGTCACGGCCAAGTCCAAGTCAATAAACGCACGTGGCGTGCGGATCGGTCCAGGACATCTTCTGCCCACAAGGGCACCTACAAAATCCGGGAGTCGATTTGTCCATCGCAACCACGAGGGAAGATATGGACCAAGTCTTGTAAATCTTAAAATAAGTTTCGATTAACTGAAGAGTTTGGATCCAGGCCTAAACGCAGAGCGCCAAGGAGGGAACTTGAGCTTCCAAGCGGCAAGGAAGATATGGCATCATGGGGTGGAGCTGAGAGTTTTACCACCTGGTTGGGTGGGTGGGAGAAGCTAGCTTGAAGACCTTCCGGCAACATTTAAAGCAGCAAGGAACCTGCCAATAAGTGTGGATTGAACAACATATTCACGTCCCTAGAACTCTTCTTTCTTTTTCAAGTCTATTCTCTTTATCATTCTTCCAGTAACTCGTTTCCTTTTTACTATCTCTCTCTTCTTTCTTTGGGTCTTATCCCCTTGTGTATATCTGCAAAGCATGTGAAACCAAAGACTCTTGTACTAAAAAACTTTTATGGCAAAAAGAAAGCACTTCTTCACAGAATGGGTGGTGGAACAGTGGAACAGATTGCCCAAAGAGTTGATCAGTGCAGAAATGGAGAGGGATACGAGAGGGGTTGGTACAGACTTAAACTGCTAGTTAAGGATGCTGGGGAGGCTGGAATAGGCATGTTTATGGACTACTAGGGTACATGTACCCACCTCACCAGGCAGACTGGATAGATCCTGAGGCCTTATTCTGCCAGCAGTTTTTTATGTTTCTATTTCCCGGTTTTCAGAGAGAGCTTGTGTTGCAAAGTCTTAGTCCTGCTTGCTGTAGCCTTTTTGGAAGACTCTAGCAGTGTTACAGTCTGCCATGTTGTGGTCAGGGCCTAGGCACTCCAAGCATTTCTGAGTGCTTTTGTTAGAAATCATCTGTCCACAGTCACAATATCTGAATGTCAGTGAATAAGAAAGACCAAACATGATGGTAAAAACACCATGCTATTGACAAAAAAAGTCAAAAATGACAACAAAAAAAGAAAATGCGAATCTTTTTTAGTCTTGAAACAATGCAATAAATTATCTACCTGAAGTTGCAAAAATTTACTTTGAGACAAAATCTTCAGATGAGAAAGCACTGAAGATGGGAGTTCCCATGCAGTCTGTTACTCAGTGACGGATGTTTGGAATTACAGCCTAGAAGTTAGAGTAATGAACTGTGAATGAGCTTGGTGCATCCAGCAAACCTGTGTTTGATTCTACAACTCCACTTGCATACTGATGTGACTAGGTGAGTCACTTAACCTCCCCAGTGCCCCCTGGTTCACCACTGAAAACAGGCACTTGTGCCTAGTGGGCCTTTCCCAGTTATCAAAATAATTAAAAAAAGGGCCGAGGTAACCATGTCATGAAGCAGGCAGCTCAAAATTTTAATGTTCTCCCAGGCTCCATGCGCCAGCAGTACCTATCCAAAAGGCTGGGCTCTGTGGAGGAGGTATGCATGAAGATGATCTACTGTATTAGATTTAAAGAAAAAACAATAAAATTATGTACTCACTAATTTTTGATCTTCTAGGAATATATTCAACATTGATTCACAAGAATAGGTTCTTTGCCAGAGGCACTAGGACCCTGCCGGACCCAGAACTTTTCAGGACGGCTAGTGCCGAGGTAAGCTGCACACATGCGCAGCACCAAGAGGGGGAGTTCACAGCACAGGCTTACTTCGGTACCAGCCCTCAACTGGTGCAGTATTGTCTAAGTAACATTTATACACCAACCTAAGGACATAAGATAACCCTGGTGACCCGTGTAAGAAGGATCAACAAATCAGAAACACAGTGTCTTTACAGCCCAAACCAAGAATGAAGGGTGAAAACCTAAACCAGGCTAGGGTGAGCCTGGGGGATGGTGGGTGGGTGTGAATCAATGGTGAGGATATTCCTTGAATATCAAGAATTATGGTGAGAACGTAATTTTTATATCTTTCAGGAATCAATCTTCACCATTGATTAACACAAACGGGTTAGAGTACCAAGCTCAGACGAAATCCCGACATGGTGGTGGGAACAGAGGCTCACTAAGGACAAAAGTTCATTGAGGATGACCCTGCCCAAAGGAGGCATACTGCCTGGCGTGGGCATCCAGGGCATAGTGCTGGACAAAAGTGTGCACTGTGCTCCAAGCTGCAGCTCTGCAAATATCAGAGATAGGCACAGGCTGAATCTCTGCCTGGGACGTGGTAACTGCTTCAGTGGAGTAGGCAGGTACCTGGCCTTCCAGCTTGACCTTCATTATACCATAGCAGTGATGAAGGCAACTGACAATCCAAGCTGCCATGCATTTGACTAACAGGCTGCCTCATCTGATTAGAATCAAAGGAAACAAAGAACTGCCTAGACTGCCTGAAGTCTTTGGTTCTCTCAAGGCAGAACTTCAGGGCCCTCCTAACATTCAGAGAATGGAGAATGCATTCTCCTTTGTTCTGGAAGTTAGGAAACCATACAGGCAGCACAAGAGGCTGATTGGGTAAAATCTTGGCATGCATGCAGAGGACCACTTTGTCTCTGTGGAAAACAGTATACAGAGGACCCATAACCAAAGCATGAATCTCAGAAACTCTCAGAGCAAAGGTGATGGCTGCTAGAAATGCAATTTTCAGGTTAGGAACTTCAACTCACATGTAGCCATGGGCTCAAATGGATTATGAGTGAGCATGTCCAACACAAGGTTGATATTGCAGGCAGCTACCTGTTTCCTGATTGGAGACCTTGTGAAAGAGGCAGATTGGTTAGTGAGAGTTTCTGTATGGGCTCGTGGTACACTGAAACAGTGCACATGTGGACCTTAACTGTAGAGTACTGCAAGCCTGCATCAGAGAGACCAACAAGTACTCCAAAAACCTTGTCCACGAGACACCAGAAGGGATTCATAAAAGTTTTGGAGCACCACACATAACAACATTTCCACTTGGCTGTGTAGGTCTTCCTGGTGGAAGGTTTATGAGCAGACAAAAGAATCTCAGAGACTCTCTGAGATACCTTAAACCTGTTCACCTCTATCTCTTCTGCAGCCAGGCTTGGAGGTATAGGAAGCATAGATTGGGATGGACAAGGGAATCATCTTGCTCCCATGTGCCACCAGCTTGAGCAGTATGCTCTGAACTAGAGGGACTGCCAGAAATGCAGACAGAAAAATATTTGTCCATGTAGCCTCACTGCATCCTGACAGAAAACGTCATATTCTGGTGTAACCCCCCCCTACAAATGGGGGTTCCCGAAAAGTCTCCCTTGAGCTTGCCTAAATGCTCACTGCCTGGCTCGTGTCCTGCGTTTTAGCAGTTTAAATGTATTGCCAGAGAGTGCCTGTATAGCCTCTGTGTACTCTCTCTTCAAGAGCTGCTTGGATTGCAGTTATAAGTAATCTGAGAGGGAGCTCTGTTGAAAGATGTAACTATTTGCTGAAAATCATTTAGAGTGTTAATGATAATGTAGTTTGTCTAATCTGCCTTCTTTGCAGCAAGGACTGTCTTGTTTATTCCCACCATTTGGCCTGGAACTGTGAATTGGATATTGGACCAATCAGTTATGGTGGGACCTAAATGGAGCTGGACTACAGGAGCTGTCTGAACCTGACATCCGAGCATTGTGCCAAAAGTTTGATAGAAATGTACAGATGTCTACGGACACAGCGGACTGCTTAGTAGATTGCTTGGGCCCTCTGACACCTGCATACCGGCTGCGTATTGCCACTTCTCTGCTCTAGATATTAGTGCACTACCTCAGTTTGACAATGATAGCATTCAATGGGCTCAATCCTGAGATCCTATGATTCAGCCAGCACTTGACACTCTTCGTGCAGGAAAAGATGTGCCCAAGTTGTGTTCCTCTGATCTGCAAACTGCTTTATAGTTTAAAGAAGGCCCCAGGTTGAAGCTGCTTAATCAGTTGTTGTATAGAGAGACAGTAGATTGGGGTGGCCAAATAGACAAGCAACAATTGGTCCTGCCCACAGCCTTCAAAGATTTGGTACTGAGGTCCCTCCACAATCATATGGGTCACCTCGGTATCAACCAGACTCTTGACCTAGTACGATCTCGATTCTACTGGCCCAAGATGGGGGCCGATGTTCAGCACCATGTAAAGACTTGTAGTCGCTACCTGCAGAGAAATGCCCTGCCTCAGAGGTCTGCCCCCCTGTCAACATTACTACCAGCACCCCAATGGAACTAGTCTGCATACACTTCTTGAGTATAGAGCCTGATCAGCAAAACACTGGCAATGTGTTAGTGGTTACGGACCATTTCACACAGTATGCACAAGCTTTTCCAACCAAAGATCAAAAAGCATCTACTGTGGCCAAGGTGCTAGTGGAAAATTTCTTCATCCACTATGGTGCCCCCCCACGAATTCACTCTGATCAGGACCGGGACATTGAGAGTCAGCTAATCAAAGAAATGTTCTCTCTATGGGGGGTGCGAAAGTCAAGAACCACCCCTTATCATCCGCAGGGGGATCCTCAACCAGAATGCTTTAACAGCACCCTGCTAGACATGCTAGGCACCCTCCACCCAAAAGATAAGTATAAATGGAGCCAGCAGATTAGCACCTTGGTACACGCATACAATTGCACGAAGAATGATGCTACCGGGTTCTCTCCCTACCACCTCATGTTCAGGAGAGAGGCCCGGCTGCCTGTTGATGTCTGTTTTGGGGTTTCTCCTGATGGGGTCTGAACAGTAGATTACCTGCAATATGTACAAAAACTGAAAGCTCAGTTGAACCATGCCGATCAACTGGCACAGACAATGGCCACCAAAAGAAATCTAGCCAACAAAGAGAGACATGATAGAAAAGTAAAGGCTCAAGAGCTTAGGCCTGGAGACCATGAGTTGTTGCGAAATTTAGGATTGCATGGTAAACACAAAATTGCTGATCGATGGCACCATCTTCCCCATGTTGTAGTTGGAAAGTTGGATGATTTGCCAGTGTACAAAGTGCGCCCAGAGAATAAGTCCAAAGCTGTCAAGACCATGCACCGTAACCACTTGCCACCTATTGGTCAAGTTATAATTGAGGCTGAACCTGCCGAGATTGATTCTCCTGGACCAGTGACTAGTGCTGCTGTAACAAAGAGGCAGAGTCAGCCTGCCCCTGTGGTTACCGATTTAAGACTTCCCCTGCAGCAGGCCCAGAATGATAGTGACTGCCAATCTAACTCAGATGACAGTGAGTGTGACAATGCCTAGTACCCCTCATATGAACTGAGTCGGTTGTTTCGTGGAAATCCAATGTTGAGTTTTGGGGATGAAGCTGGGCCTTCTGGACTGCCGAACCCCCCGGCATCATCATTGGAGCCAATGCTCCCTGAAAGTGAAGTGCAAAGTATCACATCTGAGGATGCTGAGTCTTTGTGTATTGTGGAACTGTATGATTTGCCTGACGGAGAGGCTGATGGTATGAGTCTTTCTGGCGACATGCCAGAACTTGAGGAACACTATGAGAGTGCTGACAACCCCCCTTCAGTGCCAGAGTGTCTTCAAAATGAGCCAAGTGTTATAGAAACAGAGACTACAGAGCAAGGGGCTGACAGTGCTTCAAGTCTGGACATTCCTACCCAGGCAGAGGCACCCCTCACAAGTGATAAAAGTTCCAGGACCAGTGTTGAGAGTACAGAGACTGTGGCGTTTCCCCAGAAGGACTGGCGAGCTGTCAAGCCAGAGTCCACTCAGTTATGATTCTCCCAGGAGGCTAGTGGATTTGCCTCTCAATGTGGTCCCCAAAGGGGTTTATGTTTCTCAGAGCTCACTGCCCAAACTGAGCCTAAGTACCAATTCCAGGTTACTTGTTCTGCCCTCTCACCATGGTGCCCCTGCCCATCCAGCCCCAAGTCAGATGATAAGGAAGGGCCCCTCCTGCATTGTTTAAAGTACAAGAAGTTATTACATGATTCTGCATAGTAATGTGTAAATTATCTGTGGGAAATATGCCTGCTATATCATCAGAATGGGTATAGTACTATGAAGTGTAGTGAAAATGTATAGTAAAGTAGTAAGTTTATGTTAACTGATGCAGGATGATACAGACTTGATGCGGACGCCAAGTTTTCTCCAGGCAGGGAAGAATGTAACCCTCCTACAAATGGGGGTTCCTGAAAAGTCTTCCTTGAGCTTGCCTAAATGCTCACTGCCCGGATGGCGTCCTGCGTTTCAGAAGTTTAAATGTATTGCCAGAGAATGCCTGTATAGCCTCTGTGTACTGTCTCTTTAAGAGCTGCTTGGATTGCAGTTATAAGTAATCCGAGAGGGAGCTCTGTTGAAAGATGTAACTATTTGCTGAAAATCATTTAGAGTGTCAATGATAATGTAGTTTGTCTAACCTGCCTTCTTTGCAGCAAGGACTATCTTGTTTATCCCCACCATTTGGCCTGGGACTGTGAACTGGATCAATCAGTTCTGGTGGGACCTAAATGAAGTCAGACTACAGGAGCTGTCTGAAGTCAAAATCTGTAGGAATTGTAGTTTTGGGCTTTTGGCATTGTTTTGCAACTGAAGGGGGAGCTCTTGCTTTGACTGACAGCTGAATCAGCCAACCGAACCTTTTGGATCTGAGGGAACTCCCCAAGTTGCCTGCTGTTTAAGGAAGATCTAAGTTGGGAGCTGAAGAAGCAAGATGCTTGAGACAGTCTCTGTGGAAAGGCATGAGATTTGGCCTGCATGTCTGCCTGCTGCCCTGAGAGGGGAAAGAGAATTGTTTTCGGACTGAATCTGAGTTGTATGACTAAAGTAAGCTGCTGAAGTGGGCCAGGCTCAACCTGAAGAAGACCGAAGATTTTGCTGAATGTGATCGGTCTGTCAAGAGTTGCAGCTACCATAAGCTCCCGGTGTGTGCAGAGACTTTGCGACTGTGACCGGGGAGCATTTTGCCTGGTACAGTAGAATTCCCTTACATGTAAATGTGCTGTGAGCTGCAGTGGGTCGTGAGTTAGTTCCCCACTGTGTGAACTGTGTTCTGCTTGCTGAAAGCTGTATTCAGCCCAAAACAGACTGCATCCGAATTTGTCTCCATGCGGTCTGGGCCTTGCCAGACTGGCCCAGCCACACTACCCACTGCACAGAGAAGCCATCGACAAGAGACCTGCCTAGGGATCAGCCCCCTGCTCCACGCTTGAACAGGAATGATGCCTCGGTGACTCGTGTGGGCCCTGCTTCTCCTAGCATTCCAGATCAACCACCTGTAGTCTCGATTTTCATCCAGCCTGTGTCCAGTCTTGGGTATCGTGAGTAAATACCAGGGTAGCTCCCTGCAACAACAGCTTAATCTGAGTGTGTCATCTGATTGTCTTGTTGTTTCTTTTCCTTTATGAACTGAGCCCTCTGGCTCCGGATTACAAATAGTGTGTACTGTGCATGTTGTGTTTTCCATCACAGGGCCCCAACCAGCTGCAACACCGGCCAACCCGGCAACGGTCCTGGCTAGCCCATCTCTTCTCCACCTGGGTACCAGAGGTGTGACTGTGTGGGTGACTCAAAGTGCATGCATAACTGCTTGATTGATATAAACTTTAAGCTAATTAACCTGATTTCACCCCTGCCTTGTTCAAGTCCCCTGAATAAATCAGATCTAAGTTTTTTGGCATGTAATCTAACTGTGGTTCCAGTTTGTGCTCAAAGTACTGTACTGTTGCTATTTGCTGTACATAACCTTGTTTTACAGGGGTTCCCCAGGGTTGAGCCAGAGGAACCAGCCCTGATGGTAAGTGCAAACAGTGTGGGTACTTGTGTGGTGTACCACGGGTATTGTGAAAGTGATTACTGTATAGTGTTCAGGCCACTAGAGGGGAAAGAGGGGGGTTACAGTGTCCTGGAGGGCTGTGCCCAGGTTAGCTTGACCACTACCAACCCTGACCTCTGGGTGGAGGCACCCTTTTCAGAACTCAGGCCCCTTAACCTGCTACTAGCCAAGCAGGCAGGGGTAGTAGCCCCTGGGGATAGCGCCACCTAGGGGTTACACTGGATTTCTGGATCAGAACTGGGGACATTTATTATTGAATGGGGATGCAAAATGGTTCACATCTGGGGTTCCCCACTCAAACAGTGACTGCACAACACCGGGTGCTAATGACCACCCATGAGGATCTGCTTCTGTTTGGCTGACCTCATCCACCAGAACATTCTGGGCTCCTGGTAATTATACTGCCTGGATCAGAACACCCTGCCCTAGACATGATTCCCACACTCTCATCACATCTCTGCAGATAGGGTGTCACAAACCCACACCTGGGGGCCAGGTCCACTGAGCTCACAGCGCCCACCCCTAAGTGCAATCTGTGACAGAGGGAAACAGGAATACTCTCCGAGTGTCCTTCTAGAGTACTCGCTGAGTTCACTACTGAATATCCACCACAAGGTCCCACAGCTCCTTCTATATTCTGGGTCAGGGCAACATACAGTCTCAAGCCTTTAGCCAGGTGAGAACTCTCCTCAATTGCTGTACTGGGGAAGGGGGACAGACCAAGGCGTTACGAGCGCTCCGTGATCTGCCCTCGCAAACCTGATTGTGTCTTCTCCTAGCTGGTGTGCAGCACCTACTTCCCCTTACAGACTCCTCCTAAGACCTGTATATTCTCCCCTACTTTAGGCACCCAGAGCCCCTTTCAGGATCCCTTGTCTTTGGTAGTGAATGGTAACACCTTGCACTAACCAGGCTGCTCTCAGAACTGAATAAGCCTTTTACCTTACACACACAAAATCACTCACAGGCAGTTTTAAAAGCAAAATGCTTTTACTACTTCTAAATGATTATCATATAAACTTACAAACAAAAGATTCAGAAATGTGGTTACAGAATAACAAAAATAAAGGTGGAAATATACTGTACATGCAAAAGCGCACTGTAAAAATGTTAACTATTTTCTACCTTGTTCTTGGGAAAATCAGATCCAGAAAACAAAAGAAGCTGGCAAAAGTTTCAGTCCTTCTTAGCATTCACCAGTTCTGAGTCTGTCTCTGTGGCAGTCTTGCTTCTCTTGTGTGTCAGAAGAGTGTCCAAAATGCATTGCCATGACTGCTTGGAGGGACTATTTATAGGCCTGGCCCCTCCACTCTGGATACCTGGTGGCTTTCTCTTTTTAGGCCATCACGGGTCTCTCTTGCTCTTTCCCAGGTTTTAAATAAACCATATTATTTATTAGATTCCTCTTACAGTTCCAATATTTTGCCATCTAACCAAATGTACATATAAGATGACAGTTTCCTAGAAGCTAAAGCACTTTTCCTTTTAAGTGTAAAGTTCACGACAGGCAAGGGCTTCCCCATCTCCGAGATTTTTTTTACCTGGGGCAGATGTTCAAACTTTGCTGCAGGGCTAAATTAGCATTGCTCGGCATGCTAAATTAGCCCGGAACCAATAGCCCGCTATACAAAAGGACAGCCCGGTGCTAAAACTGCTGAATGTAGTGTGCTAAGGAAGTCAGGCAAACTGGGCTGGGAGTGCAGAACAAAAATAGCCCGGGAAATAAGACAGCTCTGAATATAGCAACCAGGAAGTGAAAACCACAACTGCAGCCCAGTGCACAGCGACGTGAATGAAGGTAGAGGTGAACCATGTGTACTAGCAAAGGAGTGGATTCAGTGAAGCTGCAAGCACCAGCACATATGAAATTTTGCTGAAATGTACCATGTTTCTGAAAAGTTTCCCCGGCGCAAACGTTTGCCCAGGGTAAAAACTTACTATATTCAAAAGTGACCTGCAAATGAGTCTACTTAGGCAGTCTGTGGGCAAACATCCAGATTAGCATCTCATTATGGCCTGCAGTTTGCCCAGAGCTATTGCAGGGTCCCACAGCTCCACCTGTAGGTCAGTCTGGAAGTGCATGGTGGTAGCAGCAGGCTGCAGTTATACAGAACTGTAAGAATACTGTGCTCTGAAGACTACACAGCACAGGCACAGGTGGTGGTGGTGGTGCTGCATGCAATTGTCAAACTGTAGTTCCTGCTACAGTGCACAGCGAGACTCTACAGTAGCAAGGGGCCAGTAGTGTGAGGGACACAGCAATGCCTATGGTGTGTGGGTATCACTGACTGCTGCACATTACACAGTGACAGGCCTATCTTGCAGGTGTGTACTGACAGTGGACATTACGGTTATGCTGTTGTGCGACCCACAGATGCTGCACCACTGGCATGGGATACTCACAGTAACATATGCATAGCTGACTATGTGTGCTGTGGTGTTTGTACAGATGTGCAGTATGTTGCCAGGGGAGGCACATATCATCAGACAGGCACACTGGTGTTCGGGTATTCCCTACGATTCCTGGACGATTTGCACTGCGTGGATTGTCCCAGCCTTGTGGCAGCACCCAGTATGTGGTGCAGACTGGCCACCTGTACACCCTCCCCTCAACACCCTCCATGCCCCCAGTGCTGCATGTGTGTGCTGGATTCTGTTGGTGTCCACTGAAAGGTGGTCTGCAGGTGAGTGCTGTATGAACACACTGCCATGGTGTCCACTGGGTGCAGTCACCCCTTAATGCCTGGCATGGCTGGGACCAGTGGCAGATGATGGCAACATGGGAGGTGTAATCCATGTGTAGCATGTTTCTTTCATGTCTGGTTTCTTTCTATGTTTAATATATACTGGTTATGATTAATATCGACCACTGGCAGACCTAAAACTCCATTAATCATACTTGCAAGTAGGATTAATGATATAGGCAGAAGCAATATGGAATTAATACAGCAATGTTATTTTTTTTTTACTTCATTTTATTTATTTAGGTCATGTTCCAAGGCACTTATTGGAGTTTCAAAAGCCTTTACACATAGCTACATATTACATAAAACCCAGAGATTACAATATGGTAGTATTGCAGTGTAACATTTTTAACTATTCTCATTAAAATATGTTTATACATGATTGCCTAGCATACCAAACAAGCCTTATATATTTGGAAACTAGACATTATACAAACTAAAGCAGGTTAAATTAACCATAGAAGACAGACATTAGGCACAAAAAGACTGAATGAGGTTCAATATTTGCTTAAGAATTACTGGTAAATTTACTTACTTTTCCTAACCAGACCTTAACCAGGAAGGGCTTCCAGGGGGCTAAATCCTAAAAGATAAGTAAATAGCCACCCATCAAGTTCAGGTTCTAAATCGGTTCTTGATACAGTATCCACCTAGTGCAACGTGTAGTAAAGATTTCCATCTTATTATTTAGAGCATATGACATCTATTCATTATGTTGTATATTCTGGATTATAGATTTCTACTCTCCTGTTGTGGGGGGATTTATTCTGGAGCCATTTTTTAGTGATTGCTTTATACACTGCCCCCAATAATAAAGCCCATAAATAGAGAGCGTGTTTATCTGTCATTCCTTCCGGGGCAATGCCTAATATTAGGTTAATCTCTGATATGGGATTACAGCTGTCAAATATATTTTTAATATGATCTGAAATCTCTTTCCAGAAATTACCCAATGTGGAGCAATCATAAAACACATGTTTATAAGTGGCTTGTTTTCCCCACATAGCCTCCAACATTTTTCGGATTGTCCCGGGTTTCTTCGGGGCTACAGTTATAGGCACGAGGAAGAATCTTGCCCTTACTTTCCATATGAATTCTCTCCACAATGGGAAAGAGGTGGTAGACCATGTACCTCTCCATATTTTAGACCAATCAAAAATACTGATGGTTTATTGAAATTCTTTTTCCCAGTTTGCTTTGACTGGGTCCATATTATCTTTATGTAACCTGATTAAAAACTGATGAATTACTGAGATAGCTTTCCCCCTGAAGGAGAGGACCATATCTGTACAAATGGGGGTTGGACTTTGTACCCCTGGGGTTCACCTTCTCGTGCTCTTAGTTGAGTGTTTATGTAGTTCCTCATTTGATAAAGGAATATTCTATCCTTCTCCATCCAAGCAAATTTTTGCTGAGCCTCCTCAAAAGTTAAAACCATATCCCCTTTCATAATCTGCCATGGGGCTGTTACAGTAACCCTTTTTTTGTCTGGATACCGCACCAAGAGCCAGCCACCGAGGTGTCGATTTGTTTAAGTATGAACCATTGGTACTTCCAAAAATGATTTAGTATTCGTTTATTACTTATTCCTCTCTGCCAACCTTCCAAAATAGTAGATGTAGCCCTGGACATATTGTCTAGGGTTCGTTTTAGCGGGGGGGGGAATAATACCGCAAGTAGAGGGTGGGGCATTTCTCTTGCAAGGTCCATTTGTTTCCAGGCTGCTTAATATGAATGGGTGTTCCATAATAATGCCAGACGCATCTGAGCCACAGCCCAGTCATCTGGTAGAGAGGGGAATGCCACCCCTCCCATTGACTTGGGGAGAGAGAGCTTCTTAATATTAAGTCGAGGCCTCTTGTGGTTCTATTGAAAAGCTACAAAGGATTTCTGCTATGCTAATATTTCCTTGGGATGGATTACGCAGGAGACACATTGAAACAGGTATAGGAGACGGGGCAGTGCATTCATCTTAAGAGAAATAGTACGGATACAGAAAGAGGTAGGGAGGAGATTCCATCTTCTCATGTCACATTGAAGTGTTTCTACCAGGGGAGTATAATTTAGTTTGAATAGTTGGGATAGATCTCTGGGGGATGTTAATTCCCAGATGCCTTATCGAGGATCCATCCCATTTTATAGGGAACTTTACCCTCAGCAAGGGTGAGGGTTCATAGTTTATTTTTAAAGCTTCAGTCTTATTAATATTCAAGGATTAGCCTGATAGTTGGGAGAAGGTCTGAATCTTCTGGATGACCACTGGCATGGAGCTTTCCGGATTAGTTAAGTACAATAAGAGGTCATCCGCAAAAAATGCTAACTTGTGCTCAGTCTTGGAAAGGGTGATTCCCTGAATTTCTGGGGATTGCCGAAGGAGCTGGGCCAAGGGTTCTATGTAATATGCAAATAGGAGCGGGGACAGGGGACAGCCCTGCCTTGTTCCCCTTTGAAGGGAGATTCGGTCAGTTAAATGACCATTTGCATGGATATAACCCATGGGACTCTTATAGAAGTGAAAAATGGTTTCTATGAACTGGTCTGGGAATCCAAATCGGGCAAGGACCCCTCCCAGAAATCTCCAAGACACCGTATGAAACGCTTTTTCCGCGTCAAATCCCAGTAGAAGAGTTGGTATTTTCTGGGATTGAGAATGTTCCAGTAGGTACACTGTACGCCTTATGTTGTCTTGGGCCTGTCGCCCCAAGATAAATCCACATTGATCCATATGGATTTTGCTGGGGGAAAATGACAGGAAGTCTCCTAGCTAATACTGATGTTAGTATTTTTTAATCCGTATTTAATATGGATATGGGTCTATATGATGCACATAGGGTATGATCCTTGCCCGGCTTCGGAATGACGGAAATTATGGCTTCATTCCATGAGGGGGGACATTCCTCTTTGGAGGAAACATAGCGTACACTCTAGCCAATAAAGGGGTCCAGACTTTAGACAGTGATTTATAAAATTCCCTGGAGTCCGTCGGACCCGGCACTTCCCTGTTTAACTTACCTATTGTTACCATAATCTCTTTCAGTGTAATTGAGAGATCAATTGAGAGCTCTGCTCTATGGATAGGGTGGGGAGACTTAGTGTTTCTAAAAAATTTTTAATTTCCTGATCAGATACAGAGTCTTTTGATGTATAAAGCTGTGAATAGTAGTTAAGAAAAGCCCAGCTATTCCCTGAATTGTGTTATGGAGTTTACCTGTTTGTGGATGTCTAATCCTCAGTATGTCCGACTTGGCCTTCTATATCCCTAATTGGCGTGCTATTAATTTTTAAAGAACGGGGCCCCCATCATAAAACCCATGTCTGAGGTACATTAAATTCTGTTCTATCAAATAGTCCAGTATTTTATTAAGTTCACTTTTCAAGGAGGTTAGTTCCTTAGTTCTAGTTTTTGTCATTTTAACAACCTGTAACTCTTCCAGCATTTTTATCCTGCTTTTCAACAATTTCCTATGTGCTTCCCTGAGTTTTTCCTATTAGCTGATATGCTAATCAGCCTGCATCTTATAACTGCCTTAACCGTGTCCCATAAAGTGGATACCGAGATATCGGGTTTATCATTTAGGTCTAATGTCTGAGTTATTGTTTCCTCTACAGACTTCAAGACCTGGTCGTCCCTTAATAGAGAGAGGTTTAATCTCCAGAACTTTGTTTTCTTTATAGCTTGGGGTGGAACTGGCTAAATATTGGGGCGTGGTCTGATAGTGTATAATCCCCGGACCAGATCTTGGTTATATTTCCAGTTTGTTCTCTAGGAGCTATGAGGAAATCCAGACAGGAGTATACCTCATGGGCTTGGGAATAATAGGTGTGTCTGGGGGTAGAGCCATTCAGATAACCCCAGATATCTAAATAGCCTAATTCCTAAAGTAATTTCTTCACCCTATTTGTGATTTTTTTTCTTCCTCCCCTGCGTAGCTTGGGCAGTATAATTTTCTGTTATATTTAAATTGAGGTTCCCACCACATATTGTTTGCCCCTCCGCCCATTCAGCCAGTTAGGAAAAGATGGAACTATATACCTCAGTCTGAGGTGGGGGGGATGTATATAGATGCAAAAGTTACCAGCCGGCCATCCAAAAGGCCCTTCACCATGGCAAATCTCCCCTCCTTGTCAATTAGTTGATCTTTAATTTCAAATTGTGTCCCACGCTTCACCAATATTATTGTTCCCCTTCTTCTTCCTCCCTTATAGGAAGAGGCCATGACATGAGAGAAACCCAGCCTTTCAAATTGTTTATGTTCTAACTGTGAAAGATGTGTTTCCTGTAGAAGGATAATATTTGCCCCTTTTCTTTCCATACTGTGGATAATTGTACTTCTTTTTATGGGGTTAGTTATACCATGCACATTGTAGGTGCATATAGTATAGGGTTTCCCTTTATTCAATTATTTAATCTGAGTGGTCATCCTGTTTTCCAATTCTCTGGTCTGGTCTCCATCAGGTCGTGCCCACCCCCCACCCCTCATCCAGCTCTGTACTCCAATGAATCTTTCTGTCTGCCTCATATACTCAACAAATAAACAGTTGTTTAACTGGGCCAACATGGCCTAACAGAACGTGTAACAATCGTATAAAAACTTAAACAAGTGCTTCCAAGGTAGGGGCTATTTCCCAGACTAGCCCTTTGTTCTTCCTCTCCTAAGGGAAGAACGCGGAGGAATACTGGTGCTTCCGTTACCGGAAGACCTCCTGCCAAGCACTCGATATTTATTGTGTTCTAAAATTTAGAGGAGATTAAGATATCTCCACTCTCTGGGAGCAGGATGTAGTGTAAGGTCATCCTTGAGCTAAAGACGCTATTTAATCCCACTATGCTCAGACCCAGTCTGACAATTCAGATTTAGGGATGCTCTCCTCACAAAGTTAAGTTACAGAGAGCGGGAGACCCTGTAATAGGGTCATACAATATTATTTTGTGTAGGCTGAACTGTAAGGTAGAAAGAATCAAAAAGAAGACCCCCCCCTCCCCCAGCATAGCCCCATTGCCCCTCTGGCCATTATTCGCTGTGTGATAGAAATAGGTAAGCCCTCTATATTGTTCCCAAACAAGCGGCCTTGCCTGGTCAGTAAATGTATACGTTCTACCTGACTGGGAAATTTTGTTAACTTGAGTCTGATCTGTACTTGCTTGTACTGAAACTGACGCAACTTCTCTGATAATACAGGAACAAACCCTTGTCAACTTGGAAGGAAATACAAACTGTGTAGGGTTGCTTGCAATTATTAGTTGTTTCACACTGTATTAATTAACCCGGCCCTCTAAGCTCAAATTCATCTCAGTTGCTGCCATGGCCTACATACATATATATACATATATACACATATACACACACATACAATATATATATACATATATATACACACATACACATATACACACATATATATACACACATACACATATACACACACACATATATACACACACACACATATACACACACACATATATATACACACATACATATATACACATATATACATACATATATATATATATATATATATATATATATATATATATACTACACACACACACACACACACACACACACACACACACACACACACACACACATATATATATATACATACATACACACACACACATATACAAAAGAGATTAATCAGAGGAAGTTGAAAAGCATAGTAGTGCTCAAGTTAAACTTTGCCCATTTTCTTCACAGCATCCCCCAAGTCCTCTGTTTGAAAATTCATAGAGTCAGACAGTAAATGGGGATTTATCTCTCGTAAAGTCGCTTCTATCAGCAGCGCGGCACAGAGGGAGTCACTTCAGGGCTCACTGCCCATTCAACACAGAGTCAGATGCGTTACATCCAGATCAGATTGATTTTTCAGTCATGTTTCCTTGCTTCTCAATGATGGATTGCAGTCTGCAAACTGCCTCACCGTGCAGCCATATTTTGGTTCCCATCTTCTTCCTGCTTGTTGTGCTCTGCCAAATGGAGTCGCTCTTCCTGCTGTTTTGGTTCCAGTTCTCAATTATCTGGATTTTTCTGTCTCTCAGGGCCTCTCTCGCCTCCTCCACCGTGGCATATTGCTTCTTGCCGTCCTCCCAAAAAATCTGGAGTCTAGCTGGGTAGAGGGTGTGAAACCAAATTGCTTTCTCTCTCAAAGATCTCAAAATTGGTAAATATTTTAGCCTCTGTTGCTGGACCTCCTGAGGGTAATCGTGATCCACAAATAGTCTACTGGACAGGTATTTAATTTCTTTCTTGGCCCATGCTCGTCTCAAAATTTCTTCTTTAATCACTGAAAGAGCTTAAGTTGAACACTATAGATCGCGGTCTAGCCGCGGGATCTGTTGACTTGTTTTACAGTGATCTGTGAGCTCTTTCCACATAGAAGGAGAATGTAGCAGGCAGTTCCAGTACATCTTTAAGCAGGTTTTCAATAAAGGGAGCCATGGGAGTCGTTTCCATTCCCTCAGGGAGCCCGTACAAGCGGAGATTATCTCTGTGAGAACGCCCTTCCAAGTCCAAGCATTTGGCTTTCAACTCCTCGGTTTGATGGACCAGGGCCTGCATTATTTCGGCAAGTTGAGTGGTTGATTCTTCGCTCTGAGCTACTCATTCCTCAATCGTGCTTATTCGAGATTCAAGTGTGGTTAATTGCTTTCTCACTGCTTTAAACTCCTGCTTATTCTCAGATCTTGACTCTCGTATTTCGTTTAGTAGACTTTCAAATCTCATTCGGGAAAGTTGTTCAGATTCCTCATCCGTGTCATAGCCAGTCGTGTGGGAGCTCGCCGGGGAGATAGACCTGCTGGGGGCATCCTGTAATCGAGTGCCATCCATGTTTCTACCTTAAGTTTTCTCTCTGTTTCTGCCTCTGTAATTCTCAGATTGCTTCCTCCTGCGTTTCTGGACATTTTATTTATTTATTTATTTATTTATTGAATTTTGATGACCGGGTAGGCCCACTGGGCCCCGGAGGTCCCTTTTTCAGGGGCGACCCGGGTGAATCAACAACATTACAGGTAACGGATCAGTACAGTCATGTGATTGTAAAGTATAACAGTAAGAAATACATAGGTATACAGGCGGCAGGTAGTGTACAACATGCAGGCAGTACGGACATAGAGGTTACACATAATGAGACCGTTATTCATCCCAGGTTAGTGAATTAGGTTGAAGTGCTCTGGTAGACAAGCAGAAGCTAAAGACCTGGGGTTAGCTTCGTTGTGGGCATATTGGAAGGGGGATGAGAGGGACAAAGTGCACCCCGTCTTAGGGGGAGGTCCGTTATGCTTCCAGTAGGCTATGCAAGGTCGGGTCTGATGAGCTACCCGGATGGCTGTACGTGGTCAAGTCCTGTAACAAAGACATGTGCTCCTGATGAGCAAGTGATCCTTGAGCTTTGTCCGGAAGCTGGTGACGGACCCAGCCTCCCGTACCTCCAAGGGGAGGTTGTTCCAGGTGGAAGGGGCGGTGTATGCAAAGGACCTGGACCCGGCTTTTGTCCTGGTCTTGGGAACCACGAGGAGAGTTTGGCCTGATGAGCGCAGGCACCGTGGGTTGGGTTTCACCCTGACGAGACCATTCAGGCTGGGGAGGTGTGAGACCCAGTAGCAGATAAGGCAGAGGGTTGAGTAGGAGGCGAGCTTCCAGAGGCGGCCACCTGAGCCTAGATTGGGCCTCGCAGTGGTGAGTCCTCGGGTGTGACATAGTGGCAAGCGGACTATTTTGTTGTACAAGGTCTGTAGCCTCCCTAACTCCGTCACGGCCACGCCCTGGAGAATCGAGGCCACGTGGGTGAAGCTTTGGGAGGAATGCGCTTGGCAATGGCTACCTAGCTTCAGGGATAATCTGGTCCTTCAGTCTATAAAAGGATTCCAAGTTTCCCATGGATGGCTTTGGTGATTTGGTCTACGTGATTTTTAGTGTGAAGCCTTGGTCCAGGGTAAGTCCAAGGTATTTGGTAGAGGAGACCACCTCAAGTTTTGTACCCCCCCTGGACTGGAGTTGTAGAAGATGTGCCCTCTCAGATCCCAGGGATCTAGGACCAAAGAGCATTACCTTTGTTTTGTTGGTGTTTAGAACCATTTTGTTCAGCGTGAGCCAGTCCTCCAGCTGAAGGATGTCTTCTTGGAGGGCTGTCTCCAACTCGGGTAAAGTAGGGGAAGCTCTGTAAATGACCGCATCATCCGCGTACTGGATAACGCTACTGCTCCCGCAGTGTGTGTGCAGATCATTTATGAACAGTGTAAAGAGAAGGGGGCCGAGGATTGACCCTTGAGGTACCCCTTCTTTGAGTGGAGCTAGCTTGGAGACTTTATCCTCCCACTTGACCCTCTGAGTGCGTCCAGAGAGATAACTCTTGAACCATCCCAGTGAATGAGAGTCAAGGCCAAGTGAGTGCATTTTTTGTAGTAGGAGGTTGTGGTTTACCAAGTCGAATGCCTTAGATAGGTCAATAAAGACCGCCCCTGTGCTGACCCCTGCGTCATTATTGCTCAGGACATCGGCTGAGAGTTTAGTTAGCGCAGTATCCGTCCCATGCTTGGCTCTGAAGCCATGCTGTGATGGTGAGATTACCCGGTGGATTTCTAGGTATTCTCGGAGTTGGGGTAGACTAGCTTCTCCTGGTTGATTTGGTGGTTTGTGGAGGTAGGAATTGGCAGACTGCGTGAGGAGAGTTTAGTCCTAAGCTCATAGCTGCTCGTGGCGTCACGGAAGTCTACAGCAATGTTATTTGAACATAATAGAAAGAATTCAGGCTAAAGGAGCAGAGCTTATAATTTCAGGGATTTTGCCTGTTTATGAGCCAAATGCTTATAAAAATGGGGCCATTAATCAAGTGAACAAATGGTTACGTTCTCTTTGTATAAACAAAGATATTGGGTTTATGGACAATGTTAGTGCATTTAAAAACCAAGTTGCTTATAAGCATGATGGACTGCACCTAAACAAAATAGGGTCAAGAATGCTGGGCATTAAAATAAACAAAGTAATAAGTTTCCATTTAAACTGGGAGGTACGGAGCAGAAATTATCAGACATGAGGGCAACATATGGTCTTAGTACATCAGGGGTTGACTTGGCACCAAGTGAGAATGAAAAAAAGGGTTGCAACATGGTTTTATTAAATGCAAGGAGTTTGAGGAATAAATTTAATGAATTCCAATACGTTATTGGTCAATAATATTGATATAGCCCTGGTGACAAACATGGTGGGAGGCCACAGATACCTGGGAGAGGAAAATCATAGGGTATAAGCTTTATTATAGAACCAGATCTCAAAGAAAAGGTGGAGGGGTTGCTATATATATAGATATAGATATACACATACACATACACATACACATACACATACACATACACATACACATACACATACACATTAGGGAAACCATAAAGTGTGAGCAGGAAAATATTCAAATAGACAATACAGAAATGCTTTGGGTCAAATTAATTCATAAAACTTATGCTAAAACAAGGATAGGATTAGTATATAGACCCCATCTATGACCAAACATGAGGATGATCTCCTCATGGATTATATCTCTAACTTAAACCCAGCAGATGACCTACTCCTGACAAGAGACTTTAATATGCCTGGAATAAATTGGACGAGTCACAGTGCAAATACCATTTCAGAAAAAAAATTCCTTGAAGCAGTACATCAGAATGGATTAGAACAAAAAGTTATGAGTGCAACTAGAGGTCAGAATATACTAGATTTAGTCCTAACAAATATGGGGGATAAAATTAATAAAGTAAGAATTGGTAGTCCGGTGGGGAACAGCAATCATAGTACTATGTTTTTTTAGGATGAAAGGTGAACTAAGTGTTGAAAACAATAAAGGTATTACTCAAAAGATAATTTTAAAAAAGAACATTTTTTAGGTATAAATGAAGCAATAGCTGCCTGGGATTGGGAAAACTGCATTCGCTGGCCAACAGTTAATCAAATAAATGAAACCCTGGTTACAAAAATTAATTCTGAAGTGCTGAATTTTATACCCAGGGCAAGCAAATATGGTAAAAAAATATATATAGATATATAGATTATATATATATAAAAAGACAAAGAACCTCTGTGTGTAAACACTGAGGCAAGGGTTACCCCAAAGGGCATTTGGCTGGGAAGCCAAGTTTCAAGAAAATACAAAATCACACATGCCCCACAATGCAAAGCATCATGAGCTGCATATGCAAATCACCACAGAATGTTATGCTGGTCCAACTTTAAGCAGAATTGCATGGTGCCAAAAGGCCTCTCACACAGTTTGCAAAGGGTGCTAACAGAAGACATAGACACGTGTTTCATCCTACCAGGACTCATCAGTATGCCTCGTCTGTTTGACACCCCAGTGGAATGGACCAGCTACCCCTAAGGCAGTGTGCCTGGGATGTATTGTGGTGAACCCATTAAAATAAAAAAAACTATTTAAAAGACAAAGAACCTCTGTGTGTAAACACTGAGGCAAGGGTTACCCCAAAGGGCATTTGGCTGGGAAGCCAAGTTTCAAGAAAATACAAAATCACACATGCCCCACAATGCAAAGCATCATGAGCTGCATATGCAAATCACCACAGAATGTTATGCTGGTCCAACTTTAAGCAGAATTGCATGGTGCCAAAAGGCCTCTCACACAGTTTGCAAAGGGTGCTAACAGAAGACATAGACACGTGTTTCATCCTACCAGGACTCATCAGTATGCCTCGTCTGTTTGACACCCCAGTGGAATGGACCAGCTACCCCTAAGGCAGTGTGCCTGGGATGTATTGTGGTGAACCCATTAAAATAAAAAAAACTATTTAAAAGACAAAGAACCTCTGTGTGTAAACACTGAGGCAAGGGTTACCCCAAAGGGCATTTGGCTGGGAAGCCAAGTTTCAAGAAAATACAAAATCACACATGCCCCACAATGCAAAGCATCATGAGCTGCATATGCAAATCACCACAGAATGTTATGCTGGTCCAACTTTTTGAAAATAAACATACATACACACATACATACATACATACATACATACATACATACATACATACATACACACACCACTAAAAAGGGATGGTTTAATTCAAAGTTACAAAAAATGATTAAAGAAAAAAACAAGATTTTTAAAAGAATAAGTAAAAATGATTATGAGGGTTGGACCTTTTATAGGAGCAAAGTAAGACAAATAAAGAAAATTAAAAAAGGCCAAAGAGAATTATGAAGTTAATTTGGCAACAAGAGTAAAGGACAATAAAAAAGCATTTTTTCTTATATTAATAGTAAAAAAAAAAGGTGGAAAATATTATAGGTCCGTATATTAATGCATCAGGTGAGAGAGTGAATGATACTAAAGAATTAGCAGATATTCAGAATTCATATTTCTGTTCAGTATTCAATAAAAGTGATGTTTCAGATGCCATGAATATAATAAAAGTAAAGGTGGGCCAGGTGAAATTAGAGCCTGATGAAGTATTTAATAGAATGCAAAACATTAATATAAATAAATCTCAGGGACCAGATGAATTACACTCTAGAGTTCTAAGGGAATTGACAACTAGTCTGGCTCCTCCATTAACTTATTTGTTTCAGAAATCCTTGGATGAGGGAGAGGTAGCTCAGGCATGGAAGAAAGCAATAGTGGTTCCCCTACTTAAGAAAGGCCCTTCGTCTAGACCTGAAAATTTTAGACCAGTAAGTCTGACGTCAATAGTAGGGAAATTATTTGAGGGAATATTAAAAGATTTGATTCTAACACACTTAAGTATGCATAATAGACCCAACCCAACATGGGTTTACAAAAACTAGGTCACGTCAAACAAATATGCTTACCTTCTATGAAGCAACTAATAAGGCATTAGACATACAGAATGCAGTGGATATTATATTTTGGATTTTTCTAAGGCTTTTGATAAACTACCTCACAAAGAACTTATACAAGTATCAACTAGTATTCATTTACCCAAGAATATAGTTAACTGGTGGAGAATTGGTTGCAAAATAGAAGGCAGAGGGTTTCAATTAAGGATGTACTATCTGAATGGAAGGATGTGACTAGTGGAGTCCCACAGAGGTCAGTGTTTGGGCCCTTGTTTATTTAATATTTACGTAACATCAATAAAGCAGAATTTCCCTAACATTTGGTTGAGTAAATTTTGCAGACGATTGTAGGATTGGAGGTATTGTGAATAACCTGGAGAATCAAGTTAATGTTCAAAAGGCCTTAGACACATTGTTTCATTGGACAGTCCAGCATAAGTTAGAACTTAAAACAAATGCGCAGTGATGCACTTAGGCAATAACAACAATAACTGTAAATACAAGCTGGGCAATGTGTCATTACAACAAACTAAAATGGAAAGAGATCTGGGGGTACAGGTAACCAATGATTTGCAGTTCGATACGCATTATACTACTGTTGTAAGGAAAGCAAACCAGGTTTTAAATTGTATTCTAAGACATATTGGAAGTAGGGAAAGCAAAGTGCTTTTGCCCCTGTATACTGCATTGGTTCGTCCACATCTTGAATACTGTGCACAGGTTTGGTCTCCCTATAAGAAAGCGGATATCAAAAGAGTGGAGGGGGTACAAAGAAGGCTGACTAAAAGGACTAATGGAATGTGTCATAGATCATATCAAAATAGGCTTCAAGATCTAGGGTTATATACCTTGCAGTACTGAAGGTTGAGGGGAGATATGTGCATGATATTCAGAGCACTAAAAGATGAGTAATTTAAATAAGATATAGGGCTAAGGGAAAGGAAGTATTATTTGTATGAGCCCAGAGGCCATAGACTGCAATTGGAATTGGATAAATGGAACAGCTACGGCATAAAAAATGGTTTAGCCACAGAGGTGTTCAGCTATGGAATTCCCTCCCAGTGGCAGTTGTAATGAGTAAAATAATGGACTCATTTAAAAAAGAATTAGATAACTTTCATAGAAATAAATATAAATTGATGTAAAGTTTATTGGCAAGCACCAAGGACGCAAGTCTATGTAGCTTGAATTACCTATGAAACCTATGAAACTTGTGAATTACTGAGTTCCATGAACCATGGTTCTCTGTCGCGCAAAGTCACAAAGTTGCGCAAAGCTGGTCTGCCCAGATTTAAGACCACCTTTTCCTGGGCGGTAATTTGCACCACGCAATGTGTCCTGCTAAGTTGTACAAAAACACTTTGTGTGGCGCTAGTGCACTGAATATAGCACTGCGCCTGTATTCATGTACATGCCCCCTCTCTTGGCCCCTTGCATACATTATACTTTTGCCCGGCGCTAATGCAGTTTGCCTGCGCTATTTTACCTTTTGAATAAAGGGGACCCACGCAAACCTGGAGCAAACAATTTGCACCCAGCACAAAATTTTGAATATCTGGCCAGTGTTTCCTTTTAATTAACTAACCAGGGACTTCCATCCCTTTGAAAATGACGCTTGATTTCCTGGCTAATCAGCTTGTTCTCAGTTCACAGAGGAATGTCAAATATTTTGCAAGACATTATCTCTTTCCTGTGACCTTTCAGTAACACCGGGCATTCTTTTGGCCTGTTTGGAATTTTGAAACATAACCAAGTTCCTCTGCATGTAACCATTTTAAAGCATAAACAAAAAAAAAAATATACAAAAAAAATATTGTCTGCAATATTACAGCATCTGGCAAACTCACCACAAGAGTAAGCGTGTGCTCCCCCTTGCTTGATGATGGCACATGGTCAAAACGCCAACTGCGGAACAGCGTGGTCAAAAACCACGCAAGCAAAGCAGCAAAACACAAGGTAGCACATCAGAAAAATGCAGAGCGCTACAAATAAAGAAAATGTACTGGGATTGACTGTCTGCAGCGGACTCTGCCACCCACACCTTACAAACTAAATATAACCGTCCTCGGGGGCGGAGGAGGAACTTCGGGGATGGCTGAACTCAGGAGGAAAAAAAACCAACACGTGGGACTGGGAATCGAATCTGATCCACGGACGTTCGCCGACCTTCACTGCTTGTGGCCCTAGCCTCTGCACCATGGTAGCAGCTGGAACACACAGGGGAGCGTTTATCCTCTTCATACCGACTAACAATACCTACAGGGATAACGCTAACATATCTGCGCTATACTATCCCTGTAGCTGTATTGTCTTTCACTATTTCTGCCACGTGAATTATACTACGCTATGACTACCGCATGACATATTCACTGGGTACCCTTGTTGATGTAGTACATGACAGACTTGTTGGCCATCTAGTGCAGTACTATCTTCTGGCTGATGAAGACCACAAGGGCTGGCAGGGCACAGAGAACTGCTCACACTTTCAGCACACTGATGTGGAGATAGGACTCTAAAAGGCTCCATACTCCTTGAGTGTGGTGCCCCTGACAATGGGATCCCCATCCCATCAGAGATGCATCCACAGTGAGGGTTACCTGAGGTTCTGGAGGAGAGAAAGGGAGACCCGAAAGAAGGTTGTCCTCCTGTGTCCACCATGTAAAAGACTGAATCAGAGGCTTCGTCATCTCAATGGGGTAAGACTGAGGGTGCAAAGTTGGCAATCACTGTGTGCTGAGCATCCCCTGGATTGACTTCATGTGCAGCCATGCCAGGGTGACCATGAATACTAAGAAGGCTATCAGGCCTAACATGCACAGCAGGAAGTGAGTTTGAACTGATTTGCACTCCACTATGGAAAGTGCAATCCAAAGGATGGCTTTCCCTCTGTCCTCTGGAAGTAAGGCCTTGGCTCTAGTGGTGTCAGAAGGGCCCCTATGAAGAGAAGCTGCTGAGAGGTCTATGTCTTTGACATTTCTAGATTTAGCAGGACCCTCACAGAGATAAGGAACTGAGAGGCCATAGTTACTGCTCGTTCCGTCTCCAACTTGGAAGGACTAGCTAGACACCAGTCTTCTAGACAGGAAAGAGTTGAAATCCAAGTTTTTAAGTGAGTCGCAAGGATGCCAAAGCACTTTGTAAAGACTCGAGGCACCAATGACAGCTTAAAGAGCAGGACTCAAAACTGATAATGCTGACCCAGTACCACAAACTGGAGGAACCTGTGGTGGCTGAGGTGGACTAGGATATGCTGGTAAGCACCCTGCATGTCCATGGAAGTTAACCAATCCTGACGCTTGAAGAGTGGTAGCAGAGTTTTTAGAGAGCTCATTTTGAACCTTTCTCATTTCATGAACGTGTTCAAGTTTATGAGATTGTGAATGGGGCGCATTCCCCTGACTTCTTTGGAACAAATTTCCCAGGTTGCACCTGCAAACAAGTTTTCAGCTTAGTGTGTCTCACCTGGTAAAATAATTGGTAAAAAAAAAAAAAAATTGGAAGTAGAAGCCTCTGTTGCACTCCACCTACGGCACTACTTCCACTGCCATGTTACTCAGAAGGTCCACAATCTCCTTTGCCAGAAGGTCCAATATGTGGGCTAACAGAAGGAGTTCTTTTGTGGGCGGATTATTGGGAGGAAGGGGGATTTCTGTAAAATTCACGGAGTATTCATCTCGGATAATCCTAGGCACTCATTTGTCCGTTGTAATGGATTCTCACTGATGGTAAAACTGTGTCAGGTGCCCCCATACCTGGAGAGGAAAGGTCTGTCCTGTGCAGCTGAGGCACAACCACGGCCAGAACTTCAGAGAGTGGCACTTGGCACTTTTGGGGCCTGTACCTTCGACTGCTCTTTCTTTTGTGGCTGGAGAGTCTGGAACTTGATCTGAGCTCCCTTGCCTTGAAAGGATTGCTTATTAAGGTAGAAGCATCAACCTCTCCCCTTTGGGGGTAGGAGGAGGCAGGCCTGGAGGTCTTGATGGCGTTTCAGTTTTCTGGGAGTGTCACGGGTCTCAATTCATAAAGACAGCAGGAACCACTAAATATCATGTAAAACACCCTGAGGTGCTGCTTTATTGCCAGGTTTGTACAGATGGCATTTTCAGATATAAACATTTATCAGGTTACTATAAAAATACAGATGTAACCCCCCTGCAAATGGGGGTTCCCAAAAGACTTCCAGGAGCTTGCTTGAATGCTCCAAGCCTGAATGGTGTTTGGCATTTAAGCCATTTATCAGTGAGTGTTTTTAGAACCTCTGGTACTGTCTCTTTAAGAGCTGTCTGCTTGCAGACATAATTAGTTTGTATGGGGGACTGTGTGTTTCTTTGATTGAGTACCACTCAAGCTGCTGCCAATTCACTTCATTTTGCAGTCACTAGAGTGCAAAGGGAACCTATCTGACAGATGTAACTGTTTGCCAGAAATTATTTAGAGTAATAATGAAATTACAGTTTGTCTAACCTGCTTTCTTTGCAGTCAGAACTTTGTGTCTGCTAGTTCCCCATTCTAGTTTTGAACTGCTGAACTGGACCAATCAGTGTGGGGTAAGCTAGCTCTAAAATGGTGCCTTGGACGAATCAGAACTTGGACTCATAATCTGAGCCAGCCACAAGAGGATTGTATGGGCAGTGACTCTGGGAGATGTAGTTTGAACTTACAGTGCCTTTTGGACCAACAGCAGCAGTCTATTGTGAGTGACAGCCAATCCAGTCAAGAACTGGGAGGAACTCAAAGGAAGTGCCGGTTTTTCAGTTGGAGTGTCAGTTGAGCTTTGGCAGTGAAGAAGAAGGAGCCCTGTGCTTTTCAGTGTGCAGTTTAGTCAAAAACGTGTAAGGCCCAGGTTCCGGTCTGCAGCTTGTTAGGACTGAATCTGTCCTGTGAAAAGAATCAAAGGATCTCTGAAGAGTGAAACCAGGCTCACCCTGTAGAAGACTGGAGGAATTGCTGAAAATTACACTTGGTCTGTCAGGAACTGAATCTGCTGTGTGTTCTCCCGGTATTGTGCAGTAATTGCGATCGGGATACAGATGCAGCCTGGTATAGTGCTTTCTTTTTATATGATGTGTGAAGAGGTTTGTGTACCTCAAGTGAGCCCTACTGACATTGAAGGACCCTATCTTATTTGGAGGTCGTGAGTACTAATTCAGGGTTGCTCCCTGTTGAATTGCCATTAAATCAAAATGGAATTTACTGTACTGCTGACTGTTTAATTCTCCTTTTCTCTGTGTGAAAGGGCCCTACCAGCTGCCACGGGTTTGGACTAGCCACTAGGGCTTGGGTACCCAGGGACAGTAACTGATAGGGATAGGCCTGTGCACAGAGCCATAGAGTAGATTATTAAAGTGATAAGCTAATTAACCTGATTTCCCCTGTCCTTGTTATATCCCCTAAATAAATCAGAGCTGCTTGTTTCAGCAAAGTTATACTGCCTGAGGTATTTGTCTATGTTAAAGTACTGTACTGTGATTGTTGCACTGTATCTCATTTCACAGGAGGTCCCAGTGCGGAACCAGACCTGGGGGTAAGTGTATACTGTGAAGGTAATTCTGATATATTGTGTGGGCCACTAGTGGGAAGAAAGGGGTTGCAGTGTCCCAGAGGGCTGGACACAAGTTAGTTTAACTATTGCAAACCCTGACCTCTGGGTGGAGGCACCGCCATTGGATCCAGGCCCCTCAACCTGTTAGTGGCAAATCAGGCAGGGGTAGTAGCCCCTGGGATAGCGCCATCTAGGGGTTACACAGAGAGTAGGGGCTGGGAGTTTAGCTAGGAGACCTCTCACTAGAACACTGCAGTTGGACCTTATAATGCCCTCTAGAGACCAGGAACTGAACCCATCGCATGGTATGATCACCCTGCCAATACCCCTGGGTTTCTGCAAGTTCCTCTGCAGTCTGAGTATCTGCCCACTCAGGCCTCTGCAGCTTCTCACCAGTCTGAGTCCTCTCCCTTTGGTAAATTCCAAGTGAGCAGCTTCTAGCATCAAGGTAGCCCAAACCTGACCTTTGGAGGTCCAGGGCCAATCCCAGGCCACAGTGATTCCTCCTTGCTTTTAAGCTTTACAGGACTTTCAACCTGAGCTCCACCTTAAGCTTGCCTCACCTTCACCTTTAGGTAACCAGGATCTCAGTACTTCAACACTGCATGTCTCTCTCACGTTTGGCTGCTTCTCTGGCTCCACATTGCTTCTCCCTGAGGTTCCTTTCTGCCTCAGCCCAAAGTAAATCTAATTGTAGATTACCAGAGCATCTCTTATAGAGCTCAGGTATCACATGATTTAATTAGTCATGTTCTATTAAACAATTAAAGGAATACTAAATTTATAATTCACACAACTGCATTATTTTCAAAGAAATATACAGGATACATATATAGGGGCAATTGTTACACAATGCTAAGCCCCTTACAAAAGCATAAACATAACATACAAACAAATATCCTTTTCAGAAATTTCATCCCTTTAAACTAATCACTTTCTGGCAGGACAAGACCCAAGCTTTCCCTATATACTAATGCAATTAAGGGGAAGCCCTTCCCTAAGGGAACATCTTTCTAAAATGGCTGCAGCTACTGAGATAGCAGCAGCAGAAACACAGACCCAGGAGCCTCCGAACTCCCAGCTTCCAGGTACAAACTACCTTTAAAAAGCATAGATTCTTTTAGAGATGAACACAACCTTTAACTGTTATCCTGCATGTACGTTTATAGTTTATATACATCTCTTGTTCTAAAGCTATCAAATGCTTCCTTATATCATGTTTTGTTGCACAGAAATAGTCTCAACTGTTTCCCAAAATCAGCAGTAGCCTGTAAACTACAAACTATTTAGCACAGGTGTATTTGCCTAGATTTACTGATCAGCACTTTGTTACACTTGTACTTGTGAGGCATCCTCCCATTATATAGGCAAACTGCCATGCTCAGTGTTTCTACAGCAAGGGAACTTTTATTCATTTATTAGCTGGCAGATTACACCTTGGGCAGATTCTTTTACTCTTATTTAAAAGCAAACCCCTCACGTAATGCTTCTTATGATGATGTCTATATACCAGCATGCCACATTCTTTGGGGGAGGGGGATTATAGAACACAAACTAAATTGAAGACTACACTGATAGTGGCCATTAGCAAGGCTCAAAGATAAACAAAATATAAAGTACAACAGACTTACAATACATAGAGGAAGGAAAAGGTAACTACAACTTTATTTTACTTCCAGGGACTACTACATGCTATACATATCCCTAATTTGGCATCATGGGGTAAACTTTGTTGAAGCTGAGCTGCTTTATCCATCACTGCAGTTTTCCAACTGGGGTAGGGTCACCCACCCTATCACAGGGAGGCCTCAAGAAACTGTTCTACCTGCTGCCCAAACAGGTTAGAACCATCAAATGGAACATTCATAACCTGTTGTTGGACATCATTAAAGAAGCCAGATGTCCGAAGCCAGGAGTGCCTTCTGATACAGATTCCTTCTGCAGCAGAGCATGAATCAGTGTCAAAGGCATCCACAGCCGCCTTGAGTTGATGACTGTTAAACTCAGTGCCATGAGTGACAGTCTGAAGACTCTTCTGCCTGGTCTCGGATTCAGGCAAGAACTCTGCTACAGACTTAAGAGATGTCCAAAGGACATACTTATACTTAGAAAAATGCACCTAGTAGCAGACTGTCCTCATGCTAAGCATAGAAGCAGTGAAACCCCTTTTTCCCCATAGTGTCTATTTTGCATGATTCCTTATTAATAGTGTGCAGTTTACCACCTGAGGAAGAACAGTCTTGTCATTCTCAGCTAAAATGACAATCTTGTCAGCAATAGGTTGAGAAGTAAGAATGGGCCTGTCCTTGGGGGCAGTGTACTTACAGTCTATCTGCTGACAGACAGAGGGGGATAGATGCAGTCCTATTCCATACTGCCTCTGAAAGAGATGTAAACGCAGGGAGAATAGGAGGTATGAGACTGACCACATGGCAGAAACGTTGAGCCAATCCAGATGGAGACACTTACCTGGGTCAGTAGCTGAAGGCTCAAAAGCACGCACAGCATACATGTTATGGAGAACAGCCTTAAAAAAGAGGTCCTCCTGCGGAACAGGAAAAGGACCCAGATTTGAAGTGCCCAGGCTATAAAAAGAGGAATTGTCGTTGCCCTCAGAAATGATGAGTTCCTCCCCAGGGAGAGGGTCTGGAAGAGGCGTGGACTGTAGCTTTCCTAACACAGGGCAAGGAGTAGCCAACACCAGCAACATAGACACAGGCAGAAGAGGAGCCAGCGCCGGAGGTGGCGCCACAGGCAGAACTGGGTCCGACACGGAGGGCCCTCTCAGTGCCTGGGGTGGTGCCAAGCCAGGCCCTGAGGAACCTCAACTCTGCACCGAATCTAGCACAGGTGGTCCAGGTGGCACCAGAGTGACCGACAAAGGTACCAGGGCCAGTCCCAAAACAGTCACACTGAAAGGGAGTATGGCCAGTGAGGCAGGAGACGGCGTGCAGTTGTGACAGGGAGCTCTTGCCACTCTTGAGGATTGATATTTTCTTAAATCTGTTGCAACAGTTCTTCTATTTTCTAGCCTAATCTATTCTTTACAATTTCTAGTCCACAAGGTTGGCCACCTATGGGTACCCCCTTCCCCTTCTTGACTATGCTATAGTGACTTCTTTAATTTTCCTTTTCCCCTCAGGTCCTCATATGGGGAGGTTATTGTTGTGACCTCTGAGCCGATATAAAACAAAAGGCTGTGTTCCTCGTTGTTGGATTTAGTATGCAATGGCACTATATCATAAAATACTTTAATGTATATACCTATAAATGTTGAAAATACCATGGCACTAGGTGTTTTTGATAAAGGTAAAAAGTTACTAGGGGACTGTATGATACAAATTCAGTTAGTAGCGCTATTTAAAATGCATGTAAATTGCTGTAAACGGAACAAGTTTGAAATGTCATGGTGATTTGCATATATCCCATGATGCTTTGAATTATGGAAGTATATGTTGATGTTGTGTTTCTTTGAAACTTGGCTTACTGTCAATATCCTTTGGGTAACCTTGTTTCAGTGCTTCTGCACTGAGGTTCTTAAACCTTTAGCTTGTTTTGTTTTTTGGGAGTCCCCACCACCCCAGCAAACAAGGCCGCATAGGAAGCTACATCTCAACAGATAAGTTAGATCAGAGATCAGTGAATCAGTAAGTGCTGGCTAAGTGTAGAGAAAAGACTTGCATAGTCTGTTGCTGCAAACTGTTGTACTGAAAAAGGGATATGCCATTGCTGAAGGTCATCTGCTGCATTTTGAATAAACATCACACAGAGATTGTGTGTTGAACTTGAAGTTCAGTGTCTGGTCCATCTGTTATCCCATAACCCTTCCACAGCAGTCACCAGCAAGAATCCAGAGGCTGCTGACATAGCCAAATGCTCCACCTGGCTAGAAGGCCCTGGCTGCAGTTCCAATGACCCCAGCCCTGAAGGGCTTGAGGCCGGCTCCGAAAGGAGAAGCAAACAAGCTGGATGCTGCACCCACTGCCCAATAACAGCTGCCCACTGGTAAAACTGCCCTCTAGAGTCCCCACAAGTAGACAGGGAGGGACTCTGAGCCCAAGACCTCAACCTCCTATGAGCAGTCCATTGGTGAAACCAACAGTGCAAGGAAAGGACTTCTGCTCCCAGACACTGTTGACCTCGCAGCAGATCTCATGGAGAGTGACCTCGAAACATAGAAACATAGAATTTGATGGCAGATAAGGACCGCTTGGCCCACCCAGTCTGCCCATTTCCCTACCTACTGGATAAGCTGCAGATCCTAGTTAACCAGCAGCCACTTCTTCCTACCCCACCCCCCAGAATTGCCTTATGACTATCCATGCATGCTTGAATTCCACCACTGATTTTGAGTGTTGCCATTCTTATTCTTCCAATCAGGAACATGCCCACTTCTTTTGTGTTTACGGGAGAGCTGTCCTCCCTCCCATACACAGGACTGCCCATCGTCAGAACCCTCCTCCTAACCGGGAGCCCCACCACTGAAGCAGTCTACCTGAAAAGTCTCGCTACCATTACCATCACAGTCCATGACCGTTGACCATTGTTCGATAGGGCTGAGAGAGCTAAAGAAAGATTTTTAAACTAAACTGGAAGAAAATAACAAAATGTTAAGAGACAGGAACTGAGCACTGTTGTCATACAGATGTGAAGTTCTGGCTCCCAGTGGGCGAGCAATGTCGTCACTGAAGTGCACTCGACGGCAGGAAAAAAGGTACTGAGGCAGTTGAGGGCTGGTGCCTAGGTAAGCTTGTGCCATGAGCTCCCCCTCGCAGCGCCGCGCATGCACACAGCTTACCTCAGCACTAGCTCTCCTGAAAAGTTCTGCCTCCCACAGGGTCCTAGCGTCTCCGGCTCAGAACCCATTCATGCTAATCAATGGCAAATACTGAGTCCTGTAAGATCAGGTTTTCATTAATTTAATAATGCTTTCTTTCTTGCTCTTTATTTTAAATATAATCTATTTTATAATCACAATATCCCACTTCAGGGCATGCATTCTGCTGAATTAATACATTTCATGGGTGTTTAAAGACACCCAGCATCCCAAGACACCTGGTGCATACACAACCTTAGTCCAGATCAAGTCTTATTGTGGGCTATTGCTTATGTATGGGCTTGTCAAGTAGCCCAGACAAGCTGAACCTCTGTCTGCCAGTCTAGCCATCTGCACTTAAACTAAAATAATGTGGACATACAACTTACCTGCATAGTCTTGCATGTTTACATTAGCTCCTGCTTGAATCAATGCAAGAACCAGATCCACGTCGCCTTTCTTTGCAGCTTTATGCAACTGTATCTCTCCAAAACTATTTCTCTTGTTCACAGTTGATCGTGAGATGCAGACTGTGTGTTTTGCAGAAAATGCCATTTTTGGAGATCCTTTATGACCTGCAAAATCATGATCAAACATAATTATTCACAAACTGAAACAATATCATTTTAATTTAAGCAACATTAAGCAATGAATAAATACAGTCTCAAATACAGCCTCAGTATTCATTAATATAGTATACTGCAATATCACACAAACTTCCACAGTAAGAAAACATAAAAATTACAATCTCATTATATTACTCTAGGAATATTAATCACATCTTAATATTGTTACACTGTCGAGCATCCCTTAAAAAAGCGTTTCCAATAATTTCAACATCATCCCTTGCTGCCTTGGCATTAGGATGTGTCCATAAGTTTTGACAATGATCTTCAGCCACACAGTTTGCTATGTAAGTCCTTGTATACAGCAAATTAATCTATGACTATAGTTCAATGGGGTGAGCAACCACTCATGCCCCCTTCCTGAGCTATACAAGCAGCTCCTCCCAGCCTCCTTTTGAAGCACATTTTCTTAGCTGGCGGCCGAAGGCTCTGCCGGTCTGTCTTCTCCCCACCCCACCCCCCTTCAGCACGTCTGTGCTTTCAGCCCTGCTTGGTTTGTGCTGGACTTGTTTTTTTGTCTTCTCCTGCTTTTGGTTAGTATTGCTTTGCCTCTGGCTGCTAGGTGCTTCCTTGTGTGCTTGTTTCCTTCCTGCACCTGTACTTGCTTTGTTTGTTCTTTTTTAGGCTTTCTACTTTTCTAGCACCCTGTGCATACACTGCTTATTTGTGCTTCAGGTTACATTTTGTTGTTTCCTTTACCTGTTGCCCCAAGCCTGATCTCAGGCCCATTTTTCTCACCAGATTTTGCAAGCCCTCAGCTTAGTCAACTGCATTATTACTGTGTGTTTCAGCTCCCACTGCTGTTTTCCTGCCTGCTGTCTTCTATGCTTTCCAGCTTAATTATCTGTACCTGGTCCAAGCTTCACCCTGCCACTCCCTTTGTGCTATGTGTGTTCAACAGTTTTGCTCTTACTTCACTCAGTGCTAGCTCAGTTCATTCAGTATTGGAGTTCAGTGTCCTCTGCTCAGTTTACTCAGTGTTGCTCAGCCATTTCATTTCAGTTTTATTGGTTATACTGGAAAGGCATGTGAGCATTGCTACCTGTTTACACAAGCGTCCAGTTACATACAACAATCATGAGACATGCCATAGGCTAACACATTTAACTTACAGTGAAGGTTAATACAGTGGTACATAAAATCAGGATAATATAGACTAGAGGGCAAACCATGAACTAGCCTTGGTGAATTAACAAATACAAGGAGACATTAAGCATTCAGTGAGGGTTTAACAATAATATAACAGTGGGAAACAAAATGTAAGTGCAATCTAAAACTAGCCTAGGTGGATTAACAATACTGCAAGTGCTAGAAAGAGAGGTAAGCATCAGAGGTAGACAGCCACAGGATGAGTGGAAAAGAGTGCAGAAGGGAGCTAGATTAGGGTGTGAGCAGGTGCAGGTGAGGGAGAAATGTCTCTTGATATTGTGTTTGAAGGCATTTGTGGAGAGACAGAGTTTTAGTTACGGAGCGAGAGAGTTGAAGAGCTTGGGTCCCATAAAGAAAGTAACAGTGAAAGAGAGAGTGGAGGACAGTCTAGTGGTCTTGGTGGTGGTGGCTGTCTGGAAGAGAGAGGTGAGGCAATCAGGGAGCAGTCCACGGAAGAGTTGGAAAAAGAAGGTGGCCATCTTGCAGTTGAGGCGGACCTCAAGGGAGGGCCGACTGCTGAGCTTATAAAGGTCACAGTGGTGTGTGAGTTTAGGGAGACCAGAGGCAAAGTGGATAGCATTGTGGTAGGAGTTTCGAAGTCTGGAGAAATTTCTGATGGCGAGGCAGAGGAGGGAGACAAGTGAACCATAGTCAAAGATAGGAAGGAGGAAGTTGGGATAAGAGGGACTTGGATTCCCTGTTAAGGTATGCTTGGTTCTGGAGGATACGAGGCATTGGTGAGCTTTGACTGGGAGGCTAGTGTGAGCACTGAAATTGAAGTGGCTATCCAGGAGTAAGCCAGGTAATTGAATTCACTGACTCTTTCAATGGAGTTACCAAGGTTGTCATAGAGGGAAATGTCAAAGCCAAGGGGTTTGCGGGGGCTGGCGAAAACCATGAACTTAGTTTTTTTTGAGCTGAGTACAAGACCTTTGGACGTGAACCAAGTATGAAGTCTGCTGAAATCGAATTTGAGTTTGTTAATGACAGCATTGGGGATTTTGTCCTGACAGAAAAGGGCTGCATCATCAGCATACAGAATGAGTTCGGAGGAGATGCAGATGTCAAGCAGGGAGTTAACGACCAGAGAGAAGAGAAGGGGGTCCAGGATGGACCCTTGGGGACACCGTATTTGATGGGGCAGGATTCAGAGAGGACACCACCAATAATGGTGTGATGGGATCTTCCCGTTTGGTAATCCTTGAACCAGAGGAAGACCTCAGGTGAGACTTCATACCTGGTTCACGTCCAAAGGTCTTGTACTCAACTCAAAAAAAACTAAGTTCATGGTGAAATAAGACATGATTGGAGTGGTGCAGTGCAGTGGCTGTGGAGCAGCAGTCTTCCGGGAGATGTTCTGGAGGATGCGGTGTTGTCCCATCTGCAGGCACCTCTCTGGGCTGAGGGAGGAGGTTGCTCATCTCCAGGCTGAGTTGGCCAGGATTTGTGGGACCTCCTCTTCCATCCAGGGACCACCAGTGCCACTGCCGTTGCCTCAGAGGTTGCCAAGAAAGAGGAGCGTTGGACCACAGTGGGCTCAGGGAGGGTGAGGGTGGTGGAACAGAGGCACATCCTCCAGTTGTACTCTCCACATCCCTATGCCATTCTGGAAGTGTGTGTTCCTCTATGGAGGCACCCACAGTGGAGACCAAGGAGGATGCTGGGAACCTCCACAAAGGAGACCCACAGGAGGGTGGCAGGGGACCCTGCAGGGAAGGAACAACTCCTGGTGGGGACTCCATTGTTAGGAAGGTAGAACTGGGCAAGGAAGGGAGAGGGAGGTAAGGTGCCTGCCTGGCACCATGGCTTGAGGGACAGGGAGCGCAATCCTCAGGATTGCCGAGCAGCTGCACAGGGAGGGAGTTGGATATCATTGTCCACCTAGGGACAAATGACCTGGCTAAGAAAGGGATTAGAGAAGTGCAGGAAGAGTTTGTGGAATTGGGAGGGGCCTTGGTCAAGTAGCACGCCGGTAACCTTCTCGGAGGTGCTACCCATCTATGGCACAGGGAGGCTAGGTGTTCCGCACATGGGATTCAATCAGTGGTTGAAAAACTGGTGTGGAGCTCAGGGATTTGGCTTCATTGGGGACTGGGGTCCACCTGGAGTGATGCAAGCCTATACTGGCATGATGGGCTGCATCTGTCTGGGAGGAGACCAGGATCCTAGGTGATAGGTTTAAATGCTTCATTGGCAAGCTTTTCAACTAGCCAATGGGGACTGGAAAGGAGCAGGAAAATCTCAGCCCCAAACAATCACGTAGTAAGTGTGGCAAACACCAACATGGAGGTGTCGATAGGAGAAGGGCAGGGGTAAATGGAGAAAGTGACAAAGGCAAGAAGGACAGGGATGGGGCAAAAGGGGTAAGGCCATCAGGAAATGGAGGGTAATGAGTACCAATGCTCGTAGTCTGGGCAACAAGCTCCTGAGCTGGTGGCCTTAATGGAAGAGGGATGCCTGGATATCGTAGCAGTCACAGAAACATGGTACACAGAGAACCATGACTGGGATGTTAACATACCAGGGTACATAACCTACAGGAGAGACAGGCAGGGGAGAAGAGGGGAGGAGTAGCTCATGTAAAGGAAGGGATAAAGCAACTGAACAAAAGAGTAAACAGGGAGGAGAGGAGGCACTGTGGGTCACCTTGGAGACTGGAAAGGGCACCACAATCCGCACAGGGTTGTGTGACAGACCCCATGTCAGGGGAAGGAATGGACAAGGATATGATGGAAGGCATTCTTAGAATGGCAGAGAAAGGGAGATACTGTTGATGGGAGACCTGAATATGCCAGATGTTAACTGAGCACATTTGCTGCAGCCACATCCAAGAGCAGGGCCATTCTTGACGCCCACAGGTGGCAGGCATTAGACAGCTAGTTTCAACACCCACTGTGAGGGAGCAATCTTAGACCTCGTACTGTCAAACGGGGCAGGGAGAGGATCTCAGATCTAGAAGTGGGTTGCCATCTGGGGACAAGTGACCATCAAACAGTGTGGTTCGTTAAACTCAGCTACAGAGTCAAGCCATACAAAAGTGAAGGTACTGGACTTTGGAGGGCTGACTTTGGCAAGATGGGAGAGTGCCTCAGAAAAGCACTAGCAAACAGGCTAGAAGGAGGTGTGGAGCAACAATGGGGAATTATCAAAACTGCCATCACAGAGGCAACAAGCCTTTGTGTGAAGCAAATAAATAAATTAAAACGAAAGAAAAAGCCACTATGGTTCTCAAGAGAGGTGGCTGTGAAAGTCAGGAAGAAAAAGATAGCATTCCGGAAGTATAAGGAAACACAGAAGGAGCAGGACAGAGAGCTGTACCAGTTAAGGCAGAAAGAAGCAGGGAGGGAAGTCAGAATAGCAAAGGCCCAAACTGAGGAAAAGATAGCCAACTCAGTTAAGAAGGGGGATAAAACCTTTATAGGTACATCAAGGCATGAAAGACACAGGGAGGGATAGTGAGGCTGAATAGAATGAACGGGTGGGTGGGCAGAGGGGACAGTGAAAGCAGGAATACTGAATGAATATTTCTGTTCAGTATTCACAAAAAGAGGAGGGAAGTGCCTAATCCAATTAACAGAAGCACTTTGATAGGGGTTGATCCCAGTCCTTTCACAGAAGAAAGGGTTCTGCAAGAACTCCTAAAACTGAAGGTGGACAAAGCAATGGGTCCTGATGGAATTCACCCCAGAATTCTAAAAGAATTAAGGAAGGAACTAGTGAAACCACTGGCTACTCTTTTAATAAATCATGGGAGGATGGTGTGGTACCCGAGGACTGGAGGAAGGCAGATGTGATTCCCTTCACAAAAGTGGGACCAAGACAGAGGCAGGAAACTACAGACCTGTCAGTCTGACCTCTGTGGTAGGGAAAGTGATGGAGTCACTCTGAAGGAAAGAATAGTTGAGTACCTAGAGGTCAGTGGAGCACAGGATCCAAGGCAGCATGGGTTCACAGCGGAAGGTCATGTCAGACAAATCTACAGATTTCTTTGACTGGGTGACCAAAGTAGTAGACCAGGAGGGCTGTGGACATGGCCTACCTAGACTTTAGCAAGGCATTTGGACACAGTCCCACACAAAAGATTATTAGTCAAATTAACCAGCCTGGGAGTGGGTCCCAGGGTGGTAGCCTGTAAACACTGGCTGGACAACAGGACACAGAAGGTAATTGTAAATGGAGTCCACTCTGAAGAAAGGGCGGTACTAGTGGGCACCGAGAGGTTCAGATTGGGTCCAGTCCTTTTAATGTCTCTCATCAATGACATTGCAGAGGGACTGAAGGAAAAGTATGTCTTTGCAGATGACACAAAGATCTGCAACAGGGTTGATACACAAGGAGGCGGAAAGGATGAAAAGGGACTTGGCAAGGCTGGAGGAATGACGACGATGGCAGCTAGGATTCAATGCAAAAAGTGAAAATAATGCACCTGGGAAACAAGAACCCAGGGGAAGAATACACAATGGTGGGGAGGTAGTAACAACAACAAAACAGGAAAGGGACCTGGGGGTAATCTATATCAGGATGACCTTAAGGTTAGCAAGCAATGTGAGAAGGCAGGGGAGGGCCGGGGTATACTGGGATGTATAGGGAGAGGCATCAGCAGCAGAAAACAGGAAGTTGTTATCCCTCTGTACAGAGCAGTTGGTGAGACCCCATCTGGAATACTTGTCCAGTTCTGAGACCCCATCTCCCAAGGACATAGACAGGATAGAGGCAGTCCAGAGGAGGGCAACTAAATGGTGCAGGGTCTGCAAGAGAAGCCTGATGAGGAGAGACTAAAGGAGCTAATATGTATACCCTTGAGGAAAGAAGGGAGAGGGGACATGATAGAAACTTTCAAGTACCTCAAGGAATCAACAAAGTCCAAGAGGGTAGCATCTTTCAGAAAAGAGACTTGCAGAACAAGGGGACACAATTTAAAGATAGAAGGAGGGCGGTTCAGGGGCAATGTGGAAGTATTATTTCCAGAGAGGGTAGTGGATGCATGGAACAGCCTTCCTGAGGAAGTTGTGGGGTCTAAAACTGTGGGAGAATTCAAGAATGCATGGGACAGACATAAGGCACTTCTTGGGGGGGGCAGGAAGATATAGGCGGTTGGTTAACTAGGATCTGCGGCCTATCCTGTAGGTAGGGAAATGGGCAGACTAGATGGGCCTAGCGGTCCTTATCTGCCGTCAAAGTCTATGTTTCTATGTTTCTAAATGGAGACCAGCCAGGGTATGGAGGAGGACTTCATGATCAACGAGGTTGAAGGCTTTGATGAGGTCTACGAACGCAGCACTGGTGTAGAGGCCTTCATTGTTAGCTTTGTCTATGGAGTGGGTGAACTTGATGAGGGCAGTTTCGGTATTGTGTCGAGCATGGAACCCATGCTGGGCCTCTGTAAGCAGGTTGTATTTGGAGAGGAATTCCATGGCCGTTTTCTCTAAAATTTTGGAGAGAGGGGGGCAAGGAGAGAGACGGGACAGTAGCTGGATACTAGATCCTTGGAACCAGATTACAGAAGAGGTTTAATAATGGTGCACTTCCATGCTTTCGGGAAGGACTCCGTGCAGAGGGAGTGGTTGAGGATGTTAGTGAGAGGGATGGCCAGGGAGTCACAGACAAGATGGAGAACTCTAAAGTCAATGTTGTCGGCTCCCTTGGATGGTCTTGGGTTGTTTGTTCTGATTAACTTGACCACTTCACCAGGGGTTAGGTACCTGAAATGGAACTTAGGGTGGGAGACTGGGAGGGGTGCGGGGGTAAACAGGGAAGGAGTGGACTAGTGGAGCTGGGCTTGCACTGGTCAAGGTCACCAAGTATTTATTGAAAAGGGAGGCTATTTCGCTTGGCTCGGTGGCGGCTGTCCCTTCAGAGGTGAGACAAATACGTTCTTCAGAAATTACCCTATCAATAAGGTCGTTAAGAATGTTCCAGGCCCTCCTAGGATTCCCCTGGACAATATGTTGTTTTTCCAGGATGAAGGAGGATTTAGCAGATCTTGTGGAAGATTTGCACCTGTTCCTGAGGGTTTTGAAGTCTTGGAGGAGTTGGGGCGTTTTGTGTTTTCTGTACAACTTCCAGGCTCAGTCCCTATCCCTCATTAGTTTGCGAAGCTCGGGGTGACCCATTCTTGGCTAGAACCCTTAACCCGTATTTTTTTAAGCAGGATGAAACAATCGCAGAGGGCAAGAAACTTATTGCTAAAGGCTTCAAGCGCTTTGTAGATGTCAGAAATGTTTTCAGTGAAGGACCAGTCTTGGGCTAGAGCGGCTTTGGAAAACTCGGAGGCGTCCAGCTTCTTCAATTGCCTGGTTTGTATGAATCTGTGTTGGCGGGGTGGGGGGGGAAGGTGTTTTTGTGGACTAGCAGCAGAAAACAGCACAGTGGTCACTGACTGAGTCAGGAAGAACTCTGAAGGCGGTGACATGGGAGGGGTGTGAGACCAGGACCCAGTCAATGAGGGACTGAGATACAGTTTTATAGTTGGTTCTGGTAGGGTCAGTGATGAGATGGTGCAGGCCAAGGCCAAGTATGGATTCCTTGGTGGAGTCACAGGGAGGGGACAGCCAGTTTAGGTTGAAATCCCCTAGGATGATCCAATCTCTCCCTTGGAGGAGGGAGGTCTTGATATAGAGGAAAAGGTTGAGATCACAGCGTGAGGAGGAGGGTGGCAGGTACACCACGCTGACTGTGACCATTTTATCTGCTCCAAGGAGGAGGTTAATCGAGATGGTCTTGAGGGAAGGGGAGGAGTGGGGGGTCGGATTTGGTGGCAAGGAGATGATCGGCAACCCAGAGGAGGCAGCCTCCTCAATGCTTCCCCACCCTTTTCTAAAGACTGAGTAACCTTAAGGAGGATTTCACTAGGGGAGATGTCCTCCTTCAGCCAGGTTTCAGTGAGGGCAATGTCATCAAAAGCGTTATCCGTCACCCAGGACTTGATTAAGGTTTTTTTTGCCAAAAGGCTTTGCATGTTAAGGTGAGCAAAAGTGAGCTGTTTAGTGGGTTTGGGGGAGGAGTGAGGGTGAAATCAGTAGAGAGTGGGGGCTGGAATTGAGGTGAACGGAACCTGAGATAAGGAGTAGTAGGATGAGGAGCCTCTATGCCTGCGGCTTGCAAGCAAAGTCAGCTTTGTAGAGTATAGCTTGGTGTAGCGGTGGGTGAAAAAGATATGGCTGTGGTAGGAAGGAGAGAACTCATAGAACTGGCAAAGGCTGATGAAGGGCTCTACCTGGGATGGGCAGGGATGGATCTGGATGCGCAGTGGGGGTGGGGACTAGGAGGTGTGGATGAGGGGAAAGGATAGAAATGAGGGAGGGTGTGAGAAGGATTTGGGGCAAACTGGTGGGGAGGTGGATGGGAGGAGGGGCAGGGTGAGGGAGTTGAGCAGAGAGGGGCAGAGGGAAGAACAAGGAGTGAGAGTAGTAGAGGAAGTGGAACCACTTAGAGCACTCCATGCTGGTGGCCAAAAAGAGGGAAGGTGACATGACAGTAACGAGTGAGGGAATAGGGAAGTAGGGTACAAAGCTGAGTGTGGTAGAAGAAACTATGCCCAGGGGTAGAGCAGTGGTAAGGCACTGTTTGTAGGAGGCTGTTGGAAAGAGCGTGTGATTAAGATAGGGCAGTCAGCAGTATTTGCCAAATCTGAGCACGAGACAGGACTGCCCCTTTAAGAAGTTGCAGGAGAGGAGAGCCCGTTTAGGAAGTTGCTGTAATTGATTAGTATGAGGCCTGAGGGGTGGGAACTGTGGGGAAGTGTATTAATGAAGGAGGAGGTGAGAGTGCGGGTGGGACGAAAACCTGTCCAGACAGTAGCGTTGAGCAAGGCAGTGGCCCAGCTGTGATTTCAAAAGGTGCCTTCAGCGCTTTGCTTCTCAATGAGGATCTGCGGCATCCAATCGAGAAGCAGCCACAGTCCCCAGGAGCCAGTCAAATTACAGGGATTGAAGCCTGGTAGCTCTGGGTAGCAGCTGACTGACGTACCTGCTTTCCTTGGTCAGGGAGGGCAGGCTAGATGCAGAGGTGTGGCTGACGGCAGGGATCAGCACTGGGGCTGCTCTGGCTGCAGAGAGGGCTGGTTAAAGGAATTTAGCAAACAAAAGGCTGGTTCAGGAGGCCGATGGGGAGGAGGGAGGGGTCCAGGAGCAGGGTAGAGAAAATTGCCAAAGCTGGCAGGCAATATTTAAAACATATGCTGGTTCAGGGAGTGCAGGGAGAGGAAGCAGGGGCCCGTGCTGGCACAGAAACAGTGTGAGGAACAGAGAAAAGATGCAGAAGGGAAAGGAACAAGTGGAAGAGGGAACAGAAAAGGCAGTCCAAGGAGAAATTAGGGCAGCTGTAATGGGAACAGAGCACGGCAGAAAGACAGCAGGCAGTTGTTCAAGCTATCCTACAAAATTGGGCAATTAGTTCAGCAGTAAAAAATTCAGTAGTACAAGCCTTTAGATGTACAGAAGTCAGGCAGTCAGTTAAGGTTAGCTATAACTCTGCTACACTCTAGAAGGCAAATCCTACATATACAGTACAGTAGTTTAAAGGTAAAATGTTTAAGCAGTAAAACAAATACAGCAGTACAAGCCGTAAGCTATACAGAAGTCAGGCCTAACTAGTACAGCAGGTTAAACAGCAGAAAATTCCAAGAAGAAAAATAATTTTATTGTGAGCAGTTGCTCAAAATTGCACATGATATTCCTTATCTGGTCATCTGGGAATCGCACGAACTATGCAGCGTTAGCCCAGAATTTCTACTGGCCTAACTTCACCCAGCAGGTGAAGGAGTATTGCAGGTCTTGTCACCGTGCCAAGAAATAGGGAAGGCGGGCAAGAAAACCCAAGCCACCCTGATCCCCTTGCCCATAGTGGAGGAGCCATTCCAGAGGGTGGGAATGGATATTGTGGGACCTTTAAATACCCCAGCTCCTCAGGGAAGAGATTCATTCTGACTGTGATGGATTATGCCACCCGGTACCCAGAGGCAGTCGCCCCATCCTCTCCGAGGACAGACAAAGTGGCAGATGCCTTGCTTGCGATTTTCTCCTGTGTTGGGTTTCCGCAAGAGGTAATCATGATCGAGGGGGTTCCTTCATGTCGGACCTAATGAAATATTTATGGAAGAAGTGTAGGGTGGTGCAGAGATGCACGACACCGTATCACCCACAAGCCAATGGACTTGTGGAACGCTTCAATGGTACCCTAAAGTCAATGCTCTGGGCGTTTGCTGAACAACATGGGAGGGACTGGGAGAAATACCTTCCCCACCTGTTGTTTGCATACAGGGAGGTGCCCCAAGAGTTGACAGGATTTTTCCCCTTCGAACTCTTATATGGACGCGGGTATGTGGGCCCCTAGACTTAATCCGGGAGGACTGGGAAGGTAAGCACGCCACCCAGGGAACTCCCATTGTGGATTATGTCCTTAGGTTTTGGGAAAGGCTGAAGGAGCGTATGGGGACAGCCCAGAGCAACCTGGCTGCTGCCCAACAAAGACAAAAGGTGTGGTACAACTGCAGAGCCAGAGCTCGCTCGTACATGGTGGGTCAGGAAGTCATGGTCCTTATTCCGGTCCAGAAAGAAAAGCTGAGTGGGCAGGACCATAACAAGTGGTTAGGAAGGTAAAGGACATAAACTACACTGTGGAGTTACTTGACTGTAGACAGACAGAAAAGATGTACCATGTCAACATGATAAAGCCATATGCAAATAGGGCAGACATGGTGTTTGCAGTGTGTAGTCATGGGGAAGGGACGGACGAAGGAGACCCTCTGCTGGAAGAAAGTAAGCGGGAGTCCTCTGTGGAGACAGTAAAACTGTTTCCCCAGCTGAACCTGGACCAGGTCCAGAAAGTAAGGGAGGTTATAGCAGACTCTGCTCCCTTGTGTAGCGCCAAGCCTGGACTAACCCCCTTAGCGACACACGATGTGGAGACAGGGACACAGACACCCATATGGCGAACATCATATCGGGTGTCAGAGGCTGTCCAAAAGGACATTAGGAGGGAAGTGGAGGAGATGCTGGATTTAGGGGCAAGCCTGAGATCCCACAGCCCCTGGGCCTCATCCGTAGTCCTTGTGCCCAAGCTAGATGGCTCAATTCGTTTCTGTGTGGACTATCGTGGACTGAACGCAGTCACAAAGTCCGACGCCCACCCGATGCCCCGGATGGACAAACTCCTGGACAAGTTGGGAGGGGCGACCTACCTTACGACTCCTGACCAAGGGGTATTGGCAGGTAGAACTGACAGACAGAGCTAGGGAAAGGTCGGCCTTCATCACTTCGATAGGCTTATTTGAGTTTAAAGTAATGCCTTTCGGAATGAAGAACACCCCAGCCACTTGCCAAAGGTTGGTGAACCAGGTGTTGAATGGTGCTGAGGAGTACGCAGTAGCGTACCTGGATGACACTGCCATCTTCAGTACCAGCTAGGAGGAACACCTTTCACACCTTAGAGAAGTGCTGGGCAGGAAACAGAGGGCCAGGCTCACTGTCAAAGCCGAGACGTGCCAGGTAGCCATGGGTGAAGTGGCATACCTCAGGCATGTGGTAGGCCGGGGACAGCTCCATCCTAACCAAATAAAGATAGAGGTGATTCAGGCGTGGCCCAGACCAGAAACCCAGAAGCAGGTCAGGAGCTTTCTAGGGACAGCAGGGTACTACAGAACGTCTGTACCTAATTACAGTGCCCTGGCTGCTCCCCTGTCTGACCTGACATAGAAAAAGATGCCAAAGAAAATTACTTGGGGGCCCAGCCTGTGAGGAAGCTTTTACCAGACTGAAGGAGGCACTGTGCAGTGCTCCTGTTTTGACAAGTTTGGACTATCGCAAAACCTTTATAGTTCAGATGAATGCCTCAGACATGGGTATTGGGGCAGTACTTAGCCAGACGTCTAGCCAAGGGACAGATCACCCAGTTTAGTACCTGAGCAGAAAGCCGCTCCCCAGGGAGCGAGCGTACTCCACGGTGGAAAAAGAGTGTCTTGCCATAGTGCATGCCCTGAAGAAATTAGAGCCATACTTGTATGGGCAGCATTTGGTGGTGCAGACTGACCATAACCCCCTGGCTTGGCTGACGCAGATGGAAAAGAGCAATGGGAGACTACTAAGATGGAGTCTTGCTTTGCAAGGATATGATCTGACAATCATACATAGGGCAGGCATTAAGAATCAGAACGCCGATGGGCTGTCTAGGGTCTATGAGGAGTGAAGTGATTTGGGAAGCCTATCCCATGTAGGGTATAGATCCCCATATTCAGTCTAGGTGGGGAAGAGTGTGACGAGACAGCCAGTTCTGAGTGCTGCATTATATTTTTTAATATAAATGTATTAATGTCTCTGCTGAAAATTCAAATGCTGTGGAATGACCTCTCTCACCCCCGACTTTAGCTGACAGATGCAGGCCAAGAGACTGCTGACAGCAGTGTATCACATACTCAGTCTTTTTGAGAAACAATGTGTTACTGGAAGACTTTTATTAAGGATCCTGTTTCTCTGACCTAATTACAGAGTTGTAAAGTTAATTTTGTTATGAGAGAAATCATAAACTAGGTTTATGACGTTAAAATAAGGGAAGCTAGGATGTTACATAGAGGTGTAAGGTTGTAAATGACCCTATGAAGCCTGTGTGAAGAGAGTACAGCATGAGATCAAAAGAGGTGTCATTGAAACTTGAGTTATGCAAGGTTGCATAATTAATACATTCTATATAGCTCTATAGTATACATTAATAAAATTACATCCTGTGGTTGTATAAAATATATTTTTGTTAGATATTTGACCAGAGGAGGGCTGAATGACTTCATCAAAAGAGGCTGGCCAATACTGCTTGAAAAGATTATTCTCTTTCACTATAGAGATGCATTTATATCTGACACTGACTAAGGAAACATCTGAGCACTGAAAACAGGTATTTAGAAAACTAGACAAAATCTAAATATAATTGTAGGAACTGCACTGTTTTAAACCTTGTTTTGCTTAAAGATATGTATGTCTTGTGTTATAAGAGTTCTGTATTGTATGTTTCATGTGTTATTACATAGTTTAGTAAAAACTCTAATTTCAGAGCAAGCCTGGTCTGTCTTTGAATTGCTTTCTTTTGCTAAGAAATATTTATGGTTCAGCAGACATAAGCTTGTATGGTGGTACCAAACTGGAAACAGAAGCATTTTAAATCTGAGGTCTTTATTAAGTTTTAGGGTTCATCTCTGAATACCTGGTTGGTGCCCTAGAGCAAGATATCTGGCCCCGAAGACAGATGTATCTGAGCCTGCATTGGATATGCAAAGGTTACAGTTTGAATCCTTCAGAACTGAGACCAAAGGTTGATCCGACCTCACAAAAACAGACAAGAGGGTTACCTTGTCTGTTACACTGTTCACAAGACTGCGCCTCAGAGGTTGGCACTTTGGGAGAAGAGGGCCTGACCTGCTGAGTGAATTTGTGACAGATGGTAGCCACGCTTGCTCACACTTCAATATAAAATCTGGAAACTAAAGTCTGCCATTCAAATTGGGTAAAGAACCAACAGTAAAAAGTTTTAAATGAAAAGCAGCCCATTTTGGGCAACAGAGACTTGATGAGAAGTGTGGTGTTCTGATTTTTTTGACTAGCTACTTTATGAGCACTCTTGTAAAAACTGTAAATAAATTACTAATGCTTAAAGTCCAAATCTGAGCATGCTACAATCTAGATTGTTTGTACTGTACCTGAGTGCTCAGTCCAATCAGATAGTGACTGATGAGGTAATGAAAGAAGGGAGCATCTGTACCAGTTGCTGTTCTCCTCTCAACTACAGATGACTTCAGGCTTCTTAGGATAGTGGTGCCATACATGTGGGCGGGTGGGGGAAGGTGGTGGGTGCAGACTGGAGTGGGCCAGGGAGGAGATTACCTAGTTATATAATGGATATTGGGGCAGGAGGGGCACCTACCCACTGACTTCCAGGAAATTAACATACAGTACTTAACAACAGGGATCGTGGCAGGAGGGGTACTACTGGACTACCAGGGAATTTAATATATGTGTTACTGGGATCGAGGTGCGAGCTACTGGACCACCTGGGAAACTGACATACTTACAATGGGGATTAACAGGGATGGGGTACCACCAGATCACCAGGGAACTGACATAAAGTAGTACAACGGGATGGGGGTAACACTAGACTGCCAGGTATATATTTTTATGGGGATCGGATGAGGAAGGGTGCAACATCTGAAGCACTACACAAAACCTCTGTACATACCAAGGCACAGAGGCATTTCCCAGAGCTTCTAATGGCCACAAAATGGAATGCAAATGGCCTCATAGCACCTTACATGTCTTGTGTGAGTTCTAGAATACAGGTCTTTGAAAATAACACCCAGAAGCAAAAGCCCTTTGCTCCTGGGTGTCTGTTGGCTGCAAGGGACTGTGGTGTGCAGTACTTATGCACTTTGCACAGCACTACCATAGCCAGACATCTGTATAAGCAGTACGTACCAGACAGGGCACACTGCTTGTACAAATATGGCTCTTTAACTGTCACACACTACTTAACATGTGGCACTGGCCCTATGAGCTGCATAGCTCAAACGGTCACTTCAGAATATGGGGGTACTTGAATCTACAGAACTCAAAATGTGCTATGCCAACTTCCGGTTCCGGTGATGCCTGGGTGAGGATTCGTGTGCGAGGTTCCTGCCAAATTCTAAATAAAAAAGAGTGCAAATCAGCTTAGGAGTCGGATGAAAAAGAAAAAAAAAAAAAAAAGAAAGAAAACACACAAAGAGACCTAGACGACTACATCCCTCACTACAAATAGGATAGCGCTCGGTCTACGAACGAGCAGCATGGCCAAACAACACCGAAACTGATTTCAACCCATTGCAGAGGGCACAGAGACAGAAGGCCCAGGATCAGACGAGGAGGAGACCCAAGCCAAAACGACTCTAAATTTGGAAAAAAAAAAACATCCAAAAGAATCAAGAAAAATCTGTGACATGGCATCCGACATGATTCTACAGGTGATCACGGACTTTCGCGGTGAAGTCCGTGAATCTTTCAGAGACATTAGAAATTAAATTTCTAACTTACAAAGCAGGGCCTCCGAGGCGGACCTTCAAATATCGCTGAATGCATCATGCATAGAAACTCCTGAAGATTCAGTCCGCTCCCTGGCTGCAGAACAACTAGCAATGGCAATCAGACAGGAGGATGCTGAGAACAGGGGTAGACGGAGAAATATACAAATTTTCGGTATCCCGGAGGGAGAGGAGGGAAATGACCACAGGGTCTTTTCGGACCATTTCCTTCATCTGGGGCTCGAACTAGACCCTAATTTTCAACTGGACGGAGCGAGCACTGCCGCCGGCCCCAAGCCCAGACACCCTGAAGCCAGACCTCCGCCTTCATAATACATTTTTGAGCTTCCAGATGAAGGATTTCCTGCTAAATAAGGCCTGGAAGAAGGGCAAAATAGTTTGGACACAACAAAGAATCCTGTTCAATAAGAAAAAAATTACTCACCTTAGTAATTATGTTTCTTCTAGTGGAGTCTTGCTGTATTCTGACAATTGCAGTTAGCTCCAGCTTTTCAACTGCCCCAGAGAACATAGGGTTAACTTTTCTATGCATGGCATAGAGGGCCAGATATTCAAAAGGGTTGCTCCATGCGCAACAGGGTTGCGCATGCGCAAGTCTGAAATTGTGCCATTCTGCGATATTCAGCAGGAGGCAGTTGTACCACTGAAAACAGGCTGAGCAACAGCGCAATGCAAATGAATGCATGCTCAGCTGGAGGGGGAGGAACCATGCATAAACTGCACAGCCCAATATTCAGCCTGGTTGTGCAGGCGCAACCCCCAACCTGCGCCTGCACAACTTTGAGCCAAAAAAAAGGCTTAAGTCGAGGGCCAAACAGGTGAGCTGCTGTATTGCAGGGCGCAACACAGCAGCTGCCACCTGTGGCTGCCCCAACCCAGTCCCTGTGTTTCCCTCTGCAGCCCGGATCGCGGCATAGTGCACTCCTCCCCACCAGCCCGATCAAGGGCAGCAATGTGGCTCCTCGAACATCTCCCTGGTGGTCCTGTGGACTAAAATGCCCGATCGCGGGCAGAAAGTAAACTGAACCCCGAACATCTCCTGGTGGCTAGTGTCCCCCCACCCCACGAAGCCCACCACCCGCCTCCCCGGCGGTAGCATCCCACTCCGCCTGCCGCCCGACTGACTGCCCGGTAGGGCTGCACGCCATTGGTGCAGAGCAAGAGCCAATCTGACTGTCAGACGGTGATTGCACGCCCATTGGCTCTTGCCTGCACCAATGGCGGCAGCCCTACCGGCAGTCAGTCGGCGGCGGTGGGGCGGCAGGCGGGTGGATGCTGCACCGCCGGGGAGCGGTGGTGGGGCTTCGTGGGTGGGGGACTAGCCACCAGAGATGTTTGGTGGGTTTAATTTACTTACTGCCCGCGATCGGGCATTTCGTCCACTGACCACCAAGGAGATGTTCGGGGTTCAGTTTACTTTCTGCCCGTGATCGGGCATTTCGTCCACAGGACCACCAGGAGATGTTCGGGGCTACATTGCTGCCCGTGATCGGGCTGGTGGGGAGAGGCGACACTATGCCCGCGATCGGGCTGCAGGGGCGCCGGTCCCTGACGGCTGCTGCCTGGCAGGCGCCAGGTGCAAGTCCTCGGGGACTGGCGCATCACATGCTAATGGCATGCAAATAGGGTCATGAATCAGATGCAAATGGCCCCTGCACCTTGCATGAATTATGGCCCCATTTGCATGTCACCTGTTGAATATAGTGATTTTGGCGATGGCGCAATGGTACTTGGCGCCACCGCAGTTGAATGCTCCACTCTGACAACTTGGCGGTGGCGCAAGTTCCACTGCATGGTTGGGGATGATATTCAAAGGAGTTGCCTAACAGCGCAACCTTTGAATACCCGCCCGCCACACCCCGCTAACTATTTTGGCGCAGCGCAAGGGCTTGCGCCTCAGAATGGCGCAGTTTGAATATCCAGCCCAGAATGTTCATCTTGAGCTTGGTTGAAGCCTCTGCCTGTTGTTATTCGAACTGCAACCGTCAGATCTTTACAAGCAAAAACTCACTAGGTGTTCTGTGTGGAAACTGTAACATTTTTAACTAGCCAACTGGCAGAAATATAATGTTTTTGGTTCTCAAAGGAAGACTCAAGTCAGGAAACCCAAAAACAAAAACCAATCAAATGAAACAACATTCCACCCAAAGAAAAAAGAGGGTGTAAAAGGGGGGCACCTCTAGGGTGCCAACACTGCACCTGCCCACCTTCATCCCAAAAATCTAGGTTCTGAGAGAGGAGGCGGGGGGAGGTCAGAATACAGAAAGACTCCACTAGAAGAAACATAATTACTAAAGTGAGTAATTTTTTCTTCAAACAACATGAAGTCTTGCTGTATTCTGACAATTGTAGACTACCAAGCAGTACCTCCATGGAGGAGGGACAGAACCTACTTTGGAAACAGGCTCTGAAGTACTGCTGTGCCAAACCGAGCATCACTCCTAGCCTGGATATCCAGAGAGTAATGCTTGTAAAAGTATGGACTGTTTCCAGGTGGCTGCTTGACAAATTTCTAAGAGGGATATCCTGGCAGCAGCCAGGAAGCAGCTGTACCTCTTGTGGAATGAGCCCTCAGGCCTGAAGGTGGAGTTCTACCCAGTTTTCATAGCAGAATTGTACAAGAAACAATCCACCTGACAATAGATCTCTTGGTGGCAGGTTTGCCCTTCCCGACTTCTCCATAAGTGAGGAACAACTGGAAGGATTCAAACCTGTGACCCTCGGTACGATCTATGTAGTAGCTAAGGGCCCTTTTAACATCCAAACTGTATAGCCTCCTCTCTCCCGAGGAAGAATGATCAGTGAAGAAAACAGAGAGAGATATAGACTGATTGAGGTGGAAATCTGAAACCACTTTAGGCAAGAACTTTCTATTAGTTCTAAAGACCACTTTATCTCTGTGAAAAGAGATGAAATCAGATTCCACTGACAAGGCTTGCAATTCACTGATATGTCTGGCAGAAGTAATGGCTACCAAAAACACAGTTTTCCAAGTCAAGTACTTAAGCCCTGCTGAGGACAAAGGCTCAAAAGGGGGCTGCATAAGCTGAACAATGCAAACATTAAGATCCCAAGCAGGAGCAGGATCCCTAAAGGGGGGGGATTGGTGTGAAGCAATCCCTTGAAAAACTTACAGAATACAGGATGGGATGACAGAGAAGAAGACTTGCCTACAGACAGGAAAGCAGAAACAGCTGCCAAGTGTACCTTGAGAGTAGCTGGTCTGAGACCTAGGCCATTAAGATGGACCATATAATCCAGAACCGTAGACAATTCAGCAGAGTCTGGAGAAATATTCTGCTTAGAACACCAAATGCTGAATCTTTTCCATTTGGAGTTGTAGGTCTTACCGTCTTTCTGGTGGAAGGCTTTCGATAAGCCTTAAGGATATCCAGAACCCCTTGGGAAAGATGCAGATCTGCAAACTATAACTCTTCAAGAGCCAAGCCTTGAGACTGAGAGACTGAGAGACTGAAGATTGGGTACCAAATCCTCCCCTGAGAGGATGTTAACAGGTTGTAATTCCTGGGAAGAGACAGGGGAAGATGGACTGCTAGAGACAGCAACAAGGGATACCATGGCTGCCTGGCCCAGTCTGGAGCAATCAGAATCACTTTGTATGGTTGTGACCTTATCTTGACTAACACTTTGAACAGGAGAGGGAAGGGGGGAAGCAGAAATTTCCTTCTCAGTTCAGGATCAGAGCATCCAGGGGACTGAGCCCAAGACTGGGGTCTGCAACAAAAAGAGGAAGTTGGTGATTGTCTGTGCTGCAAAAGATCCATCTCTGGGTACCCATCTTGAGAAAATCACTTTCAACACCAGAGGATCTAGGGCCCATTCGTGATGGCCCTGAGATATTCTGCTCAGTGCATCTGCTAGGACATTGTCCTTCTCTGGAAGGTGAACTGCTATCACAGAGGTTTGCAGGGAATAGGCTAGGGACCACAACTTCATCGCTTCTGTGCACAAGGCTGTAGACCGAGTGCCTCCTTGCTTGTTGATGTACCACATGGTGGTGGTGTTGCCTGTTCTGACCTGAACCACCTTGTTCTGTACAGATTTGCAAAAAGCTTGCAGTGCCAGAAACACTGCTCTGAGTTCCAAGAGATTGATGTGAAGCAGATATTCCTGAGGCGACCACAGTCCCTGGGTGGTAAGTGCCCCCAAATGGGCTCCCCAGCCCAGCAGGGAAGTATCTGTGGTGAGGACCACTGAATGAGACTGAGTGACAAATGGAACCCCTTGCCTCAAATTGTCCTGATCCTGCCACCATTGCAGGGCTTGGATCAGAGTTCGAGTCACTGGAATTAGTTTGGTAAGAGAATCCTTTCTTTGGGACCAAAAAGCTCTTAAGTGGAACTGAATGTCCCTCATTTGGAATCTTGCGCCTTGGACCACTGCTGTAGAAGCTGCCATGTGGCCCAGTAGCTGAAGAAAATGCCTTGCTGGTCGAGACACCTGAAGGCTGAATGAAGAGGCCAGTTCCATGAGGGTCCTTGCCCTTTCCAGGGGAAGGAAGGCTCTTGCTTTTACTGTATCCAGCTCTGCCCCTATGAAGGTGAGGAGCTGCACTGGTTCGAGAACTGACTTTGGTAAGCTGAGAAGGAATCCTAAAGAAGTGAGCACTTGCTGGGTCACTTGCAAGTGTGACTTGACTTGGACTGAAGACTGGCCCACTATGAGCCAGTCATTCAAATATGGAAAAATGGAAATCTTTTGTCTTCTTAGGAAGGCAACAACTACTGCCAGGCACTTTGTGAAGACCCTTGGGGCTGATGTTAGGCTAAAGGGCACTGCTCTGAACTGACAGTGGCCTGAGGGCAACCTGAACCTGAGGTACTTTGTGTGGGAGCACCTGATGGGAATGTGAAAGTAGGCATCTTTGAGGTCCAGGGAGGCTAGCCAATCCCCTGGCCTTACAGAGGGAAGGATAATTCCCAGAGTTATCATCTTGAACTTTGGCTTTAAAAGATGTTTGTTCAGGTATCTTAGGTCCAGGATGGGTTGCCACTCTCCTGTCTTTTCGGGAGTAGAAAGTACCTGGAGTACAATCCTTGCCCCAGTGTAGGGAAGGTACTCTCTCATAGCTCTGACAGCTAGGGAGAAGAAACCTCTGCCTCAAGGGCAAGGGTTTCTGAGAGATTTGCAGGTGGAAAAGATCTGGCGCTCAGTTTGGGAAATTTTTTGAAGCTGAGAACCAGACCCTGGCTTACTACTTCCAGGACTCACTTGTCTGATGTAAGAGACATCCAGTCCTGGACAAAGTAAGCCAGCCTGCTCCCTACTGGGATAGGAGAATCGACCCGGGCAGACCCATCAGGGTGTCTGCTTGGCAGGGGCTTTAGACTGAGGGGTGGATGCAGCCCTGCTCATCCCCCTTCTGCCTCTCCCACTGAAGAACCCCCTCTGTGAAAAAGAAGAAGAGGCCTGTGCTTGGTAAAAAGGCCTTTGGAAAGGCCTGCCCTTGCCCCTGGACTGCTGTCTTTGAGGAGTTGCTTGCCTTTCCTTGGTCTGAGCACTCCTGTAAGTGGTCCTGTATTCATCCATTTTCTTCACGTAATTCTCTGTCTGCTCCTCAAACAGAGAATTACCCACTACAGAAAAATCCATGGCCTTAACCTGGGTATCCTGTGAGAGGCTAGTACATCTGAGCCAAGCCATCCTCCAAAGAGCCACAGATGTAGCCATGACTCTTGATGATACATCATTGGAGTCTACAGCAGCATGAAACTGAACTTTCGATGCCTCAATCCCATCCGCAGTCATCTCCTCCAGCTCCTTGGCAAGCTGGGGGGAAGCCTGTTTAGCCAGTGCCAGTACAGTGTCCCACCTGGACTTCTGGTACCTGGCTGCATAGGCCATGTAATTAGCCTGCCTGAGTCCTAAGGATGATGCCATGTACTGCTTCTTTGCCATGGCATCAATCTTCCTGGAGTCCTTGTCTGGGGGGTGTGATGCCAAGGGAATGCTTGCCTTATCACAGGCAGCAGCCTGTACAACCTCAACATGGCTGCATTGCTGATAAAGGAATTCCGTATCCGAGCCTGAAAGAATATACCTCTTGTCCATTCTTCAGTCCACAGGAGGCATGGAATTGGGAGACTTAGAATTTTTGTGTCTGTTTCCCAAAAGATTTGTGGAGGGAATAGACAGTCTCCTGGACTCTGGGATGTCCATCATCTCTACATAGTCAGGCTCTTCCTGATCCTCCACTGCCTCCTCCAGAGGAAGCTGGAGGGTATCAGCCACCTTTCTGTAAAACATGTAGTGTGAAGGGGACTCAGAAAGCCTAGGAAGAGAAACACTGTGAAGGTCTGTCTGGGGAGATGTCCGGGTCAACAGGCACATCCAGACTTTCACCATCACCATAATCATCTTCCAACTCTCCTTCCTCCTCAAACCCTGGTTCATAAAATTCTTCCAGGGTATAATCTGGAACTGGGGGAACTGACCGAACCGAGCCCCTGCCAAAAGGTGCTGGATCAGTCGGAACCGATTGAAGTGATTCCACAATACGAATCGCTTTGGCTACTTCATTGGCGGTCAGAGTATGAGATTCCAGATCCGAACCGGTCGACTTGTCTTGCCTTTTTCTTTTTGTTGGAACTGATTCCTCAGAATTGGCTCTCCTTTTGCCCAAAGAAGTATCACCCTGGTCAGAGGGCACTCCTTTCGGTTCGGCCGGATCCGAACCAGGCTGGCCATCCGGGTCAGCGGACTTCTCGGCCTCCCTTTCCCTCAGTCTACCTAATCTCTTTTCCAGGGTAGATTTGGGAACATTTTGCAAATTTGGCAGTCTGAATCGAGGTGGTCAAACCCCAGACAATAAACACAGGTGGTGTGGGGATCAGCCTTAGCAAAGACCTCCCCACACACACACTGCAGTGTTGAAACCCAGTGGGCCCGGTTTTTGTCTTGGGTTTCTCAGACATGGCCAACCTAACCAAACTTACCCTTTTTTCCGCAATCTGTCAGGCAAGACTCCCCTATCGGTTCCTGACTGTGTCACAGGTTTTGGGAAAAAAAGTACTAAAACCTGTTTTTTTTTTTAGAACCGATACGGACCGGTAACCACACACTAAAGTACACATTTTACCTCAGAAATGATTGGTTCAGCCGAACCGATCCACAGCTTTACAAGTTCCACACAGAAAACAGAACAAAACCTATCTAGTACTCACAGTACCGCAGACAGAGACTTGAACCGACTATGCGGAAACAACAATTTCGGAAGAAAAAAACGACCAAAAACAGGCACTTCAACCGACTTTGGGAACCGAGCAGCAGGAGAAATCTCCGGAGTGACTGTTCAGTGAGGCAGAGTAAAGAATCTGACGGTTACAGTTCAAATAACAACAGGCAGAGGCTTCAACCGAGCTCGAGATGAACATTCTATGCCATGCATAGAAAAGTTAACCCTATGTTCTCTGGGGCAGTTGAAAGGCTGGAGCTAACTGCAATTGTCAGAATACAGCAAGACTTGATGTTGTTTGAATGACTTTGCCTCGTGCACTCAAAGACTGCCCAGAGAGTACAGCCCTTTATTCCCCATCCTTAGAACACAAAAGATTCGATTTAGAACCCCCACCCGGCAAAATTGGTGGTGTTCTTACCCTCAGGCCAGCAAACACATTCATCAGCCTCAGATGCCATATCTGATCTCTAGCTTAGGGGAATCCTTAATGAAAAAACAGCTGAAGGAGTGAGACAACATCAGAAACAATTCAACAAGCAGAAACGCTCTAATTCACCTCAAGCAGTAGATGCACCTATTTCAGAGATCCTAAAATGCCTGCAACAATACCGCAATCCAACAATGCCTCCTTGAGACAGGCTGAGATTCTGTTTTACTTAATTGTGGTGAGTCTTTGTGGGGATTCTGGTCCGGGTGAGGGGGGGAAGTGGGGGGATGGCGGAGGATTCTGTGGCAGTTGGGGAGGGAGAGTGATCTATGCAAGTTCAGGCAATCAAACAAACTATTATCCCTTTTTTTTTTTTTTTGTCAGATTCGGAATTGGGCTGCCATTTGAACTACTCTGAGTTCCCAGATGGTGGGGTCCTTCCCAAACCGGGGTTCTCTATGACTAGAGGACACGAATCTCCCTTTTCTCCGTACCGAGTGAATTTCTCCTGCCTCCCTCCCCCCGCCACTCCTGCCCCTCCTCCTGCCCTTTAGGGCTGGCTCCTCGAGCTCTCCAGGATAAAACAAGGATCGCTACCAACAAGTTATAACTTTATACCTTTTTGTTTTTTTCTTTTTCCTGGTTTCCTGAAACTCAGATGCGTCCAAGGGCTTTCCTTCCTCGACCTGTGAGCTCAACAAGTAAACCGGACTGTCATTCTTTACGGAAACTACCGCAGAAAACAGATATCTTTGAATGGAGGACAGTTCTGAAACACATGGGCCCGGGACAGTGTGTGTCTGTGTGTGTGTGTTATATATATGGGGGGGCAATAATAAAATTACTCACAAGTACCAGAGGGCTTGTTCGGCCTCCACCCTACAGCCCCTTGACTTAGCTCATAATAACAGAGGTGGGGGGTTCTCCTCCTCGCCAGGTTCCTCAGGCAGTTGGGAGCTCTGGAATCTCTCTCCCTTTTTCTTCGAAGTCTGTCCAGAGTCCATTTCAATGACAGGGTAATTTTATTACCACTTTAAGGGTTCCTAAGGCGTTGTCTTTCAAACTTTCCCAGTGAACCTCGATTAGTCACAATGTGTTTAATCATTAATATTAATGCCTTCACATTGGTCAAGATCCTGAGGGTTCTTTCTTTCTTACCTCTCTAAATTAAATTCAGTGTTCTACCCTCAGGATGGACACATGTTCACGATTAGGAGATACACTAAGCTCACTCCAATACTGAGGGGAAGCAAGGTCTCAGATAAGCCCAACTAATGATCCCTTTCTTCATTTTTTATTCTTAATAGACTGGCTCCACCTACTGCAGGGCTGATCGGGCACCCCCCCCCCCCAATCTCCAGCCTTAATTTTGTACACTAGATCACTGCACTAATAATTCCTTCCTATGCCATAAATAACAATATGATGTCCTAGAAGTTTTACTTGCTGGCAGACAGCCTTGAAAACTATGAGGTTATACTATCACTCGGGTTTCATCGGTTCCAACACGGAGCAGGTATACACACCCTTTCCCTTGGGGTTTACTCCAGATTTTGGGAATAATGTTCCCTTGGTCTGGTCCACGGACGTCATACCCTTCTTTTATCCCAAAGGGATATCAGGGAAGGATTCCTCCGGAGGAGCTACATTCGAGCACCTCCCACACCTAACTGGAGCAGTCTACATTGACTTAACCAAGGCATTTGATACAGTACACCATGGCCTACTTATCAAACAACTACTATCCCAAGGGCTCTCGCAGGGTCCTGGTGACTGGGTAAAAATTACCTTGCTCAGCGCTCTCAATCTGTAAAAGTAGCTGGAGTTCTCTCAGACTCAAAACCGGTTCATCAGGAGTTCCCCACAGATCCATCCTGGGCCCCTCCTTTTCAGCCTTTTCTAAACTCCTCCCAAATCCTGCCCTGAACAAATAATCCTCTATACCCGCTGATGCCGTGATTCTTGCCACTCATAAAGACCCAAACCTCTTACGCCTCGACCTTCAGCATGCTTTTTCCAAAGTTGAGATGTGGTTCCTGGAACATAAGCTGGTTCTAAACCACAAAACTAAATCCATGCTCTTCTAACCCGAAAACTAGAAACGGCAAGTCCCACTCACCATTAATACATACCTGGGAAATACCCTTGAACAAGTGCCAATCTTCAAATATCTTGGAATCAACTTTGATCAAGGCCTAACCTTTGCAACTCACATTGATAGTACAGCAAAAACTATTAATCAGTGAATTGGGATTCTGTATCAGAACCGACAGCTCCTTACCCATTCTGCACTAAGGATTGCCATCCAATCCTCTATCATCTCAGTTGTTGACTATGGCTTAGTTATATACGGATCTGCCACTACTACAGCACTTAGTCGCATTACAACATCTCTAAATAAGGCCTGTCGGCTGCTCACTGGTGCACATGTCGTACCCACATGTGAACTATCGCTGACTCAGGTTGGTTGCAACTCTCAAACCGGATAAAGTACCTTACCTGCCTGATGGCGAAAAAATCCACTCTGGGCCTCACTCCACCTTGTATCCAAGACCTGTTATGCCCGGCGCTAGCACCCGTTTACCAGAAGAACAGAACACCAGCCTCCAAGTTCCCCGATGCCGGACTTCTCAGGACAAAGATCATTTGTCTATCGTGCCCTCGCTGGCTAAATGCCCTCAGCACTCTATTACTGCCTCCACCTCTCTAGGTATTTTCAAATCAAGACTGTCTCTTCACCTTGCCACCTCCAGTTCCTGTGACTGCCCTGATTAAACCTCCTATTTTCTCACTACCTACCCTGTTCCATTATTTGACAAAGACATGTATGGGAAACCTTTTCTCCTGCTATTGTCTGCTCCCCACACCTTTCACTTACCCTCTCTGTTCTGGACTTTTGCCCTATTTGTTTCTCCTAATCTGGCATGACCTCTTTCTTGTAATAATAATGGGATTATTGATATCTCATGTCCTTTTGCACAAATGATTTGATATGTATTTGTATATGTTTTCTCGCTCTTGACACAGCACAAATTGTTGTGCTATCTATGTAACCTTTTTTGTACTGTACCTAATTGACATGGAACCTTTGTAAAAGAGCCTCTGGCTCAAAAGTTCCTAGAACAATAAACTAAACTAAACTAAACATGGGAGTCACATTCTATATAGTTTTTATAGGTTTGTTAAAAGTTTATAAAGAGTTAACCCTCATGGGTATTGGTTTAATAGTTATTTTATTAGTTGTTAGTGAATTCATAAGTTGGGGGGGGGGGGATAATTCACACAGATAGAGACAACATATTTACTAACAATGTTTTATTGAATTGCTTGCTATGCTTGGTGATGCTGGTGATCTCTCTTGATATGAAGAGTCTAATAGTGTCGAGGAGCCTGATCTGGACGGATCCTCATAAGTCTTTCCTGGAGGGAAGGGAAAGAGTAAGACATAATGTTAGTCCCTCAACTATTGAAAATGACGTCAGTTACTCCAGTAAAGTTTTTCCTCACATAATATTAATGGTCTCACGATCCAATTAAGAGATCCAGGTTAATGCAATTTATAACAAAAATCCCTCTGACCTTATATTTCTTCAAGAGGCAGCACCTCTCGGAAACCGGGCATCTTAAACTCAATTGGGATATGGGGTGGAGGCTTTATGCTGAGGTAGAAAGAGAGGAGCCGCAATCCTAATTCCCCCAAATACTCCCTTGGAGATACAACAATCCCATATAGATGCCCAGGGGTGCTTTGTTATAATCAGAGGATTACTTTATGGTAGCCAGGTTACACTGTTAAACATCTATTTTCCTCCACAAACAAAATTCCCTGTATCTAGGAGCTTCATATCCACCCTATTAGACCTGTTCCAGGGCCAGTTGATTATGGGAGGTGACCTAAATCTGAGGTATTGTGCTATCCCCGTTCCTAGATTGTTCAAATCCACAATAATACAGAAATACCTCCTCAACCAAACAATTTAAAAACACCATGGAGCACCTGGGTTTGATAGATGTGTGGAGGAAAATATTCCCTCTAACCCGGGATTTACTTATTATTCCCCAGATTTAAAAACATATTCCAGACTAGATTATTTCATCACTACTTGTGAGCACTTCTCACAGATTCAAGATATCACAATTGGCCCTAAACTCCTATCTGATCACCACCCCTTAATCTTAAAGATCGATCTTGGTAAAGAGAAGAGGAATTCTCTCTAGAGATTAAATACATCTACTTTAGGGGATAAGGAATTCCAAGAAAATATTTCATCTAGACTATCCCTTTTTTTTCCCAAGAAAATGCAGACCCAGAGATTTCAGAATCAATGCAGTGGGACGCGATGAAGACCACCATCCGAGGTGAAATTATTGCCTATTCTGTTAAGAAGAATAGGGAAAGAGAAGCCGAATATCAAAGACTAACAGCCCTCCTCCTAGACTATCAGATGTTATACCAGGACAGAGACACTGACCTTCAGAGACTAATTAGAGACACAAAGGCATCCCTACAACGTATTTTAGACAATACAATACAGCAATCTTGCTACTATCTTCGCCAGTCAGTCCATGAAAGTGGCCCTTGAGTCACTAAGAAATTGGCACGTAAATTAGGGGTGAGAAAAAGCTTGTCCACCATTCTCAAAATCAGAAATCCCTTCATGGGAACACTCCATCATTCCGCTAGCCATATACAACATGCCTTCTCTGATTTCTACTCAAAATTATACTCTCCGAATCCATTCTATAACCAAACTACAGCTAAACATTTCCTAGAAAAAGCTAGCCTTCCTACTTTGTCTCCCCATCAGATTAAAACACTGTCCTCTCCTATCTCAACTCTTGAAATAGAAGACACAATTAAAAAACTTCACTCGGGACGATGCCCAGGGCCAGATGGATATACCTCGGAGTGGTACATGAAATTCCATAAAGAATTAACTCCAAAACTATACTCCTTGTTTAAAGAAATCTCCCAGGGTGGCCAGAGCCCCCTATCTTGGGACTTTGCTATGCTTGCCCCAATACCCAAACCAAATAAGGATCCCTAAAAGCCGGGTTCCTACCGTCCAATATCTATTCTCAACGTAGACTATAAAATATTTACGGCCATACTGGCTTCAAGATTAGAACACATTATTCCCCAACTAATACACCCAGACCAATCAGGCTTCACCAAAAACAGAAATACTGCAGATAATATTTGACGTGCCCTAATCCTACAAGAATTTCTATGTACCCGTCAAATTCCTACAGTCTTTATTAGTTTAGACGCAGAAAAAGCATTCGATCAGGTTATGTGGCCTTTCTCTGGGATGTATTAAGAGCATTCTGTCTCCTTATTTATAAAAGTCTGGTAAACTTATATAAATCCCCGCATGTATTTATTCGCATTTATGGTTCAATATCCTCCCTAATATTAGGCAGAGGAACGTGCCAGGGTTGCCCCTGTCACCATACCTTTTTGCCCTATTTCTTGAACCCCTGGCATCCGTCCTCCATAAAACTCCTCAGGGTGAAAGGATCCCAATCGACTAGCAGGCATACAAAATAAGCATGTTTGCCGATGATGTGCTGCTGACCCTGATGTTTCCTTCGCAATCCATCACAGTAACATGGAATATTTTGTCTCAATTTGAAGATATATGTGGCTTTAAACTAAATGTAACCAAAACTGAAATTCTAACATTCAACTATACTCTATCTCCACAATTTAAAAAAGCCTACCCTTTTAAATGGTTGGCTACCAAAACAAAATATCTAGGCCTGCATATCCCGCGAGACATTGGACTGTTAGAAATAATTAACTACACCTCTGTCACTACAGATTCAATCAGATCTAGAAAGATGGGCAACAGGATTTTTTCCTTCCATCAAAAACTGAGATAGTTCAATAAATATTCTTCCTGTATTCTATGCCTATTACAGACCGTCCCTATCTTCCCATCAAAATTCTACTTTAAATTATGGGATAGAATGATTTCAGGCTTCTTTTGGGGTAAGAACCTACAAGAATTAGACATTCAATTTTGAAGTTGCCCTTAGCTAAAGGGGCCTTAATCTACCAGACTTGAACTGTATGCCCAAGCTGCATTTTTAAGAGCAATTACATTATGGAGACGGAACCTTAATAGATCTCCTTGAAATCCACTGAATTTCACCTTAACGATCTTTTTGTTATTAACAGAATATTGTTTTCACCTGAAGAAAGATCGGTTAAAGCTTCCGACCTTACTAATATTACATCACATAGATTTAAACTTTGGAAACGGATGAGAAAAAAGGGCCCAATATTAAGGATCTATGAATACTGTAAATTAATATTACAGGATGAATCATTTGTCCGTAACTTCATGGATCAGGCCTTTGCCACATGGAGGAAACAGGGACTTTCTCATGTTTTCCCATTTCTTTTTCCCCAAGGTATTCTTTCCTTTGAACAACTTCAATCCCAATTCACACTAAGGAATTCTGAGTTGTTTAGATACTTTCATGTCTGTAACCATATTCTACGTAACAAAATAATCCAACCTACCATTCCCTCCCCTGTCCCAAAACTATTAAAATTATTCATGTATTCTCTGAGGGGTAATCTAGGGACTCATAGAATTGGCCTAATCTGTAGAGAATTGAAGAATGAAGTGGAGGAATCCACAGCCTCTATCCTTAATGCATGGAATATCGACCTTAACCAAGAAATCCCCATGGAAACATGGCTATCTTCTGCACTAATAGAAGTTAGATCCACGTTATCTCCCTATTGGAGAGAATTTTCATGGAGAAACCGTTCTCATTTCTTTAGGTCCCCAGCAGTTCTCCTTAAAAACGTCCCTGAGGAGTATGGTCACTGCTGGAGACTCTGTGGAAGTAGGGTGGTAACTCTCGGACATGTGTTTTGGTTCTGCCCCTTCCTTATGCCCTATTTTCTCTCCCTTCAAATCGAGCTTTCAAACCTATTTAATTAATCCATCGAACTAACAGCTGAACATTTCCTACTGGGGATATTCCCAGACCATGCTCCTCCATGGGGGGGCAACGATACTACCTATTTGCCTTCTGGTTGCCAAAAAGACAATAACTCATCATTGGATGTCATCATTGGTACCAATGATACAAGAATGGAGGAAAACCATGTGTGAGATCTACAGATCTGAGCGCTTTAACCTAGAAATGCGGGGCAGAGGTTCCTCTCTCACTCAGAAATGACAAAGATGGGTATATTATCATTCAAAGATTGACCCAGATTTTAGCCCTTGAAATCTGATTAAAAGATAATATTTGAATAAATACCCTTAATAACTGAACCTATTAACAAGATGAGTATGTACTGGATAGAAGATGCCTTACAAAAAACAACGGGAATATACCCACTAAAATCTATAAATTCCATTTTAAAAAGGGGGTGAGAGGAAGGGTGGCTGATTTCGAGTGGGGAACTTTTGCTCATATAATATTCTAAACAACTGAAAAGAGAAGAGGAATGGTGATAAAAGCATTTTATAAATACTTATTGCTGTATCTATATCCAAGAATTGTATGTAAGCACAAATAATATATGTCAACACTGTTTTCTCTCTGTGTGGAAAAATCTTGAAATAAAAAGAAATAAAAAAAATATGCTATGTCGGCCATTTAAAAAGTGGACAGGATCATGGTGAGAACTGAAGGAAATCCCTGAGTTCAATCTCCAGGGTTCATCAGTGTTGTAATATTGTACTGCATAAATGAAGACTGTCTCTAGCCAACTCTAATCAGAATACTAGCACTGTGTGGGACAATCTCAAGTCTTCGGTTATACATGTCCAGTTTTTTTCTTTTCTTTAAACTCAGATTTATTCAAGAGTCAGCAAGCAGTAGAGAGAGTTGCATGCATTATACATGACGGATAACTGGAGTACAAGCTATCCACAAATAGTGTACATACAGGAAATAAGACAGCTTCCATTCATGTGTCTTCCCTCAGTTATACGATATATGTGGAGCTGCTGTAATTACCAGAAAGTAACAGCCAAGCAACAACTGTTGTTAACAGGAATCCACAGGGGTGCAAATGTCCCCACAATATCCTTCACAACTTGTAGGTGATAATATCTAGCCACTAGTCTTAAGAGTCCATGAGAGTCTTGGACGGGAACATGAACCACTCATCTCCCCCTCTGTGAACCCAACCACTGTACACAACCTTAATTCTCTACCCTGTGCCCCCCCCCCCTTCAAATATTCCTAGAGCTCCAAATCTTGGTTCTCCCAACTGGCCCCTCTTTCTGTGTGTTTTTCTAGAGTAAGCCTCAAAGTAACCATGATCCACTCCATTTTACACATTTCTGTCACCCTCCCTTCCCAAGAGGCGAATGTGGGTGGGCCTACCTGAAGCCAGCCCCCAGTAATCCTTTAGGGCTACCCCTGTGACCTGCTTCCCCAGCAGCAGGTGTCCAAAGGTCAGTCCCATGTCCAAGTTTCAATAATTCAGTGACCACCTTTGCCAGTGGAGTAAACATTTTTTTGACCAGTTCCCTCAGGATTTATTGATGGATTTCATTGGGGCCACTGCCACGTTTACTGTTCAGCACGTTCAGTGTCTTCAGCATATTCATAACCCCTTCCATTGTTACAATCAAGAGAGGTCTTAAAAGGTGACCTGTAAAATAAATGTAGCAGCCCATTTTCGTCCAACTTACCTTTCTATAGTGCTGCAGGAGTCCGTGGCTGCTATGATCATTATTATTCAAATAAAATAAATATTTAAAAACAGCGCCAAAACATTTCGGTGTATGCGGAAGTGCCCAGCAGGTCCCAATACAGAGGTGCAAGTTAGTATGGGTATTTCACCCAGTTTGTGATGTGGCAAACACCACTGCTGTGAATGAACAGCAGTGCCTGCAGCTTAATATTATTTATTATATTGCTTCTACATGGGTCTTGATGCCTAAAATCATACGTACGGCAACACCTGGACAGGTCCTTGCTATGCGTATGATTTTAGGCATCAAGACCCATGTAGAAGAAATAAAATAAATAATATTAAGCTGCACTCACTGCTGTTTATTCACAGCAGTGGTGTTTGCCACGTCACAAACTGGATGGAATACCCATAACTTCCAGATTGATCGCGACCCGCCGGTCACTTCCGTGTTCGCTGAAAAGTTTTGGCGCTGTTTTTAAATATTCATTTTATTCAAAAAATAATGGTCGTAGCAGCCATGGACTCCCGCAGCACTACAGAAAGGTATGTGGGACAGGAGCAGGTTGTTACATTTATTTTACAGGTCACCTTTAAACATAAGAGTCATGGACCTATCGATGGAATGTACAGCACTCATCCAACATGTCACAATGTTACACTGTAGCCCAGAGTCTATGGCTCCAAGCTCCCAACCCCCAACAAGTTCCGAGCTTCTCTGTGTGCAATGGCACCACCCACACGCAAACACAAGTTCAAGCACTCCATGATATATCCAGTGGTAACTCCCTCCCACCATAACAAATTACAGCCACTGTCTGGAGTCCAGCAGTATCCCTATAACTTGGAGTCCAGCAGCATCCCTATAACTAAGTACAATCCTCAGTGCACTGGAATTGCATCTAGATCACCACATGTAGTGCTCAGCAATCAATTTAGTTCCCACCATTACCCTATGCAATACTAATTACAAATGCAATCCCCTGCAATACTGTTGTAATCATATCACCAGCTACAAATGCAATCTGTCCCCATTACTGATGAAGTCTGCTGCTTTTGCAAATTGCAGTCACCCAAACCCACCCTTGTTGGAATCCCTGCAGTCCAGTGATCCCTCCACTCCCTCTACTGGCCCATCCCTGTTCTTTGTCACCCCCCAACCCCCAGCTCATAAAGGTGAAGCATCTTGCTGAGTCACTGCCTGATGTTAAACACAGTAACCCGATAGGCATACAGCAGCAGATGCAACGGCTGCACTTTGAGGGGACTTTCTCTGTGGGCCATTAGAACTGTAACCCCTACCCTTCTTTCTGAGCACGTGAAAAAACATGCGCCTGTGAAGAGTTTGCAATCTTAGTCAGCATGGCTCAGAAGGTCAAAAACTTAGTGTGGGCACAAATACAGGTTACTCACCTGTAACAGGAGTTCTAGGAATGGTATATGTTGTTCATCCACACTCATTGGCAGTATCCTTGCCGCTTTAAATCTTGCCGGAAGGTCTTCAAGCTTGCTCCTCCCACCCACCCGGTGGTATAACTCGGCTCCGCCCCCATGACGCCAGATCTGCCCGCTGGAAGCTCAGGTTGTGCGTCAAGCCGGGAGGAATGGGTAATGTAGGGATGAACAACCATACCATTCCTAGAACTCCTGTTACAGGTGAGTAACCTGTATTTCTAGGACATGGATATGTTGTTCATCCACACTCATTGGCAGACTCCTAGCAGTTCTCCGGGAGGAGGGAGGCAAGACGACACCCCATATACTTACTTGGGAAAGAGAGACTGAGAACTGAGGTCCCCAAAACCAGCATCCCGCGTGACTCAAGGTCATGTGGTAGTGGGTAATGAAGGTGTTTGCTGACTTCCAGGTAGCAGCCCTGCAGATTTCTGGATAGAATGTCTTGAAGCAGCCACTGTTGCAGCAGTATGGCGGGTAGAATGAGCTCTTATCCCTCTGGGAGGCTCCATGCCCGCCAACTTATAGTAGAGATCTATGCAGGAGGTTACCCACCTGCTTATCGTCCGCTGGTTGCAGGTCTGCCAGATGTGCTTCAGCGTAGGTGACAAATAGTTGGCGAATCTCTCTGATTTCAGCTGCATGCCTCTTATAATAAGCGAGCTCTTCTAGGGTCCAGAGTATGGAGCCTATATTCGGCCTCCGAGGTGTGATTGGGGTAGAACACCGGCAGAGTCAACACCTGGTTAAGGTGAAACTCGACACCACCTTCGGAAGGAATTTCTGGTGGGAGCAGGACAACCTTGTCCCTGTGGAAGACCAGGTAAGGAGACTCGATGGAAAGCGCCTGGAGCTCTCCCATCCTTCTGGCTGACGGATAGCCACCAAGAAGGGTCTTCCACGACAGGTGAGAGAGAGCACACCTGTGCATAGGTTCGAATGGCTTGCCCATGAGCTTTGCCAGTACCAGCAGTAGATCCCACGGAGGTGGGGGTTCCCGCACTGGAGGGGAAATGTGATCAAGGCCTTTGAAAAAGCGCCAGACCACCTTCTCCTGCGCCACCGACTGCTTCCCGGCCCGCGCCCGGTAAGCAGAGATGGCTGCCAGGTGCACCCTTAGGGTCGCGACTCAAGCCCTTGACTAGAAAGGGACCATAAATAGTCCAAGATGCTTGCTAAGGAACAGGAGGAAGGGTCCAAGCCCTTGTTTCTGACACCAAATGGAAAACCTTTTCCATTTGAAGGCATAGCATTTTCTGGTCGACTCTCACGGGACGCCTCAACTACATTGAGGACCTCGTCGGAAAGACCCAAGGCCTGGAACTCTAGGCCACCAGGAACCAGGCCGCCAGGTGCAGGGATTGAAGGTCCGGATGGAACACCTTTCCTGATTGACTGAGAGCAGGTCCGGCGAGCTGGAAGCTGTCATGAGTCCTGGAACTGAGACTGAGGAGATCTGGTACCAGAACTGGCGAGGCCAGTCTGGGGCTATCAGAATCACCTGCGCCTTGTCCCTCCTCGCTTTGAGAAGCACCTTGTGGATCAAGGGAAATGGGGAAAGGCGAAAAGAGGCCCGGGGTCCATTGCCCGAGAAGGCATCCCCGCAGCGAGCCCTGCTGAGGGGGCGGCATGGAACAGACCTCAGCTTCGCTCTCCATGGAGGCAAACAGGTCCACACCTGAGGTGTGCCCCAAAGGGAGAACAGATGCTGTACTACCTCCAGGAGAGACCACTGGGATGCAGCCCCTATCCGGCTCAGGGCATCGGCCAGGTGCTGGAGGCCCTGCCACGTGAATGGCTAGGAGATCTGCCTCCAGGCTGCGCAACGAGTGACCAAATGCGGAGAGCTTCTCGCATAGAAGCATGGAGCTCCGCCCTGGCGGTTTAGATAGTACATGGTCGTGGTATTGTCCGCCTGACTCGGACCACTTGACCCCGGAGGAACGGAGCAAAGGCGGTGAGAGCTAGGCGGACCGCCGGAGCTCCAGCAGGTTGATGTGGCATCGGACTCCCGCTGGGACCAGAGGCCATGAGCCCGTGTTCCCCAGATGGGCACCCCAACCCATCAGAGAGGCATCGGTCGACAGAGAGACTGGCCGGCTCAAGCGGATCTAACGGGATGCCCTCCTGCAAATGATCTGGAACGGTCCACCACTGGAGAGCTGCCCACATCCCCTGTGTCACCGACACAAGCTGGTCCAAGGGATCGCAGGCTAGACCACTGGCTGGCCAGTCCTCACTGAAGGGGACGATGTTCCAGCGGGCCCAACGGACCACGCTGGTACAGCGCCATGAGACCCAGGAGGCGAGGAAGTCCCGGCAGGGCGCAATTGCCCAACCAGAAATGATCGGGCAAAGGAGGAAAGAACTCGGCCCTGTCCGCTGGGAGCCAGCCTGGCTCGAAGAGAGTCGAGCTGCCCTCGATGAATAGAATCACCTGCTTCGCTCGAGTTCGACTTGGCCTGCTTGATAAGGAGGCCCAGTTGAGAGCAGACCTGGAGGGCCAGATCTCTGGACCACCCGCCTCCCTTCCTGGGTGGGAGCGCTATCAGCCAGTCGTCCAGGTAAGGGTACACTCGACCCTCGGGCGCGCAGGGAATGCTGTCACCACTGCCATGCATTTGGTGAAGACCCTGGGAGCTGGAGAAGCCAAGGGCATGGCTTGAATCGAAGAGAGATCCTTCCGCTTGAAGCGAAGGAATCTCTGTGAGATGGACGGATAGGGACGTGAAAACGCGGGCCTTGCAAGTCCAGAGAGCAGAACCACACGCCTCGGCTCCAAGGATGGTATTATCTGAGCCAGAGTGACCATCCTGAAGGTTCGAGACCTTAGGAACTTGTTTAGGTCGGTAGGTCGAGAATGGGGCGCCAGCCCCCGTCTGCTTCGAACCAGGAAGTACCTGGACACAAACCCTGGGTCTGAAGGAGGGTCCACCACCTCTCTTACCACCTCCTTCTGGAGGAGGAGAGCGGCGTCGGCTCGATTTGCCGCCAGTGAGGCTGGGGATCTCAGGTTTCCGAGGGGCGACGGCCTGAAGGGTGGTGCTCTGCTCGAATTCCAGAGGTAGGCTCTTCCCACCACTCTCCAAGACCCACCTGTCCGTGGTAACAGCGACCAAGTGGAACGGAAGTGGGCTGGAGCCGCCCTCCACCAGGGGGACCTAGGGGTAAGGTGACGGGGATGGGGGCGACACCCTCAGCCCGTCTACTGGGCAGGTTTGAGGAGGGACCGCCGAGGGACCTCCTGGGCCCTTTCCTCCTGCCTCCTGTTAGAGGAAGCCGGCGGTTTGGGTTTGGGATGCCAAGGCCGAGCCTGCTGGCCCTGACGTTGTTGGTCAGGGCGCCGCAAGGTACAGAAGGACGAAAGGGCTTAGGGCTGTGGTTTGCGGCCTTTGTCCTTCTGAGCGGAAGAGACCGAGTCCAAGGTGGCATTGGACTCTCGATCCTCTGCAGGTGACCTTCCACCCCAGGGTCAAGAGGTCAGTCCTCAAAAGGAACATCCGCCAACTTGTGCTGGGTATCCGAAGTAAAGGTGGATATCCTCAGCCAAGTCTGGCCGACGATAGCCACCGCCAGCACCGATCTGGCACATGAGTCCTCTATATCCAAAGCAGTCTGAGCTGCTGTTTGGCCACTGTTCTGCCCTGGTCCCGCACCTGCTTAACCGTAGTCTGCAGATCGGCGGGAAGATGAGGGATGACTCATCCAGGAGCCCAACAGGGCATGAGAAAATGTGCCATGAGGACGGGCCGAACTGGCCTGACGAAGGCCGAGAGAGGACGCAGCGGAGACTTTTCGCCGACATAGTCCAATTTCTGACTCCTTGTCAGGAGGTTTGTCCACATCCCTGGCGCTAGCCGGGGCTACGAAAAACACTGTCGGTAACCAACCCTCAGCAGAGGGGTGTTCCAAAATCGACAAGGAACCCGGGGACCGGATACTTCCTGGCCATCCTGGCCAAGGCGCAGGCAGGGAAGCAGGCGCCAAAGTTCCAGTGCCGACCCACTATGGCCTCGCCACCGAAAGGCCTCCGTCGGAGAACCTCGGTCCAGAATCTCCGTGAGGGGATACCTGGCCCGCTTTGGAACGGGTTCGGCTCCATCCCGTAGACCCGAGATGAGCCAAGCAGTCCTAGGAAGGACGACGGGCTATCGCCCATTGACTGACCTCCTGAAGACTCCAGTCCAGTCGCTTGGAGAAGAAGGAGGAATCATCTTCGGACTCGGAAGAGTCCTCAAGAGCTGCCTCTGGCCTGAGCCACCCTTCACCCGCCGAGGTCGGTCGGGAGTGAGGGTAACTGACAGCCGATGGGGTGAAACCTTAGCCGACCGAGAATCTTGGTCGGAGCCCCAATTGGTGGCTGTGGAGGCGGAGGTTCCACCGGAATCGGTGGAGCAGCTGGGTTTTGCCGAACAACCGCCTGGTATAGGCCTCGGACAAGTCGAGGGCTGTGTCGGCTGCCCGTGACAGCCACTTTAATGGCCGGGAAGGCGCCCGGAGTCGGGCTATTCCCGGCCAGGAGGAGCTGTTAAACATAAGGTCCTCGTATCACGACGCTACTTTACGCCTGGCTTCCTCATCCGAGGAGGGAGGACGAGGATCTAAGCGGCGACGCTGCCATTGCGGTGCTGAGACCGAGACCGCCTATGACGGGGAACGGCTGACCGCCGAAGAGGTCCGAGAGATCGACCTAGAGTCCCGGAATTTCCGGGTCGGTGCGGGAGGTGTCGGCTGAACCGCACTCCTTCGCTCGGAAGGTCCATCCGAGGGCTCCGGAACCGGAGGCACAGACGAGCCCACGGATCTCAACTCTCCCGGGGAACCGGGAGAGGGGAATCTCGCTGCTAAAGGCGACAGCTCTGTCTAATGGGTCGGTGAAAATCTCGACTTCATCAGTGGGAGTCTCGGCCAACTGACCTGACGGGACACCGTGAGGCCAGTGGCCAGGCCGGAGCGGTCGATCAAGCCGACGGACGACGGCCCGGGAGAGGGACCTCTCCGCCTCAAGAGCGCGGACGGAGGGACTTTACCCTTGTCCTCTTTTGGACCCCGAGAATAAGGTCCAGCAGACGCAGGCCCTTCCCTTAGTGGAGAGGGACAGACAAAGCCCTTTGAAGCCGTAGAAGAACCCAGAGAGCTGGATAAATGCCGCGCCGAGGAAGATACGGCCCGCGGGCCTTCTCTTCGAGGGGCGACCATCCGCCGAGTTGATCCGCTGCCCGCCGGCCGTGACACCGCCGACCGGGCCTCCTTGACTTCACCGAGGGAACGCTCGACGGCCCAGTTGCAACCGGGCAGCACGGTCTTCGAGGACGAGGTTTGCAGAAAGATGAGCAGGTCGCAGCTCCGCGGGTCGGCTCAAGGCCCAAGCAGTAGACACACGTGAGTGTGGATCCGTCCGAGACATCTTCGTCCGCATGGGCATCTCCGAACGGGAGTCGATTTGTCCATCGCAGTCACGTGGGATCAAGACTGAAGTCTTTTGCAAATTTTTATTTTAAACCGCAAACGGAGAAATAGGAACTAGTCGAAACGCAGAGCGTTAAGGAGGGAAACCTGAGCTCTGGGCGGTAGGGAAGATCTGGCGGCCATGGGGCGGTTGAGAGATTACCACCCGGTGGTGGAGGAGGCCGAAGACCTTCCGGCAAGATTTAAAGCGGCAAGGATACTGCCAATGAGTGTGGATGAACAACATATCCATGTCCCTAGAAAGTTATTTCCTTGATGACTTTGTGCCTGCACTAGTGACTCAGAATTGGGATTCCGGTGCCCAAATTTGAAAACCTTAGATACAGGTGCATCTAAAACATGCTCCTGCATTCAGCTGGCCTTGTTGTGTCATCTGCCCACTTGGACACAATTTTCAAAACTGTGCCCAATTGTGACAATTAGATGCATTTTATGCTAGCATGCATTCGACTTCTGAAGATATATGGGGTCCAATTTTAAAAGGCCTGATTTGGCCCAGGGGCTAAGTGTCATGCGCAACTCAATGGTGCTAGGAAAAATCAACGCTGTTGATAAAAACAGGTTACTCACCTGTAACAGTAGTTCTAGGAGTGGTATATGTTTTTCATCCAGACTGTCTGGCATTGTCCCTTCCCTTTAAATTTGCCGGAAGCCTTCAGTTGGCTCCTCCCACCCACCCGGTGGTAAATACCTCGGTTCAGCCCCATGACGCCAGATCTAGCCCGCTGGAAGCAAGGTTGTGCGCCTAAAGCCGGGAGGTCGAGGGAGGTGGGTGGGATGAACAACATACACCACTCCTAGAACTACTGTTACAGGTGAGTAAACTGTTTTCTAGGAGCGGATATGTTGATCATCCACACTGTCTGGCAGACTCCTAGCAGTTCTCTGGGAGGAGGAGGCAAGACACCCCTACGTAGGGAAAACGTGATTGGAGAACCGTGGCCCCAAACCAGCATCTCGGGCGTGACTCAAGGTCGATGTAGCAGGGTAATGAAGGTGTTTGCTGACTCTAGAAGCAGTCTGACAGATTTCCTGGATAGGGATGTCCTGGAAGCAGCCACCAATGCTGCAGTAGGATGGCTAGAATGAGCCTAACCCACTGGGAGGCTCCTTGCCCGCCAACTCATATCACAGACCTATGCATGATGTGATCCATCTTGCAACAGTCCGCTTGGCTGCAGGTCTGCCAGAAGCGGCTTCAGCGTAGGTGACAAACAGCTGGCGAACCTCTCCCCGAATTTCCGCCATCCTCTCCTTATAATAGGAGAGTGCACGCCTGAGGTCCAGAGTATGGAGCCTGTACTCGGTGTCCGAGGTGTAATTAGGGTAATATACCGGCAGGGTCAACACCTGGTTAAGGAGAAACTCTGACACCATTTTCGGAAGGAATTTTGGGTTGGGGGCGCAGGACAACCTTGTCCCTGTGAAAGACCAGATAAGGAGAGTCCATCGAAAGTACCTGGAGCTCCCCTGTCTTTCTGGCTGACGTGATAGCCACCAGAAAGGCAGTGTTCCACAACAAGTGTGAGAGCTCACACTTGTGCACAGGTTCAAATGGCTTGCCCATGAGCTTTGCCAAAACCAGCAAGAGATCCCACGGAGGTGGAGGTTCACGCACCAGTGGGGATATGTGATCCAGGCCTTTGAAAAAGCGCCCGACCACTGTCTCCTGTGCCAATGTCGGCTGACCGCCCATGCCCAGTAAGCAGAGATGGCTGCCAGGCATCCTAAGGTTACGATCAAGACCCCTTGGAGAGGGACTCAAAGGTAGTCTAGAATGTTAGCCACAGAGCAGGATAAGGGTCCAGGCTCTTTCTTGACACCAAATGGAAAACCTTTCCATTTGAAGGCATAACATTTCCTGGTCGATTCCTTTCAGATGCTTCCACCACGTGTTGACATCCTCGGAAAGACCCAGAGCCTGGAACCTAGCCGCCAGGAACCAGGCTGTGAGGTGCAGGGATTGAAGGTCCAAGTGGAATACCTTCCCTGGTTCAATGATATTAGGTCCAGGTGTGACAAAGCCACCCAGGGTCCTGCAGCTGAGGCTGAGGAGATCAGGATACCAGAACTGGCGAGGCCAGTCTGGGGCTACCAGGATCACCTTCGCCTTGTCCCTCCTCACCTTGAGTAACACCTTGTGGATCAAGGGAAATGGAGGGAATGTGTAAAGGAGGCCTGGGGTCCACGGCCTCGAGAAGGCATCCCCCTGCAGCAAGCCCTGCTGAGGGGGGCCGGCATGGTACAGCCGCAGCTTGGCATTCTCCCTGGAGGCGAACAGGTCCACCAACGGTTTGCCCTAATGGAAAAACAGACTGTAAACTACCCTAGATGGAGAGATCACCTGGATGTCTGGCCTATGCGGTTGAGGAGCATCCGCCAGTTGCTTTTGAGACTCCAGCCACATGAATGGCCAGGAGATCCTCCAGCCGGGCTGGACGAAGGTCCAGATCCAGAGCGCCTCCCTGCATAGTAGATGGGAGTGCGTGTCGTCCTGTTTGTTGAGGTAGTACATGCTCGTGGTATTGTCCATCTGGACTTGAACCACTTGGACCCCGGAGCTGAGGAGCCGAAGTTGACAGTGCCAGTCTGACTGCTCTGAGCTCCAACAGGTTGATGTGTCAGGGACTCCTCGAGGGTCCAGAACCCGTGAGCTCTGTTGTCCCCTACGGCCCCCAGCACATGAGAGAGGCATAGGTTGTAAGGATGACAGTCAGCTGGGCAGACAAATGGGATCCCTTCCCAAATGACTCAGGGACGGTCCACCACTGGAAAGCGTCCCACATCCTCTGGGTGACAGTGACCAGCTAGTCGAAAAAGACCCTGACGCTGAGACCACTGAGCGGCCAGCTCCCCACTGAAGGGGGCGATGTGCCATCTGGCCCAACGGACAACTGAGGTGCACACCGCCATGTAACCCAAAAGGCACAGGAAGTCCCGGGCAGGGCGCTAGTGCCCAACCAGAAATGATTGGGCAAAGGAGGAAAGAACCTCCGCCCTGTCTGCCGGAAGCTGAGCCTGGCATGACGAGAGTCAAGCTCTGCCCTGATAAAGCCCATCACCTGAGAGAGGGCACGAGTTCTGACTTGGCCTCGTTGATTAGGAGGCCCAGTTGGGAACAGATTTGGAGGGTCAGGTCCTCTGATCTCTCCACCTCCTGTAGGGAGGAAACTCGCCAGGAGCCAATCGCTCAGATAGGGGTAAATACGAACCCTTGATGCCGTAGATGGGCTGCCACCACTGCCATGCATTTGGTGAGGACCCGGGGGTCAAGGACAGGCCAAACGGGCATGATCTGAATTCGTATAGGGTCCCTTCGACCCTGAAGCAGAGGAACCGCTGGTGGGATGGACGGTTGGGACATGGTAGAACGGGTCCTGAAGATCCAGTGAATAGAACTACATGTTTTGGGCTCCAGAGATGGTATGATCTGTGACAGAGTTACCATCCGAAGGTGCGAGACCTGAGATATTGATTCAGGTCGTGGAGATCTAGGATGGGGTGCCAACCCCATCCGCTTGGGCACCAGGAAATACCCGGACACGAAGCCTGGTCTATAGGAGGATCCGCACTGGAGATACCGGCCTTGTGGAGGAGTTGAGCAATGTCGCCCGGGAGTCCGGATTGAGCGCCAGTTGAGATCCTTCTCCCGGGGCACGGGCCGCTGGGGGGTACTGCTCGAACTCCAGAGGCAGTCCCTGCCCGAGCAGCTTTCCAGAACCCACCTGTCCAAAGTGATATCGGACCAGGCGGAAAGAAAGGGCGGAGCCGACCCCACGAGGACCCAGAACTGGCGCGACGGGTGGGGAGGCCATCCCAAACCTGGCCACTGTGCAGGCTCTGGAGGAGGAGGCACTGGACCAGCACCTCGGCCTCCCTGTGGGCTGATGGGGACCTTGCTTGGGCCTAGGGCACCAAACTTGAGCCTGCTGTTGTTGCTGACCTCCTGGAAGGAGGGCTGTCTAACTGCAGGGGAAGAATGTCAAAGGACTTCTTCTGCGCTTTCTGCTGGTTCTTGCCTCAAGAACCCTTAGCAGAGGTGGCATCTATGTGGCATTAGACTGCTCAATGCGCTGAGATGACCTGCCACCCTGGACCAAAGAGGTCAGTGCCAAGGAAGGGCACGCCAGCTAGCTTGTGCTGAGTATCCGCTGGAAAGAAAGATAACCTCAGCCAAGCCCTGCAGCGAGTGGCCACTGCAGCAGCTAGTGAACGGGCAGTGAATCTTCCAATGTCCAGGCTTGCCTGTAGCTGTTGTTTAGCAACAGCATGGCCCTGGTCACGAACTTGCTTGACCGTGGTCTGCATGTCTCCTGGGAGATAAGGAGGACTTCACTGCTTAATCTCCGGTAGGGCATGAGAGAAGTGTGCCATACTCACTGCCGAGCTGGCCTGACGAAGGTCCAGGATGATGCCGCATAAACTTTCCGGCTGAGTGGTCCATATTTTTGACTCTTGTCCGGAGGGCGGTCAGTATCCGCAGAGCTGCCCATGCTCCAAACACTGGAGGCAGTCCAAGGCTCTCGGCCAAGGGATGCTCAGTGAAGCCCGCCAAGGACCCCATGGGCACCGCGTACTTGCTGGCCATACAGGCAGATGGAGCAAGGCAAGAGGCAGGGTGCTGCCAAAGCTCCAGTGCCAGGCCAACTATGGCTTCGGCCACTGGAAAGGCCTCTGTCGGGGTATCCCCCCCTCTTAAGAATATCTGTGACAGGATATTCCGCCTTCTTTTGTATAGGCTGCAAAGGCATACCTGTGGACTCAGAAATGAGTCGAAGGATGCCCGGGAAGGAAGAAGGACCTTCCTCCAGACCTGTCACTGACGGCTCATCCAGTGAGTGAAGGCCAGTAGTATCCAAGTCTGCGGAATCAGGATACAGGGGTCTCCCACCTATGTCCCCCTCGATGCGCCTAGGGCGATCAGGAGTAACAGTAATGGACAACCTATGGGGCAAGCCCGTAGTTGTCCGAACCTCCTTAGAGAGAGCCCCTCCCTGAGGCTGTTTAGGTGGTGGTTGCACCAAAATTGGTGGGGAGCCCGCAGGCCGACCAGAATACGTGCCGGTCCCACCGGAAGGAGAACCGGAGTCCTCGGAACGGAGGGGGTCAGAGTCAGCCGAAGAGGCTGGGGCCAAGTAATGGCCGGTACAGTCAGAGTAGACGGCTTTTGACCAGTCAAAAGGAGTTGCTGCCACGAGGTCCTCATAACGTCGACAGAGTTTCTGTCTAAGTCTCTCCTCATCCGAGGAGGATGAGGAACGGTGGCGGCACCTCTTCCGGGAGTGTTTATGACCCTTTCTTGGTTTTTCGACCGACGGGTCCTACTCTCGATCAAGATCGACGGTGTCGGCTCTGTCGGGTCGGGAGAAGCCGGATTTGGTGAAACCGAGGTTCCATTTGTCCTCGATCGATGCCCAAGGACGGGTCTCTGCCGGGAAGGAGAGAATGGAGTCCTCTCCAAGGAGTCATCGACGAGTGTCGGCGACAACGGCTCGATCGGGTCGAGAGAAATCTCGGCCGGTTCTGCCGTATCCTCGGCCTCGGTGCCCTGGCCTGACAGAAGGTCCGAAAACCGGCTGCCAAGGAAGCAATCTCGACCGTGGCCGAGACTGCCTACTCCTGAGTGTCGGACTGCTCTCGGTCCCAGGAACATCTTCTTCGGCTAGAAGAAGAAGATTTGGGGTCCTTGTCCTTTTTCTTGGATTGGGAGGAGTGCGAGCGCGAAGGCGCCTCACCCTTGGTAGGGAAAGACTGGCACAAATCCTGAAAGGACCCCGTGAAGGTGGAGCCCAGGTTGGGCAGGACGAAGAAACTTCGGTTGGCCGAAGCTTGGGCAGCTTCCTCTTCGAAAGCCGCCATCTGTTCGAGCTGCTCGACGGATCCCACGGCCGAGGAAACCGCCCACCTGGCCTCCTTCGATTTCACCGGTGGATTGCAAAGCTCTGGTCTCCCCAGCTTAAGGTGCGCCTTGTGGTCCTCCAGGACGGTGGGATGGAAGGCCAAACAGATGGTGCAAGCCGAAGTATCGTGCACAGCGCCTAGGCAATAAACGTACGAGAGGTGGGGATCGGTGCGAGACATTTTCTGTCCACAAGGACACCGGCGAAACCTGGGGGACGACTTGTCCTCCATATCCAAGCATTGGATCCAATCGTAAACTCTGACAGTTTTAAGGCTAGTAAGTGTGGCAAAACCGCTGATTAGACTCCAGGGCTCACGGTATTTGCAAAGTAGCATCGAGGGAACCTGTATCTTCCAGCGGAAAGGAAGATCTGGCATCATGGGCTGGAGCGAGTATTTACCAACCGGGTGGGTGGGAGAGCCAGCTTGAAGACTTCTGGCAAGATTTAAAGGGGAAAGGGACAATGCCAGAGAGTGTGGATGAACAACATATCCACGCTCCTAGAAATGCTATTTTCAGCATTTTTGCACATAGGTGGTATTTTCTGATGCAAAGCCTGGTAATACCAGGTGTAGCATCTGTGCAAGAAAGTTTGCACAAGCTGCTATATAATGAGGAAAGCTCCCAAAAAGGTAACATTTTCAAAAACTGCACACATGCAACACAGATTGCGGTTACATAAGGACACTCTCCCTTGCCCAACTGTTGTTTTCTGCATGTGCAATTTTTCTACTTTTAAAAACCTGGTCCCTGCTGTTTTCCACTAAGGTCACCCATGCTGTCAGCTGATGGCCTGGCTGACGTAGACTCCGCTGGACATTGATTTAGACTGGTGGGGTAATGAGACTGACTGCATCCCCTGTAATAGCCCCAGAGAGTAGAGGACCCCCAATAGTCCCCGAGAGTACCCCCCCAACAAAAAACACATACACTCAGTCAAGTTGGCAGTTGAGGGGTAACAAACACAGAGCACTACTGATAAGGTAAGTGGATTGCACACCCTGCCATGATTGCACATACAGCTTGGGAGGGGGGCTACCGAAAGAGATACTGCATCCTCCAGTAGACATTTCTGATTTTGTTCCTGCAGGCCTGTGACCTCATTTGAATGTTCCAAAACGACATGATGGGCAGCCATTCTGAAAATGCACCCTGGCGAAAGATGAATGTAGGCCTTGGAAAACTGGGTCCATGGTCTCTACTTGTTTTCATTTCATACACCTGAAAACCAGTGTTAAAACTACTGAGGAAGAGGCTGACCCAGTGACGTTGTTGACTGATTTAAAAAATTGGTTACTGGGAGAGGCACATTGAGCCAAGCCTCGTTTCTTGATGTGACCCGAGTAAAAGGGGAAAGGGAGAAGCACAATTACAAACCAAATGCAGCCAGTCAGGTGATGTGGTTACAATAAGGTTGAGATTAGAGTAAAAGTTGAGTGCAGCACAGACAAAATGGCAAAACACTGCATATGGAGGACAAATAAGTACAGTTACATAGGAACTTACTGTAACAGTAGATCTTCAGAGAGGTTCCTTCAGTAGGTCATCACATATAGGACTGGCACCACCTGGTGTCGAGCCGCAACGCAGACTTTTCTAGCAATACCTGACAGGGGACCGCTCACCCGTCGTCACGTGACTGTATAGAGTGGGCAGTCCCCACGCCCGCCCTCCAGTTCTCCCGCCGGAGCCAGGAAGAGGCCTGACAGCAGGAGTGAATAGGATTTGGAGTCCCTATAAACATAAAATGAGGGGAAGGAGGGAGAGAAAAATATGACCTACTGAAGGAACCTCTCTTGAAGATCTACTGTTACAGTAAGTTCCTACGTAACTGTACTATCTTACTTCGAGAGGGTTCCTTCAGTAGGTCATCACATATAGGACCAAGTCCCAAGCAGTCCCTCTAAGGAGAGACTGAGAGAAACTAGGGAGGAGGAAAACTAACTCCAACGGAAAAAACTGAAGTCCAGAAAGGATCCAGTCTAGGACAGAAGGCTCTGCAGGATGGCTAGGCCAAAGCCAGCCCTCCACCTAGAAGCAATGTCCAGACTGTAATGTTTGGTAAAGGTATGGACAGAACTCAAGTAGTGGCAGCACAAATGCCAGCCACGGAAACATTCTGTAGGAAGGCCATGGAGGCAGCCATGCCCCTAGCAAAATGACCTCTGATGGTACCTGGCAGAGGTTTGTCGTACTTCTGGTAACAGTACCGAATGCAGTTGCCTAACCATTTGGAAAGGCCCTGCTTAGAAACCAGTTTGCCCTTCGATCTCGGGGCAAAGAAGACAAACAACTGGTCGCAAGAGTGAAACTCTTTGGTCCGGTGGGTGTAACACCAGAGAATCCGATGGACATCCATTGTATGAAGGAGTGCCTTACTTCTGTTAGGCGGGGACGGGTACAAACCGGAAGCTCTACTGACTGATTCAGCATGGCTTCTGATACCACCTTAGAAAGAAACCTCGGATGAGTTCTGAGGACTGGCCGGTCCCGATGGAAAATCAAGTATGGCTCCTTGCAGACTAGAGTGTGAAGCTCCAAAATCCTTCAGGCTGATGTGATGGCCACAAGAAAAAGTGCCTTCCAGGAGAGGAAGTGCAAATCACAGCTCATAGCCGGCTCGAAAGGAGGAAGGGTGAGCTTTTCCAGAACGAAGATCAAGTCCCAAGGCAGAGTTGGGCTGCGGATGGGGAGTTTCAGATGGAGAATCCTTTCAGAAAGGCCTTGAGACCTCCAGCTGAGCTACGGGTTTACCATCCACTAGCTCGTGGTATGCTGAGATATGGACCTTTAAGGAAGAGTAGGACAGACTGGAGTCTGACAAGTGAAGGAGGTATTCCAGGACTTGTGGGACCGAGCAAGAAAAGGGTTCCAGCCCTTAGCGGTCACCCAATGAAAACCGCCTCACTTCATGGTGTAAGTGGAACGGTAGAAGGTTTTCTTGCCTCAATAAGGACTTGAGCAACCCTGGAGGAAAGCCCAAACTGGGATATCGCCATGTCTGCAGGAGCCATGCATGGAGATGCAAGTCCTGAGCCCCAAGTGCACTAGACGACCTTGATCCTGGGTCAGGAGGTCGTGAGTCACTGGAAGTGGAACCGGTGGTTCCTGGGACAGCGGCTGTAAAGTATAGTTACGTAAGAACTTACCGTAATAGTAGATCTTCGAGAACAGCTCTTGCAGCAGGTTACACCATTAGGACTGAAGCCGGCAGGCGTCAGGACCCCACGGAAATTTTCTAGCTAGCAGTCTTCAGTGGGGACCACCTCCAACGTCGGTCCCGCCCCTGACGTCAGGCGTAGTACATAAGGAGGTGGTCCCCCCACAATCCACAGTTCTCCCGCCGGAGACTCCCGGCCGCTGGATGACATCAGAAGAGGAGACCGAGGATCTGCCACCAGATGGCAAAGACTAGTAAACAGGAATGACCCATCCCCTAAGATGGGTGCTTGACTATGACCTACCTCCGAAAAAAAAAGGGGGATAGTGGCGGAAGGTACCTGCTGTAAAGAGCTGTTCTCAAGATCTACTGTTATGGTAAGTTCTTACGTAACTGTACTATCTTGCTTCGAGATACAGCTCTTGCAGCAGGTTACACCATTAAGACTGATTTCCAAGCAATAGTGGCAATCATGCACCACTGGGAAGAGGAAAGGCAGAGATCTCGATCTTACTTGAGCCTAGGACAGAAGTCCCTGAAGGACGGCTAGACCAAACCCTGCTCTTCGCCTCGATGCAGTGTCCAGACTGTAATGTCTGATAAAGGTATGCACAGAGCTCCAAGTAGCTGCAGCGCAAATAGCTGAGGTGGAGACGTTCTTTAACACCGCAAAAGAAGTAGCCACCCCTCTTGTGGAATGACCCTTGACCACGCCCGGTAAGGGTTTATTGTGCTTGTTGTAACAGAAAGTGATGCACTGGATGAGCCACCTCGAGAGTGACTGTTTAGAGACAGGAGCTCCTTTCATCCTGTGAGCAAAGGAGACGAAAAGTTGGTCCGCCTTTCGAAACCGATTGGTTCTGGTCAGATAGTATCTGAGGCACCGATGCACGTCAAGGGTGTGCAGAAGGGCCTCTCCTCGATTAGTGTACCTTGGGAAATACACTGGTAAATCAATATCCTGGTTAAGGGTGAGGGCTGAAACCACCTTAGGCAAAAACTTTGGGTTTGTCCTTAGGGATACCCTGTCCTGATGGAAAACCAAATAAGACTCTGCACATAAGAGCATGCAATTCCGAGATCCTTCTCGCTGAACTAACAGCAACTAAAAATAATGTTTTCCAAGACAGAAAGCGTAGCTCGCAATCCACGGCTGGTTCAAAAGGTGGCAGCATAAGCTGCTCCAGGACGAAGGTTAAGTCCCAAGGAGGAATTGGATCCTTGATGGGCGGCCTAAGGTGGAGGACTCCCCTTAAAAAGGCACGAGTAGTGTCCAGCTGGGCCACCGTCCGATGGCCTGCTGGGGCATGGTAAGCAGAAATTGCACAAAGGTGCACTTTAATCAAGGAGTAAGCCAGTCTGGAATGGAAAAGGGAAAGCAGGTAGTCCAAAACCAGCTTTTCGGGACAGTCTAACGGCGAAAAACCGCGTGCTTAAACCCACAAACAGAATCTACGCCATTTCATGGCATATGTTGCGTGGGTTGCCGGTTTTCTGGCAGCAGAGAGTACATCTGCCACTTCTTGCGAGACCCCGTATGGCATCATGGCTATGTCTCTAGGAGCAAAGTGTGCAGGTTCAATGAACGTAAGTCTGGATGGACCAATGAACCCGCCTCCTGAGACAATAGATTGGAGCTGATTGGCAAAGGAACTGGAGGTTCCCGGGATAGCTGGTGCAGAAGAGGGAACCAAATTTGTCTGGGCCAGAAAAGCGTAATCAAAATGAGTGTCGCTTGCTCACTGCGAAGTTTTAAGAGAACACTCTGGATCAACGGGAAAGGAGGGAAGGCATAGAGGAATCTGCCCGCCCATGAGAGGGACAACGCGTCTCACCAGAAAGCACCAGGCCCTGGATCTAGCAAGCAGAAATTGGCAGTTTTGCATTGGATGGGGACGCGAAAGGTCTAACTCTGGAGTGCCCCATCTGTGAAACAGATCCTCTGCCACCTCCTCAGAAGTTGCCACTGTGGACTCTGGCCTGAGAGCGACTCAGACTGTCTGCTGACGGTGTTGTCCACACCGGGACGTGTACTGCAATTAGGTTTGCGCTGTGTTGCAATATCCACCCCACACTCTCATGGCCTCCCTGCAAAGCGGGTAGGAGTGAGTGCCTCCTTGTTTGTTGAGGTAATACATCACCATGGTATTGTCTGTTTGTAACAGGAGTGTACCCGGTGGGATCACCGACTGGAAGGCTTGCAGAGCGTAAAGGATTGCCCTCATTTCCAAAATGTTGATGTGGAGATGAGACTCTGGGCTGTCCAAAGGCCTGAGATCGAACACCGTCCAGGTGTGCTCCCCACCCAAGCCCTGAGACGTCCTGTGGAGAGTGTCACAGTCGGAGACGGCGCTATGAAGGAACCCCACAGAGAGGTTCACGGGTCTAGCCACCATTGCCAATCCTGAATCACGGCATTCGTGATTCGAATTGGCTGCTGCAGATGATCTTGCCTTTGGTCCCATTGCACCCTTAGCATCCACTGGGTTACCCCGCATGTGGAGACATGCCAGCAGGACTGTTGCAATGGCTGCAGCCATGTGTCCGAGCAGGCGAAGGACCGAGCTGGCCAGGACAGTCTTCTTCACTGACAGGTCCCTGATGAGAGATCTGATGTGTTCCGCTCTGTCCGAGGGGAAAAAAAGCTTTCCCTCTGATGGTGTCCAGAACTGCTCCTATAAACTGCAGTTTCTGGGATGCCACCACGAGTGACTTCTCGTAGTTGATGAGAATACCCAGTGCTTGAAAAAGGGACTGGGTGCAGTGAATGGCCGTCATCAGTGCCTCCCTGGAGGGTGCCATGAGAAGCCAGTCGTCCAGGTATGGGAACACGTAGTGGCCCTGTCTCCTCAGAGACGCCGCTACGACCGCCATGCACTTCGTAAAAACGTGAGGTGTCGATGACAGCCCGAAGGGAAGAGCTCGGAACTGATAATGGTGGCTCTGAAACTCGAAGTGCAGGAACCTCCGGGTGCGCTTGAGCAATGGGAATGTGCAGGTAGGCGTCCTGCATGTCCAAAGACGCCAGAAAAGCATCTCACTTCAGCATGGGAATTAGGCCGAAAGGGTCACCATGCGGAAGCGTTTGTAAACGACCGACAGGTTGAGGTCGCTGAGGTCCAGTATTGGACAGAGGTCCCTGTTTTCTTTGGAACCAGGACGAGTGAGAATAGTACCTCAGTCCTCTCTGTTCTCCGGAACATGCTTAAGGCTTCTTTTTCTAGAAGTGCGGCACCGCCTGCTGTATGAGCAGGGCATGCTGACCCGAATATCGGAAAGCAGGGAGGTCTTGTGGGGACTGCCTACAAATTCTACATAGTGGCCTTTTTGACCAATTGCAGAACCCACTGGTCGGTGGTGATCGACTGCCACCCTGGCAAGTGTCGTATGATGCGACTCCGACTTTCTGTTCCCGTTGATCCTGAGTGGGGGGGCTGGAAGGAGTCATGCTGTGGCAGCGTTCGATCCAGCAGGCTGTGCCGACTTTGCAAATCATTGGCCTCTGCCTGGGGATGACTTGGCCTGGGCTTTGCAGGTGAAAGTGCCCCTCTGCTGTTGGCCGGAACGTGGCTGTTGTCTTTGTAGCCGGCTACGAAAGCGGCTCTGGTTCCTACGAAAGGAACTGGGCTGAGACCTGTACATGGCCTGTACAGATCTGACGACTGCCGTCCCTGCATCCTGAAGTCTGGTGATCACCTTCACGGAGGCTTCACCAAATAGGACCTCGCCATTGTAAGGGACGTCTAAGATGTTCTTCTGGACGTCTGGGGTAAAACCGGAGACACGGAGCCAAGAGTGTCTCCAGAGACACATGTCTGAGGCTGCAGCTCTGGCTGAAGAGTCCGCAGAATCATATGTGGCTCTGAGCACCTGGGTCCCCACATCCGACCCCGTGCGGAGGAGGTTCAAGAGCTCCTCCTTTGGGTCACCATCGGGCATCTTCTCGACCAGGTCCTGCCCCTGTTCCCACAGTGCGTTCTGGAATTGAACCATGTGAGTGAAGTAATTCAGTGACCTGATGGCGCAAGTCGCAGCTGCGTACGTGCGCCTACCCAGGACATCCAATTGCTTGGATTCCTCGTCCGGTGGCTGTGTGCTCAAATGCTGAGGTGTTTGCGACCGGTCATGCGAAGCAGTGATGACCAGGGAGTCAGCCAGAGGATGGTTCGCCAGATACTGGTCCTCCCTAGGGGCCTTGTATAGGCGGTCAGCCTTCTCGGCACTGCTGGAGTGGAATGCGGGACGTTCCAGGCAGCCTTGGTGGCGTCCGCAAGGTATCCACCAAGGGCAGCCCTACCACAGGCTTTGGGTCTTTCTGCCGAAGGTAGTGGGCAAGGCGTTGTCTCTCGGGGTCGAGCTCTTCAGCATCCCACCCCATATTCTCCTGGATGTGACTCATGATCTCAGCGAAAGAGGGATCATCCGGAGGAGACCTAGGTAAGTTGTGTGGGTCCGAAGAGGGAATGCTGATGGCAGAAGGAGATCTGAAGCGCCCTGAGGTGTCAGATCTGGAATCCTCCCCAGACGGGGTGTACCGGCGTTGTCTGGGTCTCTTAGAACTGGGTGACCCATAGGTGGATCTGGAAGGAGGTCTTCTCCTGTCCGAGGATCTGCCCCGAGGAGGTGGTGTTTGCTCCTTGGGGGTTGGCGACAGTCTTACAGGCCCCTTGGGCAGAGGAGGGGGCGTAGGCGGTGATGGAGGAGGAGGAGGAGGAGGACGGTGGCGACCACATCTTTTCTGATGGTGTCCCACCAGAAGGTAAAGAGCTCCTTTACCTCTGCCAAGTTCATGCCCGACAACGGGCCCGCGCCGGTGGCCTGTCGCCGGGGTCGGGTCCCCGGGGGTTTCCCACTCCGGGGAAGATTCCCGTGGGAGCCCAGCATCTCCGGTGTCACCTGCCTGGTCCTCGGGCTGTGTGGTATCCTCCTCCGATGAGTCCTTCTGACCGGCATCAGCCAGCGACGGTGGTGCGGTCCTCCTCTCTGGGGTGGCCGACACCCTCAGAGGCAAACGCCTGGCCGGCCCGGGTGTTTCAGTGTCGGCGACTCCTGGGAGCACCGATGATGCTTGCCGAGGTCCAATGTCCGTTTGAGAGACGTCAGGTCCTTGGTCTTGCGAGGAACCGGGTCCAACCCATGCGGAGGCTGGGAAACCGACCTGGCATCAGAGTCCCGCCGCAGGAAGATGATTTGTGGCGCTACCCAGACTTTGACGAGGCCTTAGATGGAGTGGAAGATGCCAATGGCCTGGAAGTCTTCAGGGCTGCAGAAAGAGGAGCCGCTGGAGGATCTGACCTGAACCGGGAGGTTGCAATTGAGCCCTGGAGGAGAGCGGTCCGATCCGAGCGGAGCTGGGAATCCGGCCCTCGCAGGAGACCTGGGCCTTTCTTCTCCCGAGTCTCCCCGGTGCTTGTGGGTTTTACCTGACGACTGCCCCTGGAGGAAGAATCTTGTCCATGGTTTTCAGTTTCTCTCTAAGAGAACGCTTGAAGGGCCTTCTGGCGGCGGATCCTGTGCGACTGTTGAAGCTATGGAAGGAGCAGGCCTTGTTGTCATGTCTCTGCCTAGGCAGTGCACGCAGGCCGAATGTGGATCCTTGAAGGGGATCTGTTTGCCGTAGGCACACTTCGATGGGTGACCCTCCAGAGAAGTATTTGGAGAGGACATCAGTTGAATCCAGAGTTGTGAAGGAAGACGAAATCGTCATAGCTCTAAAGGTCATCGCACGCTAGAAAAAGGACCGAGAGGACGATATTTGCAATGTTGACGACGGGAAAAGAACTGAGGATTGTGGGGGGACCGCCTCCTTATGAACTACGCCTGACGTCGGGGGCATGAAGACTGCTAGCTAGAAAATTACGTGGGGTCCTGATGCCTGCCGTCTTCAGTCCTAATGGTGTAACCTGCTGCAAGAGCTGTATCTCGAAGTAAGATCAGCGGGAACCAGATCTGTCTTGGCCAAAGAGGAGCAATGAGGATCATCGTTGCAGTCTACGCCTGAAGCTTGCAGAGATCCCTCTGAAGAATGGGAAACGGAAGGAAAGCATACAAAAATTTCCCTGTCCAAGATAGAGACAATGCGTTGTTCCAAAAAGCACCTTGCTCTGGAATGGGCGAGCAAAATTTTGAAAGTTTTGCATTGGATTTGTAGGCGAAAAGATTGATTTCTGGACGCCCCCAACTTCGGAAGATGGATTCCGCCACTTCCTGATGCAGTTCCCACTCGTGAGCTAGGGCTCAAGATCTGCTGAGACTGTCCGTCAGGACGTTTAAAATGCCTGGAACGTGCACAGCCACAAGGAACAGATGGTGCTGAACTGCCCAGTTCCACACCTGTGTCGCCTCCCTGCACAGGGGGTAAGACCGGGTTCCTCCCTGTTTGTTGACGTACCAAACTACCGACATACTGTCCATTTGGATTAGCAGTGATCCCTTTGGAAGGAGGGTCTGAAAGGCCTGTAACGCGTACAGGACCACCCTCATCTCCAGAACATTGATGTGGAGAGAAGACTCACACTGGACCATAGTCCTGGGCTTAGTGTTCCCAAGGTGAGCTCCCACCCCATATTTGAGGCATCTGTGGTGAGAGTAGCTCCTGGTTCAGAATTCGAACGGAAGTCCCAAGGAGAGATTGCAGAATCGCCACCACTGTAAATCTTTCTGAACTGCTGAAGAGACTAGGACCGGATGGTCCAGGTCGTCCAGGAGCTGATCCCACTGCATCCACAATGACCACTGAGTAATCCTCATGTGAAGTCTTGCTAGGGAACTGTAGTGATGGAGGCCACCATCAGGCCCAGAAGGCGAAGGACTTCCTGAGCTGGGATGGCCCTGAGGGAGACCACTTTGAGGGCCTGACAGATAAGGGTCTCCACCCTATCTGGAGGAAGGAAGGCTCTGCACTGGACCCGTATCCAGGACTGTCCTAATAAACTGAATTCCCTGAGCAGGGATAAGGGATGACTTGGGAACGCTGGACCGTGATCCCTAGTCTATTGAAAAGGTCCAGAGGAAGGAAAGAGCCTCCTCAAAGAATCCCTGGACACAGCTGAAATCAACCAGTTGTCCAGGTAAGGAAGACTGCATACTCCTGCGGTGCAGGAACGCCTGACCAGCACCAGGCACTTGGTAAAACCCATGGTGCCAACACAGGCCAAAGTAGAGCCCGAACAGGAAGCTGCCCTTGGAAACGAAAGTGCAGGAATTGGTGGTGGCTGGGAAAATAGAATGTGCAGGTAGGCATCCTGCATATCCAGGGCGCAGAGCAAGTGGTTCTCCATGAGGAGAGGAGGAAGCTCTGGAGTGTCAGCATTCAAAATTTTTTTTACTCGACAAACTGATTTAGCTGACTTAGGTCGAGTATGGGTCTGCAGTCCTTAGTCTTTTTTGGAACCAGGAAAAAATGGGAGTAATATCACTTTCCCCTTTGCCTGAGGGGGACGCGCTCGATTGCATCTTTAAGCAAGAGTAAATTTACCTCCTTGCGAACGAGAAGAGCCTGGTCTTGAGAACAGGAGGACTTCTGTGGTTAAGTTTCCGGGGGGAATCTCCGGAAGCTCTATAGTGCGCCCGACAGACACTAGTTGCAGGACCCACTAGTTGGAGGTGATCGCCCTACACTCCTGCACGTGGCGGGCGAATCCTCCTCCTTCCCACCTGCTCCTGTCGCAAGGCTGAGGAAGCAGTAATGGAGAGTCAAGAAGTATGGACGCTCAGGGAAGGACCTCCTGAATGTCTCTGATTTTTGGAGGCAGGAGGGTGGCTGTACCCATGGCCTTACACTTTCCTTGGCGGTGCGCCGGGGCGTTCTTTCTCTGCCTCCAGGTCCTTTTCCGAAAGGGCTGCTGCTGCTGCTGGGAGCCCAATCGGTATACTGACCTGACAGATCTAAGTGCAGTACTTTTGTCCTGTAGGTCTGTGATAATATCCTTGGTGTCCCTACCAAAAAGGATCAAGCCCCTGAAAAGGGCATCCTGAATCACCGACTGGACCTTGTTGGTGAGCCCAAAAAGGCGAAGCCAGGAATGCTGTCTGAGGGCAATGACAGTTGCCAAGGTATTGGTCACTGAGTCGACGGAGTTATAAGTGGCGTGTAAAGCGTGCCTGCAGGAAACTTTGGAGAGGCGGAGATCCTTGGCAAGTTCCTCCTTCAAAGGCGAGGGATCCATGGACTGGACCCTCATCTCCAGCCTGGCCAAGGTCGCTTTTTGATGGGACACCATGTGGGCCACGTAACTGAGGGACCGAAGGGCGCACGTGGCCGAGGAATATAACTTCTTCCCGAACTGGTCCATCTGCTTTGACTCTTTGTCCGGAGGAGTAGTGCTCATGTACCTGGGCGCTGAAGAGCGATCATGAGCCACAGAGATGACCACAGAGTCAGCCTTGGGATGCACCTTTAAGAAAGGGGCATCCTTCGGCACCTGGTAGAGCCTGTCCGCCCGCCTGGGGACAGCCGGGATAGAATGAGGCATCTGCCAGATGGTAGTGGTGAGGTCTTGATGAAGTGCCATCCATGGAGGAATGAGGATGGGAGACAGAGTCTCTAAGTCTAGGTGTTCCGCGAGCCTCTGTCTCATGGGGTCCTGTTCCTCTGACTCCCAGTCGAAATAGTCCTTCATGGCCCTCAAAAGGTCCGAGAAGGCAAGGTCTTCTGGTGGAGACTTTGGCGAGACCTTGCCTCCGTCACCTCATGGTCATTCGGCACCTCCTCAGAGGAATCTTCCCTCCCTCAGGCTGCCTTCATCATCGTCCGCCTCCTCGACAGGGCGGCATCTAGTATCCGGAGGGAAGCGTCCTGTCGAGTCTTTCGAGGGCGTGGACTGTGGCTATCGATGAACTGCTCAGGTAAGGGGATCTAGGAGACTCGGTTGTGGGAGCCTGGTCTCCAGGTCCGAGACCAACTCACTCTAGCCCCCTGCTACCACAACTGTATTAAGGTCTTGAAAACCCGGGTAACCGGAGGGGGTGGGGTGAGAGGCATGGGGAATCACCGTGGTGGATAATAGCCCTGGACTCCCCTATAATGGGAGTAGGGATTAAATCCAGGGTAGAACTGCCCAAGATGACTCCAGTCCTGAGTGGGACCTCCCCCCAGTAGTGGTCCCCAGGATACCCCAACGGGTAATGTGGGACAGTTCAGGGTCGGGTATAAACCCCTATCATCAGATCTGGCATCGGGGGAACCCATGTTGGACCCGCCGTTCTGTATATAGGTTGGGGGTCTAGTAGATTGCCACGTCAGGGGAACCGACGCCAGAACCGCACCACCGATCCGGCGCCGGAAGGGGATCCAGCATCGGAACCGGAAGAAGGGGCCCTGGCATTGAGGCCAGATCTGGCATTGGGGCCTAAGGCAAAGGCCGGTCAGCAGGTCCCAGCTGCAGGACTGTTGTCGGGACAACTGGTGTTGGAGGAGGGGCCTCCACAGTCAGGCCTGTAGGCCGAAGAACCTCCTTCTCCTTGACCCCAGAAGGGGATCGCGGAGCCGAGGCATCGACAGGGTTGATGGGTTCTCCACTGCCATCGCCGGACGTACCCGCCAGGGAATTGGAGGACACGAGCGAGGAAGAAGAAGGAGGAGAGGGCTTTCCTCTGGTTCCACTGGACGCCGGGCGAGGCACTCAAGGCCCGATGGGGGGAATCAACCTTGTGGTCGCCAGGGACGGCCAACTTAGCAGGTGGGGTCGGGCAGTCGGGGAGGAGCCCCGCCAGCTTATTGACCAGAGCTCGGGCGAGTACCCAGTGCCTGGGCAGACGATTTACTGTCGGCCACGCCGGTCCCTAGAGGAGCCGGGGCCAACTTATCGGCCGAAGCGGTGTGGTCGCCGGAGGAGCCGACGGCCACTGATCCGCCTAAAGTTTTGCCAGACTTACCGTCCGGTTTTCTGGGCGGCAGCTGGGCCTTGCTCGTCGAGGGCCTGGCGTCATGCACGGAGCGGGCCCGCTCCCTACTTTTCTCCTTATGTGTCTGAGATTTTCCGGACGAATCTCTGAGATGGTCCATCTTCTTCTCAAGGGAAGCCAGGTGGGCTTTTAGCAGATGGACCTTCAAAGCCTGCTGTCTCCTCTTTTTAGTGGCCTGGTTAAAGGTCTGGCACTCAGGACAGGAGGAGACTGGATGGTCCAGGCCTAAATTAAGGATGCACTTGAAGTGACCGTCTTTGTGCGGGATCTGCATGTCACAGGATGAGCACTTCTTCTTGGGAGAAGACATCAATAATTAAACACAGATTTTGGAGAAAAAAGCAGTGAGGGATAAACCGACGCGGTAACTTTCACGACGATCGCTATATGGAAGTCTGCAATGCGAATGACACGAGGCGATGGCGGGAAAGAGCTGGTGGCTGAGCGTGGGTACTGCCCACTATATAGGGTCACGCTGACGTCAGTCCCGTGACATCGGGGTGGGGGCCATCAGGTATTGCCAGAAAAGTCTGCCGTGAGGCCCAACACCAGGTGGCGCCAGTCCTATATGTGATGACCTACTTAAGGAACCCTCTCGAAGTAAGATATTAGCATACCAATCATCGGTGCAAACTGAGCAAACTCAAAAAGTGCACAGTGCTAGAGTGAAAGGAGGCTGAGCTGGTGCTGGATGTAGGAGTCAGAACAGGTTGATAAACTTCAACAAGGCTGCAGGAACTATGAGGCTGGGGTAAGGGAGAGGTCAGGGGTGATCAAGAGATGGGCAACAGTAAGGAAACCTTCAAAAATAGGGTTGGCAGGAGTAGGGGGAAGGGGAGGAATTTTAGCTGGTGTCTAATGGAGGGAAAGCAGGGAATGAGACACATGGAGGATGGTAGCTGATTCCAGAGGGAAGGGTGGTATGAGAAAACCGATTTCCCACCTGAGGAGTGTGGATGATGAAGGAAGAATGTGCACAGGTCCCTAAGTGCAGGGCTAGGAGGAGAAGGGGACAGGGGAGAGAAGATGGGATAGGTATGAGGGGAGGGACCCAAAATGAGGGTTACTCACCTGTAATCGCAGTTCTGGGTGTGATATATGGTGCCCATCCAACTTAGTCAGTCTGCCTTTCCCCTTAAAACTTGCCGAAAAGTCTTCAAGCTAAGCTCCTGCCACCCACCCTGGTGTTACCCTCCTCAGCTCTGACCCATGACGTCAGAACTTGCACGTTGGAAGCAGGAATCCATGTGCAACTTGCCAGCGGAAGTCAGGTGTGTTGTGTGGATGTGCACATACTACTGTACCACAGTTACAGGCGGTAACACTATTTCTAGGGGCTGGATATGGTGCACTATCCACACTTAGGCAGACTCCTAGTAGTTCTTCAGCAGGAGGGGGCAAGGCACACCCCTACTTAGGAAACAGGGACTGGAGAACCAAGGCCCCAAAATCAGCATCCCGGTGTGACTCACGATTGATGTGATAGTGGGAAATGAAGGTGTGTGCTGACTTACTTGCAGATCTCCTAGATAGGGAAGTCCCTAGAAGCAGTCACAGAGGCAGTGGTATGTCTGGTGGAATGAGCCCTTAGTCTAACGTGAGGCTCCCTACTAACCACCCTATAGCAGAAGTAGATGTAGGAAACAATCCACCTGCCAAACGTCTGCTTAGCTGCCGGTCTGCCAGGTGTAGCTTCAGAATAGGTGACAAAGAGCTGGTGAATCTCTCCCTGATCTCCAGCCATATGCTCTGTATAATAAGCAAGCGCTCACCTCAGGTCCAATGTATGGAGCCTGTGCTCGGTCTCTGAGGTTGGACTGCTGAAGTACACCAGGAGGTTGATCACCTGGTTAAGGTGACACTCCAAAACTACATTCAGAAGGAACTTTGGGTTGGGGTGGAGGATAACCTTGTCCCTGTGGAAAACCAAGTATGGAGACTCCACCGAGAGCACCTGGAGCTCGCTGATCCTTCTGGCGAAGGTAATAGCCACCAAGAAGGTAGTCTTCCACCACAGGTGAGAGATATGACACCTGTGCATCAGTTCACATGGCTTGCCCATGAGCATTTCCAGTACCAGCAACAGCTCCCAAGGTGGTGGAGGCACATGCACCAGCGGGACAGGTGGTCAAGGCCCTAAAGAAGCACCTGACCACCTTTTTGCTGTGTTACCATCAGCATACCAGCCCATGCCTGGTATGCAAAGATGGCTGCCAGGTGCACCTTGAGGGTTGTCAACTTCAGGCCTGACTGAGAGGGACCACCGTAGTCCAGGATGCTAACCACTGGGCAGAACAGGGATCTAGCACCAAATGGAAAACTGCTTCCACTTGAAGACATGGCACTGGAAAGTTGACTGCTTCCAAGAGGCCTCTACAACATGGAAAACCTCGTCGGAGAGACCCAAAGCCTGGAACTCTAGCCACTCAGAAACCAGGCTGTCAGGAGCAGGGATTGGAGGTCCAGGCACAAGACCTTCCCCTGATTGCAAGACAGCAGGTCCGGACGCACATGTAATATATTACCTGCTTTTTTACGCACCAAATTATTAACTGTGGTTCAGAGCTCAGTGCTTATGTTACACACTGTACTGTAGCTGGATGCTATAGGTTGTGCTTGGATACAGAGGCCAAATCAGCTTTAGATGCTTAAACTGATGAGTCACTTGTTATGATCTGATAGTTTTTGGCCTTTGTCTGTATCCCAGCTGTAGGAAGGATGCTTAGTCCAGTATTATGAGACCCCCCACCCCGGTGGGATAAGAGTGCCAGAAGGAGGAGGTGTCAGGGAGATAGAGGTGAGTGTGACTCGCTCTAAGCAAGCTGTGCACAGCCTGCTGGTTTAAATAGGTGGGGAGGAGCTCTTCCTACTTAACTACGGGCATAGCCCTAAATTTAACTGTGGTTCAGAGCTCAGTGTTTATGTTACATACTGTAGCTGGATGTTGTAGGTTGTGCTTGGATACAGAGGCCAAATCAAAAGTAGGATAATGCTTGCAAGGCACTAGTAGTATGAAATGATTCGTGCTTAGGTACTTTAGCATAGACATGAGCAAGTCAGTGATTATAGTACATATGAACTGGATAATATATGCAAGGTACTTAGATGCTTGAACTGATGAGTCACTTGTTATGATTTGATAGTTTTGGCCTTTCTGTATCCCATCCGTAGGAAGGATGCTTAGTCCAGTATTATGAGACCCCCAAAAAATAAAGATATCGACGATGGTTCTGTATCCGACTGTTAAAGGAGTCGAGTAGGATTACACCCCAGGAAAAATGAGTAGCAGTAAGATCACCTCCTCCAACTCCGGACAGTGTGACCAGTAGCACGCAGGAGAGGAAAAACCCCCTTTGGGGGAAACCTCTGAGGACCCATGGCTACTGACCTATCCATACTAAAGGAGAGTAATCCTAAATTTTATAATCGGCTAATCTGAACCCCACAGTTGTGGAACCTGATCCAGAGAAACGGAGAAATGAAGAAGTATGGAATCGTGACATGTCAGGTGAAAAGAGCAAGCAGCCACCTAGTAAACTCCAAGTTCGAGAATCCATGAGCAGGCCTGAATGATAGGAGAGTGGAATCCATGGTCGATATGAATTGGAAGCGACGAGTCGCAGTGGTGAAGTACTCCAGCAGGTGAGGATGACTTCTCAGGGGAGAACCAGGAAGCAAAGGCTCAGCATCCAGGTGCAGAAGGACGACTGTTGGGTCATGTACTGCTTGGCAAGCTTTGCAAATGAAGACCGTGGCGATGGAGTACAAGAACTGGCGTATGCTGCATGATCGGAGGATGGAGCAGTAGGAACCTCCAATCAGGAGAGGAGAAGCGAGTATGTGAGGTAGGTAAAGATCGTAGTGCGAATAGGCAGACATAAGTCAGATGCAGTTCCAGCTCACGAGGAGCGAAGTGGGTTGTAAAATAGTGAGTTAGTCGTGATGATCTCAAGGCCCTGTAAGGGTGAAGCAGGTAGTATGAGCAAGTAATGTAAATAAGTGGACCTGTACATAGGTCAGTTGTAGTAGTAAGTAAAGCTGGACGATACAGACGTAATAGTAGGGAAGTAGTAATGCATAGCTCATATACGGTATACAGTGAGGGGTATGAAGAATGAAAACAGCACGGGAATCGAAGAGCTTTGTGTAGATCCAAATGGTTGCGTAACAATGATGATATCCACGTCCAAAGCCAGAATAGTACTTTAGCTAGAATTGACTAGGAAAGAATAGTCTGGCGAGTTCTAATAGTCGAGCTTATGAGTCATAGATAGTAAAACTGAAGAGGCTGAGTCAAAGGAGATAGCATTGTCACAGAGTCCTAGAAGCTTTAGAGCATAAATCAGGGTATTGAAGATCCTCTGGATGAACTCAATTAAGTGTCTGGTAAGAGGTAGCAGTAGTAAATTCATATGATGGAAGGCAGGGCAGAAGTATCCAAAGAATAGATGACGTAATGTCTAAACAATCCAGATGTGAGTCCATAGTAATGGAGCTCCTAGGGCTCTCTGACATGGTGGCAGAGTAGGCATATAGTAGAATGTGCAAATCTCCAGGCCCCGAGGCTGGGGCGAGGCAGGTGTAAAGTGAAGTAGTTAAACCGCCCGGCCCGATGGTCAAGGCAGGTCATAGAAGTAGGTGATTTTGGTGCAGTAAGATACAGGGCAAAAGGACCTCGGGCCCGTGGGCGCACAGGTCTGAAGAAATGCGACAGCAACCTCTGCCCCTGCGGGTGTTGCAGGCTGCAGGGGCAGCGGTAGATAATGCAATGGAAACGGCAATGCAGAAAGCAGCGAAGTAGTGAGGAATAAATTGTAAATGGTATTGTAATGACAGCATATCCGGAGTCAGTTCAGTGCGGAGTAGTACTGTAGTTTTAAGGTAGACTTATGAGAGTAGAATAGTGCCACAGACCGTCGTATTCCGAAGAGTGAGAGTGGTAAGGATTGCAGAGAAGAGACCTTGGCGAGAGAGTTAGCAACTGGATCATGTGTAATAAGCATCCTGAAACTGTAGTAAATCAATGTTTAAGGCATTTGTTTAACCAAGGAAGACAATACGGAATATAGTCAGCAGGGAGTCCTGATGGAGACGATAGTAGTAACTATGGGGAAGTTGAAGTAGCATGGCGAGGAGCATCCAAGAGAACTGAAGCAAATATCTTGATGTACCCCAGAATAATCTGATGTTAGGCAGAAGCTTTAGGAAGCATATTTGGAAATGTAAGTCTGAATGAAAGCAGCTCTGAAGGAAGCATCCATGGGAACGAAGAAGAGCTAGCCCAATGAGATGAGGAAGTGCAGCTGGGCCATGTGTAGGTCAGCTGATGATGTAGATGGTATGATTGAATGAGTATGCAGCAGGAGTGTTAAATAGAATTAGCTAAACCCAAAAGGCTAGCATGCAACTAGACCATGCAAGGTCAGTGGTAAGGTAAGTAAGACTGGCTGCTAGCCCCACATAAGCTAGCATGTGCAGCTGGACCACACGTAGGTTGGCTGGTAAGGTAAGTAAATGGTGGCAGCTAAACTCCAGAAAGGATAGCCAGTACGGCTGGACCACACGTAGGTCAGTCGATAAGTGAGTAGGGATAAGTAAAATGCAGCGTGTCAAAAAGGAAGCAGCCAGGGACATGAAGTAAATCCTGAGATGTAATGGAAAAGCAAGTCAATAACGGAGCTCAATGAATGACCCAGACAAACGGAGAGGTGGAAGCGAGGCCAGAGCTGCAGCATCCAAATCACAAGGAGCATTGCTGAAGGTGAGACATCTTGAAATGCATCCGGAAGCGAAGCAGAATATGCTGTATAGTAGAGTTGCAGCATGTATGGGGGACAAAGGTATGATGTCCCAGAGACGCAGACTTGGTTCTCCATAAAACACTTTACACGATAAGCCCCAGTCCACCAGCATTGTGCAGATATCTGCAATAGGAAGCAGGCGCTGCACAGCAGTATGCCAGCCCCAATGTGTGAGAGTTGTGACAGTTGTCATAGGGCAGAAGGTAGAGAGGCAGAATATCCAAATCAGATGAGTATAATATAAAAGATTGAGAGAGTTCATAACGCAGGTCCGTAGGAACGTAGATAATGCACACTGAGTGCAAACAAGCTGTAAGGCTTTAAGTCTGTTAGGTAGCAGGTAGCAAACAGAAAGTTACAGTTGACTGCAGGTAGTACGGGCTACTATCAGGAGCTGTCATGGAAGAAGAAATGACCAAGCTCAGAACTAATGCAGTCAGTGGCAGCACAGGAGGGAGCAACGACATAGATGGTGTCCGGTATCAGAGGGCAGTAAGGAATGCACCAGGAAGGCAGTGAAAACTGAGCAGTAAGCAGTGGAGTGGCATACACCATGGAGCAGCTTCCGCAGTGAGAAAAGTCGGGAGCAAAACAGGATAACTCAGTCTCTCACACGATAGAAGTCAAGGACTACCGGTTCACAAAGCCCCAGATAAGAGGTCAAAATGCGGCTGCAGGAGGAAATGAAAGGAACGCTCTGCGTATGCAATTGGTGAGATGATGGAATGGATCCGGAGCAAACCTTCGGAAGTAGAGGTTCGGCACTGCAGCTTTGGGATGCAGCGTCTGAAATAGCTGAGGTGAGGCACTCGGTGCTAGAGAAAGCAACGGCAGGCAGACGTTGTCCAAGGAGAAGCAGAATGGAGTTGAAAGTGAGGAACGAGGAACCGCTCTGAGATGCCGAGCAAGCTGAGGATATGCAGGAGCCAGCTGGAGGAAGCAGGTACGGTGAACGAACTGAGGAGAGGCCGGGCGAAACCCCCCCAAAGGAAGCACGCAGTACAAGACAGCACAGGGAAATGGGCAGCAAGGCAACAGTGAGGTAAGGGGCAGAACGGGGGGGGAGCGCCAGCCGCACCACCGAAGCGAGTGTGACTCGCTCTAAGCAGGGTGGTGCACAACCTGCTGGTTTAAATAGGGTATGGGGGAGGAGCTCTTCCCCCACTTAACTACGGGCATAGCCCTAAATTTATATTGTTTAAAGTTTAAATCCTGCGTGATACAGATGCCCAAATCCCTTTCCTCCTTTACTGATTTCAAGATGCATCCATTTAACCAATATGGTGTATTTGTATTGTTTTTCCAAAATGCATCACTGTACATTTATCGGTGTGAAAGATTAGGCTATATTTCCTGGACCATGCCTCCATTTCTTAAAGGGCTTCTTGCAGTGTAGCTGCGTCTTGTGTGTTGTCTACTATTCTACCCAGCCTAGTATCATCAGCAAACTTGGAAACCCAGACATCTGTTTTACTAGTCACTGATGAAATGTAAATATTAAAAAGGCATGGTCCCAATACTGAGCCCTGGGGACCCCACTGGACAGCTCGGACCACTTGGAATATGTGCCCCTAATGCACACACTCTGCTTCCTTCCTGACAGCCATGATGCTATCCATTTGGATATATTGCCCTTGATGTTGTGATTTATGAGGGTGTCCACGAGTTCGCCATGTGGGACCTTAACAAATGCTTTAATCAAATCAAATCAAATCACAGTTTATTTATATTGCGCTTTTCAGACACCAAAGCCCAAATACATGACAAAAACATACATCACTAATACATAAAAATATGAAAATATAAAAACCGTTAAAAAGAAAGCAAAATAAATTTATTCAAAGGCCGATTCAAACAGAAAGCTCTTCAAAGAGGCCTTAAATGACACTGTGGATGGGCACTCCCTAATCTAACGAGCTAGAGTATTCCACAGGGTTGGGGCCACAAAAAAAAGCTCTGATCCCTGAAGATTGAAGGCAGACCCTGGGAATCTCCTAGCAATCCTCACTGGTGGAACAAGTGGGTGGAGGGGCGGTAGAGCCGAGGAGATCTTGCAAGTAGCCCGATCCAGTCCGTAGGGTCTTATATAGATCAGCAATGCAACCCACATAGAAACATAGAATTTGGACGGCAGATAAGGACCGGCTGGCCCACCCAGTCTGCACATTTCCTACCTAATGAATAAGCTGCAGATCCTAGTTAACCAGCAGCCTACTTCTTCTTGCCCCACCCCCAGAATTGCTCTTATGACTGTCCCATGCATGCTTGAATTCCACCACTGTTTTTGACTCCACAACCTCCTCCGGAAGGCCGCTCCATGCATCCACAACCTCTCTGTGAAAAAATACTCTTAAATTACCTCTGAGCCGCCCCCATCTATCTTCAAATTGTGCCCCTTGTTCTGCACACCTCTTTTTGAAAGATGCTACCCTCTTGGACTTTGTTGATTCCCTTGAGGTACTTGAAAGTTTCTATCATGTCCCCCTCTCCCTCCTTTCTCTCGAGGCTATACATATTAAGCTCCTTAAGTCTCTCTTCATATGTCTTCCAGTGCAGACCCTGCACCATTTTAGTTACCCTCTCTGGACAGCATCCATCCTGTCTGTCTTTATGGAGACTGGTCTCCAGAACTGCACGCAGTACTCCAGATGGGGTCTCACCAGCTGTCTGTACAGAGGATAATAACTTCTGTTTTCTACTGGTGATGCCTCCTATGCATCCCAGTATCCCCCCCAGCCCTCCTTGCTGCCCTCTCACATTGCTTGCCCACCTTTAGGTCATCTAATATGACTACCCCAGGTCCCTTTCCATTTTCATTGTTAGTATCTCACCCTCATTGTGTACTCTTCCCTGGGTTTTGTTTCCAGGTGCATTACCTTGCAATTCTTAGCACTGAATCTAAGCTGCCATACATTTGACCATTCCTCCAACCTTTGTCAAGTCCCTTCTCATCCTTATCACCCAACCTTGTGCATCAACTCTGTTACAGATCTTTGTGTCATCTGCAAAGAGACATACTTTTCTTTCCAGTCCCTCTGCAATGTCGCTTATAAAGACATTGAAGAGGACCGGTCCTAATACTGAACCCTGCAGTACCCCACTAGTAACCCCCCTTTCTTCAGAGTGGACTCCATTTACTATTACTCTGTGTCCTATTCTCCAGCCAGTTCTTTACCCAGGCTGTCATCTTGGGACCCACTCCCAGGCTGGCTAACTTGTATATTAATCTTGTGTGGACTGTGTCAAATGCCTTGTAAAGTCTAGGTAGGCCATGTCCACAGACCCTCCCTGATCTACTACTTTGGTCACCCAGTCAAAGAAATCTATCAGATTTGTCTGGCATGACCTTCCCACTGTGAATCCATGCTGCCTTGGGTCCTGTGCCCCTCTGGCCACTAGATACTCGACAACTCTTTCCTTCAGAAATGATTCCAACATTTTCCCTACCACTGAGGTTAAACTAACAGGTCTGTAGTTTCCTGCTTCTGCCTTGCTCCCACTTTTGTGAAGGGGAATCACATCTGCCCTCCTCCAGTCCTTGGGTACCACCCCATCCTCCCATGATTTGTTAAAGCGGGTAGTCAGTGGTGTCACTAGTTCTACCCTTAGTTCTTTTAGAATTCTGGGATGAATCCCATGAGGCCCCACTGCTTTGTCCACCTTCTGTTTTAAGAGTTCTTTCAGAACCCTTTCTTCTGTAAATGGGCTGGTATCAACTTCTGTATCCAGAGTGATTCTACTGTTTGTTTTAGGTACCTCACCCTCTTCCTTTGTAAATACTGAGCAAAAATATTTGTTTAGTATCTCTGCCTTTTCAGTCACCCTCTGCCCACCCTCCTTCCCCTTTATTAAGCCTCACTATCCCTCCCTTGGTCTTCCTTTGCTCCCTGATGTACCTATAAAAGGTTTTATCCCCCTTCTATCTTTTCCTCAGTTTGGGCCTTTGCTGTTCTGACTGCCTTCCCAGCTTCCTTTTGCTTTAACTGATACAGTTCTCTGTCCTGCTCCTTCTGTGATTCCTTGTACTTCCTGAATGCTTTCTTTTTCTCTAGAACCTTCACTGCCACTTCCTTCGAGAACCATAGTGGTTTCTTACATTGTTTCGTTTTGTTTATTTGCTTCACACAAAGGCTTGTTACCTCTGTGATGGCAGGTTTTATTATTCCCCATTGTTCTTCCACCCCTCCTTCCTGCCCATTTGCTAGTGCATTCCTTAGGCACTCACCCATTTTGGCAAAGTCAGCCCTCCTAAAGTCCAGTACTTTTGCCTTTGTATGACTTGACTCTATTGCTGTGTTTATTGTGAACCATACTGTTCGATGGTCGCTAGTTCCCAGATGGCTACCCACTTGTACATCTGAGATCTCTCTTCATCTCCATTTGAGAGAACCAGGTCTAAGATTGCTCCTCTCGAGTGGGCTCCAATACTAGTTGTCTAAGGCATGCCCCTGTAGGGCATCTAGAATAACCCCACTCTTCGAAGTGGCTGCTGCAACTGCACTCCAGTTAACATCTGGCATATTCAGATCACCCATCAGCAATATCTCCCCTTTTTCTGCCATTCTAAGTATACTTTCTATCATTTCCTTGTCCATTTCCTCCCCCTGAGAAGGGGGTCTGTATTCAACCCCTGTGCGGATTGTGGTTCCATTGCCAGTCTCCAAATTTACCCACAGTGCTTCTTCTCCTCCCTGTTTTCCCTTTTGTTCTGTTGCTTTGATTCCTTCCCTTATGTAAAGAGCTACTCCTCCTCCTCTTTTACCCTCCCTGTCCCTCCTATAGATAGTGTATCCTGGTATGTTTACGTCCCAGTCACGATTTTGTGTGTACCATGTTTCTGTGACTGCCACGATATCCAGATCTTCCTCCTCCATCAAGGCCACTAATTCAGGAAGCTTGTTACTCAGACTATGGGCATTGGTACTCATTGCTCTCCATTTTTTGATGGCTTTACCTTCTGTTGCAGCATCCCCCACTGACCTTTCTACCTCGGTCTTTTCTCATTTAGTACCGCTTTGTAGGAGAGGCTGGGATTTTCCTGCTGCTTATCAGTGCCTCCCCCCTTGACTAGTTTAAAAGCTTGCCAATGAAGCATTTAAACCGATTGCTCAAAAGACTTGTTCCCTTCCTGGACAGATGCAGACCATCCTGCCAGTACAGGCTGGTGTCCCTCCAGGTGGAACCCCAGTCCCCAATGAAGCCAAACCCCTGTACTCCACACCATTTTTTCAACCATTCATTAAACTGCATGGTGCAAAGTACCCTCGCCTCACTCATGCCATTGACAGGCAGCACCTCAGAGAAGGATACTGTGTGTGCTACTTGTCTTAGGCCCCTCCCCAATTCTACAAAGTCCTTCTGCACTGCTCTAATCTCATGTTGAGCCAAGTCATTTGTCCCTAGGTGGACAATGACATCCAGCTCAGACTCCGTACAGCTGTTCTCGTGATCCTGAGGATGCGCTTCCTCTCCCTCCAAGCCATGGCACCAGGCAGGCACCTTACTTCAGTTTTCCCTGCTCCCCCCAGTTCTATTCCCCTAATAATTGAGTCCCCCACCAGGAGCTGTTTCCCTTCCTTGTAGTGTCCTCTGCCTCCTTCCTGTGGGCCTCCCTTGTGATAGTTGTCCTCAGCCTCCTTAGTCTTCATGGTGCATCCATAGGGGAGCTATGCTCCCCAGAATGGTGTATGGATTGTGGGTGGACAACTGACTGGGTGTGCCTCTGTTCCACCATCCTCACCCTTCCTGAGCCCACTGTGGTCTAACGGCTGTGCTTTCTTTGCAACCTCTGAGATAGTGGTGGTGGCTCTGGTGCTCCCTGGATGGAGGAGGTCCCTTCCTACCTTCCAGTGTGGCCTGGGGGAAGGTTCCCTTACTACTGTCCAGTGTGGCCTGAAGATGGGCAACTTCCTCCCTCAGGGCAGAGAGTTGTCTGCAAATAGGGCAGCATCTCAGCCTCCAGAAAGACTCCTGGAAGACTGCTGCCCCACAGCCATTACATTGCACTACTCCCCACATGTTTATCTACTTTTTTTGTGTGTGTGTGTGATTGGTTTGTTATATAGAAATATATATATTATACAATGTGTATGCTTATCTTGTCAGTGCAGTGTGCTACAGAGCATATGACAGTGATATGCACCTTGCACTCTTGAGGAAATTATGTCAGAACCCCAGGTATAAAGGAACTATTTCCAGGGGTGGGTGGGTGAGGGTGGGAAGGGCTGGGCCTAAACTCTGCCCTCACAAAACAATCCAGCTAAGAGCTCTGACCCACCGCTAGATGAGTGCCTTCCTGTCAGCAAGATACCCTACACAACAATTTGACAGAGAAAATACCCTGTTAATCAAACAGAGAAAATGCAGACATCCAAGTCAGACACAGGTAAAACCTCCCCAACCCCAAAACAGCCTGGTGGTTTGTGCTCTGAAAGCAGTCAGTCCCAAAATAAGTCAGCTGTACTTTAAACTCTTCCTGCACTGAAAATCTTAAGAATTGTAACAAAGACTGTCTTTTCCTGATAATTCTACTTTGAAGGTAATCCTCCAACGCACCGCAGCCAGTGCAGTCTCAGCAGAACAGGTGTGACGTGGCAAGTTCTTGGTAGCCCTGTCAACAACCTGGCTGCAGCATTCTGCACCAGCTGCAGGTGGTGGAGGTCTAGCACCGCAACCCTAGATATAGAGCATTACAGTAATCTAGAAGAGGAAACAAAGTGTGAACCAACACAGTAAGGTCATCATGTGGAACAAGGTGCTTTATCCAGGCTATATTCCTCAGATGGTAAAAGAGGACTTGACAACGGCTGACACCTGAGTCTTAAGCATCAACTCACAATCAAGTATTACGCCCGATTCCACACCTGTTCAGAAGGTCTCAACTGGTTACCCCTAGGACAAGGCCAAAGGAGACCCAGGAGTCAACTTCTCTGCATGGTGACCAGGGTCCACCACCAGAACCTCAGTCTTGTCCGGATTCAGCCTCAACCAGTTAGCACTCATCCAGTCCTGAATCTCAGTGAGGCAGTTGTTAAAGACCGTGAGTGCGTCATTCTCTTCGGGTACCAAGGACATATAGAGCTGAGTATCATCTGCATAGCAGTGAAAACTCAGCCCATAATGCCTTATAGTGTCTCCCAATGGCAGCATATACACCGTGAACAACATGGGAGAAAGCACAGAGCCCTGCGGCACCCCACAGGGCAGCGCAAAGGGAGCAGAGGAAGAAATTCCTGATACTGCCCTCTGAGTTCTGCCCATGAGAAAAGAATGAAACCATCTTTGGACTGTCCCAGACAGTCCGCAGATCAGCTGTGGGCACTCCAGCAGTATCCCATGGTCCACGGTGTCAAACGCTGCAGAGAGATCGAGGAGAATCAGAATCGAACGGCTCCTCCGATCTCTCGCAACTAGGAGATCATTAAGCACCCGAACCAACGCCATCTCGGTACTATGCCTCTTCCTGAAATCAGACTGGAGAGGATCATAGATTTCATGGGTGATAAGAAAGTCATCAAGCTGCAGCGCGGCTACTTTCTCAATAACCTTACCCAAAAAGGACAGTCTGGGTCAAGGGAAGATTTCTTCAAAAGGGGTGTCACAACAGCCCCTTTCAGAGACTCTGGAAACACCCCTTGGTCCAATCAGCACCAGACTATCTCAGCAAGGACTGGTCCGATCACATACACGCAACCCACAAAGAGACGCGTGGGGCCAGGATCCAAACAACAGCAAGTCGGCCGCAAGCCCTGGACAGTCTTCATGATATCCATGATTGCTGGCTGGTCGAAGTCTGTCCAGACAGACCGAGGGCATGTAACCTCACATCAGTCTCTCCTATACTCATTTGAATGTGTTCTATGGACGTCCGACCTGATCATTGACACCTTATTATCAAAGAACCAAGCAAACTTATCACATTTCAATTGTGAAAAAGCTCTCCGGCCCTGCAGACAGGCTGGACTGCACAGCCTATCCACAGTCCAGAAGAGTTGAGCTGGTCGATTCCTTGATGCAGCAATCTCCCTGGACAGGAACTCTGCCTTCTTACGGGAGATTTCTGATTGATAGTCCAAATAATGGGCAATCGATCTAAGCCTGTCCCTTTCCAGGCCGGATTTCCGCCAGCAGCATTCCATCTTCGCCCCACTCTCCTCAACTCCCTGAGTGTCCCATCAAACCAGGTGCACCGAAGCAGAGAGAGAGGGGAATCTCGACACTGCTATGGAATCCAGAGCCTTCAGCACCATATTATTATAGTGCACTACTAAAGCATCTGGTTCCAAGCACTCCACAGGCCAACTCAATAGGTCCAGCACCGCCATCAGACACTCAGGGGTAACACGCCTCAAAGAGTGGTACTGGACCATCTCCAAAGGGGTTGGTCTCATGGGGGGGCCGTAAAACTGAACCTTATAGAGTGATGGTCAGACCACCCAAGTGGTTCCACCACCAGTCCGGTGATCTCCATCCCCAGGGTGAATACCAGATCCAGTGAGTGACCCTGAATAAGGGTAGCAGCAGTAACAACCTGTGTGAAGCCCAACGCATTCATAAGTTGGAGGAAGTTTTGACCAAAGTGCGAGGGTTCATCGTTGATCCAAGCACTGAAGTCCCCCAAGACCAACCACCTGGAGGGTTCCAACACCAGGTCAACAATGAAGTCTGCAACTTCCTGCAGAAAAACTTTCTTCGCCAGGTGGATGGTAGACGAGTAGGATTCTGCTACCTACACCTGCTCCCATGATACACTCAAAGGATCTAGAGGTCACCACTGGAAACTCTACAAGATCCAATTCTGATTTAAAACAGATAGCGACCCCCAATCCAATCTCTGGTGGAGTATCACCGAGTACCCAGCTGGAACAGCTGACTCCACTATGGGGCAGCATTTTCATCCAGCCAGGTCTCGTGATGCAAGCCAAGTCAGATGACTCAACAAGATCAGCAACAATTGCTGTCTTGTTCTTTATAGACCTGGCATTGCATAACACCGCCCGAGTTGGATGAGAGGCCTTGGAGGAGCGGGCCACTTGCCCACCATCAGTGGAGCCCTTGGGTATGGGAACCAGGCATCATAAACCCCTATCCTGGACCCATTTCACCCCAGGGTGTCTCCCTAACCTCACCACCCCTATCCGCCCACTCCGCTCCGACCCCCCGGCTATAGCACCCACCTCCCCCTGCCTCCTCTGTGCAATCCCCTAGGCCCGACAACGCCTATAAACCTCGGGCTGCAACGGGCGGCTATTGAAGGGGCGCAAGTCCCTCAGCCTGGAGGGGCAACAGCGCCTGCCCACAGAGACTCAGCCCCAACACATGCTGTCAAAAATTAAAACCTATCAAACAGTCAGCAAAATTTAAACACACCATAGACACCACTAACTTACTGCTAATAACTTAAACAAAATCCTGAAGAAAGCCAATAATAAACTAAAATAAATAAGAATCTCCCTCTACTCTCACTAGAGGAAAAAACCCAATCAAAAACCCTTAAATCACTTAAATCAAATTACAATTTAAAAAACCTAAAACAGTTTAAGGGAAATAAGGAGACCAGGCTTCACATGCAGAGAATTCTTTAGGTGGAAAACACAGACCACAGTCAGACTAAATGAATGAATAAAAGAAAACATCTTCAGCCCTCCAGGTCCTCTCACAACCGGGGCTAATGATCTACAGGGACTCTCACCCTGAAAGATGAAACAGATATATGTCCCAAAGCCGCTTAACAACCCCCTGAACCTTCTCATGATAAGGGGTTATAAAAGGCAAAACAGAAAGGAAGAAATGAATAGTCTGACTGTGTCCAGTAGAAACAACTGACGAAATCCTCTTCGCTGATGTCAACGGCGCCACTCCTACACGAGCCTGGTCCTGAAAATCCCAACCAGGGACTAGGATTGAAGAGCCACGGCCCCCACTACGAAACTCTGTCAAGCTGACCCACCGGTCGGCCCTCCGGAGAAACTAGAGGACACGTGGCCCTGTCCTCCGGCTACTCAGCAAGGTCAGGCCGAGGTCCCCCGTGTAGCCGCGTATCCCACAACCAAGCACTCCCGAAGAGTCAGGCCAACTGCTCACTGCACCAAAGTTCAATCCACACTTCCGATAACTTCAGCACACCTCTCAAAGCCAAGGACACCATAATCCGCAGCAGCCAAAGTCCTGGACACTCTTCAGCTACAGATAGTAGCCAGATAATTCCTGACAGTTCCTCACTCGCCTCCTCTCTGCAGGGCCTTCTTTCCGCAGATTCCAACTCTCCTTGTCGGACGGCCAACAGACCGAACCGAACCGCCAGACAGGGATAACGAACTCCACTCAAAATCTGACCACCAGCCACCAACCACAGACACGTCTGGAACAGAACAGCCGGTCCCCTTAAAACATCCAGGAACCGGCTTCAATATCGTTTCCAAATACAGCACATTAAAATAACTGCAGATTATATGGTATATAGCTGTTGAATTGCTTTGCAAAGTCCTTTAAACACTTAAACTAAATTAAAAATAGCTAAAAAAAAAAAAAACACCTTTAACACATAAAAGAGAAGACTTTAGAGAAGTCAGTGAAAATTACATCAACTGAATCTGATTTATCAAGTGCTTTTCTGACTCTACCATAGAATTCGAAGAGGTTAGTTTGGCAGGAGCAGCCCTTTGTGAAGCCATGTTGGGTAATATCGATATCTCCTCCTTGCTGCATGTAAGTCACTACATGGTCCTTGATGACCCTTCGAGAACTTTCCCCAGTACCGCAGTCAAATAAATGGGCCAATAGCTACCTACCATACCTCCTGCCTGGAGCCCTTTTTAAAAATTGGAATCACATCTGCTTGTCGCCAGACTTCCAGCACCTCCCCAGAGTTAACTGATCTTAGAAAAAGTCTTTTAAAAACTGCATCAATACCCTTTTGAAATTAATTACTAACCTAAGATTCAAATGCTCACCAGGTAATGTATTAACTGTGGTCCCCCAGGTGTGCTCCCCATCCCACCAGACATGCGTTGGTCGGTTGAGTGACTGTCGGCTCTGGGCGGGTAGCCTGTGACATGTACCTGAATTAAGAGGCCGTCTCAAACAGCAACACGCTAGGGGAAAGCCCGACGACATTGGGGGTGGGGATAGGGGTGACCAGATGTGGTTATGGGCTTACTGTAGTGACAGGATGTCGCTATATATACATGTGCGGGGGAGTACGGGCATCAGTGGGCCTGTGAGGGGCGGAAGGATGTAGGGGAGGTGTTGGTGTCGGCTGCCAAGCTGCGCCTGGCATTGGGGTTGGCCTCCGCATGTGCGTGGGTACCGGATTCGGTCCAGGCACTACTGCATTTTTGTTGTGCCCATCCAAAACTTGTATTATTTTGCTTTTCCCCTCAACATGTACCCCGGAGTTGAGAATCGCTGGTAAGAGTGCGAGGGGCAAAGCCCCAGCGTGGTGGGTGGAGCACAGTCCCCCAAAGAAAGCAAAACGTAAGGCCCTGGCGCTATTCCTCCAGTATGCTGGAGGGATGCTGTGGGTGGCGAATTGTTTGGCCACTTCTGACGCCGGGAGCGATAACGCAGTTCGTAGTTCGCAGTTGCCGTTATCACATAAAACCCTCTGGGTGGGTGAATGGGACTGCTTCCTATAGGTGTTCCAGGATGAGTCACAATTGGGTGGCATCCCACATCGCTGTGTCGCTGTGACTGGCTAGTCCAGGTGACGTAAGACACTGAGACCATTGATGGACCAGCTCTCATTGCAGGGGAGCATCCACAAGGGCCCACCAGAAAACGCTGGTGTAGGATCCAGGAACCCCAGCAGCCAGAGGAAGTCTTGGGCAGGAAATGATTGGGCAAAAAACGTTAAGATCCACCGCCCGGTCCGTTGGGAGTTGGACCTTGGCCAGAAAGGTGTCTAGCTCTACCCCAATGAAGTGAATGATCTGTGAGGTGTGGAGTTACGACTTGGCCGGGTTTACTAGAAGGCCCAAGGCCTTGCAAGTCTGAAGGGCCAGATCCCTGGACCTCTCTAATTCCTCCCAAGAGGAACCAGCAATCAGCCAGTCATACAGGCAGGGATACACCCAGACTCCTCGGCACCACAGGAATGCAGCTACCAGTGTGTTGCTCTTGGTGAAGACCCTTGGGGCCAAGGAGACGCCAAATGGCACCACTCAGAACTCGTAAAGCACCCCTTCAGCATGGAACCAATGGAACCACCATAGGGACAGACAGACTAGGATGTGGAAGAAGGTTTCCTGGAGGTCCAGAGAGCAGAACCATATACCCTGCTCCAGAGATAGAATGATCTGGTTGAGAGTGACCATCTGGAAAGTACAGTTACATAAGAACTTACCGTAACACTAGATCTTCGAGAACAGCTCTTGCAGCATTTTACACCATTAGGACTGAAGCCGGCAGGCGCCAGGATCCCACAGAAATTTTCTAGCTAGCAGTATTCGGCGGGGACCGCCCACCCCCGCCCCCTAACGTCGGTCCCGCCCGACGCCAGGCATAGTACATAAGGGGTGTCTCCTGAAACCCCAGTTCTCCAAGTAGAGACTCCGGATGCTGGATGACATCAGAAGAGGAGACTGAGGATCCGCCATCAAATGGCAGTCAGAGAGATGCTGAGACACCTAATTCTAGGAGAAGGATGTTGAACTAGAATCTGCTCCAGCGGGATGGTGGAGGGAATTTGCTGCAAGAGCTGTTCTCGAAGATCTACTGTTACAGTAAGTTCTCAATGCAACTGTACTATCTTACATTGAGAAACGGCTCTGCAGCAGGTTACACCATTAGGACTGATTCCATGCAATAATGGAAATCCCACACCATTGGGAGGAGGGAAGGTAGAAACCCTTAATGAAACCAAAGCCTAGGACAGAAGTCCTTCAAGGACTGCTAGACCAAAACCTGCTCTCCGCCTCGATGCAATATCCAGGCTATAATGCCGGATGAAAGTGTGTATGGCGCTCCAAGTAGCTGCAGCACAGAAGGCCGAGGTGGACACATTCTTAAGGGCCGCAAAGGAGGTAGCCACCCCCTTGTGGAATGACCCTTAACCGCGCCCGGTAAGGGTTTATTGCACTTCTGGTAACAGAACGTGATACACTGAATGAGCCACCTGGACAGCGACTGTTTGGAAACAGGAGCTCCCATCATCCTGCAGGCAAAGGTGACAAAAAGCTGGTCCGATTTTCAGTGGTGCCTGGTTCTGGTCAGGTAGTATCAGAGACACCTATGCACATCTAGGGTGTGCAACAGGGCCGCTCCTCGATTCGAATAGTGGGGAAAGTACACTGGTAGATCGATGTCCTGATTAAGGGTAAGAGCTGAGACCACCTTAGGCAGAAATTTGGGATTAGTCCGTAGGGATACCATGTCTTGGTGAAAAAACAAATAAGGCTCTTTGCACATGAGTGCATGGAGTTCAGAAATTCTTCCGGCCAAGGTAACGGCAACTAAAAACAACGTCTTCCAAGTGAGAAGATGTAACTTGCAATCTGCGGCTGGTTCAAAGGGTGGCAGCACAAGGTCCTCCAGGACAAAGGGTAGATCCCATGGCGGAATTGGATCCTTAATCGGAGGTCGAAGGTGGAGAATACCTCTCAGGAAGGCTTGTGCCGTGTCCAACTGAGATATTGCGCATTGGCCTATAGGATAATGATAGGCTGATACGGCACAGAGCTGTACTCTGATCGAGGAGTAGGCCAAGCCTGTCTGAAAAAGAGACAAGAGGTAGTCCAAGACTGACTTTTCTGGACAGTCTAGAGGCGAAAACCCCCACGCTTGAGCCCACAGGCAAAAACGGTGCCATTTCATGGTGTAAGTAGCACGAGTGGCCGGTTTTCTCGCGGCCACCAGAACGTCAGCTACCTCTTGCGAGACCCCGTGTCACAAAATGGCTATGTCTCTAGGAGCCCTCCTCCTGAGACAACAAGTGAGAGCTGATTGGCAGAGGCACCGGAGGTTCCCAGGATAACTGATGTAGTAGAGGGAACCAGATCTGCCTGGGCCAGAAAGGTGCGATGAGTATCAGCGTCGCTTGCTCTCGGCGAAGCTTCAGAAGAACTCTCTGGATCAACGGAAAACGGGGGAAGGCATAGAGAAATCTGCCTGCCCAGGAGAGGGACAACACATCTCGCCAGAAAACACCAGGCCCTGGATCTAGCGAGCAAAAATTGGGCAGTTTTGCGTTGCATGGGGACGTGAAAATGTCTAACTCTGGTGTACCCCATCTGTGAAACAGATCCTCTACTACTTCCTGGAATAGTTCCCACTAGTGGACTCTGGCCTGAGAGCGGCTCAGGCCATCTGCAATGACGTTGTCCACTCCTGGGACATGAACAGCAATGAGGTTTGCGCCGTGTTGCAAAGCCTAATCCCACACCCTCATGGCCTCCCTGCAAAGCGGGTAGGAATGGGTGCCTCCTTGTTTGTTGAGGTAATACATCACCGCAGAATTGTCTGTTTGAAACAGAAGGGTACCCGGTGGAATCTCCGACTGGAAGGCCCGCAGGGCATAAAGGACTGCTCTCATTTCCAGGATATTTATGTGGAGAGGAGTCTCTTGTGCTGTCCACAGGTCCTGAGACCGGACACCGTCGAGGTGTGCTCCCCATCCGAGCCCTGAAGCATCTGTGGAGAGTGTCACAATCGGAGACGACTCAATGAAGGGGACCCCTGCCAATACATTCTTCAGATCTAACCACCATTGCCAATCCCAGGTTACGGTCTTCATGATCCGGACTGGAAGCTGCAGATGGTCTTGCCTTTGATCCCATTGGACCCGTAACATCCACTGGGTGACCCACATGTGGAGACGAGCAAGCGGGACTGTTGCAATAGCCATAGACATGTGTCCAAGCAGGCAAAGGACCAGTCTGGCAGGAACAGTCTTCTTCGCCCGAAATGTCCCTGATGAGGGATCAGGTATGTTCCGCTCTGTCCTGGGGAAGAAAAGCTTTCCCCAGGACGGTGTCCAGAACTGCACCAATGAACTGCAGCACCTGCGATGGAACCAGGCGTGACTTCTCTTGACTGATCATGATGCCCAGCGTCTTGAACAGAGACTGAGTATAATGGATGGCAGATATCAAGGCCTCCCGAGAGGGTTCCATGAGAAGCCATTCGTCCAGGTAGGGGAACACGTAGTGGCCTTGTCTCCTCAGAGTCGCCGCTATGACCGCCATACACTTCGTGAATACCCGAGGTGCCAATGACAGTCCGAAAGGGAGGGCTCGGAACTGATAATGGTGACCCTGGAACTCGGAAGCGCAGAAACTTCCTGTGCGCTTGAGCAATGGGTATATGCAGGTAAGCGTCCTGCATGTCCAAGGATGCTAGAAATGCGCCCTGCTTGAGCATGGGAATCAGACCTGGGAGGGTCACCATGCGGAAGCATTTGTACAGGACCGATTCGTTGAGGTCGCTGAGGTCCAGTATAGGACGGAGGTCCCCTGTTTTCTTGGGAACCAGAAAGAAGTGAGAATAATATCATGGTACATGCTCTATCGCTTCTTTTCCCAGGAGCGCGAGCACCTCCTGCTGTATGAGCAAGGCGTGCTGACCCGAGAAATGGGAAAGCAGGGGAGTTCTTGCCAGTGGGCAGTCGAGAAATTCTATAAAGTGACCTTTCTTAACCAATTGGAGGACCCACCAGTCGGTGGTAATCGACTGCCACCCTAAAAAGTGGCGAGCGATGCCACCCCGACCTTTTGTGCCCGTTGATCCAGAGGAGGGGGTGGGGGCCACGAAAGAGTCATGCTGTGGCAGCACTGGTCCCTGCAGGCTGGGCCGGTTTAGTGTAGCGTTGGGCTCTGCCTGGGGATGACTTAGCCTGGGCTTTACGCTGAAAGAAGCCCTTTGTTGCTGGCCGGAACGTGGCTGCTGCCTTTGTTGCCGGCTACGAAAACGGCTCTGGTTCCTACGAAAGGAACCGGGCCTGGATCTGTACATGGCCTGTACAGACCTGACTGTCTTCCCAGCATCCTGGAGTTTATTGATAACCTTCTCCAAGGGTTCACCAAAGAGTACTTCACTATTGTAGGAGACATCAATACAGGTTACTCACCTGTAACAGGAGTTCTAGGAATGGTATATGCTGTTCATCCACACTGTCTGGCAGGTATCCTTGCCGCTTTAAATCTTGCCGGAAGGTCTTCAAGCTAGGTCCTCCCACCCACCCGGGTGGTAAAACTCTCGGCTCCGCCCCATGATGCCAGATCTGGCCCGCTGGAAGCTCAGGTTGTGCGTCGAAGCCAGGGAGGTTGGGTGGGTCGTGTGGATGAACAACATATACCATTCCTAGAACTCCTGTTACAGGTGAGTAACCTGTATTTCTAGGGACATGGATATGTTGTTCATCCACACTGTCTGGCAGACTCCTAGCAGTTCTCCGGGAGGAGGGAGGCAAGGCGCACACCCCCTACTTAAGGAATAGAGACTGGAGAACCGAGGCCCCAAAACCAGCATCCCGGCATGACTCAAGGTCGATGTGGTAATGGGTGATGAAGGTGTGTGCTGACTTCAGGTAGCAGCCCTGCAGATTTCAGGATAGAACGTCCCTGGAAGCAGCCACCGATGCAGCAGTATGGCGGGTAGAATGAGCTCTTATCCTTCTGGGAGGCTCCATGCCCGCCAACTTATAGCAGAGATCTATGCAGGAGGTGACCCATCTGCCTATCGTCCGCTGGCGAGGTCTGCCAGGTGCGGCTTCAGCGAGGTGACAAACAGCTGGCGAACCTCTCCCAATTTCAACCGTGCGCTCCTTATAGTAAGCAAGCGCTGCTAGGGTCCAGAGTATGGAGCCTATATTCGCCTCGAGGTGTGATTGGGGTAGAACACCGCGGAGTCAACATCTGATTAAGGTGAAACTCCGACACCACCTTCGGAAGGAATTTCGGGTGAGGGCGCAGGACAACCTTGTCCCTGTGGGACCAGGTAAGGAGACTCGATGCAGAGCGCCTGGAGCTCTCCCATCCTTCTGGCTGATGTAATGGCCACCAAGAAGGCGGTCTTCCACGACAGGTGAGAGAGTTCACACCTGTGCATTGGTTCAATAAGGCCCATGAGCTTTGCCAGTACCAGCAGTAGATCCCACGGAGGTGGGGGTTCCCGCACCGGAGGGGAAATGTGATCAAGGCCTTGAAAAGCGCCAGACCACCTTCTCCTGCGCCACCGACTGCTTCCCGGCCCGCGCCCGGTAAGCAGAGATGGCTGCCAGGTGCACTGTAAGGTGAAATCGACCAAGCCCTTGCTGAGAAAGGGACCAAAGGTGAGACCACTATGCTAGCCAGGAACAGGAGGAAGGTCCAGGCCCTTGCCTGACACCAAATGGAAAATCTTTTCCATTTGAAGCGTAACATTTTCTGGTCGACTCTTTACAGGGGCGCCTCAACTACGTTCAAGACCTCGTCGGAAAGACCCAAGGCCTGGAACTCTAGCCGCTCAGGAACCAGGCCGTCAGGTGCAGGGACTGAAGGTCGGATGGAATACCTTCCCTGATTGACTAGAGCAGGTCCGGCGCAGCTGGAAGCTGCTCGGGAGACTGGAGCTGAGGCTGAGGAGATCTGGTACCAGTACTGGCGGGCCAGTCTGGGTCTATCAGAATCACCTGCTCTTGTCCCTCCTTGCTTTGAGCAGCACCTGCATCAAGGAACGGGGAAAGGCGTAGAAGGCCGGGGTCCACGGCCTCGAGAAGGCATCCCCGCAGCGATCCCTGCTGAGGGGGGGGCATGGAACAGCCTCAGCTTTGCATTCTCCCTGGAGGCAAACAGGTCCACCTGAGGCGTACCCCAATGGGAGAACAGATCTTGTACTACCTCCGGCAGGAGAGACCACTCGTGGGACGCAGCCCCTATCCGGCTTAGGGCATCGGCCAGGGTGTTGGAGGCTCCTGCCACATGAATGGCTAGGAGATCCGCCTCCAGGCTGCGCACGAGTGACCAGATGCGGAGAGCTTCCTTGCATAGAAGCATGGAGCGCGTCCCACCCTGGCAGTTTAGATAGTACATGGTCATGGTGTTGTCCGTCTGGACCCGGACCACTTGACCCCAAAGAAAGCGGAGCAAAGGCGGTGAGAGCTAGGCGGACTGCCTAGCTCCAGCAGGTTGATGTGGCATGCGACTCCCGGAGACCAGAGCTGCGCCGGTGTTCCCCAGATGGGCACCCCAACCCATCAGAGAGCATCGGTCGATAGAGACCGTCGGCTTGAGGCGGACAAGCAGGATGCCCTCTGCAGATGAACTGGAACGGTCCACCTGCAGAGCGCTCCACATCCTGGGTCACCATCACTAGCTAGTCCAATGGATCGCAGCATTGGGACCACTGGCTGGCCAGCCCCACTGAAGGGGCGATGTTCCAAGCAGGCCCAGCGGACCACGCGGTACAGGCCGCCATAGGACCCAGGAGGCGCTTGGGAAGTCCGGGCAGGAACAGTTGCCCAACCCAAGAAATGATTGGGCAGGAGGAAGAGACCTCGACCCTGTCCAGCGGAGCCGTGCCCTGGCTCGAAGAGAGGTCAAGCTCTGCCCGATGAAAAGAATCACCTGCTTCGGCTGAGTTCGACTTAGCCTCATTGATGAGGAGGCCGACCTGAGAAGCAAACCTGGAGGGCCAGATCTCTGGACCGCTCACCTCCTGTCTGGAGGGCTGCAATCACCAATCGTCCAGGTGAGGTACCGGACCCTCGGGCGCCGCAGGAATGCTGTCACCACTGCCATGCATTTGGTGAAGATCCTGGGAGCAGGAGATAAGCCGAAGGACATGGCTTGGAACTCGAAAAGGGATCCCTCCGCTTGAAAGCGAAGGAACCTTTGATGGACGGATACGGATGTGAAAGAACGCGTCCTCTAGGTCCAGAGAGCAGAACCACACGCCGTGTTCCAAGGATGGTATTATCTGAGCCACAGTGACCATCCTGAAGGTTCGAGACCTTAGGAACTTGTTTAGGTCGTGTAGGTCGAGAATGGGCACCAGCCCCCGTCCGTTCGGAACCAGGAAGTACCTGGACACGAACCCCGGGTTTGAGGAGGGTCTGCCACCTCTTATCACCTCCTTCTCGGGAGGAGAGCAATGTCGGCTCAAGCGAGCTGACAGCCAGGCTGGACCCCGAGGCCCCAGTGCTGGCTCTGAAGGTGTGGACCTGCTCGAACTCCAGAGGCAGGCCCTTTCCTACCACTTCCAACACCCACCGGTCTGTGGTTATAGCAGACCAGGCGGAAAGGAAGAACCAGAGCCGTCCCCCCAAGGGGGGAACCTGGGGTGAGGTGACGAGGTTGGGGGCGACACCCCTCAACCCGTCACTGTGCAGGCTTGGAGGAGGGACCGGCCGAGGGACCACCTGGGCCTTTACCTCCCTGCTTCCTGGAGGAGGAAGCCGCGGGCTTGGGTTTGGGATGCCAAGAGCGAGCCTGCTGGCCCTGGTGTTGCTGGGCCAGATGTGCCGGGGGCGCAGACGGACGAAAGGGCTTGGGTTGCGGTCTGCAGCCCTTGTCCCTCTGAGCGGATGAGACCGAGTCAAGATGGCATTGGACTTTCGATCCTCTAGAGGTGGCCTTCCACCCAGGGCCAAGAGGTCGGTCCCAGGAAGGGACATCCGCCAATTTGTGCGGGTATCCGCCGTGAAGGTGGATGTCCTCAGCCATGCCCTACGCACATAGCCACTGCGGCCATGATTGACCCGTGCATGAGTCTCCAATGTCCAGAGCAGTCTGAAGTTGCTGCTTGGCCACTGCCCTGCCCTGGTCCCGCACCTGCCTAACCGTGGTCTGCAGGTCAGCCGGGAAATGAAGGACTACCTCGTCCAGGGAGCCCAACAGGGCATGGGAGAAATGTGCCATAAGCACGGCCGAGCTTGCCTGACGAAGGCCAAGGGAGGATGCAGCGTAGACTTTTCGCCCGGCATAGTCCAATTTTGGACTCCTTGTTGGGAGGTTTGTCCCGCCCTAGCATTTCCACTGCCGGAAACGCTGTCGATAACTAACCTCTCGGCTGAGGGATGTTCGAAAAACCAGACAGGGAACGGTAGGACCGCATACTTCCTGGCCATCCTGGCGAAGGTGCAGGGCAGGAAGCAGGGCGCCACAGAGCTCCAAGGCCGGGCCCAATGGCCTCAGCCACAGGAAAGGCCTCGAGGGAATCCCCTCGTCCAATATCTCCGTGAGGGATGCTTGGCCCGCTTGATACGGGCTCAAGCTGCATCCCGGTGGACTCCGAGATGAGCCTGAGCAAACTCAGGAAGGACGAAGGGCTGTCGTCCAGCGACTGACCTCCAGAGGACTCCAAGTCCACTCGCTTGGAGAAAAGGGAGGAATCGTCGTCGGACTCAGAAGAGTCCGCAAAGAGCTGCCTCGGGCCTGAGCCACCCTCCACCTGCCGAGGGCGATCGGGAGTGAGGGTGACCGACAGCCTATGGGGCAGACCCTGAGCCGACCAAGAGTTCTTGGTGAGACCCCAAACAGCGGATGTGGAGGGCGGAGGTTCTACCAGAATCGGTGGGGCAGCTGGTTTGGCCGAACAACCCGCCTGGGAACAGGCTCCTCGGTAAACAGGGGTTGTTTCAGCCCGCTCGGTGACAGCCACTTAATGGCCGGGAAGGCGGCGGCGTCGCTTGTTCCCGGTCAGAAGGAGCTGCTATTACATGAGGTCCTCGTATCGTCGGCGTAACTACGTCGAAGCCTCCCCTCATCCGAGGAGGAGGACGGCGGCCGCGCTACATCGATGCGAGACCGCCTATGACGGCGGGATCGGCTGGACCGCCAAGAAGTCGGGGACGAGAACCTCGCCTTTCCGAAGGCGGTGCAGGAGGGACGGGTGGAACCGCTCCTCCTCGGCTCGGAGGGTTCGCCGAGGCTCCCGGAACCGGAGGCACTAGCAAGCCAGCGGGATCCTCAATTCCCACCGGGAAACCGGGAGAGGGATTTCGCTCGCTGGTCGACAACCCGTCCAACGGGTCGAGAAAGATCTTGACTGCGTCGACGGGAGTCTCGGTCAACTGACCTGACTGGGACACCGTGAGACCAGTGGCCGAAGCTGAACGATCGACCGAAGTCGATGGCCGACAACTCAGGGAGAGGGACCTTTCCCGCTCCCAAGAGCGTCGACGGAGGGACTTACCCTTGTCTTTCTTCTTGGACCGAGAAAAAGGTCCAGAAGACATTAGTCCCTCTCTCTAGTGGAAGGGCAGACAAAAAGCTCCTTAAAGGAAGCTGTGTAAGAGGAACCCAGGGAGAGCGGGATAAATGCCGCGGTCGAGGAAGATGCGGCCCACGCCGCCTCCTCTTCGAGGGCGATCATCTGCTCTAGCTGATCCGCCGAGCCTGCCGCCGCGGAAACCGCCGACCGGGCCTCTTTTAACTTTACCGGAGGAAAATGTTTCTCACGGCGCCCCAGTTGTAAACGGGCAGCATGGTCTTCGAGGACGTAGGCTGAGAAGGAAGAGCACAGGTCGCAAGCCTGCGGGTCGTGCTCAAGGCCTAAACAGTAGACACACGTGGAGTGCGGATCCGTCCGAGACATCTTCTGCCCGCAAGGGCCCTCGAAAACCGGGAGTCGATTTGTCCATCGCAGCCGCGAGGGATAGAAGACCGAAGTCTATAATGCAAAAAACCTTTAAATTCGGAAAACCGAAGAATTAGGAACCAGTCTTATACGCAGAGCGTTAAGGAGGGAACCTGAGCTTCCAAGCGGTAAGGAAGATCTGGCGTCATGGGGCGGAGCCGAGAGTTTTACCACCGGTGGGTGGGAGGCCAACTTGAAGACCTTCCGCAAGATTTAAAGTGGCAAGGATACCTGCCAGACAGTGTGGATGAACAACATATCCATGTCCCAGAAAGAATGTTCTTCTGTACGTCCGGGGTGAAGCCAGAGACACGGAGCCAAGAGTGTCAAGGAGACAGACAATTGAAGCTGCAGCTCTGGCGGGACAAGTCCACAGAATCGTATGTATTAAGTAGTACTTGGGTACCACATCAGACCTGTGTGGAGAAGGTTCGAAGCTCCACCTTCTGATCGCCATCCGAAGCTTATCGACCAGGTCCTGGCCCTGTTCCCATAGGGCGTTCTGAAACTGTACCATGTGGGTTTGGTATTTCAGGGACCTGATGGAGCATGTAGCAGCCGCATGTCACGTCTCCCCAGGGCATCCAATTGTTTGGATTCCTGGTCCGGTGGCTATGTGCTCATGTGCTGCTGTCTTTGGGACCCGGTCTGTGGTCGTAATAAAGTACGGTGCGTAAGAACTTACCGTAACAGTAGATCCTTGAGAACAGCTCTTGCAGCAGGTTACACCATTAGGACTGTAGCACGAGCGTCAGGACCACGGAAAAATTCTAGCTAGCTATCTTCAGCGAGATCGCTTCGACGTCGGTCCCGCCCGACGCCAGGCGTGGTACATAAGGGGCGGTCCCGCCCAGATTCCCCAGTTCTCCGCCGGAGACTCCCGCCACAGGATGACATCAGAATGGAGACTGAGGATCCATCGTCGAAGATAATAAGGAAGAAAATCCCTAAAAGAAAGGCAAAGCCATCCTCCTCCAAGGGGAAGGAGGGCAGAAGGTATTTGCTGCAAGAGCTGTTCTCAAAGATCTACTGTTACGGTAAGTTCTACGTGAATCACTATCTTACTTCGAGACACAGCTCTTGCAGCAGGTTACACCATTAGGACTGATTCCCAAGCAGTAAAGCTGCCAGAAATTCCGGGAGGAGGAAAATAGGAAGTACCTTCCAGGTCCTGAACCTAGGACAGGAGACCCTGTAGCACCGCCAGGCCAAAACCGGCTCTTTGCCGAGAGGCGATGTCCAGGCTATAATGCCTGATAAAGGTATGCACAGAGCTCCAAGTGGCTGCAGCACATATAGCAGAGGTGGAGACGTTTCTGAGTGCTGCAAAGGAGGTGGCCACACCCCTAGTAGAATGACCCCGGACTGTTCCCAGGAGGGGCTTTTGTTTGATATCACAACAGTATGAAATACACTGGACAAGCCAGCGAGACAGGGACTGTTTGGATACAGATTGGCCCATCATCCTCTCAGAGAAGGAAATGAAAAGTTGCTCAGAACTACGAAAAGGTTTAGTTCTGTTGAGGTAATACCTCAGGCTGCGGTGAACATCCAGGGTGTGGAGCAGAGCCTCTCCTCTATTCGAGTAACTCGGGAAGTAGACTGGTAGGTCAATGTCCTGATTTAGAGTGAGTGAAGAGACCACCTTAGGCAAAAATTTAGGGTTCGTCCTCAGGGATACTCTGTCCCGGTGGAAAACTAAATAAGGCTCTTTGCACATGAGAGCGTGAAGCTCAGAAATTCTTCTCGCTGAAGTAACAGCAACCAAAAATAACGTTTTCCACGACAGAAAACGTAGCTCGCAATCCGCGGCAGGTTCGAAGGGGGGGAGCGTGAGCTGTTCCAGGACAAAGAGCAAATCCCATGGAGGCACAGGGTCCCTAATTGGAGGCCTAAGGTGTAACACCCCTCTCAGAAATTCCCGAGAAGCATCTAATTGAGCCACTGTACAATGTCCCACCGGAAGGTGGTAGGCAGAAATGGCACAAAGGTGCACCTTGAGAGGAGTAGGCTAGACCCGAATGAAAGAGGGAGAGGTAGTCCAACACCACTCCCACTGGACAACCTAAAGGGAAAAATCGCGTCCTCGCGACCATAAACAAAAACAGGCCATTTCATGGTGTACGCCGCATCGTTCTTGTCTGGCTGCAGAAAGAACTTTTGCAACCTCTTGCGAGACCCCATGACGCAAGATGGCTATGTCTCTAGGAGCCATGCATGCAGGTTCAGTGAGCGTAAGTCCGGGTGGACTAGTGAACCTTTCTCCTGAGACAGGAGATGGGAGCTGAACGGCAACGGGAGCCGGGGTTCCTGAGATAACTGCATCAGCAAAGGGAACCAGATCTGTCTGGGCCAGAAAGGGGCCACCAGGATCATGACTGCGTGCTCCCTGCGCAGTTTGAGAAGAACTCTCTGGATCAACGGGAAAGGAGGGAAAGCGTAAAGGAATCTGTTCGCCCAGGAGAGGGACAACGCGTCTCGCCAGAAAACACCAGGCCCTGGATCTAGCGAGCAAAAATTGGGCAGTTTTGCGTTGGATGGGGATGCAAACAAGTCTAGTTCTGGAGTTATCCATCGAAGAAACAGATCCTCTGCTACCTCTTGAAGAAGTTCCCACTCATGGACTCTGGCCTGGGAGCGACTCAGACCACCTGCAATTGTGTTGTCCACCCCGGGAACATGCACAGTGATCAGATTCGCGCCGTGTCCAATTACCCAATCCCACACCCTCATGGCCTCCCTGCAAAGGGGGTAAGAGTGTGCACCTCCTTGTTTGTTGAGGTAATACATCACCGCCGTGTTGTCTGTCTGAAGCAGAAGAGTACACGGTGGGATTACTGATTGAAAGGCCTGCAGGGCATAAAGAACCGCCCTCATCTCTAGAACGCTGATATGGAGATGAGCTTCCATCAGGGTCCACGTACCCTGGGACTTTACCCCGTCCAGGTGTGCCCCCCACCCTAGACCTGAGGCGTCTGTGGTGAGGGTTACCTCCGGGGACGGCGCTACGAACGGGACGCCCATGGAGAGCGACCCTGGGACTAGCCACCACTGCCAGTCTCAAATCACCGTGTTCGTGATCCTGACCGGATGCTGCAAGTGGTCTTGCCTTTGGTCCCATTGCACTTTGAGCATCCACTGAGTTACCCGCATGTGGAGCCTTGTGAAAGGGACGGTAGGAATGGCCGCAGCCATGTGTCCGAGCAAGCGAAGGACTGACCTGGCAGAGACGGTCTTGTTCGACGATAACTCCCTGATGAGGGATCTGATGTGCTCCGCTCTGTCATCTGGAAGAAAAGCTCTTCCCTGAACAGTGTCCAGTACTGCACCTATAAACTGCAGTTTCTGCGACGGTACCATGAGAGACTTCTGAGTTTATTAGGATGCCCAGAGATCGAACAGGTCCTGGGTGCTCTGGACCGCAAGTAACAACACCTCTCTGGAGGCGGCCATGAGAAGCCAGTCGTCCAGGTATGGGAACACATAATGGCCCTGTCTCCTCAGAGATGCTGCCACGACTGCCATGCACTTGGTAAAGACCCTTGGTGCGGATGACAGTCCGAATGGAAGGGCTCGGAATTGAAGGTGGTGGTCGAGGAACTCGAAGCGCAGGAACCTCTTATGCGCCTGAGCTATAGGGATATGCAGGTATGCGTCCTGCATGTCTAGAGACACTAAAAAGGCGTCTTGCTTCAGCATGGGAATAAGACCTGGAAGAGTCACCATGCGGAATCTCTTGTAGGCGACCGACACGTTGAGGTCGCTGAGGTCCAGAATTGGATGGAGGTCCCCTGTTTTCTTTGGAACCAGGAAGAAGTGGGAATAATATCCTTGTCCTCTCTGGTTCTCTGGGACGTACTCTATTGCTCCCTTTTGCAGGAGCGCGAGTACTACTTGCCAGATCAGAGATCTGTGCTGACCCGGACACCGGGAGAGCAAAGGAGGCCTCGAGGGTGGCTTTCCTGCGAATTCTATATAGTGGCCTCGTCTGACCAACTGAAGAACCCACCTGTCGGTGGTTACAGCCTGCCATCCCGGCAGGAAGTTCTAATGCGCACCCCGACCATGATTTCCCGCTGATCCTGAGGGGCGGGCTGGAAAGAGTCAGGCTGTGGCAGCAGATGGGCCCGCTGGCTGGGCCGGCTTAAGAGTACGCTGGCTTCGGCTGGCGGGCTGTTTCCCCTGGGCTCTAACGAAGCCGGAGCCCCTCTGATGTGTAGCGGAGCGGGACTGCTGCCTCTGCATCCGCCCACGAAATCGGCTTTGGTTCCTACGAAAGGAACTAAGCCTGGGTCGGTACATGGCCTGAACCGACCTTACCGCCTTCCCGGCCTCTTGAAGTCTGGTAATAATCTTCTCCGAAGGATTACCAAACAAGACTTCTCCCTCGAATGGAGCGTCCATGATATTCTTCTGGACGTCCGGGGTAAAACCGGAGATGCGTAACCAAGAGTGCCTCCAGAGGCATACACCAGAAGCTGCTGCTCGGGCCGATGAGTCCGCGGAGTCGTACGCGGCTCGTAGCACTTGGGTTCCCACGTCTGAACCCGTACGGAGGAGCTGAAGCATCTCCTCCTTCTGCTCACCTTCCGCAGTTTTCAGCCGCTCCAGACCCTGTTCCTACAAAGCGCTCTGGAACTGAACAAGTGGGTCAAATAGTTCAAGGATCTGATGGCGCAGGTAGCGAGAAGATCGTGCACCTACCAGCAGCGTCCAACTGCTTGGACTCTGGGTCCGTGGCAGGGTGCTCAGATGTTGCGGCCTCTGTGACCGGTCATGTGAGGCTGTGATGACCAGAGAGTCGGCCTGAGGCTGCTGAGTCAAGTACTGGTCTTCTTTAGGAGCCTTGTACAAGCGATCAGCTTTCTTCGGCATCGCCGGGAGCGAATGTGGACGCTTCCACGCTGCCTTGGTGACGTCCACGAAAGTGTCAACCAAGGGTGGCACCACCACAGGCTTGGGGTCTTTCTGCCGAAGATATTTGGCGAGGCGTATCCTTTCGGGGTCTAGCTCTTCTGCATCCCATCCCATGTTCTCTTGGATGTGTCTCATAATATCCAAGAACGAAGGGTCGTCCGGAGGAGATTTCGGCATCTCACGTGGGTCCGGAGAAGGGATGGAGAGGGGAGATGGGGATCTAGAAGAAGAGTACTCTGATCCCGTGTCCTCCGTCGAAGGCGATCGTCGGTGTCTCCTGGGTCTCTTGGGGCTGGGTGACCTAGAAGAGGATTTAGACGGAGGTCTCCGTTTTTCTGGTCTCCCCTGGGAGGGGATCTGGACTAATGGGGAGGAGGTAGGCGGCCTGCCGACCCCGATGGCGAGGGGGTGCAGGAACGGAGGAGGAGGAGGAGGAGGAAGAAGAGTGGAAATCATGTCCTTCTTTATGGTGTCCCACCAGCAAGTGAAGAGGTACTTCACATCCGCTAGGAGAGGCCCGGCGACGGTCCGGGCACGATGGGCCGAGGCCGCCGGGTCCCGCGCCGGCCCACAGGGGCTCAGGTAACGGCACAGGGTTCCCTGGGAGTCTTGAAGAGACCGGGTCGCCTGCCTGGTCCTCGGGCAGGCGTTAGATCCTCCTCGGTCAAGGTCTCCTGACCGACATCGGTCCGGAGCGTCAGGCCCTCTTCTCAGGAGCGGATGCGGGGCCCCCTACCGGCGTCCGCTGAGGAGCTGGCTTAGCCAGCGACGTCTGACCGACAGCGGCTCCAGGGATGTATGACGCGAGGTCGACGACGGCCGCACCGGCGTCGGGTCCAAAGGTCTCTTTAAGGGAGTGAGCTCCAACGTCTTGCAATGGGCAAAGAAGAAGACCTGACGTCCGGAACCCGACTTATGATGGTGATGGTGGCGATCCCCGGACTTAGCCAAGGCCCTGGAGGAGGAAGACGAGGACGGCCTGGCGGACTTGGCCTGAGAAGAAGGCTTCCTTACCGCAGCCGGGGGAGGCTGAGAGCTGGCCCTGGAGGGAGAGCGGTCGGACCTGGAACCGGAGCTGTGCGAGTCCGAAGCCCTGGAGGGGGACCTGGAAGGGGCCTTCTCCCTTCGTTTCTCCGCGTGCTTGTGGGTCTTTTGAGAAGACCCCCTTGGAAGACATGGTCTTCAGCTTCTCTTCCAATAAAAACGCCTGAAGGGCCTTCTGACGTTGGATCTGGGTACGACTATTGAACCCCTGGCAGAAGGAGCAGGCCTGGTATCGTGGTCTGGGCCCAGGCACCGAACGCAGGCCATATGGGGGTCCTTGAAGGGGATCTGTTTCCCGCAAGCACACTTGGAGGAGTGACCGGAGGTCGGAGAGGACATCAGCAAAAGTCTTGCTAGAAGAAATCCAAATTTCCCGAAGGAAAGCACTTAACCGCGACGTGCGCTAGACTATAACCGAAGGGTGGAGACATGCAAGTCGACGGGGAAAGAACAGGGAATCTGGGGACCGCTTATGTATCTGACGCCTGACCGTCATGGACCGACGGGGCCGGGCGCCCCACTGAAGATAGCTAGCTAGAATTTTTCTGTGGGGTCCTGACGGCGCCAGCTACAGTCCTAATGGTGTAACCTGCTGCAAGAGCTGTGTCTCAAGTAAGATCCAGGAGTCTGCCAGAGGTTGTTGAGCCAAGTACTGGTCCTCTCTCGGGGCCTGTTATAGGCGGTCAGCTTTCTTCAGCACCGCAGGAGTAGAGTGCGGATGCTTCCACGCAGCCTTGTCCGCGAAGGTGTCCACCAAGGGTGGCACTACCACAGGCTTTGGGTCTTTCTGCCGAAGATAACGGGAAAGGCACTGTCTTTCGGGGTCGAGGTCTTCAGCGTCCCATCCCATATAGTCTTGGATGTGCCCCATGATCTCAGAGAAAAAGGGATCATCCGGAGGAGACCTGGGTAGGCATGTGGGTCAGGTGATGGAATGCTGAATGGAGAAGGAGATCTGGAGTATTCAGAGGTATTCAATCAGGAGTCTCTCCTGACGGAGTATACCCGACGCCTGGGTCGCTTGGGGCTGGGAGACCCTGAGGGACATCTTGAGGAGGCCTTCTCTGATCCTTGGATCTACCCCTGGGAGGTGGAGTCTGCTCCTTAGGGGTTGGAGGTCATCCTGCTGGCCCCTGTGGTGGAGGAGGGGGCGTAGGAGGTGAAGGAGTACGTTTTACAGGGACCACATCCTTTCGGATGGTGTACCACCAGAAAGTAAAACGGTCCTTTACTTCTTGCAGGTTCATGCCCAATGACGGGTCTGGCGCCGGTGGTCTGTCGCCGGGGTCAAGTCCGCAGGTGTCTCCGGGTTGGGCGAAGGTTCCCTTGGGAGCCCGGCATCCTCAGTGTCGCCCACCTGGTCTTCAGGCACCGTCGTGTCCTCCTCCGTTGAGTCCCTGTGACCGGTGTCCACCGGTGACTGGGGCGTCTTCAGCTCAGCAAATGCACAGGCTGGCGTCTAGTCGCCTGGCCTGAGTGTCCCACAGCTCCCAGTGAGCGCCCCAGCAAGCTTTGGGTATGGCCCGATGCTCGGGTCTGACATCCCACTTGAGGCGTCAGAGACATGATTAGTCTTCCTGGGTGGTGGATCTGGACCTCTGGAGGCTGGGAGACCGACCTGGAGTCGGGGTCCTGACGTCGGGTCAATGAGGAAGACTTGTGGTGCTCTGAAGACTTGGAAGAGGCCCAAGTGGGAGTAGAGGAAGCCGAGGGCCTTGAAGTCTTGATGGGCTGGAGAGTCGAAGAGCCGCCTGAGGCTCGGATTTTGACTGGAGGAGGTTGAGAACGAGCCTGGAGGGAGAGTGGTCCAACCTGGTGGAGCCTGAGCTATGGGAGTCCGAGGCCTGGTTCGGGGATCTGGACCTTGCTTTCTCCCAGTGTTTATCCCGGTGTTTATGGGCCTTGGAAGAAGAATCGCCCCTGGAGGAAGGTTCTTGGTCCATCCTACTAAGTCTTTCTTCCAGCAGGTAAGCCTGAAGTGCCTTCTGACGGCGGATCCTGGTGCAGCTGTTGAACCCTTGGCAGAAAGTGCAGGCCTTGGTGTTGTGGTCCGGGCCTAAGCACCGCACACAGGAGGAATGAGGATCCTTAAAAGGGATCTGTTTTCCACAGGCACACTTGGAAAGGTGTCCCTCGATTGAAGGAGTTGGAGAGGACATCAGTTTGGAGAAACTCTTGAAGTTCTAAGTCATCATGCACTAGATAGAGACCGAGAGGCCAATGCTGGTGAGTCGACGGCGGGAAAAGAACTGGGGATTGTGGGGAACCACCCCCTTATATACCATGCTTGACGTCGGGGGTGGGACCGATGTCAGGGGCAGTCCCCGCTGAATACTGCTAGCTAGAAAATTTACGTGGGGTCCTGGCGCCTGCCGGCTTCAGTCCTATTGGTGTAACCTGCTGCAAGAGCTGTTTCTCGAAGTAAGATCTTGTGCTTGCTCAAGAACTGATTGAGATTGTGAAGATTCAACATGGGGCACCAGTACCCCATCCGTTTGGGAACCAGACAGCATCTGGAGATGAAGCCCTGAACGACAAATGGGCCACAGCTCCTTTCTGAAGGAGCTGAGCGATGTCCTCCCGAAGGGTGGACAGCAGGTCAGGGGACACCACAACCTCCCGTGGGGCATGGGCTCAAAAGAGCTGGAGAGCCTCACAATCTAGATGCAGACCGTGACCCATCATGTCAAGCACCCACTGGTCTGATGGGATGACAGATCAGGAGTGCCAGAAATGGTGAGGCCATCCCCCCACGGGAACCCAAGGCTGATGCAGGATGGGCGGGAGAGTGAGATTCCCCCAGCCCGTCACTGGGCAGGCTTGGTGGAGACTCCAGTGTCAGCCACCGGAGAAGCACTGCCTCCCCAGCTTCTGGACTTCTTACAGCCAGGTACAACAGGTTTAGGCCACTAGACCTGGGACTGCCTGCACATCTTGGACTGTGGTGCTGGGTAGGGCTGAAACTGAAAGGACTTCTTTTTCTGTTTCTGACTCTTAGAGTTCTTCTGAGAGTACGTGATGGAATGCAAGATGGCACTGGATTTCTCAATCCTAGTGAGGTGATTGTTTCCAATTGTTTAACCAGGTGAGACACACTAAACCAAAAGCTTGTTTACAGGTGCAACCTGGAGCTCAGGGAAGTTAAGAGACTTGCTCAGAGTCACACAGTATGTAAGCGGGGGCTGGGAGATTCAGACTCAGGTCTCCACATTTGCAGCTCAGAGCCTTAAACCACTGCGTTATAATGCCTCCCTGATTATCATCCCCTGGACTGAATAGGTCGGTACCCAAGAAAGGGACATTCGCCAGTTTATTTTGGGTATCCACTATGAAGGTGGCTATCTGCAACCAAGCCTGACGCCACAGGCAACTGCAGCAGCCACGGATTGGGTGCAGGAGTCACCAATGTCCAAGGCTATCTGTAGCTGCTGCTTGGCAACTAAACGTCCCTGTTTCTAGACCATCTTAACTGCCAACTGAAGCTCCACAGGAAGAGGGGAAAGAACCTAGTCCAGGAGACCCATGAGGGCATGGCTGAAGTTGCCCATCATGACAGCGGTGCTCGCCTGTCAAAGGTCAAGGGAGGAGGCAGCATAGACCTTCTACGCTGCATGGTCCAGCTTCTTAGATTTCTTGTTAGGAGGTCTGTCGACATCCCCAACGTTGCCCATACACCAGAAAACTGAGTTCACCACTAATTCTTTGGCCAAAGGATGGTCGCTGATGCAGGGAACAGCCCCAGTGGGCATCATGTACTTGCGGACCATATGGGCGCTGAAGACACCGGGCAAGAGGCTGGACGCTGCCAAAGCTCTAGAGCAGCACCAAGAATGGATTCTGCCACCAGGAAGGCAACCCCTGGGGAGTTGTCCCTGTCAAGGACTTCTGTAAGGGGGTATCTGCCCAATTTTGGACCAGTTCCAATAGGATCCCCATGGATTCGGAGATAAGGCGGAGCAAGGTCCAAAGGCCACCAGCCCAGGCTCGGTGGTGAGCTCCTCGGTGGACTACTGGTCAAAGTCTGGAGTCCAGCTAGCCTGCATGGAGGAATCCTCAGAGTGCGAGGACTCTTCAAACATTGCCCTCAACCCAGGCTTCATGTGGACCACCCAGAGGTCTTCTGAATTAGTAATCTTGACAGAAAGACTATCTGGGAGGCCAGAAACAGGTGGGGCAGCCATGGATGGGGCCCCAAGCAAGAGCTGTGGAGGCGGGGGCTCCACCCAAATGGAAGGAGAAACTGGCATCGTCTCGACCGCAGGAACCAGAACTGGCAGTGGTGAGGGCGACCAGGGGAACACCAGAGGCTGCGGCAGGGCACGGTCATGGCCGAGGATCCACTGCTGCCACACCAGTGCTCGTAATGACACTGCAATTTGTGGCACAGCCTCTCCTCATTCAAAGACGAGGATGACAAGGAGCATCGACAGTGCTTTTTGGTCAACGGCCAAAAGTGAGAACACCAGGATTCCTGAGATCTCGATCAGGCACGGGACCTAAAACCGACTAGGTCATTAGAGAAGACACGGAGGAGGGAACTAAGTGCTCAACACGGACTGGAGCCCACAGAATCCCCGAGGGTTTAATCTCACGAGGGGAAACAGCCAGATCGGCCAGCCTGTCCGACCCCTCCTGAGAGAGGGTCGAGAGGACCAAGGTCCTCAACTCAAAAGTGAGTCATCTTCGCCGTCCTCTGACAACAGGTCGACCAGGTCGAGAAATATCTCAGCTGGCTGGTCAGCCTGCATTTCCGCCAGCAAGCACAATGGGAACACCGAGAGGCCAGCAGCCTGGACTGGATCAGAAGGGTCAGTCGAACCTGGCAGCTTGACCCCCATCAACCAAGTGCAGAATCACGGGGGTGGGAGGAGTGAGCCCGCTCCGAGCCCCACGACCTGCAACGGGTCCTCTTAGGCTTCGAGGACCTGGATGATTTACTCTCAGGAAGGGCCGAGTGTAGGACAGGACTAGCAGAAGTCCTGGAAAGCTCCAATGAACGAAGCGCCCAAGCCCACCGGGAGAAGTGCAAGAACCGGCGCAGAGCCCATTGTGGCCTGGGCTGCCGCTCAAATGCAGCAAACTGTGCTGCCAAGCCTGCTGCCACTGAATCAGCCATGCAGGCATCTTTGGATTGAACCAGCGAGTCCCATTTCTCTGGGCGGCCTAAGAGGAGGTGGGCGTAACGGTTCCCCAATGTGGAGGGCTGCAGGGACTGGCACAGACCACAAGCCTGCAGATCATACTGAGCCCCAAGGCAATACACTCATGAGACATGAGGGCCGGTATGTAACATCTTCTGGTTACAAGCGGCGCACTGCTTAAACCCAGGATCAGACTTTTGGTCATCACGCTCCATGGGTAAGCAACGTATTAAGAAAACGAAGGAGACAAAAAAAGTAATCTGAAACAGAACAAAATGGGCCTACACTGCATGCAGGAGCTGCAAAGGAGGAGACCTGATACTTCCAGTGGACAGGAAGATCTGACGTCATGAGGTGGAGCCAAAGGGGATACCACCTGGGTGGGTGTGTGTGAGAAACTGAGCTTAAAGAACACCCAGCAAGATTTAAGGGGAAAGGAAGACTGCCTAAGTGTGGATACTGCACCATATCCAGTGCCTAGAATCAGTATTTAGCGAGGAGGGGAGCAAAGTGTGACTAGTGATGTGAAGGGAGAGGAAGGATAGATAGGGAGGAAGAAAAAATTACTCACCTTAGTAATTATGTTTCTTCTAATGGAGTCTTGCTGTATCTGACTATTGCAGTTAGCCCCAGCCTTTAAACTGCCCCGGAGAACAAAGGGTTAACTTTCTATGCAGAGCATAGAATGCTGAGCTCAAGCTCGGTTGAGGTCTCTGTCTGGAGCCCTTTGAAATCCAACTGTCAGATTCTTATGAGCAAAAACTCACTAACTATTCTATGTGGAAATTGTAAAAGTTTTACTAGCCAAGTGGCACCAAAAAGTTTGGGATTCCCAAAGGAAGACTCACGTCAGGAAACCCAAAACCAAAAACCAATCCAAATAAGAATAATAATAAAACAAACACCCAAACAAAAAGAAGAGAGAGTAAAAGGAGCACCCCGAGGTGTAACACTGCACCTGCCCACCCACTTCCCAAAAACAGGTTCTGAGCGGGAGGTAGGAGAGGTTAGAATACAGCAAGACTTCATTAGAAGAAACATAATTACTAAGGTGAGTAATTTTTCTTCAAACAACATGAAGTCTTGCTGTATTCTGACGATTGCAGACTACCATGGTGCAATTTATGGAGGAGGGACAGAACCTACTTTGGGAATAGGCTCTGGAAGTACTGTTGTGTTAAACCGAGCATCACTCCTAGCCTGGATATCCAGAGAGTAATGCTTGGAAAGGTATGGACTGTTTTCCAGGTGGCTGCTTGACAAATTTCTAAGAGAGGAATATCCTGGCAGCAGCCAAGGAAGCAGCTGTACCTCTGGTGGAGTGAGCCCTCAGGCCTGACGGTGGAATTTTTCCTAGTTTTTCATAGCAGAACTGTATACAAGACACAATCCACCTGGCAATCATTCTCTTGGTGGCAGGTTTGCCCTTTCCCACTTCTCCATAAGTGAGGAACAACTAGAGGGAATCAACCCTGTGACCCTTGGTATGCTCTATATAGTAGCTAAGGGCTCTTCTAACATCTAAACTGTGTAGCCTCCTCTCTCCTGAAGAGGAATGATCAGTGAAGAAAACAGGAGGAGACAGACTGATTCAGGTGGAAATCTGAAACCACTTTGGGCAAGAACCTTCTATTGGTTCTAAGGAACACTTTATCCCTATGAAAGGAGATAAAATCAGGTTCCACTGACAGGGCTTGCAGTTCACTGATACGTCTGGCAGAGGTAATAGCTACTAAGAACACAGTTTTCCAAGTCAAGTACTTAAGCTCTACTGAGGACATAGGCTCAAAGGGAGGTTGCATCAATTGAGCAATGCAAACATTTAAATCCCAGGCAGGGGCAGGGTCTTAAATGGGGGATTGGTATGAAGCAATCCCTTGAAAAATTTACAGAACACAGGATGAGATGATAGTGAGGAAGACTTCCCCACTGACAGAAAAGCAGAGACAGCTGACAAGTGTACCTTGAGAGTAGCTGGTCTGAGGCCTAGGCCATTAAAATGGACCATATAATCCAGAACTGTAGGCAATTCAGCAGTGTCTGGGGAAATATGCTGCTTGGAACACCAAATGCTGAATCTCTTCCATTTGGAGCTATAGGTCTTTCTAGTGGCGGGCTTTCGAGAGGCTTTGAGAATATCCAGAATCCCTTGAGACAGATGCAGATCTGCATACTCTAACTCTTCAAGAGCCATGCCTTGAGATTGAGAGACTGAAGATTGGGGTACCAAATCCTCTCCTGAGAGGAGGTTAACAGGTTGTAATTCCTGGAAGCGACAGGGAAGATGGACTGCACTTGTCCTGCATCAAATTATAACATTTGCCAGCTTTTTAAGTGTTGTGTGACAGAAAAAAGTATGGAAAACTGTGGGAAACAAAGGGAGATTTGTGCCCTAGACGTTGGAAATGCTTGTGGTATGGACTAAGAGAGTCGCTGAGTAAAATGCCATGAAAAATGGTTGAAATAGTGCTCCCGCAAGGAGCTACAGTTGGGAAAAAGTGGTTTGCAGTTTAAATTAGCCTGCTTGATTGATCACGCTGCAGTAAGCAGAGCACAAGAAGAGAGGCTAATTTGCATGGTATTTAGTGATTGGTGAGACTGCAGTCAGTCCCGCTCCCAAGCCAGCTCTAGAATGACTGCACAGTGTTCGAGAAGGAGAGAGAGAGGAGTGTGTGAGCAGGTTTGCAAGGAGGAGCGTCACGGTGACTGAAAGCGTTGTAAAATTAGCAAAAGTGGACTTTTCTGTTTTAAATTGGGCTCAACCCGCATTTCGATTCGTCTGAGAAGAGAGTGAGGTGTTCGGAGGGACAATCAGCAGGACTGCCAACCCATTTTATTCCAGAGGCCTCCAAGATTGGCTGTAGGCCGCATTTATCATCACAAATACAAGCCACTGATTAAGTGAGTACCATCATAAAAAACAGCTCAAACTGTGTGATTTTACCAAAAAGCCCACTGAATCTGTGTTTTGCAGTGTGATCGTTTTGCAAAGAAGGGCTGTGTCAAGTTTAATCAACTAAAAGCAAGAATTCTGAGCATTAGACTGTGAGCACAATTATAGGTTCAGCACAGTATCATTTTCAAAGCCACGTGAGAGACTGTGAGTTGTATGAGAGATGCAACGATAAATACAGGCAATCCCAATGCGATGAAATACTGTGGCTTTAGGGACTTTAAGCTAGAACAGTGATTTAAAAGTGAATGAAAAGTCCAGTAAAATCATATACATGTGCTAGGAGAGCAACCAGTGCAATTTAACAGTTTGAGTAAACTTTATCAGTGGAGTGTGTAAATCGGATGCGCAGTGGCTTGAGTCATAAACAGAACGTTGATGTAGGAGTGCTGCTGGCACCCATTACAGGGTGGGGTAGTAATGTAAACACAGCAGCAAGGAGTAATTTTGTAAATGTATTTTCCAGAAGAGTGGGACCTGAAATAACAGTGAGCATTTGTTTTTTTCTCTGCAGTCATGGCTTCAGGACCAGCCCATTACCCGGATCATGCCTGGGCTATGATAGTAGAAGAAGTTAAGTTGAGCGATATTGAGAGATGTTACTACGGGGGACGACTGCCTCCTCATGTGGCGATTCCTGGATATCCAGTATGAGTATGTGTGATGTGCTTAAATGCTGTAAGGGACGTCTTCATGGTACCTCACTGTTCTGGGTGCCTAGAGAAATATGGCTTGACTAAAGCACCCAAGATTCGTTTGGCTCCCACATGGACAAAGCTTCAAGAATCTGCAGTTGGCAGCACACAGCACCAGGTGGAGCCTGATAGGGAAGGCCCCTCAGGGTGTGGCATAAAGCAAGAGGGTGCAGATTTTCAAATAGAACAATGTACTAATGTATCAGAGTCTGGGTCCCATAGAGACATTGCTGAAGGAGCATCAGTAGAGAGAGGTGGAGAGAGGGGCCTAGCCCAAGTCTCATAGGTGAAGACAAGATGAGGGAGGCCTTTGAATGGGAGGTATTGACCTCCATGCCCAGCGAAGAGTGGACAGTCTCAGAAGTGAGGATGCTTCCTCACTCCTGGGCACAGGTGCTTAGCGAGGAAGAAGATGAGGGGGAACCTATGTGGCCTTGTGAAGAAGGTACGGATCCACAGCCTCAAGTTCTTGCCTCGAAGGAACCGATAGTAGAAGAGAGTAGTGACTCTACAGCTCTGCCTCACAAGGAAGAGTTAAAGATCCATTCTGTGTTGCATTAAGTATGTGTAGCTGGCTGAACCAGGACTGGCCACCCCCAAGCCAGGCCAGAGGTCTCAAGTTGACCAAGTGCAGTAAAGAGGAAAGACTGGTTTGTAGGAAAGCTAACAAAATCTATGGGATATCCTTTTCTACCTTTCCTCGGAGAGTCTGGGAGGAGATTGAAAAAAGCAGCAAATCCTGGATAATAGAAGAGGCAATGAAACATGTGCATCCTGATGCCAACAGATATGTCAAAATAGTGTTACAATTGAAATTCAGCCAGTGGAAAGTGGGCAGAACACTGTTTATTGACACTGTTCAATTGTGGATGGAGAGGGACATGAAACCTTTCACAGTGTGAATTATGAGCGCCTATACGGGTACTAATTCCTGCACCTGACCCATTGTGCTGTTGGCCACAATGCAAAGACCACCTCGGATGTGCCCATGCCTACCAAGTGGAGAGCAGAGCAGAGGTAGCCAGTGCTGCCATCCAGCCATTGCCATACCTATGTTGTTCCGCCAGTCTGGCGTTCCAGGAACCAGGTGCCCCACATTCATCAGTCTTGCAGTGTACTGGCTTTCCAGATTCCATCAACTGGCCCACCAGATGACTTCAGATCCAGAGAGGACACCAGCCCAGCTGTATCCTGATTCATCGCCTGGGATTCCGGATGACTTCAGACCAGCTGTTTTCCCTTTTTTCCTGTTCCAAGGTTCCATCTCCTAGATGACATCACCCCAGCAGTTTCCAGATGTGCCCTCCTGTCATTTTCCGGAAGATGTCCGCCCAGCTGTATCAGAAGAATGCTGCCAGGGAGAGTCTTTGGCTGGAGAATCAGGTGTTATAGCGTTTTTGTTCTACAAGGGACTGGTAAGTCAAGACGTTTCTATTCTTATGACATTGCAGTACACATCCTACACTAGCAGACTCCAGATGTTTGAACTGTCCTCAAAGACTCTCCCCTTCAGGATTTTAGCCTGCTAGAACTGTGCTTCACTGGGCTCCGGCCCAGGAGAGACTCTTTATTGGACTTGCCTTCGGGCACTGTGGTCACTAGAAGGGACTTTTAGGGCCTTCCATCTCCATAATGTGTACTGTAAACAATGTCATTTTTTTTCTACTGTTTTTACTGTTTATAATGTTTTTCTAATTTTCAAAAAAATATTTTGGGGATTCTTCAGTGTTTTGATGGTAGGAGTTGGATAGACTATGTATGCAGATTAGGAGTGTGTTTGTCTTTCTGTTTCTTGCAGGTGTTCCTGAAGAAGACAAGAAGAGGAGGAGGGACTCATCGGAGTTCCTCATAGTACTTTAATGTTGTAGTGTTTAAATTACAGGATGTTGTGGTTTTATACATACATACATACATAGATACATAGACAGTGTCGGCAGATAAGGGCCTATGGCCCACCCAGTCTGCCCATTTGAGCTTGTAAGTTCAGTTTGTTTTCCTAGAAGTCTGTTGCACCTTATCCCGACCTCCAGAATTCCTTTATGTCTATCCCATGCATTTTAAACTCTGTGATTGTTTCAGCCCCACCACTTCCTCTGGCAGGGTGTTCCACTTTCCACCACCTGCTCTGTGAAGAAATTCCTTCTCATGTTTCCTCTGAATCGTCCTCCCTCCAACTTCATCCCATGCCCTCTAGTCCTGGAACATCTTTTTCGCTTAAAAATAGTGTTTTCCTGCACCCTGTTTCTCCCTATAAGATACTTGCATGTCTCTATCATATCCCCTTTCTCCCTCCTCTCCTCCAGGGAGTACATGTTCAGTTCCTTCAACCTGTCTTCATAGGACTTGTGATGCAATCCATGCACCATCTTTGTTGCCCTCCTCTGAACCTTCTCTACCCTGTCTATGTCCATACGTAGGTATGGTCTCCAGAACTGTACACTGTACTCCAGGTGGGGCCTCACTAGTGTCTTGTATAGCGGAATTATGACCTCCCTTTTCCTGCTGGTAATGCCCCTGCCTATACATCCCAGCATCCTATTTGCTTTACCTGCTGCCTTGTCACACTGTTTCCCTACCTTGAGGTCATCAGAGATGATAACCCCAAGATCCCTTTCCTGCTTGGTGCATGCTATATCCTCACCCCCCAACTGATATATTGTGCCAGGGTTTTTGTGCCCCATATGCATTATCTTGCACTTCTTTGCATTGAATTTCAACTGCCAAACCCTGACCATTCTTCAAGTTTCTGCAGGTCGCTTCTCATTCTGTCTACACCCTCTGGTGTGTCTATTCTGTTACAGAGCTTTGTGTCATCAGCGAACAGTGAAATTCTGCCTTCTAGGTCCTGCGCCATGTCACTGATGAAGATGTTGAATAGGACCGTCCCAGCACTGATTTCTGTGTGTAACTTTTCCTTCCACAGGTATGGTTGTGGGGGAGTGTGGGAGTAATGAATAGAGTATAGCATTAGCTCCTTGTGTTTGGTTGCAGGTGTCCAACGTTGGTCGGAGGTTCCCCTGTTTGTTTTGTTTTGGGTATTTGGTTTAGAGGCAGATAGGTTTTCCCTAGAGAGTTAGGAGGGATAGACAGGCTGTGGTCCTGACCTGCAGTGGGGCTGCAGTACTGATCTATTAGGACTATGCTCTGGACAATTCTACCAGGGCTACTAGGTATCCATAGTAAGATCTTAGAGTAGAGGCTGATGTGTCAGCCGAAGGCCTCAGGGCCCTTAGTATTGTCTGCCTGTGCTGGCACATATCAGGGGAGAAGGTAGCGGTACCTCCCCGTAGTCAACACATAGGGTGAGATGGCCTAGGCTGGGTAAGTAATGACTGTGGACAGTCATTTTCCTGGTCAAGGGTGGGTGTAACCCCCCTGTCAACCAGGGTTACAAGAATCCCACTTAGATCTAGTGGCAGGCAAGGAAAGACAGCTTGTGAAACACCAGTTAAATGGATTTCACACTGTCTCACTCTGTCCTCAGTCTCAGCTGAGCTGGAGGGATGACATCATACAGAATTTTCACAGCAGCATAAGCTACTTTGGAATGTTGCAGGAGGGAGGGAGTTAGAATGTTGGGAGGTTTGAAGTCAGTGTTGTGCAGTCTGTAGTGGAGGGAGGAGGTGCACTGCAGTGTGCAGTCCCCCAGAGCCCTCAGCTCTGATCAGAGCTACCAGTTGTAGTGGGTGTGTGTTCTTGCCCCAGAGAAGGACACAGAAGAACACTTGTGAAGTGGTTGAGACCATCTCCCAGTTGTTCCAAGGCCCCATCCCTGAGGGGGATGGGGGGGAACCAGACCAGCTCTTCAGGGGCAATCCCCTGGCCCTGCTGGAAAAAGAGAAGCTGCCTAAGAAGATTTGTGCTGAGGCACCGAGAAGTATGTTTGCGTTTCCTGTGAGAAGCCTGTGGGCACCTGCAAACCAGGGTGAGTCAGCTCTGCCAGAGAGCCTATGTTTCACCAAGATTGTTGTGTTAAGTATCTGCTACTGTGGGTCAGGAAAGGACAGCCAAGTACAGTACTTAAGTTGTGTATGGCTTGAAATGCCTCTAATCAGTGGGGGTCTACAATCTACAGCCAGAGAGGTTCAAATGGAAAGGTGTTGATTCCAAATGAATGGCCGGGTACAGATTTGGGAGCAAGAGGTGGGAGATCCCCCATCTGGAGTAATCAGATTTACCTCTCACGGGTTCAGTTTGGGCACCTATAGCTTCTCTCAGGCACTTGGCGATATGTTCGAAAGTACCCAGACGTGGGATTAGATGGAAGAGTTTCCCTTTATGAAGCCAGTATGTGCTCATGGGTGGTAGAGGGAGCCACCAATAAATATCCATGCCATATAGAAAGTAGTCCAAGTGCTGGCCGGATGTGCCATGCCAGGGAAATCCAGAGAAGAGTACAAGTTCGGGCTGGGAGCCCATTGTGTTTCAGAGCCTGAGGATTAAAGTGTGTAAGAAGATATGTTCTGGTCTCCGTTTGTCTGCATTACCAGCGAGTGTAGCCCCGTGGGGGCCATCTATGCTTTATTATTCTGCTGTTGTTGTGAATAAATGCCACACTCTAGAACCCCACTCCTGGTTTGGACATTACAGTGATTGCTTCCTGTGTCCGGAGTTACTTGAGTGCCCCTGACTAGAAGTCAAACCTAGCCAAAGTGCCGAGCAACAGTTTCTCCCTGAACCCAGGCAGCCAGGTAGTAGGTTACATAATGGAGACACCGCACAGTGCTAATAAAACAAAAAATAACATCAGCCCTATGCCAGGCTGGTTACAATACCTATAGGCTGTGCTGGAATCGCTGAGGCAACAGAGTATAGGGGCAACAAGCCCCCAAGCCGAACTTTACAATTTGGAACATTTGGGTTAATATGGGTGGGTAAAGGGGTCTGGCAGCAACTTGACACGATTTAAACAAAAGCTGTATAAAAATAAGAAACAAGGTTGAGTAAATGGAACTGCTGGGGGCTAGATACTACAAAACGGATACACAGATGTTGAAGGGGGAGACTTTCGAAGAGATTAAAAATGCTGATTTACGTAGTTGTCTACTCCGCCCCCCCTTGCACTTAATTTTACAATAAGGGCACTAAGTGAGCGGGTACACAACAAGGTACCAGAACAGCATGTGGGTACTAATGTTGCCACTGACATTGGCTATCCGCCATGGCGGAGGGCTGAGTCCCAGGGAATTCCCCACAAATTGGCTAGGCCCTAGATTTCAACCTGGGCTAAACGTCCTAGAGAGGGCATCACCCAGCAGGGACATTATCATCCATGTTGACCATGGAAGTTGGAAATTAACATGTTGGGACTTTTCCCAACAGTACCACACCGCGAGGTGTGTATGTTGGGGGAGGGGCCCTCAATATGGCAATCTCGACCCACTCGACAGTTTCTCTCACAGGAAAGGGTTATTCCTAAACCCCTGTTGGGGGGGGGGCAAGCTGAGGGGTCCTACTCACCACAACACTGAACGGTCTTAAAAGTTTAAATCTCCAGCTGGAGTTATAGAAGCTGGGGGATCAGGTTTTTTAAGTTAATAGTGTTACACTCCCACCTTGTGGAGAAAGTTGGAATTGTTTAATCAGTTTACAACAAAGTTATTGGCAGTTTGAAAACTGGATAAAGTTTAATTTGTTACAGAAGCAGGAAAGGCATACTTACAATCTGAAAGTAAAGGTATACTATTTTATGAAATAAGTAATAGGTTGCAGAGCTATGCATTAAGAAAATCAATGGAGTGAAAGGTACAGAGTTAGGAGAAGAAGAAAATGTATTAAGTTGGGACCAGTGAAGACTGGGAGGCCCCAAGTGCAATTCAGTTCCCCAAAGAGTAAAATGGCTACAGTTACAATTAAAATCTTATGTTACAGTATTAATGGGGTCACCCACCCCATTAAAAGAAAAACAAATCCAAAAATGTATCAGGGACCAGAAATGTGAAATCAATTTTCTCCAAGAAACACACTTGTCTCCTACCAAAGCCATAAAACTAAAATAAAGAGCTTCCCTGTCCTCTACCAGGCTTCCTGGAGAGGAAGGAAACGGCAGTGGTGATTCTGTTGTCGAGGACCTTCCCTTGAGGAGGAGGAGGAGGTGGTTATGGACCCTGAGGCCTGCTACTTAGTGGTGGTTGGGAAAATACAAGAGGCCTGGATAACGCTAGTTTATGTATATGCCCCCGCCCCAGGGTCCCCGACATTTTTTTCAAGACTAATACAGCTAGTTGCTCAGAAGGCTAAGGGGGTTGTGGTGGCTGGGGGAGACTGGAACTTGATATTAAATAGAAGATTAGATTCCGCTTCAGGGATCCCCACCCAGGAACGAGGGGCTGCAACCCAATTTACTAGACTTATAGGCGACTGTGGCCTGGTGGATATATGGAGGGAGAAATACCCCACAGCAAAAGAATATACTTACTATTCGGCTAGATACAAGACATACTCAAGATTAGACAGGTTCCTCACATATAGCAGGGACATCCCTATATCCCACTCTACATGGGTGGGAACAGCCACTCTAACCATCAACCCATCTTTCTGGAGCTAGACCTGCCGCTTCCTAAGAAGCCCACTCACTGGTGACTTAATATAGGTCTGCTAAGGCAGGAGGCAATAAAAGAGGAGATAAGACAAATGATTAAGCAAACCCTAGAACTTAATGAGGGACTGGGTACCACCCCTCAGATCCTATGGGATACAATAAAAACCATGGTCAGAAGGAAACTGATTTCTTTGGCTTCATACAAAAAGAAAAAGAAAGGCAAAAGCAGATGCAAAACCTTAGGTAACAACTGAGATCCCAAGAAACACAATAGAAGCAACTACAGAATAAAGAACGGGATCTCGAAATTAAGGCACTCAAAAACAAAATTCAAAACTTAAATAATATAGAAACAGAAAGAGCCCTACACTACTTAAAGCAGACTTATTAGGAGAGGGGCCAGGCAGCAAAACAGCTAGCATACCGCTTAGACAAAGGGCTGCCAAGGGCCATGATAACGGGATTAAGGATCCGAGTTCGGAAGATTTAGGCAGAAATGGGAACAAATAGCTGACTCATTTGTTTCATACTACAAAACCCTCTATAAGGCATAAGTATGGATACCAATGGCACACACAACTAAATTCTTGAGAGAACTGGGGTTACCCAGGCTAAATGAAACTCATACCCAGATACTAATGGCCCCAATCTCCATGACTGAGATTCAGGCTACAATAAAAGCATTAAAGCTCGGTAAAATACCCAGGACCAGATGGTTACTGCAGAGAGTTCTATACAACTTTTGCCCCAGAAACAGCACCATTGCTCAGAAATGTTTTTAACCTGATTTGGTTAGGAGATCCCGTCCCCCCCGTCATGGAACTATACCACCATAACAGTAATACCTAAGGAAGGGAAAGATCCAAACGAATGTGACTCGTATAGGCCTATATCTCTACTGAACATAGACTATAAAATCTTCACAGCCATCTTGGCAGCAAGAGTTAACCGCTTGCTAAAGCCAGACCAAATGGGTTTCATTGAGGGGAGACAAGCCCAAGAGGGTGTCAGGAGGACATTAAACAATGGAACATTAAACAGGAGGCAGTATGCGCAGTGGTCTAAGGCTCTGAGCTGCAAATTTGGTGACACCCAGCAGACCAGACCTGGGTTTGAATCCCACAGCTTCCACTTGCATACTGTGTGACCCTGAGCAAGTCACTTAACCTCCTTGTGCTCCCAGGTCGCTCCTGTAAAAAAGCTTTCAGCTTAGTGTGCTATACCTGGTTAAACAACTAAATAAATAAAAAAAACATAATCAACTTAATAAACAGACACTGTACCCCTTCTTGCCTTCTCGGATTAGATGCCGAGATGGCATTTGACAGGGTCAACTGGAACTTTCTGTTTGCAGTTTTGCAAAGGATGGGATTCCCAGATAATTTCTTGGCATCAATCAAAGGTCTGTATGCTGCTCCACAGGCATAAATTAGAGTAAATGGAGGGATATCACAAAAGTTTACACTGGGAAGAGGAACTAGACAGGGTTGCCCCTTATCACTACTGTTATTCGCCATATACATTGAACCCCTGGCACAGGCGATTAGGAAGGATCCGAGCATTAGAGGCTTTAGGGAAGGGGAGACAGAACAAAACCTGTCGAACACCGCAAGCTGTCAAATTTAACTCCTCCCTGTCCAACACGCTCACTATCAACCTTGGGGTCCCCAGGCTCTATCCTTGGGCCCCTTCTGTTCTCAATTTTTATCAACAATGCAGCGAGGTCCTGGAATCCTGCTCAGCTGTTCTCTACGCTGATGACCTGATCATCTATATTAGTTCTTCTAGTATTGCCTGCTTAAACACATCACTTACTCAGACTTCAATAAGGTCTTAGACTGGCTTCTGACCGTAAACTTGTACTAAATGAAAAGAAAACGAAAGCCATGCTCCTAGGTTCCACACCGAAGATTAAGGCCTGTTCTAGTTTGCTGGATGTTCTTCACCCAGGAGGATTTCCACTTGAAAATGTTACTTCCTTCAAATACCTTGGGATCCTGCTGGACCAGTCCCTGGATTTTAATCTTCACATTCAGTCCTCGTGCAAAGCTGTAAACTCAAAACTAGGAGTAGCTTACAAAACGAGCTACATGCTTACACCCTCAGCCAAATTAACAATTGCCCGAGGTATTCTGCTCCCAACCCTTACTTATGGTGCCTCTATTCTTACCTCTGCCCATAAAACCTCCCTACTAAAATGGGACGTAACTTATAACAATATATGCAATTTGCCTCTTCGTCGCCTCGACTCAAACATCACTGCCCTCTTTATAAGGATCTGAATTGGCTCTCACCCTCTGCCAGTAGATAATACACCTTGGATCACTAATGGACTCAATCATCTGGGGAAAAAAAAACATACCAGCTGGCGGCATTGCTGGTCCCTCAATCATCCTCCCATGGCCTGCAATCAGCTGACAAATCCTTGCTCTATGTTCCGAGATGTCGGACGACTAAAGGCACAAGGGACCTTCAATTCTCTGCTCCCAGGCTATGGAATGCTCTTCCACTCAACCTCCGGCTGTCTCAGTCTCACTTTGGATTTAAAAGTGAATATCGTCGTTATCTATCCTTAGCTGATGCTTGTACATGCTTTGACACAACCTGAAGCTCCTGAGACTTACCAGTAATGTTACCCCTGCTCTAATCCAGCTCCAATACTGTCTCCTCTTCCCCTCCCCAAATTTTTCCTTCTCTTTGTAAATAACTTCATGACTACTAGCTCTCTTCCTTCTCGAACCTTGTTGCTGACCATCCACTGTTGTTTTGCCAATTACCACCCCTGACCTTCCTTCTGCCAGTCTTTCTTGTTATGTTTGAACATTCCTCACATTTCTCTCTCTATAACCTTACTATCTTATTAACCCTTTCACTGCACAGGTCGGGTCTCTGGTTTCTGCACTTATTATATATCTTACTGCCATTATCTGTATAATGCTTGCCATTATTTTTTGTTGTTTCTACCCATTGTATTTTTGTAGCACTACTGTACTGTTCCTCTATTTGTATTATTGTACCCATGTTGCTGTTGTTCAACTGTTCCCTTTTTGTTGTACTCTCCCAGGTCATGCCTGAAAATAGTCATTTTATGGCTAGTGCACCTACCCGGTTAACAAAAACTAAATAAATAAATAAAAAGAGCTCATTGTATGCAGACGATATGCTGCTTTACACAACTAATCCAGAGGAGCATTACCAAGGGTTTGGGATCTCCTGAACGAATCTGGACAACTATCAAGCTATGCCTTAAACAAAAATAAAACAGAAATATTAAATATTTTCTATACTCCCTCTGCCAGAATAAACAAACTGCTCCCCTTAAGATGGAACACCCCCAAAATAAAATATCTAGGGACATATATCCCCAAAAATCTCAATCACCTTTACACCGACAATTTTAACCCTCTTATTGGGCAAATTAAGCAGGACATTAAAAATGGGAGCTCCTTAACCTCCCCTCTATTCAGGAAATAAATAATTTCAATGACTATACTACCCAGGTTTTTGTACCTTTTCAGTGCCTGACCATAAAAATACATCCTGAGCAATTCAAGACTTGGCAAAGAATAATTATGAGGTTTGTTTGGGCTAACAAAACCCAGAATAAAAAGCCTGATACTGCAAACCAACAAAACATTTGGCGGAAGAGCAGTCCCAAACCTAGAAGACTACTATCTGGCAACACAGCTAAGAAATGCTTTACTATGGGTAGTACCAGAATATCAGGTGATTTGGAAGGTACTGAAGAGGGAGGACATGGAGGGAGCCCCTCTGTTGGCCAGAGTATTCACCCCCAATTCCTGAACAAAGGTAAGGGAAATACGCTGAATTCAGTTAAGAACACCTTAGAAGCAGTGCACAGGATATACAGGTTATCATGGGAGAAATATTAAACTCCCAACAAGGTAAGGAACATATCTTGGCCATTTATGGGGTCCTCAGAGACTTGGGAAAGGGACACACCACCCCCCTCAAGAACAGGTGGGAGAGAGAGTTAGGTGAACAACTTACGGAAAAAGAGTGGGAAAACAGTTTCACACAAGCCCACAAAACTACTTACTCCCAGAGTTGGAAAGAATTTGAATGGAAAGTTCGAACAAGATTTTCATTACCCTGGCAATGAAAAATAAATGGAACAAAACTGCTGGAAACAGTGCGGGGAGGGCAGGTTGGCCAGTGTCCACAGCTAGCTCACTTCTGGCAAGGAATGACGAAGGCTATGGATAGCGTCTTTCCCCTAGGGAGGTACTAACCCTGAAACATTTGGTGCTGGGCTTGACCCGGCAGGAGTGAAAAGCAGGGATCATGTATACCTGTGGAATGTTCTGGTGGCAGCAGCCCATAAAGCTGTACCCAGGAGGTGGCTTTCACGGATCCACCCACACTAGGGCAACAGTATCGGATAGTTGTGGTGATACAGGAAATGGAAGACCTGACACATAAGATCAACTCCAGGACCTCATTATTTGTAAACAGATGGACCAGATGGCTAGTGTGGAGAGATGCCATGAGGGAGGAGGAGCAGAGAGAGGAGAAACTATTAGGGGACACCCAAATTAGGGACCCTGGGTATGATTCGGATCACTAGAAAAAGGAACAATCCATCTCACTGCCCCATCTTCTATGGCCCAGTAATCGGGATTCTCTACTGGTCCTTCGAAGAATTGTTTCTCTGATTTCAGATTTTTAGGAACTCTGTATTTGGGGAAAGAAAGGAACAACTGTAATTAATTGAATGTTAAAAGATCTGTAACGTACTGTAAGAAAGGGGACTCTTAACTGAGAAGATGTATTTTGTACCTATGACTGAATATTCAATAAACATGAAATTCAAACAAAAAAAAGTATCTGAAGCTCCACTTTCAACACCGACAGTGTGTGCTAGAAGTTCACTCACTTGTCATGACAGGGAGCTCTATTGAGCACGCACCACGTAATACAGCCACACCATAGCCAATGAAAGTTGCCTTAGGGAAAATGTAAACAACAGAAGTGTAGAGGTGTGGTAATACCAGTGTGACCCTGGATGTGTGTTCCAGTCAAAACCACTTGAGTGTGGGCCTCATTTTGGGAGGGGGGAACACACACACACAGATTTGTTATGCCATAATTTGCTATTTAATAAAAAAAAAACAATATCACATTTTATATAAAACGAGGTTGACAGTGTCCCTTTAAGGCCATAGGGGACTCAAGTATTAAGGGAAACTACCCAACAGGTTTCTTTCTGTAACAATTTGTTTACTCTGTCTCCCATTCTCCTTAAATAAGCTACTTGCTCCAGGGCTATAAATCTGAGGCTCCTGGGATCTGAATTATGGAATGTGGCATAGTGTGTGCCAAGGGCACTGTGGTTACTGCCATTAATAATGGCCCACATATGCTCCTGGGTCTTTAAAGGATGTACTGTTCATCCAACGTAGTGTTTTGAGCAGGGGCACCAGGTAATATATATCACAAAAGTAGGAACACAGGAAATAAATTGACAGATTTTAATAGTACGTTGTTTATGAGAATGTATGTATGTACTCTTTTCCTTCTACCCCATATTTGCAAATATTGCTGTTTCCATATTTATGGAAACCTTGTGATTTGGGAGGAAGCAGTTATATGGGTCTGCACTCTCTGTGTTGTCCTTGGCATCTACTGGCACCTCCCCACCTGCCGATAGGTCATCCTGTACAATGTTTGTTGCCCTGATGTCTAGTGGCATCCTCCACCTGCCAATTATCAGTCCCTGCAAGTGATGTGAATTCCTGCTGTCCAGTGGCATCCCTGCCTTTAATCCCTGGCCTGTCAGGCTCGTTTACTCCCTAGTGTCTAGTGGTACCACCCCACCTGCTGAGCACCATGGATCATTCACATATCTGGACTGTGTACTGTAGATGCGGTCTGTCGCCCATTGGTCCCGCTATGGACCAATGATACTGTACCATCTGCGCGTCAGTTAGCGGGCAGGGGTGGCTAGTGGGTGAGGAGCTGCCGCCCGCCGCTGACTGGGGGGGGGCAGGGTGCTGGGGCTCAGTGGACGGGTGGGGTGGGGCATACCCTTGGACCACCAGGGATGGCTTGGTGTGTTCCATTGTGGAACGTACACCTGCGATCGGGCTGGACATGGTCCACTGGACCACCAGAGATGTTGGACCTCTTTCTGTTATTACTTATGCCCGCGATCAGGCTGCAAGTGGTCCACTGGACCACCAGGGATATGGGATGATTATTGATATACATATGCCTGAGATCGGGCAGTGGGGCACTTGCCGCTTGTGCAGAGGCGTCGGTCCCTGGCAGCTACAGCCTGGCAGGCGCCAGGCACTAGTCGCGAGGATCGGCACACCTGCATGCAAATGGGGCCATAATGACATGCAAATGGCCCCCATTGCGCCTTACCTAATTATGGCCCCATTTGCATGTGCACTTTTGAATATTGCGGTTGTTGCGCCTAGCGCAACAGGACTTGCGCTAGCGCATCCTCCTGCTCCACTCTGGCCACTTGCACTGGCACAGTTCCACTGCGCCATGTGCACTGCGGGTGGCCAAGGTGTGATATTCAGCAATGCTGTGCCATGGCGCAGCTCAGTTGAATATCACCCTGTCAATGCCCCTGCACAGCCCAGTTGCGCTGCACCCAGGCTTGCACCACAGCCTGGCGCAGTCTGAATATCCCGCCCCTGCTCTTTAAATGTCTTTCTGAAAGTAAGTTGGGGAGTGTGTGTGTGCGTGTGTGTGTGTGTGTACTAGAAACAGCAGGTCTGCTGTATATAATTACAGTCTTTAAACTCATCACCCACCAGTTAAAATCAAACCTCTGACACACATAGTTCAATAAATTAGATAGAACCATGCTATATATAAGCATATTAAAAATATGTAAGACTAATATCGGTCCATGTGTTGTACCTAAAACAAGAAGGAAGCAAAAGCACAGACATGACATTAAAATGAAGCAAACTCTTCTGTACTTGAGCTTACTCAGAAGTATTGCTTATAATTTCTTAATCGGACTCCTATGCTTTTTTGCATCTGAGCAAATGACCTTAGTGACATGGCTGTGTTAGTTATCAACAGCTGTTCCTCCAAACTTTGCATTATTGCAGCATATATCAGTGGAATCATCATCCAAGTGAACCAATAAACGTATATATGAGTAAAAAAAAATGGAGAAGATTGAAAAGCCAGTGGGACAACATTTCTCTCAGGCTGATCACTCCATCTTTGACTGGGTGCCATGTCACCCACCTGTGTTCAAGTAGGGCTTCTAAGCATCGCTCCCCAGTGCAGATAGTCCCTTACCTTTCATCAGCACACAGTACACAAGCATGCTGAGTGCCATGTTACACCACTGTGTCCATGCAGTGCTTCTCAGCATCACTCCCAGTGCAGGCAGTCCCTCTCCTTTCACTAGCACGCAGCACACCACCATGATTGGTGTCATGCTGCCCGTGTTCAAGCTGTGCTTCTGAGTATCATTCCACTGTGCAGGCAGTCCCTCACCTTTCACAAGCACACAGTACACCACCATAATGGGTGCTGTGTCACCCCACTGTGTTCATGCAGTGCTTCAGAGCATCGTTCCCCAGTGCAAACCATCCCTCACCTTTCACCAGCATGCAGTATGCAGATCTTACGGGTGCCATGTCGCTCTTCTGTGTTCATGTATTGCTTCTGAGCAGTGTTCCCCAGTATAGGCAGTCCCTTCCTTTCTCCAGCACACAGTACCCAACAGGAATGGGTGCCAAGATGCCCCACTGTGTTCATGCAGTGCTTCTCAGCATTGCTCCTCAGTGCAGGCAATCCCTATCCATTCACTAGTCTGCATCACACCACAGTGATGGATGCCATGTTGCTCCACAGTGTTCATGTAGTGCTTCCGAGCATTACTCCACACAGCAGGAACTCCCTCACCTTTCACCAGCACAAAGTACACTACGTGATTGGTGCCATGTCACCCCACTGTGTTTGTGCAGTGCTTCTGACATTATTCCCTTGTGCAGACATTCCCTCTTTCATCAGCAAGCAATACACCATGATGTGTGCCTTGTCACTCCAGAGTGTTCGTACAGTGTTTCTGAGCATCGCTACACAGTGCAGGCAATTCCTCACCACTCACCAGCACACAGAATACAACTGTAATTAGTGCCACATCGCTCCACTGTGTTCGTGCAGTGGTTCAGAGCATTGTTCCTTAGTGCAGGGAGACCCTACACAGCTCGCCAACATGCATTATACCACTGTGATGGGTGCCATGTTGCCCCACTGTGTTCATTCATTGCTTCTCAGCATTGCTCCTCTCTTCAAGCAGTCTTTACTTTTGTTCATACAGTGCTTCTGAGCATCACTCAACAGTGCAGGCAGTACCTCACATTTCACTACCACACAGTAAACCACCTTGATGGATACCATATCACCCCCACTGTGTTCATGCATTGCTTCTCAGCATTGCTCCTCCATGCAGGCAGTCCCTTACCGTTCACCAGCAATTGCTACTGCGCCATCATTTGTGATCTGACTCTCAGAGGAATCGGACATTCCGTCTGTGTCAGCCATCCTTAGGCTGACTATATTGTGGCCACATTACAAATACAGAACATAGAAACATAGAATCTGTCGGCACATAAGGACCATACAGCCCACCTAGTCTGTCCATTTCCCTACTTGATTTGGCAATCCCTACTCTTATCTGGATTGCCTTTCCCCTGCTCCGTTGTACAGCAGGGTGTCTTTATGCTTATCCCATGTGCTTTTGAATCCCTGTACTGTTTTCGTTTCTACCACCTCTGCTGGTAGGCTGTTCTGCGGATCCACCACCCTCTCTGTGAAAAAATACTTCCTAGCATTCCCCCAAGCCTCCCTCCCTCCATCCTCATGTTATGCCCCCTTGTCCTTGTGCACTTCCGTCTCTAAAATAAGCTCCCCTCCTGTACCCTGTTTATTCCTCTAAGGTATTTGAAAGTCTCTATCATATCCCTCTCTCTGTTCTCCTCCAGTGAATAGCTGTTTAGTTCCTTGAGTCTTTCCTCCATAACGTTTGTGGTGCAGTCCGTGTATCATTTTGTTGCTCTTCTCTGGACTGCTTCCATTCTGCCTATGTCCTTCCTGAGATGCAGTCTCAGAATTGAGCAGTATTCCAGATGAGGCCTCACCAGTGATCTATACAGTGGCATAACCACTTCACTCCTCTACTGGTTATGCCCTTCCTATGTGCCCCAGCATTCTGTTTGCCTTCCCACTGCTTTTTCGCATTGTTTGGCTGACTTCAGGTCATCGGATATGTTAACCCCAGGTCTCTCTCTCCATTTGTGGTGGCTTGAACCTGCCCCTATCCTGTATTCCTCTCTAGGTTTCTGTGTCCAGGTGCATTATCTTGCACTTCTTAGCATTGAAACCCAACTGCCAAACCTTGGACCATTCCTTAAGTAGTCTTAGGTCGTTTCTCATTTTATCTAGCCCCTCCTGTGTGTCGACTCTGTTACAGATCTTTTTTTTTTTTAAATCTTCTTTTTATTATCATATTTTAACTTATATACATGTAGGTCATCAAATGCCATTTTATACAGTGCATTTACATCTGGTCTAAGAATACAGATAGATTTGAGATACATATAAATAAATTTATGGGTTCATTTTGTACATTAAACCAAAATTCCCTATTTGTTTCAGTCCATTTGTCACTCCCATGAGGGTTACAATCTAGTTGTGCCTTATCTTAAAGGGATATGAGTTTTCTTAACTTATGTAAAAATTATAAATAGGTCAATCTCCAGTTCAGTGGACTTTCCATTCTCCTCCTCCCTTAGAGATACTACTCTCTCTGGTCTAACTGGATAATTCCGAGTCCCCCTTCCCGTTTTAATAGAATTCTGACTAGGCAAAAGGTGGGTGGGAGGAGCGGAGGTAGACCGGGCCCAGAATCCCCCGACGATGGGGCAAAGCCTCCAGTACCAGAGCCTCAAAACACCCCCCCCCCAGGTTATCAGTCTTAGGGCACAAAGGTGGGGTCTTTTAACATATAATATATCTGCCACTGTGTCCATCTCAAAGAGAAGACCTCCCCACTCTCGTTTATATTGTGTGTCATTTTTTCCATGTTATAAATTTGCCGAGTGACTTCCCACCAGTCTCTAATGGATGGTGCATTTGTTGTTAGCCATTGTCTGGTTATTACTTTTTTGGCTGCTGTAAGAAGCAATAAAAGCAGATATCTAGTATCGGGACTTCGATAGGGCCTAGGTAATATGAGAAACAGGTACATTTCCAAGGTCAGTTGCAGCTGTGGATCAATAAGTTCCTGTAGCTGTGCTTCCAGCTGATTTAAGAAGTTGGAGAGTACTGGACAGGTCCACAGAATGTGGGTCAGGCTGGCCTCCCTTTCGCCACATCTTCTCCAGCACTACGTCGTTTTATTTAACGAGTAGTGTTTAGTGACCTTAGGGGATCTAAAGTATCGTATCAGTACCTTCCAGGCAAATTCTCGCCATTGATACGAACTCGTGACCTTGGAGGAGTGTCCACACGCCTGCCGCCAATCTAAAATGGTTAGTTGGCAACCTGATTCCTCACACCACTGTGTGCGAATAGTTTCAGTGAGTGCCTCACCTTGTGAGTTCAGGGATTGATGGAATAAGGAAATCAAGTGGTCCTGTTTCCCAGAGCTGTTCAGTGAAATTTGGAGTTGGATTAGTACCGGATAGCTATCTGGGTGTCGCAGGGATGGTGATAAGCTTTCTACATAATGTCAGAGTTGTAGATATTGATAAAAATCTCTGTGTGGTAAATGGAATTTTGCCTGAATCTCCGCATATGACCAGATTAGTCCCTTTGTCATTATTTGTGACAGATACTTCAACCCAAGGCCTTCCCATAAGGCAAATCCTGAGTCCAACCTATTGGGGGGAAATTCTGGCAGTGCCTGAATTGGACATAATAGTGGGAGGTAGGGTGTCAATTTATGCAACTTTTTGAGTGAGTTCCATTTTCGGAATTGATCTGCAAGCCAGGGGTTAGTGGTTGGGTACGTTTTTTCTCTCACCGCCTGTCGATATAGTGTTCGAAAGTATGTTGTGTCATTAATCAATACTTTCTCCATCTCCATCCAATGCGGGTTCATGCTTATAACTTGTCTCGCCATCACGTGAACCATGGTCACTGCTTGTTGGTAGTGTTTTAAATCTGGGAGGGTGAGGCCACCCTATGTCCGTGGTAAGGACAGCACCTTAAGGCGTACCCGAGGTCTCCGACCTGCCCATATAAAGTTCTGTATTAGGCGGTTAATATCTCTGAAGATTTTTGGGGGTATCGATAGAGGGACATTTTGAAAAAGGTATAATGCTCTAGCGAGTGTTATCATCCTGATTAATTCTATCCGCTTCATTAGATTCAACGGTATAACCGACCAAGCCTGCAGATCCTGCTTTAGTTGAGCCATAAAGGGGGAGTAGTTGTATTTATAATAGTTTGTTCTTTCCTGGGGTATATATATACACCAAGATATTTTAGTTTTCCAGACTCCACCTACCTGGCAGATCTTCCGCCACTTTCCGTGAGGGCGTATAATTAAATGTGAGAATTTTGGTTTTAGTCAGGTTTGGTTTATAACCTGACAGCGCTCCATAGGCATCAAGGATTTGGCGGACCGCTGGTATATATTTTTCTGGATTTTGCAGATACAGGAGTATGTCATCAGTGTACAAAGCAATCCGATGCTCTGTATTCCCAAAACGAACCCCCTGTATTTGTGGGGAATCTCGGATTTGTTGTGCTAGGGGCTCTATTATTGCTGCAAATAATAACAGTGACAGCGGGCATCCTTGACGGTGCCTCTATTAAGTTGGAAGTAATCAGAATGATGCCCATTCACCCTTACACAGGCTCTAGGGGCAGAGTATATACTTTGTAGAACTTGAATGAGGCCGGGAGGAAAGCCAAACTTAGCTAGGAAACGAATACAGAAAAGGCCATGCCACTCTGTCAAAGGCCTTCTCAGCGTCGAGACTAATTAATACCGCTGGTGTTTTAGTGCTGCTCGTTTAGTTCACCAAATAGAGCGTACGTTTGATATTATCAGTAGTGGTACGGGCCCTCACAAAACCCGTTTGGTCCTTATGTATTAATATTGGGAGAATTTGATCCATACGGTGGGCCAGTATACTCATAAATAATTTGTAATCCTGATTTAATACAGAGATTGGCCTGTATGATGCGCATTCCTAGTTTTTTTTTTCCTGGCTTTGGGATCACTGATATAGTCGCATAAGACCAAGATTCAGGAGGAGGATCACCTTCCATTATAGAGTTAAAGACACGGAGTAGTGTGGGTTGGATCTGGGTTCTTGTAGTCTTGCAAAATTCAGCTCCATACCCGTCAGGTCCTGGAGCTTTCTGAGACTTAGAGTTGGTTATAGTCTGTGCTATCTCGATCATTGTTATAGGTAGCATGAGGGCATCTCTGCATTCCTCTGCTAGGGTTGGTAGGATGAGTGTTTCCATGTATGATGTTAAACTGTTTCTGGAGGAGGTAGACTCTGGAGTATACAGATTTCTATAGTATGCCAAGAAAGCTTCGGCAATGTCATGCGTCTTAGTAAGAGGTTGACCTCCAACTGGGAGCCTTACGGTCATTATTGTTGCACCCTTCCTCTGTCTACGAATTTGGTATGCAAGCATTTTTGTGGCCCGTGGGCCAACCTCATAGTATCTCTGTTTCAGAAATGCTAAGGCTATTTCGGTTTGTGTAGTGCAAGTTTATCTAATTCTTGTTTGCTCTGTTGTATCTGGGGTAGGAGGGATTCATCGCCCTGCTTATGTGCCTGTTGCAAAAAGTGCAGTGTTTCCTCAAGCTTGGCTCTATATTCTCCACGTTGTCTTTTTTTCTGTGCCACATACTTAATTATATGCCCTCTTAGTACCGCTTTGATTGTGTCCCATTGGATCGCATGGGTGGTGTCGGAGGCTGGGTTGTCAGCCATTATTTCAGTAAGTTTGTCCGAGATAAACTCTTTAAATTCTTTGGACCGTAGATAGTATGGGTTTAATCTCCACTGGGTGGTTCTAGGCTGAGTCCCCAGATCCCACTGTGTAATTATAGGTGCGTGGTCTGAGATAGAGATATCTCCCAACTGCGCGTCGCAAACAGCTTGTAACTTTTCAACTTGGGTGAAAGTGTAATCTATACGGGTGTATGTGCGGTGAACCGGGGAGTAATAAGAATAATTTCTCGTCCATGGGTGCAATTTCCGCCATACATCACACCATCCAAATTCGGCAATAAATTTATTAAAAAATCTCTTGAGTCGCCACACTGTACCCACAGGGGAAAAGGGTAGCTGGGGTTGGTGACTAAAGCTGCGAGGAGTTAGTTCCACCGGGGTCAGTCATATCGGAGGAGCAGATACTAATTTGTAGAGAACAAGAGTTATCCCCTATTACGTCAGAAACTTAGCAGGGCCCCAATGCCCCCTTAATTGTTGTTATTGACTTGGGGGGGTGGTCCAGGAAGCCAACCCCAATTACTGAGGTACATCCCTCAAAACCCCCCCCTCCCAACATAGAGCCCTGGTGCAGGGGTCCTGTCATACAAACAGGGATCAGCCTTTTCCAGGGCCATGTTCATAACTCGGGTGACGCCTACTGCCCTCATCCCAGGAGGTCACTGTGTTGTCAGGATCCTGCATGCTAAATGCATGCACTTACCAGGACCACGATGGGTCCGGTGGCACAACCCAGCAGGAACACCAGACAGTGTCGATTCCCAGTCCAGGTCCCAACTGTGGGTACCAGGGACAGAGACTACCGCTCATCCCCCATTCCTCTACTTGGCTCCGCTAAGTGGCACAAGATCGTAAATTTATATATTAGTTTGCTGCTGCATACCCTCCCTCTCCCTCCCTCCATTATCCCGAATCCCTCCCTCCCATGGTCCCCTGGGGTGGTTTTAATGCACTTGTAATGGGCTGGATCTTTGATGGTCCTTCCTACTCTTTAGTGCGGTCCCTCCCCTTCTGCAGTACAATAGTTCTACAGTATGGTGGATCTATTGATCCCAAGGTTACCTCGGTATCATCTGCAGAATAATCTTCTACCTCTGCACCGTGAGTTCGCTTTGCGCAGTCTGCCAAAGGTGCAGCAGATCTCCAAGCTATCGAGACGTCCACCATCGAATAACAGGCCGACCCGTTGCGTGGCTCCTCCCGTTGGTTGGACAGGCAGTTACTCAGTCTATCTGTCTTCCGCCGTCTCTGTACAGATTGTTATGGAGTCAGTGGATCTTTGGCAGCTCAGGTAGATCAGGTCGGTGGGAGGCTTTGCCACCCAGGCCAAGTTGCTATTCCCTACCACCCTGATATCCAGCATTCCGTTCTATCGGAGGACGGGTCCGGGCAGCTGGACCAATGGCAGTACCCACCGCAGAATCCGGCTGCGTAGCCAAGTCTGGGTCCGACGTCCTATTGAGTATCCTCCAACCCCCCGCTACTGTGTCCAGGCAGACCCCCTAGTGTCCCGGTTCACTCCAGATAACACCCCCCCCGGCTCAGCTCAACGGCAAAACATGTCAGCGTACATTCCCCACAAGACTACCACTCCCGATGGCGGGAAGGATGAAGGAGGAGAAAGGGCCGTGGTAAAACCACGTGCCAGGAAGACCACCGCAACACTACCACAGCGTGGGTCTCCCAGTCCCCAACCACAGTCTCCATCAATACCATCATTGTGAAGCCAAAGCTCCAACGCACATCCAGAAGCAGATAGCAGTCCTCCTGCAGTATCTTCTCTTATACCGCTCCTCTCCCGCCCATAAACCCCCGGACCACCCTGCCCGTGCACCTCATCAGCTACAACCTTTCTCACAACAACCCCCAGCATCGCTGAAGATGACCATGTGTAAGAGCTAGTCCACGGGCCGTCCAGATTCCATTCACATTTCCGCTTCAGGTCGACTGTCCTTCTCAAAACCGCATGGGCACCCTCCAACTCCCGGCCCCATGGATCAGAAATCAGATGGCCAGGTCATTGCCTACAAGTATTACCATCTAACTCTGAGCCAACTTCCTGTCCGAGCTGTGGCCACCCATCAGCACTAGGCCCCAGAACCGAAAGTCCCCCACAGCCCAACGGACCAACAGACTATCAGTCCCAATTCTGGGATCCAACCATGGGGTCAGCAAAGGACGAGCTCAGAAGTACAACCTCACACTGAGGCCTGCTTCCTCCCATCTCCACCATCCCCCAATCATCCTCTGACCCCTCCGATCCCCGCAGCAATATAACATAGGGTTTAATGATTATTATATATATATAGTAAGATTTTAGCCAAGTCCCGAGTTAGTACACAGCTACTTGCGGTTGGACGATCAGGTTGCACCTCCTCGGGTATTCAGTTCGTTATTCGGGAGTTCCTGTGAGCTATTCTTTAACGTTTTAATGACCGTCTGGATGGCTTCAGCACCTTGTCTTCTACGTGCCTCACGCTGCTCAACAGTCCACACCTTCTGGGCTAACTTTGCTGCAATTGGAATTCCGCCAGAAGCACGTTGCTGGGAAACCTCTATTTTCCTGGCCCGCAGTTCCACTATTGCTGTAGCCACTGAATCATACACGACTGAACCCTCTTCAAAACTGACCATCAGTTTCGCAGGGTACAAGGTGCGGAATCGGATCCCTGCCCCTTTAAGGGCCTTCATCACTGGAATGTACATCCTACGCCGCGCCATGACCTCAGGAGCGAAATCGTTTTCAAAGAAGAGCCGATGATCTCCAAAGTGCACCCTGCCCTGTTTCCATGCGGTGTGCAGCACAGTTTCTTTCTCCTGGTGCGGAGGAACTTGTGAGGACCGTTAGGTAGGGCGTGCCCCAGCAGGCGGTTAGGCTAGCGTATGATAAACCGCTCCATCTCTAAAGTTATGCTCTCAGGTAGGGAAGGGTCTCTCTTAGTAATTTTTGCATAAAAGGTATAAATTCAGTGGTTTCAATGCCCTCCGGTAGTCCTGACAGGCGGATATTGTTTAGCGGTTTCTACATTCTGAATCTTCAGCTCGCTCCTGCAAGACCTTTACTTGTGCATGTAGTTGGGTAATGGCTCTTTCGGTATCATCAACCCTCTGGTCCGTTGCTGTTATCTGTTCCTCCGCTCCCTCCTGCGTTTCTCCAATTTGCTTAAATCTGTTCTCAGTGCAGTTACAGTCGATCTCATTTCCTTCGAAACTCACGGATCTCAGAGAGCATTTGTGTCATTTGTCTCTGCAGGATTGTATGGGGATCTGATCTGTCTGCGGTATGCTATGGTAGGGATGCCGAGGAGGCCCTCGGTCCCGCTGTCAGAATCTTCAGCTTGCGTTCTCCTGCCATCTACTTGATTAGAAGACCCATTCTTGTCTGCTCCTCGTTTCTTTGGCATTATATACTTCTATCAGATAACTATGGTACTGTTTTACGGTTTTAACTGTTATTAAAGAGGTTATTTGATTAAACCGCTGGGAGCTTGTGCTTAGAGCAGCTCACACACTCATGGCGTCACCAGAGTCCTCTGTTACAGATCTTGGTGTCATCTGTGAACAAGCACACTTTCCCTCCAGTCCCTCTGTAATGTTGCTTATGAAGACACTGAATAGAACTGGACCCAGCACTGATCCCTATGGAACCCGCTGGTCATCTCCCCTCCTCTGATTTTATGCCATTTACTACCACCCTCTGGGTCCTGCCTTTTAGCCAGTTACCAATCCATTTTACCACTTTAGGCCCACCCAGATTTAACAATTTGTTAGCAACCTTCTACAAGGAACGGTCGAAGGCCTCACGAAATCAGGTAGGCTACATCCACCGCCCCTCCTTGATCCACCACCCTGGTCACCCAGTCAAAGAAATCGATAAGATTAGTCTGACAGGACCTACCCTCAGTGAATCCATGCTGCCTTGGGTCATTTGCGCCGCTTGACTCCAGGAACTTCACTACCCTCTCCTTAAGCAGGGACTCCATCAACTTTCCCACCACTGAAGTCAGGCTTACAGGTCTGTAATTGTCTGCCTCCTCCCTACTTCCAGTCTTGTGCAGGGGGACCACCTCTGCCCTTCTCCAGTCCCCAGGTACCTCCCCCATCTCTACTGATTGGTCGAATAGGAGAAATACTGCTAGAATTACTTTCGGGGCCAAAAAAAAACAACAGATATACACTGGTCCTGCTGGGGTTTGGGGTTATTTTTGTTGTGGACAAGTCTGCAGGGGAAAACAGGAGGGAGTGAACAAAAGTGAACTGCCAGGGGCTTTAGCTCATCATTTGGGCTTAAAATCTGTTGGAGAAAATGGGAAGAAGTGAACAAAAGTGAACTGAGGCTTCAGCTCATCATTTTTGGGCTTACAATTTGCTGTGGGAAACGGGAGGGGGTTAACAAAAGTGAAGGGGCTTCAGCTCATCATTTATGCTTAAAAGAAGCCTAATATTAGGCCCTGGCTGGGGGTCAATCTCTGAGACCCTCACAAAAGTTCTGTTTCTTGATACATTGCAGAGGGGGTACACTATTTGGACCTGACCCTTTGTTTAGATAGTGTACTGTCAGGAAAGGAAAGGAAAGAGCTGCAGTTAAAGAAATCTACCTGAATCTTAAGCACTGCAGCCCCTGGCGGATATTTAGACACGCCAGGCTGGAAGCAACCCTGGGCACAGCACAACTGGAATGTGCCAGGGCGTGGTCTGGGCGCGATATTCAACGGTGCTGCACCAAGGCTCAGCACCACTGAATATGGCACTGTGGCCACCCGCATTGCGCATGGCGCAGTGGCACTGTGCCAGGGCAAGTGGCTAGAGAGGAGCAGGGGGATGTGCCAGCGCAAGTGCAGGTGCGCTAGGCACATGAACAGCGATATTCAGCACTGTATATGCAAATGGGGCCATAATGCATGCAAGGCACAAATTGGGCCATTTGCATGTCGTATATTGTTGCATGCAGGTGTACTATCCCGGCGACTTGCACCTGGCGTCCTGCCAGGTTGCATGCCATCGAGACTATCTCCCCTGCCCCTCGGTGACAGCGCCCCAATGCCCAATCGTGGGCTTTGTAATTGTAAAAGATCCCTGGTGGTCCAGTGGACCTGCTCCCCAGCCCAATCGCGGGCTTTGTAAACTAAAAAGTATCTCTGGTGGTCCAGTGGACTGAATCCAGCCTGATCGTGGGCTTTGTCAAAGACAAATCCCTGGTGGTCCAGTGGTACCCCCCTCCCCAACCACCCATGCAGACCCACCACCCTGCTCCCCCCCAATCAGCAGCGGGTGGCAGCTCCCCACCCGCAAGCCTCCTGGCAGCCCGCCGACTGACAGCGTACAGTACGGCTATATGCCCTTTGGTCCACAGTGTGGGCCAACGGGCGTGCAGACCGTACAGTACGACACAGTCCCAAAATGCGAATGGAATCCATTCACATATCGGGACGTGTTGTACAGTACAGTCTGCATGCCCATTGGCCCATGCTGTGGACCAATGGGTGTACAGACGTACTGTACGCTGTCAGTTGGTGGGCAGCCGGGCAGCTTGTGGGTGGGGAGCTGCCACCCATCACTAATGGGGGGCGGGGAGCAGGGTGGCAGGTCTACGTGGGCGGGTAACGCTGGACCACCCGGGATTCTTCTTTGACAAAGCCCGCGATCAGGCTGGATTTGGTCCACTGGACCACCATGGATACTTTTAAGTTTACAAAGCCCGCGATGGGGCTGGTTTCGGTCCACTGGACCACCAGGGATGCTTCTAAGTTTACAAAGCCCACGATCGGGCTGGTTTCGGTCCATGGGACTACCAGGGATACTTTTAAGTTTACAAAGCCCATGATCAGGCTGGGGATCAGGTCCACTGGACCACCAGAGAATGATTTTATGTCATTATGCCCGTGATTGGGTGAGGGGGTAGGGTCCACTGGACTACCAGGGTTATATTACATTTACAATGCCCGTGATCGGGCGTGAGGGGGCGACGCCCGGCCTGTGTCTTGGGAGGTCGGGTGGCCATCCACAGCAGGCGGCTGCCATGTTGTGCCCTGCAATATAGCAGTTCACCTGTGGGTGGCCAGTCCTTGCTCCAAATTTTTGTCAGATCTGTACCCCCGTGCGAAAGGCACAGGCGGGTAATGTGCCTGCATATGCACCAAACATCCTGGGCTGAATATCGGGATGTGCTGAATAGCCATAGGCACCCCCACCCTTGTGCCGCATATATTGCTGGTGCTCCCAGCGCATTGGGATTGGCGCAGTGCAACATCTCCTTTAGAATATCACACCGGGCGCATTAGTGGTTACGTAATGCAACACTGTGCACATGCAATCCCTTGAATATCCCGGCCCCTGACTAAATAGTTAATAACACTGAAGATTGAGCTGGGATTATTTTTGTTGGCTTGAGAATTGACTGAAATTAAAGTCAGAAAGTGACAGTATTATTTTGTTTGGCAGAATAAAAATAATCTCACTGCTGTTTTTCTGCCTGTGAAACAGAGCAGAGTTAAGGGGACATGATATCAATCACACTAAGTTCTGCTACAAATATTTCAGGGCTCTGAAAGCAATCACAATATCGGATAATTTTGTTTGAGACTGAAGTCAGGTTAACTAATTCTGGGCTAAAGCAAAGTCTGTGTCGGTGTTGTGTCTGACATTATATTTTGTTTGAGACTGACAGAGTCAGAGACAACAGTAACTGAATAATTCTGGCCTGATGCAAAGCCTGCATCACTGTGTCTGACATATATTTTGTTTGAGACAGAAGTCAGAGTACAGTCACTAAAATAATTCTGCCAGGCCTGAAGCAAAGCCTGTGTCACTGTGTCTGGCATATACTTTGTAACCCCTTGTTGCACCGGGGTTACTAGAATCCCAGTAAGACCTAGTGGTAGGCAGGAAGGCAGCTTGTGAAACTCCAGTTAAATGGGTTTCACACTGTCCCACTCTGTTCTCAGTCTCAGCTGAGACTGAGGGATGACATCACCTATAGAACTTTCAGAGCTGCATAAGCCACATTGGAATCTGCAACAAAGGGAGTTAGATAGAATATTGAGAATTTTTAATGTGAGAGTCTGCAGTTTGGCTTGAAGGAGTGAAGTTGTACTCAAGTGGTGGAGACCACTGTTTTCGGGTCGCGGGGGGATGTAAAGATTCCCAGCAGATTCCTGGGGCAATCCCCTTAATTCTGCTAAGTGGAAGAAAAGCTGCCTGTTTAGTCCAAGATTTATGTTTGGAAGATGGAAGATTTGTGAGTCGCCTGTGGGGCACCTGCAACTAAAGGGTGAGTGTCTGCTCTGGCTAAAAGGGCAAATTGTTTTCTTCACCCTGGGACTTGTGTGAAAATCTAGGGATTGAGCTACATATTGGGAAGCCTAGAGAAATGGGCCAAGCAAGTAAAAGTAGTGTCAAATCCAGAGTTTTTGTGTGATGCAAATAATATGTAGAGGAGATGTGACAGGCGTCTACCCTTTAATCTGCATTTAGGCGTTTAGCAAAGGAATTGCTCAGTTTTTCCAGAGAAATGGCTGGGTATGGGCTGTGGGAGCTGGAGGTGGGTGCCCCCCATCTTTAGTGACCAGGTCCACCTCTACGGATTTCTTCTGTGGTTTCTACTTTGCCTCAGGCACTTGGCCAGTGATGGGGGAAGTACCCAGATGTGGGATTGTAAGGAAAATTCTCTCTAGGAGTTGCAGACTCTAGTGTGGTGTGGGGAGCCACGACAGGATAATGGGTTCATTCTTCCAATGGACCGTAAATGGGATAATTGGTTCATTCTTCCAATGGACCGCGGATCAAGTGGTCGACGGGGGAGCCGGGCCAGTGGGGAAAACCCAAGTGTGTACAAGTCGGGCTATGTACCCAAAGCTGCATGCAAGTCTGGGCTGTGTGCCGCAGGGTTCAGAGCCTGAGGGCTGAAATGGTGATAAAGTGTTCTGTAGTCTCTAATTTGCATTACCAGAAAATGTAGCCCCATGAGGGTCCGTCTATGCTTTGTTTGTTCAGCTAGTATGCGAATAAAGCCACACTGAAGAATCCCATTCCTGGTTCTGGACATTACAGTTATTGCTTCCTGTGTTCGGTTTACTTGGGTGCCCCTGTACAGAGTAGCCAAACCTAGGTCCCCCTGTGCCGAGGTAACCTCATCCTCCCCGAACCCAGTCCCCACCAGGTACTGCTGTCAGCTTCAACAGCATGCCACCTGTCATTTTGGGAAAAAGGCAGGGGTGAGGGGTTACCAAAATGGAGGCACCGCGTTGGATTTTATTCAGGGAGGAATTTGCTCAGGCAAGGGGGCTAGCGTTTTGGCTATCTGGCAGTGGGTAGTCCAAAAAGCTGAAGCAATTTCCTTAGTGTGTTGCTGTGTGCTGTGGATCTTGTGGTGCTGTTTAAAATTGCCAACTGTTTACCAAGAAGCAGTAAAGTCAAAGAGTGTGCCCTTGTCCTGCATTAAATTGTTTACAGCGTTTTGCCTCCTTGTTAAAATAAACTGTGGTAAAGAAAAGTGTGGAAGACTAGGGGTAGCAACAGGAAAATTGTACCCTGGACGTTTGAAATGCTTTTAAAATGAACTGTTGTGAAGAAAAGTGTGGAAGACTAGGGGTAGCAACAGGAAAATTGTGCCCTGGATGTTGGAAATGCTTTTTGAAATGTCTGAGAGACTGCAGAGTAAATGGCTATGTTAAATGGCCGAAATGGGCTCCCACCATGGAGTCCGTTGAAAAAAAAAAAAGTTGCATTCTGCAGTTTAAATTTGCCTGCTCGACGATCGCCGTGAGGAGAAGAGCCCTCACGAGGAAGAAGAGGCTCATTTTTGCATGGCGTCGTGTGGTTGGTCAGGCTGCAATCAGTCCCGCCCCTCAGCCAGCTTTACAGAGACTGCCCCAGCATTCGAGAGGGAGTGAGAGTGGAGTGCGTGTACTGGCAGTGGAGGAGCGTCGCGAGTGTTAAAATCGCTGTAAACTTTCAAAAAATTGACTTTCTTGTTTAAAATCGGGCTCAACCCGCTAATCGATCATCCAAATTGCAAGTGTGGTGTTTAAAAAGACGATCAGTAGGACTGCCCGCCCGTTTCTGTTCTGAGGCCTCCAAGAACTGGCTGCAGGCCGTTTTTCCCCATCGCAGCAAACTGCTACTGATAACAGTGAGTAACCACCTTAAAACTGCTCAAACAGTGATTTTTAGCCCTATCCCATATAAATGTGTGTGCAGCAGTGTAGTCGCTTTGCCAGTAATGACTGTGTAAAGTCCTGCCAGCATGTGCAAGTCTGTTAAGTCATTGACTGTGTGCATAGTAATGAATTAAGCCTCAGTTTAAAGTCTGCAGCCAGAGAGAGACTGTGGGTTGTAGCAAAGTGCAGCACTAGAAATACAGGCAATCCTGTGCTAAAAACTGAAGCTTTAAGGGACTGTGAATCAAATGAATGTTACCAGCATGTAAAAAGTCTTTGAAAATCCTGTAAATGTGTTTAAAGCCAGAACAGAGCAAGTTGTGCAGTTTGAACAAAAGTTATCAGTAGTTTTATAAATCGGTGCGAGTGGTTGACCCAGATTCTAAATGTTGATGCACAGGAGTGCTGCCGCCACCATTACAGGGTGGGGTAGTAAAGTAAACACAGCAAAAGAGGAGCCATTTTACAACTAAAGAGTGTGTTCAATAAAGTGGGACTTTCAGTTACAGTGAACTTTTGTTTATTTTTCTGCAGTTATGGCCTCAGGACCAGTTCGTTACCCGGATCATGCCCGGGTTGCAGTAACAGCAGCAGCAAATAGGCTGAGGGATATTGAAAAGTGGTGCTATGGAGGGCAACTGCCTCCTCATGTGGCGATTCCTAATTTTCCAGTGCATGTATGCCAAATATGCTTGAGAGCTGGAAGGGACGTCTTCATGATTCCTCACTGTGCTGGATGCCTAGAAAGATATGGCTTGATATAGCGCCTCTAATTGTTTGGCTCCCACATGGACAAAAATTCAGGAATCTGAGTTGGCAGCACACAGCACCAGGTGGAGCCTGTGGAGGAAGGCCCCTCGGGGGACTGTGGCACAAAGCTAGAGGGTGCAGAGTTAGAGACAGAACCAAAAGTTAAAGTTTTGGATGCTGGATCCCAGAAAGAAAGTTCGGATAAGGCATCAATCGACCCCTGGAGGGGGGCCTAGCCCAAGTCTCTTAGGTGAAGATGAGATGCGGGAGGCCTTTGAGTGGGAGGTGTCGACCTCCGCACCTAGTGATGAGTGGATAGTCTCAGGAGTGAGAACGACTGCTCACTCCTGGGCTCAGATCCTCAGTGAAGAGGAAAATGAGGGGGAACCTATGTGGCCTTATGAAAAAGGAACGGGTACACAGCCTCAGGATCTTGCCTCGGAGGAATGTATGGAAGAAAGTGGTGATGCCACTGCCCTGGCTTTACAGGAGGAAGAAGTCAGGGATCCGTTTCTAATTTCCTTAAGGATGTGAAGCTGGTAGAACCAGGACTGGCCACCCCCAAGCCAGGCCAGCGGTCTCAGATTGACCAAAGCAAGTAAAGAGGAGAGACTGGTTCATAGAAAGGCAAATTAGATCTATGGTATGACCTTTCCTACCTTTCCTCGAAAAGTCTGGGAAGAGATTGAGAAATGCAGGAAATCCTGGATCTGGGATGAAGCAATGAAAAGTGTGCATCCTGGGCTAATCAGCATATAAAGAATAGACTGTTCCATGAAAAGTATACCCAGTGGAAGAGAGGCAGGACACTGTTTATAGACAGAGTGAGAATAGTGGACGGAGAGGGACGTGAAATCTCCCACTGTGTGAATTATGTGCACCCAGACGGGGTAATAATTCAAGCTCCTGACCCCCGGTACTATTGGCCTCAGTGCAAGGACCTCTCAGCAAATGTGCCCGTGCCTACTAAATGGAGAGTCGAGCAGTGGTAGTCAATACTGCCACACCAGACTGTGAAGTGCCTTTATTGATTTGCCAATATGAATATCCAGGACTCAGGTGCCCCACATTCATCAGTCTACAGTATACTGGCCTTTCCAGAAACCATTGACTGGCCCACCAGATAACTTCAGATCCAGAGAAGACACCATCCCAGCTGTATCCTGTTCATTGTCTGGTAATCGGATGACGCCGGACCAGCTGTTTTCTTTTTGTTCCTGTTCCAAGGTTCCGTCTCCAGAGATGACATCAGCCCAGCTATTCCAGATGTGCCTCCTGTGGTTCCTGGAAGATGTCCGCCCAGCTGTATTGGAAGAAATGCTGCCAGGGAGAGTCTTCGTCAGAGGTACAGGTTGGTGCCAATTTCATACTACAAGTGGCTGGTAAGTCCGAACTTTTCTATCTTTATGACATTGCAGTACACACCCTACACTAACAGACTTCAAAATGTGTGAAGTGTCCTCAAAGACTCTCCCCTTTGGGACTTTGGCCTGTTAGAACTGTGCTTCACTAGGCTCCGGCCCAGGAGAGACTCTTTATTGGACTAGCCTTCGGGCCTTGTGGTCATTAGTTGGGACTTTTAAGGCACTCTATCCCCCCCCAAATGTGTATTGTAAATAATGTCATTGTTTTCTAATGTTAATACTGTTTTTTTACCTTTTTTATAAAAAAAAAAAAATCTTTTTGGGATTTTTCAGTGTTTTGATGGTAGGGGTCTAGGTAGACTGTGTATGCAGATTAGGAGTGTGTATTGTCTTTCTTTTTCTTACAGGTGTTCCTGGGAAGACAGAAGAGAAGACAAGAAGAGGAGGAGGGGCTCATCGGAGTTCCTCATCGGTACTTTAGTGTGTGTAGAAATTTAAAGTACTGTGGTGTTATTGTTGTTATTACTGTATTAACCCTTTCCTTCCACGGGTGCGGTTGTGGGGGTAGGGAGAAGGCAGTAATGTGGTATTTTAATGGTGTGTGGTTGCAGGTTGCCCAAGGTCGGGGAGGTCCCCAGGTTGTTTTTGTTTTGGGGGTATTATGTTAAAGGAAGATAGGTTTTCCCTAGAGGGTTAGGGGGATAGACAGGCTGTGGTCCTGAGTGGCCACTGGGACCGCAGTGTTGATCTATCAGGGCTATGCTCTGGATAGTTCTACCAGAGCCACTAGGTGTCCATAGTGAGTGGATAGTGTGGAGGCTGACATGTCAGCTGCAGGCTCCTAGGCCCTTAGTGTTGCCTGCCTGTGCTTGCACATGGTAGGAGGGGGTCTGATCACCCCCCTCCGCAGGTAGCACATAGGGTGGGATGGCCTAAAGCCGGGTAAATAATGACTGTAGACAGTCATTTTCCTGGTCAAGAACGAGTGTAACCCCCTTGTTACCCGGGGTTACTAGAATCCCAGTAAGACCTAGTGGTAGGCAGGGAAGGCAGCTTGTGAAACACCAGTTAAATGGGTTTCACACTGTCTCACTCTGTTCTCAGTCTCAGCTGAGACTGAGGGATGACATCACCTATAGAACTTTCGCAGCTGCATAAGCCACATTGGAATCTGCAGCAAAGGGAGTAAAATAGAACGTTGGGAATTTTTAATGTGAGAGTCTGCAGTTTGGCTTGAAGGAGTGAAGCTGTACTCAAGTGGTGGAGACCGCTGTTTTGAGTCTTAGTGCCCCTCCTCAGGGGGATAAGATTCCAGCAGATTCCTGGGGCAATCCCTTAATTCTGCTAAGTGGAAGAAAAGCTGCCTGTTTAGTCCAAGATTTATGTTTGGAAGATGGAAGATTTGTGAGTCGCCTGTGGGGCACCTGCAACTAAAGGGTGAGTGTCTGCTCTGGCTAAAAGGGCAAATTGTTTTCTTCACCCTGGGACTTGTGTGAAAATCTAGGGATTGAGCTACATATTGGGAAGCCTAGAGAAATGGGCCAAGCAAGTAAAAGTAGTGTCAAATCCCAGAGTTTTGTGTGATGCAAATAATATGTAGAGGATATGTGACAGACAGCTACCCTTTAATCTACATTTAGACGTTTAGCAAAGGAATTGCTCAGTTTTTCCAGAGAAATGGCCGGGTATGGGCTGTGGGAGCTGGAAGTGGGTGGCCTCCCATCTTTAGTGACCAGGTCCACCTCTACGGATTTCTTCTGTGGTTTCTACTTTGCCTCAGGCACTTGGCCAGTGATGGGGGAAGTACCCAGATGTGGGATTGTAAGGAAAATTCTCTCTAGGAGTCGAAGACTCTAGTGTGGTGTGGGGAGCCACGACAGGATAATGGGTTCATTCTTCCAATGGACCGTAAATGGGATAATTGGTTCATTCTTCCAATGGACCACTGATCAAGTGGCGGCGGGGATCCGGCCAGTGGGAAAACCAAGTGTGTACAAGTCGGGCTATGTACCCAAAGCTGCGTACAAGTCCGCTGTGTGCCTGGTGGGTTCAGAGCCTCAGGCTGGAAATGGTGATAAAGTGTTCTGTAGTCTCTAATCTGCATTACTAGGAAATGTAGCCTCCATGGGGGTCCGTCTATGCTTTGTTTGTTCAGCTAGTATGTGAATAAAAGCCACACTGTAGAATCCCATTCCTCGTCTCTGGACATTACAGTTATTGCTTCCTGTGTTCGGATTTACTTAGGTGCCCTGTACACAGTAACCAAACCTAGGTCCCCTGTGCAGAGTAACCTCATCCTCCCTGAACCCAGTCCCCACCAGGTACTGCTGTTAGCTTCAACAGCATGCCACCTGTTGTTTTGGCAAAAGGCAGGGTGAGGGTATACTTTGTTTGAGACAGAAGTCAGAGTACAGTCACTAAAATAATTCTGCCAGGCCTGAAGCAAAGCCTGCGTCACTGTGTCTGACATATATTTTGTTTGAGACAGACGTCAGAGTACAGTGTTACTAAATAATTCTGGGCTGAAGCAAAGCCTGCATCACTGTGTCTAACAGTCAGATCTATTTAGTTTGAGACAGAAATCAGAGTACAAGTGTCACAAAATATTTTTCTGGGCTGAAGCAAAGCCTGGGTGCCACGTCTGACAGTCAGATATATTTTGCTTGACAGAGAAGTTAGAAGTCAATCAAATACCTATTTTTCTGGGCTGAAGCAAGCCTGACTGTGTGTCATGTCTAACAGTCAAATATTTAGTTTGAGACAGAAGCTAGAAGTAAAGTCAAAAAATATTTTTCTGACCTGAAGCAAGCCTGTTAATTTCAGTCAAATAAAAGTCAATGTTTTTCTTGATGAATAACTAAGGCCACCAGAGCTGTAGTCAAACTACACCCTCCAACATCACAAAGTTTGCACAAGCACTCTCCTAGTTATGTGATAAATACAATTGAAAAACATTCTGTAACTGCATGTAGTGACAGTCATTGTCAGGTTGACTGTCGTAGAGTGTGTCAGTCTTTGAGTCACATGTTGTCCGTCTGCCCTTGCTAACCATAAAAGCAAATTATTTCGGCCACTAGACTAGCTCTTTACACTGTCTATTTCATCCTTTGTTCTTCATTAAGATTTTTCTAAATACAAATTAAATCTCTGATGTGTAACTTATCCCAGAGCAATTTCTCACAGTAAAATGAGCTTACTAAAATTTGGTTTCTTAAAATCTGGAGGAGCAAGTACTACTACTACAACATGCAGTTCTGCTAAACGTAAAAGTTCTGACAATGGCCTTACCAAGGACCAAAGATATGACAGAGAAAAAAGGGTCAGGAATTTCCTTCCTGAATGGAAAAAAGAATATCCATGGCTGGATTTCAATGAAGAAAAATCTGTAATGTACTGCATATCTTGTAAGGCCTACCCCAAATCTGTGATCCTAATTCTGCTATAGTTAGAGGTTCAAGCGATCTTAATAAGTTAGACCCCATAAAGAGGCATGATGTGACAAGGGAACACATCAGCTGCACAAAGCATTACTTAAAGGATACCGCTCAAATACCACCCATTTACCTGTCAGAAACTTCAGTCAGTCCTTTCAAAAAAGACACTTGACACTAAAAGAACTTGAGAAATACAAAATTTTATTTAACACTGCATACTCTGTAGCAAAAACACGGGAAACCTTTTTCTGATTTTGAAATGATGCGTGAGATCCAGCGTAAAAATGGTTAAATTTTGGTAACAACTACATGGATATAGCAGGTTGCCCGTTTGTTTGTGGACAACACAGCACAGACAATACATGCAGCAATAACTGATGAAGTCAAAAATGCCTCCTTTTTGAGCATTCTTGCAGTCGGAAGTACCGGCCACTCTATTATTGAGCAAGAAGTTGTCTACCTGAGACATGTAGGTGCTGTTTGCCAGTCACACACCTAATATCCGTGGTACCACTTGAAACTGCAAGTGCTGAGGATGTATTTAATGCTATTGAGAAAGCTTTACAATCAGTGGATTTGGCAACACCAGAACTTAAGACAGGCAGTGAAAATCCAGCACTTGTATATGCTAATTTTGATGGTGCATCAGTTAATCTTGGTGAATGGACAGGAGTCATTACTAGACTCAAATCACTTTTGCCAGATGTTATTGGCATTCACTGTGTTACCCACAAACTTGAGCTTGCCATTTTGATGCAAATAAACATTTCAAATACATGACCATATTTGAAGACTATTTGAAAGGCATTTTCAGTTTTATTTTGGGCTCCAAAACGCAGGAGAGAACTGAAAGAAATTGCAGAAGTTCTCAATGAGCATCTTGCACATTTTATGGTTGTAAAGCAAATCAGGTGGCTAGTAAGCAAAGACAGAGCAGTTGTGGCATTAGAAAAAAACCTTGACACTGTGGCAATGCGTCTGGAGCACAGATTCCTGGATGGGAATAGGGCAGATAATGCTAACAGAGCTAAGGGTTACCACAAGGAACTGACCTCTATGCATTTCATTAAAGTTCTATATTTCTTATTAGATTTTTTTGCTAGTTGTTACTAGATTATCAAAAACTTTCCAGCTGGCAGACTACTTAATTGTTGAGATACCAGAACATGTAGAAAAAGACATTCTGCAGCTAGAAGCACTTAAAAGTACTCCTGGAAAATATCTTTAAAAATTCCAGGAACAATATAATGCAGAAGAACGTATGTTTGGCAAAACAAAAGTCCATGGAACACCTACAAGTGAAGCTGAACTTCACACATTTGTTAACGATACTGTCACGTACCTCCACAATAGGTTTGGTGTTCTCTCAGAAAAACCTTTGTCTTTGCTTCAGATTTTGAATTTTCACAACTGGCCAGTGGAAAAGGAAGATCTAGCAACATTTGGCAAAGTTGAACTAACTGAACTCATCACAGATAGCCCTTTCGCTTCTCACTTCTCAGAACGTGATAAAGACTGTGCCATAGATGAATGGGTACAGCTGAAGTTATATCTTTCTTGATTCCGAATCAAATCTCTCATAACTATGTACCAGTTGGTGTTACAAATGAAAATTGCTGAACGTGGACCAGACTCCATGAAGGGGTGTATGCAAAAGTTTATTGAGATTCTGCTCATGATTTCCCCTTCCACAAGTGAATGTAACAGAGGATTTTCAAAGCCAATTTCATTAAAATAAATTACGGAAATGGTATGGGGGCACCATATTTCCTGTGATCCACAACATTATAAATGTATTAAAATTCAAAGAGAGACCGGGGGTCATGTGACCCACTTAATGGGCGTGAGACGTGTCTCCTTGAGCTCCGACTGCAGTCCAACTTTAAAAGTAATTTTTCAGGTAACTCGGCCGTTTAAAAGACGCTATAAGGGATCGTAGGGAGGGGGAAGCGTGGACAAGTATATTTTGACATCCAGTGGCAAATTGCAGAGGACAGGTGCGAAAGGCAACAAGAAGCAGCTGGTAATACCCCCGAGTAGTGCGGCGGGGCCTATCTCACTTTCGGCCGCCGAAATGTCTGCCATTGGAAGGGAATTGAGAGAGCAGCTGATGGAGGTCCTCACCCCACAGTTAACCAGGGTAGAGGAGAAGATTGATCGTAGGCTGGTGAGTACCGATGCCCAGATCACCCAGCAACAGGAAAGAATTGAGGAAGCGGAGGGCCGTATTTCGGCTGCTGAGGACCTTGTGGCCCTGCTCCCTCGGTGCATTGAGAAGCTGGAAAAGGAGATAGTGGAGCTGCAGGAAGCCCTCGACTACCAAGAAAACTATCATAGAAGGTCAAATCTTCGCTTAAGGGGCCTCCCAGAGGGAAGAGAAGGAGCCAATATATTGGATTTCTGTGCAAGCGCTCTGCCTGCTATCATGGGGTTGAAACCTAAAGGAGGAAGATATAAGCTAGAACGAGCCCACCAAGCAGTGCTGCCATGCCCACCGCCAGGCCAGCCACCACGACAGATTATTTTTCGATTTCATAATTTTCAGGATCACCAGGAAGTTTGGAACAAGTTTCGGGCAATGCAGGACTTGCAATATGAAGGCTGTAAGCTACAACTGGCCCAGGATTACTCGCCCAGGATTGGAAGGAAGAGAAGGGCTTTTAATGAAGTGATCACGGAATGCCAGCAACTGAAGTTGGAATGGTTCATGGTTTTTCCAGCCACGCTGTGGATCAAGCATGAAGGAACTTCCTACAGTTTCTGGGAGGCAGACAAGGTGGCTGGATTTGTGGCTGAGCTCAAAAAGAAGCTGGGTTGAGAAGCAAGAACTGCCCCAAAATGTGGAAATATGCAGGGAATACCTAAATGGAACCGTTTCTTTTGGTTGCAGATTTGGGCCAGGGTAATGACCTACTGGTGACTGATTCATTTGCATGTGCGGTGGGAATTGTACGAGGCGACTGATGAGGACTTGGTGTGGAGGCCTGCTGGAGCCTTGGCTTCCCCCTTTCCCCCTCGTCTGCTTCTTTTGGATGCTGGGAGTCCCACAAGGGTAGACTGAGAACTGAGACTTTTGTACTGAAGCGGGCCCTATGAGAATGATCTGGAGGAGTAAAGAGTCATAGAAGGGAATCTCCACAGTGAAATGGTGCATGAGTAGCGGCTCACGAGAGGCCTGGCTGGATTTGAATCAGGTCTCTTGTGAGCTGCTGATGACGGGAGGGAGGGGCCTCATTGTGTGCCTTATTGTTTAATATTTCCTCACTATAAGCTGGTACTGGCCTAGATCATGCTGAACAAGAGAGATGGTTATAAGGGAGGGGTGGGGCAAAAAGTTAAGCGGGCTGAGTAATAACTAGGGTACTGGATGAAGTTATTTCAGGAGAGGGATATCATTGAAGAATCAGATATCAGAATGCCAAGCTAGGGGTATTGGAGAGTTTGCTTAGGGATCCCTGGTGGTATGCTACGCCTGCCTGCGAATCCCACAAGATTTGGGCTTAAAAGAAACGACGCAGAAGGAAATAAAGTGTTGGACTGGGGGAGGAGATTGGATTTAATTCCTAGCCCATAAGTCGTAGTGCTTGTTTAGTTGGGGATAGCACACTAACTCAATTTTAAGAATGTTGTGTGTGATGTGGGGACTGGGGAAACAACTGTAAATAAGTTATGTAGTTGTTACTGGTTATTTGTTATAGTTATCATAATTAGAATTGTAATTGCCAAGGTCTAAATACATGTGATTTGTTGGAGGAGGAGGGATGGAAGACCGGAGGGGACTGGGAAGGTGGAGGAGGATGGATGGAGGCTGCTAAAGGGAAAACAGAATGCCGGAATGAGTAGGGAAAAAGTGAATATCATATCTTGGAACATAAGGGGTATTGCCACTCCTGCCAAAAGGACGGCTGTTCTGACTGCGTTATGGAGAGCTGGAGCACAGGTTGCGCTGGTTCAAGAAACACACCTGACGCAGTCAGAGCACCAAAAGCTGGTTCAGGGCTGGGTAGGGTCCTGCTACGCTGCCTCCTTTACATCCCATAAAAGAGGGGTTGCTGTCTTGGTGCACAAGGGGCTGCCATTTAAGGTCAACAGAGTGATTCGGGATGGAAGGGAAGGGAGATATATTTTTGTGGAAGGAACGTTATCTGAGGAACCTATAACATTTGGGAATGTGTATGCTCCCGCTGTGTTTGATCCAGCATTCTACCAGAAAGTTCTGGACTTATTGATTCGGGAGCAGTTTCAAGGATTAGTGATGGGGGGGATTTTAATTGTACTCCAGATAGGAACCTTGACCACTCGGAAGGCAAAGGGGAGCACTGCATGCGTAAATGGCGTGAGGGATTGAATGAGCTGGATATGCTAGATGCATGGAGGGCGGCGAACCCTAGGAAAAAGGAGTTCACCTTTTATCCCCCCCCCTGCACAAAACATGGTCACGGGTAGACCATATATACATTACTGGGGAATGGTACTCCAGATTGGCGGTCATTAGGCATGGTCCCATATATGTCTCCGATCACGCAATGGTTATCACCTCCCTGGAGTTGACGTCACAGCAGGTGAGAACCAATAAGTGGCATTTCCCATCCTACCTCCTTAGCTCTCAGGACTTTCGGGAATATCTGAAGGCACAATGAGATCTATATACCTCTACAAATTTGGCATCTGCCCCGTCCATCCAGGTGTTTTGAGATGCTGGGAAGGCATTTATAAGGGGAGCTGTTACTGGGTATGTCAATAGGTATAAAAGAAGCAAGCTTCAGAAGCAGACAGAGCTGCGAGACCGGGTTAGGGAGCTGGAGCGCCAGATGGTGAGAAAGGGGGGAGAGGAGATTTCCCAGTAGTTGGCAGCCAGCAGAGAAGCCCAGAATAAATCATTAATGGACGAAGTATGTACGCAACTGTTTTTGTGGAAACATAAATTCTATAAATGGGGCAATAAGCCGGGACCCCTGCTGGTTAATTTGATTAAAGGGAGGAGATGCTGTAAAAGAATTAATGCGGTCAAGGATGGGAAAGGGGTGCTGCATAAAGACATCCCAGGTATCTTGCGTAGTTTTGCCTGCTTTTACCAAGAGCTGTATCGGTCAGATGGGGGGATGGGAGGGACAAGATGAGGCAGTTTTTACAGAGAATAGCAATGCCTAAGATCTCAGAAACCTGGAGAGACCGGATGGACAAGGAGATCTCGAGGGAAGAAATTTTTAGGGCCATAGTCTGCCTGAAATCGGGTAAAGCATGTGGGCCGGATGGTTTACCCGCTGAACTGTATAAGATGATGGGGAAGGAGATCGTGGAGCACCTCTGGGCCCTTTTCAAGGAGATCAGGGAGGGGGGACCCCTGCCTTGTTCTATGAGTGAGGCGACCATTTGTGTCATCCCAAAGCGGTAGAGACCCGAAGGACTGCTCGCTACAGACCCATATCTCTTCTCAATGCCGATCAAGAAATTTATGCTAAGATATTGGCCTCCAGATTAGACAAGCTTCTCCCAAATTTAATACATGTAGACCAGACGGGATTTATTCAAGGTAGACACTCGTACCACAATGTGAGAAAGGTTTTAAATGTGATACAGAATGCCTCAAAAACACCAGGGTCCACGGCGATTATCTCTTTAGATGCCGAGAAGGCCTTTGATCATATCGAGTGGGATTACCTATTTGAGGTGTTGGAGAGATATGGGTTTGGAGCGGAATTTAGAGGAATGGTGCGGGCCCTGTATGCCTCTCCTCGGGCTTCGATCTTAGTAAACGGGGGTCTGTCGGAATGGGTCTCTCTCCATAGGGGAACAAGGCAGGGGTGCCTGCTGTCGCCCCTCCTGTTTGCTTTGGCAATAGAACCCCTTGCTATAGCAATTAGACAGAGCCCTGTGGTTAGGGGAGTAGAGGGAAGGGGGTGGAGACAGCATAAGCTGTCTCTGTACGCAGATGATATGATCTTTTACCTGAGAGACCCAGAGAACTCTGTGCCAGCCTTATTGAGGACTGTAGCTGACTTCGCAGAGTTCTCTGGATACAGGATCAGTATAGATAAATCAGAATTGTTGATGGTGGGGAGCTCTGGGACACAGGTGAGAGGGGGAGAATGGGGCCTTCGAGTGGTGGCTTCCTCCTTTAAATATTTGGAAGTCGTGATAGGGAAGCGACTGGAGGACCTGTACCGTCTGAATTATACCCCTATGATTAAGGGGCTGTTGGAGGAGCTGAGAAGGTGGCGTGCCTTACCCCTCTCCTGGTTAGGGCGCATCAACTTAATTAAAATGAATATCCTACCCCGAGTTCTGTATCTGTTGCAGATGCTCCCAGTGGGCCTCAACAACAAGGACATGAAGATCCTGGAAAGAGGGTTTGGTGAGTTTCTGTGGAGGGGGAAGTGGGCAAGGATGTCCTTGAGGAGGCTGAAGGCGACCACCGAGGGGGGAGGTTTGAACTTCCCAGACCTAAAGCACTATTTTATGGCGGCGCAGGTCATGATTATTAAGGATTGGCTCAGTGAGGCGGAGTCGGCCAGTTGGCTGGAATTAGAAGAGAGAGGGGCGGGAGGTTGGCTAACCGCCTATTTATCAGAGTGAGGGAGGAGGGGCTATGCATCCCTGAGACACCCTAGTCCCTTGGTTTTGTCAGTGCTAGATAGTTGGGCCAGAATAAAGACTGTCCTGGTTGTAAGGATCAGGAGACGTTACTGTTATCTATTGCAAGGAACCCCTTGTTTAGACCCAGTATAGAGGATGGGGGCTTCCAGGAGTGGGAGAGAAAAGGGGCACGCTGCCTGGGAGACCTGTGTAGGAAGGGCACCATGCTGTCCTTTCAGGAGCTGCAGGAGAGGCTAAGGATACCGGCCACTCACCTTTATAGATTTTTTCAGGTTAGGAATCCAATAAAGGAGGTAGAAAAGCAACGAGAAGGTGGCCTGGGGATGGAGCAGATGGAAGGGCTAATAGGAGTGGCAAGGGGGGACCCTTCCGGGGTTCTAAGGCAGGCGGTATGTCTCTTAAGGCAGAGTGTTAAGAATCTATCAGATAAGACAAGCCAGCTGTGGGAAAAGGACATGGGCTTGGCCATATCCCGGGATAATTGGGGATTAATACTGGGATCACATGTAGGGCTCCTGGCTTGTAATATATATAAAGAAAGTGCATACAAATTTGTGCACAGACTGTACTGCCCCCCAGTGGTGAACCACAGGCTGCGCCCAGAAGTGTCCGGGAATATGTGGAAGAAAAGATACACAGGTACCTATTTCCACTGTTTCTGGATTGTCCTCTGAAGGACTACTGGAAGGCTGTGGGAAGGCAGCTGAGTAACTATGCAGGGCGGAGAGGTTCCAGCTACCCCCTTAGTCTATTGTTTAGCATAGAGGAGGGAGATGGAGGAATCTGGATGCCTTATCAGAGGTGGATCAGAATATTACTGGCACAAGCTAGGCAGGTAATTCTCAACACCTGGGTGTCGGAGATCCCCCTACGGTGCCACAGTGGTGTCTCTTATCCATCCGGGCATTGGCACTGGAGCAGAGATCATATCAACTACAGGGTAAGATAAATAAATTTATGAATCAATGGATGCACTTTATGGGAACACTCTCGGTGGATGAGCTCATGATCTTGAATGCTGGCTAGGACAAGAAGGAGTTGCAGGAGGGAGGTGTGGAGGTTTGAATGATAGGTCCCAGCTATTAATAGTTTTGACTGAAGGGAAGGAATAAATTATGTGGATAGTGTAAAAAGACCTTGGTATATATGTATATAGGTTAACTTATTGTATAGAATAGAATGTTTCTCTTATTATCGTGTTTCTCTCCTCTTTCATATATGGTTTTCTTTTTAAAATGAGATGGAAGTCTGAGATAGGCCATAGATTTGTTTGTACTAATGGATTCTATGGAGCTATGACCTGTGATGCCTTTATTCTGTGACTGTACTCTGTTTTTTCTTATTATGCTGGAAAAATTAATAAAAAGAGTTAAACAAAAAATAAATTACGAACAACCCTGACACAGCAGTCTTTCAAGAATCAGCTGCTTATCATGAGTGCAGGACCATCCGTCTCTGATTTTGATCCACTGCCATCAATTAAGTACTGGCTTGACAGTAGTCTTGGTACTATCTATGTTAGCCTGTAATGTATTTTACCTTGTATCGAGTAAGTTCTGCTTCCTGCCTTGTATTTACCTTATTGTTGTAATGTCCTGTCTTTTGTGACGAGGAACCTTTGTAAATGAGTCCTTGACTCAAAGGTATTTTCCGAATCCTAAATAAATAAACAGTTATTCCTCTGATCACAACTGTCCATCAAAACAAACAGAATAAGATCAGCCAAAAGCAAGCTGCAGTACTGCTGTCTTATAATTCGCTGCCTCTCTGTAACCTGTTTCACTCTGACTGACACTGGGGCATCCCAAAGGGGGGAAAAGGGGGCAGGGATCTTTAATAATTTTGGTAATAACACTGTACGCCACTGAAAAATGGTGTGACTTACTGGGTCCTGGTATGGACTTGTCCTAAAAATGTAACATAAGTCCTGGACTTATGCATCACAAAAAAAATTTTCAACCTCTGCCGCAGTAGTGGCGGGATGCTTCCAGGTAATCCTCATAAGATCCTGGAAAGTATCCACAAGAGGAGGAGCAACCAAAGGTTTTGGCTTCTTCTGCCTCAGGTATTTTGCAACTCTCCAGCGCCCGGGATCCATATCCTCTGTCTCCCACCAGTTGGAGGTCTGGATATGCCTCATGACGTCCATGAGTACGGGATCGTTGGGAGGCGACCTGGGAGTGTCCTTTTCATCCAGGGACACTGGCCTCTCCCTAGAAAGGAATTGGTCAGAACCCAAGCTGGGCTCCGAACCTCGGCCCCTAGAGGAAGGGTAAACTGATCCTGAAGAGGATCTGTGCCTTCCAAGAGAACGTCACCCACTGTTGGACTGATGATGGCTAGATGACCGGTGATGGGAGTGGGACTGGTGATGGCTGGTCGAATGCCGACGACAGCTGTCGGACCGATGACAGCTTGATGATCGCCCTCGGCTATAGGAGCAGCGACAGTCAGAACTAAGGGACCATGAGCGACGTTGGTGTTGTTTCTTTCTGTGTAAAGTTCACCCACAGGAGTCTAAGGAGCTGCTTGAGAGAGACTTTGTTCTTGGCTTAGGGGAAGATGTCTTGGGCATGGGAGCTGAAGATTTTTCAGCCAGGCTTTTGTCCTTATCCTTAGCCGGAGTCGGTTCTGGGTCCGGCTGCCATGGAACAACAACCTTTTTGACCTGCCCCCACCAGAACTGGAATAGTTAGGTCAGTTCCTCTTTAGTGAACTGTACCACGGCTGAACCTCCTGAAGGCAAAGGCCGTTCTGGTGTGGGAGGCACAATAGGTGATGAGGGGCGGTCTGGAGGGTCCTTAGGCGAGGGTGGACCGATCCCCTGTGTCTACTGGTGTGGACACCCTGTGGACTGGCAAACATTCAGGCATTGAGGAGGCTTTGCCTGACAAACGCTCTTTTTCTGTGACCAACGACGGTCGAAGCAAGTGGGTTTTGAGACTGATGCCAGTTTAGAAGCGACAGCCGATGCCGCTGAGGATTGGTGAGCCATAACCAGCCGGGAGACTGACTCCTGATCCTTGGAAGTCAAGGCCTTGCCCAGTGTACCGGAGGAGGCCGATGTCAGGACCTTGTGTGGTGGGACCGAAGTCCCCATGGTTGAAGTGACGTTCCCAACCTCTGTGGGGGAGGATGTCCTCAGGGGAATAGCTTTCACCTTCAGGGAAGTTTGGGCTGGAGAACCAGAGCCCTACTTGCCACTGCCCAATGCCAGTGTTTTGGCAGGAACGGCAGCTTCTTGCTACCCTATGGAGTGTTGAGAGTGGTGGGAAGAATGGTTGTATCCTCCTGAGTTTGACCCAGAAGAGGGCTTCTTTGGTGAGGGGACCGGAGCTGAATGCCCCTTGGACCAACCCTGGTCCTTTTCTCAGGATTTCCGATCCGAGTCCTTCTTTTTATCCTTGTGCTTGGTGAGAAGAAGAAGAAGAGGACTTATCCGTTGGTGAGGCCTGCATCACTGCCACCTGCTGCTCTAAAAGAAAGACCTTGAGTGCTTTCAGGTGGCGAATTCTAGTCCAGCCAGTATAGTCTCTGCATACCGAGCAGGCCTTGGTGTTGTGGTCTGGTTCCAGGCAGAAGACGCAGGCCTCGTGTTTATCCTTTGCCAGTATCTGGCAACCACAGGCGCACTTTGTCCTCTTCCTCTTGGTGGATGAGATGGAAGACAGTGAAGATGACATGCAGTAAGAGAAGACAAAAAGTGGACTTTTCGACCGAGGAAAAAAGGCAAAAAGGTTGGAAACCAATACTAGTTCTTCCAGAAGTTCACCAAAGAGCCGAAGTCAACGGGTCTGCGGCGGGAAAGAACTGAGGTGGGGCCGGGGACTGCACCCTGATATACCATCGACCGACGTCGTGGTGGAGATGGCATTGGGGCAGTCCCCACTGGAGATTGCTAGCTAGAAGTTTGCTGTGGGGTCCTAGTGCCTGGTGGGATAGTCCTAATGGTAAGAGCCTGCTGCAAGAGCTCACACACGAAGTAAAATCAAGAATTACAGTAGGTACGTAATTTTCATACCTTCCTGTATGTATCGTCACCATTCATCACTGGTGGGTGAGTACCAAGCCCCGCGAAAGGGACCTTGCACTTCCCTGAGGGCAGAACTTCCCTCCGCCCCTTGTGGAGGAGAACCACAGGAGGAGAAGCCCCCTATAGGCCCGGAAAGGCCTGTGACTAATCAGGGTGAGACAGGGACTCCTATGACCTGGAAGAAGGAAGACATCCTGCTATTTCCCTTCTCATCCAGCGGGAGAAAAAATGGGCTCCTTGGAAGGGGGGAGGCAATCACTCTACACCAGGCCAAAAGCAATAACCTGGAAAGGTGAAGCCATGCTGCCCATCTTATACAAACTGCAGATCCTGCCAACCGAAAAGCTACCTCATTAGCATCGTATAATGCCCTTGAGAGATGACGTGATAGCTCTAGGCCAGAAGCAGAAAGGCAGATGGCCTGCCTGGTTGCCTCCGAGTCAGGCAAAGTGGCTAGGAGCTGTCCTAGCACCATCCATAAGCATCTGGCATAGACAGTCATATGGGCCTGATGGGCTGAAATACATAGATGAAGACATGCCAAGGAAAAAATCCTTCTCCCCCAGCGGTTAAACTCAGCTGAGTCAAACTCGGGGGGGGCAGTCATGTATCAGGTGGCGATGCCCAGAGGGGGTATCCAGTAGCTCTATCCCCAATGTGGGGTAAGACATGGAACCTAGGGACCCCTAGAGGGCATGATACCTGTGTTGGCAGTCCCTCGGGGCAGGAGAGGGGCAGAGGTAGCCTGCCAGATGTGATGGGATGCTTCCTGAAAAGGAACAGGCCATGGAGGAATGACCACATTCTCCAAGAACTCTCCCAGGAGAGCACGTGTCACATGAGCAGGATCGCGACTTGCAAAATGGGAAATGTGGAGCTCCTCCAACAACCTCAACAAGAATCACTGATAGGTGGTGATATCAGCGTCCAAGGAAGAAGATGAGGAGGCAGAGGAGCTCAATTCAGATCGGGGCACAGCGGGGGTTTCTGTTCTAAAAATGACCTGGTCCAGAACTCTTATATAGTGAGGGAAGGTTGCAGTTGAGCTTCTGAATTGGTTCCAAGACAGGGGCCTCGTAGGACCCGAAATGCTAGGGAGAGCAGAAGGGCGAGGCAGAGGATCCAAAGAAGGAGGAGAAGACTGGTGAGCCAGAGGAGGATCCCTGCTAGGGCATTGGGAACATTAACGTGACCCTCCAGAAGGGTGGGCTGCGAAAAAGAATCCACAGAAGGTCTCACAACTGTACAGGTCCAGCCTAAGTTGTGCCCCAAGAAGGAAGCCCCATGGTGAGGAGACCAGGGCCGGGTCTGGCCCTTGCGAGCGACCCCTTACCCCACCTGATGCAGATTCCCTGCCAGGGATGCCATGGCAAGAACTTTAGACCCTTCCCCAGGGTCGCCCTCCGTTACTATACATACCAGAGGGTCACAAATCATCGACAGTGCCGGTGAGAGGTCAGCACTGCAGCTCCTCCCAATGCCACCAGCAGCCCTGGGAGAAAACCCCTGGGCCATCCCAGGCATTCTCAGGCCCTCCCACTTACAGAGAGAGACCTGCCCCTTGTCCGTCCTTGAGGCATCGAGAGGGGCAACACTGGAAGAGCCACAGGCATCTGCAAGCCTGCCACAGCAACCCCTGAGTTAGCCCCTGATTTGGGAACAGAAGCAGCACCACTTCCAGATTCAGCCTCCACAGAGGTGCCGGCCTCTGACTCGGCATCGAGTATGGTGCTGCTCCCAGACTAGACACTATCTCCTGACCTCGCTCCATCCTCGGTGCCATTCTTCTCCACTGCACCAGGGTCAACACCGTGAGAGTCCCTGGCACTGCCAATAGCACTGGAAGACTCTGAGAGAGTGACCACAGAGACAGAGCCAGTCGGGGAGGTAGAAGATACCTTCAGAATTTTGCAGCTAGGCCTCATAGGGCAGCTGGACTCCTCAGAGCCAGAGAGCTCCAAGGAGTGGGGCAACCACTCTGGGTCAGACCCGTTATCTTCCTCTGAAGAGGGAGAGCAGGGCAACCAGGAGAGAGGCCACTCCTCACACCTACCAGATCCGCATCATGCTCAGCACCGAACAAAGGCCGCACCGCAACCTCGGCACCACCCCTGCTCAGGCCAGTTCAGATCCAGTGTATAGCTCTGACCATGACACGGGATAGTCGGGCCCCAAGGAGGCCAACGCAGAGGGTGCTCAACCAACTCCCCAGAGGAGGCCGACTGTCCACCCAATCCTCTAACAAGCTGAAAGCGCCAGCGAGCCGGCACTGTTGATGACCTGTGACCTCCAGTATGTACAGTAATGGAGGGTGACCCAGAGGAAGGGCCTGAAGGCCTTGCCATGCATCCCTGGACCGACGCCATCCTCCGAAGGTAGGAGGTTTCTGACCCATTTTCAATGCGCACATTTCAAGGACCCAGCAGTCCATGGAGAAGCACATGTTGCAGTTGTCCATGTTGTGCTGTGGGCCCAAGCAAGAGAGACATCGATGATGACGATCCGATATGGAAATGGACTTGCCACAGGGGCACCAACACATGGGGGCATGTCCTACCTTAGACTCGGACTTAGGCCCCAGATTGGACATGATCGACTGCACACAAAATAAATTAAAATACAGAAAAGACTCGGCACTGTAGAAACAATAAACAAGAATATTATAAAAAAGGAACAGTCTCACCCGTTTACAGCTTTACAGCTTTGAGTAAATGAACAGAACTTCAGCACTCTCAATGATGGGAAGAACAGAACTGAGGTGACAGAGGAGTCAGCATCAGTTACTGGCTGATGCTTGAGCAGCATGCTGTGCGTCATCCTCATGGGTGGTGCCGTTCATGACGCCGGCTTCTCCCAAGGGAAAAAATGTGTTGAAGCTCCTAAGTAAGAGAAGGCCCGGCATATAACCCACCAGTGATGAATGGTGAAGATACATACCGGAAGATTCAAGGTTTCCTGAGCAGCATGCAGACAATGGGAAAGCATCAAAATTATTAATGTGCACAGAGGTACATTAACGTCACAGGCACCTCATCATATAAATGGAAACTAGTGTCACCCCCTAGTAGTGGGAGATGGGCAGACTGCTGCTATGTAAGACTATCACAACAGCTAAAAAGTTGCAGGACTAATACACAGGGCAGGACGGGGATGATTCAGACAGCGCTCACAAGACATAGCAGGCTAAAAAGAAACTGTACCAGTCGTGGTTTCCTGCCGACAACACTCTGGTAAGGGAGGCCACATCGTTCCATCCTACAAATAGCTAGAATCTGACCATTTGGTACTCTGCGTTGGAGGCATACGGGTCATCCTACGGGATTCAAAACATCCTCGCTTCGGCAACAAAAGAAATTCAGACCGCTTTCACCACTTTCACTAGGTGTGGTACTGCTGCTGCTTTCCTCAGGCTCTGTTGAGTGTGAAGTGCTGCCTCCATCTTTGTTTACTTTGCATGACATGTAAGGGTCAGAGGTCGCAGCACTATAAAAGAAGGGGCGTGGCTATGCCAATACCAGAACAATCCTAACAAAAACATTTTTTTGAGTTAAAAACAGCGGTTTTATGTGATTTCAATAGCAGAGCACACATCAACTGTGGCAGGAGTACCAGATAACATACAGCACACCCCAACCATTAGAAAATAATTAAGAAAATGAATCAGTAAATTATCAGGAAACACAGATATTGTTGTAAATGTTTACTATGTTTATCTCTTGTTAACAAGTTAATAACCGAAACTATTTAGGTGACTACAAACTATGAAAGAGATATGACATAACGATGCCTGCAGGGCAAGTTTCATTTGTTATTGACTTCTTCATGGAGGTAAGATGAGTTTGGGTTTGAACTGCGTATGTGCATGATCATCATTTGGGTAAATGTCCTGTAGCTTTGTGATGGTGCATGCCAGGAGTGCAACGCACACATCCTTCCCTAAGTAACCCCAGCACCAATTAACTAGTTGACTGTACCCTGTATATTGATACTTCCTGTGAAGTTAAATGAGAACAAGACATTGCTGCATATCACATAAGTTTATAATTAATACCAGTATGTTCCTGTTGAATGAGAAGAATATGGCAGACAGTGCGCTGTACCATGACCAACACACGACTGTTGTTAGGCTGCAGGCAGAACTCAATTTCCCTCTGGAAGAGCAATAAACTAAATACAATGCACTGTATAAGACAGATAGACTGACAGTACTCATTAGGTTGAGTCAAAACAAGCCACAATAAGGATTGGAGAGATGTGGACAATTCATGGGGCACGCAACAACACAGGAGTCACGGCCTGCCTGGCATACTACTATATACATCTGCATAGTAGCTCCAATGTTTGAGATATTTCTTAAACTGGAATTCATCTCGCAGATATTTTGGTGGTAAATTGTTTGCTCCACCAACACTTTAACTATGGTGGATCAGAAACAGAATGTATCATTCCAGTCATTAACCAGTGCATGAATATGGAAGGCATGCACTGATGAATCCACACATCCTGATAATATGGTTACACATGGCACTGTAAGAGTGATCAATGGCTGTTGTAATTATCACATCCAATCAGATTGCAGCATTTCACCACTGACTGTGTGTCATTACAGGAAGTACAAATGGTCTTTGTAGGATATGCTGCAGAAAATAGCTCCCCCCCCCAATAAAATATTTCCAGGTTAAGCAATAATTAATGTACTCTGTATTTTTAAGTTACCTAAAGTTGTTAAATCAGTGCAATTACTAGGCTAAAACCTGCAAGAGAGCTGCAGTCCCTCCCTCCAGTAGGTGGTGCCAGAGGAGAAGTACAGCAGTGGCTCTGGCGGGCAGAAAAGTATTGTCTAATATTCTGTTTGCAATGTATGAGCAGCAGGCTAGAAAAGCTCTGTACTTCAATGTTTATTTTTATTAATTGCAGACCTAATAAACAACTTATAACCTCACCTGGGTGTAAATCATTTCAAGTGTGCAACAAAACTTGGCGAGCCAGCCCAGAGAAGACACCCAAAGGACAACATGTGAAGGTGAATTCTCCTCCATGTGACGAACCTAGAATCTGAGAACAGCCCCAGAAGTTTGCTGCCTGCACCATGGAATTGGAACAACTACAGGACAGGGTGAGTGAAAGCCTGCTGCAGTTGCATACAGAACAGCTCATTGATGTGTGCAGGTATATGAAAGTCCCAGGTTCAAGTGATGAAGTAATATAAAGAAAAAACAGATGTGCTTTGATGAGATCAATAGATATAGTATTGGATGAGACTGAGGAAAGGGAGGAGGAAGAAGAGGCAGCAGGCAATTATCTGCAAAAGTTAATATCATATATCAGTCAGCTACAAGAGAAGGGCCCAACATCCTCAGGAGTGACTGAAAAACAAACAGAAAAAGAGAGAGAAAGAGCTCAGTTGGAAACATTAAAAGTAAAATATGTAGCCCTGCAGAAATCTTTTGAAGACTCTACACAAGCTATGGAGACGGAAATGAAAGCGTTAAGTGACAAACTTGGAGTGGTAGGCTTAAACCCAGTCCAAACTGAAATATTCACAAAACCCAAAGCAGAGAGAATACCACAGGTGACAATATGGTGAGATTGTAAAATATTTGGCCAGATAGGTGAGAGAGGTCAGAACGATCGACTGTCATACACAAACTTAATGCACCAAATTGATACAGGTCTTCAGAAGGGGCATACAGAGGCAGACATAATTGAAGCAGTTATCAAAGCAATTAGTCCAGGACTTACTATCAAGGACATGTTGGAAATTAAAAGTGGTCTAACCCGCACACAACTGAAAACAATATTGAAAGGACACTATAAGAAAGAAAGTACCTCTGACCTATACCACAGATTGGTTAATATCTTCCAAGGACCACAGGAATCCCCTCAAAACTTTTTGTTTAGGGCTACTGAGCTGAAGGACAGACTGTTATTTGCATCTCGAGAGAGAGGGTCCAAGGAACAATATAGCCCCAGTCTAATTCAAAATACATTTTTGAGGTCTGTGGGGACTGGACTGTTAAGTGAGCATATAAAATTCCAGATTAAAGACACCTAGACAATTCTACTGTCACAGATGAGGAATTCATTGAGAAAATGAAAGAAGCGGCATGTTTTGAGCAAGAAAGGCAGCAAAAGCTAAGAAAAATACAATAAAGGTGAGGTAAATGAGTTACAGACAGAAGTGCAGGTGAATGCCATGCCCCAATGTACAGTGTATCAGAGAACATTGACAAGCTCAGTTGACAGAGCATGGGAAGAACAGGGACCAAACCGCATTGAAAGCTGAAAGGAAAAGAGGGTATCAACTGATGAGAAAAGACCAGTTGCAGGTTTCCAGGATGGTGCAGGAAATGAGGACAGAGCTAGCTGAAATGAGAAAATGTTAGTTGCCACTATCGAGAGAAACAGACAAGTCACCCAAGGGGTTCCAGCCAGGCATGAAAAGGCAGGTCAGAGCAAAAGGCTGTAAGGTGCCAGGAAGCTGACAAGGAGATGGCTGTACCCACTGCTAGAGATGCAGCCAGATGGGTCACCTCTAGGGATGCTGAGAGCACCAAACAGCATCAGGAATATGGGGAGGGGTTGCTGCCATGGGACAGGCAGTAACCTATCTGCCACCAGTGTCCCCCCATTGTCAGAACTGCAAGAAAGAACAAGGATACTCCCTCAGACTATGTGTATGTTGAGGTGCCATACGGCTCTATATTGCTCAAAAGGGTGTCAGAGGTTGCACTGAAAAGACCATCAAACACTCTGTAATAGCATAAGACAACTAGAACTCACTCATCAGTGAAGTGCTGGTAATTGCAAAAAGGAGTACCTCATCCAAAGTGACCATCCCAGTGGCAAATCATACCAAACATGATATCACCCTAAACCAGAGAACAACTCTGGGCCATGCTCAGCTGTTGAAAGCAACATATCCTGCAGAGGTCAAGCCAGTGGGGCATGCAGAGTATATAACCTGAGTAACCACAAGACAGACAGCAGGCCCACCAGGAACCCCAAGACACTTATAAACAGCAACCAAATGACATACTACAGGAGGTGGATAACTGTTCTGAAGGGTGGGATCCACCAGTACCCTTGGATCATCTGACTGGGGCACAAAAGACAGTACAATGCATTCCCAGGGAAGAGCACAAAGCTTTTTCTAAGGATAGTACAGGTATAGGATGTATTCTTCATTGTAAATGCACATTAACTTGAAAGATAGTACCCCAGTACTAAAAACATACAAGTCGCTACCAAAACCATTGCATAAAGAAGTGAAAGCGCGTCTACAAAATTTGCTGAACCGAGGATGGATAACAAGATCAAAATTACCATATTATGTCATTTGTGTCAGAAAGAAGGATGGGAGTCTCATGACTCTGTTGTGATTACCGTGAGCTAAACCGAAGTCAGTACCTTTTTTTTTAAGTGTTTATTACTTTTTTTTTCTCAATAAAAGTTTTTATTTTTAAATAAATGTTCAACATTACAAGTTCATATATATCTCAAGTTTACATACAAAAATTGATACAAGTCTTTTAAAGCAATATAAGCAATGCACTGCTGTTAAATATGTAATATTTTTCTGCCTGACAGAACTTAGAAAAAGAAGAAAGACAAGAAAGAATGAAAAAAGGGTAGTATAAAAGAAGGCCATAATCAAAGATGACAACAAGAGGAAAAGAATAGCGAGAAAACAATTAATTACTAAAGAATTGACACCAACAAAAATAACCAACCTACTTTATGCCACCAATATGATTTTAATAATATATGTAATTCCTTAAGAATTCATCTGTTATGAAAATAGTGTGTTAAAAGTTCATTTTATATATTGCTCAACCATCATATATCTACTAGCAAATTTATGTGAAAGACTGTTCAGAGATGGAGCTAATTTCTTTGTTCTGAGGTCTTCAAGAAATTGAGCTACACATTCTCTAAATGATGGAATTGTCTCTTCTATCCAGTATTTTAGGAAGCTGTTCCTGACTGAACCTCCCATTAGTATAAGAGAATGTTTCTGTTCCTGCGTCCAAACTTCCTCTTCATTAAAATGCTCTAAGATGCAAGTGTTTAGTGTCATTTTTTCTTTTAGTATAGGAATGTTATTAAAGTAACTTATTATTTCTTTCCATAATTTCTGTACCCTGGGACAGAACCAAAGCATATGCAAAAGGGATCCTCTTCCTTCTTTACACTTATGACAAATAGCATCCTTTCTCAGTCCCATTTTGTTTATATGAACAGGAGTGAAGTAAAGATTGTGTAATGTCTTGAAATGCATCAATCTGAGACTGGAAATCTTCAATGCCTTACCTGCAAAAGTCCATATTTTGGACCAATCCAACTCTTCTCCATTTACCCCCAACTCTTGCAACCACGGAAGTCAGTACTTGACAGACACCCTATTCCTAGAATATAAGACATGTTGGACAGCTTAACTAGGAGCTCCTGATTCTCGGTCTTTGGTCAAGGAAAGGCATACCGTCAAGGATTCATGGATGAGGAAAGTCAGCCTTTAACTGCTTTCATAACACCATGGGGACTGTATGAATAGGTCCGTATCCCATTCCACCTGAGCTCAGCCCCAGCAGAGTTCAAAAGGTGTATGGAAGAATGCCTGTTTGGTCTCCGGGATGAGATCTGCCAGCCATATCTTGATGATAACCTGGTCCACAGCAAAACCTTTGAAGACCATGTTGAACATATGCAGGCAGTTCTCAGAATACACAGAGTATGGTATCAAGCTTACAGCCAAAAAGTGTGAAGTGTTCAAGAGAAGGTCTGATTTCTTGAAAAGATTGTATCACAAGAAGGCTATTCAATGAACCCAGCAGAAATTACACCAGTGCAAGCCCTTAAACAAAAGAAACCAGCCACAGTAGGTGAGCTCAGGAGGATTCTGAGGTTTATCTCCTATTATAGACCTTATATACAGGATTTCATAACCAAGCCACTGTATGAGCTACTGTCAGCATCATCAGACGAGATGGGAGGACAGGAACCACCCAAACAGACATCAAGATGGGCACCGGTACACATCAGAAAACACAGGAAAAGAGTAAAGGTAAAGGTAAGGTCAGCTTTTACCACGACAGTCAATTGTCTGGACAAATCATCACCAAGAGATCCTCAATCTACTTATTGACCACCTGTCAAAACCCACCGATTTTAGGGTACCCTGACTTTAATCAACCATTTGTCCTCGACTGTGATGATTCCCAAGAAGGCTTAGGAGCAGTGCTTTATCAGCAACAGAACAACAAAAATGGTAGTAACTGCTTATGGCTCATGGACCCTATTTCCCCTGAAAAAAAATATCACATGCATTCTGGAAAACTTGAATTCCTGGCCCTCAAATGGGCAATCTGTGACCAGTTCTGAGACTACCTGTACCATGTGTCATCATTTGTAGTCTATAACAAAAATAACCCACTGACTTATGTTCTCACAACAGCCCAACTCAATGCCACAGGGCACAGGTGGGTGGCAGTTAGCTGACTTCAATTTTAGTATTAAGTATCGTCCAGGATGAGCAAATGCAGATGCAGATGGGCTGTCTCCAATACCCTTGGACACTGAGCAATACATGCAACAGTGTTCAAAAGAAGTACATCCAAAGTTATAAGTGCAATGGTGCTGGGAATAAATGCATAGCAAGAGGAGCAGACACCATGGATGGTTTCGATAGATGCCAATACCCTAGTATCAACACAAGAGAATGTGGGTAATATCACAGCAACAAGACAACCAATACCTAGCCAAGACCTTAAGAGAGCTCAAGAGGAATATCCAGTGATTAGCCAGGTGGTACAATACAAAGCTCAAAGCCTACAGCCAAAGAGGAGAAATAGACACAGTGAACATCATGACTCTCAGGCACTGCTAAAGGAGTGGACAAACTGCATCTTGACAAGGATGTAATTCTATAAAGAAAGACTGCAACCAGTTCCCAACTGGTATTGCCAAAGAAATACCACCAACAGGTCTACCGAGAACTCCATGATGAGATGGGACATGTAGGAGTTGAAAGAACAAAGAATTTAATCAGAGACAGATTCTAATGGCCCCACATGCAAAGAGACATGGAACACTATGTGACTAACGTCTGCAGTTGCCTCAAACAGAAGAAGCCCAACAAGTCAACACGTGTGCCACTGAACAACATTATGACCAACTATCCATTTGAAATTATATCAATAGACTTCCTGCATCTAGAGAAATGCAAGGATGGCTATGAATATATCTTAGTGGTAATGGACCATTACACTTTTTTTGCCCAGGCATACATGACCACAAACAAATCTGCAAAAACAGTTGTTGATAATATCTTTAATGACTTTGTTCTACGATTTGGTTACCCTACACAAATTCGCCATGATATTGGGAAAGAGTTTGAAAACCAGTTGTTTGCAAGGCTAGAGAAGCACTGTGGAATTTTGCATTCACATACTATGCCCTACCATCCTCAGGGAAATGGACAAGTTGAGAGATTCAACCGCACTCTTTAAGCCATGTTGTGAACTTTGAAAAAATCTGATTGGAAGAATTCCCTTGCTAAAGTAGTTCACGCATATAACTGTATGCACAATGAAGCCACAGGATTTTCACCATCTATTTACTATTTGGAAGATCTCCAAAACTTCCTGTCGACATCATCTTTGATCTGAAGTCAGAAGGTAAGCAGGGAACATATCAGGACAATGTAGAGACATGGCAGAAAAGAATGGCAGTGGCTTATCAGATTGCATCAAGTCAGCGTCCAAAGAAGCAGCAGGGGGGGGCAAGCAAACTGTGATAGGAAAATCTATGGTGCAGATCTTCAACCTGGGGACAGAGTGTTGGTGCAAAATCTAAGGGAGAAGAGAGGTTCAGGAAAACTTTGATCCTACTGGGAGGATGAAGTCCCTGTTGTGATCAAGAGGAAAAGTGATGATAGTCCAGTTTATGAAGTGAAGTCAGAAACCAGTAGAGGTCAGACCAGAATCTTACATCGCAATTTGCAAAAAAACTCCACAAACTCAGCTGAAACAAAAGCAAGCCAAATCACAAAGCAAGAGACCAGCAAAAGTACATCTAGATGAAACAGAGTGACATTGATTCTGATGACAATGATTATCAGTTGGCTTACTGCACTAGACAAGCAACAAATAATTCCCAAAACCCTATTGACATCACTTTGGACCCAAAAGCAGAAAAATTCCAACCTTTGGACACTATAGAAAACTCAGAAATGCAAAAGATAGAGCAGAATACAGAACCAAACATTATGGACAACACAGAGATGAATGTAACATTACCCATGAATAAGGACTCAAATGAAGAAGTTGGAAGCAATGAAGAGGGGAGCAGTGAAAGTCACAATTCAGCTTCAGAGGTGAGGAGATTCCCTACAAGAGATAGAAGACAGCCAAAGACACTGACAAGACCACTTGGGACAGCCCAGAATAGTCTCGAGGGACACGACCACACAGGTGGTGAGCATGGTACCACAAACAGATCCTGATCCATATGGATACTGGGACCTTGGAATGCTGAAATGAGCCATGGACCATATCAGGGTTATCAGAGACTCATCACATGTTATAATTGTGAACATTTGATATACTGTAGAAGTTGACATCCGAATGTTATATATATTGTATAAGAGGTAATGATTTAAAGAGTACATGTAATCCAGAGAAAATGCCTGACACCATGCTATAAGAACTGGATAAGGTAAGAAATGAAAAGTATTGTGTTTTACTTTGGCTGAAATCAAACCGGGTATGCCCACTGCACTCAAAATCAGATAAGTAATTTTGAGGGAAAGAGCTGGGAAGCAGCCCACCTGTGTCCAGTCCTTAACTGTGTTATTCGTTCTTATACAATATAGATTGTTAGGTGGAGACATCCCTGCTAACAGATGCAGAATACCAAAGCTTTGTTTCATAGTGCACAATGGGGTTAGCCTTTGTACCCATAGTAGTATAGGGGCACAACTATCATGGAAATGGATAATAAATCCAAAACTTGTCTCCATACTGCCCTAAGAACATACTAACATAATGGTTATAAAACGCTGGAAGCATGAACACTTAATAAGATAGAAATGTCAGGTTGACATTATTTTTGAGGGGGAGAGTGTAGGATATGCTGCAGAAAACAGCCCCCCCCCCAAAAAAAAAGATATTTCCAGGTTAAGCAATAATTAATGTACTCTGTATTTTCGAGTTACCTAAAGTTGTTAAATCTGTGCAATTACTAGGCTAAAACCTGCAAGACAGCTGTAATCCCTCACTCCAGTAGGTGGCACCAGAGGAGAAGTACAGCAGTGGCTCTGGCAGGCAGAAAAGTGTGTAAAGTTCTGTTTGCAATGTGTGAGCAGCAGGCTAGAAAAGCTCTGTACTTCAATCTTTATTTTTATTAATTGCAGGTAAGACTGCAACTTATATGAAAAGCAAAAAAGTATAGGAACTGTTCAGTAACAAACTGATGCAAGTGTAGAAGCCTAGGTTAAACTTTCCAGTTTGTTAAAAGCTTAAGTAACTCAGAGGCCTAGTCAGCATTGCAGCCCCCAGTGGTAGTTTAGAACTGCTGTATCTATGCCGGCCCACCAGTGCAACGGTTAGATTTCTGCTTGCGACGCTGGCGACCCGGGTTCGGGAATGGACTCGGGTTGTCGGAGGGCCGGCCGGGGGGAGAAGGATGAAGGCCCATGGACAGCCTCCTTCTCGGGGGAGGGGACAGTGTCCGTACAACAAGGACCCATGGCGGAGGCTGGCAGTCACTCCCGCTACCGGGTGCTTGTGATTCAGGGAGGCAGGGCGACACTGGCGCTATTGCACTCCTCCAAGCAGTGCTGGAAAAGATCAGGGTGAGCCCTGTCTCAGTGAAGCCCTCCCTGGGGCTTCGATTAGCCTGCCATCGCCACACTCCCCGACCAGATACAAGCCCACAGCTCGGATATGGGGGTCCGATGCCGTGGCCCCACCCTCTGGGGGTAAGACAGGATTAACTGGAGAGGAAGTGGCAATGGATGGCAGGTAGAAGTCCCAGGGGCCGTGACCAGGGCAGAAGATCGACAGAAGGGCTCACCAAGGATAAACAGGAAAAAAAAAAAAAAGAACTGCTGTATCTGTAATACTAATAGGGCAGAACTGTTAAACCCTGAGTCTAAGGGGGAATGTGCAATGACTGTACTCCAAACATTATTGATGCTAGGGAACTTTACCTGAACTGGCCAGCATACTATATGTTTGTTACCAATTAGAGTTACAGAATAATTATGTTACAGTTATTTTCAAGTATAGCAGTGGCTCTGGCAGGCAGAAAAGTGTTGCATAAAGTTCTGTTTGCAACGTGTGAGCAGCAGATTAGAAAAACTCTGTACTTCAAGGTTTATTTTTATTAATTGCACACCTAATAAACAACTTATAACCTCACTTGGGTGTAAATCATTTCAAGTGTGCAACATCTTATTTGTGAATAATCAGACAACACACTCTGCTTTATGGTCAATCATGCTGTCTGAAATCAGGGCCCCATAGTATAAGCTGTTTTCATTCACTTACTCAAAAATACTGTGTGGTTCATTACCACCGTTGTAATGTTGGTGGTATGCATAGTAGGCTGTCTGTAGTACGTGTGGATCTAGCACAACAATATGGAACCCCGAATGCAAAGTGATGCACCCAACTTGTTCATCTTCTCTCCTCCATTCCATCCTTTCAGTCTCCTGGCAGCACAGGCATTCCAGTTTATCTTCCATAAATGGGCAATGACCACAAACACACCTGGAATTTTGGGAATGAGTATGATTTCAGAAGCAACATGGAAAGTATTGATATAGTTAATATTTAACGAGGAGAAAACCACTAAAGCAATCTCAAGCACTAAGTACAATATAACATGACGTGTACAAATGGAAATGAGAATCTATGTGTCCTGATTGGCCCACATTTGGTTCTAGCCATTTCCGACAGTGAACACTACCAATTGCTAAAAACAAATCCCTGCCAATGGTGGAAACTCATTTAAATCGGAAGCCACCCACTTCCTACTCCCAATCACAATCATGGCTGCAAACCTTACTCATTTTTAGTAATTTTAATAAAATAGTTCTTCAACCAACAGTTTAAGAATGCTGGTTAAAAATCAGAATGCTTTGTTCCAGTCATTACAGGAAGAATATATGTGCCATGTTGAAAGGTGCATTGCAAACTGTGGGCACTGTGAGAACAGTGTCTCATCACTGGGAGTTGTAGTACAAAACCTTTTACACAGCTTTTCTCTGGGAAGAGGAGTGACAGGTGGGTCACTAAGTTCATAGCACCACCAGAGCAGCTCCAGCTGTCCAGAAGGATTGTGGGGACTTGGAGGTATTCTCTGGTCCTGGGTACCTGCATCTAACACTGGTGTGCTTCGCTAATGGTCATAGCAAAACACAGGGTTGCTTTGTCTGTCCAGGTTAGCAGGGAGGAAAAACAATCATACACTTGACTGTTCTTTGTTTTTAAATGAACCATATATTTTAAATTGTTGATTTAGTGCAGCACCAAACCGGAAGTGGACCTACATGACTTCTGTTTCAGACATCACTTAAACATCACCCCGAGCGAGCGGGCTGAGCACGCGTTTCCGCACGCAGAGATGCGTGTCTTAGCGCTTGCCAGCTGTGTCTGCTGGGGAAGCCAGGGAAGTGGGCAATAAATAACAGGAAAGAGAGAAACCAAATAAATTGCCAGATAGTACAATGGAGGTAAGCTCTGAAAAAAATCCTGCCCAATAACCCAGATGGGTAATGGTATGAATATGTGTCAAATATACTGCATAGGAGAGCAAATGGAGGGGTGATAAATGTTTACTGATAGAAACACTTAAACAAGAAATCATTATCCTCCATAGTACAGTGGCCCTACAAAATGAAAACACTGCCTTAAAAAAAAAAAAGCAGACCACAGGACAAAAACTCAGAAACAGAGGCAGTACAGTTGGATATAACTAACCTAGAAAGCTATATAGATCACACGGCAAGTCAAATAATGGATAATGAAACAAATAGCAAACTTAATAAAGATAAAACAAAGTTTACAGCTGAAGAAGAACAAACCACAGCAGACTTAGTGCTACAGGAATGGGCAACAGTACAAACCAAGTCACAGTGTAAAATAGATTTGACCCCCTAGAAGAAGAAGAAGAAGAAGCTAAGAACCTACAAAATATGACCCAAAAAATAAATAGACAAAACAACACAGGGAAAAAGGCAGACATGGACAAATACAGGATTAATAAACCAAACAATATAATTTCATCAGAAACAAATATGATAGGAAAGAAGAACAAAGAAGCAGGGACCAGTGCAAAACAGGTAGGGGAAACTCAACAAAGAGATCTGTTTGTGATTGGTGATTCCATCATCAAAGGTACTGATTCTGCATTGTGCAGAGGTAGAAATGAATCTACCACTGTCAGCATGTTGCCAGGAGCAAATGACAAAGACATAAAACGTCTACTGGGAGGACTAATGGAAAATACAACAAACCCCTTGGTGTTACTACATATAGGAATAAATGACGTAGGCAAACAGAGCTTACAAGATGTCCATGTAGACTTTAAAATGGTCTCATCAGATGTCAAGACAAAGGGTGGAGATATAGTAGTATCAAGAATACTTCCAGTTTATGGCCATCATACAAGGAAAAGCAGAGATATCAGTTTATTAAATAGGTGGCTTAGAGGCCTGTGTAAAAAAGAAAACTATACATGTTTAGACAACACAGATGCATTCAGGGACACAGGACTCTACAGACAAAATGGACTGCACTTAAACAAAATGAGCTCTAGATATCTAGCTAAGAGATTTAATATAGAAATACAGAAACGTTTAACAACAAGGGGGGCCATGGGGGCACTAATAAACACCGATAACAGATGGGAAATCCAAGATACAGGATTACATATAGTAGGATGGAATTGAGTATTGCTAAATGCAAGGAGCTTAACAAACAAAATTGAGGAATTTAAACACATGATGCTGACACAGGAGATTCATATATGCGCAGTAACCAAAACCTGGTGGGATGAAAACGACTCATGGGAACAAAATATAGTAGAATATACCTTATATAAAAAATCTAGGGAACACAGAAAAGGAGGTGGTGTGGCTATATACATATATATATATATACATATAAAAGCATCCAATCAGAAGAGATAGCCACAAATTCAAGTGAAAAGGACCAAATTTGGATAAAATTACTCCCTGTAAAATCACCCAAAATAATAAAAGGTACAATATATAGGGCTCCTTCAACAACAAGGGAGGATGAGCTACAACTCATTGGTAAAATCTGTAATTTGAATCCAGCAGACCGGATTATAGTCATGGTCGATTTCAATCTACCAAGAATCAACTGGGAGAAACTGAGAAGTATTAATAAGATAGAATCTGAGTACTTGGTAGCCTTTGAACACATGGGCCTAGATCAAAAAATAGAGGATAAGACCAGAGGCAAAAATACTCTCGATCTATTACTGACAAACATGGAAGACACTAACAAACTGTAGAATGTCCATGCCATTGAGTACAAGCGACCACTTAAAAATAGAATTTGAAATAAAGGAATTATTTACAAAACAGGTGGGAATTACTACCACACTAAATTTTGGAAAAGCAAACTTCAATCAAATAAAAAATAGCATAAGAAATTGGGACTGGAAATAAGAATTTAAAGATAAACCTATAAACATCATGTGGGATTTATTTTGTAACACAATTAATCAGGAAATCCACAAAAATATCTCTGTAATACAGAAATACAACAATAATAAAGTTAAAGTACCAAGATGGGACTTCCGGTTCCGCCACATAAATCCTCTTTAAAAAATAATTAAAAATCCAAAGAAATAGACTACGATGGCTACCGGAGGATTGCAGAAGGACAGAGGGTCAAGAAATCGAACCCCACATTTGCGGAATGGAAAGGAAACCCAGGGCTCGAGGCAGAGTTTGCCAGCGGGAGGCCCAACTGCTGATGCATGTCCTAACATCACAATCTCGACTTACGATACAGACGAAGAGTCGGAACAGCTCTCTCAATCAAGATTTGAGACTCTCTTAAGGGAGCTAAAAGATATGAGAGCAGAAAATAAATCCGAATTTAAACAATAAAATCACACGCTAACGATGGTAGAGAATCGATTGCAGGAAGCTGGGGATCAAATATGCACCGCAGAAGAAAGCCTGCAACACATTGGTCGCACGGTCTCAGCACTCTGCCTGCATGCAATTATTACAGAGCAAAAATACATAGACCTGGAGAGTAGATATAGATGAGACAACTTACATCTATATGGCCTGAAAGAGGGTGCAGAGGAGGGGGAGATGTCCGAATTTATAACAGACATGCTGCGTGATGTCCTTAGCCTCCCCCAGGGCTACAAAATTTAAATTGAGAAAGCGCACCGCGCCCTGGCACCAAGACCTAAAGATCCGACAGCTAGACCACACTCAGTGATTATAAAATTTCATAGCTTTAAAACTAAAGAAACACACTAAAATGAGCCTGGCAGCAACGCAAGGTCAAATACTTGGAATCGCACTTGTTCTTTGATCATGATTATCCTCCTGCTATACAGAAACAACACCAGGAATATGCCCCTCTCATTAAACTACTACGTGCTGAAAACCTCCGCATTCAAACACCGTATCCTGCTAAACTACGCATCTTTTGGAAGGAAGGCACAGAGGTCTACAATAACTTTGCAGAGGCACGCCAGGCCATTATAAAAAAGGGCATAACGATTCCTGAACAGCGATGACATCAGGACAGAAATGACGAGATCAAGACAGCACTTGGCAAATAGTAAAAGCAAAGCAAAACAAGCAACAAGCCACAGGCACAAGTTCAGAATCCAGCTCTCTCTCTTCAGAGACTTACTCAAGAAACTCCCCGGAATTTCAGATCACGATCTTTCACTGATGGAGGGCTGAAGTACCGATTTAGCTACAGGACCCTGCAATTAAATATATGCAGTAAGTAACTCTGAGTATTATCTGAGGTTCCTGCTTCACCTTCTTGAGACTGTGCAAGGCCAGATCTTGGTGGCAACTAAGACCAGGCCCTACCGAACTCAGCTGTGGTCTCGATGAGGCCTGCAGGTGATTCTGCTTGACTACACGCCAACTGGACTTGTTAAATTGCCTTTTGGCTGCTGGATTTTGCCAGAGTTTTGGACATTCAACTGGAGACAAAGGGTGTGCATTGCCGGGGGTTGTCGGGGGGGCTGGGGACAATGAATATGTTGAAAGGTTATCCCGAGGGGTGTTCCTCGGACCAAAATAGACTAAAAACTTAGCTTCACTGTCTTTCCCTCATAAAAGCTTAACCCTACTCCAAGGCTGGTAATGTTGAGGGGACGGGGGAAGGACAAAGCTGCAATTTAAGGAGACCTCTAGAGCAGTATAACCAATGGCTCAGTCTATTCGCTGCATTTCCCCCCCCTCCCCTCTCACTCCCTCCCCCATATCCGTCTTCCTTCCCCTCTTTTATTTTTTTCCTTTTTACCAACTTTCTTAAGAAGGGAGAAAATTCCCTCGCATACATGCAGTGAATAAATACAATAAGCAGATCGGGTTTAACATGATTTAAGCCGTGAATACTGATGTTTGAAGGGTCTATTACCAAACTGACCCTAGAAGAGGTCCTCCCATCCAGGAGGAGCCTAATCCTCTTCTGCCCACCACAATTAACACCAGGGTGGATGCAGAGATCACTTGCTAGAGTAGACCTCCTACCTTGGAAGCCATTACAAGAAACACAGTTCATTACTGTTAAGGTCAGCTTGTCTTTATCTATTGAAACTCTATGTTTTTATGAATCTAGAATCTAGAGGGTGTAAATGTGTTCTACAGAGTATCTGGTTGATTTGGGGGGCTTTTGACTATTATTGGAAGCAAGGGGTCTCTTTGTTGTGCAACTTTGTACATATTCATTATGAGTTACACATTTGGTTCATATAATGTACATGGGCTGACTAGCCCCATAAAATGCTCTAAAATTCTAACAACACTCAAACGTGCTGGTGCAGACATCCTATTGCTTCAAGAAACACATTTATCTAATACTGAGCATCGGAAGTTTGAGCATTTGGGGTTTAGTCAGGTCTATGCCTCCTCATACAGGGGTGGGCAAAGAAGAGGAACAGCTATTCTTATTCTCTCCAGGATCCCATTTCAATCTACAGACCAGATAATTGATAAAGAGGGCAGATATGTCCTGCTAAAAGGGAAGCTAAACGGGAAACCCATCACTATGGCATCGCTATACTTCCCCTCCTAACTCTGACTTTAATACATATAGGTCAATCCTGCTTCAACTAACAGAGTGAGCAGAGGGACCTGTTGTTTGTGGGGGCAACTTTTTTTTTTTTTTTAGTTATTGATTTTTTTTCCCCATGGAAACTTCTGCTATCCCTCTGACGTCCCCCCCCCCACACGGACACCGGGTATGAGACCCCCTCCCCTGAATCCCATGACTTACCCTTCATGGCAGGGGGTGGGGAGCGACTCGACCCACCGGACCGGATGAGCATTTGGGGAGGTGCCTTCCCAGGCCGTTGAGGTGGGGGACCATTGTCATCCTGCAGAGGACTCCTTTTGCTGTTCTGGCTTCGGGGTTGTGGGAGTACAATGGCTAATGGCAGTGGTACGCCTCCTGCACCTCATGCCAAGCGCCTGCCACAGTCACTCGCCCTCAGTCTCTAGCGCTGCCGTGCCACCTCCCAGCCTCCGCTAGAGGGCAGGCAATCGCCGAGTGCTACTAACCCCCCTCCCTGGAGAAGGAGAGCAGTCCTGAGGTGCTCAATCCTTCTCCTCCCTGCCAACCCCTGGTGACCCATGCTCGTTCCCGAACACTGGTCGCCAGCGTGATGCGAGGTAAGGCACCCAGCGCCTCAGCCCTCAGCACCACCAGGCCGGCTCGTGGAGGCGACTTTAATTTGCAGCTGAACCAACTGTATCAGCCCTCCCAAACTCTTAACTACTAAAATTTAAAATATCAAAGCAAGCCAAGAGCTTGATTAAATTGCTTAAGAATCTTGGTCTGTCTGATGTATGGAAACACTTGAATGGCTTGGGTACGCATCATACCTTTTTTTCACAAGCTCATCAGAGCTACTCTTCAATAGATTATTTTTTAATGTCACAGGAGCATCTTCATATGTCACAGAGGGCCTGGCAGGGAGACTTCGCCCTTTCGGATCATGCCCCACAATTTCTAAGTTTTAAAAATGATCATTTCATAAAATCTACAGCCTGGAGGCTAAACATATCTCTTTTAAGGGATAAAGAAATTGTACAAGAAATCAAAAACACATTAAACAAACTTTATTAAAAAATGATACACAGGGAATTGATGTATCTATACTTTGGAATACGATTAAAGCAGTATGTAGAGGTAAATTTATTGCTATAGCAGCACATAAAATAAAAAACTGAAAGAACAGACCAGGACCTCCTTGTTACTTCAAATAAATCACATAGAAGAACAACAACATAAAAAGATAACAGCTGCAACTACTAAGCAATTAAAGATCTTGAAAAGTAAGATCAACTCTCTGCTGGATTATTATGTGGAACAGAAGTTGCTTTTTCTTAGGCAAAAATACTAAGAGGGTGGTCCTCGCTCTTTAAAACTGCTGGCTGGATGTTTAAGAATCCAGCAGGCTAAGGCTATGATTTGCACACTTTGACCTTCAGTTAGAGACCCCCCACAACATACTATATCTGACATACCAGATATTTTTGTAAAATTCTATACTGATCTCTATGCAGCGCCCCAACCACAACCTCTAATGGAGCAAATTTGTTCCTTTCTCAAAATATTAAATCTCCCAGCCCTCTCTAAAACCTGTCTGACAACACTGCTTACTCTGCTTATTCCAATTACTCCTGCGGAAATAGAGGAGGCCTTAAAACCAATAAATGTCCTGGAAACGATGGACTGCCAGGCGAATTTTATAAAGCCCTAAAACAGGATGTTACTCCACTTCCACATCATTTATTTGAGAATATAACTCAGCCTGGGACCTCCATCCCCCCTCCTAGCAATATGCAATCATTTATGTGATTCCCAAGCCTGGGAAGGACCCCTCCCTGCCTGGTTCTTACTGCCCTATTTCTATCTTAAATACGGACTACAAAATTATGGCATCAATATTAGCACATAGACTATCTAAATTAGCCCTCCCATACATCAAGACCAAACTGGCTTCATTCAAGGTCATCAAGTCCAAGATAATAGTAGAAGGACAGTATATTTAATTGAACATATTCAAAAGTCTAAAACCCCAGCCTTACTTCTGAGTCTAGATGCAGAAAAAGCATTTGACAAGGTTTCTTGGACATTTTTAAAGGAAGTCCTGGGAGCCTTTCAAATCCCATCTCAATTTATAGATACTATATTTAAATTTTACCAAAGCCCCCAAGCATATATTAGGTCCAATGGCCATTTGTCTCAAAAATTCAAACTGCACAGAGGAACCAGGCAGGGATGCCCTATCTCCCGTCTCCTGTTTGCTTTTTAAATAGAGTCACTGGCTTGTTTATTTATTTATTTATTTAGTTAGTTAAACATCAGTTTAGAAACCTTTGAGCCAGAGGCTCATTTACAAAGGTACCTCGTCACAAAGAGGACATCAGAACAGTAGTACAAGGGACACAGTACTTACAAACAAAAAAGTTACAGTTCAATTACAATTTTGTTACAATAGAGTACAATCTCCAACGAGCAAAAGATAACAAAAGGTGCAAAACTTATGGTCGGGGAGAGCTGGTGGGGGAGAAGGAGGAGATAGGAGGAGGAATAAGTAGGGAAAGGAAGGGGGAGCTCAGTGAGCATTGTCAAACAGAGTATATATATATATATATATATATATATATATATTTTTTTACACTAGGCTAGCGGCAGTTGCATTTACGAGAGCTAAGCATGAAGTTTCTGAGCCTGGGCTTAAAGCAAGCTAAGGTTAGAGAGTTTGAGACACTGGCAGGGAGGGAGTTATACCAGTGGGGCGCACGGTAGGGGAATGCCCTCTGACCTTGTGAGGTCCTGGCTCTCGGAATAACTAGGGTAGCTCTTGACGAGCTGCGCGTGATCAGGGTCGGTGCAGTACGGCGAATGGAGTTGGATAGGCCTATGGGGGATAGGCCATGCAGGGCTTTAAAGGTGAGCTGGCATGTCTGATACATGAGTCGCTTCTTCCAGGTTGAGTAGGGTAGCTAGGATGTACAGCTCACATGTGTGAGTGAGTCTGGGAGCACCAGTGATAAGTCTGCAGGCCTTATTTACTGTGAGACGAACCTTGTTGAGGGCAGTCTGATCTGCTGAGCCATAGACCGGAAGGCCATAGTCAATGAGAGACATGACAGAGGAGGTGACAGCCAGGTGGAGGGCATCAGGAGGGAGGCATTTCTTGTGCCGGTAAAGAATGCCTAGCCGTGAGTTGGCGACAGAATTTAGGGCAGATATATGTCCATGGAATGAAAGTGCAGGGTCAAAGGTTATACCAAGATATTTATAGGATTGCACCTGGTCAATGACGAGATTGGGTGTGGAGAGGACAGCTAAGGGAAACTTGCTGTACTTATTTTGGGGGTGGGAGAAGAGCATCGTTTTTGTTTTCTTAAGGTTGGTAACAAGTCGGTGCTCAGTGAACCAGGTAGCTGCAGAGTCAAAGACTAGTTGGAGGGAGTTCTGTAGCAGCATGGGGTCATTGTGGGAGGCAACGAGAACAGCATCATCAGCATAGAGAAGCATCTTACCCGTACAACTGCTGGGTAGGGAGTTAAGAAAGAGTGAGAATAGTAGGGGTCCAAGAATTGAGCCCTGCAGCACCCCAGAGTGAATGGGGCATGTTTCAGAGAGAGAGTACTGTTGACTTTCACACATTGGGAGCGGGCGGAGAGATAGCTGGTGCACCAGGAAACAGGTCCTGAGGCAAAGCCTATTAGGTCGAGGGTGGAGAGCAAAAGAGGATGCGAAACAGTATCGAATGCTTTAGACAGGTCAATGAATATAGCACCAGCCAGGGCACCAGAGTCCAAGGAGGCATGGAGGAAGTTGGAAAATTCCAGGAGTGCTGTATTGGTACTATGACCTGCTCTGAACCCGTGTTGTTCAGGGCAGAGAACATTGTACTTACAGAGGCAGTCAGAGACTTGGGACGCCACAATTTTCTCTAACGCCTTAGAGAGGGGGGAGAGGATTGAGATGGGTCGGTAGTTACCCGGAAGAGTCCTGTCACCACCTTTATGGACAGGGGTAACTGTGGCAATCTTCCAGGCAGAGGGGAATTTTCCGAGACAGAGTGATTTGTTGAAAATGCATGTAATAGGTGAGAGGACCTGATCCAAGACCTGATGTAAAAGGCAGGGATCAAGTGAGTCATTACCGATGGTGTTACCTTTTAGGGCTTTTAGCAAGTAAGGCCTAGCTTCTTGCATGGTGACACGACGCAGGTGGAAAGAGGGGCGGGCAATGGGTGGTGGTACAGATGGAGGAGGTGGACTGAAAAAGTTACCAGGAAGTACTGAGCTAAGGTCGGTAAAGGAGTTATTGAGGTGGGAGGCAATGAGGGCAGGGTCAGAGGAGACGGTACCATTGATGTTGAGAAGAGAAGGAGAGGGGGACTGGGAGTGACCATTCAGTTGCTTGATGTTGTCCCAGAAGCACCTGGGGTTCCCCCAGGAGGAGGTAAGAGAGGCTTGGTAGTATTCCGCCTTTGCTTTGCGGATGGCCCAGGTGCACTGGTTACGGGCAGCAGCATAGGACTGCCTGTCAGCTGAACGGCCAGTAGCAACAGCAAGGTGCCAAAGATTGTCACGTTGCTTAAGTTGCCACAGAAGGGCAGGGGTGATCCAAGGGGCATGTTTCACTTTGGACCTCCTAGCAGTTATGGGAGCAAAGATATCACAGGCAAAGTTGAAAGTGCTTACAAAGAAGCCCAGGGCATGTCAATATTGGTTGCCCTCGTTAGAGGGGACCAATCAGTGTGGGCAAGGAAGCGCTTAAGGCCTATGAGTCCCCCAGGCCTAAGCCGCCTTCGAGAGGTGGTTTTGACCGGGGATGAGAGCCGAGGGGTTTCCCAGTTGAAAAGCACAGGAAGTGGTCACTGAGGCAGTCAGGGAGGATTTGGATGTTGTGGATGCGGATTGGCCTGTTGGTGAGGACCACATCCAGGAGGGTGCTTGTCCCCCCCCAGGGTTTTTTCTAGTAGGCTGTGAGACCAGTTGAGTTAGGTCAATTGAATCGAAGCCTCACGGTGGAGGAAGATGAGGGCAGAGCCAGTTTATATTCAAGTCGCCCACCAAGATTTGGTCCGACGAGTTGGGTAGGGAGGTGAGGTAGTCAATTAGTGGGCCCAGGGCCTGGGATTGGTTCTTGGGGGTATGTAGGCTACGGTTGGAATAATGGGCCTCTAGCTGGGTCTGGGGACAGCTTTAGAGTAAGTGCCTGGGCCTTATGGTCGAGGTCAGGCGGGGGGAGTGGTAGCCCCACAAGAGAATCCTTCAAATAGAAGACACAGCCCCCACCTCTCCTGCCGACATGGTCCAACCAGTGGAGAGTGTAGCCGGGGAGAGAGACATGAGAGTTAGGAGTGGAGGGAGACAGCCAGGTTTCAACAAGGGCAACAACATCAGGTTTATGAAGAGTCACCCAGCAGTGCAGAGAGTCCAGTTTTTTCAGGAGGCTACAGATGTTCATAGAAGCAATGCGCAGCCCAGGAGATTTCAGGGGGAGGACCAGTGCTGCCAGGCCCGGGATTGGGGTGGACATTGCCTGACAGGAGCAGGAGGAGGAGGGCTGATCTGGGGAGTGCACAATGTGGATAGCTTCACGATTGGAGTGGGGTGATGAGGGAGTGATGAGGGGGTGATCACCAAGTGAAAACAGCTACTAGAGAGCAGTAAAATGTGACAAGTGAGGTACTGGGAGCAAATTGTTCAAACTTAATTAGGCTCCCTCTAGTGGCAAAACAATATAAGGAGCTAATGGAGAAGTTGAGTGTTAAAAAAAAAAAAATTCTAAAACTCTAGCACTTAGAAGTTAAACAGTTCCCAAATGAGTTTCTCACAGGGGGGTAATTCAGTTACAACTGGAAATGCACTTTACAAATTAACAAACAGTCCCCAGTCCGATTTGCACAGGGGGGATTTCAGACAGAACACAGGTCCTGGGCTTGCAGTGACTCCAAGCTTTTAAATACAGTTATAGGCAAATGGAAATAGTTTCAAAATCAGGCACAAAAGTAACAGTTCAGCTCCGTTTGAGCCTGGGCAGCAACTCGAGGTGCTACTCTGGCCGGGATTCATGCGCTGAGCAGGGGAGCTTGTGGCCGTTTCAGAAAAGACACCAGATGGCCAACGATGGTGGCAGCAGCCTGGATCAAGGTAGAAATTACCTGGTGTGTCTCGGGTTCGAGGCTTCTTTGGGCAGGGAGGGCTTCAGAGCAGGCCCTCGCGACCTCCGGTCTCCTCAGGGAAGGGGGGGTGGTCTCTCGCGGGGAGAATGAAGAGAGGAGGATTAAATAGGCAGCCCAGACAAAAGATTAACCTGCTGGGGGCGGGCTGGTAGTGGGTGTGGGGAGAAGAGCAAATGGGCTGTTGGCTATCAGGTACTATTGTGATTCAAAAAACGAAGGCAATTACTAGCAGGACAAAACTCAAAATTCTAAACACTGGAATAGCACTTAGAAGTTAAACAGTTCCCAAATGAGTTTCTCACAGGGGGGTAATTCAGTTACAACTGGAAATGCACTTTACAAATTAACAAACAGTCCCCAGTCCGATTTGCACAGGGGGGATTTCAGACAGAACACAGGTCCTGGGCTTGCAGTGACTCCAAGCTTTTAAATACAGGTACAGGCAAATGGAAATAGTTTCAAAATCAGGCACAAAAGTAACAGTTCAGCTCCGTTTGAGCCTGGGCAGCAACTCGAGGTGCTACTCTGGCCGGGATTCATGCGCTGAGCAGGGGAGCTTGTGGCCATTTCAGAAAAGACACCAGATGGCCTACGATGGTGGCAGCAGCCTGGATCAAGGTAGAAATTACCTGGTGTGTTTAATCCGACAGGACCCCCACATTCCTGGAATTTCCATGACAGGAACCGAACACAAATTTGCACTGTTTGCAGACAATGTGCTAATTTATCTGACAAACCCCGATTCCTCCCTTCCGCACCTATTTCAAAAACTAACAGTATTTTCCTCCCTGGCAGGATACACCCTAAATTCTAATAAAACTGATCTGGCTTTTAATTATTCCCCTATAGGAGAAATTAAGAAAAAGTTCCAATTCCAATGGGAAACTCAAGTAATAAGGTACCTGGGAGTAAACATACTGAGTAACCTGAATTATTCATTTGGGTTGAACTATGATCCGTTAATAAATACTTTGCATACAGATTTTAAAAGATGGACAATTAAACCCTTATCCTTCTATGCTAGAAATCAAGCATTAAAAATGAATGCTCTGCCACGATTTTTATACCTGTTCCAATCAGTGCCATGCGAGATACCATTAAAATATTTAAACAAATGGCAACAAGCCTTTTTGAATTTTTTATGGCAGGGACAGAAACCCCGACTAAAATCACAGATAGTAAGCATTAATAAGGAATTTGGGGGTATAGCTTTCCCCAACCTACACCTTTACTGGAATGCCTCCCAAATGCGACTGGCCCTTCTCTGGGGAAATAGTCAATATACAGCGCATGGGAAACAAATTGATCTAGTCAGATTAGACCCCGGAGTCAGTTGAAAAACCAATTATGACTGACTTACCACATATTATGACTGATGGAGTCACTTCTGAAGGAAAGAATAGTTGAGTACCTAGAGGCCAGTGGGGCACAGGACCCAAGGCAGCATGGGTTCACAGCGGGAAGGTCATGTCAGACGAATCTAATTGATTTCTTTGACTGGGTGACCAAAGTAGTAGACCAGGGAGGGGCTGTGGACATGGCCTACCTAGACTTTAGCAAGGCATTTGACACAGTCCCACACAAAAGATTAATAGTCAAATTAACCAGCCTGGGAGTGGGTCCCAGGGTGGTAGCCTGGGTAAAATATTGGCTGCACAACAGGACACAGAAGGTAATTGTAAATGGAGTCCAATCTGAAGAAAGAGGGGTTACTAGTAGGGTACCCTACTAGTGGGGTACATGAGGGTTCAGTATTGGGTCCAGTCCTTTTAATGTCTTCATCAGTGACATTGCAGAGGGACTGGAAGGAAAGTATGCCTTTTGCAGATGACACAAAGATCTGCAACAGGGTTGATACACAAGGAGGCGTGGAAAGGATGACAAGGGACTTGGCAAGGTTGGAGAAATGGTCAGAAGTATGGCAGCTAGGATTCAGTGCAAGAAGTGCAAAATAATGCACCTGGGAAACAAGAACCAGGGAAGAATACACAATGGGAGGTAGTAACAACAACAAAAAGGAAAGGGACCTGGGGTAATCATATCAGATGACCTTAAGGTTGCAAGCAATGTGAGAAGGCAGTAGGGAGGGCTGGGGGTATACTGGGATGCATAGGGAGAGGCATCAGCAGCAGAAAACAGGAAGTTGTTATCCCTCTGTACAGACAGTTGGTGAGACCCCTTCTGGAGTACTGCGTCCAGTTCTGGAGACCCCATCTCCGCAAGGACATAGACAGGATAGAGGCAGTCCAGAGGAGGGCAACTAAAATGGTGCAGGGTCTGCAAGAGAAGCCGTATGAGGAGAGACTAAAGGAGCTTAATATGTATACCTTGAGGAAAAGAAGGAGAGGGGGACATGATAGAAACTTTCAAGTACCTCAGTGGAATCAACAAAGTCTAAGAGAGTAGCATGCTTTCAGAAAAGAGCGTTGCAAGAACAAGGGGACACAATTTAAAAGATAGAAGGAGGCGGTTCAGGGCAATGTGAGGAAGTATTATTTCACAGAGAGGTAGTGGATGCATGGAACAGCCTTCCTGAGGAGGTTGTGGGTCTAAAACTGTGGGAGAATTCAAGAATGCATGGGACAGACATAAGGCAATTCTTGTGGGGGTAGGAAGAAATAGGCTGTTGGTTAACTAGGATCTGCGGCCTATCCTGTAGGTAGGGAAATGGGCAGACTAGATGGGCCAAGCTGTCCTTATCTGCCGTCAAAGTCTATGTTTCTATGATTTGTTCAAGTAGTTTGAAATTTCTGACTTCAACTAACTGAAGAAAATCCAACCAATTTTTTCAACTTTCACCATTGTTGAATTTTATCATGTAGCAGTTTGTTGTACTTTTTTAACTTGGTATCTTTTTTTAATTAAAATTTTGACTATAAAAGTTAACAATATGTATGGAAAAGTCACCCCCCTTGAAATCACTGGGGTGCACGCACACACAGCCTTCGCCTTCTGACATAACAAAATGGGACCGCATGTGCCTATGTGGGTGCATGTTGGTGGGTTAAGGTCAGGAAGCAGCTCTGTTTTTAGCATTTGGGATTTAGCAGCATTATAACTCAATAAATGGGCAGAAACAAAAGGAATTATTTCTGCCCCTCAACTCTGGTGCAGGTGAGGTATTGCATATGTTGGAGGGAGCAGCAACTAGTCAGCAGCAGCTAAGAAGCTGGTTGCTCTTTAAAATGCAAATACAAAGTGCAGTGAAACAAATCTACACACAGTAGGGACACACTAAAGCACAATAACCAGACAAAACAACAACAAAATATATTAAGTCCCTGGAAGTAACAAGTTGAAGCAGGGCAGTAAAACAGTATATGGTATAGAAAAATAAGCAGCAGTAATACTAGTTACTTAGAAAAAGAACTGTGAGTCTAAAACACAGTATAGGTAGGGACTCTTAAACCTCCCACAGAAGCTAGAAGGTACTCTTTTGCATCAATATATGTTAGTTTACTAGTAGTCGTAGAATCTGTGAGTCTAAAAACAGTGTAAGGGAGGACCCCTAGAAATACCTACTGTATGGTATACCAGAACCGAGATGTATCCATAGTTTAAATTTAAAGCTAAAAGAAACTCATACATATTAAAAAAAAACATTTTCTGACAGTTTCTGAACTTGTTTTGGCTTTCAGCATGTACACTAATGTGTTTTTTAAAATTTTATTCATCTTGCCATGAGGGTTTTAATATTTAGTCTATCCGATTCCTACAGTGGCAAACAACAAACATTTTGTCCACTGGACGCAACCGACCATGCTCCTCGCTCCAACCTCCTATGGGTCTGGGAACTCACCAACCAACCACCTGCACCTGGCCTGCTCCACAACCTCGTGGGGAGTCTGACTTACTCACAATGCCACCACAGTCAGAGAGAGAGCCCAGCCAGGCCACCAGCAGTAGATCCATGATGATCAATTGTCTTGGCTTTTCAAGTTCGCCCCCCCCAGGCCTCAAAACCCCCAAGCCCTCAACCAGCCAGACAAGCCAGACACATAGACAGACTGAGTAGTCTGTGAGAGACCATCCTCTTCCTCCTTCCTATTGCCCACTGCCCAGCCCTGGCGGGCCTTGCGTACACATCCCATACAGTACCTTGCTCACTGTAGTAGCCTGTTGCCAGTTCGGTCTAGGTGGCTCCATGGCTCAGGCTGCCGCTGCTGCTCTACTCGGTGGTGGTGCAAGTGTTTTTTGGAGCTGTGTGCTCCATCTTTCTGATCCACACAGTTGGTCCCCAATTCAGACCCACGTCCCCACTCCGGTACTCCACGCATTGGAACTAGTGCACCTACCACTCCTTCTCCTTGCTGACTCTGAAGACCTGACCAAGACTGAGTGAGAGTCACCAGACGGGCCCTGCCGACAGGGTCATGGGCTCATTCTGACCACAACCAGACCACTGACTTGCTGCCTGGCTTTGCTGGAGGATTGACTGGGACCTGCACAACCACACACTAGTCTCTCTCTCTCTCTGGGCACCAGACACGCCAGGACAGTGGACACAGTTAACTTTTTTTAAATTAAAGGCCGAACCGCCGAACTCTATCCTTGCAGAAAAACACTGCTCACTCTGTTGCCCACACAACAACACAGATGCCTTCTCTCCTGACAGTCTCCTCTCCTACGTAGGCATGCTCTCCCTGCCACCTCGTGCAGCCAGTCACAGACACACTCAAGCTCCTGGCTCCTCCTTCTAGCTCTCCCAATTGGTGGATGCTTCATGTCCAGGAGCCAGGGGTGCATTTTATTGGCTCTAAGGCTCAGTGCCTGCAGTTGAGGACCATTAGATATTCGCGGCCCCCCCTCTCCTTCCCCCCCAGGAAAGAAAAAAAGAGAAAACACACTGCAGTGCACCACAAAAACAAACCTGCATGGGTCACAGAATCATCAACTGCAGTGGATTTCAACCCAACTATTTTATGACTGCAATCCAATGCAATTGCAACTGATAGCAACTGCATTGAACTGCAACTATTTCAACTGCCAACCCCTGCTCCAGGGTCTAAGTCAGAGCCATATCTACTCCCTTACCAGCGCTTCTCTTTGTCCCTTTGATAGTAAAGAAACTGCAAGGAGACCTTACGGATAGTACAAGTTCAATAATCGAGGGATGGAGGAGAGGCTACCTGCAGAAAAGATTTGCAATTTACCTTTGGAGGTATGCATAGTTCTCTAAGAACCCTGCATTTTTGCCAGCACAGGAGTACAAATGGTACTCCATACAGGCAGACTGAGGGTTTGTGGCCCTGTGGCAAATAATTAGGAACTACAGTACAATGTCATTTGCAGAGGCAAAAATAAAATTCGGTTGGACCATAAATGACTCTATATATTACTTTCAAATTAGGGACTGGATTAATGGCCAGATAAAAGCTCAAACCTTTAATTCATTGCAGGATGAGGACATTGGTCCCTTTGTCTTTATATGGACAACGATAGAAAGTGATCATTCTATATCACTGTTGTACAAGTTTTTAAATACCTCCCAGAATCATTTTACTGATCTAATTAAACATAGATGGGAGAGAGACCTCAGCCGCCCCATTCCACAAACTGTTTGGCCAAGGATTTGGCACTTTACATGCTCCCAGCTGGAAGGAATACGTGTGGAAAGAGAAAGTTCGCACAAGATACTTCCTTGTGCCACAGTTTTTGTCTAAGCGTAATCCCTTGGCCTCCTCAAAGTGTTGGAGACAGTGTGGGGTGCCTGAGGCTTCGCATGCCCATGTGTATTTATAATGTCCTAAGATCATGCCATTTTGGCAGGCAGTTATTCATCAAATAGAAAATATTTTTTTCAATCCAAGAACCTCTCACCCCCAAAAACTTATTGTGCATACCCCCCCAAACCCTTAAAGATAGGGATGCCAGATACTTATGGTCAGTATGTCTTGTGGCAGCCTATAAATCGATCACCAAAAAGTAGCTCCTCCCCAACCCACCCACATTACTAGAATGGAAGGATATAGTAACCTATATACAACAAATGGAACAACTAACCCATAACTTACAAGACAGAGCAACAACATACCAAAATCGTTGGACCAGGTGGGACCTGAATAATTGACCTAGATTAGATATGGAGTCCTCCTGAAATGGGATAAAGAACCTTGTGGATCTTTGCTGTTGAGGGGGATGTGAAGAAAATTTTGTAAAATAGGGATTCTTAAGTTTTGAATATTAAATGTGTTCAGAGGAGGTATTAATGAAGTATAAGGCATGTCATGTACTGACAGGATATATAGCACCCTTGTTTGATTGATTGGGATTGTAATTTTCTCTACACCGATCCTACAGGAAGATTTAAACTAAGATATTTAAAAGACAATAGCTGACGAGTTCTACCTTTGTTTTTAGTTATATATGTAAATAGTTTATAAGATTCTTAGAAATATGTAAATGATTGTATAACATTCAATTGATTGCCAAAACTTCATTTGTAATGGAGCAGAGGCACTTTTTTGGTGACACTGATCCATGATGAGAAATGCATTGTTATTGTACAAAGATTTACAATAGATGAAGTATAAAAAAAAAATAAAGTACCAAGATGGTCAACACAAAAAAATCAAAAAACTAATGAACAAAAAAAACAAACTATAAAAGAAATGGAAATTAAATAAACAACAGAAGAAATGGGAACACTATAAAAAACACAGCTAGAAAGCTTAAAACATTAATAAAAAATCTAAAGCTGGCTATGAATTAAAATTAGCAACTAAGGCAATGAAAATTAAAAGTCTTTCTACTCTTACGTAAACAACAAATGGAAAGATATAGATGGAGAAGGACCATTAAAAAATAAAAAAGGGGAGTTGATCTCTGACAATAAAACTAAAGCCAATACATACAATAAATATTTTGTATCAGTATTCAATACAAAAAAGAATGTTAAAAGGGTCACACATACCGCTGACAGATAAAAAGTAAACAAACATTTTGTTATAGATATTAAAGATGTAGAAAATAGACTGAAAAATCTAAACCCAGACAAGTCCCCGGGGCCAGATAGCCTGCACCCGAGTCCTCAAAGAAATAAGTCTAGGGGGGCGCTGCTGAGCACTTCTACTGAGTAGATGTGGTTCTCAACAACTCTGCAACTGATATCAAATAATCTTAGAAATTATCTGTCTTTTTGAAGAGGGGCAGTTAGACAACAGTTACCGTTAGATTCCTTAAGTTGAGCTGAGTAGTTTGACACTAGAACCGAATATGGGTCACACGAATAAAAGCGGCACGGGTGGAACAAAAAATCAGCTCTCAACAGAACAACAGGCCGTGCCTGCCTTGACGGTTACTGCTTCGAGTGAGCTACCATGGAAGGCCTTGCAGGCGGCCATGCAAGTCATTGATGGGAAGATCGAGTCAGTCCTCCAGCGACTAGTAGAGCAAGATTTAAAGATTGAGACTGCTACAAAAATAGCCTCATCTGCTGAAAATCAGGCAATAAAAGCCTTGTCGACTGCAGCCAAACTCACGCAAGAGAATGGGCAATTAAGGTATCGCTTAGAGGTGCTGGAGAATGCGAGCAGAGCACCTATTGTCTGTCTCACTGGGCTACCAGAAGGCTCCGAGAATTCTGATCTACTTTCATTTTTAAAATCCTGGCTACCTATGGCTCTACAGGTGGATTGATCCCTCGGGGATCACTTCATCAAAGCTAATCGTATATCACCGCACTCTGCTGGGGCACAGAAAGATCTCCCTCGCACAGTTTTACTGGTGACAGCGAGTGCAAGTGTAAAGGAGCAGATTCTTCAGGCGGCCCGTAATACTGAATATTTGAACTATGAGGGATATACCTTACACTGCTTTGCAGACCTCTCTTATGCCACGAGAGCCCGAAGAAAGAAATTTGATGGGGTTCATGCTTCCTTAAGAAGTCTGGGGGTGGCTCATACCCTGATGATGCCGGCGCACTTGAGAATTTATTACGGGGCCACACTTTCCAATTTACGGATCCAGAAGAAGCAGGCAAACGAGTGCAGCAAATCCAGAGAGAGAGTTCGAGGCCTCTAAGGCTAGTGTCAGAGTGGAGTCGGAACAAGAGTTGGGGTAAGAGGATACTTGACTGGGGTACAGTAAAGAACTTGAACATTAATAACAACTTCTTTAAATAAGACTCCGTATAACATCAGCCACGCAGATGAAGGGCTTTCCCATGGTTGCACAATGACTGCTGCTCCATTTTGAGAGACTCTTGACGGGTTCTGGATATAGCCTATTAAAGTGTACACAGTATGGTTTAATTCTCTTTTTCAGGGAAAGCTGTATCTACGACCCCTTTAAAAATGTTTAATTACAAGGGAATGTCCATTCAGACTAAACAGCTTATCTAACTTTTAGTAATCTATAACTTGTTAAAACAGCTCTACAGTTGCAATTGCAGGGGTGTAGAGAGCTCATTAAGTTTTTAGTTTTTCCCATGTTTGGTAAGGGGATCTAATCAACCCTGGATGTTGAATTTTTCTGTTTTCTTTTTTAATATATTTTTACGAGGACTGACCCCACCTCTTGTGGAAGTGCAGCTTATGGGACTTTTATTGATTAGATCTACAAATGGAGTTGGTATACCCCCAAATCCGAAAACTAGATATCTAGACTGCGTTATACTGTCTTTACTCAAATTGTTTCTGTATTAAATGAGAAGTGTCTGATATCTGTATTGTAACACTATGTGTTTATGTGAAACAACAATAAACATAAAGTTTAAAAAAAAAAGAAAGAAAGAAGTCTAGAAATTGCTGCCCCATTGACATTCGTATATGCAGCTTCAATGGACACAGGAACAGTGGCAGATAACTGGAAAGAAGTGACGGTCATCCCCTATATGAAAAACAAACTAAAACAGATCCGTCAAACAATCGCCCAGTATGCTTGACATCAATACCATCAAAAATACTGGAGGATATAATAAAATATAGTATAACTACCTTCATAGACACAAACCACCTAAAAGACACCTCACAACATGGGTTCACAAAGGTAGGTCATGCCAAACTAACCTCCTGAATTTTTATGACAAGGCAGTTAAAGACATCTGGATGTGGGGAAATCAATGGATGTACTGTTCCTAGACATTTCTAAAGTCTTTGACAAACTATCCCACAGCGAAATAATGGAGACGTTGGAAAAACTAGGTTTACAGTCAGCCATTGTGAAATGGGTGGAAGATTGGCTGTCGGATAGAAGGCAGAGGGTTAGTATCAGAGGGGTTCACTCTGATTGGGAGCGAGTGACAAGTGGGGTGCCTCAGGGCTCTGTGCTGGGGCCATGTCTCTTTAATGTTTTTGTAACATCACTACAATATGATAAGCAGGGAGTATGGCTCTCAAAGTTTGCAGATGATTGCAGATTGGGGCAGTGATAGAAAGCAGCTTAACCAATAGTTCACTTCAAGAAGCATGAGATCCTATATTTGATTGGACCAATAACACCGAATTACAATTAAATTATGACACATGCACAGTAATGCACCTAGACAAAAAGAACCCATGCTACAGTTATACATTAAATGGAAAATAACTGAGGGAATCAACTGAAGAGAAATATCTGGGAATTTGGGTTTCCCACGATATGAAATTAACATCTCATTGTAAATACATAACTCAAAAAGGAAACAAGATTCTAAACGATGTATTTAGGCATGTGGCGAACAGAGACAGCAAGGTGATGTTGCCATTGTATACTTCACTGGTTAGACCTATGTTGGAGTACGGGGCATAAGTTTGGTCCCCATATACGAAAGGGGACATAGCAAAAATTGAGAGAGTACAGAGGAGAGCAACTAAAGGGATTAGCAATATGAAGGGGAAGAGTTATGAAGAGAGACTACAGGAGCTCAATCTGTATTCTCTGGAGTATAGAAGAAAGAGAGAGGACATGTGTCTAGTACGCAAAGCTTGGACTAACAACGATCTGTGGAATAACATAGGATTAGAAATAAGGCCACAATCTTATAATACACATGCACATCCAATGCAACTAAAAACTAGGAACACACGATTGCAGAGAACACAAAATTGGTATAACCAGAGAGTGGTCCATGAATGGAACAAGCTACTACTGAATATGGTGGCCAGTGAAAGTACTCAGGTATTTAAAAACAGGCAAAATAAATATTACAATATGAGAGATGGAAGGTGACATACTAGCATTTTAAGGCAGGCTTACAGGACGTGAGTCTATTAGCTCTGTATACTTCCTATGATTCCTATGACATGACAGTATAAGGCTGTTGGAATCCTAACAGCCAATCAGAATGCAGCATTTCTGAGACCCTTTTTGTAATATAAGTTAATGTTAAATTAACTGAAGAGCAGCTCTGAATACACACACAGATATTTATTAAATCAATTAGTATTCAGAGTTTACATTGCGGCTACAGGTTTGCTGAACATGCACCCAACCCCCAACCACTGCCAAGCAACTTCCTGAACTTACTGGAGGACAGACTGATGGAGTACCTATAGCTATATACACTGCAGGATCACTGGAAGCACAGCTTCACAGGATGGAGTGCATGTCAAACAAATCTCATTAATTTATTTGACTGGGTAACTAGTAAGGAGGATTGTGAAGGGCAGTGGATATGGCCTTTCCAGAATTCAGTAACGCCTTTGACGCTGTAACACACAGGAGGCTGAAAAATAATCTTAGCAGCCTGTGGGTGGGAATACAGGTGGTGAGGTGGGTATGTAACTGGTTGGAATATAGGGGTCAGAGGGTGGTGGTAAATGGCAATCACTCGGAAGACGGGAGAGTGACCAGTGGAGTACCATATGGATCAGTACTGGGTCCTGTCCTCTTCAATGTCTTCATAAGTGACATTACTGTGTAAATAGAAGGTAAGGTGTGACTCTCTGCAGGTTACATAAAAATGTGTCAACAGGGTGGACACCCGGGAGGGGGCGAAGATAATGCGAAGGGATCCGAGAAGTCTAGAGAAGTGGTCTAGGGAGTGGCAGCTGGGTTTCAATATCAAAAACTGCAAAGTCGGGGTGCTGTTGAGCATTCCTACTAGGCAGACACACACACTAAAGATCAGCTCTGAACCCACAAGTTATTAAACTAAAAAAAGTGTTTTCTTTTGAAAAGCCATATACAAATTATTGTGCTGGCTGAATAGACCTCACTATCTGGCATCGATTGGTACTAAAAAGAATGATGGGTCACACTCAGAAGGCAGGTGGAAACAGCTCTAAAACTCCACCAGTACCAGTTATGCAGGCCTCGACCAGCTTGTCGACAACTGCCAGACAAGACCCCCTGTGGAGAGTGTTACAGGCCTCAATGCAGGTGACAGACCTCAAAGTCAAGTCTATCCTGCAAAAGTTTGCAGACAGGACACTAAAATTGAGGGGGTAACACTAACCACCTCAGCAGCGGAGAAAACAGCAAGTAAGACGCTAGCGACAACAGCCATACTAGTGCAGGAGAATAATCAGTTGCATTACCGTTTAGAAGCCCTGGAGAATGCAAATTGAGCTTCGCATGTTCAAATCATAGGCCTGCCAGAGGGACGTGAAGAGGGTGACCTTCTAGGATTTTTACAAGGATGGCTTTCTGCAGCACTAAACATACATCATCCTACATTTGCGGGTCAGTTGATTAAAGCATACCGCATTTCACCGCGTGCAGCAGGGCCAAGGGGAGAAGCACCTCAAACCATCTTACTGGTTACTGCAAGTTCATCAGTGCGGGACTCTATCCTTCATGCGGCCAGATCGACAGAGGGGTTACATTATGATGGCGTTACTGTGCACCTGTTTCCGGATCTCTCGTTTGCTACCAGGAGCCGTCGTAAGAAATTTGATGCAATGAGGGCACGGCTGCGAAGTTTAGGAATCACCCACTCCTTATTAATGCCAGCCTGTCTAATCCATTATGGGGTCGTGCTTACCAATTTACCGACCCAGTAGATGCAGGAAAAAAGGTGGATGCACTAACTAAAGAGCTTCAATTGACGGAGGCCCAACCTAGCTCAGGATCAGAAGATGAGACCTGAACTGTCATTATCAGTACACCTAAAAGAACTATAAAGGATACAATTTTCTTTTTCTCTAGGTGAGGCTGATTGGAGAAAGCTCTCCTAGTGTCTTACTAGAGCCAGATATAAACCAGAATAATTATGGCTTTTTTTTCTTTTTTTTGTTTGTTAACTCATAATACAGTGTTGTATTTATATGTGCTTACAATGCAGTGAATTGAAAAATGTAAGGATTGGGGTCATATCCACATTAACTGTTGAGTTTAAACCTTTCAGACTTTCTCATAATGGACTTGATCACCAAAAGTCTATGTAGGGTGCAGCTTTTTGGACTATTAACACAAACTACGTGATTATATTGTTTTCCCCCCACTACCTTAAGCCTGACTGTTTAGGCTGCTTGCAACCTGTTACATTGGATGTATCTGTACAACTAAATGATGCCTGACAGAATGATGTACTATATGTAATTGCTAATTTAAAAAAAAGCAATAAACATAAAGTTAAAAAACAAAACAAAAAAAACATTGAGTCATGCACCTAGGGTGGGGAAATCTGGGGGCTGTGTATAAGACAGAGGGAATTGCTTACATTTACTAAGCAAGACACAGACCCTGGGCTGATCATAGCTGATGATCTCAGAGAGGCAAGGCAGTGCAACAGGGCAGTAGACAAGGTGATCCAAAGTGTATAGGGAGGTACATCTCTAGCAGGAGAGGGCGGTGGTGTTTCCTCTGCTTCACTCACTTGAGATACACTACTTGGAGTACAGTGTCCCGATCTGGCGGGCACACATATGCCAGGAATTCGTCATGGTGGAAGTGGTCAACAGGAGGGCTACTAAAATGGTGCAGAGGTTGCTAGAGAAACCATACAAAGAGAGGTGGTGGGAGCTCAACATGAACTCCTTGGAGGAGAGAACGAGAGGAGACATGATTGGGACCTATAAGTACCTCACAGGGATGCACAAGGTGCAGAAGGAGAGTCTCTCAACAGACGAGGAGCACCAGAACATGGGGACATGCTATAAAGGTTGGGGGAAGGTTACTGTAAGAGGAATGTGGGGAAAGACTTTAGCACAGAAAAGGTGGTGGAAGCCTGGAAAACCTGCAAGAAGAGGTGGCAGGGACGAAGATAGTGGGGAGCTTCAAATGCGAATGTGATCGGGACATGGGTATAATAAACAGAGTTAATGGAGGAGGGAGGGAGGAGGAGGGACACCTGTGATCAAATGGAGCCAAGAGTGTAGTTACTGGCTGGGAAAATAGGGCACACTAGTTGAGACAACTGGTACTTTCTGGCAAACACAATCTATGCTGCTGTGTCTATGTGCTCCTGTCTATGGCAGAAAAACAGTCTCTAGCTACCTGCACTCCAATTTAGAGCAGTGCCAGCAGCCCATCTCCAGTGACAGAGAACACACCTACAACGTCTTGTGCAACTTAGGGAGCCATCCTCTGGTGTCTGTAAAACTCCCCACCCACTCCCAGTCATTTAACATATTACCAGCAACCCAGCCTTGGTACTGCTGTGCACCCCACCACCACCACCACCAGGCAAATTAATGTTGTACCGGAAGTCCATCCCAGAACAAAAAGACAACTCAACCCCACCTTCCAAGGTAACCAGCACAGCCATACCACTTACCTCATCTACCAGTGTCACGAGTATCGGCCCCTGGTCACCAGGAGTTGCTAGAAATGGGGTGAGGTGCTTGTAAAAGCAGTGCACAGGAGGAGAACTGGAGGTGGTGTCCAACAATTCGGCCAGCATGCTTAAAACAACAAAGGAGCGTGGCACAACTGTGGAGTAACTAAAGGATTAGGAATTCTTCTACTTGTTTTTAACTAAGGTGGCCCCCTATCTGATGCCAAGCATTCCCTGATGTCCAGGGTCACCACTTCCCTCACCCCATCCTGAGTAATGTAAATGCCTTGTGTCCAGTTGCACCCAACTTCTGGGACACCAGGTATTGTTTTGCATGGGATGGTGAAGTGAGGGAGATTGACACTGGACACAAGAGACTGCTTGGCATAGATAGCATGAAGAAGGGAGGTGCCACCTGACATCAGAGATTTCTTGATATTAAACAGATGAGGAAGGCGGTTGCTACTGGAAAACAAAAATAGAATGACAAGAAAGAGAGGATTGCTACTGGATCCAGGTGTTACTGGACTCCAGAAAGTGTTTGATCTGGGACAGGAAGAAAAAGGCAGATGACACTGGATCCAGGATTGCTTAACATGGGCCAGGGTGAGAGTAGGGGAACCACAACACAATAGAGGCTGCGAGGGAAAGGGCGCCTCTGGATACCAGGGACTGCTTGCCACTGGACTTGATGAGGGAGGGAAGTATGACTCTGTCTATACTAGAGACTGCATGCCTTGGGGTGATGAGGGAGGGTGTTGCCTCTGTACACTTTGAAACAGGGTGAGGGAGGGTGTGCCACTGGAAACAAGGGACTACTTGGCATGGCACGGCAAGGGCAGTTGCTGTCACTGGAAAACAGAGACAGCCTGAGAAAGGATGAGGGATGGGGTGTTACTGGAAACAAGGGACTACCTGGCAAAGGGTTTTTAAGGGAGGTTGTTGCTGCTTGACACCAGGGTCAGTTTTGGACAGGGTGAAGGAGGGGTGGCACTGTGAACCAAGAACTACTTGCCATGAGGCGGTGAGGGAGGTTGCTGTCACTGGACACCAGGGACAGCTTGGGACAGGGTGAGGGAAGGGGTGCTACCAGAAGCCAGGGACTACATGACATGGGGGGAGAAGGGAGGTTGCTGTCACCGGACACAAGGGACAGGGTGAGGAAAGAGGTGCTACCAGAAACCAGGGATCATTTGGCATGGGGTGGTGATGGAGGTTGCTGTCACTGGACACCAGGGACTGCTTGGTATGGGACAGGGTCAGGGAGGAGGTGCCAATGGACAACAAGGACTTGTTGGGGAGAGAGGGTATGTGCTACAGAATCATAGTGATTGCTTTGTTGGGATGTGAAGAGGTGTGGTCCCATGAAGCACCACGGACTATTTGACATGGGATGGAGAGGGAGGTAAGTGTACCACTGGACTGAAGTTGTGCTGCACTGATTACACAGATCTAACAGTGATGCAGTGCCTGCATCTAGGGTAGCAATAAACGGGTACCTAGATGCTGACATTCAGTGCTATTACTCACCAGAACGAATAAAGTTACCCTGGGCCTTACAGTCCCACCACAGAAAAAATGAAACTGTCACAACAATAACAATCCCACCAACAATGAAACAAAGTTCCTCTCCAAAAGAGGCCTTAGATGAGAGCTATCCTGCTGCTGCTGCATGTGCTTCACTGGGTATGCAGCTGCTGTGAGGGCAGGTGAACTGTTGGCACACATCCCAAACTGTTGAAAAAAACAAAACTGTTATAAAGACAATTCATTTTTTTTAAACTAGAAAAAGGGGCACGATTTGTGATCCACAGATCTAGTGCTCAGTTGGTCTCCAGCACTGCCAGCAGCAACTGCGCTCCCAGTGAGGTACATGCTGCAAAAATAGAAAACTCTTGCATAAGGCCTTTTGGGGTGGGGGGTGGGTTAAAGCTGGGTGCACCTACATTTTGGAGAATGTGGGACTGTCAGTGGGTTGGCAATTATTTGGGGAAAGTCACAATGCAGAGTGTAAGATTTGCCTGTTAGCCCATTTCCCAAATTTTTTGCTATTGTACCCTTATTTGTTCATTCCCGTCCCTTTTAAACAAGTTACAGGAACTCTATTTCTAGATCTGAGTGCCCAGTGTAGCACAACTGCAGCGGAGTTGCTTCCACTGCTTGGCTTGTCACTCCCATTTTTAATGCTCCCCAGCATTCTGCTGGCCCATGATTAAGCCTACCCACCCCCTTAACAGGTTATTTTCATGATATTTACCGGCAATATGAGTCCCACAGAGTCTGTTGTTCCTACCTCGGATTTTTCCTCCCCAAAAGCAAGACTTTGCATATGGCTATACTGTCAGCAGCAACTGATGCTATTCTGTATGGCCTCTAGCAAAGGGATATTTACATTTCCAGTCAGCACCTGTTCACTGCATACTCTGCTTCGACTGGTCAGTGCGATCGATATTGCCTTTTCATTGACTCTAACACACTTCTTAGATAGAATTATGGCAACCTATTACCAAGGGTTCAGACACGGTCAGCAGTCCTATAGATGACAGACATCACCACTTTGTGTAAACTCACTGGCTGACATATTTTTATTTCTCCCTATTTTGATTTCTCCCTCTGGTGTTTTATCAGCGGATTGTGGGTTGACTTGCTGACATGCAGATGATCTAGGATCATCTTTTCCATCCTCTCTTTTTCTCGGGGACTGGAACAGACATCCTGGGGGAAGTCTGCCAGTTGCTCGATCCAGTTACATGAGCAGTGCAAGGATCTGCATCAGAGGTATATGCAATGCAAAGTTTGGGATTTCAGATAAGGAGGTCCTGCTTCAGTTGATAACCCCAGAGTTCTTATATATTGTTAGAGCTCAAGGTAGTACCATACTCTGCTCAGTTATTTCCTTCTATGACTTCTTTTTTTTTTAATTTACCGGAGGAGTTCCTTGTTGTGTCCTGTCTTTGACCCTTCCTTAACAGACAGAGCACCCCCTCAGCAGAGCAGGCATCATGTAACTACCATATGGTCACCTAAAGACATGCACCGCTGTGGGTGGTGGTGGTGGGGAGAGTGACTTGTTCAGAGTCACACGGTATTTAAGTGGAAGTTGTGGAATGAAACCCATATCTGCTGGCTGTACAAAGCTGATTCACAGCTCATTACTCTAACCTCTAGGCTATACTGCAAACACTTCTCTCTTCACTTTATTTGGCTACTGGCTCTGGAGTCCTCTTGAAATCTAGATGTTTATCAAGGACCGTGGGTTCTCTCTGTGCATCTTAGCTGTTGTGAATGTAGGGAACTGGTTACCAATTGATGTCCCCCCTTTAGATGATGATGCATGTGTAGCATCTAGCCATTTATGGCACTGAAGGTACTAGACGTCGCTCCCCATAAGAAGTATTACTACAGGTTTAGACCCATGAGTCAGTCTGTACCACCTTGGGAGTACTCCACCTTCCTTCTGCAGTGGGATCATCCCACTCTTATGAGAAATGGCACTTGGGAGAGGGACACGTATTCCACCTGTGGTAAGCTGTGCTTCCATCATTAGAGAAACTAAACAGTATTACACACACATTGCAGTAATTCTAGCCAGCCTCTTCCCCCCCATTCCCACACCTCCAACACCACAGCCTACTCAGATTGCATGAGGATAAAAAGAGAAAAAATCGGGGACCACTATCACATTATGTACCCTTCACTCTGACTTGTAAAACAACATAGGACGTTTACAGAGGAAGCTAATGAATAATGGGAGAAAACGAGACAGATAAATCTGTGATTTTTGCTGAAATTCATTAATCAATTTTTTTTAACTTCAAGTTTATTATTGTAGGTACAGACTTAATATTTTTCACACTTAAAGAGATTCACCAACATCTGTTATTCTGCCCCTGCCACTGATTAAACAATGACTTACTTCCACAGGAGTCTGCCAGTATAAATATTCCACAAAGAAATTCGGCCTTTAAAAAGTTATTTGCCTTGTAAAATCGTAGAAACCGGGTCCCAAGGACTTCCCAGTTTTTTCTCTGCCACCCAGCTCCACCCCCGTGCTCACTAGCATGAAGCCAAGATGCCAGTGATAGCACGGGGCATGCCCCATTATATTCAATGGGTGCTTTCAAAAACAGGCTCAAGCGACACAGCTCAAACAGGTTTAGTGCTATGCTTCAGCCAGGCAGCCAGCCATACGTGTATCATAAAGTACAAACGAAGCAGCACCAAAAATATTAGGTATAAAATACTTTTACTATTCATATACCAATATAAAGATCACAGAACATACAGCGGTAGAACAAACATCGACTAGATGCGTCTAGTTGATGTTTGTTCTACCGCTGTATGTTCTGTGATCTTTATATAGGTATACGACTAATAAAAAGTATTTTTTATACGAATATTTTTGGTGCTGCTTCGTTTGTGCTTTATAATATTCAAAGGGTGGCAGCTTCTAAATCAATTTTTATTAACATGATGGCCATTTGCTAATGAAACGTGGGTAGCGGTTGACTACCAAGGGCCTTGGTAGTCGACCGGTGCCCACGTTTCAGTAGCAAGTGGCCATCATGTTAATAAAAATTGATTTCAAAGCTGCCACCCATTGAATATAATGGGGCGCGCCCCCACATTCTCACTGACATCTCGTCATCATACTAGTGAGCGCGGGCGTAGAGCTGGGCGGCAGAGATACAACTGGAAAGTCCTTGGGACCCAGTTTCTACGATTTGATGAGGCAAATATCTTTTTAAAGGCTGCATTTCTTTGTGGAATATTTATACCAGCAGACTCCTGCAGCGGTAAGTCACTGTTTCATCAGGGCCAAAACTTAGTGAATCTCTTTAAATAAATCAACTTGTAGGTGACTATAACTAAATTATTATTGAGATTTCACTGTAAAAAAGAAAATAGACAAATTAATAGAATGATGCAGTCCATTTATCTTCTTTTCTTTCCAGGGTGCTTCTGTTGACCGGAGTTTATCCTGAAGCTACAATAATGGAAATTCTATAATTTTATTTCCTTGTCTGACAGGATTTTCATTCGTTATTATTTCTAAGAACTGGAATATCATACCATCTCTATGTCTGTACCACCTGTACCACATTGTAGTACAATTAATTGAAGAATAATAAAAAAAAATCAGTTAATAAAACCAGTATAACATTAAAATTGGCTAGTGGCACTTTTCTTATAATACATTTCTAACCAGTAACTATTCATCTGTGGGACATTTACCTTAAAGACCTTGTAGTTTCTTATAAAATTAATTTGTGAAGTTAACCTGTAAAGGCTTGTTGGGAAAGAACTGTAATCCCTTCTAATTCTTCCCTAAGAGTCATAAAGGGAAGTCAGGTCCCATTAAATTTATCCTTTTTAAACGGAGTTCTGCTGTAATCCTTTCCATTCTTCATATACTTATACTGTAAAGTTGGAGGGAGTGGGGTCAACCACCTCTTAGTGATAGCCTTACCATTACTGGCTGCCACCAGCAAAATCCCTGCAAAGGATTTCTGAGCATTAGTCCTCCTACCCTTTGGCCATACCCCCAGTACCATAAGTTGGAATGACATTTGCTCCATGCTACCCACCATCTGTCGATCGTATTTTGTGACCTCTGTCCAAAAAGGTTATAGGACCAGATAGTCCCAGAAAATGTGATAATGTGAACCTATGGCTACACAATTTCTCCAGCAGTGTTTGGTGTAAGAGGGGTTATAGTGTTTGGTCCTGGTTGGGGTGTTAAAAAAATCTGCTAACTAGTTTCCAGCGAAACTCCTTCCAATTCACTGAGGCCGAGGTTCAGAAACCCTCCTTCCAAACTTGTAACCATGAACATTCCTGAAGTTGTAGGCCCACCTCCCTTTCCCATGCTGCTTGACATCAAGGGGGATCCCCCTCTGTTCTTTCTGTGTTGATTTTGACCAGCTTGGAGACTAAATGTGGTTCCCCAAGTGCCAGTCGCATTCCTAAGGAGACTTTCTAGTGGGTGTGGGTCTTGCTGGCTCTTTTGCACATTGGTGTCCTTCCTTAAAAATGACACCACCTGCTGGCCCGGTGGCACTGAGGGTTGAGGCACTGGACGCCACACCTCATGTTGTGCCAGTGACCCAGGTTCGTGAACAAGCCCGGGCCATCGGGAGTCAGCAGGGGTGGTAGAGGATCAAGCGTTCGATGGACAGCTCTCCTCTCCCGGGAGAGAGGGGGTCCTTGCTCAGCACTGGCCTGGCCTCTGGCGGAAGCCGGAGGCAAAGCAAACGTAGAAGCCAACTCAAGGGGTTGGGGAGTGGTGATGTCAGCGGTGATGCCATGATGCCAGGGTGTGTGCCACTCCCCCAAGAACAGTGGAAACAACTGTGCCCGGTTTCCTAGATGATGGAGATCTGAACAGTAGAGACCCTGACTGCTTGCACCTGCCTGATGTCCTGGTGAGTCCAACGCATGCAAAATCCTTGGGGTGTCGCTGCCCCGCCCTGTACCCACCTGGGGGGTATAGCCACGGCTCCATGGGGACTCGATGGGATAGATCAGGCAGGTCGTGAAGCAGGGAGACTGCAATATGTGTCTCCTGAAGAAGTAGGGACTGGGTACATGAAGAGGAGGAGGTAAAAAGAGATTTAAAAAAAAAAAAATGACACCACCTGCAAATACTGAAAAAAGTGTGATGTAGGGATACCAAACTCTCGCTGTATGTTCTGGAATGTTTTAATTTGATTTTAGGTTATAAATTGTCTGAAGTAACATGGACCATACCTACTCCACCTATAAAAAAAGTGGTCTGTTCAGGGAGGCACAAACCTCGGGCACTGAGAGATCTGTGTCATATTGGAAAGGGAGTGTGCTAGACCCAAGCCTTTTTCACCCCTCCTCAAGTTCTGTATAGTTGCTCTAAATAGGGATTCAGAAATTTGGAAGTGAGTAGACTGTCTGGTGCTGAGGAAAAGTCCAGGGTAGGACTGGTACTGACTGCTCCCCTCCATGCCCGCTACCACATTGTGTGAACTTTTTTTTTTTTTACGCCCTTTCCTCCCTGGCTGCCCACCTTTGGGTCTCCTAACGCCCTCGACTGCCTGCCCGACTCCCATACGGCTATCACCTCATATGGCAGCCCCGGGTATGAGCGTAACCCGCTGAATGGCGTGTCCCTCCTCCGAGGGGAAGGCACCGGTGGGGTGCCAGTGCATTCTCCATTGGCCTGGGGTACTGCTGAGGTGTGCCAGTCATGGGATCGGTGGCAGCGGAGGACAGAGAGACCATCATCCGCCAGCCAGGAAGCATTTTCCTGAGTTTGTGAAGTGACATCCGACGCTCAAGGCATACGCTGACGCCTGTCACTCCCTGAGCTTCACGCCAGGCATCACTGCTGTGCTCCCAGCCTCCGCCAGAGTCAGCAAGATGCCGTGTGCATCCCCACCCTCCTCCCAAGGAGAGCTGTCCCTGGATGCTCCATCCTTCTCCCCTGGCCTCTGGCGACCAAGTCCGCTCCCGAACCCGGGTCGCCGGCGTCGAAGACGGAAATTCAACCGCTGCGCCGACGGGCTGGCTTATGTGAACTTGTTTTAATATGTTCCACCCAAGGGGTCAATTGGGCCATTAAATAATATGTTTTTAAATTAGGTAAACCAAGTCTCCCTTTTAATTTAGGTCATTTGAGGGTATGCCAAGCTACCCTAGCTCTCGTGCCACCCCACACAAACGTATGTAAGGCCTTTTCTATTTTACGCCATTCCGTACTAGGGATATGCAAGGTCAGTGAACAAACAAAAACAAGAAACGTGGGACAGCATTCATTCGAATTGAATCAATTCTTCCTATTAAAGAAAGGGGTAAATGGTCCCAACATTTCAAGTCCATGAAGATCTCCTGCAGCAATCTACCATAGTTCACTTGACAGAGTTTTTTAGGTTCACCGGAAGGTGAATACCCAGATATCTTATGCTAGTTGTGACCCACTTAAAAGGCAGGATTTTCATGAGATCTGGGGTATGGGTACCACTAACTAACAGAACTTCTGTCTTGTCTTTGTTAATTTTAAAACCAGAGACTTGACTATAGGATTGAAGTATATTGGTTAAGATCGGGTAAGATCGGATAGGGTTCCTTAAATAAAGCATCTCGTGTTCCCCCTTGAACCACATGGAAACATAGACTTTGATGGCAGATAAGGACCACTTGGTCCACCTAGCTGTCCATTTCCCTACCTACTGGATAAGCTGCAGATCCTAGTCAACCAACAGCCTATTTCTTCCTACCCCCCACAAGAATTGCCGTATATCTGTCCCATGCATTCTTGAATTCTCCCACAGTTTTAGACCCCACAATCTCCTTAGGAAGGCAGTTCCATGCATCTACCACCCCATCTGTGAAAAAAATACTTCCTCACATTGCCCTGAGCCACCCCCCTCTATCTTCAAATTGTGTCCCTTTGTTCTCGCACATCTCTTTTTCTGAAAGATGTTACTCTCTTGGACTTTGTTGATTCCACTGAGGTACTTAAAGTTTCTATCATGTCCCCCATCTTCTCCTTTCCTCAAGGGTATACATATTAAGCTCCTTTAGTCTCTCCTCTCTCCTCATATGGCTTCTCTTGCAGACCCTGCACCATTTTAATCGCCCACCTCTGGACTGCCTCCATCCTGTCTATGTCCTTGTGGATATGGGGTCTCCAGACTGGACGCAGTACTCCAGATGGGGTCTCACCAACTGTCTGTACAGAGGGATGACAACTTCCTGTTTTCTGCTAGTGATGCCTCTCCCTATACATACTACTATCCCCCTGCCCATCTGATATGATTACCCCCAGGTCCCTTTCCATTTTTGTTGTTGTTACTTACCCCCCCCAACTGTGTACTCTTCCCAAGGATTTTGTTTCCAAGGTGCATTATTTTGCACTTCTTTGCATTGAATCCAAGCTGCCATACTTCTGACCATTTCTCCAACCTTGCCAAGTCTTCTCATCCTTTCCACGCCCCCTTGTGTATCAACCCTGTTGCAGATCTTAGTGTCATCTGCAAAGAGGCATACTTTTCCTTCCAGTCCCTCTGCAATGTCACCACCTTACTCATCTTCTTATTGGTAGTTGCATTATGTGAGGAGCAATCCATTCTGGGCTTCAATACACAATTAAAGTCCCCTCCCAGAAGTATGGTGCACTCCCCTAGTTCTGCAATTTAACCGAATAGTCTTTTATAGAAAGTATGGTCATCCATATTGGGGGCATAAATATTAAGTGCACTTTTTGAGAAAACAGACTTCCTGAAACTCTTACCATTCTGCCATCCCCTGTAGTGGTTTCAAACTCAATTTCAAAGGGCAGTCCTTTTCTAAATAGGATGGCCATACCAGTGTTCTTGCTTGTGGGGTGGGAAGAGCTTACAACCCTCCCCACCCAAAATCGTTGTAGCTTTTGGTGTTCCGAGGCTGACAACCTAGTCTCCTGAAGGAAGCCGATGTCCGCATTAAGCTTCAAGTAATTTAGAATTTTTATTCTTTTTATGGGAGAATTAATCCCCTGAACATTTAGGGAAACAACTGTTAAAGTACCCATTTATTTAGCTTGAGGGTAGCTTGTCTGTTCCTTGGTTTCTGTCCTAACTGATTCACTACCCTGATCCTCATTTTTTCAAACTTCCTTTCATCCCTTACCTTAGATGGTTACTTCACATTTAAAATGTCTCTTAAGTTTACCAGCCATTGAAACAGCAAACTTGGCACAACCAGTGCTTTCAATTGATGAACATTAATTTTCAAACAATTTAAACCAAACATGAAAAATATCATCACAGCAAAACCTGTTTTTTGTTGCTTGAAATGAAGTTAAAAGAAAAAGAAGCAGGCTACAAATATTAAGAATTTGGTTCCAAGGTGAAATGTAACCACAATTGCTTTGATGCTTGTTAAATGACAAGCCTGACCTATGAGGTCAGTGAGATAAAGCTGGCACTGCCGAGGAGCTGTGTACAACAGTGTTGCACATTTGTTTGCAGACTGCCCAAACAAAGATCAGCTGGTGATTGGTCTGCCGGGGCCGCCACTGAGTCAGAGTTTCAAACTGCCAGTTAAAAAAATACTGGCCTGTGTAGAAAATTAACAGCTCCTCCCCACCCAAACCATTGCAACTCCCTGAGACCCATTAATTGCCCTCATTTCCTAACCCCCAGTGATCATTCAAATGCTGGACCTTTAAAAGAAAGTAAGAGAAAAGAAAAAGGGGGGGGGAGGGAAAGAAAAATACTTTTCTCAAACCCAGTCTTTTAAGCCTATGGTGCAGTAGCCTGAAAGTCCCAAAAGTAAATTTTTATTTTTCAAACTTTTGTTTATGCCTCCTACACACTGAGGCATCTCTCAGAGGTACCTACGCGACTCTAGCCCCTGCTATTCCCCACCCTGACTCACCACACTGATTCTCCCTTCCTTGAGGGACTTCCAGCACCCAGGTCACCCCACGGGCAGGGCCCGCCACTCCCTTTGGCGGCGACTTTCTGGAATTAGAGGGTCCATCCCTCTCAGGAAGTTGGCCATGGATCCCCGGTGTGGCTTGTCTGGTGTTGGGGATGTGAGGGAGATCCCTGAGGCCCTTGTTGCCTCCTCAGCATGCAGATTTTTTTCTTGGTTTCGTCTCCAGATGCAGGTCGTGCAATGCCGCCCAGCTCGTGATGTGGATGCTCCCTCCCATGTCTGGAAGGCAGTCACCTGATGTCTTCCCCCTGCGCTCTAGCCCTAGGTGTTGCAGTGCCTCTGGTCTCCACCGGGGGCCGCTGCAGTGCTGGGCTGTCCATGGATCTCTCCCCGAGACAGAAGAGCAGTCCTCTGGATGCTTGATCCTCTCTGTCCCCTACGACCCCCGGTGGCCCAGGCTCATTCTCGAACCTGGGTCGCCGGCGTGGCGCAAGGTGTGGCGTCCAGCGAGTCAACCCTCAGCACCACTGGACCAGCTTCCAAAAGTCAAATTAAGTTGCCCAAAAATTTCAGAGACTAAATAAAAGGCTGATTGGGTTGTCAAGGTTTTCTCAAAACAATAGGGTGCAGTTCAGAACTCAAGAAAACCTTTCGGTAGGTCTTTAGGTTCCCATCTTCTTACCCCAATCGGGTATATGTCCATCAGTCTCAGATGGCAACCAGAGGTTAAATAAATGAAGAAACTCTGTTCTGGGTTATAGAGAGACAGGGAGTTTGGAAGCTCAGTAGCTACCATGTGAGGTGGGGGGGTTAGCTTCACAACCGAAGATCCACACTCGTAGAGGGCGATACAATTAGTACTCCTCTAAGTGTTTCAATTCCATTAAATTTATTCAGGTAGAGGGGCCAGCTTGATGGTCAATGCCTACCCTGTTATCTCCTGGCTGCATCTTGTTTTCTCTGGCCAGCAGTTCTTTGAAATCTGCACTTATGTAAGATGGCCAGGATATGGTGGTAGACTGGCCCTGTTTTAGTTTTCCCACTCTGCGCCATACTGCTCGCACTATCTCCTGCTCTAGTACCACTGCAGAGAGGTCAGACACTTGAAGGCCCAATTTCCTCAGTGTAGGAACTGCTTTGAATATGGATTCAAATAGCTGTTCCCCTTTGTCAGTATGAATACGCAGTCGTGCAGGGTACAGAATTTGGATTTTAATATTTTTTTCTCTAGCTAATTTAATTATTTCTCTGACCCATTTCCTTTGCTCGTTAAGGTAGCCAGAAAAGTCTTAATCCAGTGATATCTGCTGGCCGTCCAATGTGAGATCTCCGTTTCCAAGCTGTTTGCAGAAGGAATTGTCTGTCTCTATAATTCAGCATGCGGACAATAATGGAGAGCGGGTGGGCATTTTGCTCTTTTGGCCATGGGATAAGCGATCAGTGGGCTTTTTCTATTAGGAGCTGTTGGTCATCTGGGAGTTTTAGCATTTATTTTAAAATATTAAGTATGAAGTCTTCCATGCAAGGATATGAAGTTTCCATCCCTTCTGGCACTCCATATATGCGGAAGTTATTCTGTCTGGAGCGATTCTCCTGATCATCCAGCTTTGCATGGAGTTCTTTCTCTCTGGTAAGTAAATACAGGATAGCTCAATCATGCTGGCCGACAGAGTCCGAGAGGGTTCCCACTGCTTGCTTAACCACCATTGTACATTTGTGAATCTGTTTAAAATCAGCTCTAACATCCGCTACCGAGGACTCCATTTGATGGAGAGTTTTAATTATTCCATCAAGTTTGGTCATGACTGCATGCTGGTCTAATATGTCCATCCCTTCCTCAGAATCTGCGATACTTGCAACTGGTGAGATAGGGTGGGAGTTGTCATGCAGGCCCTGGCCCCTAGCCGTTTCCATCAAGACTTTAATCTTTGCTGCTTGCAAATTCTTCCCTTGCAATTTAGCTGTCGTCATGCTCAGTTAGGTTATTCTGTCCCTTTGAGATGGAGTACTATTAGTTTTTACCAGTCATTACTGCCCACTCGGTTTACACTGCCATAATCGCCATAATCCAAGCCCTCATTATCAGTTTCATAATTCTCATTGCTGCCTGCATCACTATCAGATGCAATGTCTGTATCGTAGGGGTCATCCCTATAAGGATCAAACATCCCCCATGCTGACTCATGAAATATTCACTTCACTATCATAATCACTACCCGATGATGAAGAAATACAGCTGTCTTCATTGTCACTGATTTCAGCAGATGCATTTAATTCAGCCCAAACAGACATTGTAGCGCTGCTTACTATGGTCTCTAAGCAGCAATGACTTGCATAGATGGCTCCCTGCGGTGACGTGGTATGCACCGCATGTGTCAAAGGTTGCTAACTCAGCTCAGAAAATGGGCCATGGCAGTAGTTCTGGGATCACAGGGCACTTTTTAATATTTTATTACAAATTAATACTTTCGGGGAAAAGCAAGCAATCTTTATTTATTAAACACTATTCCAGCGAATATCATAGTGTTGTACATATATAAGTAATAAAACCAATAAAAGCATATATACAATAATAAAATAATATTCTTAAAGCAGCATAAAACCATATAGCTAACCCAATCAGTTGGAGAATGATAAAGCGAGCAAGTGTGTTTTTAGGGCAGATTTAAAACCCTCGACAGTCAGGCACTCTTTGATCTGATGAGGTAGAGAATTCCACAGGGTCAGTGCTGCAAATGCAAAAGAATGGGGCACCAGAGGTCTTCAAATGGACCCTGGGAATCTCTAGCAATCCCTCATCGGAGGACCAGAATGAGCGGGGGGGAAGTCAGTAGGGATGAAGCAGATCTTGCAGGTAGCTCGGTCCCTAGGTCAGTAACCCGACCTTGAAGGTAATCCACCAATATATCTCCATCCAGTGCGGATCACAGCACACAGGAGTAACATGGCTAGATCTTGATCACTGAAAAACAATCAGTTGTGATTCAACTGATGTGAAGGATACCTACTGCACAATGAAGGTAGGTACGAAACATTGGCAATTGCTTTAAGACATTTTTCAAGGGCCTGTTACACCTTCAGTCCCCTCTCAGGGAACCTATCCTTCCTTGGGATAGGAACCTTTGCATAGTCAGACTCATGGAGCCCCCTTTTTGAGCCCATAGCCACAGCAGAGCTAAAGTACATCACTTGGAAAACTGACTTTTTGGTTGCAGTTACCTCAGCCAGAAGAATTTCAGAGCTGCAGGCTCTTTGCACTGAACCTAACTACATTATCTCCCACAAGGATAAGGTAGTTCTCAGGACAAATAGGAAATTCCTCCCTAAGGTGGTATCAGAGTTCCGTCTGAACCAATCCATAACACTTCCTGTCTTCTTCACAGACAAATCCACTCATGGTGAGTGAAAGCTCCATAGTTGGGCTCTCGTTACATAGTCTCTTCCATCCAGTTCTGCTACAGTAAGGCTGGCAAGCAGTCCCCTCAGTGCCTCAGGGCCCACTCCACAAGGGGCTCTGCAGCCTCTGTGGCAGCTGCAAGGGACATATCCTTGCTGGATACCTACAAAGCAGCTACCTGGAAAATTGTACACACTTTCACAAAACACTACTGTTTGGATGTACAGTCCAGATCAGATGCTAAATTTGACATAGCAGTCTTGCAGAACCTCTTTCCAAAGTAGGTTCTGTACCCACCTCCCAGCTGCACTACTTTGTAGTCTGCACCTGTCAAGCATACTGATGAATTCCTGGGGTGAGAAGAAAAAATTACTCACCGTAGTAATATTATTTCTTCCAAGGTATTCTTCAGTATGCTTGACCTCCCACCCATCCTCCCCTACATAACCTGACTGAGTAGTTCTGCAGCCCATTATTTTGGCCAGATTTCTCGGTTTGAGCTTTATGTTTACAGCTTTTCTGGTTATGAGTGTTTTATTATTCCTATATATTGTTCGTGTTCCTATTTCATAGTTCGGATAGTATTTTTGGGGCCTTTTGCCCTTTAGCTTCGAAATGAATCTGACTGATCTCCCACTCTAGCTCAGGGAGCACTCTCTCTCACTGCTCTCTGACTAGCTGATGCCAAAAAATCATTAGCATAAACTCCTCCTCTGAGGCAGCTGAACCCAGCTGGCATACTGCGCCTGTCAAGCATACTGAAAAATATCTAGGAAGGGTCGGCCTGGTGGCACAGAGGGCTGAGGCTTTCTGCCTTACCGCACATCACGCTGGCATCCCGGGTTCGGGAACGGCTTTGGGTTGTCGGAAAGCCAGCAGGTGATGGGAAGGGGAGGAGCAGGATTGAGCAGCCTAATGGCAGCTCTCCTCTCCCAGAGAGGTTGTTGACTCCCTCCCCCGTAGTTCCACCAGCACCAGGTGAAGGTCCGGTGGCAGCGTAGGTGGGAGGGGTGGCACATAGAAAGGGCATCTCGAAGCGTGGAATGCGGCGTGCCTCCCACATGCGTGCATGTTAGCCGAGATGAGGCGGGCAAAAACGGGGTTAAAAAACTATAAAATATAAATTAAAAAAAAGAATACCTTGGAAAAAATAATATTACTACGGTGAGTAATTTTTTCTTAAACATATACAGACTTCTATCTAAAACATGAACAGATGACTAAATAGACCAAACTCTGTACTGACATCCTTAGACCGAACTACTGTAGTAGCTCATATAATACAAAAGAGTAGCCAAGCTGTAATGAAATACATTAGATCCACACTTACCAGAACCAGAAAAGTAAGACAGCTTGGCTTGAAATATCCACTACACAGGAGTTATACTTGCTGCTTGAGCCTACAAGCATGTGGTGGATGCCATCGTTTTTATTAAGAAATGGATACTAAGCATGTAGTTAAAGCATCAACCAGATATATGCCAGCTTGTTACAGGGAGAAATAGGAAAAAACAGAGCCAATCATTAACTGTTAAAGTCTAAAGAAAGTACAGTCAAAAGAAGTGTTCAGGGCATCACTGCTGATCCCCACGAGGTTACCACCCACAGATCTCCATCTCAGATATCCCAGTCTTCAGTTTCTGGGTGTGCTGGTGTGCTTAGAAATTCTATTGCAATTTTAAGTGTCCATTTATTAGCACCTTTAGGATCCCCAAATTGGTAGGTTTTCCCACAGTATTGGACCTGGAGTCACGCCACTGCCAGCAACGAATGCACGATTTCCAAGCCTCGAAGCTGTTGTCTAACATTGTCAAATTGCTTCCTCCATTTATGGGTTGCAACATCCAGTCTAGAAACATTTCGATGTCCTGACCCTCATTTTTCAGCGGATAGAGAGCCCTGGCTGCAGCTAGCAAGAAATCAAGAGTCTCAGGGCCGGCTATAATCAACATGATGCTCCGGGGTTGTGGGGGAGTACTGTGGGGGTGCGTAGGTTAATGCGGTAGGCACAACAAAGATCCAAGCCATTACACGGATCTGAAAGTTGTAAAGTAGCCTTCAGCCAAGTATGCATGAATTGTAGTATGTTTTCACCCTTTACTCCTTTGGTGAGATTGATTAGTCGTATGTTCATTGCCCGTGCCCCATTATCAAGTGTCTCCAATCAAGCCCGCAGGTGAGAGTTTTTCTGCATCAATTTAGTGGCCACTGTTAAAGACTTCTGAGAGCGATCATCCACGTCTTTAGCTATGGTAACAACCATTTCTATTTTGGCATCTTGGGTACCCATTCTCTCCAAGATTTTTTCAATCTTGCTGTCCATGTCACAGACCGCTTTCAGGACCGAGTCCCATGAAGGTATTCGCTCACCTGCTGTGGATTAGTAGGCTGAGAGGTTTTTGGAGCTTCAGTAAGGGTCTGTTGCATCAAACAGTTAATTCTAACCAAAGTGCTGACAACATACTTTATCAAACATCAGAGTCCTTAATGCACCATGACAGAATTACACTGAGTGACACCTGTTTTATTGGGCCCCTCATTCGACCAAGGGCTAGGTCTGCTGGACTTTAATTTACAAAAATCGCCAGAGGCAGGGGGTGTGGCCAGCAGCCAGACAGAGCAGATGCATTTCACAGGAGCTCCTCTAAACTATAACAAAAAGGTACTTCTAAATAACAAAACTTATACTTTTTTCTGACAAAGTGAGAAATTAATGGTTACAGCATGCGTGAGAAAGGATTTCTGCTGACAAAAATGGGTAAAATGCACCAGACAACCCAGCACGATCCTAACAAGGTGAGACAGCATGTAGAGACACTGCATGGTAGTGGCCTAACAGCTGAAGCTTGTAAGGCCTTGGAGCCCTCCATAATGGCAGTATTACAAGCCATTCAAGAATTAGACAGAAAAGTCGACGGATTGAGCACTACATTTACTGTGATGGAAGCACGAATGGATGCCGTGGCTGCGGATGCCAAGTCGGCAGTAGATTCGGCTAACGCATCAGTGGCAGCAGTGGCCGGGATCCTGGCCAAAAGCAAGACCACATGACTCCAGCTTGAAATACTGGAGAATAATATGCGGGCCAGCAACTTGCATCTTTTGGGGTCCCTGAAGCCCACGAGGGTAAAGCATTGCAAGAATTTGTCCAGGACTTAATATCTAAACAACCGAACTTGGACTTACATGGGCAACTTATTAAGACTTACCACTTGAATCCAAGTAGGAAACCGGCCATTGAGACACCATGGACTATTATGATTGTTACTGCAGGTGCTCACATTCGGGATATGGTCTTGGATGCAGCTAAATCGTCGGGCCCTTTGAAACTGGAGGCTGGGGAACGTATCTGCTTTTTTCCTGATTAAAGCTACTCCACGAGGCAGCCAAGAAAAAGCTTTGATTATGTTCGTGCTGGGCTTAGAGCATTAGGGATTAATCGCCCGTTGCAGCTACCGGCTCGATTGAGGCTCTTCTATGCCGGTAAGACCTACATTTTTTCTGACCCTGTAGAAGCAGGCAAGAGACTAGAGACAATAAAGCAAGACTTTGTTCATCGCCCCAGGTCCTCAGAGGATGAAGATGAAGGGGACTGATGGAATTTTAGATTCTGCCTTGCGCATTTAAAATACTATCTACCTGGACACTGTTGAAGCTGGATGTTTCACTTGCTTAAAAGTTTAAAATTTATATGTAGCAGTGTTAGGAGGCTTGGTTCTCCTTAAGATTAAATGTCTAGCATTCTTACTGTCCACCAGTTCCTATATGTTTGAACTATATACTAGATATGTTATTACTCTAGCTGCTGAACTGAGGGGGTTAACTAGGCACATCTGTGCTGTTGATTATAATTAATCGTCTTAAAATGATTAGAGCCTCTGTATTTCAATTACATGTTTAAAAGCTAATTTGTAGCTTCTGACTAAGTGACTTTAAGGAATGTTGCCTCTTGAAAGTATTCTAATTTACAAGGCTTATTAACAGCTTCCTGTATTAGTGCAGTCAAGTACTTACTACTATTATCGGATCTACACAGACTCATAAAACGCTAGATGTGTTAGTGGGTGTCTGGGCACCTAGGTAATTCTTAGTAATTGATTATCAATTTTGGTCCATGAGCATGCTGCAATGGTTTCTTCTTGGGCTTATTATGATAAATATTTTAATGTAGTGAATTTGAGACCCACCTTATGAGGTTACTACAGTGATAGTACTTAAATCCTGTATTTGCATTACTACTGTTAACCCTATTGAGATTGCTATTACGCGATTGTATTTTTTATTGTGTGAACTACACAGTGAAAAACTGAATAAACATAAAGTATAAAAAAAAACCTCATCAGAGACAGTGGAGGGGCAAGAAAAGTTTAAAACTTCTATGAATTTGGTTCCTTAGAACTTTGCTCAAAATAACAATAAAAATAATAATGAGGGCAAAAAATCCTCAAGATGCTCCTGCTTGGGCTAAGTTTCTTTTTCAGCAAATTAATATTTCACCCAGGATGGAGCAATTAATTGGCTAGAAGAAAAGTTTGATGCCCACTACACCTTGACTCAACGCCTAATAAAAGAAAACACGGAAATGAAAAGTGAAATTTTACAGTTACAACAAAAGGTGAATACCTTAATGGAAGAAAATATTTCCATCCAGAGACAGATTAACACCCTAGAAATAACTAATAAGGAACTCAGAACCAAGATACTTGACTTTGAAACGCGAGCTAGGAGAAAAAAATTTAAGAATTCTAGGTGTCCCTGAGAATTGGGATAACAGCAGAGGCTGACAAGAAACGTTTAGACAGATAGCAGCTGCCTGCTTAGAAACTGACCCTGTCAACATTAATTCTGAAACTGATCGAATCCACAGGGGCCTAAGGAACAGACGAGAAGAACATGCTTCACCTAGTCCAGTTGTAATAAAATTCATTAGATCTACCAGCAAAGATTCCTTAAAGAAACTTACCAAGATACTGACCTGCACCATACCCTTCGGTGCCTTGCTGCCAGAAGACCCCAAACAAGTTAATATGTCCCCAAATTGTTAAGCCGTTAAAAAGTTATGTCCCTCATAAAAATATATAAACCGGGTCCCAAGGACTTCCTGTTTTTTTTCTGCTGCACCAGCTCTGCCCCCACACTCAGTAGCAGGCTGACAAGATACCAGTGAGAACGCGGGGGAGCGCTCCATTATATGTAATGGGTGGCAGCTTTTCTATTGATTTTAAATGATATAGTGGCTACCTGGCAATGAAACGTGGGCACCATTCAACTAATAAGGGCCCACGTTTCTCAGATTCTCAGTTTTGCACATAAAAATGTCCATGGGGCAAGGAGTATGGGTCTAACTATGATACGACTGACTTCTACACCTAACTAGTAGTAGAAATGTCACACTTTTCTGGTAAGTGGCTAATTGGGAGAGATGCCAATTGTGTGCTAGATGGAGTCCTGGATTGGTCTTCGAAAAGCTCATACATGTCAATCAAAAGTGCAGATTACTTGCAATCCCTCATAAAGAAGCACAGGCTAATTGATGTATGGAGGTTTAAAAATCCCTCTGTGAGGGACTATAGGTTTTTTTCTCAAGCTCACAGCAACTACATGAGGACTGACCTGATACTGACCAGTCAGGGTGTCCTTTGGGGAGGGGGTCAGTCACAGACATATAATGGTATCGGATTATGCCCCAGTTCCCCTGCACAGTAGGAGGGGGAAATTTGGTGGCCCACCTAAACAGTGCAAGCTGGATCCCACCTTATTAAAAAATACAGAGTTTAGAGCCCCTGTGGTGTGACTTCCTCCACAATAACAAAGTGGGAGAGATGTCGAACTCATTGCAGTAGGAGGTCCTGAAGGACACTCTCAGGGGAGAAATTATCTCATTTGTCCATCACAAGAGTAAAATTAGGAGAGGGAGGCTATTAGAGCTGGAAAAACATTTTACAGCTCATGAGCATGCCCACAACCCCCGCCCCCACTATACAGGGGTCTTCAGAAAGCCCAAATATAATGCAATATTCTGAACATCAAGGAACTGGAGGGGCAGATCTTAGAGGCCAGAGCCTGAGTTTATTTTGCGGGTGACAGGGCAGGAAAATGGCTGGCGTAGCAGCTAAAGTCCAGATCAGGAACAGCCTTCATCCCAAGAATACAGCTGGCAGATGGGGGTACATCCACCAGATCCCTAGATACAGAAAATTAGTTCAGACATTACTGTCAATTGCTTTACACCTTGGAGTGCAATCCAACAAAGTTGGACTTGGTCTCTTTCTTCGACAAAGCCCCCGTCAAGGCCCTGACTCCTAAGCAGAAACACCAGACTCTCCCTTGATGTGGGAGGAGGTAAGAGTGGTGATTCCTAGCCTGACAGGGGGGGTGCGCTCAGGCGAGATGGCCTACGTATAGATTTCTACAAGGTCTTCTGTGGGGATATTATAGCACCCCTGATGGGGATGCTGTCAAAGAGACTTAGCACAGGGGGGCTGCTCCCCTCCACACAGTTGGCTACCACTGTAGTGTTCCCAAAACCAGAGAAGGATCCCACTTTATGCTTCTTCTACTGCCCCATCTTCCTTCTCACTGTGGACTATAAAATCATAACAAAAGTCACGCCCTCCTGGTTAGAAAAAAACATCCCCGGGGTGGTTTATCTGGATCACTCAAGGTTGTTGAAAAGGAGGCAAGAGAAAAGGAACACCTGTAGAACCATTAATGTGCTTTGGAGATGGAGGATGGGTGGGGGGGAGCCAGTGGGGTACTTACTTTAAACACTGAAAAGATGTTCGACCGTGTGGAGTGTGGGTACCTTCATCACATCTTTAAATGTTTTGGTATTTGGGACACTGTCAGGGGATGGCGCGAAAGCTATACACAAAACCCTCTCGCACAGGTGATGGTTAATGGGAATCTCACACAACCCTTCCTCCTGCAAAAGAAAACTCATCAGGTGGTGTCCCCTGTCCCCATTACTCTATGTACTATCCTGGAACCACTGGCAGTGGCCCTGAGAACAGATCAAGGGGTGGATGGATTGCAGGCAGGTACTGTGGAGCACAAACTGTCCCTCTTTGCGGGCAGTTGCCTCCTGTACGTGATATTTCCAAGAGAAGCCCTGCCCCACACTGCAGAAATACTACGAGAATATGGAGACATATTGGGCCATAAAAATAAACTGGAGTAAAAGCAAAATCCTGTGTTTAGGAAAGAACAAAAAGGGGGGGGGAGGCAGGGATGGTCCTGCAAGAGGTGGATGCCCTTAAATACTTAGGGATCAAGATTTCCAGGCAATTAAGCAGGCTGTCTAAAGCAAACTTCCCTCTCTCCTCAAAAAGATCAAAGAGAATTTGGAAAGATGGGGAGGGCTGCCACTATCCCTAATAGGAAGGGTGAATGCTCTAAAAATTTTATGTCTTCTTCAACCAGTTCCCATCAAGATCCTACAAAGATTCTATACGCAGGTCAGTAGCATGTCTCATAATTTCCTATGGAGGGGAAGCTGGGCCGCCACCCTTCAGGTAGCAACAAATGGGGGGCTGGCCCTTCTGCATATCCAACATTATTATTGGGCATCCTGTCTATCCTTTCTTGACCCAGTGGCCAGGGAGGGCAGACCACATTGGAGGCAACTTGAAGAGGAAGATCTGGCAGAGGTTTCCCTGTTGGACCATCTTTTGAGCAGAGCACTAGGGTTACTTGCCAGGGGAAGGGTTAAAAACCCCTTCACCAACTTAACAAAGAACATTTGGATGTCATTCCATAAGTTTATTAACCACAATAAAAGGGTGACCCATTGGCCTTCCTCACCTCGGCTTTTAGGGGAAAAAGGTATATTGGTGACATAGCGGAGGGGGTCAAAAATAAGATCTGCCTCTTTGCGGATGATACCAAGCTCTGTGGGAGGGGGGACACAGTGTAGGGTAGACAGGAATTAAGGGAGGATCTGGCTAGGCTAGAGAATTGGTCGGGCATCTGACAGTTGGGTTTCAGTGCCAAGAAATGCAAGGTCATGCACTTGGGTGCAGGAACCCAAGGGCCAACTACTGGCTGGCGGGAGCACAGGTGGCAGTCTCAGAGGAGAAAAAGAACCTTGGGGTGATGGTCAGAGGAGACATGAAACACTTGGCACAGTGCCACAAGGCAGCAACCAAAGTAAACAGAATGCTAGGCTGTATTGCCAGAGGAATAGCCTCTAGGAGGGAGGAAGTCATCTTGCCACTGTACAAGTCACTGGTGAGGCCGCACCTGGAATATTGTGTGCAGTTCTGGTGCCCGTATCTGAGGAAGAATATCAAGCTACTGGAGGGGGGGGGGCCAGAGGAGGGCGGCCAGGATGATCCAGAGTATGGGAGACAAAACATATGAGGAGAGGCTGAGTGAGATAAACATGTACTCCCTGGAGGACAGGAGAAAGAAAAGGGGGACACGAAAGAGACCTCCGAGTACCTTAAGGGAATAAACAGGGTAAGATTGGAGGGCATCTTCAACTTAAGGAAGGAAAGTACAACAAGAGGGCACAGCCTGAAGCTAGTGGGGGGGTAGATTAAATAAGGAAACGAGGAGGCACTTTTTCATGGAAAGGGTGGTATTGGGGTGGAACGAGTTACCAGAGGAGGTGGTTGTGGTAAATACACTGGCTAGTCTCAAGGGGGGGTGGGATAGGGTGAAGAAAATTAGGGTTGGTGTTCCTTGGATGGGGAAGGGGAGAATACTAGGGGAGGGATAGTTGACTCCAGGGGGAGTAGGGTGGCAGCTTCAGGGAACTAATTAGAGCTGCACACTCGAACAGACTTGATAGACCATTATGGCCTGTTTCTGCTGGCAAAATAGTATGTTTGTATGATATATACTACCTTTGTACATGAGGGATTACTGAAGTGGGAGAAAAGGGGAGTATGCAGGGTCAAAAATATTTGGGGGGTGTCCTGCTATCTTTTGGGGACCTGAGGAGAAGATTTAACATCCCCACAGGTGCCTTTTTCCTATACCTATGTGTTAGGGGCTTATCGCAGGATGCCCAAGGGGAAGTACTTGTACTGTACCAGAGCTGTCCCCAGTGGAAAATATCATATATAACCCCCAACCGGAATCTAAGCCCTTATCAGCCTTCTATAGGCTAATCAGAGAAAGCAAGTCCCCGGCCACTGATTAGACTATACAGCGGTTTGTGGGAAGGACCTAGACATTGAAATTACCCCAAACAGGTGGAGGTGTGCCATAACTCATTCTATAACATACACATGGCTAATAGGCTCCACCAGATTCAATACAACTTTCTTTACAGAACACATTCGTAGCCAGCTAACTCTATAAACTGAAACCCACTATCAGTGAGAACTATCTAACATGTGGTGTGGAAATTGGCACCTACATCCATGACTCTTGAGTAGCCAAAGGTTTAGACTTTCTGGGAGGGGGTGCACAACACCATGGAAGTCATTCTTCAAGTCAAATTACTCAGTTCTGCCAGTGTTTGTATTTGTTTGTCTATGTTTTTATCTATGCAAAATCTTAATAAAAAGTTTAAACAAACAAAAGAAATTACTCAGTTCACCTCTAGAGCTCCTGCTGATGGCGGAAGTTAAACAGGGAGGGCCAGCCCACTGGTCACTGTGGCACCTAGCATTGGTGATTGCAAGAAAAACCACTGTGCAATATTGGAACAAGGTAGACCCCCGCTCAGTCACAATCAGATTAGCAACTTCCTAGACAGTATGAATCTAGAAAAGACACAGCTCTGTGCTAAAGGAGAAAAGGACAATTTTGAGGCAATGTGGAGTTTGGGGTGAGGACTGGGCCTGATAGCAGTGGATGCAGACTACCTCAGAGAAGGTGAAGGACCTGCTGTCAACAGGTACCATTTAAACTACTGTGACACAATAACCACATGCCTAAAAAAAAAAAAGACCTCAGTATGTACACCCTGGAACAGAGAAGGAATGGGGGATATGATAGAGACCTTTAAATACCTTTGGGATACATATGGTACAGGTGGGAAGTATTTTTCAGAAGGAGAGGTGCTCAAGAACAAGGGAGCATGCTATGAAGCTGAAAGTGGTAGATTCAGGAGAGAGATGTGAGAAAGTACTCCTTCACAGATGAGAGTTGTGGATTCCTGGAGCAGCTTTCCAGCGGAGGTGGGGTGTGTGTGAAAACTATGGTGGGGTCCCGAGGTGTGGTTCAAGAATGCATGGGACAGGCATAAGGGTATCTTATAGAGGGGAAGTGAGAGAGCTGTAGATTGGCATGGTCCACGATAACAGCACATAGAGAGGGAGAAACAGGCAGACTGGATGGACCAAGCGGTCCTTATCTGCCGTCAAATTCTACGTTTCTAAATTTCTCTGGCAAAAATCAAGGACAACTGAGAAGTATGACTGCTGCAGACCCAGTTCAATTTGTGCCTTACTGTTCATTTTTTTAAATCTCACTCCCAAAAGCACGGTAGTTAAAACATATATTTCTCACTTGGTGGGCTCCTCTCAATTTACTCTGACATCGACAGCTATTCTATAGGAAACATTATAACGATTAATATAAAGGTATTGCTACCAACTTTTTGTTTGCATCACCTTATGTCATAACATATTATACAATGGCAAGAAAGAATCCTGGCTTCTGATTGGTCAGTTGGCTGTCACAGCAGTGATGTTATCCTGGCATAACATCCCTGCTGATTGTTTGTACATATGGAGCATGCTCCTGATGCGCTTTTTTTTTTTTCTCTTGAGAAACAAAAATATTTTTACACACTAACAAAAACATTCTTTAAAATTCTTTTTTTAACTATGAAACAATAAGCCATTGTATAATAGGAATAATGCCCTCCAGGTGGGTGTTATGCTGGGATAACATCCGCTTCGGGTGTTAGAGCGCCCTCGGCGTTGGCCTCGGGCCCAACCACCTGGTGGGATGTTATCCCAACATACACCCACCCTGTCGGGCATTATTCCTTTATTCAACCACGATTTCAATCCTAACATGCACAGCATCACGCTCGACACAGACAATACTCATCGCTTTTTATACCGCCAAGCAGCCACTGTCATGCCAGTTCGGTTCGGACGCCGGGCGGCTCCTGATGCGGAAAGCGCATGCACGGCATCATTTGTGACCAGCATACAATTCTTGCTTTGATCCGAACCAAATCCACAGCTACCAGTGCGAGATTGGTACCAGCTGCGGTATTCGTTTCGTTCCCAATTAATACATTTCGGGGGTGGCGGGGTGAGCAAATATTTATCTGGACTGGTCTGGGAGCAGCTGCAGTATATGAGGGACAGTGCATCTGTCTGCTACTTTCCTTTTGTTTTAACCTTAAACTCTTTATTGAAATATTTCAGTACACACAATATCAGCAGCACGTACAGACAAGTATCCAACATTTCAGTACATACAGGGACTTTTTAAAAGTTCATAGCACTATAACACATACATAATGATGCATTGTACAGATCAGTTAAGAGCAGTCAGGTCATATCTGCTTCCACTTGTGAGCCTGAACAAATCTAAATCACATGGAGTATCACTGCGGTACAGCACTTATCGCTTTACTACTATGTGTTTCACCTGCTGGTTGTTCTCATTAGGGAGCCCTGGTCAGGCTGTTAGCCTCCCCAGGATAAAGCAGGAAACATTAACAATTGGGAACAGATGGGGATACCCCTCCCTGGACTGTACCTGGGACAAATCAGTGTGAAGCTAGTATTGTAACAATATTTGTAGTGGCTATCCTTTTCAAGGGCTCAAAAATTGATTGTGGGCTGGTAGCCAGTTGGCCTGTAACTTTCAAAATTTAATAGCCAAACCCAATTTGTCTCACCCTGATTTGGTGGACTCTGAAACATTAAGAAACGTGCCCATACTCTGTCATGAGAGTAAGATTTACCCAGGGAGAAATGAGACAGGTGTTCCGTTGTAGCCAGGTGGCCCACTGCCAGCAGCCATTTGTAAGGGAATGGCACCTCCTTCTATCCCCATCTCTGAAATCTTTTGGCTGTGATACTGGCAACCATGGCTCATTTTAGAAGGGGGTGGCTCTTGGGGATGAAGTGTGAGGAATACCAGTACTATCAGGTGAGAGTCAAAAAACAGTTCAGGTAGGCAGACCTTGTTAAAAAACTTAAGCATCCCATTCCCAAAAGTTGGAGATTGCTGGCCACGCCCATAGAATGTGGCGAGAGGGACCCCAGGTGAGCATCACATCTCCAGCAGGTGTCTGAGGTAAGAAAACCCCTGGGTTTCAGGGCCTGTAGTATCCTGCACCACCTGTGGAGAATTTTCAGCTGTATAAGCTGGGCTTTGGTGTCCCTACAGGCAGCGTGGGTGTGGTGCTAAGCAGTCTTCCATTGGTGGTTTGTAAAGGTCACCCCTAACTCCTCATGCCACTGCAGCTAAATCTTTATTATGGGGTGGGGATCTCTGAGAGATTTGTAGATAACTCCTGCTGCACCTCTGAGAAACCCTAAACACCTCTTCAATGGGTGTTGCTTGTCTTGCTTAGCTGTGGACCTCCAATGAGGAGACAGAAAGACAGAAGCACTCTCAGTTGTAAGATGTCCCTCTTTGTGATCAAGTACCGGGCCACCAGATCTCCAAAGCAGGTACTGATGTTTGGTCTGGAGGGCAAATGTCACAGTCATAATGAATGTTTGCTTTCTGCCCCCGGATGCAGCACTTCTAGATCCCTGAGGAGGCTCTTTGAGCGAAACGGTTGGATCATTGTGCCTAGTGATGGTGGTGATGTGAGTTCAGCTTCCTTTTTACCACTATATGCTCTTGTGTTTCAGTCTGCATTTTGAATAAAAAGTGGAACTGAAGATACAGTTTTTCAAAGACGAGTGGTGCCTTTCATTTTGGGTCTTCTCCTTTGGGATGCAGGACCCCAGTGGGGTGTATTGAAAGGGAAGATCGAGTAACTGTTGGTACTTGGACACCTGGGTGACCAAAGTAATAGACCAGGGAGGGGCTGTGGATATGGCCTACCTAGACTTTAGCAAGGCATTTGACACAGTCACACACAAAAGATTAATAATCAAGTTAGCCAGCCTAGGAGTTGGTCCCAGGGTGGTACCCTGGGTATCAAACTGACTGCACAACAGGACACAGAAGGTAATAGTGAGTGGAACACATTCCGAAGAAAGGGGGGGGGTCACTAGTGGAGTACCTCAGGGCTTAGTACTGGGTCCAGTCCTCTTTAACATTTTTATAGGTGACATTGCAGAGGGTCTGGAGGGAAAGGTATGCCTCTTTGCAGATGATACAAAGATCTGTAATAGAGTTGATACACGGGGGGGGGTAGAAAGGATGAGAAGGGACTTGGCAAGGTTGGAGGAATGGTCAGACATATGGCAACTTAGATTCAGTGCAAAGTAATGCACCTGGGAAATAAAAACCCAGGAGAAGAGTACACAATAGCAGGGGAGGTACTAACAACAACAAAAATGGAACGGGACTTGGGGGTAGTCATGTCAGATGATCTAAAGGTTGGTAAGCAATGTGAGATGTCAGTAAGGAGAGCCAGGGGGATACTGGGATGCATAGGAAGGGGCATCACAAGTAGAAAAAGGGAAGTGGTTATCCCTCTGTACAGACAGTTGGTGAGCCCCATCTGGAGTACTGTGTGCAGTTTTGGAGACCTCATCTATGCAAGGACATAGACAGGATGGAAGCAGTCCAGAGGAGGGCAACTAAAATGGTGCAGGGTCTGCATCAGAAATCATATGAAGAGAGACTGAGAGAGCTTAATATGTATACCCTTGATGAAAGGAGGGACAGGGAGGACATGATAGAAATGTTCAAGTAGCTCAAGGGAATCAACAAAGTCCAGGAGGGTAGCATCTTTCAGAAAAAGAGATGTGTAAGAACAAGGGGACACAATTTAAAGATAGAGGGGGGACGGCTCAGGGATAATATGAGAAAATCTTTTTTCACGGAGAAAGTGGTGGATGCGTGGAACTGCCTTTCTGGGGAGGTTGTTGGGGCTAAAACAGTGGGGGAATTCAAACATGCATGGGACAGACACAAGGCAATTGTAGTGGGGGGTGGCAGGAAGTAGGCTGTTGGTTAACTAGAATCTGCAGCTTATCCAGTAGGTAGGGAAATGGGCAGACTGGGTGGGCCAAGTGGTCCTTATCTGTCGTCAAAGTCTATGTTTCTATGTTTATCCAATATGAGTAAGATATTGAGATACTGGGATGTGTCCTCACTAGCTTGGTTTTATCATATAGGGCCACCCGGAGGAGGGAGCATTGTGCATCTGCCCTTCCATGGCCACCCACAGAGGAGCAGGTGGAGGTGAAGTAGAGAAGAGTATTTAACTGTTTGTGCTAGGACAAAGGCAGCATGACAATATGCAAAACTGGTGAGTTCTCACCCCCTCTAGACCAATGCTATTGATGTTTGGCCATGTTGAATCTACGTGGGTGGCCTTCCCATAGGAAGGATCCCACCATGGTATCAAGCATGGAGAACCAAATGTTCAAAAGCTTGATGGGGAGATGGAAGAGGATAATGGAGCACCTTGGGGGTAAGCACCACTTAATGGCCGCAATCTTCCCTGTTAAGGTCATGTGGAGGAGTTTCCAGCTGCTCAGATCCTGTGTCAGAGAGTCAATTATTGGGTGAAGTTTACTTTGCTCAACTTTTGAATTTTAGGGAAGAGCTTTATTCCCAAGTGTTTGATTCTTGACATACACTAATGCCAGGGAGCACCCACAGGAGACTGGTGGCTACAGAGCAGGTTAAGTGGGAAAACATTTGATTTTGTGTAGCTAATATGAAGGCCAGATATATCACAGAACTCAGTGAGCAGTTTCTGTAGGGGGGAGATGGCAGTCATGACATCAGCCAGGACAATGTCATCCGCATACAACAAGGCTCTATGTTCCCCCAATCTTGAGTTCTATTAGTTGTGAGTGTACCTGCAGAGCCACGACCAACAACTCTATGGCCAGTAGGCCTAGAAAGGGCAAGAGAAGGCGGCCAAGCCAAGTGCTTCTGTGGAGGGGAAAAGAGTGAGACAGGGTACTGTTGGTCAGTACTTGGGTGTGCAGCTGTCGGTATGGGGTGCCCACTGCATGTAGAAAATGGGGGGCCAAAGCACACATTCCACATGTCCTTAAAGAGGCAGACCCACTCCATGGAGTTGAATGTCTTCTCGAAATTGTTTGTTAGGGCAGCTGCTGGCGTATAGAGGGAGGCAGCCAGGTACTGCAGGTCCAGGACTGATCTAAGGTTATTCGAGTCCATTCTCCCCTTTATGAATCCTGCTTGGGAGGGATTTACTAAGTATTGAAGGATGGGGTCAAGCCTGCTCACAAGTATTTTCACTAGGACTTTAGTGTCCCCAATGAGGAACAAGATGAGGCAGTAGCTACCTGGTAGAACAAGGTCCTTCCTTCCTTTTTTTGGCAGCACTGTAATAAAAACTTCTGACATCAATTGAAGAAAGTGGCCCCATGTAAGGATAACTTAGAATGCCTTTAGCAGCAGTGGGGCAGTTTCTTCTATCATCTCCTAGTTGAGGTCTATGGGGAGTCTATCACCCCCTGGTGATTTGTTTTTGTTCATCGCCTTTGTTCAGCTGCTCTGACCTCATATAAAGTGAGAGGATTCAAGTCTCTCTCTGAGTTCTAGGGTGACCCTGGGTAGTGACTCACATCCCAGATTCAGATGGGGTCAGTTGGCAATGGGGAGGAGTAAAGTTTGAGATGGTAATCCCTCATTACCTGGTTAAGATCTTTGGCGTGCAGGACACCAATAGTTACGGAGCCCAGGGATGTATCTTTCCACCTGCATTTTCCAGAGCCTACAAGAGAGTGTATTGATGGCACTCTCTTCCCATTCCCAAAACCTATGATGAGACTGGATTAGAGCTAACTCAATGTTAGGGGAGCACAGTTGATTTAGTCTGTCTCTTAGCTGGAGAACTGTATGTAGATTTGAGGTTGGGTCAGATTTGACAGCATCTTCAGGTAGGATTGTACCCCAACTACTTTCCAAAGTTTAGTGCCCCCCAGCAGGCTGAACCCCCTTCCCACACCCCTCCGCACCACCCATGCTGGTGACTTGCACAGCCCTCCACTCACCACCATGGTCAGTCACCGACTGAACAGTCCAGAAATGGTACTATTCAGAACATGTACTCAACCAATGACAATGTATTCTGAACAGTGAGGTTCCCAGTCTGTTCAGTTGGCGGTTGGCCATGGTGGTGAGCAGACGGCTGTGCCAGCGGCCAGTACGGGTATTGTGAGGGGGATGCGGGAAGGGGGGTCCTGCCTACCGGGGTGGGGGATGGGGGGCCACTACACTATGGAAAGTATTCAGGGTGGTCAGTATCTATGTGACCAAATACAAAAGAGAGATACACAGAAAGCTGCTTGAATTGCAACAAAAACTTAAGGACTTTGAGAAGAGAGCAGCAGGTGGAGAACAGGGAGAGATTTTCTTCTATTACTATTTACTCCTCCTCTTGGAGCTGGCAGGTGTCTCCAGCTCTCTCCCTCAGAGGGGACTCATCTTTTTGGCGGGCTTTCCCTGCACCCACCCCACCAGCCATCCCTCACAGGTTACCCCCTTCCCCTGTGACACCTCTGAGGCTGGAAGCTCAGAAGGCCGTGTGTTCTATCCCCACACCAGGCACTTGGATTAAATCTCAATACTGACACTGTGGCATTGCACTCTTGAGGTGCCGTCTTTCGGATGAGAAGTTAAACCGAGGTCCCATCTGCCTGTTCTGGTGGTAGTTCAAGTGGCTTTTTAAGATCACATGGCACTTCTCGAAAAGAGCAGGGGAATTCCCCGGTACCTCGGCCAAATTTTCCCCATTCACTAAAAATACCACCAACAGCTTGATCTGGTTCAAGGTCAGTTGGTATTCATCTGAATCCCCCTTCCCTGGGACAAGGCTGAAAATAGGCAGAACTGTCTAGTCCTCCTTTCCCGGTCAACAAAAACTAAATAAAATAAATAAATAAAAACTCTTAAGAGATGGACTGTTGGAATCAGAGAGTTATAAATTACTAGCCAGGATGACAGAGACTGACTGGGCTAATCTGAAGAGAGAAATAACTTATACTTCCGATCCTTAATGAACTTCAATGTTTTACAATGTGAAAAAGGATAGAGCAATATATTGAAAACTGTATAACTATAGAGCTAAAAGTGCTTTCAAAGACATTTAAGTGTTTATTCCTAGCACGTTACAAAAAAGATCAGCCTCTGTTTATGGGACATCTGATTCAGTGATCTTTTTTTGCAATTTATGTGGACCCATCTGTATATAGTTTTAGTTTTAGTTTATTGTTCTAGGAATTATTACCTTTGAGCCAATGGCTCTTTTACAAAGGTTCCACGTCATCAATGTACAAACAAACAAGACATGTTACATAGAATGGTCAGCAAATTATAAAGGTTTCAATAAGCCAGTATAATACAGTACATCACAGGAAAAAAAAAAAAACATTGGTTGTAATAGTTGTAATGAATTACATCTTTTATGTTGTTTGTCTTGTTGTCAGTATATAAGTGGTAAAACTTTTTTTATACTTCTTTATTGATTACATTTATATAAACATTCTGTTTAGTTCACAGAGCATAAAACAAGTAATCCAATTAACTGATCAACATGAGTACGATCAACTTATGCAAAAAATAGACCATTCCTTTGCTGCTTCCTACATCAGCCTTCTTCACTGGTCATTTCACACTAGGCTAAACAGTTAATTCCAGTCCTTTTGCAAAGCGAGTGTAGGAAGTCACACACCATAGTATATCGGTGATCACAACTTACTTTCATTAATAAAAAGTAAACCAAAATAAAACAATAGAGAAAAAAACTAAACCAAACTTTAAGGTCATTGCCTTTTTGAAAGACATTCATTTTTAAACAGTCATAACTGATGAGTACAGTAATCATGTGTATGTTAACTTATGGTTATCCCTTTTGAAATTCCCTGAATAGAAAGGCTTTCACCAGTCCCTCCTCCCATCACAGGCACACAGCATCACCTGTCCGGAGCAACTAAGGTTTCACCATCCTGAAAGGTAATGCCATCACCTACACTGATTATTTTAATTATCTTGACCCTCCAGATCTCCCATCTCATCCGACGATTCTGGAAAGCCGAGGTTCTCTGCTGGAGATTAAAGGTAATTTCCTCGAGTTGTTGTATCTGAGAGACTACCTCAAGCCACTCTAGGTTTGTCAGTGGGTTGGCCTGCAGCCACTTTCTAGTTATAGTTTTCAGTGCAGCCACCATCAATACCTGCTTCCCGTCCCCTTACCACCCCAGGAATCTCTCCCAGTATGAGAACCTCAGGACCCAGCTGACACTGTACCTGAAATATTTGTTTTAAAGAATTGTTAATATCCAACCAGAACTGCTGAAGATTTGGGCAAGCCCAGAAGATATGGGTGTGGGTGGCTTTGGGTTCTCCATGTTTCCTCCAACATTATGAGGATGTACCCAGCTGCTGTCTGTAAACCAGAGGTGCCCTAAAGTATCTGGTCCTCAATTTCTGTAGCAACTTCAGCCACAAAGGTGAAGAGGTAGCCTTCCAAGTATTCTTCCAACCCTTTTCCCACGGTCTCTCTGAAATAATTACATTCATTTCTTGTTCCCACTCTCATCTAATATACTCAGTGATAGAATTAAACTGCTGTATGCATCTCTTGTAGAGGAGGGTTTCAGCACCTGAGGCATGCTCGGATTTCCAAAGTTGTTAAAAAATATCCCCGCTGGTCCCCAGAACCCCAGTGAGCTGGTCCCATCTGCTCTTTTGTTTAATGTAACTGCAGATTTGGCAGTATCTCATTTTGTCAGAAGGTGAAATATTAAAACACCTCTGAGCCACCTCAAGGGGAGCAGTCCTCCCTCTTGTAGTAGCTGCCAGGGTGCCTGGAAACCTACTTTGGCCTTTGTGTGGAACCAGGAATCCAGAGTCGCTAGATCAAATTCAGGGTCCGTTACCCACCATTGGTACCTCTAGTCTCTGTCCCCATATGCTCTACCAATAGCCCCCCCTTTTCCATCACTCCAGTGTGGTCTGAGTGGCTGTAGACCTGCTTTGCCCAGTTTTTCGATTGTTCCCAGGGTTGAAAATTAAGGGCTGATGGGGGGGGGGGACCCATGAATTCCCATCTCAATCTCTTTCCATGTAGCCTTATAAGTTGGGTGACCCCACAGCAGCTCAATCCTCATCTGAGTAGCAACCTAGTATCCTTCTAAAAGGGGTACTGCCATACCCCGTTGTGCCTTAGGACAGCCTGAATAGTTGCTCTAGCTCGCTGTGCTTGTGACCTCCCGGTCAAAAGCTGAAAAAATCTTGACCCACCCTCACAGCACTTCTGTTTTAAAAACAGAAGTGTTTGTTCTACTGCATAGTCCAACATGGTAGAGAGTTTGGCTTTCAGTTGTTTTAGGGACCTTGTTCTCTCCTTAGCCACTTTAATTTTCTATAATGCCTCTTGTTGGATTTGGGCCAGTAGATCTGATTTCTTTGTCTCCCCTCTCTCTCTTCCTCCTAACAGACCACTCTATGCATCTCCCTCTAATGACTGCCTTATTGGTATCCCACAGGATGACTGGGGATGTCCCAGGAATGTCATTATCCTTCAGAGTGAATTCAACCGTTTGTCACATTGAGTCTAGCACTTCTTTATCTTGAAGATAGGAAAGGTTTAAGTTTCAAAAGGTATTCTACTTGTCCTCCCTCAGCTTCACGGACAGGAACACCAGGGCATGGTCAGATAAAACAAAGTCTCCAATCGAGTCTTCCCATACCTGACCTACTAGCTCCTTGGGGAACAGAAAGTAGTCCAATCTCGTATACGTTTGGTGCACCACTGAATAAAATGTGTAATCCTGCATATTTATTTAGTTTAGCTTTCTAGCTATGGATGATTTGTTTTAATGTCTGTTTTAGAATTTTATTTTTATGTATATGGTTTTTATGTACAGCACCTTGGTTTTGAAAGGCGCTATAAAAATAAAGATGATTTGATTTTATCTTCTAGGTGGCACTAGATGTCTGCATAACCTAGTTCCCCCAACATTCTCTTCACCCTCTTAGCTGTGCAGTGTTCCTTGCGAGGTGTCTGTGCTGAGGAATCCAAGGTGGGGTTTAGGGTCTAATTTAGGTCGCCCCTCCATATCACATCACCCTGTGCACAATCCTGTAGAGTTGTTAGGAATTTTAAATAGAGAGCTGAGTCTGACCCTGGGGGGAAATACACCAACACCAGAGTCAAGGGCCTACCCTATAAAGTCCCTTTCATCAGGACATACCTTCCCTCCCAGTCGGCCAGAACAGCTGATTTTTCAAACAGGACTTGTCTGGGAACCAGGATTGCAACCCCTCTTCGATGACCCTTTTTATAAGAGGCTGTAGCTGTACGTCCAAAGCCCGTAGAACCTAACTTAACATGTTCCTGTGGGGATAAGTGGGTCTCCTGAAGAAAGATAAAATCCACTGCTGCCTTTTTTTTTTTTATTCTATTTTTTTTGTCCTGTTCCCAGCCGCCGGGACCATCTACCCGGTCACGGACTCTGGCTGCAGCTACTCATTTTTAGCCGCCCTCCCTGAACCCCCTGGCTTGACCTGTTGAGAACTGGAGGGAGGTAGGAATGTACATGGCCACACAACCTCCCCTGCTGGCTCTGTCTTGCCTTAAGAGGGAGTAGCCACGAATGGATACTGAGTGGCAGTGCAGGTCAGAAACTGACCAAGAATAGAGGGAGGGTACTACAGTGTACTGACTGAGCTGTCAACAAGTGCATACTATAACAGCTAATTATACAACTCAGTCAGTGGCAGACCATGATGGATAGCAAAGGACTGGGCTGGTCACCGCTCAGGATGAGCGGGGGCAGGGTGTTTTGGCACTACATGATGGGATGGGAGATCTACTTCACACCAGGGAACAGTGTTACATAATTGTACAGAGGATTGGGATGGGGCTGGGATACATCTGACACCAGGGTAACAGTGTCTGTGTGTAACCCCTATGTGGCGCTCTCCGAAGGGCTACTAGCCCTGCCTGCTTGGCTAGTTACAGGTTAAGGGGCCTGGGTACTGAAAGGGGTGCCAACACCTGGAGGACAGGGTTGTTAGTAACAAGGCTAAGCTGGGTACAGCCCTCCGGGACACTGTAACCCCCCTCTTTCCCCTCTAGTGGCCTAGACAATATGCAACAAACACTTTCACAGTAGCCCCTATTCAGCAAACAATTCCCCACACTGTTTGCACTTACCACCTGGGCTGGTTCCACCAGTTTGACCCTGGGGACCCCCTGTAAAACAAGATAAGACACTGCAAATAACAACAGCACAGTGCTTTTGGTACAAACTGGAACCACAGCCAGATTAAATGCAAAAAAGGGTTAGATCTGATTTATTCAGGAGAATTGAACAAGGGATGGGCGTAATCAGGTTGATTGATTCGAAAACTGATCTAGTCAGGCAATTATGCATGCACTTTTAGTCCCTACACAGTCACATGCTCTGAGTACCCAGTTGGAAGTAAGATGGGCTAGTGTGGAACATTGCCCGGGGTAGGCCGGCAGCGCAGCTGGTTGGGGCCCTGTGATGAAAAGAAAAGGCATGCACAACCACACACAATTTGTAATCCAGAGCCTGAAGGCTCAGTTCATGAAAGGAAAAACAACAATGCAATCAGATGACAACACTTGAGATTTAGCTGTTGTTGCAGGGAGCTACCCTGATTGTTACTCACACTACCCAATGTAAGACACAGGAGGGATGAAATGGAGACTGCAGATTGACAACTGGTATGCCAGGAGAAGCAGGGCCCACACGAATCACCGAGGTGTCGTTCCTGTTCGAGATGTTGAGCAGGGGGCTGATCCCTGTGCAAGTCTCTCATCGATGGTGTTCTCTGCACCTGAAGTAGCTAGCTGGGCCAGTGTGGCATGGCCCAGGCTGGGTAAAACAGTTCGGAAATCAGTCCGGGAAGGCTGGATGCAGCTTCCAGCAAGCATGGCACAATTAAACAGTGGGGAACCAAATTGTGACCCAGTAACAGCACACAGCACATTTATACTAAAGCAATCACCATACCACAAAGCGGTTAGCAGCAATATCAGTGTCTCTGAGCAAAACTGGTAGTTCTATGGTGAGTGGATGTCCTGACAGGCCAATCGCATACAGCAAAGCTTTGGTCTTCCTCAGGTTTAAACCTGGTCTCACTTCAGTGGCTTTCCCCTCGCTCAATTTGGATATAGTCTGGATTATTAAGCCTTTCAAAGAATTCCCTTGACGGACTGTAGGCAGACACGCCAGACTTGGCCTTTCCACTAATCTCCCTGTGACAGAAATGGGAAGGAACGAGTTAATGGTTTGGATTCTGTAGGTGCCTTATTTTTTTAGCATTTTTAAAAAAATACACTCAGGCTAAAATCCTCTGTCCAGCAGCATCCAGCTTGTGGAATTAGTAGCTGCTAGATAAGAGCTGGGTCATAAATCTCAAGTGGACATCTCCATACACACACAGACCTGCAGACACATGCACAGGGCAGTTTGAATGGATTGGATCATTCAAATATAAACTTAAGGTGAAAAGGGAATATAATTGGTCACTGATAGGTGTTCACTCTGATTGGGACAATTAAATACATACATGTTAGTTGGTTGGTGTGTACCGCTTATCTTCATATGTGGTATCTACAGGTTCGGGGAAGGATGAGGTTACCTGGCACAAGAGACCTAGGTTTGGCTACTCTGCACAGGGGCACCCAAGTAAATCCAACTACAGGAAGCAATAACTGTAATGTCCAGAACCAGAATTGGGATTTTTCAGTGTGGCTTTATTTATTAACTCACTGAACATAAACAAAGCACTGCATGGTCCCCCAAAGGGCTACGTTACTGTAATGCAGATTAGAGGTTAAACACAGCGGTCCATTTGAGGAATGAACACATTACTACAGATGTCTGGCTTTGGACCCACCAGGCACTCAGCCCGGACTTTGCATGCGCATTGGATACATAGCCCGACTGGCCGGCTCCCTGCGACCTCACTCGACTGATGGTCCACTGGCAATGAACCCAAACTTTATTTGGAAAGACATCCCATCAAACAAGGAGGCTCCCAAACTGTGGCTCCCACACCACTTGAAGTCTGCGACTCTAGAGATTTGTTTTCGTACTTCCAATCGAAACTCCCATCCAACAAGGAGTGATTTTCCCATCCTGTGGCTCCCCACACCACTTAGAGTCTGTGACTCCTAGAGATTTTCAAGTCGCGACCCACGTCTGGGTACCCACCCCATCACTGGCCAAGTGCATGAAGCAAGTAGCAAAAAACACAGAAGAAATCCATAGAGGTGGACCTGGTTACTAAAGATGGGGGATTTTCCCACCTCCAGCTCCCACAGCCCATACCCGGCCATTTCTCTGGACACACAGAACTTTAGACTTTAAAATGTAGATTGAACGGTGGATGACCTGAAGCACCTCCTCTACAGCGAACTTTAAATCCATTTAAACTTTAAACAGTTGACTGCTCTATTTGTTTGTCCTAGTTGACATAGTCCTCCCAAATAGCAGTCCCCAATACTTGAAATCCAACTGAAGAAAAGAAGTTGTTTGCCCCTTCCAATGGAGCCAAACACTCACCCATTCATTACAGGTGCCTCACACTCGAAGTACTGTAACCTTTGCTGTTATACATGAACAGACTGAACTTAAAACAGGCAGCTTTCTTCCCAGGGTGGGAGAAGGGGATTGCCCCTGGAACCCCCAGAGAACTTTCTCCCCCCCACCCACAGGAAGGGGGGCACTGAGACTGGGGCAGCGGTCTCCACCACTTTAAAAAGGTAAAATACAGGAACACTTCCTTTTTTCTGAGTGAGAAATCACACTGCACACTAATGCTTCCTTCTTGTTTAAGGACAAACGGAAGACTGACTTTGAAATTTCCCAAAGTTCTAAACTTCACTCCCTGAGCCGGAGATTCCAAATGTGGCTCATGCAGCCGCGACAGTTCTATAATGATGTCATCTCTCAAGTCTCAGCTGTGACTGAGGACAGAGTGAGACAGTGTGAAACCCATTTAACTGGAGTTTCACAAGCTGCCTTCCCTGCCTACCACTAGGTCTTACTGGGATTCTAGTAACCCCGGGTAACAAAGGGGTTACACTCACCCTTGACCAGGAAAATGACTGTCCCCAGTCATTATGCACCCGGCCTTAGGCCATCCCACCCTATGTGCTACCTGCGGAGGGGGGTGATCAGGCCCCCTCCTACCATGTGCGAGCACAGGTAGGCAACATTAAGGGCCTAGAGGCCTATAGCTGACATATCAGCCTCTACTCTGTCCACTTACTATGGACACCTAGTGGCTCTGGTAGAACCATCCAGAGCATAGCCCTGATAGATCAGCACTGCGGCCCCTACTGCAGGTCAGGGCCACAGCCTGTCCATCCCCCCAACCCTCTAGGGAAAACCTATCTGTCTCTAACATAACATAACATCCCAAACAAAAACAAAACCAGGGACCTCCCCGACCTTGGGCAGCCTGCAACTACAACCTTTAGCAATAATAACACAGCACATTTAAATTCTACACCATAAGCACTGACGAGGGACTCCGATGAGCCCCTCCTCCTCTTCTTGTCTTCTCTTCTGTCTTCCAGGAACACCTGTAAGAAAAGACAAAAACAAAAAAAAAAACACATCCTAATCTGCATGTACAGTCTATCTAAACAACAACGACAACAACAACAACAACCCTTACCATACAGAAAAAGCACTGAACGATCCCAAAAAGGAAAAAGATTTTTAATTTTTTATTTTTAGAAAAAGGGTAGAAAACAGTATTTACATTAAAGTACAATGACATTGGTAACAATACACCTTTGGGGGGGGATGGAATGCCCTAAATGTCTCACTAGTGAATACAAGGCCCGAAGGCCAGTCCATTAAAGAGTCTCTCCTGGGCCGGAGCCCCGTGAAGCATAGTTCTTTAAGGCAATAATCCCGAAGGGGAGAGTCTTTACGGACAGTTCACACACTGTTTGAAGTCTGTAGTGTAGGGTGTGTATTGCAATGTCATAAAGATAGAATAAAAAGGGTTTTGCAGACTTACCAGCTTCTTGAAGTATTCGGAATTCACAAACCTGGTCCCTTCCGAAGACTCTCCCTGGCAGCATTTCTTCTGATACAGCTGGGCGGACATCTTCCAGGAACCCACAGGAGTGCACATCTGGAAACAGCTGGGCTGATGTCATAACTGGAGAAGGAACCTTAGAACAGGAACAAAAAGAGAAACAGCTGGTCCGTGTCATCCGATTACCAGGCGATGAACAGGAAAACAGCTGGGCTGGTGTCCTCTCTGGATCTGAAGTCATCTGGTGGTACCAGTAGATGGTTGCTGAATAGGGCAGTACACTGTGGACTGAAGAATATAGGGCACCTGATTTCTTGTTTATTCATATAGGCAGTTCAATAAGGGCACTTCACAGTCTAGATGTGGCAGTATTGACTACCACTGCTCAGCTCTCCATTTTGTAGGCACGGGCTTAATTACTGGGAGGTCCTTGCACTGAGGCCAATAGTAGAGGGGGTCAGGGGCTTGAATTATTACTCCGTCTGGACGCACATAATTCACACAGTGGGAGACTTACGTCCCTCTCCGTCCACTATTCTCACTCTGTCCATAAACAGTGTCCTGCCTCTCTTCCACTGTGTATACTTTTCGTGGAACAGTCTATTCTTTACATGCTGGTTAGCCCCAGGATGCACATGTTTCATTGCTTCATCCCAGATCCAGGATTTCCTGCAGTTCTCAATCTCCTCCCAGACTCTCCGAGGAAAAGTAGGAAAGGTCATACCAAAGATTTCATTAGTTTCTGAACCAGTCTCTCCTCTTTATTTGCTTTGGTCAATCTGGGACAGCTGGCCTGGCTAGGGGTGGCCAGTCCTGGGTTCCTGCCAACTTCGCATCCTCAATGAAATTAAAACAGATCCATGACTTCTTCTTCTTCTGGTGAAGCCAGGGCAGTGGCATCACCACCTTCTTGAACACATTCCTCCGAGGCAAGATCTTGAGGCTGTGTACCCATTCCTTTCTCACAAGGCCACATAGGTTCCCCTCATCTTCCTCTTCACTGAGGATCTGAGCCCAGGAGTGAGCAGTAGTTCTCACCCTGAGACTATCCATTCATCACTGGGGAGGGGTCGACACCTCCCATTCAAAGGCCTCCGCATCTCATCTTCACCTTGAGACTTGGGATAGGCCCCCACCAGGGGACTACTGATGCTTTATCTGAACTTGCCTTCTGAGATCCAGCATCCAATGCTTCAATTTCAGATTCAGTCTCTAATTCTGCACTCTCTAACTTTGTGCCACACTCCCCCGAGGGACCTTCCTCCACAGGCTCCGCCTGATGCTGTGTGCTGCCAACTGCAGATTCTTGAAGTTGTGTCCATGTGAGAGCCAAACGAATTTGAGGCGCTTTATACAAGCCATATTTTTGTAGACATCCAGCACAGTGAGGAATCATGAAGACATCCCTTCCAACACTCAAGCACATCTGGCATACACGCACTGGATAATTAGGAATTGCCACATCAGGAGGGAGTTGCCCTCTATAGCACCAATTTTCAATATCTCTCAATCTATTTACTGCTGCTGTTACTGCAACCGGGCATGATCCGGTAAATGAGCTGGTCCTGAGGCCATAACTGCAGAAAAACAAAACAAAAGTTCACTGTAACTGAAAGTCCCACTTTAAATGAACACACTCTGTAGCTTTAAAATGGCTCCTCTGCTGCTGTGTTTTGCTTTACTACCCCACCCTGTAATGGCGGCAGCACTCCTGTACATCAACATTCAGACTCTGGGTCAAGCCACTGCGCACTCGATTTACATCAGCTACTAATAACTTTATTTCAAACTGCACAACTTGCTCTGTTCTGGCTGTTCACAATTTACAGGATTTTCTGGACTTTTCACTTGCTGGCAACATTCATTTAATTACAGTCCTTTTAAAACTTCAGGTTTCAGCACAGGATTGCCTGCTTCTACTAGTGTTGCACTTATTTTATAACCCACAGTCTCTCTCTGGCTGCAAACTTTAAACTGAGGCTACTTTCATTACTGTACACACATTTAATGGCTTTACAGACTTGCACTTGCCAGCAGGACATCACACAATCGCTACTTGCAAAGCGACTATACAGTTGCACACACATTTTATATGGCATTATCTGAAAATCATTGATTTGAGCAGTTTTAATTCGTTTACTCACTATTATTGAAGCAGATTGCTGCGATGGGGTAAAACGGCCTGCAGCCAGATTTTGAAGGCCTCAGATTGCAAACTGGCGGGCAGTCTCCGCGATCGTAGTATTAACCACACAGTTCACTGATCCCACGATCGATAAGCGGGTTGAGCCTGATTGTTAACTGGAAAGTCACTTTTTTACTGTTTACAGCGCTTTGAACACTTATGGGCAGCTCCTCCACTGCCAGTACATGCACTACTCTCTCTCCCTCTCGAATGCTGAAGCAGACTCTGAAGAGCTGGCTGAGGGCAGACTAATGGCAAACTGACCAACCACACAACGCCATGCAAATGAGCCTCTTCTTCCTCACGAGGGCTCTTCTCTCACGGCGATCGTCGAGCAGGCAAATTTAAACTGAAAGATGCACTTTTTTTTTTTTCCAACTGACTCATGGCGGAGCCCATTTCAACCATGTAACATTGCCATTAACTCTGCAGTCTCTAGCATTGCATAGAAAGCATTTCCAACATCCAGGGCATAATTTCTCTGTTGCTACCCCTAGTTTTCCACACTTTCCTTCACAGAACTTTATTTTAAAACTGACAAACGCTGTAAATTATGTTGATGCAGGACAAGGACACACACTTTGGCTTTACAGCTCCTTGGTAAACAGTTGGCATTTTTTAAACAGCAGCACAAGATTCACAGCACACAGCACACACTAGGGAAATTGCTTCAACTTTGTTGGGCTACCAACTGCCAGATAGCCAAAACGCTAGCCTACTTGCCCAAGCACCTTCCTTCCCAAACAAATCCAAAGCGGTGCCTCCATTTTTGTACCATATATACACATATGTACCACTTATCTTCACATATGTATCTACGGGTTCGGGGAAGGATGAGGTTACCTGGCACAAGAGACCTAGGTTTGGCTACTCTGCACAGGGGCACCCAAGTAAATCCAACTACAGGAAGCAATAACTATAATGTCCAGAACCAGAATTGGGATTTTTCAGTGTGGCTTTATTTATTAACTCACTGAACATAAACAAAGCACTGCATGGTCCCCAAAGGACTACGTTACTGTAATGCAGATTAGAGGTTAAACACAGCGGTCCATTTGAGGAATGAACACATTACTACAGATGTCTGGCTTTGGACCCACCAGGCACTCAGCCCGGACTTTGCATGTGCATTGGATACATAGCCCAGACTGCCCGGCTCCCCTGCCGGCCACTCAACTGATGGTCCCACTTGGCGAATGAACCCAAACTTTACTGGAAAGACATCCCATCAAACAAGGAGGCTCCCAAACTGTGGCTCCCACCACTTGAAGTCTAGACTCCTAGAGATTTGTTTCTACTTCCAATTGAAACTCCCATCAAACAAGGAGACTCCCATCCAACAAGGGTAATTTTCCCATCCTGTGGCTCCCACCACTTAGAGTCTACGACTCCTAGAGAGATTTTCAAATTGCGACCCACGTCTGGGTACCCACCCCATCACTGGCCAAGTGCATGAGACAAGTAGCAAAAACACAGAAGAAATCCATAGAGGTGGAGCTGGTTACTAAAGAGGGGGGGTCTTCCCACCTCCAGCTCCCACAGCCCATACCCGGCCATTTCTCTGGACACACAGAACTTTAGACTTTAAAATGTAGATTGAACGGTGGATGACCTGAAGCACCCCCTCTACAGCGAACTTTAAATCCATTTAAACTTTAAACAGTTGACTGCTCTATTTGTTTGTCCTAGTTGACATAGTCCTCCCAAATAGCAGTACCCAATACTTGAAATCCAACTGAAGAAAAGAAGTTGTTTGCCCCTTCCAATGGAGCCAAACACTCACCCATTCGTTGCAGGTGCCCCACAGGCTAATTATCAGTAACCTTTGCTGTTATACATGAACAGACTGAACTTAAAACAGGCAGCTTTCTTCCCAGGGTGGGAGAAGGGATTGCCCTGGAACCCCACAGAGAACTTTCTCCCCCAGAGAGGGGGCACTGAGACCGGGGAGCGGTCTCCACCACTTTAAAAAGGTAAAATACAGGAACACTTCCTTTTTTCTGAGTGAGAAATCACACTGCACACTAATGCTTCCTTCTTGCTTAAGGACAAACGGAAGACCGACTTTGAAATTTCCCAAAGTTCTAAACTTCACTCCCTGAACTGGAGATTCCAAATGTGGCTCATGCAGCTGCGACAGTTCTATAATGATGTCACCTCACAAGTCTCAGCTGTGACTGAGGACAGAGTGAGACAGTGTGAAACCCATTTAACTGGAGTTTCACAAGCTGCCTTCACTGCCTACCACTAGGTCTTACTGGGATTCTAGTAACCCCGGGTAACAAAGGGGTTACAGGTGCATTCAAAGGGAGAATAGGAATAACCTATTCTCCACAAAGTATATAACCATCTGAAAGACAGATAATGCTCTCTCTTGTTTTGGGAAGCTGGAAGGGGAAACATAAGTTTGGAGCCTACCTTGTAGCTATGTCCATGGGAGCCGGCAGTTAGAATAGGGTCCAGCGTCTCTTAGAAGGACAGGAAAGGGTAAGTTTAGTGATAGCATATTTCAGTCATAGCCTTCTTTTGCAATCTGTTATTTAAAAACATTTGTTTACTTTTCCTGTATGAGTGTTATTCTATTGTGTTGTAAATATATATCCTGCAAATGCTCATTGCACTTTCTGTTATGTAAAAAGCTATTTATTTGCTCAACAGTTGTGACTGTGATGTAATTTTTCCTAAGGTAATATTTGGTTTCCACTGGCTGAGGTAAACTCTGTGTAGCATCCGCCACCCGAGAGAGACACACTACCAGACTTTAACTGGTGCAATTGCACGTTTGATTATTCAAGTTTGTAAGCTTGAAGGTTGGCGCTGGAGACAGTCCAGCTGGTGGCAGCGAATACCTGAGGACAGACACCTCTCTAAAAGCTGTTTCAGCCTAGAGGGAGAGGTGGGTTGTCACATATTGGTTGGCAGTGGTGGAGTGATGATAGTGGACTGCGTAGCTCACTGAGATACAGAGTTTGCCAGTGGAACAGTTACCTTAGCATTGCAAAACAGGATATATAAGAGGATACATTTGTACAACAGTTTTATTTGTTTCTAGTTAGCACAGTATAGTGTAGCAGTAGAGAATGAGTGCCATGGAGTATGACTCACTTACTGTGCCACAGCTTTTTAAAAGGTGCCAGGAAAAGGGGATTCAGCCTGAAGGTCTAAAACAGAAGAAAAAGGCAGACCTCATAGCTACCTTCTTGGCACATGATCTGAAGCAGACAGTCGCTGGGGGTGAGTCAGAAACTGAGGCAGCAGACCCCCCAAACCAGCTTGAGGCACTGTGACTGCCGCTGTTGCTTCAAGAAAGGGCATTAGAGACGAAAAGACTGGATGCTGGATGCCGAAGCAGAAGCAAGAAGGTTGGATGCAGAAACAAAACGATGGGAAGCAGAGACCAAAAGACAGGAAGCAGAGAAAGAACTTGAAGAAAAGAGACTGGCAGACAGAGAGAAAGAACCTAAAGAAAGAGAAAATGAATGACAGCATGAAAATGAGATGATTACCCTGCACAGCCAGCAAACCGTGAGTAATGGTGTAGTGAGTTTGCCTCATGAAGCCAAATTTAATTCTAAATTGTTCCCTCAGCTTAGAGAGGGAGATGACCTTGACTTATTTTTAAGGTCATTTGAGAGAATATGTGACCAATTACAATTGACTAAGGCTTCCTGGTCAACTTATCTCACACCCTTACTTACGGGGAGAGCTTTGCATGCATTTGCTAAAATGAGTAATGAAGACTATTCTGATTACGATAAAGTGAAAACAGTGTTGTTGAAATGTTTTGAATTAACTCCTGAGGCTTATAGAAGGAAATTTAGGGAGTTAAAGAAAAGCCCAGAAGACAGTTATGCAGAACTGAAGGTTCAACTACGTACTTACCTTGATAGGTGGATGGAGGGGGATAAAGCAACCACTGTGGAACTGATTAAAGATGTATTGGTGAGGGAACAATTCCTTAAAATTGTACCTGAGGACAAGCGTGTATGGCTCATAGACAGGGCATGCGCCTCTTCCACAGAGGTGGCAGGAAGGGCTGACGTGCATCTGTCTAGACGACCATATACACAGCGTATGTCTTATAGTGGGGGGGGCAGCACATGGTTATAAGGGATCCCATGGAGGGCAGCCCAAAGGAAACCAGCCTGCACCTGAGCCCAAAGTAGAGCCCTCTGGTTCTAAGGGGTCTCAAGAAGTAGGACCCAAGAAATGTCATATTTGCAGTCAAGTGGGACACTTGAGATATAACTGCCCTCAGAAACTGGTTAAGGGGCAGAGGTATGGAGGAGGCAGTAATCAAAAGAGCACTGGTGTGTTTGTAGGGTGTGTCCAGTCTGAAGCACCACTCTCCTCTGATGAGAATCTGCATTCCATTACAGTTAATGGAATAGTAAGACAGGGACTGTGGGACACAGGTGCTGACATCTCCCTGGTAAGGCAGGATCTCATTCAGGCAGAGCAGATGGTGCCTGGGAAATACTCCAGAGTCCAGGCATTCACAGGTCCACCAGTCCAATTACCAGTGGCTAGAGTCTTCCTGAGCTGGGAAGGGGGCCATGGAGAAAAGGAGGTGGGGGTTGTAGAGGACCTACCTGTAAATTTGATTGTGGGGAAGGATTTGGACCCCAGGAAAAAAATGGTGTGTGTTGTAACTCATAGTTAGGCACAAGGGCAAGCTTCTGAGGGTAAAGAGGGGGTAACTCTGGGTGGTCCAGCCACACCCTCAGCAGCTGAGGAAGTGTCTATCGCAGGGGAGGAGCTGGCTAGAAGCAGCAGTCCAGAACCCTAGTCACAAATAGAAGAGCCCACAGGACTTCCTCCTGAAGGGGCACTGGGAAGGGTCAGACAAGGGCAGCTGAGTGCTGCACAGCGAACTGACCCTACCCTGCAAAACCTGAGGGAACTAGCTCACAGGGCTGAGGGTCCTCAAGGGGGTAAAGAGTCCATTTACTGTGACAATGGGCTGTTGTACACAGAATGTACAACAGAGGAAGGGCTAGACGGTGAGATACTCCAGCAGCTGGTAGTCCTTAAGGTTCACCGTCAGCAGCTTTTGGCCCTCGCCCATGATATCCCTTTTTCAGGGCACTTGGGGCTGAGGTGCACAAAAAAGCATCTAACCAACAATTTCTTCTGGCCTGGTATTAGCAAGGATGTGGCAAATTATTGCAGGACTTGTGCACAGTGCCAGCGGGTGGGGAAAATGGGGGACAAGGTCAAGGCAACTTTGGTGCCCCTGACCATTATTGATGAACCCTTCAAGAGGGTAGCTGTGGACATAGTGGGGCCATTGAGCACCTCAAGTCGCACTGGCAAGCGGTATATCCTGGTAGTTGTAGACTATGCCACCAGATACCCAGAGGCAGTGGCCCTAACATCCTCTGAGGCAGAACCAGTGGCAGATGCACTTTTGGGAATATTTAGCTAGGTGGGCTTTCCCCAGGAGATACTGTCAGACCGGGGTGCCAATTTTATGTCAGAGTTAATGAGTAGTCTGTGGTAGAAGTGTGGGGTGAAGAAGCTTAAAACATCCCCATACCATCCCCAAGCTAATGGTCTAGTGGAGTGATTTAATTCAACCCTTAAGACCAAGCTAAGGACTTTTGCTGACCAGCATAACAGGGACTGGGACAAATATTTGCCTCATCTCCAATTTGCATACAGGAAAGTCCCACATGAGTCCACAGGGTTCTCACCTTTCGAGCTCCTGTTTGGTTACAGGGTGCGGGGGCCCCTAGATTTGATTCAGGATGAATGGGAGGGTGACCGTGCCTCCCAAGGGAAGTCTGTTGTGGAGTATGTCCTGAACTTCAGGACCCACCTTAGGGAGCTCATGGGGTTTTCTCAGGAGCACCTGGCCACTGCACAACAGCAGCAGAAAGTCTGGTATGACCGTGGGGCCCAAGCCATAGAATATGAGGTGGGACAGCGAGTGAGGGCACTCATTCCTGTCTGACAGAATAAATTACAGGCAGCATGGGAGGGGCCAGTCTCCATTGTCCAAAAGGTTAGTAATGTCAATTACATGATAGAGCTACCAGACAGGAGATACAGATGAAAGGTGTATCATGTTAACATGCTGAAGCCCTACCATAACAGGGAGGAAATGGTCCTCGCTGTAAGCAGTGCCCTAGAGGAGGAAACTGAGATAGATCCACTGGTGGACCTGCATGGGGAGGCCAGGGTTGCATCCTCTGTGGACAACCTTACCCTCCTGGACTAGCTGATGCCAGCCCAGGTGCAAGAAATTAGGGGTGTGCTGACAGAATCTGAGGACATGTTCACAGGGAAACCGGGGTACACCACGATGGCAGAGCACCATATGGATACAGGGACCCAGGTTTCCCTGAAACAGTTCTCCTACAAGGTACCTGAGCATGGTAAGCAGACTGTGAAAGAGGAGCTCAAGAAGATTCTGGAACTTGGAGTAATCCAGGAATCTAGTAGCCCTTGGGCATCACCTGTGGTACTGATCCCCAAAAGGGATGGCACCACTCGATTCTGCGTTGATTACCAGAGGCTTAATAGCTGCACGGAGTCTGACGCCTATCCCATGCCCAGAACAGACGAGACCCTGGAGAGACTGGGGGAAGCCAAGTATTTGATCACAATAGACCTAACAAAGGGCTATTGGCAGGTACCTCTGACTCCTGCAGCCAGGGAGAGATCAGATTTTGTTACTCCATTTGGTTTACACAAATTTAAGGTAATGCCATTTGGAATGAAGAATGCACCAGCAACCTTTCAACGGCTTGTGGATCGCATTCTGTCTAGGGAAGGTGAGTTTGCATTGGCTTATATTGATGATATAGCCATATACAGCCAGACCTGGGATGAGCACATCATGAATGTGTAGGATGTGTTCCACAGGTTAAAGAAGGCAGGTCTGACAGTCAAGGCAGAGAGGTGCCAGATAGGTATGGCAGAAGTGTCCTACCTTGGGCACCGGGTGGGTAGTGGACACATCCGCCCGGAGCCTGCCAAGGTTGATGCCGTCCTGGCCTGGCCTACTCCTACCACAAAGAAACAGGTTAGAGGGCATTTCTAGGGACAGCAGGGTACTACCAAAGGTTTGTTCCCCGATATAGCAATCTGGCTAAGCCCCTGACAGACTTAACCAAGAAGGTAAAGCCAGATACATTGAAGTGGTCAGAAAGCTGTGAGGTCGCTTTTCAGGAGCTAAAGAAGGCCTTAAGCGGCTCAGCTCTATTGGCTAGCCCCAATTATAGTTTAAAGTTTATGGTCCATGTGGATGCCTCAGATCATGGGCTGGGGGCTGTGCTGAGCCAAGTTGCCCAGCAGGGGGAGGAGCACCCAGTTGTGTACCTCAGCCGGAGGCTTTTGCCCAGAGAGGAGGCATATGCCACAATCGAGAAGGAATGCTTGGGAATAGTGTGGGCCCTTCAGAAGCTGCAGCCTTACCTATATGGGAGAGAATTTACTGTGGTCACAGATCATAACCCCCTGATTTGGCTTCATAGGTCAAGTGAGCAAAATGGAAAACAACTACATTGGAGTTTGGTACTGCAGGCATACAACATGACCATCCAGCATTGCAGTGGCAAATAAAATGAAAAGGCGGATGGGCTATCTAGACAGGGCTAATGGCCTGGCTGGATACTTTTGGGCACTTCCCAGTAATTCAATCAATCAATCAATCAATCAAAATCTTTATTTAGTTAGGTGAACATCATTGAGCGTAGCTCATTTACAAGATGGACCTGAGTGGTCATACAAATTAAAGTACAAGTATTTTTACATAGACAAGAAAAACATGAACAACAGTACAATGACATAGAATGAGAGTTTACAACAATTTACGTATATACAATGTACAGTAAAATCACTTAACCTGTAGGAAAAGGAGAGAATAGATATAGCAGGCATAGTATACAAATAATAAGCCTATATGGCTTTTATATGAGATAGCAGCTGACTGGATAATAGAAAGGGAACTAACATAATGGAATACGGAAGGGTGGGGATGTAGGTTGGATGGGAGATTAGGCCTTATGAAAGCAATTGCAGAACTCTGGAAATATGGTGGAGAATAATCTTTTGAAGGATGATAAGGGTAAGAGGGTATTGAGATTCATAGATTTTTGGAGTGAGTTCCAAGTAACTGCAAGGGAGTAGCTGATAGCGGCCCTCCCAAACCGGGTACAGGCATTGGGGACCTTTAACATGATGAGTTTACTGATCCTTAGGGTGTATGGCCTAGAAGTAATTCGGGTAGAACAGTCTGTGATATAGGAGGGGAGTTTGCCTGATAAAGCTTTGAAGATCCAGATTGCAGTATTCCTATTTCTTCTGTGTTGTAGTGATGTCCAATTAACTGCCCTATAAAGAGAGCAGTGATGGGTGCTAGAGGAAGGTCAGTAATAAATCTGATGGATCTATGATACAGGGTGTCCAGCTTATTTAAGGCAGTGAGCAGCAATGGCCAGAGAAAGTCAGCATAGTCAATGAGGGATAGGAATGATGCCTGGATTAATCTTTGTTTGGAGTCTCTGGTAAGGTAGTGTTTTATCCTGTAAAATAGGCCAAGCCTTTGTCTCAACTTTTTTAGTAGCTCTTCAATATGGACAGAGTAGTCGAGCTTATTATCAATCCAGACTCCAAGATATTTGAACTTGTCCACAAATTCCAGCTTCTCTCCAAGTAAGGTGAATAATTGTAGGGTGGTGGGTGATGGGGTAATGGCAGAGCAACTCTTTGTGGCAAAAAGCATAGCTTTTGTTTTTTTGGCATTTAGAAGTAGTTTTTTTTCCAATAGATTGTGTTGCAGGATGGAGAATTCTGATTGTAACAGCTTACAGGCTTTAGGTAATGAGGGATTACTGACATATAATACAGTATCATCAGCAAACAGATGAATGTTAGATTGAGAGAGGTTGGCATCGATATTATTAATATAAATGGCAAAGAGGATAGGGCCAAGAATAGAGCCTTGCGGTACACCTCTGCATGAATGGCTGTGTCACTTGGGGTGGCCCAAGGGACACGCCTTCATTATCTGGGAAGGGGAGATGGGACAGAAATGGGAAGGAAAGAGGTAATGGTTTGGATTATGTAGGTGCCTTATTTTTTTTAGCAGTTTGTAAAAAATACACTCAGGCTAAAATCCTCTGTCCAGCAGCATCCAGCTTGTGGAATTCCTAGCTGCTAGACAAGAGCTGGGTCATAAATCTTGAGTGGACATCTCCATACACACACAGACCTGCAGACACGTACACAGGGCAGTTTGAATGGATTGGATCATTCAAATATAAACTTAAGGTGAAAAGGGAATATAATTGCTCACTGACAGGTGTTCACTCTGATTGGGACAATTAAATACATACATGTTATTTGGTTGGTGCATTCAAAGGGAGAATAGGAATGACCTATTCTTCACAGAGTATATAACCTTCTGAAAGACAGAGAATGCTCTCTCTTGCTTTGGAAAGCTGGAAGGGGAAACATAAGTTTGGAGCCTACCTTGTAGCTATGTCCATGGGAGCTGGCAGTTAGAATAGGGTCCAGTGTCTCTTAGAAGGACAGGAAAGGGTAAGTTTAGTGATAGCATATTTCAGTCATAGCCTTCTTCTTTTGTCATCTGTTATTTAAAAACATTTGTTTACTTTTCCTGTATGAGTGTTATTCTCTTGTGTTGTAAATATATATATCCTGTAAATGCTCATTGCACTTTCTGTTAAGTAAAAACCTATTTATTTGTTCAATAGTTGTGACTGTGATGTCATTTTTGTAAGGTAATATCTGGTTTCCACTGGCTGAGGTAAATTCTGTGTAGCATCCGCCACCTGAGAGAGACACACTACCAAACTTTAACTGGTGCAATTGCACGTTTGATTATTCAAGTTTGTAAGCTTGAAGGTTGGCGCTGGAGACAGTCCAGCTGGTGGCAGCGAATACCCGAGGACAGACACCTCTCTAAAAGCTGTTTCAGCCCAGAGGGAGAGGTGGGTTGTCACACTCCCGTGTGAACTATGCAGGAGCTGCTGCTCAAATCACTTGAGCAGTTTCCTCTGCAAACTCTAACTCCAGACTGACTCGCCGCAGCAGGCAGATGGGGAATTTCCCTTCAGTCCATAACGTTCTGGTTGGTTGATCCATCTGTCTGTCAAAGCAAGAGACACATGATTCAAGTCATGGATGGTGACAGGGACCTGGGGGTAGTGGTAGATGTCAAAATTAACAACTCAGAGACCTGTAGGATGGCAGCAGCAAGGGCAAATAGGATGCTGGGATGCATCGCCAGGGGGATTACCTCCAAAAAGGCAGACGTGATCCTTCCACTGTACAACTGCTTGGTTAGGCCACACCTTGAGTATTGTGTGCAGTTTTGGAGACCACATTTAAAGAGGGACATTACACTCCTAGAGAGGGTCCAAAGGAGGGCAACCAAAATGATCTGGTCCTGGGGGACAGAACCTAAGAGGAGAGGTTAAAGGAGCTCAACATGTACACCCTGGAGGAGAGGAGGGACAGAGGAACTTGATAGAGGTCTTTAAGTACAAGAAAGGAATCAATAAGGGAGGCCCAGTCAGAGTGCTCCAAAGGAAGGAGGGTGGGGCAACGAGAGATCACGGGTGTAAGCTGGAAGGGGCAGGCTCAGAGGGGAGAGGAGGAGATGTTATTTCACTGAAAGGTTGGTGGAGCCATGGAATACACTGCCCAGGGAGCTGGTAGAGGTGGAGACTGTGGATGGGTTTAAGACTCAACCACCAGGTGCACTGGGAAATGGTCCCTCCTGATGCAGGGTACTGGCCCTCCCCATTAGGGAAAGTGATTGGTCCCCCCACAGGTTTCCCATCATCCCCCAAGTAGTGTTTACTGGTCCCCACTCCAGTGTCAGGTTACTGGCACCCCCTCTACCCCCACTTGCAGTGTACTGGTTACCACCCCCACTCTCCCCATGCACATGATTCTGGTCCCCCAGGTGCATGGAGTTTGGCCCTTCTTCAACCTCCCATGTTAAGGGTACTATCCCACCCCACCTCCCCACAGGTGTTGCTATCGGTCCACTCCCTCAGATGCAGGATTAGCCCCAGCACTTGAACTGCCCCAGAGATAAAAGAGTTAACTATGCATGAGCATAGAACGTTGCACTCAAGCTCAGTTCAGACCTCTGTCTGTAGCACTTCAAAGTGTAACCGTCAGATTCTTATGAGCTAAAACTAACTAACTACACTTCCTAAGTGGAAATAGTAAGGAGAATAGCCAACTGGCAACACATGTTTGGGTCCCCCAAAAGACTCAAGTCGAGAACCCAAAATAATAACCAGGTAGTGAACCAACATATAACTACAAAAACAACATAACTATAACCCACTCCCCCTTTCTATAAAGGAGGAGTGCCAAGTACACCCCTGAGGTGTAATGCTGTACTTGCCAGCCCACTTCCCAAAAACAGGTTCTGAGAGGGGAGTAGGAGAAGAATACAGCAAGACTCCATTAGAAGAAACACAATTACTAAAGTGAGTAATTTTTTCTTCAAACAACATGAAGTCTTGCTGTATTCTGACATATGCAGACTACCAAGCAGTACCTCCAAGGAGGAGGGTACCAAACCTATTTTGGGAATAGGCTCTGCAGTACTGCTGTACCAAACCTAGCAATCAGCGTATTGCTCTACCCCCCCCCAGGTACTGGTACCAGTCCCTTTACAGTATCTCTCATCAAACCACTCTCCTCTCACCAGAGCAGCTTCAGATAGCAAGCTTGTTTCAACAATAGTCACTCACCCCCACGAGAAAGAAAGTCAGCAGGTAAACATTCACCCACAGATTTCTACCCCCGACTGGGCTTTTCACTCTGCCCAGTCCAACTGAAAGAAAAATGATCCACTGTCTGCCAAAAAGGTCCCAACTCCACTCGAAGCCCCCAATCCAGATGACACACAAAGACGGGGGGCACCTAACTCAGGCCCAGGATCTGCAAACCAACTACTCGCGAGCAGCAGGAGACAAGTGGGGTTCTCCTGGGGGGGCATCAGAGCTCCCACCTCCTGCCTCACTGGTTACCCCCACCACTCAACTGCCATACAATGCTGCAGATCCCCTCAGCCCCTGAGTCAACCAGTAGCAGTAGCAAACAGTTCCACCAATACAGGAAGGGGGTCTGCCAGAGATCCTGCACGCCAGTCACCAAAATCCACTCCGCTGGTAATCAGGTCCTCCAACACCAGCTGGCAATCCCGCTCCTCTTCTCCTGTGGTGGGCAAGTAACAGGACTCCAATGCTCTGCTCCCGAACAGAAAAGCCGTCCGCAATCACAGAGGCTGCAGTACACATCACTCAGCACGTTCCCTAACTAAAAAATAAAAAAAAACAAACTATAAACCACTTAGTCTACCTCACTGTCCAAGCCCTGCCTATACTAATTGCCCCACTCTAATCCTAGCTAAAAAATCCCTTCACGAGGCCAGAAACCAGTCCACTTCCCTGCGTTTAGCTATTACACAGCTATAGTTAAAACGCTAGCAGAGAAAAACCCCAAACAGTGTTTTTCCCTCAATTTTCAGGCTCAAACATTGGCACCCAAACAGACAGCAGCCCAGTGTGGCTGCCATCTTCCCATACCAAAGGGTAGTGACCAGGTAGGAAATGGGCAGACTAGGTGAGCCAAGTGGTCCTCATCTGCCGTCAAAGTCTATGTTTCTATGTACTGAAGGATATAGAGGGACTGCTCTGGATGCTGTTTTTTAAGGAATCTCTTAGTGACTACATGAGCTACTGACCAGTTGTGAATTTAATATTGAGCAGGCTTACCGAACCCTGGGCCCAAAAGCATGTGACCCCAAAACCAGGCTTTGATTTGTTGTAGCCAGATTTCTTAGTCTCCAAAAAAAAATATTTGCTAACCTCTGCATAAAAAAGGAGACCAATAGAATTTACAGACCCACCACAAAGAATATCAAAAGTTTTCATACCCCTCCGAGAGAAAGGCCTAATATTCCAAACTTCTTTCTCCTTAAAGCTAAAAGTCTTCTTCCCCTGTGGGTCCAGAACCTTATCATACACCTGAGGATGCCACAGTGGCATTAGTGGATAATGTCATATATCCTGCACAGCAGCAGAGATGGCCTCAGTGTCAGAGCAGTGGTGATTCACTGACATTGCTGCAGGAAATGAAGGACATTTTTCATTCCTTTAATGCCAGATGGGCTAACACAGCAAGTCTTTATTACAACTCCTTGACTCATAACTGGGAGGAGATTCAGGAGGTGACTCGGAAACCCACAAAGTAATTGTTGACTGTTTGCACCCAGTTTAACTATCTCTCCCTTATTTTCCCTTTTAGCTTTTATTTATCACTGCTCTACTACAGCCATTAATAATAGATGTAGGGGCTGGCCCAGTGGCACTGAGGGGTGAGGCACTGGACGCCACAACTTGCACCACACCAGCAACTTGGGTTCGGGAGCAGACTCTGGTCATTGGGGGTTGGTGGGGGAGGAGACGCATCAAGCGTCCGGAGGACTGCTCTCCTCTCCGGAGGTGAGTTTCAGGGGACACACCACTCTGCAGCGACCCCCGGTCCTGACTTGACTCGCCATGGTCCCGCCTCTCCCATTCAGGGTCGTGGGAGGAGGGGGCCCAAGCACCAGACTCCTCAGTCAGGGGAAGGGCACGGTGGGAGGTAGAGGCGATGTCAAGGGAGCTCTCGCCAGAGAGATACTCAGAACACCGGTGACCGGAGCGAAATAAAGTTAAAAAAATGATAGATGTAGAGTGTAATTCTAAATCACTCTCACTTTCTTAGTGTCACAGCCTCAAGACCTCTACCATTCTTGCCTTTGCAGTACAGGCAAAATCAACAAGTGTAAGCCTTAACTACTTGATCTGATCCCATAACAAGTGAACTAAGAGTCCCAATTTGTGACCAAAATGCATTTTAGTAGTACCTCATGTTTACTCCCTTCTTCAAGCTGATACATCTGAGATTCTGTTCCGCTCCCTAGTTTCTCTGGGTTTCCCAACTTAGGTCAAGCCACGTAAGTGGCATACTACATATCAGAAAATGTCTAGAAAATTTGGATCCTGATTTTCTTTTTTTTTTATATTTTCTTTTTATTGATTGTTGGTTATTTCATTTTGTACAGTTACTTGCATGCTTATCAAAATGATCTTATTACAAGCATAGAGCATACTTCTAGATACCATTTTATGTTACTGTACCATACTTTAATATTTTATTAGGGCAAAGAGACCTCCAACTTTTCTGTTTAGTAACCTTCCATAAGGGTACAGCCTACGACCCCTGTTCCTCTCCTTTCAAAGCTCTGGTTTTCCTCCTATATCTGTCTCATCCGTCCAAATGGATCCTGATTTTCTGATATAGTGTAAATCAGTTTGCATGCATCAATGGACAAAACTATGCCCTGCAGCACCAATGGTAGTTTACTCACCTGGTAAAGGTGATTGCATGAGCATCACCTTACAGCATCCCCGAATCCTTTACCTCTGGGTTACGTCCACCTCATAGGTTGCAGATGTACATGTGACCAGAATCGAAATCCGATCTGCCTAGGACGGTCCTTCTTCTCTCACAAGTCTGCAGTTCGATCTTTTCCAAAGCAGTGTTGTGTGCTGGTATGCTGTGGCAGTGAACGTTTTGGTACAACAACATCGACAAATAATATGCATAACTTTGAATGCCGTGTCTGAATATGAGCCTTGTGCTCAAATAACGGTCTGAGATAGCTGCGTGCATGGTCATAGTTGGTGTTTATTTCCTATTATTTACACTCTACAGTGTCCAACCCATATGGCATGCTGGGAACTGATTGCACCTCTATCTCTGGAACCTTGATCAACTGTACCGTCATCTGAAAGTCCAGGTGGGACTGGGGATGCTGCAAGGTGATGCTCATGCAATCACCTTTACCAGGTGAGTAAACTAGTATTGCATATTACATCACCTTACGCCCATTCCCGAATCCTGTACCTCTGGGTTGTAAGAAGCAGTGAGACATGGATAGTAAAGTATCGTGGGTGGGTCGGATGACTGCAGTTAAGTTTTGGTGACAGTGAGGAGGACTTTATGTGCAAAGTTTGGTTTGTCTATATTTTCTACGTCTAGTCTATAATGTCTGGTGAATATTTGCACTGATGGCCAAGTGGCGGCTATGCAGATGTCCAGTATAGTAGCCTCATTTCTTTCTGCACATGAGGTGGCTACTGCCCTGGTGGAATGGGCCTTCATGCCTTGTGGTTGAGTGGCACCTTGTGAATTATATGCTTTTGTGATGGCCTGTTTTATTCAGCTGGCAAGAGTGGAAGTGGCTGCTGCCTGCCCTTTTCGGGGTCCCTTGTAAATAATGAACCGTCCGTCAGTTTGCCTGAAGTTGTTTTGTCCTGTCCAAGTAGGTTGTGATGACCCTCTTCATGTCCCAGTGTTTGGTTTCCTCCCAGTTGGGCCAAGCTGACATCTCTATGGGTTGGCCCATGTGGAAAGGTGAGTGGATTTTTGGTATGAATGTGGAGTTGGTTCTTAGTGTAACTCCGTCATTGTGTGTGACTAGGCAGGAGGGTTTGCAAGAGAGGGCTCTCATTTCCCCCACTCTTTTGGCGGAGCAGATGGCCAGTAGGAATATTGTCTTGAAAGAGAGCCATTTAAGGTCTATAGTGTCCAAGGGTTCGAATGGGGGTGAGGCTAGTGCCTCGAGTACTAAATTAAGGTCCCAAGGTGCTACCGTGTTTTTTTCCTTAGGATGTATATTGGCAACTGCCTTGAGGAATCTGAATATGTCGGGGTGAGACCCGGGTGTGTAGCTTTCTAGAAGTCCTGTACCTGCTCCTATGGCTGCGGCCTGAACTCTGAGGTAGGGGTTGACAGGCCTTTGTTCACGCCCTGTTGTAGGAATAGAAGTATGTGTGTGATGTTGATGTCCTGTATTGTGATGGCTTGTTTCTCGCATCACGCCTCGAATATGTTCCAGTGTCTCTTGTATGAGTTGGTGGTCTATGTTCACCTTGAGTGCAGCATCGTCTCGACTACTGCCTGGCTGTACCCTTTGTTTAGCAGTCTTTGCCTTTCAGTAGCCAGGCCGTGAGTTGAAGTGGTGTTAGGTTTGAGTGGCTGATGGGTCCTTGTGTTAGGAGGTCTGGCCGTAGGGGGAGGGTCCATGGGGGTTTGATTGCCATGGATACTAGCGTGGTGAACCAGTGTCTCCTGGGCCATAGTGGCATGATTATGACTACCGTGGCTTCTGATTGCTGAATCTTGGTTAGCACTTGTGGTGTGAGAGGTATTGGTGGGAAAACATATGCTCTGTGGAATGACCACTTTTGTGTGAGTGCATCTATTCCAATGGCTCCAGAGTCTTTGTATCTGGAGTAGTACCTTGGTAGCTACGTGTTTTTTCCTGTTGCCATGAGGTCTATGTCTAGTGGACCCCAGCTGTTGTCTATCTGTTGGAAGACATGTGGCTGCAGTGTCCATTCTCCCGGGGCTATTTGTTGGCGGCTTAGCCAGTCTGTCTGGATGTTGAGCTCGCCTGCTAAGTGAACGGCCCAGACTGATGTTAGGTGTTGTTGCGCCTAGTCCAATACTCACCTTGCTTCGCGTAGTAGTCGTTGGCTTCTTGTGCCACCCTGGTTGGAAATATAAGCTACTGTCGCTCTGTTGTTCAATCTGATGAGTACCTTCTTGTGCTTCACAAACTTCTTGAAGTGTTGCAGAGCGTGGTATGCTGCTCTCATCTCCAGGATGTTTATTTGCATCCTGGATTCTACTTTTGACCATTTTCCTTGTGCTGGCCTCTGGTTGAGCGTAGCTCCCCAGCCAGAGAGGCTGGCGTCTGTTTCTATTATTGCGTCATGTTGGCTGTTCAGGTCTGCTCCTTTGTTTAAGTTGTGTCTGTTGGACCACCAATTCAGTGATGTTTGTGCCTTGTGGTCCCATTGTATTCTCTTTGTAAGGTCATGTTGTAGGCGATGGCCCTCTCGTATGGCTAGGTTCTGCAGGGGACGCATGTTCCATAGTGCCCATGGGACTAGGCCAATGCATGACGCCATTGACCCCAGCGTCTGCAGGGTTTGTTTGAGAGTTGGGTTGTTGTCGGCTCTCAGTGCTTGTGCCTGAGTGATCACCTTGTCCGATCTCTTTTGGGACAGTTTTGCCTTGCCAGTTGTAGTATCTATGGATGCCCCTAAGTGTTCTATGGCCTGGCTGGGACTTAAGCTACTTTTGTCCCAGTTGATCACCCAGCTGTGTGACAATAGTGTGTTTACCACTATTTGGATCTGTTGTTGGCAGATGGAGGGGCTCCTGGCTCGTATGAACCAATCGTCCAGGTACGGAATGATGTGGATTCCCTGTTGCCTGAGCCATGCTGCAAGTGTGATTGAAACTTTAGTGAAAACTCGTGGGGCTGAAGCTAGTCTGAACGGCAGTGTCTGGTACTGATAGTGATGGCAGGGTATTTTGAATTGAAGGTACTTGTAGTGAGCTGGGCGAATGGGTATGTGGAGGTAAGCGTCCTTCATGTAGATAGATGTTAGGTAGTCCCCGGGTCTCATGGCTCGTAGTGTAGACTGGAGTGTTTCCATCTTGAACTTCTTGTATTGCACAAATCGGTTGTCGAACTTGAGGTCTAAGACTGGCCTCATGCCCCCACTACTTTTGGGTACCAGGAAGAAAACAAAGTATATACCCTGGTCTGTTTGGTCTGTGGGACCTCTGCAATGGCCCTGTTGGTCAGTAGTGATTTGAGTGTGGATTGTACTACCCAAATTTTCTCGGGATGCTGGGACACAGGGGAAACCACTTTCCTGTGTACGAGGGGTTTCTGGAGGAATTCGATCGTGTACCCGTGGGAGACCACCTCCAGGACCCATTTGTCTGATGTTGACTGTCGCCATTTGTGCAAGAATTGCAGGAGCCTGGCACCTATCGGAGGGTGATGGTCGGGTCCTGGTTGATGTGTGGTGTAGTGGTCAATTGGAGTTGTGTTCCTTGCCTGAAGGTCGATTGGTACCTTCCTCTCTGGTATTGTCCCCTTGCTCTGCTTTTTGTAGCGTTGTTGAAGTATGACGGTTTGAATGAGTAGGTTTTGGCTTGTGAATACTGGTAGGTTTGTCTCCTATCTTGCCTCCCTCAGAATGGCCGGAATTTTCCCTGGAATGCAGGTAGGTAGGTACTCGTGGAGGGTTTGTCTTTGTTGAGTGTTTTTCTGTCGTCTTTTTGCTTTACGTATTTCTCCAGTCCCTCGCCAAATAGGAGACTACCCTTGTAGGGTAGTTTGCTGAGCATTGCCTTGGACTCTGAATCAGCATTCCATATCTTGAGCCATATGTGGCATCTTGTTTTGTTAGTTAGGGCAGCAAGTCTAGCTGACATCTTAAGCGTATTCCACTAGGTCTGCTAGTTAGGTTCTAGTGAGGCGACTAGCTCCTCTAACCAGGTGACCAGTGCCCGTGAGGTGTATGTTGCTGTGGTGTTGGCCCTGCACGACATACCCATCATCTTGTATGATTTCTTTAGGAATTCCTCCATCTTCTTGTCCGTGGGGTCACATAGCGGTGTGGTTGTTTCTGAAGGGAGGACTGTCCTCTTGCACAGACTGGTAATCTGGTGGTCAGTTGTGGGTGGAGTGCACCACAACTTGTTTATCTCCTCCTGCATCGGGTTGAACCTGTCGAAGGTGCATTTTTCTGAGATTCTGGATGAGTCTGGGGAGTGCCATTCCTTGTCTATGACTTCTGTTAGAGCCTCGCATACTGGGAAGGTCTCATCTTTCTTTTGTTTTGCTCTGATGAGCAGGTTTATTTTGGATTGTTGAGGTGCATCTGGCACGTCAAATCCCATGGTTTCTTTTATTGCTCTCATTAGTTCTGGCAAAGCCTTGACGGGGTGAGTTTTTTTGTAAGTACGAGGTCATCCTCATCCTCCCCCTGGCGCTCATCTCCGGAGTCCTCGCTATCTGTTTTTTCTGGCTCGGGGGGCCCCTGGTGTGGTAGGGTCCCTGGGTGTCTGTCATTATCCATGTTGTGTTGCTTATCTGGGCTGTTGTTCTTGCTATTTTTTGAAAGTTCCTCCATCTTTTCCAGGATCTACAACATAACTGCCTGCTGAGTCCTGAAGAAGCCCTCTGCCATGGAGGGTAATTCATTGGGTGGGTCGTTCTGGGGTTCAGACCCCTGTTCCATATCCATGTCACTGCCGGTCCCAGGATCAGACTGTTGGAGCGAGCATGTGGGGCACAGTGAGCCTGCCTGGCCGCCCAGTAGGGTGATATGGCAGGTGTTACGCTTTTTGGTTTTTCCCATCCTGAGACAATCTGTGGAGACAGTGAGGAAGGGGGGGAACATGGGAAGAGAAATTGTTTTAGGCAGGATGAGGCATGAACTAGACCAGCCCTGTGGTTAATTAATAGCACTGGTTTCATTTGGTAGTATGGACCAGCTGTTTTTGCATAAGTATATAAATATATAGTAATGAATGGTTGAAAAAATGGTGTGGAGAACAGGGGTTTGGCTTCATTGGGGACTGGGGTTCCACCTGGAGGGACACCAGCCCATACTGGCAGGATGGTCTGCATCTGTCCAGGAAGGGAACAAGTCTTTTGAGCAATCAGTTTAAATGCTTCATTGGCAAGCTTTTAAACTAGTCCAGGGGGAAGGCACTGATAAGCAGCAGGAAACTCCCAGCCTCTCCCTACAAAACAGGGTACTAAATGAGAAAAAGACAGAGGTAGAAAGGTCAGTGGGGGATGCTGCAACAGAAGGTAAAGCCATCAAAAATGGAAGCAATGAGTACCAATGCCCGTAGTCTGAGTAACAAGCTTCCTGAATTAGTGGCCTTGATGGAGGAGGAACATCTGGATATCAAGGCAGTCACAGAAACATGGTACACAAAAACCATGACTGGGACGTAAACATACCAGGATACACTATCTACAGGAGGGACAGGAGGGTAAAGAGGAGGAAGAGTAGCTCTTACATAAGGGAAGGAATCAAAGCAACAGAACAAAGGGAAAACAGGGAGGAGAAGAAGCACTGTGGGTAAATTTGGAGACCTGACAATGGAACCACAATCTGCACAGGGGTTGTATACAGACCCCCTTCTCAGGGGGAGGAAATGGACAAGGAAATGATAGAAAGTATACTTAGAATGGCAGAAAAAGGGGAGCTATTGCTGTTGGGTGATCTGAATATGCCAGATGTTAACTGGAGTGCAGTTGCAGCAGCCACTTCGAAGAGTGGGGTTATTCTAGATGCCCTACAGGGGGCATGCTTTAGACAACTAGTATTGGAGCCCACTCGAGAGGGAGCAATCTTAGACCTGGTTCTCTCAAATGGAGATGAAGAGAGGATCACAGATGTAGAAGTGGGTAGCCATCTGGGAACTAGCGACCATCGAACAGTATGGTTCACAATAAACACAGCAATAGAGTCAAGTCATACAAAAGCAAAAGTACTGGACTTTAGGAGGGCTGACTTTGCCAAAATGGGTGAGTGCCTAAGGAATGCACTAGCAAATGGGCAGGAAGGAGGGGTGGAAGAACAATGGGGAATAATAAAAACTGCCATCACAAGCCTTTGTGTGAAGCAAATAAACAAAACGAAACGATGTAAGAAACCACTATGGTTCTCAAAGGAAGTGGCAGTGAAGGTTCAAGAGAAAAGAAAGCATTCAGGAAGTACAAGGAATCACAGAAGGAGCAGGACAGAGAACTGTATCAGTTACAGCAAAAGGAAGCTGGAAGGCAGTCAGAACAGCAAAGGCCCAAACCGAGGAAAAGATAGCCAACTCGGGTTAAGAAGGGGATAAAACCTTTATAGGTACATCAGGAGCAAAGGAAGACCAAGGGAGGGATAGTGAGGCTTAATAAAGGGGAGGGAGGGTGGGCAGAGGGTGACTGTGAAAAGGCAGAGATACTAAACAAATATTTTTGCTCCAGTATTTACAAAGGAAGAGGAGGTACCTAAAACAAACAGTAGAAACACTCTGGATACAGAAGTTGATACTAGCCCATTTACAGAAGAAAGGGTTCTGAAAGAACTCTTAAAACTGAAGGTGGACAAAGCAATGGGGCCTGATGGGATTCATCCCAGAATTCTAAAAGAACTAAGGGTAGAACTAGAGACACCACTGACTACACTCTTTAACAAATCATGGGAGGATGGGGTGGTACCCAAGGACTGGAGGAGGGCAGATGTGATTCCCCTTCACAAAAGTGGGAGCAAGGCAGAAGCAGGAAACTAAAGACCTGTTAGTTTAACCTCAGTGGTAGGAAAATCATGGAATCCTTCTGAAGGAAGAATTGTCGGTATCCAGAGGCCAGAGGGGCTGGGACCCAAGGCAGCATGGATTCACAGCAGGAGGTCATGCCAGACGAATCTGATAGATTTCTTTGACTGGGTGACCAAAGTAGTAGATCAGGGAGGGGCTGTGGACATGGCCTACCTAGACTTTAGCAAGGCATTTGACACAGTCCCACACAAAGATTAATATACAAGTTAGCCAGCCTGGGGTGGCCGAAGATGACAGCCTGGGTAAAGAATTGGCTGGAGAATAGGACACAGAGGTAATAGTAAATGAGTCCACTCTGAAGAAAGGGGGGTTACTAGTGGGGTACCGCAGGGTTCAGTATTAGGACCGGTTCTCTTCAATATCTTTATAAGCGACATTGCAGAGGGACTGGAAGGAAAAGTATGTCTCTTTGCAGATGACACAAAGATCTGCAACAGAGTTGATGCACAAAGTGGGGTGGAAAGGATGAGAAGGGACTTGGCAGGGTTAGAGGAATGGTCAAATGTATGGCAGCTTAGACTCAGTACTAAGAAGTGCAAGGTAATGCACCTGGGAAACAAAAACCCAGGGGAAGAGTACACAATGGGGGGTGAGATACTAACAACAACAAAAATGGAAAGGGACCTAGGGGTAGTCATATCAGATGACCTAAAGGTGGGCACGCAATGTGAGAGGGCAGCAAGGAGGGCTGGGGGGATACTGGGATGCATAGGAAGAGGCATCACCAGTAGAAAACAGGAAGTTATTATCCCTCTGTACAGACAGCTGGTCCAGACCCCATCTGAGTACCTGCGTGCAGTTCTGGAGACCCAATCTCCCGCAAAGACATAGACAGGATGGAAGCTGTCCAGAGGAGGGCAACTAAAATGGTGCAGGGTCTGCACCGGAAGACATATGAAGAGAGACTAAGGGCTTAATATGTATAGCCTCGAGGAAAGGGGGACATGATAGAAACTTTCAAGTACCTCAAGGGAATCAACAAAGTCCAAGAGGGTAGCATCTTTCAAAAAAAGAGGTGTGCAAGAACAAGGGGGCACAATTTGAAGATGGGGGGGCGGCTCAGAGGTATTTTAAGGAAGTATTTTTTCACAGAGAGGGTTGTGGATGCATGGAACGGCCTTCCGGAGGAGGTTGTGGAGTCAAAAACAGTGGTGGAATTCAAGCATGCATGGGACAGTCATAAGGCAATTCTAGGGGGTGGGGGCAGGAAGAAGTAGGCTGCTGGTTAACTAGGATCTGCAGCTTAACCATTACGTAGGGAAATGGGCAGACTGGGTGGCCCAAGCGGTCCTTATCTGCCATCAAATTCTATGTTTCTATGTTTCTATATATGTATATGTATGCATGTATTGGGCTAGTGTCCCACATACTGTAGTCCCATTTGCCCTTAGTGACCTCATTGTGCCCTGAAACGTAAGTGAGGGCTGAGAAATTAAGTTCCCTCATGTGTTCATAGTAGGAGTGCAAGGCTGTGTAAATTCAGTTGTTCCCCTTGGGAATCAAACCCTGGACCCTTTATATCACAGGCTGTTGAATAAGGAGCTGAGCCACTAGCTTTCATTAGAAAAGCGGTAGAAGGGCTGAGGAACCGAATGCCTTTAATGTTCTTTGGTGGCCCATAGACCTTTTGAGAACTTGTAGTGCCTAGGGAAGGAGGCTCAGCGGCTGATCTCCTGACGGAGCTGCTGTTCGGTGCAGCAAGTAGTGCGCATGTGCGTAGTGTTCGTTCTGTGCATGCATGACCTGCTGGAGAGCTGTAGACCCCGGTTGCCATTATAAGATGGCGGCGGGTCCGTAGAGCTGCAGGTTGGCACTGTGCCGCGGCGTTCCAAGTCCCGAAGAGCAGTGGAGGGCTTTCGGAGGAGAATGGGCATATCCCTGGACGATGGAGAGTCGCAGGAGGCGAAAGGGAAAATATTGGAGTGGTGAGTGAGCGGGGTGGCGATCAGAGAAGGGAGAGAGAGGTACTGCAGCATAGGCCCGCTCGCAAGGGGGCTCAATCTTTATTCAGCCAGGCGCCTATCGCCGAGCCCGCTCGCAAGGGGGCTTTGCGTGCACGTGGTGCACCTGGAGTCACTCTCAAGGGGCTCCCAGGCCTGAACACAGTCCAAATTGTGAGAGAAGAGTGGGAGGGGGGTTAATACACCCTGACTTGGACATTTAATTATTCTCAGTGCTGTGCTGGGCTAAGTGTTTACTGGATAATAAAGGGGAGGCTCCCATGTGGCTAGATGCGATAAACATTGTTTTTGTACTCGGTGTACCAACATTGCTGTATATCAGACAAGAACAGTGCATAAGGGTCAATATTGCTGAAGTTTGATCTTCTCATTTAAAATAGGGTGTAATACCCGTGGCTTGCTGGCTAGGTTTTACAAGGACCATGCAGCTGAGTGCTGTTTAAAATGCTGTCTGAATCTAGTTTGTTATCAATCCTGCCTGAGCTTGCATGCAACATGGTAATTTCTTAAGACTATAGACTACAATTGCTGCCTGGTTAGAACATTGTATGAGCTTCTTATGACTACAGATCAGCTAACTGAGTCTCCAGACTGAGAAGCATTTCTGTAAAATAGTCCCTAATTTCTGCATCGTAGAGTAGTTGCAGTGAGGTACCCTGCTAAGGAGCATTGTAGTAATCTTAATTTAGATAGTATCATGTAATATTGGTGTCTTACCTTGATGCCAATGTCTGGAGCTAGGCAATATGCTTGCAACCTCTGCGATACACATGTAAGAACTGCAGACTTGTGGGAGAAGTAGGACCTAGGCAGATCAGATTTCGATTCTGGTCACATGTGCATCTGCAACCTATGAGGTGGACGTAACCCAGAGGTAAAGGATTCGGGATGCTGTAAGGTGACACAATATGCAATGGTAATTGCCCAGATGTACCTCCCCATGTATGTGCCCCACTGTAAGACCTGATACATTCAAGATAATGCTTTCCATATGGCTATGCAGCCATTTTCACAATAAATGCCCTTTTTCTCTCTCTTGCTGTTATTAAATTCAAACCAGAAGGCAGCCACTGGAAGAAAATCAAAGCAGGAAATGGGCTGTGCCAAGCTTCCCTTCTCTATAACTGTAGCCAATACTCATCTAATTGTTCCTACCTACTCTGCTTCCACCTCCACTGATAAGCAACATCTCTTTACATCTCTTTACCCATTTTTGTATATATATTTTTTTCCAACCTGGATTAGACTCTAAGCCTTAGAGGATGTGCTCTCCAGAGCTGCGACAACAACCACTCCGAACTTCTCACTAACAGTCTAAGCTTCCATGAACTCAAAAACTGGTTCTTACAGCATGGTATTTTATCTAAGGAAACTCAAACAGTTATATGTTTGGGACTCTCCCAGATGATTGACCATCATACTAGGGTGGACTAGAACATTACCTGACAGATGATTCTCTTTCCTGCCACAGAACCCAGAAGGACGGGTCCATTAGATCAACAGAAATTATTTGCCTGTTTGAGTTTCCTACCCACGGTTGTACTTTTCAACTTAAAGTGCACTCCTTTCCGTTTCCTTCAGCTATTAGAGTAGCTCTCTCAGACATGCCCGAAATGGTCTCGATGTCTCTCCCCTTCCCCCCATCATAAATGCAGCTGTGGGGAATTGGATGGCTTACAGTAAGATCACTGACTATTCTGTCGGCGACCAGCCGCAGAGGTGTGAGGTGGGCTGAGCTGGTCGCCAGGTGGTATTATTAAGGCTGGTACCTTTGGGATCATGGAGGGGAGGGGCACGGGACATATTTCAAATGAATACTGAACATGGTGGAATTACGGATTTTTTATGTTGGCAACATCCGCTAACTGACTTGGGGAAGGGATGGGCTTTACTTTAATGGTGTCAGCATCTGTGAACTGGGAGGGGGCAGGGGCTTTACTTATATTTAATGGTTGCATTGCTGGGAAAATGGGTGTGGGCATGGTTCTTACTTTCATTTTATGGTGGCAGCATCGGGGAACTTGGTGGGTTGAGTCTTCAACAGTGTTTACCTTGAACCATACTGTATGGCTTACGGTGAACCATAGCTGACTGCCTCCTGATACATCTGTTATTTTGTCCCCATTTGTGAGCACAAGGTCCAATATCAACCCATCACTGGTGGTTTCCACCACTAGCTGTCTGTGACACACCCCCTGCAGAGCATCCAGGATGCATTTGCCCCAGATGTGGTTACAACATACGTGTTCAGTCAACATCTGACATATTTAGGTATTCTACCAGCAACACTTCCCTTTGTCAGCTTTTTATCTTTCCTGTAGACTGTGTACCTTGGTATGTTAATATCCCAGTCATGGCTTCCTGAGTACCACAATTCGGTGACTGCTGCAATATACAGGTCTTGGCCCGCTGGCACAGCGGTTGGATTTCCGCTTGCGACGCCAGTGACCTGGGTTCGTGAATGAGCCCGGGAGCTGGTGGGCCGGTGGGGGGGGGGAAGGAGGCTTAAGCATCCCAGGGACAGCTCGTCTTCTCTCGGGGGGACCAGGGTTTGCACTTGTCTGACCTCGGGTGGAGTCCCGAGGTACAGCAAGCCCAAGCTACTACCAAGGGGGTGGCGTGATGGATGTCGGCACTTAGTGCCTTGATGTCAGGGTGCATATCACACCCGGAACAGCAGAAAATTACCCGCAGCACTCCCTGGTAGACGAAGCATCAGGCCCCGATCCCCAATACCCCTATCTACCCTGGCGATGGCATCCTGACGAAACAAGAAGACTTTGGGGTGTAAGGACCCCCACCTTGTACCTGCCTGGGGAGTATAGCCACAGCTACATGAGGGACGGACCGCGCTGGTAAGGTAAGAGGGCAGGAACTAAGAAGGCTATAGGTGTCTCCTGAAGGGAGTGGGGTGCTGTGAGTAGGGGGGAGCATAAAGAGAAAGTTAACAAAAACAAACAATATCCAGGTCTTCTCTGTCATCAAGTCCATTACGTCCGGGATCTTGTTATCCAGGCTACAGAGTAACAAGATCCAGGACACCGGGACTACCTTTCCCAGTCCTGTGTATGGACCAACCCCCTGTCACCAAGCTGAGCTCCCTACCTGGAGCTTACTCCCTCCTAGTCTTTGAGCCAGCCTCTACACCTACATGACCAATCCCCACAGGCAACTCTTAACGCCTACTGACCAGCCAGAAGCACACACCTCCACCATCCCTGCAACTGTACCATCTTTTCTTCCCCCAAACTGGCCCTTAGAAAACTACTTACAGGTCTTGGACAACACCACAGTCCTAGGACCCTCTCTGCAACTGGATGTCACCAAGTCCATACCACACATTCAACCCACAGACCAGCCACCCATACCATGCCAACCACATTCCACATACAGTAGTTGGAACCCCCCCACACTCATCGCTCTCTACCAAACCGAGTACCTTTACAGGCCCACTACATCACCCAAACCTGCATTCCCACAATTGACAACCCTATGTACAGCTGGATTCTACCCATAACACCCTTCCTGCCAACATACCTTTGGCCTAACCCCCAACACGCACAGCAGGAACACCCCCCTTCAATCACCATCCCAGCAATTATACTACCATTCCTTCCTTCAGCTATAAATCATTGCAGATGACCACTCTCTCCCAAACTGAGCACCCTTCCTTGCCTATTGCCGACCAAAATCTGCACTACCCCCAACCGATAACAGTTCCCTTAACCGATGACCCTTCGTACAGCTGGATTGTCCCCTTCATACAAACCTTCCTGACCAGTCTGTTGCTAAACCCACCCCAGAAATTGCTTACACACACACACACACACACACACACCTGTTGTTAACCCCACCCAAGAAATTGCTTACACACACACACACACACACATATACACACACACCACTGTAACACCATTTCTTCTTTCCTGCAGCTAGAAGCCATCCCAGCTGCCCACCCCAGGCTGCAGCTATGAATTTTGGGGCCCCTTGACAGGTAGTTTGATTGGGGCCCCTGTATCCCTAGCTAACTATGCCGGGGGCCTGTGGGCCACTAGGCTTCCAGAAACTCAGGGGTTTTTGATGCTCTCTGGTGAGTTTTGGGGCTTTTATTGTCAGTGTCAGTGGCTCAGTAGGTAGCACACTCACCTCTGAGGCCGGGAGATCAGAGGGCTGTGGGTTCAGTTCCCACATCTGGCACTTGGGTTAATATCCCAGTACTGACACTGTAGTGCAGCATGAGGGGGGTGCTGCACTTCTGAGGTGCCGTCTTTCGGATGAGACGTTAAACTGAGGTCCCATCTGCCTGGATTGGTGGTACTTCAGGTGGATGTTAAAGATCCCATGGCACTTATCGAAAAGAGTAGGGGAATTTCCCCGGTGTCCTGGCCAAATTTCCCTCATTCACTAAAAATACCACCAACAGCTTAATCTGGTTCAAGGTCAGTTGGCATTCATCTGTATCCCCCTCCCCCGGGTCGTGCCTGAAAATAGGCAGGATTTGTCTAGTGCACTTACCCGGTCAACAAAAACTAACTAACTAAAAACAAGATTTTTTGAAGCTTTCTCTAACCTATAATCTATGAAAGAATTTATTTTTAACCACTGGAGTCAGAAGTTTTGTAGACTCTGTCTAGCCTTATAATCTACAGCTGGGGGGAGGGGGTTGAATACAACTGGATGACCAACAAAGGTATCTCAACCAAACAACATAATGTGCATTACTGTAGGGCACTGTGATAGACTTTGATAGAAGGCGGAGGGTACTGAGTCCGCTGCCAGCCATAATGTAAATCCTCATGATTCACACCATGTCTGGCAGCGGACCCAATATAACAGACAACCTGTGAACCTTGTTCATTTTTATAACACAAGGATCTTTTTATAATTGCAACAATGCATGTCAGCGAACGTGTAGTAGTGAGATTTATACACTTCTTGTGTTAACTCAACTGTGCTACGTTTTACCCCAAACAAGTCGTGTGTAAATCTCACAAGACATGCACACTCGTTTATTGTTGCATAACTAGTAACATTTTTTGATTTTAGCTCTGCAGTGGCATCAGTGGCTACTGTCATTGATCGTACCTTCTCATAACAGCAAATGAACAAAATGACACAAATCCAGAGGTCACTGATAATTGTTTTTATTATCACTCTTTTTAAGTAAGTTCAGTAAAAGTAGTTTGATGTACAATACATTTTTTTAAATGCGTTTTTTTAGCTGTCAAAATGAAATCACAATAAAACACAGTTTACCACAACATTAAAATAATTAAGGGCAAAACCATACAGAGGGATTGAGGGAGGAAGGGCAATTCAAATTTCATAGGTGGCACAACTTTTTTTACTGAATATACTTAGTAAGGCATGTAATAAAGTAGGAGACTGTACTGCCATTCCCTCTTCAGTCCTGCTTGCCCTCCCAATGACGTCATCATGCTAAACATCTTTTAAGAAGTGCAGGGGGAAATACAGTATGAAGGCAAAACCTCAGATACAGTAAGTGTGAAGGCAAGAAACATACATTTCTGGGTGTTTCATCAACATACACCAGAAATCACCACAGAGGACCCTTCAGCAGCCTGTCAGTGACGCACAAACACCAGGACATTGAATTGTAGGTAGACACTTTGCACATGATCTTTAAGAGAAAGTTGTGAGTTATTTATTTTGATTCTGCATATCCACTTCCCTGACTTTGTTTTATTAATAGTTTCCTACTTTTTTATAGAATGCAGTGTTGTTAAATAAAGTATACTATATGTGATGTTTATTTAAAATTAATATTATGCACTTTCATTGAGATCAGCCATGTCTGTATCTCACGGTTGGTGTTTAACTTACTGTTGGCACAATATTTTGAGCTCTTAACTATTCTGTACTTCCCCTAATGAAGTAGCACAGCAGCAAGAAGCACCGGGGCTGTGTTTGGCAGTGGGTGTGCTGACTGGCCAATATATTTTTCTACTTTACAATTGTGGTGCACTTATTCTTTTTCTTTCATGGTATAGTAATGATTACAGAGACAGTTGTGCTACAGTTGTGAGAGCAGAAGCTGGAGTGGGAGGGACCAATTTAAACATGGAAGTCAGGGTTTTAAACAGCCAGTATTGCATTGCATTTTGCGATGCAAATCGTCGGGTCCAGCGAGTCAAAACATGGAATGGATCGCAAGAAAGTGTAATCCATTTTTTCTATGTTTTTCATTGTTTTCTGAGTGTTTCTTTGTACTGAGAGGGGTGATTTTGATTCTGTAATGTAAATGGGTGTGTCATTGTGCCCGTAACTCTGCCCGCCTCTTAAAGTGATTGACTGCCTGATCCAACCGAGGAGAAGTCATGCTGCAGAAAAAATGTGCTTTCAGTCTGTGCGCAGTAAGAGTGACCGATCGGCTGAGCTCTGGACCCTGAAGAACTCAGAAAGGTGGGTAAAATCGGCCACTGCCAAAATGATTATGTGAGCATGGGAAAATGCAGTGTAGGTTGTCTGGCGGTGGTTACGATAGAATAAGGGTTTGGGTTTTGGAGAGATGGATTTTCGGTGGCGAGAACAGGGCTGTAGGCATTTTTCACCCTCCTCCTCGAGACCTGATGCCTGTTTGCGCTTGCAAAGTTCTGGTCGGGAGATCATTGGGGGGGGAAAGAGTATGACAAGGGTGAGTTAGCTGGTTGATTTGGCCCTCCGGTGTCCTGTGTCTCCTGCGCAACAATTCACCCAGCCTACCTCACCACAGTAAAGATCCCCCCATTGCACACACACACCCCTAGGCTTACCAGAAAGTTGCTCCTCTGTAAGATTCTGAGCCCCAAAATTAATCTGGCCCAGCAACTCGACAGCCTGGCTCCCATGGCCTCAGAGCTTTGAGTCCGTGCAGTCATGTCAGGCAGCAAATCCATTCCCTGGCCTAAGCCCACTTGACAGCCCTCCTTGATGTGTCCCTCTGCCGGTGAAATGATTTTGGGGAGTTCTCTCCTTGGCAGGCGACCATCGGACCTGTCACCTTCTCACTGCTGCTGCAGGCCCTGAAAATGATCCAGGGCACATTCTTGGGTCTGATTTGGCTGGCAGCCTTCCCGATGGATTAGTTGTCACTCTACTGTCCCGACCTGGATATGGACATGCCCCCGCCCAGGCCTCGTTGTCTCCAACTCTGTCACTGCTGCGCTGTGAGGACCAGACAAACTGCGGTGGCGTGCCTGGTTTTGTGGCTCTGCATAATTATTTTTCAGACCTGTCCTGTTTTGTGCAGCTCAAGTGGGGCGGGGGCTTCAGTGGGTGTAGGTGCCCTTGCCTCACTGACTCAGAAAAAGATCAGATCTCACTGACTGGGGGCAGAAACAAAAGCTGCAGTGACTGGCTTCTCATGGGGGCGGGGACCGGGGTCAGGTTTTGTTCTGCAACTTAAGCAGTGGCCGAGGCAAGTGTGGAACAAGTCTACTCTGGCAGTAGTCCAACCTGGTGAGTAGTTCTGTCCACAACTGGGGGTGGGAGGTCGGGTTTTGTTCTGAAAGCAGTGCTCTTCCAAGGCAAGTGTGGCACTAAGTCATACTCTGCTCATGCCCTTGCCACTCAGGGTAAATGAACCTAGGCAATAAGTGAGCCCATTGTGGACACTTGTTGGGGCCTAGTCAGTGCAAATTACTAAGCCATCGATGTCCACTCCAGTCTTTGACTCCTGGCTTCTTTACCTAATTCATGGCCTTCCTGTCCCACAGAGCTGTGCACAAAGCAGCAGCAAGCCCATGTGGGATGCAGCCCCTAACTCACTCTTTTTGCCTGCCCTTGACTAGTCTTGTAACCGGGGGTGGGCGAGGGACCATCAGTTTTTTTTTGGGGGGGTGGTACTAAGCCTGAGCTGAGAGAATGGCCAAAATATTAATAACGTTCTTACTTTTCAGCCTAACAGGTGTGTGCTGCAGCTTGTAAACCAGCCTGGCGTAGTGACTCCCAAAGCATCATGTGAACAAAGAGACCCTGTAACTCACCGCAGGGATTTATTTAACTCCAAAAATTGATTAGCGTTTTGCTCATAAAAGTGCTAAAACATTGTGAAAATGCATAGCACTTGCTTTACTGTGTTTAACAAACATAACACTTCTAGAAAACCTATATAAATACTTTCAGTACAGTTAGCATTGTCCCAAGAAAAAAACTGCTAATCAATTATTTAAAACCCTGCACTGGTGGCCCATTGGTAAGTTAGTCACACAGAATTATTGTGTTAATTTCAAGCTAAGTGCAGGAGATCGGAGTGTAACCACCCCGTGTTTATTTTGCAGGGGTTGCCAGTGGTTCAAACTTGGCAGTAGTCAACGAAGCTGGACTGCGACTATTGTCCAGGGACAAGGTAAGGAGGGTAACTTTGGGGAATCCGAGGAACATGCTGGGAATGTTTCAGTTCAGGGTCATCATGAGTAAGTTATTACCGAGGCTGGGGGGTAGCAAACACTGACATCTGGTCATTATGTTTGTTTTAGCTCAGACACTCGAAAAGTGAGCTGGACTGAAAGAGCTCAGGTGCTGAGTGCAACAGCAGGGACTAAAGACATCAGGCTGGACAAATTGGGCAGCAGAGAAACGTGCCAGGCAGTAGAGAGGAGTCTGAGGAGAGGAGAATGGGCTGGGGAGCAGTGCACGCAGGACTGTATCTGGAAAAAAAGCACTGCAGCACAGCAGGACAGTTGTTTTATTTTTTCATTGTCTTCAAACTAAGCCAAGAATATATGCTGATTAGATTACCTGAACTGACAGGACTAACTTGCTGTGAACTGAGTACTACTGTATGTTGTTTGCCAAGTGCCAATTAGCACTCTGCCTGAAAGAAGTGACATTTTTATGGGGGGGGGGTGCCCACCAGAAACAAGACTGGAGCAGTCGGTGGGTACTGTTGTATGAACAAAACACCACACTGTGTTTTAATTAGTGGTCAGGGAGTTCAGTCCTCCGTCCCCATACCCGGGTGCACCCCTTTGGGTGTGGACATCTCCGCAGAGTGTTGTGCAGCACTGCTTCAGATGTTTAATATGTTTTAAGTAGTTTGAGATAGTCTGTTCCCCCCCCCCCCCCAGCACCATTGTTCGTTCTGTCCTGGACAGATCTGCAGACTGTTTTAGTAAAAGGTTAGCTGACCGTTTAAGTTAGAGGCTCAATCAAGTCCCCCAACCCCATAGTTTGTCATCTGCCCTCCGCAGATCTGAGTGTACCCATAGTTTGTCATCTGCCCTGCGCAGATCTGAGTGCTGCACACAGATGTTTGATTGACCGTTTAAGTTAGACATTTAATCAAGTCCCCCCCACCCCAGATTTGGTTGTCTTCGCAGCACAGCTGTGTAAGTGTTGCACACAGCAGACGTGATTGGCCATCAGAGGATCAATCAAGTCCCCCCAACCCCAGATCTTATCATCTGCCCTGCACACAGGCTCTGCAGTGTTGCACTCACAGCAGATGTTTGATTGACCATTTAAGTCAGAGGCTCCGTCAAGTCCCCCCACCCTTTGTGGTCTGCCCTGCGTTCCCTCCCCCAGACCTACCCCTTCCCTACTAGGTCCAAACAGGTATGTAACCCACTGTCTTCTCTGAGGACCTACTATATCCATGACTGTAACTCACAATTTTGTAACACTATGTAACCTAAGTAACATACAAACTGTTACATTATGTAACCTAAGTGTATCTATGCTAAATGTTTCTTTTACTGTACTTGTAATGTTAGCCTCTGTTTTAATCTGCACTGTAATAACTGTCTTGATGTCTGCCCCCCCCCCCCGTGATGAGGTGCCTTTGTAAATGAGTCTCTGGCTCAAAGGTTGTAAACCCGATTTGTAATGAATAAATGATTGACCGTTTAAGTTAGAGGCTCAATCAAGTCCCCACACCCTTTGTGGTCTGCCCTGCGCAGCTCTGCAGTGCTGCTCACATCAGACATTTGATTGACCGTTTAAAGTAGAGGCTCATTCAAGTCCCCCCCCACCCCATTTTGTGGTCTGCCTGTGCATCTCTGCAGTGTTACACACAGCAACATATGATTGACCGTTTAAGTAGAGTTTAATCAAGTCCCCGATTTGGTCATCTGCCCTGCGCAGCTGTGTAGTATTGCACATATGGTAAAATGATTGACTGTTTAAATTAGAGGCTCAGTCAAGTCCCCCCCCCCACGCATCCCCACCACAGCACAACTGTTCAGTTGCCTGATTCAAGAATCAGTTGATTGTCTCTGCAGTAGCTAGGACAAATTATTTCACACACTCTAAGAAGCAACACACAATGTTGTTCAACTTATTTTATTGTTAGGTATTGGTAAAAAAGAGTGTCTCATATGGACACATTTTTTACACACTGGAAAAGAAGCATACAGTTGCTTTAAGTATTTGACTGCTTATGTTACAAATTAAAATAAAGAGTGTCACACACAGCCGTGAACCCAGAATAGACAACAACCAGCACCAAAAAAGTAAGGAGGCACACTGTAGAAAAATGGAAAAAGAAGATTGATCACTGCAACGAATGGTTAGTGTATGAAACAGACAATGGTGGTGAGTTTGTAGATAGGGTAACATGTTCCCTGTGTGATAAATGGGCAGACCAGTTAAAGTACTGCAGACATTTTAGTGAAAGTTTCATTATTGGCATCCAAGGTGCAGCTTTGAAAAAGGACAGTGTTGCAAAACATGGTCAATGTGATGCTCATAAAGAGTTGTTACACTCAACCAAAAACCAGAATCAATTGCCTCCATATACAAAACCACACCAATAGGACGTGCACTATTAGGAGCAGAAGTAAAAGACAGAGCTGTAGTTCGCCATCTGATTGAAATCGCTTATCTGCTCACTAAAGAAGAACTTTTGTTTACTAAATTTGAATCATTTGTTAAACTTGAAAAAAGACATGATGTTGATCTCGGAAAGTGCATATGCAAATATTAACGGTTGTCGTATGCTCACTTCAGTTATTGGTGAACTGTTACGGGAAAATCTACTCACGGCCCTTCAGAAAAGTCTGTATTTTGTGGTTCTTCTAGATAGGGCAACAGATGAAAGTGGTATTGAAAAAGAATTACTGTATATTATGCATGTTAACAAAAGTTCTTGTTTAATGAAGATGACCTTTTTAGATTAAAAGATGTTCAGCACGCCACTGCAGAAGGTTTGTTACAAACACTTCAAGAAGCCTTCTTAGAGTTAAGCATTTTAGACTTGAACAGTCGCATGGTTGCTATCTGTGCAGATGGTGCTGCAGTAAACCTGGGGAAAAGAAAAGGGCTATCAGCTCTGCTAAAAGTGGAAATGCCATGGTTGCTGTCTATTCACTGTCTTAACCACAGACTTGAATTGGCAATTAGAGATGCACTGAAAGGAAAATGTTTTGATCAAGTAAATGATAATCTCATGACATTGAACTACCTTTACGAAAAAAGTCCAGAGAATTAGCTAAAATAGTGGGCAGTGAAGTCAGAAAACCAGAAAGAGCATTTGGAACAAGGTGGGTAGATCACAAACTTCGTGCCACTCAGACACTGGTAAAATCCTACACAATTACAATTCACCATCTTGAAAATCTCGCAGAAACTGCCACTACACCACCAGCAGAGAAAAGCAGAGTTAAGGGCATTTTGACCAAACTGAAAACTGCCAAATTTGTCACTCATTTACTCTTCTATATATTGACCTTCTAAGGCCACTGTCACGACTCCCTCTCAGTTTACAGGGTTCTTCTGCTGACTTGATCTTAGCTTTGGCTTGTGTTGACGCAACCTTATGGCAACTACAGCATCTCGCAGATAATTTTCTCAGAACATGCAACTCTGAACTTAAGACACTCTTACAGCAACATCATGACGTAACTGACAATGATGAGTCTGACGATTCTGAACCGGTCGTGTTTAAAGATGTTACGGTCTCGAATGCTAACAACAGCATCAGGCACCTTATAACACAGGTATCTAATTACATCAGTAGGGTACAACAGTGCATTTCTGACAGATTTTCAGATATCACTGACTGTGACTCTCAGGACCAACACCCAATTTTTAGGACTTTAAAACTGTTAGATGTGAAACATTGGCCTAGGAGTACTGATGAGCTAGAAATGTTTGGGAATGTAGACTTTGATGGATTTGTTAATTACTGTGGACAGATACTCACAAAATATAATGCTGACCTTGCTGCTTTGCCAGGAGAATGGTCTGAACTTAAAACTTTATACAATAAATTTTTAACTCACTTAAACAGAGAAGACTTTTGGAACTGTATTCTGAAGTCCTACAGAGAACAGTTCTCAAACTTCTACCATGTTGTCGTTATTTGTAAGCTCATTCCAGTGTCCAGTGCAAAGCTGGAAAGGTCATTTTCAATAATGCAGCATGTCAGAACTGACTGGAGAAACAGACTGAGTGAAGTAATGTTGGAACACCTGGTTAGAATTTCAGTTGAGGGTGACAGTCCGTAATAATAATAATGATAAATGTATTTCTATGGCGCCTTATCAATTGCCAAGGTGCCTAACAATATAAAACAATTACATCAATATAAAACAGTTACATCATTTACAAAGTACTTAGATAAAACATTAATTGTCCAGAGACATTTGATCCCGTTCCAGTTGTAGATAGATTCTTCAGCACTCCAAGAAGAGTTTGTGCGAAACAAAGGCAGTCAGAAGCAAAAAGGTCAGATTCCTCTCGAACCACAAATGTAACTACAGTAGTTCAGATGCAGCAAGTAGTAGCATTATGTCTTACACTACTTCCGAGTCAGACAGTGACAACGACATGGTCATTGATCAGTAGCGAGCCCCTGTAAACTGAGGGAAGTACACTTTTGGCTTATAATTTTAGCCTAAGTGGCAGTAAGTGCCGTGGGGAAAAATTTCAGGTCCTCAGTGTTGGCAGTTGGTCACCGGAGGGAAGTGGGTCAGTTGAGAATCCATGCCAGTCACCTGAGCACCTCTCTTCGCGTCTGCCTGCCAGCTCCAATCCCTGTGCTTAGACGTCCAGATCTTCAAGCAGGGGGAGTGTCCTGCACTCTTCCTACTTAGCAGTCTCGATCTCTGATTATGGGAATTGGCACAGGCAGGCAGATGTGGAAGTAGACACTCAGAATCCCGGCTGGCCATGGGAACTCAGCTCTTTCAGAACTTGGTTTACCAAGCCGCATAGGTCAGGACTTTACTCACTTCAGCAAATGGACTGCACCTGTCTTGAGTTCAGCAATGTGTGACCTGTACATGCCAGGGCACCAACCATGCCATGAGATCAGACATTGTTTAAAATTACATTTTATTCTTTTGCTGACTTCTTCACAAGTTTACTAAATTGTACTGAGCTTTCAGAAGCCTGTGTGGTATTTGGGACATCGATCACTAAGTCTCAGGTTTAAGTTTAGCACTGACTAAAGTGCTATGGTAAAAGCAAGTTTAAGGAATTAGTTTTCCATCTTAAATTTTTTATAGGGCAATTAAGTCCTCAGGTTCATTGGCTGGTGGAGACACTCACTGCCACATGTATTTTTTTCAGTGGCTCAAGTTGAAGAGAAGAAGCCAGAAGGGGAAGGAAACATATTCAATTCGGTGCTTTACAGTAACTGGTAATTGCTATTTTTCTTTTAAACTTAGATTGTGGGCTTTTAGTGACACTGTAATTTCTTTGCTGTCTTTACTTAGAATTCTTTTGGGGCTGTTGAAAATTTAAAACGTAGTGGTGGTGTATTTCTTTGCTGTCTTTAATTGCTGCAAATTTAGTCTTGGCTTGTCTGACTTGCCCTGTAGTTTGGGTGAGGGGTGTTAATTGTCTGGCCTTTGACCTCAGCCTCGTGATAACTGGAGGTGGGGCTTAGTCAGATTTGAGGTAGCAAGTGAGTTTTGTTTTCTCAGAAGAAGCCAGAAGGGGAAGGAAACATATTCAATTCACTGCTTTACAGTAACTGGTGATTGCTATTTTTCTTTTAAACTTAGATTGTGGGCTTTCAGTGACACTGTAATTTCTTTGCTGTCTTTACTTAAAATTGTTTTTGGGCTGTTGAAAATTTAAAATGTAGTGGTGGTGTATTTCTTTGCTGTCTTTAATTGCTGCAAATTTAGTCTTGGCTTGTCTGACTTGCCCTTCTAGTTTGGGTGAGGGGTGTTAACTGTCTGGACTCTGACCTCAGCTACGTGATAACTGGAGGTGGGGCTTAGTCAGAGTTAAAGTAGCAAGTGAGTTTTGTTTTCTCAGAAGAAGCCAGAAGGGGAAGGAAACATATTCAATTCAGTGCTTTACAGTAACTGGTAATTGCTATTTTTCTTTTAAACTTAGATTGTGGCCTTTTAGTGACACTGTAATTTCTTTGCTGTCTTTACTTAGAATTGTTTTTGGGCTGTTGAAAATGTAAAACGTAGTGGTGGTGTATTTCTTTGCTGTCTTTAATTGCTGCAAATTTAGTCTTGGCTTGTCTGACTTGCCCTGTAGTTTGGATGAGGGGTGTTAATTGTCTGGACTCTGACCTCAATACGTGATAACTGGAGGTGGGGCTTAGTCAGAGTTGAGGTAGTAAGTGAGTTTTGTTTTCTCAGAAGAAGCCAGAAGGGGAAGGAAACATATTCAATTCTGTGCTTTACAGTAACTGGTAATTGCTATTTTTCTTTTAAACTTAGATGGTGGGCTTTTAGTGATACTATAATTTCTTTGCTGTCTTTACTTAGAATTGTTTTTGGACTGTTGAAAATTTAAAACATAGTGGTGGTGTATTTCTTTGCTGTCTTTAATTGCTGCAAATTGTCACCCCCCTCCCTCCCCTTCCCCCAACTCTTAATTATATGCCCTGTTAAATCTGATTGACAGGAGCTAAACACAGGGAACAGTAAGGGGTGTGTCGTAGGAGGGGCATAAGGGTAAGAAGCCCACTATCAGCACGACAAGTGTTTTGACTCATTTATTTATTTATTGGTTTATTTTCTTTTTTTTAAAAAGAAAAGTATCTGAGGATCAGTGGCAGGATTTTTAGGACAGTAAATTAATAAAAAGGGAACTAGGAGAGCTTCAGTAGCAGATAGTAGTAGAACAGCATAACTGCAGTATAATGTGGGAGTGGTGTGCAATGCAGTGGCTGTGGGGGCAACCATATTCAGGCAGACCTTCTGGACACTGAGGTGCTGCCCTATCTGCATGCATCTCTCTGGACTGTGGGATGAGGTAGCCAGACTCAGAGCGAAGTAAACTGGGTCAGAAGTACCATCACCCTATCCAGAGACCACCCAGTCCAATGCAACTGCCTCAAAGGATGCCGAGAACGAGGAGCACTTGGATGACAGTGGGCTCAGGGAGGGTTAGAGCAGTCAGGCAGAGGTACATCCCAGATCCTATTCCACTCAAGAACTCATATGCCACACTGGCAAATGGGGACAACCAAATAGAGGTACCCAGAGAAGTGGAAGGAAAGGATGTGGATGTTAGCCAATGAGGTGACAACTACCAAAGGTGGGTGGCAGGCCAGCAAGGAGGGTACCTACTTGCTCACCCCCCCCCCACAGCTAGCAGTGGAACCAGTGAACCGGAGGAGTGGCTATCTCTACAAAGCAGTGTGCAAAAGATGGAGATTAGTGCTCAAGAGGTGGATAGGCAGAAAAGGGGCAAAATTCAGCAGAAGGGCAGACAGCAAGGAGAACCAGGGATTAAGGACAACCAAGGAAGGGGCTGGAGTAGAACAGCGAAACAGTCTAGGGAGGACAAATCATGGCAAGCCCTGTGTGCCAATGCCAGGAGCCTTAGCAACAAGATGGAAGATCTGGAGGCTGTCATGGTGCAGTCAGACCTGGACATTGTGGCCATCACTGAAACCTGGTGTAATGATAACCACGACTGGGAGATGGCCATACCTGGCTACAAAATATTCAGAAGAGACAGGGCAGGTAGGAAGGGAGAAGGAGTGGCACTGTATGTGAAAAATTACATAAGGGCCACAGAGATCCAGGAGGAACAAAATGGGGGAGAGATACTGTGGTTTAAGCTGGAAAGGAAAATGGGGCCAGCCATCCACACAGGTGTGGTCTATAGACCACCATCCCAGGAGGAAGAAACAGATAGGGAGCTGATGCTAGCCATCCAAAGGATGGCAGACAAGGGTGGGATAGTACTGGTTGGAGACTTCAATATTCCAGACGTGGACTGGAGCATCCCAGCAGCAGCATCAACTAGGAGCAGATTTATCCTGGACTCCCTTCAGGGTGCCTTCCTCAAGCAACTGGTCATGGAACCAACTCGGCAGAAGGCAATATTGGACCTTGTGCTCACAAACAGGAACAGTGTGATGGGGGTAACAGTGGGGGAGCACCTGGGGAACAGTGACCACCAGTCATTGTGGTTTGAAATCACAGAAAGAGCAGAACCAAACCACGCAAAAACACGATCCTGGATTTTAGGGGGCAGATTTTGGGAAAATGGGGAGATACTTGAAAGAGGCATTAAGGAATGGGGCAGGAATCAGGGTTGAGGAACAGTGGCAGTATTTAAAATGGGATTACAAGAGCAACGGAGTTATGCATCAAGCAGGTTAGCAAGAGGAAAAGGAAGAGGAGACCATTATGGTTTTCCAAAGAGGTAGCAAAAGAAAGTGAAAAAAAAGATTGCATTCAGGCAATACAAAAGACACAGGCAGAAGGGGATAGGGAGAAGTACCAGGAGAAGCAAAGGGAAGCAGGGAGGTCAGTAAGGAAGCCAAAACTCAGACAGAAAACACATTGTAAAATCAGTGGGTAGAGGGGACAAAACCTTTTACAGGTACATAAGTGAAAAAAGAAAGGTAAAGGGAGGGATAGTGAGACTGCAGGGGGAGGATGGGGGCCGCGTGGAGGATGACAACAGTAGAGCTGACATATTGAACAGGTATTTCTGCTCAGTCTTCACTGAGGAAGAGCAGGGTAATGGGTCTGAAGGGAGTACAAGGGTGAGAATGGTGCAGAATGGACACAGTCCTTTACACGAGAAAGGGTCCTGAAGAAACTGGAAGTAATAACAGTTGATAAAGCACTGGGGCTAGATGGGGTGCACCCCAGGGTCCTTAAAGAACTAAGAGAGGTGGTGGCTCAACCTCTGGCTATCCTGTTTAGCCAATCACTGGAAACGGGAGGTACCCAAAGACTGGAGGACAGCAGATGTAGTCCCCTTATACAAAAGTGGGAACAGAGGAAGTGGGGGACTACAGACCAGTCAGCCTCACCTCGGTAGTGGGGAAGATCATGGAAGCACTACTGATGGAGAGATTGGTGGAACATCTGGTTGTCAATGAACTACAGGACCCAAGGCAGCATGGTTTCACCAGGGGGAGGTCATGTCAGACCAACCTCATTGAATTTTTTGACTGGGTGACTAGGGAGCTGGATCAGGGGAGGGCAGTGGACATGGCCTATCTGGACTTCAGCAAGGCCTATGACACTGTGCCACATAGAAGACTATTACACAAACTGGGGAATATGGGTGTGGGCAGGACAGTAGTGTGGTGGGTGGGTAACTGGCTGGGCGGCAGGACACAGAGGGTGGTGGTAAATGGCTGTCACTCCACAGAGGGAAGAGTGACCAGTGGGGTACCACATGGGTCAGTGCTGGGACCAGTCCTATTCAACATTTTCATCAGTGACATTGCACAGGACCTAGAAGGCAGAATTTCACTGTTCGCTGATGACACAAAGCTCTGTAACAGAGTAGACACACCAGAGGGTGTAGACAGAATGAGAAGGGACCTGCAGAAACTTGAAGAATGGTCAGGGGTTTGGCAGTTGAAATTCAATGCAAAAAAAGTGCAAGATAATGCATATGGGGCACAAAAACCCTGGCACAATATATCAGTTGGGGGGGTGAGGATATAACATGCATCAAGCAGGAAAGGGATCTTGGGCTTATCATCTCTGATAACCTCAAGGTAGGGAAACAGTGTGACAAGGCAGCAGGTAAAGCAAATAGGATGCTGGGATGCACAGGCAGAGGCATCACCAGCAGGAAAAGGGAGGTCACAATTCCACTATACAAGACACTAGTGAGGCCCCACCTGGAGTACAGTGTACAGTTCTGGAGACCTTATCTACATAAGGACATAGACAGGGTAGAGAAGGTTCAGAGGAGGGCAACAAAGATGGTACATGGATTGCATCACAAGTCTTATGAGGACATGTTGAAGGAACTGAACATGTACTCCCTGGAGGAGAGGAGGGAGAAAGGGAATATGATAGAGACATACAATTATCTTACATGGAGGAACAGGGTGCAGGAATATACTATTTTTAAGTGAAAAGATGTTCCAGGACTAGAGGGCATGGGATGAAGTTGGAGGGAGGACATTTCAGAGGAAACGTGAGGAAGAATTTCTTCACAGAGCGGGTGGTGGACAAGTGGAACACCCTGCCAGAGGAAGTGGTGGGGGCTGAAACAATCACGGGATTTAAGAATGCATGGGATAGACATAAAGGAATTCTGGAGGTCAGGGGTAAGGGGCAACATACTTCTAGGAAAACATAAAGTGAACTTACAAGCTCAAATGGGCAGACTGGGTGGGCCACAGGCCCTTATCTGCCGACACTGTCTATGTATCTATGTACTGTATCTATGTAAGACCACAGTTGTTAAATTTCTTCATTGTTTGCATGATGAGAATGATATTAGTGGCTAGAAACAAGTGTTTATAATAACTTGCACTGTGACTAAACAAATCAAAAATCCCTCTGAGCTTGCTCGACTGTGGGTAGACTGTTAGAGCAGGCTTCTCAGGTGGGACGGGTACACAAAAGTCATCATCATCTTTTGTGCTCTCTGGCTGGTCCTGGAAATAAGTCAAAAGAGAAGTCAAATGCTACAGTGAGTCTGACAGTGTATGTTTGCAGCCTTAAACTGTCTTTTTCTGTTCTAAATTGTAAATCTGTACTTACAGAAAAATTAGTGGGAGCTGGCTGCCGGGAACCGGGTCTACAGGCCTGAGTAGACAACTGACTGTTCCGAACCACCCATCCATTTAAAATTGACCATTTAAGTTAGAGGCCAATCCAAATCTGGATGGTGGTTGGGAACTGCAGTAGTCCGTGAATAATAACAGCTCATGTTTGTAAATCAGTTAGGGTGCTGCAGCTGCTTATTCTCAGTTACCCTACAGACTGCTTCCCAGCCACCGCAATTAAATTTCCGTGCCAGCACAAGTCATGACTGCACCACAAGCTTTAGGCTTAAGGTCAGATAATGTTCGGTGTCACAACCCTACTCAGCAGGTCAGCCCTCTACTCCCAAAGTGCCAACCTCTGAGCGTAGTATTGTGAACTGGAAACAGAAACAGGGTAACCCTCCTGTCTGTTTTGTGGGTTCAAATCAATCTTTGGTCTCAGTTCTGGAGAGATTCAAACTGTGAACCTCATGCTAGCGTATCCAATGTACAGGCTCAGATAATTCTGCTCTTCGGGGGGGGGGGGCAGATATCTTTCACCTACAGGCACCTAACCAAGTGTACAAAATGAACCCTTAAAAACTCTGATAAAGATCTCAGATAACGCTTACCTTTTCTCAGTTTGGTATTACCATATCAGCTCATGCACAGTGTTGTCACACTCTTAACCATCCACGCATCACAGGCAAAAAAAAAAGGACTTGGAAGACACTAGTAGTCTATTTAAAAATTAGATGTTTACTTAAAAATAGATAACAATGTAAAATGTAAAACACAGAACCATATATCACAAAACATACAAATCACTTAAAAAAAAAAAAAAGATTTTAAAAGTGCAATTTCCTGCCACCAGACAATTAGACTTGATCTATCTAATGTATCTCTTATAGTGCTGCTAGCATATTGTAGCTTTCAGAGTCCAAAACAAGTGTGTGAAAAGGGAATACAGACTACAGTTTTAAAACTGGCCTTGCCAACCTCTTTGCATGAGGTCAACTAGCTACTCCCTGTCATAACATAAAAATTATACAAGCAGGATGTCATCATTCAGAAGAAAAATTAAATAAGGTTATTTTCTAAGTCCTTCTTTCATCCATGAGCAACATCCTGCTTTTACAGACATCAGAGGAACATTTATGACTTCGCACCAGTGTGACATAACCTGGTTTTCTGACTCTAAACGTCATAAAATGGATATTTCTGTTCTGTCATCTGGCAAGCTACAAATATGCTAGATAAACAGGAGATGCTTAATTTAGGTCTCTTCTAGCCTGTAATTATCTCTTGGTCTTCCAGGTCACACCTTGTATCTAAAACCTGGGAGGTGGTGTCATTCCACAGGCTGTTTCAGCATGTCTCATGAGAGACACTCAATAACACTTTTTTATATTACAAAAATCATAGATGAATCAGAACCAGCTGTAAAATTGACCATTTAAGTTAGAGGCCAATCCAAATCTGGATGGTGGTTGGGAACTGCAGTAGTCTGAGAATAATAGCAGCTTGTGTTTGTAAATCAATTAAATTTCCGTGCCAGCACAAGTCATGACTGCACCATGAGCTTTAGGCTTAAGGTCAGATAATGTTTGGTACTGAACAGAACTTTAAATTTTGTTTGAGATGCTAGACTCCCGACTACTGTTCCCAGCCACCCATCCATTTAAAATTGACCCTTTAAGTTAGAGGCTCAGTGCAAAATGGATGGGAGGTCAGGAACACTAGTCAGATGTACTTGCGTCTGTTGTTAAATTACTTTTAGGGTGCAGCTGCATATTCTGTTACCCGGCTACTGCTGTTCACTTTTGGGTCTCGTCACAAAAGTAGTCACGCTTGGGAAGGTTGGCAAGTGGAAACTGTCATTTAACGTCAGAAAATGTTCGGTACCATGTACTAACTGAACTCTTTAAATTTTGTTTCAGACACAGTAAACTCCCAACAACTGACTACTGTTCCTAACCACCCATCCATTTAAAATTGACCATTTAAGTTAGAGGCTCAGTGCAAATGGATGGGAGGCTGGGAACACTAGTCAGTTGTACTTGTGTCTGTGTAATTACCAGTTAGTTTAGGGTGCAGCTGCAGCTGCTTATTCTCAGTTACCCCTACTGCTTGTTCACTTTTGGGTCACATAAGTAGTCACGCCTTAGGAAGGTTGGCAAGTGAAACTACATCCGGTCAAAAATGTTCGGTACATTCAGTTCTTTAATTTTGTTTCAGACACTAGACTCCCCGAATAATGCCTCAACACGTCCCATCCATTTAAAACTGACCATTTAAGTTAGAGGCTCCAGTGCAAATGGATGGGAGGTCAGAACACTAGTCAGTTGTAACGTGTGTCTGTTATTACTTTATTGGTGCAGCGTTGCAGCTGCTTATTTTGAAACTTCCCAGTGCTGTTCACTTGTAGTCCAGGCTTGGGAAGGTTGGCAAGTGGAAACTACTACATTATTTGAAGAATCAAATCTGTTTTTAATACTAGTAACTCACGTCAGAGTTATGAACTTGAAAAATGCTTCTGTTTGAATTTTACTAGGAGACTCTGATGAAAAAAAATTAATAAAGTGACTCAGTGACTGCACACACTCCTGTACCCAAGTTTTTTTTTTGCTCCACACATCAAAGGGAATCAAAAAAAGTGTTTATCAGGTGAGAAATAACACCAATCATATTGTGTCTAGTAAATATGACAATTTTTTCATTTTGCTAATCAATTCGATCCAACTGCTACACATTTGCAACACTGAGTAGTACTTTTCACGCGAAAGTGCTAATCAATCGAAAATCCTTATTTAAAACCCTGGAAGTCTTTTTTATTGATCTGCTGCAGAGCTACGGGACCACCAACTCATTCTTAGCTTTCCTCAACCCACATTATGTATGCAGATGTTTTTTATAGTTGGCTGCCAGATATTACCACATTATCAAGGGCTAAGGAAGGGGTCTCATCATATGGTGAGGTGGTCTGGGGGGGGCAAAGGGCAGACTAGGTAGGCCATGAGGTCCTTTTCTGCCATCTCCTTCTGTGATTCTGTGATCATCATTGTCAAACTTCCGCAGAGAGTGCAGCACCTCCCTCCCCTAGTCTGGCCACTCCTTTCTGTCGAGTACACTTTGATAGGGCATATTTATGAAATACATCATTATATCCATGTTTGTTTTCAATATATTTTTATTCAGCAACTAAGATATGAGGTTTTAAATTTTATTTGCCACTAAAGCAATTCTTACTATAACAAAACTAAACATTTTAGCATGGTGCTGTGCTCCTTACAATTAGAATTATGGGACACAGAATGTAGCATTATAAAGTTTAAGGTAAGGAATTGTAAAAAAAATTAATAAAATTGCTAGTAATGGATATTTTTAAAATGTGAAACATCGAAGTGCACTCGAAGAGGCCAGTCCATCAGTGCAGTAGCAGCACTACAGCTTGTGATGCGGTGATCTGGGTTTGTTAACGAGCCCAGGTTGTTGAGCCCAGCACCCAGCGATGAGGGTTTCTAGTACCAATGCATCCTCCTGCCTTGGCAAGAGGTTGCCTCCTGACGAAACTAGAAAAGTTTGACTCCCTAACAGTGTCAGCAAAACTACCCCTATCAATGGGTAACCCTACATTTCAAGTTCTTGGGAATTCAAATTTCAAAAAATATTCATAGACAATATAAAATACAATTTCCCTCACTTCTGCAGGCTAAGGACAAGCACCTCCTCAGGTAACAGAAATTGACCCTCAGCATTTCGGTGACAGTGGAGACCCTTAGGATGACTGTCCTACCAAGGTTTTATTCTCTTCACTGCCTGTACCCATCCCTAAGCTAACTTGGAAAGGGATTCAGATGGCCTTGTCAACATTTGTGTGCGGGTGGATAAGTCAAGAATCCCATGCACCACCTTAACAGTTGCTAAGGATAAGGGAGGGCTGAGGGTTCCTGACCTACCATTCTAATGTACTTCCAGGCCTGTCAGATTCAGGACTTACTGATGCAGCTGCAAAGGGAAGACGCCCCGAGCTGGGTGGCTCTGGGGGAGAGGAAGATCATGCAGCTAAAACCTTCCCCAAGAATAGCTGCACCAGAACAATGCTAAATACATGAAAGGAATCACTGTCACTAAGAAGGATCCACAGGAATCTGCCAGTGTGGGCTAAAGTCGACCCTGCTTTCCCAAAATAGCTGGCAGCAGCAGAAATAACTGGTTATGTCCACAGCCCTGATGATCCCTCTCCAATCAACATGTCCAGAACTGGAACTGGGAAAGAGTCTGGCTGCATGAATTAAGGTGTGGGGCTTAGAAATTCCTTATTCTAATATTGTAACAGCTATGACCTACGCTACGGGAAGCGATTATAGCATTAGCTTAGCTTTTTTTTTTTTTACCTGGATGGTAGATGCTGGACTAGCCTGGAGGAAAGTGGAGAACACAAGGTAGACACATTCGTTCAGGTTGAGAGACGTGAGAGGGAACTTGAGAAAGGAGGCTTTCTCGATGACACGACAACAAGCCGCAGTCCCTCACATCACCAAACCGCAAGTCCGCATGAGAATCAATGTTGTCCATCTGACTCCAACCAAGGGACTCAAGGTGATGGCGTTGGCAACCATACTGACTACTGTTCTGTACTCTGGCGGTGGCCGGCGACTGGTTGCCTCATCACCGTGTCCACGGTGCCCTTGTCATGCGGTGCCACTGCCACTACGTCTGGTACACTGCTAGTGTTATGTGGTCATGGATACAGAGCATTTGTTACAAAATGATATGGCGACTCGAGGCGAGTGAGCCTACAGCCCGCCAACAGCAGCCAGCTAAGTGCTCAAGTGCAGCTGCTCCATGATCCCAACCTTACAAAAGCGGCGCCGTCATGTCACGTGATTGTAACTAATGAATTCCCCGCCTCACAGACGGCAACACGGATAATTACCAGGCACAGAAAGCAACAACAACAACATTTAAATTAAAAAAAAAAAAAAAAGCATATAAGCACAGCACAGGCAGATCCCCAGAGCTCAGGGCCTGGGAAAAAAGTCAGTTGTCTCCCCACAGCAGGCTGCCCCCAAAGGGGCTACCATTCTCAACCAAGCTGCAATCTATCACAGACCACTACAAAAGGGGTGATAAGAGCTGAAGATTGAGGAGTAGCTATAAAAAAAAGAATCAACTTGTGCTTGACAGTATTAAGTTTACAGCACCTTTTGAGTGGGTAGAACCACTATTTACACGGACATTACTTAAACGTAATTAAATAATAAAAAATATACAATGGGCCACAAAACAGAACATAAATTCTCTATCCTGATTGGCTGACTCGCACCCCTCTCTCGTTGTAAAATCTACAATCACCCCACGGGAAAAGGTGCCAGCCGCTGATCAACCGCATCAGGATGTCCCCCGAAATCACTCCAACAGTCACCAACACAGCACTCAGAAAGAGGGCGAAAATCCCTGCTCGATAGCGACAGACAAATCAAGTTACCGAATAGTTACTACAACACAAAACCGCATACCTCAGATGAAATAGAAACCGTGGCTTTCTGCCATGTTCACTGCTATTTCTTTCATACTCTCTTCTGTGCCACACGCACAATTTTCAACATTTCCCAGCCCCTCAAAAACACACTGCAACCGGCAATGCAAACTCAGTACTGCACATGCACAGTAGCAGCGCGGCTCCAGCAACAAGGGAGTATGTTTTCCCAACAGAACAATAAACACAGTAAAATATGGCTTAAAATGAGTAAAAAAACTTTTATTTACTAATTTTTCTATGTGCCAAAAACAGGAGGACACTGTATCATTGCAATATGCCACGAGAGGGTGTTGGTGATGCCAGGATTTACCCACGCCCTGGGGTGTTGTTCGGTCACGAGGCGCACCTGGCATCACCAACACCCTCTTGTGCTATATTGCTTAAATAAATCATTTGAGATGACAACCATAGTGAAGTTGTGTGTTATCAGGGTCGAAATTGTGCAGATACTATTTTCCCTCTGATAGATTGAACACACATAAAATGACGGACTCCTTGTTAAGATATATATATAGAGAGAGAGAGAGAGATTTTTTTTTCATTTAGTATACTTCAATTATACAACAAAGCATCATGACATAGGATTTTAAGAACGATACAGTAGTACCCGGATGCCCCCCCCATACATTTTTATTCATAATAAATCTATTCACCATGTTACTGTCAGCTCATTAGAGGTATATTAGTTGGGTGGGGTTTCATTAATTATAACGAAATATGTCAGGAGTCAGTAAATCATTTTACCACCTGAAAATGTATCTCTCTTGTAGCAAATGATTGTTGTTCAAACTGCCTCTTATTTCGTTATAAGGATTATTCATTTGGTGTCATAGGCGCCGACTTCATTGGTGCTTCCCTGTGTGGTGTGTAAAATTGACGCTTTCGACAAACAGAGCGAAGCAGGTACCGATCTCGCAGCACATTCACGTGAGCGTATTTCAGCGCGCGTGTGTCACTTTTCTGCGCATGCTCTGAAGGATCCCGATACCATTCTCGCAGCCGGAACTGATCAAGCATGACACCGCCATCATCACCCTCGTGGCCCAAACAATTCCCGCCAGTTCCATGCCCGTCCCTCCAGAAATCTGGATGTTGTAGTGCTGCAGAGCCGAGTGCACGGCAGGCGGCCACCTGTCTTTCCTTTTAGTTCTGTCCCTATAAATCTTAGATTTGTCTAACATTTTTATGGTTCTGTGCTACAGACAAGGGAGCGGAACTACGACTCCCAGAGCACATTGCGTGATCTGCCGGCGGAAAGGGAGAGGAATGCTGAAGAGGGTGAAGGTGTGAGGAAAATGGAAAACGGGGAGCTTTCGGATTGCGACAGCGACGAGACCATGGTGGAATGCTCAGTTCAGGACAGCGATGAAGGGGGTGAGGAGTTCCACTTAAAAAGGTGACTTACAGCAACTCTAAAGAAGTTGTAAAATAAATCGATGAGACACATTTCATGCAGCAATGAGAATGCTGTAGATGGACTATGAGGCCTTTCAGTGCTGAAACACACGTTTTGCTTCAGAGCACAGTTTAAATTAACTTAATGAATAAACCAGGTCTTATGAGTCTACTAATAATTGATGTCATAGTAGATCTGTTATTATACAATGGGCAAGAAAATACTGGTTCATGATTGGCTGGCTGGCACATTTTACAATATATAAATTCTCAGGAAGAAGTGCCAGCCAATCACAGTACTAGACTTCAGAGCCGCCTTATTGTTTTCTCACGGTAACCGGAACGCACGAAACTCGAAATAGAAAAATAAAAACTTTTCTCTTACTTTACTACATTGTATAATTACAGTATGCCCCAAGTGGCTGTGGGTGATGGTAAGATTTACCCACACCTAGTGTGGTTTTCTTACTCCGCCATCGGCCTCGTGAGCAAACCACTGTACCCAGGCATGGGTAAATCCTGCCTTATAAAATGGCAAGTCGAGAATGGTCTAATAGCAGCACTGCCATTGGTTGAGAGACCACACATGACCGTTGATTAATGCCTGGCATACCTTCACTTGGCATGCCATGCCCGTGCCCAATCTTGATTCTGTGGCATGTAAGGAAACACTATGGAAACTAGTGTTTTTGTGCTTAGTTAATTTTGCTTTTGCATCATAGGGCCAGCTATTCAAGCAGTTAATGAGTGCCATGCTAATGAGATGAGCGCCACAGCTCAGAGTGTGAATAGTGCAACTGAAGGCCTATTAGTATGGTCCCTGCTATATTCAAAGGCACATTCAGCGCAGTGCATGCCTATACAGATAAACGCATAGAGGGGCCTGTGCACAAAGGTGCTGCCCATGTACCTGGCCTGCGTAGCTGAACACCCACAGGGTGCAGGCTGTGCAGTATTCACAACTGCGCATCCCCATGGTGCCTGCTCGTGGCCCTGCCCCCTTCCCACTGCACAGCTGTGCGGGGAGTGGTTCAAGGGACACAGTTGGCAGCCAACTGGATGCCCGTCCTGTGTCCCAAAGTGGATCCCCTGCTCAGTGCGCGCAAGGGATACGGGGACGTTGTGTAACTTGTTTTTTTAAGTATGAGTGAGTGCTCAAATGGCAACCCCAGCTCTTCCTGTCAGTCTAGTGAGCTGGTGGAAGGATGTGCAGTCCTGCTGTAGCCAGCAGGTGTCATGGAGGGGTGCATAAAGGATATGGCAAGGCCCCTGCTGCCACATCCTTCACCCCCTTTGCCCGGAACTCTGTGCCTTTGTGAATGGTGCAGAATGCGGGCACACCTCTGGACTGGCCGTGTGCATAGCTGACATTTAGAGTCACTTACATGCCATGAATTGACCAAACCATTAATGCATAGAGTCCATTATGCCGGAAGTGGGACATTTCTTACTAAAACATGTATTTTGCAGGACCATATGTAACCTTGATCAATGCAACAGATTTGTTTAAATAATCAGAATTAAGACTACGGGCCCCATATACAAAACTTTGCAAAGGGCGCAAACCGTTAGCGCAGCGTTTTCGCGGGACCGCTATATTCAAAGTAAGCAATAAGACATGGCGGTGTGCGTTAGACACTTTAACACACGGCTAGGAGGCGTAGTGAGGCACGAGGCCACCGGCTGAGTGCGTCCAGCCACCTAGCCGAGTGTTAAATTGTCCAACGCACATCCTGGAGTGTCTTATTGCGCTTATGAAATGATTATCTAAAATACAGATATATGTAATCACTAAAATGTATAATATTTAATAGTAAAAATTTGACATTTGTCCTAATTTTTCATAAAATATTTCTTCCGCCTGTTTTTTTTGTTTTTGACTTGAGGACTTTTGAGCTGCTAAGGCATTCTTACTTGTATTTCTGTAGTTGTCAGGGCATCCCCCAGCTAGCAGTAATCATCCTTCCTTTAGTTTGAACAAGAAATTATGTTGTCTCTCTTTTTTTTTTTAATAATATATAATTTTGTACATTATGGTAATAGGTGGCCCTAGGGAAAACATGCTGCTTTTGTTTACAGCACACAGGGGGAAAAAGCTGTTACATGATGCGGAAGCGAATTATAGCCAAAGGGATAAAGAGCGATCGGACTGCTGCAGAGAAAACCCCAAGGTAACAAAAAAAGAATAGTTATTGTGGGAAAACAACATTGTGCACACACTGAATCTTAGTAAACAACTAGAACTTCTGGGAGTGAAGTACAGAGTGCCTGCTTGCTCGTTTAGTTACAGACCGAGAGAGAGACAGAGCGCGAAGGTGGGGGAGTTGCGACAAAGTCGTTGAGCCCTATCCTGGCAGTTTTTATTTTTTTTATTTTTAAATGATGAGGTCTTCAGTTTCAGTTACAGATATGTTGACAGTTCGAAAATACAGTCTTGTGTTTCACTCGCAGTTGGTGAAAAGAAGATGGCTGATTTTCAATTTGCCAACATTCCAGCTGGCATCTTTGCTAGGATCAGTGCCCACAGAGCACTGCTGGTCCTTTTTCCTGTGCATAAGAAGGAATATCACACAGGTATGGACCAATCAGGATGCCTGAATTCTGATGCCCATTTCAAAAAGGCCAAATAGCGTGGGCGAACCCCATTAGTGCTGGGCAGAGGTACAATGTATGCAAGGGGCAAACCGAGGGGGCATGTTCACAAATACAGGCGTAATGCTATATTCAGCACAATAGCGCCGTATAGAGTGTGTTTGTGCGACTTGGTGCGACACATTGCACGTTGCAAATTACCACCCAGGAGAAGGTAGTCTTAACTCTGGGCAGACCAGCTTTGCGCGACATTGTGGCTTTGCACGACGTTTGCGAGGCTTTGCGCGACCCTACTCAGTACATGTTAATCATAGTAAGAAACCAGACAGTAAAGTCATGCTGCACACGACTGGCACCTCCTATGATGCCGTCATCCACCACCGGTCCCAGCCTTCCCAGACTGTGAATGGTGACCAGGCACCCAGTGGACACCATGGCAGTGTGTCCATACAGCACACACCTGCAGACCACCCTTCAGTGGACACCAAAAGAAGCCACCACACACATGCAGCACTGGGGGCGTGGAGGGTGTACAGGTGACCAGTCTGCACCACATACTGGGTGCTGCCACATGGCTGGGACAAGCCATGCAGTGCAAATGGTCAGTGCAGAGAATACCCCAACACCAGTGTGCCTGTCCAATGGTAAGAGCCCCCCCAGCCACATACCGCGCAGCTGTACAGACACCACAGCACACACAAGGCATAAAATAAGCAGGTTCGCATCGCAATTTTCGACCCAAGAATCGGGAAACGCGAGCCAAATGTGGTAATGATTAGCAGTCATTGCTAATCATTGCCAACTGGCCCTGGGTCCTTTAAAAATGCCCTTTGGGCCTTTTTGGGTGCATTTAGCTTTACATTTCTTGTTGTTTGTTTTTCCCCTCCTCCTCCCCTGAGGCATGCCCAGTCTCTCCTGATTGGTCAGCCCCCCCCCCCACCAAGTGTACGCGCAGGAGAAATGTGAGAATGTCCTGTTGGAGCCCGTCACCCCAACAAGCAGGTCCAGGACTTCCAACCGGAGCAGAAAAGGTAAGTTCCAGTTACTTTTTTCCATTTATTGGACCTTTTTTTCCCCAGGCATTTAATGTTCCGTTGTTTTGTTTTGCAGCGAGGATCATCGCCGGGTCGTGGTCTGTGAGAGGAACCACAGGGCGGCGAGGAGCAGAGGGGGCCGAGCGAGAGGGTACCCGACCGGGACCAGACAGGGCAGGCATGGCGGCGTGATGCAGATTCGGCACCGGAGCAAGTGGCTCAGGAGCAGAGCAGACCTGATGATTGGGAGTTTCCAAAAAAGTAAAACTTTTCATTTTATATTGTCAGGGAGGCTGCAGGAGGAGTGAAGTACGGGAGGGCATGGACTGGGCAGTGGCATGACTCTGGGGGGACAGCTGGGCACTGGTGGGCACGTCGTGGATTCTGGCCTGCAACTGGGGGGGGGGAGCTGCTGCAGGTGATCGGGGGATGCTGAGCTGAGCAAGCAGATTGAGTCTCAGACATTAAATGCTGTGCCCTGCAAGTTGCAGTGATGGGAAAATCATTTTAAGTAAATGTGCCTTGCTTTTGCAGAGGTCGTAAAGCATAAGTAAACCATAAACAAGTCAAAATGTGTGCCCTGTGTAGTCAATGATGGGAAAGACATTTAAAAGTAATCTGTGCCCTGCCTTACAGAGAAAACGATAAACAAGTGTTGTGCTCTGCAGTTTTGCAGTGAATTGGAAAAGACTTTTAAAAGTAACATGTGCTCTGTGTTTGCAGAGATGGGAAAGGCATTTTAAAAGAATCTGTGCCTTGCGTTGCAGATCTAAAACAAAACTGTGCCCTGTAGTTTTTGCAGTGATTGGAAAACAGTCTCTTAAAAGTAACTGTACCCTGCGTTTGCAGAGATGGGAAAGACATTTAAAAGTAATCTGTGCCCTGCCTAAAAGAGATGTCCGATGCTGAAGTGTTGTGACCTGTAGTTTTCGCAGTGATAGGAAAAGACATTTAAAAGTAACTTGTGCCCTGCATTTGCAGGGATGGGAAAGACATTTAAAATAAGTAATTTGTGCCCTGCCTTGCAGAGATGCTGAAACGATAACGAAGTGTTGTGCCCTGTAGTTTTTGCAGTGATTTGAAAAGACATTTCAAAGTTTAATGTGCCCTGCTTTGCTGAGATTGGAATTAAGACACTAAAAACAAGCAGACCAGTGGGAAAGGACTGCTTTGCAGCAAATTGCAGAAACAGTTCCAAACCACAAAGTGTGGCCAGTTTGGGGAAGGACAGTTTTTAACAAGTGTCCGTGCCCTGCTTGCAGAGAATGGGGAAAGACATAAGATCCTTACAACATACTGTGTGCCCTTATGGGAAAGGACATTTAAAATGTTCTGCCCTGCTTAGTTTGCAGAGATTTTAATTTAACTTGATGCACTTGTACCCCTGCTTAATTTGCAAAGATATGTGACCTGCTGTGTATATGGGGAAAAAGAGAACTGTGCCCTGCTTTAGTGGAGTGTTTCACTTTGTGGACTGTCATGTCTTAAGGTTATTGGCAGCCCATAGAGTGTGAAAAATTTAAGTAAATTATGCCGGCATGCTGGAAAGGAGTGTGCTGCCATCACTGATGTCATTATAGGTTTGGCAGCCACAGCGGGGAAAGCTGGGGGTCAGAAGCAAATCTGCTGTGCTACCCATATTCTTTAATACTGAGCCACTGAAATGTGTTAGTTCACACCCAGGGACAGCACCTTTGTTTTGCTAACTTCAAACTTTTTAATAATTGCAGTCTCTCTGCAACATGGAGGAAGTAAAATTAACAACTGCAGAAGGATGGCGCCAAAATATGATCCAGAAAAAAATTGGGAGCAGCTAAGAAGTGAGGGAGACTTTGTAGTGCGTGTTAGCTGCAAATTGTGCTGTGAGTGCAGAGATGAGCTACGTGGGTTGAGGAACTTCAGCGAGGCATTAATTGCAGAGATTACAGGCCCCCAGCTAGACGTTGACACCATCCGGAAACATCTTCTGACAGAGCAGCACAAGAAAGCTGTTAAAATTTTGAAATTTGGTAGAACAAGGTCACCACTTGATGTATATCGCTATTCCACAGTTGGTAAGTTTAAAATAGTGAGTGTATCGGGGTAGCGGGGTTTGGACCCATACCTAAAACAATTTTAATTTATTTGCAGGGAGAGCTTTTAGTAATGCAGAGGAACAGCATATAATCATTCTAGGCAGGCTGATGGATATCCTGTATATGATGGCCAAAGAGGACATCCCTATTAAAAAGTTTGAAGCAATAGCAGAACAAGAGAAGCGCCATGGAGTTCACTTAGGCAATAAATACATTAATGCTGTTAGTTGGAAAGAACTCACAATGTGTATTGGCAAGAACCTAGAAGAAAACCTGCTGGCAACTGTCAAAAATGCTAATTAATTTTCAGTGCTTATGGACGGTAGTACTGACAGTGGTGTAACTGAAAAGGAACTGGTTTATGTAATTTATGTAAATCCCATCAGTGGTCAAGTGGAGACTTAAGTTTTTATGAATGAAAGCTATATCAGATGGCACAAGTGAGGGATCGAAAACTCTTCTTTTAGACATTTTACAGAGTCTGACCTTAATATAAAACACATGGTTGGGTTTGGGGCTGATGGGGCATCTGTCAACATGGGTGTAAGACGGGGTCTTGCTGCTCTTTTAAGGGAAGACATACAGTGGTTAGTTGGTGTTCATTGTTTCTCACACAGATTAGAACTGGCCATAAACGACGCTTTGGATAACACCTATTTCAACGAGGTTTCAAACTTTCTGACCCAACTGTTTCACCTCTATCACAAAAGTCCTAAGAGACTCAGAGAATTACGGTCCCTTGCCCAGACCATGGAGATGCCAGTTGAAAAGCCCACGAAGGCCCATGGCACATGTTGGGTGCAGCATAAACCTCTTGCCACCTAGGCTGTTACCAAAGCATTCCCCATAATTTGTGGCCATTTAGAATCTATGGTCACAGACCAAACTCATGACCAGGCCAAAGCCAAGGGAGTATTGCAAATTATGAATAAATTCCAAATGGTGCCACACCTTTTGTATTTTGAACAGCTACTTCAGCCACTTGCCAGGTTCTCACTAGCACTCCAAAAAGAAGTAGCTGAAATGCCAGAGCTACTTAGCACTGTTGGAACTTTGAGAAACACCCTTGACCATGCTAAGCCTAGTGGTCCCATAGGTGGCAGTGAACTTGACATTCTCTTAAAAAATAGGTCTGATGTCCTTTCAGGAGCATGTTCTCAAGTCACATACAAGGGTATGAAATTAACACATTTTAGTGGCCAAGTTGTTAAAACTTTCAAACAGCAAACTAAGAAATACATTACAAACATTGAGAACTGTTGTGAACAAAGGTTCCGTTTGACTGATGAAAGTAATATCTATTACTGTGCAAAAGTGTTAGATACCAGACTTTGGCCAGCTACAGATAGAAAGGAACTGGAGCTGTATGGTAACAGTGACATTACTGCAGTAGCTGACCACTTTTCACACTTTTGCAGCCTGAGTGTGACAGCACTCTGCTACTTGTAGAATGGCAAGAGTTTAAGATTTTGGCTCAAACCAATTTCATCAGTCTTTCTGCCTCTGCTAGCTGGTGAAAGCTGGCATGTGATTTCCAAAATTCTTATCCAAATCTGTTGAAGCTTGTCAGTGTGTTGAGAATATTCCGTGTGTCTAATGCAATTGTAGAAAGGTGTTTTTCAACTATGAACAAGGTAAAAACTGACTGGAGAGCAAGTCTAGCAGAGGATACTGTAGAAACACTGATTTGCATTAAAAATCAGGGGCCTCCTCCAGCTGAATTCAACCCAGACAGGGCTGTAGACATATTTTTTAGTGCTAAACCAAGACGTCCTGGTGATTTGGCAGCTGAGGATGATGGACCACCCCCAGGTCCGTCCGTCCCCAAAACAGGCCAGAATTACCGACTACATGCCTGGTGGAGAAGAGTAGCAAAATAAATTGCACCCAATCCTTGTTGGTAACTGTGTGGCCGATCATGGTCCCAGGCGGTTACTGTGTGGTCAGTCACGGTCCCAGGGTATGCTGGGGTAGGGGTTTTAATTTTTCACGGACTCATGATCACGCTCATGAATTCACGGTCTGCTTTGGCAGACATCCAACCTCAGATTTTAAAATGCATGTGCTGCAGCATGATAATTGCTGTATCCTGGAAATGGCTAAATAAAACAGATATCAGTCTCAGAAACTTGTGTAAATGTGTTTTTTGTCAATATAGAGCAAGATAAGTATATTTTATGGGGTTTTGAGCAAAAATATCAATTTTTGGTAATTGCTAAGCAACTTTGGTTAATTGCTAATAATTTTTTACTTTGATTAGCGAAGACCGCTAATCAAGTCACGGACACTAATTTATGCCTTGCACACACCCAGCAATGTATATGTCACTGTGATCATCCCACACCAGTGGTGCAGCGTCTGTGAGTCGCACAACAGCAGAACAGTAATGTCCACTGTCGGTACACACCTGCAAGATGGGGCTGTCACTGTGTACAGTGTAGCAGTCCGTGCTCCCCAACACACCATCGGCAGTGCTGTGTTCCACACACCACTGGACCCTGTGTCACTGTACTGTCTGCTGTGCACTGTATAGCAGGAACTACAATTTGACTATTGTATCCAGCACCATCACCAGTGCCTGTGCTGTGTAGTCCCCTGCAGCACATTATTCTCTGCAGTTCTGTACATATGTAGCCTGCAGCTACCCCCATGCACCTCCCGACTGACCTACAGGTGGAGCTGTGGGCAGACCCAGCCAACCCCTGTACTTCCAGACTGACCTACAGGTGGAGATATGGGAACCTGCAATAGCGCTGGGCAAACTGCATGCAAATCAGGACATAATGAGATGCTAATCTGGATGTTTGCCCACTGACTGCCTAAGTAGGCTAATTTGCATATCACTTTTGAATATAGCAAAGTTTTGCCTCGGCAAATGGCTTAGCACTGCGCAAGACCTGCGCAAACGTGTGTGCACCGTGCAAATGTTTCAGAAACATTTTACATTTCTGTACAATGTAATTTCACCTGTGTTGATGCTTGCAGCTTTACTGACTCCACTCCTTTACTAGCACACACATTGGCCACATAGTTCACCTCTACATTTCTTCAGGTCGCTGTGAACTGGGATTCTGTTGTGGTTTGCACTTCCTGGTTGCTATATTCAGAGCTGTCTTATTCCCGGGCTATTTTGGCACTGCACTCCTAGCCCAATTTGCCTGGCTTGCTTAGCATGCTATATTCAGCAGGTTTAGCACTGGGGCTATCCCTTTTGAATATAGCAGGCTATTGCTTCTGGGCTAATTTAGCACGCTGGGCAGTGTTAATTTAGCCCCGGGGCAAAGTTTTGAATATAGGGCCCTACGTGTTGTCATTTTTTAGTTGTTTCAATTGTTTCTTATATATTTAAGTTATCTTAGTTAAGATATTATATAATTTTATGCAACATTTAGAGAAAAGATAGAAAATATTTATTTTTACTACAGTATAAGGTCAGGACATGTAGTGTTTTTCATGGTGTTTTTTTTTCAGGACACAGCTGCCCAAATCAGGACTGTCCTACAGAAATCAGTACAGGTGGTAACCCTAGGTCTACTCGGTGGCTTCTGGAAGCATTAACAGGCTGCCAGGGGGAGAGTGCGGCATCAGTAGTAGCCACTGAGGACTCCGCGACACTAGCAGACTTGATAGACCACTAGGCCTCTTTTCTACTGGCAATATTTGTATGTTTTTAATGCAGCACTATTTACTGCTTACATTCCAGGAACCGTGTTTTAATACTGCAGTGACACAGTATTCAGTTGTTTCTTTTTAAAAAGAAATTTTTTTTTAACTTCTATTTTTTAATCCCCTCATCCACCCTGACCTGCAGCACTGCACCACTCCCAGTGCCTGACCCTCTCCGTTCTTCTCACAGGCTGCTTCGTGGTGGGTACTTACCCCACCACCATGGAAGCTGGGGATCAAGATCCGGGAGGAGCATCCTGAGTCAGAGTGGTGCAGCACCGATGGGACCGGACATCACTGTGCGTGCCGGGGGATTTTTCATTTACTGGTCCCCCCCACGATGGCACAGGCTTGCAGTAGCATCAGTGACGCTGCTGTGCACGCTTCCAAGCACTGCATGTCTGACGTCTGCCCGTGCCGGCCCCACAACGAACCGCCGCATGCACCGACCCCAGCCACCACCAGGAGCCAGCACAGATGCAGTTGTCCCACTCTACCGTCCCCGGAGGAGGAGAGCAGTCTCTGGGATGTTCAGTCCTCCTCTCCCCAGCCGACCCTCCCGACACCCAAGGTTGCTCCTGACCCAGTGTTACCAGCATGGTGTGAGGTGTGGTGTCCCGCGCCTCCACCCTCAGTGCCACCGGGCTGGCTAAAGATTCAGTCTTAATAATTTACTGAGATAGGGCATAGTGCAAATCACTCCCAACTTTCCCATTAGGACTAGTGCAGTTTAATTATGATAAAACCCTCCCCCAGCCCCTCTCGACCCCGTCAACCTCCCTACCCATTTGCCCACTGCCACCAAACTGACCATAAGTAAGGAAAAATGAATGAAAGAGGAGCAGAGTGGCCGGTTCTGTGTTGCCGAGCAAAGGGGTTCGCTCAGCACACTGGCGATCCAGGTTTGCGCCCCAAGCCTGGGTGTCAGGAGCGGAGACTGTCAGGAGGGATTCAGAATGTCCACCTCCCGGGGTGGGCAAGGCCTCAGTACCTGGTGGTGGATTGGGCAACATGAAAAGAGCATGAAGCCTCGAAACGCCCCTGCACCCCCTGCCTCAGGTTGCCGTCCCCACGTAGGCCCAATCAGAGGTGAGTGGGAGGGCCAGAAAATGAAAAAAATTGCTCACCTGATTGACCAGATGACGTACTCTGGTCCCTGTTGCCACAAAGCCCTGGATCTCCTGGACTGACCGCCACAGCACCCTGGTCAGTAGAGTTGTGCCTACTGGCGCTTCTTCCTTGGAAGGGGGGCACCTGACTGACAAAGGCATATGTAGGTTTTCCCAAGGGGGGCTGCCGATATGGGGGTGGTGGATGGTGATGGGTAACGGGGTGCCCTTGGAGGCTTGAAAGAGTGGCTGGTTGGGGGTGCTCAGGAGGAGCCAAAAAAAAAGAGCAGAGCTGAGCAGTAGAAATGTAGACAGTGTTGGCAGAAGAAGATCATTGGTCCATCAAGTCTGCACAGTTTTACCATACACGACCTTGTGTCCTATTGCCCAGACAGCATTTTTGCCCTTCTTCCCCCCCTGCTCACTCCCTGCCTTGTTGCTACTTCCTGAAAAACTATTCAGTCCTTTATTCTGTCCCTGCCATGTCTGAAGCTATGAATGTTTTTCGCGCTTACCACCTCTGTTGGTAGGCTGTTTCACAGTTCAACCACTCTTCCTGTAAAATAAAAATTTGTAGCAGCTCTCCTGAATCTCCCTCCCCTACCAGCTTGCATTTATGTCCCCTTGTTTTTAATCCCCCATTCCTGCTAAATAGTTCCTTGCAGTTTTCCTTGTTTCTGTGTTTCCCTTGATACAAAATGGCCACGTAGGCTAACTGCCTATAGGGATCTTGTGTGTATATTGTGTGTGTTTGGGGGGACAGATTACCAAGGACTGGGGATTGAAGTAATCATATTGCGACGTGGATCGGGGCTGGACTTGGGTTGTGCCTGATAATGGTCCCGAAGACCAGTGCACTTACTCTGTGAACAAGTAAGTACATAAATAATAAAGGAAATGTTGGCTTTAGTGGGCAGCAGGTGCTACTTCACTACAAATCTGGATTTGTTAGTCTTGTAAATTGAGAGTTGATTTTTACATTTTAGCAGGGCTAGAAATAATTTTTTGTAGATGGCTATCCAAGGGACAGTTAGAAGTTTTATTATGACTGTCCCACAAAATTTGTACTGGTCCTGTTGATTTGTTTTTCCATTCCTGTTTCCAAATAAGGGCTAATAACTAGTGTGCCTTGGCTGGTACAGTGCCCTGAAAAAGTCTTAATACCTGATGGTGCCCACTGTAAGGTGCCCTAAGAAGGGCTACTGAATATAATCCACTGGCTGGTACATGGCCCTGAAAATGACACAACTAGCATGCCCCAGAGTAATCTCTAGATACACTGGAGACAATGTAGAACTAACCGCAGAGGTGGTATTGCTGTCTGTATATCTGGATCACTTCCCTCCCGTGGGCAAGGACTCTGCTTCCGGTCTGTCTATTTGCTGCCAAAAAAGCTGTCACCAGAAAATGGATGTTGCGTGACATCCCCACCACACAGGACTGGAGTCAGATCAAAATCACTGTCTACTAAATGGAAAGCCTTACAGCTAGCAGGAACAATTAGAGGAAATTCTTTACAGAGAAATGGCAGCGGTAGATTCTCCACCAAATGGAATTTGACCCAGAATTTTGCCCCAAGTGGAATACTGTCCGGTGGTAGGAGGAAGGCAACAGAACGATATGTGATACAAAGATTAGCACACATAATTGGGGGCTTCATTACGGGGGGGGTTTAGTTTAATGGGAAATCTCAAACATTTTGTATTGATTGAAATAATTAACAGTGACAATATGGCAAGTGTGTTGTATATGAGTATAATCTCAATCATATCATTGCTGATGTCAAAACATATGATAAATTGTTACTGTGTCTCAAAGGAAAAAATATCTGAATAAAACAACAAAAAAAAAAAAATACAGGTGTGCCCCAGAGCCAGCCCAGTGACACTGAGGGTTGAGGTGCTGGATGCCACACCTCGTGCCATGCCAGCGACATGGGTTTGGGAATGAGCTTGGGTTGGCAGGGGCAGGAGAAGATTCAGCATTCAGAGGACTGCTCCCCTCTCCTGAGGGCATTTGGTTGCATCTCCCATAACACAGTGACTCCCAGTGGAGACTGGGGGTGTTGCAGATTGCGGAAGCACCGTTGTAGGGTGGAGGTTGCGGCGGATGCCCAGTGGGCAGGTGCGGGAACGCGCCTGTCGCGCGCTGGGCATCAATGCACATCCGCGCCTCCAGGGATCGAAAACAGGAAAAATGGAGCCCTGGCACCCAGATTCGCGAAGGCAGGGCCCATGGACGGCATCCCATGCTTACCGCCAGATCTAGCATGCCCGTCCTTTGGCTCCTCTCCTCACTCCGCCGGCCCACTAGATTCCTACATAGAGTGTTGGAGCAGTTGGGGGCCCCACCTCGGGGGGGGGGGGAGGAGGTTCAGAGCCAGTGGGTTGGCTTAGCCGCGTAAGAGAGCAGGAGTGTCCCGGGATGGAGATGTGGGTTTCAGGCTGAGCGGGAGAACATGGCGGCCCCAGAGCCCTAGCTCTGGAGAGAGTCCTATGGGGCCATGGAAAAGGGAGCATAAAGAAAGTTGTAAAAAAAAACCCACCAAAAAACAGAGAAAACAAGTGTGCCCCAGCCTACTGCCTGATAGGGGCTTTTAATTTACTTCCCCTTCTGCTCAGCAGTAGCCCCGATAAAGGCTTTTAATTAACTCCCTTAGCTGATCAGCTTCCTCTGCTCCTATGTATAGCCCAGAAACTAAAAATCTCCCCCTACTTAATAACTGACAGAAATTTTTTTTTTGTAGTATTTGTTTATAATTTTGCAGCACAGAAACAACAAAATCGTGCAGCATAGGAGGACAGCATCAGATTATCATAGGAATGACAATGACATATAGCATATATAAGCCTCTCCCAAATAGTTACCACATAAGGGGAAAACCCCATGTCTCTCTATAATACTCATTCCCATAGCATACAGCTTAAGAAGCATAAAAGGGAACCAGCAATAGAATATTTATCATAAGATCAAGTTCAAGCGCACCAGCTTAATCTGCCGGTTAGTATGGTTCCCCAAGTAGTTATTCCCCTTTATTATTTCAACAAATAATCTCCCATCCTCCCGGAGCCTTCTTATCAGAACAAGGCGCTAAATAACCGCCTAGCATATCCCCAATGCAACATTAACATAGATTGTGCGGCAAAATGAGCTGCTTCATACAATCAGTCCCAGGCATAAATCAGGTCTGTGTCCGAGCCATAGCCCACTCGTTCAGATCCAAAGTCAGTGTTTTATGGCCCTAATGTAGCAGGCTAGACGGGGCAACTTAAGATAGTTACAGTCTCACTTATATTCCCCGGATAGATTGAAGCTCCCCAAATAACATTACTTATTTAGCACTGAAAACAGCCCCTTACTAGCCAGAATTATGTCCTAGCCCACTCTCACAGACCTCATGTAGATTCTAGGCTGTGGTTAATTCAGGGCACCTCTTCATCCGATGAAGCGACCTCTCCCTCTCCCTCTCCTGCCTCCAGATCTCGCTCAATGGTCTTCACCATCTTTTCGGCATCTTTCAGATCCTGGAATTGATACTGCCGCCCTTGCCAAGTGAGTCTCAACCGAGCGGGGAAAAGAAGCTGATGCTGTATTTTATATTGTCTCAGTTGGCTGCGGATTCCATCCAAACCTTTCCTCCTTATGCGGGTGCCATACGCGAGGTCAGGGAAAACTTGAATAGCATTGTCCCCATAATACAGAGAGCGCTTCCGTCTGGCCAGGGCAAGTACCCAATCTCGATCTCCGATTCCAGTGCACACCACCTGGAAAGTCCGTGGCGTCACCTCCTCTGATATATTCTGTCTTGGTGTGATTCCATACGCCTTTTCGACTGCTAAAGGAGAGTTCTCTTCCGAGAGCCCAAGAATCTTCGGAAGCACATGCCTGGCAACAATCAGAAGGTCATCTCCCTCTGCCGACTCAGCCAGGCCCAGTATACGCAGGTTTCGTTCTCAGGCTTGATTCTCCACCAGCTCGAGTCGCTGCCGTAGCATCGTGTTTTCTTTTATACATTTTGTGGTGGTGTCAGAGGCCTTCGTTATGAGAGTTTCCGATTTCAGGACTGTCGTCTCACAGCCGTCCATTCTGGCCTCCAGGTCTGTAACTGGTGGTATAAGAGAGTACAGTTTTTTATTCATCACCTGTACCGACCTGACCAGTTGGCTTAAGAGTCATGTGTATGGAGTCCAGAGAGGCGCCTGTCGGCACCGCTCCACTTGGGGATGTAGCTTCCATGAGTTCTGGGGGCTTCTCCTCCCTCTGTCGTTGGGTTTTCTTTGGAGCAAAAAAATCTGAGGAGGAGGCAGCAGCCCCTCGATTCTTCACCATAGTCACTGACTCTGAGGCACCACCAAGCACCCCCAATGCCCTGTTTGCAACAGATTAATCTAAAAAGAATATTTTAAATCGATATAAAGATTGAGGCCCAGGAGCTCAGGAGATATGCTGCTTCCTATAAGCTGCTCAGCAGCGCCCCCGTGACAGAGATTTTTAACCAGCCTCCCCATCTTCTGTCCCTGGAACCCTTCCTTCCCTGGCAGTGGGTTTTAGGTGGTTGTCTCTCCTAATCTCTAAAGACCAAGGATCCCCCTCTTCCTGCCATGACTGTCTGCTCTGAAAAGAGCTTTCAGTTACAGTTTTCTAGCCGTTACAGTGGTTTTTAATTAACCTTACCAAGATCTCCCTTAGTTAGTAGGCAGTCCTGAAACGGGTTCTTAATTTTCCCCCAAACTCTGCAGCCTGTGAAGAGAAGCAAGTCTTGGTCTGCTACTGCAAGTACAGCACACAGAGAAATGAAATATGCAGTGCAAAAAGCAGAAGGAAGACAGGCAACTGCACGTGTATGATGAAAAGGCTCACATATGCAGTCTAGCCCTACCGCTGCACTGTTTTCATTTCTGCTGCTTGACAAAACCACTGACCATACGAAAGAGCCCATCATGGGACATTGGACTTAATGGACATACCTCAGCATACAACACCATGATGTTGTGACGTCCACAGCTCACCCTTGCAGGTGGCAGCATCTCCTGGGTCCTAGTGCCCGCTAATGCTGTGTCACATAGAAACATAGAATTTGTCGGCAGATAAGGACCGCTTGGCCCACCCAGTCTGCCCATTTCCCTACCTACTGGATAAGCTGCAGATCCTAGTTAACCAGCAGCCTACTTCTTCCTACCCCAACCCCCTAGAATTGCCTTATGACTGTCCCATGCATGCTTGAATTCCACCACTGATTTTGACTCCACAACCTCCTCCGGAAGGCTGTTACATGCATCCACAACCCTCTCTGTGAAAAAATACTTCCTTAAATTACCTCTAAGCCGCCCCCTATCTTCAAACTGTGCCTCTTGTTCTTGCACACCTTTTTTGAAAGATGCTACCTCTTGGACTTTGTTGATTCCCTTGAGGTACTTGAACGTTTCTATCATGTCCCCCTCCTCCTTTCCTCGAGGCTATACATATTAAGCTCCTTTAGTCTCTCTTCATATGTCTTCTGGTGCAGACCCTGCACCATTTTAGTTGCCCTCCTCTGGACAGCTTCCATCCTGTCTATGTCTTTGCAGAGATTGGGTCTCCAGAACTGCACACAGTACTCCAGATGGGGTCTGACCAGCTGTCTGTACAGAGGGATAATAATTTCTTGTTTTCTACTGGTGATGCCTCTCCCTATGCATCCCAGTATCCCCCCAGCCCTCCTTGCTGCCCTCTCACATTGCTTGCCCACGTTTAGGTCATCTGATATGACTACCCCCAGGTCCCTTTCCATTTTTGTTGTTGTTAGTATCTCACCCCCCTTGTGTACTCTTCCCTTGGGTTTTTGTTTCCCAGGTGCATTACCTTGCACTTCTTAGCATTGAATCTAAGCTGCCATACATTTGACCATTCCTCTAACCTTGCTAAGTCCCTTCTCATCCTTTCCACCCACCCTGTGCATCAACTCTGTTGCAGATCTTTGTGTCATCTGCAAAGAGACATACTTTTCTTTCCAGTCCTTCTGCAATGTCGCTTATAAAGACATTGAAGAGGACCGGTCCTAATACTGAACCCTGCGGTACCCCACTAGTAACCCTCCTTTCTTCTGAGTGGACTCCATTTACTATTACTCTCTGTGTCCTATACTCTAGCCAATTCTTTGCCCTTGGTGCCTGTCCCAGGGTGAGGCAGAGAAATGAAATCGGTTGTCCCTGGGGAAGACTGGGTGTCTGGACAGTCAGACAGGTGGTTATTGTGACCCCTGAATTTTAGTGTCCATAGCACACAAAACAATGGATATAAGTAATTGCCTGACTGGATTGGTTTGCTGCCTCTAGATCATGAAGAATGCTGCTGTTACTTCTAAAAGTAAAATTCCTACATTGCATTTTTAATCACATATTTTCTTTGCTTACCAGTTCAGCAACAGACTTAATTGACTGGTTCAGCATACACTGGGGCCATTAGAAGGGTTGGTTCTTAGGTTCCTCTATCCACTTTTTCCCTGCACTTCAGATTGGTTGGGCTGCATCTTGAGGAATATCTTTGTAGCCATATGATGATATTTTGAGAATCTGCCCAGCCCAGTGATGTCCCTTTTCCACAGGACACAGCGAGTTAAAAAAATAATATGAGGAAATGTACACGGGCCAGCTTGATAGCATAGATGCTAGAGGAACTGCTTGCCATGCCAGCATTCCAGGTTTTTACCTTGGGTCTGGAATGACACAGTGGGACAGCAGGAAGACTGAGCATCCCACACAACACTGTCTTCCTCCTCCTCTGGGTTGGGGAGATCTGTAATATTTTCAAGAGGGGATAGCACTTCCGAAAATGTAAAATGTTTCCCTTTAAAGCTCAGATTAGGCTAGCACAGCTACAGCTACTGTTTTTCTGGCCTAAGGGACAGTGGGTGCTGCTTCGCTACATAGCTATATCTGCTAGTGTTCTGAGTAGCTGCTTGGGGAGTTCCTGCTGTAGAACTGTCCCTGATGTTTTTGGGGGATGCACAGCTGCTAATGCAGCCTGAGGGCTGTGAGATAAGTACTGTTGAGTTGGTGGAGGAGTGGGCTTTTCTTGGAAGGAGTGTGGGAAGGGAGTCCAAGGTGATATATTGCAGGAACTGGTTTGGGTGGATGACTCTATGCTGTCCATTAGGGATGCTTGGCTTCTGCAGCAACAGACACTTCTTCTCTTTTACAGGATGTGCATCCTGGTTGGCACCTGAGCCTAGCAGGTCAGCCAGGCCCAGCTACAGTGGAAAAGCAGTTGGGGGGATGAGTAAGTTTAAAGGAGACGTACTAGTGGGACTCCTAGGATGGCGGAGGGTTTCTTTGGATGGGAGGTGGGGTGAAGGAGTTCATTACTAGCTTAGTAGAGGTTAAAAACAAATTTGTATTTCATAGTTTTATGAAGAGTTTCATTGCTTCTCTGGTCCAGCAGTTGCAAATAATGAATTTGTCTAGAGATGATTTGAACTCTTACAATCCTCTTTATAACCTGTGATTCTGATATCTTTGCTGTGCCTGATCTAATTATAGGGCAGTTGTGGTCAGTTACTTTAGCTGTCTAGCTGGCTTTGGAGTACACTGCCAACTGCTTCAGTTAGGGTGACAGATTCTGTTCCCATTTGAAGTAGACCTAAGACTTGTTTATTTTGCAGGGTTTAATTTAACTCTAAAAATTGATTAGCGTTTTGCTCATAAAAGTGATAAAACATTGTGAAAATGCATAGCACCTGCCTCACTGTGTTTAGCAAACATAATACTTCTAGAAAACCTATATAAATACTTTCTGAAAAGTTAGTATTGTCCCAAGAAAAAACTGCTATTCAATTATTTAAAACCATGTTCTGTAAGGGTTTTATTGTGTTTTCCTGTGTAGCCCACATTAGTTTATTCTGTAAGGGTTTTATTGTGTTTTCCTGTGTAGCCTCACATTAGTTTATTCTGTAAGGGTTTTATTGTGTTTTTCTGTGTAGCCCCACATTGTCAATGGGATCCTGCTCCACAAGAGTGGTAGCAGGGAGGAGGCAGGAAGCTACAGACCAGTCAGTCTTAGTGCAACACGTGGAATCCATAGGAGCACAGGATCCAGGACAGCATGGGTTTACAAAAAGGAAGGTCCTGTCAAACAAATCTCATAGATTTCTTTGACTGGGTAACCAGAGTGGTGGACCAAGGGGTGCAGTTGATGTCGCCTATCTTGACTTCAGCAAAGCTTTCGATACTGTTCCACATAAAAGATTTATTAATAAGCTGGGTAGGCTCGGGGTGGGTCAGAACGGGTCAGCTGGGTGGCAAACTGGTTGGTGGGCAGAAAACAGAGAGTGGTGGTAAATGGTATACAGTCAGAATAGATGCACGTCACAAGTGGGATACCTCAGGGATCAGTCCTGGGACCATTCCTCTTCACTATCTTCATCAGTGACATTGCAGAAGATGGACTGGAGGGTAAGGTTTATCTGTTTGCAGATGACACCAAGATCTGCAACAGAGTAGATGATCCAGATGGGGTGGGCAGAATGAGCCGAGATCTGGATAAACTGGCAAAATAGTCTGAAGAGTGGCAACTGGGGTTTAACACAGAGAAGTGCAAGATCATACACATAGGGAAGAGAAACCCTGAAGCCACCTATAGGTTGGGAGGGGAGTTGCTGGCAGTCATAAGGGAAGAAAGAGACTTGGGCATCATCATCACAGATGACCTGAAATCATCCAAGCAGGCCACTAAAGCAGTAGGTAAGGCTAGAGGGATGTTGGGGTGTATTAGTAGGGGTATCACAAGTCGTAAGAGGGAGGTAATAATCCCTCTTTACAAGACACTGATTAGGCCCCATCTGGAGTACTGTGCAGTACTGGAGGCCTCACCTGCACAAGGACATTAACAAAACTGAGGCAGTCCAGAGAAGGGCAACCAAAATGGTGCAGGGACTGCATCAGAAAACATATGAGGACAGATTAACAGAGCTCAATATGTATACCGTAGCGCAAAGGAGGGAGAGAGAGAGAGGTGATATGATCGAAACATTCAAACATCTTAAGGGCATTAACAAGGTGAAAGAGTCTTAACATGTTTCAGTATAGGAAAAATAGCAGGACAAGAGGACACAGCATGAGATTAGAGGGAGGCCGATTAAGGGGTAATGGTATGTGAGGAAGTTCTTTTTCACAGAAAGGGTGGTGGTTGCATGGAACGGTCTACCTCAGGAAATGGTGGCTATGAATACAGTGCAGGACTTCAAACAGGCATGGGACAGGCATAAGGGACCAATACAGATGAGTATGAATAGCTAGGCCATTAACAGAGTACAGGCATGTGGCACATTCATAAGGTAGAAAAAATGGGCGGACTGGATGGGCCTTGTGGTCCTTATCTGATCTGCCATCAGCTTCTATGTTTCTGTGTTACTTACCACATGGGTACTGTGCGTCCTGACCAGGGGCTCACTGCTGCAGCTGTAGTTAGCTTTAAGAGCTGAACCTAGCAACATGGAATGCTGGTGCCGTACGTTTTCTGAGGAGTTCCTCATCTGACTTGTTAATTTTGCACTGTTATTGTTTTTTTTTTTTCTCTATTGAGTGACTCTAGTAGGTAGGAGCTATTTCTTTTTACAGACAGTCTGTTTAAATTCAGTTGTACCCTTGTAAAATCTTTTAAATTGACAAGACTGCTTTTTCCTTATTTACAGCTTCTGGGAAGATCTGGGTGAGTGCCACCACCACTATTATATGTAAAGAAGAAGGTGTACATTTTAACTTAGTACTTGGTCTTTTTTGGCTAGTGCCTTGGGTAACTGGGGATTTTCAACTTTTGATTCAATTAGCCCCCCCCCCCATTCTGTTGTTTCTCTGTTAAAGTTTTGCCCTCTGCAGTGGTTTTTCAGAGTCTTTTCTGTTTTATTTCGGATCGGTTTGTGGAACTCTCTTACTGTATCTTTTCAATTGTCCTCAGATGTTGACTGTGTGAGTGCTGATTTTGTGCCTTTACTGTATGTCAGGAGTGAGCGTCTCATACATGCGCAAGCTCTCTTGCTCCTTTGCTGCAGTGTTTTCCTTTTTTTAACTTTATTTTTATTGGTTTAGAAAACTGAACCAGCCTGTAAGCTGTAATGCCATTTGTAGTACTGTATACACGCCAAGGCTCAGCAAAGGTGTCACACATAAGTTAGCATCAGGATTGAAAAAGTCATTAATTTATGGTACATCATGTGGGGTACCACCAGAATGAGTTAAGTTTCAGCTGAAACTGTCCATGTGATTATAGAAGCTTGGCCATGCCACGACTGTGTGCTACTTGGGGGGCAGGGGAAGTACATGAGGAACAACATACAAAAACATGACTTACAGTCATTGTACCCACAATACAGCAAAATGTTTTAATACAGGGAAAAAATAATAGCACCCTGAACATTCTCACTGCAAAAACTCGATCTATACAGAATCCGAATATTTGTTTAAACATTAATAACTAGTTCCCTCTACAAAGGCCCAAAAAGAGGCAACTCTGAAATCACACATTGATTTAAAGTTTGGTCTCCCACTAGCATTCTGTGGTAAAAGATACATTTAACCAGTCGTAAACTGAACAACTTATATAAATCCGTATCTCCACCAGAGAAGGCAGAGGGCTTAGACTGCTATGTTGTTTTCCATGCCATGTGGTCGATGTTATGTTAAAGGCTAATTAAGCTGAGAGAACTACCTTATGGAAAGATGTAGAGGGAAACCAAAAAGTCTAAAGTCCGTACCTCCATTTAAAGTTATTCAACCCTCTTCTTCGGAACCTGAGGATCTCCCTTCCCCGATCACTTCATCCCTACGAAACTCTTGAAACGATCCTGTCCATCTTTTTTTTAGTTTCCACTGGATAATTAAACTGGTAAGTTTTGTTACCATATGTAATTCTGAGTCAAGCTAGTGCTAAAAGGGTATGCGTAACTCCCAGGCCCCTCAATTGCTGGCACAGGGGATCAAATTGCTTGTGATGGGAACAAGTGACAAACGACCAGTCAGGAAACAATTTTTTTTTATACTCTCTTTATTGATATCACTGAAATTGATAAAAACTCTTACAATGACATAGGCTGCCAGAACATACAGCCCTCGCTGGAATATAAATTCTTTAACAACAACGTTAAAAAGAATGGCTTACGAAGCAGTGCAATTACATTCATTTAAAACAATATCACTTATCTATGTTGACAGAGATGAAACTCATTAGTCGATTTAAGACTGTTATCTACTAAATTTATCTTTAAGTAGGTTCTGTGGTATTTGAAACAATTTCATACGGGACTTACAAAATCTATCACCCTTGACCAATTTAAATGTAGGAGCAGACCAGTAACTTATACGTCAAGTTCACACAGGCTATTCTCTCCCTTAAGCTATTTGTTCTTGATATAGCTCCCAGGGTGTCCAATATTCCACATATGTGTCTGTTCTCTGTTGAAGATTAAGAGTTATCTGTTCATTATGTTGAATACTCTGTACCAGTGTTTTCCAGTCTTTTACGTTGGGGAGTGTGTCTTGCATCCATTTCTTTGTGATGGCTTTATAGGCTGATGTAAGAAACACAGCCCACAAATATTTTCTCGGCTTGCCCCTTACCTCCTCAGGGGGAATCCCCAGCATCAGGTGAAGATGCTCTAAATTATTCTGGATATTAAGTATTAGTTTAATATGGTGTGCTATATATGGTACCAAAATGCTGTAATCGTGGACAGCCCATGAATATATGGTCATATGTGGCCTTTAACTCACCACATTCTCTCCAGCAACGTGAGATATATCTATTATCAGGTAAGGCTCTGCCCGACGAAATCCAGAAGAATCTCACCCTTACTTTCCAGGTGAATTCCCTCCAGACCGGGGAGGAGGTTGTAGTCCAAGTCCCCTTCCATATCTTAGTCCATTCTCTGGGGGTTAGTGGAGAGTTCAACTCCCGTTCCCACCTAGCTTGGATCTGATTCATTGCATGGGAAGAGAGCAGGATCAATGCTCTATAAATCACAGATATCGCTCTCTCTCCATGTTGGGAGTCCCATATTTGCTTGTAAGGGTGATGTCTTCATCTATGTTTAGGTTTACACCCATTTGTTTAGTATGAGATAATATGCAAGCTCTCATTTGGTAGTAATGTAGCCTGTCCCCTTCTGACCCGCAAAGGCCGCTGGCCTCGTTAAAGTCATAATCCTCCCACTTAACAACATCTGCCATGGGGCCTCAAGGCCCTTCTTAACTGCTTTTCTAAACCAATCCCTTCTTCTCTAAGTGTAGAGAAACCATTCATATTTCCAGTGGTTTTGGGAGAAATTTTGTTCTTTGTCCCCAGCCGCCAACCCTCTAATATAGCTGCCGTTGCTGGGGAAGTGCCTGAACCACTCTACCCAACAGAGACTTGGTAAAAAGACAAGCCGGGAGTGGACATGGGGTTGGACAGACCAGAAGTCTATAGCTTCCAGTTGGCCTGATATGTTTTGTGGCCCCAAAGCAATGCCAGCCTCATCTGAGTTGCTATCCAGTAGTTCTGGAGGGAGGGAAGGGCTATCCCCCCTGATTCTTTTGGGAGAATTAACTTGGCAAAACCCACCCTCGGCTTTCTTCCCCCCCATTGGTACACATTTAGCATTCTTTGCCAAGAAAGAAGTTCCTTAGCTGTAAGCTTGCAAGGGACACACTGGAATAAATATAGGAATCTCGGCAGGATATTAATATTAATCGAGAGGGTTCTGACATAGAAGGAAGAAGGGAGGAGTATCCATCTTCTTAGATCATTTTTGATATTTTCAATTAAGGGGCCATAATTTTTAATAAGTAATTCCTCGGGGTTTTTAGGAATTCGAATGCCTAAATAGGTCATGCATTCGGCATCCCATTTAACTGGATAAGTTTTCCGAAGGGAAAGGGGGGGAACGAACCCAAATGTCATGGCTTCTGTTTTACCCATATTTAATGTAAAACCTGATAATTTAGTGAATTCCTGAACCTTTACAGAACAGATCTCAACGGACTCCTGGGGATTCGTCAAGTACAATAGGACATCGTCAGCGAACAATGCTAATTTATGCTCTTTTCCAACAAACGAACCCCTGAATAGCGGAGGATTGGCGTATACTTTGGCTAAAGGTTCAATATAGCATGCAAAGAGCAGGGGACATTGGGCAGCCCTGTCTTGTCCCACCGAAAAGGAAAATTTTCAAGAAATATGCCCATTAGTTCTGGCGTAACCCACGGATCCTTATAAATTTAAAATTAGATCCACAAATTGGCCTAGTAGGCCAAACTTTAACAGGAGGCCTTCAAAAGGGCCACGAGACCATATCAAAGGCCTTTACGCATCCAGTCAAGGAAACCGCCGGTAGTTTGTTTTGGAGGATATGTTCCATTATGTATACAGATTGCCTAACATTGTCCTGAGCCTGACGACCTGGTATGAAACCACATTGGTCAGTATTTATGAAAGGTGGAACAAATTGGACTAGGTGCTTAGCCAAAATTGAGGCCATAATCTTGTAGTCTGTATTTAAAACCGAAATAGGGCGATAAGAAGGGCACTGGGTACCGTCCTTCCCCGCTTTGGGTATAACTGAAATTATAGCCTCCCTCCAAGAGGGGGGAATATCCTCGCCCGGGAGAGTCAAAGTAACAAAAAGACGTCTCAGGACAGGAGCCAAGGTCCCAGAAAAGTTTTATAAAATTCCCTGGTAGCCTTGAACCGGACATTTTCAGTTTCAGGCGTCCAATTGTGGTTGTTATTTCCGACAGGGTAATTGGTGCCAGTAAGGACTCTCTCTGCTGCTTAGTTAATGTTGGAATATCTAGGCCAGCCAGGTATTTAATTAGATCCTCCTCTTTAGGGTCTTCCCCCTGCTTATAAAGGGTAGAATAGTATTGACAAAAAGCATCGGCTATTGCATGTACTGTATACTTAAGGCCTTCGAGTCAGGGTGTCTTATTTTTAGGATTGTCGCCCTTACTGTCTGTTTCCGAAGTTGAGCTGCAACCATTTTCGTGAACCTCGCCCCCATCATGGTATTTTGGCGAAGAAATACTAGTTTTTGTTCTACAGCATAATCCAGAATATCATTTAACTGTTTCTTAAGATTTATAAGTTCCTTAGATCCCTCCTGGAGTGCCTACTCTGTTGCAGCTTCTCTAGCTCATTTATTTTCACTTCCAGGGAGGCTCTAAGTGATTCCCTCAGTCGCTTTTTATGCGCTGCTATGGTTATGAGTTTACCCCTTATTATTGCCTTAAGTGTGTCCCAAAGGATAGGTATGGCAACCTCACCGGTATCATTCTCTAGGAGAGCTTGAGAGATAGTCTCATTTATTGCCTCTTGTGTTCCTTTATCCCTCATCAGTGAGACATTAAGCCTCCAAAACGTCTTTTTGGGGGTCCTTTGTGGGGACAGGCTACAAAAGACAGGAGCATGGTCCGATAGGGTGAAATCCCCCTGCCAGGCCTGGTATAACTGTGTTACGTTCTCCTTTTGTGTCAGGAGAAAATCTAGGCAGGAATAGGTATCATGCGCCTGAGAATAAAAAGTATGATGGGGCGCTACCCCATTCAGTGATTTCCATATATCAACGTACCCCAGTTCCTGAAGGAGCCCTGACCCCCTAGCGACTCTGGCACTCCTCTCTGGGAGGGTTGTGCAATCCCAATCCTGAAATATTGAGGTTGAAATCTCCCCACAGACCAGTCTACCCTCTGCCCATCCTGCCAAGCAGTGAGGGTTGCTGCAAAACCTAAGATCTGATGCTGGAGGGATATATATGGAGGCCAGAGTGAACATCTGGCCTTCAAGAAGGCCTTTTATGAAAACATATCGACCCTCCTTATCTATGATTTGGTCCCTGAGTTCAAATTGAGTGCCTTGCCTTAACATAATTGCAGTTCCCCTCCTCCTTCCCCCCCTACGAGGCAGCCACCACCAGTGAGAAGCCCAACTTTTTAAATTTTTCGTGCTCACTTGGGGTGAGGTGGGTTTCCTGAAGTAATAAAATATTTACTTTATGCCTTTTCATTGATTGGAGTATTTTGCTCCTCTTTACCGGATTGGTTATCCCATGCACGTTGTACGTGCATATTGTATATGGCTGAGTCATCTTGTTTTAGAAAATAGGTCAATTGAATTATTCCTGTCCCCCACGCGGGGGGGCATCTTGTGTAGTGGAAACCCCATATCACCCTTTAATAAGCCCTCTATCAGACCTGTTACCACATCTTTTGTTTTGAAGTGCACTGCTTTGGCCAACTTTACAATAACATTTTGGATTACCAACTCAACAAGTTGAAACAAATAAACTTGAACATACGTACAAACTTGAACAAACATATTCACTTCAAGGTTGGGGCTTAGTTGCCTCACTAGCCCCTTTGTTCCCCTATATGGGGAGAACGAGGAGGAATTTTACCCTCCGTTTCCGGAGGACCTCCTCCGAAGCCTCGATTGTATGGGGCTCAAAGAAAAAAAAAAAAAGACAGGGTGCAGCGACCAGAGAAAGCTGTTCCTTAAGCTAATCTGCTATATGCAACCCTTCACCCAGCCAACTCTATGTACACATTTTACAATCGGCTGTGAATGCAGGGGAATGAGGGAGAGAGGGATAGGGAGAAAAAAAAAAGGGATTCCCTCTATTTACTCATTAGAGGGCATTTCAATGTTCTCATATATGTGGAAACAGCAGATCCTCCCAAAAAATTGGGCACAGTTGTTCCTACGATCTGAGAACAAAAATAGTTAGGTACAGTCCCACCTCAAGACCCAGTATCAGCTTCAATGAAAGCCCAACCTTATCAGGTCCGATTTAGTAAAATTGTAATGTCTCTCCGTTAACATTTGGTTCAGGTTGCTGCTCTAGTACTGATGACCTTCTCGATTGCGCGCATTAAGTCTGAGGGTGTTCCCTTTACAGTTCCTGAGGTCTTCCAGGAAGTGGTGCGTTGCCTAAGAAGTCCCATGACCTTCAGCTTGGTTCCTAATCCCATGACCTGAATGTTTCTCCTTCATATCCTCCAGCGCCTCTTCTACTGTGTTATATTGCCTCATACCATCCTCCCAAAACACCCTCAGTTTAGCTGGAGTGCAGGGGTGTGAGGCGGACCGCTTTTCCTTCAAAATCTTAATTATTGGCGAGTATCTGCTCTTTGTTGAATCTCCTGGGGTAGTCATGGTCCAGATACAATCGATTTGCAAGATATTTAATTTCCTTTTTGCTCCATGCCCTACGTAACAGCTCCTCTTTAGCTCTAAATGAGCTCACCTTGAACACTATAGAACGTGGTCTTGCCAGTGGGTCCGTGGGCTTTTTCTGTAGGGATCGATGGGCCCTTTCAATATGAAAAATCCGTGAAGCTGGGAGGTCGAGGGCTTCTTTCAATAATTTCTCTATGAAGGGGGCCATGGGTGAGGTCTCGATGTCCTCAGGTAGCCCATATAGGCGCAAATTGTCACGTCTCGAACGGCCTTCCAAATCCAGGCATTTTGCGTGGAGGGATTCAGATTCGTATGCTAGCTCCTTTGATATTTGTAGCAGCTGGACTACTGTGTCTTCCACTCCCGATATCCTCTCTTCTGCCAGCTCCATTCGTTTCTCGAATGTAGCAAATTGGGTCTGAATAGCACGAAACTCTTGTTTATTTTCTTTCCTCGATTCCTTTATCTCATGCAAAAGCCTTTCGAATCTGGATCTAGAGAGGTGCTCATTTTCGCCATCTGTATCATAATCTGTCAATTGTAGGCCTGCGGGTGAGGACTGTCTGCTCGGTGGGCCTGTTCTTGATCCGCCTGAATCCTTGCAGCTACTTTTAGCATCCGCCCTATTTCTTCCCCTGCTCGTTAGCTGCGCTGCCCCCCCACCACTTCTAGACATTATAACCCTGTAAATTTTTTATTTTATAGGGGAAAGCAGTTGGCTGGGTCGGGATCACCGCGATTAAGCTAGATGCTGCTCCGTGACGTCACCGGAAGTCCCAGGAAACAACTTTACTTCATTTTCATATATGTTGATGGGAAAATGGGCCCTAGTCCAAGCTAGAATCGGATCCCGTATCTCCGATCCTGTAGTGACAATCAGGAGAGTCTGAGGAGCATCTCTAGCACCGTGCTCAATGGAAATTGACTCTGTACCAATTTTTTATTTTTTCCCTCCTCTTACCTGGTGACCCCCACTCCTTCGGGCTCCGACAAGTCCTTCGATCCCCGTTAGCCCTGCCCGAGCTCTCCGATCCCAATATCGCAGTCATCCCCCGGGATATCCCGGATGTAACCCTTTGCTGGACGGGTCCCTCTCCTCCGAGGGGGAAGGCACCGGTGGGGAGTTCCAGCGCACTACTCGATAGGGCCCAGGGGTGCTGCTGAGGAAGGAGGCTTGTCAAGGCACTGGAGGCATCGAGGGACAGAGAGCTGTCATCCGGTGGCCACCAGGCGGCATTTCCGCTTTTCTAGGTCCCTTTCACCGCGTCGCTCCATGGTGCCTTCCAGTCTCCACTGGGGGCTGCTGCCTGAGTGATCGTTCCCTGAACCCACCCAGGATAGGAGAGCAGTCCCTCGGACTGGCAGTCTATCCTCCCTGCTGACCCATGGCTTCTGGGCCCGTTCCCGAACCCGGGTCGCTGGCGTGGTTGGAAGTAAGGCGCCAGCGCCTCAGCCCTCTACACCACCGAGCCGACTGTACACATTTTTAATGTCCACTGGATCAAAAAATGAGTTGTCTGGTAGAGTTGCTGACAGCCAGGAGCAGGCATAGTTGAGTGCACTGTCCTCCTCTGAGCCCGTGGGGGATTCTGACCATGTGGTTGTTTATGGCCCGCTGAGCATTTCCAGGTACTTCAGGCCGGGCTCTAAAGTGCGCCGTCCCTATAGTCATCTTCCCGAATGCTGCCTGGGTGCGAATGGATCGATTGCCTGCTTCTTTCGCCGCTGTTACTGCCTCGCCAATGTTAATATCTTAGGTACCCATTCTATTGAGAATTTTTTCTATTTTTTGGTCTGTCGATCTTACAGCTTGTAAGACCGATTCCTGTGGTGGAGCTTCTCTTGCCTCATGCGAGCTGGATGCACTCACAAGGTCCATGGATGTTTTCTGGGCCTGTTATGGTGGCTGCTGCTGCTGTTTTTGGCCCTGGCCTGCTATTGTTCCTTTTGGTCACCCCATACTCGAATGTGATATCAATAGGTTAGGAACGCTAGATCCACTGGTTGGTGTTGATGAATCTTCAGAATTTGCACTTTTAAGAGGAAAATATAACAAAACGTAGACCGAGTAGTGCAGGAGCCCATCAAAGGCACGTCATGTCTCTGGCTTGGCTGTCTAGCACTCCTGTTGCAGTGTTTTCATCTCTTACTAGATGAGTTGCATGGGTTCTGCTTTGAAAAAACACACAAGCTTATATAACAATTCTCCTCACTTTCAGCATTTCTTTTGGTTTTTTTATTTTTTTAATCTATAGTTTATTCATTTTAAAAATGACAAGACATAGTTTCATTATGTTCAGGAAACGTCAAAATCAATACAAATAGAAACAGGGCTCTAATCCTATATAGGATAGCTGTATCCCTTGAATAATTTTCAAGTGGAGGGGAACTCAAACAAACTGAAGTTAACCCTTAGGCTGCCGACAGAATTTGTACGTATAGGGATTCTGGACGGATATGTCAGTCCATGGCACAGCAAGGGTTACATGCTCCCAGGTCGCACCTGGGAACGAGCTTCGGCTTAGTGTGCCTTTCCTGGTTAAACAATTTCCCCTTTCCCCCTTGACGTGTCTCTCATATTTTGAAGCAAATATGCTTTTACGTAAGCTAATAATGTTTAGAACATTAGTTTTTAGCAACATACCTTAAAAAGGAATTAATGAGCTTACTTCTCGGGTCTTGAGCTTTAAAATATGCTATTCTTCATTCAGATCTTTCTTAAGGAAATAGTTAAAAAGTACCAAATTCCTTTGGAGAATGTATTTTCTTTGTTCTGTCTTGTACCTCACAAATCGTTTAGTGACAGGTTGTTACTTTGAGGCAGTTTCCAAAACTTTCAAACGACATCTCTTGAACTTGCACACGTAAAAGTTATATTTTTGAATGTCTCATAGCACAAGCTCTCATTCAAGACCAGACAAGAGCATATTATCTTCAAGACTCTTGACACGGGACATTTTTGTCATTAACTTATTTGTTCCACAAGTTGCATTTCTGGATTTCAATCCTTTAATACTTCAAAACATCAGCTATCAGGTCCTGTTGTTTATTTTGCGGCAGAATTATTATTCTGCTTGCAGCAAACAAAAGTTTTTGTTCAATAGTAAAAATGAATTGGAAGTATTTTTTTTTCCAACACTAGGCATTTGGTGCCTAGCAGTACCAGTCATAAATTTCACTTGTAACATGGCACGGAAGCAGTGAACAAAATAGAGCCCTATCATTGGCTCAAAAGAACAAATTTACCATGCATTAATTCCCTAGTAATGCACAGTAGCTCCAGCAGTACTGCACATTACCAGTGTAAGCTCCAAAGCACTGTTTATGCCCAGTCAACCACCCAGTGGAGCGTCACTTAATAGCTGAAATATAGAATATTGTTTGGTCTAATGCGCCGTGTGCCCAATAGTAGCATTTGAACAGTATAAAGCAAGAGTGATGATATTTACAGTATTTTACAGCTGTACTTACTCCGTATTGGAAATAGCTGTGTTGCGCTGCAAAAGCCAATCCATAGTAAATGAAGTAAGTGGTATGTCTCGCACCCACCCAGGGGACCGTGACAACGCAAAAGACATAGTGTTTGGCAGCACAGCAATTTAAACAGATGACCGAGAACACAATGCACACAAACCAAATCACCTTTGAGATGTATGGTTGTTTGAAATGAGCCGTGGCTACTACGAGGGGAAGAACATGCTGTTTCTACTCATGGAAATTAGTGTGGGAAGAAGGACCAGAATGCAAGGCAGCAGTAAGGAAATGAGTGTTCAGGTCCGTAACGATCGCTAAAAAACGTTTACTACATTGAATGAAAAATAAGAAATGATATCTGTTATTATAGTATTCAACTGTCAAATATGTATGCTATTGTTCTAGGGACATGGATATGTTGTTCAAGCCACATTTCGTGGCAGGTTCCTAGCCGCTTTAAATCTTGCCGGAGGGTCTTCAAGCTGGCTTCTCCCACCCACCCGGGTGGTAAAACTCTCGGCTCCGCCCCATGACGCCAGATCTTCCTTACTGCTTGGAAGCTCAGGTTTCCTCCTTAGCGCTCTGTGTTTAGGCCTGGATCCTAACTCGTTCTTTAAAAAAAAAAAATGTATTCTTAGAATTTCTAGACTTCGGTCTGTTTCTTCCTTCGCGGCTGCGATGGATAAGTTGACTCCAGGTTTTCGGCGGTGCCCATGCGGGCAGAAGATTTCTAGGACCGATCCACACTCCACGTGAGTTTATTGCCTCAGGCTTGATCACGATCTGCAGGCCTGCGATTTGTGCAAGTCCTTCTCAGCCAATGTCCTCGAAGACCGTGCTGCCAGGCTCCAACTTGGGCACCCCGGGAGACGTGTTCCACCGGTGAAGTCAAAGGAGGCCCGTTGGGCGGTGGGCTCGGCTGAGCAACTTGAGCAGATGATCGCCCTCGAGGAGGAGGCGGCCCAGGCCGCATCTTCGTCCTCCTCAGTCGCGGCATTTATCCCGCTCTCCTTGGGCTCCTCCTACACGGCATCTTTTAAGGAGCTTTGTCAATTCCTCTCGACGAAAGGTGAGGGTCCATCGGGACACTCCTATCGGTCGAGAGGACTCAAAGGTAAAGAATCCCACCGTCGGCGTTCATTAGAGATGAGAGAGGTCCCCTTCGCGGACAGTCGACACTTGACTTTGGTTGCGATTGCGGCTAAGGCCGCTGTCTTCACGGTGTCCCTGTCAGGTCAGCCGGCCGAGACACCCGTCGATGCAGGTGAGATTTTTCTTGACCCGTTGGACGGGCAGTCGACTGGAGAAGCCGACAACCCTTCTTCTCTGGTTCCCCCGGTGGAAACCGAGGACTTGCCTGTGCCTCCTGTGCCGGAGTCCCTGGTTAAGGTTCCTGAGCCGAGGGAGGAACGGGTTTCCCCTGCTCCCTCCCAGAACCACCCTCGGAAACATCGATGGTCTCGGACCTCTTCTCGTTTCAGCCGATCCTGCCGACACCGGCGGTCTGGGCACCGAGGAAAGCGACAGCGCCGCTCGTCCTCATCTTCTTCCTCCTTGGAGGAAAGGCTTCGGCGCAAGTTGCGTCAACGCTACGAGGACTTAATGTGGCAGCAACTCCTTCTGACGGAACAACCCGACCCGTGCCCTTCCTGGCCATTAAATGGCTGTCACGGAATGGCTAAACAACCCTCGTGGTTGCCAAAGACCCAAACCGACACCGGTTGGTGGCGAAATCTGCTCGCCACCTATTGTGGTGCAACCCCTCCACCACCTAAATCTGGGGTTCCGACCAAGGATTCTTGGTCGGGTCGGGGGTTGCCCCATTGGTTGTCGGTCACCCTCACTCCCGACCGTCCTCGGCAGGTGGAGGGTGGCTCTGGCCCTAGGCAGCTGTTTGCAGACTCCTCGGAGTCTGATGATGACTCTTACCTGTTCTCCAGGCCCCTTGACCTGGAGTCCACTGGGGGACAGTCGGTGGACGAGAGCCCATCCTCGTTCATGGGTCTGCTTCGGCTCATCTCAGAATCTACTGGGATACAGCTCGAACCCATGTCCAGACGGGCCAAGTATCCCCTCACGGAGATACTGGACCGAGGGGATTCTCCCACGGAAGCCTTTCCGGTGGCTGAAGCCATTGTTGGCCCAGCCTTGGAGTTATGGCAGCAGCCGGCTTCTTGTCCTGCTCATTCGGCCAGGATGGCCAGGAATCAGTAGTCCCCCGGTTCACTATCCAGTTTTTCGGAACACCACTCTGCGGTGGGGCTTGTTACCGATAGTGTTTTCCGGCGTTCCGGGAACAGCAGGTATGTGGACAAGCCTCCCGACAAAGAGTCCAAGAAGCTGGATTACGCAGGGCGTAAAGTGTATGCTGCGTCCCTTCCTAGGCCTTCGTCGCCAGGCCAGTTCGGCCGTACTGATGGCACACTTTTCCCGCCGTATGGGCTCCTGGATGAGGTGATCCCTCACCTCCCAGCTGACCTCCAGACTACGGTCAAGCAGGTGCGGGATCAGGGAAGGGTGGTGGCGAAACAGCAGCTCCAAACTGCTCTTGATATTGGAGACTCTTGTGCCCGATCAGTAGCGGCCACAGTGGCCATGCGCCGCAGAGCTTGACTGCGGATCTCCACCTTCACGGCAGATACCCAGCACAAGCTGGCAGATGTCCCCTTCCTGGGTACCGACTTGTTCGGTCCCGGGGTGGAAGGTCATCTCCAGAGGATCGAGAAGTCCAGTGCCACCTTGGACTCGGTCACGTCTGCCCAGAAGGACAAAGGCTGCCAGCAGCAGCATAAACCCTTTCGGCCTTCTGCACCTGCAGCACATCCGGCGCAGCAACACCAGCATCAGGGTCAGCAGGCTCGCACTTGGCACACCAAAGCCAAGTCTGCAGCTTCCTCCAGCAGGAAGCCGGGAGGAAAAGGCCCGGGAGGTCCCTCGGCCGGTCCCTCCTCCAAGCCTGCCCAGTGACGGGTTGGGGTGCACCTCAACCTCGTCGCTCCCCTCTGGGTTCCCCCCGTGGGGGGGCGGCTCTGCCACTTCCTTTCCGCCTTGTCCGCTATCACCACGGACTGCTGGGTGTTGGAAGTGGTAGGAAAGGGTCTCCCTCTGGAATTCGAGCAGGCCCCGCCCTTCCGAGCTGTCGCCCCATGGGGGGGCTACGGGGTCCGCAGCCTCTCTGCCGGCCCGTCAAGCCGGCATTGCCCTGCTCCTCCAGAAGGAGGTGATGAGGGAGGTGGCAGATCCTCCACCAGACCCAGGGTTTGTGTCCAGGTATTTTCTGGTCCCGAAACAGATGGGGGGCTGGCGCCCCATTCTAGACCTGCACGACCTGAACAGGTTCCTAAGGTCTTGAACCTTCAGGATGGTCACTCTGGCTCAGATCATTCCATCCTTGGAACGAGGCTTGTGGTTCTGTTCTCTGGACCTCCAGGACGCGTTCTTTCATGTCCCAATCCGTCCGTCCCACCCACCAGCGATTCCTCCTCTTCAGAGCAGAGGGGTCCATTTGTGAGTTCCGGGCAATGCCCTTCGGCCTCTCTCCAGCTCCCAGGGTCTTCAACAAATGCATGGCATTGGTGACAGCATTCCTGCGGCGCTGTAGGGTCCGGGTGGACCCTTACCTGGACGACTGGCTGATTGCGGCCTCCTCCAGACCGGAGGTGGAGCAGTCCAGGGATCTGGCCCTCCAGGTTTGCTCTCAGGTTGGCCTCCTCATCATGCGAGGCCAAATCGTTCGATACTAATGCAGGTGATTCAGTTCATCGGGGCAGAGCTTGACTCTCTTCGAGCCAGAGCACGGCTCCAGGCGGACAGGGACGAGGTTCTTTCCTCCTTTGCCCAGTCATTTCAGGTTGGGCAATTGCGCCCTGCCCGGGACTTCTTGCACCTCCTGGGCCTCATGGAGGCCTGCACCAGCGTGGTCTGTTGGACCCGTTAGCACATGTGTCCCCTACAATGGGGACTGGCCAGCCAATGGTCACAGCACTCCGGTCCTTTGGACCAGACAGTGGCAGTGACCCAGGAGATGTGGAATGCTCTCCAGTGGTGAATCGTTCCAGCTTATCTGCAGGAGGGCATCCCGTTTGTCCGCCCCGAGCCGATGGTCACTCTATCGACCGACGCCTCTCTGATGGGTTGGGGATGCCCATCTGGGGGAACACAGAGTGCATGGCCTTTGGTCCCCTCGGGAGTCCCGATGCCACATCAACCTGCTGGAGCTTCGAGCGGTCCGTCTAGCCCTCACCGCCTTTGCTCCGTTTGTGTGGGGTCAAGTGGTCCAGGTCCAGACGGACAATACCACGACCATGTACTACCTAAACCGCCAGGGTGGGACATGTTCCATGCCCCTCGGCAAGGAAGCTCTCCTCACTTGGTCCCTTGTGTGCAGCCTGGAGGCGGATCTCCTAGCCATCCATGTGGCAGGGGCCTCCAACACTCTGGCCAATGCCCTAAGCCAGATAGGGGCTGCGTCTCACAAGTGGTCTCTCCTGCCGGAGGTAGTACAAGATCTGTTCTCCCACTGGGGCACACCTCAGGTGGATCTGTTTGCCTCCAGGGAGAATGCGAAGCTGAGGCTGTTTCATGCCTGCCCCCCTCAGCACGGCTCGCTGCAGGGGGATGCCTTTTCGAGGCCGTGGACCCCGGACCTCTTCTAAGCCTTTCCCCCATTTCCCTTGATCCACAAGGTGCTTCTCAAGGCAAGGAGGGACAAGGCGCAGGTGATTCTGGTAGCCCCAGACTGGCCTCACCAGTTCTGGTATCCAGAGCTCCTCAGCCTGAGCTCCAGGCTCCTGAGGCGGCTCCCAGCCTGCCTGGACCTGATCTCAGTCCACCAGGGGAAGGTTCTCCACCCGGACCTTCAGTCCCTGCACCTGATGGCCTGGTTCCTGAGCGGCTAGAGTTCCAGGCCTTGGGTCTTTCCGACGAGGTCCTCAACGTTGTTGAGGCTTCCTGTAAGGAGTCGACCAGGAAATGCTGTGTCTTCAAATGGAAGAGATTCTCCATTTGGTGTCAGGGCAAGGGGTTGGACCCTTCCTCCTGTTCCTTGGCCAGCATTCTGGACTATCTGTGGTCCCTTTCTCGGCTAGGGCTTCAGTCGACGACCCTTAAGGTACACCTGGCAGCCATCTCTGCTTACCAGGCGCGGGTCAGAGAGCAGTTGGTGGTGCAGGAGGAGGTGTTCGGGCACTTTTTCAAAGGCCTTGATCACATATCCCCTCCAGTGCGAGAACCTCCACCTCCGTGGGATCTACTGCTGGTATTGGCTAAGCTCATGGCAAGCCATTCGAACCGATGCACAGGTGTGACATCTCTCACCTGTCGTGGAAGACTGCCTTCTTGGTGGCTATCACGTCAGCCAGAAGGATGGGAGAGCTCCAGGCGCTTTCCAGCAAGTCTCCTTATCTGGTCTTCCACAGGGACAAGGTTGTCCTGCGCCCCCACCCGAAGTTCCTTCCAGGTGGTGTCGGAGTTTCACCTTAACCAGGTGTTGACTCTGCCGGTGTTCTACCCCAGTCACACCTCGGAGGCCGAATATAGGCTCCATACTTTGGACCCTAGAAGAGCGCTCTTTTATTATAAGGAGCGAACGGCTGAAGTTCGGGGAGAGGTTCGCCAGCTGTTTGTCACCTACGCTGAAGCCGCACCTGGCAGACCTGCAGCCAAGCGGACGATAGGCAGGTGGGTCACCTCCTGCATAGATCTCTGCTACAGGTTGGCTGGCATGGAGCCTCCCAAAGGGATAAGAGCTCATTCTACCCGCCATACTGCTGCATCGGTGGCTGCTTCCAGGGACGTTCCTATCCAGGATATCTGCAGGACTGCTACCTGGAAGTCAGCACACACCTTCATTACCCATTACCACATCGACCTTGAGTCACGCCGGGATGCTGGTTTTGGGACCTCGGTTCTCCAGTCCTTGTTTCCTAAATAGGGGTGTGTGCGCCTTGCCTCCCTCCTCCTGGAGAACTGCTAGGAGTCTGCCACAGTGTGGATTGAACAACATATCCATGTCCCTAGAAATACAGGTTACTCACCTGTAACAGGAGTTCTAGGAATGGTGTATGTATTGTTCATCCCTAACCTGAAACCTCCCGGCCCCGAGCACAACCTGGCTTCTCCAGCGGGCTAGATCTACGCCATGGGCAGCCGAGAGTTTTACCACCCGGTGGGTGAGAGGAGCCAGCTTGAAGACCTCTCTGGCAAGATTTAAAGCGGCAAGGAACCTGCCATGAAGTGTGGATGAACAACATATACCATTACTAGAACTCCTGTTACAGGTGAGTAACCTGTATGTTTTGCACCATAACTCTATTAATTACAGGGATGGATTGATTAAAACAGGACTGTTCTCACTGCAACACTAAAGAACAAGAGGAGATCTAATGATTATGCACAATATTATAAATGATGTTAACTTACAGAGGGAGATAGGAATCACTTTTCAGGAGAAACCAGCAAGTTTGAGAGGACACAGAAAACAAATTAAGATGATCACAGCCAGAAATAATGCAAGGCATTTTTTGTTCGTGAACAGAACTGATAGACTGTTTAATAGATTGCTCTCTGATATTATAGATAGCTGTTCAATTGATGCATTCAAAAATCTGTAGACAAATGGTTATTATCAGATTTTAGTAGATGACCCACGGATGTGGGGAACGGTTATTATGAGCTAGTAAGTCTTTTACCGTTCCACCTCCTAGTATAAGAACCTAGTATAATGAATGTTGCCTATGTGATTACGTAGTGTGGTAAAATACAAGACCCATGTTCACCTTTTTCAATCATTCTTTCTGCTTATTGTGTCTAATAACCTTATTTGATTTATTTATAACAATAGTATACATCTTCCACAACATTTGCCATGTTACAAATGCATTAAGCCACTCCAAAGGAATGTTCTACTGTGGAATTAATGCATGGTTGGGTGGTTGTAGGCACTCAGGCCTGTGACCCTTGCCCCCACCCCCACCCTCCAAACCATGCATTACTTCCACAGTGGAACACTCTTTGTTGTGGCTAATGCTTACTTGGTGTGTCAATTACCATGACTCTCTTATCAGCAATGCTCTGTCTCTTTAGGGTGAGACATCTGAAGATACTTAATATGGCAACTTTTGAGAGGCCCACTCTTGGGAAACAGCACTTTTAAAAGGAAAGTTAAATCCCATTTTTTTCCCTGCAATTCATCCAGGCTGCTTTTAAAACCATTCTGAAAGTTTTTTTTTTCTTTTTGAAGTCATATGTTCTTTGAGATGAACAAAACCACTTGTTTTTTTTTTAAAACAATTGCCTAGTATCACTTTTCACCCCAAATAACCACATAAATACAACTAAATACTAATAACTAGGTACCATGAAAATAAAATAAAATTATTATAAAATATTTTTGAAAATTATAGTTCCTACATTTGCAAATCTATGCAAACTATGCGATGCAAATCTAAGGGAAATTGGGCAGAATAAGGACTGCGCAGGGCTGGGGAGATTGGGTAGGGAGGAGAGGTCGGGGTGGAGGACATTACTGATTAATGCCAGGAGCATGAGCAATAAAATGCCTGAATTACAGGCTATGCTGGCTGAAGGATCAGCGGACGTGGCGGCAATTACAGAGACATGGGCCACCCAGAGAAATGATTGGGACCTAAATTTGGAGGGCTATAAGATATTCAGGAAAGATAGCAGAGTGGGAAGAGGGGGAGGGGTTGCGCTGATAGTCAGAAATAAAGTTGTGGTTAGTGGAGTGAAGGAGGCTGAAGGAGGAGTAGAGGTGATTTGGGTAACCTTGCAAACGAGGGGAGAAAAAAAAATTGAAAATAGGGGTTGTATACAGGCCCCCCACAATTGAGGAGGCTCTGGAGGAAAAATTGGTTGAGAACATCATGGTCATTGTGACCTTGGTAAGAGTAGGGTGATGGTCATGGGTGACCTTAATATGCCGGGGGTGGACTGGGATACCATGACATCCTCTGTAGCCAGGGAACAGTGACTAATGGAGATTTTTCAGGATGCTTTCCTGGCCCAAGAGGTAGGGAAACCTACTAGAGAGGGGCGGATATTGGATGTTGTCCTAGCGGACAGTGATCAGATAAGAGGCCTGGAGGTATGTAGTCAACTGGCAGGTGGAGACCATGCCACGGTCTGGTTTCTTCTGTATATAGGAGGTGAGGAAAACCGCACTAACACAGTAGTGGTAAACTTCAGGGGAGCGGATTTCGTGGGCATGGGTAGGATTCTAAGAGAGAGAGGTTGGACAACATTAGGCCAAACATGAATACTGGAAGATTGTGGAAGACCATTAAAAAAGGGGTACAGGAGGCTGCTTAGTACTGTACAAAATTAAGCCGAAAGCATGGTAGAACCAGTAAGCCATGTTGGTGGACTAGGGAGGTGCAGGAGGCAGTGAGGGATAAAAAGGCCTCTTATGCACATTTTAAACGCTCAAGGGGGGGACAAGGAGCGTGTGAAATATCGGCCAGGAGGCTCACCAGAGTGGTGAGGGGAGCCAAGGCAGGGATGGCTAGGGATATCCAGAGTGGGGGAAGGGATTCTATAGATATATAAGAGAGAAGTGAAAAGAGAGGACGCAGATCAATAGGATTAAAATTATGAGGGGATGGGCTCAGGAAGCAGGGGAACAGGCAGAGGTGCTAAATGAGTACTTTGCCTCAGTCTTTGCGGATGCTGACTGGGGATCCCTACAGGCTGATGGGAGGGAAGAGCATTCAGCTAAGGTGAGAAGTCGGTCTGAGACCAGAGGACAGAATGAGGCTAGGGTACAGATAGGACCAGACCCAGAAGGGGTGGGGAAGTTGAGTGAGGGGAAGAAATCACAGTGGATAGGGCGAGGGAGGCCCTTTGGAAGCTAAAGACTGATAAGGCGCTGGGGCCAGATGGGCTATACCCGAGGGTTGTGAAGGAGTTGACGGAGGAGCTGGCAGCTGCACTGGCTGCACTCTTTAATTCCTATTTGCAGACAGGATGGGTGCCCCAAGACTGGAGGGTGCCTTATGTAGTGCCTATTCATAAAGGGGGTCTAGAGAAGAGATGGGGAATTATAGGCCTGTCAGCCTAACGTCTGTGGTAGGTAAATAATGGAGGGCTTTATCAAGGAGAGGATTGGGGGGCAGCTGGAATGGTTAGAGCACCAGGATGATAAACAGTATAGAGTTGTATGACTGGGTGACGGGGGCCTTGGACAGGCATAGGCCAGTGGACGTCCTATACCTAGATTTCAGCAAGGTGTTTGATTCAGTACCACATTATGGGCTAATAAATAAGCTGGCGGAGATGGGGGTGGGAGGACAGGAGCTCATTTGGGTTGAAAATTGGCTCTCTGGGCAGTTACAGAGGGTAATGGTGGGTGGGATACTCTTCTCTCCTCTCCCAGGAAGGTAATCAGTGGGGTCCCCTTAGGGTTTGGTATTGGGGCCACTATTGTTCAACGCCTATGTCTTGGATATAGGAAGGGGGGTTAGGAATAGGTTGAGTCTCTTTGCGGTCTATTCAAAACTGGGAGCACTGGTGGATTGTGAAGAAGCGAGGGAGGTGGTCCGGGGGAACTGGATACCCTGGAGGGGTGGTCAAGGAGGTGAGGACTGAAATTTAATGCCGATAAATGAAAGGTACTACAGTTGGTGGTAAAAAAACCCCGGCCATGAATACACCCGGGGATCACACTGCAAGCCACATTGGGAGAAAGGGATTTAGGGGTGGTGGTAGACATCAAAATGAATAACTCTGAAAATTGTAGAAGAACTGCAGCCAAAGCAAACAGGATACTGGGCTGCATAGCCAGGGGAATTACATCCAGAAGGAGGGAGGTGATCCTCCCTCTGGTATAATGCCTTGGTCAGGCCACAGCTCGAGTACTGTGTGCAGTTCTGGAGACCTCATCTGAAGAAGGACATAGCGCTGCTGGAGAGAGTCCAGAGGAGAGCGACCAGGATGATTCAGGGCATGGAGGGGAGGCCTTGTGAGGAGAGACTGGAAGAGCTTGGGCTTTACTCACTGGAGGAGAGGAAGGACAGGGGAGATATGTAGGAGGTTTTCAAGTATGTAAAAGGAATAACAAGGAGTGGAACCAAGGAGCTTTGTAAGCTAAAGAAGGGGGGAACAACCAGGGACCATGAGTGGAAGCTGAAGGGGGGAAACTACAGGGGGGAGTGTAGGAGGCATTTTTTTCACTGAGAGAGTGGTGGGGCCATGGAATGCGCTACCTGGGAGGCTGGTGGAGGAGGGCACAGTGGAGGGATTCAAGAAGGGGTGGGACAGGTACAAGGGGAAACTGACACTAAAGAAAACCCCCTTGGGGGCTGAGGGTGGTTGTAAGGCGAGCAACCACTAGGTTGTGCTGGCTTTCGAGCAAACAAGACAGACCATTTTGCCTATTCTGCTGGCTTTTTAGTATGTTAGTACACTACCACCGGTCCATCAAGCCGCCGCCACCAGTACCACCCATTATTGACCCACTGTCTCTGTTTTAATACCAGTGCTCTGTACCTTACAAAATCAAATGATACCCATCTACAGAGAATAAAGGAGGCCCAAGGAATGATGTGTCCACGGCCCCATTACTGCTCTACATTTCCACGCAGTGAGGAATCCTTTTTCACAGGTGTGCCCCTTTCTCTGACCAGGAGGGCGGGCGAGCTAGCAGCTTCCTTCACAGACAGTGCCAATCTTTGGTCGGCTAGCAAGCAGTGTGTAAAGTGCCAGGTAGCCCGCATGTGTCCTTCCTTCCTTCCCAGGAGCAGGGCACCTTACCTGCATGATGTCCCTGCCCCCCTGCCAGCCACAGTGTGGGATTCAAGGGTTTAGTATGCTTCCTGCCACTTTTTTAGGCTAATAAAATGCAGGTCTTGGAGGCTGCCGAAGATGGGGTTGCCCTGAGAATAGCTGAAATGCAAAATACATGCCAAGATAAAAATGGAACACACAGAGGAGAAGGCTGCAAGAAGCAGCCCACCCACGTCACAAAAACGCGACCCTTGATAAAGCACCAGTCCGATGCAAAAACAACGTTGGGGTTATGTGACTCGAGCGGGGGAAGAGGGCTGCTTCCTGTATTGTACTGTGTTTCACTTTTTTATGCATGTGTACTATGTGAATAATAAAAGTATATACTTTATTTGATTCAAAAGTTTGCCACAGCTTTTCGTACATTTATTGCATAATGTAGTGTGTGCTTTTTCTTCTCTTTTTTGTATTGGTCTTTTACACAGAATATAAAATTTAGATGTTTGGGTTTCTGCTTTCTCGCAGTGCATTATTTTCTACACATAGTGTAGTGTGGCAGTATAGCCTAGAAGTTAGAATAACAAGCTATGAATGAGCTTGGTGCATCCGTCAGACCTGTGTTTTAGTCCCACAACTTCTGTTTTCATACTCTGTGACCCTGAGCAAGTCACTCAGTCACCCTGTGCTCCCAGGACACACCTGGAAATGATTAATTGGAAACAGTTGTAAATGAGTCACTGACTGAATGGTATATTCATGTATCTTTTTTTTTATCATATGATATTTTATCCTCCGTGCAGCCACAGCCCCTGCTTACCTCCAGCCACCACTTCTCCTTCACTTCTGACCCAGAAGTTGGATGTGCCCAGCTGGCATATGCAGCTATATTGTCAAAAGGGACTCCCCCTTATGTCCTCGCACCCGGCAAGGAACCAATACCAGCACACGCCTCTGGTTCAGGCATTCATCAGCCGATGAAGCTGCGGCCATCATGCTGCCCTGGGCCTGTGCTGCCATTTTTCACTCCTGATTTCTGTCCCCGCGGAGTGTGAGTGTGCAAGTTGTGCCCAGCATCTGCTGCACTCTGCCCCTTGCTTAACCCTGCTGTGGTAGTGCCCCCCCCCCCCCGGTCGTCATCAGGGGCCACTACAGAGCGATGGTTCCCTGGATCGCTCCCCAGGAATGGGAGAGCAGTCCTTCCGACACTCAATCCCATCCCCCCCTGCCAAAACCTGGTGCCCCAGGCTCGCTTCCGAACCTGGGTCGCCAGCGTGGTGAGAGGTGTGGAGTCCAGCTCCTCAGCCCTCAGTGCCACTGGGCTGACACTGTGTATTTGTTTCTCATAAATAAAAATAAAAAAAGTATGACATTATTTTGCCAACTTTTTTACCTGTTTCTAAAAAGAATGATTTCAGATTTGGTCACTCGGTTCTCAAATAGAGTGGCTTCTGGAGAAGTGGTTACAGGCTTGATTGATCCAGTGACCACAGATCCCAGCTCTTGTCTTTAAAGTCATATTATGTTTATTCATAAACTAATTCCACTTTAACACCTGTATTCTTTTGTGTTTTTCTGAAGGTTGTTGTTTTTTAATAAGAATACCCATACACTGAATGCATCTTCTAGTTTTTCTCCAGAACATGAAGGGATTCAGAGAGGTAAGGACATCCTATGTGTTGTGCTCAATATAATAATTTTTTAGTGAATATTAATGCTTACGAGTGTGCCATATTGACAGCACTAGACTCCAAAGATATCTGTTTATCAACATGACTAGTATCTGTTTATCAACATGACTAATAGAGCCAGAGTGGGACAAATCAAGTAACCAAGTGGCGAATGGTCACTAAAAAACTTTTGGCTACCAGATTCTGAAAGCTGCTGGTTAACTGCCTACTTCCCCAGAAGTGACTTTTGAGCCCCTAAAAGTGATGGCCACTAAAAATACTAATTTGGCTGCCACATTTTGAAAGCTTGTGGCTGAACTGACAACCAGCTCACAAACTGATTTGTCCTACCCTAGGTACAGAGTGGATGACTGCAATGCAGCTCTTACTGGACCATGCCAATGTGCCTCCCCCCTGTCATGGAGGGGCCGCGAAGTAGGTGCGAGGATAGTTAATACTCCATGCTCATTCAGTCCTTGACCTCTCACGTGAGACTGTCAACAGGAGTGCCAGTTGTGTTGGTGATTTTGTGATGTAGGAACCTGTCCATTAGAAATTAGACCACCACAACTTATTTCCTTAAGCCAACAAACAGCCATCAGATAACAGTGGCTTTATGTTGCTACGACGTGGGTGGATTGAGCAAGTGGCATAGAGGAACTTTTCGGAATGATTTAGTGGGGCCCGGTTGATGAAGTAATGTGTTACTGCTGAGCCATCAGGAAGCGCAAAAAACATTTTTAAATGAAATTTTAAATATCCATAAATGCAGTTTTGGACCAGTTGCTGGGGACATTTTTGTAGTCAGACCAGGTTATGTATACTTTAGCAGTGGTTTGCCTGAGATTGCAATTTTTAATACTTAAAAACTTAAAATCGAAGCTCCAGCTGAACTGCATGAAGAATGCTGTAGCAGTAATATTATTGTTTGAAAGTCCCTTAGACATATTTGACATGTTGGCACCTGCAAAAATCAAAAATATGAACCTTTGTATGGGGAAGAAGTATACTATTTAAAGAAGCCAAACGACAAAGTCTTACTTTGAGGCAAGACTGCTTAAAGGGAAACTCTCAGGAGCTGGTGGGCAATACACACTTTACTTATGGTAATGCTGTACCAGCTCGCACTGTTACCTCGAAATAAAAGTAAAAAATAAACTTTTTCTTACTTTAATTGTGTCCGTGCATGTCAGCCTCCATTTTGTCTGATCCTCGGGTACCCGCAGAGCAGAAGTGACGATCGTGACGGACTGTGCAATTGAACTTCATCACGGATGTACTTGGTTTTTAATGGCAGCGTTACTGCTTTCTGACACATCGCGAGGGAGCATATTAATAAAGCATTGCCTGATATAAAAACACCAAAGTACGTTTAAGATATCTTTTTGTAGTGCAGTCTTATAAGTAATATTAAGTTAACAACGTCCCAGAATATATTTGTTAACACTGTGATGCTTACAATAATCTTAATGCCGTTCTGTCGTCGTATGCAGTTGCTGTCAATTTCTGACACGTAGCGATTGTCATCTAAATGTACACAACCATGAATGAAAACGTCAACGTAAAAGGTGGTTTAAAAAAACACTTCTGTAGGAGTTACTGATTTGGAATTGAGATTACGGCCACAGATGAAATTTGTGTTTTTGAAACATGTTGCTCGGCTTCAGATCTATTGGAGACATGCAACCGTGGTACAGCCTTGTGCTATGTCTGCTCAGTGCATTTTGAGGCTGTGATTTTAATCTAGATTACAAAACAGTGATCACTACAGTATGATTTTATTTAACGTTAACTTTGTTTTGTGCCACGTTATGTGAAGAAAGCCATGATACTGATGAGCCACTGCCAGTTTACTTGTTGTGGCTAGTCAGGATAGTGTAACATTTTATCTTTGGGGTTTTATTTTGTTGCTGATGAATTTTAGTCACTCTGTGTCCATAAAATAAAATGGTAAAGTTATTGAAAAAGTATGAATTTAATGTCTGTATACTCATCAGCAATAAACACCTATAAAATGTCATCACTGTGAATCTCTGTAGTGCATCTTTGTCTTTTTTTGAATATGTAAGTTCATATTTGTGCTGGTACCTTAATATAATTAAATAACTTGCAACTTATGCTATGCATCTTGTTTTTGCAGTAAATATGTATTACTTGATCAAAATAATTTTTCTGGTTACATCAAAAGAATATTTACCTTATGCATATGTTTCAGTTTTTGTTGTTGAAGGAGGGTGGTGTGTGTGTGTGTGTGTGTGTGTGTGTGTTGTGTGTGTCTGGGTGTGTTGAGTGTGTGTTGATAGATGGTATGATATGATTGATCATTCTTCTCATGCTTTATCGCTTCATTCTTATTGATATTGTCATGATATTTTTGTCACATGCATGCTCGAATGCCCCCTACTTTGTTTACCCCTACCAGCTCCGCTGGTAGTCCATCACAGTCATACAATACCCTGTCTGTGAATAAATACTACATCACTTCACTCCACAGTGTACCATCTCCCAGTCCCATGACATGGCCCCTCGTTCCTGGACCTCTCTTTTCTGTGTGATGCTGCCCTTATGAACCATACCTATGCCTTTTATAAAGTCGTATGTTTATATGATAATACCCCTGTGTCTCTTCTCATCTAGAGTATACATATTGATGTCTCCCAGTCTATTCTCATATCAGTGTTGGTACAGGTCGAGCACTATCTCTGTTTCCCTTCTTTGAACATCCAGACTTCATGTCATTGTTCTCGATTTGGCAAGTTCCTACTTGTGAAGGCCCCTTAATATAATTACATTCCATTGCGCTTATGCTGTGTATTTAGGTTTTTGTGAAATATGTTTTTGGTACTTGCTTCGCATCGTTTTGTAGCTCGGTTTCAAAGTATGGTTTGAACCGTATGCCTCTGTTTCTAGTAGCGTTTGTTGGTGATGGGTATGTGTGTGTGTGTGTGTGTGTGGGTGCTTTTTTTGAATGTGTAATTTGTCTTTGTTGTGTAATGTCAAGGTAACTAATTACTGTATGTCACAGCTTAACCGAGTAATCTTTTAACAGCACACATCAGGTATTGATACTTCTAGCATAGTCTAGAATGGGTTCAAATCCCTGCCGGTGTCAATAAGTTCTCTCGTGTTATTTATTTATTTTTTTATATATAATTACAGTGCATTGTTTCTATAGAATGGTGTGTAGGCAAGATCGCGCATGTATGTGTGTGTATATATGCATATAAGTATTTTATTCGCCCTTGCGTTACCTACTTATTCCTATTTATATGGTTTGGCTATACCTGTTCCATGAATACTGGAAGACCCCCCCACTGGTTTTGCCCCCACTACATATGCTGGCAGTCTGTTATATGCATACACCACCCTTTCTGTGAAGAAATACTTCCTCACCCCACTCCTTATTCATGCTCCCTTTGTTCCTTGATCTCTCTTTTTTCTGGGAGATGCCACCCTTCTGGACCCCGCTTAAGCCTTGTCTAAAGTTGTATGTTATATTATATTCCCCCTGTATTTCTTCTCATCCAGGGTATACATATTGATGTCTCCCAGTCTATCCTCATATCAGTTTTTGTGCAGACCATGCAACATCCTTGCCCTTATTTGAACTATGTCCACCTTGTCTACTTCCTTTTGGAGATGCGGCCTATATAGCTGTATGCTTTATTTCAAGTGAGGACTCACCTTATATCTGTACAATACTTTTTAAAATATAAATGTCCTAATTTTTTCTGGTTCCTTACTCCTTTGGATTTATTCCTCCCGTCCCCCCACCACACCAAAGAAATCCTCGATGTGGTGTAGGGTCAATTGACACTGCATGATAACCTCCAGAAGTGCAGGACTCCAGTTGATCACAAGGTTGGGGATGAGTTTGTCTTTCTCTGCCTGACTCTTTTCATTTGCCCTGTGGGTGTTGCTGAGAGTGTGGCGAGGTACATGATGATGCCAACTACTGTGTGTGCAGAGTTAGGTCAGCTTGATTGAATATTTGCTGGTATATTGTCCTATTGTTGGTGCTGGTGCAAAATGCGTAGTAAAGAAGAACATGGTACAAAACAGTGTGGGTACACAGGCAGGCTTGTGAGGGAGTGTGTGTGGTCTGTTGGTCTGTGTGTTTGTGTGTGTGTGTGTACGTGCATGTGTGTGTGTGTGTGTGTGTGTGCGCCGCCTGTGGGTGTGAGTATGTGTGTGTGATTGGGAGACTACTTGTGTTTGCTAAGAGAGTGGGTACCTTGTCACACTGTCAAAGACAGATTCTTATGCTGATCACTGTTGCTGTACAGAGCATGGGTATGCCTATCACAGGCAGACTTGTGAGTGAGTGAGTGACTGTGAGCGTGTGTGTGTGTCTGTGGCGCTTTTGTTGTGTAATGTCAAGGTTACTAATTTCAAATATGCACATAAATCTTTATTCACCCATGTGTTACCCACTCATTCCTGTTTATATGGTTCGGCTATACCTGTTACATGAGAACTGGAAGCCCCCCACTGGTTTTGCCCCCACTACCTATGCTGGCAGTCTATTATATGCATACACCACCCGTTCTGTGAAGAAATACTTCCTCATCCAACTCCATAGTTTAATATCTCCTAACCTTATGTCATGCTCCCTTTGTTCTTTGATCTCTCTTTTCTGTGAGATGCCAGTCTTCTGGACCCCACTTATGCCTTGTTTAAAGTTGTTTGTTATATTATGTTACCCGTGTATTTTTTCTCATTCAAGGTATATGTATGGATGTCTCCCAGTCTATCCTCATATCAGTTTTGGTGCAGGCCATGTAAGATCCTTGCCCTTATTTGAACTACCTCCACCTTGTCTGCTTCCTTTTGGAGATGCAGCCTACGTAGCTGTACGCCTTATTTCAAATGAGGACTCACCTTATATTTGTACAATACTTTTATAAATATAAATATCCTAAATTCTTCTGGTTCCTTACTTCCTTAGATTTGTTCCCCCACCACATCAAAGAAATCCTCGATGTGGTGTAGGGTCAATTGACACTGCATAATAACCTCCAGCAGTGCAGGACTCCAGTTTATCACAAGGTGGGGGATGAGTGTGTCTTTCTCCGCCTGACTTTGTTCATTGCCATGTGGGTGGTGGTGATAGTATGACGAGGTGCATGACAATGACAGCCTAATACGACCCTCTGATTTATATCACTAAACTAGTTGGTGACCCAGTTTACCACCTTGCAATCAAGTGTTTGATACAGAATGGTATTGAAAGCCTTACTGAACTCCAGGTAGGCCACGACCGCCGTTCCGCTGTGAGCCATGTCCTCACTCACCTACTCCAAGATTTGTATTCCCTTGTATGTCTTATTAACTCCCCGTTTATTTTTTTTCCTTTAAATAATGTGCCAATATCAACTCTTGTCTTGTCTAACTTTGTTATCTACTGTGCTATCAGTTCCTCCATTTGTGGATTTGTGCTTTTGACTACTTTCCCTGCTTCACACATTTTTTTCCTGAAACAGTACTCTGTCCTCCTCTTGCCGAGTTTCCTTGTATTACATGAAAGCAATGATCTTACTTCGAGAGGGTTCCTGCAGTAGGTCTTCACATATAGGACTGTTCCTCCTGGCGTTGGGTTCCAACGGCAAACTTGTAGATAGCAGTCATCAGCGGGGATCGCTTCCGACGTCAGGTGATGTGACGTCAGCCCGACTATAAAAAGGAGGGGCCTGCACCTGCTCTCCAGTTTTTACCCGCCATCACCTCAGTTCGTTTGACTCACGAGTAAGAACAGCGATCTAATGCCCGCGCATCAGTCGAAGGTTTTTTCCTATTATTATAACTTTTTCTTCACTGGTTCGACCGATTGTATGTCGACTCATATAAAGAAGAAGTGCTTTAAGTGCGGAGCTCAAATCCCGCATGGAGACGACCATTCTCACTGCCTCTTGTGTTTAGGCCCCAAGCACAACTCGGACGAGTGTGCTGTCTGTCAGGCCTTCAATCAAGCCACCAGGACCAGGCGCAAGTGGACCCTCGCGGCCCGCCTCCTTACCCAACGGCTGGAGTCGATGGAAAAGGAACTCCAGGAGTTGAGGGAAAGGTAACTGTCGCTGGCCCAGAGATAAAAGAAGAAGGACAAGGAGAAGTGCCGGGACAGGAGTCCGTCTCCACGCGGGAGGCCTGCTCCAAAAACCGTGAGTACTCCTTCAGGTACCCCATCCGCCTCCGGCACCTTCTCTCCTCCTGCCGAGGTGAGCAGGCAGTTGGGGGTAGCCTGTATTGAGGTTTCTGTTGTGTCTCCTCCTAGCATGGCTGATAAGTCACCCTCGACCCCGTCGACAGGTGCACGGCCTTGACTGGTAAGCCTAGCGGTGGCCTTTCAGCTGCCACTAGCCCGGTCAGGTCCGATAAGTCGGACGGTGGATCTTCCGTCTCCTGCCCGGACCCTTCTTGCCGGTTGGGCTCCTGCAAAGCCCCCAACGCCGGCCTGAGTATGCTGTCGAGAGACCTTTCATCCCTCTGGGTCCTACACCCTAGGGATTTACCACCCAATCCTACGTTGTCCCTGCCATCAGGATTGTTGTTCGACCTTTCATTGGGGTCCCTCCCGGAATTACCCCCTTTGCCAGGTCTGTTGCCGCCTCCGGACAGTAGTCTGTCGCCGGCCAAGGATCCTGCTATGGAGCCCCTTCCCTCAGGACCTTCGGGGGCCCTCTCGGATCCCACGCCACCTGGTGGCCCTCTGGCACCTTCCCCGGTAAGTCCAATCATGCCTCCAGGTGGTCTTCCGGGGCCAGACCCCCATGCACCGCAGCTGGGCAGCCCATCATCGACACCTCAGTACCCGACGCCAGGTCACGTGCCTCCGACGCCGGGATACCCTGGGTACAACCCTTATGGCTAGACTCCAGGATTGCCAAGCTTTCAATACCCTTCTTGGCAATACCCAGGCTACCCGGACTTCCAGCCTCCTCCTTCTCCTCCACCTCCAGTGCCAGATCATGAATCGATACCCATGTGGTGGCAGGATGCCAGGACCCAGCTCATCACGGAACTTAGGCAGTCTGTGGGGGACATCCTCCTACCTAGGGCCCCTCCCCCTCCGACACCCTCTGGACGAGCAGTGGGTGCTCTATCAGTAGGCTCTTCTGGGGTAGACGCTTCCGTCCCCAGCGGTCCCGAGCCTTCCGACTGTGACTCTGACCCTTCAAACCCTTGGTCCCCAGTCGAGGTACCACCCAAGGAGTCCCCAAAATCCCCTCCAGAAGATCCCTCCTTTGGGGACCTTTTGCGCACTATTCAGGCAGCAGGAAGCTGGCCTTCCAAAGAAGTAGATCCCTAGCGTAAGAGACTGGCGGAACATTTAGATGTAGCCACTACAGATCCCCCTACCCATTCCCCCCCTGGATGGGTCCTCACGAGGATCTGGTGACTACTATCTGGCAGCTGCCATCATCCATTCTTGCTGTCTCCAGAAAGGCAGATTGTACCTGCTATCCCCTGGAAGGGATTCAGCATCTCACTACTCATCCTGAAGCTGACTCTATGGCGATCACTGCTGCTCACGACCGGTCAGCACAACCAAAGCATTTGAGTTTCTCGCCCCCCCCCCGATAAGGACTCTTGGCAGTTGGATCAGTTTGGCCGGATGGTTTATTCCTCTTCCTCTTGTGCCATCCAGTCCCTCAACTATGTTTCACACATGGTGGCATTCCAGAAGGCCTCTCTCTTTCCGAGCTGGAGAGGGACCTGTCAGAGGTCCAGGATGAGTCACTTTGAAGTAAATTACTGGACAAAGTCAGAATGGGCATGTCTTCTTGTCGTCATGTGTTGCGTGCAACGTATGACTCAGTAGACTCAGTGGCTAGGGCGGCAGCCACGGGGATCTGCAACCGTCGTCTTTCTTGGCTTAGGTTTGCAGGTTTGGCACAAGACGTCCAATCCTTCCTTCTGGACGCCCCTTTTAGGGGTTCCATCCTTTTCGGCGGCGACGCCAAAGATGTAATTACCGGGCTGCAAGAGAGCGTGTGCTCACTTTGGGACATACGCTCAATGTACTGGATGGGGCAGAAGAAGCAGCCTTTTAAGTCGCCAAAGGAGATGGAATAAAACCAGGAGTAGAACGTCAGAGCAAGCGGCGAGCCCCTGGTTCGGGCCCACCCCCCAGGCAGAGTTACGTAAACCAGCCTCCGGGGCGAAAGCTCCCCTCCCCTCGGCGTCCTGACTTCTTTCTCCTCTTTCTGCTACATCCAGCAGTCAAGGAGGAACCAGTAGGAGGGAGGTTTGGCCTCCTCCTGGAGGGGTGGAGGTTTGTCACCACAGAATCTTGGGTGTTACAACGTATCCAGTGAGGTCACTCGATAGTGTGTTCAGAGATACCTGCCCCTCTACCTCCGGGACGGTCTTTTTATCCAAAGGATCAGATTCCCATGGTCTTCCAGGAGATTCAGGCCCTCCTGTTAAAAGCGGTCATAGAACCCGTCCCTCAAAACCAGCTAGGAAGGGGATTTTACTTCCACTTCTTCCTAGTTCCAAAGAAGACGGGCGATCTGAGACCGATCCTGGACCTCAGCATGCTCAACCTCTTAATCAAGTACAAGAGATTTCGCATGCTGACCCTTCAAGAGCATCTTCCCCTGCTCCAAACAAATTCTTGGTTGTGCTCCCTGGGCATGCAGGATGCCTACCTGCATATCCTTATCCTCCTGACTCACCGCCGCTTCCTCTGTTTTACTTTTCAGGGGAACCATTTTCATTTCCGAGCACTCCCCTTTGGCGTTTCCTTGGCCCCCCTCCCGGGTGTTCACCAAGTGTTTAGCGGTGGTTGCGGCTTTTCTCCACCTCCAGGGCATTTACGTGTTCCCGTACCTGGACGACTGGCTCCTTGCAGCACCCTCCCCGAACAGCCTGAAAGAGTGTTTCTCTTTCACTCTGAGCTTGTTTGCTCTTCTGGGTGTCACGGTCAATTTGCCCAAGTCCCAGCTAGTACCATCACAACGGCTCCAATTCATTGGAGCAGTACTAGACACAGTTCAGAGCAAGGCATTTCTGCCAACAGATCGAGCCGAGACCCTAGTTTCTCATGCCACTCTCGTGACCCAGGCTCGGTGGACCCCAGCACATGCTGTGCTTCGTCTCTTGGGACTGATGGCAGTGGCCATTTCCACAGTTCCCCTGGTCAGACTTCATATGAGGGTCACCCAGTGGTCTCTTCGAGTCCCATGGGATAAGAGGACGGACGACATGAACCAGAAGGTCATGATCTCCAACAGCCTACAGAAGGATCTTTGCTGGTGACAAGATCTTTCCAATCTTTCACGGGGAGCCCCTTTTTATTCCGCTGTCCCTACCCAGATCCTTACTACGGATGCCTCAGACTCGGGCTGGGGAGCCCATCTGGGAGTTCACAAGACACAAGGTTCTTGGTCCGACCAGGAGAAGCTCTATATCAATGTTCTGGAGACCGGAGCAGTTCTGTACTCCCTCCAGGCATTCCAGTCCCTTCTGGTACCGGGATCACTTCTTATCCATATGGACAACATGTCCACAGTCTGGTACATCAACAAACGGGGAGTAACTCACTTGTACCCTCTCTGCAGAGAGGCAATGAGGGTGTGGTACTGGGCGATTCAGCACAGCCTTTTCTTGACAGCAGTCCATGCTCCAGGTGTAAGCAATGTCCTTGCGGACAGTGTCGATCAGTAGCTTGGGCTCACGAGTGGGAGTTAAAGCTAGAGGTGGTTGAAGATCTCTTTCTTCGATGGGGTCAGTCAGAGATAGATCTGTTTGCCTCCTCATTTAATGTAAAACTACCCAACTTTTGGTCGCTCGTTCCCAGGCTTGGTGCTTTTTGGCGAGATGCACTGTCTCTCTCTCGGACAGGGAGGTTTCTTTACGCTTTTCTTCCCTTTCCTCCCATTCAGAAGGTTCTGGTGAAACTTCAGAAGGAAGGAATGCAGTTGATTCTGATCGCTCCTTTATGGCCACGCCAGATTTGGTTTCCTCTATTGCAACATCTGGCGCTAGAAACTCCGGTTCCCCTACCGTTATCCCATTACCTTCTGACTCAGGAGCAGGGCACCCTGGTACATCCGAGCCTTCGGTCTCTCCACCTTCATGCGTGGCACCTGTGGACATAGTGGCCTCTCGCTATGCTGTCTCTTTACAGGTTGCTTATATCCTAGTGGAAGCCAGAAACCCTTCTACCAGATCCACCTACGCCATGAAGTGGAAAAGATTCTCGGTCTTAGCCCTAGCCAGGAGCTGGGATCCCTTTTCGCGTTCGGCTGCCCAGGTATTAGAGTACTTCGCATATTTATCAGAGACGGGCCTTAATTATTCTTCCATTAAGGTCCATCTCTCTGCGGTGTCAGCCTACCACATCCTGGTGGAAGGCAAAACTTTGGCTCAACTGGAGATCGCCAAAACTTTTTTGAAGGGCATCCTTCACTTGAAACTTCCGGTCCGGAATCCCTGTCCTCCCTGGGACCTGAATTTGATGTTAGAAAAGCTGACCTTGCCTCCTTTTGAGCCAGCCTCGAGCGGTGACATGCGCTTCCTTTCTTGGAAGACTTTGTTTTTAGTGGCAGTAGCCTCCACCAGAAGGGTTTCAGAACTTAAGGTGTTTATCTGTAAGGAACCCTATTTGATTTTTTATAGGAACAGAGCAGTCCTTTGGACTAACCCTTTGTTTCTTCCCAAGGTAGTTTCAGAAACCACTCTCAACCAAAGTGTCGAACTACCTGTCTGTTATCCACATCATTCTAACAGAGGGGAATACCTTCTGCACACTCTTGATGTGCACAGGATTCTGAGGTATTACACAAACTGGACTAAAGAGGTCCGCAAGACAAATCAGCTCTTTGTAGCCTTTGCTCCCCAGTGCCAGGGCAAGGCCATTTCCAAACAGACCATTTCTAGGTGGTTGGCTAATTGTATCCACTTCACTTACCAAAAACACGGGAAATCCCTTCCGGGGGCAGTTAAGGGTCACTCCTCTAGGAGTGTTGCTACTTTTACTGCTTTTTTCAGGAATGTGTTTACTACAGAGATCTGTGCAGTGGCCACGTGGTCGTCTGTCCACACCTTCACTAAGCATTACAGTCTAGACATCGCCTCTAGGTGCAGAACTGGCTTTGGGCTTGCGGTTCTGCAAGGCCTCCTGTCATAACTTGCAGCTGGCGTCTACTCCTCCTCCCGGATGTACCTCCATATTGTTTCTTTTGGACTGCTTGGTATTCAGTCCTATATGTCAAGACCTACTGCAGGAACCCTCTCGAAGTAAGATATTGCAGTTACGTAAGAACTTAACATAACAGTAGATCTTCGAGAAAGGTTCCTGCAGTAGGTCTAGTTTCCCACCCACCTTCCCCCATTCCTGGAACGTTTACGTTATATTCATCCTGCCTAGTCCTTGGGTCTAGAGAGGAAGCATGGTTCTAGGAATCTTCACTCCTGTTTTTTTCTACTTACCTTTCTCTAGGTCTCCGGTGGAAAAGAACTGGAGGGCGGGCTCGGGACCGCCCCTTTTATAGTCGGGCTGACGTTATGTCACCTGTCGTCAGGGATGGTCCCCACTGATGATTGCTATCTACATATTTGCCGTTGGAACCTGACACCAGGGGGCGCAGTCCTATATGTGAAGACCTACTGCAGGAACCTCTCTCGAAGATCTACTGTTACGGTAAGTTCTTATGTAACTGCAGTTTTACTGCCCTTCCCTTCCCTGTCACTTCCTTTTAGAACCACAGTGGCTTTCTCTTTATGTTTCCCTTATTTTACCTGTCTAAGGCAATGGTATGATGTCTCAACTATTGATTCGTTTAGATTTTCCCACTGCTACTCCACCTACCACAGTTTGTCCGGCCCGGACTGTGTATGCATGAGACATACGACAAATACCCATCTTAGTACAGTCTGCCTTCCTGAAAGTGATGTGTGATTTGATATATCAATAAATAAAAATGATAATAATGTTTCATTATAAAGCATGACTTTACTATCAATGTTAGTGTCAGGTTGCAGGGTTTTTAAATAATTGATTAGCAGTTTTTTTTTCTTGGGACAATGCTAACTGTACAGAAAGCATTTATATTGGTTTTCTAGAAGCGTTGTGTTTGTTAAAAACAGTGAGGCAAGTGCTATGCATTTTCACAATGTTTTAGAACTTTTATGAGTAAAACACTAATCAATTTTTAGAGTTAAATAAAACCCTAAGGCTGCGTGTTATGAATGTAAACAGTGTTTTATTCACACTTCCACTGAATGTTTCCTATATAGAATGACATCTGAGTGTGTCTACAGCGAAGCTGAGGAATTCAGCTACATGCAAATCCATGATGCCATTCAGCCATACATGTTTGAACCAGAGTACCCACCTGGACATGTGCCGTCGCACATGACGAGTGATGAAGACTCATCTGATAACGATAACTTGCCACCTGCATCAGTTCACATGACTAGACAAGTGGCATAACAGATGAGCACATAAAGCACTATGATGTTATGATTGGATAACATCAGGAGGCATGTCACCACCCTTTAGTGTGGGTGAATGCCTCCTAATGTCACCTGGTCATAACCGCATAGTGCTTTACGTAGGTAAAGTCACCGGAAAGTTGCACTGGCCACCTGAGCACTTTGCAGCCGCATATGCTTATGCAAAATGGGGCATTAGATCTCATGAACAGACAACTGGCATAACAGATTAGCAAGTAAAGCACTATGTGATTATGATGGGACAACATCAGGAGACATGTTTACCACCCTTTAGTGTGGGTGAATGCCTCCTGTTGTCACCTAGTCATAACCACATAGTGCTTTACATAGGCAGAGTCACCTGAAAGTTGCACTGCCCACCTGAGAACATTGAAACTGCATATCTGTTTGCAGTTTGGGCCATCGGCTCACATGAACAGACAAGTGGCATAACAGATTAGCGAGTAAAGCACTATGATGTTATGATCAGATGACATCAGGAGGCATGTTTACCACCCTTTAGTGCTTGTGAATGCCTCCTGTCGTCACTCGGTCATAACCACGTAGTGCTATATGTGGGTAAAGTCACCTGAAAGTTACACTGCCTACATGAGCGCTTTGCAGCCGTATATCTGTTTGCAGTTTGTGGCATCAGCTCACATGAAGAGACAAGTAGCATAACAGATTAGCAAGAAAAGCACTATTTGGTTATTATGGGATAACATCAGGAGGCATGTCACCACCCTTTAGTATGGGTGAGTGCCTCCTGATGTCATCTGGTCATAACTGCATAGTGCTTTACATAGGTAAAATCACTTGAAGGTTGCACTGTCCACCTGAGCACTTTGAAACTGCATATCTATTTGCAGTTTGGGGCATCAGCTCACATGAACAGACAAGTGGCATAACAGATTAGCACCTAAAGCGCTATGATGTTATGATCAGATAACATCAGGAGGCATGTCACCACCCTTTAGTGTGGGTGAATGCCTCCTGATGTCACCTGGTCATAACCACATAGTGCTTTACGTGGGTAAAGTCACCTGAAAGTTGCACTGACCACCTGAGCACTTTGCAGCCGCATATGCTTATGCAGTTTGGGGCATCAGCTTGCATGAACAGACAAGTAGCATAACAGATTAGCAAGAAAAGCACTATTTGGTTATTATGGGATAACGTCAGGAGGCATGTCACCACCCTTTAGTGTGGGTGAATGCCTCCTGATGTCACCTGATCATAACCACATAGTGCTTTGCATAGGTAAAGTCACCTGAAAGTTGCACTGCCCACCTGAGCACTTTGAAACGGCATATCTGTTTGCAATTTGGGGCAGAAGCTCACATGAACAGACAAGTGGCATAACAGATTAGCACCTAAAGCACTATGTGATTATTATGGGATAACATCAGGAGGCATGTCACCACCCTTTAGTGTGGGTGAATGCCTCCTGGTGTCACCCGGCCATAACCGCATAGGGCTTTATGTGAGTAAAGTCAGATGACAGTTGCACTGACCCTTGGAAGTCTTTAATCCCCACGTGCATGTGCAGTTAGGGGCATCAACAGATGTGAAAAGAACGTGGCCGAACAAATTCTCACGTAAAGCACTATGTGCTTATGATTGGATAACATCAGGATTTGTGTTTACCACCCTTTATTGTCTGGTAAAGCATCATGATGTAACCAAGTCATAACATGGTTGGCATGTCACAGGCAGCACGGATATACTCTATGTGTTTTACATATGGGAAAAAGAGATTGAGGGAGTGGGATAACTGTTGGATGTATGTGACGTACAGGATGGTAAAAAATGACCCCCCCCCACACACACACACACATGCACGTATGATGACACTGTCAAATATATGCAATGTATTGTCAATAAAATAACACAGTAGGCTATGTTAAAAATGAAATAGGCTGAACAATATGTAATGGCCATAAACATAACCACAAACAAAAAAATAAAATAATATGGGAATAGTGTCAGGCCAGGGCATCAAATATAACAGACAAGCACACAATAATACTTATGCAGGCACTGTATACACACTGTACACAGAGAGAGAAGAAAACGAAAGGGAAGACACAGAGATGGTACAGCCAGAAATATTATTTTTATTACTTGAAAACACATTCATTGTACCTTTAGATTCCTTTCATAGGAATCAGTGGTAAAATGCAGTGAACACAGCACTGTATTTCTGCTGCTTACGTCAGACAGATTTACTCTTTTTACAGCTGCTGTCCACTTAGCCAGTACCCGAGACTGTTTCGGGTATCGGAAAAATTAAAGCGATCGGCACTCTGCCTTGTGTGAAGCGCTCACTCACCCGACCGCGGAACAAAACACCATCTTTAATAAGAACTAGATTGACACTTTTTATAAAATGAATTTAAAGTAATGTTAGGTCATTCAGCGAGTGCCCGTCGTTGACTACACTGTTGACAGCTAATGACAGCAACCCCGGGACGATTTCCTGCTTTTGATAGTCAGCTGCATGACACGGAGCCCGTCTCTGATGTCACATCTCACTGGAGCGCCTATACATGAAAGTAAAATGGAGCACTGCCAGCAGGAGCTCACAACGTTATCATGGTTTGTATAATACCACTCTTTAAAGCACATTTATGTTCTATCCCCATATATTCTTCTTATATTCATAACTCTCTGCAGTTAGCCTGCTCAGTGGAACTGCCCGGAGAATGGAACTGTATGCTAATAATGGAATCATTGGTATGTGACAATTATTCAAACTGCTGCCTTCTTCTGCTGCACAGTCTATCAACGCCTCAGATTTCTTACTCTGCCTCACAAGTCTAGACTCCCAGGAGATCCCTCAGGTCATTGTTGGCTTATTGTGAAGTGTAATTCTCTAATTATACATAATTTTCTTTCTGCTGCCTTCATTTGTTGTTTAATTTTATTCTAACTTATAGTTTATTTTATTTTAGTTAGATTTAGCGTTTATTTCTGTGTTCCTCACGGTTCGGTATAACCATTGGGGAACCGAGCAGTTTTATTATAGTTGCGGATTTTTTCCGCTTTATTTTCTGTATTTTCATAAAAAAAAAAGTTATTGTTTAAAGTTTTATTTGTCTTGTTGAAGCCGCTAACCCGGTTTCTTTTCTAAACCGTTGACCCGGTTCCTATTTTAAAAATGTCATCAGTTCTTTTGGTGAACCGACCGCAAAAAAAAAAAAAAAAAAAAAAATCTTTTGCGGTTGAGGTTTTTCTCCTGAAAATGGAGCATACTGAAAAACCTAAGAAAAAGACTGGTTCCCCAGGGTTTAAAAACTGTGTCAAGTGTGGGGAAGTGTTTGCCAGAGCAGACAGGCATGACCGCTGTGTGTTCTGCCTGGGAACCGAACATTTAAACTCTGACTGTGAAATTTGCAAATCATTTCCACAGAAAACTGTGGAAAAAAGAATGGAGAGGTTGAATAAAACGTTAGGAGATGCTTCAGGCTCTAACCAGCCAACACCTTCAAAATCAGCAGGTGAAACTGCAGTTTCTTCCTTTACCACCCCTGATAAAGGTGAATCAGCCTCTTTAAAAAGACTGAGTGGGCTGGCTGACTCTCCGGTCCCCTCCAAAAAGGCATAGAAGACCAAGCACGTCGAACCCCGGGCAAAACCAACGGGATTCTTCTGTGCCTCACAGTCTGCCTACTGCTGAGGAAATTGCCAGAGCTATTAAAGTCATTGAGGCAATTCAGGGGTTCATACCTTTTCTAACCCATCCTCCTCCAAGGGTTCAGGAGATTACTCCCTCCTCAGATCCCCAGTCTCAGGAGATAGATACTGGGGAGTATGACATTACCAGAGGATGATGATGGTGAGCCCATTGAACCGGAAATCTCACCAGAGCAGGACTTTGGCTCTCCTCCTAGGCCTGAGGATTTTTCCTCTCACTTTTCCTTTGTAAGAAAAATAGTAGATGCCCTTGACCTGGCTACCACCGACGTCATAGAAGATGCGGAGGCAGAATATATGGAAATGATGGGGTTAACACCCACTAAGAAGAGTTTTCTGCCTATCAATAAATTCTTTAAGAAGGATTTATTCACAGTCCTGCAGAACCCTAACTCTGTCACGCCTCTGGATAAGGAGGCTGACAAGAAGTACCAACTGGACAGGAAAGGGGCTGAATTCCTCTATTCTCACCCTGATTATCAGGGTATAGTCCAGCAGGCAGCCTGTGAGAAGGTGAGGATTCCTTTATCCTCTCATCCACCTGAGAAGGATTCAAGGAAAATGAACAGTATGTAAAAAAAAGGGTATTTAGCCACCTCTCTGGGGGTCAGACAAGCTAATTACCAGGCCAACGCTGCACAGTATCAAAAAACACTGTGGCAGTCTGTTTTGGCCATGTCAGAGAAGGTTCTCTCTCCTATCTCCGACGACCTAGCAGAAACAGCCAGGTTTGGACTGGAAGCATCCAAATACCAGTTCCAGATGGCAGCAGATGCCAGTGACAGCGTTGCTAGGATTATGGCTCTGACTGTAGCCCTGAGAAGGTTTGCTTGGCTAGGGGCTGCAGATTTAACACAGGACACCCAGGCTAAGGCCATGGACTTTCCTGTACAAGATCATTCCCTCTTTGCAAACAGACCGAAGAATATATGAAAAGGTGGATGAATACAAAACCACCTATCAAAGTAATTCATCCAAAGACAGGCCTTTTACTTCTTATAGGCCTTATGGAAGGGGAGGTAGAAGAAGGTCCTGTAGTAGGCCCTTCTATCAGCCTCCAGCTGTTTCACAGCTGCAGCCATACCCACAGCAGACTGGATATTATAGGGCCAGAGGTAGGAGGGGCTCCAGGAGGGGTTCTCAGTCCAGGCTCAGGCCCCACCGAAACAAAATCCCTGACTCCTTTGCCAAGGCCGCCTCCCTAATACCAGTAGGGGACAGACTGGCTCACTTCTTTCAGGCCTGGCAGACCATAACCACAGACAAGTGGTTATTGGAATTAGTGAGCCAGGGACTCTCTCTGAGTTTCAAATCCTTCCCTCCTCTGAAGTCAAGGCTATTCAAACCAGCCTCCCTTCTGGAATAACAGCTTCTGGAAAAGGAGGTTCAAACCCTGCTCAGCATAAAAGCAGTGGAGCAGGTGCCAACCCTTCAGAGGGGCAGAGGGTTTTACTTCCAGTATTTTTTTACCAAAAAGAAAAATGGGGAGTGGTGGCCTATCCTGGACCTAAGGCGTCTGAACAAATACCTGGCAAAGCCAAAGTTCAGGATTGTGACCCTATCTGTAATTTTACCTGTCATCCAGCAGGGAGACTGGTTGGCATCTCTAGATTTAAAAGATGCTTATTTCCACATCCCTATAAGGGAGTCTCACAAAACATATCTCAGGTTCAGACTTCTTTCAGGTCATTGCCAGTTCTCAGTCCTGCCCTTCGGTCTCACCTCAGCGCCAAGGGTATTCACAAAATGCCTGGCAGTTGTAGTAGCAGTCCTATGAAAACTAGGAATTACAGTTTTTGCTTATCACGACGACTGGCTAATAGTGGGAAATTCATTTCAGCAGGTGCAAGCACACCTGGAAATAACAAAAAATCTGTTACATTCTTTGGGCTTCCTGCTAAACCAGGAAAAGTCCATTCTCACACTGGTTCAGGTCCTGTATTTCATTGGAGCAGAACTGAATACTTTAAAAGGAAGAGCTTTTCTTCCAGAGGACAGAGTTCAGTCTATACTGCAACTGATTGCCTCATTCGAGTTGGGAAAGCCATGTCCTGCAAGAAGATACTTGCAAATACTGGGACACATGGCTGCAGCAACAGGAGTAGTCTTGGGAGCAAGACTTCAAATGAGAGACATCTAGTTTCATCTACAGACACACTGGTGCCAAAGAAAAGACCATATGTCAAAAATGGATTCCTTTAATAAAATCTGTAATCCAGTCCCTACAGTGGTGGACAGATGTTCATAATCTAAGGGCAGGAGTTCCCTTTCAGAGGGGAAATCCCTTGGTCATTCTTACAACAGATGCTCCTCTGTTAGGATGGGTTGCTCATATAGGAGAGCACACTACCCATGGCACTTGGTCAAGTGTGGAGTCTCTCCTCCACATAAATGTGCTAGAGTTCCGAGCAGTATTTCTGGCTCTAAAAGATTTTTCCCAGTTAATACAGGGCAAGGTGGGGCAGGTCAGAACAGACAACACCACTGCAATGTTTTACATAAACAAGCAAGGGGGAACAAGGTCAGATCCCCTGTGCACAGAGGCCATGAAAATCTGGGAACTGGCTTTTTCTCTAAAAGCTTCCTTGCAAGCCATTCATGTACCAGGCAAGAACAATACCCTGGCAGATGCCTTAAGCAGGATCAACCAGGCACATCACGAATGATCTCTGAACAGACAGGTACTGGACTCAGTGTTCAGACGATGGGGCACTCCTGAAGTAGATCTCTTTGACTCACACGAGAATCACATGTTGCCCCTATTCTGTTGCAGGCCACCAGTCAGGGGTACAATCCCCCTGGATGCCCTGGTCCTGGACTGGTCAGGAAAGCATCTATATGCCTTTCCTCTCATCTTCAGGGTGCTACTCAAACTCAGGTCACAAACTGCGTCCATGATACTGATAGCACCAGACTGGGCTAGACAGCCATGGTACCACCTTCTGCTGTCAATGTTAGTGTCCACAACAATCCTCCTACCCAGGAGGCACAATCTTTTGACTTCCCACTAAGGGAAGGTCCTGTATCCGAACCTCAGGTCTCTCAGGCTCAAGGCCTGGCTCTTGAGGACTTAAAGTTTGCCAACTTACAACTTCCCCAAGCTGTTCTGGATATCCTAAAAGGATATAGAAAACCATATACTAAGAAAACCTATAATGAAAAATGGAAAAGTTTTTCTATATTGGTATGATGCCAAACATATTTCTCCCTCCGTGCAGAAATCCTAGTGTTGTTAGAATATCTTACTGATTTGCACTCACAAGGTTTGAAACATTCATCTCTGAAGGTGCATTTGGCATCAATTTCAACTTTTATTTCTGCAGGGAAAACTGTTTCCCTTGCTTCTAATCCCGTTTTCAAAAAGTTCTTTAAAGGGCTATGTCACTTGTACTCTTCTATTAAGGAACCAGTTGCAGTATGGGATCTGAACATTTGCATTGCTCAGCTCATAAAACCTCCATTCGAGCCAGTGTCTTCTGCACACTTACAGTATATCTCATGGAAAACTGTGTTTTTGGTAGCAATCACTTCTGCTAGGATAATAAGTGAATTGCAAGCATTGTGTCTGGAAAAATATTTATCTTTCCATAATGATAAAGCAGTACTTCGAACTAATAGGAGGTTTCTCCCTCAGGTGATTTCTGATTTCCACTTGAATCAGTCCATGACACTGCCAGTCTTCTTCACAGAACATGTCAGTTCAGGAGAGCGCATACTCCATAGTCTAGATGTGAAAAGGGCATTGAGTTACTATCTGATCTACATCAAGGATCACAGAGGTGATAAACAACAACTTTTTCTCACTTATGAGGATGCGGGAAAGGGCACCCCAGCCTCCAAGAGATCAATCTTTCACCGGATAGTACAATGCATTCAGTTTTGTTTGACAGAAAATGGAAAGCAGGCCCCAGCAGGCATGAGGGCCCACTCTACTAGGGGCACTGCTGCTTCTATAGCAGCTTCTAGAGAGATCCCTTTAGTGGAGCTCTGTAAAGCAGCTACCTGGAGAACAGTACACACCTTTGCTAAACAGTATAGTTTGGATTTGCAGTCCAGGAGTGATGCCAGGTTTGGCACAGCAGTTCTGCAGAGTCTCTTTCCTAAATAGGTTCTCTGCCCACCTCCAAAGGTACTGCTTTGAAGTCTGCAGAGAGTTATGAATATGAGAAGAATACATGGGGTTAGAAGAAAAAATTACTCACCTTAGTAATCTTGTTTCTTCCAATGTATTCTTCCATATTCATAACTCTCCCCCCTACCTCCCATTGCAGAACCAGAGCCTCTGAATGGTCTTCTTACCTGAGAGTCCCAAACACAGGCACACTTACCTTGATCCTGTGGGGTTTTATTTTACCTTTCTTTTTCCCAGGTGGTTCTGGTCATTTTGAGGTAGGTCTGATACCATAATCATTAGTATTAGCTGTAGTGCGAGGTATAGACTATAGTTGTTTGTATCAAGCAGAGTGTTTGCTTGAGTATTTTAATAGGTTGCCTTGTGGGCTACCTCGAAATCTGAGACATTGATAGAATGTTCAGCAGATGAGGGCAGCAGTTTGAATAATTGTCATGTGCCAGTGATCCCATCATTAGCATATAGTTCCATTCTCCGGGCAGTTTTACTGAGCAGGCTAACTGCAGAGAGTTATGAATGTGGAAGAATACATTGGAAGAAACAAGATTACTAAGGTGAATCATTTTTTCTTATTTGGCACTGGAAGAGGCAGTAATTCAGTTAAGGACACACATTACTTACTGAAAAAAACCACTACATGTGAGGGATTCCCTTTAACTTGATTTTAAAGAGAAAGTCCCTAGTTTCTGTATACCTGTGTAGTTTGTAGGCATGAACAATAATCCCCTCTCTTGTATCCCTCTAATTTCATTCTAATTTAAATATAAATGAGATTGTTTCTCTCTGCTTTTCCCTGATGTGAAAACCTGTTTGTCTCCATTCTAAAGATCATGGCCCCACTCATACAAGACATCATGGGAGTTGATGATGCATACATGCACAAGCCAGCAGAAGTTATACACTCATTTTTCTCTGTTACAGGTCTTGTGAAGTCCCTTTATTTTCTAAAAGCACTTTTTTCTAACTCAGATACACTTTAAACTACAGCATTACTATAGAGACATAGAAACATAGACTTTGATGGCAGATAAGGACCGCTTGGCCCACCTAGTCTGCCCATGTCCCTACCTTTTGGATAAGCTGCAGATCTCAGTCAACCAGCAGCCTACTTCCTCCTACCCCCTCCTACCCCTTCCTACTCCCCACTATAATTGCCTTATGTTGGTCCCATACATTTTTGAATTCCCCCACTGTTTTTGTCCCCATGTCTTCCTCAGGAAGGCTGTTCAATACATCCACCACTCTCTCAATGAAAAAATACTTCCTCACGTTGCCCCTGAGCCGTCCCTCCTCTATGTTCAAATTCCGCCCCCATGTTCTTGTGCATCTCTTTAACTTCTGGCACATTGCTGTAGAATCTGGAAAGGCGTCTGATAGACAGGCCTACAACGCAGAACGCAGTAAGTGCACTTGGGCCATTAGGCGAGCCAAGGCAGAGCACTACCAGACCACCCTTGCCTCCACTTGGGCTTCAGCCCGGGCCTTCTGGGATAATATGAAAGTGCTAAATGGGAAGTCCCGCTCCCCCCCATCATCTCAGCTCTCCATCAATGGCATCTGCACCACAGATCCACTCCTCATAGCCGATTGCCTTAACGCTGCCTTCTCTGACCTAAGCTCGGTCCTCCCCAGCAGCTTCTTTGACCCAGTTCCCACCTCTCTCCCTCTGGTCCTGCATCGCCCACCATTCTACCTGCGCACCCTATCCCCCCAAGAAGCCAGGCCGCACCTGTTAAAAGCCTTAAGTAGCAGTAACCCCAGCAGTGACTCCCTCGATTCCAGGATCCTCCATGTGGTCTTGGACGAAGTCCTAGTCCCCCTGACAGACCTTCGAAACCAGTCTATATGCCTGGGTCAGTTCCCAAGTGCTTGGAAAACTGCTGAAATCACACCCATACATAAGAGTGGGGACCAGTCCACCCCCAACAATTACCGGCCGATCTCCAGCCTCCCCACTCTCTAAAGCCCTTGAAAAAGTGGTGTTGATCCAGCTCTCTGAATACCTAACCAAGTATGACATTATGTGCCCAGAGCAGCACGGTTTCCGTCCAGGACACAGTACAACCGCTGCTCCTGGAATTCTCCCAACACCTGCATGCTGCTCTCGACTCTGGCAGCTTGCAGGAGCAGTGTTCATTGACCTCTCCAAGGCCTTTGACACTGTCTGTCATCCCTTCTACTCAACTCTCCACCAACTTGGCTTCTCTGGGTCCCATTTCCTGGTTCTCTAGCTACCTCTGCTAGATCCCAGCGTGTCAAGATCAGCAGCTCCCTCTCCAGCACTCTTTCTGTTTGCTCCGGGGTCCCTCAGGGCTCCATCCTGGGTCTAGTACTTTTTAGTCTCTACCTCAAAACCCTCCCCAGCTCATGTACCGTAAAATGCTCCTCTATGCCGACGATGCAGTCCTCATTGCCTCACATCCCAATCCCACCTCCCTCCAATTATCTCTCCAGCAAGCTTACAACCAAGCCGAAAGGTGGTTCGGCGACCGCAGACTGGTCATTAACCTAAAGAAAACCAAATCAATGCTGTTCTCCCACCACCAAAATAAAGCTAAAAATACCCCCCTCTTGATTATCCCCAGCACTCTGCACCCGCTAGAGCAAGTGACCACATACAAGTACCTAGGCATCACGTTCAATACTGCCTTCTCCTTCCATACCCACATTAATGCCCTGTCAGCTGCCATTAACTCTTGGATTGGCCTGCTGTACCGGCACAGGGACTGCCTGCCTCAGGTTGCCCTTAAGCTGGCTATCACCTCCTCCGTCTTGTCCCTTGTGGACTATGGCTTGCCCATCTATGCTGCAGCTGACAACACTGCCCTCTCCAAAATCCAACTCTCCATCAAAAAGGCCTGTAGGCTCCTGACCGGTGCCCCAGCTACACTCACACCTGCCTTCTATACTACCACCAATCTGCTGAACTTTGAGGAGCGACTGCTCTACCAGACCTGCCTTCGCTAAGAAATCACTGCTGGACTCTCCCCCGAGTCTCCCACCTCCCTACAGCAGTCATCATCGTCCGTCACCACCGTAGCTCTGTTAAGGCCACTTTCAAGGTGCCCAGAACCAAGACCTCTCTTGCCCAGAGATCCTTCCTCTACCGAACCCCCACCTGGTTCAACTCCCCCACAGCTGCATCTCCAACTTGCCAAAAATTGGCTCCTTCAAAACAACCCTTGGAACCATATCTTTAATACCCTGCTGAAGGTGCAACTAACCCCTATTTGTGACCTGTGGTACCCGCCCGCCTTGCCCCCTGGCTCGACAACGTCCACTGGACAGCCTCTCCTTCCCCAGACCCACTTGTTCCCTACTAGGTCCAAACAGGAATGTAACCCGCTGTCTTCTCTGAGGACCTACTATATCCATGAGTGTAACTCACAATTTTGTAACACTATGTTACCTAAATAACATACAAACTACTACATTATGTAATCTAAGTGTATCTATGTTAAATGTTCCTTTTACTGCACCTGTGATGTTATCCTCTGTTTTAATCTGCACTGTAATAACTGTCTTGATGTCTGCCCCCCCACGACAAGGTGCCTTTGTAAATGAGTCTCTGACTCAAAGGTTGTAAACCCGATTTGTAATGAATAAATACATTGAATAAACAAAATAAATTGAAGTATGCTACCCTCTTGGACATTATTGATTTCCTTGAGGTACTTGAAGGTTTCTATCATGTTTCCCCCTCCCTCCTTTCCTCACAGGTATACATATTAAGCACTTTTAGTCTCTCTTCGTATAGCTTCTGGTGCAGACCCTGCACCATTTTGGTTGCCCTCCTCTGGACTGCCTCCATCTTGTCTGTGTCCTTGCGGAGAGGGGTCTCCAGAACTGCACGCAGTACTTCAGAAGGGGTCTCACTAACTGTCTGAACAGAGGGGTAACGACGCCCTGTTTTCTACTGGTGATGCCTCTCCTTATGCATTCCAGAATCCCCCCAGCCCTCGTTACTACCTTCTCACATTGCTTGCCTACCTTAAGGTCATCTGATATGAGTACCCCTAGGTCTCTTTCCATTTTTGTTGTTGTCAGTAACCCCCCCTAGTTGTGTACTTTTCCCCTGGGTTTTTGTTTCCCAGTGTGCACTTCTTTGCATTGAAACTAAGTTGCCATACTCTTGACCATGGCTCCAACCTTGCCAAGTCTCTTTTCATCCTTTCCACACCTCCTTGTGTATCAACCCTGTTGCAGATCTGTGTGTCATCTGCAAAGAGGCATACTTTTCCTTCCAGCCTTTCTGCATAGAAACATATGCATTGAAAGGTTTCATGGCCAGCATAAGACAAGAACAAAGGGACTGTAGAGGACAGCAACAGCACTGACTAATACTGTTTAACTACTGTAGGCTTTAGCACCAAAACATCATAAAATTCAGGTCCTGAGCTTTGCAATGGAGTCAGGCAGGTTTTCACACCAGACTTAAAGAAAACTATCAAATCTTCCATTCCCTGCCACCAAGGCCCCGATTAAGCTTTTATGAGGAAAAGCCTGTAGTTATGATGCTGGAACTTAACTGAATTTAAATTTTGTAAAGTTGGGAGTCGGGAACATTGCGGAGGCTGAGCAGTTCCATTTATTGTGAAAGTGTGGTGCCACACCGCTTGCTTCGATACAAATGTATTGAAGTGAATGTTTAGCCTACTGGCTAGATTGAAGCCCGACCGCTGCAGAAATCAGGGCACCACCTTCAAAATCCCTGCTATTGTTCCCAAAATAAATTTGTTCTATTTGTACCTGTTTGCTTGTAAAAATCGAATCCCACTCCAGTGCAGCCGGCATGTTATAATATGGCGGTGGTCACCTCCCGTGATCTCGCTGCAAATACTGCGGGAGGAAGATGCACCACTGCCCCTTCCTTGTTGGTCCATCTACGTATGGAACTTTACTAATGTTTTTATCTCTGCTGCCCAATTTTATTTTCACAGAATATGCGAAATGCTATGTGTGCAGGCAAAAAGGCAAGCAGCCAGAAATGTGGTCCGTCAGCTAAAGGACAAAAGAAATGCCAAAGCACAAGTGATATTTCCTGCTAAACTGAAGATTCTCTCTCAAAAAGGGAGTGCTGGTTTATGACACCATGGCAGCTGCGGTTCCCCAGCTACTGAAATGGGGAATAGATTGCTTGAATACAACAATGGAGCAGCTGGAGATGGAGTTACAGCAAGCAGCATGGCAGAGGGTCGGGCAGGCCAGGAAGAGACCCCGAATGGAAGTGGACTTTCCCAGATACCTGAAATCGGACATTTGGCGCCTCATGACTGGAAGAAAGAGCAGTAAAGAAGACGATCCGCAGAATGCATCAGCGATGAAGAAATGAACACAGACTTAGAAGCAGCATCTAAAATCAGACTTTATATGATGAAGTATTGTCTTTCTATCGTTCCTGAGAGAGCTACATTGACTGGTGAAAGGCGTGAATCATAGTAAAAGTCGGATGGGGAAAAACTGAAGTAAATAAGGTGGGAAGGGGAGGACAGGGAGGTAGTGTAAGGGGGAGAAATGACTTAAGAGACACGCTGCTAATACAGTGGTTTAATGGCAAGAGAAAAGGGGGGACTCTTGAAAAGCGAAGGTAAGGAGTAGAGAGGAGAGATTAACTATGTCTGTCCGCATGGGCATGTACAAGATGGTAGTTGCAGAGCATACCGTGGAAAGGCTGTATGAATATTAAAGTCAGACAGGCAGTAAGCTGTGCGCTCAAGAGAACATAGGAAAGAGACAAGACAGGATTAGTGGATACTAGTAGTAGACAGGAGGGGGGAAGGGGTGAGAATAAGCCGAAGAGCACAGATTTAACATAATCAAAACAAAGGAAGGGGGGGGCAGCTGATGTGACTCGTTCCGTTGTGAATAAATTGGAGTAGTGAGGACGCACAAAGCAGATGTGCTGTGACACTGCACAGGAGTAACACAGTAGATTTCAAGGCAGCATACAGAATGAAAGGGATCAACCAGGGTCACCCTCAAGCAAGGCAGAGAGAAACAAGAGAAACATATCAGAGAGGACAGGTAGGAAGCCTTGTGCAGAAGGTAGGGGGGCAGAGGGAGTGGAACCGCGCATGAAGAAACTGAATTCTGTGCCATGGGAGGAAAAGAGTGCTTGGAAATAGGGGGGAGAAACAGAGCTTGTAACAAGAGACAGCACTGGAAAGATTCATGACTGGCAAGGGGAGGGAATGTGAAAGAGAGATGAGGGTTAAAGGAGGAGGGGAGGCAGAGAAGTTATCTGGAGCTGGACACTGAGAAGAAAGGCCAAATGAAAGCCCCATAAGTAAGCTGGTTGAAAGAACATATTCAGTGACAGGTTCCATATTTTATAACACAGTAGTCGATTTTCTTCCTATTGCAGATTCCCATATTAAGCCATGCTGTGGCAGGACACAGAGAAAGAGCTACCGGCTTGGAAACAGAAGGGGATAGCAGAAGGGAAAAGGTGCGACTTCTTTTCTCCCCCCCTTGAGCCCTGGGGAGGGGGAGAGTGCAGAGCAAGTAAGAAATGTTGACCCCGTTTTTTAATTAGGGCAACATATTCAGGCATAAGTGGGAGAAGAGTTACAGACATCAGGGCAGGTGGACACCGAGGCCGAGTTGAAGTTTAGCTTTTTCTCTCAGTGAGAGGAGATTTGATTATCCTCTAAAGGAAGGGATCAAACTCACTGAGCCAATATGAGGGAAACCCAGGCAGATAAAGCCTCCCTACGGTCTGTGGTAGTGTGCCCTGGCTTACCCCCCCCCAATGGGGCCACAGGGGCAGAACCCTACCCAGCGGACATTGTTGGCAGTGGGGATGGTGGCAGAATGGGGCTTCATGCTTGGGACCGGGATTTTGTGTGCGACTGTACCTGGGGGCAGGGACGTGCAGTGATGGCCCACATCCGCTCCGCTCTCCCACAGATAATGGTGCCGGCAAAATGGATCCCCCCAGCCTCCGCCAGGGGTTCGTGTTGTGCCAGACAACACTGCCCTCCTCCTCAGGATGCTCAATCCTTCTCCCTCCGGCTGACCCTCCGACGTCCCGAGTCCGTCTCTAATCCCGGGTTGTTGACGTCGCAGACACACGCACTGCCTCTGCGCCAGTGCCCCAAGGTGTGTTTCTTAATTGCAGTCTGTTCAGCTAGAAGGAGTGGCAAACTTCAGGCATGATCCGACACAGAGCCTTACCTTATCACGCATAAGGAAAAAGTGGTATGGAGGATGGTCCTATACTTTGTGCCCAAGATACCTACAGCCTTTCCTGTAGATCAGGAAGTCTGCCCTTCTTTAGTCTCAAGCTGAGAAATCTGAAAGGGAATGAATATCTTAAGCTGGATTTGCTCAGAGTAGTCAGGACTTACCCAAAAAGAACAAAAGTGTTTAGAAAATCAGAGAGTTTGTTTTCTTTGGAGCCACAGAGAAGGGCCAGAAAGCTTCCGAGACCACCTTGGCTGGGAGAGTAAGGGCTTGCATTGCCAAGGTAAATTTTATTTTATTTATTTTTTTTATTTATTAGATCATCGGTTTACAGACCTTTGAGTCAAAGACTCATTTACAAAGGCACCTCATCAAGAGAGCAATACATCACAGCAAACAAAACAGTACAGTACATAACGTTTAGATTAAATGTTACAGGCATTCACTGGTGGTACAAGCTTAGTAACAGGTAGATCACAGTAGTCATAATATAGGTACACAAGTACCACATCAGGTAGCAACCAGAGATATTTTATTACATTAGTCAGCAGATGTTGCCTGAGACCCCAGGTATATACAGCAAAAGTAGACAGGGCAGACCCAGTGTAGGGGTGAGAGTAAGGGGCAGGTGGGGGATTATGTGCAGGTGCAGTTGCAGCAGCGAGTGCTTGTCAGATGGCTTCTGAGGGAGACCTTGAAAGGACCAAGCTTAGTGGTATGCTGCTGAGAAGAAGAAAGCTCCTGCTCTCATCAAGGCCCACTCCACCAGGGCGCTTGATAAGTCCTGGGTGGAGAGAGGAGCGGCATCTGTGATGGAACTGTGCAAAGCAGCAACTAGGCCTCATTTCATACATTTACTAAGCACTACAGATTGGATGTTCAAAGCTCCGGCAATGTGGCCTTTGGTTGCAGAGCCGTAGAGGCAGTAGTTAGCAGATGATTATTATATGAGGTTGGCTGCAGACTGACTCCTGAGTTTACTTGCTTACTTGGTCGAAATAGACAAAGAAGGCATAAATAAGCATTAATGCCTGGCGAAGGAGGCTTCTACTGGGGAATTAATGCATGGTTGGGGAGGGGTGTGGCGAGGCCTTGGCCAATAACCCAACCATGCATTAATTCCCCAGTAGAAGCCGATTCCAGAGGGCATTAATGCGTTTGTAACATGGGAATACTTGCGTTGTTCTTGTTTCTGTTTTTGCAGTTCTGTTCGCTGGAACTGTTTGGCTTTGTGTTGGCACGGTGAGATCCTGCGTTTTTGCTGCGATGTGTATTCTGTTTGCTGCTGTGACAGGTAGTGGTGCTAGAGCCTGACCCGGTGACCCCATGATTAATAGTTGGAGTGGGCATTACCAGTGATTAATCCCCGCTCCAACTTTGATCATGTGGTGCGTTTTGTCCAATGACGTTGCTTTATTTCAGGCTTCTCTTTTTTGCTGTGTTACAAGCCCATTTGATTGTCTCCTACACTGGTAGGTTTATTTATTCAAAGTTCTGGTTAACAGTAGCCCAACTAGGGAGATTTTAAAGCTTTGGAAGTTAGTAGCTTGTACTATGTTTGATGGTAAGGAATTCCAAATTCTAACTGTTCTAACAGTATAGAAATTAAGTCTTTTAACTGTATTAACTCTAGGCACATGTAGTTGTTATTTGTGATACCTAAGATTGTTATTCCTTGGGTTGAACTCAGTGCCACACTGTGTCGTTAAAGTCTGAATTTGTAATATTTTATAAAGTAGAACAAGTCACACCTTTTTCTTGTTGTTCCTAGTTTAAATAAATTTAGTTCGGTTGGGGGGGCGGAGCCAGCAGTCTAGCCAGAAGCAGCACTTTTCTGGAGCTCCTACTAACTGCCTATATATTTGAACATAAAACCTTTCCTTCTTCCTGAAAACCACCTTAACTTAAGACATAAGTCCGGGGATTACGTTCTGCATCTTTTGGAAGATATTGGAGGTCGTTATGGGGAAAACTAAACCCCCTAAGCAAGATTTCTTTCAGCCACGCGTTCCTCCATTGAAACACTTGGAGATTGAGGGTCTGCAGGAGGAACTAAGACAGGCAAGGCAGATTGGGGTTGGGTTTAGCCTAATACTGGAGGGAGGAAGAAGGGGAGATGAGGGAGGGTGATTTAAGCCAACAGTGGTGAGGAGAGGGTCAGAAGAAGGGAAGCAGAGACAAAGGGGCCCAGGCCAGGAAGAACAGTTGCCAGGGAAACCAGGTCAGGAGACAAAAGACAAATGGAAGGAGGAGATGGGGACTTGTGAGGGGAGGTGAAGAAGTGGCAAAAGTCATGGAGTGGAAAGGAGAGAACAGGTTACTATGAAGAGAGAGGGAGCGGGCATTTGTGAAGGGCCTTCAGAAAATAGTTGTGCACTGCTAGAGAGGAAGAAGGTGGAGGAGGGAAATGATGAAATTAGAGGAGTAATTGATAAATGCCTGGACCAAACTGGAGTGGGGGAAGTTCTGCTGGGAGAATTGCAACAGGGTAAAAGGGGAAATAATGTGCAGGAGGAAGAAGAGGAGCTGGAAATGAGAGAGGAGATGAATGGAAGCAAGCAGGAGTAAGAGGGTGGAATCTTAGTGCTGGGGACTCAATACTAAGAGGAGTTAGGTGGGGTAGCAAGGGGGAGAGGCATAGTCATATTTGGGTGGAGGCCATGCCAGGAATGACAGCGGAAAGGGTGGGACAGTCTGTTCTGAAATATGCAAGAAGGGGTAGGGACAAGCCTCATTTAATTATACATCTTGGGACAAATGACCTGGCTGACAAGACAGTAGATACAGTCCAGAGGAGGTTTGAGGAACTAGGACAATCATGTGAGGGGCAGGAAGATCAGTAACTTTTTCAGAGATACTTCGGTGCAAAGGCAAGCAACAAGAAAGCTGAGAATAGAGGAATTTATGGATGGCTAAGAACCTGGTGTTGTGCTAAAGGGTATGGGCTGTTGGGGTGGGAGGGACCTGGGAGGACAGTAGTCTCTATGCCAAGGACAGACTACACTTGAGTGAGGAGGGAAAGAAAGTGTTGAAACAGAGGATGGAGGAGTACATAGAGAAGTTGGGAATTTAAACTAGGAGTGGGGGTGGCAGTTGGGGAAGAGATATGCAGAGACCACAGGTTGGGAAACCATGTGAGCTTACCCCATAACAGTGACAAAGGACAAATGGCAAGTACTGTTGGTGATGCTAGGAAAGGAGGGCAGGATTGGGGGGAGGTGGAAGGTGGTTACCCTTAATGCTAGGAGCCTTGGGAGGAAAACTGCAGAGTTACAGGTTCTCATGGCAGAGGGAGAGGTGGACATTGCAGCCATCACGGAAACATGGGCCACCCAATACAATGACTGGGACCTGTGTGTACCTGGGTACAGGTTATTTCGTAGGGACAGGGTGATTGGGAAAGGAGGGGGGGGTGGCACTGTATGTGAAGGAAGGACTGAAGTGTGTAAGGGAGGAAGGGGAGGAGGGTAGTATGGAGTCACTTTGGATGCAAATCCAGGATTCCAAGAATAGGATTCTTAGAATGGGAGTGGTGTACAGGCCACCATCTCAGACGGAGAAGTTAGACAGGGGAACTAGCGGGACAGATCAGGGAGGACCTGAGAGAAGGAGGTAGTGTGGTGATTGTGGGGACTTCAACATGCCAGGAGTGGACTGGAACACCCCAACAACCAGGAACAGAAGGGAGAGGTACTGCTGGATGCCTTCAGGACAGCTTCCTGCAGCAAATGGTCAGTGAACCAACCAGGTTAGGGAATACCCTTGACCTTGTGCTGGCAGATGGGACTTTGTGAGAGAACTTACAGTGGAGGAACCGCTGTCGGGAGTGACCACCACTCAGTATGGCTCACATTGGATATGGGCAAGGAAGGAGTGGAATCTGGCACAATAGTGCTGGACTTCAGGAGGGCCGACTTTGGGAGGATGGGGAAGTGGTAAAGGGTACCTGCCAGAATTCAATCTAGTATGGAAACTAACCAGAGGTGGGAGCTCATGAAGCTGGGGATAGTGGAGCGTAACAAACCTGCTGCAAAGCCCAGAGTAAGAAGGCTAGGCTAAGAAACCGATCTGGTTGAGCAAGGAGGTCATGGAAAGGTAAGGAGGAAAAGAGCTGCCTTTAGGAAGTATAAGAAAACGGGAGGGAGGACAGAGGAGTACTTGAGAATCGAGAAGGAGGTGACAAGGAGCAAGGAGGAGCCAAAGCATCTACGGAACTCAGCTGGCACAAGGCATTAAGAAGGGGAGAAGGACTTTTAATACATCAGGGAGAAAAGGAGCTGTAAGGACCACATAGTAAGGATTAGGAAGGAGGGGGTTGGGTGGAAGCAGGGTGCGATAAGGCGGAAGCACTAAATGAGTACTTCTGCTCAGTATTTACTAAAGAGAAGAGGGGGGTGACACCCAAGGTGGGAGAAATGGCAGAAGCAGGGTGGGAAGTGGTGACAGATGGGAAATCATGGAGAGCAGAGTTCGAGAGGGTTTGAAGGCACTGAGGGTGGACAAGGCGCCAGGCCCAGATGGCACATCCACCCAGAGTACTGAAGGAGCTGGCAGAGGTCCTTGCAGGACCTTGCAGACCTATTTAATGCCTCACTACATTGGGGTGTGTACCTCAGGACTGGAGGATGGCTCATGTGGTGCCCCTCCACAAGAGTGGCCTCAAGGATGAACCGGGAAAATACAGACCAGTGAGCCTCACACCCATCGTGGGTAAGCTAATGGAGACTATCCTGAAGGAGAGGCTAGTGGCCCTCCTAGAGGCCAAAGGACTACAGGACAGCAGACAGCATGGCTTCATACGTGGCAGATCCTGCCAAACCAACCTGGTCGAGTTCTATGACTGGGTAACTAGGCAACTGGACAGGGGCCATGCAGTGGATGTCCTGTATCTGGACTTCAGTAAGGCATTTGACTCAGTGCCACATGGAAGGCTGGGAAGGAAGTTAGTAGGCACAGGGGCGGGTGCAAAGCTGGTGAGATGGGTAGGAAACTGGCTGCAGGGAAGGCAACAGGGTGGTGGTGGGTGGGGAGTCTCACACCCAAGGGCAGTGACGGCGGTGTTCCACAGGGCTCTGTGTTGGGACCAGTTTTGTTTGGGATATTCATTGCAGACATATCATGGGACATCAAGAGCAAGATCAGTCTGTTTGCTGATGATACCAAGGTAAGCGCGTAGTGGATGACCTAGGGGATGGCAGGGGTTGCAGGATGATCTGACAAAGCTTGAAACCTGGTCAGACACCTGGCAGCTGGCTTTAATGCCAAAAGTGCAAGGTGCTGCATTTGGGATGAAGAACCAAGGAGGAGTTACCAGCTAGGGAGTGCAGCTAGCCCAGACAGAGGAGGAGAAGGATCTGGGTGTGCTCATTACAGGGTCAATGAACAACTCGCACAATGTAGGAAGGCAGCTGCAAGGCCAACAAAATGCTGGGTTGTATTGCAAGGGTATATGCTCGAGGAGGGAGGAGGTGGTTCTGCCACTATATGGGTCATTGGTTAGACCACCTTGAGTACTGCGTGCAGTACTGGCATCCGTATCTGAAGAGGGACATTAAGTTACTGGAGGGTGCAGGCGCAGAGTGACAAAAGATGATCAGGGGCTGGGGACTTATCATACGAGAGGAGGTTGAAGGAGTTGAACATGTACTCACTGGAGGAGAGGAGAGACAGGGTGACATGATTAAAACCTTTAAATACATGAAAGGAATAAACAAGACCAGTACAGAGGGCTGTTCAAAGTAAGGGAGGGAGGGACACCAGGGGCCATGATATGAGACTGGAGCGAGGAAGGTTCAGGAGGGAGATGAGGAGACACTTTTTTACAGAGAGGGTGGTGGCTGGGTGGAATCGTTACCTGCTGAAGTGGTATGCAGTAGAACAGTGGACTGCTTCAAGCGAGGATGGGACAGGACAGGGGAGGGTTAATGAAGGGGAAGGGTGGAAGGAGGGCAGCTGCAGGAATAAGGGTGCTAGCTGCACATTCGAGCGGACTTGATAGACCTCTATGCCTTTATCTGCTGGCAAATTTTGTATGTTCGTACTTGGAACAAAACGATGGCGCATCTAACTCAGTAGGCCCTGAGCAGACATCGGCATCTTTGTACTCACTTCAGATAGCATTAAGTGCCTTAACTAAGACGGTCCAAGGGATGGATCAAAAGCTTGATGCCTTTTCGCTACATTTTCAGCCGATGGAATCTCGGATTGATGCTATGGGGGAGTCAACAAAAAACGTAGAGGCCACTGCAGGGAAGGCCCTGGCAGCGTCCGCTACGGCCATTAAGGAACAGGCAGCATTACGAAGCCAGATTGGACAATTGGAAAATGCGGTGCGGGCTGCTAACATTCGTATACTTGGTCTCCTGGAAGGCACAGAGGGGGACAATTTAACTGCTTTTCTTGATCAGTGGCTAAAGAGTATCACAGGACTGGAGGCTGTTAATATCCAATGTGCATACAGAATTACGCCTCATAGACCAGTATCTAACCTCGAGAATCCCTGCACTATCCTGGTAACCCTAACCTCAGCAGCAGAAAGGGACTTGGTACTAGGAGCTATCCGGTCTAAAAGCCCAGTATATGAAGAGGACTCCCGCATACTTTTTTTCCCAGATTTAGCTTATGTGACAAAAATGTGTCGTAAAGCTTTTGATGGTGTTAAAAGAAAACTTCGTGACTTGGGGATTACCTATGCCATGGCCTTTCCTGCCCGACTATGTTTCACGGAAGGCCGTCGTCAATTCCGATTCACTGACCCTAAAGAAGCAGGAGCATGTGTCGAGAGAATAGCAGCTCGAAGAATACAAGAGGATCGACCATCAGACGAGGAACTAGAGGAGGACTGAACAACAGAGACTTTCATGGAATATCCTGACCGTGGACGTGTCGGGCTGGTTCATTGTCTATTTTGCTATCTATCCATGCAGAACTTTACTTTTTATCCGACCTGATGTTCTTCGTTAATAGATGTTCGAAAAGACTGCACAGGTTGGACGCTATCCAGATATATTAAGGTAGTGCTGTTACTGAACATCTCGATAACTAGAACCAGCGCTTAGTGAAGTCTAACATCTTTAATTAAACATACTCAGGAGAAGTTATTTTTGAATAACAACTAGAACTGTTGAGATAACAAGTTGGCTCTATACTTCCACCATGATGTAGTCTACCTATTGTTTTATTCAGGCTGATCAATATCTTATAATTAGTTTCCTAAAGAAGTGCCTATAATTTTGGGCCTCAGTCAAACCCTGTTATTACATAGAAGGGGTTTGCAGTTGGCTTCTAGCCTATGGAAACGTCTGTTTTTTTTTCTCCTTTTATCCTTTCCTGTATCTAGTAGGCACATTGTGAAGCCTTAAAAGATGTATTTACTTCTAGTAATTGCTGGTTTGAGGAGCTTTAGAAAATAGTGAAAGATCTTACTTCGAGAGGGCTCTTGTAGTAGGTAATTACATATAGGACTGATGCCGGCCGGCGGCAGGACCCCACGGAAAAATTTCTAGCTAGTAGTCCCTGGCGAGGGACCTTCCACGATCAGGTGACCCGGCATCAAGAGATGTCGGTATAAAGGGCAGTCTCGGACGCCCGCCTTCCAATTCTTTCAGCTGTTAGCTAGTGCAGGCGCCTCGCGTAAAGTTCGTCTTAGTCAGCCCTGCTCTTCGCCGGTTTCACCGAGATTTATTCGTATTTTTCTTCCTATCGCCAGGTCATCGACGGTATGTCGTCCCCCACACCCTCCGAGCACAAAAACAGTGCGACTGTGCGGCGCCCAGCTGCCACACAAGACGCCATTCCCTCTGCCTTTCTGCCCAGGCCCCCACCACCGTCCACAAGTGCCCACATTGCCTTCACTTCAACGCGGGCGACCTGCAGATGACGCTAACAGTCCCTGGAAGCCCATCTCTAAAGAAAAAGATGTCTGATGGAAAAGAATTGAAGAAGCTCAGGCAGGCGACACTTCTCTAGAAGGGCATCGTAAAAAAGGAGGAGGGAGGCACCGAGAAGGTCCTTCCCCGCCACTCCGCCGGAGTCGCGCTCAGGTAACATCCTCCGGGACCGTCTGATGGCAGCCTAAGGTTTTTGAGGAGGCTGCCCCGCCTGCCTGGCCTGGCTCGCGGCCTTGCGGGCGCCTCTGGGCAAAGGAGGCCTCAGCCCGCAGTTCTGCCGCAGGCTTGCGGCCTACTGGCGCGGGTGACTCTCATAAGTCGGACGCCGGCTCTTCCAACGTATGCGGGAGAAGGTCATAAGATGCCCGACCCTCGGGTGGCGACAACTCCGTCTCCCTCGGAGCTGGCCGCCCTCCTCCTCCTCGCCCACCTCCGACGAGGGCCCGAAGACGGACGCCTGCCCTCCGGCGCCCGCTGGGTTGTAGTCTTGCCGCACGCCGGCTCTGATGCTCGGGTGATTGAACCTATGAGAACCCTCCAACCCCGGCTATTCCTGTTTCCCCGTGCCTGCTGTCCGGGAGCCTGAGTTCTTACTGACCTCGGGACCTCGGCCCCCATCGGGGAGGGGATGTACCACCTCCCCTGACCCTCCTCCTAGGGAACCGGATCTGGCGCCCGGCTGCCCAGCCCACGCGCCCACCATCGGGCCCTGCTCCCCACCGGGCTCTCACTGTTGAGCCCGCCCGTGGGGCCACCTTCCGGGCCACCTGCTCCGGCTGCTCCTCCAGCGCCTGGGTATCCGCCGTCTTATCCGGCGCTATCGCACCAGAATCGCAGTATCCAGCACCGCAGTACCCGCGCCGCGGTTCCTCGATGCCGCAGTACCCGACACCTCAATGCCCGGCACCGGTCTTCCCGCAGCCGGGTTTCGGATACATGCCTTACGGATACAACATGTATTCTTCTCCCACTCCTCCTCCACCTCCACCGCGCCCCCGGCCGCGGTGGATCTGCAGGAGACTCTGGCTTCCTGGTGGGCTGAGGCCAAGGCTCAGCTCACCAAGGAAGTAGAGAGCCGCCTTACGGAGACGGCACCGCCCCGGCCCCGTCGCCTGAGATGGCACACTCCCTCACCACCTCTGGACTCCAGAGCCCTTCCCTCTGGATCCCGAGAGGGGCAGGACACGCGTCCAGGGATCCCCCCCAAGGAACCCGTTCCTCCCCCTAGCCATGTTAGGGAGTCTTATTCTGCTTCTGATTCTTCTTCTTCCCTCTTGGATTCCCTCCGGCCGGATGCTTGAGGAGGGACGACGAGCCTCGCTCTCTGTCCAAGCCCCGGCCGAGGACCCCTCCGAAGTCTCCTCCGGAGGACCCTTCCTTCACGGAGTTGCTCAGAAAAATCCAGGAAGTACATCAGTGGCGCTCCTTGGAACCCGATCCTCAGCGGGTCAAACTCGCCGAACATCTGGATCTGCCCCTGACAGCTCCTACTTTAGTGCCACCCTGGATCGAGCCTCATGCCCAACCGTCGGCTTTAGCCCCACTTCCTAGGAAGTCTAACAGGCTATACCAGGCTCCTGAGGGTGTGATTTTTTGGACTCTCACCGCGCCAAATTCAAGTCATGATTAGCGTACCACGGCTGATCAGCTACCCAAAACATCTAAGCTCATCTCCTCCGGATAAGGAATCTTGCCTCCTGGACCAGTATGGAAGGAAAATCTGTGCCTCTTCCACACTGGGAATTCGGGCCCTGAATTATGTTGCTCATATGGGGGATTACCAGAAGGCCATCCTTACCCAGGCGAAATCTAAGATTGACTCCTTACCTGACTCTCAAGTCAAGCAGGAACTAGCTGATTTAGTCCGTTCTGCTCGTTCAGCCAGTCGTCACATTCTGCGGACAACATACGATGCAGTGGACACTGCCGGGCGGAGCTTCTGCTTCGTCCGCGAGTTTACAGCGTCATGGCTGGCTCCGCATGTCAGGTTTGGTCCTGAAGGTGCAATCCAGCGATCAGGAAGCCGCACCTTTCCAGGGGTTGGTGCTTTTGGTGGTGATGTCAAGGACATCATCACCAACTTACGGGAAGAAGGAGACGGCTCTGAAATCTGTGGATTCCCATGTACCGTCCCCATCACCCCGCAGCTGTCCTTTCGCAGACCAGTCGGCCACAAGCGAAACCCTCAAGGAAGGCGGGCCACTAAACATCGGCCCCTCAGCTGCCAGGCCCCCTCCGCCCAAAAAAGCAGCGGGTGCCCCAGCTGCGGCATTGCCCCACACCACCTGACTCCTCCCCTCTCCCACCGCCTCCGGACACACCGGAGGAACCGGTAGGAGGGAGGTTCTCCCTCCACCTTCCGGGTTGGGAGAGGATAACAACGGATTCATGGGTGCTCCAGATTATCGCGGAAGGGCACTGTATAGAGTTTCTGCAGAAACCACTCCCGCCACCCCCCTCTGAAGTCGTCCTACCCAAGGGACCATCTTCCTTTGGTCTGGGAAGAAATCTCTGCCCTCCTTCACGAAGCAGGCTATAGAGCCCGTTCCCCCTCACCTTCAAGGGACGGGTTACTACTCCCATTTCTTCCTGGTCCCAAAGAAGATGGGAGATCTCAGACCCATCCTCGATCTCAGCTCTTTGAACCTTTACGTGGAATACAAAAGGTTCAGGATGCTCTCCCTACAGACTCTTTTGCCCCTCCTTCGGCTGGGTCAATGGCTTTGTGCGCTGGATATGCAGGATGCATATCTGCACATCCCCATTCGCCCTTCTCACCGCAGTACTCGCTTTGCTTTCCAGGGGACCATTACCAGTTCGGGCACTCCCTGTTTGGTCTTTCCTCGGCATCCCGAGTCTTTACCAAATGCCTGGCTGTGGTAGCGGCCCACCTACGCACTGATGGGAGTTCAGGTGTTCCCTTACCTGGATGATTGGCTCCTGGCGGCCTTGTCCAGGGAGGAGCTCCTGCATTTTCTCTCCCTCACTCAGCAGGTTTTCACTTGCCTGGGGATTACCATCAACCATTCCAAGTCTCATCTGGATCCCTCCCAGAGACAACAGTTCATCGGGGCTATCCTCAATACGACAGTAAGCAAGGCCTTCCTGCCTCCGGACAGGGCGGCCTCTCTTCAGTCACAGATTTCCCTGCTATTAGAATGCAGGAAGGTTCCAGCGAGGTCGGTTCTCCGTCTCCTGGGGCTCATGGCGGCCGCCATCCTGACAGTTCCCCGCGCTCAGCTCCACATGAGGATTTCTCAGTGGACTCTTCGCTCCCAATGGGATCAACTGGTAGACGACCTAGATCATCTAGTTCTGATCTCCTCGCCAATGGCTGGAGACTTGCAGTGGTGGATGGTTCGAGAGAACCTGTTTCAGGGTTCCCCCTCTTTCATCTCCCCCCCCCCTCACAGACTCATGACTACAGATGCATCAGGCGAAGGTTGGGGAGCCCATCTGGGTCCTCACCGAACCCAGGGATTATGGTCCAGATTGGAGCTAGCTCTCCACATCAGTGTGCTCGAGCTTCGAGCAATACTATATGCTTTCCAAGTCCTTCACCAGTACATTCTTCCCGGTCACCTAGCTGTCCAGACGGACAACATGTGCGTGGTGTGGTACATCAACAAGCAGGGAGGGACTCGATCCTACCTGCTATGCAGGGAAGCAATGAGGGTGTGGGATTGGGCAACTCAACACAACCTTCACCTCACAGCAGTTCATGTTCCAGGAGTCGACAATACCCTGGCAGACAAGCTAAGTCACTCCTCCGCCCTGCCACACGAGTGGGAGTTAGACCAAAAGGTGCTAAATCACATCTTCCACCTTTGGGGGACTCCACAGGTAGACCTGTTCGCCTCTTCCCAAAATGCAAAACTTCCCAACTTTTGCTCGCTCGTTCCAGAGCGAGGCACTTTCTGGAACGACGCTCTGTCTCTAAGCTGGAAGGGCAGATTCGTCTGTGCTTTTCCCCCAATGCCACTGGTCCCTCGTGTGTTGCAGAAACTATCAACAGAAGGAGCGAGAATGATTCTGATCACTCCTTTCTGGCCCAGGCAAATCTGGTTCTCTCTTCTACAACAATACTCAGAGGTTCCTCCTCTTCCTCTTCCTTTATCTCGAGGTTTGCTGACCCAGGATCAGGGGACCCTGGTCCATCCGGGACTTAAGTCCCTGCAACTCCATGCATGGCTCCTGCAGACCTAGCTCAATCCCGCTTTGGTGTCTCTCCAGAGGTGGCGGAGATTTTGGTGGAGGCTAGGAAACCCTCCACTAGGTCCACTTACGCCATGAAATGGAAGAGATTTTCTATTTGGGCCGCCTCTAGGAACATGGAGCCTTTCTCCTGTTCAGTGGCCGTTCTGCTGGAATATTTACGTCACCTTTTCTACCTGGGTCTCAGTCATTCCTCTTTGAAAGTACACATGGCCGCTATCTCAACGTACCATGTTCCTTTCACAGATAAAGCATTTGCCCAATTAGAGGTTTCTAAGACCTTTCTTAGAGGGGTCCTTCATATGAGGCCCCCCATCAGAACTCCTGCTCCCCCTTGGGACTTGAACTTTGTTCTAGAGAAACTTACCCTTCTTCCCTTCGAACCTGCGGCCTCCGCAGATCTGAAGTTCCTTTCGTGGAAGACGCTCTTCTTGGTGGCCATTACTTCCTCTCGAAGAATTTCCGAGCTCCAGGCCCTTATGTGTAAAATCCCATACCTGATTTTTCACAAAGAACGGGTGGCTCTTTGCGCGAATCCTAGGTTTCTACCTAAAGTGGTAGCAGAGTCTACCTTAAATCAGTCTATAGAGTTACCTGCCTTTTTCACGAAGTACTCCAACCAGGGAGAATATTTACTCCATACCATGGATGTTCACCGGATTCTGAGATACTGCACTGACAGGACAAAGGATCTCAGAAAGACTGATCAGTTGTTCGTCTCTTTTGCTCACAAAAGGGAAGGCAATGCTGCTTCCAAGCAATGCCTGTTGAAGTGGTTAGCTCATTGCATCACTTTCTGTTATGACAAGTACAACAAGACCCTCCGGTTCAGGTCAGAGGTCACTCCACACGAGGAGTAGCGGCCTCTGCAGCTTGTTTCAAGAATGTGTCTGCAGCAGACATATGCGCTGCCGCCACCTAGACTTCCGTCCATACCTTTAAGAAACACTACAGTTTGGACATTGCCTCTCGCCGTAGAGCAGGCTTCGGGCTAGCGGTTTTGCAAAGCCTTCTGTCTTGAGGCTTACAAGGTTACTACTATTTTCAGGAGTAGTTTCCGCCTCCCGGTGCCTTTTATTTGTTCCAGACTGCTTGGGATTCAGTCCTGTATGTAATTACCTACTGCAAGAGCCCTCTGGAAGTAAGATAGTACAGTTATGTAAGAAATTACCGTAACAGTAGATCTTCAAGAGAGGCTCTTGCAGTAGGTAATACCTTCCTGCCCTCCATCCTCCTAGGCTTCTTCAACTCTTTTTCCAGGAATGGAAACATCTGCTTCTCTCTTGTCCGGGCCTTCCGGGCCTCTGGCGGGAAAGAACTGGAAGGCGGGCATCCGGGACCGCTCCTTTATACTGACGTCTCTTGATGCCGGTCACCTGTTGTGGGGCGGGTCCTCGCCAGGGACTGCTAGCTAGAAATTTTTCCGTGGGGTCCTGCCGCTAGCCGGCGTCAGTACTATATGTGATTACCTACTGCAAGAGCCTGTCTTGAAGATCTACTGTTACGGTAAGTTCTTACATAACTGTACTTTTTTTTTTTAATTGTGTGTGACTAATACAGGACCTAGTGGTCGGCTAAGATATTTCTCAAATCGAGTTTATTTTTTTTTTCTAGATATGAAACCTGGGGCTTTGACTGCATACAGGGCTCCCAATGTTGCTTATTAATCTGTACAGATTTTCTTTTTTGCTTATTACCTTAACCCCCAAAGATGTGCCAAATGTAGTACGTGATCACATCTCCTTTGTAATGTGTATCGATACAGAATGATTCTTTCCACATACTCTAGAAAAATGATTTTATGCATATGTATAAAATTTTAAATAAAAAATAAAATAAAAATTTAGTTTGGTTAAACGCTTCTCATATGATAGACTTTTCATATCTTTGATAGATTTAGTAAGTTTCCTTTGTATTTTTCTATAAGCAGAATATCTATTTGTGGTATGGGTTCCATAATTGTGATCCATAATTTATGTGTTGTATTATATACGTCTTATATAACTTGAGTAAACATTCTTTATTCTTAATGACAAAGGCCTTCTTTATAGATCTTATTAATCTATTTGTTGTAAGTGAAATCTGACGACACTGGTCAAATGATGAAAGTTCTTTATTAATTAGAATCCCTAGTAGATGATTTTAATGCTGAGCCATTCAACACACAGTTATAGCAAGGATTTGTATTGCCAAAGTGCAGTACAGTGCATTTGGATTCATTAAATGTCATGTCATTTTTAATTCCCCACTCTTCGATCTTTTTTAAATCTGTACACATGATTTAATGATGTTCCAAGGAGGAGACAGTTCCACCAATCTTGGTATCATTTTGATATAAAACTACAAGAACCCTTGCCCATATCGCTAATAAATAGACCGAACAACACAGGCCCCAGGACAGACCCCTGGGGCACTCTGCTACTTACAGATCATTCATCTGATAAAACTCCATTTATTCTGACAGAATGGAACACAGAAACATAGACTTTGACGGCAGATAAGGACCACTTGGCCCACCTAGTCTGCCCATTTCCCTACCTACAGGATAAGCTGCAGATCCTAGTTAACCAATAGCCTATTTCTTCCTACCTCCCACAAGAATTGCCTTATGTCTGTCCTATGCATTCTTGAATTCTCCCACAGTTTTAGACCCCACAACCTCATCAGGAAGGCTGTTCCATGCATCCACCACCCTCTCTGTGAAAAAATACTTCCTCACACTGCCCCTGAGCCATCCCCCTTCTATCTTCAAATTGTGTCCCCTTGTTCTTGTACATCTCTTTTTCTGAAAGATGCTACCCTCTTGGACATTGCTGATTCTACTGAGGTACTTAAAAGTTTCTATCATGTCCTCCCTCTCCCTCCTTTCCTCCAGGGTATACATATTCAAACAACATGAAGTCTTGCTGTATTCTGACTATTACAGTTAGGTCCTGCCTTTCAACTGTCCCGGAAAACAAAGAGTTAACTTTCCATGGCCAGCATGGAATGTTCAGCACGAGCTCAGTTGAAGCCCCTGTCTGCTGTTGTTTAAACTCCAACTGTCAGATTCTTTACTCCGCCTCACTGAACAGTCACTCCGGAGATTTCTCCTTTGCTCGGTTCAAAAAATCGGTTAAAGTGTCGTTTTTTGCTCGGTTTCTACCGAATTTCTGCTACCGAATCTGTCGGTTTAAGTCTCTGTCTGTGGTACCGTGAGTACTAGATAGGTTTTACATTTAGTTTCTGTATGGAGCTTGTACATCTCAGATCGGTTCAGCTGAACCGATCAGTGTAGTTTAAAAAGGTTTGTGAATTTACTTAGAGTGTGGTAACCAGTCTGTATCGGTTCTAAAAAGAACGGATTTTATTATGTTTTTTTTCCAAGACCCGTAACACAGTCAGGAACCGATAGGGGAGTCTTGCCTGGTGGATTGCCGAAAAAGGTAAGTTTTGGATAGGATTGGCCATGTCTGAGAAACCCAAGAAAAAACTGGGCCCACTGGGTTTCAACACTGCAGTGTGTGTGTGGGGAAGCCTTTGCTAAGGCTGATCCCCACACCACCTGTGTTTATTGTCTGGGGTTTGACCACCCAGTCAGACTGCCAAATTTGTAAGAATTTTCCCAAAGCTACCCTGGATAAGAGAGTAGGTAGACTGAGGGAAAGGGAGGCCGAGAAGTCCTCTGACCCAGATGGCCAGCCCGGTTCGGTTCCGACCGAACCAGAAGGAGTGCCCTCTGACCAGGGCGAAACTTCTTCAGGCAAAAGGAGAGCCAATTCTGAGGAGTTGGTTCTGGTTAAAAGGAAGAGAAAAGATAAATTGTCCGGTTCCGATCCAGAAATTCATACTCCGACCGCTGATGAGATAGCCAAAGCGATAAGAATAGTGCAGTCGCTAACTTTGGTTCCGGCTGAACCGGCACCATCTGGCAGGGGCTCAGTTCGGTCGGTTCCCTGGTTCTGGATTACACTTCAGAAGAATTTTATGAACCGGAGGAGGAGGAGGAGGAGAGAGTATGAGGATGATGATGGTGATTATGAAAGTCTGGATGTGCCTGTTGACCCGGACATCTCCCCAGACAGACCTTCAGGTGTTTCTCCTCCTAGGCTTTCTGAGTCCCCTTCCCACTTTATGTTTTACAAAAAAGTGGCTGAAACCCTCCAGCTTCTAATGGAAGAAGCAGTAGAGGATCAGGAGGAGCCTGATTTTGTTGAAATGATGGACATCCCAGAGTCCAGGAGACTGTCTATTCCCCTCCATAAATCTTTTGGGAAACAGACAAAATTCTTAAGACTCCTAACTCCATACCTTCTGTGGACAGACGAATGGACAAGAGGTACACCCTTTCAGGCTCGGACACGGAGTGCCTTTCTCAGCAATGCAGCCATGTTGGGGCAGTGCAGGCTGCTGTGATAAGGCAAATATTCCCTTGGCATCACACCCCCCAGATAAGGACTCCAGGAAGATTGATGCCATGGCAAAGAAACAATACATGGCAGCATCTTTGGGACTCAGGCAGGCTAACTATATGGCCTACTCAGCTAGATACCAGAAGTCCAGATGGGACACTGTGCTGGCTCTGGCTAAACAGGCCCCTGACCAGCTTGCCAATGAGCTGGAGCAGGTGGCTGCAGATGGGATTGAGGCACCCAAGGTGCAGTTTCATGCTGCTGTGTGGACTCCAGTGATGTTTCATCAAGAGTCATGGCTTCATATGTGGCCCTTCGGAGGATGGCTTAGCTCAGATGTACTAGCCTATTACAGGATACCCAGGCTAAGGCCATGGATTTCCCTGTCATTGGTAATTCTCTGTTTGGGGAGCAGACAGAGAACTACATAAAAAAGATGGACGAGTACAGGACCACTTACAGGAGTGCTCAGGCCAAAGAAAGGCAAGCCACTCCTCAAAGGCAGCACTCCAGGGGCAGGGGCAGGCCTTTTTACCAAGCCCAGGCCTCCTCTTCTTCTTCTTATGCTCAGAGAGGGTTCTTCAGAGGGAGAGGCAGACAGGGAATGAGTAGGCCTGCTTCCACCCCTCAACCTAAAGCCCCTGCCAAGCAGACACCCTGATGGGTCTGCCCGGGCCGATTCTCCAATACCTGTAAGGGGCAGGCTGGCTTACTTTGTCCAGGACTGGAAGTCTCTGACATCAGACAAGTGGGTCCTGGAAGTAGTAAGCCAGGGACTGGTTCTCAGCTTCAAAAAATTTCCCAAGATGAGAACCAGATCCTTTCCACCTGCAAATCCATCAGAGACCCTTGCCATAGAGGCAGAGGTTTCTTCCCTCCTGGCTCTCAGAGCCATAGAGAGGGTTCCTGCCCACACAAGGGCAAAGGACTGTACTCCAGTTACTTCCTAACCCCCAAAAAGACAGGAGAATGGCGGCCCATCCTGGATCTAAGATATCTGAACAAGCACCTTTTAAAACCAAAGTTCAAAATGGTGACTCTGGGAATAATTCTGCCCTCTCTAAGGCCAGGGGACTGGCTAGCATCCCTGTACCTCCAAGATGCCTATTTTCACATTCCCATCAGGTGCTCCCACAGAAAGTACCTCAGGTTCGAGTTGCCCTCAGGCCACTATCAGTTCAGAGCAGTGTCCTTTGGCCTAACATCAGCCCCAAGAGTGTTCACAAAGTGCCTGGCAGTAGTGGTTGCTTTCCTAAGGAGAAAAAATATCTCTATTTTTCCATACTTGGACGACTGGCTCATAGTGGGTGAGTCTTCAGACCAAGTCAAGTCACATCTGCAAATAACTCAGCAAGTGCTCACTTCCTTAGGATTGCTCCTCAACCTTCCAAAGTCAGTTCTCGAGCCAGTACAGCTCCTCACCTTCATAGGGGCGGAGCTGGATACAGTAAGGGCAAGAGCCTTCCTTCCCCTGGACAGGGTAAGGACCCTTATGGAACTGGCCTCTTCATGCTCCCTTCAGATGTCTTGACCAGCAAGGCATTTCCTGCAGCTTCTGGGCCACATGGCAGCCTCTACAGCAGTGGTCCAGGGAGCAAGATTTCAGATGAGGGACATTCAGTTTCACTTAAGAGCCTTCTGGTCCCAAAGAAAGGATTCCCTTACCAAACTAGTCCCAGTGACTCGGACCCTGATCCAGGCTTTGCAATGGTGGCAGGATCAGGACAATTTGAGACAAGGAGTTCCCTTTGTCACTCAGTCTCCTTCAGTGATACTCACCACAGGTGCCTCCCTGCTGGGCTGGGGTGCCCACCTGGGGGATCTTACCACCCAAGGGCTGTGGTCACCTCAAGAATCTCTGCTTCACATCAGTCTCTTGGAACTCAGAGTGGTGTTTCTGGCACTGCAAGTCTTTTCCAAATCTGTACAGAACAAGGTAGTCCAGATCAGAACAGACAATACCACCACAATGTGGTACATCAACAAGCAAGGAGGCACTTGGTCTTCGGTCTTGTGCACAGAAGCAATGAAGTTGTGGTCCCTGGCCTATTCCCTGCAGATCTCTCTGATAGCAGTTCACCTCCCAGGGAAAGACAATTTCCTGGCAGATGCTCTCAGCAGGATATCCCAGGGCCATCACAAATGGACCTTAGAACCCCTAGATTTTCTTGAGATGGGGCACTCCACAGATGGATCTTTTTGCAGCCCCAGACAATCACCATCTTCCTCTCTTTTGTTGCAGACCCCCAGTCTTGGGCTCAGTCCCCCTGGATGCTCTGATCCTGAATTGGGAAGGGAAATTTCTGTATGCTTTTCCCCCTTTCCCTCTCCTGTTCAAGGTGTTAGTCAAGATAAGGTCACAACCATGCAAAGTGATACTGATTGCTCCAGACTGGGCCAGACAGCCCTGGTACCCCCTGTTGCTGTCCATAGCAGTCCACCTTCTTCTGTCTCTTTCTAGGAATTACAGCCTGTTGACATCCTCTCGGGGAGGATATGGTATCCGAACCTCAAGTCTCTCAATCTCAAGGCATGGCTCTTGAAGAGTTAGAGTTTGCTGATCTACATCTTTCTCTAGGGATTCTGGATATCCTTAAGGCTTCTTGAAAGCCTTCCACTAGAAAGACTTACAACTCCAAATGGAAAAGGTTCACTATTTGGTGCTCTAACAAGCATATTTCTCCAGAATCTGCTGGGTTGCCTACAGTTCTGGACTATATGGTCCATCTTAATGGCTTAGGAATTAGGCCAGCTACACTTGAAGTGCATTTGGCAGCTGTTTCTGCCTTCTTGTCAGCAGGCAAGTCCTCTCCTCTGTCAGCCCGTCCTGTGTTTTGTAAGTTCTTCAAGGGATTGCTGCACACCAATCCCCCCTTTAGGGACCCTGCTCCTGCTTTGGATCTTAATGTTTGCATTGCTCAGCTTATGCAACCACCCTTTGAGCCTTTGTCCTCTGCAGAGCTTAAGTACTTGACTTGGAAAACTGTGTTTTTGGTAGCCATTACCTCTGCCAGGCGTATCAGTGAATTGCAAGCCCTGTCAGTGGAGCCTGATTTCATCTCTTTCCATAGAGATAAAGTGGTCCTAAGAACTAACAGGAAGTTTTTGCCTAAGGTGGTTTCAGATTTCCACCTTAACCAGTCTATGTCTCTCCCTGTTTTCTTCACTGACCATTCCTCCTCTGGAGAGTGGAGGCTGCATAGCTTGGATGTTGAAAGGGCCCTTAGCTACTACATAGACTGCACCAAGGGTCACAGGGTTTGAGTCCTCCAGTTGTTCCTCACATATGAGAGGTCGGAGGCAAACCTGCCACTAAGAGATCTATTGCCAGGGATTGTCTCTTGTATACAATTCCGCTATGAAAACTGGGTAGAACTCCACCCTCAGGCCTGAGGGCTCACTCTACTAGAGGTACAGCTGCTTCCCTGGCTGCTGCCAGGGATATTCCTATCTTAGAAATTTGTCAAGCAGCCACCTGGAAAACAGTCCATACATTCACTAAGCATTACTCTCTGGATATCCAGGCTAGGAGTGATGCTCGGTTTGGCACAGCAGTACTTCAGAGCCTATTCCCAAAGTAGGTTCTGTCCCTCCTCCATGGAGGCACTGCTTGGTAGTCTGCAATAGTCAGATATAGCAAGACTTCATGTTGTTTAAAGAAAAATTACTCACCTTAGTAATGTTGTTTTTCTAATGGAGTCGTGTATATTCTGACCTCCCTCCTGCCTCCCCTCTCAGAACCTGTTTTTGGGAAGTAGGTGGGCAGGAGCAGTGTTGGCACCTTAGGGTGCCTTTTCACCCTCATTTACTGTGGGTGTGTGTTGTTTGGTTTTTGGGTTTCTGACTTGAGTCTTTGCTCTGAAACCAAAAAACCTTTTTAATAAAAACATTAGTTGGCAGTTGGCTAGTGTGAGTTTACAGTTTCCACACAGAACTTCTAGTGAGTATTGCTCAGAAGATCTGATGGTTGGAGTTTAAACAACAGCAGACAGGGGCTTCAACTGAGCTTGCACTGAACATTCCATGCTGGTCATGGAAAGTTAACTCTTTGTTCTCCGGGGCAGTTGAAAGGCAGGACCTAACTGCAATAGTCAGAATACAGCAAGACTCCATTGGAAGAAAAGAACATTACTAAGATGAGTATTTTTTCCTTAAGCTTCTTTAGTCTCTCCTTGTATGGCTTCTCTTGCAGACCCTACACCATTTTAGTTGCCCTTTTCTGGACTGCCTCCATCCTGTGTCCTTGCGGAGATGGGGTCTCCAGAACTGGATGCAGGACTCCGGATGGGGTCTCACCAGCTGTCTGTACAGAGGGATATCAATTTCCTGTTTTCTGCTAGCGATACCTCTCACTATACATCCCAGTATCCCCTTCAGCCCTCCCTACTGCCTTCTCACATTGCTTGCTAACCTTAAGGTCGTCTGATATGATTACCCCAGGTCCCTTTCCATTTTTGTTGTCGTTACTACCCCTCCCCCCACTGTGTAATCTTCCCTGGGTTTTGTTTCCCAGGTGCATTATTTTGCTACTTTGCATTGAATCCAAGCTGCCATACTTCAGACCATTCCTTCAACCTTGCCAAGTCCCTTCTCATCGTTTTGACGCGCCTCCTTGTGTATCAACCCTGTTGCAGATCTTTGTGTCATCTGCAAAGATGCATACTTTTCCTTCCAGTCATTCAGCAGTGTCACTTATAAAGAAATTAAAAAGTCCTGGACCCAGTACTGAACCCTGCGGTACCCCACTAGTAAACTCTCTTTCTTCAGAGTGGACTCCATTTACAATTAACTTTTGTGTCCTGTTGTCCAGCCAATGTTTTACCCAGGCTACCACCCTGGGACCCACTCCCAGGCTGGTAAATTTGACTATTAATCTTTTTTGTGCGACTCTGTCAAATGCCTTCCTAATGTCTAGGTAGGCCATGTCCACAGCCCTTCCCTGGTCTACTACTTTGGTCACCCAGTCAAAGAAATCAATTAGATTCGTCTGACATGAACTTCCTGCTGTGAACCCATGCTGCCTTGGGTCCTGTGCCCCACTGGGCTCTAGGTACTCAACAATTCTTTCCTTCAGAAGTGATTCCATCACTTTCCCTACCACAGAGGTCAAACTGACAGGTCTGTAGTTTTCTGCCTCTGTCTTGCTCCCACTTTTGTGAAGGGGAATCACATCCACTTTCCTCCAGTCCTCAGGTACCACACCATCCTCCCATGATTTGTTAAAAAGGGTAGTCAGTGGAGTCACTAGTTCTCCCCTTAATTCTTTTAGAATTCTGGGGTGAATTCTGTCAGGACCCATTGCTTTGTCCACCTTCAGGTTTAGGAGTTCTTTCAGAACCCGTTCTTCTATGAAAGGACTGGGATCGACCCCCACTATCCAGAGTGCTTCTGTTAATTGGATTAGGCACCTCCCCATCTTCCTCTTTTGTGAATACTGAGCAGAAGTATTTGTTCAGTATCCCTGCTTTTTCACTGTCCCTCTCTGCCCACCCACCCTCCATTCTGTTCAGCCTCACTGTCCCTCCCTTTGTCTTTCTACGCTCCCTGATGTACCTATAAAAGGTTTTATCCCCTTCTTAACTGAGTTGGCTGTCTTTCCTCAGTTTGGGCCTTTGCTATTCTGACTTCCCTTCCTGCTTCCTTCTGTCTTAACTGGTGCAGTTCTCTGTCCTGCTCCATCTGTATTTCCTTATACTTCCTAAATGCTATCTTTTTCTCCCTAACATTCCCTGCCACCTCTTTTGAGAACCATAGTGGCTTTTTCTTTCCTTTTGATTTGTTTATTTGCTTCACACAAAGGCTTGTTGCCTCTGTAATGGCAGTTTTGATGTTTCCCCATTTTTGCTGCACCCCTCCTGCTAGCCTGTTTGTTAGTGCCTTTCTAAGGCACTGTCTCATCTTGCCAAAGTCAGCCCTCCTTAAGTCCAGTGCCCTCACTTTTGTATGGCTTGACTCTGTAGCTGAGTTTATCGTGAACCACACTGGTGGTCACTTGTTCCCAGATGGCTAACCACTTCTAGATCAGAGATCTTCTCACTGTCCCCATCTGAGAGTACAAGGTCTAAGATTGCTCCCTCACTAGCTGTTTTCTGTTATTAAGCCAGTCTAATATCCAGTTGACAATGTAGCTGTTTAAACCCATTTTGCTTTGTTTATTGATTAGTAAATCATGTGGAACAGTATCAAAAGCCTTCGTTATGTCAAGTAATATGACATTGACTGGTATTGCTTTATTTAGGTTCACACTTATAGATTCATAGAATGAAATCAGATTTGTAATGCAAGACAACCCTTTTTGAAATCCATGTTGAGAGAAGTCAGTTAGACCAAGTCTAAGTATTTCTTTATCAGTCTCTTTTTTTAATAGTCTTTCCAGTAGCTTCCCACATATTGAAGTGAGGCTGATTGCTCTATAATTTGCAACACTCATTCTGTTACCATTTTTAAAAACTGGAACAACAGTGGCCCTTTTACAATCCATGGGAACTAGCCCAGAGTGAATGGATGTATTAAATATGATTGACAAGGGGTTAGAGAGTACTCTGGCTAGTTCTTTAAGCACAGTTGAATTCAGCTTATCAGGCCCCAAGTAGGTTGATGTTTTAAGTTGTAATAATTCCTCATAAATCTGTTTTTTCTCAAACTATATTAGTTGACTTTCATCTGGGCTTTGCAGTGATGCAGTATTCCCTTTAATGTTAAACATAGATACAAAGTATTTGTTGAAACACTGCACAATGTTTTTATTATCTGCGATCTCAAGCCCATCATGTGTGATATTTGTAATTCTATCAGTTGTACATTTATTGTTATTTATGTACGCATAAAAGCTTTTATTATCTTTCTTTTGGGCCAACTTCATTTCAAGGTCTGACTTGGCATTTCAATTTAATTTTGAGAAGGATTCTCAACAGCAGTGGAAACGAAGGAAATGCATACAGGAATTTCCCTGCCCAGTCCAGTGCTAACCCCTCCATGGGCATTGTGCCCAGGAAGGGAGGCCTGCATTAAAGAGGAAGCTGATGGTTTCCTTTCGAGGCAAACAGATCTATTTCTGGAATGCCCCAACATCTGAAAACTGTGTCCAACACTTGCTTGTTTAAAGCCCACTTGTGATGATCCTGACTGATTCTGCCAGTCTATTGTCCTTCGGGATGGCTGACAGATGCACTTCCAGGAATATGCTAGGGAGAAAAATTTTCATGGCCTCTGTGCACAGCAATGAAGATCTTGTACCCCTGCTATTGATGTACCACATGGTTGTTGTGTTGTTTATCCTGACCTGGACTGACTGACCTCTCAGTTGAGGGAGGAAGGCCTTTAGGGCAAGAAGGACCACTCTAACAGATTGATATGCAACTTGGATTCCTGAGGGATCAAGTCCCACTGACTATGAGATCGCCTGTGTGTGCCCCCCATCCTAGGAGAGGCATCTATTGTTAGAACCACAGTGTGGTGCTTTTGCTGAAAAAGGATGCCCTGTCTGAGGTTGGCCATTTCTTTCCACTACTGCAGAGCCAGCAGCAAAGTCCTTGTAACTGGCACAGGCTTTGAAATGGGATCCCCACCCCCAGCCTCTGCCTTTATTCTGCCCTCCTCCTGTCTCCTCCCTCCACACTACACCTGGATTCGTGACTCCTCCTTCTCCCTTCTGCACCTTCCTGGATCCACCTGGTGTCCATTAGAATTGCCCTTTCTAGCTGGCCCAGTGGCAAGGAGGGCTGAGGTATCCGTGCCTTACCTCCCTGCCATACCCGGCTGACCCGTGTTTGCATTGTGAGTGGGCTACGGGGGTCAGCCGGGGAGGGAGAGAATCGAGCATCTGTGGGACAGCTCTTCTCCCGGGAGGAGAGTACAGGGTCAGCACTTCCTAAGGGATCCGGTTAAAATAGCACAACTGAAATCGCATGTTCAATATTAGCGCGGTCAAAATAGTATAGTTTTAAATCGCTGAGTCACTAAATAGCGCTTACCTTTATAGCGCCAGTCTACATAGCCATTATCAGGGGACACTGGACAGCACGAACAGAAGGGGTAGCGCTCAGCTAGCAGGCGGGATGTATGAGTGTGGTAAGGAAAGGCCAGGGGCAGGGCAGCGAGGTGAGAGCCAGGGACGAGCAGGGGATGAGGGGACAGCGGCACCACGGAGAGGGAGCAGCAGCACAACACAGAGAAAAATAAACATCAAACGTCCTAACCTTGAATTATGTTGAAGGAATGTATACCACTGGCATAAACGGGACTGAGTTTTACTCTTAGAAGGGAGAACATGGGGCTGGTCACATAAGTAAATGATCATTCATGTAAAGCAAGGTGTGATCCGAGGAGTCTGTAGTTCTGAAACATTTTTTGATTCGGCAGATCTTCCAAACACTGAGACCACTGATTGCATTTAGATCTCCTGATTTAGCCAATGGTGTCTATTTTTTTTTTGAGTTATCTTTTTTACCTTCTCCTACGCTCCGGCTCCCACCTCTCCTTCAGGTCCTTCCTAGTATCTACACTCCCAGCGATCCTCTTCCTGAGCTCTACCCTCTCCACATATCACGACCAAGCCTCCGAGTCATCTCGGCGTAACCCATCTCAGGCGGGTCCCCTCCTTGAGGGAAGGCACGGGGGCCAGAAACCCAGCGTTTATTTTTTTCCTTACAGGCTCGAGGGTGCTGCTGCAGAGGGCAGGCTCCGGAGGTTCGGGGGCGTGCAGAATGCGGAGGCTGGCGTCCGTAGGAGCGAAGTTCTTTTCCGGCTTTTGGATTGTCCTTCCTACTCTGCTGCATGAGTACCCTGGTCTCCACTGGGGGTCAGTACAAGTGAGACTCCCTCCCAACCCACCCAGGAGAGGAGAGCAGTCCTCAGGATGCTCAATCCTCTCCTTCCCCAGCCAGCCCCCGATGACCCGAGTCTGTTCCCGAACCTGGGTCGCCGGCGTGGTTCGAGGTGTGGCGTCCAGCGCCTCAGCCCTCTGTGCAACCGGGCCAGCTTAATGGTGTCTATTTTAGGGCTTTTATTGTATTAATGGTGTGCATGGCTGTAGAGAAAATGGAGAGGTTGTGGCTAGGGAGTTGGGGCTAAAGGATGACAGATTCTAACAGTTAAGGGAAGGAGGCACCCTGGATTATTCAGGGATCCATCGCTAGATGGCAGCATCGCGCTATTATTTGTAATTGCCAGCCATTATCATTATCATTTGCATGGTAGTGTGTACTTCAGTATGACTAGTGCTGTTCTAGTCTGAACGCTATTGTGCTACGCGGCTTATTTTACCGCGCTATAGAGGACTTGCGATATTTTGTGCACACTAATTGTGCTTACGCTAGTCACAAAGTGCGATTTTGACAATAAACCCTTTCCTAACACCTAGCAGAGGCTGGGTTCCAGCGCGCCATGGAGCCTGTCACAAGCAAGGGGGGAGGGGTGGAGCAGTTGGCCAGCATGCTGTGGGCGGAAGCACGCACAGCTCGGCCATTGCCGACAGTGCATGCTCCACCCGGGGGAAACTGGAAAAAGGAAAAGAGGTCCCAGGTCGAGCAGGATGAGACAGCCATCCTCCGCAGGCCCCGACTCAGAATGGCACTTCCCTGGAGTCTGGATCCGACTTGAGGTGAGTGGAGTGGGTGTGCTTCTCACCGCCCTGCCACGGAGGGGAAACCGCGGGGGAAGATGGGGAAAGCTGCCTGATGTCAGGTGCGAGGCTGGGTGGGTGGCTGACTGGTGGGGACTTTGGGAGAAACAGATCAACTAAAAAAAATTAAAATTGCCCTCTCCTTCAGTCCTCCCTCCCCCGCTCCCCATCCTCTCCCTCACATCTCAGGTGCACCTCACTGCCTGCCAAGCTTATCCTTTTATTGCTTCTCAAAGCAGGTAACATTGAGCTCAATCCTGGACCTCCTCCCCCCTCCTCATTGACCTCCCCAAAGGCCTACGGGTGGCTCACATTAATATTCGAAGTTTCTTGCCCAGAACTGACCTGCTCCAACCCCTCATGGTCTCCCTCCACCCTGGTGTCCTAATAGTCTTGGAATCTTGGCTTTCCCCTAAGATCCCCGACTCTGCCATCACCATTCCTGGCTACTCCCTCTCCCATCAAGACTGTGCTAAAAAGGGTGGTGGTATCGCCATCTACCTTTCCTCCTCTATTCAAGCTACCCCAGTGCTCTCAAATGTTTTACCTATCACAAGTCGACACCTACAGCGCCGACATCCCTGACAGTGACAAACACAATGCTGAGTGTCGGCATTGTACTGTCAGGGATGTCGGTGTGTTTTCTTCGGGGGGCTGTGCTCCCTGAACTCCCCATGTGAGGGGCTCTGCCCCTGACACCCCCTGGTTTCTAGATATACAATTCCAAGTCAGAGTTGTCTCAGGGAGGGAATGAAACACCGGGAGATGCAGTGCTGGTGCCAGTGGGGACCATCACAGCGACCCAACACTTTCCATTCAATTCTGTCACCGTGATGGTCTTCGCTGTGGCGGTGTCGACGTGCAGTCGGTACACCCTCTCAGACACCTCCCCTACTGTTTACGAGCTCCTCTTACTTAAACTCACCTTCCCTTCCTATCTTTGTGGCAGGTGTCTACTGCTGCCCAGGGATATCTTCTGCTTCTGTCACCAAATTACTAACCACTATCAGCTTCTCATGCCTCTGGTGAGCTACTCATTTTGTGGAATTTTAACATTAACTGGCTTTCTCACTCTCATACAAATTTCTGCCAAAATATTAAGTCTCTGCACCTAAGGCAATTTATCTGTCTCTACTACCCACCATAATTTTGATCCCAAAACCATTTGCTACTGGACTGGGTACTCACTACTCACCCCACCAGATCATTGATGCTGGTACCTTCCCTGATGCACTCAGTGACCACCACATGGTTTACTGTGCGTAAAGTTCACCGCTGCAGAGGCCCCAAAACAAATTATTCAAATCTGATCCATCAGGTCCAGTGACCTATCCTCATTACATGCTGTTCTACTTTCCACTGACTGGTCCCCATCTCCCAGGCCAATAATATCAACCAAGCCCTCCAGTATTCACACTAAATTCCTACTAATCTGGGATCAGCATCCCCCGGAAAACTGGGGTCAGAGATTCTCACCTCCCCTGGATCTCAGCTGAACTTCTGGCCTGGGTCCGTGCACGTGACCTGGCTCGGAAGTACTACAAGACCACTAGCACTCTGGCAAATCTTAACAAGTACCGTACCTTGAGGAATACTTGTACTAGAGTCACTAGGCTAGCTAAGACTGAGTTCTATTCCTCATCATTCCAGAAAAACTTTAACCACCCCTCTAAGTTCTGGAAAGTCATCTATGCCCTCTTCTTCCCCGTTACCCAGTCCCACCCTCCGGTCCTCAAGTTGGGCGACACCACTAAGACCCCCTTTCTGTGGCCTCTGCTTTCAACTCCTACTTCGCCACCTGTGTCTCCTTATTCCTGTCTGCCTTCCCCGCCACCTCCCCTCTCCCTACATCCCCACATGACTTCCCTCACCAATACTTCCCTTCTGTTTCCTGTCAGTTACCTCATCTTCTTCTCTAAAGGACCTCTTGGCTCTCATCCCTCAGAAAGTTGAAAGCCCTGATGGGTTTGATCCCAAGCTCCTGCACACCTCCTCACCTGCCATTGCCATACTCATCTCCTACCGTCTCAACCTTTCATTTTCTCTTGCCCCAGTCCAGGACTCCTGGAAGCATGCAGCAGTCATCCCTTTCCCTAAAGGTGGTGACTCCTCCTCTCCTGGCAACTTCCACCCTTTATCTCTTCTTCCTACCTTATCCAAATTACAAGAACACCTAGTTTTATCTCAGCTCTCCACCTTCCTTGACTTCTTCTCCTTCGCCCTTTCCAGCCCGGCTTTGCAGACCTCGGCTCCACCACCTCTTCTCTCCTCAGGCTCACTGACTCCATCCTTACTGGCATGGACCAAGGCCACCTCCACAGCCACCAATTTTGCTGATCTAGCAAAAGCTTTATTCACTGTCTCCCCATCCTCTTCCCTTGGTAAACTCAAGACAGTGGGTCTCACAGACTCAGCAACTAATTGGTTCAGTTCCTATCGGAAGGAATATTCCAAGATGTGACAATTGGAAATCCCCCCCCCCATTCATACTGGCGTACCCCAGGGCTCCATCCTTGGCCCGCTGCTTTTCTCCATATTCCTCAATGACGTCCCCGCAGCCTGCTCTTCTGCTTCCATACACATGTATGCAGATAACACAGACCTGTTTGCATCTGGGTCTTCTCCCTCAGAGTTATCATGCAGGTGTCAACTTGATTTTGACACTGTCCAGAAATGGTTCGGGTCAAATCAGTTATCCCTAAATGCTAAAGAAATGGTCTCCATGTGCTTTGGCTCTAGGCAGAGGCTTTCTAGGCTCTCCTCCCACCCCACCTTCCACACCCTATATGGGAGTACAATTGACGGTGCACCCTCCTTTAAATACCTTGGTGTCTGGCTTGACAGGCACCTTGGCTTCTCTCAGCATGTAGATGCCATTCACAAAAAAAACACCGCCTGCTAGGTGCCCTTTATAGGAACAAAAGCTGCATCCCTTTACCCACTCGCTGGGATATTTCTGAGATGATACTCCTCACCTTCGATTATGGCAACATTGTCTACTGTGCTGCTCCTAAGTCCACTTTGGCCAGACTGGATCCCCTCTTCCCCTCCTTCTGCCATTTTGCCGTGGCCTTCCCTCTCCGTACTAATCACTGTTTTCTGTACTCTGCTGTCCCCCTCCCTCCCCCCTTGGCAGATCATCGCTTAACACGCTGCACCTCCTTCATCTCTAAATTCTGGCTGTCCTCCTTGTCCCTCATCTCAGTTCTCTTTTCTCCCCTATGCCTTCCTTCTGTTACTCTCCGTATCTCAAGCTGTTGCTCTCTACTGCTCCGCTCTTGTAAATCCCTTACAGGACAGAATGTCTTCTCTCACCACTTTCCTAATATCTGGCACTCTCCTTCCCTAACAGTTTGCTCTGCCTCCTCCAAACATTCTCTTGCCTTGCTACTCCACAAGTACACATCTCTCCCACCTGCTGTTGTGCAAAGTCTAATGTCCTGCCTCCCCCCTTTCTCTTTCCCCATCCAATACCAGTTGCCAAGTTCCTACACCTCTCTGCACCTTCCAGTTTTTCCACTGTTAAAGTATTCCAACCTCTACACTTATCCTCTCTCCTCTCTCCTCTTCCCCCTTTCACTACCATCCCTCCCTCCTACCTTCTCCATCTCGCCCCTCCTCTCACCTCCACTACTACCTTAACACTATTCCTGCTGTTTGGCGTCCTCTTCCTCCTTCCCTGCTTCCTTCACTCTGTCTGCTCCTCCTCCTTATCCTATCCCTATCACTTAGTCCCCTCCAGTCCTCTATACTTTATTCCTAATCCTAAACTGTCCCCCTTGTCTTCTATACCTCCGCCCATTTTTCCTCTCCCTTCTCTTTTTCTCCCTTCCCCCTCCTCTCTTTCCTCCCTCAGATTTCTCTCTAGTTGCTGCTCCCTGTTTGCTCCCTCTTTATTTAATGACAACTTCCTACCATGTCCTGTTACTGACGTTACAGCCTGCGAGTGCTGGGTTACCCTACACTCCAGATGTAGTCAATCTGTCTTGTGTAATTATTCCAGTACATTACTATGTTTACTGTACATTGCTGTGCCTTTTGCTTTATCAGATTACTGTGCTTTTTACTTGTTATGTACTTGTCCCCTCCCCCGTTCCCCCAGGACACACCTGGAAATTAGCTTTATGACTCAGTATGTCTTTCCTGGTAAATCTCTTTAAATAAATAAATAAATAAATATGTTGCCTATATTGGTTATATACTAACATACTAATTGCCAGCAGATTAGGCCTTACAGTCTATCGAGTCTGCTCGAACCTCAGATCCCTAGTTGGATGCCGAGGCCCCCCCCCCTTGTGTTCCAGAAACCCTATCATCCATCCCCACCCACCTGGGCCAGGCCATCATCTGGTACATCCGCTTTCTGTGTCTGTCCCACCCTCTCTTGAAGCCCTCCACTGTGGAGCTCTGAACCAGCTCGCCAGGCAGCACATTCTAGGGGTCACCACCCTCTCAGTGAAAAACCTCCCCCACACCCTTCCGCCTTCCAACTTCAAACCATGCCTCTGGTGATACCTCCTGCTTTTAGTCTAAAGATCCCCTCCATGTTTACCCTATTTATTCCCTTAAGGTACTTGAAGACCTCAGTCATGTCCCCTCATCTCTCCTCTCCTCCAATGAAAACAGGCAGAGCTCCTCAAGTCTGTCCTCATACGTCAAGTCCCCTAGTCCTCGTATCATCTTAGTTGCCCTCCTCTGTACCCTCTCCAGGAGCTGTATGTCCCTCTTCAGGTGTGGTCTCCAGTACTGTACACAGTACTCACGGTGTGGTCTAACCAGTCCATTGTACAGAGGCAGAATCACTTCCCTGCTCCTAGAGGTGATCCACCTTACGATGGATCCCAACATCCTGTTTGCCTTGCTAGCCGCTCTCCTGCAGTGCTCAGAGTTATTCATACATGCTTCCACCATGACCCCTAGGTCTTTTTCCCCCTGTTGAGGCCTCCAGCGCCTCCTCTCTCAGGGTGTACCTGTGTTTAGGGTTTCCCCGCCCAAGATGTAACACCTTGCACTTGGTGATATTGAAATTTAATTTCCATGTGTGAGCCCAGCTTTCCAGGGTGTCCAGGTCCCCTTGCAGGGCCAGCCTCCCCTCTTCCCCCTCAACTACTGCTCTCATCTTGGAGTCATCAGCGAAGAGACTCATTTCACATCCTATATCCTCCCTGGTGTCCGATATGTATGCATTAAATAGGATCGGACCCAGGACCGAACCCTGCGGTACCCCACTACCGACCTCTCTAGGGTTCCAGAGCTCCCCACCGACTACTACTCTCTGGGTGTGTCCAGCTAGCCAGTTTTCAATCCATCTGACCATCAAAGGGCCTACTCCCAACCCCGTCAGTTTCTCTACCAGACCATTGTGGGGGACAGACTCAAATGCCTTGCTGAAGTCTAAGAATAATACATCCACAGGCTTTCCCCTGTCCAGTTCTGATGTTACCCATTCGTAGAACTCCACAAGATTGGTTTGACATGATCTACCTGGTACAAACCCATGTTGCCAACCTATCCAGACCTCCCACCTCCTCCAAGTACACCCCAATCGTTCCTTTAGTATACGCTCCATTAATTTTCCCACCACCGAGGTCAAACTGATGGGTCTATAGTTACCTGGTACTTTTCTCAACCCTCCTTTGTAGATTGGCACCACATGTGCCTCTCCAATCCTAGGTACCTCCCTGTCTCAAGCGACCTGTTGAAGAGCTCCGCCAGGGGTGCAGTCAGTATGTCCGCCAATTCCCATAGTACTTTCGGATGAATGCCATCCGGTTCAGGAGATTTATCTTTCTTTAGGGCCTTGAGGGCTAACCACACCCTTTCGGTGGAGATAGCATCATCCGTCCCCTCCACCTTACTGCCCTTTTTATACTTATCCTGATGTGACACCCCTGGGGTACCTCTCCCTCCCTCTTACTCCATTTCTGTTGCTTCCCTGATCCCACTCGCTATCGCTTCTATCCCCATCGTGCCTTGCTTTGTAGATATCCCATCCCCCTCCTTAGTGAACACAGAGGCAAAGTACTCATTTAATATCTCTACCTGGTCCCTCGCCTCTTCAACCCACCCTCCTTCTGATCTCAATCTGCCGAGATGGCCCTTAGTTTTTCTCCGCTCCCCAATGTACCGGAAGAACCCATTTCCCTCCATGTATCCCCTGTGCCAGCCACTGCTCTTTACTGGACTTTGCCCCCCTCACCATCCAGGTGACTTTTCTAGATGCAAGATGGTACATTTCCTTTTCCCATCCCCTCTTGTTGTTTTATATTTTTTGTAGGCCGCCTTCTTTTGTCTGACCGCTACCTGAACCTCACTGGACCGCCAGCGTGGTTTATGTGACCTTGCTCCCTTACGTTTCACCTTAGCGCAGGTCCTGACTGCCTCATGAAGTCCCGGTTTTATGACCTCCCATCTCTTTTCCACATTTGTCATTGATGTAATCCCCTTCAAGTGATCCTTGAGATTGAGAATATTTCCCATGCCCACAAAGTCTGCCCCTCTGAAGTCCACCGCCAGTGTCCTAGATCTCCCCCTCCCCCCAAGCTAATTTGAAACCAGACAGTATTGTGGTCGCTCCCAGTCAGGGGATCCTCTACAACCAGGTCCCTAACCAGATCCCCATCTGCCAGAACCACATCCAGGACATTCCCCTTCCTTGTGGGCTCCATCACATGCTGTGTTAAGAACACATCCTGGAAGCTGTCCAGCAGCCTCTGCTCCTTGGCCACCTTAGAGGACATGGTTCCCCAGTTTGTATCTGGCATGTTAAGGTCCCCCATTAACACCACTCCTTCCCTTTTTGGTCCACACTGGGCAATGATGTTGTCCAGCAAACCATCCTCCAGAACATCACCCATCCCGGGGGGCCTATATACAACACCCAGCTTGACCTTACCTCCTGCTGGGGTTCGTAAGGTGACCCATAAGGCCTCCACGTTTCCCTCTGCCTCTTCTACCCTAGCAATTTCTATGTAATCTCTAATGAGCTTAGCCACTCCACCCCCTCTGCCCTCCTTTCTATCCTTCCTAAGCATAGTATACCCCTTGCGTTTAGATCACAGTCGTGGTTTTGTTGGCCACGTTTCCGTGACCGCGCCACATCCACCCCGAACAGCATGGCCTGGAACTCTGGCAACTTGTTTCCTATGCTCCTGGCATTTACTAACACCACCCCCACCCCTTATCCCTTGATCCCCTTTGTCGAACCCCACCCAGGTTCCTTATACTTCCATCTCCCTCTGCTCCTCCTGAAACCTCCTCCCCAGTCTGTTTCCCCCTCCCCTCGGGTTTGAAGGCTACTCCCTCATCTGGAGGAGGGGCTTCTGGTCAGACCCTCTCTTATCCCCCCAGTTTAAACCCCACCTTTCTTGAATGTAGTCAGCCACCCCTGTTTAAGGACCTCCTTCCCTAAAGGGGCAAGATGAAGCCTGTCCTTGGCATACAGTCCCTTATCCTCCCAAACTCCTTTCCAGTTACCTAACACCCCAACCCACTCTCTTCACCCCACTTCCTGAGCCAGTCATTAACCTCTGTGATCTTCATTTTTTTCTCCACTGAGGCCTTTGGTACTGGCAATATCTCTGAAAAGGAAATGTTGCATCTATTATCCTGACAGACTCTGGCAAGTTCTTGGAACCTTGCTTGGATTTCCAAAACGCTATTTCCCTCTAGATCGTTTGTTCCCAAATGCACCAGGAAATCCGGTTTCCCTCCACAATCCCTAACCAGTTCGTACACCATGAACTTTGCTCTGTGCACTGTCAACCCAGAGATACTCACTACCTTCAACTGGCTGTGGCATCCACCCCCCTGTCCCTCCCACTGGATACCCCTAATCATTGAGTCTCCCGTTAACAGAACCTTAACACCGCCATCGTCCTTATGGTTACCTCCACTATGCACTCTCAACCCCCATCCCCCCTTTATTCGTGATCTCAATTCCATGGGAGTCTTCCTGCCTTATTAGAAACCCCCTTGTCACCCTCCCCTTTCTGCCTCCCTTGTTATTTTGCCCACGTAACTCTGACCCCCTGAATATATACGTGGCGATATTCATCTCACCCAGATTAGGAATGGTACTGCTTTTAGAACCCATATGTTTTAGCTCCCAATGACAATGTAGAACGATATAGAAAGGAGAAATTCCTTTTTGTGATAACTGTAATTTCCTTTTCTGTTAGCTCCAGCGTTGTCAGTGGGTCCTCTCCCAGGAGTCCATGGCTCCTATAAGGACTTTGGATTTCAGCAAAGACGATTTATACGAGGCGGGGTGAATTTGAGAAAAAAAAAAAAAGAGATATTCTTGGTGGATTACCAGATTCAGAATTTTGATATCCTGGAAATCTGGTATTCTGCCTAAATTCAAAGGGTTTTTATGTTTGTAAAGCTAGAATACTTGAAGTACAATGGATCTGTATATGAAAACCTCCAAAATAAACACAAGGGACTGTTACATTTCTAGTGCCTCCCCCCCTCCGCAGTCTGAGTCTCCTCTGGATGGCACAAGTCAAAGATTTGTTTTGCCAGCCTGCCCTTGCCCTGTACACACAGCCACACTGAAGCTAGGAAAAAATAATCTTTTATTTGGGATTTCTGGGACTGTTAAATTTGTTATGCAAAGTAGAATGCCATTCAGCGTCACAGGTGCAAACACAGATTTTGGACAGCATTTGAAAAATGACAGCTGTGACATATAGAAGCTCGGGTAATAAGACTATGTTGAAAATCTGGGGTGATAATATTTAAGATTTCCGCACTTATGAGTGTGCGTACCAAATTGCAACATATGGGCTTAACTTGGTTTCATATTTTGACCCCAAATGTTGAATGTAAACTTCTTATCACCCCACCTTAAGTGAAAATTTTCAAATCCATGGGAAAGTGGCATTCCGCACCATAGGTGCAAAAACAAGTTTTGGGCAGGATGTGAAAAATGACAGCTGTACTGTTCATGAAGTAGTGTGATAAAATGGCTATATTGAAAATTTGGAGTAAAATGTTGCAAATTACCAAAGTTAAATGCGTCGTAGAAAGTTTATGCAGCAGTGTAACTCAAACATTTTAGAGTTTTTCACCAAATTTTCAACATGGCCTTTTTGGGACCCCACCTTATGAAGAATGCCACTGTCGTTTCGTTCATTGGTCCCGAAAGGTGATTTTGCACAGCGACCACGCCATTCTGTGCCACAGGTGCGAGAACACATTTCGGGGAGGATGTGAAGAGTGACAGCTGTGCTGTTCATGAAGGGGTGTGAAAAAATGGCAATGCTGTGAATTTGGAGTGAAATATTAAAAATTGCCAACGTTATGAGCATGCGTAGAAAATTTTCAATGAACGCGTGTTACTCGGGCATTTTTTAGTGTTTTAGCACCAAATTTTCATCATGGGCTTTTTGGGATCTACTTCATAAACACAGGCACTGTCATTTTGTTACTCGATTCGATCCCAAAGGTGTTTCACTCAGTGACAGCAAAATCACCTTCGAACCGGTAACTAAACAACAGTGCCAGTGTTCATGAGGTGGGTGCCAAAAACCCATGTTGAAATGTGGTGCACAAATATTGAAAATGGCCAAGAGTATCAACATAAGTTAAAAATGCCATTGGCAGCCATTACCTTGATTCTTCAGTTCGCGGTTCGGCTTTGAAGAGTGCAGACATGTCACGGTCCACAGAAGGTGACAGCTGCAGACCTTGGATGGTAAGTGTAAGTCAAGGGGGGGGTGAGGTGGGGTGGTGGAGTGCTCAGTGGGAGGGTCAGGATGGGAGGAGATGGGGAGATGACGAGGGACTGTTTTCTTTTTTGTAGGGGAAAAAAAAGACGTCAGGACTTTCTTCTTTTTCTATACAGAGAAGGTATTACTGGAACATTTTGGGACACTGGGAGTGGTCTCCCCAGTGTCTCACAGCACTGGGAAAGGGGGGGGTCTCCTACCACCGACACTGGGATTGGGCCCCCCATCGTCTGGTCTAATTCGCAAAAAGTCTGGTATTTCAGGTGGAGCACCAGGTCTCGAATTTTGGTATTCAGGTGTGAAATTTGGTACCCAGAATGTCCGGAATACCGCTAAATCGAGCCCTGCGAGATTATAACTGTTTGTCTGGAATTGTACGCTAACAGTCGAAATGTTTATATTTTATTGGACTTGCCAGGCATGCAGGTTAACAGGTACTGATTTTTTTAGCATCATGTGGTGCTTGACCGTTACAGGTTACTGCATAACTTGTTCTCTTCAGTTATAGTCAATGTTCTTACTGTTTAAACTTCTTTATTACAAGCGTTATCAGCAGCACGCCAGCCCTGTCAAAGGATCAGTGGCGGATGGTTAAGAGGCATGACGTCACTGTTTTGTAAGTTCTGCTTGCAAAATCAATAAATAAATACATACAAAAAAAGAAGCATGACAAAAGATTTGGTTGGTGAGACTCCTCAGCCAGATCCCCAAGATGTGGTAGGCCATCCATTTATCCTTTTATAATGTCATAAATTATTTACGTGTCAAAGTTGTTGGTGTTAGGTGACCTTGGTGGCATGGAGATTACTGGTTACATGAATGTATGTAGGTACTGCACGGACAAAGGTGACTGAGGAATTTGTGATCTCGGAATGCTAATGTGCCACGGTTCTGTGCTGATTGACAGCTTTGAGCTATACCACTACCCCAGTAGGGGTGGTTCATTACTATATGTATTAACTCCCCATTGACAATGTTGGAGCTAACAGAAAAGGAAATTACGATAAGTATGAAGAAATTTTTCTTTTTTTTGTTTCTTACACTTCCTGCCTTACACTGTCTACCCTTTATCTTCCTTTAGCTTGGCTGTCCTTCTGGTATCCACCCTGTACCAGGACCTCTGCCACCCCTGACCACAGCTGCTGCCAAAGTATCCATGGCTAGATCTCCAACATGGCAGCTGGGATGGACCTCCTAAAACACTTAAGCTATATTGGTCAATGCTGTTGGAGGTGGTGCGGGGCACAAATTTACCAGGGTCTGTTATCTGCTGAGCTGGGGCCATTTTCTGTGTTTTATTCCACCCCTAGGATGTCTGTATGCAGTGGGGCTCAGTATGGCACCATGCATGTCTGCACTACAGCTGTGTGCCCACTAAACATCCTTTCTCCCTTCATTCCTCCCCTGCACTACCACCCGAGGTCACCCAAGTGGAAGCCCTGCAATAGAGGCAGTAACCCCTCCGGGAGTATGAGAGCTTCCTCTGTGACACTTAGTCCTCTTTCTGCTGCTAGCCCTGCGAAAACCCAAGCTCATTCCCAAACCTAGGTCGCTAGTGTCACAGGCATAAGCTCTACCACTGCAGCCAGAAAATCAGGCATAAACAAGACTCCAGTGAAAATGAGGTCCTGCATCTTAGCTGGGTTATCCTGGGTACATACCCCCCTTACACACACACACCCACACACACACACACACACACACACACACACACACAAGAAATGCTGCAAGCTTTGGTCTGTAGAGTCTCAAGTCTGTTGAGGAATAGTGGACTAAGACCAAATGCCATGAGTTGAGTTGACGTTAATTATTTAGATAATGGAATCATAGACGTTGATACTGTGGAGTTTTATTTAGGCGTAAGTAACCAGTAAGCACAGTAAATATAAGAGCTTGGTTGTTTTAATCAATTGCTGTTATTGCTGACTGCATTTGTTAGCGAGACAGTTTGCATCACATTAATGAAAATCTATTTTTTAAGTTCTAGAAAATCCCTCACCAGAGATTGAAGTGATTTCAAAATCCTACAGGTTTTTTGCAAATACAGGAATGAAGTCAAATCATAGGATGGATCAGGTATTATTTTGGAATTATAAATCATGACATAATTTATCATCAGTTAAGATTATTTATGGATGTTCAAGGCACTCATAACGATAAAAGGGCCTATCAAGCTAACAGTTAAAGAGCAGGTTTCTACACATGACCACCCTCACCCCACTTAGCTGGTTTAGTAGCTTACCCTCCGGTTTAGCCATCCTTCTGATGGTGTAATTTTCTAAGCAATATATTTTTTGTTATAATCCTCATAAAATTAGATTGCCAGACCCACAGCCAAAACGCCCGGACTTCTTATACTGGAGGCACGCCCCACGTTTCATGATGTCAGTACTGGAACTGCGCGGGGGCGCGCTCCATAGGCTGTACCCTTGTTAGTTGATCGGTGGCCTTCTTTTATCAAAACTGGCACTTAAAAGGGTTTAATAATTCACGTAAAAAACGGGCCCTATACAGTCTATGGAGCGTGCCCCCGCACAGTTCCAGTACTGACATGAAACTTGGCAGCGTGGAGGTGTGCCTCCAGTATAGGAAGTCGGGGCGTTTTGGCTGCGGGTCTGGCGATCTAATTTTACGAGGAATATAACAAAAAAATATATTGCTTAGAAAATTACACCATCAGAAGCATGGCTAAACTTTATGTGACATTGCAGAGGGACTGGAAGGAAAAGTATGCTCTTTGCAAATGACACAAAGATCTTCAACAGGGTTGATACACAAGGAGGCGTGGAAAGGATGAGAAGGGACTTGGCAAGGTTGGAGGAATGGTCAGAAGTATGGCAGCTTGGATTCAGTGCAAAAAAGTGCAAAATAATGCACCTGGGAAATAAAACCCAGGGAAGATTACACAACTGGGGGAGGTAGTAACACCAACAAAAATGGAAAGGGACCTGGGGGTAATCATATCAGATGACCTTAAGGTTAGCAAGCAATGTGAGAAGGCAATAGGGAGGCTGGGGATATACTGGGATGTATAGGAGAGGCATCACCAGCAGAAAACAGGAAGTTGTTATCCTCTGTACAGACAGTTGGCGAGACCCCATCTGGAATACTGTGTCCAGTTCTGGAGACCCCATCTCCGCAAGGACATAGACAGGATAGAGGCAGTCAGAGGAGGGCAACTAAAATGGTGCAGGGTCTGCAAGAGAAGCCATGACGAGAGAGACTAAAGGAGCTTATTATGTATGCCCTTGAGGAAAGGAGGGAGAGGGGGGACATGATAGAAAATTTTAAGTACTTCAGTGGAATCAACAAAGTCCAAGAGGGTAGCATCTTTCAGAAAAAGAGATGTGCAAGAACAAGAGGACACAATTTAAAGATAGAGGAGGTCGGTTCAGGGGCAATGTGAGGAAGTATTTTTTCACAGAAAGGGTGATGGACACATGGAACAGCTCCTGAGGAGGTTGTGGGGTCTGAAACTGTGGGAGAATTCAAGAATACATGGGACAGACATAAGACAATTCTTGTGGGGCATAAGAAGAAATAGGCTGTTGGTTAAGTAGGATCTGCAGCTTATCCTGTAGGTAGGGAAATGGGCAGACTAGGTGGGCCGAGCAGTCCTTATCTGCCGTCAAAGTCTATGTTTCTATGTTTCTTAACCGGAGGGTAAGCTACTAAACCAGCTAAGTGGGGAGAGGGTGGTTGTATGTAGAAACCTACTCTTTAAAGAATGTGTACTTTTAGGTTACATAGAAATACAGAAACATAGATGATGATAGCAGAAAAAGACCAGTGGTCCATTCAGTCTGCTCGAGTTTGGTATAAGTTTCCCAAGTTCAGTTAGCATAGTCCATTTGCCTCATGAGTTTCTGTAGATCTTCGAGGACATCTCCCTCAATGGAGTCACACCAGCTGAACTGTAAAACTTCGGTGTCAGGACTCCTTGGATACTTTTGCCTAATTGGGCTGCCTACGTTGAAACTGTGAAACGTCAGCACTGACATGAGTGGTGCACCTGGTGCATGCTCACGTTCCTATCTCCCAAGTGTGAGCACTGTAAACGTCCCTTAGTTACGGGTAACTGGCACCATGAATTATTGCTAAAATGCACAATGGTAAATTTTCTGTGTATAAGTGCAACAAAGCCCATTTTTTCAGCAACAATGAAATCCATGGGAGCCACCGCAACTCTCCTGAAAGCTGGAAAGCAGCCGTTTATGGAATTAGGCGATCGAGCCAAGAAGAAAAGTTAAAGCAAGAACGGACTGAGTATCAAGGACAGTGAGAAACATCCGTATATTTTGTTCTCCAGCTAACGATGTTAAAAGGTCTAACATTTCACAGTAAACAAGAGGTCTGGCTGAACTAATTAATTGTCTCCAGCCTGTTGTTTAGCAAGACGTGCCGATAGAAAATTAACTGACCTCCTTTTAGGTCATGTACTGTATGTGCATGAATTTAGGTATAAGGGAGTCTTTGGGAAAGGGAAGATGGGGTGGGTGAATGGGCCAGAGATCAAGTAGGATCTGCCGTGATACTATAGGCAGAGAAAAATGAGCAGACTAGGTGGGCCAAGTGGTCCCTGTCTGCTGGCACATTCTGTGTTTGTATCTCTATGTTTCAGGCATACTCCCTCCAAACTGGAAAGTGACCATATGAACTGCTGTGCAACGCCATCACCATTGCCATGGCATGATGTGTACAAAGAGCTCCTGGTCCCTTTTGTTATGCACCAAAACTGGACCCTGACAGCTTGGAGTAATCAGGATTTGATACCAGTGTGAGATACTGCAGTTTTGAGAGTGTCTTAAAAAGAAGGCTCCCAGTAGTTGCATCACCAGTGAGGCAGTGTGCAGTTTAGTAATAGGGAAGTGTAAACTCAGGTGATATGTCCAGTCCTAATACAATCAATATTGATCAGGGTGATTCAAGGCAGTTCTGTGTGATCACAGCGATGCTAAAACCGTGATTGCTGTTGGGGTAAGTGTACATTGCCAGAAATAAAAATGGCGATGTACGCTTGCAGCGAAGCAACTTCCTTTTAGTATTTATGCGGGGGCTTCACCCCTTACCCTCCTCACTAATGATAATAAACTCGGGGGGCACCAAAAACAAAAGAACTGAACACCCGCTCCAGAAAGACACAAAATATTGTGCTTCTCCCCAGCCCCGAACCCTGCACCCTCCCCACTGTAGCCAGCCACCCTCATTACAACGCCACACAGCCAGGTCGGTGGCTTTCCACCTCCCCACCCCTCATATACCTTCCCTTGTCTTTCAGTATGCCTGTCGCTCTTCCTGCACCCTGTCCTTCCCTCTTGCTACCCTTTTAGGGTCACTGACACTACAGGCGCTGAGATTAAGTCACTCAAATCTCAGTCACTCAGTCTGTTGCCATTTTCACTGGATACCAGTTCAAGGCATAGTGTGCCTGCAAGTCTGTAAAAGCGAGCATGCAGGAGTGCTGGAAAAAGTGAAGTAGTAGGGACAAGCTAGTTAGCTGCTATTCTGTAAATGTGTGACAGGTGTGAGAAACTGTTAAGTGTGAGAAATTGTGAGTGTAAGGCTAAGGGAGCAGGGCCAGAAGGTAGGCTGTAATTTTTTAGTCAGCATTACTGTACCACGGTTCCCCAGTGTTGCCCTGTATTAGCAAGATAAATATTCATGTGACTGCACCATTCTCAGCAAGTAGCAACATGTGGTAGCCAGACCTGCACACGATGGACTGAGAGAAAATCCAATTCCAGGAATCCCATATCTGGGGTTGATAAGCTTGCATAATGGGGGTCAGTGCTGACAGTTGTGCAGCTACATAGTTTTGAGAAATATTCAAAGACCATAATCTCTAAATGTTTGGGTAATTACAGTAAAAATATTTTAACTGGGGATGTGACCTGATCCAAACCAATCTGAGAATTACTTCCAGATTTATTTATTTATAATTTGATAACGGGAAAGGTACATTGAGCCAAGGTTCATTTCCAGGTGCGTCGGGAGGGGAGGAGGAGGTGGGGTAGAGTTACAGTATAGTAAAGGACTAATGAACTTACAAAGTGCGGCATACAAAACAATAAGTTTCACAGGCAGTAAAAACCAGACTGAGATGTCAGTCATTGTAGTGCATAGAAGCAAGTTTAGGTAGCAATAAAATGAGAAACAGACAAAGTGCAGCTTACAAATCAAATAGTTTTCCAGGTAGTAAAACCAGAATGGAGTGAGCAGTCATTGGTATATATAGAAACAGGTTGTGGTAGCAACATAATGTGAGAGCAGTGAACAGTTTGTACAGAGACCCAAATGTGGTACCCTACGTACAGAAAAGTGCGGGCAGGGAGCCAGGAGAACAGCAGACCCAGGAAAGTGAGTAAAAAGCTGTAGACGGGGGGAGCAGAGGAGGCTACAGAGGGGTAGAGAAGAAGGAATTTATGAGTATTGGTGAAAGGAGCGGGGGGGCAGGAGTAGATCTTAGCAAGCGTCTGAAAGCAAGGAGGGATGGGGATAGGCAGTGAGAAGAGGGGAGCTGGTTCCAGAGAGAGGGGGGGACAGCAGGAGAAGGCCGCTTGCCCAGCACATAAGTGAGGGTGAGGAATGGCAAATGTTCTGTAGTCTCTGGTGCGTAGAGAGTAAGAGGAAGAGCGGGCGGGAGAGAGGAGTGAGGAAAGGTAAGATGGGAGGGTGCCAAACCAATATTTGGCAATAAAGGAGTTGCAGTGGGACAGGCAACGTCAAGGAAGAGGAAGGATGGAAAGGGATGTATAGAGCAAGCAGTGATGAGTGTGGGGTGGGGAGTAGTGACAGAAAACACTGCAGAGTGTCCAGTCTGGATACAGAAGAGGCAGGAGCAGTTCCATAGACCACGTCTGCATAGTCAAACACCGGGAGGATCATTTTAGTGACCAGTTCCCAGTGGACTTGGAGGGGGAGGCAGTCCTTGTTGCGGTACAAGGCGCCTAGTTTGGGGTGAAGTTTGGTGTGGACAGCATCAATATAGGCAGAGAAATCGAGCTTGTCCAATCCGATTGAGGAATACTAACTGGGAATGACTGAAAAAACAGAATAGAAAGTGATGAAGGAATGTCATTCTGATGGCTTCAATACAGCACCTCAGGGTAAACAGGAGGAGATGCCATCTGTTAAAGTCTTGTGTTATTTGGGCAGTTGGGGTATAATTCGCAACCAAGAGGTTATGGAAGTTCTGAGTGAGCTGGACCCCAAGGTGTTTAATTTGTGTTTGGGACCAGTTAAGCTGGTGGTGACTCTGGAATGCCAAGAAGGGGAGCGGTTAATGGTCCAGACATCTGCTTTTGTCAAGTTAATCATACACCTAGAAAGGCAGCAGAAACAATTGAGGAGCTCCAAGGCTCATGGAAACATGGCATTTGGATCGTCCAAGTACAGAGTACACAGTCCATGCAAAGACACAGATCAGGGCAGTGACAGCACTGGGGGTTTAAAACATGGGTCAAACTGGGCTCACTGGTATAAAAATGTGGGTCTAAAGTGGAAGCTACTGGGTCAAAACATAATCGGTGGCAGATTTTGAACAGTTCACATTCCCTTCCTTTAGATATTGTTATAGAGCAGGTGCATCAATTTGGACCCACTGGCAAAGGAAAGAAGAGGTAATTTCTGGGCAGGATGCAACTTTTACCCTTATGGTGCATGTTGGCGCTCTCCTGGATCAGGGTCTGTTCTTCCTAATGCAATTGTGACCATGTCTGGGGATTGTCATATGAGTTGGCTAATGGTTCTAGGCATAATGTGAATAAGAAAGGAGTGAGTGGGCACCCCTGGTAGGTACCACTCTGCAGGTCAAAATCAAGAGAGATGCCCGTCTGCTCACACTCTGGATTTGGAAGAGTGGTAAAGAACTGTAAGGACATCACAAAATGGTAAGGGAAGTCAAATTTCAGCACTGTGGCCTGGGTAATCTCCATGAAACACGGTCGAAGGCTTACTCTGCATCCAGGCTGACAAGGATTGCAGAGTGCCTAACTGGTATAGATTATAGAATAAATGAGGACCTTTTCACACTAGTAGAGGTTTGTCTTTGATGATCAAGGCCTGTCTGGTCTGGGGAAACCAGATAGTGGGGGAGAGGATCCAATTGACCCACCGCAAGTGTGAGAAAGCTGTTGTCACCCAGGTGGCAGTAGTGCAACAGAAGCTGGGAATCCTCCCTTCCTGAGGAGGTGGGCATCCTCTGGGATGCTCAAACTTCCTTTCCTGGCCAGCCTTCTGATTACTTGGGCTTGTTTCTGAACTGAGTCACCAACGTCGTAAGTGTAGCGCACTCGTTATACTGATGCAAAAAATTTATAATCCATCTTCAAAATGGATATCAGGTGATGGGAAGGGTAGTGGTCAGGATTCTTTTCCAGTTTAGGAAAAAACTGAAATGATGGCCTATCACTAAAAGAGAGGAGGGGGTCTCATCAGCCATGACGGCTGAACATACTGTATGAAATACAGAAAAAGGAGGAGAAGGAGATCTCTGAAGGCTTTAAAAAACTCTTCTGGGTACCTGTCCAGGCCCGGACATTTGTTGGTTTTCATTCTCTGTAAAGAAGACTCTGAGTTCGGTCATGGTCTGGAAGGCTGTTATGCTGATCCTCCTGACAAGACAGAGGTGAGTTAGACAGGCAAGGAAAGTTGCCTGCACCTCCAGGAGGGGGTCTGGATTTTGTGCATAAAGTTTTACATAATTTGATCCAAAGGCCTGAGCGATACGATCTGTCCACAGAACGTCCCCCCACCCCCACACCATGTTGGCTGTATGTTCGTTATCGTTGCACTTTTCCTAAACACACATAGTCTGTGGGTAAGGAGTCTAGTGGATTATGGACCCCCCCTGATAGTACTTATGATTTTACTTCGAGTTGGTGCTCTCGCAGCAGGCAGTAACTGTTAGGACTAAGCTGCCAGGCGCTAGGACCCCGGAAACCTTCTAGCTACCAGTCTTCAGTGGGGAGTGCCCCGATGTCGCTCCGCCCAGCTTCTGCCAATGGTATAAAGGGCAGTCCCCAGCCCCATCTCGGTTCTTTCCACGCCACGACTACGTTGCATCCCGGCTCCTCAAGCGCCTTCTTGCAACAGTTCGACCGTTTTCACGCCTTCAGAGTTTCTTTGATTTTTCAACCAAAATATCCAAATTTATTTCCCTTTCTGCATGGCGTCTTCTCTGGTGTCGTCCTGTTTCATCCACCGGTTGCAGAAAATCCAAAGTACGCCTGTAAGCAAGCAGCTACTATCGAAAGATGGCCACAGGGCCTGCCTTTTATGCCTAGTCCCGAATCATGGCCTGTGAGCACAGCAGGGTGTTCAACTCCCGGACTTGGATCCGCTGCCAGAAGGCCCTTAAGGTGCACCTCCTAGAAAAGCAGCTTGCCGAAATGCAGAGATCCTTCTTCGTCCTCGTCGGTCTACACCTCCTCCACATCTAAACCGCTCATGAGGAAGAAGAAGAAGGATTCGGGGAAGCACAAATGCCAGGACAAGGACTGGGAAAAGTCCCGGGGCCGCTTCTGTTCCAGGTCTCTGCTGCACAAAAAATCTTCGTCCACCTCCACAACCCATGGGGGCTTTGAGCACTCCTCCCAGCCTGCCCATGTCTCCTCCGGCAGCCGGCATCTAAACCTCCTGCCATCGTCCTGGAAAGTCAGGGTGTGGGTCTTTGGGCCCTACCCTGACACCCCTTAAGGTGAAGGCCACAGCAGCAGTGTCATCATCCACCTTATGGGCTGGAACCAGCCAAAAGAAGGGCAGTGACACTTCGGCGCCTGCCAAAATGGTCCTGATGATGTGATCTCGTCTAAGGCCTTGGACAAGACGCCCGATTGTCAGGGGCAGGCGTCAGACCTGGCGCCGCTGCCCCAGGCTCTGGCCAAGCAATTGGCTGCTTCCCCACTGGATTACGCTAAGCAGCCATCTGTTATGGGCACACCCTCTCGGACGTCGGAATACCTCAAAGAGAGTTCTGTTTCAAAGGAGAGAAGGGCATCCAATTTCAGGGCCTGCTCATGGTCCTACTTTATGTTGGGTCTGCAGCAAGTATAATGTAGCCTCCAGGTCTGGCCACCTAGCCTGCCATTCATGTGTTTTCTCTAGAAAAAAGCAGTACGTTCCCTTTGAAGACTGATTTAAGAGTGTCCCATACAGTGCCTTCAGAAAGTATTCACCCCCCTTGGATTTTGTCACATTTTGTTGTGTTACTACCAGAATTTTTAATGCATTGAAATGATTTTCCCCCTTGATTCACACAGCATACTCAACAATTTAAAGGGGCAAAAATATTTTTATTGTGTAACAAAAATTCATGAAACATTAAAAACTGAACTATCTTGTTACTTAAGTATTCACCCCCCTGAGTCAGTACTTTGTAGAAGTGCCTTTGGCAGCAATTACAGCTTTGAGTCTTCTTGGGTATGTCTGTATCAGCTTTGCACATCTGGATTTGGGGATTTTCGCCCATTCTTCCTTGCAGATTTGCTCAAGCTCTGTCAAGTTGGATGGGGAGCGTCGGTGAACCGCAATCTTTAAGTCTTTCCACAGATTCTCAATGGGATTCAAGTCTGGGCTGTGGCTGGGCCACTCAATGACATTCACCATCTTGTTCTGAAGCCACTCCAGTGTTGCTTTGGCTGTATGCTTGGGGTCATTGTCCTGCTGGAATGTAAATCTTCGCCCCAGTCCAAGGTCTATTGCAGATTGATGCAGGTTCTCCTCAAGGATGTGCCTGTATTTGGCTCCATTCATTGTTCCCTCTATCCTGACAAGTGCCCCAGTCCCTGCCTCAGAAAAGCATCCCCATAACATGATGCTGCCACCACCATGCTTCATTGTAGGGATGGTGTTACAGTGATGAGCTGTGTTCGGTTTGCGCCAGGCATAGCGCTTTGCATTCAGGCCAAAGAGTTCAATTTTTGTTTCATCAGACCAGAGACTCTTTTGCCACATGGTCTCGGAGTCTGCCACGTGCCTTCTTGCAAACTCCAGGCATGCTATTATGTGGCCTTTTCTCAGGAGTGGCTTCTGTCTAGCCACTCTCCCATAGAGGCTACATCTGTGAAGTGCTGCAGAGATTGTTGTCCTCTGGACAGGTTCTCCCATCTCAGCCATGGAACTCTGTAGTTCTGTCAGGGTGGTCATTGGGTTCTTGGTCACTTCCCTGACCAAGGTCCTTCTTGCCCGCGGTTGCTCAGTTTGGGAGGACGGCCTGCTCTAGGAAGAGTCTGGGTGGTTCTGTAATCTTTCCGTTTCCTAATGATGGACTTGACTGTGCTCCTGGGAACTTTCAACACCCTAGAAATGTTTTTATACCCCTCCTCAGATCTATGCCTCCTCACAATTCTATCACGGAGTTCTACGGACAGCTCCTTGGCCTTCATGGTACAGTTTCTGATCTGACATGCACTGTCAACAATGGGACCTTATATAGACAGGTGTATTTCCTCTGAAATCATGTCAGCCATTTGAACTGCCCACAGGTGGACTCCATTCAAGTTTTAGAGTGGTCTCACAAGGAAATTGGATGCACCTGAGCTCAATTTGGAGTATCATAGCAAAGGGGGTGAATACTTGTCAAATCAAGACATTTCAAGTTTTTATTTTAAATTACATATACAAAAAAATTCCAGAAGTTTCATTCCACTTTGACATTATAGAGTAATTTGTGTAGATACATGACAAAATAAATCCAGTATAAATGTATTTTAATTTGAGTTTGCAACATCACAAAATGTGACAAAATCCAGGGGGTGAATACTTTCTGAAGGCACTGTAACATGCTGGCCAAAACCTCACATGTATCATTCACTGTTAAATAGTCCTGAACCTTTTGTTTCACAAGTTCCAGAGTACTAAACCTCCAGACCATGGCCTTGTTTGCAGATCAAAATCAAGAAGTGTATGGAGCAGGGCATGGTTGAAGTAGGAGGTAGGGGCTATTTGATAGGATAAATGTCAAGCAAGTATTTTATGAAATACTACAGTACCACGGCAGGACCCGAGCAAGTAACTACATTAATAAGAGTAACTCAAAGGCTAAGAATATGGGTGGTAAAGGAGAACTTCACATTTTTGAGAAACTGGGACACCCCACATAGACATAACCTATACTTGTGAAACAGTCTACACTTAAATAACAAAGGAGCAGCATTAATGGGAAAAATAATTAAAACCGCCATCAGGTTGAATTTAAACTGATGAATTGGGGGGGGGGATAAATAACACAATAGCAGCAACCGATTCTAAAATAGAAAATGCATTAATGGAAGGAAGAATAAAAGTATTGGAACAAATTGTAAACATAAGATCCCTAAAAATCCGGTGTCTAAATGTTGTATATAAATGCTAGATCACTAGACATGGTGGAATGACAATGTAAGTTGGGAGCAGGAACTAGTGGGATATACATTGTACAAGAACAGGTAGCATAAAATAGGAGATGGAGTGGTCCTATACATAAAAGACTGTTTGAACAGCTTGCAGTTGTATGGTTTTCTGAACACAAATGGAATCACATTAGAAACACTATGGGTGGAGATAATAATGGGTAACAAACTCTGGTCACAGCCACTACAGCTGCTAATGCATTAACTTGATAAGGGCATTTCATGGGCTTAAACGTAAAGATGAATTGCTGTAGTCAACTCCATGTGCACATTTCATTTCTGGTAAAGTTAGATCATTTAACTAGTTGAGCCTGCATTTCCCATGTGTTTAAAATGCAAGCAGTGAGTGCGTCTTGTACTGTATGGGGGAAAGAGAGGAAGCTCTGCACCAAGGCCTTCAAGTTATGGTAGAAGGAGTGGTGCAGAGAGGAGAGAGGTATGGCTACATTGTGGACTGTGGTCCAGTCTGGAAGGATAAGAATCTATACCAAGGTGATGGCCTTCCTCCATCCAGGAGGAACCATAGTCCTCAGTGGATGGTTTAAATGTTACTTTGATGGACATTTAAACTAGCTGAGGGGTGACGGAAGAAATAGACGAGGCAGAAAGTCCAGGCTGAGATATAGAGTAGGGAGATCCTGAGGGGAGAGAGCCTCACCAGGATGCAAGTTATTCAGGGTAGCAGGGGGTTAGCAAAGGAGGAAGGGGAGGAGCAGTCAAAGCAGAAAGGTGAGAAAGAAGGAACAACTGGAAAAAAGGAGAAAGCGACAAGAAGAGAGCTAACAAAATATGGAAGGCCATGTGTGCCAGTGCTAGAGTCTGGGAAATGAGATCCCAGACCTAGAGGCTGACAAGGTGGAGGCAGACCTGGATATTGTGGCCATTACCGAATCGTGGTGTACTGACAACTGTGTCTGGGGTATGGTCATACCTGGCTATACAGTGTTCAGAAGAGAGAGGGTAGGGAAGAAAGGAGGGGGAGTGGTGCTTTATGTGATGTAAAACATAAAAGCGACAAGAGGTACAGGGAATTCAGGGGAGGTCGAAGTATGTGGGTCACTCCGAGTCAAGAAAGGAGCCGCTGTTTGGACAGGAGTGATCTACAGGCTTCAACACAGGGAGGACTTGGATAAAGAAATGTTAGAAGCAGTGGGCAAAATGGCTGAAAAGGAGTAGGTGTTGCTGGTGGAGAACTTCAGTCTGCCAGATGTAGTTTGAGCCTTTTGCTGCAGCGTCAACTAGGAGCAGTGACATCCTAGACTCCCTGCAAGGATGTTCTTAAGGCAAGTAGTCACTGAACCCGCTTGTGTTGGGACAATACTGGACCTGATTCTTACTAACAGGGACAGTATTGCACATATCAAGGTTGGAAGTCATCTGGGGACCAATGATCATCGTACATTATAGTGCAACATGAGAACAGGGGCAGACTCCAACCACACAAGGGCACGGGTCCTGGCCTGCAGAAGGGTTGATGGTATAAAGATTGTTGAATGCCTCAGGAATTACCTGGCAGGGAGAGATGACCTGGTGGTGGTGGAGGAAAAGTGAGTTAAACTAAAAGAGGGCATAATGACGACAACAAACCTCAGTGTCAAGCAAGTAAGCAAAATGAAGATGAGACTACTCTGGTTTTTGAAACAGTTGGCAAAAAAAGTACAGGCTGAAAGAGCAGAATTCAGAAAGTGTAAGTAAACCCAGATGGTGGAGAAAGATAGGGAAGCATATCAGGGAAAACAGAGGCAGGAAAGCAGTAAGGAGCTCAAAGTGAGGAAAGAATATCTCGGGCAGTATCAAAAGGGGACAAGATATTTTTGTGATATATTAGCGAGAAAAGGAAGACAAAGGGAAGGATTGTACAGTTAAAGGTGGGAAGGACTGCCTGGATGTGGACCAAGAAAAGGCAGACATCTTAAACAAATACTTCTGCTTAGTGTTTAGAGTAGTAGGTGAAGGAGAGGGACCACCCAGATGCACCAGGGGCTTTGAGGGGAGCCAAGGGAAATGGACACTATTCCCTTTTCTGAAGAGAGGGTCCAGAAATAACTCACTAATCTGAATGTGGACAAAGCTATGGGGCCAGACGGGGTGCATCCAAGGGTGCTGAGGGAGCTCAGAGAGGTACTAGCTGCATCTCTGACAGACTTATTTAACAGATCACTGGAGACCAGCATGGTCCCAGAAGACTGGAGAAAGGCAGATGCTGTCCCACTTCATGAAAAGTGGTAGCAGGAAGAGGTGGGAAATTACAGGCCAGTCAGTCTGACATCAGTGGTGGGGAAGTTAATGGAAATATTATTAAAGGGAAGGATTGTGGAGTATCTGGAATCCAAAGAATTACGGACCCAAGGCAGCATAGTTTCACAGGGGAATGTCATGCCAAACAAATATGATAGATTTATTTGATGGAGTTACCAAGCAGCTAGGTTTCAATGCAAAAAGTGCAAAGTAATGCACTTGGGCCACAAAACCCAGGACAGAGTACAATATTTTGGGGAGGGGAGTGACACTGACAATGACCAAGCAAGAATGAGGCAGTATAGTGCAGTGGTTTAAGACTCAGCTGCAAACCTGGAGATCTGGGTTTGAATCCTACAGCCTCAACTTACATACTGTGTGACCCTGAGCAAGTCACTTAACTTCTGCTCCCAGCTGACACCTGTAAACAAACTTTCAACTAGTGTGTCTCCTGGTTAAGAAAAAAAAAAAGAGATCTGAGGGTAATCATATTGGATGATCTAAAGGCAGCCAGGCAATGTGACAAGGCAGTTGAGAGGGCTGGTGGGATGCTGGGGTGCATATGTAGGGGTATCGCCAGCAGGAAGAGGAGGTGGTGTTGCCCTATATAGGTCACTGGGTAACACCCCACCTGAAGTACTGTGTCCAGTTCTGGAGACCACATCTCCAGACAGAGATAGGCAGAGTGGAGCTGGTCCAGAGGAGGCTGTCGAGATAGTGCAAGGTCTGCATCAAAAGCTCTATGAGGAGAAGTTAAAAGAGTTCAATATGTACACTCTGGAGGAGAGAGACAGAGTGGGATATCATAGAGACCTTTAAATACCTCACGGGGTTAATAAGGTACAGGAGGAAGATATGTTTCTGAGAAAAAGGTGCTCGAAAACAAGGGCTCATGATATGAAGCTGGAAAGAGGTAGATTCAGGAGAGATGAGAGAAAGTACTTCTTCACAGAAAGAGTGGTGAATTCCTGGAACAGCCTTCCATGGGAGGTGTTTGGGGGGAGGGGGCCAAACCAGTGGTGGGTTTCAAAAATACCTGGGATAGGCATAAAGGAATCCTAGGAGGAGGCAAGGGGGTGGAGGAGACAGTGCTGTAGATCAAGTAGGATCTGCAGCAAAAGTGATCATAATTAAAAATGGGCATACTAGATGGGCCCAGCGTTCATTATCTGCCGTTAGTTTCTATGTTACTATGTATGACAGGTTATGTGATTCAAATGGATACAGTGTAAAAAGTAAAGTTACTGAAAGAACTTACTGTAACAGTAGATCTTCGAGGGACAATTAGAGCAGGACAAAGGTTTGCCCTTGATAGGTGCGTGGTATGCAGAGATGGCAGAAAGATGCACTTTGAGTGAGGAATACCCCAAGCCACAGTTTGAAGGGAGCGAAGGTAGTCAAAACCTGACTCACTGGGCAGGTGAAAGGTCCATTTGGTGTGCAGCAGCCCAAAGGGTGAACGCTTCCATTCCATAGAGTAGGTGGCTCTGGTGGAAGGCTTCGTAGCAGCCACCAGGACATCTTTGACCCTAGAAGACACCCCAAAGCTGGTGACAGCTAGGTCCACAGGAGCCATGCATGGAGAGTCAGGGACTTTAGGTCCGGATGGACTAGGGTGCCCTGGTCCTGGGAGAGAAAGCTGGTATACATGGGCAAGGGCACCGGAGGTTCCACTGCCAGCTGTTGCAGCAAGGGAACCAAACCTGATGCGTCCAGAAGGGAGCTATGAGAATCATCTCTGTCCCTTTCAACTGGAGCTTGAGCAGTACCCTCTGCAGGAGCGGGAAGGGAGAGAAGGTGTACAGAACCCTCCCCTTCCAGGAGCGGGACAGTGCATCTCAAAAGAAAACTCCAGGCTCGTGATCGAGCAAGCAGAAAAGTGACAGTTTTGCATTGTGAGGGGATGCAGAGAGGTCCAGATTGGGACGAACCGACCTGTTGAAAAGGTCTTCAACCACTGAGGTTAGAAGCTCCCACTTGTGAGCCCAAGACCTGGAGTGACCGAGACTGTTGGGCAAAACGTTTTGGATGCCTAGAAAATGTATAAACGACAGCTGTAGACCGTGCTTGATGGCCAAATACCAGACTATTCACATCCTGACACGTGGTAAGAATGGGTCCCCTTGCTTGTTGACGTAATACACCACACATGTTGTTCATCTGCACCAGCAGCGGACTGGGGAAATGAGTGTAAATGACTGCTCACATCTCCAGGATGTTAATATGAAGACCCTGTTCCAGTTCTGTCCAGGTACCCTCGGTCTGGTGGTTGGCCAGGTGAGCACCCCATCTTAGGTCAGAAGCATCTGTCGTGAGAATTTGACGGGGAGTCGAGATCTGAAAAGAGACTCCCTGAAGGAGGTTGGCTGGCTCCAGCTACCATGACAGAACTTTTTGTACTTGGTTGGAGACCAGGACCAACTGGTCCAGGTCATCTGTGTGTTGGTCACACTGGACCCTAAGTGTTCACTGAGGAACTTGCATGTGCAGATGAGCCAGGGGAACTGTGGCGTTGGCTGCCGCCACGTGGCCCAGTAGGCACAGGAAGACCCTGGCTGGGACCTGATGACTGGAGGAAACCAGGCGGGCCTGCTCCATCAGTCGATTCGCCCTGTCCACAGCCAAAAGGCCTTGCCCTGACTGAGTCCAGGATTGCCCCCATGTATTAAAGGCACTGACAAGGGAGAGGTAGGACTTTGGCAGATTGACAGTGATCCCTAATGCGGAAAAAATGGAGCGTGTATTCTAGGGATGTGGATATGTTGCTCTTACTTGAGAGGACTCTTGCAGTAGGTAATCACCTTGAAGACTGAGCATCCCTAAGCGTCAGGACCACATGGAAACTTTAGCCAGCAGTATCTGGTGGGGGACCGCCCACCCAACATCATCTGACCGATGTCAGTGTGACCTTATATAGTGGGCGGTCCCCACGCCTGCCTTCCAGTTCTTTCCTGCTGTCGACCTGATCAATCAGACTTCGCGGAGATTGTATGCTGCAGTTTGACCACTATCTCGGATGAGTATCTGTTTACTTTCTTTCAAAATCAGTATTTTATTTTGTGCATGTCATCATCTAACGTTGAGCACAAGAACAAGTGTGCTTTGTGTGGCGCCCAACTACCGCACAAAGATTCGCACTCCTTCTGCCTAGGCCCGGAGCACAAGGTCGGGGACTGTGAGGCCTGTGCCAGTGTCAACCTAGCCACACAGAAGCGCCGCCAGCAGGCCCTCGAGGCTCATCTCTTGAAGCAACAAATGGCCACCATGGAGAAAGAGCTCCAGAAATTGTGCAATGCTTCCACTGAATCTAGGCACGAGAAGAAGGAGAAACATCAGGACCAGAAGCAGTCCCCCTCTCGCCCGAGGCCAGCTGCGGGCCCCTCGGATGAACGGCGGTCTTCTTCCTTTGGGAAGTCAGCTGCCGCAGCCCAGCATGCCCCGCCTAGGGAGCAGTCCTTGGGCTCCCCGCCACCACTGGTTCTGGTTGCCATGGGAACCTCAGCTTCAGCAACGCCTCGACCCATCTCCATTGGGGGGGGTCTGCTGCACCGAGTGGAGCCTTTAAGTCGCTCGCCAGTCCCTCCGACGAGCGCCTGGCTCAGGCTGTTGTGTCTGGCTCTGGGGACTCTGAAGCCTGCCCGGCTTCGACCGATAAGTTGGGCTTTGGCAAGTCCAACGTTCGCCCTGTCGGTTCGGTTGATAAGTTGGACATCGAATCAGTCGACATCCGCCCGACTGACCTGGCGTCGGGTCCAGCGATGGCCCCGACGATTCCCAGTTGCCTGATCTCACCCAGCCTCCCCCAGAGGGTTCTCCTCACTGGGCCTCCCCCTTGCAATGGGACATGCCTCCCCCCCCCCGTCTGTTAACAGAGGGACAGGAGTGCTGGCCCAGTGGTGCTGAGGTTGAGCGCTGGGCGCCACACCTCGCGGTACACCGCCACCTGGGTTTGGGAATGAGCCTGGCCACCGGGGTCGGCAGGGGAGAGAGGATCGAGCGTCCAGAGGACAGGCCTCCTCTCTTCTGGGTGGGATTCAGGCATGCCTGGCATTGCAGTGGCCCCGGTGGTACTGCACATGCTAGGGGGCATTATGTAGCAGGATGAAGCTGCGGCAGGCGACCTAATGCCATTGCACGTTCGAGCTCTCGGGGCGGACGGAGGCATCAAGAAAATCCTTGCTCCCAGAGATAGGAGTTAGGCACCACCCTGCAGCCACACTCCATTGGCCGGACTCATCCAGCTCCTGGGCCAAGCCCAGCCCGAATTTGCAAATAGAGCGCCTTGGGAGGATAGGGTGGCCCCACCTCAGGAGGGCTCAGATCCAAGAGGATAGCTGGGCTGGTGCCAGGACACTGGTGAGTTTCAGGCCTGGAGGTAGAGCTGGGGTGAGTGAATGCCCGAGAGAGTTTTCTGGGGCTCAGTGGAGCCAAAAAAGAGTTGTAAAAAAAAAAAATAAAAATAACAGAGGGGCAGGAGATGAGGGGCTTCTGCCAGGTGGCTTCTCCCCAGGCTCATCTCCGGATTTGGGTTAGGAGCTGGTGATAACCCAGGCAGTTCCCAGATTCCTCCCTTTGCGATTCAGGGCCTTCTCCGCTACGGCATGCTCCCTGCCGGTTTGACCCTCCAGGGTCCTCGGGGTTTAATGTCCTGCAGGATCCCGTCGGGGAGCCCTATGGTGCCACCGTCAGGACCTCCATCAGGCTTGCCTCCATTGGGCCCCCTGTCAGCCTATACTCCGTCGGGCCTCCCGTCGGGTTACCCTCCGTTGGGCCCTCTGTCGTGGTACCCCCCATTGGGCCCTCTATAGGTGTTCCGGCCGTCGGGTTATCCAACACCTCAGGCTCCAGCATATAACCCACCGGGTTACCCCCTGTCAGGGTTTCATGCGTCAGGGTACACTCCTGCCTGCCCTCCACCGGGATACCCGTCAACGCTCTATCACGCGACAGGTTTCCCGACACCGGGCTTTGCCACTGGCTATCCCCCGGCTTATCAGCCTCCTCCGCCTCCGTAGCCTCAGCCTCAGATTCCAGCAGTCTTGGTGGTCAGAGACCAAGGCACAGCTCGTGTCAGAGCTGGGCAGTCGTCAGCCTCCCAGGGGAGCCCCTAGGAGCCCCGACATGGCAGTCGATGCAGGTTTTGGCTCCCCTGTCTCAGCTGATGCCAGTCCCTTCAAAGGATCTGATGTCGACCCGGCCTCTGGATAAGCCAACACCGGGACCATGGGATTCGGCCACCCCAATTCCAGGTCTTTGGACTCTGATCAAGATTCTGACTCGGATTCTTCTTCATCAGCAGGGTCGGGCTTCATAGCCCCGCCTATGGAGGAGCCCTAGCCGTAGGAATCCCCTAAATTGCCCCCGGAGGGTCCTTCCTTCGCAGACCTCCACAAAATCGCATAGGTCTACGAGTGGAAATCGGATGACTAGGATCCCAAAAGGCAGCGCCTTGCAGAGCACCAGGGCATGCAGGCGTGGCCCTGGTCCTACCCGCCTGACTGGAGCCACATGAAGATCTGGCATCGACCATCTCTATGATGCCCATCTCTATTCCAGTGGTAGCCAAGAAGGTGGACTGCACCTGTTGCACGCCAGAGGAAGGACCACCTCATCACGTCACCCAGTGTCGATTCGGTCATCATTATGGCTGCTCATGACCTGTTCTCCAAGCCCCTGACATATGGGCACCTCTATTCCTGATAAAGAGTCTCAGCAGCTAGACCAGTTTGGTAGGAAATTTTACTCCTCCTCCACACTGGCAATGAAGGCTCTAAACTATGTAGGTCACATGCTGGTCTACTAAAAGTCCTTGTTTGCCCAGTTGGAGCCGGCCATGAAGCCCTCCTGGACTCACAGTCGAAATCCATATTGGCGGATTCAGTCCGTTCCGCTAAGGTGACTTGCAGACATTCCCTCAGGGCTACCTATGATGCTGTTGACTCATCAGCTTGGGGAGCCGCCACAGCAGTCAGCCTCCGATGCTTCTCATGTCTGAGAGTGTCGGGTTTGGCCCAGGATGTGCAGACTGCCATCCAGGTTGCCCTATTTAGGGGATCCGTCCTGTTTGGGGGCAGTGTGCAGGATATTATTACCACCCTGCAGGACAAAGGCAAGGCCCTTCGTTCGGTGCAGACCGTGTACTGTTCTGGAACCCACTCGGGAGGGAGCAATCTTAGATCTGGTACTCTCAAATGGAGACGGAGAGAGGATCTCTGATCTTGAAGTGGGTAGTCATCTGGGAACAAGCGACCACCAAACACGGGCTCCTGCTGCTGCTCTGCCAACGTCCGCCCCCACCTCCTTACTCCCCCTCTCCATTCGAGGATCCAAGGGAGGCAGTTGGATGTCTGTTCTCCATCCACCTAGAAGGGTGGCGGGGGATGACGGTTCTATGTGATAATAGCGAGTGCGAACGGCGGCTCGCATTATCGTGACGTCAGGACGGCGAAAACTATTTCGCCACCCTGACATCTCAGCGCATGGAAGAATGGCGCTGGGGATTGCTATAACGATTCTCAACTCCAGGGAAGTGCATGTCGGGGGTGGGGGGACAAATAAAGATAACTTCTGGGCGAGCGCAGCAAAACGCAGTAGCACCTGAACCTGGAACCCCAGCACCGCAAGCGGAGGCCAACCCTGACGCCATGGTGCAGCTCCGGCAACCGACTGCAGTGCCACCCACTACATCCTCTCCGCCTCCCAGGCCATGCTCACTGTGCTGGCTCTCCCTCCTACACACGTGTACGTATAGCGACATCCTGTCGCTAGGGTTGCCCACAACCCCACATCTGGTCACCCTCCCTGCCCCCTCACCTTTCGGACTTTTGCCCACATCGCGTCGCCATTTCGGACGACGCCGTCTTTCGGATGCCAATCTCACGTGCTACCGGGATGACCATTGACAACTGGGTGTTTCAGATCATAGAGCACGATCACACACTGGAGTTTCTAGAGTGGTCTCCAGAAAATCCCCCGGCATACTCCACTTACCCTCCCACCCACCTTTCCCCAGTTTGGGAAAAAAATTCAGGCTCTCCTCCAAGAAAGAGCCATAGAGCAGGCCCCTACGGCTCCCTGAGGAAGGGGGTTGTACTCCCACTTCTTCCTGATCCCCATAAAGAGTGGGGATCTGTGGCCAATCCTGGACCTAAGTCATCTGAATCTGTCCACGGAGTGGAAATGCTTTCTGATGGTCACTTCCCAAGAGCTGTTACCCTTTTTGCACCAGGGGATTGGCTGTGCTCCCTGGACATCTGAATTTTCCCTGCCCATCATCGTTTCCTCCGCTTCCACTTTCAGGGAGCCCATTTTCAATTTTGGGCCCTTCCTTTTGGCCTCCCCCCCCCTCGGTATTTACCAAGTGCCTGGCAGTAGTGGCAGCTGCTCTAAGGAGGCAGGGCTTCTGTGTCCCCCGGATGACTGGCTGCTAGCAGCCCCTTCCAGGAATAGCCTGGTTCAGACTTTAGAATACACGCTCCATCTTTTTCAGGCCTTAGGGACCACTGTCAGTCTACCAAAGTCCTGCCTCTCCCCTTGCCAGCGCCTTCAGTACATGGGGCGATCATGGACACCAACCAGGGCAAGGTCTTTTTGTCCAAGGACAGGGTGGAGTGACTGATGAGCAGGCCTGTCTGGTTTCCTTCAGTTGACAGGTCCCTACCAGGATGTTCCTGTGCCTTCTGGGCCGTATGGCAGTGGCTTTTGCCATGGTTCCTCTGGCCCACCTGTATATGCAGGTTCCCCAGTGGACCTTGAGGGTCCAGTGGGACCAATGCATGGACGACCTGGACCAGTTGGTCCTGGTCTCCGGCCTGGTCCGGAGAGTTCTGTCATGATGGCTGGATTCGGCCAACCTTGTTCTGGGAATCTCCTCTCAGCTTTCGACCCCCCGTCAGATCCACATGATAGACGCATCTAGCCTGGGATGGGGTGCTCATCTGGCCAATCACCAGACCCAGGTTACCTAGACGGACGTGAACAAGGTCTCCACATCAATATTCTGATGATGCGGACGGTCCTTTATGCTCTGCAGGCCATTCAGGCTCATCTCCTCCCGGTCTCCTGCTGGTGCAGATGGATAATGTGTGTGGTGTATTACATTAGCAGGCGGGGGGGCATTCTTACTGCTTGTGTCGGGAGGCGATGAGAGTCTGGTATTAGGCTATCAAGAATGGTCCGGAGCTCCGCCATACATGTTTCCGGCATTTAAAACATTTTGGCCGACAGTTTCAGCTGCTCTAGGACGCTGGCCTGAGTGAGAGCTTCTAACCTCGGTGGTTGAAGATCTCTTCGACAGATGGGGTCATCCAGACTTGGACCTCTTTGCATCCCGCTCAACAAAAACTGCCACTTTTCTGCTCACTCAATCCGGGCCTGGAGTTTTCTGGTGAGACACATTGTTCCTCTCCTGGATGGGGAGGTTTCTCTCGCTTTCCTCCCTTCCCGCTTCTGCAGAGGGTTCTGCTCAAGCTCCTGTTGGAAGGGTTGGAGGTGATTCACATAGCCCCATTCTGGACACATCAGATTTGGTTCCCTTTGCTGCAACAGCTGGTGGTAGAATGTCTGGTGCCCTTGCCCTTGTGCACTGGCTTGCTGTCCCAGGACCGGGGCACCATGGTCCCTCTGGACCTGAAGTCTCTGCATCTCCATGCATGGCTCCTGCGGACCTAGCTATTACCTGCTTCGGGGTGTCCTCTAGGGTCACAGATGTCCTGGTGGCTGCTAGGAGACCCTCAACCTGGGCCACTTATGCTATGAAATAGAAGTGTTTCACTCTTTGGGCTGGTGCTCGCCATTTGAACCCTTTCACCTGCCTGGTGAATCAGGTGTTGGAGTTCTTTCCCTTTCAGACTCTGGCTTGGGGTACTCCTCCCTCAAGGTGCAGCTTTCTGCTCTCTCTGCGTACCATGCATCTATCGAGGGCAAAGCTGTTGCCCAACTCGAAGTGTCACATACCTTTCTGCGGGGCATTTTGCATTTGAAACCTCCCATATGGGACGCGGCCCCCCAGTGGCACCATCACCTGAATTTTATGTTGGAGAAACTTACTTTACCTCTATTTGAAGCGGTTGTGAGGTGTGAGCTGTGCTGTCTGTTGTGGGAAGTGCTCTTTTTAGTTGCTGTTGCTTCTGCTGAAAGGATTTCCGAGCTTCAGTCTCTTATATGTAAGGAGCCTTATTTGTTTTGCAGATATTTACCTGAGATGGTGTCAGAGTTTACTTTTAATTAGTCCATCCACCTTCCAGTTTATTTTCCTGAATATTCTAATCAGGGGAGGCCTTGCTCCATACTTTGGATGTACATAAGATTTTCTGGTACTATATGAACGCACCAAGCCTTTACAGAAATCTGAACAGTGTTTTGTTTTATTCACCCCAAGAGAATGCTCCTATTTAAAATAGTGTTTGTGTAAGTGGTTAACAAATTACATTGTTTATTGCCACCTAAAATACAGCAAGCCCCTTCCTGGAGTGGTCAAGGACCATTCCACCATGGATATATAGCCTCAACAGCTTCTTTCAGAAATGTGTCTGCTGCGGACATCTGTGCAGCTGCCACCTGGAGTTCTGTCCACACCTTCACCAAGCATTACAGTCTGGACATTGCCTCTAGGTGCAGGGCCAGTACTTAAGGGCCTTCTTTCCTTTGCTCTTAGCTGCTGATTTGTCCTCATCCCACTGATGTTATCCTGGTAATACTGGTGCTACTTGGGACTCAGTCCTACCGATGTGACCTGCTGCAAGAGCCTTTCTCAAAGTAAGATAGCACAGTAATGTAAGAACTTACTGCAGCAGCAGATCTTCGAGAGAAGCTCTTGCAGCAGGTCCTGCTTTCCCTTCCTCCTGCTGTTCCTTCTCTGGGCACCTTCTTCTGTTTTTGGCTCTTAGGAAACCTCCTTGGTTCTCCATTTGCTGTCCGTTCGGAGTCTTCTGTGGGAGAACTGAGGTAGGTGTGGGGACTGCACTCCTGTATAGGATAGGCTGATGTCAGCTGACTGATGTTGGCTGTCCCCGTAATAGACTGCTAGCTAGAAGTTTTCTGTGTGATCCTGGCGCTGATGGCTTAGTCCTACTGTTGTGGCCTGCTGCAAGAGCTTCTCTCAAAGATCTACTGTTATGGTCTGTTCTTACTATGTAACTGCACTATCATCGAGAGAATCTCTTTCATCCGGCCATGCCCTCCCACCCTCCATCCCTCTTGCAGTTTAGAGCTCTAACTGCAGTCTCTTGCTCTGGAAAGGTCTACCTGCTGCTTCATGCCTCGTCTTGTAGGTGGAACCATCGTTTTTCTCCCTGGTTCCTATGAGGTTCTCCTAGCATGATCTCCGGAAGGGAGCTGAGGAGGGAACGGGCCACCTACGTTTATATGGGAAATACATACATACAACATCATTGTAGGTGGCCTCTAGTGGACTGCTTGCAAAATGTTTCCATGTGGACTTAGTGCCTGATGGCTATTCATTCATTCATTCATTTTATTTTGTTAACCAGGTAAGTACACTGGGCCTACAGACCCTTTTACAGGCACAACCTGGTACACAAAACATTTACACATAAATCAACTTAGCATAAAACATTTTACACTTAGATCAACTTAATAATTATAAAAAACAATTACAATTTACCTCCATAAACAAACATTGTCTATAAACTCGCGTAAAACAGTTTGTTACTGGTATTCCTTATGTCAATATGTAATTCATTCCAATGTTAGACAGCATTATAAGCAAACGACTTTTGACTTATTACAGTTTTAAAACGAGGTATGTATAGTGTTAGTATCTCATCAGATCTTAAATGTTAAAAGTGTTTTTTTTAACACAATAATATTTGTCAAAGACCCATTCATCAGTTTACTATTTACCAAACTGTTTACGTAATACTTATCCCTAAGTTCTAACGGCAATCAATTTAACCTAGTGTACAAATTGCAATGATGTTCGTCATGTCTAGCCCTCAGAGCAAAGCTGGCAATTGCATTATACATTACAGTTCTCTTGCTACAAATCCTTTCAGAAGCCCAACCCCATATAACACATATAAAACACTCTCATAATCCATAATGGGCAATAGACAGGACTGTGCAGTTACTTTCCTTGTAGAATCTGCTAGAAAATCTTTTAACAGAGTACAAAGCACCCAACTTTTTATGTAATGATTTGCAAGTTAAATCACTGTATCAAATGTTGTGTGAATCTGAAGTTATCCCTTGATATCTAAAATGATCTGCCTTTTCTACCTCACTACCATCCAAATGTTTAACTTCCAAATCACCTGAATTCCTATTTGCTTTCTGTACTGTACAAAGTGTAATCAATTTTGTTTTATTTTTATTCATCAATAGTTATGTGTGAACCGATTAAATAATTCTCCGACATTAAAAGACAATGTTTTACTCAATGTTTCTAGTTCTTTATCTGCTGAGTATAAGAACACATCATCAACGTATAATATTATGCTAGATGAACCGCAGTTTTCTGATAAATCATGGATAAACAGTGTGAACACAGGGGTCCAAGAATGGACCCTGTGGTACCTCATGTGTCTAACACATTTACTTGACAAAACAATATATAGTTCCATAGATGTGGCCCGATGAAAGAGATTCTCTTGGAGATCTATTATTACTGGTAATTACGTAACTGTTCTTTAGCCTGTCCACATTGTGACTTTTCATCATGCCACATTTCGATAACCGTTGTCGATGCAGCTTAGTGGAACCAGTTGGTGGTCCTCCGAGGCCAATCTGTGGCAAGGAAATGAAGAGAGATGGGGCTGCCCACACTTATGTAAACGCAGACGTGGAACGTCGTCATGAGCTGGCCCTAGCTAGCAGAAGTTTTGGTATGGTCCTTGTTAGCGCTTGATGGCTATGATTCCAAAGATGTGGACTAATGGAGGAGATTCTCTCAAAGGTCTACTGTTACTGTAAGTTCTTGCATAACTGTACGTTATGGATGGTCGTCCTGAGCTGGATTGTTCTATCCTTGGAGCAGGGCATGTGGTTCCTCTCCCTGGGCCTACAGGATGCTTTCTTCAACATCCCCACCCATCTGTCCCATTGGTGGTACCTTTGGTTCCACACAGAGGGGGGTTCTGTACCAGTTTCAGATCATGCCTTTTGGTCTCTCTCTTCTTCACCCAGGGTTTTCACCAAGTGCACGGCACTGGTGGCAGCCTTCATGAGGTGCAATCTTGTCGGAGTATTGCCCTGCCTGTATGACTGGCTAATTGCTGGGTTGTCCAAGTTGACTGTCATGTAGTCCAGAGATCTGGTCCTTCAGACCTGCCGAGACTTGGGTCTGTTGGTCAGTCCAGACAAGTCCAAAGTGATCCTCTCTCAGGTGATTTAAGTTCATCAGAGGCAGATTTAGACTCCTTGTGGCTCATGGCCCTTCTACTTGCAGTCCAGGCTCATGATCTTACTTCCCATTTTTTTTTTTTTACTTTCTATTTATGCTCTCCCTTGCCCCCTTCTCTCCGCATCCTCAGGAGTCTCTTGTGGCATCTGTTCCCTTGCATCCCTCTTACCTGGAGCCCGCGGTAGTCCCTCCATGTAGCCTTGGCTTGCCCCCCCCTCCCCAGGCAGGGACGAGGTGGGGCCTGTGCACACTGAGTTCCTGAGTTTCATTAGGACACTGGACCAAAACAGGCAGGGAGCTGGAGATCTGTGTCAGGTGCTCGTCTCCTCTGAACGCAGGGAGCTCATTTTCCCATTTTCTGGGCGGGCGAGCACCTTGACATCAAGGTGTGACTGCTGATGTCGGTCACGCCTCCCCCTCTCTCTATTACAGGATGCTTGCTGTATCCCAGGCCACCATCTGAGGTCAGCCAAGCACTGAACCACATCCCCCCTCACTCCTGGAGAAGGCGAGCAGTACCCTGGACACTCAGGCCTCCTCTCACTGTCCGGTCCTCCGACTCCTCTGGCTTGTTCCTGAACCTGGGTCTCTAGTGTTTCAAGCAGTAGTGCTACTGCTGCGTAAGTGGACCGGCCAGGATCTTACTTCTTTTGCTCGATTATTTCACATGGGGCTCTTGCGCCCTCTCCAGGACTTCCTGTGTCTGTTGGGGTAGATGTTGTCTTGCACCAGCTGGATCCATTGGGCTTACTAGTGAATGCTCCACCTGCAGTGGGAGTTGGGCCATCAGTGGTCCTAGCACCTAAGTCACTTGACCAGCTGGTGGTAGTGACCTAGTCAGTGTGAGGTGCCATCTAGTGGTGGTTGGATCCACAACATCTGGAGGAGGAGATCCTGTTTGGCCACCCAGCACTGTCCATCATGCTCATGATGGATTCCTGTCTGGTGGGATGGGGAACACACTTGGGAGACCACAGACCTCAGGGATTCTGATCATCCTGGGAGAGTCATTAGTACATCAACCTGCTGGAGCTCTGTGCAGTGCATTTAGCTCTATGGAATTTGGTACTAATCAGTGATCAGGTCGTGCAGGTCCAGATGGACAACATCAGGATCATTTTCTGCCTGATCAAGCAGGGCCGAGCACACTCCCTTCTCCAGTGTCTGGAGGTTCTCTGCATCTGGACAGTTATGCATAGCCTGTTTGCATATCTCCTGGTAATTCATGTCATGAGGGTGAACAGTCATAGTTGGCAGATTCTCTCAGCCGGGTCAGAAAGGCTTTGCACAAGTGTTCCCTGCATGAGGAGGTGGTAAACCACCTATTATCCCAGTGGAGCACTCCCTGTTGGACTTCTTTGCCTCCTGGGAGAACAGATAGCTGAGTCAGTTTTGTGCCCTTCCCCACAGTTCAGAACATGGTTGGGGATGCCTTTGCAAGGCTGTGGATGGCAGACCTCCTCTGCGCCCTCCATCTCTTCTCCTTGGTCAACAAGGTGATGGTCAAGGCCTAGAAAGACAAGACACAGACAATCCTGATTGCTCCAGAATGGCCCAAAAAATCCTGGTACCCAGATTTCCTCAGTTTCAGCAGCAGCAGCATGCCTCCATGGCAGCTGCCTCTTGCCTAGAGGTGCTGAGCAGACAATAGAGGAATGACCTTCAATCCCTGCACCTGTCAGCCAGGTTCCTGAGCGGCTTCAGGTTCTTGGCCTTCAGGACTACGTGCTCAACTTTGTGAAGGTGTCTTGAAAGCAGTCAACTTGCAGATGCTAAGCATTTAAATGGAAAAGGTTTTCAATATGGTGCCATGACAAGGAGCTTGATCCCTTGCCTGCCTTATTATGCGCATCCTCGATTACCTCTGGTCCCTCTCTCAGGTTGGCCTGTGGTGAAGACCCTTAAAGTGTACGTGGTGGCTGTCACAAACCACTCAGCAGGTCAGGCCCTCTACTCCCAAAGTGCCAACCTCCGAGCGCAGTCTTGTGAACAGTTTAACAGAACAAGGTAACCCTCTTGTCTGTTTTGTGAGTTCGGATCAACCTTGGGTCTCAAGTCTTGGAGGGATTCAAACTGTGAACCTCTTGCTAGCATACCCAATGCACAGGCTCAGATATTTCTGTTTTCGGGGGCAGATATCTTTGCCTATGGGCACCTAACCAGGTATACAGAGATGAACCCTTAAAAACTTTAATAAAGACCTCAGATTTAAAACGCTTCTCTTTCCAGTTTGGTACCACCATTCAAGCTTATGCCTGTTGTCTGCTATAACCATATACTTTTCTTACAACTAAAAGAAATTCAAAGACAGACCAAGTATGCTCTAAAAAGAGTTTTACTACAATAGATAAAAATATGTAAAACACAAGAATACAGAACTGTTCTATCACAAGACATACAAATCTTTTAAAAGAACAAGGTTTAAACAGTGCAAATTCCTACTTACAGTACTTAGATTTGACTCTCTTTCTAAATACTTGTTTACAGTGCTCACCGATGTTTCTTGGTCAGAGTCTAGGTAAAAGTGTCTAAGTGAAACATAATTATTCCTAAAAGTAAACTGTATTTGCTAACCCCTTTTGTGTGAAGTCATCTAGCTCCTCCTCTGTCAGATTATATATATAAATATATCTAATAAAAAAAAAGGATGTCTTTTCAAAGTATTACATTCTACAACTTCAGCATAATTCATGTCCTTCAAATGAACTTTTTTTGATCTCATAATAAGCTTCCTCCTTCCAGGACATGAAAGCATCTTTATGATTTTGCACTTCTATGTAATAACCTGGGTTTTTCCTCCAGCGTCATAAAATGGATATGATATAGCAACTATGGCTGTAATTAATGCAGACAAACAGGATCCTTGATTAAGGCCTTCCATGTAACATCTAGTATCTAAAAACTGAGTGTGCGTCTCACATGCTGTTTTCAGCATTTTCTCATGGCTTTCATTTTTCAGCTGAAACCTGAGGGGGGGATGAGAGAGGTCATTCTGAGAGCACCAGATTTTTCAGCAGAGACAACCAGTAATACATTTTTATATTTAAAACAAAATGATACAGCACTCAGAACTGTCTGTCCACGTCACAGTGGCCACCTCTGCTTACTGTGCATGGGAGAGTAAGTCAGCGGTGGTTCAGGAGAAAGTGCTTGGGTACTGTTTTCAATACCTTGACCAGTTGTCCCCTCCAGTGTGCAACCCTCTGCTACCTTGTGACTTAGTGCTGGTGCTGGATTGCTAACGGGCAAGTTATTTCAGCTTGTGCACAGGTGTGAAATGTCACCTGTTGTGGAAGGCTGTTTTTTTGGTGGCTATCATGTCAGCGAGAAGGATCAGTGTGGTCCAGGTGATTTCTGTGGAGTATCTATTCCTGGTCTTCTACAAAGACAAGGTCGTCTTTCACTTCCACCTGAAGGAATTTTAGGTCTTTCACCTTAACCAGGTGATTAACTTGCTGGTCTGTTTTACCAGCCCTTCTTTTTAGGCCAACCATAGATGCCGTACCCTGGACCTAAAGAGTGCATATCTGGAGTTCAGGTTTAGGTTTTCCAGCTGTTTGTAACATACACTGAAGCTGTGCCTAGTAGACTGGAAGCTAAGCAGACGATGGCCTGGTGGATAACATCCTGCATTGACCTCTGCTAAGTTTTGGCATTTGACTGATAGAAGCCTCCCAAAGGGCTTAAGTCTGATTCCACCAGACATACTGCTGCCTCAGTGGGTGCTTCCAGAGACATCCCCTGACAGGAGATCTGTAGAGCTGTTACTTGGACTAGAGCGCACACCTTCAGATCATATTGCAGCACTGACATTATGTTGCATCAGGATGCTGCTTTTGGGTCCTCCGTTCTCCAGCCTCTGTTCGCCAGGAAGGGGTGAACACCTTGCCCCCTCCTCCCAGAGACCTTCTAGGAGTCTGCCAAAGTGTGGATAGTGAATTGTATCCATGCCCTTAGAAACATAGTTTACTTACCTGTAGCTGTAGTTCTAAGAGTGGTATACAGCTCGGATCCACACAACCCACTCGGCCTCCTCTGGTTTGTAGCACCTGGATACCTGCTTCTAGCATGCAAGAATCTGACGTCACGGGGTGGAACTAGAGGATATACCACCTCAGCGGTAGGAAGAGCTTAACTTGAAGATGTCTGATGGATCAGTCTGTTCCAGGAGACTACCAAAGTGTGGATGTGAACCGTATACCAATCCTACAACTATAGTTCCAGGAGAGTAACCTATATTTCTCTTCTCTTCCCCTTCTCTCCAGTACATATCTGGAAATGAGTCGATAACAGTTCAGTGTGATTGTCTTGGTAAAAATTTGACATAAATAAATAATGAAGTCTGCATTCAGCTACACCTGTTCTTCAGCTTAGAGGTCACAGTGAACAACTGTTCCAGCAGCCACCCTAGTGGCTTTTTCATTGACCAGCAGGACATGATTATGCCTGACATTATCGTGCCCTTTCTCTGGGTATTGAATTTTCCTTCTCAGAGAGTCACATGATCCCCTTTCAGCACAATGTGGAAATTCCAGTTCTGCTCTGGAGCCTAGGACTATCTTCATCTTTTCCTTGTTTTTATTCATTTTCATTACAGAGCAGTTTGTGCTTATGAGAGCAGTTATGACATATGAACAAATGCCTGTGTGTTTTACTGAAATATTAATTATTACTTCTGTTTTATAGATGTGTGAGCAACTGACTCAGCAGGAAGAGTCTCAGTCTTTACTAAGGTGAGAACAGTTTTCATACTTTTCATCAACTACATCTTGCAGTCACACGAACGAAACAAGGTAATACTCGTTCTGATGTGGGGTGGGTTATGTTGACTTTTGGGGGTCAGTAAACTAGGCAGTTGTGCATCAGCTCCAGTGAACAGTCAAATGGTTTGGGCTGTCCTTTCCTGCTAGCTGGACAGGTTGTAACAGTCTGCAAGAAGTGTTAGGACACACTTTCTCAGAGTACCTCAGTCTTTTACAACCTGATCTAGCTGATAGCCTACTCTCCGCTCAGCAGGGATTCTCTCTTAATTTTATTAAGTTTGCCGTATACGCATGTGCAGTGAACTTCTTGCTATAAGAGTGGCTTTTGAAGGGTGTGACACTGTCCAGTGCAGAGTGGTCTGCAAGGGGCAAGACAGTGCCACAATCATCAGCCATGCTGATTGTGACACCGTTTTGCCTTGATGGGCGGAAACTTTGTCTAGTTGAAAAGAAAAAGACGAACCAATCACACGGCAGCTTTTTCCTTTCATCTGCAGGACACCGCCCAGCAAATGGCTGTTTGGTGTCCTGATCAGCCTAGCTGATGTTAAACCCCCACCCCACTGGTCCCTTCCCTCACTGTCTCCACATGTCCCACCTGCCCCTGCAGTGTTTTCCTAAAAGCAGGAGGAGCATAGACTCTTAATGCTACCAAATGTCCAGGTTTGACCAGGACAGTCCCGATATCAGAAGGGCTGTTCTGGTGTCCTGAAGCATTTCTGAAAATCGGGATTTTTCCTGTTTCAGATTTTTGCCCTGGTTCGCCTGCCACACTCCACCCCAGCAACTACTACGTTCTAAGATGATGCTGTGCTCAGACTATCTAGCCGCACAGCACCGCACTTCTCTTTCAGTTCCATTCTGCCATTCATGCCATGCGACCCTTTAACTGAATTGCACTGTGTGAACAAAAACCAGGAATCAAAAATAAGTTGCAGATGTTTTTATCCAGTATGGAGGCACTGTAACAGCCCCAGCGCTTCGACCAAACAAGGTCTCCCTCAGGGGGCATATCATGTTTGGGGATACACCCAATATATACATATCATTAGGTCTCTTATTACATTTCAGAAAACTTTCAAACAGAACTCCGTTTAAAAGATATAAAATAAATGCACAAGACAAAATTATATGGAAATTAAACTAGAAGGAGCCATTTTGTTTTGCTAGAAGGTGCATATATGCATAACATGTATTTTAAATCAGTAAAGGTTTTACATGATGAAGGGAAGAATGCTTCAAAGGTGTAAGGATCTCAAAATAAGCGTATCAAAAGGAATAGAAAGTATATTGTGAATTTATAGATACATTCTTATATTTTTAATGAGTAGGTTGAGTACAAGCAGTCAAAAATCACACAAAGTCTTGAAGTTAAGTTGTGAAAAGCATCAATTTGATATTTTAATAATGTAATTTTATTTTTGTATATCAAAAAGATCAACTTTTCAAACAAGAAAATTAATGAGTGTGATTAAAGGGCAAGTATTGAGAAGCTCATAATGGCAGGAGTCTCCTTTGAGGTGAATATTGCTAATCTTTTCAAGCCACTCATGAAATGAGTTTTGCTCAGTCTTGATTATTAACAATAAAAAACATAACATTGAGAATCAAGTTATAGGAGTAGCTAGGCATAGAAACAAGTCACAAGAGAGGAAGAGAATAAGGGTTAAAGGGAGATAGAAGGAGAAGGAAAATAGAGAGAAAATAAAGAGAATAAAGGAAAAGGAGAGGATGAACACTTTAAGAATGGAGATTGGGACTCAGTAAGAACTGCACAAAAACTCTCAGTCTTTTTAAAAGTAAAGGCAGTTTCCAAAGGCAGGATGGTCATGGCTTCTCTGGCCTTAGGTGACGAAAAGCTGTAAAATAATAAGAACACAAGAGAAGTGTAAATGAGTAAGGATTATAGTATGATCATTTCGCTTTATATTGCACTTTTAATTGTCTTTCAAAAGGCCTCGTCTGTTTCCTCATTCATGCCTTTAGGATTCAAAGCTTCCAGATTCAAAATCCATCTGCTTTCTTTTTTCTGAAGTCGATTTAATCTGTCCTCACCCCTTGGTAGGTGGGGCACTTGTTCCAGTCCCATGAACTTGAGCCCTACTGGACTAGAGCGATGTGCCAGTGCATAATGAGCCCCTGTAACATTTTCAAAATTCCTGTTAACTGTTGCCCTCACATGTTCTTGTATGTGTACCTTCAGCATACGGTTGGTCATTCCTATATACCATAGGCCACACGTACACCAGACAATGTATTTCACATAGGTGCTGTGACAGGTGCTGCGCAGGTTATGAACTGGCAGTCCTACCCACCCACGCCATCCTCCTCTCTCTCAGCCTTTTGCCTTATATTACCCTCCACATCTTTTTTTCTCCTGCTAGTAAATCTGTTTCCTTTTTTCACCTATTAAGCCTGCTGGGAGCCGTTGGTGCCACCTCGGCCACCCCTACTAGCAGTTCTCCCCTGTTCTGCCCATCCTAATCTCTCCTCTTATACTGCTTGCCTTCTTTCTTTCACTCAGTCTGCTAATTCTTGTTTTAATTTCCTTGTACTCTGTCTGCTCCTAGCTATTTCTTTCCAGCTCTGCCTGACCATTTTCTCTCCTATTAACTGCTTTCTCTCACCTTTTGTCCCTACAGTAATTATTCCACTTAATTTTCTAGTCTGCTCGGAGCCGCTGGCGCCGAAATACTGACTCCCCCTGCTAGCTTTCTATTCATGCCCACCCCTCATTCTCCCTCCCTCTCCCTTTGTGTGCTGCCTGTTCACTTCCACCATTTGTGCCCATGGCCCAAATCATATATTTAACTGACCATGACTCTTCCCTATCTCTCTGTCCCAAGAAGGAGCCCTGATTGGGCTCCCAGCCACATAGTGGCCCGACTTTTGGACCTGCTGGACATTTCCAGGAGCTCGAATGCCGCATTCCCTTGCCGCAGGTATGATTTGCTGAGTTAACTTCAACTTCAGGGCTTCAGCGGCTCGTATGTCGCAGTTGCAGTTGGATGGCTCCGGAGACTCCACGGCTCCCCATTGGACACCGCAGCTCGTCTGCTTAGAGCGCATTCCTTTCAGATTCCTTCTGCTACTGCTCTGAACTACTGCTCTCTGTTTTTTGTCCTGCCCGCCTTCCCTGACCCCAGCCGCTATTAAATGTGCATAGGCCACTCCCAGTTCACCTCCCACTTTGCCTATTGGCTCAAGCACTAGTTGGCTCTCTAATCTTGTTGGTTTACCCAAGCTAGCTGCTACTGTCTCCTTACTAAGTCCCCTAAGCACCTTCAGTCCATGTCAAGCTCCCAGGGTTGTACTCTCTAAATGCAGTACTCTTTCATAGTCCTAATCAGTTCCACTGCCTTCTTTCCAATATGTCTTCTCCTCACTGTTCTATCCCTCTCCTCCTGATCCTTATCTATTGCTTATATTCCCTGGCTTACTGAGCAATCCCACCAAACAGCCTGCCGTGCCTTTTCCTCCAGTCCTCATAGCTCCTACCTCTATCTTTGCCATTACTCATCATCCCTCAAATACTCTGGACTCATTTCCCTCCCCCCCACCCTATCCTCAGTTCCTAGTTAGCTAGCTTTCCTCGCCTTCTAATCACCTTCTTAACAAGTCCCCACCCCCCCAAATTAAATTCTAAATCCTCAATCTGCCTCAAAAGTCCCAAACTCCACTTCATTATTATCGCCCTCCTCCTACTCGCTTCAGGTAATATCCATCCCAACCCCAGCCCCACTGCCCCATCCTCTGCCTGTTCTACCTCTAACTCTAACGTGCATAACTCCCTTATTTCTTCAGCCCTCTCCAAAGGTCTGAAAATCTTCCACTTAAACATCTGCAGTCATATTTCAAAAGTAGACCCTCCACAACCAATGGTTATCTCCCTCACACCTGATATTTTAATTCTGACTGAAACCTGGCTGATCAGTCTGTCTGCATCCCAGGGTACTCCATAATCAGGCAGGATAGGGCCGGTAGAGGAGGCGGAGTAGCCTTGTATATCCTGTCCTCTCTTCAGTCACAACTATTCTTTCATCCTCCCTGCCCTCCACCTATGAAGCCTTTGTTATAGACATTGCCATGCCTTTCTCTATTCCAGTCTACGTAGCTGGAATCTATTGTCGCCTTGGAATCAAGCCCTCCGATGTTATCGAACTCATTACCACTATAACCTCCCTCTCACACACTGGTGAGTTATATATACTAGCGATGTAAAGTTTAACTGGCTGTTCTACAAACCTCCAAAAGACGCAACAACATTTGCCCTAAATCTCTCCCAACTCATCCTTGAGCCTGCCCACTTAAATCATAAAACCCATAACCACTCCTTGATAGACTGGGCTCTCACCTCACACCCCCACTGAATTATTAAATCAGGCATCCTTCTGGATGCCCTCAGTGATCATCACTCAATTTATCTAATCAGAAAGGTCCATAGACCCAAACTACCTCACAAAATCATGCAGCTCCGCTCATTCGGCTCCCTTGACTTTAACCCCCTATTTCGTGATCTAGCCACCTCTGATTGGGCCCCGATAACCTTCGCATCATCTGTTGACCATGCCCTTGCATATTTCAAAGAAAATTCCTAGCAATCTGGAACTTTTTTGTGCCATTCAAGTGCACTAGAATTCATGGAAACCATCATCCCTGGATCACCCCCGATTTACTGACCTGCCTTAGGGAATGTGACAAAGCTTGGAGAAAACATAAGGCCACTCAGCTTCCAACAGATTATACCAAGTACCGAATGCTACTATATTATACTTCATGCGCCTCTGTCCTCCTTAAATTCCTCCCCACTAGCCTCCGCCCCACTCCCTTCCTCTTGCCCCATCTCTCCCATGCCCACCCCTCCTTCTCCTTTTCCGCTGTCTCTCCTGATGAAACTCTTGCTGCCCTACTGTTTCTCAGTCCCTCAGAAGGCTCTTCACCTAATGACCTAGACCATAAACTCCTTTATCTTTCAGCACCAGCTGTTGCCTATCCCTTCTCTTTAATTCTAAACCTCTCCTTTTCATCCTCATCAGTCTCTTCATCCTGGAAACATGCAATGATCCTACCTCTCCCTAAGAGCAGCGACTCTTCCTCCCCTGGCAACTTTCGCCCAGTCTCTCTCCTCCCCCTCCTCCCTTGCCAAGCTCCAAGAACACCTAGTTCTCTCCCAAGTTACCTCCTTTCTCTCTGACTCCTCTTTCTTCACCCCGTCACAATCTCTTTTCAGGCTCATTGATTCCATCCTTACCAGGATGGACAAGGGCATCATCACCTCTGCCATCTTTGTCAGTCTTGCCAAGGCCTTCAATACAGTCTCACATGCCCTGCTTCTTGACTCCCTTATGGCAACTGGTCTGTCTACTCCTGCCACTAACTGGTTTAGAGCATATCTTTCAGGCAGAACGCAGTCAGTCAAGATACAGGATGCAGTCTCCCATCTCCACAGGAGTCCCACAGGGCTCTGTGTTAGGTCCCATTCTTTTCTCCATCTTCTTTTAAAGACTTGCCCTCAGTCTGCTCCCCTTCTTCCTCAATCCACATCTATGCCGATGACACTGTCTTATTTTCATATGGCAAGTGTCCTGCTGATGTAACAACCACCCACAGCGCGATTTTCATCAGGTTCAGCTCTGGTTTGCCTCACATCAGTTATTTCTGAATGCCAAGAAGACTGTCTCCATGACCTTTGACACTTGGCAGAGACTCTCTAGGCTTTACCCCTTACCCTCCTTCCACACCCTGGATGGGACAATCGTCGAGGACACCTCCTCATTCAGATACCTTGGGGTTTGGCTGGACCAGCACCTCAACTTCTCTGGCCACATTGATGCTATCCTGATAAAACTGCACCCCAAACTTGGCGCCCTATACTGGAATCATAGTTGCATCCCATCTACGGCACGGTGTGAACTGGTCCAGAAGATGATACTCCCCATTTTTGACTACTGCAGTGTAGTCTGTGGTGTCGCTCCCAAATCCTCCCTGACCAGATTGGACTCTCTCACAGTTCTTTCTGTTCTTTGTCCTTGATGCCCCCATCTCACACCATCATTGTGTCCTCTACCATGCCCTGTCTTTTCCCTGCTTACTAACAGAGCATCGCTCATTGTGCCAAACTCAGTTCTAAATTCTGGTTTGGGAACTCCCCCCCACCACACACACAAACACACATCTCAAGCTCCCTCTCTCCCCTCCACTTCCTCCCACTGCCTCAGATCCACAGATATTCGCTGCTTGCTGGTCCCCCCCGTTTTACACTCATTGGACAGACAGGTTTCAGCCATTGCTTCCCAGAACTCTTGAACTCTCCCTTCCCCCCCACATACGGCACTCTTCCTTACCCTACTCCCTTGCCTCTGTTCTACATAACCATCTCTCCTCTAGCTGCTACTGCTTTAATCCTCCTTAAACCCCTTCATTTTGAGCCTTTTACGCAGCTTGTTACCCACCTCCACCCACAAAGCCCCCCTTGCCTCAACCCTGTTGTACTACTGCCCCTTTCATCTTCTCTTACTAATTTATCCTTGCCTAGGTTCAGCTCCCTTGCAAGGTTCTCAGCGCCCTGGAGGGGCTAGTCCTAAGCATGTATCCTACTTCCCTCTCCCCCACATCTACATAGAAACATAGAATTTGTCGGCAGGTAAGGACCGCTTGGCCCACCCAGTCTGCCCATTTCCTTACCTAGTGGATAAGCTGCAGATCCTAGTTAACCAGCAGCCTACTTCTTCCTACCCCCACCCCCTAGAATTGCCTTATGATTGTCCCATGCATGCTTGAATTCCACCACTGTTTTTGACTCCACAACCTCCTCCGGAAGGCCGTTCCATGCATCCACAACCCTCTCTGTGAAAAAATACTTCCTTAAATTACCTCTGAGCCGCCCCCCTCTATCTTCAAATTGTGCCCCCTTGTTCTTGCACACCTCTTTTTTTGAAAGATGCTGCCCTCTTCTTTGTTGATTCCCTTGAGGTACTTGAAAGTTTCTATCATGTCCCCCCTCTCCCTCCTTTCCTCAAGGCTATACATATTAAGCTCCTTAAGTCTCTATTCATATGTCTTCCGGTGCAGACCCTGCACCATTTTAGTTGCCCTCCTCTAGACAGCTTCCATCCTGTCTATGTCTTTGCGGAGATTGGGTCTCCAGAACTGCACGCAGTACTCCAGATGGGGTCTCACCAGCTGTCTGTACAGAGGGATAATAACTTCCTGTTTTCTACTGGTGATGCCTCTCCCTATGCATCCCAGTATCCCCCCAGCCCTCCTTGCTGCCCTCTCACATTGCTTGCCCACCTTTAGGTCATCTGATATGACTACCCCAGGTCCCTTTCCATTTTTGTTGTTGTTAGTATCTCACCCCCATGTGTACTCTTCCCCTGGGTTTTTGTTTCCCAGGTGCATTACCTTGCACTTCTTAGCATTGAATCTAAGCTGCCATACATTTGACCATTCCTCTAACTTTGTCAGGTCCCTTCTCATCCTTTCCACCCCACCTTGTGCATCAACTCTGTTGCAGATCTTTGTGTCATCTGCAAAGAGACATACTTTTCCTTCCAGTCCCTCTGCAGTGTCGCTTATAAAGGCATTGAAGAGGACCGGTCCTAATACTGAACCCTGCGGTACCCCACTAGTAACCCTCCTTTCTTCAGAGTGGACTCCATTTACTATTACTCTCTGTGTCCTATTCTTCAGCCAATTCTTTACCCAGGCTGTCATCTTGGGACCAGCTCCCAGGCTGGCTAACTTGTATATTAATCTTTTGTGTGGGACTGTGTCAAATGCCTTGCTAAAGTCTAGGTGAGCCATGTCCACAGCTCCTCCCTGATCTACTGCTTTGGTCACCCAGTCAAAGAAACCTATCAGATTTGTCTGGCTTCCCTACATACCTTCTATTCCTCTGTAATTCCCTGCCCTCCTCCTCTTCCTTCTCATCCTGATTGTCTTCTCTGGTTCTGCCCTAGCAGGGTTTCTCTGCATCATGGAGGATAGATCTAGTCGAGACTGCCTCTCCTCCGAAACCCCTATTTATTCCATCCCAACTTATTGTCATTGTCTGGTTCTGCTCTGGCATGGTTCTCAGCATCCTGGAGGGGTTAGATCTAGGCAAGACTTGTCTCTCCCTTACCCCCCCCCTCCCCTCTCTCTCCTCTTGTCTCTCCTCCATTTTACTGCACTTATTTAGCCAGACCCTGCCCCTGTATGTCCTGTGCTAAATTTCCGTCCATTATCCTCACTTTTCAGTGCCACCAGAGCTGCTACCCTTGATCAGCTCTATAATGCTTCACTCAAATGGACTTAGTACCTGTTGATGGTAATAATCCTGACCCCCTCTGACTACATGTTTCTCCCTCCTCTAGCTACTCCCCTGGCCCTCATACTCCTCCTTCCACTAGCACTTTTATTGTGTAATTGTACTGCTTACCTGTTCTCAATTGTAAAAAAAAAAAAAAAAAAAAATTACTTACAGTAGTTGCATTGTATTGTACAAACTGTAAAATTACATAATTGTACATTATTGTTCTATCTTTCTGTACCAGATCCCTCCTGTTTAACTGTTAATCATATGTATAATCACTGTTTACAGCCACTGTACTACCCCCCCCCCCGGTCACACCGGGAGATGAGCAATTTGTTGTTCAGTGTGTCTTACTGGTGAAACATTTCAGTAAATAAACAAACCATGTTCAAGGGATTGTATGTATACATTACCCATAGATGCGTATGTGCAAATATTACAGTTTCCGCACCTATGGAAGCCCTCCGGTCTGTAGGGTTACCAACTACTAGTACTGCTCAGTGTAGTTCTCTGGAAATGACTTTTGGTAAGGATGTCCCCCAAGTTTCTTCCTGTTCTTTTTTTTTTGTATTATCTTTCTTACCTCCTCCTGCATGCACCACTTCAGCCTCTCCTTCGGGTTTACCAGTGCTGGCTGTGATACGTCTCTCCTCCGATCCTTCGGTCCCATATAACAGCTGGCCCCAGGGTAACCCGGAGTAGCCCTTCTCGGATGGGTCCCCTCCTCCTCCGAGGGGAATGCACCAGCCCAGAGGGCAAGCCAGTGCCAGCCGGGGTGCTGCTGCGACAGGACTTGGCAGGGACATGAGCAGCACCAGAGGTCGAGACTGGCCGTCCTTGACACATCCCGATGTCGTCTGTTGTCTCCTGGTCTCCACGGGGGCTGCCATGTGCCAACATCAACCCCACTACCACCCCAGGAGAGAGGCAGTCCTATGGACACTGATCCTCTCCTTCCCTGCCAGCCCCGGCGTCCCAAGTCCATTCCCGAACCCGGGTCTCCAGCGTGGGTCGAGGTAAGGCGCCACTGCCTCAGCCCTCTACACCACCGGGCCTCTTCCTGTTCTAAATGTGACTCTTGGTTTGTCACCTGTAACTGTCTGCAGTGACTTGTCACTCTTTAGCAGGGGCCAGTATCTATGTATGAGGCCACCCATTTCTCTGGGTACTGGACTGTATTCTAAACTAAATGTACAGGGTACATCATTACCTTCTTTCTTGTTTTTAGGGATCAGTAAGGTGTCTCTCATATGAATATACATACAAACATGTGAAACTGCCAGCAGAAACAGGCCATATGGTCTATCAAGTCTGCTTGAGTGAGTAGTTAGCAACCCATTACACTGCAGCTGCTCCCCCACGGTGACCCTTCCCCTCACTTTGCCCATCCCCTCTTGAAACTGCTTACTGACTTACAGGCCGCCACCTCCTTGGGCAGCACGTTCCACATAGACACCACCTTTCCCTGAAGAAGTGTCTCCTCATTTCTCTCCTGAATCTTCCTCTCCAGTCTCTGACCATGTTGCTTGTGTCCTTCCCTTCCCTCAACTTAAAAATCCTGTTAGTTCCAGTCTTGTTTATTCCCCTCATCTATTTAAAGGTCTCACTCATATCCTCCTATTCCTCCTCGGTATCCTGGAGATGTGGGATAGCCATGAGGGCACCTAAAGGTGACCCACTTGCGGCTGGAGACAGGAGAGGGTGTGAGGAAGGCGACAGGATGGAGGAGGCTGCGCATGGCAGCAGGATGGAGGCTCATGCATATAGCGGCAGGACATTTCTGTATGTATCGCGCGTGGGGGGCGAGCATGATGGAAGGGAAGGAGGGTTGGCCTGGTATGGTTGGCATTGGGCTGCCAAGCTGGCCCCATAGCGTGGTGGGTGGGTTGCAGCCTAAAGCTGTGAGGGGTCTGGGTTTGGGTCCGGGTGTGCCTACATTTTTGTGCGCCTGGCCCGAAATTTTTTCCCCCTAAATTTGCACCCCCAACATGCACCCCTGGGTGAAGAATCCTTTAGTAAAGAGGTGCCTCCCAGTAACATTGAAATTCGAAGTCCCGGCGTCATTTTCCTGTCTTGCGAGGTATTATCGCTCGAAATTGATTGGACCTGCTCCTAGTACTTGTGGTAGCTGGGTGCTCCAGTCTACCCAGGCAGACTGAAGTCCCCATTATCACAGTGCTACCCTTCCCACTGACCCTCCTTATCTGCTGTGCTAGTTCTCCGTCACATCTTCTGCCTGAGATGGTGGTCTGTACACTGCCCCATCCTAAGTATCCTGTTCCTTGAATCCTTGAACTGCATCCATAATGCCTCTGATCTGCCCATCCCCCCCCTTCCCTGGCACATCTTATCCCATCCCTCACATAAATCGCCACCCCCTTTCCCTTTTTGCCTATCCTAATGGTGTATCCTGTACCATGGGATGGTATTGGGTGGCCCATGTTTTGGTGATGGCCGCTATGTCCACCTCCCCCTCTGCCATGAGACCCTGCAACTTGGCCATTTTGTTCCCCAGGCTCCTTGCATTCAAGGAGACTACTCTTCCATGTTGTCCTCCACCCTTCCCCTTCTGTCACCATTACTCTTACCTGTATGAACACTCCTTTGTCCCAACACTACTGGTATGGGGGTAAGCCTGTTTGTCTCACTGGTTCAAATACCTTGTTTGATTTCCACCTACTTGCCTCCCTCCACACCTAGTTTAAATCCATCCTGGTTGCTATGTATTCCCCAGTCTCTGTTTAATACCTTTTCAGCCCTCCTTGCTCAAGTGCAACATGTCCTTGGCATACAGGATGCTGCTATCCCAAGTTCCACCCCAACTCACCACCAGCCCGTACCTTGGTTTGACACAGGCCCCAGCCAAGTGTTAAACTAGTCTATTCTCAGTTTCCTTGCAGCACTTGCTCTGGGTATTGGGAGTACCTCCGAGAAGATCACCAAGCTCCCCGTTTCATCATACAACTTGCCCAGCTCTAGGAACCACTCTTAAACATCCTTGGCTGTGTTTCCTTCCAAGTCATTCATGCCCAAGTGCACTCAGATATAAGGTTTCTCCCTTCCCCTCTTTGTATACTTAAGGATAAACTGTCCCACCCTACCTGCCGTCATCTCTGGCATGCACTCCACCCATATGCAACCATGCCGTTCCCCTTTATGTCCCCATCTCGCCCCTTTTAGTTTGGAGTCTCCCAGCACTGAGACACCCCTTTATCATGTTTTAGCCCCATTCTCTCTCATTTACCTGGCGGTTCTAACCTTTACCCCAACTTGCATATTTCTGATGGCCCCTGCCCCACCCGGCCCTCCCCAGTCACTTCCCATCTCATCACCCACCCTACTGTGTCCTCAGCTACCTGCTCGTCACCCCCGTGCCTTCCCGTCTTCAACTCCATCATTCTCATCAATACTTAACCCTTTCTTCCCATACCCCTCCTTAGTAGTAGCCCCCCTGCCCACCCTCCTAACCATTTCCCCCTTCACATTACCCATCCAAATCCTGTCCCTGCCAAGTGCCATACAGCTGCCCTCTGGGTCGTCAGTCCCTGCCGTACCTCCTGCCCCATCCGTGAGTTCTTCTTCCTCCTCATCCTGCACTGTAGCCAGCACTGAGAACCTTGTTGCCTCTAACCTGTTACCTCTTGTTTTCAGCTCTGCCTCTTGCTGCTCTTACTTTTTTCACTTGGATGGTTGGCAGCATGGCTGCTACTACTAGTCAGTTTAAGAAAGCCAGGTCTAAGGTACTGCAGTGCAAATCATGCAAGACTAGGATTTGGTTCACCGTTGCTGGCTGCTGTTGCCCTTCCTATCATAGGCATTTTCCTCCAAGAATAATGGCGCTCATGGCTCTTCCACCTCTGTCAGTGAACTGACTGAGTGCAAGCTACATCTAACTCCTGTTCTCGCCCGATAAACAAGTCCAAGTATCGTCTCATCTCTCCTTGTCAAATCTAGAGAGGCATCAGGGTCACCATCACCTCAGGCTGAAGGAGATGCCCTGCAGTGTACAAGGCTCGTTAAGACAGTTGACACCATTATAGATGTCATGTGCGTTGCACAGCCTTAGAAAAGGAACCATGCTCATGATCCACTGCCACTCTCTTAAGTCATTGGATGACTTCTTTGAGGCCCTGTCCAGAGACTTTTCCTGTTATCGAGATAGATCCATGCACCTTTGCATGGTGGGGCTTCTGTCCAGTGCCCTTCCTCAGCTGAACAGGAGAATATTTTCTCTGATGAGAATCATTCGATGGAAAGAGTGGGCAAGGTGTTTAACTTGGAGCATATTAGCACTCTTGTAAACAGACATGCATTACCTTGGATTGGAGGAGGAACCTCATCAGGAAATGAAGAAGGCTTACTCTTAAAAAGAGTTACCAAGAAGAACAGAACTTTCCCAGTATGTGACGTGACAGGAAGTCCTCAGCACAGTGATTTAGAAGGTTTACAAGGTGAACAACAAGATGCAAAGACCTGAGAAACTGCCTGTATGCACACCTACTGTATAAAGAAAATTTCAGTTCTGTTCAGGACAAATTACACAGAAAAGTGGAGTCAGTGGTGAAAAAGTTTGTAATTGGCAGAGGCATCCATGAAGGCAGTACTTGCATTTGCCTGTAATACTAGGCTGTAGCCTGCTGGCTGTCTGACATCGCTTTCAACTTTCCTTACGACTCCAGAGCAACACATTTCATGTGGCTCCTCTGCATTGGTGCTGGATTGTTGATGGACACTACTTATGATTTGCTGCAGTTATCTGCAGCGTTGACTATCTTCAATTTTGGCATGGAAGCTCACTGGCTTCACCTCAGGGCAGCAGACAGTTCATCTCAGGCATCGGTTAGAAATTATGCCGTTTAGGGGAGCTTCAGTTTGGCGGAAGCTGGAGCTATAATCAAGCAGGTCTCAGACACTAAATTGTCTCTGCTGCAAGAGACACTTCATATGGAATGCTTGGCAGCATTGTTTGAGTTATTGGTTTAACTGTTTCTGGAACCAGTTATACTGAGATCTGGCCTGTCCCCTGTCTGGAACCTCCATTGGGAATGAGACTGTTATTCTTTTCCAACTGTTGGATGGAAATCACTTCAGATCACTGGATGTTGGGACGTAGTCTACAAAAGATACTCAATAGAATTTTGGTCCCTCCTCAAACAGATATCTTTCTTCAGTCACCAGTATTTCATGACCCAACAAAAGTGCAGGTGCTACTGGATGTGTTCAGCCAGAGACCTCATTAGCAGGACATCTGGTACCATGCAGTGAACAAGACATAGGCCAGTACTCCATCTGCTTCATTGATCCAAATATGACCAGATGCTTCAGGGGCAGTGCTGGACCTCAAGCGTCTTAACTGAAGAATAGTTGCATCACTTCAAATGGAAATTCTGCGACCCACCATAGTACAGATTCAGCCAGAAGATTTGTTTCTGGCATTCTGGGACCTGCAAGATGCATACTTTCACGTCCCGTTCACCCATGTCACCACCGCTTTCTCCGATTCTGCGTCCAAGGACAGCAGTTCCAGTACAGATCCTGTTCAGACTGTCCATCCCTGAAAATGAAACAGAAAATGTTATTCCAGTGTTTGGTATTTATAAAACAAAAACAAACCGAATCATCAGTGAGGCAAATTGTGTCAATTTTAAAAATGATGAAAAATACATCTGGGAAGGAAAGGAATTTAGCTTGTAAAGGTGTTGAAAGTGCTTTTTCAAATGATGGTAAAGTTGATATCTTACTGGAGATAAGTGGGTAGCTTTAGTGATGTCAAGAGAAGCAGAGAAGAAACTAGATCACATAGGCATGAATTTTTGATTATAACAACACGTGGATTTGCAGCTGTAACAAGGGAAAGGCAAAGAACTGGAGAGTAGTTTAAAACTAACAGATATACGCATAAAATCAAAGAATAGTTAAGATTATTTCTTCTTGGCAACGCATTAATAGATATGCATGTTTACATGAAACAAATGAAGGCTGGCTAGATAAACAACAGTCTGGACACACTGACTGGATTTTGTAAAGCACCACTCTTGACACACTGACTGGATTTTGTAAAGCAACACTCTGGACATACTGGCTTGATTTTGTACTGATGGAATATTTCTGGTTTATTAATGAAGTTGTCAGATAAAGATTTTGAAGTTAATATAAATGGCAGATATCATATGATCGTACTTCAAGATGGAGCTCTTGCAGCAGGTAACGCAAGTATGACTGAAGGCGGCAGGACCCCGCAGAAAATTTCTAGCTAGCAGTATACAGCGAGGGACTGCCCCCGATGTCCCATGTGGTATAAGAGGGGCACTCCCTCAGTTCTTTTCCCGCCGTCGATTAACATGCATCGGCTCCACGGATGCCTTCAGCTTTGATCAACCGCCATCTTACACGCGTTTCAACGGTTTATTTACGGAAAAGTTAGTTTTTTCTATACTTTTTGTTATCTACATATTGACTTCCCCGACATCATCTATCAATCGGCACCAGTCCAAGTGTGCCTGCGGCAAACAGATTCCATTGCGAGACGGACACTCAGCCTGCCTACTGTGTCTAGGCCCAGACCACGATACCGAGGCCTGCACACACTGCCAAAAGTCCAACAGGAGGATGAGGATACGCCACCAGAAGACCCTCCAGGCCTACTGAACGGAGCAGAACTTAGCTGCCATGTAGAAGGATTTTTCTTCCAAGGAGGGGCCCCTCTCACAAAAAATTGGGAAAACATCACCACAAGGAGAAGTGGAGAAAGGGAAAAAGACAGATCCCAATCGAGATCTAAGTCATCCAACTCACGATCTGCCTCCTGGAGGAGTTCATTCTCAGCCTCCCAGACAGCGCGTTCTCCTACCCAGCTGACGATAGTGAGACCACCCGCCCTGGTAAAGGTAACAGGGGCCTCAACGTAAGGGTCTTCCACCTTGCTGCCTCTGAAAATCCGGCCACACGCACACTCCTCTGGCTGCCATTCAGACACCAACGTCAGGCCCTCCTTCAGCGACAGACCGACGGAAGTGTCATCCAAGTCAGTCACCTCAGGCGCTGACTCCCTGGAAAGATGCGGGGGTTTGAGCCACTCCTCTGGGAGGTCCATCTCTCAACCCCCCAGGGTCTAACATTGCTTAAGCTGATGCCGGAGAAAAGGGCGACAGAGAAACAGCTGCTGGCTGATGACACACTCCGTTGCCAGGCCTCGAGGTCCGACAAATGGGCGATGGCTACAGGTAGGTCGCTGGATGACACCTGTCACCAGGTCAGGAGCCCGGCGTCAGGCCTCCAACCCAGCCCTAAGGCCCCAACTACCACGACCATAGCATCATCAGCACAGCCGTCCCTGATCGTCGCGGTGACCCACCGTCAGGTAGTCTGGCATCAGCCTCACCTGACAAAGCGACTGGCGACCTCTGCGCTTGCCTAAAGCCCTGTCCGCCTGCAGGGCTGGCGACAGAGTACACCAAGGCGCCAACTCCGACCCAGACCAGAAGGCGGGTCAGAGCCAGGTCTGTCGAACCGGCTGACGTCGGACCAGGAGCCAACACTCCAACTGTCGCAGGTCAAGGGCCTGTTTAGCTGTTGGTGGGACACTATCAAAGCTGACGTCCTCTTAGCCAGATGTACGATCATAGAGGAGCCTAGCCCCCTGGAACCATCTCCACCACCTAACGAGCCTACTCCCCCGCCCAAGGAGCCCACCCCTCCACCAGTCAACAGGGGTCTCATGTGCCTCAGAAGATGCTCCAGGACAAGGAGCAGGAGCAGGAGCTCTTCAGGCTTCACAGAAAGACACAACGTAAGCACTGACGTACCAGGTCTAGGTCCGGGGGAGTCCTCCCATCACTGGTCCCGAGAGACACACCAAGGTCTCCACCTGAAGATCCCTCATTTATGGAGGTCATGCGCCACATTCATTCGAACATGGGCTGGGGCACTGAGGATCTTGACCCGGAAAGGCATCGACTGGCCAAATATTTGCCCCAGAAAGACCCCAAACCAGTGGTAGTACCTCTGGTGGATACCTTTCAGGTTGTGACCCAGGCAGCATGGAAACACCCATCCACTTCCCAGAGGAAGGCAGATTGCCTCTGTAGGGCACCCAGAAGAACCCTTTCTAGGTGAACAGTCGATAGCTGACTCCATTGTTATTACGGCAGCTCATGACAGGCCCCAGAGATCTAAACATTTAAGTATACAGCCTCCGGACCATAGAGTCCAGACAGCTGGATTCAATGGGCAGGAGGGTATACCCTTCGGCCACCTGCACTATCAGATCTCTTAATTTCCTTACCCACATGGTGCAGATTCAAAACGCCATGTGGGAACAAGGGATAGACTTGGTCCGGGACTTACCAGATTGTCCACAGAAGGCTGAGCTCGAAAAACTAGTGCAGACTGGTTCAGACATAGGCACTCATGTTCTTAGATTGGCCTGTGATTCAGCAGACACAGTAAGCAGAGCAGCTGCTATGGGGTATGCATCAGGCAGCACTCCTGGCTTAGAGTCTCTGGCTTCGCCCAAGGCGTCCAGAAGGCATCTTAGACGTCACCTTTAAGAGCTCCGTCCTTTTCGGAGAAGAATCCGAAAAGATCACCACCAGGATACAGGACTCTGGTAAAGCAGTGTGCTCAGTCCAGATGATGTACAAACTCAAACAAAAAACATTTCGAAAACAGCATTTTCGTGGCATATCTGGCCGACAACCCAGATATCAGCACCAACTGCAGCAGGGAGAAGGCTACAGTCGCAAGGCCCCCTTCGATGGCTCAGGAAGCGCGGGACAAATGTCAGCCAAGCCCACCCAGCTCACTCTGCTCACTGCCACTAACACCTGACTTTTGGCCGAACCTTCCTCTCCAGACAGATCTAGCAGGAGAGGCGGTCGGGCCGCTTTCCCTCTTTATAGAGGGTTGGAGGATGGTCACTTCCGACCAGTGGGTTCTACAGATGATTCAATGGGGACACTCAATAGAATTCATCGAGATACCTCCAGACAGACCACTCCTATTCTCCCATTATTCCTAATCCCACGCTGCTGTCATCCAGGATGAACTTCAGGCTCTGCTGGACAAGAGAGCAATAAAGCCTGTGCCAGCTGCTCAAAAGGGACATGGGTACTAGTCTCACTTCTTTCTAGTACCCAAGAAAACGGGAGACCTAAGACCCATCCTAGACCTCAGGAATCTCAACAACTTCGTGGAATACAGGCGTTTTCGGATGGTCACTCTACAGGGTCTACTACCCATGATCCACACTGGAGATTGGCTTTCATCCCTGGACATGCAGGATGCGTATTTACACATCCTGATAGCCAGGCACCACAGGAGATTCCTAAGATTTGAATTCCAGGGTCAGGACTACCAATTCAGGGCGCTGCCCTTCGGCCTGTCTTTGGCACCAAGGGTTTTCACTAAGTGCCTGGCAGAAGTGGCAGCAGCCCTCGAAGAAGGCCATTATGTCTTCTACTCTGTCACATGGTGGCAGCCATTGTCACTGTACCATTAGCCTGACTGCATTGAGGATGATCCAGTGGATGCTGAGGGTCAGTGGTATCAGCATTGGGACAGTCTCGACCAGCTTGTCTCAATCTCAGGACCAGTACAACAAACCCTCCAGTGGTGGCTTCGCCATCCCACCTTTCAGGCAGGTACCCCCTTCCAGAGGATACTGCCTTCGCAGATCCTGACAACAGATGCCTCCGGCACAGGCTGGGGAGCACATCTGCACAACCGCAGGACTCAAGGATTGTGGTCCCCAATAGAGGAGTCTCTGCATATCAATGTATTGGAAATGAGGGCCATCCTATATGCCTTGCAAGCATTGCAAACCGATCTACTTCCAGGACACCTCCTGGTCCAGATGGACAACATGTTGGTGGTGTTCTACATCAACAAACAGGGAGGAACCCACTCGTACCAGCTCTGCTGCGAGGCCATGAGAGTTTGGGAATGGGCCATAGCTCATCATATAGTGATCTTGGCAGTTCACTTCCCAGGTGTGCAAAAGACATTGGCAGACGTCCTAAGCCGGTCAAGATCCAGAACCCACGAGTGAGAACTCCAACAGTCGGTCGTACAAGACCTGTTTGACATGTGGGGTTTGCCAGAGTTGGACCTTTTTGCATCCCCACACAGTGCAAAACTGCCCAGTTTTTGCTTGCTAGATCCCAGGCCTAATGTTTTTTGGTGAGACGCGTTGTCCCTTTATTGGACAGGGAGATGCCTCACGCCTTCCCTCCCTTTCCCCTGATACAGAGGGTTCTTCTCAAGTTGCAGTTAGAAGGGGCAGGCATGAGTCTAATGGTGCCCTTCTGGCCTAGACAGATTTGGTTCCCCCTACTTCAGCTGCTCTCTCAAGACAACGGGACTTTAGTCCACTCAGACCTGAGATCCTTACACCTGCATGCGTGGCTTCTACAGATCTAGCCATTTCCTGCTTTGGGGTCTTGGCCAGAGTAGCCGACGTTTTGGTAGCCACTAGGAAACCCTCCACTAGGGCCACATATGCCATGAAGTGTAAACTCTTCTATCTTTGGGCCTTCAGCCATCACATAGATCCACTTGTTTGCCCAGTGAATTCGGTCCTCGAACACCTCCTTTCCCTTTCTGGCTCAGGCCTTAGCTAGACTTCCGTAAAGATGTACCGCTCTGCAGTGTCAGCTTATCATGCACCTATGCAGGGAAAAACTCTGGCACAGTCGGATCTTGCACGCACTTTTCTGCGTGGTATCCTTCACATGAAGCCACCCATCAGGGACCTCATCCCTCCCTGGGACCTTCTTTTTGTTCTGGAAAACCTTACTAACACACTAACATACTAAAATGCCAGCAGAATAGGCCTAATGGTCTTTCGTGTCTGCTCGTTTGGTCAGCCCCCACCCTGGGAGCTGACCTTGCTGCCCCCCTCGCCTTCTCTGGCTTCTCCCTTCCCAGTTCCGGATATTCTTGCTGCATTGGATTTTGCTTCCAGAACCCTTCCCCTATACCTGTCCCACCCCCTCTTGAACCCCTCCACCGTCTCTGCCTCCACCAGCCCCCTAGGCAGCGCATTCCATGGCTCCACCACCCTCTCAGTGAAGTAGAACCTCCTCCTCCTTTCTCCCCTGAATCTTCCCCCCTCCAGCTTCCACCCATGCCCTTTAGTGCCCCCTCTTCCTTCCTTCAAGCACCCTGACTGTTCCTCCCCTATTTACCCTCTTCATGTACCTGAAGACCTCTATCATGTCCCCCCGGTCCCTTCTCTCTTCCAGTGTGTACATATTTAGCTCTTCAAGCCTCTCCTCATAGGTCCTGTCCCCCAAGCCCCAAATCATTTTAGTTGCCCTCCTCTGGATCCTCTCCAGGAGTTTAATGTCCCTCTTTAAGTGTGGCCTCCAAAACTGCACGCAGTACTCAAGGTGCAGCCTCACTAAGCAGTTATACAGAGGGAGTATCACTTCCCTCCTTCTGGAGGTGATCCCTCTAGCGATGTATCCCAGCATCCTGTTGGCCTTGGCTGCTGCCCTCCTACAAGTCTCAGAGTTGTTCATCTTGACATACACAACCACCCCCAGGTCCCTCTCAGCCATTGAGACTTGTAGCATACCCCAGGTGTACACTTGGCCTGGGTTTCTGGCCCCAGGTGGAGTACCTTGCATTTCCCTGCATTGAACCTCAGCTTCACTTTCTAGACCATCTTTCCAGAGCCTCCAGGTCCCCCTGTAGGGCCACCCTCCCCTCCTCCCATCCACCACCACCCCAGTTTTGAATCATTCGCAAAGAGACTCATCTCACTTCTGATTCCTGCCCTTATGTCAGAGACGTAGGTGTTGAACAGGAGGGGCCCAAGGACTGATCCCTCTGGGATCCCACTAATGACCATCCTTGGGAATGAGACTATCCCACCAACTACGACCCTCTGGGTCCGGTCCTGGAGCCAGTTGCCTATGTATCTGATCATCTGGTTCCCCACCCCCATTTCTCCCAGCTTATCCAACAGGCCCACGTGAGGAACAGAGTTAAATGCCTTGCTGAAGTCTAGAAAGAGGACGTCCACTGGTCTACCCAGGTCCAAGGCACTCGTCACCCAGTCATAAAACTCCACAAGGTTTGTCTGACACAATTCCCCCAGGACGAATCCATGGTGTCTATCATCCAGGCACCCTGACTTTTCCAGGTCTCCCCTAGCCTCTCCTTGACAATGCCCTCCATCACCTTGCCCACCACCGATGTCAGGCCGACAGGCCTGTAGTTCCCTGCCACCTCCCTTGATCCCCCCTTGTGGATAGGCACTATATGTGCCACCTTCCAGTCCTGGGGCACCCACCCTGTCCCCAGAGATGGTGAAAAGCTCCGTCAGAGTTTGCCAGGACATCCACCAAGTTCCTTCAGCACTCTGGGATGTAATTTATCCGGCTCGGTTCTTTCTCTGTCTTAAGGGGCTGAGGCTTCCCTCTCTCTGCTGTGTTTCCACTTCGGTCCTCTTCAGCCTGCTAGCCCTCCCCCTCCTGCCAGTGATGCCTCCCCTCTCCCCAGACCGCCCGATCGGTGGGATCCCCCCCTCCTCAGTATCTCTGTCTCCTCCCATGTATGATGCAGCACCCCATTTTCCTTAGGAAAACTGAGGTGAAGTACTCATTTAGTACCTCAGCCTGCTCCCTGAGTCTTGTGCCCATCTCTTCCCTGATTTAATCCTGCTAATCTGCCCCTTCACCCTTCGTTTTCCCCAATGTATCTAAAGAACCCTTGTTCCTCTCCTAATTTTCCTGGCCAGGTTCTGCTCCTTCCTTGCCTTAGCCGCCCTCCACCACCTAGTGGCCCTTCTAGCCATCAGCTCATACTCCCTTGATCCCTTTTACTCTTTGAGCACTTGAATTGCCTATAGACTGCCTTCTTTCCCCGTACCACCCCCTGGACCTCCCTGGTCCACCAGCAGGGTTTTTTGGCCCTACCGCATTTTCGTCTTACTCTTGTACAGGTGCTGGTAGCATCCTGCACCCCTCTCCTGATGATTTCCCACCTACTGTCAGCGTCCATGTCTGACCCAATCACATCCAAATGCTCTTTAAGGATCCTTTCCATTTCCTTAAAATCCATCCCCCTGAAGTCAGTTCCCTCCGTCTTTGTGCAGCCTTCTAGCGTCCAAGTCCAGGCAGAACCAGACCGTGCATGGTCACTCCCGCCAACGGGTCCCTTACCGCCAGGCCCCCAGTCTGGTCACTGTCTGCCAGGACCACATCCAGTACCTCCATTTAAACCAGCTGCAGATTGCGAGCTTCACTTTCTCTCTTGGAAAGCATTATTTTTTGTTGCAGTCATTTCTGCTTGGAGGATCTCCGAACTTCAGGCTCTGATGTGTAAAGAGCCATATTTAATTTTCCACAGGGACAGGGTGTCTCTGCGAATAAATCCTAAGTTTCTACCAAAGGTGGTGTCTGAATTTACCCTTAACTAAGACATCAACCTGCCAGTTTATTATCCAGAGCACTCGAACAGAGGAGAAGCTCTGTTACATACACTGGATGTTCACCGGATTCTCCGTTATTATTTAACCTGATCCCGGGGATCCAGAAAATCTGACCAATTGTTTGACTCCTTTGCCCTCTGAATGTTAGGAGCACCTGTTACAAAAGAACCCTTTCTAAATGGTTGGTTAATTGTATTGTGTTCTGTTATCAGAAGTACGACGAACCCTTACTGAGACTGGTAAAGGGTCACTCCACTAGAGGAGTCGCACCCTCATTTGCTTTCTTAAGGACTGTGTCTGCAGCAGACATATGCGCAGCAGCCACCTGGAGTTCTGTCCACACATTCATTAGGCATTACCGTCTGTACATTACTTTTAGGTGTAGGATTGACTTCAGCCTTGCGGTCTTGCAGGGCCTTCTCTCATGAGGGACTTAGTCGTTATCTGGCTAGCCCTCCACCCTGTGTGTAAGGGATTGTCTACTGCTTGGGACTCAGTTCTACTTGTGTTACCTGCTGCAAGAGCTCCATCTTGAAGTAAGATACTACAGTTACGTAAGAACTTACCATAACAGTAGATCTTCGAGAGGAGCGCTTGCAGCAGGTGCTATTTCTCACCCATGTTCCCCTCAAGGGATTCCTTCTGCATTCACAGCAAGAGCATCTGCTTCCTAGGTTACAGGAGGATCCTCTGTTTCTCCATCCAAATTTTCATTTGTGCTGGAGTCTCCGGCAGGAGAACTGAGGGACGCTGGGGGACCACCCCTTTTATACCACATGGGACGTTGGGGGCAAGCTGACATCAGGGATGGTCTCCCACTTTATACTGCTAGGTAGAAATTTTCTGTGGGGTCCTGCCACCTGCTGGCTTCAGTCTTACTTATGTCACATGCTGTGCAAGGCTCCTCTCAGATCTACTGTTACAGTACGTTCTTACGCAACTGTACTTTTTCAAGAAACTTGGGCACCTAGTTTGGATAGCTCACCAATAAATGGATATTTATCGTATTAGGTATCTGCAAAAAAAGGAAGAAGAGGGGAAGCCTAGTGGTGGTTTAATTACACTTATCAAAATAGAAAAGTATTAAAATATTATATATTCGAAAGGTGAGTTTAAGCATCTTGTACTGTAAAATTGAAAAGTTAGATTTTGCTGTGATAAATGTTTACATTATTCAATCACAGCTCTGATTTATGGGCTGTTGAAGGAAATCTGTCAGTTTAGATGCTGAGCTATATTTATGTGGTGACTGCAATGCACAAAGAAGATGTTATATTCAGTAGCTGATACTGAACTTTTTGTTCCTGATCTTGGACCTGAAAAGTATGAAAGAAAATCAAAAGATGTAGTTTGTAATTTACAGGGAATAATACTTACAGATCTGATGGAGAAATATAATCTTGAAATAGTTAATGGTAGATTCCTTCAGATAGGGATGGTAGTTTCACAGTTTTGCCCATAGCTGTGCAACAGTGTTAGACTGTTGGGTAACAACTATTCAGGGTTGTATAGAATTAGAGACATGGAAGATACTGTCTTAGCCTGACTCTTTTCCTCTCAGTTTGTGTGAATTACCAGTCGTTAATAATCCACGTAGGCAAAGACACTAATCTTGTAAGTAGATGTGGCTGAAATGGCTGACCTGGAATAACATTGCAGAAGAGAAAATCTTTGAAATGATAAGTCAGTTTGAGAAACAGAACATACTATCCAAATTTACTAATTTGATGCAGAATCTAAAATTGTTTGTTGCTGATTATTTCCACTTGGTTACTTTTTGCCAGGTATATAACAATAAACTGGGTCAGAAACTACCTCTCTGGGAGATCCCACAAGACCGTAATTGAAGACCACTTCTCCTCGGAATGTCCAATTAAATATGGGGTCCCCAGGGTTCGATCCTCAGCCCTCTTTTTTCACTGTTCATAAATATCCTCCCCTATATATGCCACTCCACTAAACTTGTCCTGTACGCTGATGCAGCTCCTTTCTGTAGCGATAAAAACTCTGCCACAATGTTCCTCAATCTGCAGTCTGATTTCATGAAGCTGCACTCCTGGGTCTCTGGAAATGGCCTGGTCCTCAGTTCCAAGAAGGCCATTCTCATGATCTTCTTGGGACCCAGGAAAGTCCCTTTCCCTGGTTTTAAACTTTCCGACAATTCTGGCAACCTCACTTGAACAAGTGTCAGAATACAAATACCTGTGTCTCCACCTTGACCCCCACCTCTCCTACAGTCTCCACATTAGTAACCTCATAAAGAAGGTCCATGTCAGGCTTGGTCTTCTATACAGGATTAGAAAGTTCCTTATCCCTGCATCAAGACTTCATCTAGCTAGCTGTCTACTTCTGCCACTTACTGCCTATGGATCCATTGTTTTCTCTCCTCCCATCTCATCCCTCCTCCTCTTCTCCAAACTTAGAGCCACATACAACAGCGTAGCTCGTTTCATCACTGGTCTCCCCTGGAAAACACACCACTGCTCACTCTGTTCCTCCCTTGTCTGACCCACTGTGGAAGGGAGGTTCCATCTAAAGATGCTGTCCTTCCTCCATAAGATATACCTCAATATTCTGCCCCCCTAGCGTTAACTTATTATTCTAGGGACATGGATATGTTGTTCATCCACACTCATTGGCAGTATCCTTGCCGCTTTAAATCTTGCCGGAAGGTCTTCAAGCTTGCTCCTCCCACCCACCCGGGTGGTATAACTCTCGGCTCCGCCCCATGACGCCAGATCTTCCTTACCGCTTGGAGCTCAGGTTCCTCCTTAACGCTCTGCGTTTGTGACTGGTTCCCTATTTCTCCGTTTGCGGTTTAAAATAATATTTTGCAAAAGACTTGAGTCTTGATCCTCGCGACTGCGATGGATAAATCGACTCCCGAGTTCGGAGATGCCCATGCGGGCAGAAGATGTCTCGAGACGGATCCACACTCCCGTGTGTCTGCTTAGGCTTGAGCGACCCGCCGCAGGCTTGACCTGTCTCATCTTTCTCGTCTCGTCCTCGAAGACCGTGCTGCCCGATTGCAACTGGGCGTCGAAGCGTTCCCTCGGTGAAGTCAGGAGGCCGGTTGGCGGTGTCCTCGGCGGCGGGCTCGGCGGATCAGCTCGAGCGGATGGTCGCCCTCGAAGAGGAGGCGGCGCAGGCCGTATCTTCCTCGGCCGCGGCATTTATCCCGCTCTCTCTGGGTTCTTCCTACACGGCTTCCTTTAAGGAGCTTTGTCTGTCCCTCTCCACTAAAGGAGAAGGGCCTGCGTCTGCTGGACCTTATTCTCGGTCCAAAAAGAGGGACAAGGGTAAGTCCCTCCGTCGACGCTCTTGGGAGCGGGAAAGGTCCCTCTCCCCGGGCCGTCGACCGTCGGCCCCGGTCGCACCAGTTCGGCCGGCCACTGGCCTCACGGTGTCCCGTCAGGTCAGTTGACCGAGACTCCCACTGATGAAGTGAGATTTTCTCGACCCATTGGATGGGCTGTCGCCTTTAGCCGAATTCCCTCTCCCGGTTCCCCGGGAGAGTTGAGATCCGTGGGCTCGCCTGTGCCTCGGTTCGGAGCCCTCGGATGGACCTTCGCGAAGGAGTGTCGGTTCCGGCCGACACCTCCCTGCACCGACCGGAAATTCCGGGACTCTCGGTCTCGGTCTCGGACCTCTTGGCGGTCCAGCCGGTTCCACCGTCATAGGCGGTCTGGGTCTCGGCACCGCGGTGAGCGGCGTCGCCGCTCGTCCTCGTCCTCCTCCTCGGATGAGGGGAGGCTTCGGCGTAAATTACGTCGACGGTACGAGGACCTTATGTTGCAACAGCTCCTCCTGGCCGGGAATAAGCCTTCCCCGGCCATTAAGTGGCTGTCACCGGAACGGCCGACACAACCCCTCGACTTGCCCGAGGAGCCTATACCCAGGCTGGTTGTTCGGCCAAAACCAGCTGCTCCACCGATTGCGGTGGAACCTCCGCCTCCACAGCCACCAATTGGGGCTCCGACCAAGATTCTCGATCGGCAAAGGTTTACCCCGCCGTTGTCAGTTACCTCACTCCCGACCGACCTCGGCAGGTGAAGGGTGGTTCAGGCCAGAGCAGCTCTTAGGACTCTTCCGAGTCCGAGATGATTCCTCCTTCTTCTCCAGCGACTGGACTTGGGTCTTCAGGAGGTCAGCCAATGGACGATAGCCCGTCGTCCTTCCTAGGACTGCTTGACTCATCTCTGAGTCTACCGGGATGGAGCTCGAACCCGTTCCAAGCAGACCAGGTATCCCCTCACGGAGATTCTGGACGAGGATTCTCCGACGGAGCCTTTCCGGTGGCGAGGCCATAGTGGGTCCAACACTGGAACTTTGGCAGCGCCCTGCTTCCTGCCCTGCGCCTTGGCCAGGATGGCCAGGAAGTATGCGGTCCCCGGTTCCTTGTCGGTTTTGAACACCCCTCTGCTGAGGGTTGTTACCGACAGCGTTTTCGGCGCCCGGCTAGCGCCAGGGATGTGGACAAACCTCCTGACAAGGAGTCAAGAAATTGGACTATGTCGGGCGAAAAGTCTACGCCGTCCTCTCTCGGCCGTCAGGCCAGTTCGGCCGTCCTCATGGCACATTTTTCTCATGCCCTGTTGGGCTCCCTGGATGAGTCATCCTCATCTTCCCGCCGATCTGCAGACTACGGTTAAGCAGGTGGGACCAGAGCAGAGCAGTGGCCAAACAGCAGCTCCAGACTGCTTTGGATGTAGGGGACTCATGTGCCAGATCTTGGCGGCACGAGTGGCTATGCGTCGGCGGGCTTGGCTGAGGATATCCACCTTTACTTGGATACCCAGCACAAGTTGGCGGATGTTCCTTTTGGGACTGGCCTCTTCACCCTGGGGTGGAAGGTCACCTGCAGAGGATCGAGAAGTCCAATGCCACCTTGGACTCGGTCTCTTCAGCTCAGAAGGACAAGGCCGCAAACCACAGCCTAAGCCCTTTACGTCCTTCTGTCGCCCGGCTGCCCGGTAACAGCTCAGGGCCAGCAGGCTCGGCCTTGGCATCCCAAACCCAAGCCGGCTTCCTCTAACAGGAGCAGGGAGGAAAGGGCCAGGAGGTCCCTCGGCCGGTCCCTCCTCCAGCCTGCCCAGTGGCGGGGCTGAGGGGTGCCAGCCCCATCGGTCACCTACCCTGGGTCCCCGTGGGGGCAGCTCCCGACACTTCCGTTCCGCCTGGTCCGCTGTTACCCGGACAGGTGGGTCTTGGAGGTGGTGGGAAGAGGCCTGCCTCTGGAATTCGAGCAGGCACCACCCTTCAGAGCCGTGGCGCCTCGAGGGCTCGGGATCCCCAGCCTCACTGGCGGCTCGTCGAGCCGACATCGCTTCTCCTCCTCCAGAAGGAGGTGGTAAGAGAGGTGGTGGACCCTCTTTCAGACCCAGGGTTTGTGTCCAGGTACTTCCTGGTTCAAGCAGACGGGGGCTGGCCCCATTCTCGACCACGACCTAAACAAGTTCCTAAGGTCTCGAACCTTCAGGATGGTCACTCTGGCTCAGATAATACCATCCTTGGAGCAGGCGTGTGGTTCTGCTCTCTGGACTTGCAGGGCGCGTTTTTCACGTCCCTATCCGTCCGTCTCACCAGAGATTCCTTCGCTTCCACGGAAGGATCTCTTGATTCAAGCCATGCCCTTCAGCTTGTCTCCAGCTCCCAGGTCTTCACAAATGCATGGCAGTGGTGACAGCATTCCCTCTTGGCGCCGAGGGGTCGGGTGTACCCTTACCTGGACGACTGGCTGATAGCAGCTCCCTCCAGGAAGGAGGCGGGTGGTCCAGAGATCTGGCCCTCCAGGTCTGCTCTCAACTGGGCCTCCTTATCCAACGAGGCCAAGTCGGGAACTCGAGCCAAAGCAGGTGATTTTATTCATCGAGCGCAGCTCGACTCTCTTCGAGCCAGGACTGCCCGGCCGGACAGGGCGAGGTTCTTTCCTCCTTTGCCCGATCATTTCTGGTTGGGCAATTGCGCCTGCCGGGACTTCCTGCGCCTCCTGGGTCTCATGGCGGCCTGTACCAGCGTGGTCCGTTGGGCCGCTGGTACATCATCCCCCTTCAGTGAGGACTGGCCAGCCAGTGGTCTGCAACGCTCGATCCCTTGGACCAGCTTCGGTGACACAGGGGATGTGGGCAGCTCTCCAGTGGTGGACCGTTCCAGATCATTTTGCAGGAGGCATCCCGTTCGTCGCTCCTTGAGCCGACGGTCTCTCTGTCGACCGATGCCTCTCTGATGGGTTGGGGTGCCCATCTGGGGGAACACCGGGCTCATGGCCTCTGGTCCCCGCGGGAGTCCCGATGCCACATCAACCTGCTGGAGCTCCGAGCGGTCCGCCTAGCTCTCACCGCCTTTGCTCCGTTCCTCCGGGGTCAAGTGGTCCGAGTCCAGACGGACAATACCACGACCATGTACTATCTAAACCGCCAGGGCGGGGCCGGCTCCATGCTTCTATGCAAGGCTCTCCGCATTTGGTCACTCGTGCAGCAGCCTGGAGGCGGATCTCTAGCCATTCACGTGGCAGGGCCTCCAACACCCTGGCCGATGCCCTGAGCCGGATAGGGCTGCATCCCACGAGTGGTCTCTCCTGCCGGTAGTACAGCATCTGTTCTCCTTTGGGGCACACCTCAGGTGGACCTGTTTGCCTCCACGGAGAACGCTGGCTGAGTCTGTTCCATGCCGCCCCCCTCAGCAGGGCTCGCTGCAGGGGATGCCTCTCGAGGCAATGGACCCCGGCCTCTTTACGCCTTTCCCCATTTCCCTTGATCCACAAGGTGCTTCTCAAGGCGAGGAGGGACAAGGCGCAGGTGATTTGATAGCCCCAGACTGGCCTCGCCAGTTCTGGTACCAGATCTCCTCAGTCTCAGCTCAGGACTCACTGGCAGCTTCCAGCTCGCCCGGACCTGCTCTCAGTCAATCAGGGAAGGTGTTCCATCCGGACCTTCAATCCCTGCACCTGACGGCCTGGTTCCTGAGCGGCTAGGTTCCAGGCTTTGGGTCTTTCGACGAGGTCCTCAATGTAGTTGAGGCGTCCCGTAAAGTCGACCAGAAAATGCTATGCCTTCAAATGGAAAGGTTTTCCATTTGGTGTCAGGGCAAGGGCTTGGACCCTTCCTCCTGTTCCTTGGCAAGCATCTTGGACTATTTATGGTCCCTTTCTAGTCAAGGAGCTTAGGTCAAGCGACCCTAGGGTGCACCTGGCAGCCATCTCTGCTTACGGGCGCGGGCCGGGGAAGCAGTCGGGTGCTTAGAAGAAGGTGGTCTGGCGCTTTTCAAAGGCCTTGATCACTTCCTCCAGTGCGGGAACCCCCACCTCCGTCGGGATCTACTGCTGGTACTGGCAAAGCTCATGGGCAAGCCATTCGAACCTATGCACAGGTGTGCTCTCTCTCACCTGTCGTGGAAGACCCGCCTTCTTGGTGGCTATCACGTCAGCCAGAAGGATGGGAGAGCTCCAGGCGCTTCCATCGAGTCTCCTACCTGGTCTTCCACAGGACAAGGTTGTCCCTGCCCCACCGAAATTCCTTCCAAGGTGGTGTCGGAGTTTCACCTTAACCAGGTGTTGACTCTGCCGGTGTTCTACCCCAATCACACCTCGGAGGCCGAATATAGGCTCCATACTCTGGATCCTAGAAGGCGCGCAGCTTATTATAAGGAGGCACGGCTGAAATTGGGGAGAGGTTCGCCAGCTGTTTGTCACCTCACGCTGAAGCCGCATCTGGCAGACCTGCAGCCAAGCGGACGATAAGCAGGTGGGTAACCTCCTGCATAGATCTCTATAAGTTAGCGGGCATGGAGCCTCCCAGAGGATAAGAGCTCATTCTACCCGCCATACTGCTGCAACGTGGCTGCTTCCAGGGCGTCCTTATCCAGGAAATCTGCAGGGCTGCTACCTGGAAGTCAGCAAACACCTTCATTACCCACTACCACATCGACCTTGAGTCACGCCGGGATGCTGGTTTTGGGGCCTCTCGGTTCTCCAGTCTCTCTTTCCCAAGTAAGTATATGGGGTGTCGTCTTGCCTCCCTCCTCCCGGAGAACTGCTAGAGTCTGCCAATGAGTGTGGATGAACAACATATCCATGTCCCTAGAAATACAGGTTACTCACCTGTAACAGGGAGTTCTAGGAATGGTATGTTGTTCATCCACCACGACCACCGACCTCCCGGCTGAAGAGACAACCTGAGCTTCCAGGGCTGTGATCTAGCGCCATGGGGCGGAGCCGAGTTATACCACCCGGGTGGGTGGGAGGAGCAAGCTTGAAGACCTTCCGGCAAGATTTAAAGCGGCAAGGATACTGCCAATGAGTGTGGATGAACAACATATACCATTCCTAGAACTCCTGTTACAGGTGAGTAACCTGTATTTACCATACGCAGCCTATGGGCAGTAAACTAGATGTGCTTCCAGTCTGGTTTTTGACATTCCTTTCTGCAGGACTAAGGAGGCCCAGAACTCTATGACCTACAGTCGTGGACGAAAATATTGGCACCCTTGCAGTTTTTTGTAATAATGCACCATTCCTTCCAGAAAATTGTTGAAATTAAAAAATATTTTGGTATCCACATATGTATTTCTTTGGTTTGCAGTGGAATAAAACACAAAAAGCAGAAAAAATTACTAAGTCTTAGCTTATTCCACACAGAAATCCTTAAATGGCCCAGACAAAATTATTGGCACCTTTTAGAAGTAGTTAGAAATAATTAGATTTCAAGCGGTGATTCTCCTTCACTTTGAATTGAACTCACCTGTGGTGAGTTGCAGGTGCCTTCAGTATAAAAATCACTCATTCAGCCAGTCTGAATAGAGAAAATGACTCATTCTCCTGTTTTGTGTCACTGTGTGTACCGCAGTGAGCATGGAGAAAAGAAAGACAGCCAGAGAATTGTCTGAGAAGGTCAGACAGAAAATTGTAGCCAAGCATGGACAATCTCAAGGCTACACATCAATCTCCAGAGACCTTGATGTTCCTGTTTCCACTGTACGTAATGTTTTCAGGATGTTTAAGGCCCATGGCACTGTAACCAACCTCCCTGGACGTGGCCTCAAGAGAAAATGTGATCGAAGATTGTAGCGCAGGATTGTTCGAATGGTGGAGAAAGCTACCTGCCAAACAGATTCAGGCTGACCTTCAGACACAACGTACGACAGTTTCAACTCGCATCACCCGTCGCCAACTCAGTGAAAGGGGGTTATATGGTAGGAGGCCCAGGAGGACCCCACTGCTGAGAGAGAGACATAAAGCCCGACTGGGGTTTGCCAAAACACACCTGAACAAGCCAAAATCCTTCTGGGAGAATGTCCTGTGGACAGATGAGACCAAATTAGAGCTTTTTGGTAAAGCACATCATCTCTGTGTTTACAGAAAACAAAATGAAGCCTTCAAAGAAAAGAACACCTTCCCTACAGTCAAACATAAAGGAGGTTCAGTGATGTCTTGGGGTTGCTGTGCTGTCTCTGGCACTGGGTGCCTTGAACGTGTGCATGGCATCATGAAATCTGGAGATTACCAGGCCATTTTGGAGCGCAATGTTGAACCCAGTGTCAGAAAGCTGGGTCTCCGTCGAAGGTCATGGGTCTTCCAGCAGGACAATGACCCCAAACACACTTCAGAGAGCACCCAGGAATGGTTCAAGACAAGACGCTGGACTGTTCTGAAGTGGCCAGCAAAGAGTCCAGATCTGATTCCCATTGAAAACCTGTGGAGAGATCTGAAAGCAGCAGTTGGGAGAAGGCACCCTTCAAATCTGGGAGAACTGGAGCGGTTTGCACAAGAAGAGTGGGCCAAACTGCCAGTAGAGAGGTGCAGGAAGCTCATCCATGGCTATAGGAAGCGGTTGATTGCAGTTATTTTGACCAAAGGCTGTGCTACCAAATATTAAGTCTAGGGTGTCAATAATTTTATCAATGCCATTTTTCATTTTCTGATTTAAAAGGATATATTAAATTCTGAATCAAAAACAAAGGTTCTGTAATATTAACAGAGAAATAAAGAATTGTGGAGACCAAATACTGTACTGTTGTTAATTTCAACTTATGTTTAGAGGAAATTGTGAGTTATTTGAAAAAGTGCAAGGGCACCAATATTTTTGGCCATGACTGTACAAGGGAATGAAGCTTTACAACAAACTACTCCTCGAAATCCTGGCCTGTGTGTCTGTGTATTCCTTCAACTCCTCCCTCAAGGATCACCTCATCTCATCGTACACCTGCTGCTGCCCTGATAAGCCCCCTCCTTGGCCCACTCGCTAAAGCCCAGTGTCTCTCTCTCTCCCCACATTACCCACACTTCTTTTCCCTACCTTGTGCACTAGAACTTTCGGTCCTGTACAATTACGTGTCTTTCCTCTGTCCTTGAAATGAATCCCTGCATCCAGGTTTTCGCCTCGATGGCCCTCTATTCCTCCTGTTATATTCTTATTCTCTTCAGCTACTGTTTACCCTGTCCCACCTGTAACATTACTGTTTTCTATGTGCCATCTGTTTTACTCTTGTACATTAATTGTTTATCCATTGTATTCCAGCACTGGACGTTTGTGAAAACGGGCATTTTTGCTCACATACTTTCTAGTATACAAATAAAACTGATTGATTGATATGGAAAATTGGGGTGTGAAACCCACACTCTGGCTTAATTTAAACTGGAGGAAAGAAAACGGATCATTAAGTAAAATAATAAGGGTAGGTAAAAATGTCCTTAGTAGGAAAAATCTAACAGACTTAAATAGAGCAAGCAAGGAACTGGTATAAAATGATATTACATGAGCACAAGCTAACTCATCAAAAAGAAACCTGAAATATAATGCTTAGAGCAATTATGGATAGCAATTCCTCTTTGTTTTAGAAATATTTAGCGAAGGACACAAATACTTACTCGAGGGATCTTGATTCATGTATTGCTCCTGATGCCAGGGTTATGTACTTTGGAGACTTAGTCACAGATATTAGTTATCATAATTCTTGCTTTGGTATTAGTCAGAACAGAACCCTCTTACAGATGTCACTGAGATGAAAGCTATTACGGTCATAAATAATATAAAAAATAAAAAGGCCTCTGACCCAGATAAAATACTGCAGAAGTCTGTAAAACCGGAAAAAACTAGTGGGTAAAGGTGTTGGTGGATATGTTCAACACTTATATATGACTACACAAAATACAAATGTCATGGAGAGGCAGTATAATTGTTCCAGTATATAAAACAAACATTTGTCAGTGCCAAATGTTTGCTTGCTGGCATTGGCATTGGTAGTGTAGGAGTTACAGAGCTGCATAATAGGAATGGCAGTGAAGTATTGAACTGAAGCCAAACCCCACCAGCACCCTGCAGAGACTGACAGGCACTGGAGTGTGCCTTTGGGTCGTCATGCATAATGGCCACGCCATTTCACCACACCCTACCCTGCAGATAACACCGACAGGTGTCACGGTGTGCCTTGGGGTCTTTGGGCCTTATGCGCACCCCATTCCATCCAGGAAATACAGTGAGATGGGTGCGGTATGGGAGGATGGGGTGAACTTTAGGGCCGAAGAGTCCAAGGCACACCTCGATGCCTCTCAGTGGCTGCAGGGTGTGGGTGGGGGTGGAATGGTATGAGCATTGCAGGCGACAATCCCAAGTCATAGCCCTGATGCCTGTCATTCTCTACAAGGTGGGGTGTTATGGTCGGAAACCCTAACGCCTCAGGCATTCGTTGGTATTTTCACTCCAAATTTTCAACATGTTTTTTTTGTGACCCCCACCTCATGAACAGTATCAATATCAGTTTGTTAGCTGAAAGCTGCTTTTGCACAGCGACTACGGCATTTGTCACCACAGGTGCAAAAACACATTCTGAACAGGATGTAAAAAATGACAGCTGTACTGTTCATGGGGAGATGTAAAAAATGGCAATGTTGAAAATCTGCAGTGAAAATATTAAAAAAACTGGTGAAGTCATGAGTGTGCGTAGAAACTGTGCAACGCACACCCGTAATGTAATTCGTTTGGGGATTTTTTACAGCAGATTGTCAACACAGGCATTTTGGAACCTCCGGTCATGAACAGTGTTACTGTGATTTTCTTTATCTGTCCCGAACAATGATTTCCCACAGCGACCATGCATTTCTGTGCTGAAAGTGTGAAAACACATTTCGGTCATGTTGTGAAAAATGACAGCTGTACTGTTCATAAGGAAGTGTGGAAAAATGCCACTGGTGAAAATCTGGACTGAAAATATTACAAATTCATGAACTTACGAGGGTGCGTGGAAACTGCGCAATGCTCACCCATAACACGGTCATTTTATGGACTTTTGTCACCAAATTTTCAACATAGCCATTTTAAGACCTCTGCTCATGACCAGTGTCACTGTGTTTTTCTTAATCTGTCCCAAACATTGCTTTCGCATACTGACTGCACCATTGTGCTCTACATGTGCGGAAACACATTTTGGGTGAGATGTGAAAAATGGCAGCCGTACTGCTCATAAGAAAGTGTGGTAAAATGGCAATGTTGAAAATCTGGCGTGCAAATATTAAAAATTTGCAAACTTGCGAGTGTGCATAGGAACTGTGCAACGTGCACTTAAAACAGTCATTTTTGGGAATTTTTTCACCAAATTTTCAACATAGCCATTTTAAGACCTCTGCTCATGAACAGTGTCACTGTGATTTTATTAATCTGTCCCAAACATTGCTTTCACACACCGTCCTCGCCATTGTGCGCTACAAGCACGGAAACACATTTTGGGCGACTTGAAAAATGACAGCTGTACTGCTCATAAGGAGGTGTGATAAAATGGCAATGTTGAAACTCTGGAGTGCAAATATTAAAAGTTTGCGAACTTAGGAGCGTGCGTAGGAACTACGCAACGCACACCCATGAAACAATCATTTTAGGAATTTTCCTGGAATTTAAGCGTAGGCTTTTGAGGCCCACCTTATGAACACTGGCATTGTCGTTTAGATTATCGGTCCCGAAAGGTGATTTTGCGCAGTGACCACAAAATCAAGCTTCCGGCTCGATTAACGCCATGACAGTGACAGAATTCATGAGGAGGGGTCCCAAAACCCCCATGTTGAAAATTTGGTGCCAAAATTCAAAAAAATGCCTGATGTGCATCAAAGTTGAAAAAACCCTATTTATTACATTATACAACTTACCGGCATTTCCTCAGTTAGCGGTAGGCTTTGAAGAGTGCAGACGTGTTCCCAGTCCACCGAAGATCGCCACGCTGAGCTCTGGAGGTAAGTATGGGGTGAGGTGGGGTGGGAGGCAGAGTGCAGAGGGTGGGTGCGGGTGGGCAGGAGACCGCCAAGGGAATGTTTTTTGTTTACAGGTTTTGTTTTATTTTAGGAAGACGCCGGGATGTTTGTCACACTGGGTGGGCTCCCAGCGTGCAGCTGGAAGGCTGTTTGGGGCCTTGAGCTGACGAGGATTGGGCACCTGTCGGCCATGCAATGTTTGCCACGCTGAGATGGGCTCAAGCGTGGCACCTGCAAACTTTTTTTTGGGGGATGGAAGCTGGCAGGGGTGGGCACCCGTCGGCCATACAGTGTGCGTGGGGAGCGATGAGCTTGCAGTATGCGTCCGTGCGTGTGTGTGTGGGGGGCGCTGCTCACTGAAGTGGAGCTCTCCCTTTCAACTGTACGGCACTGCATTTTGGATCATCGCACTGTGTTTCTTGCACATGCGTGCAAGCAAACATAAAAAGGCAGCAAGCAGAGCTGAACCTTTTTCTTCTCACCCAGGGGTCCTCTAGCATCAGTAACAGTATGCAGTTAGCAGGCTAGATTGAGCTGCCTCGGAAGTGGAGTTTGTGATGATGAATAAGATGAATTAGCCAATCAGAAGAGAGAGGGTGTCATGAGTGGTGCTTGCCCAGAGGGCACCAGAATTTTTTCTCCACCTGACTGAAAAACACTGCATCTGCGGTGTTCTCTCTGTAGTCACTAGAGAACATTTTTCACCAAAGCCTTTCTTTTTTGTGCTGAGTTAGCGAGTATTTTCTTTGAATTTACTTTTTATAGTGTGTTTTAGCGGTTCCTTATTGGTTCCAGGGAATTGCATTTTTTCTTTTCACCGCGGTTCCCTTTTCACTTTTCTGAGGTAGAAATACATCGTGTCTAGAAGTATTCAATGGTTTATTCAGTTATTTTGTTAACAGTTTCCATTTCTTAGCGGGAACCTCTGTTTTTGATGTTTTAATCGCGGTTCTTACCGCTAGGGAACTGACTGCAAAGCTACTTTTCCTGTTTGGGAACTGAAAAATTAAGTTTTTTTCTGACAATTGGCATGTCGTAAAAGCCAAAGAAGACAACTGGACCTACAGGATTTAAAAATTGTATCAAGTGTCACAAAATTGTGGCTCAAGCAGACAGCCACGACTTGTGCCTGCAGTGCTTAGGTTCAGACCATTACTGTTCTCTTTGCTCTAAGTTCTGTTCAAAAACTTTAAAAAAGAGGGCAAAAAGATTGGAAGAGATGGCCTCTTATTTTGCCTCTCCTGGTAAGGAGGAATGCTCTACCTCTAAGTCCATAGATATGGACCCCTCAGAAAATAAGTCTGATAAACATGACACTAACAATTCTGGTGACCAGCCTAAAAGGAAACATGGGAAGCAGGTTACAGAGTATATAACTTCTAAAAAGAAATTCCAAGAAAAACATACCACTGCCTCTCCCACCTCAAGGCAAGGGGAGTCGCCAGTGGCTCAAAAGCATAAAGAAAAAGAAAAACATGAAGAAAGTCAGTCACTTAAAGAAAAAGTCTGATGTAGACAAAGTTTAGAAGAGATAGTTGCAGCTTTGCAGCTTTATCAAACTTTGCAGACAATGGGCAGTTTTTTCTCTGCCCATTCTACTCCTATTCACCAGGGCAGTTCTGTTCCAACCTTTGGCCCAGACTGTTTTTGTGGTACAGCAGATGGTAATGAAGATGACGATGAGTCAGAAGGCCAGCCCTTAGAGCCGAATGTTTCACCTGACCAGGGTTTTGGCACTTCTTCTGATAGCCAGGAGGATCTTACTTCCCTCCTTACTTTTCTTCAACTTATGGTGGACACCAGTGTTCCCACTGGAGGCACATTACAGGGGGTACAGTATACCCTCCTCCAAATGTTTCAGGAGTACATATCATGTTTTGAGGGTACACCACACCCTTTACAGAAAATCATGGAGGTATGAAAAGCTGCAAACAGTTAATCATCACAAGGCTTAAGCAGAACACTGTGTTATACCTACTTTATACTTTACTGTGTTATTTAAAAAAAGACATAAAATGATATGTAATTGGTATCTGCTGAGCTGTTAAATGATATGTACTTGTCATTTACAGATAAGATAGTAATAGGCAAGAATGGATGGATATACAAATATGTGCACAGTAGCACATCTGTATGACATGGCATGGCATGTACTGATTAATAAATCTGCATCTTCACTTCTGCATTGCAGTCTGTTCTATGACAGTGCAGTCAATGCAGCCGACTTTTACCACTGTAGTACTGTATAGTCTAGAGGTTAGAGTAATGAGCTTGGTACATCCAACAGACCTGGGTTTGATTCCCACATCCTTTACTTGCATACTGTGTGACTCTGAGCATGTCACTTAACCCCCCCAGTTCTCCCAGGCCGCCCCTGAAAACAGGCACTTTTTGCCTAATGGGCCTTACCCAGTTACCAAAGACTAAAATAAATAAAAACTGTAACTGTTACTGCACACATAAATAATTAAGTATATACTACTACTTATAGCTAGTAATAATAGTCTCAGTCCGGTACTCAGGTAGTAGAGTCATCAGGTCAGGACAGGAGAGCTCGGGATGGGAATCAACAACTCTCTGGCTCCGAGTGAACAGCAGCAACTGGCATATTCCAAGTCCTGAGGCTGCTCTGCCTTGTCTAACAACAGTCCATCTCTGAGTGAGGTGGTGGGTCATGGAGAGGCAAGCCCTCCCCCCGAACCCAGCCCAGTCCTACTCCCACACTCCCTGAGTCACTGACATTCATTAGGAGCAGAAAAGGGACAGATGGTGGGCGGCCATCTCCAACTCTAACTCTAGTCTCCTCGAGTCCGTCATCATCAGCATCCTACCTACTTCCGACCAACCCTGCAAATCTTTAACCTTTTTTGCCTTACCTGGCCAATGCTCCGAGCCTCTAATGGGATACTACTGTGGCCTGCCCTGTGACGGATGGCTGGGTCTGCCCTGCCCTGTGAGTCGCATTCAGTCAGAACTGGGAGGAACTTGGGAGGAGAGGAGGAGACATCCTTGGAGGAGACCAAGAAATGGTGTGCACTGCGAATGGTACTGGGCGGGAGGTGGGCTACAGCACATAGGTGGCAGCCGCTCTTCCTAATAGCCACAGTCAGCTAGCCTGGGGAGAGGGAGGGACAGGACTCGTGGGGGCAGTGGGAGATGGGAGTTGGACTCGGGAGTCACTCCTTGGGGGGGAATCACTTGATGGTCATCTCGACAGGCACAACAGCCACTCTCAGACAGACAGGGACCACTCCAGGTCCAGGATGGCTGGGATTGGTGAGAAATGGGACTCAAGAATCAAGGATGTTCGACATGGAGACAGAGCAAGTCAGCAAGGATGTCAGGGAGGAGGCCCAGGCCAAGGCGCCAACACATGCAGACCAGACTGGGAGGAGCAGACGAGAGATGGAGGATGGTGAGAGGAGCTTGCAAAATGGGAAGGAATTCAAGGAACTTCATTCAAAACTAGATTTGGATCGTCTGATTGGAACCAACTGCACTGCAGCAATAATCACCCATGCCGCCCGGCCTGGCCCAACAACACTGACTGGAATTGACAGGGAAAAGTTGAATTCTGGAACTTAAATCAACCATGAACCAAAATTCCATTCGGTCTCTGAAAGGACAAAAAACATACCTAATTTCAACACTTAGTCTCTCTCCGGTCAGTCTACTCTTTCTTGAGTCTCTCCTGACTGGAACGTCAAACGGGCCATTTCTTCACCTTGTGTGGTCTGTCTGGATTCTCCTCCGACTCCCTCACATGTGAAGCCACAGTATAGGTGCATGCCCACACTAGAACTGCTGAATGGGGATAGGGTGGATTTTCTGGGCTCAGTGGGCTTTGCACCAGTCGCAGTTGCACCATGGCAGAGAGAGAAAAAAAACATTTTGAAGGCACTGGACCAAATGTCCACTGGCTGCGAGGGAATAAAACCCACCTGTTTCCAAAGGCACAGACTGCATGTAAAGCTACTCACATGCTAGAAGCATAGAATTTGATGGCAGATAAGGACCGCTTGGCCCACATAGTCTGCCCATTTCCCTACTTAATGGGTTAGCTGCAGATTCCAGTTAACCGATAGCCTACTTCCTCCTACCCCCCCACCAGAATTGCCTTATGTCTGTCCCATGCATTCTTGAATTCCCCCATTGTCCTTGACTCCACTACCTCCTCAGGAAGGCTGTTCCATGTATCCACAACCCTCTCCATGAAAAAATACTTTCTCACATTTCCTCTGTGCCATCCCCCCTCTATCTTGCAAAAGTCAGACAGGCATCTTTATGTGCAGTGTACCCCATGCTCACATAGCTGAACGTGAATTTTGATTTTTTTTACGCGATTCACATATATCTATGCATGAATGGGAACACTGGTGGACACCCTGGACCTTCCTACCCAGGAGCCATCAGAAGATTAGGATGAGGATCAAGACTACAGGGATATGATGGGTCTTGCCCCTCCTAAGAAAATAGTCTTTCCTATCTATAAATCCTGAAAGAAAACCACTGTGAAGCTTCTCCAGGCCCCTACCTCTCTCCTTGGAGTTGACAAAAAGGTGGAAAGGAAATATCAACTGGCTGAAAGTGATGCTGAAATTTTATATGTGCATCCTAGCCATGAAAGGGTAGTGCCGGCTGCAGCTTGTGACAAAGCTAAGGTCCCACTCAGTTCACAGCCCCTAGAAAAGGAGTCCAGAAAACTGGATGCAGTGGCAAAGAAAACCTACTGTACACCACAGCCTCACTCCTTTTATGCCTTTCAACATACCTGGCATACTCAGCCAAGTGTCAAAAGGCCTTGTGGAGCACAGTCCTGGCAGTACTAAACCAGAAGTCTGACAGAATGCTTCAGTACATTGCAGAAACTGTAAAGATACACTTGGAAGCCACTAAATACCAGTTTCACGTGGCTGTTGGCAATAGTGACACAGCCACCAGAGTTATGGCTCAGGCTATTTCTCTTAGGCTCACAACCACAAACTTATTGCAGGATATACTGTCCAAAGCTATGGGCTTTCCTTGCGAAAACAGTTCTTTGTTTGGAGACAAGACTGAGGAATATATGAAAAGTAGAGGAGTATAAGTCCACTTATGAATGCAAAGCAGTGGAAGAGAAAGCCTCTACCTCACAGAAGTCTCAGCACAGAGGTAATAGGGACAGGGGCTTTTATCCCAGGGCATTCTACCCCATGCCAATGCCCTTGTATTACTCCCAAGTGAGAGGGGTCTACAGAGGAAGGGCAGGAGGGGCCAGAGGAGAGCTGCCGCCACTCCTGCTCCATGTACCCAGTCCAAGCCCTGACATCAAAGTCCAGGTCATTTCCCCTTCCCCAGTAGGGGACAGGTTCTCCCACTTCCTCTAATCTTGGAACCACAGTACTTCAGACAAGTGGGTCCTGGATGTAGTGGAAAAAGGCCTGTCCCTCTAGTTCAAAAAATGTTCAACTCTCAGGGGTTCCTTGCGCTCAAAACTCCAACAGAAAGACTCCTATTGGAACTGGAGGTAAAGAATCTGTTAGCAGCAAATGTTGTAGAGAGAGTGCCTCCCTCCCAGTGGGGAAGGGGTCTCTACTCCAGATACTTCCTAACAGAGAAGAAAAATGGGGAGTGATGGCCTATACTAGATCTCAGATTCCTGAACAGGCACCTGCTAAAACCAAAATTCAGAATGGTCACTCTCACAATGGTGATTCGATTCCTACAACAGGGTGACTGGTTAGCCTCCCTGGATCTCAAGGATGCCTGTTTTCATATCCCAGTAAGGCAGTCCCACAGAAAGGTCCTCAGATTCAGGCTGCCGTCAAGGCATTCCCAGCTTGCAGCCATTTAGCCTGACATCAGCACCAAGAGTGTTCATTATGTGCCTGCTTGTAGTTTCAGCTCACCTCAGAAAGCAAGGAATTGCAGTCTACCCATATCTGGACGACTGGCTCCTGGTGGTCAAGACACCCCAACGGCTCAAGGAGGATCTTCCCCACACAAGACAAACTCTGCGTCTCTGGGGTTTCTTATTAATGAGAAAAAGTCACATCTGGATCAAGCCCAACTCCTAAGTTACATAGGAGTGGAGCTGAATACACAAAAGGGCAGGGCCTTTTTGCCAGCAGACTGAATTCACAGCTTCCTGACTTTGGTCAGTTCTTTTGTTCTGGGCCAGCCCAGGCCAGCCAGACATTTTCTCAAGCTTCTGGGACACATGGCATCTATGACAGCTGTGGTCCCCAAGGGGTCAGATTCCAGATGAGAGACACACAGTATCATCTGCAAGCTCACTGGTCCCAAAAAACACACTCCCTGTCCAAGCTGGTTCCAGTCACAAAGACTTTGCTCAGGGCTCTGGACTGGTGGAAGGACACAACAAAGGTTGTTCCTTTTCAGCTCCCCTCATCACTACAGATGTTTCTCTTTTGGGCTGGGGAGCTCATTTGGAAAACCACTCTGTGAGTGGCACTTGAACTCCCAAAGAGTCCACAAGCCACATAAACCTACTGGAGCTCAGGTCTATATACCTGGCCTTACAGACCTTTGCCCCACAGGTGAAAGGTTAGTGCAAATCAGGACAGATAACACCACTGCCATGTTTTACTTATGAACATACAAACATACGAAATGCCAGCAGAAACAGGCCTCTCACGGTTTATCAAGTGATCGATTGGCAGCAGCTAGCCCCTCAACTTGCAGCTGCCCCACCCTCCCCTCCCTTCTCATAACCACCCCTCCACTCTGTCCCATCCTCTCTTAAATCCTCCTGCTGTTCCACACGATACCACCTCCCTGGGCAGTGTGTTCCACTTAACTACCACCCTTTCCATGAAAAAGTGTCTCTGAGTAAAGTTCCATCCTGAATCTCCACCCTCCAATCTCAGCTGATGTCCTCTCGTGTCCCTCCCTTTCTGATCTGAAGAATCTCTTCTGTATTAATCCTATTTATACCTTTTGTGACATTTGGCCAGCTGATTATGATTATTGTTTATTTGTAATATAAAAATATAGTATGTGATTGTCTCACATAAAACAGCCTGAGCTTCCATGGGTGCCTCCCCACAGGTTTCAGTGAAGCTACAGGATATGTAAACTGACCAGGAACCATTTATGTACCCGACTTATTTCAGAATGGCATTTTATTACCTTTTATGACATGCCTAGGCTCTTTGAATTGGAAATGAAATGTAATTTTATGAGTCTGCCAGAGGATGAGTCTAATACACTTGTATGACGCTCTTAAGAGGAAGAACATGTTATATCAACATGGTGTTAAAGTCGTAAACCCTTTGGTTTTCCTTGGGGAAAACAGGAACCAGCCACCAGTTCAAAGGAAAGGCTTGATTAAAGACTGTCATAATTTAGGAAATGTTTTTTTCCTTCTGAAGTCATATTATTTAAAATCTCACCTGACAGTAAATAATTTTTTTGTAATTTTATATTCTAAAAGGAGGAGCTAGATGACTCACCGAAGGGGTGTGGATAGACAGAGTTAAACTAATACTTATGTCTGAACTGTTTAAGATATATTGTTTTGGGACTCCAAGGGAGAGAGACAGCGCTCTAATTTAACTTTAAAGGCACTTACAGAGGTAATACATTAGATAGAATAGGTCTAAATGTATTGTGGTAGGAGTTTATATTTTGTACTTTGCCCTTGTTCTTTTATGTGATTGTGAGCTCTTTGATATATTGTTCTGTGTTGTCATTGCTCATATTTTTATCATCTTGTAGTAAGATATCTATTTTTCGAAACACTGCCTCGGTGTCTGCCAGTTCTTTTTTTTTTTTCTTGCATGTGACGTATAGAGAGTTAAGTCTGGCGAAACTGTTCAGCGGCTTGATGGTGTTACTGAGCTAGAGTAAAAAGGTAAGAATATACCTAAGGTCTCTTATAAAGTTTTAAGGGTTCATTTTGGAAGCTTGGCTTGGTGCCCTTGGCGAAAGATTGTACCGCAGTCCCCTAAGAGGGCACGTATCTGAGCCTGTACATTGGGTACGCTAGCCTAAGGTTCACAGTTTGAATTCCCCCAGAACTTGAGACTAAAGGTGATTTGGAAAGCAGACAGGAGGTTTACCCTGTCTGTTACCTGTTTATACTATTGTGCTCTGAGGTTGGCACTGTGGGCGCAGAGAGCCTGACCTGCTGAGTGCGTTTGTGACAGATTTGGTTGGCAGCGGTGCGAAAAATTTAGTAACACAAGCTTTAACTGTTCAGTGTGTCAGCTTAATACTGTACAGCTAACTTGCAAAATAAGGCAGTGATTTATTTTTAAAAAAGGAAACAGAACTATATCATTTTGCTTACCGTCAAATTCCTACCTGTTTTTTTTTTTTTTCTTAAGTGCAAGTTAGAGTAGCCGTAGTTAGGGAAGAAGGTGGCTTCCAACTACATCGGGTACACTGCAGACTATTTGAGGCAGTTGTGCCAGGGACAGAGGAGTCCTGCACGAGGGGAGAGCCACCAAGCAGAACCTCGTGGATGCCCTGATGGCAGCAGATGCCCAGAGCATCGAGTCGCAGACTGTGACTGTAAAGGACCAAACCTTGGGCGTGGAGGGGCCAGCGGCCAGTTCAGTGTCCAGATCTGGTGAGGAGGACAGCAGGGCCAGTGCAAGCGAAGGGCCACTGCAGCAGGGGAAGGTCACCAGCATTCTGGAGACAGAAGCAATCAGGTTGCAGATTGAGTTGCTCAGAATGGAGCTGGAGTTCCAGAGAGAGGCTGAGTGAGAGAAGCGAGCTGCAGAGGAGAAGAGGGAGTGAGAACAGAAAGAGGCTGAGTGAGAGCAGCGAGCGGCAGAGGCGAAGAGAAAGCAAGAATGGTGAGAAGCGGACCGTGAACAGCGAAAGGCGGACCTAGAGGAGCATGAGCGCCAGAGGCAACATGAACTGGAGAAGCTACGACTCCAACCACCAGCACCAGAGCAGGTAAGTGGTTTGGGTTTAATTGGAACTACAGCACTGGATTACAAATTAAATTCCAAATTGATAGCTGAATTTAAAGGTGGGAGGATATGGATGCTTTTTTAAATTCCTTTGAAAAAGTTTGTATTCAGGCAAAAATTCCTAGAGGGTCCTGAAGCATCCAGCTATCCCCACTACTTACCGGAAAAGCTTGGGATGCATTGGGTCAAATGGACAATGAAGACAGCAATGATTACAGCAAACTTACAGCTGCATTTTTAAAAAAGTTTGATTTAACTGCAGAAGCATAAATTCCGTAAGCTCAGGAGAAGCCCTGACATGAGCCACGAGGAGCTAGCCACGAAACAACGTCAGTGTTTAAAATGTTGGTGGGAAGGAATTGAAGCAAACTCTGTGGATAAAATTGAAAATGCTATATTGTTAGAGCAGTTTTTTGGAGCATGCCCAGCAGAGCTGAAAACCTAGCTGGAGGACCGAGATCCCAAAACAGAACAAGTGGCTGCCGAACTCTTGGACCACTATACCAAGAACAGACCTGCTCTGAGAGCGAATGGGGCAAGCGTGGCAGCGCAGAAAGAGAAAAGTGCGCCTTCAGCGCAGCTAAAACCCTCACTGCCTCCACCGAAACCAGTTAGCCCCAGGTTTCAAAGAAAACATTTCTCTGAGAAAAGAAACGAATGTTGGGTTTGTAAAGAAACTGGGCATATTGCAAGACAGTGTCCCAAAAGGACGAGCAATATGCAAAGGGGCTAGGAAAGAATGGTTGTTTGTGTGTCCCTGGAAGCATGCCTGTAAACACATGCACCCGGTCACTGTGAATGGTGTACAGACACAAGGGTTAAGAGAGACAGGGCATCTCTGACGTTGGTAAAAGGGGATCTGGTAGAGCCTGGTCAGCTTATACCCAATACATGTAACTGTACAAGGCGTTTACTGTGGAGGAGAAAACATTGCCACTTACTAGTATTCTCCTAGACTGAGGTGAAACAGGAAACTGTGCAACAGGTGGCTGTAGCCAAACTTTAGCAGTTGACTTCATCCTGGGCAACAATCTCAAACGGGGATGGTGTGTGTAGCTACCCGTATCCAAGCGGCAAGGGAAAATTGTAGTTCCCTGGACCCCACAGAAGCCATTGTGGAAACCACTGGCAGGCTGGTTCCCCAGCCTTTGTCTCCTGATATGGAGACTAATGAAAAGGGGTTAAAAATTTCCCCAGTAGCAGTTAACCACACAGCTACGGAGGGTTACTCTGGAGAAGGAGGGGTGACCCATTGTCAGAGGGTTAGGGATGACAGTGGTCCTGCGTGCCCTGACGCTAGTGCTAGGGACTCTAGAGACTGAAGGGGACCTGTCCCATGCCTTGGGAATGTGTAAGGAGTTTGCAGCTGCTCAGAAAAGTGACCCTAGTCTAGAGAAGCTGAGAGCTTGGACAGACTCTGATGGAACACAGGGAGGTGACGGTAAACATAAAGTTCATTGGGAAATGGACTGATGTATACTCAGGATGCTAAGACAGTGGGAGGGGTGATAGGCAGGCAGGTTGTCGTTCCCCAGGGGTACCGTGAGCAGTTGCTCAAGACTGCACACTATATTCCCATGTCAGGTCATCTGGGAATCGCGCGCACTATGCAGCGGTTGGCCCAGAATTTCTATTGGCCCAACTTCACCCAGCAGGTGAAGGAGTACTGCAGGTCTTGAAACCGGTGCCAGTAAATAGGTAAGGCGGGTAAGAAAACCCAAGCTGCCTTAATTCCATTGCCCATAGTGGAGGAGCCATTCCAGAGGGTGGGAATGGATATTGTAGGGCCTTTAAATACCCCCAGCTCCTCTGGGAAGGGGTTCATCTTGACTGTGGTGGATTATGCCACCTGGTATCCAGAGGCAGTCGCCCTTTCCTCACTGAGGACAGACAAAGTGTCAGATGCCTTGCTTGGGATTTTCTCCGGTGTTGGGTTTCCGCAGGAGGTTATCACCAATCGAGGGGGTTCCTTCATGTCCAACCTGATGAAATGTTTGTGGGAGAAGTGTGGGGTGGTGCAGAGGCGCATGACACCGTATCACCCGCAAACCAATGGGCTTGTGGAAGGATTTAACGGTACCCTGAAGTCAATGCTCCAAGCATTTGCTGAACAGCATGGGAGGGACTGGGAGAAATACCTTCCCCACCTGTGTTTACATACAGGGAAGTGACCCAAGAGTCAACCGGATTTTCCCCCTTCGATCTCTTATATGGTTGCCGGGTACGTTTGCTTCTAGACTTGATCCGGGAGGGCTGGGAAGGCAAGCAGGCCATCCAGGAAACTCCCATAGTGGATTACATCCTTATGTTTAGGTGAAGGCTGAAGGAGCTTATGGGGACAGCCCAGAGCAATCCTGGCAGCTGCCCAACAGAAACAAAAAGTGTGGTACGACACCAGGCCAGAACTCGCTCATTACATGGTGAGGCAGGAAGTTATGGTCCTCATTCCGGTCAGGAAAGACAAGCTGCAGGCTGAGTGGGCAGGACCATACAAAGTAGTCAGAAAGGTAAATTACGTGAACTATATCATAGAGTTACCTGACAGAAGACATACAGAAAGAATGTACCCTGTCAACATGATGAAGCCATAGGCTAATAGGACTGACATGGAGTTTGCAATATGTAGTCCTGGGGAGGGGATGGACGAAGGAGACCCCCTTCTGGACTTGCTGAAAGAAAGCAAGCGGGAGTCCTCTGTGGAGGCAGTTAACTTGTCACCCCAGCTGTCCCTGGACAAGATCCAGGAAGTAAGGGAGATTTTAGAAGCAGACTTTGCCCCACTGTTTAGCACCAAGCCTGGACTAACCCCCTTAGCAACGCACAATATAGAGACAGGGACACAGACGCCCATACGGCGGACTGCATATCGGGTGTCGGAGGCTATCCAAAAGGACATTAGGAGGGAGGTGGAGGAAATGTTGGATTCAGGGGTAATCCAGAGATTCTACAGCCCTTTGGCCTCACCCGTAGTCCTTGTGCCCAAGCCAGATGGCTCTACTCGTTTCTGTGTGGACTGTCGTGGACTGAATGCAGCCAAGAAGTCAGACGTCCACCCGATGCCCTGGACGGACAAACTCCTAGACAGGTTTGGAGAGGCGACCTACCTTATGACTACTGACCTGACAAAGGGGTATTGGCAGGTAGAGTTAACTGACAGAGCCAGGTGAGAGGTCGGCCTTCATCACTCCGATAGGCTTATTTGAATTTAAAGTAATGCCTTTTGGAATGAAGAAGGCCCCGGCCACTTTCCAAAGGTTGGTGAACCAGGTGTTAAATGGTGCTGAGGAGTATGTTGTGGCATACCTGGATGATATTGCCATCTTTAGTGCCAGCTGGGAGGAACACCGGTCCCACCTTAGGGAAGTGCTGGACAGGATACAGAGGGCCGGGCTCACTGTCAAAGGTGAGAAGTGCCAAGTGGCCATGGCTGAAGTGGCGTACCTCGGGCATGTTGTAGGCCGGGCACAGCTCCGTCCTAACCAAGTAAAAATAGAGGTGATGAAGGCATGGCCCAGACCAGAAACACAGAAGCAGGTCAGGAGTTTTCTAGGGACAGCAGGGTACTCTAGGAAATTTGTACCCAATTACAGTGCCCTGGCAGCTCCCTTATCTGACCTGGTAAAGAAAAAGATGGCTAAGAAAATTACCTGGGAACCAGCCTGTGAAAAAGCCTTTACCAGACTGAAGGAGGCACTGTGCAATACTCCTGTATTGCCAAGTCCTGACTATAGCAGACCCTTTATAGTCCAGACTGACGCCTCAGATTTGGGTATTGGGGCAGTACTGAGTCAGCCGTCCAATCAAGGGAAAGATCACCCTGTAGTGTACCTGAGTAAAAAGTTACTTCCCAGGGAGTAGGCTTACTGTATTGTGGAAAAAGAGTGTCTTGCCATAGTGTGGGCCCTAAAGAAGTTAGAGCCATACTTATATGGGCAGCATTTTGAGGTACAAACTGACCAACCCCCTGGTTTGGCTGACACAAATGGGAAAAACTAATGGTAGACTATTAAGGTGGAGTCTTGCTTTGCAAAGGTATGACACGATGATCTTACATAGAGCTGGAGAGACCAGTCAGAACGCAGATGGCTTATCGCGTCTATGTAAGGAGTGAACTGACTTAGGGAGCTCATTCCATGCAGGTGATAGAGCCCCCAAATTCAGTCTAGGTGGGGAGGATTGTGATGCTTGGCCAGCTGGTTATGATTATCGTATGATATTTATAATATAAAAAATATAGTATGTGATTGTCTTACATAAGACAGCCTGGGCTTCTACGGGTACCCCCTCCCACAGGTTTCAGTGAAGCTACAGGATATGTAAACTGATCAGGAACCATTTAATTAACCAACTTACTTCAGAATGGCATTTTATTATCTTTTTATGACATGCCTAGGCTCTTTGAAGTGGAAACGAAATGTGACTTCATGAGTCTGCCAGAGGATGAGTCTAATAAACTTGTATGACGTCTTAAGGGAGGAACATTTTATACCAACATGGTGTTAAAAGTTGTAAACCCTTTGGTGTTCCTTGGGAAAACAGGAACCAGCCACCAGTTCAAAGGAAAGGCTTGATCAAAGCTGTCGTAATTTAGGAAATGTCTTTTTCCTTCTGAATTCACATTATTTAAAATATCTTCTGACAGGAAATAATTTTTTTATAATTTTATATTCTAAAAGGAGGAGCTAGATGACTCACCGAAGAGGTGTGGAGAGACAGAGTTAAACTAATACTTGTGTCTGAACTGTTTGAGATATATTATTTTTGGGACTCCGAGAGAGAGACACAGCTTTCTAATTTAACTTTAAAGGCACTTACAGAGGTAATACATTAAATAGAAAAGGTCTAAATGTATTGTGGTTTATGTTTTGTACTTTGCCTTTGTTCTTTTATGTGATTGTGAGCTCTTTGATATATTGTTCTGTGTTTACATTTTTCATATTTTTATCATCTTGTAGTAAGTATCTTTTTCAGCTAATATTCTTCAGGTGAAGCTACCTCTGGCTGGAAGCTGCAATACTGAACATAGGATTTGCAAGAAAGCGAGTTGTGCTCACAACAGAGGGAGGTGAACCTTACAATTGTCTTTGGTTTGTAGCAGATATTCTGCAGGTGGAGGCTACTTCTAACTGAAAGGTGAAATAAGGAACTTAGAATTATCAGGAAAAGACAGTCTTTCAAGCAACAGAGGGAGTGGATCTAGCTTTACTTTTGTTACAATTCTTAAGATTTTCAGTGCAGGAAGAATTTAAACCCTGGGCTAAGAATTTGTCATAAGTCCTGAAGTAAGTGCAGGTACAGGCTGTGTATTTGACCCAGACAGTGCCCTAGGGGGTGGAAACTGTTTTTGTGTTTATCTGTGTGTGCCTTAAAAGGCCAGACCAGACTGTGTCAGGAAGTGCTTACATCATAGCTACTTATCAGCCAGTAGCTTTGGAAGAGTCTTACAGACCTGAGAACAATAGTATTATAAGCAAGTGTTTTATAGCAAACTCATCAGAACAGCTAATATTATTCAGGTGAAGCTACCTCTAGCTGGAAGCTGCAATACTGAACATAGGATTTGCAAGAAAGCGAGTTGTGCTCACAACAGAGGGAGGTGAACCTTACAGTTGTCTTTGGTTTGTAGCAGATATTCTGCAGGTGGAGGCTACTTCTAACTGAAAGGTGAAATAAGGAACTTAGAATTATCAGGAAAAGACAGTCTTTCAAGCAACAGAGGGAGGTGGATCTAGCATTACTTTTGTTACAATTCTTAAGATTTTCAGTGCAGGAAGAGTTTAAAGCACACCTGACTTATTTTGGGTCTGACTGCTTTCAGAGCACAAACCACCAGGCTGTTTTGGGGCTGGGGAGCTTTACCTGTGTTTGACTTGGATGTCTGGATTTTTCTCTGTTTGATTAGCAGGGTATTTTCTCTGTCAAATTGTTGTGTAGGGCATCTTGCTGACAGGAAGGCACTCATCGCAGCGGTGGGTCAGAGCTTTTAGCCGACTGTTTCGTGAGGGCACAGTTTAGGCCCAACCCCTGCCCACCCCTCACCCCACCCACCTCTGGAAATAGTTCCTTTATACCTGGGGTTCTGACATCATTTCCCCAAGAGTGCAAGGTGCATATCACTGTCATATCCTCTCTAGCACACTGCACTGACAATATAAGCATACACATTGTATAATATATATATTTCTATATAACAAACCAGTCACACACACACACACAAAAAAAAAGTAGATAAACATGTGGGGAGTAGTGCAATGTAATGGCCGTGGGGCAGCAGTCTTCCGGGAGTCTTTCTGGATGCTGAGGTGCTGCCCTATTTGTAGACAACTCTCTGCCCTGAGGGAGGAAGTTGCCCGTCTTCAGACCACACTGGACAGTAGTAAGGGAACCTTCCCCCAGGCCACACTGGACAGTAGGAAGGGAACCTCCCCCATCCAGGGAGCACCAGAGCCACCACCACTACCTCGGAGGTTGCGAAGAAAACACAGCAGTTGGACCAGAGTGGGCTCAGGAGGGTGAGGATGGTGGAACAGAGGCACACCCAATCAGTTGGTCCACTTCACAATCCATACACCATTCTGGGGAGCATAGCTCCCCTATGGATGCACCCCGCAGAGGAGACTAAGGAGGCTGAGGACAGCTGTTACAAGGGAGGCCCACAGGAAGGAGGCAGAGGACACCACAGGAAAGGAAGCAGCTCCTGGTGGGGACTCAATTATTAGGGATAGAACTGGGGAGCAGGAAAACTGAGTAAGGTGCCTGCCTGTGCCATGGCTTGGAGGGACAGGAAGTACATCCTCAGGATCATGAGAACAGCTGCACGGGAGTCTGAGCTGGACATCATTGTCCATCTAGGGACAAATGACTTGGCTCATCATGAGATTAGAGCAGTGCAGGAGGACTTTGTAGAGTTGGGAGGGCCTAAGACAAGTAGCACACACAGTATCCTTCTCAGAGTGCTGCCTGTCAATGGCATGGGTGAGGTGAGGTACTTTGCACCATGCAGTTTAATGAATGGTTGAAAAATGGTGTGGAACACAGGGTTTGGCTTCATTGGGGACTGGGGTTCCACCTGGAGGACACCAGCCTATACTGGCAGGATGGTCTGCATCTGTCCAGGAAGGAACAAGTCTTTGAGCAATCTGTTTAAATGCTTCATTGGCAAGCTTTTAAACTAGTCAAGGGGGAGCACTGATAAGCAGCAGGAAAATCCCAGCCTTTCCTACAAAACAGGGTACTAAATGAGAAAAGACCAAGGTAGAAAGGTCAGTGGGGATGCGCAACAGAAGGTAAAGCCATCAAAAATGGAGAGCAATGAGTACCAATGCCCGTAATCTGAGTAACAAGCTTCTGAATTAGTGGCCTTGATGGAGGAGGAACATCTGGATATCGTGGCAGTCACAGAAACATGGTACACACAAAACCATGACTGGGACGTAAACATACCAGGATACACTATCTACAGGAGGGACAGGAGGGTAAAGAGGAGGAGGAGTAGTCTTTACATAAGGGAAGGAATCAAAGCAACAGAACAAAAGGGTAAACAGGAGGAGAAGAAGCACTGTGGGTAAATTTGAGACCGGCAATGGCACTACAATCCGCACAGGGTTAGATACAGACCCTTCTCAGGGGAGGAAATGGACAGGGAAATGATAGAAAGTATACTTAGAATGGCAGAAAAGGGAGATATTGCTGATGGGTGATCTGAATATGCCAGATGTTAACTGGAGTGCAGTTGCAGCAGCCACTTCAAGAGTGGGTTATCTAGGTGCCTACAGGGGCATGCCTTAGACAACTAGTATTGGAGCCCACTCGAGAGGGGAGCAATCTTAGACCTGGTTCTCTCAAATGGAGATGGAGAGAAGATCACAGATGTAGAAGTGGGTAGCCATCTGGGAACTAGCGACCATCGAACACGGTTCACAATAAACACAGCAGTAGAGTCAAGCCACACAAAGGCAAAAGTACTGGACTTAAGGAGGGCTGACTTTGCCAAAATGGATGAGTGCCTAAGGAATGCACTAGCAAATGGGCAGGAAGGAGGGGTGGAAGAACAATGGGGAATAATAAAACTGCCATCTCAGAGGTACAAGCCTTTGTGTGAAGCAAATAAACAAATGAACGATGTAAGAAACCACTGTGGTTCTCAAAGGAAGTGGCAGTGAAGGTTCAAGAGAAAAGAAAGCATTCAGGAAGTACAAGGAATCACAGAAGGAGCAGGACAGAGAACTGTATCAGTTAAAGCAAAGGAAGCTGGGAAGGCAGTCAGAACAGCAAAGGCCCAAACCGAGGAAAAGATAGCCAACTCAGTTAAAGGGGATAAAACCTTTTATAGGTATATCAGGGAGCGAAGGAAGGCCAAGGAGGGATAGTGAGGCTTAATAAAGGGAGGGAGGGTGGGCAGAGGGTGACTGTGAAAAGCAGAGATACTAAACAAATATTTTTGCTCAGTATTTACAAATGAAGGGGGGTTACCTAAAACAAACAGTAGAAACACTCTGGATACAGAAATTGATACCAGCCCATTTACAGAAGAAAGGGTTCTGCAAGAACTCTTAAAACTGAAGGTGGACAAAGCAATGGGGCCTGATGGGATTCATCCCAGAATTCTAAAAGAACTAAGGGTAGAACTAGTGACACCACTGACTACCCTCTTTAACAAATCATGGGAGGATGGGGTGGTACCCGAGGACTGGAGGAGGGCAGATGTGATTCCCCTTCACAAAAGTGGGAGCAAGGCAGAAGCAGAAAACTACAGACCTGTTAGTTTAACCTCAGTGATAGGGAAAATGATGGAATCACTTCTGAAGGAAAGAATTGTCGAGTATCTAGAGGCCAGAGGGGCACAGGACCCAAGGCAGCATGGATTCACAGCAGGAAGGTCATGCCAGACGAATCTGATAGATTTCTTTGACTGGGTGACCAAAGTAGTAGATCAGGAAGGGGCTGTGGATATGGCCTACCTAGACTTTAGCAAGGCATTTGACACGGTCCCACACAAAAGATTAATATACAAGTTAGTCAGCCTGATAGTGGGTCCCAAGATGATAGCCTGGGTAAAGAATTGGCTAGAGAATAGGACACAGAGAGTAATAGTAAATGGAGTCCACTCTGAAGAAAGGGGGGTTCCTAGTGGGGTACCGCAGGGTTCGGTATTAGACTGGTCCTCTTCAGTGTCTTTATGTTTACATTGGCAGAGAGACTGGAAGGAAAAGTATGTCTCTTTGCAGATGACACAAATATCTGCAACAGAGTTGATGCACAAGGTGGGGTGGAAAGGATGAGAAGGGACTTGGCAAGGTTAGAGGAATGGTCAAATGTATGGCAGCTTAGATTCAGTGCTAAGAAGTGCAGGTAATGCACCTGGGAAACAAAACCAGGGAAGAGTACACAATGGGGTGAGATACTAACAACAACAAAATGGAAAGGGACCTGGGGGTAGTCATATCAGATGGCCTAAAGGTGGGCAAGCAATGTGAGAGGGCAGCAAGGAGGGCTGGGGGGATGCTGGGACGCATAGTGAAAGGCATCACCAGTAGAAAACAGGAAGTTATTATCCCTCTGTACAGACAGTTGGTGAGAACCCATCTGGAGTACTGCGTGCAGTTGTGGAGACCCAGTCTCCACAAAGACATAGACAGGATGGAAGCTGTCCAGAGAAGGGCAACTAAAATGGTGCAGGGTCTGCACCGGAAGACATATGAAGAGAGTCTTAAGGAGCTTAATGTGTGTAGCCTTGAGGAAAGGAGGGAGGGGGGGACATAATAGAAACTTTCAAGTACCTCAAGGGAATCAACAAAGTCCAAGAGGGTAGCATCTTTCAAAAAGAGGTGTGCAAGAACAAGGGGCAACGATTTGAAGATAGGGGTGGCTCAGAGGTAATTTAAGGAAGTATTTTTCACAGAGAGGGTTGTGATGCATGGAATGGCTTCCGGAGGTTGTGGAGTCAAAAACAGTGGTGGAATTCAAGCGTGCATGGGACAGTCATAAGGCAATTCTAGGGGTTGGGGGTAGGAAGAAGTAGGCTGCTGGCTAACTAGGATCTGCAGCTTATCCATTAGGAAGGGAAATGGACAGACTGGGTGGGCTAAGCGGTCCTTATCTGCCGTCAAATTTTATGTTTCTATGTTTCAAAACACTGCCTGGGTGTCCTGCCAGTTCTTTTTTTTTCATGTGACATATAGAGGGTTAAGTCTGACGAAACTGTTCAGCAGCTTTATGGTGTTACTGAGCTTGAGTAAAAAAGTAAGAATATACCTAAGGTCTCTTGTAGAATTTTAAGGGTTCATTTTGGAAGCCTGGCTTGGTGCCCCTGTTGAAAGATTGTACCACAATCCCCGAAGAGGGTACATATCTGAGCCTGTACATTGGGTGCGCTAGCCTAAGGTTCACAGTTTGAATCCCCCCAGAACTTGAGACTAAAGGTGATTTGGACCCAAAAGCAGACAGGAGGGTTACCCTGTCTGTTACCTGTTCACACAATTGCGCTCTGAGGTTGGCACTGTGGGCGCAGAGGGCCTGACCTGAGTGTGTTTGTGACACCCTTTAGGTACTTAAAGGTTTCAGTCATATCCCCCATCCCTCCTCTCTGCCAGGGAATACATTTGCAGCTCTCCCAGCCTCTTCTCATAGGATTTTCCCTCAAATCCCTGTGTCATCTTTGCTGCCCTATGCTGCACCCCCTCCAATGGTCTGAAGTTCCTCTTCAGGAATGGACACCAGTACTGCATGCAGTATTCCAGGTGCGGCCTGACCAGTGACCTGTACAGGGGCAGGATCACTTCTCTGTTCCTGAGGATGCCCCTCACTATGCACCCCAGCATCTTGTTTGCCTTTGCAGCCGCCTTCCTACATTGAGCTAAGTGGTTCATACTCCCTATTATTAGTACCCGAGATCCTTTTCCTCTACTGTGCTTTCCAGCGTACCCTCCCAACTGATATTTCCTCCCCTGGTTCCTCACTCCGAAGTGCAGTACCTTGCATTTCTTGGCATTGAACCCCTACTGCCGTGTCCCCGACCCTTCCTGTAGCCCCTTCCTCACCTCTGTGTCATTTACCACTGCACCAATCTTAGTATCATCTGCGAACAGATTGATCCTACTCCGGATCCCGTTTGAGATATCAGCTGTGAATATCTCGAACAGCACCGGTACCAGTACTGAACCCTGGGGCACCCCACTCCCAATGTCCCTTGGTGATGAGAGTTGCCCCACCACCACCACCCTTTGCTGCCTACCCCTCAGCCAGTTGGTGATCCAGTTGACCATTTTTGTCCCCACCCCAATGTATTCCAGTTCCCCGGCCTCCCGTGCGGCACTAAGTCAAAGACCTTGCTAAAGTCCAAATATAGGGCGTCCACTCTATGGCCCCTGTCCAGTTCCCTGGTAACTCAGTCGTAGTACTCGACTAGGTTCATCTGGTAGGATCTGCCCGATACAAAACCGTGCTGAAGACCATCTTGGAGCGTGTTGTCTTCCAGAAAGGTCACCAGCCTCTCTTTTATGATTGACTCCATGAGTTTCCCCATAATTAAAGTGAGACTCACTGGTCTGAAGTTGCCTGGATCATCTTTCGGCCACTTTTACAATGGGCACCACATGGGCCATCCTCAAGTCCTGTGCACTTCCTGTGTCCAGTGATGTACTGATCAGGTCTGCCAGTGGTCCCGCCAGATCTCCTATAGCTCTAAGTACCTAGGGTGAATGCCATGCCGGCGCCTTGTCCACCCTCAGTACCCTTAGTCCCTCCAGCATCCTGTCCTCTCTGATTCTGATGTCAGTCGCCTCTGCCCACTCCACCCTTCCCATGGGGTATCTGCCCCTCTTCCCTTCATGAACACAGAGCATGAGTACTCATTCAGTGCCTCTGGCCTCCCCTTCTCCACCCACCCCCAATCTTTCTTAATCCTCACAATCTGGTCTTTGTTTTCTTCTCGCCAGTGTATCTGAAGAAGTCCTTTTCCCTTGCTGATTCCTGTGCCAGTCTTGGCTCTCTGGAGCCTTGGCGCTCTAACTAGCTTAGTATCCTCCTGGACTTCTTCGTGTACTCGTCTTTGTTCCTTGTCCTTTCGATTTCTTAGCCACCAGAATGCTTTTCTCTTGGCCCCACCGCCCATTACCTCCTGAGTCAGCCAGCTTGGCTTCTTTGCTCTCCCTTCTTGCTCCGTGTCCTGGTGCAGGTCTCAGTAGCCTCTGCTAGTCCTTTCTTAATGACATTCCATTTTGGCTGGCACTCATGCATGTCTGAAGTCCCACCAGATACTCAGCCAAAATTTCCCCCACCCTTTTAAAGTCCACTCCTTTAAAATCGATCACTCTGATGCCTGTGCCTCCTGTTATCCTTCCGATATTGAGTGTGAACCACACCATATGATGTTCGCTTCCAGCCAGGGAGTCCTCCACTTCCAGGCCCCTTACAGCCTCCCTGTTTGTTAGTACCAGGTCCAGAGTCCTACCCTCCCTAGTCATCTCGTGCACCAGTTGCACTAGGAAGCAGTCCTGAAGTGCCAATGGCCAGGAGTGACTACTGCCCCGCTTCCATGGACCAGCAGGAGCACGACCCTTCCTGTCCTCCCTTCCACCTAAGGGCAGTGTCGGTAAACGAGGTACGGTCCTTTCTCAAAGACGTCTCCCAGCATTCAAGCCCTGGCCTAGATAATCTGGAGCCCAAGCTTCTCAAACTTGGAGCCCCCTATATTGCCTCCCCGGTAGCCCACATCTTTAACCTGTCCCTTACCATGGGAGAGATCCCAGATATCTGGAAGATTGCCAGGGTTGTCCCTATGCTAAAGCAGGAAGACCCTAAAGTCCCAGACAACTACCGACGGATCGTCATCCTTTTGGCTGTCAGTAAGATCCTGGAAAAGGTTGTAGCTAAACAACTCACGGAGTATATCCAAACCCACGAACTGCTGTCCCCTGCCCAACATGGCTTTCGCAGAGGGCACAGCACAACCACGGCACTGATCTCTGTCTCTTCCAACATCAGAGCAGCCATGGACCAGGGTCAACTCTCTGGAGTTGTGTTTATCGACTTATCCAAGGCCTTTGACCTTGTTGACCATGACTTGCTCTGCACTCAGATAAGGTCCCTTGGCTTGTCCCCCCCAGCTTTGAAATGGGTCACTGACTACCTGCATGGTAGAGAACAATTAACCAATTTCAACAAAGTCCTCTTCTCCCGCTGCATGTGACATCTGGTGTCCCTCAGGGCTCAGTTCTGGGACCCCTACTCTCTCTGTTTATTAACAATCTCCCTGCTGTGGTTACCAGGTGTAGGGTCACCATGTATGCGGATGACCTGGTCCTCCTCGCCCACTCCCGCGATTCAGTCACTCTAAACCGCCACCTATCAGAGGACTTCAAGAATATTCAGGCTTGGCTCTGCCAACAGAAGCTGGTCCTCAACCTGAAAAAAAACTCAGGCTATGTTACTCGGCTCATCAGCCAAAATACGTGCCTCTCCAGTTCCTCTGCAAATCGACTGCGCAGATGGTACCTCTGTTTTCACCGTGACCTCCCTCAAATATCTCAGTGTGACGCTCGACTCCCAACTGGACCCGGGGAGCCACATCCACAACGTCTGCAGAGGCGTAAACTGCAAGCTGGGGCTGACCTATAGGGCTAGATACAACCTTACCCCAGCGGCTCGTCTGGCTCTTGCCAGGGTAGTATTACTCCCTTCCCTCAGCTGTGGTCTTCACCTATTTGCTCGCATCTCAAAGGCCCTCCTTACTAAGTTGAACATGACATACAACAACATCTGCCAGTTTGCACTGGCTGCCACCCGTCTCACCCATCACTGCAAACTCCACGATAAGTTAGGTTGGCTATCCCCGACCAATCACCTAAACTTTGGTATGGGTGCTTTGTGAGCAAGGTGATCAGCACCCGCACCCCGGGACTGGCTCAGCTCTTCTCCCAGCTGACCTCTCATCCTACCCCTGAGATCCCAGGGCCCGGGACTACAAATGTACCCTCCACCCAGCACCCTTGCGGGTGACAGGGGCTTTGCAGCTCACACCCCAGGCTCTGGAACTCCCCTCCCGAGCAGGTCTGCACACCTTTCCATAAGTGCCTTCGGTCCTCCCGTGAGAGATCTCAGCTGGCTTCACGCGCTGAATGCCTAAAGCCCCCTTAGCACGAAGTCCCGGACGTCACAAGCCAGGTGGCACACTACTCCCTGAACCACAACCTGAACTAATGCACTATTATATTGTCTAATGTTTTGTTGACCCAAAGCACCTTACCTACTGTTGTTCTACTGACTATGTACCTAATTGCAAAATGTATACTGCACGCCTGTCTTGTTGACTCCTTGTACTTAACCACAGAATGTACTGATATGTATTTGCTCACCTGCTATGCTGTATTGATGTACCCTGTTATACCTGTTGTACTCTCCTGGTCGTTCCTGAAAATAGGCATATAACTTGTCTAGTGTACCTACCCGAAACAAAAGCTAAAAAATAAATAAATAAATCTAGTAATCTCTGCTCCTTTGCACACCTGGTGGCCACAAAGTCATCAGTGCTTTGCATGGAGGCAGTTAAGATATAGTCTCTGGCTTACTCGATGTAAACCTCTCAGCCATACACCTCCCAGGCAAGGATAACACTCTAGCAGATGCCCTGAGTCGCATCAGTCAAGGGCACAGTGAGTGAACTCTCAACAAACAGGTCCTTGCCACAGTCTTTTGAAGGTGGGCAAACCAGAAATAGATTTGTTTGCTTCCCACCTCAACCATCAACTGCCTCTACTGCTGCAGGCCCCCAGTACTAGGTATTCTACCAGTAGATGCCTTGACTCTGGACTGGGCAGGCACGTTTCTTTATGCATTCCCTCTGGTTCACAGGGTGTTGCTGAAGCTAAGAGCCCAACCAGCAACAGTGATATAAGTGACACCGGATTGGCTGAGGCAACCTTGGTATCCTCTCCTAGTAGCCCTGTCACACACCAAGCCTATTCGACTTCCCCTCACTCACTCTCTCCTTACTCTGTCACAGACAGGAGTGACCTATCCAAATCTACAGTCTCTTCACCTCAAAGCTTGGCTCTTGATGAGTTAGAGTACCCAGATTCTCAGTATTCAGAGCAGGTCCTTGAAATCCTGAGAATGGCTAAAAAACCTAGTACCAAGAAAACTTGTGTGGCTAAGTGGAAAAGATTTTCTCTCTGGTGCAAGAGGAAGTACATAAATCCTCTCAGAGCCTCAGTACCCAGTCTTCTAGATTATTTAGTACACTTACAGGCCTCAGGCTTTAAGGCCTCATCCTTGGAACTTCATCTGGCTACAATTTCTGCTTATCTTTCCATAGGCAAGGATAAGTCAATAATTTCATTGGCAGTTTTCAAAAAAGTCTTTAAAGGCCTCCTCCTTCTTCAGCCCCCAATTAGGGAACCTGTTCCCCTTGGGAGCAATCTCATGGAGCCACCTTTCGAGTCCATGGCTATGGCTTGTTTGAAATATGTCACTGGAAGACAGTCTTTCTAGTTGCCATCACCTCTGCAAGAAGGATTTCAGAGTTGCAGGCTCTCTGTACTGGACCAAACAACATTATCCCTCACAAGGATAAGGCAGAGCTCAAAACAAACAGTAAGTTTCTGCCCAAGGTGTTCTTGGAATTTCATCTTAACCAGTCTGTTACCCTTCCTGTACTCTTCACAGAGAAATCCACTCCAGGAGAACAAAGGCTCCACAGTTTAGATGTGAAGAGAGCCCTACTCTATTACTTGGGCCACACAAAGCAGTTTAGGGGCTCTGCTATTCACCTTTTTCCTCACCCGTGGGTAGGTAGGCAGAGGAAGGCCAGCCACTAAGAGAACTGTCTCTCGCTGGATAGTCGCTGCATTCAGTTCTGTTATAACAAGGCTGGTAAACTGCCCCTGAGAGCCTCTGGGCCCATTGTACCAGGGGCACTGCTGCTCTGGCAGCTGCAAGGGATAGTCTCTATTACATGTTTGCAAAGCAGCCACACGAAAGACTGTACACAAAGTCACAAAATACTGTTGCCTGGATGTATAGACCAAGATCTGATGCTAGATTTGGCAGAGGCGGTCCTGCAGAGCCTCTTCCTAAGTAGGTTCTGTACCCGCCTCCCAACCGCACTGCTTTGTAGTTCAGATAGTTACTGATGCTAAAGGACCCTGGGGTGAGAAGAAAAGAGTATCCACCGTAATAATATTGTTTCTTCCAAGGTGTCCTTTAGCATCAGTAAGCTCCCACCCTTCCTCCCCAGGTAACCTAACTGAAGAGGACTGTGCTTCCTTGTTGTTGCCAAATTTGTTCCTGAACTTTTGAATTGCATCTAAAGCAAAGTTTTCATGTTTTTCAATTGTTCATTGTTTGTGCTGTTGCAGGATTTTTAATCCTGTTGGTTCACACTTTACATGGGCATGTTCCCATTCTAGCTTCAAAAAAATTCTAGTGCACTCTGGGCAAGCTCCCCTCAGCACACCCTCTTAATTCATCTTTTTCATTATCATAAACTCCACCTCCGAGGCAGCTCAACCTAGCCATCTTACTGCATACAGTTACTGTTGCTGAAGGACACCTTGGAAGAAACAGTATTACTACAGTGAGAAATGTTTTCTTGTTTGTCATTGCCTAGTGCCTAGACAGTTTGGAATATTGGTCTGAAATTTTCAGGGTAGAAAGGGCTTGCCCCAGAGGTATCCTGTCGATGGGCGTAGGAAGAAGGGCTCTGTAATGTGGGCATCCTCAATAGTGCATGACTCATGTGGCGTTTGGGAGTTTGGGGCGTGGTGTACTGTGCATGTCACCTCCCTGATACAGGACAGATGGAGGTGGAGTGGACTGTAAGGAGTCAATGCAGTATGTGCAGTGTGTTGGCCACCAGTACTGACTGCGGTGTTTTTCTTGGCTGCTTTTTGGCTTTCGCTCATGTTACCGCGCTGCTGTTGTTTTCACCCTAGCGATGGGTGAACCTGCGTTCCCAAGAATGGTGCTTTCATTGGTGTGGCAAAAATATTTATCCATTCCCAAGTTACAAGGATTTGAAATGTCGGTTCTGAGCATGCTCAGTATGACCTTTATCGATAGATGTGTAATACCCTTCTGAGCATGCTCAGAACTGAAATCTCAAATACTTATAACTTGGGAACTATTACAATTTTTTCACCAAACCAACAAAAGGCATCATTCTGGGGCAAGCCCTTTCTATCTTGAAAATTTCTGACCAAAATTCCAAACCATCTGGCTGTAGGCGATGACAAAAAAAAAAAAAAAAAAATGTTTTTTTCGAAAAATGAACTAGAATGATCTGTTTTTAAAAGAACATACAACTGCACCTAGCTAAGCTGGACTGATTTAGCTCGATAGGTAGGAAGACCCCACCACTGATTCGCCAAAACTCTGGAGACCCAAACCCTAATGTTTTACGTTGTTACCCTAACTGGTGCATTAATAAAGTTTTTTGCAAAGAATATTATCTGTATAGGAACTGAAAACAATTTCAGTTGACTAGTGCAAATAAAAATCAGAAAAAGAAGGAATATAACTACTTACAAAAAAAGATTAAAAGAGCATATGTAAGCAATAACTCACAACAGGGTGTGCGGTGTTTGGGGATTAATCAACACCCCAGGTGCGATGTGAGGCACGAGGCCACAGGCCGAGTGTCCTCACAGCACCCGAGGTGTTGATTAATCTCCAATGACTGCACACCTTGGAGTGGGTTATTGCATTTATAACATGGGCCAAATTTGGAGACAAATGGACATAACCTGTTGTAATAAGAGACAAAACATGTGGGAACTATTTAGTGTTCCTCCACTATTTTTGGCCGTGGAACCACAGTTTTCTGTGTTCTTCCACGGTAAACATAGATCTTACCGGGAGGGCTCTTGCAGTAGGTAATTACATATGGGACTGGCCGCGGCGGGAGGCAGGACCCTCACAGAAGAATTTCTAGCTAGCAGTCCCTGGTGAGGGACCGCCCCCACGCCAGGTGACCGCGCCAGGAGACCTTGCATAAAGGCGGTCCCAGATGCCAGCCCTCCAGTTCTTTCCGCTGTTAGCTCGTCAGCGCCTGAAACGCTTAGTGCCTCGGCCAGCCTTCATCGTTTCTACCGAAAACTTTATTTTTTCGATAACGCCAGTACTAACGCCGGTGTATGTTGTCCCTACACCATCCGAAAGCACAAGAACAAGTGCGATTGCTGCAGCGCCCAACTACCGCATAAGGACGGCCACTCCCTGTGCCTGTTCTGCCTAGGCCCCGAACATCAGGTCAAGAAATGCCAGCATTGCCTCAGCTTTAACGCGGCTACCAGAAAAAGACGGCAGCAATCCCTAGAGGCCCATATTCTTAAGAAGAAAATGAGCTCTATGGAGAAGGAGCTTAAAAAGCTGAGGCAGGCATCCACTTCTCCCTCAGGCCATCGAAAGAAGAAGGACAAGAAGAGGCATCGGGACAAAGGCTCTTCCACCGCATATCCCCACGGGAGTCGCGGGCACGCAGATAACATCCTCCGGGGGATCACTCCTCAACGGCTGCCTCAGAGGTTTCTGAGGCGGCGTCGGCCTGCCTGCTCTGGCTCATGTCAGCCGGGCCTTGTGGGTGCCTCTGGGCAATTGGAGGCCTCCGCCCCTGGTTCGGCCGCAGGCTTGCGGCCTACCGTCGTGGGTGACTCTGGTAAGTCGGGCGTTGACTCCTCTGACATCCGCCCGGAGAGGGGTGGTAAGACATCCGACCCTCCGGGGCGCTGCGCGGCTTCTTCCCCACCGAACCAGGCCGAACCCTTCTCTCGACCTGTCTTCGCTGATGGCTCTCGTAAGTCGGACATCTGCTTTTCCGATGCCTGCCGAGAGCTCGCCTCTGTGCCTCATGTTGGCTCGTCCGACGTCCGGCCAACGAGGGAACCGACGACGGACCCCTGAACGTCCGTCGTTCCAGGTTCACTGCATTCTTCACTGCCATCTGGGGAGCCTGAGTCCCCCCAGCCTGAACCCGGCGACTTTGCCCCTCCATCCCCGGGCGAAGCTGGGGATTTTTTGCCTCCACCAGTCCTTCCTCCATCTGGAGCGACGGACCTGACATTGGCTTCCCGGACGCTGGCTCTGACGCCGCCCTCCAATGTCAGTACCTCCGTGTCAGGGCCTCCGCTGCCGGCCCTGACGCCGGCCTTACCGAATAAGGGAGATCTTTGCTCTCATCGGGCCTCCAGCTTCGGGCTCTCCGCTCACGGACCCACTCATGAGGTTCTCGGCGGGCCGCCTGCTCAGGCAGCCCCTGGCTTCCGGTATCTGCCGTCTTATTCAGCGCTGGTGTACCTGGGAATGCTGTATCCGGCGCCGCAGCACCCGATGCCGGGCTTCCCGATGCCACAGTACTCAACGCCTCAATACCCGACGCCGGGCTACCCGCAGCCGGGCTTTGGATACGCTCCACATGGGTATAAACCGTATTCTTATGCCCCGCCTCCTCCTCCACCGCCCTCGCAGCCGCCGGTGGACCTGCAGGAGACTCTGGCCTCCTGGTGGGCTGAGGCCAAGGCTCAGCTCACCAAAGAGGTCGAGAGCCGCCTTCCGGCAACAGTGCCATCCCAGGTTCCCACACGCCCCAGGCGGCACACTCCCTCACCACCTCCGGACTCCAGGGTTCTTCCGTCTGGCTCCAGAGAGGGGCAGGACAAGTGTCCCCGGGGACTCCCCAAGGGACCCGTTCCTCCCCCAGGTCGGGAAAGGGAGTCTTACTCTTCTTCATCCTCCTTTTCACTCTCGGACTCCTCGGACTCTTCTGACGGCTGCTCCGAGAGAGACGACGAGTCTCGCTCTCCGTCGGAGCCCCAGCCAAGGACTCCTCCGAAGTCTCCTCTGGAGGATCCTTCTTTTACAGAGTTGCTTAGAAAAATCCAGGAGGTTCATCAGTGGTGCTCTTTGGAACCAGATCCTCAGCGTCTGAAACTCACTGAACATCTGGATCTGCCCGTGACAGCTCCTACATTAGTGCCACCCTGGATAGAGCCTCACGCCGACCTTGTTACCACAATATGGAAACAGCCGTCGGCCTTTGCACCACTTCCTAGGAAGTTGGAACAGGGTATATCAGGCTGCAGAGGGTGTTGAGTTCCTGGATTCTCACCCTGTGCCGACTCGGTCGTGATTAGTGCCGCCATGGCCGGTTGGCGAATCCAAAACATCTTAGCTCGTCACTCCTGATAAGGAATCTCGCTTCTGGACCAGTATGGAGAAAGATTTATGCTTTCTCCACACTGGGGATTTGGGCCCTGAACTATGTCGGCCACATGGGGGACTACCAGAAGGCCATCCTTACTCAAGTGGAAGCCAAGCTGGACCTCTTGCCTGACTCCCAAGTCAAACAGGAGTTGGCTGACCCTGCGTCCGCTCTGCTCGTTCGGCCAGTGGCCACATACTACATACTGACGCGAGTGGACACTGCTGTCGGAGCTCAGCTTGCCGTGGGCCCTACAGCCATGCTTGGCTCCGGTGTCAGGTCTGGTCCCGAGGTACAGTCTGCTCTCCAGGAAGCACCTTCTGGGGTCGGTGCTGGGTGATGTCAAGGACATCATTACCGATTTGAAGAGAAGGGACGGCTCTGAAATCAGTTGATTCCATGTACCATCCCCATCAGCAGCAGCGCGCGCCCTTCGCAGACGGAATTGGCCAAAGGCGAAACCCAGGGCAGGCAGGCCACTAAACGCCGGGCCCCATGGCTGCTAAGCCCCCGCCCAAAAAAGCAGCGGGTGCTTCAGCTGCGGCGCTGCCCCACACCACCTGACTCCTTTCCTCTCCCACTGCCTCCAGACTCTCCGGAGGAACCGGTAGGAGGGAGGTTTTCCCTCCACCTTCCAGGATGGGAGAGGATAACCACGGATTCTTGGGTGCTCCAGCTCATAGCAGAAGGACACTCCATAGAGTTTCTTCAGAAACCACCCCGCCACCCACCTCTGAAGTCGTCGTATTCACGGGAACACCTTCCTTTGGTCCAGGAGGAAATCTCGGCTCTTCTGCTGAAGCAAGCGATGGAGCCCGTCCCCCTCCATCTTCAGGGGACGGGTTACTATTCCCATTCCTTCCTGGTCCCAAAGAAGACGGGAGATCTCAGACAGATTTTAGATCTCAGTTCCCTGAATCTTTATGTAGAGTACAAAAGGTTCAGGATGCTCTCTCTGCAGAGCCTTCTGCCCCTCCTCCGGCCGGGTCAATGGCTTTGTGCCCTGGATATGCAGGATGCTAATCTGCACATTCCCATTCGCCCATCTCATCGCAGATACCTTCGTTTTGCGTTCCAGGGCACCAGTACCAGTTCAAGGCGCTCCCGTTTGGTCTATCCTCGGCCCCCCGAGTATTTACCAAATGTCTGGCAGTGGTGGCGGCCCACCTGCGTACCTAGGGAGTACAGGCGTTCCCTTACCTGGACTACTGGCTCCTGGCGGCCTCGTCCAGGGAGGAACTCCTGCGTTTCCTCTCCCTCACCCAGCAGGTTTTTGCCTGCCTGGGTATTACCATCAGCCATTCCAAGTCTCATCTGGACCCTTCCCAGAGGCTACAGTTCATTGGGGCGATCCTTGATACGACCATGGGCAAGGCCTTCCTGCCTCCGGACAGGGCAGCCTCCCTTCAGACCCAGATAAGTCTGTTATCCGACCACAGGATGGTCTCGGAGAGGTTGGTCCTTCGCCTTCTCGGGCTCATGGCGGCTGCTATCCCGACGGTCCCTCGCGCTCGACTCCACATGAGGATCTCTCAGTGGACTCTATGCTCTCAGTGGGATCAACTAGTGGACAATCTAGATCACTCAGTTCTGATCTCATTGCCAATGATGCGAGACTTACAATGGTGGATGGTTCGAGAGAGCCTGTTTCAGGGGGTTCTTTTCTTTCATCCTCCCCCCTCCCAGACTGTAACCACAGACGCCTCAGGTGAAGGTTGGGGAGCCCATCTAGGCTCCTCATCGACCCAGGGCTGCTGGTCCAGGCTAGAATAAGCTCTCCACATCAATGTGCTCGAGCTCGGGCAGTGTTGTATGCCTCCAAGCCCTTCACCAATACATCCTTTCGGCCACCCACGTCCAGACGGACAACATGTGCGTGGTGTGCTACATCAACAAGCAGGAGGAACTTGGTCCTACCCTCTATGCAGGAGGCAATGAGGGTTTGGGATTGGGCAACACAATACGACTTTCCACCTCATGGACGATTCACGCTCCAGGAGTCGACAACATCCTGGCAGACAAGCTAAGTCCTCTTCTGCTCTGACTCACGAGTGGAACTGGACCAATGGGTCCTAGACAATATTTTCCAACTTTGGGGAACAACACAGGTCGACCTGTTCGCATCCCCAAAATGCAAAACTTCCCACCTTCTGCTCACTCATTCCAGAGCGAGGCGCTTGGAACAACGCTCAGTCTCTAGACTGGAAGGACAGATTCGGCTCATGCCTTTCCCCCAATTCCTCTTATCCCACGAGTCTTGCAGAAACTAGCTTCAGAAGGAGCGAGAATGATTTTGATCACTCCTTTCTGGCCCAGGCAAATCTGGTTCTCTCTTCTGCAACAATATTCAGAGGATCCTCCTCTTCCTCTTCCTCTATCTTGAGGTTTGTTGACCCAGGATCAGGGGACCCTGGTCCATCAGGCCTCAATCCTTCAACTGCATGCCTGGCTCCTGCAGACCTAGCCCAATCCCGTTTTGGTGTGTCTCCCAAAGTGGCAGAGATTTTAGTGGCGGCCAGAAAACCCTCCACCAGATCCACTTATGCCTTGAAGTGGAAAAGATTCACTATTTGGGCCGCCTCCAAGAACGTGGAACCTTTCTCCTGTTCAGCGGGGCTTCTGCTGGAGTATCTACGTCATCTGTTCGACCTGGGTCTCAGCCATTCCTCTTTGGAGGTAGACATGGCGGCCATCTCAGCCTGTCATGTTCCCTTCACAAACAAGGCCTTTGCTCAGCTGGAGGTCTCCAAGACCTTTCTTGGAAGGGTTCTCCATCTGAGGCCCCCCATCCGTACTCCTGCCCCCCTTGGGACTTGAATTTTGTTCTCGAAAAACTTACCCTTCCTCCCTTCGAACCTGCTGCTTCTGCAGATTTCAAGTTTCTTTCGTGGAAGACGCTCTTCTTGGTGGCAGTTACTTCGGCTCGAAGAATCTCCGAGCTCCAGGCCCTGATGTGTAAAATCCCCTACTTGATTTTTCACAAGGAACGAGTTGCTCTTCTCACGAATCCTTAGTTACTACCTAAAGTAGTAGCAGAGTCTACCTTAAATCAGTCCATAGAGCGGTATCTAGTGAAAATAGCGTGATAAAATAGTGCTAAGAAAAATAGCGCCCCATATTAGCATGCTGCCTTAATAGCGTAATGATATATGAGCCTATGGTACCGTGGCTGAGCACATTTTGATACATTAGCAGTCAATGAGGTAGCATTTGGGCCTGTAACAATGTTGGCAGCAGCAATTCAATATTACTACATTTTTGGCAATTAATTTATTCAATTCAGATGAATTTCTGATGTGTGCTCCCTTAATTACCTGGGTAGTATGCAGCAGTAGGTCTCCGAAGGTCACTGTTTCAATCATGGAAGTTTGTTTCATGAAAAGTCAGAAATGAGGGGATCTCACTGTGTACCACAGAGAGTGCATTTCTGGAGAAAAGTCATATTGGAAATGTCTGCAGTACGCTAATGGACACTGTGCTGCCAGGGTCCACATAATCTGGGAATTGGTTGTGAAATATTTGGGTGATCGTAGTGTGTGATTGACTGCTAATGTGCTTGCTGAGTTGCTGATATGACTTAAGTTTAGCTGTTAATCTTGTAATGCCTAAACAAATGTGATTCAGCCTCAACACTTTCTAAATTAAGTCAGTAATAAATTCATTAGAAAGCTTTCATTTGGTAATGGTGTGCTGGTGTTCTGCACCAAGTACTAATTTTAATCATTAAATGTTATTCCATAAAACTTGATTTTTATATATACTGCTGGTGTTGTTATTCTTTGTTCTAGGAGTTTTAGCAAGTATTTTAAATTTAATGTTGCAATAATGCTGTAATTGCAGAGTGCCAAATAGTACGTGCGCTATAGAACTCTGCGTTATTATTGTGCGGCGCTAATATGGTTAAGCGCTATTTTTGCTCTGCTATTATCACACTAACCCCAATAGAGCTACCTGCCTTTATTATGCAGTACTCTAATCAAGGGGAATATTTACTTCATACTATGGATGTTCACCGGATTCTGAGATACTACACCAACAGGACGAAGGATCTCAGAAAGACTGATCAGTTGTTCGTCTCTTTTGCTAACAAAAGGGAAGGCAATGCAGTTTCCAAGCAATGCCTGTCCAAGTGGTTGGCTCATTGCATCACATTCTGTTATGACAAATACCACAAGACCCTCCCGTGTCAAGTCAGAGGCCACTCCACAAGAGGAGTAGCTGCCTCTGCAGCTTGTTTCAAGAATGTGTCTGCGGCAGACATCTGTGCTGCCGCCACCTGGACTTCCGTCCATACCTTTATGAAACACTACAGTTTGGATATTGCCTCTCGCCGTAGAGCAGGGTTCGGCCAAGCTGTTTTGCAAGGCCTCCTGTCTTGAGGCTTGCATGGTTAGAGCTACTTCTTGGAGTAATTTTCCTCCTCCCGGTGACTTTCTTTGTTCCAGACTGCTTGGGATTCAATCCTATATATAATTACCTACTGCAAGAGCCCTCTCGAAGTAAGATAGTACAGTTACGTAAGAACTTACCATAACAGTAGATCTTCGAGAGAGGCTCTTGCAGTAGGTAATACCTTCCCGCCTTCCATCCCCCTAGGCTTTTTCAGTTCCTTTTCCATATAGAGAAATATCCGCCTCTCTCGTCAGCCTCTTCCGGCCTGTAGAAAGAACTGAAGAAGGCGTCCGGGAGCCACCCTTTATACCGATGTCTCCTGACGCTGGTCACCATGTAAGGTCCCTCGCCAGGGACTGCTAGCTAGAAATTTTTCCGTGGGGTCCTGCCACCTGCCGGCGTCAGTCCTATGTGTAATTACCTACTGCAAGAGCCTTTCTCGAAGATCTGCTTTTACAGTAAGTTTTTACGTAGCTGTACTTTCATAACACAACACTTTGTGGTGAACAGACCACAGACTGTAGAATCAAGGAGCAAATGCAACTTTTTCTTGTGCTGATAGCACGGTGCTGTATTGCTCTTTGTGTTGGCACTGTAGTCTGTTACTTTACATACCAACCCGTAAATTAAGCAACTACATGGCAAACATTTTCTAGTGACTCTCTCTCTCTCTCTCTCTCTCTCTCTCTCTCCCTTTACATGCCAGCCCCTGTTTTAACCAAGTACTTGGCAAACGTTCTCCACTGACTCTGTCGTCCCGCGCAGTTGATCCCTATTATGTGTGTCCACTCCATTTCCAATTACTGACAGAGAATGAAAGACAGCAACACAGGCGGTGATCGTCAGTGCTGCTTCCTGCTAACCCACTAATTACTGTTGTCTGGTGAATCTCTCTGTCTTCATAGTGTCACAGCTCGTATACAGTTATTAACAGCGGCACTAACAGTCCTTGATATGCGATGCGGACAGGTCACAGGTCACTCACAGGACAGGTCAAACGTCGCAGAGATGACTTCTCCAAATTGGGAGGGGGAGTTACTCATACACAGGACTCATGTCTTTTATACAGAAATATATCCTGTGCTCCCTCTGTGCTGTTGTTCTGTGACCACAGAGCTCGCTGGTAGACATTCATTTTTTTGGCCGGTAATGCAAATGCTGTACTCGTAGGGGAAGATGTTGGGACCATGAAGCTGCTGAAGCCGATCATGAGCAGATGCTGCGTGCTGTAGTACGTTGGCCAGTCGTCACTCATGGTGAACAAGACGAGGAGCTCTGAAATATGCTCACCATGCGAGGCAACCTTTTAACAGTTACTCGCTTCTTCATTACGAGGATATGTAGCGGCTAGAGCTTCGAGGTCCACTGGGTGGGTGGGTGTGGACTCGCTTAGGTGCAGCAACAGTGGCTGACTTTCACAGTCATTCACAGACTGGAATAATTAGTTTGGAGGGCTGATGGATGTGTGTGTCTGGGGACTGTTCACCACAAACAGATACTGTTCAGGTACCAGAAATTAATGAATAGTCACCTGTTGCATCTCCACCAGTCACCTCACAGACAGGTAGGTGCCCATGTTATAAAAATAAATAATGAATAAAAATAAGGATAGACACATAGGGCTAGATATTCAAAAGTGCGCCCTGAATATGTGCAATGGGATGTGCAGCACAACCCAGTTGCGCCATAGGAAAAATATGCAATATTCAGTGGATGTGCCACAGAAATGCGCCTGTGCAAAACATGCTGAATATAGCACAAATGCACCATTGCGCAAACAGACATGCACCAGAGAAACCTTAACTGCGCAGGAGCAAGTGTGCATGCTGAAAATAGCAGGTGGATAAAGGCACACCATGCGCAAGGTAACACAGGCAGGGCTGCTTAGCAAGGCTGGGTAGCATGGAAGGGAAGCAGGGCCAACAACAAGGGGACAATGGACATGAGACACAGGACAGGCACAGAGCCCAATGGCCATGGACAGTGTATGTAGCCCCACAGAGACTCTGGTGACCAATGTGACATAGCATGGAACACCAATGGAACAGACGCCAGGGACCGGCACGCTACTCACCACGGTCCCAACAGCCAACATGGGACAGGCAGACACTGCAGCCACTGTGTGAAGGAACCATACATGTACAGTGTCACAGCCATCCTGCCACACAGGCACCAAGCTGCATGTCGCATACGCCACACAGACACACATGGAGACAGGACACAGCACTGCACAGCACAGTGTCACCGGGATGGGCAACATGACTGGGGGTGTACAGGCCTGCACAGGTAGACGGGGGCACAAGGCACCATGCCATGCACAGTGGAGGCGCAGAGCCCATGCCCTAGGAACCGTGACACACAGGGAGGTGGCACACAGGCCACTGTGCACCCGACAGATCCGCACTGTGGGGATGGCTTGGGCACAGATAGGGACCTGCCTAACCACAGCAGTGAAAAACAGCAGCTCAGTGCAGCAGCATGCATGCAAAGGAGACACAGAAACGTACAATCATATGGTACAAAACACTGTACTATAGTAGGTACAGCAAAGCAAAACAAACAAATACAGAGGTGCCAACAGGACAAACACAGGAACGGGGAAGGGGACAAAACACACATCAGCTTATATAGGGGTACGAAATGATATGGTTAGGGAGCAGTGTAGGGAGAACAGGGGAACACACATAACAGTCCAAGTGGCTCGGTGGGGAGGGTGAAACGAGGAGGGAAAGGGCAGTGTCCATCTGCTATCGCCACAGCCGCCTCAAGACCAAATGCATCTCGGACCACCACCACCAACTCTGTGGTAGCTGCCAGCTGTCTTCTGCTCCAGCTGGATGTGTGCTGCAGTACATGAAATGAGCTGCAGTTTGTGGCGCTGCAGTTGTAGCAGTCCACTGCCAAGGATGCCGCACATCTCCATCCACCACCTGGCCCAGGACGCCTTATGAAAGGGAAACACAGAACAGCCACTTGTTGACAGGCCCCACACAGCAGATGCCCCCCCACGGTCTGTGTGTGCATAGGACAGCAGTGGTGCCCCCATGGACGATGCTGCCAGGCGTGCACAGTGGACAACCACAGCAGCCCAGGGCAGCGTCCCACATACATACATACTGGGTGGCACTCCATAGGGCGCCATTCACCCACACCTGTGCACAGGCACCCCACAGCGTGGGACTACTGCCCCCATGGGCAATGCAGGATCTGGCGAGCAGCAGCATGCGCGCACCGTGGGACAGACGGACACACACACACACACACACACACCACCACCACCACCAGTGACAGCAACAGGATTCCACCACACAGAGGCCACGTGCATGATGGGGCCACCCACGCTGCCAACCATCACAGGCAGTGGTGACAGAGTGCCAACACGCCATAGCCCTGCATGGCAGCAGTGCCCTGGAGGTGTACTGACCTCACGCAACCCAAACCCCAGTGATTTCTGATGCAGACTGCACACACTCACCTTGCCACCCGCTGTGCTGGCCCGCCGCAGCAATATAATCAGGGTGCTGGTCCGCCAAGCTCGCCTCCCTGGCCCTCCTGCACGGCTCCAGCCCTGTGGAGGAAACACATACAGAAAGGAGGATGAGTGGCGCCATGAACAGACACCCAACCCCCTGCCCATGCAGGATGGACACGGCACACAGCGCCACCGTAGCCTGTGCAGTGACCCTGGCCCGTGGGAGGGTTCTGGTGTCGAGGCCACTGGCGCCATGCAACACACAGGCACACAGAGCGCAGCGATGCCACAACACTGTACTCACACACCCAGCCAGTGCCGAGACCCCCGTGTGCAGGTGCAAACGCACATGCAGCAGACCCACTTGCACAAATACTGGACAGTGGCAGCATGCACATTGCACGGAGACACTTACCTGGTTGTGGGACTGGGCCATGGCAGGCACGGTCCTGCAGCCTCCTCAGCTGCTCAGGGTCATGGCACTGCAGGTCCCAATATCAGTGGTGACACTGCTTCTCCATCCGGGCAACACCCGCTGCGCCGCTCCAGTCTCTGCTACATGGACTCACACCTGGGACCAGGCCTCCTGCAGATCCCCTGCCCTAAACAGTTGGTCCACCTGGGTTCCACCCGTGTAGCCAGGTTGGCCATTTGACTTCTGACCAGTTCCTGACCCTTCCCTTGTCCAGCTGATTGCGCCATACCTGCTGTGCAGACCACCCGGTCATCCTGAGCAATGTGGTGTACTCTGGAAACCGCATACAGCACTGCTGCGCCACATGCAGGAACATGCAGCACTGCGGTCAGCGCAACATGTAGATCGTGATTGACATGCACAACCGTGGCCTATGGCACAGTACCGCATTATGCATTGCCGGAAGTGCAGGCGGGAGATTGGGGTCATGTCCGCACCCGCGATACTCATAGGGCCAGCGAACTGCCATGCTGCAAAGGTCATGCGTCGCCACACATGCCGCACGGCAGTAGGGTAGTGACCACCCATGTGCTGTCAATGGCAGTGTGCAGTGGGCCAGTTGGCATGGTATATCACCACTGTGCATCCATGCCGCATGCACCCACGGATGCATGTGCGACAGGACAGGCATGTGTAGCGCAATCGGCTGTGCGATATGCGTCATGGGACGGTGCCCAGCCGCCTTCACACATGGCATGTGTGCTACTGCGCATTGCTCATGCGCTGGAAATGTGCCTGTGCATTGCTCCGGTGCATTCGTGTTGTGCATGACACAGTCCACAGAAAGATTAATTCTGCAGTATTCAGCTGGAGTATGCAGATAGTCTCGTGAGCCAATGCCAGGCACAGTCGTCACATTAGCATCTCATTGCTAGTTGCACACAGCCTCATTTGCATGACTTGGGCCATATAGTGCCACCATACAGCACTGGTCATTGACATGTATTGCTGCCAGTTAGGTAAGACTGTCCACATTGTGATGGGTCACTGTTACTGCTATGCTGTCAGCCAGTGCTGCACTGGGATGGACTGCTACCGTGCTCATCGCTGTTACCATCTTAATCTTCATAGGTCGATCATGTCGGATTCGGAGGGAGCTGAGGAGCAGGGCCTGCCAGAAGCACAGGCCAAACTTCACAAAGGACAAGAAGCAGGCCCTGTTTGAGGCCTACCTGGAGAGGGAGGAGCTACTGAGTGTGGCCACTGGGACTACGCGATGACCATACCACTGGGTGGGAGGAGGTGGCAACGATGTCAATGCCACAGCCGCCATTAACCGGAATGCACAGGAGTGCAAAAGAAAATGGCCACTGACAGGAGGTGCATCAGGGAAAAGATTGCTGCCATCAGTGCATCCCGCAATAGGATGGGCAGTGGACTGGCTACAGATCCCATCCTGTCAGCAGGGGAGGAGCTTGTAGCAGCCACCATCAGCTGGGCAGTTGTTGAGGGTGTCCTGGGAGGTGGATTCCAGACAGGTGGCTGCCAGTCACAACACTGTGAGTATGACAGCGGGTATTGTGGGGTAGAGGCATGTGCATGCCACGGGCGTGCCTGGTACACTGCGGGTGTGCTGCACACCTGTGACCGTTGCGGCATGGTGTGGTGCACACCGTGCCTGGGCACACCATGCATGTCCCTTGTCCCGTGTGCAGTGTGTCTGCTGCATGGGGCATGTGATGGTAGGGTGGTGCAGGGTCCAGGGGTGCATGTCACCCCACACACCCTACAGCTGTGCAGGCGCTGCAGTGTGTGCCGGCGCATGCAGGGCCACGGTGGTCGCTACGCGAAGGCCGCAACACGCTGCACAGGGCATGGCCGGGGTGGGATATTAGGGGGCCATGCCTGCCGACTGTGTGCAGGTGCACACAGCGTTGCGCATACACATTGTGTTCGACATGTCCTGTGCCACGCCTGTGGCATGGCCGACCTGTAGTGCAGTGCTGCACAGACAGCTGCTGGTGTGGCCTGGCATGCCCGTGTTGCACATGCAGACACTGCACAGTACACAACACTGCATGCACTGCAGCATTGTCACCGGTGTCATCACACATTCTGTCTTCCAGCTCCATCATGCCTCAGGGGTACAGTGTGGGATGATATCGGTGACGTTGGACCTGATGATGCCATGCCATCCATGTCATCCGTCATTGTGGCCACTGATCAGTGGCACGGTACTGGTATGGGACTCATGGAGCTCCTTGGCCTGGGGATGACGATTCACTGGCAGACCTCCTTTTTCTGGACGACCTACCAGTGCTTGTGCCTGCAACACAAGAGGAGGGCGATATGATAGTGATGATGACCTCACCTGATCCTGCCCAGCACAGAAATAGTTACACTGCCCTGGTGACAGGTGTCAACACAGGTGGAGGCAAGCATAGCGGTGACGGCAGACACGCAGGACCCCCATACCATGGCTGCACAGTGGCGTGGTGCCGCTGCTGGTGCTGGCTGTGGTCAGGTGCTGGTGTGGGCACCAGTGCCGCAGGGCAGGTCCAGCAGGCTGCTGGCATGCAGTAGCTGGCTGCGGGGTCACTGTGCAGCCGCCCCCAGGGGCCACAGTCGGAGCACCCATTCACTCCCCACCACCCGCACATATGCCTGTGTGGCATTCCCAATCGAGGGATGTTGCATGGCATGCCTCAACCCTCCAGCATGTCAGCGGCAGCACCATGAGATGCCTGGCAGTGACAGGCTGGATTAGCAAACCAAGCTGTTGCGTTCATCCATGGACAGCCAGGCAACGCCGGGCAGAGATACGTGGTGCTGCGGTAGAGGTGCGCCAGCTGGCTGAGGCGAGGGGACATTGGAAGTGCTCAGTTGATTGGTGAGATCCAACAACTGCGGGAGGCCACGATTGATCGTGGACCATATAGCTGGGACCGCCGCTGTTGGATTTGCATCGCTGGCATCCACTGGGTGCAGCGGGTGCGAGGACTCCCGTAGCGCCACCTCCACACCTTGGTCAGCGACATCTGGTGACCACAGCATGACTGATGCCGCCCACTGCCATTCCCAACCCAGACACACCCAGCAATAGTCTGTTTGCCGTCTGTACATCCCTGTGAGTACCTGTCTGCATTCTCAGGCCTCCACCCCTGTTAATGTGTTGGTGGCACCACCTGTGGCTGTTGAGAAGCCTGTGCCAGCCACACAGTCAGGGCGAGCCGGCCATGTGGCGGCCGTGGCTCTGCACGGTAGTCCTACTGGGTGAGCTGCCCGGCATGTTATCTGCCGCTGTTGCCTGCTGCGCATATGGCTGGGCTCGGATCTTGTTTGTGTGTCGTGACACGTGTGGCCTGGATCACGCCTAGCATGTGTGCGGGCAGTTCTGCTGGGCCATGTGGCGTGGTGTGATGAGAACAGCATTGTGCTGGCATTGCCTGTGTGCCGCGCATACCCTCTGATCCATGCCACAGTCTGCTGTACTGCTGTGTGTGATGTCACCTCCTCAACCGCACCTGTCTGTGTGTCTCACCTGGTCCCCTGTGCCCTGCTGTGCACCCTGTAGCGGCACTGCTGCATGTGCCAGCCTGTGTACAGCCACATGGTACATGGGTGGGTGTGTCTTCCTGTGCTGCTCCACTGTGGTGTGGGCATGGGTCTGTGTGCTGGTGTTCACCATTGTGTACTGTGTGTGTGCCTGTGTCCCTGCATGCATCCCTGTGTCCGCGCATGTGTGTGTGTGGTGCCATGCATGCACAGCTGCCTTGTATGGTCCTCACCTGCTGTTCCTGTAGTATTCTTCGACAATAGTGTCTCTGTGCCTCCTGGCATGAGCCGCCAGCCTGGGATCCTTCCTCTCCATGGGTGGCTGCACACCACCGTCTGGCTGGTCCTCCTCATTCTCATTGCTGCTGTTGTGCTCATCCACCTGGACAGCTAGCCTGCTGTCAATGGCCATGTTATGCAGCATGCAGTAGGCCAGGAATATGCCACAGGCTTTTGCAGGACTGTACTATAGGGCACCACTGGATCTATCTAGGTAACAGAATCGCATCTTGAGCATGCCAAAGACATGCCCTATGATACTGCATGTGGTGATGTGTGCCTTGTTGTACTGCTTCTCTGCAACATTGGATGGTTGCCGGATGGAGGTGAGCAGCCAGGGCTGGGAGGGGTATGCACTGTCACCTGTGGGGGACACATGTGATGGTTAACGCCTGTCATTGCCTGTTCCACGACCACCCCACAGTTTATACAGTCACCCTGTGTGCCTTGGCCATGACCTCCCCTGCATGGTTGCTGTGCCACCATTCACGTCACGCCATCTGTGTTCAGCATGCCTGGGCACCGCTGTCCATGCTCCCCTGCACTGTTTCCATTCACATTTCCTGTCCTGTCCCCTCACCTTTCGCTGTCCACAACCCCCATCACCCCACACTGTAGCTGTGTGGTGCTCTGTATGGCCGCTTTGTCTGCTCCTCTTCCCAGGACCTGCTCACCTACTAGGTGTCCCTTGGGAATCACCCCACTCTAGATCGCTGGCACAGGATAGACTGGTGCCATATGAATGCATCATGTGACTCCCAGGTTGTGTGGTGCACACATTGATGATGTGTCCAGTGGCATTGCACACCACCTGGCAGTTGACGGAGGGTTAGCCCTTTCTGTTGATGTATAATGCCCTGGGCCAGGTGGTGTGCGCGATGGGCTCATGGTGGGTAGTCAATGGCCCCATCATGCCAGTCATGCGTGCCACCCAGTGGAATTCCTGCATGTTTGCTGTACGCTCTGCCTGTGTGCTTGGGCATCTTATGTACTCCAAAGCATGTGACAACAGAGTGTTGAGGACCTGGTTGAGGAGGTGGGACGTAGCCGACTGTGATATACCAGCGGATGCGCCCAATGGTGTCTGGAAGGTGCCCGTGGCAGGCAGGCGCATTACCGCTGTCACCTTGGTCTCCACCGTCATGGCATGACTCCTTCTGTGGGTGCCCGCGCTCATCATGGCATAGCTCACATAGCTGCCTCAGAATTGCCCTGTTCAGATGGTACCGTCCCACTATCTTGGTGTCCTTGTAGTCCTCGAATGCGAGCTGGTCACGGTACTATCTGTGTTGGGCATACGCTGCCGGGCCCTTACGGCCACATTACTATTCCTCTCTCCTCCGATCACCTGTACCATAATGAATGGTCCTGCATCCGTGGCCTGTGCCCTGGATTGCACATCTGCTGTGTGTGTGGTTGAGCCTCCTTTATCTGTGCTCAACTCTGTGTGGCGTATTCTGTGGGTTGCTCCTCAGTTGCGCCGTGTTTCGAGCTGAATATGCCATTGCACAGCATATTCATGGGCATGCCCTCTGTACTTCTTGCGCCAGATATATATTACTGTTATAAGAGCGGCGCAGTGGTTATTGCATTACACATTCTTGCTGTTTAAATATAGCTGTGGGATGCATTTCTGTGTTTGCACTGACGCATTTGGATTGCACATTGTGCAGCTTCTCTGAATATCTAACCCTTAGAAATAAAATAAGTAAAAATGGTCCAGTGAAATCATCACATAACACTATATTTCATTGGGAAGGAATATGGCAGTCAACTAATAAACTCCATCAATTTGAAAAAAATAAAACAAAACAGTATAAAATTATATATAGAAGCTGTATTACATTATTATGGTTACATAAAATGGGTTATGAAAATTATTCCAAATGTTGCCATCAGTTCAACCAGATCGGCAACCTGTATTGTTAACTGTGGGATTACCCTTAGATAAATGCATGGTGGCATATACTGTAACTTTGCAAGAGGTGAAGAATACACTTCAAGTACAAATGTCATTTGAATTTGCCATATTCCTACTGAATGACAATTATATTATCATTAGAAACGTATGAACATAAAATATTATCAATAGCAAAAAGATGCACTAAAAGAATAATTCTGGAAAACTGGAATGCTCCTTGCTTCCTGTTTTAACCTTAAAAGATGGCATGGACAATTAATGGAAATTCTATCAGTAGAAAAAAACTGCTCCTGAATTATGCTGAACCAGTAGGCCGAGAAAATCACATGTGGAAAACATTCTTATTCTTTCCCAGGAGTCCTTTAGCACCAGTAACTGTTGCAGGAGCTGACGAGGTAGTACTGCCCTGCAGGTGGAGATTATGGTAATGAATTTATGAATTAGCCAATCAGAATGAAGCCTGAGAGTGTGCTGAGCAGAGGCTATGAGGAAGGCACCAGAATTTTTTTTCCGCCTGACTGAGCAACACCAACTCTGAGGTGCTCTCTCGGCCAAGGAAAATGCATTTTACTTCTTGGTAGCTATAAAACTTGTTTAAACTACTTTTTATAGTGTGCTGAGTAGTTTTTTATTTTTTCGTGGTTCCTCTCAGTTCCTGGGAACAGCGTTTTTCATCTGGTTCCACGGTTCTCCATGGTTCCTTTCTCTTATTTTCTTTCTAAATAGTTTGTGGTATTCGGCATTTCCTTTCTTATGTTAATTGCTGTTCCTTTTTAGTAGGAACCAGCGTTTTATTTTATGGAGTTTTACCTCAGAAAGTCGCGGTTCTTACCACTAGGGAACCGACTGTTTCTTTATATAGAACCCTATTGGGATTTGAATTTGCTGAGGTTATCTGAATATTGTTATGTCAGAACCAAAAGGAGGACTGGACCCACAGGTTTTAAAATTGTTTAAAGTGCCACAGAATAGTGGCTAAAGCTGATACCCATGACCTATGTTTAAAGTGTTTAGGTCCAGACCACTATTGTATTCTTTGCTCTAAGTTTTGTTTAAAAACCTAAAGAAATAGTGCTAAAAGGCTTAGAATGATGACTGAAGAAGGGTCTTCCTCTGTCCCCAAACAAAGACCCAAGGCTAACGATGAGGGACCTTTAGAGAATAAAAATTCTAATCAAGGTGCTGATTAGGTGTCTTCTAAATCTAAGCCTACCTAAAGTGCTGATGAAGTGCATTCAAAAGGAAAAAATACAAATTCAGGTTCTGAAGAAGTGCCTGCTAAAACTAAGGCTTCAAAAGGAGTTGATGGAGTTCCTTCTAAACTAAATAATTCTAAAGCTGCTGATGAGGTGCTTGGTTCAAAAGAAAGGCTGACCAAGTCACTGATGAGGGGCTGCTAAGAAGCCCTGTAAAGAAAAACATACCACTGCCCTCCCAGCAGTGCTAAAGTGAAACAGCAGTGGGTAAAAAACATAAAATAAATCCAAACACACAGAACCCCAGGATAGTAATTTCCAAGATACACAAGGGATGTACCTTCCATGGAGGATATGGCTAAAGCCTGGCATATTTTCAGACCCTACAAGGCATGGGGTCTTTTTTCAGTACCCCTGCCTTTCCTAGGAAAAACCCATCTGCAGTTCCTTCTTTTGCAGGAGCTTATGAAGGGGATGACGATGATGAAGATTTTTATGGTGCTCCAGATTACCCTAATTTTGGTGCATCCCCTTCAGATCAGGAGGATACTTCCTCCATGCTGTCTTCCTTCAACATATGGTGGACACCCTTGTCCTCCCGTCTCAGGAGTCTACCCAGAGAAGAGGAAGACCAGGATTATAGATAGATGAAAGGTCTTCCTTCTCCTAAAAAAGTGGTACAGATGAAGCCACTTAATTGGGAAACAGTTAATAGGGACATCCACTTAATTGGGACGTTTCCCTGGTAACCAATTAGTCCTTATGATATTAAATGGGAGCACCTGACGTTTGATAGGGATGCCAATTTCGTCTAATTAGGACGTTTTTGGGGCGGTTTCACAATAAAAACTAGTCTTGTGAACAGTGTTATTCAACTGCTGTTCCATTCAGGGCATGAATATGGAGGCTAAACGTAAGGAGCTATCCCCGGCAGAGCATGTAAAGGTCCTTGAAGTTCTCCAAGGACCCAAAACCTCCTTACCAAAGATTGCTGCTGCCTTTGGAATATCAAAAAGCCAGGCTGGCTGTAGCAGCTGAAATCATGACTCAGTCATGGCTGAGTGGGTCTCGAACAGCAGACCTCAGAGAAAGAGGAAGAGGAATGGAAAGGACTCTGAGGTGGAGGAAGCCCTCTTGTCCAGGTTTAATGATGTTGTTAGCAGAGGAGCTACAGTCTCTGGGCCACTTATAAAAAAAAAAAAGGGCTAACAAGTTAGCTGCACAGCTAAACCACAACATGTTCACTGCTTCTGATGGCTGGTTCTATCGGTGGAAGCAGAGGCACAATATCGTGTACAAAAGGAACAGGGAGAGCTTGGTATGCCGATAGTGGTGTTGCAGGGGAATGGGTGCAGACAGTGTTACCAACTCTGCTACAGGAATTCCACCAGGTGATGTCTACAATGGAGATGGGATGGGGCTGTTTATAGAGAGTACCCAAATCTGGACACATGCACAAACACCACGGCTTGTTGGGGAAAAGCAAAGGCGTGTCTCTTGTTTGGTGTGAATAACGTGGATGGCACAGACAAACGACTTTTCTCCTGATCGGCAAAAGCACAAAACGTGATGTTTGCTGAAGGATTTAAAACCCTGCCTGTCATTTACACTTCCTCCTCAAATGCCTGGATGACAGACTGGATCTTTGACGAGTGGCTTGCCACATGGGAGCAGCAGTTGAAAAGAAGGATGTGCAAAATCTTACTATTGCTGGACAATTGCCCTGCCCATCCCCAAGACATTATTGTCCACTACTCTCACATTAAAATTGTTTTCCTTCCACTCAGTATGACCAGTCTTATACAATCAGAGAAGACTTGGTTTGCTGGCTCTAAGCACCCTAGCTTCACTCTGAGCTCTTTCTTCTAAGACTGCTTGAAAGGCAGAGTAGAGAAACTTACTAGAGCAAGGGAGAAGGATTAAGACTTAGTTTGGCTAAGCAGATTTACTGTTTGGTGGTGTTTTTTATTTTTACTCACAAGGATTGCTACTGTTTGTTGCTAACATTTCATTGCTTTATTTTTCTCTGATTCAAATTGTTGTTGCTGGTATACCTTCTTCTGCATTATTACAAGGTGTGCCTACAGGTGTGTCTAACAGATTACTGCTGTAATCTTCTGATTCAAATTGTCTTTGCAAGGTATATCTTCTGTTACTGCTTTATTTTTTCTGGAGCAAAGTGTTTCTTACAGGGTATATCTTCTCTGAAATTACTGTATTACAGGGGAGCTTACATTTTTGTGACTTTTTTATCATTGGGCTAAGCAAAATTACTGTTTGACACTGGTTTTATTTTATTCTTGTTTGTTGAAAGGTTTGTTGTTTCAGAGGTGTTTCAGTCTCCTTCTCACATTGAAGGAGCTAATTGCTTTTCCTCCCACAGCTCTTCCAAAGGATTAGGTGTGTATGTGGGGGTGGAGCTGGCAAACTGTCAGTAATTTCCAACAGAAAGAAGGGTTAAAAGTCAGGTTAGTTGATATCTTGAGGTAGAAGACTTGGTTTGCTGGCCAAGGCACCTAGCTTCACCTGGAGCTCTTTCCTTCTAAGACTGCTTGAAAGGCAGAGTAGAGAAACTTACCAGAGCAAGGGAGAAGGATTAAGACTTAGTTTGGCTAAGCAGATTTACTGTGGTGGTGTTTTTATTTTTTACTCACAGGGATTGCTACTGTTTGTTGCTAACATTTCATTGCTTTATTTTTCTCTGATTCAATTGTTTGTTGCTGGTATACCTTCTTCTGCATTATTACAAGGTGTGCTTACAGGTGTGTGCTAACAGATTACTGCTGTAATCTTCTGATTCAAATTGTCTTTGCAAGGTATATCTTCTGTTACTGCTTTATTTTTTTCTGGAGCAAAGTGTTTCTTACAGGGTATATCTTCTCTGAAATTACTGTATTACAGGGAGCTTACATTTTGTGACTTTTTATCATTGGGCTAAGCAAAATTACTGTTTGACACTGGTTTTATTTTATTCTTGTTTGTTGAAAGGTTTGTTGTCTCAGAGGTGTTTCAGTCTCCTTCTCACATCGAAGGAGCTAATTGCTTTTCCTCCCACAGCTCTTCCAAAGGATTAGGTGTGTATGTGGGGTGAGCTGGCAAACTGTCAGTAATTTCCAACAGAAAGAAGGGTTAAAAAGTCAGGTTAGTTGATATCTTGGAGGTAGAAGACTTGGTTTGCTGGCTAAGGCACCTAGCTTCACCTGAGCTCTTTCCTTCTAAGACTGCTTGAAAGGCAGAGTAGAGAAACTTACCAGAGCAAGGGAGAAGGATTAAGACTTAGTTTATTAAGCAGATTTACTGTGTGGTGGTGTTTTTATTTTTACTCACAGGGATTGCTACTGTTTGTTGCTAACATTTCATTGCTTTATTTTTCTCTGATTCAAATTGTTGTTGCTGGTATACCTTCTTCTGCATTATTACAAGGTGTGCCTACAGGTGTGCTAACAGATTACTGCTGTAATCTTCTGATTCAAATTGTCTTTTGCAAGGTATATCTTCTGTTACTGCTTTATTTTTCTCTGGAGCAAAGTGTTTCTTACAGGGTATATCTTCTCTGAAATTATTACAGGTGGTGCTTTACAGGTTTTACAGTTTTATCTAACATTAGGATAAGCTTTCAGGGTTACTGCATTTGTTGTTGACTGATTGTTTCTGCCTTACCTCCTTGTTCTTTCGTCCGTGGTTCTTCTTTTTGGCAGGGGAAGGCCCAGCCACCACCCCATCCCCAACCACCCCACACTACACCTCTTTTATAGGGTACCACAGTTGTAACATTTCCTGTGGCAGAACAGGAAGGGGCGGATCAGTGGGGCTCCACAAGGTGATCTCATTTACAGGGTACTAGTAATTTAACTTGTTATAACAAGTTAAACAAAGCACAATTAAACCATTACTTGCATTTTTTTTCCTTCTAATTACTCTGACTAGGTTACAAACCCAGCAACTTATTTGGAATGGATTTCATTAACTGCAGGTACTGTGGAACAATTTTCAGAAGGACAGTCTTACAGGATTTAGGACACTGTCCTACATGCTGGGCCTTTGGAGATCTTAGGTCTCAGCTCCGGGCAGCATGGGCAGAGATTGCACGCCTCAAATTTCATATTGAAGAGGAAATACATTATAAGAACCACCGCCATTTCCCCAGCATCCAACAGAAAACCCTCGATCCAGAGAGGGTAGTTGGTCCAGGAGGTTGGCAGGTGGTTGAGGAGCAAATCAGGTGCCCCATCACTCTCTGCTCTCCAACACATTACCTCCAAAACCATATAAACACTATAAACAGGTATCTGCCTCTATCTCTGAAATCAAATAAAGAGGCAGAAGACACTGCAGAGCAGGACACTGCGCACAGGAGCTAGCACAACAATACTCACCCAAATCAGGAACCAAAACTAAACAAGCACAAAGGAAACCAAAAACTTTGATCATAGGAGACTCCATGATTCGGGAGTTGATACCCATCTCCAGCCAGGGTGATGGTCAGATGTCTCCAGGTACATCAGCATGGAGAGACACTGACCGCATTGCTAAAATTGTTCACAAAGCAGGAGAAAACACTGATGTCCTAGTACACATAGGGACTAACGATCTCGCCAGCCGGTCAGTTGAGGAGACCAAGGAACACCTGACTAGGCTGGGTGACAAACTATCATCTATTTCTGTCTGGCATCTCCTTCTCTGAGATCCTGCCAGTCTGGGAGAGGGGAGCAGATGGACGGAAGGTCAGAGAAGGGGAGATAGGGGAGCTAAACACGTGGCTCAAGGACTGGTGCCAGGCAAAAGGACACAGATTTGTAGGGAACTGGCAACAGTTCTGGGAGCGAAAGTTCTTTAAATTTGATGGACTGCATCTGACTAAAGAGGAGTCAGTGCATTGGGGCAGAAGTTTGATGTCTTTGCAGAATATTTAAACTAGCAAATGGGAGAGGGTGCAGCACCACACGCCGAATGGGAAGAACACCCTCCCCTCAGCTAGTGTCAAACAGGAATTCAGCGTTTGCCATTCATTTGCATCACCAGGTAAGAAAGGTTTGTCTCCACACGATGCACAGGGGTAATGCCAAACTTCACCCAACAACTAACACACCAAAATCTGGCCAATGGAAAATCATGTACACAATGCTCACAGCCTGGGAAATAAGATCCCAGACCTGCAGGCATAATGTCAGAGGCTAAACTGGACATAGTAGCTACTAGTGAGACGTGGTTTACCAGTAACCACACTTGGGAGACTTCAGTACCTGGATATGTATTGTTCAGAAGAGACCGAGGTGCAAAAGGGGGGGGGGTGGCCTGTATGTTAATGAAAATATCAAAGCTACAGAAATTCAGAATACACATAAGGAGCCAGAAGAACTGTGGGTCACCCTGGAAACAGGTAATGGGACAGCCATAAGAACTGGGTTGGTCTACAGGCCCCCAGACCAGAGGGAGGACATAGACACATTACTGTTAGAAGATATACAAAAACATGACAGCTAAAGGGAGGTTCTGATAATGGGAGACTTCAACATGCCAGATACAGATTGGTCAATACCAGCAGGAACATCTGCCAGAACTAGACTCATAGTGGATTCCCTGCAGGGGGAGGGCCTCAAACAACTGGTACAGCAACCCACAAGAGACAGGGCTATCCTAGATCTAGTACTGACTAACAAAGAAGGGATCACAGATCTCCAGGTAGAAGGTCACCTGGGGGCCAGTGACCATCACATGGTATGGTTCAATTTGGCTACTACATCTAAATCATCCCATTCCAAGGCAAAAATATGGGACTTCAGAGGAGCTGACTTTGATAAGATGGCCAACAGAGTTAAGCTAGCCCCTGGCAAAAAAGAAACACAGGTGAGGAGGTACAGGCAAAGTGGGCAAGCATTAAGGATACAATACTTGAAGCAACATCCCATTGTGTTAGACAGAAAAGGAAGTGCAAAAGAAGAAGGAAACCACTTTGGTTCTCAAATATAGTAGCAGAAAAGGTCAGAGCCAAAAGGCTGGCCTTCAGAAAATATAAGGGAACACAGCGGGATGAAGATAGGGAGGCATACCAAACTGCCCTAAGGGAAGCAGGTAAGGCAGTAAGGCAGGCAAAGTCCCAAACTGAGGAAACACTAGCACGAACAGTAAAAGAAGGTGACAAGACTTTCTATAGATACATTAGTGAAAGGAGAAAGTCCAGAGGGGTATTGCTAGCTTAATGGAGAAAAGGGGAGCATGTGAGGAGGAGGACCTGTAAAGGCATCTATCCTAAATAGATACTTTGCTCAGTATTTACTGAAGAGAAGGTAGGGCAGGGCCCACAGCTCAGCATCATGGACACAGGGGAGGGAGGTGAGCACTACTCCCTTCACAAAAGAAAGGGTCCTACAAGAGCTTGCTAAGCTCAGGGTGGATAAGGCAATGGGACCTGATGGCATACATCCCAGGGTACTTAAGGAGCTAAAGGAGGAACTAGCAGAGCCATTAGCAGAATTGTTTAGTGAGTCTCTGAGCACAGGAGAGGTCCCAGAAGACTGGAGAAAGGCTTCATGTGATCCCACTCCACAAGAGTGGTAGCAGGGAGGAGGCGGGAACTACAGACCGGCCAGTCTTACTTCAGTAGTGGGCAAGATTATGGAGGCACTCCTTAAGGAAAGGATAGTGCAACACCTGGAATCCATAGGGGCACAGGATCCAAGACAGCATGGGTTTACTAAAGGAAGGTCCTGTCAAACTAATCTCATAGATTTCTTTGACTGGGTAACCAGAGTGGTGGACCAAGGGGAGCAGTTGATGTCGCCACCTTGACTTCAGCAAAGCTTTTGACACTGTTCCACATAGAAGATTGATAAATAGCTTGTAGGCTGGGTGGGTCAGAAGTTGGTCAACTGGGTGGCAAACTGGTTGACTGGCAGAAAACAGAGAGTGGTGGTAAATGGTATACAGTCAGAAGAGATGCAAGTCACAAGTGGGTACTCAGGGATCAGTCCTGGGGCCAGTCCTATTCAACATCTTCATTAGTGACCTCGCAGATGGACTAGAGGGTAAGGCTTGTCTGTTTGCAGATGACACCAAGATCTGCAACAGAGTAGATGATCCAGATGGGTGGGCAGAATGAGAAGAGATCTGGATAAACTAGCAGAATGGTCAGAAGAGTGGCAACTGGGATTTAATGCAAAGAAGTGCAAAATCATGCACATAGGGAAGAGAAACCCTGAAGCCACTTATAGGCTGGGAGGGGAGTTGCTAGCAGTCACAAAGGAAGAAAGAGACTTGGGCATCATCATCACTGATGACCTAAAATCATCCAAGCAGACCTCTAAAGCAGTAGGTAAGGCTAGGGGGGTGTTAGGGTGTATTAGTAGGGGTATCACAAGTCGTAAGAGGGAGGTAATAATCCTCTGTACAAGACATTGGTTAGGCCCCATCTGAGTACTCGCAGTATTGGAGGCCACACCTTCACAAGGACATTAACTTCAAATTGAGGCAGTCCAGAGAAGGGCAACCAAAATGGTGCAGGGACTGCATCAGAAGACATATATGACAGATTAACGGAGCTCAATATGTATACCTTGAGCAAAGGGAGGAGAGAGGTGATATGATCGAGACATTTAAACACCTTAAGGGCATAAACAAGGTGAAAGAGTCTAACATGTTTAAATATAAGAAAAATAGCAGGACAAGAGGACACAGCATGAGATTAGAGGGAGGCCGATTAAGGGGAATGAGGAAAATTCTTTTTCACAGAAAGGGTGGTAGATGCATGGAATGGCTTACCACAAGAAGTGGTGGCTATGAATACAGTGCAGGGCTTCAAACAGGCATGGGATAGGCATAAGGGAGCAATACAAATGACTATGAATAGATAGGTCACTGACAGAGCAAAGGCCGATGGCACATTTATAAGGTAGAAAAAGAAATGGGCAGACTGGATGGGCCTTGCGGTCCTTATCTGCCGTCAACTTCTATGTTTCTATGTTTCTATCAGTGTACATGGGGGTGATTATAAATGTAAAAGTACATTACCAGTCATTGATGGCTACACGCATTGTTGGAGCAATCAGTGGGGAGGGACACACAAGCATCTGAGATTACAAAGGCTGTTGCACTCCTAGATGCATTTACATGGTCGCTAAAACTTGGAACTCTGCTAAACCTGCCACAATACAGAACTGTTTCCAGAAAGCCTTCCGCATTGATGCTGACGTGGATGAACCATCAGACGAAAACAACCAGTCGTCTTTGGAGAATGTGGTGATGCCAGAATTCATGTCGGCAGTTGACTTTGCAGAGTTTGTTGATATGGATGCTACCCTACCTACCGATGGAGAACTTACTAATGAAGAGATCTGCTCCAGTATTAAGAGGCCATGCCTGGAAGAACAAGATATCAACGACAAAGCAGACAGCCAAGAGATCCAGTTCGCAGCTCCAACCAAACGCGAGGCAGTGGCACATCTCCGTTCCCTCATGGTGTGGTGTCGGCACCGTGGTAAGGTCGACGAGTGGAACTTGCTACAAACAGTAGAAGCAGCAGTCGCAAGTAAGATGTGCTCTGATTTCCATCAGAGCCAATTCGCAGATTTTTTAAAGTCTCTGGAATGATTTAATTAATTTTACTGAACACTTAACTGAATTGAAATGATCTGAGTGCTGTCTATTTTTATTTTTTGTTTAATAACATTTTGTTATTTATTACTGCACATTTAATTTTGAAATCATAACATTTTGGGGTCGTTACTGAATACAGCATTGAGTGTTTTTGGGCACTGAATATAAGACGATACTTTATTTGTAATGTGCTGGAGTATGAACTTTGGGGAACTTTGGTAAAAGAGACAGCTGCTTAATAGGGACAAAAGTGAAGCAATGGAGCCACTCTATTAAGTGGCTTCATCTGTACTTCCTATTTACAAATCATTTAGAAAAGGCTACCATGAAGCTTCTCCAAACTCCTATACAGCCAAGTACCAGAAGGCTCTGGAATTCGGTTCTAGCCATAGTTAAGCAGGGTCTGACTCTATGGCAAAGGACTTGGTATAGACCGCTAAGACTGCCTTGGAAGCCATGAAGTATCAGTCCCATATGGCAGATGACAATAATGATGCAGCCTCTAGGTGATGGCCCAGGTTATCTCCTTAGGTGGTTTGCATGACTGAGGACCACCAACCTGATGCAGAACACTCAGTCCAGGGCCATGGACTTTCCCTATTACCAGCATGTCCTTTTTTTTTTTTTAACTTTATTTACCTCTAACCCTGGAGAACTCCTTCCAGCGATCTCGGGGGGCTCCCAGCCTCTACCTCCCACAATGACCAATCTTTCCCCCCCTCATACCGCCAAGCACCACCTCCGGGTCTAAACCCTCTGGAGGTAGGGCCGCCCTATCCACCAGGGCGCTCTGTCTTTATAAGGCAAAGTGCCCAGTACACATGAGCCTAGCTGGAGAGAGGAGATGGCCTCGAATTGGGAGTGTGGGCAGTGAAGGTCGAGCGCTTCATTCTATCCCCAGGATTGGGGTATTTCTTCCATTTTTCCCATTCCCTTCCCCCAGAGCTCAGCCGGTGAGGCAACATAATGCCGTAGCTCCGCCCACCCCTGGCATACATGCCGCGCCTCAGTCAGCGACCTTCCAGCCAGCACCAGAGGTCGCCCATGAGCAAGCTGCCTCCCCACCCTCCCCTGGGAAGAGAGAGCAGTCCTCCGGATGCTCAATCTCCCCCCCCAGCGACTCCCGTCTCATTCCCAAACCCAGGTCGCTGGCGTGGCGCAAGGTGTGGCGTCCAGTGCCTCAACCCTCAGCGCCACTGGGCCAGCTCAACATGTCCTGTTTGACTCCAGAACAGAAGACTACATGAAGATGGTTGATGAATATAAAACAATCTATCAAAGTAACACAACAAAACTGAAATCTTCTGCTACTCAAAAACCCCAACTTAAGGCAAACAGGGGCAGGGGATCCTTCCCAAGGCCCTATTTTCCTCTTCCTCCTCAGTTTGACTACTCTCAAATGAGGGGTTACTTCATAGGAAGAGGCAGGAGAGGTCAGAGAACTACCTCTACCCCTGCTCCTGCAACTCGGCATAAGCCCTGACTTCTCTGTCCAGGTCGCCTCCCCTCTGCCTGTAGGGGGCAGGCTCTCCCACTACCTCCAGTCCTGGACCCTTATTACTTCAGATAAGTGGGTCCTGGAGGTAGTGGAAAAGGGCCTGCCACTTCAGTTCAAAAAGATGCCAGCCCTCCGGTGCACCCAGCTGTCCGAAGTCACTAACCCCAACAAAAAGGCTTCTATTGGAGCTAGAGGTAAAACATCTTCTGGCAGCAAGGGTGGTAGAGAGAGTACTTGCCCATCAACAGGGCAAAGATCTCTACTCCAGATACTTCCTGACACAAAAGTAAAATGGGGAGTGGCAATCTATTTTAGACCTCAGATACTTAAACAAGCATCTTCTGAAACCAAATTCAAAATGGTCACCCTGAAAATGGTTATACAGTGTCTTCAGCAAGGAGACTGGCAAACCTCCCTAGACCTCAAGGACGCCTGCTTTCACATTCCAATAATGCAATCCCACAGAAAGCTTCTGAGGTTCAAACTTCCATCAGGGCGCTACCAGTTTGCAGCCATCCCCTTCGACCTGACATCTGCACCAAGAGTATTCACCAAATGTCTCACTGTAGTAGCAGCACATCTAAGAAAAAAAGAGAATCTCAGTCTATCCTTGGATGACTGGCTCTTAGTGGGGGAAAAACCCTCTACAAGTAGAAGAGGTCCTCTTTTTGGCACAGAACACTCTGCACTTCTTGGGGTTTCTTAGAAACCAAAAGAAATCCCATCTGGAACCAACCCATCTCCTACTTTCATAGGAGCACAGTTGGACACACTACAGAGCAGAGCATGTCTTCCTCTGGAAAGAATCCAAAACTTTTTGTCAGTGGCAAATTCATTCGTCCTGGGCCAGCTCAGGCCAGCCAGACACTTTTTAAGGCTCCTAGGTCACATGGCATCCATGACAGCCGTGGTTCCTGGAGTCAGGTTCAGAATGAGGGGCATACAGTATCACCTAAGGTCTCACGGGTCCCAAAGTAGCAACATACTATCCAAACTGATTCCAGTCACAAAGACATTCCTTCAGGCTCTGCTCTGGTGGAAGGAAACAACCAACCTTTCGATAGGAATTTCCTTTCAAGCTTTTGCTCCCACAAAAATCATCACTACAGATGCTTCTCTGCTTGGATGGGGAGCTTATCTGGACAGTACTTCCGTCAGTGGCTCCTGGACTCCAAAGGAGTCACAGGCTCACATCAGTCTGCTGGAACTCAGGACCATCTACTTGGCACTGAAGGCCTTTGCTTCACAGATAAAGGGCCACGCAGTGCAGATCAGAACAGACGACACCACTGCAGTGTTTTACATAAACAAGCAGAATGGCAAACGGTTCAGCGTCCTGTGTCTGGAAGCTATGAGGATTTGGGGTCTGGCCTACTTCCTGGGTGTCAGCCTTTCAGCCATACACCTCCCAGGCAAGGACAACACTTTGGCAGATGCCCTCAGTCGCATCAGCCAGGGTTACAGCGAATGGTGTCTGAACAAGCAGTTGCTGGCCACAGTGTTCAGACAGTGGGGCACACCAGAAATAGATCTGTTCGCTCTCACCTCAACTATCAACTTCCTCTGTATTGCTGCAGGCTTACAGTGCTGGGAACTCTTCCAATGGATGCCTTTAACCTGGATTGGTCAGGGAAGTGCCTTTATGCCTTTCTTCCCTTCCCTCTGATTTTCAGAGTGTTGCTGAAACTCAGAGCTCATCCAGCAGTGATGATTCTGGTGGTGGTGGACTGGCCAAGGCAAGCCTGGTATCCAGTTTTTTTTTTCCAATTGTTTAACCAGGAGTCGCACACTAAGCTGAAAGCTTGTTTACAGGTGCGACCTGGGAGCACAGGGAAGTTAAGTGACTTGCTCAGGGTCACACAGTATGCAAGTGGGGGCTGTGGGATTCAAACCCAGGTCTCCTGATTTGCAGCACAGAGCCTTAAACCACTGTGCTATACTGCCTCCATCCTCGCCTGCTAACCCTGTCTTGCAGCAAGCCCATTCGCCTTCCACTCAGTCACTCCCTCCTGACTCTCCCTCAGATAGGAGTAACTTATCCAGATGTGAAGTCTCTCCACCACAAAGCCTGGCTGTTGAGGAGTTAGAGTTCCCTGCTACTCAGTACTCTGAACAGGTCCTAAAGATCCTGAGGATGGCCAAAAAGCTTAGCACGAAAAATACCTATGCAGCCAAATGGAAAAGATTTTCCCTCTGGTGGAAGAAGAAACAATGTAATCCTCTTAAGGCTTCAGTTTCTAATATCTTGGATTATTTTATACATTTACAGGCTTCAGGCTTGAGGCCTTCCTTCTTTCCTGAAGTTTCCTTTAGCTGCAATCTCGGCCTGTCTTTCTGTTGGAAAGAATAAATCTGTTTTCTCCCAGCTGGTGTTTAAACTGTTTTTTAGAGGTCTCCTCCATATCCAGCCCCCAGTCAGGGAACCAGTCCCTCCGTGGAGTCTGAACCTCTGTATTGCCAAGCTCATGGAGCCACCCATTGAACCCATGGCTACGACCCATCTCAAGTATGTCACTTGGAAAACTGTATTCTTAGTAGCCATTGCCTCTGCAAGAAGGATTTCAGAGTTACAGGCACTTTGTACTGAACCCAGCTACATAATCCCTCATAGGGATAAGATTGAGCTCAGGACGAGCAGAAAATTCCTGCCTAAGGTGGTCTCAGTGTTCCAGCTCAATCAGTCCATCAATTTACCTGTGTTTTTTTACTGAGAAATCCACTCCAGGGGAGCAGAAGCTCCACAGTCTGGATGTCAGAAGGACCCTGCTTTACTGCTTGGAACACACCAAGCAGTTCAGGGGTTCATCCACACAGCTGTTCCTTACCTATGCGGAGGTAAGTAGCGGAAGACCAGCCACTAAGAACTATCTCTTGCTGGATAGTCTCCTGCATTCAGTTCTGCTGTGACAAGGCCGAAACAGCCCCTGAGGGCCTCAGGGCTCACTCTACTAGGGGCACTGCTATCTCTGTGGAAGCTGCAAGGGACATTCCCTTACTGGTTGTCTGTAAAGCAGCTACTTGGAAGACTGTACACACTTTCACAAAGCACTGCTGCCTGGATGTACAGTCTAGATCTGATGTCAAATTTGGCAAGGTGGTTCTGCAGAGCCTCTTTACTAAATAAGTTCTCTACCTGCCTCCCAACTGTACTGCTTTATAGTCTGCAACAGTTACTGATGCTAAAGGACTCCTGGGGTAAGAAGAAAAATTACCCACGTAGTAATATTCTTTTTCTCAAGGGGTCCTTTAGCATCACTAAGTTCCCACCCTTCCTCCTCTGATAACCTTTCAGAAGAGGGCTCTGCTTCTTGCCTTCTACAAATTTGGTTATTCTAATTATGAATTACATTTAGAGCAAAGTACTCATGTTTATTATTCTGGTTCATGTTGTTGTATATTTTAAATACTTATGTGGGCATGTGCCCATTCTAGCTTCGAAAAAATTCTGGTGCCTTCCTCACAGCCTCTGCTCAGCACACCCTCAAGCTTCACTCGGATTGTCTAATTCATAAACTCATTATCATAATCTCCACCTTCGGGCAGTACCACCTGGTCATCTCAATGCAACAGTTACTGATGCTAAAGGACCCCTTGGAAGAAATAAGATTTACTGTGGTGAGTAATTTTTTCTTCGGGGGACGTGGATATGTTGTTCTATCCACACTTCTGGCAGTGTCCTTTCCCTTTATGTCTTGCCGGAAAGTATTCAAGCTGGTTCCTCCCACCAACCCTGGTGGTATAACCCTCGACTCTGTCCTATGACACCAGCTCTTCCTTTCCACTGGAAGAAGCAGGTTCTCTCCTTACTGCTCCTGTGTTGAGTAGGTCCTGGCGCTTAGATCTTTGGATTTACTTCCAAAACTTAAACTCGTAAAAGTTTCTTCACCAGAATGATCTTCAATTGCAACCCCAGCGGAGAAAAAGTCCTCACCCGGGTTTCACCGGTGCCTTTGCGGGCAGAAGATGTTGCGCACCGACCCGCATGCAACATGACTCTATTACCTGGGACATGAGCATGATTCCCAGGCCTGCGAATTTTGTCACGCGTTCCAGCTGAATGTACTCTACAATCATCTTGCCCATTTACAGTTGGGCCATCTGGAAAAATGTAACCGCTGGTCAATCTAAAAGCCCGTTGGGTGGTCTCTGCGACATGAGGGTCACCAAGCAACTCCGAACAGATAAAGGCCTTCAGAAGGAGGCGACTCGCGCCACGGAAATTTCCACTTGTGTCTGCCTTCATCCCCCTGAAATTGGGCTCCACTTTCAGTGCTTCAAGGAGCTGTGCCAGTCTCTTCTGACAAAGGGAGGGCCCTTGGCTTGCACTGCTCTCTCTTCCGTGAAAAGAAGGAGTCAAAGGATAAGGAGAAGTCTCATTGGAGATGTTCTTGGGACCGAGAGTGTTCTTGGTCTCAGGAAACTTCGGTTACAACTACAGTTAGAACCGCGGCCTTTGCTGCTGGCTTCACGGTGCCCCCGTCAGGCCAGCCTGCCGAGATGCGGGCCTAAAATCCAGCCAAGATTTTTCACGACCCAGTCAACCCGCTTTCTCTCAATGAGGTCAACAACTCTCTAGTTAGGATTCCGGTTCTTCTGACCAAAAAGCCAACCCAGCCCGAGGGGCTGGCTCATAAAGCTCCTGTTGACCAGGGAGACCAACGGTTCTCCCCAGCTACTCCTGAGCGACCTCGTCGAGTCCCCCAACGGTCTTGGTCCAGGTCTTAGTCAGCTTCTTTGGGTGAGTCTCGCAAAACCCACCATTGCCATTCTCGGTACCGCAAAAAGTGGTGCTGCCGTTATTCTTTATCCTCATCCTCCTTGGCTGAGGAGAGGCTCCGATGCAAGTTATGTTGGCGCTATCAGGACTTAATGTGGCAACAGCTAGTCTTGGTCGGTCAAAAGCCTGCCCCGGTTTCGACTCCAGTGATCAACTGGTGGTTGCTCTCCAGCTGATGCCTACGCCTCTGGAACTGGTTGATACCAGCCCTCCGTTTTCGGAGCCGATGAAAACCGTGATGCCCTGGCTTGTTGCGGCCTCTCCACCGATTACTGTGGAGCCGCTACCCTGACAGCCCGCCACCAGGGCCCCGACTAAGGCGTCTCAGTCAGCTACTGGTCTTCCCTACCGGTTGTCGGTCTCTCTGACGCCGACATGCGTGGCAGGTGGAAAGTGACAAGGGTGGTGACGGTGTACAGGGACTCTTCGGAGTCCGACGATGATTTCTCGCTCCACTCCCGTCTGGTGGACACGGAGTTAGCAGGGGATCTCTCGGTGGAGGAAGGCCCTTTGTCCTTTCTGGGCATCCTCCATCTCATCTCCGAGTTCATGGGGATGCAAATGGAGCCCATCCAGAAGAAGGCTCGTTGTTCCCTTACTGACATCCTGGATAAGGGGGATTCAACGACAGAGGCATTCCCAGTGGCCGAGGTCATTGTCAGCCTGGCCCTGGAGCTTTGGCAGCACCCAGCCTACTGCCCTGCTGTGCCTTCGGCCCATATGGCCTGCAAATCGTGGTTCCCGTGAGCTCCTTTCTGGGATCATGGAACACCCCTCGACTGAGGGGATTGTGACAGATTCTGTGTTCGGCTCGGGTCACAAGGATGTGGACAAACCTCCAGACAAGGAGTCCAAGAATTGGACTACTGTGCTAAAAAGGTTTATGCTGCCTCTTCGCTTGGTCTCTGTCAAGTGAGCTTAAGTCGTTATTATGGCACATTTTTCCTATGCCCTGCTGGGCTCCTGGATGAAGAGCTTCTCATCTTCCCGCTGACCTTTAAACTACTATCAGGCAGGTTTTGGACCAGGGTCAAGCTGTTGCCAAGCAGCAGCTCAGACAGCTCTGGATTTGGGTGATTATTCTGCCTGTTCAGTAGCGGCCACTGCCATGCGCTGTAGGGCCTGGCTGAGGATTTCAACCTTCACGGTGGATACTCAGCACAGATTGACGGACGTACCTTCCTGGGAACCGACCTGTTCAGGGCCGGGGTTGACGATCACCTCCAGCGCATAGAGAAGTCCAGTGCCACCGACTCTGTTCAGTCTGGCCCAGAAGGACTCTTAAGTGCTCCAAGCAAAGGCGTAAGTCCTTCACCTTTCACCAAGCCTGGCCAATATCAGTCTGGGCAGCAGCAGGCTCAGTCTTGGCGCCTTCAACCCAAATCAGTGGCTTCCCAAAAGCCCAGAAGTAGAGGTTCTGGCGGCTCCTCGACCTGGCCCCCTTCCTTCGCCAAGCCTACTCAGTAATGGGATGGGGGTTGCCAACCCCATACCCGTCACACCTCCCCTGGGTCCTCCTGTGGGGGGCTGGCTCCGCCACTTCCTTTCCACCTGGTCCGCTTTTACCATGGACAGGTGGATTCTAGAAGTGGTCGGTCAGGGTCTGCCTCTGGAATTTGAGCAGTACCCTCCAAGCTGAGCCCGCACTCCACGAGAGGGCTTGGTGTCCGCAGACACTTGGTCGGCTCTCAGAGACGACATAGCCCAACTCCTCCGAAAGGTGGTAGTGGTCCAAGTAGTGGATCCTCCTGCACACCCAGGGTTTGTCTACAGGTACTTCCTGGTGCCAAAACGGACAGGGGCTGGTGCTCCATTCTAGACCTGCATGACCTAAACCAGTTTCTCAGGTCCTACACTTTCAGGATGGTAACTCTGTCCCAGATCATACGTCCCTGGAGCAGAACCGTGGTTCTGCTCTGGATCTCAGGACGCATTCTTCTGTGTGCTGATCGTCCATCCTTCGCGAAGGTTCCTTTGCTTTTCAGGAGAGGAGCCCTCTTCAAGTTCCAGGCTATGCTATTTGGTTTTCCTCAGCCCCAGGTTCTTCACCAAATGCATTGCAGTTGTGTGCGCCCACCTTGGCGTCGAGGGGTCTGAGTCTTCCCCTACCTGGGCAGCTGGTTGATTGCAGGTCCATCCAGGCTGGAGGTAAAGTGGTCAAGGGATCTGGTCCACTAGACCTGCTGCGACCTGGGCCTCTTAGTCAGTGAGGCCAAGCTGGAACTCGTGCTCAAGCAGGTGTGTGACAGGGAAGTCTTGCCACTCTTGAGGACCTACCTTTTCTTAAATCTGTTGCAACAGTTCTTCTATTTCTTAGCCTAATCTATTCTTTACAGTTTCTAGTCAATAAGGTTGGCCACCTATGGGCACCCCTTCCCCTTTCTTGACTATGCTATAGTGTCCTCTTAAAATTTTCCTTTTCCCTCTCAGGTCCTCGTACAGGGAGGTTATTGTGGTGACCTCCAAACTTATGTAAAACAACAGGCTGTGTTTATCGTTGTTGGATTTAGTATGTAATGACACTATGTCATAAAATACTTTCATATATATACCTTATGTGTATAAAACCTGTAAATGTTGAAAATACCATGGCACTAGACATTTTTGATAAAGGTAAAAAGTAAGAGGTGTCTGTATATTATAGAAATTAAGTTAGTTGTGTTATTTGAAATGCATGTAAATTGCTGTAAACTGAGCCAGCCTAAAATGTCATGATGATTTGCATATAGGAGTATGTGTGATGTTCTGTTTCTTTGAAACTTGGCTTATTGTCAGTGTCCTTTGGGGTAACCCTTGTGTCAGTGCTTTCGCACGGAGTTCTTTGTCTTTAGCTTGTTTTTTTTTTCATTTGAGCTTCCACCAAGTAAGTAAACTAGGCTCACATATGGATGCTGAATCTCAACTGCTAAGTTAGATCAGAGATCAGTGAGTCAGTAAGTGCTGGCTAAATGTTGAGGAAAGACTTGCATAGTCTGTTGCTACAAACTGATGTACTGAAGAAGGGATATGCCATTGCTCAAGGTAATCTTCTGTAGTATTTTGAGTGAACATCACACAGACTGTGTGTTGAACCTGAAGTTTGGTGTCTAGTCCATCTATTATCCCACAACCCCTCCACTAGGTGATCAATTTCATTGGAGCAGAGCTTGACAGTTGCCGAGCCAGAGCCTGGCTCCCGGCGGACAGGGCAGAGGTTCTCTCCTCCTATGCCCAATCATTTCAGGTGTGGCATTGCGCCCTGCCTGGGACTTCTTGCAGCTTCTGAGTTACATGGCGGCCTGCACCTCCGTGGTCCAATGGACCCGGTGGCATATGCGCTACCTGCAGTGGGAGCTGGCCAGCCAGTGGTCCTAGCGCAGCAGACACTTTGACCAGCTGGTCACAGTGACCCAGAAGATGTGGGATGCCCTCCCATGGTGGACTGTCCCAGAACATCTCCGGGAAGGGATCCTGTGTGTCCGCCCCAAACCGGCAGTTATCCTGATGATCGCGCCTCTCTCATGGGCTGGGGTGCCCACATGGGGGAACACAGAGGCCGTGGGCTCTGGACCCCCAAAGAATCCTGATGCCACATCAACCTGCTGGGGTTCCGAGCAGTTCGGCTCGTGCTGACTGCATTCACGCCCTTTGTTCGGGACTGAGTGGTTCAAGTCCAGACGGACCACACCATGACCATGTTCTACCACACCAAGCAAGGAGGGACTCATTTCTGGCCTTTATGCAGGGAAGCTCTTCGAACCTGGATACTGAAGGGATATGCCATTGCTCAAGGTAATCTTCTGTAGTATTTTGAGTGAACATCACACAGAGACTGTGTGTTGAACCTGAAGTTTGGTGTCTGGTAAATCTGTTATCCCACAACCCTCCACTAGGTGATCAATTTAATTGGAGCAGAGCTCGACAGTTGCCGAGCCAGAGCCTGGCCCCGGGACAGAGCAGAGGTTCTCTCCTCCTATGCCCAATCATTTCAGGTGTGGTATTGCGCCTGCCTGGGACTTCCTGCAGCTTCTGAGTTACATGGATGCCTGCACCTCCGTGGTCCGGTGCACCCGTGTGCCATATGCACTACCTGCAGTGGAGCTGGCCAGCCAGTGGTCCTAGCGCAGCAGACACTTTGACCAGCTGGACACAGTGACCCAGAAGATGTGGGATGCCCTCCCATGGTGGACCTCCCCAGAACATCTCCAGGAAGGGATCTGTGTGTCCTCCTAAGCCGGGAGTTATCCTGATGATCGCGCCTCTCTCATGGGCTGGGGTGCCCACATGGGGAACACAGAGTCCACGGGCTCTGGACCCTCAAGAACTTGATGCCACATCAACCTGCTGGGGTTCCGAGCAGTCGGCTTGTGCTGACTGCGCTCCCATTTGTTCCTGACTGAGTGGTTCAAGTCCGACGGACCACACCATGACCATGTTCTACCACACCAAGCAAGGAGGGACTCATTTCTGACCTTTATGCAGGGAAGCTCTTCGAACCTGGATTCTGGTGCACAGTCTGTAGGTAGATCTTCTAGTCATCTATGTGGCAGGAGCCTTGAATCAGTTGGGATGATCTCAGCTGGGTGGGCAAGGTGTCTCAGGAGTGATCTCTCTGTCCGGAGGTCTGTTCTTCCAGTGGGGCGCCCTCAGGTGGACCTGTTTGCCTTCAGGGAGAACACAAAGCTGAGGCTGCATTGTGCCCGCCCCCTCAGCAGGGCTCGCTGCAGGGGGATGCCTTCTCGAGGCTGTGGACCCTAGGCCTCTTCTGTGTCTTCCCTCCCCACTTCCCTTGATACACAAAGTCTTACTCAAGATCAGAGGGACAAGACACAGGTGATTCTGGTGGCTCCAAAGTGGCACGACAGTATTGGTACCCTGATCTGGTCAGCCTCAGCAACAGCCTCCCGAGGTGTCTTCCAGCACGCCTGGACTTGCTTTTCATCAACCAGTGGAAGGTACTCCCCCAGAGTTTCAATCACTGCACCTGACAGCTTGGTTCCTGAGTGGCTAGAGTTCCAGGCTTTGGGTCTCTCCAAAGACGTCTTCACTGTCGTGGAGGCTTCTCGGAAGGAGTTGACTAGAAAATGCTACATCTTCTTCATTTGGTGTCAGGGCACAGGGCTGGACCCTTTGACCTGCCCTGTAACTAGCATTTTAGACTACCTGTGGTCTCTTTCTCCCAGGGGACTTGATCGATGACCTTCAGATGCATATTTGTGACCCAGTCAGCAGTCGGGCGCGAGGGGACAGTGGTCTGGCGATTTTCAAATGCTTAGACCACATATCCCCTCCGGTGCGTGAACCTCCACCTCCATGGGATCTATTGCTGTTACTGGCAAAGCTCATGGGCAAGCCATTTGAACTGATGCACAAGTGCGAGATGTTACACTTGTCGTGGAAAACTGCCTTCCTGGTGGCCATTACGTTGGCCAGAAGGATTGGGTAGCTCCAGGCACTTTCCATTGAATCTTCTTACCTGGTTTTCCACAGGGACAAGATTGTCCTGCATCCCAATCCAAAGTTCCTTCTGAAGGTTGTGTCGGAGTTTCGCTTGAACCAGGTGATGACTCTGCCGGTGTTCTATCCTAATCACACCTCAGATGCCTAATACAGGCTCCACACCTTGGACCTGAGGTGAGCCCTTGCTTATTACAAGGAGCTCTCGGCTGAAGTTCAAAGAGAGGTTCACCAGCTGTTTGTCACTTGTGCTGAAGCTGCACCTGGCAGACCTGCAGCCAAGCGAACAATTGGCAGATGGATTACATCATGCATTGATCCCTGCTATAGGTTGGCGGGTAGGGAGCCTCCTGTAGGGCTAAGGGCTCATTCCACCTGTCATTCCCTTGTGTCGGCTGCTTCTAGGGACATCCCTATCCAGGAAATCTGCAGGGCTGCTACCTGGAAGTCAGCACACACCTTCATTTCCCATTACCGCATCGGCCTTGAGTCACGCTGGAATGCTGGTTTTAGGGCCTCAGTCCTCCCAACTTTGTTCCTGAAGTAGGGGGTGTGCGCCTTGCCTCCCTTCTCCTGGTGAACTGCTAGGAGTATGCCAGAAGTGTGGATAGAACAACATATCCACATCCCTAGAAAAACAGGTTACTCACCTGTAACAGTATTTCTAGGAGTGGTATATGTTGATCTTACTTCGAGAGGGTTCCTGCAGTAGGTCATAACATGTAGGACTAGTGCCACCTGGTGTCAGGACCCAACGGCAGACTTTTCCAGCAATGCCCGATGGGGGACCGCCCACCGGATGTCAGATGACGACGTCAGCATGACCCTATATAGTGTGCAGTCCCCACGCCCACCCTCCAGTTCTTTCCCGCCGTCGCCTCATGCAGTTACCTTACGGTAGACCTACAAGTGATCGCGCGTTGTTTTCTTTCCAGTTCAAAATTTCTTTAAACCTTCAGGGATTTTCGCTCACGCTTAGTGCTTCTGTATTGTTGCCGACTCCTAAGAAGAAATGTGATTCCTGTGGTTGACAGATCCTGCACAAGGAAGGTCACCAAAAGTGTGTCATTTACTTAGGCCCGGACCATCCCGTGGCCTCCTGCCTGAATTGCCAACTGTTCAGCCAGGCCACCCGGAAACAAAGACAGCAGGCTGTGGAGACCCATCTCTTAAAATCTTGTTTAACCTCCTTGGAGAAGCAAATGGAGAAGATCAGGGTTCTGCTTCACCTTCTTCGTCCTATCCTTCAAAGCACAAGAAAGAAGGAAAACACCGATACGGGAACACCAGTCAGAGGGCACCAAGACTTCTAGGCCCGCTCCAGCAAGGCTTCTCCCCGCCACCTTCCATTAAGGTCGTTCAGGCAATGTCCAAGGACTCCAAAGGAACCACCTTTGCTCCCGGTTCTCTCAGCAGGTAAGTCGGGCCCGGCTACTCTGGGGATTGTGCTGCATCTGCTGCTAAGTCGCTCCTCAGTTCCTCTGGGGACCACACGGCCGCTGATAAGTCGGTTTCCAGTCCTCAGGGTCCCACGTGGCAGATGCCTCTAAGTCGGGGGCTCCTCCCTTCCCGCCCGGCTCCAGTGTGCGACAAGATCTCTCCACGAGGGCTCGCACAGATGCGGCTCCTCACGTCAGGGACTCGCGCAAGGCACAGCCCACCCGATGCCTAGATGAGCCTGGGGAAGACAGCCCCTCTTCCCCCTGCCTGCCGGTAGCGCAACCTGCTGACCCCGCTACCCGGGAGGAGACAGCCGGTCTTCTGGAGGTGGAGCACACCCCAGGATCGGTACTTATGCTCCCTATGGGGGTCCAGGACATGGTCTCCTCCTCCTCCTCTGGAGCTTCCCAGGGAGAGCCTCGTGTTCCTGCTGGAGAGAGCCCTTCCCAGCCAGCTGACAACCAGGCGCTAGTTTGCCCTCCCTCGTTGGACCCGGTTTTATCTCTACCTGTATTGATCCTCCGATGACTGTCTCCTTGCCCTGACCGCGTCTGCCTGCGCCTGTGGGATCTTACGGCAGACCCAGGTTCGTCGTTGGATATCCTATGACGGGTTCAGACACCAGCCTATCCAACTCCAAATGCTTCTGACGCTGGACCTGCTGGTCTGGCTTTGACGGCGATTCCAACGCCGTATATCCCACGCCAGACCAGTTGCCGATATACACGACGGCTGGCCCGACGTGGGTTCCTTTGATGTCGGGGATTTTTCGAGACCCCACTGCTTCCTCACTACCCTCAGGGTTCCCTTTGGCCATACCCTGGCTGGTCCTTGCCTGATTGGCACAGCACGGACATTATTTCTCAGACTACAGTCCATACCTGGACTATGCTCCTAGGAATATCACTACCCTTCACCCTGTGCCTATCCCTCCTCCTCCGCCCCACCTCCACCTTCTCCTCCTCCACCCTCCGCACCTCAACGGATGTCAGGTCTGTTATTCAGTGCTGGTGGAAGGAGCGTGGCCAAGTTTGTGATGGACCTGGAGGCAGACTCCCTCAGCCTCATTTCTTTCCTAGGTCCTCTTCCCCAGTTGACTCTCAGTCCGATACAGTGCACGTCCGGGAGACTGACACACGGTATATACTCTTCTGGATTTTGAACAAGGAGCCACCCGGCTTGGGGCGGGCTCTTTGGGAATCGTCTGGTCACGAATCTCCAGTCCCAATAGGGAAGGATTCCCCCAAATCTCCACCTGAGAATCCTTCTTTCTCGGACCTGCTGAGGTCCATTCAAAAATATTATGAGTGGGAGTCAGAGAAACAGGACCTAATGCAGCAAAGGCTCGCCGAGCATTTGGATCTGGAGTCTTTGTCCCCCATCCCAGTTCCTCCCTGGATGGGACCTCATCAAGAACATCTGGCAACTGCCGCACTCCATCCCGGCTGTCCCCAAAAGAGCAGACAGTACTTAAAGGGCGCTTAAGGAGGCCACTTTCTTGACAGCGCACCCTAAGGTGGACTCTGTTGTCATCTTGGCTGCTCAGGACCATGCTAACTCATGTAAGCATATGAGCACTTCTCCTCCAGACAGAGTCGAAGCAGTTTGACCAGTTTGTGAAGAAAGTTTTCTCCTCGGTTACGTGTGTGTTAAGGTCCCTGAATTACGTAGCCCAAATGGTGTCCCACCAGAAAGCCACCCTAGCCAGGCTAGAGGACCGAATCCAGTCATTGGCGGATTCGGAACTCAAAGAGGAGCTCGCCTGAGATATTCGCCAGTCCAAGATTTCATGTAGGCATGCTCTTCAGGTCACCTACGACTCTGTCGACTTGGTGGCTCGAACCTTGGCGACCACCGTCTCCCAACCGCGGCACGCCTGGCTCTGTATTTCGGGCCTCGCCAACGAGGTCGAATCGGCTGTTCAGGATGTGCACTTTCGGGGCTCGGGGCTCTTCGAGGGGATGCCAAATACATCATCACAGACCTCCAAGAACGCGGCCAGGCTCTTAGGTTTGTGAGGTCCATGTACCGACCGGGCAACCAACCTCGTCAGCCCTTTCGGAAGCAGACCTGGAGGCAGCGTAAGCGTACCCAGTATCAACGGGATAAATGTAAGGCCACGGGATGGTGTCTACACCCCCTGCCTCCAAAACTCAGTGCCGGTCCGGGGGTCCTCCCCAGCCCACCCGCCACCTCCCTGATTCCTTGCCCACCCTCTCCTCAGCCACTGGGCAATGGGGGAGGTTTGCCGCCCACGTGCAGGAGTGGCAAAGCATACCTCCGACAAATGGGTCCTGCAGTTGGTGTCCGAAGGGCACACCTTGGAAGTTTCTGGAACCTCCTCCAGAGTCTGCGTTTTACCTTCTAGGGGGAGCACTGTCAGTTCAAGGCTCTTCCCTTTGGTCTTTCCTCAGCACCCAGGGTTTTTACCAAGTGCGTAGTGGTGGTGGCTGCGGCCCTGAGACGACGGGGCATAGCAGTTTTTCCTTACTTGAACGACTGGCTGATTTCGGCCCCGTCCAGAGAGTCCCTTTCAAAGGCCCTTTAGGTTACCCTGGACCTGTTTTCCAGACTGTCGATTACAGTCAATGTCCCTAAGTCATCCTTTTTTTTTTATACTTTATTTTTCTTAAGATACAGTTATATGTATCTGTTACAAAGACATTGTAAGGACAAGAACAATTTCGTATTACCTCGTGCCAACATCTCTGTGTTCCTTAGGCTGTACAACGTATGTCGCATAACACATTTTACATAACTGATTCCAGGCTGTCTTGTTCACTTCTATTATTAATACATTTTCCAGATTTAACAGCATTAAAATGCACATTTGGAGTACTCTAGATTCCAGTCTAACCCCTTCCCCCCCCTTTCTCAGGGCTTATAATCAAAGTCCTCATAATGGGACAAACTCAGGGTCTCTGAATGAGTTATAAAATACCCAAGCCCTCCATCATATCTCAAACTGAGCAGCTCTACCCATTGCATCTGCAATCATTCGCTCTATTCTATAATGCTCTGCTATCATGGCATGCCATTCAGCTATCAGTGGTGGTCTAGCTTGCTGCCAGCGCCTTGTTATCACTTTCTTAGCCAACAACAGGAACAAAAATAAAAGGGAGCCTCTCTGTACCTTGTACCCTTCTGGAGGTACTGATATTAAGACCAGTTCTGGTGTAAGGTTAAGTTCTGGGCCATATATCTCAGTTAGTGCCAATGCTACCTCTTGCCAGAAAGGATGAATTTTGCTACAAGCCCAGAAGAGATGAACTTGGTCTCTTTTCCCCACATTGCCTACAGCAATCCCCTCTCAACCTCGGGAAAATTTTAGTGAGCTTTGCAGGAGTGTTAAAATATCAGTTACAGGTTTTCCATACAAATTCATGCCAATACGGGGCCAGAGAGACCCCCAACGAAGGCCGGGTATGTTTCAACCATTGATCGAATGACACTGTATCAGGTAATTCTTTATTCCATGCCTCTTATATAGTCTCAGAGGAGTCGGCTGTAAATTCCAAAAGGCCTCTATATAGTAAACCGATCAGATGTTGCCAGATGGTCCCCTGAGGTTACAATCAAATTTAACAAAAGAGGGAAGGGGTTTGGCAAGCATCTCCTTATTGGGTCCTTGTGCATAATAAATGTTCGGATTTGTAAGCATCTATAATACTCCCTGTGTGTGAGGCCATACTCTTGTTGAAGTTGATTAACAGGGACTACCCCCTGTTTGTCTAAGAACTGGTATATAAACGAAAGTCCCCTTCTATGCCACTGTTGAAATGTCAAATTGAACTGGGCTGAAAGAAATTCCGATTCTGCCATTAAAAGCCTCAAAATAATAGAATAGCGGCTCCAAAGCTGGTAAAGCCCTGAGTTTGTACCACATATCTAAAGTCTGCTGCGCTCCCATATAATCTACTAGATTTGGAAGAGATAAAAGAGGGGTAAAAATCACCCGCTGTGGGTCATGTAAATCATTAAGGGAACATTCTGTTTTTCCAGGGTGTCTGGATACCTGGATTTACCCAGGCCAGAATCCTGGTTGTCCCTACTGCTATAGCATATCGCTCAAGGTATGATGGTATCCACAAAGTATTTTAGCCAGGTTCCATGCACCTCTGGGGCCTCCTCATAGTAATCTCTTTTAACTGTTGGAGTTTAGCTTGGTCCTGGTAGTCAGTAATTGCTTGTAAATCTCTTTTGATTTTCCTTATTTCTCCTTTCTCCTCCTCCTCTCTCCGTCCCTCGTTTTGCTGCAGTGTCTTCAAATGAGGTTGGAGCTGCTTATATCTACCCTTATTTTTGTTTATGAGACGACGGGCATAGCAGTTTTTCTATTTCTGAGCTTCAGGCTCTTATTTGTAAGAGCCATATCTTATTTTCACAAGTACTGGGCGGTCCTCAGAACTCTCCTCAGTTTCTTCCCAGGTGGTATCGGAGCTCACCCTGAACCAGTCAGTTGAGCTTCCGTGTATTATCCGGCCCCAGCAAATAGAGGTGAGGCTCTGTTGCATACGTTGGACGTACACAGTATCCGTCCGTGTTTTAATTTCCAGACCAAAGAGACATGTAAGGACAATCAACTCTCTGTTTCTTTTGCTCCCAAGTCTTTGTGGAAAACCGTTTCTAAGCAGTGCCTTTCTAAGTGGCTAGCCAACTGCATTCGCTTCTGTTATCAGAAGTATGAAAAACCCTTGCCGGGGTCTGTCAAGGCTCATTCCACTAGGGGCGTGGCTGCATCTGCAGCTTTTCTCCGTAATGTTTCTGCAGCGGAGATCTGTGCGGCAGCAACCTGTAGTTTGTCCATACCTTTATCAAGCATTAAAGTCTGGACATTGCTTCTAGGCGAAGGGCTGGGTCTGGCCTAGCTGTTCTACTGGGCCTTCTGTCCTAAGCTGGTTCCTTTCTGACCTTTAGTTTGTTCCTCCTCCCGTGTTTCTCTCGGTTTCTTTTTGGAGGGACTGCTTGGGACTCCGTCCTACATGTTATGACCTACTGCAGGAACCCTCTTGAAGTAAGATAGTAAAGTTACATAAGAACTTACCATAACAGTAGATCTTTGAGAGAGGTTCCTGCAGTAGGTCATGGTTTTCCCTCCTTCCCCCAAATTTGTTTTTGGGGAGGAACATTACTTTTGCTAATGTATATCTGCCTCCTGCCTCTCCACCAGTTAGATTGGGACATGTCTTGGGCGACTGATGGATATACAGAAGGGGCTGATGCTTATGGGGGGTGGGGATTTTAATATTAACATGAACCCTAAAATAGACACTTCCCACCCACAAAAACATAGAAGGTACCCCACGCAGAGATTGCTACACTCCCAGATTCCTGCCCTGGGACTCCTGGATGTCTGGAGACATTTTTACTCTAGACAGGGAGGATATACATTTAAATCCCCGAGGTTCAAGACATCTTCTAGAATAGATTATTTTTATATCTTGGTAGAACACTTAGATATCCCCTGAGACTTATCTTTAAATGCTAGGTTTGTTTCAGACCATACTCCATTAATGTTAAAGTTATATATATGGCCCCCACGTAAACAGGGCCTATGGAGATTGAACCTATCTTTACTTAAGGAACAGGAATTTAGAGACCTAGTGATACAGAAAACACCCCAAATTATTCAGGAAAATCAGACACCAGAGTCTCCGGCTGCCCTGGTATGGGATACATTAAAGGCTGTAGTCAGAGGGGAGATAATCTCCCATGCCTCTCATAAACAAAAAATAAGGAGTCTAGATATAGGCAGCTCTAACCTTGTTTGAAGACATTGCAGCAAAACGCTTGTTCCAGAGCATGGTGCTTTTTGACACGACATGTCTCTCTTTTCCTCTCTTCCTCTCTCTCCTGGACAGGGAGATTCTTATACACCTTCCCTCCCTTCTCCATTCTTCCGAGGGTGCTCATCAAACTTCAGGCAGAGCAAGCCCAAATGATCTTCATTGCTCCTCTGTGACCCAGACAAATTTGGTTCTTGCTTCTTCTCCAGTTGTCCAGGGGACCCCCAATTCTGCTTCTATTGAAGCACAGCCTGTTAACCCAGGACAAGGGTCGGCTGGTGCACCCAGGGCTCAGAACCTGCATCTTCATGCCTGGCTCTTGCAGACATATGATCTCACGCTTGGGCTTTCTTCGATAGTTGCCCAGGTTATCGTGGGAGACCAGGAAGCCTTCCACGTAGATCCACTTACGCCATGAAGTGGAAATGCTTTTCATTTGGGAGGCTTCCAAGGGTTAGGACTCTTTAACTTGTTCAGCCCTGCAGCTAATGGAATACCTGCTTTGTCTTTTGGAGTCAGGGCTTTCATATTCCTCCTTAAAGGTTCATTTGTCTGCCATTTTGGCTTACCACGTGCTGGTGGATGGTAAACCCGTGGCCCAGTTGGAAATCTCCAGAACCTTTCTGAAAGGGATTCTCCATCTGGAACCCCCTATCCGCAGCCCTACACCACCTTGGGATTTTAATTTTGTGTTGGAGAAGCTCACTCTCCCTCATTTTAAACCAGCGATGAGCTGTGGTATGTGCTGCCTTTCTTGGAAGATGCTGTTTTTGGTTTCCCTTACATTGGATCATAGGATTTCTGAGCTTCAGGCTCTTGTTTGTAAAGAGCCATATCTTATTTTTCACAAGGACCGGGCGGTACTCAGAACTCATCCTTGGTTTCTTCCTAAGGTGGTATCGGAGCTCACCCTGAACCAGTCAGTTGAGCTTCCGGTGTATTATCTGGCCCCAGCAAATAGAGGTGAGGCTGTGTCGCATATGTTGGACGTACACAGTATCCTTCGGTGTTATACCTTTCCGGAACAAAGAGACGTGTAAGGACAATCAACTCTTGCTTTCTTTTGCTCCCAAGTCTTTGTGGAAAACCGTTTCTAAGCCATGCCTTTCTAAGTGGCTAGCCAACTGCATTCGCTTCTGTTATCAGAAGTATGAAAAACCCTTGCCGGGGTTTGTCAAGGCTCATTCCACTAGGGGCGTGGCTGCATCTGCAGCTTTTCACTGTAATGTTTCTGCAGCGGAGATCTGTGCGGCAGCAACCTGGAGTTCCGTCCATACCTTTATCAAGCATTACAGTCTGGACATTGTTTCTAGGCGAAGGGCCGGGTTTGGCCTAGCTGTTCTACTGGGCCTTCTGTCCTAAGCTGGTTCCTTTCTGACCTTTAGTTTGTTTCTCCTCCCATGTTTCTCTCGGTTTCTCTTTGGAGGGACTGCTTGGGACTCCGTCCTACATGTTATGACCTACTGAAGAACCCTCTCGAAGTAAGGTAGTAAAGTTACATAAGAACTTACCTTAACAGTAGATCTTTGAGAGAGGTTCTTACAGTAGGTCATGGTTTTCCTTCCCTCCCTCCTTCCCCCAAATTTGTTTTTGCTTTTTGGGCCTCCAGTCCAAGCTTCCTCTTCTTCTGGGCTCCGCCGGGAGAACTGGAGGGTGGGCGTGGGGACCGGTCGCTATGTAGGGTCATGCTGATGTCGTCATGTGACGTCCGTGGGTGGTCCTCTGCCGGGCATTGCTGGAAAAGTCTGCTGTTGGGTTCTGACACCAGGTGACACTAGTCCCACATGTTATGACCTACTGTGGAACCTCTCTTGAAGATCTGCTGTTACGGTAAGTTCTTACGTAACTGTACTTTCATCCATATGGACCCACATGACCTCCCTGGCTTTGGCACTCACACTCTGCATTTCAGCGGGCAAGATCTGGCGTCATGAGGCGGAGCCGAGGGTTATTCTATCCGGGTGGGTGGGAGGAGCCAGCTTGAAGACTTTCCGGCAAGACTTAAAGGGAAAGAAGACTGCCAGAAATGTGGATGAGCAACACACACCACTCCTAGAACTACTGTTACAGGTTAGTAACCTGTTTATATTCTTCCACCTCATTTAGGAATTTGAATTACAAAGGAGTAATTTACTTGCACTTAAAACTATTAGAGCCGGCCCGTCGGCGCAGCGGTTGGATTTCCGCATGCGACGCTGGTGACCTGGGTTTGGGAACGGACCAGAATTGCTGGAGGGCCAGCCGGGGAGAAGGATAGAGCGTCCCAAGGACTGCTCTCCTTCTCCGGGGGGAGGGTGGGGAAGTGCCCGGAACATCGATGACTGGAGGAGGCCAGGAGTCACACAGCCACCGGCACTAGCACGCATAGGAGGGCGGGCAGACGCCAGGCATCATTGTACTCCACCCCGCCTCCCAGAAAATGAAAAACAGACAGCTGCCAGCCGCCAGTAGAGCCCGCCACGCTTCACTAGCTCTCTCAGGCCAGCCCCACCTATCCCAAGACTGTGGCATGTGGGGAGTGCCGCAGCCTCATTGGTGGGGTAAGCCACGGGTATCGGAGGGCCCATGCGCCGATTTGAGGAGTGGAGTCCGTGGCCCGTGACCGGGCCGAAAGTACCGGGTGGCAGGCAGCTTGGGTGGAAAAATAATAAATAAAAAAAATAAATAAATAAAAAAACTTATTAGGTAAAACTATCTATACATCGTGACATAGTGTTATAAAGCATGGATGAGTTTATTTTAATCTAAAATATACACAATAATGCATGCAAGTCGTCTGTGTGTAAAATATGAATGTTAAACTAAAATATGTAATACATGCTGTATTAATGAATATGTCTATGTTAACATGAAAATTAATAAAATATACTGAAAAACTGCATTGTTTTGTGTATTTGTTTTGAAATTGTCCTAGTCGTCCTTATTTATGGTCTCATTTTAATGCAGCGTTTTCTTGTCCAGTATTAATTTTTTAATTACTTAGCAGTTCGGGAACCCATTGACATCAGTTGAGTGGAAGCTCTGCATGGAAAGCTTTCATTGTAGGCTTCTACTCAACTTATGAATACTAGGCTTAAAAAAGGCAGCATTAACATGCAGCCCTAAATAAGAAAAAAGTCAGTACTATTTCCAAAGAAATGCACAGAATGATACAGTTATTAAACAAATGTCACACATGCCCAAATTTACAGTTACATTAAACATGTAAGCAGCTGGGTTTATGTTCCCTTTAACTGTGGTTATGGACCATTGATAACCACTACTGTATAGAAATATGGAAGGTAAAGACTTCTATAACTTACTGGAGGAGAACCTGAGCACTGGATCAGTCAGGAGGAAGAATTATCTCCTCCATGACTGACTATTATAGATGTGTACTTCTGTTGCGATATTACAACCTATGACATTGTATCACAAACTGTAACTGAAGCCTCATATTAACAAGCATTTGTGAATGACAAAAGTTTGCTTGAATGAAAGGAAATGTTAGTGAATAGAGACCGGGAGAAATGGGGAGCGGAGCTGCTGACCAGCTTGAAAATGCACCCCCCCCCCAAAACAACAACGAGGACAAGGACAACAGCAACAACTGCCACTTTAGCTAGATTGAGTCATCTCACCCAAAGCTTTTCTTTTCTGCTGTCATTTTCCTGTCTGTTAGGCATGAGGAATAATGGATTTTCATGACACAGGCAGTACAAGGTGAATTTATTCGTGGGGATGAAGTGAGCTGCAACCGATCTGACAGGGGAAACTGACCTAGCATGACACTGACATCCACCCAGACAAACAGAAACAATAGGTATGGAGTGGCAGACAAATAATCATCCCCAAATGATGCGAGTGCCGTTTGTTAAAACCAGGAGTCGCTGTGATATGATGCTACTTTGTACGTGGAAAAAAAAAAAAAAAACAGTGACATTTTTTTACTTTTCGCAGCCTGTCTTTAGGAGTTCTCTGGAGAATAACTAAATTATATTCTGACACAAACTTAGACACGTTTAGGAGGAAAACGCACTGTGGCATGCCAGCACCTACCAGCTGATTGCCAGCCGGCTTTATGCAAATGAAAGCACTGAAGTGCTCTCTCATTGGAGTGGTTCAGTGCTTTCAACTACACAGTTTCTGCCCAGCAAACGGTACTAGCGTCATGACCAGGGTGCCTGGTCATTGGTCTGCACTGCCGAGCCTGTTGCACTTTCTGCTGCAATTAGCTGAACAGTGACACACCTCTAAAATGCTGTTCATGTAATTAGATGTTTCTTGCGCAAGCAAATGTAAAAACTGATGGTCACCACAGTTGCTCAGCATGATGGACCAGCAGTGAGAATTGAATCAAAAGTCAGACATGCCTGACATAAACAAAAAGCCATAATGGCATCTTGAATGTAAGAATAACTAAATTCTGAAGTCTAGTTAGGCAGTGTACTTCTTATATAAACCATTTGTTACCTATTCCTAGAATGGTAGTTCGCCTGAGAATTTTTTAACTGTTGTGGAGAATACTGTCAGTATGATTTCAGTAGAGTGGTACTGTGGTGACACTGTTTGTTTTTAATATCTTTATTGAATTTTCACGAAATAAATACACATTGCACAAGGGTAGGAAGAACTTGGGTCATGGACAGAAAAAGAATATATACACAGCACATAATAGATACAGTAATGGAAATTAAAAGGAAATAAACAGAGTTCATAGCATACGGTTATTCTTAACATTATTATATACTGATGTGTAAGGCTTAATAAACAACTCATTCTGCCAAGGGGCAGTTGCACTGATTATTAGAGTATATAAGGTAGGCTGTATGAATTTGTGGGCCATGTTAACTCATTGCACCAGACCCTGCTGGGAAAGCATTGCCTCTATCTCTGGGAGTCCAGAAATTTCTCCTAGCATAGTAGGAGCAGCTCCTCCTGTTCCTTAAGCAGATATACTGTATCATCCTCTCCAGGGAGACGTCTTGGAGTGCCATTGTTTTACATTGTACCAGAGTGGGAGTAACACAAAAAAACCCCAAGTATCTGGAATACACTATCTTGCTAGTGCCGGCATCACTTGGAATCCTCTTGGGTAGGGGTCCAAACCCTCCTCCCCAGATTCTGCACCCCAAACAGCATGGATAAGGGAGAGAACCTGATGCACATAGCTAATTATTTCTAGTGCCTTGTAGATTTAAACAATTCAACCTTTCAGTTGGAGAGTTACTAACGATTCAGTGGCTCGATTCTCAAAGAGCCCTTAGACTGACGGCAGCTGCCACCAAAGGCAGCTTGCATCAAAACCTGGTGCGCCAAGGATCCTGCACCCGATTGTCTATTGGGCAGGGTCCCAGCGGCAAAGTCCCGTGGGTTGCGGCAACCTTATTTATTTATTTATTTCTAAGAATCAGTTTACAACCTTTGAGCCAGAGGCTCGTTTCCAAAGGTACTTCGTCACATAAAGACATACATTGTGTTTTTGGTTACATAGCAAAGATTTGCAAAACAATAGGCGTTCAACAGAGGCGCCACGTCACACTGTGGTCAGACAAATACAGTTGGGTACAGGGTACATGTGCGCCAAACAGAGGGCACATCCTGAGGGCCTGCTGCAAGTTGTGGGGCAGCTGTGCGCCACTCTAGTTAGTCCCTGGTGGCTAGCAGTCCCCCTCCCATATCCCCGATGTCCTAGTGTTTAATTAATAAACATACAGTTGGTGGTATAGTGGCCCCAATGTCCCCATATTTATTTAATAAACATACAGTTGGTGGTATAGTGGCCCCAATGTCCCCATATTTATTTAATAAACATACAGTTGGTGGTATAGTGGCCCTGCTCCCCGATCCCCGCTGTCGCCCCATACATTAATTTTTAACATATCTCCTTTTCCTGGTGGTCTAGTGGCCCCCCACCCCAGCAGTTATTGCCCACCACCCCGCTCCCCCCCAATCCCGAAGCACAGCCTCGACCAGCGCAGCCCACCTCACCTCTGCGACTGGTTGCCGACTGAACTAAGAAACACTGAGCGCAGGCTGTAATGTGTAGTCACACATTACAGTCTGCACTCAGTGACAGTTCAGTTCAGTGACAGTGCTAGGGGTTTTAAAACATGGGTCAAATTAGACCCACTGGTATAAAAAAATGTGGGTCAAAACCTAATCACAAGTACACATTTCACCAGTACAGAAGATTAAATTTGTCAAGGGGAAAATACTTTTTTATTGTTTACTTTTCCATCTTTCGGCTATTGTTACAGACAGGTGCACCACTTTGGACCCACTGTCAGTGGAAAGTGGGTTATTTCAGGGCAAGTTGCAACTTTTTCCCATTTTGCCCTCTCCAGCTGTCTCTGGTTCGGTTGGCAGCAGTTGTGGAGATGAGAGGAACTATGCTAGCCAGCTGAGCTTGAGTTGAAGTGCGGGTGGTGGGCACTACCTGCTGGGGTGGGGACCACGAGACTACCAGGAAAGGGAGTTTATTTAATACTAATGTAATGGGTGACATTGGGAATTGGGGTGGAGGAGCACTAGACCACCAGGAAAAGGAGATATGTCAAAGATTAATGTACTGGGCAACAGCGAGGATCAGGAACGGGCCACTATACCACCAACTGCATCTTTATTAATTAAATATGGGGACATCGGGGAGCGGGGCCACTATACCACCAACTGTATGATTATTAGTTAAATATGGGGACATCAGTGAGCAGGGCCACTATACCACCAACTGTATGATTATTAGTTAAATATGGGGACATTGTGGAGCAGGGCCACTGTACCACCAACTGTGTATTTATTAATTAAATATGGGGACATTGGGGAGTGGGGCCACTATACCACCAACTGTGTATTTATTAATTAAATATGGGGACATCGGGGAGCGGGGCCACTATACCACCAAGTGTGTTTATTAATTAAATATGGGGACATCGGGGAGCGGGGCCACTATACCACCAACTGTATGATTATTAGTTAAATATGGGGACATCAGTGAGCGAGGCCACTATACCACCAACTGTATGATTATTAGTTAAATATGGGGACATTGTGGAGCAGGGCCACCGTACCACCAACTGTGTATTTATTAATTAAATATGGGGACATCAGGGAGCGGGGCCACTATACCACCAACTGTATGTTTATTAAGTAAATACTGGGACATCGGAGATCGAGGAGGTAGGACTGCGGCACATTGCCTCAAAGAGGCTACTCTCCCAGGGGAGAATTTTCTAAGTACCCTTAGACCAGCACTGGCTGGTGTAAGGGTACTTAGAATTTCTTCCTCTGGGAGAGTTCTGTGAATTCCACATTAGAGGACGTGGCAGCTTGCATCTGCCACATGCCCCCAAGCGCCAGGTCGAGCCCATATTTAAGCGCAGGAGGGCGCAAGTCCATTTGGAGCAGGCAGGCTACTGTGGAATAGCTCAGTGGGCAGTGTTCACACAGGTGCCACTTGCGCCATTTATGTTTGGTGCAGGTACTGCATCAATCTCAGGGGCTTTGAGAGCTGGAGCCCAGTATGTTTAGTTGCATCCTGTTGTTCAGAGTTTAGCGACTCCAGTTTTCCAAGAATCCTTTCATGTGTTTTCCTGGTGCTTACAGAGTTCTGAACCAAGGGAGTAGGTTTGATTATTCAGCAGTGGTACAGTACATTTTTCTTTTATAAATAATCTGAACTGTAAAGTGTAAACATGTTAATCTGGACTTTTGTTATTATGATGCTATCGTTTGGCAATATATGTGTACTGATGAATGACAGACTGTGACATGCTCATATACCCTACATTCTGTGCTGTTGTCACAGTTCTGAGTTGTGCCAGTAGTTCCTAGCAGGGGGTGCATCTTACCTAGTTAATGTTTTGTTTTTATCTTGTTTTAGGTTTGGTGTGAACAATATAATTGCTAAGACTGAGAAACTTAGTATGTTTAAGCATGCTGTAGAAAAAGAGCACGGCTGCTCTGCAGGTAGGTTGGTAGTGATCTGAGATCACATTTCAAATAAATAGTGTTGATGAAGCACAAATAATGTGGGAAATATGAAGGAGATCTCTGTTTGAAATTATAATAGACATGTTTAGCTGGTCTTTATACATGCTATTATTCAGTATTAAAACTTAGCTTCTAAAGACAGTTAAAAGTTTCGGCAATAATCAAGTTATTTTTCTGGTACAAGCTGTTTTTGAGGTGTCAAACAGTAGCTTGCAGCAACCCTTGCCATCATGCTTACACTTTTGTGCATTTTTAAAGAGCAACTGGCACCATCGGGCCAACATTGCTACATTGCAGAATTAGAATAAGTATACCCCCTGTAAATCTCATACCAAAAATTAGGTTTCTACATTACTTCATTTTAAAGTTATGAGCTATTTTGTAACCCTGATTTCACCACCTGTTCAAAAAAAGCCTGTATCAGTGAAGAGCTGCTGCTGATGTCATCTCAGGACCTCACAGTCTAGTTTTTCATGTCAGCAAGCTTATGGGACCTGTTTCTCCAAAGTTTTAAAGATCAGGTGCCACAGTTTTCCTAAGTAAAACAGGCAGCACCAGTCAGTAAACATTGTTTTAACAAGCATTTGTCAATGCCGAATGTTTGCTTGCTGGCATTAGCATTGGTAGTGGTAGGAGTAAGAGATGCATAATAGGAATGGCAGTGAAGTACTGAACTGAAGCCAACCCCACCACCACCCTGCAGAGACTGACAGGCATTGGGGTGTGCCTTATGGGGCGTCAGGCATAATGGCCACGACATTTCACCACACCCTACCCTGCAAACACCGACAAGTGTCACGGTGTGCTTTGGAGTCTTTGGGCCTTATGCTCACCCCATTCCATAAGGAAATACGGTGAGATGGGTGCAGTATAGGAGAATGGGGTGAAGTTTGGGGCCGAAGAATCCAAGGCACACCTCGATGCCTGTCACTGGCTGCAGGGTGTGGGTGAGGGTGTAATTTATTTATTTATTTATTTGCTTTTGTTTACCAGGTAAGCACACTAGACATCCAAGTGCCTATTTTCAGGTGCGACCCGGGAGGGTTACAGAGTACATACGAAACATAATACAGAGTCAAGGTAACATACAAGAGCCTACAGGCATAGTGGCAAGTAGGTGGTACAGTATAGGACAACAGGCTTTAAAATGGTTAAGTATGCAGAAATAGCAACAAGATACGTAACAGCATTAATAGGTAGAATAACATCTAAATAATATCATGAAAGAGAATAACATCAAAAATAAATGAAAATACAAGCAGGTACTGATATGACAAGCGTGCCTATCATAAAAGAGAATGACAACCAATAAATACAAATACAAGCAGGTACTGATATGACATGAGCGCCTCTCCAAGTGCCTTGTGCTGGTTATTAGCAGAAGATTTAACAGCAGTTGGTATCAACAGCACTCAGGACATCACCCTCAGTAAATCGGGAGGGAGGGGAGAGAACGCTGGTTCTACATGGCACATAGGACAGGCAGAGGCAGATTTGAGGAAGCTCCAGAGGATATTTTGAACCAGGGATGTGAGGCAGGCGTCAAATAAGGCGGGAAGGGAGTTCCACAGTCTAGGTGCATGGACGGAGAAGGCCTGGTCACCTGTGAGAGTTCGGTCTTAGGAACCAGGCAGACCTGTCGCACTGGATCTTAAGTGGTAGGCTGGGGTTTCATGTTTGAGGGAAGGGCAAGTGCGGAAGGGTGGCCGTGCTCTAACTATGTTATCAACGTTGCTAAGGACAAAGGTGCGGGGCTAGGGGGGGAGCTACCCTGCCGTGAGTAGAGCTCACAGCGATGCGTAAGGTGAGGGGCAGAGAGTGCGAAGCGGCATATGTTGTTATAAGCAGTGTCCCATTTCGCAAGACTAGAGTTTGGGACTGGGGCAAAGGCTACGAGCCCATAGCAAAGGGTGAGAAGAAGTATCCCCCTGGCTAGAGCGAGCCGTGCAGCTGGGGTGAGGCAACCTTTGTCTCTGTAGGCAAGTCCGAGGTTGCCGTTCGTGGCCTTGCATATATTCCGAAGATGCATGGAGAGATCCAGTTGTGGATCAAGGGTAACTCCTAGATACTTAACGGAGTCCACGGCCTGCAAGAGGGACCCATTTGATCCATAAATGGTTAGAGGAGCCGGGCAGGAAGAGGTTTTGGCCACAGAGCCAAAGAGCATGGCCTGGGTCTTATTCAGGTTGATGGTCAGCTTGTGGCCCTCCAGCCAGTTCTGAATAAGTTCGAAGTCGGAGTTAAGCCGGGAGTTGATGGCAGTAATATCCGGTGAACTGGACAGTACGACAAGATCATCCGCGTATAGGGTGGAGTGCCCATGGGTTGTAATGGAGGGCAGTTCATTAATGAATAGGGAAAACAGTATGGGTCCAAGGACGGATCCTTGGGGGACCCCGCAGTTAACTGGAGAAAGGGCAGAGAAGACATGGTTGAAGCAGGTATATTGCTGCCTTCCCACAAGGTAGTTGGAGAACCAGGCAAGGGCTGGGTGGGAGAATCCGAGAGAATGAAGAGTGGAGTAGAGGAGGGAATGGTCAACCCGATCAAAGGCCTTAGAGAGATCGGACGAAGATGGCACCAGTCAGGTTGCCTTGGTCAGTCGAGACCTGATCTCAGAGGTAACCACGGCAAGTGCTGTCAAGTACTCGTGCCCTTTTCTCAGTCGTGTTGAGCAGGGAGAGAACAGCATAACCTGTAGGTAGTGAGAGAGTTGTGATACAAACTGCCTTTTCAAGGAGCTTACAGGTAGCAGAGAGTATGGCATTACAGGCGACAATCCCAGGTCACACCCTCTGATGCCTGTCAGTCTCTACAGGGTGGGGCATTATGACCAGAAACCTAACGTCCCAGGCGTTCTTGGTATTTTCTACCCAATTTTTCAGCATGGGTTTTTGTGACCCCCACCTCATGAACAGTGGCGTATGTCAGTTTGTTATTTAAAAGCTGATTTTGTACAGCAACTGTGCCATTTTGGAAACTCACAGGTGCGAAACAAATTTTTGAAACAGGATGGAAAATGAGAGCTGTACTGTTCATGAGGAGATGTAAAATGGCAATGTTGAAAATCTGGAGGAAATATAAAAACTAGTGAAGTCACGAGGTGTGTAGAAACTGTAATTAGTTTGGGACTATTTACAGCAGATTGTCAACACAGGCATTTTGGGACCTCCGCCATGAACAGGGTCACTGTGATTTTTGTAATCTGTCCCGAACACTGATTTCCACAACCACCACGATTTCTGCGCCGGGGTGTGAAAACACATTCGCCAGGGTGTGAAAAATGGCAGCTGTACTGTTCATAAGGAGGTGGAAAATGCCACTGTAGAAAATCTGGACTGAAAATATTAAAATTTGTGAACTTACGAGGGTGTGTGAAACTGCCCAATGCTCGCTCGTAACACAGTCATTTTATGGATTTTTGTCACAAATTTTCAACATAGCCATTTAAGACCTCTGCTCATGACCAGTGTCACTGGTGATTTTCTCAATCTGTCCCAAACATTGATTTCGCACCAATCACTGCACTTATTGTGCGCTACACATGCAAACGCATTTTAAGTAGATGTGAAAAATGACAGCTGTACTGCCTATAGGAGGGTAAAATGGCTATATTGAAAATCTGGAGTGAAAATATAAAAATTTACTGAAGTTATGAGCGTGTGTAGGAACTGAAACCTGACAGCTCAGTATAACGGTCATTTTTGGGAATTTTTTCACCAGATTTCAGCATAGGGTTTGGGGCCTACCCTCATGAACTGTGACACTGTCGGATATGTTATTTGGTCCCGAAGGTGGTTCCATGCAGTGACCGTGAAATCACCTTCGGACCGAATAACAAAATGACTGACTGAGTTCATGAGATGGGGTCCCAGAACCTTATTTTGAATACTTGGTGAAAAAATTCCCAAAATGGCCGAGATATGCACAAGTTTGAACCCCCATTTATGCCATTATACAGCTTACCGGCATTTCTTCAGTTCGCAGTCAGCTTTGAAGAGTGCAGTCGTGTTCCTGGCCACTGAAGATCGTAGCAGTGCTGCCCGGAGGTAAATATGGTGTGAGGGGGGTGTAGGGAGGTGGTGTGCAGAAGGTGGTGGATTGGGGGGGTGAGACAGTCAACAGAGGGACCGTTTTTTCGCATAGGTTTTTTTTTCTTTTCAGAAGATGACGCGAGACTTCGCCATGCTGGGGTGGGCTCGCGTGGCATCTGGAAGGTTGTTTTGGGGCCAGTGGAGCCGACGGGGATTGGGCACCCCTGCTGGCTATCTGGACGCCGGACTGTTGCCATTGGTTGGGCTTCCCCAGGCACGTGGAAGCCTGTTTTTTGGGGCAGTGGAGCCGACAGAGGATTGAGCACCCCGCCAGCCATATGGTGTGCAGGTGGGAGGGATGAGCACGCTGGGGTGGCTCCCAGCGTGCTAGTAGGTGTTCGGGCCGGGGTGGGAGGAAGCACTGTCTGTGACAGAGTTCAGATGCAGTGTGACGTGCAGGCAGTTTTTATACTGCCGATGGCAGTATGCAAATTGCCTACACGTTACCACCGCTGATTGCAGTGGTTTGTCACTTCAAACTGTATGCCATCAGTATCTGGAACTGCTGTCATAGACAGCTCCGACATGTACTGATGCAGTGAGACAGCTCCTGCAAACGGGAGCAGGGCATTGAAGCTGAGTGGCACACCTACGAAAATTCTTATGGTGGCACTGTGTTTCTTGCACAAGCATGCAAACAAACATAAAAAGCACACTGTTGTTAGGTTTGCACACTGAATAAATTGCTGATGTGGTGAAAGGCTGAGATCATTCACACCTATCGTTCAACTGAGGCAAGAGGCAAGAATGGCACTTTAAAACAATTATTCCATCTTCTTATCAGTGGGGGGTGGGAGAGGTAATGCTGTTTTGAAAACTTACTAGGAGTTTCTAATTTAGCCAGCACAATGTGTTTTGTCATGTTGTTTTAACATATATTCAGGCCCATCTATGTTATGCTGTAAATTAAAATGATCATTCTAGGAGCGTGGCTATGTTGTTCATTCACACTTCTTAGCATGTCCCCTTCCACTTTAAATCTTGCCGGAAGTCTTCAAGCAGGCTCCTCCCACCCACCCGGGTGGTATATACCTCGGCCCGGCTCCATGACGCCAGATCTTCCTTTCGCTGGAAGATACTGGTTCCTTGTGCTCTCAAAGCATTTCGTAGGCCCTGGATTCTAATCGTCGGTTTTTGCTGAAAATTATTTTAAAACTCGTTCGAGTTAGTGATTGCAATTTTACCGCATCTGCCATGGAGGAAAAATCTTCCCTCAGATTTCGCTGGTGCCCCTGCGGCCAGAAGATGTTGTGCACCGATCCCCACCTAACGTGCGTTTACTGCCTAGGTGTCGGACATGACACCTCGTCATGTGGTTTTTGCCTGGCCTTACATCCCAGTGTTCTGGACGACCGCAAGGCACATTTGAAGCTGGGGAGACTGGAGAAAAGGAACCCGCTGGTGAAATCGAAGGAGGCGAGGTGGGCAGTTTCTGCGGCCGTGGGATCTGACGAGCAGCTAGAACACCAAATGAAAGCATTTGAGGAGGAAGCAGCTCGAGCTTCGGCCAATCAAAGCTTTTCTGTTCTGTTGAACCTTGGCTCCACCTTTACTGGCTCCTTCAAGGAGTTGTGCCAGTCTCTCCCCACCCGGGGTGAGGCACCCTTGGGCTCACACTCCTCCCGCTCTCGGAAGAGAGATAAGGTTAAGGAGCCATCGCTTCCTCGATGAAGACGCTCTGGGACCGAGAAGGGTCCGAGTCCTAGAACACTCGATCTCGACTCTGAGTCAAGATCGCATTCTCGGCCGCTGGCTTCACGATCTTCCATCTGCAAGGGACCGACGAGGTCTAAATTGTCTTCACCCAGTCGCCCCTTTGTCGCTGGCTCAGCCCGGACGACTCTTGGAAAGGACTCTGGTCCTTGTCTTCCTGATGAGGAGACCCAGCTTGCTGGTGTCCCCATCAAGGACCCGGTTCTGGACCCTCGGTTTTCACCAACCCCGTGTCTCCTGATTGACCGAGTCAGCCTCCCGATCTCGGTCGAGGTCCAGGAACCCCTCGGCCGAACGACCGAGGAAGAGCCACAAGCGCCTAAAAGAGGCATCACCACAGGTCCTCATCCTCCTCAGATGAGGAGAGGCTCCAGTGAAACTCCGCGCTATGAAGACCTCATGTGGCAGCAGCTGATCCTGACTGGGCAGAAGCTGTCTCTGCCGCCTACCCCAGCCATCACTTGGCTCTCGCCTCCTAGGCCAATGCTGACCCCACCTGAACCGAAGCCACGGGTTCGTCCGCCTGTGGGGCCGGCCCGTATCCCTGTTCGGCCTATCCCGGTCTCTCCACCGATTTTGGTGGAACCACCGCCTAAGCAGCCTCAGGGAGGGATGCCCTCGAAGTAGGACCGAGCAGACACCGGGCTTCCCCGTCTGTTGATAACAGTCACCCCCGACGCCCTCGGCGTATCGAGGGAGACGTAGGCGGGAGACCGCTGTATCCCAATTCTTTGAACTCGTACCTCACCGGACTGCACTCACATCCTGGGGATGATGAGTCGTTCGTGGCAGGGATGGAGGAAGGTCCTTCCACCTTCCAGGACATCCTCCGCCTCATCTCTGATTCCACCGGAATGCCCCTGGTGTCCATTCAGAAAAAGGCGGAGTACCCCCTTACTGATATCCTTAAGAGGGGGAATACCCCGACAGAGGCCTTTCCAGTGGCCAAAGCCATTGTTGGCCTGGCCTTAGAGCTTTGGCAGTGTCCTGCTTCCTGCCCAGCATCATCTGCCCGTATGGCCCGCAAGTACGCAGGTGCCCTGGGGTCCCTTGCGGGGTTCACAGAGCACCTTTCAGCCGAGAGCCTGGTGACCGCCTCTGTGTTCAGGTGTACTGGTAGTTCGGCCGATACTGACCGACCTCCGGACAAGGAGTTCAAAAATATGGACCACTCTTCCTTAGGCCTTCTTCAGGCCAGCTCAGCTGTCATTATGGCACACTCTCTCATGCCCTTCTCGGGTCATTAGGCGAGGTCCTCCCTCATCCCCAGCCGGACATGCAGACCACAGTCAAGCAAGTCCGTGAATCAGAACCGATGCTGACCATGAAACAGCAGCTCAGACGGCCTTGACATTGGGATTCTTGTGCCCGCTCATTAGCCGCCAGAGTGGCCACTCGCCGCAGGGCTTGGCTGAGGCTTTCCTCCTTCCCGTGGATACCAGCATAAGCTTGCTGACGTGCCCTTCCTAGGCACCGACTTGTTTGGTCCAGGAGTGGCCGGTCACCTTCAGCGTATAGAGCAGTCCAGTGCCAACTTGGATGCTACTTTTGCTAAGGGCTCTTCGAATAAGAACCAGCAGAAGAGAAAGAAGAAGCCATTTCGGCATTCTTCCCCTGCGGTCCGACAGACCTCCTATCAAGGAGGTCAGCAGCATCAGCAGGCTCAAGCTTGGCGCCCTCGCCCCAAGCAGGGCCCTCAACCGCCCCGTAAAGGAGGCTGAGGCGCAGGTCCCGCAGCCTTCTCCTCCTCTAAGCCTGCTCAGTGATGGGTTGGGAGTGGTCTCCCCTACACCCGTCACGCCAGCTCTGGGTCCTCCTGTGGGGGGTCGGCTCCACCACTTCCTTTCCACCTGGTCCGCTATCTATTCGGACAGGTGGGTTCTCGAAGTGGTCGGTCAGGGACTGCCTCCAGAATTCGAGCAGTACCCTCCTAGCCGAGCCCATGCCCCTTGGGAGGAATGGATTTATATGCACCCAGTAGGCTCTTTTGAGATGATATAGTTCAGCTCCTCCTTCAGGAGGCAGTAGCTCCAGTGCAGGATCCTTCAACAGACCCAGGCTTTGTCTCCAGGTACTTCCTGGTTCCCAAGCGGACGTGGGGTTGGTGCCCCATCCTAGATCTCCATGACCTGAATCAATAACTCAGGCCTTGCACCTTCCGGATGGTCACTCTGAACCAGATCATACCATCCCTGGAGCGAAACATGTGGTTCTGTTCACTGGATCTACAGGAAGCGTTCTTTCACGTCCCAATCCGTCCGTCCCATCAGCGGTTCCTCCGCTTCAGGGTCGAGGAGACCCTGTATGAGTTCCGAGCCATGCCGTTCGGCCTGTCATCGGCCCCACGGGTCTTCACCAAATGCATTGCAGTGGTGGCGGCCCACCTTCGGCGTCGAGGAGTCAGAATCTACCGTTATCTCGACGACTGGCTCTTGGCAGGCTCCTCCCTACAGGAGGTGGAGAGGTCCAGGGATCTGCCCTCCAAACCTGCTCCCAACTCGGCCTCCTGATCAACGAGGCCAAGTCGGAACTCGTGCCTTCTCAGGTGATGGGCTTCATCGGGGCAGAGCTCGACTCTTGTCAAGCCAGAGCTCGGCTCTCGGCGGACAAGGGTGGAGGTTCTCTCCTCCTTTGCCCAATCATTTCTGGTTGGGCACTTGCACCCTGCCTGGAACTTTATCGCCTTCTGGGTTACATGTCGGCGTGCACCGGGCTGGGCACCTAGTGGACTCGCGACATGGTCATTTCAACCAGCTGATCACTGTAACCCGGAAGATGTGGGATGCTCTCCAGTGGTGGACTGTCTCAGACCAGTTGCAGGAAGGGATCCTGTTTGTCCGCCGCGAGCTGACAGTCATCCTCATGACCGATGCCTCTCATGGGCTGGGAGCCCACATGGGACAGCAGGGCCTCAGGGTTCTGGACCCCGAGGAATGCCGATGCCACATCAACCTGTTGGTGCTCAGAACAGTCAGATTGGCACTGTCAGCTTTCACTCTTCAGCTCCGGGTCAAGTAGTTCAAGTCCAGATGGACAGTACCACGACCATGTACTACCTCAAGAAACAGGGTGGCATGCACTCCGTCTGCTGTGCAATGAGGCTCTGCATCTGGACCCTCGTGAGCGGTTGGAGGCGGATCTTCTAGCCATCCATGTGGCAGGAGCCTCAAACAAGCTGGCGGATGCTCTCAGCCGCATAAGCCAGACATCCACAGTGTCCTCTCCATCCAGAGGTAGCTTACAGCCTGTTCTCCCGTTGGGGCAAACTGATGGTGGACCTGTTTGCCTCAGGAAAACACCAAGCTGAGTCTGTATCATGCTCACCCCCCTCAGCAGGGCTCACTGCAGGGGGATGCCTTCTCCCTTGATCCACAAGGTGTTACTCAAGGTGAGGAGGGACAAGGCGAAGGTGATCCTGGTAGCCCCAGACTGGCCGCACCAGTTCTGCTACCCAGATCTCCTCAGCTGCACGCCCCCGGAGCTGCTTTGTACACACCCAGACCTGATATCTCTGAACCAGGGGAAGGTAGTCCATCTGGACCTTCAATCCCTGCACCTCACAGCCTGTTACCTGAGCAGCTAGAGTTCCATGCTTTGGGTCTTTCCGAAGATGTCTACACCGTGGTGGAGGCATCTAGAAAGGAATCGACCAGGAAATGTTATGCCTTCAGATGAAAGAGATTTTCCATTTGGTCCCAGGGTAAGGGTCTGGACCCCTTGTTCTGTCCTGTGACTAACATTCTCGACTACCTTTGGTCTCTCTCCAAAGGGGGTCTTAAGTCATCGACCCTTAGGGTGCACCTGACAGCCATTTCTGCTTACCGGGCGCGGGCCGGTCAGCCGACTTTGGCGCAGGAGACAGTGGTCGGGCGCTTCTTCAAAGGCCTGGATCACATATCTCCTCTGGTGCATGAACCTCCACCTCCATGGGATCTATTGCTGGTTTTGGCAAAGCTCATGGGCAAGCCATTCCAACCCCATGCACAAGTGTGAACTGTCACACTTGTCGTGGAAGACGGCCTTCCTGGTGGCTGTCATGTCAACCAGAAGGACAGGGGAGCTCCATGCGCTTTCGGTGGACTCCCCTTACCTGGTCTTTCCCAGGGACAAAGTTGTCCTGCGCCCCCACCCGAAATTCCTTCCGAAGGTGGTGTCGGAGTTTCACCTTAACCAGGTATTGACTCTGACGGTTTATTACCTGAATTACACCTCGGACGCCAAGTACAGGCTCCATACCCTGGACCTGAGACATGCTCTCTCCTATTATAAGGCGAGGATGGCAGAAATTTGCGGAGAGGTTCGCCAGCTGTTTGTCACCTACGCTGAAGCTGCTTCTGGCAGACCTGCAGCCAAACGGACCATAGTAAGATGGATTACATCATGCATAGGTCTGTGCTATGAGTTAGCGGGCAAGGAGCCTCCCAGAAGGATAAGAGCTCATTCTACCCGCCATACTGCTGCATCGGTGGCTGCTTCCAGGGACATCCCTATCCAGGAAATCTGCTGGGCCGCTACCTGGAAGTCAGCAAACACCTTCATTACCCACTACCACATCGACCGTGAGTCACGCTGGGATGCTGGTTTTGGGGCTGGTTCTCAATCTTTATTTCCTAAGTAGGGGGTGTGCTGCTTGCCTCCCTCCTCCCGGAGAGCTGCTTGGAGTCTGCCAAGAAGTGTGGATGAACAACATATCCACACTCCTAGAAGAACAGGTTACTCACCTGTAACAGTAGTTCTAGGAGTGGTATATGTTGTTCATCCACACACACCCACCCGACCTCCCCGGCTTCGGGCGCACAACCTTGCTTCCAGCGGGCTAAGATCTGGCGTCATGGGGCGGAGCTGAGCTATATACCACCCGGGTGGGTGGGAGGAGCCAGCTTGAAGACTTCCGGCAAGATTTAAAGTGGAAGGGGACATGCCAAGAAGTGTGGATGAATAACATATACCACTCCTAGAACTACTGTTACCGGTGAGTAACCTGTTCTTTTACCAGAGCCAACATTTCCAGCCCTGGTAGGAATTAACACTTATAACACACAGGCCCCTATTAAAACATATTGTGAAGCAGACGCTGACAAACAGCAGTGAAGTTACCAACATTACAATACTAGCAGCAGTACAACTTCCAAACAGGCACAGTAGAGTAGCACTCCAAATGGCTTCAGCAGCCTGGAGGCATGCCCGCTCAGAATTCAGCAACCCTTGAGAAATGGACCACACCAAAAGGCATTATAAAATACAATTTTGTCAACTTTGTTACAAAACATGAAACACATATAGTTTTTATAGCAATGTTTTTTGAATGGTGCTGCCTGTTTTACTTTAGACAACTATACACGTGATCTTTAAAATTTTGGAGAAACGGTCCTATAAACTTGCTGACATGGAATACCAGACTCTGAGGTCCTGAGATGACATCAGCAGCAGCTCTTCACTGATACAGGCTGTTTTGAACAGTTAGTGAAATCAGGGTTACAAAATAGCTCATAACTTTAAAATGAAGTAATGCAAAATCTAGTTTTTGCTATAAGATTTACTGGGGCATGCTTATTCAGATTCTTTAATGTAGCACTTTTCACGCCAGCAGCTTTTAGTGTTACTTTTAATGTGTGTAAGTGAGCTATGGTGTGCTTAGTCAAATGGTCAGCAGATAGTAGTAGAAGTTAAGACATTTGCTACTTGGCTTACTCCTTCCTGCCTTTATCATTTGCATACCCATGATGCTTTACACCAAGTTTTACCCTTTAGACTGCATGAGTGCGGCTTGGAAGGATTTACAAAAAAACAAACAAATTGAAAAGCAAGTGTCTTCTTGAATTGGTAATGCATTCTACATAGTGCTTTTCTTCCAAACTGCCTCTGATCTCCTACGTCCGACTGTAATGAGTGCCTTATATAGTGGTTTGTATTGGACTGACTGTTTTATTGAAGGAGATATTGCACAGAGTTACATTGCCATAGTTTTCAGTAGGGCAAGCAGCAGGTACAGCGCTAACGTGTACCAACAGGGTAAAAGCTGCATCCTACCCAGAAATGACCCTCTTCCCTCTGCCAGTGGGTCCAATGGGATATACTATGACATCCTGAAACTCGGTATCCCATCATTCGAGATACCGTGTCAACATGGCCGGAAGGAAGCCACCCGACAGCATCACCTTCCCAAAGTAATGTCGAGAAAATTGCAACTTGTACTGTGTAGTACAATGTGGGGGATTTTGCCCTGCACACCACCCGTAACTAAAATAACAAACTCCGGGGAGCGGACCCCAGAGTAAACAGTACAACTAGATCTAACTCGTGAGGGCTTCTTGCAGCAGGTAATACCATTAGATTCAATGCCGCCAGGCGTTAGACCCACAGAAAACTTGTAGCTAGCATTCTGTAGCTGGGACCGCTGGACGTTGGCTCCGCCCAATGTCAGACATGGTATAAAGGGGTGGTCCCTGGTGCCATCCCATTTCTTTTCCCACCATCGACCAGCTGGTTCGGCTCCACGGACGCCTTCTCTGCCAGTTGACCCGCTCTTGAGAAGGATTCGTTTAGAAAGTCGTTGTTTCTTAGCCTTCATATTAATCTCTGACCTTGTGTATGTCGTCGCCCTCTCCACCGTGACGAAAATCAAAGTGTGCGTGCGGGAAGCAGATTCCGGCTAAAGACGGCCATGCGGCCTGCCTAATCCCCGACCATTGGCCCGACGCCTGCCCGCACTGCCAGAAATTTAATCAGAAAACAAGAACAAGAAGAGCCAATGCACTCAAAGCCTACCTTTTGGAGAGAAAAGTGGTCGCTATGCAGCGAGGTTCAGGGGCCAGCTTTTCTTCTCCTTCCAGGGACTCCCCACCCAGGGAAAAATCATCGGGTGGGAAGCATCACCACTGGGATAAAGATAAGACCAGGTCTGAGTTCTGCCCAAAGTCACCCTCCAAAAAGGTACCTTCCACCTCTTTGGCCGGAGGTCCGGCTCGGTTCCAGCCCATGCCGCCGAGTCCTCTCACAAAGATAAGTCTGCTCACGCCTCTTCTCAGGGCAGGCACCGGGAGTCAGCCTCTTCTGGGCACTCTTCTTCCCTGGCCCACCGACCCCACAAGCCTGCCTCAGGGTTGACCCAGGAACGCCTGTCCTCGGGGATTCCGAAGGACAGGCCTAGTTCATCTGAAAAATGGAAGCGCTCAGACAAACAGGAGGGTAGGCAGGAGGTCATCAAGCATTGGACGCCTCCTCCACCTCCGCCAGCAAAGGTTCGCCCTCCAGCTGACAATCGCAAACCTAGCCGGTCGCCTTCACTGGCGTCCGCACCCAACACCTGATGGGGCGGTGCCGCCGCGGAGGAGCCTGGCCCGCCCTCCTTCCGGAGGGTCGGTCACCTGCAGGGCCTCTGCCCACCCCGGAAGCGAACTCCACAGGCGAAGGTGACACTGAACATCCGGACACAGATACAGGCCTCCAGGACCAGGCACCAGTCCCTGACCCTCAGACGCCTGGTCCTGCTAACACGACGCCTGGACCAGCGGTCGTCCCAGTGGCGGACATCGTTCCACCACCCATGGGTGGGACCTCCCCCTACTCCACCTACCCCAGCTGGGGATGAAGGCTCCCATCCAGACCCGAAAGGTAAAAGAAGGAAGAATCATTCCCCACCTATTCCTTCGTCCAGTGGTCACACCTCCTTGTCAGATGAAAGGACACTGACCCATCATCTCCTGACTCTTCAGGGATGAGTTCTTACCTCTTCCCGGTCCTAAGAACTCTCCTGGATCCCTCCAGATGATCCTCATTTTAGACATTATGAGGTACATCCAAGCAATCTGTGAATGGGACACGAGGATTTGGACCCAGAGCGCCGCCATATGGCCAAATTCCTGGAAGAGAAAGAGCCAAAGCCCTTGGTTATTCTGCCCCTAGTCGAGCCCTTCCAAGACGTAACTCGACTTTCCTGGTCTACATCTTCTCCCATACCAGCAGTACCCAAGAAGGCTGATAGGCTCTACAAGCCTCCCAGGGCAAAGCCTTTTTTGCAGAGCAACCAAAGGCTAATTCTCTGGTACTTACCGCTGCCCACGGCCGCGGCACCCAACCTAAGCATTTAAGCTCTCAGCCTCCAGACCCGGTCTCCAAGAAGCCGGACAGCTGGGGCTGAAAAGTATTTTCCTCTGCAACAGGTGCCATTAGATCCTTGAACTTTATGGCACTCATGGTAACTTATCAGCAGTCACTTTGGCAGAAGACTATTGAGCTGGTTGATTCAATGCCATACTCAGATGACAGGAAGTGCTTGCCTGCGCCCAGTCAGGTCTGAACATAGATAAACATGCCCTTCGCTGCTCTTGTGACACGGTGGACATGGCCTTCCGAGCTGCTGCCTTGGGGGTGTGTCTGAGGAGGCAGTCTTGGCTGAGGTTTACTGGCTTTAAGCCTGATCTGCAGGACTCCATTTGGACTCCCCATTTCAAGGCCCAGTGCTGTTTGGCCAAGGTAGAAACCTTGGTCAAACAACTCAAGAGTCATTGAAAGCAGTTCGGATGTTCACCGCATGTACAAGTCCCAGCCACAAGAACCCTGTCGCTGTCCCTTTCGTAAGGACAGGGACGAGGAGGCAAAACCCCAGGGCAAGGAATTAAGGGGTCACCTGCCCCACCAAAGGCTCCCATGCCCTAGGGCAGCCCAAATCTCCCAGGGCTCTGGGCTCGGTTACTTCCACCGCCTGACTTGCTGCCTCCCCACCTTTCCTGGGAGTCGCAGACCGAGAAGGTAGGAGGGAGATTTGCCCTCTACTCGCCGAATGGTCCAGCATCATCACAGACCAGTGGGTACTGGACACGATCCGAAAAGGGTACGCTATCCCACCAGACAGTCCTCCCCTCCCGTCATTTGTCCACCAGCCCACGCCCATCTTCTGGCAGAGGAAATTCAGCTGCTTTTAGAGAAAAAGGCCATCCAGCCAGTTCCTCTGGCACAAAGGGGCAAAGGTTATTACTCCCATTTTTTCCTGGTCCCAAAGAAAACGAGAGACCTTCGCCCAATTCTGGACTTAAGTCAGCTCAATCTCTCGGTCAAGTACCAGAGATTTCTAATGGTAACTCTGGCAAGTCTGTTCCTCTTGCTCCATTCAGGGGACTGGTTATGCTCCCTAGATGTGCAAGATGCTTACATGTAATTGGTTTAAAACAAATTTGATGATTTTAAATTAAAAAAAAAACGAAATCAATGATCTTTGAGACCCTGTTTATGTTGAAAGATGATCCTAGTTTATTGCTTTTTGATGGGGATGGTGCTGCAATAGATCAAGGTACCCAATTTAAATATTTGGGTGTGTGGCTGGACTGTAGTTTAAACTTTTCCTTATATGTTAAGCATATTAGTCAAATAATAAACCAGAAATTGGGTGTTTTTTTAAGTTTTGATCATTTTTTCTTTGAAACCAGAAAATCGATTATGTTGGTTCAATATTACCACATTTTAATCATGTTTGTTATTTATATCAGAATTTGAATGTCAAGAACTATAATGTATTGTTTGTGGCTTATAACAAATATATGTATGTTTATTTTATTGGTTCCATTCAGGACTCATAATTGTTTTTCCTATTTACGTTTAGGTTGGTTATCACCTAGGAAAGAATTAATTACTTTTCCGGTTGTTTGCTTTATAAACTTCTTTTTCATTTAGATTTCCATTGGCAGATATGGTTTCAGCTCATTTGTCCCTCCCAAATTGAGGTCTGCAAATGGGATTTTGATAAATCTTCCAGTGGTGAAAACTCAGAATGGCCAGAGGTCTTTTTCTTTTGCAGCCCCATCCTTTGGACTGCTTTGCTCTTAGCACTTTGTCAAATCATGTCTCAGCATTGTTTTAAGAGGTTGTTTAAATCATTTTTGTTAAATAAGTTTAAATGTAATTGTTGATGTGTGTTTGTTTGTATTGTTGTTCGGAGTGTGTCCAGGTCGGACCTGAAAAAGGACATCGTCCAGAGTCCCAACCAGTTAACAAATTATTAAATAAATAAATAAATATCAAGGTTCTGAAGTCTCACAGAAGATTCCATCGTTTCAGGTTTCAGGACCAGCATTACCAGTTCCGGGTTCTGCCTTTCAGGCTTTCATCTGCCCCAAGTCTTCAGCAAGTGTCTGGCAGTGGTGGCAGCGGCCCTCGGAGGAGAGGCCTGTTGTCTACCCTACCTGGACGACTGGCTTCTCTCCACCCCTTCAGACGAGCAGCTTCGAGTCGCCCTTCAAACAGACAGAGGAGCTCTTCTGCTCCCTGGGACTAACAGTGGATTGGCCAAAGTCGCAGCCCTGGCCATCCCAGCAGTTGCAATTCATAGGGTCGATCCTGGACACCACGAAGGGAAGAGCGTTTCTACCCTTGGACAGGGCAGAATGCCTGCAGGCCTTGGCAAGCAGAGTACAAGCAGCCTCCTCTATCCCTGCCCGAGGTATTCTGCAGCTGCAGGGCCACATGCCGGCTGCCACAGTTACTGTCCCCCTCGACAAATTGCACATGAGGGTCCTTCAGTGGCACCTCAGGCTCCAATGGGACCAGGCGGTGGACGACCTGGATCAACAGATCCGGGTTTCTCTGGCGGTCTATCGCTCCCTCGACTGGTGGCTCTGCCATGCAAACCTAGAGGGAGGAGTCTCCTTTCGGAGACCTACCCCATCTCAAATCCTGACAACAGACGCCTCATTGACAGGATGGGGGCCCACTTAGGGGTTCACAGGACTCGAGGGTCCTGGTCTCCCACAGAACGCTCTCTACACATCAGTGTTCTGGAAATAAGAGCAGTTCCGAATGCACTTCAGGCATTTCGAGACCAGCTCTGTCAGGGTCCTCTCCTGGTGCAGGCAGGCTACACGCCAGTAGTCTTCTATATCAGCAAGCAAGGGGGAACTCATTCTTATCTCCTTTGCAGGGAGGCCATGAGAGTGTGGGACTGGGCAGTAGAATATCTTCTAGACCTCACAGCGGTGCACCTTCCAGGGGTCCAGAACGTTCTCTCCAACAGTCTCAGCCGCTCGCTCTCTCTGAGTCATGAGTGGGAACTTGTCCAAGAAGTCACAGACGACCTCTTCGTTCTGTTAGGGCCCGTACAAAGTTGGACATCTTTGCGTCCCAGTGCAGCATGAAACTGCAAAATTTTTGCTCGCTCGCTCCAGGGCCTGGTGTTTTTGCGAGGCGCATTGTCCCTCTCCTGGACAGGGAGGTTTCTGTCGCCTTCCCTCCCTTTCCCCTCATTCAGAGAGCACTGCTCAAACTGCAGTTGGAAGGAGCCAGGATGATCCTCATAGCTCCTCTATGGCCTCATCAGATTTGGTATCAACTGCTTCAGCAACTGTCATTGGAACCCCCAGTGCAGTTGCCTCTCTCCACCCACTTGCTCTCACAAGAACAGGGGACTCTCGTCCATCCTGCTCTGCATACTCTTCACTTGCCGCCCTGGCTCCTACAGTCTTAGCAGAGGGAGATTAGGAGTGTCAAGCAGGGTGGCAGAGGTCTTAGTGGCAGCGAGGAAAACCTTCAACTAGGGCCACATATGCTACGTAAGTGAAGCATTTCTGTCTGTGGGCAACTGCCCATGCCCTCGATCCCTGGATTGTCCAGTTAGGCATGTGCTAGACTACCTCCTCCACCTTTTGGACTTGGGTTAAGCTACTCATCCATCAAGGTGCACATGTGTGCGGTCTCCATATCCATGAACCCTTTGGGAGAACTCTAGCACAACTTAATGTCTACAAGATCTTTCTCAGAGGGGTCTTACACATCAGACCTCCCAGGAGGGACCCTGTTCCTCCTTGGGATTTGCTTTTCGTTCTTGAGAAGCTCACTCCCTTTGAACCAGCTGCGACTTGTGAGCTACGCTTTCTTTCTTGGAAAACACTTCTTTTGGTGGCCATTACTTCCGCTCGAAGGGCTTCCAAGCTTCAGGGCCTTGATGTGTAAGGAGCCTTACATTGTCTTTCACAGGGACAGGGTGACCCTCCGTACGAACCCTAAATTTCTACTGAAGGTGGTGTCAGTACTGACTCTGAACCAGGACATCAACCTTCCAGTTTATTACCCTGAGTTTACAAACCAAGGTGAAGCGCTGTTGCACACCTTGGATGTCCATAGAATCCTGAGGTATTACCTCCACAGGACTCAACCTTCCAGAAGAGACGGACCAGTTGTTCGTTTCCTTTGCAAAGCAGATGACAGGGGCTTCTGTCTCCCAAACATCACTAGCCCATTGGCTGATGCACTGTATTTCTTTTTGTTACCAACATCTTGGCAAACTCCTTCTGGGGCCTGTTAAGGGCCACTCCACGAGGGCTGTGGCTACCTCTTTTGCCTCCTTAAAAAATGTTTCGTCAGCAGACATTTTCGCTACAGCGACATGGAGCACGGTCCACACCTTCATCAGGCATTACAGCCTAGACATTGCTTCTAGGAGGAGAGCTGGTTTTGGACTAGCCGTCCTGCAAGGCCTGCTCTCTTGAGATTATTCAGTCTTTAGCCAGTAGCTGGCTACTCTCCACCTCTCGATCAGACCTGGGCCTATCTTTGGGCACTGCTTGGGACTCAGACCTAATGGTATTACCTGCTGCAAGAGCTCCCCCTCGAAGTTAGATAGTACAGTTACGTAAAAACTTACCATAACAGTAGATCTCAGAGAGGAGCCTTGCAGCAGGTGGCTTTCCCACCCTCTATCCCCCAGGAATCAGTGTTATTACATTTGTATAAGGTGGAGAGTTCCTGTCCGGTTCTTCAATATTTTCCAGTCGGTTCTCCGGTGGGAGAACTGAGATGATAATATCAGGGGACCGCCTCCTTTATACCACATCTGACGCTGACGGAGCCGATGTCGGGCAGTCCTCACAGACTGCTAGCTACAAGTTTTCAGGGTCCTAACGCCTGGCGGCATTAGTCCTAATGGTATTACCTGCTGCAAGAGCTCCTCTTGAAGATCAACTGTTACGGTAATTTCTTACATAACTGTACTTTAGGGGGAAGTCGCGAGCAAAACAGTAATCAGGTTGGGAACAGAACTCTACTGCATGTTAGCCGAACTGCCAGTGGCTCACCCCTCCACGCCATGGGGGCAGCTCGGCCAGCTTCTGCATCCTGCACCACCTTGTAGTGCATTACATAGTGCATCTGCTTCCTCCCTGTCGGGCATCCGGATGACAGGACTACGTGATTCGGGACAGTGGAGCTGTCAGGCAGTAGTGCCCGGGCAGGTAAGTGTCTGGCTAGTCAGCCACGGGATACCATAAGGGTACTGTCCAATCTGATGCACGTATTCTATAACAATAGCTAAAGGAAGGGACCATGAACTGTTTAAAATCTGCCATTGATTATATGTTTTGACCCAGTAGGCTTCTCTTTAGACCCACTTTTGTTTACACCAGTGGGTCCAATTTGACACGTTTAAAAACCCCCAGCGCTGTCACTGGCTGGCAGTGACTGTTCATTCTGTCTGTTGGGCCATTGCTTATCAACCAGGCTGACAGTCGCGATCATACTGCCATCCAGGAGATGAAGTGGAGGGAAAGAATGAAAGGAAGAACTGAGCAGAGTGAAAAAAATACGAATGCAAAGTGAGAAAAAGGAAAAGCCACAGCTAACGATTTTCTATTGAAAATATGGAGCCTGAACAAGGGAAGAAGAAACAGTTTAAAAAATAAAGAAATCCCATTCACTGTAAACATTTGAAGGGATACTGCATTCACTGTAAACATTTGAAGGGATACTGTCAACCCTTTTTGCATCATATTTTTTTCTAGTTGAAGACCAATATTTTATGATTACTTACCTTCTCTAAAATTCATTGATGTTGATGGTTGTTTTATCTGCTGCCTTAGTAGAATGGGAATACATGGTAATAGTTTAATTATATCCAACCTTATTTTGTTTCAACTCCTTGATCTAGTCTTACTGCATACTTCCCGAATATCAGGGAGATCCCCATACAGTTCAGCTACTTATGGTGCAGTTATCTCCTCCCACTGCATCATGTGTTGCTAAACGTTGGGAGTGTTTCAGTTATAGGAAAGATGCAGTGGGAATTATCAGGTCTGGAAAAATGCATGATCTTCTTGGTGGTGTCTCAGTCATCAGGTCCCACAGATGGAACTTCACTGTCAGTGCAGCAGGATCCACACAAAGATTTTCAGCAGTACAGCTGGGGCCACCCATGCTGGCGTTGTCTGTCAATGTCACCAACTGTATAAAGGCGAGCGCCCTGCTCCCACCTCAGTCCTTTCCTGCCATCGACTCGATCCATGGGTCTCGTGGAAGCTCGATGCTGTTTCGTGCCATTTTCGACCTCCGGCTTTTCTATACTTAATTCTTTTGACACTCTTTTTCTAAAGAGATTCCTTTACCTCGTTTATGTTGAGAGTTACTCCGTTGACTTCTCTCTTCCATTGCTGCGGAAAGAAGATTGCCTCTTTTCAGACAGACACTCTGTGTCTGCTGTCTTGGGCCTGACCCGACATCTCGGACTGTGAGCTCTGCCAGAAGTTTAATCAAACCACCCTCAGGTGACGCAAAAGGCTCTCCAAGATTCCTCATGGAGCAACAAGCAGCCAGTTCTGGGCAGGGGTCCTCCGGGGTCCCTCCTTCCCAGTCGCTGGCGGAATCGTTGAGCTCCCAGGCCACTAAGGCCTGAGACAAGTCCTTGGGGAAAATGTCATAAAAAGGACCAAGATCGGGCCCATTCCCCCTGGTGGCAGTCCCGTCCCTGATGGCCTCTTCCTAATCGTCCATGGTTACTCCGTTGTCTGCAGCCTCACCAATGCCTAAGCCTGCTGTTCAGGTCTCTATCCCTACCAGACCCCCACTGACAGCACCTCGGCCTGATGTGCAAGGTGGCCGGCCATCTACCTTCAGGTTATTGGCCCCTTCTTTGTCGACGACGTGACTGTCGTCGATGGCCCTACCATTGAGGCTTGATGCTTCCCCAGGTCTTCGGGCTGTGGGCTCTTCTGGCTCTCAGGGCTCAACTGATGGGTCGTCGCTTTCTGTGCCATTGACCCCCCCTCCCCCATTGACGCAGTAATCAACTGTCGTTGAACTCAATGACATTTTGACCAAATTCACTGTGGTTATGGTCCCTCAGTTAGGCACGTATTGGTCTGCATTGCCTGCGACGTCGACTGCACCATCATCATCAACACCTTTTTGGTCTTCTCGAGCTGCTCTCCATGGGCCGTCAGTACCTTGGTCATCGGACCTGGAATTGGAACAGGCCAATGTCAAGGAGGAGTACCATCCTGATCTCATCCTACTCGAGTAAGAGGAGGAAGCAGAAGAGCCTCTCTCCTCTGATAGAGCCACAGCTTCCTCAGTGAGTGAGGACTCTGTCAAGTATGCTCCTAGGTCTCCTCCAGAGGACCCTACTTTTTGAGTTTGCGCATGCACTGCAAACCCCTAGGAATAGTGACTTTTGAGGGTTGTAACACTGTCTGTCCAGTGCAGAGTGCTCTGCAAGGGGCTCGACAGTATCACGCCAATCATCAGCCAGGCTGGTCCTGATGCTGTTTTGCCTGAAGTGGTCTGCACTTGGAAAGAAAAAACTGCACCAATCATGTGGCTGGCTTTTTCCTTTCATCTGCAGGTCACCGCAAAGCAAACAGCTGTTTGCGTCGTGTCGTCTCTGCCACCTCCCCTCGCTACCCTACTGGTCCTTTCCTGAAAGGTGGGAGGAGGCGTTTTCCTCGCCTGCCTCCTCCATGTCCCGCTGTTTCTGTTTCCTTATTTTCTCCCACCCATGCAGAGCAGGTCGCAGCCTAAGCGCCATACTGGGTGAGAGTATTCAGTGCCTGAAGGCACTTTTACTGTTAGCGCGATAGATCGCACTAGCGGATTCCACCCCCGCCTGCTGACATCGGGGTGCTCAATCCTGTTATCCCCTCCCCTTTAATGTGGCATACTGGGGCCCACCCCAGTGTGCCAAAATAACTGTAGTGTTTCCGACACTGGGTTGCCCACTCGGTATCAGATACACCCTCCCCGCCCTATATTCTCCGATACTCGGGGTGCCCAATTCCCAAGGTTGGCGTGATCCCCAGTATTCTTGTGGCACACGGAGCCCACTCCAGTGTGCTGAAATCCATAAATAGTTTACCTGTAAAAAGAAACAGACTAAACATCTTTTTTTTTTTTTTTAAACCTGAAAAAGAAAAGGTACCTCGTCATTCCCGCCGCCCCCTCCCCAGCCCGCACCTTCCTCTGCCGCCCCACCTCCCACACCCCTCACCAATACTTACCTCCAGAGGTTGGGAGCAGCGATCTTCTGTGGACGGGAATCGTCTGCACTCTTCAAAAGCCGACTGCAAACTGAAGAAAATCACAGTAAGCCCTATAATGGCAGTCAATGGGGGTTTCAACTTAGGTTGTTATCTCAGCCACTTTTTGGAGTTTTGGTCCCAAATTTTCAATATGGGATTCCTGGGACCCCACCTCGTAAGCCCAGTCACTATCATGCTGTTTCTCGGTCCTGAAAGGTGATTTCGCGGTTGCTGCACAGGAATTACCTGTTGGGACCAGTTAATGAAATAGCAGTGCCACATATTGATAAGGTGGGGTCCCAAAAGCACTGTTGCAAATTTGGTGAAAAAAATCCAAAAATGACTACGTTACATCGTCTGTTCAGCGAGTTTCTACTGCACACTAAATAACGTCATCAGTTTTAAGATTTTCACTCCAAATTTCCAACATTAACATCTTTTCACACCCCCTTGTGAACAGTACAGCTGTCATTTTTTGCATCCTTCCCAAAATGTGTTTTTGCTTGTGTGGCACAGAATGGCGCGGTCACTGTGCAAAATCAACTTTCGGGACAGATTAATGAAATTCCAGTGCCACTGTTCATGAGGGGAGGTCCCAAAAAGGCCATGTAAAAACATTCCAGAAAATGACTGCGTTACAAGCATGCGTTGCACAGTTTTTACACACACTTGTAACTTCACTTTTTTGTATTTTCACCCCAGGTTTTCAACATTGCCATTTCTTCACACCCCCTCACGAACAGTACAGCTGTCATTTTTCACATCCTGTTGAAATATGTTTTCGCACCTATGGCGCCAAATGGCAAACTCGCTGTGCGAAATCACCTTTTGGGACTGAGTAACAAAATGATACTGCCGCTGTTCATGAGTTGGGGTCCCAAGAAGCCCATGTTGAAAATTTGGAGCAAAAATACCAACAAACGCCCGGGGCATTAGGGTTTCCAACAGTAATGCCCACCCTGTACAGACTGACAGGCGTCTAATGAAGTAAACCAGTGCTGGAAGAACATAAGCAATTTGTGTTGAGAGTGATGCCTTAAAATGCAAGGCAGAGGAATGTACACAGAAAAATATGGGAGGCATGTACAACAGCAGTACCAACAGTGAACTTTCGGCATTGACAGATGCTTGTTTCAGTGTTATGAAGCAGCTGTCCTCAGCCATTGGCTTTCATACTGAGGAGGAGGAGGATGCCATTAGGCGAGATGTGGTGGATTTCCTAGAAATTCCAAGTAATTCGTCCTATCCTTCTGCATAATGGAATGCCACAACTGGAGCCTGGCACAGACCTGACATGGTGCCAGCCATGCCCCAGAGGGCTGATAAATTACATCATGCCCCTCAGGGTCTTCCTCACTATGCTGCTCTACCAGAGGCAGATTCTGTGGTTATAAAGGCAACCCATGATAGGTCCAAGGTGCCAAAGTACCTTAGCTCCCTCCCCACAACAGAGAATCTCATAGGATCGATCTCTGGGGTAAGAGGGTCTATGCCTTATCCACCCTTGGGCTGAAGATTGTGAATTGCCTTTCTCGTGATGAAGTAGCAGAATACCCTTTGGAAGAAGGGTAAAGCCGCAGCCCAGGCCCTTCCTGATTGTACCCAAAAGCAGGAGGTTCTTAAGGGCCTGCAAAATGTTGAGGATATTAGGAAGCACCTCTTGCGGGCCCTCCATGATATCTCGGATACTGGTGCCAGGGCTGCTGCCACCGGCATTTGCCTTCGTAGGCACTCCTGGCTGAGGGTCTCGGGTTTTCCTGCTGATGTCCAACAAAAGGTTCTTAATGTCCATTTTAATGGCTTCAGGTTGTTTGGTCCAGATGTGCAGGGCATAATAAATGAGTTGCAGGCATCTGGCAGGGCTATCAAATGTGTCCATTCGCTCTGTCATATACAGCCTAGGAGCAGACAGCGCCCTCTCTTTTGCAAGGTGTCCCATAAGTCTGGAGCAGCCTCTCGGCCCCAAGGCAAATTCAGAGCCTCTGCCTTGCCCACCCTGTTCTCTGCTGGAGCCGCGGCCAAGTGCCCCAGAAGTGACAGACCAGCCCCAGCGGCAGGATCTGCCTCCGCTTGACTCCTTGCCAGACTCCCCTCTTCCGATCCTTGACCAAGAGGTGGTGGTCGGAGGTCAGTTCTCCCTCCATCTCAATTAGTGGAGAACCATCACATCAGATGCCTCAATTCTTCAAATCATAGAAGGGGGTCACACTCTGGAGCTCGTCGAGTCACCACCAGAGACCCCTTCAGTGCCCTCCACCTGCCCCGGCCCATCTGTCTGCTCTCTGGGAGGAGGTACGGACCCTTCTGTGCAAAAGGCCATCCAGACAGTGCACAGGGCCAAAAACACAGGATTTTACTCCAGGTTCTTCCTGGTCCCCAAAGAACACGAGACCTGAGGCCCATCTTAGATCTAAGAACCTCAATCTGTATGTGCAGTACAAGATGTTTCAAATGGTAACTGCCAGGCTTACTGCCCTTCCTCAAGCAGGGCGACATGTGTTCTTGGGACATGCAGGATGCGTACCTGCACATCTCTGTGTTTCCACTCCACAGGAGATTCCTCCAGTTTCTTTTCCAGGGCGAACACTTCCAATTCAAAGTATTACCCTTTGGCTTGTCCTCTGCACCACGGGTCTATACCAAATGCTTGGCAGTGGTAGCTGCTGCTCTCTGGAGCGAGGGACTTTATGTTTTCTCCTATCTTGATGATTGGCTCCAAAAGGCCCCATCCAGGGAACAGCTCCTGTGGACTCCAGAGAAAACTCTTCAACTGTTTCCCTCCCTGGGCATTACGGTCAACTTGCCCAAGTCGGTTCCTAGTCCGCCCCAAAGGCTGCAATATATAGGTGCGGTTCTAGAACAAGCGCGAGAAAGGCCTTCCTTCCTCAGAACAGAGCGAGTGCCTTTTGCCCAGGCTCAGGAGGTCGCCTCCAGAGCCATTATGTCCCTGCAAGAGTGTATTTAAGGCTGTTGGGATTGATGGCTGCGGCATCCCCACTGTTCCTCTGGCCAGGCTTCACATGTGCATCCTCCAGTGGACATCTCTGAGTACAATGGGACCAGCACACGGACAAATTGGATCACTTATTGCTGGTCTGCTCCCCAGTCTGCAAGGTACTCCAGTGGTGAATGGAGCTCCCCCAGAACCTGCTGCAAGGGGTCCCCATCCAGATTTCCTCCCCAGCATATCCTCACCACGGTGCCTCCAGGTTGGGCTGGGGGTTCATCTAGCTCCCTTTGGTATCCAGTGATATTGGCACCTTCAAATTGGCGACTCAATTTGAGTGATTATATGTACAGCGATTGTGGAAGGAGAGCGACTATGGAAATGGCGAGGGTAGAAGGGCTAGAACGGCGACTACAGGATACAGCGCTGGTGGGTGAGATGTCACAGGAAGCAGGATATGGGAGGTAGTTCGGGGAGGCAGTGCCGAGCTAGCCGTGTTAGCTTGTGGAGGCAGTGTATGCCTCCGGTGTGGAAGGACCTGGGTTTGATCCTGGGTTGGTGCGCTACTGTTTTTTGGTGGGGAATGGTTTGGGTGGTGTTGTTTTTTTTGTTGGAGTTGGCAACTTACCCCACTGTCAGGCCCCTCCTTGGAGTTGATTATTTTTAGATGGGGGGGTGTGGGGGGCACAACCCCCCCCGCGTAAAACTTAGGATAATGTATGTTGGTATGGGTGCCGATGCTGTATTCAGCGTAGTGCACTGTTGACGTTTGTGTTTTCAGAATTGTGCACTCGCCCATAGGTGCGGTGCTGTTATGCGTTCGCTGTTATGAGCGAACGGTCCTTTTCAGACTCTGGGCTCTTGGTCCCAGATTGAAACCTCCTGCATATCAATGTCCTGAAGATGCTGGCGGTCTTGCATGACATGCTCTCAGAACCATCTTCTCCCATATCAGCTGTTGATTCAGTCTGACAATCTCAGTGTTGTGTATTACATCAGCAAATGGGAGGACACATTTGTATCCCCTCTGCAGGGAAGCAACAAGAGCATGATACTGGGCGTTACACCACGGTCTAACTCTTTCGGCAGTTCCTGTCCAAGGAGTGCTAAACACTTGTAAGGACAGCCTCAGCCGGATGCAGTCCAGCATGCATGACTGGGAACTTCTCTCATCCGTCACCGAAAATCTGTTCAACAGATGGGGTCATCCAGAGTTGGACCTTTTTGCGTCCCCACTCAGCGCAAAACTGCCTAGTTTCTGCTCACTCGATCCAGAGCCTGGAGTTTTCTGGCGAGATGCGTTGTCCGTCTCCTGGACTGGGAGGTTCCTTTATGCCTTCTGTCCATTTCCTCTGATTCAGAGGGTGCTAATCAAACTGCAAATGGAGGGTGCCAGCATGATCCTGGTAGCTCTGCATGCTTGACTCTAAGGATGTAGCCATCACCCGGCTTGGGATTTCCCATGGGGTGGCGGATGTTCTAGTAGCTGCTCAGACCCTCCACTCAGCCACTTTTGCCGAAGTGGAAGAGGTTTTGGATCTGGGCTTCCAAACATAATCTGGACCCTTTCACTTGTCCGGTGAGCCAGATTCCGGACTACCTGATATCACTGTTGGACTCAAGGTACACCTTTTTGGCCATTTTTGCCTTCCACGAGACTCTGGGTGACCGCACCGTGGCTCAGCTGGATGTTTCCTGTACCTTCTTGAGGGGCATCCTGCAACTGAAACCTCCAATCCATTCTCCTGTCCTAGCTTGGGATTTAAATTTTGTTTTGGAGAAACTGACCCTGTCTCCTTTTGAGCCAGTGGCGACTTAGAACCTCATGCTTCCTTTCTTGGAAGCGTTGTTTTTGGTTGCTATTACTTCTCATCGGAGATTTATGAGCTCAGGCCCTCTGGTGCAAGGATCCTCATTTGATTTTCACAAAGACCGGGTGTCTTTGTGCATGAATCTAAGTTTCTACCTAAGGTGGTGCCGAGTTCACTCTAAACCAATTTATCCACCTACCTGTTTATTTTCCTGAGTGTGCCAATCCAGGAAGATCTGCTCCATACATTAGATCGCACAGAACTTTGAATATTACCTGCTTTGGACTAAAGAATACAGAAAGTTGAAGCAGCTTTTGGTGTCTTTAGCCCCATGAAAGGGCATTCTAAACAATGTTTGCCTAAATGGTTGGCAAATTGCATTGTGTTCTGCTACAGTAAATATGGCAAAGAGTTGCCAAAAGCAGTAAAGGCTAATTCCGTAAGAAGCATGGCTACCTCTGTGGCCTGTTTCCAGGGGTCTTAACCGTGACATTTCTTGCTGCTGCCACCTGGAGTACCGTCCATACCTTCACCAAGCACTACAGTCTGGACATTGCTTCTAGAGCCTGTGCAGGTTTTGGCGGAGCTGTGCTGCAGGGCTTCCTGTCTTAAATTGAGGGATGACCTTCCTCCCAGACTGTTCCTATGCATATGTAAGTACTTGGGAGTCGTTCCATCCGTGGGACCTGATGACTGAGATACCCCTGAAGAAGATAGAACAGTTACGTAAGAACTTACTGTAATAGTAGATCTTCGAGGGGATCTCATTCATCAAGTCCGCCTTCTCTTCTACCATCCCCCTCTTTTGGGGGTCTCTCTCTCTTTGAATTGGCCATCTGGTGTGTCCAGCCTTTTATTTAGCTCTGGGCACCTCTCTCTCTCTCCTCGGTCCCCATGGTTGAGCTATGCTCCCTTTGTCTCCGGGAGAAAGAACTGAGGGAGGGGCGGGGCCACTCATGCCTTTATAGGATTGGTGATGGTGACAGATGATGTCGGCATGGGGGCCCCAGTTGCACTGCTGAAAATCTTCCATGTGGATCCTGCTTCACTTGGACGGTGAAGTTCCATCTATGGGACCTGATGACTGAGATCCCTTGAACATCTACTGTTACGGTAAGTTCTTACGTAACTGTTCTTTTTTTGTTGGTATGGTGGGCAATCTATTTTCCTTTTAAAATGAAGAAAGGAGAGGGCACTGTGAGCTTAAGCAGAGAAGTCACATGGCACTTCAGCTCCCTGAAGATTCATATAACTAAACATTTAAATTGCCACTTCAGCTTTACAACTTTGAAATATTTTATATCATCTGAAAGCAGGAGACTCCAGTATTACAATGGGAAGTCACAGCAAAATCAACAGCCTGCAGAGTCTTGAAAAGGCGGTGGTGGAAGTCCAGTAGCAGGCTCCAGCATGCGGTCTACCCAGCCCAGCTTACTAGACAACGAGGGTCTTGGAAAATGCTGCTGACTCTGGGCCACAAAATATAGCAGCTACTTCTTCCACCGTGAGGAACAACAAATTAGATAACGTGACAGGCAGTGTGCCTCTGTTGAAAAAAACTGATGAATGTTTTAGAAGGGTATACCATGGGTATAGCAGTGAATATGGGCGCTGTGTCAAACGGCGACTCATGCGGCGCTATACTCTGGGCTACCCTGCAGAATGTGACTCACGAATCTGAGGGTAGTGTCTGGCGAGGGGAAGGGAGGGACAGGGAAGGGTTTGGGGACTGGTGTGCCTGCTGCTGCCGAGCTAGCCATGTGGTGTGTTGGTGTGGGTGGCTAACTCTGGTGCAGCGGGTACAGGGTTCGGGACCGGGTGTGAGGAAATTTTGCCGCTGCCTGCGGCTGCAGCACTTAGTTTTTTTGCGTTATGTGGGTCTTGCCCCCTCCCCGACATGCACCCCCCTGAAGCTGAGAATCTATATTTAGGGGTGCAGCCCCCCCCCCCAAAAAAAACACTTTTTTTTATTTTCTGGATATCGGGTTACCTGGAAGTGTATAACGCAAATTGCTTTTCAGCAATATACACTTGCCATAATAGTGATCACTATTTTGCGATCGCTATTATGACATGGAACCCTTAGAAGGAGACAAGGAGGATGTTCTGCAGCATTCTGATTCTTGTAAGAGCGCATTAGTGCAATGGTGAAGGAGACACAGCATATTACAAACTGGTTGGATACACTGGAAAATCAAGTTCTCAGCCACAATCTTTGACTCCTTGGCCTCCCAGAGGGTGCTGAGGGGGATCATGCATTGTTATTTCTCAGAGACTGGCATTTTGATTTCCCGGTGGTGAAAGCCTACAGTATTTGACCTCAAAGGCAACAGCCTGAAGCATTACCTCGAGTCATGATGATTGTGGTAGACAGTGTTGCAGCAAGGGACAGGCTCCTAAATTTGGAAAAACGTTATGGACCTCTAGGTGTGGAGGGAACGACTGTACACTTTTTTTTTAAATCGTAAGCGCTGCTGTATTGGTGAATAGTCTATTTTGCTTTTATCAAATTTCTCTATCCGCTATAGCGGTCCTTGCTTTGCAGTTTCTTGTACAGTACGGGTCTTTCCTTGTTAATATATCCGGGGCTTATAGTTGCATTTACTGCATATATTCTTTTAAGAATATGTAAGGTCTGACTTCCAGTGACGTCACCAGCGGCATGGTGGCTTAATCGAGCGGCTCCCCTCCTCACTGATAATTTAAATCGTTTCCACACAGCCTAGCCTAATCAAATTGGTATAAAAATGCAGAGAAATACAAGTGGAAACTCAGCCAGGAAAAGATCCCGCTCTAAAAACCGGAAAATGAAGGCTGATTGCGGAGGATTGAGTCCAGCTAGCTCAGCAAACAGTGGCAGAGAGTCTCCTTCAAGCACGGCGGGAGGAGACACCGAGACGGAGCTAGACACCCTATCTCGCTCCAGATTTGAAACCCTCCTCTCTGAAATTAAACAATTTCGATTGGAAACAAAGCAGGAATTCACTAGACTGCATTCTGATTTAAAGGGGCTGGAGAAAAGAGTGACCTCCTCAGAAGAGCGTATATCAACTGCCGAAGATGACCTCATTCAACTTTCACGAGCGATGGAGTATGTAGTGTCTAAACAAGAACTGACGGCTGCCAAATGTTTAGATTCTAGGCTCGCTTCCGCAGAGATAATTTAAGAATTTATGGTCTACCTGAAGCATCGAGTTCGGGAGATGCATGAATTCTAGAGGACTTACTGCGACACGCTTTGGACCTCCACCTTCCTTCCACTTTAGAATTGAAAGGCACATAGGCGCTGGTACCCAAACCAATCCATCGACTGCCAGGCCCCGGTCAATCGTAGCAAAATTTGCAGGCTTCAGGGAGAAAGAACAGATTTTACGGACGGCCTGGAAACAGAGAAAGGTTGAATATAATGGTGCCCGTCTCTCTTTTGACCAAGACTACCCCCCCCCATGATTTTGCAGCAACGTATGGCCTACTCTCCGATACCACGGAAATTAAAAGCCTTAAATATAAAATTTCAAACCCCTTACCCTTCTCGCTTGCGAGTATTTTGGGACTCAGGTACAGAATTATACCACACTTATGGGGAGGCCCTTCAGGCGCTGAAAGATAAAGGACATGAAATTGTGGAGGCCTCTCTTCGCAAAGAACACCAGGCTGCCCTTCAGTTTCCCTGGCAACCAGTTAGGCCCCGGCAATCCAACCGACATGGTGGGCGAACAGCGGCTGCTACGCTCCAGGAGATCAGAGAAGTACTACATAGACTCTCGCACCCCCAACTTCCTGAGGAGCGGCCAACGGAAAGCATGGAGGATACCTAAAAGGAGGACACGGAATATTGGGTTCAGGACAGTATTTATGAAGTTCCTCTTTCGTGTAGGGGACGCCTCCGCGAGTGAACTTGGGCTGCAATGTGCAAGCGTTTGGATTTGATGGGACACCCTGAAATCTTCTCCCGAACTTGAGATGAAGGCTTCTATTGATAATAAAACAGAGACATGGGGAGGTAGGGTGGCGGATAATTGACGCAGAGCTGGGTCTATTTGGGTGACCCACGGGCCTTATAAAGCAAATTGTAACAACATAGAGTCCGCCGATACTGTGGCATCTTTCCACAAAGAAGGGGGACGAGGGAGGGTAAACCGAAAGAGGGAGTGTATAAGCAGTCACACTGCCGGGAGCTCCTGGACAGATGCTCCCCTCAGGTAGCTTTATACTAGTAAATAGAACTGTTGGTATCACATGGATCAAGTCTACGGGGCTACCTAGGGGCATGACGCCACGGTGATCTCTCCTTGGAGGGGTATCAAGCCACTTTATATTAGATTTGGATGTTTCGCTGGGCGGCTCGGATCGGGATGGGACGGCTTTAAATATCCTGTGGTGGCATCCCGGTTCTGCCGCCCGGATGAATCGAAGCCGTAGTCAGTATGGGGACGGTGATTTACCTCAATAAGGTGGAGAAATTGTGGTTAAGAATAGGGGGAGAGCGTTTGATACCATCTCGGTCTCTTCCAGGCTAGTGGAATCATACCTGGGGCTGAGATCATCGTGGGGGGGTCCCTATACTTTCGGAAGGAGATTGGTGCTGAGGGCAGTCTGTCCTAGTTTTAGAGTACCCGACCAAGCTGTCAAATGGGGGGGGGGGCAGACATATCAGTAGTTACCTTATGGGACAGCTCACTCTGGTTTTTCAGTCTAGGGGTGAAGCACTGATGTTTCATCTCCTGCGTTGTTCAGTTCGCTGTCTGGGGGAAGTGTCCTGATGCATTCGAGTGGCAGCAGAGAGGTAAAAATATTCGAAGGGGGAGCTGAAGTTGAAATGGAAATCTTTAATAATCCACTGTTGCTCAGGATGGGGTGCAAGTTCTCCTTAGAGGCCTTAAAGTCAGAGGAAATTTGGGACCACAGTGTTGGGTGTTGATTAGGGAATGAGAATTGGGGGGGGACATTCTAGCGTTAGGCGCATCCTCAGACTTAACCGGACGAGTGCTCTGACGCTGGGGGAACCCTCTATTGTCCTGGGTACGCTGCTGGCGATGTTTTGCCCAGGCATCGGGCTAGGACCTTGGAAATTTGAGGTCCAGGAGGAACGTGCCCCATTAGGGGCACCTTTACCTCCCATCCGGGTTGTGACGACTCGGACAGATAGAGAACAGAGTACGCTGTTCTCCTGCCTTGGGAGTATTCCTGTAAATAGTTTTGACCTCTGGGGGAAGGCTGCCCGGTTGGCGCCTGCACATAGGAGAGGTAATGAATGTGTTGTCTTCGCTCATGTTATATGGAAGGTTTTGAATGTATTTAGAATCTTTCACTGGCACTTTACAATTGTACAATATGTTAAAACAGAGTATGTTACAGCACCGGGGTGACGGGGAGGACTGGAAGAGATGGGGAGAGGCAGAGGAGAAGCTTGTTTACCAACAGAGATTCTACCTCTGGCCCCTAGATAGAAGGATAATACCAGTTTGAGAATTCTCTCCTCAACGTTAATGGCTAAACAACCCAGTAAAAGATACAAGGTCATGTCTATGATAAAAGACAGAAGCCCTCGATTGTTTTATTACAAGAAACCCACTTAAATAAATCTGAACATCAGAAGCTGGGAAATTCGGGTTTGAGCAAGTAATAGCTGCCTTATATGGGAAAGGAAGAGAAGAGGCGCTGCACTGTTGATTTCTAAAGGGCGAGTTTCAAAGGCTGACTAGCTACATAGACCCAGATGGGCGATTGGTCATTGTCTCAGGGAAATTAGAGGGTACCCCTGTTATGATAGCCTCTCTTTATGCACCACCAGGCTCCACTAAGGAAGCGTTATGCTTCCTATTGCAAAAAATTACTGAGCAACAAAGAGGTTTATTAATAGTAGGAGGGGATCTAAACCAAGTGTGGGACCAGAAAGACACATCTAATGCTAAAGCATTTCGTCAGAGTCCAGCTAGCAGGTTCATTAGGGAACACCTAAGGGGTGCCTTTCTGGTGGATGCCTGGAGAGGGCTCAATAAGAACAAATGAGAGTATACACACTACTCCTATCCGCATGGCTCCTTTGCTAGAATAGATTACATATTGATCTCTGGAGAACATCAGGATCAGGTTGTTGAATGTAAACACATTCCCTCGGTACTCTCCGATCACTCCCAGTTGCTGCTGTGGTTGCATTGGAAAGCTAAAAAGGGCCAGTCCCTTTGGAAGTTTAATAATTATTTTTTAAACTTAAAAAGTTTACAGATATGGCCAAAAAGAGGCTAATACAAATTCAGCAAGATAGCAAGTTCCTGCAGGTACCAAGTAGTATATTCTGGGACACAGTGAAGGCTGTATTCAGAGGGGACTGTATCAAGTTTGCTGCACACTTTAGAAGGCAACAAAATCAGCAGATGGCAGATCTTCAGAATCAACTATTGGCTTTACAGGGGAGATTAGCAGAGGGAGATAGTTCTATATCCCGGACATTCAGATAATCAAACAAAAATTCAAAAACTAATAGATATTAAGACAGAACAGGCTCTGCAGTGCTAAGGCAAAAATGTTTTGAAACAGGTCCTAGAGCATCATGTCTCTTGGCTCATCGCCTGAGACAGCATACCGCTAAATCCACGATCACTCAAATTAGGGACCCTATGACAGGTCAACTATTAAAAGTCCCGGAAAAGATCCTAAATGGATTTAGGGATTTTTACTTGAGGTTATATGCCTCAGAGCAAAGCCCAGATGAGGAGCAAATTAATACCTATTTGACTAAATTAAATCTACCGAATTTAACAAGGGAAATGAGAGACTGTCTCGACTCCTCCTTATCCCTTTCAGAACTAACTTCTGCGATTAAAAGATTGAAAGTAAAAAATCCCGCTTGTCCGGATGGATACACACCTGAGTTTTTAAAATTTTTTATTCAGGAAATCAAGGACCCCCTGCTGGAGGCATGTAAGGTAGCACAATCTGGGGAGGCAATCCCAGATTCATGGAACTATGCGGTCATTTCTAGTGTTCCTAAACCTGGAAAAGATACCACACAATGTAGTGCTTTTCATCCTATTTCAGTCTTAAATATTGATTATAAGTTATATGCTTCAATATTGGCGAGACGTCTGGAAGTGGCCTTATGGTGATCAAACTGGGTTTATTCCTGGTAGACAGACCCAGGATAATATTAAAAGAGCGCTACAAATTTTACACCATGCCACCCGGGCGGGGGCCTCCAGCCTGATGTTAAGTCTAGATGCGGAGAAGGCCTTCGACCGAGTGGCATGGAAATTCCTGGGTCGGTCTCTTAGTGCTTTCGGATTTTCAGAATCATTCAACCAAGTTATAAATAATATATATACTAAACCGAAGGCATACATAAAGATTAATGGTAGAGTTTCTCCCCCAATAGACTTGCATCGGGGTACGAGACAGGGTTGCCCCCTCTCCCCCTTACTTTTTGCGTTGTACCTAGAGCCTTTGGCCCAAGCTTTAAGACGGATGAACTAGTGAGGGATGGGATCGGGGTGGAGACATAAGCTGGCACTGTATGCCAATGATCTGTTGGTGTATCTTAGAGACCCGAACATACGCTAGAACCCCTATGGGCTAGGTTATCGAATTTAGTCTTTTGGCTGGCTACAAAATTAATATGAATAAAACGGAGGTCTTGAGATCACACTACGATCCCTCAGAGCGGATACAAAAGAAATTCACTTTCAGATGGAACACTTCCCAGATCAAGTATCTGGGGGTCCAGCTAAGTGGTCAGATGGACCAGTTGTTTCCCCTCAACTTTGCGCCAGTGTTGGGAAAAATTAAGTTAGAGTTGGATAGATGGGCTCCTGTCGCTATGCCACTGGTACAGAGGGTGGAAGGGATAAAAATGATAATACTTCCTCAATTTTTATACCTGGTCCAGACACTCCCTATCCTAGTTCCAGAGGCATTCTTTCATTCCTTAAACAGAACAGTGTCACGCTTCATTTGGGGCCCACAAAAACCTAGGGTTCGCTTCTCAGTGCTCCAAATCCCAAAGGCAGAGGGGGGTTTAGCACTGCCAAATTTCAAATTATATCACCGTGCAGCCCAGTTACGTACTGCTATTTACTGGTTGGACCAGGCGTGTTGGCCAAGTGGAAGGCGTTGCAGTTAGGGAAGCGCCACATTTAAAAATCTGAATGACATGCTATTAGGGCAAGAAAGGAGATCAAATATAAGACAGGAAGAGAACCCTATACAGCCTCCACCCTGAGTGTGTGGCATGGTGTCCTGGGGATAAAAGTGCTAAGAACTGGAGCTGTTTGTTGACTTTGGTCCCATACTTGAACTCTTTTCCACCTAGTAGATGGGATGGAGGCTTTAAGAGATGGGAGGAGAGGGTTTACACTGATTTGGCATTTCTTAGATGGAAACAGGATGTTGCCATTTGAGTCGCTGGTTAATAAATATGGAATTGTTTGGCAAGACAGATTTAGGTATTTTCAGATAAGAAATTATATTAGTGATCTCATGACACAATTTAAGCTGGGTGACTCATCTCCTCCACAGTTTGCATACTTTCTTAAAAAGGCGATAGAGAGGGACCCGATTAAGTCTCATATAATCTCCAAGTTATACTGGGCACTTTTGTCCTGGAAGGGGGATTCCTCCACACACATAAAGAGAGCTTGGGAAAAGGATTTGGGAGTCCTGATACCTGAGGAATTCTGGGCCTGGACTCAAGGAGGGTCCACTGGGGTATCTCAGCGGGGAGCTGGCAGGAGTTCTCTTGGAACATTCTAGTCGCTACTTTCGATCCCCAGCAATCCAGACAAGATTCCATGATTCTATCTCTGCAGCCTGCTGGAGGAACTGTGGATACTCACCTGCATCTCTAGCCCATTTAATGTGGGATTGCCCTGGGTTAACTCCTTTATACAAAGCATTCAGCAGGCCCTAAGGACAATCATAGACCCTAAATTGGAGGTGTCCCCCTCTGTTATTTTCTTAGATCTACCTAGGAACTTCAAGACCCCTTGACGGGTAAATTTCTGAAAATCTCATTTCTTGTGGCCCAAAAGTGATTACAAGTAATTGGCTATCCTCCAAGATGATCACCCTGAACATGTGGCTGGACCGAATGATAGATGTGTACAGACTGGAATCAATAACAGCCAAGCTCAATAAAAGGGTTTCTTCCTTTGAGATGTTGTGGAGGCGATGGGTCCTGTACATGGCAGTGGAGAGGCCTGAGTTCGTTCCCTGAGCAGGGGCAAGTGAAGAACCTGGTTGGGGTTTAATAGGGCAGAATCTGACAGTGCACTAGAACTTTAAGTATATACTATGATTATTTCTGTGCTCGCTCCCTCTCCTCCTGGCCAGCCCCTTATATTGAGAGGGCGTCCTATGAGATACATGGTGGAAATATACTTTGGGATATCTATAGGATACAAACTAACTGGATACTCTGGATATCTCACTTTGTTCAACATAGGATTCACTGTATACTTTACCTATCATTTTATTATAGGACTTAATTGCCAGTGAAAGCATTAGAATTGAATCGATTTGTATGAATGTTGTTTATTTGGTGTCTGTGTATGTTACATGGGCCTAGGCCCAAATAAATTACACTAAATAAAGAAAGTTTAAAAAAGAATATGTAAGGTCTGCATTTTCCACCACTGAACAGCAGATCTTACTTGAAGAGCTCTTACAGTAGGCAGCACCGGTAGGACTAAGCTGCCAGGTGGGACCACCACGGAAGAAATTAAGCTAACAATGTACCGTGGGGGACCACCCACTGATGCCATGTGACGGTGTCAGCATACAATATATAGTGGTTGGTCCCCACGCCCGCTTTCTGAAGTTCTTTTTTCCGCCTGCCGACTTCGTCAGACCTAGTGGAATGTTGCTTCAGTTGACCACCATTTCTAAGTATTTATTTTTATTTTTTCAATTTAGTACGGTAGAAACATAGACTTGACAGCAGATAAGGACTGCTTGGTCCACCTAGTCTGCCCATTTCCTACCTATGGATAAGCTGCAGATCCCAGTTAACCAACAGCCTACTTCTTCCTACCCCCCACCAGAATTGCCTTATGTCTGTCCCATGCATTCTTGAATTCCTCCACTGTTTTGACCCAACCTCCTCAGGAAGGCCATTCCACGTGTCACCATCCTCTCTGTGAAAAATTCTTCCTCAAATTGCCCAGCGCGCGTCCCCCTCTGTCTTCAGATTGTGTCGACCTTGTTCTTGCACATCTCTTTTTCTGAAAGATGCTACCCTCTTGGACTTTGTTGATTCTCTTGAAGTCCTTGAAAGTTTCTATCATATACCCCCCCCCTTTCCTCAAGGGTATACATATTAAGCTCCTTTAGTCTCTCTTCGTATGGCTTCTGGTGCAGACGCTACACCATTTTAGTTGCCCTCCTCTGGACTGCCTCCATCCTGTCTATGTCCTTGCTGAGATGGGGTCTCCAGAACAGCACACAGTACTCCATATGGGGTCTCACCAACTGTCTGTACAGAGGGATAACAGCTTCCTGTTTTCTACTTTTGATACCTCTCCCTATATATCCCAGTATCCCCCAGCCATCCTTACTACCTTCTCGCATTGCTTGCTTACCTTTAGGTCATCTGATATGACTGCCTTTAGGTCCCTTTCCATTTTTATTGTTGTTAATACCTCCCCCCCATTGTGTACTCTTCCCCTGGGTTTTTGTTTCCCAGGTGCATTACCTTGCACTTCGTTGCATTGAATCTGAGCTGCCATACTTTTGACCATTCGTCCGACCTTGCCAGGTCCCTTCTCATCCTTTCCACCACCCCCCCTTGTATCAACCTTTTACAGATCTTTGTGTCGTCTGCAAGAAGGCATACTTTTCCTTCAGTCCCACTGCAGTGTCACTTACAAAGACTTAAAAGGACTGGACCCAGTACTGAACCCTGAGATACCCGCTAGTAACCCCTTTCTTCGGATGGACTCTGTTTACTATTACCCTCTGTGTGCTGTTGTCCACTCAATTTTTACCCAGGCTACTACTGTGGGACCCACTTCAGGCTGGCTAATTTGTTTATTAATCTTTGTGTGGGACTGTGTCAAATGCCTTGCTAAAGTCTGGGTAGACCATGTCCATAACCCTTCCCTGGTCTACTACTTTGATCACACAGTCAAAGAAATCTATTACAGTGCCTTCAGAAAGTATTCACTCCCCTTGGATTTTGTCACATTTTGTGATGTTGCAAACTCAAATTAAAATACATTTATATGGGATTTTTTTGTCACGTATCTACACAAATTAGTCTATAATATCAAAGTGGAATGAAACTTCTGGAAGTTTATGTACATGTAATTTAAAATAAAAACCTGAAATGTCTTGATTTGATAAGTATTCACCCCCTTTGCTATGACACTCCAAATTGAGCTCAGGTGCAGGCAATTTCCTTGTGAGATCACTCTAAAACTTGAATGGAGTCCACCTGTGGTCAGTTCAAATGGTTGGCATGATTTCAGAGGAAATACACCTGTCTATATAAGGTCCCACTGTTGACAGTGCATGTCAGAGCAGAAACTCTACCATGAAGACCAAGGAGCTGTCCATAGAACTCCGTGATAGAATTGTGAGAAGGCATAGATCTGGGGAGGGGTATAAAAACATTTCCAGGGTGTTGAAAGTTCCCAGGAGCACAGTCAAGTCCATCATTAGGAAATGGAAAGATTACGGAACCACCCAGACTCTTCCTAGAGCAGGCTGTTCTCCCAAACTGAGCAACCGGGCAGGAAGGACCTTAGTCAGGGAAGTGACCAAGAACCCAATGACCACCCTGCCAGAACTACAGAGTTCCAAGGCTGAGGTGGGAGAACCTGTCCAGAGGACAACACTCTCTGCAGCCCTTCGCAGATGTAGCCTCTATGGGAGAGTGGCTAGACGGAAACCACTCCTGAGAAAAGGCCACATAATAGCATGCCTGGAGTTTGCAAGAAGGCACGTGGCAGACTCTGAGACCATGTGGCAAAAGATTCTCTGGTCTGATGAAACAAAAATTGAACTCTTTGGCCTGAATGCAAAGCGCTATGCCTGACGCAAACAGAACACAGCTCATCACCCGTGTAACACCATCCCTACCATGAAGCATGGTGGTGGCAGCATCATGTTATGGGGATGCTTTCAGCAACAGGGACTGGGGCACTTGTCAGGATAGAGGGAACAATGAATGGAGCCAAATACAGGCACATCCTTGAGGAGAACCTGCATCAGTCTGCAGTAGACCTTGGACTGGGCGGTTTCACGTTCCTAACGGGACGGCGACACCAACCGCACGTAAGCAACACTGGAGTGGCTTCAGAACAAGAAGGTGAATGTCCTTGAGTGGCCCAGCCAAAGCCCAGACTTGAATCCCAGTGAGAATCTGTGGAAAGCCTTAAGATTGCGTTCTGACGTACTACATCCAACTGACAGGCAGAGCAAATCTGCAAGGAAGAATGGTGAAAATCCCCAAATCCAGATGTGCAAAGCTGATACAGACATACTCAAGAAGACTCAAAGCTGTAATTACTGCCAAAGGCGCTTCTAAGTATTGAAGGCGCTTCTACAAAGTATTGACTCAGGGGGGTGAATACTTAAGTAAACAAGATATTTCAGTTTTTAATGTTTCATAAATTTTTGTTACACAATAAAAATATTTCTGCCTCTTTAAATTGTTGAGTATGCTGTGTGAATCAAGGGGGAAAGAAATAATTTCAATGCATTAAAAATTCTGGTAGTAACACAACAAAATGTGACAAAATCCAAGGGTGGGTGAATACTTTCTGAAGGCACTGTAAATTTTGTCTGACACGACCTTCCCACTGTGAATCCATGCTGCCTTGGGTCCTGTGCCCTACTGGCCTCTAGGTACTCAACAGTTCTTTCTTTCAGAAGTGATTCCATCATTTTCCCTACCACTGAGGTCAAGCTAACAGTTTCCTGCCTCTGCTTTGCTCCCACTTTTTTGAAGAGGAATCACATCCACCCTCCTCCAGTCCTTAGGTACCACACCATCCTCCCATGATTTTTTAAAAAGGATAGTCAATGGTGTCACTAGTTCTCTCCTTAGTTATTTTAGAATTCTGGGGTGAATCCCGTCAGGCCGCATTGCTTTGTCCACCTTCAGCTTTAGGAGTTCTTTCAGAACCCTTTCTTCTGTGAAAGAACTGGTATCGACTCCTCTATCCAGAGTTCTTCTATTGATTGGATTAGGTACCTCCTCTTATTTTGTGAATATGGAGCAGAAGTATTCGTTCAGTATCTCTGCTTTTTCACTGTCCCTCTCCCTTCACCCATCCTCCCCTTTATTAAGCCTCACTATCCCTCCCCTTGGTCTTTCTTCACTCCCTGATGTACCTATAAAAGGTTTTATCCCCCTTCTTAACTGAATTGGCTATCTTTTCCTCAGTTTGGGCCTCTGCTATTCTGACTGCCTTCCCCGCTTCCTTCTGCTTTAACTGGTACAGTTCTCTGTCCTGCTCCTTCTGTGTTTCCTTATACTTCCTGAATGCTATCTTTCTCTCCCTAACCTCCTGCCACCTCTTTTGAGAACCATAGTGGTGTTTTCTTTCATTTTGATTTGTTTATTTGCTTCACACAAAGGCTTGTTTCCTCTTTGATGGCAGTTTTGATATTTCCCCATTGTTCCTCCATCCCTCTTTTTTGCCTGTTTGCTAGAGCTTTTCTGAGGCACTCTCCCATTTTGACAAAGTCAGCCCTCCTGAAGTCCAGTACCCTCACTTTTGTATAGCTTGACTCTGCGGCTGTGTTTATGGAACGATGCTGTTTGGGGGTCAGTTGTTCCCCAGATGGCTACCCACTTTTAGATCTGAGATCCTCTCTCCGTCCCCATTTGAGAGTACCATGTCTAAGATTGCTCCCTCCTGAGTGGGTTCCAATACTAGCTGTCTAAGGCATGCCCCCTGTATGGCATCGAGAATGACCCTGCTCTTGGATGTGGCTGCAGCTAACATCTGGCATATTCAGGTCCCCCATCAACCATGGAAAAACAATAGTTTTTCATTGCTTACCATCGGTTGCATGTCTTCACCGACTCCTTCGGTTGAATCCTGCAAATCCAAGTGTGCCTACGGCAAACAGATTCCAGAATAAGATGGCTGTACCTCGTGCATCCTTTGCCTAGGCCTGGACCACGACATAGAAGTCTGCCAGGCCTGCCTGAAACTTCCCCAGGTCACACGGAGATGACGCCTGAAGGTCCTGGAAGACCATCTTCTTCAGCAGAACTTGGCCGCCATGGAAAAAGGAGCTGCAGGCCCAGAGTGCATCTTCCTCACCAGGGGCCTCGTCAGAGACCTCCCATTCTTCTAAGAAGGAGCACAAGCGCGATCACCATCGGTAGTGGGATCAGTCCACCTCTAGGTCGTGGTCGCCTCTGGGGGCCGTGGTTGACGGGTCTTCCCACGCGGGAAGTCTGCACCTCCAATCAAGCCAGCGCTACCTTCCTCCGGGCAGTCTCTGGCCCCACTGCCCGCTCTGGTTACAGTGTTGGGTGGTGCATCCGCAGGTTCGAGGGATCCTTTCTCTGTCCTGCTGCCCTGTCGCTCAGGCCCTTCACTCCACAGGGTCCTCAGCCAGGTGACGCGGTAGGAGAGGTGGTGCAAAAAGTGGCAGTGACGGACAGCCTCACCCTGGATTTGATTATAGGGAATAATCTACCGCAGGGGGTGGTGTGTGGTTACCCGCAGTCAGGCCGGAAAGGCCGATTGTGTTCCTGAACCCCACAGAAGCCCCTGTGAAAGGAATAGGAGGCTGGTTCCCCAGCCTGTGTCTTCCGACATGGAGAGTAGTGAAAGGGAGATAGGACTTCTCCAAGTAGCAGTTCACAAAACAGCTACAGAAGGTTACCCTGAGAAGGGAGGGGTAACAGTTGGTCAGAAGGTTAGAGATGGCAGTTACCCTGAATGCCCTGATGCTAGAGCTATGGACTTCAGTTTAGGAACTGAAGGGGACATGCCCCATGCCTTGGAAAAAGTTTGCAGCTGCTCAGAGGACTGATCCTAGTTTGGAGAGGCTGAGGGCTTGTGCAGAATCTGACAGGACACCGAGGTGACATAAGACATAATGTATTTTGGGACAGTGGACTGTTGTATACCAGGACTTGAGGACAGAGGGAGGATGATGGGCAGGTAACCATTCCACTGCAGGGGGTACCGTGGCGGTTGCTAAAGATCGCTTCATGATATCCCCATGTCTGACATCTGCGCATCGCATGCACCAGGCAGAGATTGACCCAGAATTTCTACTGGCCCAACTTCACCCAGCATGTGAAGGAATATTGCAGGTTGTGTCACCGATGCCAACAGATAGGGAAGGCGGGTAGTAAAACCAAAGCTACCCTGATTCCCTTGCCCATTGTGGAGGAGCAATTCCAGAGGATAGGAATGGATATTGTGGGACCTTTGAGTACCCCAAGCTCCTCAGGAAAGAAGTTTATCCTGACTGTGGTCAGTTATACCACTAGATACCCCGAGGCGGTAGCCCTCTCCTCACTTAGGACAAACAAAGCGTCAGACGCCTTGCTAGGGATTTTCTCCCGTGTCGAGTTTCCACAGGAAGTTATCACTGATCGAGGGGATACCTTCATGTTGGACTTGATGAAGTGTTTGTGGGAGAGGTGTGGGGTGGTGCAGAGACACACAACACCTTATCACCCACGAGCCAGTGGGCTTGTGGAAAGGTTTAATGATACCCTAAAATCGATGCTTCAAGGATCTGAACAGCATGGGAGGGACTGGGAGAAATACCTTCCCCACCTGTTGTTTGCATACGTGGAGGTGCCCCAGGGGTCAACAGGGTTCTCCCACTTCAGAGTCTTGTATGGATGTAGGAAAGCGTGCCCCTAAACCTGATCCGGGAAGACTGGAAGGCAAGCACGCCACCCAGGGAACTCTCATAGTGGAGTATGTCTGTAGGTTTAGGGAGAAACTGAAGGAGCTTATGGGGGTGGTCAAAAGCAATCTGTCAGCTACCCAAGAGAAGCAAAAAGTCTGGTACAACCGTGGAGCCAGAGGTCGCATGTACAGAGCAGGTCAGGAAGTAATGGTCCTAATTCCAGTCTGGAAGGACAAGCTGCAGGCCCAGTGGGCGAGACCATATAAGGTAGCGCGACAGGTCAATGACGTAAATTATATTGTGGAACTGCCTGACAAGAGACATACCCATAGGATGTACCATGTCAACATGATGAAGCCATATGCAAATAGGGCTGACAAGGTATTTGCAGTGTGTGGTCCTGGGGAGGGGACGGACAAAGAAGACTCCCTCCTGAACTTGCTGGAGGAAAGCAAGTGGAAATCATCTTTGGAGGCAATCAAACTGTCGCCCCAGTTGACGAAGGAACAGTCCCAGGAAGTGAAGGAGGTTTTAGAAGACTTTACCCTTTGTTTACGGGCAAGCCTGGATGAACCCTTTAGCGACACACAATGTAGACACGGGATGCAAGCGCCATATGGTGGACAGCCCACTGGGTGTCTGAGGCCGTCTAAAGGACATTAGAGGGAAGTAGAGGAAATGCTGGATTTCGGGTAATCCAGACATCCCATAGTCCCTGGACCTGACCCGTAGTCCTCGTTCCCAAGCTGGATGGTTCTACTTGCTTTTGTGTGGACTATCGTGGACTCAACGCAGTCATGAAATCTGACGCCCACCCAATGCCATGGACAGACGAACTGCTGGGCAAGTTGGGAGGGCACCTACCTTACCACTGTTGACTTGATGAAAGGATACTGTCAGGTGGAGTTAACTGCCAGAGCTAGAGAGCAGTTGGTCTTTATCACTCAGTAGAGTTATTGGTTCTGGTATGCCTTTTGGAATGAGGAACACCCCTGCCACCTTCCAAGGTTGTAGGGGTCAACCAAGGTGTTACGTAAGCAATAAGAACACAACAGGGTGTGTGTGTGACACTTTAACACACAGCTAGGAGGCATAGTGAGGTACGAGGCCGCGAGGCTGAGTGCATTTTAGCCTCCAGCCATCTGTTAAAGTGTTCAACACACACCCTGAGTGGCTTATTGCACTTAAGAAATGGTCAGTGAATTTTAAAACATAAATAATGAGTGTACAACTTTATATTTAAATAAACTTAAGTTTATTTGAGGAAAATCACTCTGCTTAGAAAAATAGTTCCATTTGTAGTTAAGTTTTACTTTTAGCATTTCATTTAAATTGTAAAAATTGTGAACTTTATTTAGAACAGTACGTGTAAAAGTAACGTGAACATTGTGCAGCCTATTAGTGTTGGTGTACTTTGATATTTATGGTGGCTGCTATTTTATTTATATTTATGCTTTGGGCAGCAGGCAGCGTAAGGGAGGCGGCGCCAGTGCGGTTTCAGCGACATGGAAACAGCTTTTCGGGAGAAGAGCCAGTGAGCCAAGTGAGAATAAACAAAGGAACCATGAGCTGCTGGCAGGCGACTTAAAGTTGTTAGGTGACAATGTGGGCTGCCTGTTTGAAAAAGAGATAATTAGTATAGCTGAACAGCTAAGGCAAGGAAAGTAGTGATCGGACATTAAGGAGGAGCTAGTGAGCCGTTGAAGAGAGTCAGTTGGCGGGGGTATGGATGGCTGGCATTTTTGAAAGGAATGCTTTATTTAGTAAAAATAAAAGTGAGGATAAACATAGGAACTAGCAGCGGCTGGCAGACTGGCCGCTGAGGAGAGAATGGCGTGGCAGATAGGGAGAGATTTCAATATGCAGCAGTTTTGTTGGCGTTTGTCTGTCATGTGCAGCAGGAATTAAATGTTTTGTTTGTGTGTGAAAACAGAGGTTGCTTCTGTAGCGTTTTCATTTTGCCTACTGTAGCTAGCACAAAAAAGATGGCTGCTTTTATTTTTTACATTCTAATTTGGGCAGCTGGAAGAATGGGAAGATCAGTGCCGCCTGGCATTGCACAGCCTGATCTTTTCCCATGGTGTTAGACATATTAGCACACCTGTAGCAGCCAATCAGAATGCTGCTTTGCTACCAGCCATTTCATAAATGATACTGAAGAGTACACAGTGGCTTATCTGGATGATATTGCCATATTCTGTGCCAGCTGGAAGGAATACCTGTCTCACCTGAAGGTGTTGGTAGGATAACAGGATAGGACTCACTGTAAAGGCTGAAAAGTGCCAGGTGGCTATGGCGGAGGTGGCATGCCCAGACCATGTAGTGGGGGGGGGCAACCGCCCCCTAATCAAGCAGAGATTGAGGCAATAGAGTTGTGGCCTCCACCTGAAACCCAGAAGCAGGTTAGGAGCTTCCTAGGGACCGAGGGTACTATTGAAAGTTTGTACCAAATGACAGTACCGTGGCAGCTCCCTTATCTGGCCTGCTAAAGAAAAGAAAGCCCAAAAAGATAGACTGGGAACCAGACTGTGAATGAGCCTTTGCACAGCTAAAGCAGGCACTGTGCAGTGCCCCTGTGTTGGCCAGTGTTGTCTACATATTTACATGACTGTTGTATGTTTGTATTTTCGAGTATTGTACTGTATTATTTTATCCTATGTTTCTACTGTATTAATTGTACTGTGGCCAGGTCCATCTTGGAAATGAGTTCTTCTTAACGATGTTTCGCTTGGTAAAATAAAGATTGATTGATTGATCGATTGACAAGGTACACCCTAGGATACTGAGGGAGCTCAAGGATGTGCTGGCTGCACCTCTGACAGCAATGTTCAACCTGTCACTAGATACAGGGGAAGTTTCGGGGGACTGGAGGAGGGCAGACGTCTTCCCATTTCACCAAAGTAATAGGGAGGAGGCAAGAAATTACAGACCTGTCAGCCTGACTTTGGTGGTGAATAAAGTAATGGAATCACTACTGAAGGAAAGGATTGGGGAATATCTTGTAACCAGTGGATTACAGGATCTGAGGCAGCATGGTTTCACAGGGGAGATCTTTTTTTTTTTTTTCCTCCTTTGCAGCCACAGCCCTGCTTACCTCCAGCCACCTCCTCCTCACCTCCGACCCCAGTTGAATGTGCCCAGCGGCATATGCGGCTGTACCACGAGGGCCCCCGCCCCCGCCCAGCCTGATCCAATGCCAGCCACGCCTCTGTTCAGGCATTTGCCGGTTGGCGAAACTGTAGCCATCAGGCTGCTGCGGACTTATGCTGCCATTTTCCTCCTCGTTAGTGTCCCTGGAATGTGAGCATGCAGTGATGTCAGGCGCTATGTGCTGACGTCTGCTGCATTGCTGCTGGCACCACTCTGCTAGTGCCCCCCGGTCGTCACCAGGGGCCGCTACAGAGCTGTGGTTCCCTAGATCCTTCCCTGGGATGGGAGAGCAGTCCTCCAGATGCTCGATCCCATCCCTCCCCTGCTAACCCCAGGCAACCCGGGTTCACATCCGAACCCGGGTCGCCAGCGTGGCGCGAGGTGTGGCGTCCAGCACCTCAACCCTCAGCGCCACTGGGCCATGGGGGGGAGATCTTATCAGACAAACCTGATCGAATTCTTTGACTGGGTGACCAGGGAAGTGGATCTGGGCGGAGCAGTTGATGTGGCCTACCTGGATTTCGGTAAGGCCTTAAACACCATTCCACACAGAAGACTGGTGAACAAGCTGGACAGCCTAGGAGTAGGTCCAAAAGTAGTAAAATGGATAAGAAGCTGGCTAAGGAACAGGAGACAGATTGTGGTGGTAAATTTGGTTCACTCTGAAGAAAGCAAAGTGAGCAGCGGGGTGCTGCGGGGGTCAGTACTGGGCTTGGTCCTCTTCAGTGTCTTTATTAGCGACATTGCAGGAGGGCTGGATGGGAAAGTATGCCTGTTCACAGATGACGCAAAAATGTGCAAACAAAGTGGACATGGGGTGTGGAAAAAATGAGGGATGATCTGTAAAGGTGGAATACTGGTCAGTGGTTGGAGACTGGGTTTGAGTGCAAAAAAAAGTGCAAAATCATGCACTTGGGCCACAGAAACCCTGGGACAACGTACCAGTTGGGTGGGGAGGTACTGACAACCACAAAACAGGAAAGGGACTTAGGGATCATCATTTCTGATTATCTGTAGATTACAGAGCAGTGTGATTAGGCAGTGCAGAAAGCTAGCAGGATGATCGGATGCACAGGAAGGGGCATCACCAGCAGAAAGAGGGAGGTAGTGTTACCCCTGTATAGATCGATGGTAAGGCCCCACCTCGAGTACTGAGTCTAGTTCTGAAGGATATAGATAGGGTGGATGTGGTACAGAAGAGGGATCCAAAAGGGTGCAGGGCCTGCATCAGAAGCCCTACGAGAAAAGACTCAAGGAATTAAATATGTACTCTCTACAGGAAAAGAGGGAAAGGGGGGACATGATAGAAACGTTCAAAGATCTCACGGGTATTAATTATGTACATGAAGATTGCATTTTACATAGAAAAAGATGCTTGAGGACAAGGGGTCACACTGCGAAGCTGGGGGATTGGGGGAAACTCAGAGGAGATGTGAGGAAATAATTCTTCACAGAAAGGATGATAGGCGCCTGGAATAGCCTCCCAGCGGAAGTGGTGGGTGCTAAAATAGTAACAGGATTCAAGCATGCATGGAATGAACACAAGGGGACCTTAGAAATAAGGTGGTGGAGGAGACCAAAGATCGAGTAGGGTCTGCAGTGGCACAGTATGTAAACAAAGAAATCCTGCACTTACCACCCCAAAGTACGGAGACTGCTCAGGTTCTTATAAAGTGCTTCATTTTATTCCTGTGCAACATGCAAACATCCTAAGGATGTTTCTGCCAGACCGCTTATGGCTGGTGGCGGTTCGCCGGTGTCCAGACCTCAGACGCCCTAGTCAGTGCTGCAGGCCACTCCATCGACATCAGGGTTCCAGCCTCCCCTGTCAGTGTTCCAAAGTACTCCTGCAGTGCAGGCCACAGTCACCACTGCCGACGTGCGGACGGTGCTCTCTTCCTTTGTGGAGATACTGCAGTGGTTTGCGCCTCCTCTGGGCACAGCAATGACGGGGCCTACCAGACCAGCCCTTGCGTCAATGCCTTCCACGTCAGCATGCTCTGCTTGCCCCAGGGCATTGACAACCTCTCTTCCTTCCTTGCCCCCTTCAGAACCTGTCGAAGGGGACCAGGAATACCATCCTGACCTTATCTCCCAAGAGAAAGAGGAGGAGGAGGAAGATATGGAAGGGAGTCCTAACGGGTTTCACTCCACCATTTCCTCCAGGAGTGAGGACTCTGCTCTGTATACCCTCAGGTCCCCTCATGAGGACCCCTCCTTCATTTCCATGATGAAGCAGCTCCAAATAGCAATGTGGTTTGATGCTGAAGAACAAGATATCACCAGGAGAAACCTGGTAGAATCCCTGGAACTACCAGATTCTCCTCCTCTGATCATTTCTCCTCTGCTTGCTACACTAGAGGATGTCACCCTGCCTGCCTGACACAGACCATGCTTGATCTCTGCCATGCCTTGAAAGGCAGACAGGCTGTATCAGGCTCCCTTATTGAAGCCCTTTTTCTCAAACCAACCTCATGTTGACTCAGTTGTGATAAATGCAGCCCATGCTATATCTAAGAGACCGAAGAATCTCAGTTCTTTCCACCCAGATAAAGAGTTGAGAAGACTGGACCTCATGGGGAAGAGAATGTTTGCCTCTGCCATGCTGGGCATCAGAATAGCAAATTACCAGGCCCATATGGTCAAATACCAGAATACTCTCTAGAGGAAGGCGAAAGCAGCTGCCCAGACCCTCGTAGAGGGTCCCCAGAAACAGGAGATGCTGAAGGTTCTCCAGACTGGGACTGACATTGGTAAACACCTTTTGAGGTCTACCTACGATGTCTTGGATGCTTCAGCTAGAGCAGCTGTGGTTGGTATATGCATGAGGATGCACTCTTGAATGAGGGTGTCAGGATTTGCAAGTGGACATTCAGCAGTTCATCCTGAATGCCCCTTTCAGAGGGTACAAGCTCTTTGGGGCAGATATGCAAGATATTCTCTCTGACCTGCAAGCCTCAGGATAAACACTTTGATCTTTCCATTCCCCCTACCATACAGAGACAAATAATAGGCAGAAGGTGCCCTTTCGCAGGGCCACCAGTAAGCCTAGATCAGGGGCCAGACAGGAGAGCAAAGGAGAACACTTTTCCAACCCCAGCCTCCTCCTCCTTAGGTGCCTGTTGAAAGGCCTGAAGAGGCACGGTTCTGGCTGTAGGATCAGCCTCAGCATGACTCCTTGCTAGACCCCCACCCTCCTGTAGACAATCCAGGGAGGTGGTGGGGGTCGCCTCTTCCTCCACCTGGACCAATGGAGAGAGTTACCACAGATGCTTGGGTCTTACAGTTAATAGAACAGGGACACCCTCTAGATCTTCTGGAGTTTCCTCCACTAGCATCTGACAATTCCCTCCTGTTATCCTCCAGACCACGTACCAGTGCTGCTAGAGGAAGTGCTGCGTGCTGTGCAAGAGAACCATAGAACCGGTTCCCTGGGATGAAAGGAACACAGGGTTCTACTCCCATTTCTTCCTCATCCCAAAGGTGCACAGGATCTGAGGCCCATTCTGGATCCGAGGAAGCTGAACTTCTACAACCAGTACAAGAAGTTCAGGATGGCCATTCTGCAAGGCCTACTGCTTCTTCTGTAAATGGGACTGGATGTGCTCCCTTGACATGCGGGATGCTTACCTGCATATCAAGATTTGCTTACCTCACAGGAGGTACCTCAGGTTTCCTGTTTCAGGAATCATACCAGTTTATGGTATTGCCCTTTGGCTTATAATCTGCACCACAGATATTTACCAAATGCTTGCAGTTGTGGCAGCAGCTCAGGAGAGAGGGACTATACATCTTCCCTTACCTGGATGATTGGTTGCTCAGAGCTCAGCCTAGCGAGAAATGTCCCACACCCTAGTGCATACCAGGCAGCTGTTTCACACTCTTAAGGATTACAGTCAGTTTGCCCAAGTCAGTCTTGACCCCTTGTCAGCACCTGCAGTACATTAGGACAGTACTGGACATGGCTCAGGGCTGCGCTTCCTGCTGTAGGACAGTTCCAGACAGCCTGATGGCCCAGGCCCAACTGCTTTACAACAGCAGATACGTCACAGTCAGAATATTTCTAAGACTATTGGGTCTGATGGCTTCAGCCATTGTCACAGTTCCTCTAGCCAGGCTGCACATGAGGATCCCTCAGTAGACATTAAGGGTCTAGTGGAACTAACGCACCGATGACCTAGAACAGCAGCTTCTAGTCACTTTCCCTATCAAGAAGGTGCTTCTGTGGTAGATGGAGCCCAGCAACCTGTTGAAAGGGGTTCCCTTCCTCATTTCCTCCTCTCAGCAGATTCTCACCACAGATGCTTTGGGGGGGGGGGCTCATCTGAGGCCTTATCAGACTCAAGGAACGTGGACCAGAGTGGATAAACATCCTCGGCATGAGGGCCGTTCTGTATGCTCTATAAGTCTTCCAGACCCATCTGTCCCTGCACCATCTGCTGGTGAAGATGGACAACACCAATGTAGTACACTACATCAGCAGGCATGGGGGTACCCACTTGTATCTACAGTGCTGGGAAATGATGAGGGTCTGGTACTGGGCTCTAGGACACAGTCTAGAACTGTCAGATGTCCATGTTTCAGGTGCCCAGAACATCCTGGCAGACAGGCTAAGCCAGTCGCAGTCTCGAATGCACGAGTGGGAGCTGCTGACCTTGGTGGCAGAATACCTGTTTGACGGGTGGAGTCGTCCAGAGTTGGACCTTTTTGCGTCCCCACTCAACGCAAAACTGCCACTTTTTTTGTTCGCTTGCTTGCTCCAGGGCCTGGAGTTTTCTGGTGAGGCATGTTGTCCCGCTTATGGAAAGGGAGGTTCCTTTGTGTCATCCCTTCCTTTCCTCTGATCCAGAGGGTGCTCATCAAGCTCCAGATGGAGGGCTCCACTCTGATCCTGATAGCTCCTACTGGCCTCGTCAGATATGGTTTCCCTTACTAGAGCAGTTGGCACTGGAACCCCCAGCACCCCTGCCCCTTTGCAGAGGCTTGCTGTCACAGGAACTGGAACCCTGGTCCATCTGGATCTTGGCTCACTCCATCTCCATGCCTGGCTCCTGAAGACAACCATCGCGAGATTTGGAGTGTCACCAAAGGTGGCTGATATCCTGGTGGCTGCTAGAAAACTATCCACCAGGGCCACTTATTCCATGAAGTAGAAGCCGTTTGCTTTGTGGGCTGCTTCTTATCAGTTGGATCCTTTCATCTGCTCAGTGAATCAGGTTCTAGGGTATTTATTGTCCTTGTCAGATGCAGGACTCCAGTGCTCTTCTATTAAAGTGCACTTTGCTGCTATTTTAGCTTCCATGTGCCTATTGATGGTCGTACAGTAGCACAGCTAGAGGCAGCCTGTATGTCAGGAAGCACTTCTTCACAGAGAGGGTGGTGGACACTTTGAATGCGCTGCCAGAAGTGATCATCTCGTTGACGACAGTGGGCAGCTTTAAAAGAGGCTGGGATAGGCATGGGGGGATGGTAAGGATCATGGGTAGCAAGGATGGGAGGAGTGGGGAGGGAGGGCAGGGACATTAGCTCAAGCTGTGGCCCCTGCAATATGAGCAGACTTGATAAACCAAATGGCCTTCCTCTGCTGGCTTCTTCGTGTGTTCGTATGTTCATATGTTCTTGAGAGGCATTCTGCACCTGAAGCTTCCCGTTCACAATCCAATCCCAGCCTGGGACCTGAATTTTGTGTTGGAGAAACTCACTTTGGCTCCTTTTGAGCCAGCCATGACTTGCGAGCTACGCTTCCTTTCTTGGAAAGCATTATTTTCAGTTGCTATTAGTTCTGCTTGAAGGATTTCTGAGCTTCAGACTCTTACATGTGATGCACCATATTTGATTTTCCATAAAGACGGTATCTTTACGTACAAGTTTTAAGTTTCTTCCTAAGGTAGTGTCGGATTTTACTTTGAACCAAACTATCCACCTACTGGGTTACTTTCTTGAGCATGCCAATCCAGGGGAAGCATTGCTCCATACATTTGACGTACATACAAAATTCAGATGTTATGTTTGTAACACGTGGACAGCCAGTTCTGAGTACACTATGCTTTTTGTAATATAAAAATGTGTTATGGACTGTCTCTCATGAGAGATGCTGAAACAGCATGTGAGATGACACACACACACACACACACACACACACACACAAACAGACAGGTTTTAGATACAGGGTGTTACATGGAAGGCTAGGAGCTAATTACAGACTAGAACAGGCCTTAATCAAGGATCTTCTGTTCATCTAAGTTAAACATAGCTTTAACTGCTAAGAGGGAAATCAGTATCCATTTTATGATGTTTCGAGGAGGAAATCAGGTTGTGGCACACTGGTGCGAAATCATAAATGCTTTGATGTCTGTGTGAGAGAGGATACCGCTCATAGATGAAAGGACATTTTCAGACTTGATTGGAAAGTCACATGGGGAAAGGAGTTTCTGCTGATGTAACCTTAATTAACTTACCTTCTACAATGATAAACATCCTGGGTGTATGATTTTTAATAAACAGAGGAGGAGCTAGGTGACCTCACACAAAGGGGTTGGCAAAGACAGTTTTTAAACAGTATTCTGTTTTCCATTTTGACACAAATGTTTGGACTCTGAAAAAGAAACATCTTCCGCACTGTGAGATAAGAATACCTTAGAAAAAAACAATTCTAAGAGTATTGTGGTAGGCTATTTTGTCTGCACTTTTAAACCTGTTTTGTTTAAGTGATTTGTATGTTTTGTGATATATGGTTCTGTATTTTATGTTTTACATACTTTTATCTAGCTTAATAAAACTCTATTTTTAGAGCCGACTTAGTCTGTCTTTGAATTTCTTGCTTTAACAAGTGAAGTATACATGGCTAAAGCTGACACTGTGCATAAGCTCGAATGGTGATACCAAACTGGAAAAAAGGTGAGAGTTTAATCTGAGGTCTTTTACTAGAGTTTTTAAGGGTTAATGTTTGTACACCTAGTTAGGTGCCTGTAGGCAAAGATATCTGGCCCCCGAAGACAGAATTATCTGAGCCTGTGCATTGAGTACGCTAGCAAGAGGTTCACAGTTTGAATCCCTCCAAGACTAGAGACCAAAGGTTGATTCGAACCAGCAAAACAGACAGAAGGGTTACCGTGTTTCTGTTAACTGTTCACAAGACTGCGCTCGGAGGTTGGCACTGTGGGAGCAGAGGGCCTGACCTGCTGAATGGGTTTGTGACAATGTTCATTGTACGAAGGACTGCAGGAAGTCCTCGCAGCTGTTTCTTTCACCTCTGGGAAAGATGATGTCCCAGTTTCTAAACAGTGCCTGTCCAAATGGTTGGCCAACTGTATTACATTTTGTTACAGAAGTACAGTAAAGAACTTCCTGGGGTTGTGCATGGCCATTCATCCAGAGTCATGGCCACCTCCTTTGCCTGTTTGAAGAATGTATCAGCTGCAGAAATATGTGCTGCTGCAACTTGAAGTATTGTCCACACTTTCACTAAACACTACAGCCTGGGCATTGCCTCTAAAAGAAGGGCAGGAATCAGCCTGGCTGTGCTTCAAGGCCTCCTGTCTTAGGCATATAGCCTTCAGCCACCCAGACTGTCTCTCTGTCAGTACTGCTTGGGACTCGTCTCCATAGGTTTGTCCTGATAAAGAGATATACCAAAAGATAGTACAGTTACGGAAAAACTTGCTGTAACAGTAGATCTTTGAGAATCTTAATCAGGCCATGCTGTCCCATCCTCCGTCCCCTCAGACTCAGAGCTGTTTTGCCCGTCTCTCTTTCCAGGATGGTGTACCTTCTGCTCTCTACCTTGCCTGATAGTAGGAATATTCAGCTCCCTCGGTTCCCCAGGAAGAAGTCCTCTGAGTATGATCTCCGTCAGGGAACTAAGGAGGGTGCGGGGCCACCCACATTTGTATACTGTAGGATGTCAGTGTCTGGTGTCGTTGTGGGCAGCCCTTAGTAGACTGCCAGCAACAACATTTCTGTGTGGTCCTTGTGCTGATGTGCTATAGTTCGATAGGTGTGGCCTGATGAAAGAGATTCTCTCAAAGTTCTACTGTTACAGTAAGTTCTTACCTAACTGTACTTTACTAAGTGGGCCATTGGCAAACTTTGTTTTCTTCAAATGTGAGTATATTCTCAATTCTGCTCCAGTTGTTCAAATCGCGATGGAGCGAAATCCAGACTGGATCCAGGCCGCAAGCACCGCGGCACGGTGCAGCCAAAAGATGTCACAGATGGGTCCACACACCTCGGCATGTCTTGCCTCTGGGCACAACTGCCACCTGCAGCCTTTGCAAAACTTTATCCCTCATCTCTCAAAGACCACTGTGTTCATCTTCTTGCCCAGCTAGCTGAACAGGACCCACAGTTGAAGTCTAAAGATGCCCATAAGGCGATCTCCAAGATGGTGGAGGAAGCTGCAGCGGGTGTGTCATCGGTGTCAGCACTGCTCCCGCCCATGTCCAGTGTCAGGGCCTCGTTCTCTGGAACCTTCCGAGACATGAGCAAGACCCTCCAGACCATCGGGGAGAGCCCCTCCCACCATTGGTCGTAGGACTGGGAAAGAGCAGGCTCCTCCTGCTGCTGTGATTCCCTCGACCACTCAATGGCTGTCGAGTGCTTGGCTTCGGCTGAGCCCGTCTTGGTTGAGGTCTAGACCACTAGCTCCACTGTAACCCCGTCAGGCTTGTTGGCCTGAACACAGGCTGACCAGGCGGTCGAGATTTTTCTTGACCTGGTTGACCCACGTTGTCGGAAGGGATCAAGGAAGACACGATCTCTCAAACCCCGGTCCTTTTGGCCCTCACTCAGGAGGGTCAGGAGCAGTTGGTGGACCCGGTTGTCTCTTCCCAGGAACTGCCTCCCTCCAGGGTCATGCAGCAACGGCTGGTCCATGTAATATACATGGCCTCTCTGTCTGCCTCTCCTCACTGTTGATGGCCATGTTGTCAGTTGAGGTCCGGGTCGCGGTTGAGATCGCGATCGAGGGATTCCTCGTACTCCAGATCGATTGTCTGGGCAGTGCTGCCACAGGCGTTCCTTGTTCTCTTAGTCGTCCGATGAAGAGAAGCTCCATTGCAGGATGAGGTGGAACTACGAGAACATACTGTGGCAGCAGTGGGCCTTGATTGGGAAGGGTAGGGCCCTACCCATGACCCCGGCGATCCCCTTATCACATCCAATCCATCCCATTCTGGTCCTTCCGTGACAAGTATCACCCACACTATCTCTCTCCCCCCGATCCAGGTGGAACTGCCGCCACAACAGCCATCGCAGGGTGCTCCTACCAAGGACTCTAGTCTGGCTTCGGCTTGCCGGTCCAGTTGTCTGTGGAGATCATGCACTCGAATGAACCTCGAGTGTTGCATGGCGAGAAACGGCTGAGGGCCATGTTCGAAGAATCCTCATGCGACTCTCATGGGTCTTCCATTCAGTCCTTGAGGAGCCATGGAGAACCGAGGACCATGACTAGGCCGAGGAAGCGAGTACCGACTACGGGCCAGTGTCTTTTGGGCTCTTCTCAGACTGATATCTGAGTCCATGGAAGTTCCTCTGGAACCAGTTCAGAAGAGGACTAAATAATCCTGCACTGAAATTCTGGACAGGGACAAATCCCCAGGGGTCACCTTCCTGATGGCTGAGGCCTTCTTGGGACCGGCTTTAGAGCTTTGGCAGCATCCAGCATGCTGTGCAGCACTCTCGCCCGTATGGTCCATAAGTATGCAGTCACTACAGGCACCTTGTCCGGTTTCTCGACCACCCCTCAGCTGAGGGTTTGGTGGCCGATTCCGTCTTTAGGAAAACTGGGAATGTTGGAGACATGGACAGGCCCCATGACAAGTTCAAAAAGCTTGACCACACAGTGAAAAAGGTGTATGATTTGTCCTTACTTGATCTCCATCAGGCGAGCTACTCCCTGATTATGTCCAATTTCGGTCACTCCCTGATGGGAGTGCTGGACATATCTTCCCTTGCTTACTTGCTACCTTGCAGATGGAAGTGAAAATGGTCAGAGGCCAGTGTCAAGCACTGGCTTAACATGCTTCAGATGGCCTTGGATATCAGCGACTCTTGCACCCGTTCCATGGCAGCGACCATTGCGATGCGTTGCAGAGCCTGGCTGCAGATCTCCACTTTCAAGGCAGACACACAGCACTAATTGGTCAATATTCCCTTCTTCGGCACTGAGCTTTTGTTCTAGTGCAGTGCCATTAGATTCTGTGACTTCTATGGAGAAGGGCTAGAGAGGCAAAAGCAGAAAAAGAAAGCCCATTCAGTCACAGCAGCCAGCAGCAGCAGCCCCTGCAAGGGCACACTGTCAAGCCAGATTCAAAAGAAGCAGCACTCTTACCAGGAAGGACAGTCTCAAACTCTGAAAATGCTCAGTATCAGATCTTTAATATGTAACTCAGGGAGTGTCCATACATAAATATGAAGTCACACACACAGCAGAAAAACACCTCAGTGCTTCGCATCACCAGGCTTCGTCCGGATCTGGTTTGGTGTAAGGGGTAGACAACCCCATAGCAGCATCCTCCAGTTTTCACTGGAGCGCAGCTGTCATTTGAGCTAGAAGGGCACTGTCAAGCCTGGTACCCTAAGACCAAGTTTGCCGGCCAGGACACCAAGAGTAGAGTTAGGGATAGTGATGCCCCTCCGGCAGAAGGTGCTGGTTCCCCATCCAAAGCTACTCAGTGACAGGTCGGGAGGGTATCTACCTGCGCTCGTCCAGTCCTGCCTCCAACTTCCTGTAGGGGTTGGCTTTGCCATATCTAGCACAACTGGTCCGTCAATATTTTGGACAGATGGGTTTCAAGAGTGGTCGGCATAGGATTACCTCTCAACTTTGAGGCTCTCCTGCGTACCAACCCCATATACCAAGGGAGTTCATGGTGTTGCATGACACACTGTCTGCCCTCAGTGAGGACGTGTCTGAGCTCCTCCAGAAAGTAGCCATAACCTGTGTTCCAGACTCCATGGCAGGTCATAGTTTCATGTCTAGGTACTTCCTGGTTCCAAAACAGGTGGGGGGCTGGCACCCCATACAGGATCTTCATGATCTGAACCAGTTTCTGAGGAAGTGCAAGTTCAGGATGGTCACTCTGAACCAGGTAATTCTATCTCTGGAGCAGGTCATGTGGTTCTGCTCCCTGGACCTCTAGGACACATTCCTCCACATTCCAGTCCATCCGTTCCACTGGCAGTACCTCTGGTTCCGTGCAGAAGGGGTTCCAGATGAGTTCCAGGTCATACCTTTTGACCTCTCACTGGCTCTCAGGGTCTTCACCAAGTGCATAGCGGTGGTGGCATCATACCTGAGATGCTGAGGGGTCAGAGTCTACCCCTACCTAAACGACTGGCTAATAGCTGGATCATTCAAGGAAGCTGTGGAGTGGTCAAGGATCTGGCCTTCAGAGCTGCAGAGACTTGGGCCTTCTGGTTAACCCAGACAAGTACAAACTCAACCCTTTGCAGGTGATTCACTTTATTTGGGTAGAGCTAGACTCCATTCGGGTCAAGCCCAACACCCTGTGGGCAGGGCATCAGATCTTACCTCCATTGCCCAGTCATTTCAAGTTGGATGCTCACAACCTGCCTGGAACTTCCTGCAGCTAATGGGGTACATGGCATGTTGCAGCAGCATGGTCAGATCGGTCCTGAATGTACCACCTGCAGTGGGACTGGGCTGCCAGTGGTCACAGTGCCTCGGTCACCTAGACTAGTCGGTCACAGTGACCTAGCCGATGTGGGATGTCTTCCAGTGATGGCTCATCCCAGAACATCTGGAGGAAGGATTCCTATTTGTCCACCCAGAGACAGTGGCCACCCTGACAATTGATGCATCTCTGGTGGGATGGAGCACTCTCCTGGGGAACCACAGGACCCACAGGTTCTGGACCCCAAGGGAGTCTTGTCATCACATTAGTCTGCTGGAACACCGTGCAGTGCAGCTTGCTCTGATGGAATTCACTTCCATTTGTCCAGGGTCAGGTTGTGCAGGTCCAGACAGACAATATCATGACCATGTACTATCTGAATAAACAGGGCGGCACGCACTTCCTTCATCTCTGTTGGGAGGCTCTCCACACTTGGACCGTCGTGCGCGGCTTGGATGCAGACCTCCTGGTGGTATATGTAGCAGGAACCTCCAGCCAGCTTACAGACATCCTCAGACGGGTGTACGAGATGTCACATGAGCGGTCTCTGCATCAGGAGGTGGTGAGCCACCTGTTCTGCCAGTGGGGCACTCCTTTGGTCAGTCTGTTTGCCTCCTGGGAGTATGCAAAGCTGAGGCTGTTTTCTGCTAGCCCCTCTCAGTGCGGGGCACTGATTAGGATGTCTTTGCAAGGCCCTGGACCCCAGGCCTCCTGTACACCTTCTGTCCCTTTCCCCTGATCCACAAAGTCTTGGTCAAGGTGTGGAGGGACAAGGTGTGATGATCCTGGTAGCATCGGACTGGCCCAGTTTTAGTATTTGGATTTCCTCGGCCTCAGCAGCAAGACTCTGTGACAGTTGCCTCTACTGTCGGATCTGCTGTTTTGTCACAAGGGGAAGATCCTGCACCCGGATCTTCCATCCCTGCACCTCACAGCCTGGCTTTGCACCTTTTGGAAGATGTGCTTCTAGGGACATGGATATGTTGTTCATCCACACTGTCTGGCAGGTTCCTTGCTGCTTTAAATCTTGCCGGAAGGCCTTCAAGCTAGCTTCTCCCACCCACCCGGGTGGTAAAACTCTTGGCTCCGCCCCATGACGCCAGATCTTCCTTACCGCTTGGAAGCTCAGGTTCCCTCCTTAACGCTCTGCATATAGACTGGATCCTAACTCTTTGGTTCACCTGAAAACAGTTTTAAAATTCTCAAGACTTCAGTCAAATTCTTCCCTCGTGGCTGCGATGGACAAATCGACTCCCGGTTTTTGGCGGTGCCCATGTGGGCAGAAGATGTCCAAGACGGATCCGCACTCCACGTGCGTCTACTGTCTCGGCCTTGACCGTGACCCACAGGCCTGCGAGTTGTGCAGAACTTTCTCAGCCTCATCCTTGGAAGACTGCGCTGCCCGGCTACAGCTAGGGGCGAGAAGCATTATCCGCCAGTGAAGTCCAAGAGGCCCATTGGGTGGTGTCGCGGCGGCTGGCTTGGCTGAGCAACTCGAGCAGATGATCGCCTCTGAGGAGGAGGCGGCCCAGGCCGCATCCTCATCTTCCTCGATCGCAGCATTTATCCCTCTCTCTGGGATCCTCCTACACAGCTTCTTTAAGGGCTTTGCCAATCCCCTTTCCACGAAGGGAGAGGCCATCGAGACACTCTTTTCGGTCCAAAAAGAAGGACTCGAAGGGTAAGTCCCACCGTCGACGTTCGTGGGAGCGGGAGAGGTCCCCTTCCCCGGACAGTCGACACTCGACTTCGGTCGAGGTTGTGGCTAAGGCTGCTGGCTTAATGGTGTCCCCGTCAGGTCAGCTGGCCGAGACACCCGTAGACGCGGTCGAGATTTTTCTCAACCCGTCGGACAGGCTGTCGACTGATGAAGCTGACAACCCTTCATCACCGGTTCCCCCGGTGGAAACCGAGGACTTGCCTGTGCCTCCTGTGCCAGAGTCCCCGGTCAAGGTTCCCGAGCCAAGGGAGGAGCGGTGTCCCACTCCCTCCCAGACCCACCTCGGAAACACTGAGGATCTCAGTCTTGGACCTCGTCTCGGTCCAGCCGATCCTGCCGACATCGGCGGTCTCAGTCTCGGCACCAAGGTAGCAGCTGGCGTAGCCGTCCTCATCTTCCTCACCGGAAGAGGAGGCTTCCAGTTGCAAATTGTGTCGATGCTGCGAGGGACTTAATGTGGCAGCAGCTCCCTTTTGTCTGGGGACAAGCCAACGCTGTCGCCTTCCCCGGCCATTAAGTGGCTGTCACCCGAAAGGCCGAAACAACCCCTCGTGGTGGTCGAGGTGCCCAAGCCTGGGCCACCGATAGTGGTGGAACCTCCGCCTCCACAACGAAATCGGGGCTCCGACCAGGACTCTCGGTGGGGTCAGGTCTGCCCAACCGGTTATCGATTACCCTCATTCCCGACCATCCTCGGCAGGTGGAGGGTGGTTCAGGCTCCAGGCAGCTCTTCACAGACTCCTCGGAGTCTGACGACGACGACTCCCTGTTTTCCAGGCCCCTTGACCTGGAGTCCTCCGGGGGGCAGTCGATGGACGAGAGCCCATCCTCGTTCATGGGTCTGCTTCAGCTCATCTCGGAGTCCAACGGGATGCAGCTTGAGCCCGTATCCAAGTGGGCCAAGTATCCCCTCACGGAGATACTGGACCGAGGGGATTCTCCCACGGAGGCCTTTCCGGTGGCTGAAGTCATTGTTGGCCCAGCTTTGGCAGCGGCCGGCTTCCTGTCCTGTGCCTTGACCAGGATGGCCAGGTATGCGGTCCCTACCGGCTCTTTGTCGGTTTTCGGAACTCCCTTCCGCGGAGGGGTTGGTCACCGATAGCATTTTCCGGCACTCCGGGAATGCTAGGGATGTGGATAAGCCCGCCGACAAGAGAATCAAAAGCTGGACTGTGCGGGCGCAAAGGTGTCGCGTTCTCCCTCGGCCTCCGTCAGGCCAGCTCGGCCGTACTGATGGCGACTTCTCCCATGCCCTCATGGGCTCCTGGATGAGGTGATCCTCATCTCCCGGCCGCCTGCAGACTACGGTCAAGCAGGTGCGGGATCAGGAAGGGCAGTGGCGAACAGCAGCTCCAAAGCGGCTCTAGACATTGGAGACTCCTGTGCCCGATCAGTAGCGGCCGCAGTGGCCATCGCCGCAGAGCCTGGCTGAGGATATCCACCTTTACGGCAGATACCCAGCACAAATTGGTGGACATCCCCTTCTTGGGGACTGACCTGTTCGGCCCTGGAGTGGAAGGCCACCTCCAGAGGATCGAAAAGTCCAACGCTACCCTGGACTCGGTCACCTCCACTCAGAAGGACAAGGGCCGTCGTCAGCAACATAAGTCCTTCGACCTTCTGCCCCTTCGGCACGTCCGGCCCAGCAACACCAGCATTAGGGCCAGCAGGCTCGCGCTTGGCACCCCAAAACCAACCTGCAGCTTCCTCCAACAGGAAGCAGGGAGGAAAAGGTCAGGAGGTCCCTCGGCGGTCCCTCCTCCAAGCTTGCCCAGTGGACGGGATGAGGGTGTCACCCCAGTCTTGTCACTCCCCTAGGTTCCCCGTGGGAGATGGCTCCGCCACTTCCTTTCTGCCTGGTCCGCTATCACCACGGACGCCGGGTGTGGAGGTGGTAGGAAGGGTCTGCCTCTGGAGTTCGAGCAGGCCCCGCCCTTACGAGCTGTTGCTCACGGGGGCTATGGGGTCCGCAGCGCCGACATTGCCCTGCTCCTCGAAAAGGAGGCGATCAGGAAGGTGGCAGATCCTCCACCAAGCCGGGGTTTGTGTCCAGGTATTTCCTGGTCCCAAAACGGACAGGGGGCCGGCGCCCCATTCTAGATCTGCACAACCTGAACAGGTTCTTAAGGTCTCAAACCTTCAGGATGGTCACTCTGGCTCAGATCATTCCATCCTTGGAACGAGGCGTGTGGTTCTGTTCTCTGGACCTCCAGGACGCGTTCTTTCACGTCCCAATCTGTCTGTCCCACTAGAGATTCCTCCGCTTCAGGGCAGAGGGATCCCTCTACGAGTTCCGGGCCGTGCCCTTCGGCCTTTCTCTAGCTCCCAGGGTCTTCACCAAATGCATGGCAGTGGTGACAGCATTCCTGCGGCACCGAAGGGTCCGGGTGTACCCCTACCTGGACGACTGGCTGATTGCGGCCTCCTCCAGAATGGAGGTGGAGCGATCCAGGGATCTGGCCCTCCAGGTTTGCTCTCAAGTTGGCCTCCTTTATCAACGAGGCCAAGTCGGAACTCGTGCCAAAGCAGGTGATACAATTCGCCAGACTGAGCTGACTCTCTGTGAGCCAAACCTGGCCCCGGCCCGGACAGGAGCGAGGTTCTTTCCTCCTTTGCCCAATCATTTCAGGTTGGGCAATTGCGCCTGCCCGGGACTTCCTGGGCCTCATGGCGGCCTGCACCAGCGTGGTTCGTTGGGCCCGTTGTGCACGTCCCCTACAGTGGGGACTGGTCAGCCAATGGTCACAGCACTCCGATCCTTTGGATCAGCTAGTGACAGTGACCCAGGAGAATGGGAACTCTCCAGTGGTGGACCGTTTCAGCTCATCTGCAGGAGGGCATCCCGTTTGTCCGCCCTGAGCCGACGGTCTCTCTATCGACCGATGCCTTTCTGATGGGTTGGGGTGCCCATCTGGGGGAGCACAGAACGCACGGCCTCTGGTCCCCTCGGGAGTCCCAATGCCACATCAACCTGCTGGAGCTTCGAGTGGTTCATCTAGCCCTCACCGCCTTCGCTCCATTTGTATGGGGTCAAATGGTCCAGGTCCAGACGGACAATACTACGACCATGTACTACCTAAACTGCCAGGGCGGGACGCGCTCCATGCCTCTGTGCAGGGAAGCTCTCCGCATTTGGTTCCTCGTGCGCAGCCTGGAGGCAGATCTCCTTGCCATCCATGTGACAGGAGCCTCCAACATTATGGCCGATGCCCTAAGCCAGATAGGGGCTGCGTCCCACGAGTGGTCTCTCCTGCCGGAGGTAGTACAAGATCTGTTCTCCCACTGGGGCATGCCTCAGGTGGACCTGTTTGCCTCCAGGGAGAATGCGAAGCTGAGACTGTTTCATGCCCACCCCCCTCAGCAGGGCTCGCTGCAAGGGGATGCCTTCTCGAGGCCGTGGACCCCGGGCCTCTTCACGCCTTTCCCCCATTTCCCTTGATCCACAAGGTGCTCCTCAAGCGAGGAGGACAAGGCAGAGTGATTCTGGTAGCTCCAGACTGGCCCTTGATTCTGGTATCCAGATCTCCTCAGTCTCAGCTCCAGGCTCCCGAGGCGGCTTCCAGCCCACCTGGACCTGCTCTCAGTCAATCAGGGGAAGGTATTCCATCTGGACCTTCAATCCCCACACCTGACGGCCTGGTTCCTGAGCGGCTAGAGTTCCAGGCCTTGGGTCTTTCTGACGAGGTCCTCAGCATTGTTGAGGTGTCCCGTAAGGAGTTGACCAGAAAATGCTATGCCTTTAAATGGAAGAGAATCTCCATTTGGTGTCAGGGCAAGGACCTGGACCCTTCCTCCTGTTCCTTGGCTAGCATTCTGGACTACCTGTGGTCCCTTTCTCAGCAAGGGCTTCGGTCGACGACCCTTAGGTGCACCTGGCAGCCATCTCTGCTTACCGGGCGTGGGCAGGAATCAGTCGGTGGCGCCAGGAGAAGGTAGTCGGCGCTTTTCAAGGTCTTGATCACATATCCTCGGTCACGAGAACCTCCATCTCCGTGGGATCTACTGCTGGTATTGGCTAAGCTCATGGGCAAACCATTAGAACTGATGCACAGGTGTGACATCTCTCACCTGTCGTGGAAGGCCGCCTTCTTGGTGGCTATCCGTCCAGCCAGAAGAGCAGGAGAGCTCCACGCACTTTCCATAGAGTCTCCTTATCTAGTCTTCCACAGGGACAAGATTGTTCCGCGCCCACCTGAAATTCCTTCGAAGGTGGTATCAGTTTCACCTTAACCAGGTGTTGACTCTGCTGGTGTTTTACCCCAATCACCTCGGAGGCCGAATATAGGCTCCATACTTTGGACCCTAGAAGAGCGCTCGCTTATTACAAGGAGCGGACGGCTAAAGTTCGGGGAGAGGTTCGCCAGCTGTTTATCACCTACGCTGAAGCTGCACCTGGCAGACCTGAAGCCAAGCGGACGATAGGCAGGTGGGTCACCTCCTGCATAGATCTCTGCTATAGGTTGACGGGCATGGAGCCTCCCAGAGGGATAAGAGCTCATTCTACCCGCCATACCATTGCATCGGTGGCTGCTTCCAGGGACGTCTCTATCCAGGAAATCTGCAGGGCTGCTACCTGGAAGTCAGCACACACCTTCATTACCCACTACCACATCAACCTTGAGTCACTCCAGGCTGCTGGTTTTGGGGCCTCAGTTCTCAGTCTTTATTCCTAAATAGAGATGTGCCCTCCTCCTCCTCTGGAGAACTGCTAGAGTCTGCCAGACAGTGTGGATGAACAACATATCCATGTCCTAAGTACAGGTTACTCACCTGTAACAGGAGTTCTATGAATGGTACATGTTGTTCATCCACATGACCCTACGACCTCCGGCTTGACGCACAACCTGGCTTCCAGGGGCTAGGTCTGGCGTCAAAGGGCGGAGCGAGTTTTACCACCTGGGTGGGTGGGAGGAGCCAGCTTGAAGGCCTTCCGGCAAGATTTGAAGCAGCAAGGAACCTGCCAGACAGTGTGGATGAACAACATATACCATTCCTAGAACTCCTATTACAGGTGAGTAACCTGTATTCCATGATGTGGAGGCTTCCTGAAAAGTGTCGACCTGCCTGCGTTATTCCTTTAAATGGAAAAGATTTTGTATTTGGTGTCAGGGCAGGGATATTGACCCTCTGACCTGCCCTTTGGCAAGCATTATGGAGTACTTGTGGTAACATTTTCAGTAAGGACTGAGGTTGACTACCCTCAAAGTGCACCTGTCAGGCTTCTCTGCATACCGAGCATGGGCTGGTATGCCGAAGGTGGCTAAGGAGGTGGTCAGGTACTTTTTCAAAGGCCTTGACCAGCTGCCCTTGACGGTGCCTGAACCACTACCACCTTGGGACTTGTTGCTGGTGTTGGCAGTGCTCATGGGAAGCCGTTTGAGCCAGTGCACAGGTGTGAGATATAATACACCTGTCATGGAAGACTGCTTTCTTGGTGGCTGTCACTTCCGCCAGAAGGATCAGTGAGCACCAGGTGCTCTCGGTGGAGTCTCAGTACTTAGTTTTCCAGAATGACAAGGTAATCCTCCACCCACCTAAAATTCTTCCTGAAGGTTCTTTCAGTGCAGCCTTAACCAGGTGATAAATCTCCTGGTGTACTTCACCAATTCAGCGGAGGGTGAGCACAGGGTCCAGTTGTTGGACCGAGGCGATACTTGTGTACTGTCAAGGACTCATTCCAGACATGACGCTGCCTTGGTGACTGCTTCAGGGACGCCCTTATCTGGGGAAATCTGCAGGGCTGCTATCTGGAAATCAGTAAACACCTTCTTCTCCCATTAAGGCATTGACCTTGTATCACGCTGGGATGCTGGTTTTGGGACCTTGGTTCTCCAGTCCATGTTTGCCAAGTAGGGGTGCATGCCTTGCCCCTTCTTCTAGAGAACTGCTAGGAGTCTGTCAGAAGTGTGGATAGTGCACCATATCCATGTCCTAGAAGTGAGGGTTACTCACTTGTAACTGTAGTTCTAGGGACATGGATGATATTCATTCACACTGTCTGGGAGTTCCTGCCACTTAAATCTTGCGGAAGGTCTTCAAGCTGGCTCCTCCCACCCACCGGGTGGTAAAACTCTCGGCTCCGCCCCATGACGCCAGATCTTTCTTACCGCTTGGAAGCTCAGGTTCCCTCCTTAACGCTCTGCGTGATAGACTGGATCCTAACTCTTCGGTTCGTCCGAAACTCGTTTTAAAATTCCCAAGACTTCAGTCTTCCTTTTCCCTCGCGGCTGCGATGGACAAATTGACTCCCGGTTTTCGGCGGTGCCCTTGTGGGCAGAAGATGTCCAGGACGGATCCGCACTCCACGTGCGTCTACTGCCTCGGCCTAGAACACGACCCCAGGCCTGCGAGTCTTGCTGTTCGTTCTCAGCCAACGTCTTGGAAGACCGCACTGCCTGGTTGAAGCTTGGGCACCCCAAGAAGCGCTACCTGCCGGTAAAGTCGAAAGAGGCCTGTTGGGCGGTTACCGTGGCGGCTGGCTCAGCTGAGCAGCTCGAGCAGATGATCGCCCTCGAGGAGGAGGCAGCCCAGGCCGCATCTTCCTCCTCCTCCTCGGTTGCGGCATTTATCCCGTTCTCTTTGGGTACCTCGTATTCTGCCCGTTCAGGAGCTTTGCCATTCCTTTCCTCGAGGGAGAGGGCAATCGGGACATTCCTCTCGGTCCAAAAAGAGGATCCAAGGGTAGAAGTCCCATTTCGAGGCGTTCATGGGAGCGGGAGGTCCCCTTCCTGGACAGCCAACCGTCGACTTGATCGAGGTTGCGGCTAAGGCCGCTGGCTTCACGGCTTCCCGTCAGGTCAGCGGCGAGACAATCGTCGATGCGGTCGAGATTTTTCGACCCGTCGGACGAATTGTCGACTGGTGAAACCGACAACCCTTCGCCCGGTTCCCGGTGGAAACCGAGGAAGTTGCCCTGCGCCCTGGTGCAGCAGTCCCGCTTAAGGCGTCCGAGCGAGGGAAGGCGGGTGTCCCGCTCCTCCCAGGCCGCCCTCGAACACACCGAGGATCTCGGACTCTCCTCTCTGGTCCAGCCGATCCGCCGCATCGGCGGTCTCCGCTTGGCACCGAGGTAGCTGCGGCGCCACTGGGTCTCGTCTTCCTCCTCGGATGAGGAGGCTTTGGCGCAAATTGCGTCGACGCTACGAGGAACTGATGTGGCAGCAGTTACTTTTGTCCGGGAGCAAGTCGATACTGACGCCTTCCCCGGCCATCAAGTGTCTGTCACCCGAACGGCCGATACAGCCTCTCGCTGCAGTCGAGATCCCCAAGCCTGGGCCAGTTGTTCAGCTGAAACCCACTGCCCCACCGATTGTGGTGGAACCTCCGCCTCCACAACCGAAATCGGGGGCACCGACCAAGGACTCTCAGTCGGGTCAAGGCCTGCCCCACAGGTTGTCAGTCACTCTCACTCCCGACCGTCCTCGGCAGGTGGAGGGTGGCTCAGGCCCTAGGCAGCTCTTCACGGACACCTCGGAGTCCGACGACAACTCCTCCCGGTTTTCCAGGCCAGTTGACTTGGAGTCCTCCAGGGGCCAGTCACTGGGCGAAAGCCCATCGTCCTTCATGGGTTTGCTTCGGCTCATCTCGGAGTCCACCGGGATGCAGCTCGATCCCGTATCCAAACGGGCCAAGTATCCCCTGACGGAGATACTGGACCGAGGGGATTCACCCACAGAGGCCTTTCCGATGGCTGAGGCCATTGTCGGCCCAGCGTTGGAGCTTTGGCAGCAGCCTGCTTCCTGTCCTGCGCCCTCGGCCAGGATGGGCAAGAAGTATGTGGTCCCTACCGGCTCTTTGCCCGGGTTTTCGGAACACCCCTCTGCCGAGGGGTTGGTCACTGACAGCGTTTTCCGGCGTTCCGGGAACGCTAAGGACGTGGACAAGCCCCGACAAGAGGTCAAAAAGCTGGACTACGCCGGGCGCAAGGTGTACGCTGCGTCCTCCCTTGGCCTCCGCCAGGCCAGTTTGGCCGTGCTGATGGCACACTTCTCCCATGCCCTCATGGGCTACCTGGATGAGGTGATCCCTCATCTCCCGGCCGACCTCCAGACCACGGTCCAGCAGGTTCGGGACCAGGGTAGAGGCGGTGGCGAGCAGCAGTTCAAACAGCTCTGGACATGGGGACTCCTGTGCCAGATCGGTTGCGGCCGTGGTGGCCATGCGCCGCAGAGGATGGCTGAGGATATCCACCTTCACGGCGGATACCCAGCACAAGTTGACGGATGTCCCCTTCTTGGGGACTGACCTCTTCGGCCCTGGAGTGGAAGGTCACCTCCAGCAGATCGAAAAGTCCAATGCCACTCTGGACTCGGTCACCTCCGCCCAGAAGGACAAAGGCCGCCGTCAGCAGCAGCACAAGCCCTTTCGTCCTTCTGCGCCTGCGGCACGTCCGGCCCAACAGCACCAGCATCAGGGCCAGCAGGCTCGCTTGGCATCCCAAACCCAAGCCCGGCTTCCTTCAACAGGAAGCAGGAGGTAAAGCCCAGGATGTCCCTCGGCGGTCCCTCCTCCAAGCCTGCCCAGTGATGGGTTGAGGGTGTTACCCCAGCCTCGTCACTCCCCCCTGGGTTCCCCCTGTGGAGGGACGGCTCCGCCACTTCCTTTCCGCCTGGTCCACTATCACCATGGACCGCTGGGTGTTGGAGGTGGTAGGATAGGGCCTGCCTCTGGAGTTCGAGCAGACCCCACCCTTTCGAGCTGTCGCCCCTCGGGGGGCCAAGGGGTCCGCAGCCTCGCTGTCGACCCGCCGAGCCGATATTGCCCTGCTCCTCGAAAAAGAGGTGATCAGGAAGGTGGCGGATCCTCCTCCAGACCCGGGGTTTGTGTCCAGGTATTTCCTGGTCCCAAAACGGACGGGGGGCTGGCGCCCCATTCTTGACCTGCACGACCTGAACAGATTCCTAAGGTCTCGGACCTTCAGGATGGTCACTCTGGCTCAGATAATCCCATCCTTGGAACGAGGCGTGTGGTTCTGTTCCCTGGACCTCCAGGACGCGTTCTTTCACGTCTCAATCCGTCCGTCTCATCAGAGATTCCTCCGCTTCAGAAGCGGAGGATCCCTCTGATTCGGGCCATGCCCTTGGCCTCTCCTAGCTCCCAGGGTCTTCACCAAATGTATGGCAGTGGTGACAGTCCCATGGCGCCAAAGGGTCTGGGGTGTACCCCTACCTGGACGACTGGCTGATTGCAGCCCCCAGAACGGAGGTGGAGCGGTCCAGAGATCTGGCCCTCAGGTTTGCTCTCAGATTGACCTCCTCATCAACGAGGCCAAGTGGGAACTCGTGCCAAAGCAGGTGATACATTTCTTGAGGCAGAGCTCGACTCTCTTGAGCCAGAGCACGGCTCGGCGGACAGGACCGAGGTTCTTTCCTCTTTGCCCAATCATTTCAGGTTGGGCAATCGCACCTGCCGGGACTTCCCGCACCTCCTGGGCCTCATGGCAGCCTGCATCAGCGTGGTTCGTTGGGCCCACTGGTACATGCATCCCCTTCAGTGGGGACTGGCCGGCCAGTGGTCACAGCACTTCGATCCGTTGAATCAGCTAGTGACAGTGACCCAGGGGATGTGGAACGCTCTCCAGTGGTGGACCGTTCCGGCACATCTGCAGGAGGCATCCCGTTTGTCCGCCCCAAGCCGACGGTCTCTCTATCGACCGATGCTTCTCTGATGGGTTGGGGTGCCCATCTGGGGGAGCACAGAGCGCACGGCATCTGGTCCCCTCGAGAGTCCCGATGCCACATCAACCTGCTGGAGCTTCGAGTGGTTCATCTAGCCCTCACCGCCTTCGCTCCGTTTCTACGGGGTCAAGTGGTTCAGGTCCAGACGGACAATACCACGACCATGTACTACCTAAACTGCCAGGGCAGGACGCGCTCCATGCCTCTGTGCAGGGAAACTCTCCCCATTTGGTCACTCGTGCGCAGCCTGGAGGCGGATCTCCTCGCCATTCACGTGGCAGGAGCCTCCAACACCCTGGCCGATGCCCTAAGCCGGATAGAGGCTGCGTCTCACGAGTGGTCTCTCCTGCCGGAGGTAGTACAAGATCTCTTCTCCCACTGGGGCACGCCTCAGGCAGACGTGTTTGCCTCCAGGGAGAATGTGAAGCTGAGACTGCTTCATGCCCGCCCCCCTCAGCAGGGCTCGCTGCAGGGGGATGACTTCTCGAGGCCGTGGACCCCGGACCTCTTCTACGCCTTTTCCCCATTTCCCTTGATCCACAGGGTGCTTCTCAAGGTGAGGAGGGACAAGGCACAGGTGATTCTGGTAGCCCCAGACTGGCCCCGTCAGTTCTGGTATCCAGATCTCCTCATTCTCAGCTCCAGGCTCCCGAGGTGGCTTCCAGCCCCCGGACCTAATCTCAGTCAATCAGGGGAAGGTATTCCATCGGACCTTCAATCCCTGCACTGACGGCCTGGTTCCTGAGCAGCTAGAGTTCCAGGCCTTGGGTCTTTCCGACGAGGTCCTCAACATCGTTGAGGCATCCTGTAAGGTCGACCAGAAAATGCTGTGCCTTCAAATGGAAGAGATTTTCCATTTGGTGTCAGGGCAAGGACCTGGACCCTTCCTCCTGTTCCTTGGCAAGCATTCTGGACTTCCTGGCCCCTTTCTCAGCAAGGGCTTCAGTCAGAGCGACCCTTAAAGGTTGCACCCAGCCATCTCTGCTTACGGGCGTGGGCTGGGAAGCAGTCGGTGGTGCAGGAGAAGGTGGTCACGCTCTTTCAAAGGCCTTGATCACATATCCTCCGTGCGAGAACCTCCACCTCCGTGTGATCTACTGCTGGTATTGGCTAAGCTCATAGGCATTCGAACCGATGCACAGGTGTGACATCTCTCACCTGTCGTGGAAGACCGCTTTCTCGGTGGCTATCACGTCAGCCAAAAGGATGGAGAGCTCCAGGCGTTTTCCATCGAGTCTCCTTATCTGGTCTTCCACAGGGACAAGGTTGTCCTGCGCCCCCACTCGAAATTCCTTCCGAAGACGGTGTCGGAGTTTCACCTTAACCAGGTGTTGACTCTGCCGGTGTTCTACCCCAATCACACCTCAGAGGCCGAATATAGGCTCCATACTTTGGACCCTAGAAGAGTGCTCGCTTATTATAAGGAGCAGATGGTTGAAGTTTGGGGAGAGGTTCGCCAGCTGTTTGTCACCTACTCTGAAGCCGCACTTGGCAGACCTGCAGCCAAGCGGACGATAGGCAGGTGGGTCACCTCCTGCATAGATCTCTGCTATTGGTTGGTGGGCATAGAGCCTCCCAGAGGGATAGGAGCTCATTCTACCCGCCATACCGCTGCATCGGTAGCTGGTTCCAGGGACGTCCCTATCAGGAAATCTGCAGGGCTGCTACCTGAAGTCAGCACATACCTTCATCACCCACTACCACATCAACCTTGAGTCACACGGGATGCTGGTTTTGGGGCCTCGGGTTCTCAGTCTTTATTCCCTAAGTAGGAGGTGTGCCTCCCTCCTCCGGAGAACTGCTAGAGGTCTGCCAGACAGTGTGGATGAGCAACATATCCATGTCCCTAGAAATACAGGTTACTCACCTGTACCAGGAGTTCTAGGAATGGTATATGTTGTTCATCCACACGACCCACCCGACCTCCCCGGCTTTGACGCACAACCTGGCTTCCAGCGGGCCAGATCTGGTGTCATGGGGCGGAGCCGAGAGTTTTACCACCCGGGTGGGTGGGAGGAGCCAGCTTGAAGACCTTCCGGCAAGATTTAAAGCGGCAAGGAACCTGCCAGACAGTGTGGATGAACAACATATACCATTCCTAGAACTCCTGTTACAGGTGAGTAACCTGTATTTCTAGGAGTGGTATATGGTGCACATCCACACAACCCCCAGACTTCCCCTGGGAAATGGCACAGGATCCATACTTCCAGTGTGCAAGATCTGATGTCACAGCGTGGAGCCAAGGAGTATACCACCTGGGTGGATGTGACTGGGAGAGGCTTAGCTTAAAGATGTCTGGCAAGTTAGATTTGAAAGCAAGACTGCCAGAAGTGTGGAGGATGCGCACCATATGCCACTCCTAGAACTACGGTTACAGGTGAGTAAGCTTCATTCTCCTCTCTCTCTGCTAAAGGTAATAATATAACTATAATAATAATAATAATAGTGCAATTCCTTCATTAGAGTTTGATCTGGATGGTGGTGGGCAGAGGCCAAGAATAGAGACAGTGATGGGGCAAGTGGGGCAGGAGGAGGGGAGGACAGGATGAACATGGGAAGGGGGACAGGGAAAGGGATGCAAGGGGAGAAAGGGCATCTCCAGGAAGGGGACTAGCGGGAGAGAGACGGGGACCACGGGGAGGGAGCTAAGCAGGGGTAAGCAAGGGAAAGGGAAACTGGGCTTAGGGAAGAAGGAATGCTCTGGGATGTACAAAATGGAGGGCAGAATGAGAGGGAGGGCAACAGGGTAGGCATTATGAGAAGGAGAGTTAGGAAATGGGTGGGAAGGTTGTAATATTGGAAGGCTCAATACTGAAGGGAGTGTGATGGGATAGCAAAAGTACAAGGAAAAGCAGCAGGTGGGTGGAGTGTATGTCGGACATGACAGCAGGGAGGTTGGGAGCAATTATACCAAAAGTGTGTTGGGCAGGACCAGAGGAAGCCTCACATTGTGCTCCATTTGGACAACAATGATCTGGCAGGGTGCGAGGTGAAGGTGGTGCAAGAAAGATTCACGGAGGTGGGAAAGATCTGCAGTGGGGTAGGAAAATCAGTAACATTCTCCGAGGTACTGCCAGTCTCAAGGGTCAGTACTGTTAGAAAGCAAAGGATATAGCTGGCTTGGTGGCACTGAGAGCTGAGGAACTGAATGCCTTACCTCCCTCCATGCCAGTGACCCGGGTTTGGGAATGGACTCGGGTCGTCAGGGCGCCAGCATGGGGGGTGGGGTTGGAGCAGGATTGAGCAGCCGGAAGGCAATTCTCTGTGGTGGTGCTGCCTCCCCCGTAATCTTATATGCCATTGGGTGGGGCCTAGTGGTCAGTGTAGGTGGCGGGGGTGACCACGTGGCGGGTGGGTACCTTTAGACACGGCATGCATGCCTCACATGCGTGCTCGTGTCTGAGGTAAGGGGCTGGGTTAATGGGAGAAAATGGAAAATACCATAAACAACATATAGAAAGAAAAAAAGAAAGCAAAGGATAGAGGAATTCAACTCATGGCTAGGGGATGGTGTAAGACAAATGGATTTGGGCTAGTGGGAGAGTGGGGCAGGACGTGGGAGTGTAAGGACCTATATGCCGGACAGGCTGCATTGAAGTAAGGCGAGCACAAGGATCCTGAAGGATAAATTTGAGTGATACTTGACAGATAAATTGAATTTAAACTGAAGATGGGGGTCCACAGAGGGCAGGCACTCTGCACCAGGTGTTGAGGGCCATCAGCCCCCAGTAGGTAATCTCAAGGAAAGGAGGGTGCACGGGGTGGAGGGGATAGAAGGGTCAGGGAAAGGAGAGAGACACAGAAATATGTCAGGGAGCAAAGAGATAATGGGACTGCGCTGGAAGGTGGTGTCCTTGAATGCAAGGAGCCTGGCTAACAAGTCAGCAGACCTACAGGCACTGATGGCAGAAGGTGAGGTGGACATAGTTGACATCACGAGGGCCTGGGCAACCCAGTACCTCGACTACAAGACCTCAAGATCCCTGGGTACCAACCGCATCAGGAAGGTCAGAGGAAAGGGGAAGGATGGTGGAGTGGCGCATACATAATGTGCGCCAGGGAGGAGGGCAGGACAGAAGCCCTATGGGTAATGCTCCAGAATACCAAAGGGAGAAGGATTTGTTTGGGGTGGTGTACAGACCACCTTCACAGGGCATGGAGCTGGACTGGGAGCTAGTGGACCAGATCAGGAGGTAGGAGGAGGAAACATTGTCATAACAGGTGACTTCAACCTGTCTGGAGTAGACTGGAGCACCTTGGCTACCTTCTGTTGCAGGAACAGGTCCTCCTGGATGCTATCCAGGAGTGTTTCCTGACACAAGGAGTCCAGAACCAACCAGGGAGGAGGCCATACTGGACCTAGTGATCTTACTTCGAGTTAGAGCTCTTGCAGCAGGCTACACCATAAAGACTACGCTGCCATGCACTAGGACCCTACGTAGAAACATTCTAGCTAGCAGTACCGAGTGGGGACTGCCCTCTTATGTGTGCCCACCTCTAATGCAGCCAGTGGTATAAAGGGGCAGTCCCCAGCCACACCTCAGTTCTTTTCCCGCTGTCGACCTGTACATGTCAGCTCCTTGGATGCCTTCTGCTACCAGTCGACCGCCATTTTTTGCGTTTCTGCGTTTATTATTTTCTAAACAGTTAATTCTATATTTTGTGCATGCCTTTACCGTCTTCGACCTCTCAACAGCAGAAGTCCAAGTGCACATGCGGGAAAAAATCCTGTCAAAAGACGGCCATTTGGCCTGCCTTATTTGCCTGGGCCCAGTCACTTTTCTGAGGCCTGCCTGCACTGTCGCAGTTTTAACTGCTGGACTCACATCCGCCATCTGAAGGCATTGAAGAGCTATCTTCTGGAACAACAGCTGGCCACCATGTAGCAGACCCCGTTGAGCAAGACACTCTACCCACCCTGGGCTCTGGGACTTCCCATAAGGAGAAAAAGTCCAGTGGGAAACACTACCAGTGCGACAAGGACAGGCCAAGATCGGATTTCACTCCAGATCTCTGCATTGGAAGGCGACCAGCTCAGTCCCACTCCCGTTGGAGGTTGGACTCCGCCTCTGGTAACTCAAACTTCTTCGGGTTACGTCGGTGAAGTCTCCGCTCTGGTGTAAACATTGGGTGGAGGATCTTAGGGGCACTGGTCTTTGCCCCTTCCCCCCCCGAGCTGTCAGGAGCAGAACCACGATGCCGAAGTCTGCTTCCCCAAGCCCTGGACGACAGATTCCCGGCGCTCGACCCTGTTGTCCTCGGTATTCTTGCCTTCAAGGTCTCATAAGACTACACCCCTTCCGCCAGCTTCTCCTAAGCTGCTGCCAGCAGGGCAGCTGTCGGCTAAAGATCTGCCTCCTCAAACGCCTGCTCCACCGGTGCTAGACGACCAGATGCTAAACCAGACCTCTGACGTGGTGTCAGGTTCCCTGCTGCCCGCGAGACTACCATAGACGCCCGAATCCCGTGAGCAGCTGTCGGCACCCAACCAGCCAAGAGGCCAGACGCCTGAGATACCTGACGCACCACCTCAGACACTGGACCCCTCAGGGCCCACTATGGTCTCCCTCTCAGAGGTAGGGAACCTGTTTAGTTCCTGGTGGAACACTGTTAAAAGGGACTGCCTTCCGAAGGAGCCTCCCACGCCCTTGCCCGAAACCCACCCTGGTGGGTTTGCTGCAGCGGCCACCCAAAGTAACTCCTCCACCCAGGAAACCATCACCTTCTCCACCAAGCCCTTTTGCGAGAGCCGTTGGATGTAGGGTCCACGAGGCGCGGTTGACGCAGGTATTCGTCCAGGCCTTCCTCCAGGCACTGCCGCTGATCCCGCATCAGCTGGCACTGATGGTCCACCTAGAGGTCTCCCTGCTCAGATTCTTTCAGGAGGAGCTCCTTGGTTTCCTCCAGGTCCTCGGACACCTTTTCCCTCTCTTCCTCATCATCCTGATGCTCGTAGGGATTCTCCCTGGTCACCTCCGGACAACCCTACATTCCTTGATGTCATGTGTCACATACAGTTCCTTTATCAATGAGAGACAGAGGATTTGGACCCTGAAAGGGAGCAGCTTGCCCACTACTTGGGCATGAATAAGCCCAAACCTTTGGTGGTACCCCCATTAGTGGCTCCTTTCAGGATATCATCAAATTGGCATGGAGACAACCTTCCACAGCCTCAGCCACTCCTATTCCTAAAAAGGTAGACAGGCTGTATTGTACCTGACTAATGAATCATTTTGGGGAACATCCAAAAGCAGACTTTATGGTTCTGACGGCCACCAACCAGAACCAAGCAACCTCACCATATAAGTTCACAGCCGCCAGATAAAGAATCTAAGCACCTGGACCAATTTGGCCGCTAGGTGTACTCTTGACCACCTACACCATACGTTACGCTAAATCTTTTGGCACATATGGTGCAGTACCAAAATCTCTGTGGCAGAAGGCTGTCGAACTGATTCAAAGGCAGCCTAACTCTGCTAGAAGTCGGGCGACTGGATGTTCTGCAGTCCGGCCTTGATGTTGGCAAAGCATGTGCTGAGATCCTCCTGTGACTCAGCAGACATGACAGCCAGTGCGGCCACCACTGGCATTTGTTTGAGGAGATGCTCCTGACTCGCATATCTGGTTTCAGGCAGGACCTCCAGGACGCTATCCTGGCGCCCATTCCATGGATCGATGCTTTTCAGTCAGGACACAGAGGAAATGATCATGGCCCTTCAAGATTTGGACAAAGTGGTCAGTCTGTATACCAGATGTACAAGTCGAGCCGCTCCCTGTGAGACGAAAGCCATTTTGTCACAAGGGGACAGAAGCCTAAGGGAGCAGCAACAGAGAGGACCCTTCCAGCGTAGAGCTCCCTCTCAGTCCAGTAGTGCACAGGGATACCCGGGCGCTAAGTCCTGCCTGGCCTCCCTGCCTACTCCTGGGCTAACACCTGACTCCTTGCCTACCCCCACCCCCAGGGCGTCCATGAGGAAGTGGCGGGGTCGGTTCTCCCTCCACCTAGAGAGTTGGTCCAGCATCATGACAGATGCCTGGGAACTCCAGTTAATAGAGAGAGGTCACGCTGCTGGCCCAGTGGCACTGAGGTTGGGCTGGGCGCCACACCTCATGCAACACCGGCGACCCAGAGTTTGGGGCCCGGACTCGGGTGCCCGAGGGGTTGGCAGGGGCGGGGAGGATTGGCGTCCGGAGGACTGCTCGTCCCCTGGGATGGGTTAGGGGTGCCTTTCGCTGCACTAGTGGCCCCAGTGGAGACTGGAGGGTGGCAGTACTGGCAGGCCAGAATATGGGTTGGGAGAGGCAAGACGACCTTTGTACATGCAAGGAGCATCACGATATCGTTGGACATCATTGCACGTCCTCTCCCTAGGGAACACTCATGCAGGAAAAATTCTTTCCTGGCAGCAGTATGACAACCACCGACAGAAGACCAGATCTGGTGGGTCAGGCAAAGCCCGACGGTCGTGACGGGGACTAAGGGTGATTCCGGTCTCTTCTCCCAATTCCCCCTCACTGTGGAGGCCCCACCGTATGGGGCAAGCTGCAGTCCTCCTTGCCTCGGCAGTTGTGGCGGAGGCTGGCTCCACCAAGGATCTGTTGAGCGTCAGTGTACATTGCCTGAAATGGGGTAAGTACTCCCTAGCTGCAGTGGAGTGCATAAAGAAAGTTAACAAAAAAAAAACAAAAAACAAAACCAAGAGAGAGAGGTCACACTTTGGAATTTCTCCAGATTCCCCCGGATACCCCCGTCCCGTCCTCTTACTCCCCCTCCCATGCCATTCTCATTTGGGAGGAGATCCAGACCCTTCTAGACAAGAAGGCCATAGAACCCATCCCACCCTTGCAGTGGGGGAAAGGGTTCTACTCCCATTTCTTTTTGGTTTTAAAGAAGATGGGGGATCTGCGCCCGATCCTGGACCTGAGCCTCCTGAACAACTACATTGAGTACAGAAGGTTCTGGATGGTGACCCTGCCGGGTCTCATCCCTGTGCTCCATCAAGGGGATTGGCTCTGTTCCCTAGACATGCAGGACGCCTACCTCCTTATTGTGGTGCTCCCAGCCCACAGAGGTTCCCTAAGGTTCACCTTCCAGGGACAGCACTAGCAGTTAGGGCCCCTGCCTTAGGACCTTTCCTCAGCCCCACGAGTATTCACAAAGTGTCTTGCGGTGTTGGTCATACCCCTACCTCGACAATTGGCTCCTAACAGTGGCCACAAGGGATCGGCTCTTGGCCACCCTAACAGATACCTTTCGCTTGTTCAGATCCTTGGGGGTTACTCTGAACATACCAAAGTCAATACATAGGGGCAGTCCTGGACACAGTGCAGGGAAAGGCCTTTCTTCCACCCGACAGGGCAGTGCGCCTTCAGTCTTTGACCCAGAAGGTCTCAGTTTTGTGCCAGGTCATAGCCCAGACCATGCTTCAGCTTCTGGGTCACATTGTGGAGGCCATCATGTCAGTTCCTTCAGCATGCCTTTTCATGAGGGTCCCAGTGGACCCTCAGGATGCAGTGGGACCAAAGGGTGGACGATCTTGACCAGCCGGTCCAGATCTCCAGAGCTGTGGTTCAGTCCCTCTCCTGGTGGCTCTCCCCCCAGATTTGTAGCAAGGAGCTTCTTTTTGGAGGGAATCCTCCCTCCAGACTTTAACGATGGATGCTTCGGATCAGGGATGGGGAGCCCACTTTCGGGATCAGCAGACACAGGGGACGAGGTACCCATTAGAACTGTCTCTCCACATCAGTATCCTAGAAATAAGAGCTGTTCTTTATGCTCTGCAAGTGTTCCAACCAACGGGCCCCTTTGTTTCAGACAGACAACATGTCTGTCATCTACATCAACAAGCAGGAGGGTGGGGTCGGCCCAGTGGTGCTGAGGGTTAGGCGTGAGCGTCACACCCACGCTATGCCGATGACCGGTGTTGGGAGTGACCTCAGGTCTCGGAGGATCAGCGGGGAGGAGGATTGAGCTCCCAGGGACTGCTCTCCTCCGGGAGGGAGGGTGGGATTGCCGCTGCTGTGTTGGCTCCTGGTGATGACTGGGGGTCGGTGCAGGCAGGCAGTTCACTGTGGGGATGGCACGAACGGCGTAGCACGTGCAGTGCAGGGAAGCACGCATGGCAGCGTCATTGATGCCTTGCACGTCCGTGACATGGGGTGGGGAACCAACTCAATGTACAAAAAATCCTCCAGCTCGGGATGGTGATGGCCAGTCTGTGATTGCGCCACTCCGACTTAAAGACCTTCTCCTAGATCCTGGACCACTTGGCTTTCCACGGTGGTGGGTAAGTACCCGCCGTAGGTAGCGGCGAGAGGAATGGAGGAGGGGGTCGAGCTCAGATACTGGGAGTGGTGCGGGGCTGCGGATCAGACAGATTGGGAGGGGGATCATAGGTAACACCCCCCCATCCGAGGAGGGAATAAAGAAAGCATAAAAAGAAAGAACAAAAACCAGCAGGAGGGGACCCACTCTTATCCTTTCTGTTGAGAAGCCAAGAGAGTGTGGTTCTGGGCCTTAGATCACAGCTTGTCTCTCACCACGGTCCATGTTCCAGGAGTCCAAAACACCTTGGCTGATGTGCTAAGCAGATCATGGTCAAGGGTCCACGAGTGGGAGCTCCTTCAGACCGTGGTAGATGACCTCATTCAGTGATGGGGCTGACAAGAGTTTGATCTGTTTGAGTCCCCTGGCAATGCAAAACTGCCCAGTTTATGCTTGCTCGATCCAGGGCCTGGTGTTTTCTGGTGAGACGCATTTGTCCCTCTGCTGGACAGGGAGGTTCTGTATGTCTTTCTTCCCTTCCCTCTCCTTCAGAGGGTCCTGCCTAAGTTTCAAGCGGAGGGCACGGATATGATCCTGATAGCCACGCTTTGGCCTTGTCAGATTTGGTTCCCCTCTTACAGCAGCTAGCAATGGAACCTCCATTCCCTGCCCTTGCTCCCTCCCACTTGCTGTCGCATGGGTAGGGCAACTTTGGTTCACCCGACCTACCCAGCCAGGCACCATGCCTACTACCGCCCCCTCCCTGCCAGTGCCCCAGGTAATGTATCTCCACCCACAACACTTACAAGATCTAGACCATACTATATGTATTTATTTTGTGTTTTGTTCTCCCAGTAGTCTCATGTCCAGAAATGTTTCAGTTTATGTCTTTTCTGTTATCATGGATTTTATTTGCTGTAACTGTTGTCACCTTTGCCACAATGACTGTTATGTTTAAACACCATTGTATCTGCCTATTTGCAATCACTGTTACATGATGTACTTACATAGAAACATAGAATTTGATGACAGATAAGGACGCTTAGCCCACCTAGTCTGCCCATTTCCCTACTTGATGGATAAGCTGCAGATTCTAGTTAATCAACAGCTTACTTCCTCCTACTCCCCACTAAAATTGCCTTATGCCTGTCCCATGCATTCTTGAATTCTTCCACTGTTCCTGACTTCACAACCTCCTCAGGAAGGCTGTTCCATGCATCCACAACCATCTCTGTGAAAAAATACTTTCTAACATTACCTCTGAGCCGTCCCCCCTCTATCTTCAAATTGTCCCCTTGTTCTTGCACATCTCTTCTTCTGAAAGATACTACTCTCTTGTACTTTGTTAATTCCCTTGAGATACTTGAAAGTTCCTATCATGTCCCCCCTCTCCCTCCTTTCCTCAAGGGTATACATATTAAGCTGCTTTAGTCTCTCCTCGTATGTCTTCTGGTGCAGACCCTGCACCATTATGGTTGCCCTCCTCTGAACAGCCTCCACTCTGTCTATGTCTTTGTGGAGATGGGGTCTCCAGAATTGCATGCAGTACTCCAGATGGGGTCTCACTAATTGTCTGTACAGAGGGATAACAACTTCCTGTTTTCTACTGTTGATGCCTCTCCCTATGCATCCCAGTATCCCCTAGCCCTCCTTACTGCCATCTCACATTGCTTGCCCACCTTTAGGTCATCTGATATAATTACTCCTAGGTCTTTTTCGATTTTGTTGTTGTTATTAACTCACCCCCATTGTGTACTCTTCCCTGGGTTTTGTTTCCCAGATGCATTACCTTGCACTTCTTTGCATTGAATCTGAGCTGCCACATATTTGACCATTCCTCCAACCTTGCCAAGTCCCTTTTCATTCTTTCCACCCCACCTTGTATATCAGCCCAGTTGCAGATCTTTGTGTCATCTGCAAAGAAACATACCTTTCCTTCCAGGTGCTCTCCAATGTCACTTATAAAGACATTAAAGAGGACCGGCCCCAGTACTGAACCCTGCGGTACCCCGCTAGTTACCCTCCTTTCTTCACTGTGGACTCCGTTTACTATTACCCTTTGCGTCCTGTTGTCCAGCCAGTTTTTTTATCCAGGCTACCACCTTGGGACCCACTCCAAGGCTGGCTAACTTGTATATTAATCTTTTGTGTGAGACTGTGTCAAATGAGACTTGTATGTAACTGTTTGTAATCTCCATTTCCCCCCTCTCCCAGGTCGCACCTGAAGCGAGTCTTGGCTCAGCATGCCTATCCCGGTGAACAAATGTTTAAATAAATAAAATCTGCATGCTTGGCTCCTGTAGATGTAGCCACAGCTCGATTCAGAGTTTCCCAGTGGCTGAGGTATTGGTTGCTGCCAGAAACCTTCTCCCAGGGTTACTTACAATCAGTTTTGCTATGGGCCTCTAACCATGGTCTAGTAGTAGTAGTAATAAAATATCTTACCTTGAGAGGTTCCTTCAGTAGGTCATCACTTATAGGACTGGCGCCACCTGGCGTGGGCCACTGACTGACTTTCTAGCAATCCCTAGCGGGGACCACCCACCTGATGTCGCGTGACCCGATGTCAGTGTGGATGTATACAGTGGGCGGTCCCCATGCCCGCCCTCAGTTCTTTCCACCGTCGCCTCATGTCAGTCGCTTGCAGACTTCCATATGGCGATCATCGTGAAAGTGTCTTGCGTCAATTTTCCTTCGCTAAAATTCTTCCTTTTTCATCCTCTTCATTGATGTCTTCACCTAAGAAAAGTGCTTGTCCTGTGGCATGCAGATCCCGCACAAAGATGGTCACCTCAAGTGCGTCCTCTGTCTAGGCCCAGACCACCTTGTCTCCTCCTGCCTGGAATGCCAGACCTTCAATCAGGCTACAAAGAAAAGGAGGCAGCAGGCTTTGTAGGCCCATCTCTTGAAAGCCTGGTTGGCTTATCTAGAGAAGAAGATGGACCGTTTGAGAGAGTCCTCGTCAGATAAATCTTCTCCATTGAAGAAGCACAAGGAGTGGAGCAGGAGCGCTCCGCGGACGACACGTGGCCCTTGACGAGCAAGGCCCAGCTGCCGTCCAGAAAATTGGACGGTAAAGTCTGGTAAGACCGCAGTGGGTCAATCGATCGTCGGCCCCTCCGATGACTGCACTGCACCAGCCGATAAGTCGACCCCCGGCTTCTCCGGGGACCGCGCGGCAGCTGGTAAGCCAGCTCCCCAGCTAGTGGGGACCTGCTCGGCACCCGTCGATAAGCCAGTTGGGGGCTCCCCCCGCCCACCTGATGCCACCTGCTAAGACTCCCGTCCCTGACTGCCGCACAGGTGTGGTTCCCCCGTCGAGGGCCTAACGACACCTCACCTGAAGTCCAGCAGAACCAGGACAAAGTCCTCTCCCTTCTCCCTGCACACCACTTCAATGGCGGGTACCTCTGGCGAAGACAGCAGAGAACCCCTGGCGTAGTTGATTCCACGGGGTTAACTCCATGTTCTCGTCTCGGGGTTAAAGGAGAGCTCCTCCTAAGCCAACAGGCCTTAATGTTGAGGCCCTTCTCCAGCCTTCCGGCGGAGATCCCTGGCGCCTCCGGCCAACATCCCTCTGGAGGACCCGGCGAGACCTTGTTCCCTCACGCTGAATGTCCCCAGCGACTGTGGTTCACCTGGGACCTGGCGATCGGCCCCAGCCACTGACTCTTGGCGCGGACGTCCTGATGGCGGTCCCTCAGCCAGGCGTTCGATCGGCCTCAGCCATTGGCCCGATGCCAGATCTGGTTCTGCCATCAGGGCCTCTTAAGCCCTGTTGACGCTGGACCCTTTCTGGTGCCAAATCGGGTGGTGCCAGTTCGACATCGGTCCCCTGGCGTGGGCTGTCCTGGCGCCCAGCCCCAGCCTATATACACTATGGTGGGTCTGACGGGTACCCCCGCCGCCCAGACCTGACGACGGGCTTACTCCAGACCGAGCTGTCCCTCACTACCCGGCTGGGTTCCCTGGGACCACACCCAGCTGGCCCCCTCTGGATTGGAGTCACTATGGACAGTTTTACCCTGGGTTCGGTCCCTACTCTCACTACCAGGGATTCCAGGGCTATCATTACCCTCCCCCCGGTAATGCTACCTCCTTCACATCCTCCCCCCCCCCAGCACCAAACTCCTCCACCACCCCCTCCACCTCCTCCGGTTGCACCGGATTTCAAGACTTTGATTCAGTCTTGGTGGCAGGCGGCTCGGTCTGAGTTTGTGTCGGACCTGGAGACAAGACTCCCTCTCCTAAGGTCTCCCAGGTCCCCTTCCCCGAACAGTTCTTCTGTAGCTACTGTGCATGTCTCGGGGAAGAATTGTCAGGACGTCTCACCCCCAGATATCCGTCACCGTCTTGGCGAAGGGGCAGACGACAATGATGATGAGGGGGTCGACGATTCTACGGAGGAGGTGCTGGAGGAGCCTGAAGGCCGTCAGGCAAGGTTTCCCCGAAATCCCCACCAGAGGACTCTGCCATTTCGGACCTCCTGAGGTCCAGGAAGGATTTCTTTGACTGGGAGTCAGAGGATCAGGACCCTATGAGACAGAGACTCGCCCAGCATCTGGACTTCGAGTCTCTGTCTCCGGTCCCCATTCCTCCATGGATTGGACCTCATCAGGACCTCACCTCTACCATCTGGCAGATGCCGCTTTACCGGGCGCGAGAAGGATGCCCGTTCTTGGAAACACATCCTAAGTCTGACTCTGTTGTCATTTCTGCTGTATGGGCGGCTCCCACTCCCAAGCACATAGCACCACTTCTCGGACAAAGAGTCGAGCAGATGGACCAGTTTGGGAGAAAGATCTACTCTTGACCACATCGCCCTTGGTCCCTTAACTATGTGACCCATATGGTGTCCCACAAAGCGACCTTGGCCAGGTTAGAGACCTGGGTCCAGGCCATGGATCCCTCGTCCTTAAAGGAGGAACTTGTCAGGACCGCCTCACCAAGTTCTCTTCAAGGCATGCTTTGCATGCACCACATACTGACAGTCGATTCTGTGGTGTGCACCTCGGCATCTGCCGTTGCCCTTAGACAGTATTATTGGCTTCGCCTTTCTGGACTTTCTAATGAGGTCCAGTCGGTGATTCAAGATGCCCTTCAGGGGCTAGGTATTATTTGGTGGAGACACCAAGGACATTATCACTGACTTGCAGGACAGAGGTCTTGCCCTCAGGTCGGTGGGTCCATGTACTGATCAGGCGCCCAACAACAGCAGCCCTTTGGAAAGGACCGGAGGCAGAAAGCAAGCCCGGCATGCCACCAGGGAAAGTGTAAGGCCTTGGGGCTGCCACCGCTCCTGCCTCCAAGAATTAGAGCCGAGCAGGGGTCCTTCCCTGAGCGATCAGCCACTTCCTGACTTCCCATCCTGCCTCCTCAATCTTGACGGGGAGCAGGTGGGGAGGAGGTTGCCCGCAGCGCGGAATGGAGGCGATCACCTCCGATGAATGGGTCCTGCAGCTGGTGTCCGTTGGACACATGATAGAATTTCTAGACTTTCCTCCAGAAACTCACAAAGATCCTCCTACTCAGGGATCAGGCTTTTCTTGTCCGATAAGAGGTGAACAGTCTCTTGCTCAAGGAAGCAATAGAGCACGTTCCCCTCCGGCAAAGAGGAAAAGGGTTTTACTCCCATTTTTTCCTGGTTCCAGAAAAGACGGGCAATTTCAGACCCATACTCGACTTAAGCAACTTAAACCAGTTTGTCGAGTACAAAAAATTTTGGATGCTGACTCTCCAGAGTCTCCTTCCACTCCTTCTGGAGAACCATTAGTTGTGCGCTCTGGACATGCAGGATGCTTACCTGCACATCCCCATCTTCCCCAGCCACCGCTGGTTCCTGCGGTTTCAGTTCCAGGGGAACACTTCCAGTTCCGAGTGCTCCCCTTTGGCCTGTCCTCAGCACCCCAGGTGTTTACCAAGTGCCTGGCAGTGGTTGCGGCCTTCTACGCTGCAGGGGCATTACGGTTTTCCTTACCTGGATGACTGGCTGATTTCAGCCCGACTAGGGACTCTTTACTAGAGACTGTTTCTTTCACTTTGGATCTATTCAACAGGCTTGGGATTACTGTCAGTATTCCCAAGTCCTCTATGACCCTGGTCCAGAAACTTCAGTTCATTGGGGCAGTTTTGGATACGGTCCATTGCCAGCCTTCCTTCCTTCAGACAGGGTGGAGACACTGATCTGTCAGGCTTCCAAAGTGGCTTCTTCCAGGAACATCCCAGCCCAGGAGATCCTGTGCCTTCTCTGCCTGATGGTGGCTTCTGTCACTACTGTTCCCCTCGTGAGGCTCCACACGAGAGTCACTCAGTGGTCCTTGCGCGTGCAGTGGGATCAACTCCTGGACGACCTAGACCATCCGGTGCTGGTCTCCTCAGCGGTTCAGAAAGAACTGCTTTGGTGGAGGATCCTGCAATCTTTCTTTGGGTCTTCCTTCAGGAACCCAGCTCCCTCAGCATCCCTGACCATGGATGCCTCCAGAACATGGGATGGGGAGCACATCAGGGAAGCACCAAGCCCAAGGACTGTGGTCCAGCTTGGAGACTATGTTACATATCAACGTTCTGGAGATGAGGGTGGTCCTGTATGTCTTACAGGCCTTACAGACCCTCCTTCCCAAGGGATCTCTGCTGGTCCAAACGGACAACATGTCGGTAGTTTGGTATCTCAACAAATAAGGAGGAACCTGATCATTATCCCTTGTGCAGTGAAGCAATGCGGGTGTAAACTGGGCGGTCCAGCACAATCTGGCCCTCGTGGCCATGCCGCATTCAAGCATATTAAATGTCCAGGCAGACAGTCTCAGCAGATCTCGGACCCTAGCTCAGGTGGAATTACATCGAAAGTGGTGGAATCCATCTTCCTACATTGGAGCATCTGAAATCGACCTTTTGCCTCCAAATTCAACATAAAACTTCCAGTTTTTGCTCGCTCATTCAGGGCATGGTGCTTTCTGGCCCGGCGCTGTCTCTCTCTTGGACAGGGAAATTTTGTATGCCTTCCTCCATTTCCCATTCTCCAGAGGGTCCTCCTCAAACTCCAAGCAGAGAGACCAAGATGATTCTCATCACTTCTCTCTGGCGAGACGAGATCTGGTTCCCACTGCAACAGCTTTCCTGAGAACCACCGGTTCCACTTCTAGTGACTCACGACCTCCTGACTCAGGATCAAGGTCGATTGCTACATCCGGGGCTCAGGACTTTGCATCTTCATGCATGGCTCCTGCAGACATAGCGATCTCTCGCTTTGGGGACTCCTCCCGGATTGCTCAGGTCCTCATCGAAGTCAGAAAACCCTCTACTCATTTCACTTATACTATGAAGTGGAAACGGTTTTCCATCTGGGCGACCGCCAAGGGTTGGAACCCCTTCTAATGCTGTGCCCCTCAGGTCATGGAATACCTCCTTCACCTGTCAGACTCTGGTCTTTCATATTCTTCGTTGAAGGTCCACCTTTCGGCTATTTCGGCATACCACGAGCTAGTGGATGGTAAACCCATGGCTCAGTTGGAGGTCTTGAAAACCTTTCTGAAAGGGATTCTCCATCTGAAACCCCCCATCCGCAGCCCAACTCCTCCTTGGGATTTGAACTTCGTCTTGCAAAGCTCACCATTCCTCCCGGCTATAAGCTGTGATTTGTGCTTCCTTTCCTGGAAGGTATTGTTCCTGGTTGCCATCACGTCAGCTCGGAGGATTTAGGAGCTTCACGCTCTGGTTGGTAGGGAGCCCTATCTGATTTTCCACAGGGACGGGCGGTCCTCAGAGCGAATCGAGGGTTTCTTCCCAAGGTGGTGTCCAAGCCATGCTGAACCAATCAGTAGAGCTTCCTGTGTACTGTCTGTCCCCCTCTAACAGAGGTGAGACACTCCTCCATTACCATGGCGTGCCTTGGATTCTTGATTGTTCACGCACTGGACTAAAGAATTCCGTAGCTGTGATCAGCTTTGTTTCTTTGCCCCAGATCGAAGAGCAAACCAGTTTCTAAGCAGGGCCTTTCCAAATGGTTCTATGTGATAACAGCGAAAGCCTGAAGGTGATCGCCATTCACAGCAGTCAGAGTGCCAAAACATTTTCGGCACTCTGACACCCTCGCACACAGGACAGTGGTGCGGGGACATATATTTCAGTGTTTTCTATGGGGCTGTGCCTCCTACCCCCCATGCGGGGGCGCACTCCCTGCTAAAGGATTTCAACTCTGGGGGTGGGGTGGGGTGAAAACTTGTTAAATTAAAGGTTCGGGCGGGAGGAATAAAATCGCTGGCGCCCAGACCCAGACAGTACCTCACCCACCCCAACTACAGACCAACCCCGATGCCATGGCGCAGCTGGGCAGCCCACCGCAGCACCACCCCTACAGCTCCTCCGCCCTCCCAGCCCGCATTGCGTGCCCGCATCCCGATGCGTACATGGCTGCATCTTGTCTCACATTTCTCCCACCCCCAATCTGGTGGCCGTGCCCTCCCATCACCGTGAGGGATTCCACGAGGGAACTACGCCATTATGGACGGTGCTGCCCTTCCCCATGCGCCCACCTGACTAACTGCATTAGGTATTGTTACCAGAAGTATGAAAAACCTCTCCCGGTACCATCAGAGGTCATTCTACTAGGGCATGGCTGCTTCTGCTGCCTTTTGTGAAATGTCTCTCGGTTGAAATCTGTGCCGCAGCCACTTGGAGTTCTGTCCATACCTTACCATACACTACAGTCTGGACATTGCTTCTAGGTGGAGGGCTGGTTTCGGCCTAGCTGTGTTACAGGGCCTTCTGTCCTAGACTGGGTCCATTCTGGATTCCAGTTTTTCTGTTGGAGTTATCTTTTCTCCTCCCTAGTTTCTCTTAGTCTCTCTTTGGAGGGACTGCTTGGGACTCTGTCCTATAAGTGATGACCTACTCAAGGAACCCTCTCTAAGTAAGATGGTACAGTTACGTAGGCACTTACCGTAACAGTAGACTTCGAGAGGGCTCTTGCAGTAGGTAGTTACATATAGGACTGAAGGTAACAGGCGTCAGGACCCCACGGAAAAATTTCTAGCTAGCAGTCTCTGGCGGGGACTGCCCCCGTCAGGTGACCAACGTCATGCGGCGTCAGTATAAAGGCGGTCCCCAGCCCGCCTTCAGTTCTTTCCGCCCGTTAGCTTGCGGCGCCCTGCGCGATTAAGTTCCACTGCTTCGTCAGTCGGTCATCGGTAGTGTTACGCCGTTTTCTTAGATTTCTTCTAATTTTTGTCAGGATTTGTGCAGTGTATGGTCCTACTCCTCTGAGCACAAACATAAGTCACGACTCATGCGGCGCCCAACTCCGCTGAGACGAGACCTGCCAGTGCCTCTTCTGTCTGTGCCGGATCACCCGTGGAAGTGCCAGCATTGCTTAAATTCCAGCGCCGCCACCCGCAGGCGAGGCAGCAGTCCTGGAGCCCACATACTTATAATGACCTCCATGGAGAAGGAGTTGAAGAAGCTTTGCCAGGCCTCCGCCGCCCGAGGATCACCCGTAAAGAAGGACAAGGAGAAGCACCGGGACTTCTCTTGCTCGGCCACCGTGACTTCTGCTGGAGTCACCGTGCTCAAAATAACGATCCCCATTAGGACCACTCCAAACGGCGTCGACCCTCCCGTCTGGCTCGTGCTCGGGCCTTGAGACCTCTGAGTCAAGAGGCTTCTACTCCGGCAAGGCGCCGCCCGTGCAGCCTTCCGGTGCAAGTGGCTCCAGTAGGCGGACATCAGCTCCTCTGGCGCCGCGCCGGAGAAAGGCTGCTAAGTCGCTTCGACCCGCCGAGGGCAGCGCATGGTCTCTAACCGCCCAACAAGGCTGCCGCTCCTTCAGCCTTCCTTGGCGCCGATTCTTCTAATCGGATGGCGGCTCCTCCGATGTCTGCCTGGACCCGCCAGCAAAGCGTCTGTCAGCCCTCTGGCAGCGGTCTTGTGGTGCTGGAGGCGCGCCCGGACCCTGGCGTTCAGTCCGCGTCACTGGCTCACCACAGCGTTACGCCACTGCCTTCCAGGCCCCAGCATCTCCTCAGTTAAACCCTGGGATTTAATCCTCCTTCCCGGGCGATTCGGAGGATGCAGGCACGCTCCCATCACGTCTCCCTCCTGCTGGGCGGACGACCTGGCGATCGGACCCTGGGCGCCCAGCACGATGCTGGGTGACATTCCTCTCCCAAATGCTGGACCCGCCCGCCCGCGGATTCCTGTCCTGGTCCGCCTGTGAAGCTGTTCCAGGCGTTCTGCTCCGGCGGGCCCTGGCGCTTCGGGTATGACCCGTCTTATCCACGCCCGTCTTACCGGGACCGCGGTATCCGGTGCCTCAGTACCCGGCGCGGGCTTCCGCCCGTCGGGGTATGGATACTCGCCATCGGATATCCCCAATATCCGTATCCTTCCTCCGCCTCCCCACACCCCTCAGCGCGTGGACCTGAGGGGAGACTCTAGCTTCCTGGTGGGCTGAGGCCAAGGCTCAGCTCACCAAGGAAGTGAGAGCCGCCTTCTGATGCGGACCTGTTCCAGACCCCCATCGTCGAGGGCGAGGGCCCTCCCCCCTCCTGTTACCAAGTGTCCTCTCGGTTCCAAGACGGGGGTGGACGTTACCCAGGAACTTCGAAGAGAGTCCGTTCCTCCTCCAGTGGGGAGGGGTCTTCGTCTCCTCCTACTTCCTCGGACGACTCCGGCGAACATTCTGACTTTGATGGCGAGCCACCGAACTCGGACAAGCCCTGGCCTAGGACTCCTTGAAGTCCCCTCCGAGATCCTTCCTTCACGGAGTTGCTACGAAAGATCCAGTCTTTGCATCAGTGGGAAATGTTTAGAGCCAGATCCACAGTGGAAGAAGCTGGCTGCACATCTGGATCTGCCGAGGTCGCTCTACCTTGGTTCCACCCTGCATCAAGCCTCCGCGGGCCTTGTTTCCACCATCTGGAAACAACCGTCGACCATAGCCCCTCTTCCGAGGAAGGTGGACAGGCGTATCAGGCTCCGGAGGTGTTGATTTTCTTACTTCACACCCAAAGGCTGACTCAGTGGTGATCAGCGCCGCTCACGGTCGTACAGCCAACCCAAAGCATTTGAGCTCTTCTCCACTCGATAAGGAATCCTGCCTTCTGGACCAGTATGGGAAGAAGGTTTCTCTTCTTCCACTCTTGGTACTAGGGCCATGAGCTCGTTGTTCATATGGGGATTATCAGAAGGCCATCCTTAGTGAGGTGGAAGCTAAATTGGACTCCCTTCCTGAGTCGCAGACCAAACAGGAAGTGGCAGACATAGTCCATTCTGCTCGTTCAGCCAGTAGGCACATGCTACAGCGCTACTTACGATGCAGTGGGCGCTGCTGGAGCAGAGCTTGGTGTTGGCGTAAGTTTGCGTTGTCATGCCTGGCTCTGAGTGTCAGGTTTGGTCCCGGAAATGCAGTCCGCTATCCAGGATCGCCCTTCAGGGATTCGGTGCTGTTCGGTGGTGATGTTAAGGATATCATCACCAGCCTGTGGGAGAAGGGCACTGCTCTCAAGGAAGTCGACTCCGCATTACAGAGCCCCTCAGCCTCAGCGCTGTCCCTTTTACAAGCGTGCACGGGCCAAGGTGAAACCCCAAGGAAGCGGGCCAACAAAGCGTTGGGCCCCTCCGACTCGTGAAGTCCCACCCCACCCAAACGGGCAGCGGGAGCTGCAGCCGTGGCGCTGCCTCTCACCTCCTGACTCCTTTCCTCTCCCACAGCCTCTGGGCTTCCCAGAGGAACCGGTAGGAGGAGGTTCTCCCTGCATCTGCCGGGTTGGGAGAGGATCACTTCTGACATTTGGGTGCTCTAGCTGATAGCGGAAGGACACTCAATAGAGTTTCTTCAGAAACCTCCCAGAAAACCCCTCCAAGGTCATCTTACTCCCGGAACACCTTCTTCTGGTTCGGGAAGAAATCTCCGCCCTTCTTCTGAAGGCGGCGATGATTTCAAGTCCTTCTCCATCTCCAGGGGACAGATTACTATTCCATTTCTTCCTGGTTCCGAAGAAATCAGGCGATATGAGGCCAGTTGTAGACCTCAGCTCCTTGAACTTGTTCATGAGCACAAGAAAATTCAGAATGCTCTCTCTGCAGGGCCTTCTGCCCCTCCTTCGGCAGGACAGTGGCTGTGCGCTCTGGACATTCAGGGCCTACCTGCATATCCCTATCTCGCCCGTCCCTACCGGATACCTTCGGTTTTCTGTTCAGGAGACCACTACCAGTTCAAAGCCCTCCCATTTGGTCTCTTCTCGGCTCCTGAGTATTTACCAAATGCCTTTCTGTGGTAGCGGTTCACCTGCGTACCCAGGGAGTTCAGGTTTTCCGTACCTGGGCGACTGGCTCCTGCGGCACCATCCAGGAGGACCTCCTGAGCTCCTTTCCCTTACCCTGCAGGTTTCCACCAGTTTGGTATCACCATCAACCAGGCCAAGTCTCATTTGACCCCATCCCAAAGACTCCAGTTTATCAGGCGATCCTGGATATGACCTCGGTATGGCCTTCCTGCCTTTGGACAGGGTGGCCACTCTTCAAGCTCAGGCCAGCCTGTTGTCCAGCCACAGGTGGGTCTCTGCCAGGTCAGTCCTTCACCTCCTCTGGCTCATGGCGGCTGCCATTCGTATTGCCTCGCGCTCGGCTCACATAAGAATCTCTCAGTGGATGCTTGGTCTCAGTGGGATCAATTGGTGGATGACCTAGATCGGAGATCGGGTCTCTCCTCTCCGATGGTTTGGGACCTGCAAGGGTGGGTGGTTCAGGAGAACCTTTGCCAGGGGTTCCTTCTGTCTTTCTCCCCTCCCAAAGCTCTAACAACAGACTCCTCGGGCAAGGGTTGGGGAGCCCACTTGGATCTCAAGCGGACCCAGGGCTCTTGGTTCAGACTCAAGCAGACTCTCCACATAAGCGTGCTTGAGCTACGGCACGTGCTGTATGCCTTAACAAGCTCTGCATCTGTATCTGTTTCCGGTCATCTGGCTGTCCAGACCAACAGCATGTGTGTAGTGTGGTATATCAGCAAACAGGGAGGAACTCATTCCTACCCTCTTTGCAGGGAAGCGATGTGGGTTTGGGATTGGGCAGTACTTCACAACATTCACCTCACGGCAGCTCATGTTCAGAAGTCGAGAACACATTGGCGGACCACCTCAGCGGTCGTCTGCCAAGCTCACGAATAGGAACTGGATCGGGGTAGTAGACAATGTCTTCCTACGCTGGGAACCCCTCAGGTAGACCTGTTTGCCTTTCCTCTCATCATAAAACTTCCCGTCTTCTGCTCGCTCGCTCCAGGCGCGGAGTTTTGGAAGGCGCCCTGTCTCTAGACTGGAAGGTAGATTCATCTATGCCCCCCATCCCGTTGATTCGAGGGTCTTACAAACTCTGTTCAGAAGGAGCTCGCATGATCCTCATTGCTCTGTTCTGGCCTAGAGCAAGTTTGAGTTCTCTCTTCTACAGCAGTATTCAGAGGAACCTCCTCTTCCTTTTCCTCTATCGCAGCTCTTGTTGACCCAGGATCAGGGACACTGGTCCATCAGGACTCAAATCCCTTCAGCTGCATCGTGGCTCCTGCAGACATAATTTAAACCGGTTTGGGTTTGCACAAGTGGCGGAGATTCTGTGGAGGCCAGAAAAGCCTTCCACTAGTTCCACTTACGCCATGGGAAATGGAAAAGGTTCTCCATTTGGGCCTCTTCCAGAGCTTTTGAGCCATCCTCCTGCCCTGTCAGGAGGCTCCTGGATTACATGCGTCACCTCTTGACCTGGGTCTCAGTCACTCCTCTTTGAAGGCTATTTCTGCTCACCATATTCCTTTGGGGACAGATCTTTTGCGCAACTGGAAGTCGCTAAGACCTTCCTTAAAGGGTTCTTCATTTGAGACTCCTTAATCTTATCTGTGTCAATCTTCACCATTCATCACAGATAGGTACTGGCGGAGAATCAGGACCCAGCGGGAACTTTTTAAAAAAGGGATGAGCGAACCGGCCTTAGCATCGGCGCCGCCCTCGAGGCCGGCGTACTCGTGGCTGGAGGGTTGGCCGTTAGGCTGCGTTGACTCCGCGCCACTACCAGTTCTTCGTCTCCCGCCGTCGAGGTCGCCTCGTGGGAAGCTGTTGAAAGAAGAAATTAGGCCTGTCAGCCTTTACTGCGGCGTTTAAGTCCGTCGGTCTTACTAGTTCTGGGTTCTGCCTCTACTAGGCGTCGCGTTAAGATCTTTCCTTTTATTTAAAAGTTTGTGACGTCGAGTCTGTTTTGGTGTTTTTCCATAGGTCATGTCTCGGTTGGGGGCAAAGAAGTTTTCCAAAGTGGTCGGCCCCATGTGTCGGTGCCCGTCGGCCGCCTAGTATTCCGTTACCGACCAGCATGACTGGTGTCTCGCGTGTCTTGGCCGCTTCACGACATGGATTGATGGCGCCTGCTTCTCCATGGACCGCGGCGTCCTCGAACAGAGCGTTTAAAGTCGGCGAACTCCGCCGACTTTGGGGTAGGGTTCACACTCGTTGGGCCAACCGTGCTCTCTCGGCCTTTCCTCCGGGTCCCCTCCGGTTCTGCTCCGGACCGAGGAGGAGGCCTCGGCTACTGCAGCCTGGCCATTGCGAGCTCCTCAGCGGTGCAGGAGGCCCGTCCACTTCCTCCCGGGAGGCGGGCGGGGGCGCCCGCTCGGCAGTCGCCCGCCGGGGTGAAGGCTCCCGGTGTTGCTCCTGTGGCTCGGGCGCCCGGGTCGGCGCCATCCTCGACACCGTTGGTTGGTGCCGTAGGGGCCTTGGCGCTGACTGGCGCCGTGGGCCCTGTCGCCGAAAATCGATAACTCATCTCTCGGCGCCCGTGGGCCCTGTCCGGTGCAGTTCGCGGCACCGTGGCCCTGGTTCAGCGTCGCCTTTAAGTCGCTCTCTCGCCTGCGGCGCCCGTCCCTCGGTGCCTCGGTTGGGCGCCATGAGACGCCGGCATCGTCAGTCGGGCGCGGCGCGAGGCCTAGCGGTGTCGTGTTCGGCTCGAGGTCTGCCCTCGGGCCGTCGGCTCCACCGGTCCTCGGTGCCGCTCGCGGCGCCGAGAACCTAACGGTGTCGTTGGCGCCCGAGTCGTAACTGGGGCTGCCGTCAGCGCCGTCTCTGTCCCTAGTACCGCCCGGTGCCAGTGGACTAACGGCGCTCGCGGCTGGCTAACTCTGAACCTTTGGCCCGAGCTGCCCTGGCGCCTTCTGTCAGCCCACTTGTGGGGTTGTGGAGAATACCGGGTGCCGCCTCGAGCCACTACTCTGGCTGCCAGGCCCTTTGGCAAGATCGCCTTCACCCGCCATCCTACCGTTTGGCTTAGGGCCTCAGACTCTACCTCTTGGTCAGAGTCAGGCTTGGAGTCGGACGGGCAGTCACCCCGGGGTTGTCTGCGAGGAAGACGAGCCAGTGGTCTCGGCGATGAGTCATAGCCAGCCCCTTCTGAGGCGTCAGGTAGTTCCGAGGTTAGGGTCAGTGGTACTGACCAGCAGGCTATTGTGCGTGCCACCATTACTATGCAACCTGGCCTTGGGGGTTCCTCGACCCCTCGGGTGGTACCCCTCAGTGATGTGTCTTGATTGCCCAACTTTGGGGCCCATCGGAAGCCTACAGGGAGGGAGGGTGCTATTCCTGGGTCTCCCTTGGGGGCAGCCCAGAGCTGCCAGCTACCTAGGCTGGCCCTCTCAGGACGAGGACCCTCTCGGACTCTGAGGTCGAGGGTATGGGGTTGGCGCATTGGCCTTTCTCTAGGGTCACCCGGGCCTGGATGAAGCGCAGTGGGACTTCACCCTTCCCTTCCAGTTCTTGAGGGTCCCATTCTTTGGAGGCAGGGGCCCGTCCTTCTGGACCTATCGACCCAGTCGCCTCACTGGGGTTCTTCTGGGCACAGCCTCGGCGGTACTAGCGTGGTTGTACAGCTGTCGGCTGTGGAGTCTTCAGGACACCCTCCTCGGGTGTCCATGGTTCGCTCCTTAGCCCTGGCGGAGGTCAGCCGACTTCTTTCTCGGCTGTGCCTATCCCTCTGCCACATTCTCCAGCGCTCCCAGGCATTCTTGGTCCTAGCGGCCCTCTCACCTGGGAGCAGTTCAGGCAGTGGCTGCTTGGTTCCGGCCTACGTTGGGGCTATGGACAGCCAGGTTTTCCAACCTCCTCGTCGGCCACCCTCGGAACATATCGTGACCTCCAGCTCCTCATCCCCTCTTCTGGAGGAAGACCCTCTGTCCATATCTCTCCGGCCGCTGATCTTTCTGAGTACCAGCGTTTCCTCGTGAGGATGATGGAGGACCTTCACCTTTCTCCCTTGTCTGTGTAATTCTGAGCATCGGTATATGCACGCCTTCCTAAGCGTTTTGGTGGGGCCACCTTTGTGGTGCCGCCCTGGCCTCTCCCTTCGGGAGGCATCCTTGCATTTCTGGCAGAGGCCCTTCTCGGAGTTCCTGCCCTAGGGACCTCAGCCAGAGGTAGCGCTCCCTGGGGTCTCCAGGTTCTATGCCTCATCCGCATGGTCCGGTTGGCCTTGGACACCCCTGGCGGGCTGCGCCCTCCACCATGACCGACCCCAGATCAAGACTCCTTGGATTTTGACTTCTGGGGGAGGACTCTCTACTCTGCACGGTTACTTCTCTCCATTTCTGTTCATCAGGCCCACTATACAGCCTACAACGGTTCTTGTGGTCGCCTGGTCAGATCTAGCTGCTTTGCCTGTTCGGAACAAACCAGGCAAGCCATTCGCTCTCTGCACGTGGCCTGGAGCTAGCAAGGCACCAAGCAAGGGCATCTTCACGGCGACAGTGAGGTAGCTACTAGGGTTGAGGACAGCGGTCTGCACCAGGAGATCGGTGTGGCTTCGTCTTTCGGTTGTGACCCTTGGCCCGGCGTGGGTGATTTGCTCAGCTCACCAGGAACCTACCTCTTCTCCCGTAGGGCGAGGCGGCGTTTGTTGGGGCAACTTCCTTCCCCTCCGGAGACCCGTCTCGCTCTCCCACTCTCAGGCCTCCTCAAGCCTAGAAGGTTCCCCCTTAGTGTGTCACCCACTGAGGCTAGGGGACTCTGTCCCTTGGGTTCAATGAATCAACCCCTGCCAGGGGCTTGGTACTCACCCATCTGTGATGAATGGTGAAGATTGACACAGATAAGATATAAAAGTGCGTACCTACCGTAATTATGATCTTTCTGTATCTTCTCCATTCATCTAATCCCCATACATCCCCTGGGGCCTCAGTCTCTGGGTCCCCCTCCTCTGTGCCTACCCTCTCTTTGGCCCGGGGTAAAGTGGAGCCATACAGGGGGTATTTTCTCCCGTAGGGGTACAGCTCAGTGGCACTCCTTCTCTACTACATATCTCCACCCTGACAGGGTGGGAGTTGAGTGGTTGCCCTCCTTCTGTTATCCTTCTGGTCCCATCTAACTGTTTTGAAAAAAAATCCCCTTTTTTCACAAATATCTTTCAGAGAGTACTGAGTCCTGTACCCTGTCCTTCTCCAGAATAGCCGACTCTGCTTTTGGGGTATTGCCAGTTATTCTGTGCCTTGAATTCTGGCAGAGAGCTTTGCTACTCCTTGCAGTTCCTATACAGTCTGGTGGCGGACAAGGGTCTCGGATCCTATTACCTCACTCTCTCCTAAATTTTCTCCTCCCTCCCTCCCTTCTTCTGCTTCCAGAGATTGGGGCCCCTACCCAATCCCTTAGTCTTATTTCTTCTATGCTGTCCTCTCAGTCGTTTTTCTCCTTTTAGTTCAGTTTCTCTCTTCCTTTTCTGTCCCTTGGACTCTCTTGTCCCACCCTCCATCCCTTCCTCTTACCTCTCGGCGACTCCAGAACTGGTAGGCAGGCGGAGTTGGCGCTAACCTAACGGCCAGCCCTCGGCGCCACGTGGTCGTTGGCCTCGAGGCAGCCTTGACTCTGCATCGGCTCCGCCTATCCTTTAAAAAAAAAAAAGCTCCCGGATCCTGATTCCGGCCAGTACCCATCTGTGATGAATGGTGAAGATACACAGAAAGATCATAATTACGGTAGGTACGTAATTTTTATTTTGCGCACCTGCCACCCCTTGGGACTTGAATTTCATTCTCGAAGAAGCCCTGCCTCCTTTTGAGCTGGCAGCATCAGCAGACCTAAGTTCCTTTCCTGGAAGACCCTCTTCCTGGTGGCCATTACTTCCTTTCGACAATTTCTGAGCTTCAGGCCTTAATGTGCAAAATCCATGCTTGATTTTCCACAAGGCATTAGTGGCTCCTGCGTACCAACCATAAGTTTCTCCCTAAGGTGGTAGCAGAATCTCGCTGAATCACTCACGGAACTGCCTGCTTTTGTTATGCAACATTCCAATCAAGGGAGTACCTCTTACATACTTTGGATGTTCACGGATTCTGAGATACTACCAGTAGGACAAAGGATCTCAGAAAAACTGATCAACTGTTTGTCTCTTTTGCTCACAAAGAGAGGGCAATGCTGTTTCTAAACAATGCCTTTCAAAATGGTTGGCTCATTGTATCACTTTCTGTTATGACAAGTATCACAAGACCTTGCTAGGTCAAGTCAGAGGTCACTCCACTAGAGGTGTAGCTGCCTCTGCTGCTTGTTTTCAAGAATGTCTGGCTGACACTCTGTGCAGCTGCAACTTGGACTTCTGTCCATACCTTACTGAAATATTACAGTTTGGACATTGCCTCTCACTGTAGAGCTGGCTTCAGGTTGGCTGTTCTGCAAGGTCTTCTTTCCTAAGACCTTCACAGCCAGAGGATCTGTGTATGGTAGTTTCCTCCTCCCGTGAGCTTCTCTTTGTTCCAGACTGCTTGGGACTCAGTTCTATATGTAATTACCTACTACAAGACCCTCTCAGTAGATGGTACAGTTACGTAGAACTTACGTAACAGTAGATCTTGAGAGAGGCTCTTGCAGTAGGTAATATCCTCACCCTCCATCCCCTTAGCTTTCTCAGCTCCTTTCCAGGATGGAAATATCCACTTCTCTCTCGTCTTGCCTTTTGGCCTTTGGCAGGAAAGAACTGGAAGGTGGGCGTGAGGACCGCCTTTACTGACGTCGCGCGACGCCGGTCACCTGATGTGGGCGGTCCCCACCAGAGATAACTAGAAATTTTCCGTGGGGTCCTGGCGCCTGCCGGCTTCAGTCCTATATGTAATTACCTGCAAGAGCCTCTCTCGAAGATCTAGTGTTACGGTAAGTTCTTACGTAACTGTACTATCTTCGAGAGGTTCCCTCAGTAGGTCATATTTCCCTCCCTCCTTCCCTCATTTTATGTTTCAGGGTCTCCAAATCCTGTTCGCCCTGCTGTCAGGCCTCTTCCCAGTGGGAGAACTGGAGGCGTGCGTGGGGACTGCCCACTATATACAGCCATGCTGATGTCAGTTATGTGACATCGGGTGGGCGGTCCCCTGTCAGGGATTGCTAGAAAAGTCCGTGTGGCATGACCCCAGGTGGTGCCAGTCCTATAAGGGATGACCTACTGAAGGAACCTCTCTAGAAGATCTACTGTTACAGTAAGTTCCTATGTAACTATACTTTATTTACAAGGTATACCTGTAAGCATACATATGAAACAGTGTAATACATCACATATCACATAGCCAAAACATATTATTGTATCGTTGAAGGAAAATAAATACATGTAACTTAATATCACAAAGACATGACCAATACCTGTTTCATAACAGGTGAAGACAAACACTTAGACATACTTGTAACATTTAATCATAAAAATATTAATACTAAACTTACGTGGGCGGATAGTCAGAAATGAGTCGGCAGCACAACCAGATGCGTGGGGGCAAGCCGGAGCCATATTCAGAAGATGCGCCACCCGAAACGCTCCAGCACAGGTTGGATAAATATGGCAATGATGCGCCACGGCAAAACCAGAGATGTGCTGGCGCAACCATGGATGCTCGGCGCAAACCTGAGCACAAATCCAATGAGCAGGGCAAGAGCCACAGGCTGCAGGTACACATATGCAAGCAAACATAGGGCAATGGCCACAGTCCCCCACAGCAGGGCGCACCCATACACATGGAGGCATGGACCCGGAGGGCACACAGGGCACCAGGGGAAGGTGCACAGAGAACCTGAGCCCACAAACCGTGGAACATGCCCCTGGCCAAAGACCTGCCACCCCAGGCATGCCAATGGCAGGGACATGCAACACATACCCACCAGAGTGACAGTGTTCCTGTCACCACAAGTACAAACCCCCCACAGGCACATGGCACAAGCATGCACCCCTATACATGTGTGCAATTCGCCAAGACAGTGGGAGACATAAGCACACCAGGCTGACAATGCCCCAAAACGACAAGGACCCCTTGCAGAGCCCCTCCCAGTCGCAGCCAGCAGTACAGGGCACCACACTGACAACAGAGTGACACACCAGACATGGCCAGCCCTCAGTCAGACACGCCATGGATTTGTGAAACAGGGCTGAACACAACATGGACCCCATGGGAACACAGCCCGTGAACTGACCTCCTGTGGGGCAGCATGCACCACACCCACACATCTGTAGCATGGCACTGCATGCCATCTGCAAAGCAGACACGGACACAGGCCTTTATCAGAACCAAAGCTTTATATAAAAGAGCATATGCAACAGGCAGATAACAAGGGGCAGGGACAGGGAAGGGGGAGAGGAGGAGGAGGGGAAGGGGGACAGGGTGCAGGAGCTATACAGAATGACGTGGGACAGCATGGGAAACAGGTGTGGGGCAGGAAAGGAGGCTATATACAACATGGGCCACTTTAGGTCCTCTAGCTCCGGACCCTGACAGTCTGCCACAGCTGCTGCATGACCCACCTCAATGCAGATCTCTAGCAGGGTGCGCCTCTGGAGTGCAAGGAGTCACCTCTGGAGTGCCAGTATCCTCCTCGGTTCCGGATACAGGGCATGCAGCCCTCCCAGCAACATTCATGTGACCACCTAGAGGAAGGGATGGGACAGCCAATCAGTGCAATGCCCCAAAGACCCCAGCCCACCCACAGCGTGCAGTGGACTGCGGGGGCACACACCACTGGGGGACCACAATGGACCCGTGCCTGGAGGGCCACACCAGCCATCCAGACAGCACACCACAATGGCGCAGCTAGTCAGACGGGTAGTGCAGTGTGCCCATGCGCTCATGAGCACGGGCACAGGGCACAGGCACTGGTGTAGCACACATTGTGGAGGCTGTGTGCACCTCCCCCCACCGGCCAGCACAACGCCGCCAATGTACGTGCATCATTAGCACGTACAACGGGTGGTGTGCCACCCACAGCCGTGCAGACACATGACCGTGGACACCATGCCCGGACCCACTACCCACAGCAATACAACAGGGACATGAAACGGCATAGTGGCCACACTTACCTGCCATGCTGCTCCTATCCGGTGCTGCACCCTGTGGCCTTCCGCAGCCCCTTACACCTTCCGCGGCCACCCTAGTCCGTCTGCGGTCCTCTGGCCCTGTGGAAAGCATGTAGAGAGGTGGACATGAGTACACAAGCACGCATGAGAGCCCCACCACCACCGCACAGCCCACGTGTTGCATGGGTTGTCCCCAACTGTCCAGTGGCCCCCATGCCTGCAACATGTGCAGCAGCCATGCATGCCGTCGCGGCTGTCGATGGGACTGTGATGAGCCCAGTTGCGGACCGTGCTGCGCAGCCCAATACCCACCACTGATGAGCATCGGTGCATGCAAGCCCATTGCGCACACTTACCTGGCTATGGCACCGCCCTGCGCTGGACATGTGCCTGCATCTGGTGCAGCCGCTCCGGATCCCTGCGCCGCAAGTCCCCATACCAGTAGCAACATTGCTTCACACTCCTGGCCAAACCTGTGCATCTCCCCAGGTCTGTGGCCACCTGCACCCAAACGTCGCCCCTGGCCTGTTGCAGTGGAACATGGCCGAATAGTTGCCCATCAAAGGGCTGCACCACTGCAACAAGATTGACCAGTTCAGCATCTGTCCAGTTGCTGGCCGTTCGTGTCCTCTCCTGTGCCATGGCCGCTAACAACCCTCAGTGCTGGTGTGAATGGCGGTGCAGTCACGCACGTGATTGCAACACGTGTAGGATGCGCGATTGGAAACGGAAGGATGAAACCGCACATTACGGTGATGTGCACCACGGGTGCATTGCGCAGTCCCGGACATGCACACAACACCCTGGCCCACAGGCTACACGGGGTCAGGGATCGTGACGTCACGCATGTGCCTGAGGATGCACAATGCCCCACCATTGCCGCATGCTCAATGGCAAGGCATCGTGTAAGGACTGACAGTTGTGCAATAGACACATGCAGTGCCATGTGCACTACAGGAGCACGCAACGCGCATGTGCCAGACATCCACCACAGGGTTGCTCCAGCGCAGCCCCATTGCACACGGTGCAGTTTTCACGATATTCAGCTGTGGTATGCAGATGACCTCATCAGCCAGTGCGTGGTGCAGTAGGGTGCATTAGCGTAGCATTACCGTTACGCACAGGCTTATTTGCATGCGATGTGCCATATGAGCGCCAGTGAACATCTCAGGCCACAGACCTGTATTGCACCCTTACAGGTAGGTGGATGCTGGCTAGGGGAACTGGCGGCCTGCAACAACACTGCCACGGAGGGCAACATGGGCCATGCCCTCACTGACACACTGTGCTGTCCCTGTTCGCAGGTGGCAGAATGTCTGGACATGAGGAGGAGCAGGAGGAGTGTGGGCCTGCACGCAAGCGCAGGCCCACTTTACAAAGGATGAATTGAATGCCCTGTTTGAGGCATACCTCGGAAGGGAGGCCCTGTTGAGCGGTGCCACAGGCACACTGCATGAATTGACGGCAGGGTGGGATGAGGTGGCGCCCACGCCAACCCGCATGGTAGGCACCAGCCGACAGCACAGGAGTGCTGCAAAAGGTCGGGACTGACAGTTGGAGGATCAAGGAGAGGTGGCGGCCATTCAATCCTCCTGTAGTGCCACTGGTGGAGGGCTGTCCACTGCACCCACCCTTGTGAGCCCGCGGAGGAGCTAGTGGCGTCCACCATCGTCGCACTGCGGTGAAGGGTGTGCCCGGCAGGGGATTCCAGGCGGTGGCAGCCCATCATACTGCATGGTACTTATGTGACTCATACTGGCGTGGCAGGTGTCGCCAGGTCATGCAGGTGTGCCTGCTGCAGTGCCATATACCACATGCATGTTGCATGCTGCTGGTCATGACACACCACTGGCCAGCAACAGCGATGGCATGCACAGGGGGAACATGCGCCAACGTACCACTGACCATGTCTTCCTCTTGTAGAACCATCATGCCTCCATGCAGGGATGGGGCAGAGGAGGCGGCAGCCACGGCCAGTGCAGACAGACTCTCAACATCCACGGTGTCCGTGGCCTGGACAGGCTGCTGCTGAGCACCTCAGGGCCAGTGGACTTCTTCGGCCTGGGGTCAGACGAGGCCCTGGATGACTTCCTGAAAGATGCCAGCCTGGATGTGCTGTGCGCGGAGACTCAGCTCGGTGTGGGGTCCGGCTCCAGTGATATCACCCTGATCCTAGACAGCATGGTAGACGATGTGGACGACACGCCCCAGCCTGCCTCACAGGCATCATCGGGGCCCAGTGCTATGCCCACGGCTACATAGCCGCCTCCCATCCACACAGGTGCAGTTGGGTGTGGCAACAGCACTGTAACCGGCACCACCCAGCAGACGGACAGGCGGCAGCAGCAGGATGTAGGTACCACCGGGCAGCAGGACACAGAGTCGTCTCCTTCGTGCACCTGACGTCACTGTACCCCTGTATGGCCCACTGTGCAGCGCCCACCAGAGCGGCAGGCTGGGCAGCGTGCCAGGTCACCCCAGCCAATCAGCGTCCTGGCTAGGAGGCACAAGATACCAAGTGGCTGGCAGAGCACACCCGGTTGCTGCGGGTATCCATGGGGAAACCAGGCGCCACTTGCCACTGAGGTGCGGGCACTTTGGGCAGAGGCGCGCCAGCTGGCCGAGCTGCAGGACAGGGCACTGCTCAGATCATGGATGGGCTGCACTGCATGCAGGAGGCGCGACCGCATCTATGGACTGCATGTCCGGTGCCATTGTGGCGGCAATGGACCACATGACCGGTACCATTGCGCCGGCTTTGCATCGCTGGCTGCCACTGGGCATGGCCATGCAGAAGAACCCCCTGCAGTGTGCTGTCCTCCACGGTCCCAGCGTCTGGTGACTACATCACAACAGATGCTGGGCTCCGGCGTAGGCATCCCAGACATGCCTGGGGCTGGCCTGTTTGGCTGCCTCTGTACCCCTGCGAGGACATGGTCACGGTCCACACATCTACCCCAGGGGACGTCTGACACACCCCTGTGGCGATGTGCAGCCAGCATCTACTGATCACCCCGGGTGGCCGCCGCATTGGCGGCCGAGGATTCTTGGCGGTTGGCCTGGTGTGTGCTGCCCTGGCCTGCCTGTCTGCTGCTGCTGCCTTGTGCACACATGGGCGGTAGTGGTGCGGCATGCATACATGTGGTGGAGCGCATGTGTGTTGTGCCGCATGCCTCCGTGTGTGCTGGCCATGCTACTGGGATGTGTGGGATGGGTGCAATGAGGGCAGCTCTGCGCTGGTTGTGCCTATGTCATGCATCTGATCCATGCCATGTTCCTCTGCCTGTGTGTGTCTGTGCGCGACGTGCCTATGCCTGTGCTGTGTGTGTGTGCCACCTCGCCATCCCTGCTGTGCACCCCATTCCTTGCATGCTTCCGCTGTGCACGTACATGCCTTTGTGTGGTATGCTGGTCTGTGTGACCCATGCATGTGTTGCACTGCACCTACCTGCATTCTCCAAAGTGATCTTGGGTGATTGTGTCCCGGTGCCTTCGCGCCATCTGTGCCAGACGGGGGTCACGTCTATCAGGGGATGGCTGCCCACCACCCTTCGGCCTACTGTCACTGTCGTCCCCACTACTGTTGCCCTCATCAGCCTCAACAGCTATCCCATGGTCAATGGCCATGTTTTGCAGGATGCAGCAGGCCAGGAACAGGCCACAGGCTTTTGATGGGCTGTATTGTAGAGGCACCGCCTGACCTGTCTAGGCAACAAAGTGCGCTTTCAGCATGCCAAAGACATGCTGGATGATATTGCGCATGCTGATATGTGCCTTGTTGTACCTCTCCTCTGCAAGGGATGATGGTTTCCGTTAGGGGTGAGCAGCTAGCGCCTCAGGGATATGCACTGTCAGCTGTGAGGGAAGGACTTGGTTAGCCCTGCGCTATGCTGTTCCACGCTCCTTCACCCTGTCACCCACTGCCCACACCGCCACGCCCGCCCTGCCTGCCCATCCCACCACCATGGCGGTACCACACATGCCCCGTCCGTGCTCTACTCACCCGACAAGGTGTCCGTGGGGATGTCCCCATTCAAACCTCTGGCACAGGCGAGCTGTGCCAGATGAATCGTCATGTGCACTCCCGGGTGTGTGGTGCAGTCATTGATGATGCATCGCGTGGCATCGCACACCACCTGGCAGTTAATGGTTGGGTTTCCTTCCTGTTAATATACCCAGGGCCAGGTGGCATGTGGATGCTGACGTGGGAGCAGTCAGTGGCCCCGATCACGCAGGGCATGGCCACTCTGTGGAAGTCCTGCATGTTTGCTGTACACTCTGCCTGTGTGCTGGGGAACCGTATGAACTCTGAAGCCACGTGGCAGCAGGCGTTGAGGAACTGTGTGACGAGGCGGGACAAGGCCAGCTGGGTGATACCCGTGGTGTCCCCTGTTGGCCTTTGGAAGGTGCCCATGGTGAGCAAGCACATCACGACGGTCACCTTAGTCTCCACACACATGTCATAACTACGTCTGGTGGGTGCCTGCATTTGTCATGGTACAGCTCACAGAGTTGCCTCAGAATGGCCCTGTTCAGGCAGTATCAGCCCACTATCCCAGTATCACTGTAATTCTCATCGTGGTACGGCACGGTACCACCTGTGTTGGGCATACTGCCGCTGCACTCTTCATCGCCATGCTGGTGTTCCTTCTGCCTCCTCACACCCCTCATTACTGCCTCCATTAGGAATTGGGCACTCTCTATCCCTCCGTCACTGTGGGTGTCTCCCTGGGTGCCTGTGTCACTCTGTCCGTCTGTCTGTCCGTCTCTCTCACTCTCTGTCTCTCAGTGTCTCTCTCTCTCTCTCTCTCTCACACTCTCCCTTCCTCGCTCTCTGGGCACAGTGTTGCGCATCTGCTGTCTATGTGTTTGAGCCAGGATTTTATAGAGACAAATCTGGCGGGGCATCTTGGGTTTGCTCCGGACTTGCGCCATGGGCTCCGGTTGAATATCTCGTTCGTTGAATATTCGCCGATCGCCTCCTGTACTTGTGCTGAATACATTATAGTTGTGCCATGGCCTTAATGAGGTTAGCTGCGCAGCCCTTGGTCTTTGAGTATTAGGTGGCGCATTTCTGTGAGTTGCACGGCGAACTGCTCTGAATATCTGGGCCCAACAGTCTTTCATACAAGCTGATTTAAGTTACCTATCACACTTTACTACTGCACTCACAACAGAAGTTTAGAACCTGTTTGAGTTGAAATTTAAAACTATTTTGTGATAATTCTAAGTTTCTTAGGTGTAGTGGTAGCATTCCAACTAATGGCAGCATTATACTCAGATGTCATTTTGCTAAAGTTATTTGTAATCTTGGGCTGCACCAAGTCCCTTGCCACTTTTTTTCTCAAATTTAAACCATGATTGGGTTCATGTAATTTCCCTATTATGTGTTTAGTGTTTTATTCTTAAGCATGCCCCAGACTAAACTAATCCAAATACCTTTCCTTCTTAGGTCGAGCAAACTCCAACCCAATACACTATATATTACACAATGATGAGTACTATACTTGCATTTCAATACAAATCTTACCATTCTGTTGTGGATATGATCCAACTTTTCTAGTTGTTGTTTGCTGGCATGCAGGGTGCAAAATTCATATACCTTAGGTGCCCCAGGGCAGGCACTTTTGCCTCAGGACACCTACAGCTGATTAGTGCCTGCCTCTTTGGGCACCTAAGGCATTTCAGCAGAGTTCCTTTTTTTTTGCTCTTTATCTTTGCCTTTCTTTTCCTCCTTGGGGCAGGGAGCCGCCAGAGTAGCGCAGACACAGAGTGGATCACAAGTCTGCTCTTCTGCATGTCAGCTGACTGCTTGTCTGCAACACACACGGAGGAGAGAAGTTCGGAGGATTAGGCTCAGGCTAGGCTGATGTGCCCATTACAATTGGTGGCACACAGATTCAGCCAGACAAGCCTTCAGGGTCCATTGGTCACTGTTGGAGGTGGGTTGCAGCAGGCACACACACCAGTAGGTGCCCTTAGATGAAGTATTTGCCTGCCCCCTCCAGACAACATGACGCGAGGCGGAGCCAGCATAGTGCGCCATTCTGTAGCTGCATTTATGGAGAGACAGGTCGTGCAGAGCAGTTGCCTGCCTGCCAGCCTGAACGATCGCGATCAGCAGAAGCAGATATGTATTTATTTATTTATTTGGTTTTTGTTTACCGGGTAGGTACACTAGACAAGAGTATTGATTATATTCAGGCATGACCTGAGGAGTACAATCAGGAGAGAGCAAGGTACAAAGAAGGTACAAACATCAGTGACAATTGTTCTTGGCGCAGCATGAAGTGGAACAAAACAATTGCAGATTGCTGACAAAGCAAGACATATTTCTGTGGAAACTGAGAGTAAACAATACCCTTACATTAGCTACTTGCACTGGATAATACAACAATAATAATTAAGGACATACGACAAATGCTAAAGAAAAGATAACAGTTTTAACTAACGATGTTGTGGAGTGAGTGGGAACATGCAGATTTTATACAATGGAGGGAAACAGTAAGTGTCATTTAGGTAAGGAATGCTACTGGGAGTCAGTCTCAAGTTACAGCACAAGAGCAGCCATCGGAGTCGGTCAGGTGGGCGTGGAGACCCAGTTTAAAGGCTAGGTGGGATTTAGAGAGTTTAATGTGAGGGGGGAGGGAGTTCCAGATGCTGGGAGCCAATATAGCGAAGGATAGTTCCCCCTTGTGTGCTAAAAAAAAAAAAAAAAACAAAAGCTCTTTTAAGAGCTACATTTGTCTTTAACCACCACAAAAAAGGGACTGCAAAGGAGGGGAGGGAGTGAGTAAATAGGGGCAGCTAGGGAGGAAGGACGAGGAGTGTGTGTGTGTGTATGAGACAGCGTGGGTCTCTCTCTCCCGTCGATCGCGGTCAGCAAATACTTTACAAAATAACTAAAAGCTCTTTTAAGAGCTATGTTTCTCTTAACTACCACAAAAAAACGGGATTGCAAAGGACTGTAACAGTAAATAGGGGCAGCCAGGGAGGAGAGGGTGTGAGACTGTGAGGTCTCTCTCTCTCTCTCTCTCTCAGTCAGGACTGAAGGCGAAGGAAGGAATCTGGCAGAACAGAAAGAAAATCTGGGGGGGAATAAAGGAGGAATATTAAGCTAGGAGAGATACAGAGAGAGAGTGTTGTGTATGACAGTATGAGGCAAAGCAGACAGACAGTAAACAGAAACGCAGCAAGCAACTAGCAAAGCAGACACATTCTCAGACTAATCAGTCTGCTCCACTGCTCTGCTATTTCTGATAGTTCTCCAGGCTAGCTGATAAAAACCAGTGGCAGCAGCGAGGGGCAGAAAAGGAATGGTGCTGCTACTTGCTATCTCCGTGTATTCTGACTGGTGCAGTTCAAAAGGGCGGCCTGCCTCCTCACCTTAAACTTATATCTCGATAGAAACCTGCACTGGGGCCACATGAATGAATAATTTTTAACCAAGGAAATGTAATTACCGTAAGTGGAATTTTATTCCACAACCTGGCAAATGGTCACGGTAAAGACAAACAAAAGCTCCCCAGAGCTTCAATTCAAAAAGAATCTTCCTCAGGGGGTGGAGCTCATAATGAGGATATAGTTTATATATACATTCAACAAATTAAATCAATTAGAATTGCGTGCTCAATTAAAACTAAAAATGAACTGAAATTCTATCTCGCACCACTAGATGGCACCACAGAAAATCTTTTAAATCTCAAGCAGACAAGGCTCTTTTTAGTCTATACATTGTGAAATTATTCTTCAGACTATTTTCCAGTACTTTTTAATCTATACATTGTAAAGCTACTCTATTGGTACACATTGCAGATTATTTTCCAACACTGTCTGCAAAATTAAATACATTCTAGTAGGTGCTCTATAATCTTATTATAACATAATATTATCATTCATTCAGTGCAGTCTAATTAAAGATAGAGCAAAGAGAAAAGGTGCCCAAACCACGTTGTATGCCAAGGCAACTCTTGCATATTTTCAAGGTAACACTCTTATTTTGAGAGATTTTCCAAGTACTGGGACCTCCTTGCAATTGAGACCAGAATAGTCAGGAAAAATCATGGGTTCGGGCACCAAAAGTGATGAAACCTGAAAAACAGAGAGAGAGATAAAAGAAAAATTAAATTAATAACATATTTCACAGAAAATTCAGCATGATGTCTTTACTTATACACAGAGTTACTTTTAATCAAAAATGGTTTCAAATCCCATTTTTATTTAAACCTGCAGGTTTAGCACTATCCAGCCTGTAAATCCAATAGCTCTCTCGTTGGAACAGCAGGTTTGATCTGTCACCATCATTTTTAGGTTGGGGTACCATTTCTAATCCCACAAATTGCAAACATCTCAGATCCAGTTATGCACCTCAGCAAAGTGTGTCCCTACTGGTGTGTTTATTTTTGGCATATACAATGGAACGAACATGTTCCTGTATTCTTTGCTTAAGCGGTCTAACAGTTTTTCCCACATAAACCAGATCACAATCACACCAGAGCACATAAACTACATACATCGTATCACATGTTATAAGTTCACGTATGTTCACTACCGTATTCTCTAATGCTGGATGGTTAAAACATTTGCTGTTAGTGACATGTTTACAAATGTTGCACCTCATGCATTTATAGAAACCCGCTGGACGCTTTGGCAACCAAGTACCCTTGTCTTTTGGCTAAGTTTTCTCCATCCTGCTGTGGACCAGTCTATCCTTTATGTTTCTGGCTCTGGTGAAAGTGACCCTAGGTTTGACTCCCACCCCAGCACTAATATCTGGATCACGTTGTAGAATTTGCCAATTCTGGTGAATTATGTTGCCAGTGCGTCCAGCTAGCTGGTTGCACTCAGTCACAGAAGTGCAAGGAATGTGCTCAGATGTGTCTTTCTTTTTTGCAGCCAAAAGCGTTTCTCTAGGGATCCTATTTACTCTTTCTCTGGTCTCCTGAAGGAGTTTCTCTGCATAACCTCTTGCCCTGAATCTTTCAGTTAGTTCATCTGCCTGGCTAGCAAAATCCATTTCATTACTACAGTTTCTACGTATACATAGAAATTGTTCATAAGGTATCGAATTCTTCAGCCTCGGGGTGTGGTTACTTGTGGCTGAAAGGGAGTTTGTGGCCGTGGACTTTCTGTATCCTTTGGTTTCCACCCATCTTTGTGGAATATTGCCACTGACTGTTGCATCCAGAAAATGTAATGACTCTTTACTTGATATATATGTAAACCTAAGGTTTAAATTATTGTCATTAAGCCAAAAAATGAAATCTGGAATTAAGTCCCTGTCCCCTTTCCATATGCACAAAATATAATCAGTAAAGCGGTACCGACCTGCAGTGTGCTCATGGAAAGGGTTCTTTCTTTGTCAGTTATTACCTCTTCCTTCCAATGGCCCAGAAACAGATTAGCATAGCTAGGGGCCATGGCTGCCCCCATTGCTGTACCACAGTTTTGTTTGTAGAACACTCCCTTAAATTCAAAATAATTATGTGTAAGGGTAAATTCTATTAAGTTTACAATTAACTCTTTTGGCATCGCACTATTCTCTGGTATTTTGTCAAGTCAGAATTTTATGGATTCTAAACCCAAATGGTGTTCTATGGACATGTAAAGTGACTCCACATCTATCCCTATCCAAGTATTGTTCTCCCCCCACTCTAAATTTTTCAAAATTCTCAAAAGCTCTGTGATGTCTTTTATGTAAGATTTCAAATCTTGTACTAAAATTTGTAAAAAGAAGTCTGTGGATTTTCCTGCATTTTGAGTAATTGGGCCACATCCTGAAACAATAGGCCTCCCAGGGGGTTCTTCTTGATTTTTATGTATTTTTGGAAGGGCATCAGTACATGCAATAACCGGATAATCTGGCCACAAATATTCATAGTCTTTATCTGATATATTGCCTTCATCTAATGCTTTTTTCGGTATTTGAAACAGCTCTTTTTTGTAAGACAGGGTGGGGTCACTTTTCAGTATCTCATGATTATGCACATTCTGTATACGTCTAATACCATGTTTTGATTTTAAGGAGGACTGGATAAAAGCAGCATCACGAATGTTCCAAGGTGTTTATTCAGCTTCTAATTAAGTTTGACAATCTAAAGCTTGAGGAACTGTTGAAAGAGCTTAAAATAATTAAAGCCAAAGTTTAACCTTCAAGAGACATCCACAGAACATCCACAGTTCACAGAATTTGATAAACTTATAGGAAATTACTGAAATCTGAAGCTGATATTGTGAGTATATTGTGAGTACAAGAACAGGAAACTCAATCGGGACCTGAGCGATACGAGAAGGAAACATTACCAGCTGGCCAAAGAACAGTTCTGTTAGCAGAGGGAGATCCAGAGTCGTTTTCAGTCTAATAGATCACAGGACAGATCAAGCAATAGAAAGGAGGTAATATAAATAAAAGGGTCCAGAGAGCTTTTTTGGAAAAAGATTGGAGGGAGGAAACAAGCTGAAGAGAAGGCAGAACACGCTATGGAAGAAGGGGCAGAGGTACAAACAGGAGTAGCAGATCGAGCATTGAGAGCGAAGAGCGAAGAAGAAAGACATAAGCTTTATAAGTAATTAACCTTTCTGAAGTCCAGTTAAAAACACGGAGATTTCAGTTTTGAAAAAAGCTTTAATTTTATTCCATTCCTGTTGTGAGCGACTTTCAAATATTCGTTGATTTACAAAGTTATTGAGCTTAAGCTTAAACTATTTTTTTCAAGAAAGACAGATTGTATACGAATATGGGGCTGGATTTGAGAATTTGATTACTCCATTTAATGAAGATTTGGACTATGCCTACAAGCTGAAGATCTGAACTTGATATATGAAAATACACTGGATTCTGAACAAGAAATAACTGAAAGTACATTTAGGAATTTTGAAACTGAACTTTCTAATGTACAAGCCTTAGATGGATTACTTCAAGAAAATTATGGTCAGCATGACCTCCTGACCTCTGATGGCACAGCGTCAGATAATAGTTGCTGCAGGCCAAGGGACATCTAGCTAAACTTAGAAAATTGCAATTTACCACCAGTTCCACTTTTTGCCCTTACATCAACAACTATACTGTTTCAAGTTTTGAGAAGACAGCAGGCAGGTTAAAACCATTTTACAGGTGAATCATTCTCCCAGATATTATAATCTAATTAAAAAGGAGCACATTAAATAGTTTATCTACTGAGATGGCATTATTTTTAAATCTGCAGACAAAGGAGATAATATTGTTGTGATGGATGTGCATAAATATGAAAACATGGTATTAGACTTGTTACAGAATGTGCATTATTATGAGATACTGAAAAGTGACCCTACCCTGTCATAGAAACCTAGAAACATAGAAGTTGACGGCAGATAAGGACCTCAAGGCCCATCCAGTCTGCCCTTTTCTTTTTCTACCTTATAAATGTGCCATCGGCTTTTGCTCTGTCAGTGGCCTATCTATTCATAGTCATTTGTATTGCTCCCTTATGCCTATCCCATGCCTGTTTGAAGCCCTGCACTGTATTCATAGCCACCACTTCTTGTGGTAAGCTATTCCATGCATCCACCACCCTTTCTGTGAAAAAGAATTTCCTCACATTCCCCCTTAATCGGCCCCCCTCTAGTCTCATGCTGTGTCCTTTTGTCCTGCTATTTTTCTTATATTTAAACATGTTAGACTCTTTCACCTTGTTATTGCCCTTAAGGTGTTTGAATGCCTCGATCATATCACCTCTCTCCTCCTTTGCTCAAAGGTATACATATTGAGCTCTGTTAATCTGTCCTCATATGTCTTCTGATGCAGTCCCTGCACCATTTTGGTTGCCCTTCTCTGGACTGCCTCAATTTGGTTAATGTCCTTGTGAAGGTTTGGCCTCCAATACTGCACGGTACTCCAGATGGGGCCTAACCAGTGTCTTATAAAGAGGGATTATTACCTCTCTACGACTTGTGATACCCTATTAATACACCCTAACACCCCTAGCCTTACCTACTGCTTTAGAGGTCTGTTTGATGATTTCAGGTCATCAGTGATGATGATGCCCAAGTCTCTTTCTTCCTTTGTGACTGCTAGCAACTCCTCCCAGCCTATAGGTGGCTTCAGGGTTTCTCTTCCCTGTGTGCATGATTTTGCACTTCTTTGCATTAAATCCCAGTTGCCACTCTTCTGACCATTTTGCTGTTTATCCAGATCTCTTCTCATTCTGCCCACCCCATCTGGATCATCTACTCTGTTGCAGATCTTGGTGTCATCTGCAAACAGACAAGCCTTACCCTCTAGTCCATCTGCAAGGTCACTAATGAAGATGTTGCAGAGGACTGGCCCCAGGACTGATCCTAGAGGTACCCACTTGTGACTTGCATCTCTTCTGACTGTATACCATTTACCACCACTCTGTTTTCTGCCCGTCAACCAGTTTACCACCCAGTTGACCAACTTCTGACCACCCGAGCCTACTCAGCTTATTTATCAATCTTCTATGTGGAACAGTGTCAAAGCTTTGCTGAAGTCAAGGTAGGCGACATCAACTGCTCCCCTTGGTCCACCACTCTGGTTACCCAGTCGAAGAAATCTATGAGATTAGTTTGACAGGACCTTCCTTTGTAAACCCATGCTGTCTTGGATCCTGTGCCCTATGAGTTCCAGGTGTTGCACTATCCTTTCTTTAAGGAGTGCCTCCATAATCTTGCCCACTACTGAGGTAAGACTGACTGGTCTGTAGTTCCTCCTCCTCCTGCTACCACTCTTGTGGGCGGGATCACATGACCCTTCTCCAGTCTTCTGGGACCTCTCCTGTGCTCAGAGACTCACTAAACAGTTCTGCTAATGGCTCTGCTAGTTCCACCTTTAGCTCCTAAGTACCCTGGGATGTATGCCATCAGGTCCATTGCCTTATCCACCCTGAGCTTAGCAAGCTCTTGTAGGACCCTTTCTTTTGTGAAGGAGTAGTGCTCACCTCCCTCCCCTGTGTCCATGATGCTGAGCTGTGGGCCCTGCCCTACCTTCTCTTCAGTAAATACTGAGCAAAGTTTCTATTTAGGATAGATGCCTTTACAGGGTCCTCCTCCTCACATGCTCCCTTTTCTCCATTAAGCTTAGCAATACCCCTCTGGACTTTCTCCTTTCACTAATATATCTATAGAAAGTCTTGTCACCTTCTTTTACTGTTCGTTGCTAGTGTTTCCTCAGTTTGGGACTTTGCCTGCCTTACTGCCTTCCCTGCTTCCATTATGGGCAGTTTGGTATGCCTCCCTATCTTCATCCCGCTGTGTTCCCTTATATTTCCTGAAGGCCAGCCTTTTGGCTCTGACCTTTTCTGCTACTGTATTTGAGAACAAGCGGTGTCCTTCTTCTTTTTGCACTTCCTTTTCTGTCTAACACAATGGGATGTTGCTTCAAGTATTGCATCCTTAATGCTTGCCCACTTTGCCTGTACCCCCTCACCTGTGTTTCTTTTTGCCAGGGCTAGCTTACCTCTGTTGGCCATCTTATCAAAGTCAGCTCCTCTGAAGTCCCATATTTTTGCCTTGGAATGGGATGATTTAGATGTAGTGGCCAAATTGAACCATACCATGTGATGGTCACTGGCCCCAGGTGACCTTCTACCTGGAGATCTGTGATCCTTCCCTGTTAGTCAGTACTAGATCTAGGATAGCCCTGTCTCTTGTGGGTTGCTGTACCAGTTGTTTGAGGCCCTCCCTGCAGGGAATCCACTATGTGTCTAGTTCCGCAGATGTTCCTGCTGGTATTGACCAATCTGTATCCGGCATGTTGAAGTCTCCCATTATCAGAACCTCCCTTTAGCTGTCATGTTTTGTATGTCTTCTAACAGTAATGTATCTATGTCCTCCCCTGGTCTGGGGCCTGTAGACAACCCCAGTTCTTATGGCTGTCCCATTTCCTGTTTCCAGGGGTGACCCACAGTTCTTCTGGCTCCTTATGTGTATTCTGAATTTCTGTAGCTTTGATATTTTCATTGACATACAGGGTCACTCCTCCCCCTTTTACCTCGGTCTCTTCTGAACAATACATAGCCAGGTACTGAAGTCTCCCAAGTGTGGTTACTGGTAAACCACGTTTCACTAATTGCTACTATGTCCAGTTTAGCCTCTGACATTATTGCCTGCAGGTCTGGGATCTTATTTCCCAGGCTGTGAGCATTGTGTACATGATTTTCCATTGGCCAGATTTTGGTGTGTTAGTTGTTGGGTGAGGTTTGGCATTACCCTGTGCGTCCTATGGGGAGGCAAACCTTTTTCTTACCTGGTGATGCAAATGAACTGCAAACATGCTGAATCCCTGTTTGACCACTAGCTGAGGGGGGTGTTCTTCCCATTCGACGTGTGGGCTGCACCCCTCTCCCCATTTGCTAGTTTAAATATTCTGCAAGGCGTCAAACTTCTGCCCCAATGCACTGACTCCCTCCTTAGTCAGATGCAGTCCATCAAATTTAAAGAACTTTTGCTCCCAGAACTGTTGCCAGTTCCTACAAATCTGTGTCCTTTTTCCTGGCACCAGCCCTTGAGCCACGTGTTTAGCTCCCCTATCTCCCCTTCTCTGACCTTCCGTCCATCTGCTCCCCTCTCCCAGACTGGCAGGATCTCAGAGAAGGAGATGCCGGACGAAATAGATGATAGTTTGTCACCCAGCCTGGTCAGGTGCTCCTTGGTCTCCACAACTGCCCGGCTGGCGAGATCATTAGTCCCTATGTGTACTAGGACATCAGTGTTTTCTCCTGCTTTGTGAACAATTTTAGCAATGCAGTCAGCGTCTCTCCATGCTGATGTACCTGGGAGACATCTGACCATTACCCTGGTTGGAGATGGGTATCAACTCCCCGAATCATGGAGTCTCCTATGATCAGAAGTTTTTTGGATTTCCTTTTTGCTTTTTTTGTTTTGGTTCCTGATTTGGGTGAGTTTTGTTGTGCTAGCTTATGTGCTGCAGTGTCCTGCTCTGCAGTGTCTTCTGCCTCTTTGTTTGATTTCAGAGATAGAGGCAGATACCTGTTTATAGTGTTTATATGTTTTTTGGAGGTAATATGTTGGAGAGCAGAGAGTGATGGGGCAACCCGATTTGCCCCTCCTAACCACCTGCCAACCTCCTGTCTTACCAAAAGAGCTGTTTCAAATATTGAAAAGGCATTAGAAGAAGGCAATATATCAGATAAAAGTATGAATATTTGTGGCCAGAATATCCGGTTATGCCATGTATTTAAGCCCTTCCAAAAATACATAAAAATCAAGAAGAACCCCCAGGGAGCTGTTGTTTCAGGATGTGGCTCAATTACTCAAAATGCAGGAAAAGTCACAGATTTCTTTTACAAATTTTAGTACAAGATTTGAAATCTTACATAAAAGATGCTACAGAGGTTTTGAGAATTTTGAAAAATTTAGAGTGGGGATAACAATACTTGGATAGGGATAGATGTGGAGTCACTTTACATCCATAGAATACCATTTGGGTTTAGAATCCATAAAATTCTGACTTGACAAAATACCAGAGAATAGTGCGATGCCAAAGAGTTAATTGTAAACTTAATAGAATTTACCCTTACACATAATTATTTTGAATTTAAGGCGTGTTCTACAAACAAAACTGTGGTACAGCAATGAGGGCAGCCATGGCCTAGCTATGCTAATCTGTTTCTGGGCCATTGGGAGGAAGAGGTAATATCTCACAAAGAAAATAACCCTTTCCATGAGCACATTGCAGGTTGGTACTGCTTTATTGATGATGTTTTGTGCACATGGAAAGGGACAGGGACTTAATTCCAGATTTCATTTTTGTCTTAATTACAATAATTTAAACCTTAGGTTTACATATACATCAAGTAAAGAGTCATTAGATTTCCTGATGCAACAGTCAGTGGCAATATTCCACAAAGATGTGTGGAAACCAAAGGATACAGAAAGTCCACGACCACAAACTCCCAGCTTTCAACCACAAGTGCCCCCACCCGAGGCTGAAGAATTCGATACCTTATGGACAATTTCTGTGTATACATAGAAATTGTAGTAATGAAATGGATTTTGCTAGCCAGGCAGATGAACTAACTGAAAGATTCAGGGCAAGAGGTAATGCAGAGAAACTCCTTCAGGAGACCAGAGAAAGAGTAAACAGGATCCCTAGAGAAACACTTTTGGCTGCAAAAGAAAGACACATCTGAGCACATTCCTTGCACTTTTATGACTGAGTACAACCACCTAGTTGGATGCATTGGCAACATAATTCACCAGAACTGGCAAATTCTACAAGGTGAGCCAGCGTTAGTGCTGTGGTGGAGTCAAACCTAGGGCCACTTTCACCAGAGCCGGGAACATAAAGGATAGACTGGTCCACAGCAGGATGGAGAAAACTCAGCCAAAAGACAAGGGTACTTGGTTGCCAATGCGTCCAGCGGGTTTCTATAAATGCATGAGGTGCAATATTTGTAAACATGCCACTAACAGTAAATGTTTTAACCGTCCAGCATTAGAGACTATGGTAGTGAACATACGTGGACTTATAACGTGATACGATGTATGTAGTTTATGTGCTCTGGTGTGATTCTCATCTGGTCTTTGTGGGAAAAACTGTTAGACCGCTTAAGCAAAGAATACAGGAACATGTTTGTTCCATTTTGCATGCCAAAAGAGAGACACCAGTAGGGACACACTTTGCTGAGGTGCATAACTCGGATCCGAGATGTTTGCAATTTGTGGGATTAGAAATGGTACCTCCAATTAAAAATGGTGGTGACAGATCAAACCTGCTGTTCCAACGAGAGCTATTGGATTTATAGGCTGGATAGTGCTAAACCTGCAGGTTTAAATGAAAATGGGATTTGACACCATTTTTGATTAAAAAGTAACTCTGTGTACAAGTAAAGACATCATGCTGAATTTGCTGTAAAATATGTTATTAATTTAATTTTTCTCTTTTATCTCTCTCGCTCTCTCTCTTTTTCAGGTTGCATCACTTTTGGTGCCCGAACCCCCTGATTTTTCCTGACTGTTCTGATCTCAATTGCAAGCGGTCCCAGAATTTGGAAAATCTCTTGAAATAAGAGTGTTGCCTTGAAAATGTGCAAGAGTTGCCTTGGCAAACAATGTGGTTTTGACCAGTGTTCCCATTAAGGCTGCAAATCTAGGGATGCACAGCACCCTCTCCAAACATTTTCAGGGGTACAAAATAAATTATAAGGGTTCATTCTACCATCTGTACATTTTTGTGGGGTATATATACTTCAAACAGAATTATGGGGGTAAAAATGTAATTGAATTTCATAATTTGTAGTTGAATCAAGTACAGATGAGGGGTAAATGGGAATTGGGAACACTGGTTTGGACACCTTTTTTCTTTGCTCTGTCTTTAATTAGACTGCATTGAATGAATTATAATATTGTGTTATAATAAGATTATAGATCACCTACTAGTGTGTATTTAATTTTGCAGACAGTGTTGGGAAATAATCTGCAATATGTACTAATAGAGTAGCTTTAAAATGTATAGATTAAAAAGTACTGGAAAACAGTCTGAAGAACAATTTCACACTGTATAGACTAAAAAGAGCCTTGTCTGCTTGAGATTTAAAAGATTTTCTTTGGTGCCATCTAGTGGTGCAAGATAGAATTTCAGTTCATTTTTAGTTTTAATTGAGCACGCATTTCTAATTGATTTCACTTGTTGAATGTATACATCAATCAATCAGTCAGTCAAATCTTTATTTATCCAGGCGAACATTGTTGAGCAGAGCTCATTTGCAAGATGGACCTGGTCAGGTCAAGGTTCAATTTACATAAAGATATAGTACGATTCAATGTACACACACTGAGGAACAGAATATACAGAATATATAATAGCATTAAGGGTAATAGTACATAGATATATAACAATTTTGAGCTAAAAAGCTATTAACACCATTTACATATTTACATGGATTAGGAATAGGCAGCTCATTTGTTTGGTTGAAGAGAGAATATGTGGGGATTAAAGTTTAAAATATGAGGTATAAGGGATTTGACAGAGGTTTGGGAATGGATGGTCGTGGTCTGGGCAGAAGAAAGGTGTTTCTCTGGGGAGAGGTAAGTTGGAGGGATATTACAAGGAGGACGGTGGCAGGAGAGATGAAGCGTATTCACGGCCTTATCAGAGCTATAGGCAGGGATGAAGAGAAGGAGAGGGATGGGTGCAAGTGGGCAGTGAAGGAGGAAGGAAGCGGTGATGGGGTGAGGGAGTATAACAGGGGAATAGGAGGATAATATGAGTACATAGTAAAAGAAGAAAGAAAAAGAATGAAGGAAGAATATGGGAATGTAAGGATGTCAATCTTGGAGGAGGGATATAAACTATATCCTCTGAGATCCACCCCTGAGGAAGATTCTTTTTGAATCGGCACTGGGGAGCTTTTGTTTGTCTTTACCATGGCCGTTTGCCAGATTGTAAATAAAATCCATTTAATTAAATTTCCTTGGCTGAGAATTATTCATTTATGTGGCCAAAGTGTAATATGAGGGGGTAGAGGGACACTGAATGTAAACTCGTGGTGAAGCACTGCAGTGCAGTCTAGTTTAAATACAGTAGTCTATAACCATGGTGCAAAGTAATCTGTGCTGGCCTGTTGAATTTGTAATAGAGACAGACTCAGTACTGCAGTATAAAAAAATAAATAGAAAGGGGACTCCTCAGTCAGGGGCACATGCGCACAAGCTGCGTGCAGTCTCTTTGAAATAAGGGAGCTCAGTGCTTCTCAGTCAGCTCATCCTGTCTATAAATAAAGCCACATCAACAAGTTTTTCTGGCTAAAATGTAAATTCAGGATACATGGATGATGATGAATCAGTTATTATAAATCTATAAATCTATTGTTCATCTTTTTCACTAGCTAGCTACTGTGTGTGTGTGTGTGTGTGGACTAACTAAAATCTAGACAACATACAGTAAGGGATCAGTTTGTTATAAAAAATAAAATGTATTAAAGCTTTCTTTGCAAGCTACTTTTTTCGGACTATGGGCTGAACAAAACGTAATCCAGGGTCAGTTATAAAAAATATATTAAACCTTTACAAGCTACTGTGTTTATTAACAAATACAGGGATCAGGTGAGTTGGTTTATGTTATTAAACATAAAATCTAGTAAAGATGTTTACAAGCTACTTTGACTGAGTGACTGGAGTCTGGACTAACTAAATGTAAATCCAGTGTGTACAGACAGCAGGCAGGGATCTGCTGCTGTTAAAGCTTAAGCATTTTACAGAGACAGTGTACAGGGTCCAACATAACAGGGAGTTGATCTGATTTATTATTTGTTAAAAGTACAGCGGAAACTAAGCCTATTTAATTTAAAAGCGTTGTTCTGAGCTGGCCCGGTGGTGCTGACGGTTGAGGCACTGGACACCACACCTTGCGACACGCTGGCGACCCGGGTTCGGACGCGATCCCAGGGCGTCAGGGGTTGGCAGGGGAGGGATGGGATTGAGCGTCCAAGGACTGCTGTTTCATCCCTGAGGAGGGATCCAGGAACCATCGCTATGTAGTGGCCCTGGTGGCGGCCGGGGCACTTTGAGTGGGGTTAAGCATGAAGGGCGGAGTGCAGCAGGCGTCAGCGTTGTGCCTAGCGTCATTGCGAAGCTCGCCTCCAGTGAGGACAAGAAACTCGCTGGTAGAAATGGCAGCACAGGTCCGCAGCAGCATGATGGCGCGGCTTCACTGGCTGACGAATGCCTGAATCGGAGAGCGGTGCGGTATTGGTTCTCGCCGGGCGCGAGGGACATAGGGGAGTCCTCGTCGACGGTATAGCTGCATATGCCAGCTGGCACGCCCAACTTCGGGTCGGAGTTGAAGGAGGAGTGGTGGCTGCAAAGGAGGATAAAATATGATGGAAAAAAAAGCGTTCTAAGATAGTTATTGTGGGCGTCACATAATTACCATACCTTATCTAAAAAGGTTTTGTTAAGGTCTGTCTGACCCGACCACCTTTTTTGAAAGCTACTTGGAAGGAAGTAATTTGGACCACCTGAATTCTGAAAGGTGACAATTAAAGCTGTTTGAAGCCATAAAGGGCTGGTGGGCAGCTGTCCGTCTGTGAACAAAAAAGCACCTGTCATCACCTGCATCACGGTTAATAAATAAATGAGACAACACACCCTTTCTCTTGTTGCGTTTATTTTGTTATTGCCAAAGTAAAAAGAGACACAGCACACACCAGCTTTTTTTTCTTGTTGTGTTTATTATTAACAAAGTTACAGACAAGGTGAAGTGTTCAACATCAACACATTAAAAAAACATTCTCCTTCTCCTAGCTTGGACAGTTAGTTACTCTTAGTCTGTGCAAGCCACTTCGTGCCACCAGTCTACTCTGCACAACTGTCTGCTGCTGTCTGCCATAGTCACAACCAGTCAGACACCATGAGTCTTTTAAATTTGGATTTAAGAGAAAGCGTATTGACTAGACTGAGGGAGGGCTGAGGATACCCAGCAGCAAGCACTAGCAGTACCACCACAAGCATGTCAGCTACTGTAACACCACCACCTCCTTGCCCAGACAGTCAAACGTCTGTGACTACTGATATTTCCTCATGTGCTGCTGCTTGTACAGAAAACCCAGTTAAGGCCAACAAGTTAGAAAATTTCAGGAATCATGGAAAAAAGGGCAGGCAGTGACTTGCGTATGACACAGATAAATGTGTCATGTTCTGTACATGGTGTCAGAATTATGATAAAAGCCAAAGCAAAAATAATTTTAGAATGGGATGCAGTACTTATAGAGTACACATTATCTCAGCACATGAAGTATCCATAGCACGCAAAAATGCTGAGAGGGCATACATTGCAAACAAAACAAAAGTTGGAGAAAGACCAATAGAGAAGTCCATCCAGTTTATGGAACAGAAAGAAATGGACCAAATTACTAAACTGTTCTGTACTGCATATGGCGTTGCTAGGACTGAAAGGCCATTCAGGGATTTTCCTGGGCTAATAGATTTACAAAAAAGAAATCACGGAGGTGATATAATGGGACAAAGTTACAATAGTGACAAGCAATGTCATGTCTTTATTCACTACATTGCTCAAGATATTCAAAACACTACTGTTCATCTTTCAGAAGACAATGATTACTTCTCTTTCTTCTAGATTCATGCACAGATAAAAGTGTGACAGAGGAGGGCATTTACATGCGTGTTTTTGACAATGGCCTGCCAGTTACAAGGTTTCTTGCACTGAAACTAGTTAGTGTTCCTGATGCTGAAAGCATTTTAAATGTCGATCATTGATGCACTAGAGAGTGAGGATGGTCTAAAGGATGGTGGTTGGAAACAAAAGCTAATCAGTGCAGCATCTGATGGTGCTGCTGTCAATTAGGATCCACCTGGTGTCCTTACTCGAATAAAACAAGAGTGCCCACACCTCACTGACATACCTGCTGTGCATTCGTTTAGAGCTTGCTGTAAAGGATTCTTCAAGACTGTCCCTTTTACAAGTCGGTAGAACAACTTCTGCTGAACATTTACTCATTTTACCATAGGTCACCAAAAAAGTTGGAAAGGCCTACAGGAAGCGGGATTCCTTTTAAATATTAATGTGGTCAGACCAGTTAACACTGTGGTGGCACTAGGTGGCTTGCACAGAGAACGGCAGGGCATTTCTGCCTTGAAAGGAACTGGGCTGCATTCGTGCCTCACCTCGAACATGTGTCACTGACAAACAAACAAGCAGGATCATGGCAGAAAGCACTGGGAATACTTAAAGTGCTGAAGGCTTTAAAATGTGTCATGTACATGAACTTTCTGAAAGTGTTTTTGGTTATTTAACTGTTCTAGTCTCTGCTTTCAGCAAGAGGACACCACTGTGGAAAAAGTTCACAGCAGAGTAGAAAGCACAATTCAAAAAGTAAATGGTCTCTCGAATCACGAAACTCTTCACTGCATAACACTTGCAAGTGTAAATGATAATTTAACTCAGTACAGCAGCGCTGACTTGACAAATGAAACAAGCAGACACAGATCAGGTTCTCCTTCAGACATTGTGGAAGCCACAATTTCAGATATAAAAAAGTCTTCAGAAAACATCACAACACATTGAATCTTGCTTTCAGTCTTTCACAAAGTGCTGCTAGCAGCAAGAACTTTAAAATATTTTCAGTCCTGGCCAACATCCACAGAGGCACTTGAAACATATGGAGATCAGGCAATTCAAACAATTGTTGATCACTATAAAGTTGTCCTAGAGTCCACGTGGAGTTGATATTACTTTAGTACTGCTGGAGTGGTTAGACTTTAAAAAAAAATATGTACTTCACTTGCTGTCTGCTGAGAACTGTAGGTCTCTGAAATTGTGGCAGAAAGTGATCCTTGCAGACATGCAGGATCAACAGTTCCGAAATGTGCTGGGCCGTTGTCAAGATCATTCTCCTAATTTCCGTTCACACTGCTGCTGCAGAATGAGGCTTCTCTCTAATGGGAAGAATAAAAAATGATTGGAGGGTTGGATTACACCGGACACCCTTCACGACCTAATCTATATCGGCTCAATGGACCCCAGCTCAGTGAATATAACCCTGAAGGTGCCATATCACTGTGGTGGAAACATGGCAAAGAAGGCCCACCACCAAAGCTTATGGCTTCAGAACAGTGTCACTGCATGTTGCTTCTGCCAGGCCCAGCACTAGTGGAGATGATGGTGGTGGCGATAATGAAAAATGCTTGGTCAGTGAAGACATTTTAAAATAATGTAAATTAAGAGGGGCATGTAAATATTTTTGTGGCATGCTTTTGCTTACTACATGCCCAAGTGGGCATGTACTTTTTCATGCATTTCATGCCCTGCTAGCATGCTATAAATAGGCCTTCCATAGTCAATGAGTGGCAAGATCAACTGGTTACGCTATTATTAGCGAACATTCTTAATTGTACAAATTGAAAACGCCTTGCTCCCTAATACGTGTATTTATTTTCTTTGTCAAGTCTGAAATATAGGAAATCAAAGGTAAGATGCTGATCAAAATAAACTAAGTATTTATAGGAGGCTGTTTGACTTCTTTAAATCTCTATATCTACATCATAATAAGGAGTCCTGTGCCTGTCTACCCTAAATAGTGACTCCTATAAGTCCAAGCACACTCTAATTACTACTGTTAAAAGACTGATCACATCTATCATCGACTCTTCCTCCCCCTTTTCTACCCCATATCTGTCCCTTCCACATTCCTTTGACCCTGGTTCCAGCTCTAAATTCTCCATACCGTATCACTATATATTTTTATATTAGGTTTTATTTGTGTTCGTGCACTTGATATGTATATTTCTTTACTTTTATGAAAAATTGTGTCCTACCCAAAACTAGCTGTATCTTCTGTTCCAAACATATACCACTGTCAATGCTACCTGCTGATACTTTGTATATACTGTATTATTGTATCTCACTTTATTTGTATTATTACTGTTTTCTTGTGTTGTTGCATCCATGTATATTGTCCCTCGTTCCTTGTTAACAAATCCAGATCCACCTCAAAATGAGCTTGCTGAGCGTGGATAGCCTGTTAGATAAATAAAGACTTTGACTTAAACTTTTCCCTCTTTTGTCTTTATCTCAACTGTGAGCATTCCTTGTTTAGTTTTGACTTTTCTAACCAAATAACATAACTTGGGTCTTTTGCTATTTATGATCAATCCAGGAAATAAAGCACTCCTGCATTGCCAAAAACTCAATTTGCAATTTATTATCACCTCATTTGGACATGCCTTCTGCCACCAGTACCGTGTCGTCCGCGTATAGCCAGCGAAATGCAGGTGCTCTATAACCCTGGGAGATCATTAATGTATATAATAAACAATAATGGCCCCAGGATTGACCCCTGGGGCACTACACGAATTATGGGTAGGATATTTGATTCAAACCCATTTACGGTAACCACCTGTGTTCATTCATTTAAATACGAACTAAACCATTGACACGGTTCATCTGCCACTCCTGTGTCTCTAAGTTTACCCATCAAAGTCCTATGATCCACCAGATCAAATGCTTTTGACAGGTCTACATACACTGCAGCCATGGACCTCGCCTTCCCCAAAGGGGTGGCAACCATGTCTAAGAAGTCCATGAGTGCGGTGGCCGTAGATATGCCTCTTCTAAAGCCAGACTGATATTTTGTCAACTTCTCATATTTTTCCAGATAATCCGTTAATTGTCCATGAACAGTTCTTTCGAGTATTTTGAGACAGTGGACAATAAGACTATAGAGGACGATAGTTTGTCGGATCTGTAGGATCACTCCCTGTGGAAACTGATATAATCTTTGCCAACTTCCAGCTCTGAGGAAAGATCCCCTCACTCAGGCTCCAATTTATAATATCCCTGAGTATAGGTGAGATTTCCAGGGCTGATTCCTTTAATAGTCTATTTTCAATACCATCTATACCACTAGCCTTTTTATCTATAGACCATTAACAATCCTAAAACATCAGCAGTGGTTACTTTCCAAAATCTGAACTTGGGTGTATTATTTTCCTTTTTTTTTTTCTTTTTTATTTTCTTGGTGGGTCCAACGTCATCCATCCACCCTGGTCACAGCCCCGAGCTTCCACCGCCATCTATAGCTGCTTCCATCCTCCCAGTTATCCCCGGAGAAGGGGCCCGCAATGGTCCCCTTCCGTGCTGCGGGATTAGTGACTGGTCAGGGGATTGCAGTGGTAGCAGCTGATGAAGCCAGAGGAGGGCTTCACCTGAGCCAGTGAACCCTGCCCACCTGCTTCTTTTTTCCCTGTTCTGTGGAGGCGGGGTGCAGCACCTCACGTTCACCCGCTCTGTGAGCGGCGCGGTAGCATGAGTGTGTCCCGGCCTCCGACAGGAGTCCTCAGTGTGCCGGGCACTTCCCACTCCACCCCTGGAGAAGGAGAGCCGTCCATAGGACGCTGCATCCTTTCTCGTTGGTCAGCTTGACGCACCCGGTCCGCTCCTCAACCCAGGTCGCCGCGGCCTGCTGGTGTATTATTTTCTAGTGTGTCTCTTTATGTTTTATTTGTTACATTTACACTGTAGTATTAAGATCAGGTAAGTTAACAAAGTAGTTATTTAATAAATCTGCAGAAGCATTTATTTTTGCAGCTCTCCATTTTCTTTGGTTTTTACTTGGATAATTTCTAGTTGTATTATTAGGTTTTTTTTATCAAAGACCAGTCATTTTAGGATCTGTTGTTTCTTTGATTTTTTTGTTTATAATAATAAGCTTTTAAATTTCTTACTTCTGTGATGACTCTGTTCCTTATTTTTTAAAACTTGTCCATAGTTCCGGATCTAAGATTTATTAACTCTTTTCCAAAACTGCTTCTTTTTTTTAATTAGTCTGAACCCGTTCCACTGTCCTGTGAATGTTGTCCTCAGTACCTCCTCTCCCTTTCTGACTCTTCCATTAAGGTTCACCTCTCTGCAATATCAGCCTGTCATGCCCCAGTGGAAAGAAAGTACAATGCCCAGTTGGACCTGTCCTGTACCTTCTTATGGGGCATGCTACATCTGAAACCTCCCATTAGGATCCTCTTCCTCCATGGGATCTTTTGTTTTTGTTAGAAAACTTACGTTGCCTCCCTTCAAGCCAGCATAGATTGGGAGCTACACTTTCTGTTATAGGAAGTGTTGTTTTAATGTACATTCGTCTGCTTGGAGAATTTTCGAGCTTAGTCTCTTATGTGTAAACAGCCTTATTTGTTTTTCACAAGGACAGGGTGTCCTTGCAGAACTAATCCTAAGTTTCTTCCCAAAGTGGTGCCCAAGTTCACTCTTAATCAGGACATCCACATACCCATGTATTACCCGGAGTATTCTAATTGGGGGGGGGAGGCCCTCCTTCATACTTTGGATGTGCACAGGGTTCTCTGTTACTACATTGATGACACCTCTGTAACTTGTAGGTCTGATCAGCTATATGTCTCCTTTGCCTCAAGAACCCTCGGGGCTCCAGTAGACAAACAGACACTTTCCAAGTGGTTGGTGAACTGCATTATCTACTGCTACAGCAAGTATGACAAACCCTTACCGGACTAGGTCAAGGGTCACACCACCAGGGGTGTTTCCGCTTCCTTCGCAGCAATTTGCAATGCCTCTGCGGTAGATATCTGCGCAGCAGCTACCTGGAGCTCAGTGCATACCTTTATGAAGCACTATAGCCTGGATATTGCTTCCCGATGGAGAACTGGTTTTGGCTTAGCGATACTTCAGGGACTTCTCTCCTGAATGTTCCCACTGTCTTCCTTGCCACCTCCCACTCCAACCTGGGTCTAGTTAATACTGCTTGGTACTCCATCCTTATGATGTAGCCTGCTGCAGAGCTGTAACTCAGTAAGTCAGTACAGTTATGTAAGAACTTACCGTAACAGTAGATCTTGAGAAGGCTCTTGCAGCACTGCTTTCCTCTTTCCTCCCCTGGTGTTTATCTTCCTTTATTTGAAACATCTGAACCCCTTGGTTCCCCATCCCTTTCTGTTTGCTGGGTCTCCGGTGAGAACTGAGGTGTGGCTGGGGACCACCCCCCTATACCATTGGCTGACCTCAGGCGGGCCGATGTAAGGCGGTCCGCTGAGGTACTAGCTAGCTAGAATCTTTTCGGGGTCCTAGGGCCTGGTGGCATAGTCCTAATGGTGTAGCCTGCTGCAAGAGCTCTTCTCAAAGATCTGCTGTTACGGTAAGTTCTTACGTAACTGTACTTTGTTGGTTGGTGAACATGTCCTGAGGTAGAAGTGAGGACCCCCTTGTGGGCAGTGACCACCATATGGTGTTATTTACATCAACAAGGGAAAGAAGCAGCCAAGACCAAAACAAGAGTGCTGGACTTCAAGAGGACGGACTTCAGTAGGAGGGTGACATACTAGTTGGGCACCTAGCAAAGCTCTGACTGGAGATGGATGTGGATCAGAAATGGTCTGTCATTAAGTTCAGGATGAACAAGGCCACAAACACTTCCACAAAGGCTTGTAATAAGAATGCCAGGCCCAAGAGACCTTGCTCGTTTAAGAGGCATGTGGCAAAGAAAATTAGGGAAAAGAGGGCAGCCTTCCAGAGGTACAAGCATACCTTGAGGGAAGAGGACAGAGAGGTCTACGTAGAGAAAATTCGAGAGGCTGGGCGTGTGATCCGGGCAGCCACAGCTGCAAAAGAACTAAGGCTGGCACACGGGATGAAGGAAAGGGAAAAGGACTTCTTCTGGAACATAAAGTAGAGAGGAAGCAGAAGGGGTGGGATTGTTATGATAAAGAGGGAAGGAGGATGGGCAGAAAATGTTGAGGATCAGGAGAAGGCACTAAATGAGTACGTTTTCTCCTTCTTCACTAGGGAAAAGGATGGACCCTGCCACAGGGAAAGTTGGGGAGAGACTGAGGGAGGGAGGAATCTGATGGGGCAGTTGGGGTTGAAAGGGTGTGAAAAGGGTCTTAGAAACCTTTGGGTGGACAGGGCACCTGGCCTGGATGGAGTGCACCCAAGGGTTCTGAGGAACTGGTGGAGGTAGTAGTAGTCCCAGGCGGACCTGTTTAGCACCTCTGAGAAGGTGTGGGACTTGAGGACAGCACATGTGGTACCACTCCACAAGGGAGGTCCCAGGGATGAGCTTGGTAACTACAGGCCGGTCAGCCTAACCTTCATAATGGGCAGCTAATGGAGACTCATTCTAAAGGAAAGGGCTGGTGTCTTTCTCTGAGGTAAATGGTCTCCAGGATGATAGGCATCATGATTTTGTCGGGGAGCCTGTCAAACAAACATGATAGACTTTTTCAACTGAATCACAAGGTCGCTGGGACAGGGACAGGCGGACATCCTATGTCAGGACTTCATCAAGGCATTAGATTCAGTTCCACATGGCAAGGCTGATCAGCAAGCCGAGAGACCTGGGAATAGGGGACAATCTGCTGGGGTGGGTCAAACACTGGCTGCGAGACAGGAACCAGAGAGTGGTGGTGGTGGTGGGGGGGGACTATCCAGACCTAGACCTGTAACCAGCAGGGTCCTACAGGGCTCAGTATTTTGACTGGTGCTATTCAACATCTTTGTTGGTGACATAGCGGAAGGGGTCAAAAGTAAAATCTGCCTATTTGCAGACAATATTAAGCTCTGTGGGAGGGTAGACACAGGTGAGGGGAGACAGGAGCTCAAGGAACATGTGGCTAGGCTAGAGAAATGGTTGGGCATGTGGCAGTTGGGATTCAGCACTAAGAAATGCAAGGTCATGCACCTGGGAGCTAGGAACCCAGAGGCCAGATACTGGCTGGGGAGCGTACAGGTGACCATCTCAGAGGAGGAAAAGGATCTAGGAGTGTTGGTCAGGGGGGACATGAAACGCTCTACGCAGTGCCATGAGGCGGCAGCCAAAGCAGATAAAATGCTGGGCTGCATCGCCAGAGGAATCACCTCTAGGAGGGAGGAAGTTATTCTGACACTGTACAGGTCACAGGTGAGACCACACCTAGAATACAGTGTACAGTTCTGGTGCCCTTATCTGAAGAAGACATCAAGCTACTGGAGGGGGTTCAGTGGAGAACGATCGAAATGATCCAGGGCATGGGGGATAAAACATATGAGGAGAGGCTGTAGGAGCTCAACATGTATTCCTGGAGGACAGAAGAAAGGGGACATAGAGAAACTAAGTACCTAAAGGGTATAAATATCGGAGGACATCTTCAGTTCAAGGAAAGGGTACAATAAGGAGTATAGTCTGAAACTAGTGGGAGGTAGATTAAGAAGGAATTGAGGAGGCACTTTTTCACTGAAAGGGTGGTGTCAGGTGGAATGAGCTGCGGACGAGGTAGTATCAGCGAGTATGGTAGCCAGTTTCAAGGAAGTGGGACAGGGCGAAAAAGAAAATTAGAGCAGGAGGAATCAGTAAAGAGAAGTGGAAGGGGGGGAGTAATGGGGTAGGGGGTGGATAACTCCTGGAGGAAAAGGGGAGGGGGCATCTCCAGGGAACTAGACTGAGCTGCACACTTGAGCAGACTTGATAGACAAATAAGGCCTGTTCTAGGGGCATGGATATGTTGTTCTATCCACGCTGTCTGGCAGGAACCTTGCCGCTTTAAGATGGGCCAGAAAGTCTTCAAGCTGGCTCCTCCTACCCACCCGGGTGACGAAACTTTCGACTCCACCCCATGAGGCCAGATCTTGCTTACCGCTTGGAAGCATCAGGTTCAATCCTTAGCGCGCTCGCGTTTTGCAAGCCCTGGCTCTTAAAACTCCGGAATTTTTTCCTAAACTTACTTAGAAACTCGTTCGAGTTCAGTCTTCACCCTCTTCCCTCATGGCTGCGATGGAGGACAAGACCGTCCCCGGGTTCCACTGGTGCCCTGTGGGCAGAAGATATCGCTACCGACTCCCACACCTCGTCGCTTATTGCCTCAGCACGACAACAATCTGCAGGCTTGCCGAGATGTGTCTGTCCTTTTCTCCGTTGATGCCACGAACACCACGCTGCTGCCCGGCTCAGCTGGGCGACCCGGAGGTGTGCAGCTGGTCAAGTGAGAGAAAGCCCGTTGGGTGGTGTCCATGACAGCCTTTTGAGGAACAATTGGAACAGCTTAACAGCTCATGGCCGTCGGGAGGAGGCGGCCATGTGGAGTCCTCTTCGGCTTCCGGCCTTTATTCGCCCAACTGGGATCTTCTACACGGCTTCCTTTCAGGAGCTGTACAGTTCCTCTCGACTAAAGGAAGGGTCCTTCTGGGTCTCGCACCCCTTGGTCCCGGAAGAAGGATCCGAAAAAGGTAAAACCCATCGTCAACGCTCGGGAGCAGGAGATCTTGTTCTCCGGACCGTCGGCTCTCGACTTCAGTCGATGTTGCGGCTCGGGCCACTGGTTTCACAGTGTCCCCGTCAGACCAGTCGGCTGAGACACTTATTGATGCAGCTGAGATTTTTCTCGAGCCCACCGACAGGTTGTCGACTGAGGAGGCCGACAACTCTCTCTCAGACACCGGTGCCTTCCGAGGACTTGCCTCAGACCACCGAGCCGATGTCCCCAGCCCAGGACCCTGAACTGGAGGGGCAGCGAAGTTTCCCTCTCCTTCCTCGGCCCACCTTCGGCACCGCTGACAGTCGAGGTCCTAAGTCCTCCTCCGGCAGGGAAATCCCGCTGGCGTCAGCGGTCTCCGTCCCAACATCGGAAAGCGACACCCGCCTCCTTCCTCATCCTCGTTGGCTGAGAGAGGATCCAGTGCAGGCATGCGCGCTATGAGGATCTAACGTGGCAACAGCTCGGTGGTCGGGCAGCAAGCCAAAGCCGACTCCCACTGCCAGTTCCCGTCCCGGCGCCGACGGCTCGACTCAAACCAGCTGCCCTGCCTATTATGTGGTGGAACCACGCCTCCCAGCCGAAGAATGGGCGCTGACCAAGGATTCTCAGTCAGCTCAAGGTCTGTCCCATCGGTTGTCGGTCACTGTCACCCCGATCGCCCTTGGCAGTGGAGAGTAGCTCAGGTGGTCACCAGCTGTACACGGACTCTTCAAGAGTCCGAAGACTCCCTCATTACATCCAGTCAGTCGAAATGGAATCCTCGGGAGGGTCTTTCTGTGGACGAGAGCCCCACCTCGTTCCTTGGTATCCTTCGGGTCATCTCAGAGTCCACGGATGCACTCGAACCCACACATTTGAAATGGGCCAGATATCCCCTTATGGAGATTCTTGGCGAGGGGGACCCCCCGCGGAGGCCTTCAACGTGCCAAGGCCTGTGTGGCCCGCGAGAACTCTCAGCGCCCAGCCTCCTGCCCAGCCATTGGTCAGGATGGCCCAGAAGTACATGTCCTCCTGGCTTTCTCTGGCTTCTCAGAGCACCCTCGCTGAGAGGTTGGTGGAAGATTTTGTCTTCAAGCGCCCGGCAACAAGGGACACGGACAAGCCCCAGATAAGGAGTCCAAGAAATAAGACTACTCAGGGAGAAAGGTATACGTTGCCATCTCTTTGGGCCTTCGCCAGGCCAGCTTGGCTGTTATGATGGCACACTTCTCTCACGCCCTGTTGGGCTCCCTGAATGAGTGCTCCCTCATCTCCTGGCCGACCTCCAGACCACGGTCAAGCAGGTCCGGGATCAGGGAAGGGCAGTGGCAAAGCAGCAGCTCCAGACAGCTCTGGACATTGGAGACTCTTGTGCCCGTTCGGTAGCGGCCGCAGTGGCCATGCGCCGCAGGGCTTGGTTGCGGATCTCGACCTTCACAGCAGACACCCAACACAAGCTCGCAGATGTTCCCTTTCTAGGCACTGACCTGTTCGGGCCCGGTGTGGAAGGCCACGTCCAGCGCTTTGAAAAATCCAATGCCACCCTAGATTTGGTCACATCTGCACAGAAGGACAAAGGCCGCCATCAGCAGCGTAAGCCCTTTTGTCCCTCCGCTCCTGCGGCAAGACTTGCCCTGTAGCAGGGCCAGCAGGCTCAAACTTGGCACCCTAGAGCCAAGTCCGTCACTTCCTCAGTCAGGAAGCCTGGGGGGGAAGGGCCGGCGGCTCCTCGTCCGGTCCCTCCTCCTCCAAGCCTGCCAAGTGACGGGTTGCGGGGTGCCGCCCCCAACCTCGTCTCACCTCCCCTGTGTCCCCCTGTGGGGGGCCGGTTCAGCCACTTCCTTTCTGCTTGGTCCGCTATCACCACGGACTGCTATGTGCTGGAGGTAGTCGGCAGGGACTGCCTCTGAGTTCGAGCAGGTCCCTCCCTTTCGAGCCCGCACTCAGGGCTACCGGGTCCACAGCCTCCCAGTCAGCCTCCGAGACAACATCAGACCAGCCCTCCCGCAGGGGTAGTCTGCAAGGCTGCGTATCCTCCTCCGTGCCCAGGTTTTTTCCCCAGGTACTTCCTGGTTCCAAAAGCAGACGGGGCTGGCACCCATTCTCGATCTGCATGACCTGAACAAGTTTCTAAGGTCGTGCACCTTCCAGATGGTAACCCTAGCTCAGATAATACCATGCCTGGAGCATGGCATGTGGTTCTGCTCCCTGGACCTCCAGGATGTGTTCTTTCACGTCCCAATCCATCCGCCTCTTCAGTGGTTCTTCCGCTTTCAGGCAGAGGGAACCCTCTACAAGTTCTGGGCCATGCCTTTCGGCCTCTCATCAGCTCCCAGGGTCTTCACCAAATGCATCGCAGTGGTGGCAGCATTCCTGTGGCACCGAGGGGTCCGGTTCTACCCCTACCTGAATGATTGGCTGATAGAAGGTCCCTGCAGGTTGGAGGTGGAGCAGCCCAGAGATCTGGCCTTCCAGGTTTGCTCTCAACCGGCCTCCTCATCAATGGGGCCAGGTTGGAACTCGTGCCCTCACAGGTGATTCAGTTCATCGGGCGGAGGCGCGACTCTCTCCAGCCAGAGCCCAGCTCCTGGCGGACAGGGCTGAGGTCCTTTCCTCCGTTGCCCAGTCATTTCTGGTTGGGCAATTGCACCCTGCCCAGGACTTGCTGCGCCTTCTGGGTCTCATGGCGGCTTGCACCAGCGTGGTCCATTGGGCCAGCTGGCATATGCGCCCCCTGCAGTGGGGGCTGGCCCGCCAGTGGTCTCAGCGCTCAGGTCATCTAGACCAGCCAGTCTTTGTGACCCAGGAGATGTGGGACGGCCTGCAGTGGTGGCTTGTCCCAGCTCATCTGTGGGAGGGAATCCTGTTCGTCCGCCCTGAGCTGACGGTCATCCTGACAACCACGCCTCTCTGATGGGTTGGGCTGCCCATCTGGGGGAGCACATAGCCCACTGACTCTGGTCCCCTCCGGAGTCCCGAAGCCACATCAACCTGCTGGAGCTCCGAGCGGTCCGGCTAGGCCTGACCGCCTTCGCTCCGCTTGTTCGGGGTCAAGTGGTCCAGGTCCAGACGGACAACACCACAACAATGTACTTTCTCAACAGACAGGGCGGGACACACTCCTTGCCCCGTGTAAGGAAGCTCTTCACATTTGGTCTCTCTTGCTCAGCCTGGAGGTGGATCTGCTAGCCATTCTTGTGGCAGGAGCCTCGAACAGTCTGGCCGATGCCCTCAGACGGATAGGCGATGCATCTCACGAGTGATCTTTCCTGCTGGAGATAGTACAAGACCTGTTCTTCCACTGGGGCACACCTCAGGTGGACCTGTTCACCTCCAGGGAGAACGCCAAGCTGAGGCTGTACCATGCCTGCCCCCCTCTGCAGGGCTGGCTGCAGGGGGATGCCTTCTCCAGGCCGTGGACCCCGGGCCTCTTATATGCCTTCCCTCCTCTGCCCTTGGTCCACAAGGTGCTCCTCAAGATCAAGAGGGAGCCGGCCCGGTGGCGCTGACGGTTGAGGTGCTGGATGCCACACCTTACGCCACACCGGCGGCCAGGTTGGGAGCGAGCCTGGGTCACTGGGGGTCAGCAGGGGGAAGAGATCAGCGCCTGTAAGACTGCTGTCTCTTCCTGCAGAGGTTGCGGGAAGCGATCGGCTCCGGGAGCAGCCTCTGGCGGTGGTCGGAGGCGCCTGGTGTAGTGACGCTGCGCATGCAAATGGCGGAGTTGCAGCATTACGTTGCCTTGCTAAGCCACACTCCAAGAGGGTCAGGAACTAAAACAAGAGAAAACCCCCACTCCTGGGGATAGATGAAGTCACTTGGCCTTCTAGCCCACACTCCCAATTCCGGAGTGACTTCCTCTCCATGGGCCGACTCGTGTGCCTAGCACTTTGCCCTATATTTAGAGTGCCCTGTGTGGATAGGGCGGCCCTATCTCCGGAGGGTTCAGACCCGGAGGTGGTGCTGGGTGGCACGAGTGGAGAGGACCTAGTTGTCACGGAGGGAGGTAGAGGCTGGGAGCCCTGAGGATGCCGAAAGGAGTTCTCCAGGTTGTGGAGATAAACAAAGTTAAAAAAAAAAAAGATCAGGAGGGACAAGGTGCAGGTGATCCTGGTAGCCCCAGACTGGCCTCACCAGTTCTGATATCCGGATCTCCTCCGTCTCCGCTCCAGGCTCGAGGTGGCTTCCAGCCCACCGGACCTGCTCTCCATCTACGAAGAAGGTACTCCATCTGGACCTTCAATCCTTGCACCTGACAGCCTGGTTCCTGAGCAGCTAGAGTTTCAGGCCTTGGGTCTTTCCGACAAGGTCCTCCAGCGTCGTGAGGCATCCCACAAGGAGTCGACCAGAAAATGCTATGCCTTCAAATGGAAGAGATTCTCCATTTGATGTCAGGGAAGGAGGTTGGACCTCTCATCCTGTCCAGCTGGCTAGCATTCTGGACTACCCGTGGTCCTTGTCCCAGCAGGGCTTTAGTCGGCGACCCTCAAGATGCACCTGGCAGCCATCCCTGCTTTCCGGGCGTGGGCCGTCAAGCAGTCGGTAGGCGCAGGACAAGGTGGTCTAGTGCTTTTTTAAGGGCCTAGATCACATATCCCCTCCAGTGCGTGAACCACCACCTCCGTGGGATTTACCATTGGTATTGGCCAAGCTCATGGACAAGCCATTCGAACCGATGCACAGGTGTGACATCTCTCACCTGTCGTGGAAGACCCCCTTCTTGGTGGCTATCATGTCATCCAGAAGGATTGGGGAGCTCCAGGTGCTTTCCATTGAAGCTCCTTACCTGGTCTTCCACAGGGACAAGGTTGTCCTGCGCCCCACCGAAATTTCTCCCGAGAAGGTGGTGTCGGAGTTTCACCTGAACCAGGTGTTGACTCTGCCAGTGTTCTACCCCAGTCACACCTCGAGGCCAAGTATAGGCTCCATACTTTGGACCTGAGAAGAGCGCTCACTTACTACAAAGAGCGTACGGCGGAAGTTTGGGGGGAGAAGTTTGCCAGTTGTTTGTCACCTATGCTGAAGCCGCACCTGGCAGACCTGCAGCAAAGCGGACGATTGGCAGGTGGTTCACTTCCTGCATTGATCTCTGCTATAGGTTGGCAGTTAGGTAGCCTGCCGTAGGGCTTAGGGCTCATTCCACCCATCATACCGCTGCATCGGTGGCTGCTTCTAGGGACGTCCCTGTCCAGGAAATCTGCAGGGCTGCTACCTGGAAGTCAGCACACACCTTCATTTCTCATTACCACATCGAACTTGAGTCATGCGGGGATGCTGGTTTTGGAACCTCAGTTCTCCAGTCCCTGTTCCCTAAGTAGGAGGTGTGCGCCTTGCCTCCCTTCTTCCGGGAGAACTGCTAGGAGTCTGCCAGACAGTGTGGATGAACAACATATCCGCCCCTAAAATACAGGTTACTCACTGTAACAGTAGTTCTAGGGTGGTAGTGTTGTTCATCCACGAGACCCACCCGACCTCCCCAGCTTTAGCGCACAACCTGGCTTCCAGCGGGCTAGATCTGGCGTCATGGGGTAGAGGCGGAGTTTCATCACCGGGTGGGTGGGAGGAGCCAGCTTGAAGACTTTCCGGCCCATCTTAAGCGGCAAGATACCTGCCAGACAGTGTGGATGAACAACATACACCACTCCTAGAACTCCTGTTACAGGTGGGTAACCTGTATTTTCTGCTCTCAATTTCCTATGTTTGTATGTATGTCTCTTGTATCTTTGTCTGCCTATCTATTTGTATCCTTTTGTGCCTGGTCAATGTTCAGCTTCAGCGCCAGTACCCTCTCCTTCTGTGAAGACATGTGTACTGACCATTCCATCGTCTCCTTGACTCTTCATGTTGTGGCATCTTCCTAAAGGTACCTTTAGTGTCAGTGACATCGTCCCGAAGGTGGAACCCTCCTCAAGAGGGTTCCTGGGCCTTATTGTTCTCTAGGAAGGGCTGTGGTGTAGTTCCTGTATAGGTGCAGAAGAGATTTTTATTTATTTATTTTATTTATTTCAGTTTGGGATTAATACCTTTGAGTCAAAGACTCATTTCAAAGGTTCCACGTCAGTGTTGAACAACCATTACAAAAGTACAAGGGGTGGGATATTCAGAATGCACCAGGCAGGGGCGCAAACCTGGGCACAGCGCAACTGGGATGCGCCAGGGAGTGTGCTGGGCGATATTCAACGGTGCTGCGCCATGGCTCAGCACCGTTGAATATGGCAACGTGGCCGCCCGCATGGCACAGTGACACTGCGCCAGCGCAAGTGGCAAGAGAGGAGCAGGGGGTACGCCAGCAGTGGATATGCAAATGGAGCCATAATGCATGCAAGGCGCAATTGGGACCATTAGCATGTCATTATGGCTCCATTTGCATGCAAGTGCACCGAACCCCGTCAGCTTGCGCCTGGCGCCCTGCCAGGCTGCAGCCGTCGGGGACCGACGCCCCCTGCACAACGCGGCAAAGTGCCCCAATGCCCGATCGCAGGCATAAGTATGATAAAATACATGTGAAATATCCCTTGTGGTCCAGTGAACTGCTTCCAGCCTGATCGCGGGCATAAGTGTGATAAAACTCGTGAAATATCCCTGGTGATCCAGTGGACCGCTTCCAGCCCGATCGCGGGCATAAGTATAATTAAAAACATTTTAAATAATCCCTTGTGGTCCAGCGGTACCCCTCCCCTCCGCCCACTCAGACCCGCCACCCGCTCTACCCCATCCGGTCAGCGGCAGGCAGCAACTCCCCACCTGCAAGTTGTCCATGGAGACTGACTGTGTACAATGCGGCTGTATGCCCACTAGTCACAGCATGGGCCAATGGGCGTGCAGACCGTGCCGTATACTGGTCCAGATATGATAATGGATCCATTCACATATGCGGGACTGTGTAATATGTTCGTCTGCATGCCCGTAATGCAACCAATGAATACGCCCGTACTATACGCCAATCGGTCGTGACTGACACTAATAGTGAGGAAGCTACTGCCTGCAGCTGACTGAAAGTACCGGAGGAGTACTGCTGGACCACCAGGATAATTTAAAATGTTTTGTATCTATACTGATGGGCTAAGCGGTCCACTGGACCACCAGGGATATCTAGCATGATTTTTTATCATCACGTAAGCCTGCGATCGGCCTGGAAGCAGTCCACTGGTCCACCAGGGATATTTCACATATTTTCTATCATACTTATGCCTGCGATCGGGCTGGTAGCGGTTCACTGGACCACCAGGGATATGTTCTCTATTGGCAATGCCCGTGATCGGGCGTGGGGCGTGGCGCTGACAGGCTCTCAGCTCCGGAGTCGGGTGGCCACCCACAGCTGGTGGCTGCCGTGTTGGCGCTGCAGTACTGCAGCTCACCTGTGAGTGGCCAGCTCTTGCTCCTTTATTTTTTGGCTCAACTTTGAGCACCAGTGTGCGGCGCAAGGAGGGGTTGCACCTGCATATGCTCAGCACATCCGGGGCGGAATATCGGGATGTGCCAAATATGCATGGGCACACCCCCGCACTTGTGCCACATACATGACTGATGCGCCCCTGCGCATCGGGATTTGAGCAGCGCAACATCCACTTCTGAATATTGCACCGAGGCGCATCAGTGGGTTTCGCCTGGCACAACCCCTTTGAATATCCGCCCAAGGTTTACAGAGAAAAAAAAAAAGAAAAACATTGAAACATATACACAGGCAATAACAGTAAAATTTGAACTTATACACATTAAATTAGTACATATTAACAGATAGACTGATTTGATAAAATTGGGTTGGGGCCAAAGATAAAGGCCAAATGAATATTTCATAAGTATACAAATAACTTCCTGCAAACTGTAAACAGGCCTAAGACTTCCAACAATCCTACAACTGCCAACATTTTATATCATGTTGCGACTGTCTTTGTTTGCATAAGAAAATACTAAGTTGTACCCATACTGAACTGCATGCTGAACCAGCGAACTGAAGACATAAACTCCTGCCTCTCAACTGTCACTGATTTTGCCTCAAAAATTTTCACCGTCCCCCTAAATTTGAGATTAGTATTACACAAAATAATGACAGAGTTTAGTGGTACAGCCTAGTTCTGCTTCAGAAAATGCTTTTACACACTAAGCCAAACATTATGGCACAATTATTTAGCTAATGTCATTTCTTAGGATGTGTCCCTGATTTTGGCCAGTTGTTCCTGCTGTGTTTTAATTATTTTCCTGATTTTCACTGAAGGAGGTTGAGAGGTATGCATAAATTGCCTTGCGTCACTGCAATCATTTTGGAGCAACATAATTATATTTTATTTATTTATTTAAACGTTTTGCCAGGAAGGTACACTAGCAGAATAGTTCGTAACTTTAGTACAGTCTACAAGTCAACAAATACAGCTCCGCCAAATCTCAGATAGGAGCAGCGTACAAAATAAACAATTGGTGTGACAAAGAAACTAATCAGTGAGCTGAAACAATGGATACATTAAGTGTTGTTATAACATAGGGTACGAAATATACTAACTCGGTGGAATCACAGCATGTGACTGTTAGTTAATGACTGTAAACAAACAGTTAGAGTGAGTAGTCTCAGTGGGTCAATCTCTGTGGAAGAGCCGGATTTTTTACTGTCAAGACACACAGTTACCATATGGCAGTCATTTAAATCCTCGCTTAGCGAGAGTAATGTAGGTAAACAGTTCCCAGGTGTGACTGTGCCATATAGTCAGTTATACGCACACAGCAGCGCCGTGGATGTCCATGGGACCCCCAGAGTGTCTCATCTCCCCTATAATTTGAGATACCCACCCACCTGCCCTGCAGACCTCCATGTCCCCACAGTATGTCTGATATCCCGCGCAGTGTATCATACCCATGCACACGGCTTACAGACCTTTATATCCCCACACTAAATGTTATCTCTGTTGCTATCCCATATACCAACTCCGTGGTCCGACACATGTGCAGCCCCTCCCCAGCAGAAGTGCCACAGTGTTCCCCGACTGTGGTAGTTGGCGGTGGTGTACTGTTATGTGCGGCAGTTGCGCAGTCTGTTTTCTGTCACCGCAAGTTGGTCAGCGAGCGAGCCGTTGTTCTGAAACATAGGTCTACTGGATTAGGAGCGGGATATCCAGCAGACAACTGTCGTTTACTCTGTGTATGTCTGTCTCGTGCTCTCTCTCTCTCTCTCTCTGTGAATAGCAGATCTTCAGTTAAGGTATGCTGATGTCTGTGTGTCCTTGAAATACAATGCCTTCAGAAAGTATTCACCCCCTTGGATTTTGTCGCATTTTGTGATGTTGCAAACTCAAATTAAAATATACATTTATATAGGATTTTTTGTTACATATCTACACAAATTACTCTATAATGTCAAAGTGGAATGAAACTTCTGGAAATTTTTGTATATGTAATTTAAAATAAAAACCTGAAATGTCTTGATTTGATAAGTATTCACCCCTTTACTATGACACTCCAAATTGAGCTAGGTGCATCCAATTTCCTTGTGAGATCACTCTAAAACTTGAATGGAGTCCACCTGTGGTCAGTTCAAATGGTTGACATGATTTCAGAGGAAATACACCTGTCAATATTAGGTCCCACTGTTGACAGTGCATGTCAGAACTCTACCATGAAGACCAAGGAGCTGTCCGTAGAACTCCGTGATAGAATTGTGAGGAGGCATAGATCTGGAAGGGGTATAAAAACATTTCTAGGGTGTTGAAAGTTCCCAGGAGCACAGTCAAGTCCATCATTAGGAAATGGAAAGATTACAGAACCACCCAGACTCTTCCTAGAGCAGGCCGTCCTCCCAAACTGAGCAACCAGGCAAGAAGGACCTTGGTCAGGAGTGACCAAGAACAATGACCACCCTGACAGAACTACAGAGTTCCATGGCTGAGATGGGAGAACCTGTCCAGAGGACAACAATCTCTACAGCACTTCACAGATGTAGCCTCTGTGGGAGAGTGGCTAGACCGAAACCACTCCTGAGAAAGGCCACATAATAGCATGCCTGGGTTTGCAAGAAGGCGTGGCAGACTCTGAGACCATGTGGCAAAAGATTCTCTGGTCTGATGAAACAAAAATTGAACTCTTTGGCCTGAATGCAAAGCGCTATGCCTGGCGCAAACCGAACACAGCTCATCACCCGTGTAACTGGCAGCATCATGTTATGGGGATGCTTTTCAGCGGCAGGGACTGGGGCACTTGTCAGGATAGAGGGAACAATGAATGGAGCCAAATACAGGCACATCCTTGAGGAGAACCTGCATCAGTCTGCAATAGATCTTGGACTGGAAGATTTACATTCAACAGGGCAATGACCCCAAGCATACAGCCAAAGCAACACTGGAGTGGCTTCAGAACAAGAAGGTGAATGTCCTTGAGTGGCCCAGCCAAAGCCCAGACTTGAATCCCATTGAGAATCTGTGGAAAGACTTAAAGATTGCGGTTCACCGACGCTCCCCTTCCAACTTGACAGAGCTTGAGCAAATCTGCAAGGATGAATAGGCGAAAATCCCCAAATCCAGATGTGCAAAGCTGATACAGACATACCCAAGAAGACTCAAAGCTGTAATTGCTGCCAAAGGCGCTTCTACAAAGTATTGACTCAGGGGGGTGAATACTTAAGTAAAAAAGATATTTCAGTTTTTAATGTTTCATACATTTTTGTTACACAATAAAAATATTTTTGCTCCTTTAAATTGTTGAGTATGCTGTGTGAATCAAGGGAAAAAAATAATTTAATGCATTAAAAATTCTGGTAGTAGCACAACAAAATGTGACAAAATCCGAGTGTGAATACTTTCTGAAGGCACTGTATGTGTAGTGCTGTTACTAAGCTGGCCCCCGCCCTACATCTTTCTCCGGTGTGCACAGCTTCTGCAGCCTGTACAGTGAAGTTTGATGAGAGAAAGAGAGTATGGGGAGCCCCCTCCCCTCCGCACAGTGCGAGCAGCCGGCCATTGCAAACGCAACCCATAGTGACAGTCTCCGGTCCCCATTGCAGTACTGATTGGGAGCAGGATACAGTGTAGAGGGAGAGAGACAGCGAGAGTGGCAACTGTAATTGGAGCCATGCGGCAGTGTTTTTTTTTTCCCTGTCTCAGTGTCTCTCTCTCTGTATTAGAGCCATGCAGGACTCTGTGTTTTTTCTGTCTCTCTTGGTGTCTCTGTATTCAGCTGCTGCAGTCCTGTTTTCAGAAAGAGAGAGTGTGCGAGAGAGCTTCGGTGGGGAGAGAGAGCAGCTCAATATGGTCCTGTTCTGTAGCTGAACTGTGTGCGACGGGGGGAGAGCAGGGAGCACAGAGACACATGGAGAGGCACACACAGCATTAAATCAGAGTTGCTGCACTGCCCTGTGTGTGTCTCTCTCCATGCAGTTAGTGATGTGGGCTCTCCCTTGCTTGATGTACTGACACAGTCAACTGTGCAGGAACTACTGTGTGTGGGGGAAGGATGCGTCTCAAAATCTACATGTTTTTTGAATGTTCCATGACTTTATTTACGTGAGGTCACCCATGTTATAAGTAGGGATGCTATAATATTACGATAATTACCACTGCCGATAATTTAACGCTATAAAAAAAAAAAAAAAAAAACAGTATTGCAGTTATCGGCAGCACGATATATCTGACATATAGTGATAAAGCATCTCAGCCATTTTTCCAGCAGTGCATCCCTTTCCAGGTGCAACCATGATTCCTGATTCCTCACCATCCTCCTATCAGATTTTTAGTATTTTTCCTTAAAATAAGAAATGCAATGCTGGCCATGTGGCATGGAGTTTTGAGGGCCTGGGCACCTCACCTGTTGCCATGCTGGTAAATCAGGTTCAGGAATAGACCTGGAGTCGCTCAAGGGCTGAGTCCATGAAGGAGACCTGAGCATCCATTGGCAGCTCTCCTTTGAGGAGGAGGGACACGCAAGTTGCTGCTTGATCTCCATCTAAGCGAGGCTGGATGATGCAGCAGTAACAGCTTTCTGACTGGGTGCAGGAATGATCCGTTGACATCTTTCGTCATACATTACGCACCATCGTGTGTGCCAGCCGAGAGGATGAGAAAAGAAATGTGGGAAAGGTATGTGCACCAGTCAACTTACAAAACATAGAAACTGATGGCAGATAATGAAAGCTTGGCCCACCTTGTCTGCCCATTTTCTCTACCTACTGCAATACTGCAGTCCCTACTTTGTCTTCGCCTTTACCCTCCTTTCCTAACCAATATTGGTTCCATTATCGATCAATGTGTTCTTGAATCCTGTTACAGTTTTTGCCCCGATCATCTCCGCTGGGAGGCTTTTACAGGTATCACCACTCTTTCTGTGAAGAAGTACTTCCTCACATCTCCCCTGAATCAACCCCCCTCCAGCATCACAGCATGATTCTTGAGCATCTTTTTTACTGAAAAATGCTTACCTCTTATACCCTGTTTATACCCATGAGGTATATGAAAGTCTCTATCATATCCCCCTTCCCTCCTTTTCTCCGTGGTGTACACATTGAGGTCCTTTAACCTCTCCTTATAGGGCTTTTGATGTTGGCCCTGCATCATTTTAGTTACCCTCCTTTTGACTGCCTCTACTGTCTGCATTCTTCTGGAGATGTGGGGCCGTTTCAAAAATGGCTGCGATCGCCAGAGGCAGTTTGGCACAAGTGCTGTCTTGCATCAAACTTGGCATTCTAGAAGCTGATGCTGCAAGTCTCTGACACGCAAAGTTAGACCATCTCCTTGATGGTCTAACTGCGTCTTTGGGGGTACCTTTACAGTGTGGACCAATGGGCTTGCAGCACATACTGTAAGTTGTCATTCAGTGGGCAGCCGCGGAGGTATGCGGGTGGGTATGCTGCCCGCTGATGGGAGGGGGTTGGGTGGTCTGGGGGTCCTGTGTGGGTAGGGGGTGCCACCAGACTACCAGGGAGATAGGGAATTCATTTTACGGTGATCGAGGTACGGGATGGGGAGGGGGTTACCACTAGACTACCAGGGATTGGGAAATACACATAGCGATGATGATCAGGGTTGCGGCGGGGAGGGGGACCACTGGACTACCAGGGATATTAACACTACTGTATTATGGCGATCGGTGATAGGGATGGAGAGTGGTACTAATGCGGTACCTGATATTGGGACCGCATGATGAGCAGGGCGCTAGGTGCATTTCGCTGGCCAGCCCTGCACAACTCATGCAAATGGAACCATAATAACATGCAAATGGCCCCATTTGCACCTTGCATGCATTATGGCCCCATTTGTGATACTGGTGTCCCGAATATCAGGAATTGCACAGAGTATCTCTGATGCTCTCAGCATTTCCCATTCCTGGTATTCAGACCTGTCCAGGGGATGCACTGACAAGATAGTATTTATGAAAGATCGCATTATTGATATATATAAAGAGATGTGCTATGGCACATCTCTTTGAATATATCCTTGTTGCTCCAGCACAGCTCAGTTGCAGTATGTTCCACTTGGCGCCCATTGCCAGATGCACTTCTGAATATTGGGCCCTGTGTGTATAACATGTATTAATTGTGTATTTGAATTTTATGTAAAAAAATACAAGCAGTTTTATAAAGTTCAGAGATTTTACTGTTAAAAAATAAAATATTTATTTTTAAATATTTTACTCTTTACATTATTTTACAACAAAGACTTCAAAATAATGTGCATAAATGCATAGTATTGTTTGAAAGAGTTAAATGTGTAAATTATGTAAAACAAAATTGAATTAAATACTTTTCTAACATTGTTGCACAAGTGGCAAAATTGTCACAATAACAAGGTTATCATGATAATTTCAGCACTTTTATTGTATGCATCAAATTTTATTACTGTGACACTAGTTAAAGCACAGTAACCCACTCAGAGTATGTGGTTATTGGGGATTGACCAACATTGCAGTGCCGTGAGGATATTGGCCTGCGGCCCTCGTGCCTCACAGCACAACTGGGTATTCATAATCCCAATGACCACACACCCTGTTGTGGGTTACTATTACAGATAGTTAAGTACATTGATAAAAATGCACAGAACACCAGAAGCATTATCAGCTATATACTAGGTAATGATTCTTGAATAAATACAAGAACGTGGTAAAACAGAAAGTTTTTACTAATAGGATGCAGTCTGGAACCAGGGATACAGTGAGTGTATGGCTGCATAGTAGTATGTCAGTAGAAGAAATAGAGGAATAGGTCATTTTATAAGTGTAACCAACTAGAAGATGAGGGAGAGGGACTGGACCATGGATAATTTGGGAGACTGAGCACCAGGGGTCAGTTGGTCTGGCAGGAGCAGGAGCAGGGCCGTAGTAGTTACGTAAAGGGTAGAGAGAGAGCTATAGGAGATTACGATGTCAGATATTTGAGGAGACCATTCAGATGTTTGGGACAGCAATAGGAGAAGGCTGTTTGACAGCGGAGGTAAGGCGGAAGAGATGATGAGGGTGAGAGTCGACTTCCTAAGTGAATACAACCTCTGCGGTGAGGCAGAGATGAGAGAAGAAAGGTAAGAGGAGGGTGCCATGCCAGAATTTGTCCATGAAAGTGGCACAGTGGGCCAGGTGCCTAGATGCCAGTGAGGGGAGGGATGTGGCTAGGTAAAGATTACAATGGTGAGTTAGAGAGGAGCAGGAAAGTATGAAGCAGCAGGAGTTGAAAAGGGTGTCCAGTCTGGCCAGAGTAGTTTTGGGGCGGCACTGTAGACTGTATAGTTAAAGGTAGGAAGGATCATTTTCTGCACAGTAGCTCGACGGGCTGGTGGAGGGATGTAGTCCTTATTTCTATACAAGGCACCAAGTTTAGGGTGGAGATTTTTATGGATTGCATCCACATGTGCTAAAAGTACAGATGGCAGTCTAACCAGACTCCAAGGTATCTGAAGGAGGAATGTTCTCTATCAGAGTACCATCCAGTGTATGGAACACTGGGGAGAGGCAAGGAAGATAGTCTCTGTCTGGTGCCGAAGACATGGAGACTGTCTTTTCATGTTTAGAAACAGTTGGTTCAACTGGAGCCATTTCTGAACCTTGGTGAAATCCAGCTGTAATCTAGTTTGGGCATCAACATGTGATTTGCTAGGCGATAGAGGACATGTTGTCTGCACACATATAGATTTGCAGAAGGGAGGTAGTTAAGGAAGATAGAAAATAATATAGGACCAAGTGCTGAGCCCTGTGGGACTCCAGTGGTGATAGTGAGGAGGTGTGGAGGAAGGAGGCAGTCTTGATGGATTGGGTTCTTCCTGTCAGGTGAAGCAGTAAACCAAGCGTGGTGGTGGGGTTCAGTCCTGCCCAGCGAGTGTTTGCAGGAGAAAAGAGTGAGAAACAGTGTTGAAGGCTTTTTCCAGGTTGACAAATGTGGCATAGGTTACATGACCCAGTTCTATATGGAGAATAAAGAATCTGTGAGGCAATAGAGGTGGTGGTGGAGTGGGACTTGTGGAAACCAGACTGGAATGGTGTGAAGAGAGATAGAGTAGTGGTAGGGGTTGAGCTGGGCAAGAACGATGCATTCCTGAATTTTAGCTAGAATAGATAGTAGGGAGATAGGGCAATAGTTCCCAGTGGAGGAGGGCGCCGCCTTTGGGAGAGGGATGACAGTAGTGTGTCCAGTTGGAGGAACTGAGGATAGGGAAAAGGAAGGTTGAAAAAGAGGGCAGAGAGTGGCAATAGCAGGTGCTGAGAAGGTGGAGCAATTTGGGGTCAAGACTATCTGGGCTCTTGCCTTTTGAGGGGTTTAGGAAAGGAGGCCCTTGAGGGCATCAGCTGGTGTAATAGAGAGATGGAGAATTGACTAGAGGTGGCATGGGAGGGAATAGTGGGGAAGGGGGGTGGCGGGCAGACCGGAAGGGAGGAGAGCAAGGAGGAGGCACAGGATGTGAAGAAGGTGTTGAAAGTGGCTGCGATATAAGGAGGGTCCGAGATTGTGCCAGTACCACTTGCAAGAATTGAGATCAGGGTACTGGAGGGCGGCAAGAAAAGCAATTTGACTACCTTCCAGAACTTGGAAGGGTGGTTTATGATGGTGTGGAAGGAAGCCGAGAAATATTCAGCCTTGGCATATCTAGTAGCCTTCATACAGGTGTTTCGGAGTTGTTTGTAAAGGAGTAATAGAGTAGGAGTCCTATATTGTGTGTAGGCCTTCCAAGCCTGGTCCCTAGTGCACATGCGTGCAGAAGTTTAGCGATGATCCACGGAAGGGGATCCTCTGACCTTGGTTAATTTAGTGGGTGCATGGCGATCCCAAATATCCATAAATGTGGGTGGAAGCTGCTGAAGGTGGTGTCGATAGAAGTTGATGAGGTGATGGTGGTCCAGTCAGCATGGCGAAGATCGCTTTAGCAGGGGCTAGGTCTACAGAACGGAAGGAACATAAATAGAGGAGTTTGGGGGCCTGGGCTGGTGGACTCTAGGACGCAGAAAATCATGTGGTGGTCACTAGAGGAGTCTGGGAGAATGCTGGAGGCTACTAGTCTGTGAGGGTGGGAGGTGAGGGCCCAGTCAGTCAGTGTGTCTTTGGAACTTGTGGTTGGGGACATGATTAATTGAACCAAATTTAGGGACTTTATTTTGGAGGGTATAGCAGAGGTGTTGGCCAAGGCCCAGTCCACATTCAGGTCACCTAAAAGATAAAGCTCACCTGAGGTGGTATGGGAGGTGATGGACGTGAGGAGTTCTGTTATGGTTGCTGATGGGAGACCAGGGCGACAGTAAACATCTGCAACGACTATAGGTAGCGTGTAGGGGAGGGATAACTTAATTAGGAGGAGTTTGTATTGGGAGGAGGAAGAGATAGATAAGACAGGAGAGTATTGTAGATTGCGAGACATACATTGAAATGCCTTAGCCCTTACCAGGTCTGTCCTGACATATTAGAGAGTAGCCTGTGGTAGCTAGAGGGTGTCCAATATTTTCTGGCTCATCCGTGTTTCAGAGTACCATAACATCTAGTTTCAAGTTTAGCATAATAGGCTGGAGGGTACCAGTTTGGGAGAAGACTGCGAATGTTAAGGTGAGCAGTTTTTAAACCCTTGGGGAGGTGGGGTGAGTCGAGAGAGGATGGGCCGGGGTTTGATTCAGTGTCACCTGCGGAGAGTAGGAGGAGAGTGATAAGCAGTGCAGAAAGGACATGGGCTAGCTTGGCAGCTTTAGGGTACATAGAGATGGAGAGAGAAAAAGGTGTGCATGGTGGAGGGGAGAAGAGAGTGATGGGCTTAAGGGTTGTTAAGATGGAAGTGGGGAGAAAGGAAGCCGGAGGGATCATGGGAAGTTGGTGAAGTGGGATACCTGGGAAGAGAGGAGTATATATGTACATGTTGAGGGTGGATGAGTGGAGGGCCTGGGATGGAGGGCTCAGTGAGGGAGAGTGGAGAGAGTATTAAAGGAAGATGGATAGGACTAGACAGAAGAGGATAGTGTGGTACATTGTAGAGGAGGGGAGGCTTTACGAAGGTAAAGCAATGTATCTGACTAGTGGGGGGTTGCAGGAAGTAGGCTGTTGGTTAACTAGGATCTGCAGCTTATCCAATAGGTAGGGAAATGGGCAGACTGGGTGGGCCAAGTGGTCCTTATCTGCGGTCAAAGTCTATGTTTCTGTGTTTCCTCAGTTAGTGTGCTCCTATGTCAGGATATATCAAAAACGTGTGCAGTACCACTTGTGGCCACAGGATAGCTGTGATATATCAGTACCTTGCTGAAAGGAGTCTACTTAGCAGGCTCAGTAGCCTAGTGGAATAGAGCAGCTGCTTGTGACTGAATAGGGTCTGTGAGACACAGGTTTGAAACTGTCCTCAGTGAGGAGGGGACAGGAAAGGAGAGGAAGAAGGGGCTAGAGGAGAAAGATGAAGAAAGGAGAATGAGGGAAGGACTTTTAAGTAGATGGTTGGAGTATTAGTGAGGGGTGGAACACAAAATGTTACAACCCCAGAGAGGCTGTATAGCTCCCACTAGTATGCAGAAGGTAGAATGAGCTAATGAGAAAATGGGAAATGGGGCATAGAAGTACGATGGGGGTCACATGACTGGACACGTGACAGGGGACGGTATATAAGAAATGACCGGGGTGGGGGCGAGCAGCTGCAGATGGTGGTAGGATTCACAGTGTGCAGCAGAAATGGAGGCTGCAATTTTATCACCTGCAAGATGCAGGTGGCTGGTGGCTTACATAGGCTTCCTAGCGGGGATGGGGAGAGCCCTGTCCTGGCTCTCACTACCTTGCTCCAAATGAACTACCTACCTGCAAGATGCAGGCAGCTGGTGGCTTGTGTACGCTTCCAAGTGGGGAGCGGGAGAGCCCTGCCCTATATATAACTGTATCATTCTAATGTTCGCATTATTGCTAGAAGCAAACCTCTTTAGCATCGCTTACATTAGTTTTACATAGGATTTATACTTATTTTTAAAAGTATCCTGTTTGTTTTGTATCCACAGAAGACATGATGTTACCACATTGGATGAAAATACTCCTGAACTTGCAACAATGGAAAGCAGTGGAAAGGTGTGAGCATGGCTTCGTAAGAAACCTGTTTTCTGCTTTTAATATGCAGAGTTAGTTTAATTAACATGTAGTCTCAAAATATGTTTAGTAATTCTTGGAGTGAGGCATGTTGTGGTCCAGAAGGCTAAACTTGGGAAAGGGGAATCCCAGTGGATGCATTTAATAGCTCTCAGCTTTTTGTAACTGAAGTGAGGGACAGAGACACTAAAAATGAGGGACACGAACCCTCATAATGAGCAACACATCCTCAAACATGGGGTTGCAAACTCTGAACACTTTGGAAACCATTCTGTTTAATTGTACAAAGTTTTTGTGTTATTTAGCATCTTAGTAAAAATTTTGTGAGTAAAAGTCTGAATTTACGGCACATTCTCTGTCTAGCCAACACGTTTTATAGCCAAAACTCCTGAGTCTCAAAACTGCAGTTGTTCTACGACTCCTGTCATAAACATGATGTGGAATTTATAGACTGTTGGCTGAAATGTCATTTTGCACTACAAGTACGAAAACAAATGGCTGTGTTGAAAATTTGGAGTCAAAATATTGAAAAGTACCACAGTTATGAGTGGGCATAGAAAAATGTCAACGACCCCTATCTTATGAACCCGTCAGGTGAAAATTTTCAAATCCCACCAGAAAGGTGATTTTACAGAGCAACTGCAAATGACCGTTTGCGGATGGTTGAAAACTTTCCCTACCTTGTTGATGAGGTGGTATTCCAAAAAGACCATGTTGAAAGTTTAGTGGAAAATATTGAAAACCAGTGAAGTTACAAGCGAACATTGAAATCTTTTAATGTTCACTCATAGCTTGGTCATTTTACCATATTTTTTCATCAGATGTTCAACATAGTCTTTCATGACCCCACCTCATGAACCTGGTTGGTGACATTTTTTAATCCCACCTGAAAAGTGATTTCACGGAGTGACTGCAAAATCACCTTACAGCCTGGATTTGAACAGTTTCTCATTTCTTCTTCATGAGACGGGTCCCTAAAAAGGCCATGTTGAAAATCTGGTGGAAAAATATTTTAAAATGACAAAGTTATGACGCGGGGATGGGACAACATAACAACTTTCCACAACCATGAAAAATCCCACCCCACTGCCATGCAGAGTGATCCCCAGTTGGGGAGAAGGAGTCTGGATAGGCAGTACGCCGCCTCGAGCCCTAGGTTGGAGTGGGCATAACAAGATGATATATATATATATATATATAAAAATTTATTGAAATACATTAATCACACTTACTGTATCTTATTTCTCATTTGCAGTTATGATTCCTGGAGGAAGCGGTCTTTTGGCTTGTAGAATGGGTCTACGATGGGTGACCCTCTTTAGGTGAGTGAGGGTGTATGGGGGTGCTGAGCATGGGGTCGGGGTGGACTGTGTGTGGGGGTCAAAGATTGATGAGGGACCATTTTCTTCTTTTCAGGTTGGCTTAAAAAATTAATTAGTAAAAGATCTTCATGGGGGACTTTCGGTTCTGAGCACTTGCAGTCCTAGGTGCAGTTGGCTCTCCCTCCGAGAGGCCAAAATGAGCATTTTCCCTACCAAACTACTGAAACCCATGGTGATCGATAGAACAACACTCACTAGAGATATGCCTGCAGAAACGAAGCAAAAGGGAACCAGGATAGGACAGAGCAACCCCCAAGTAGGCTGCAGATCATCCCAGCCACAAGACCCTCAGCCACGTGGCATCAGTTACCTCACAGGCATCAGGCTTAGCAAGTGTTATGACAGTGATAGTGAGGAGCCATTGCCATCATTACTCAGAAGGGCTCTTCCACCAATTAAAGTAATTCAGCAGTGTGCTAGAAAGGTTAGAAAAGAAAGTAGAAGATCAGTCAAAACAAAGAGGATTGTTGGTGGCAGCGTTCAGCAGCAAGGAGCAGTTGGGCCGTGGGATGAGGGGGACACAAGAGGAGGCTGGCAGAGGAGCGGGTGACCGAAAACTGCGAGCGGCGGAGTTAATGACGTCCTGTGGCCATCGGGCCAATTGAGAACAAGGGTACCAAGTTTAAACTGTGCAGCTGGGCTTTAAAAGCAGTGCCCAGCTGCAGGACTAAATCTCTCGGGGAAAGAGCTGTAGGAGTGTGAAAAGAAGCCCCCTTGCCCACCCCTCCTCCAACCTTAATCAACTACTCAGTTAGCCACGAGGGGCTGGGACTGTGGGGAAAGAGCTCTGAGTGCAATCAGAGCTTACAGACGAAAACTGATTGGGCATAAAGACTAAGGGGGAGGAGCTCAGGGAGCAAAAAAAGTTAAAGCTGCACACTGGTTCCTTGTCTTAAAATTATTTTGAAAGGTTAATGGTTAAATTGTTACTTTTTTTACAGGTCTGAGTTAAAGTTTCATTGTTAAATTGTTTTAATTGCTAAATTGTTTTGAGTTGGAAGCTGGCAGGACTGGATTAAGGAGGGGTGACTGTTTACTTGGAGCATGGTGCCGGGGAGAAGGAGAGAGGGGGGAATAGCCATGGGAGAAAGAGGGTGGGGGCTGGTGGACAAAGCAGTATGGAGGGGTGTGCCGGGGGAGGGTCAGCGGCAGCATAAGGGGAGGGAGCAATATAGAGGGGCATGCCAGGGTGAGGGCCAGTGGTGACATAAAGGGAGCAACGACCAGTGGAGGGAGGGGAAAAGGGGGAACGGAGGAGGAAGGATCATGGGGTGTAACAACTGCAGTGCAGCGTTGTTCATGAAAACTCTGTGGAGGCTGGGGAAATGCCCGGTTTGTTTCAGGCTGGGGAGACTGGAGGCTGAGCTAGCATGGCTAAGAAGGGAATTGTCCTAGACAAAAAGTGAAATAGTCGGAAGAATCATTGAAGGCAATCAGGTAGGGGACAGGAGGCAGGCCGACCGAGGGGACTGGATGTGGAGGGAGCAGGTAGGGCAGGGAGCTGGCGGGAAAGGCCCAGGACAGGGGACAGGGGCACAACAGGCATGAGTGCCAGCATATATGAGCATAGATACACAACAGACTCAAACAGATATTGACCTCTAATGGTGATGATGGAGCAGGAAGAAGGAAACGGGATAGAGGCTAAGGGTAACCAGGAGTCGTGCCAGGAAAGGTAGGCAAAGTCGGAAGTAAGGGCAAATCGGACTCTGGTGGTCCGGGATGAGAATGGAAGGGGAGACACCATGAAGGAAGGAGGAAATAGCAGGGAGGGATGAGATGAAACTGACGGGTGAAAATGGGAGGGGGAAGGAAGCAGGAGGGGACGTCCTAGGGGGTGAACAGAAAAGGGCGCAGAGTACAGGAATCCAAGGAGAGGATGGGCTATTAGGGGAGAGGATAGAGAGAAACAGGAACGGAATAGGCGAGGGCTGGAGGAGGCACAGGGAGAGGGACGAGTCTGGGGACCATCCAGCAGGGCAGGGGGATAAAGGGATAGCGGGGGTAGGAGTGGAGATAGGGGTGACCGGGGAAGGTCAGGAAGAATGTGAGAAAAAGCCAGGTAAGGGCAGCAGAGGCACCCTCAGGGTTAGTGCAGGAAAAATCACTGATAGTGTATGGAGACTCTATTTTTAAAGGGATTCACTGGTTAAGAAAGGGAGCAGCTTTCAAGGGGAGGTCAGTTTTTTGTGAGCCAGGGATGGAGGCAAGCAGGGCATTTCCAAATATTAAGCAGTGCATTTTGCTGATTGGGGGGAAACCTCACCTGGTTTTTACACCTTGGCACAAATGACCAGGCGGGGAGGAGGTGGGAGAGGTACAGAAGAGATTCATGGAACTAGCAATAGGGTGCAAGGGGATGGTAAATTCCATAGCTTTTTCTGAAGTTCTGCCAGTTCACTGCACCAATACAGCTAGACAATTGAGAATCAAAGACTTTAACCACTGGCTAAGATAGTGGTGCAAGAGGGAGGGCTACGATTGTACAGGTGATTGGGGAGGCATGTGGGTGGACCAGCATCTGTATGCGAGGGCCAGGTTGCATATAAATGATGAGGGGGCTAGGTTATTGAGGGGAAAACTGCAGGGATACATAGATGAAATACTAGGGAGTGCTTTAAACTGAGAGAGAGGGCAAAGCTAGGATGTAGCCCAGTGGGAATGGCCAGGAGGAACTGACCTAACTCGCTGTCCCCACAGCTGGCCGCAAGAGAAGCCGAAGGGAAGGGAGGAGAGAGCAGGGTTGGTGGAGGGGTTTGCTAACTAACACCAGGAGTCTAGGTAATAAGATGGGAGAACTGCAGGTGGTGGTGGCAGAGGATGACCTGGACCTAATTGCAGTTACGGAGACTTGGTGGACTGAAACCACAGCTGGGAGGTGGAAATACCAGGGTACGTACTCTACAGGAGGGACAGGACAGGAGAAAGGGGGGTTGCCTCTATGTAAAAAGAGGGATTAGAGCGATGGTGTGCAGGGGTGGGATGGACCAGCAGAGACCCTGTGTGTCACTTTAAGCAAAACGGGGGGCAGTGAAGATAGGGGCGGTCTACAGACCACCAAATCAGGGAAGGAAGTAGATAGACAGATGGTAGGGAGATATAGGAGATGGCCAACAAAGGGAAGCGTGGTGGTGGTGGGGATCTAAATCTACGGACGTGGATTGGAAATCCGGCAGCATTCACAGTAAGGAGTTGGGAGTTGTTGGAGGCCTTGCAGGAAGTGTTCATCAATCAGCTGGTCATGAAATCTACTAAGGGGGGGGTGCAGTACTAGACCTGGTTATGATGAATGGGGACAGTGTCGAGGGGGTGGAGGTTGGGGAAAATTTGGGCGACTGTGACCATAGGACAGTAAGATTTAGAATTAGAAAGGGGCTGGTTAAGAGCAGTTCCAATACTAAGGTGCTAGACTTTAGAAAGGCAGATTTTAGGAGGATGAGGGCAATGGTGCAGGAGGAGCTAGTAGGGAAGGAGGACATGGAAGATGTGGAGGAGCTATGGGGGGAACTAAAAGGGCAATATTGAAGGCAACAGAACTACATGTTAGGATGGTGAGCAAGAATAAGAGGGGGAGGAAACCACTTTGGTTCATAACAGAAGTGAGGAATACAGTTAGGGAGAAAAGGAGGGCATTCAAGGTATATAAAGCATCTCAGAGGGAGGCAGACAGAGAGGTATATAAGGAAAAATTGAGGGACGCAGGGAAGGTGATCAGACGGGCAAAGGCAGAAACAGAAGAGCACATAGCAAGGGAGGCAAGAAGGGGAGACAAGAAGTTTTTCAGATATGTCAGTGACAGAAGGAAGGGGAAGCATGGGATTATGAAGCTCAAGGGGAAAGGGGGAGTCACTGATTGAGGGAAATATAGAAAAAAGCCAATGTCCTGAATGAAAACTTTGCATCGGTCTTCACGGTGGAGGAGGAAAGGGACGAAGTTGGAAAACAGGGGAAGGACGGGTAGTGAGATGGACTCAAGCCCCTTCACGGAGGCCAGGGCATTGGAAGAAATAGGAAAGCAGTGGAAGGATAAGGCGATGGGTCCGGATGGGATTCACTCGAGGGTACTTAAAGAATTAAAACAGGAGTTGGCAGCATCACTCACGAGGTTATTTAACCTGTCACTGCACACAAGAATGGTTCCTGGGGACTGGAAAAGGGCTGAGATAGTGCCCCTACATAAAGGGGGAGGACAGGAGGAGCCGGGATACTACCGCCTGGTTAGCCTTACCTTCGTGGTTGGTGAACTAATGGAGTCACTTATTAAGGAAAGGCTGATAACATATCTAGAAGGGAAGGCCTCCTAAATGACAATCAACATGGATTCACAGGTGGTGGAGGTCCCACCAAACCAACCTGATTGAATTCTTTGACAGAGTGACGGAGATATGGGACCAGGGTGGGGTGGTGGACGCGGCCTACCTGGACTTCAGGAAGGCCTTTGACACCGTCCCCTACAGGCTGACAGGCAAGGTAGGCAGCTTGGGAGTGGGGAGCTAACTCACAGACTGGGTAGAACATTGGCTGGAGGGGAGGACACAGAAGGTTGTGGTGAACCGAGTGCACTCAAAGGAAGAAAAGGTGATGAGTGGGGTTCCCCGGGGTCTGTGTTGGGACCCGTACTTTTCAACATATACATAGGGGACATCACAGAGGGTCTACGAGGGAAGGTGTGTCTGTTTGCAGACAACATAAAGATACGTAGTAATAGGGTTGATACAGGGGAAGGGGGGTGGAGGGTATGAGGGAAGATCTGGCTAGGTTGGAGGAGTGGTCAGAAAGGTGGCAGCTGCAGTTCAATACAAAAAGGTGCAGAATTATGCTTATAGGGTGTAATAACCCAAAGGCAGAATACTGACTGAGGGTGGGGAACTAGAGGTAACAGAACAGGAAAGAGACCTAGAGATCACTATTTCAGACAACATGAAAGTCCGGAGTCAGTGTGACAGAGCAGCAGAAAAGGCACTTGGAATGCTGGCATGCATAGGAGTGGATTCACAAGCAGGAGGAGGGAGGTGATCATGCCACTATACAAAACCATGGTCAGACCACACATGGAATATGGGTCCAGTTCTGGAGGCCATAAAAGCAACGGGACAAGGACAGGCTGGAAAGGGTCCAGAGAAGAGCAACCAAAATGGTGAAGGAGCTGCAGGAAAGTCATGTGAGGAGAAACTGAGGGAGCTGGGCCTGTACACATTGGAGGAGAGGAGGGAGGGAGGGGGATATGGTGTGCTCCCTGGATATGCAGGATGCTTACCTCCATATCTCCATTCTCACGCCCACCTCCTCAGATTCTCCTTTCTGAGGATTTTAAAGTTCAGAGCCCTCCCATTTGGCCTCTCCTCAGCACCTCGAGTTTCCACCAAGTGCTTAGCGGTGGTTGCGGCGCGCTTCATGCCCAGGGGCATTTACGTGTTTCGCACTGGATGACTGGCTCCTTTTCAGCCCACTCTGCCAGACAGCCTGAAGGAATCTCCTTCACTCTGGACCTCTTTTCCAGTCTGGGAATTTCTGTCAACCTTCCCATATCCCAGCTAATACCCTCCCAGTGCCTCCAATCTATTGGACGGTGCTGGACACAGTCCAGAGCAAGGCCTTCCTCCCAGTGGATCGAAGGAGACTTTAATCTCACAAGCCACATTGTGGCTTCCTCCTCGGGGTGGGCCACCGCTCGGTCGGTCCTTCAACTTCTGGGTCTGATGGCGGCTGCCATTCCCACAGTTCCTTTGGCCAGGCTGCACATGGGGGTAATCCAATGGTCTCTCCAAGTCCAATGGGATTGGTGCCTGGATGACATGGACCAGAGAGTCCTTGTCTCCAGCAGTCTTCAGGGGGATCTCTTCTGGTGGAAAGACCTCGCCAACCCCTTGGTGGGGGCCTGTTTTCACCCTCTGCCCCCCTCTCAAATCCTCACTTCGGATGCCTCGAACTCGGGATGGGGAGCGCATCTGGGGGACCACAGAATCCAAGTATCCTGGTCTCCCACGGAGGAGAACCTGCACATCAATATTCTGGAGATGAGGCTGGTGCTTTACGCTTGCCAGGCATTCCAGTCACTTCAGAACCCGAGAACACTCCTCATTCAGACTGACAATGTGGCCACTGTCTGGTATCTAAACAAACAGGGAGGCACCTGATTGTACCTTCTCTGCAGGGAGGCGTGTGGGTGGTACTGGGCAACTCCAGCACAGCCTGTCATTGACAGCAGTCCACGAGCCCGTGCTCACAACATTGTGGCAGACAGTCTCAGCCAATCAGTTGCCAGGGCTCACAAATGGGAACTAAAGCAGGAGGTAGTAGAAACTCTGTTTCTTCAATGGGATCGACCAGACCTAGATCTGTTGGCTCCCCATCCATCGCAAAAGTACCCAACTTTGCTCACTCATTCCCGGCATGGTGCTTTTACAGACGCACTGTCTCTTGTCCTGATAGGAAGTTTCTATATGCCTCCCCTCCCTTCCTCTATTACAGAAGGTTCTGCTGAAGTCCAAGCAGAGGGGGCACACATGATCCTCATTGCCCTTGTGGCCTTGACAGATATGGTTCCCACTGTTACAACAACTGGCTTTGGAACCACCAGTATCTCAGCATCTATCTCACGACCTTCTGTCCTAGGAGCAGGGCACCCTGGTACATCAAGCCTCAGTCTCCATCTTCATGCATGCACCTGTGGAGATACGTGATTTCTCGCTATGGGGTCTCTCGTGGGTAGCTCAGGTCTTAGTGGAAGCTAGGAAGCTTTCCACTAGATCCACCACGCTTATGAAATGGAAGAGATTTTCTGTCTGGGCCTCTGCAAAAGGCTTAGAACCTTTTTGTCTAACCTCCCAGGTGTTAGAGTACCTCTTGCATCTTTCAGAGTTGGGCTTCAGTTACTCCTCACTGAAGGTCCATCTCTCTGGTGTCAGCCTACCACCTTCGGTGGAGGGCAAAACCCTAGCTCAGCTAGAGGTTTCTAAAACCTTTCTGAAGGGGATCTTTCATATAAAACCTCCAGTCTGGAATCTTGTCCTCCCTGAGATCTCAATTTTATGTTGGAAAAGCTTACTTTGCCCCATTTTGAACCAGCAGCTAGCTGTGATATGCATTTTTAGTGTGGATATCTGTGCACCGCCACTTTGTCTACTGTCCACACCTTCACTAAGCATTACAGTCTGGACATTGCCTCTAGGTGTCAAGTTGGCTTCGCCTTGCAGTTTGCAAGATCTTCTGTCTTAAACAGACCCTTAGTTGGAGACATCTTCCTCCTCCCGAACCTTGTCTCCGACTCCTTTCTTTGGTAGACTGCTTGGTATTCAGTCTCAGGTGTGAAGACTCACTGTAGGAGCCCTCTGAAGTAAGATATAGCGGTTACGTAAGGTTACCGTAACAGTAGATCTTTGAGAGAGGTGCCTGCGTAGGTCTAGTTTCCCACCCACCTTTCCCCAGCTCCTGAGTTTTACCTTGTTCCATGCCCAGAACCTCTCTCTTCCAGGGCTCAGGTATCAGGAGCCTACACTCTCTTTCTGCTCTCTTTCTATAGGTCTGCGGTGGAAAGCAATTGGAGGGTGGGGCGCGGACCTCCCCCTTTATGGTCACGCTGATGTCACATCACGATTGCTAGTTGCTAAGTTTGCGTGCAGACCTGATGCCAGGGGGTGCAGTCCTATATGTGAAGACCTACTGCAGGAACCTCTCTTGAAGATCTACTGTTACAGTAAGTTCTTACGTAACTGCTATTTCGGCTGCACTGACTCTCTGTGGGGACAGAGCAAAGTCCCATAGAGCCTTTTTTTGTCTTCCCTGCTGCATGAATGCTGGGCCTGGCCAGCAGATGAACTACGAGAAATAGTGCAGGAAGATACAACCGTGACCCCTGACCAGCAGACCCAAAGGCCAGGACATGGTCAGTCATAATGAAATTCTTTGGACTGTTGCACTAAAACAAGGGTCCAGATGCAAGCATGGAACAAGAAGGAAATTGTTTTTGGTGACTGCAGGCTGTACTTTGGCCACAACTTTACCCTGATGACTTTGTTAAAATGGAAAACAAGGCTAGCCATATGGAAAGACCCGATGACAAAAGAGATCAAAATGCAACTCATTGTGCCTGCACGATTAGAAATGTATACTTCAGAGGGACAGAAGTTTTCCAGGACATTAGTGGAAGCCAAACCTCTTCTGAAAAAACTTGGCAGATGGTGAGGTAGCCCCCTAATTGCAGCCACCCTCAGGTTACTGCAAATGGTACATTCCCCACCCCAGATGGATCTTGAGATGGACTGCAAGATGATGACCAGGCCAAAGGCTTATCTTCCCTGCACAAAAATCTGTGCTGAACAGTCCATAACCTGGGAGGAAAACACAGGTTGTATTAGTGAGTTGATTTGCACTCAGATTGACTGGTCATGGAACTGGCAGGATAATAGAACTGAATGCTGGATGGTTTTACTTCTGATCTCTTTTCAGTTTGGACTGAGTGTGGTATCCTGTTGTGTTCAGTGGGTTACATCAGTTATACGAGTGGGTCAATTCAAAATTCAGTACAAAGTGTGTGTGTGTGTGGCTCTGATCTCCCTTGTTGAGAGGCAAGGTAGATATATTGGGGGGCCTTGCTACAGACTGCATACAAAAGACGGTCCAACTCCCGTCTGCGGCATTTGTCTCACATCAGGGAGTGACTAATAGATCCTAGACATGGTAGGGATATAGGCCTCACAGGCCTTAGTAGCCTTTTTTGACCAGCGTGGGGCATTATGTGGAGGTGTGGTGGCAGTACAAAAGGCAAATTGCTTAATGGGAAAGGTACAGGTAGGGGTGATGTCATGGGACAGACTGGCTGACAGGTCTGAGCAGTGCCCACCTCTTTAGATTCGGGTAGCCCAGAAGAAATCTGACACCCAGTAATGCTGGAGAAAAATAATCGAGGTACCCCAGTCTGCATACAAGATCGGGAGGGAGGCTCATGGTGAGAGTGGGGTTCTCAGGACCACCACTGGTGAGTACATTACCAAAGAGCAGAGCTGTGGTATACTTGTAGAGAGCACAGCTGCACTAGCAGCTGCGGGAGGCCTTGCTCACTGAGCAGGGGCTTATTTTTATTTATTTCAGGTTTCAGAAGACACTTTTAGCATTCTGCTTAAAGTTGAACCAGCATAGTATTCTGTGGTGATTGCCTATGCAGCCCATGATGCTTTGCATTGTGGAGGCATGTGTGATTTGTATACCTTTCAGCATTGCTCATTTGCAAAGGTTCCATGTCAGAACAACATTACAGACAGAATAACATTAGTAACAAGCATTTGTCAATGCCAAATATTTGCTTGCTGGCATTGGTAGTGTAGGAGTTACACAGCTGCATAATAGGAATGGCAGTGAAGTATTGAACTGAAGCCAACCCCATCACCACCCTGCAGATAGTGACAGGCATTGGGGTGTGCCTTTGGGTCATCAGGCATAACGTCCACGCCATTTCACCACACCCTACCGTGCAGACACCGGCAAGTGTCACGGTGTGCCTTGGGGTCTTTGGCCCTTATGCGCACTCCATTCCATTAGGAAATATTGTGAGATGGGTGCGGTATAGGAGAATGGGGTGAACTTTGGGGCCGAAGGGTCAAGGCACACCTCGGATACCTCTCAGTGGCTGCAGGGTGTGTGAGTGGGGGTGGAATAATGGTATGAGCATTGCAGGTGACAATCCCAAGTCACAGCCCTGATGCCTGTCATTCTCATAGGTGGGGTGTTATGGTCGGAAACCCTAACGCCTCAGGGATTCGCTTGGTATTTACCCAGATTTTCAACATGGGTTTTTAGATCCCCTACCTCCTGAACAGTGGCAATATCAGTTTATTAGCGAAGCTGCTTTTGCATAGCAACTACGGCATTTGTCACCACAGGTGCAAAACACACTGAACAGGATGTGAAAATGACAACTGTACTGTTCATGGGAGGTGTAAAAAATGGCAACGTTGAAAGTCTGCAGTGAAAATATTGAAAAACTGGTGGTCACGAGCTGCGAAGCAACTGGCAACATGCACCCGTAATGTAATTAGTTTGGGAATTGTTTCAGCAGATTGTCAACACAGGCATTTTGGGACCGCCGGGTCATGAACAGTGTTACTGTGATTTTCTTTATCTGTCCCGAACAGTGATTTCCACAGCGACCACGCATTTCTGTGCTGAAAGTGTGAAACACATTTCGTCCATGTTGTGAAAATGACAGCTGTACTATGTATAAAGAAGTGTGGAAAATGCCACTGGTGAAAATCTGGACTGAAAATATTACAAATTCATGAACTTACAAGGGGTGCGTGGAAACTACTTAATGCTCACTTCATGAATACAGTCATTTTGAGAATTTTTTCACCAAATTTTCAAAAAACCATTTTAAGACCTCTGCTCATGAACAATGTCACTGTGATTTTCTTATGTGTCTCATACATTGATTTCAAGACACCGACTACGCCATTGTGCGCTATGTGCGGAAACATGTTTTGGGTAGATGTGAAAATGACAGCTGTACTGCTCATAGGAGGTGTGGTAAATGGCAGTGTTGAAAATCTGGAGGAAAACATTGAAAATTTGTAAACTTATGAGCGCGACAGGATCAGCGCAACAAACGTCAGAACAGCCATTTTGGGGAATTTTTTCACCAAATTTTAACATAGCCATTTTAACACTTCTGCTCATGAACTGTGTGACTGTGATTTTCTTAATGTGTCCCATAATATTGAGTTCACTCACCAACTGCACCATATGTGCTCCATACGCGGAAAACACATTTTGGGTGAGAAGTAAGAAATGACAGCTGTACTGCTCATAAGGAGGTGTGGTAAAATGGCAATGTTGAAAATCTGGAGTGAAAATATTGAAAATTTGCGAACTTACGAGCGTGCGTAGGAGCAGCGCAACGCATGCTCGTAAAATAGTCATTTTTGGGAATTTTTTCACCAAATTTTTAACATAGCCGTTTTAACACCTCTGCTCATGAACAGTGTCACTGTGATTTTCTTAATGTGTCCTGAACATTGATTTCGCACACCGACTGCGCCATTGTGCGCTACATGCGCGGAACTTGGAAGCACATTTTGGGTGAGATGTGAAAATGACAGCTGTACTGCTCATAAGGAAGTATGGTCAAATGGCAATGTTGAAAACCGGAGTAGAAATATTGAAAATTCGCTAACCTACGAGCGCAGTATAGAACAGCGCAACGCACGCCAGGAACAGTCATTTTCAGGATTTTTTTCACTAAATTAACATAGGCTTTTTGGAGAGCCCACCTATATGAATAGTGGCATTGAAATATTTCGCTAATCGGTCGCGAAGGTGATTTCGCCGCAGTGACCGAGAAATCACCCCTCTGGCCCGATTAACGCCATGACAGTGACAGAATTCATGAGGAGGGGTCCCAAAAACTCCATGTTGAAAATTCGGTGCCAAAATTCCAAAAAATGCCTGAGATATGCAGCAAAGTTGAAAAAACCCTATTCATTACATTATACAGCTTACCGGCATTTCCTCAGTTCGCGGTCGGCTTTGCAGAGTACAGACGTGTTCCTGGTCCACCAAGATCATCATACCGAGTCTGGAGGTAAGTATGGGGTGAGCTGGGGTGGGGAGGCAGGGTGCGCTGTGGTGGGCACGGTGGGAGAGGGGGTGAAGACAGCAGCGAGGAAGGTTTTTTCTTTCAGGTTTTTGTTTTATTTGGACTATGTGGGACGCTTGCCACGCTAGTGGGCTCCCAGCCTGGCAGCTGGAAGGCTGTTGGGGGGCAGTGGAGCCGATGGGGATTGGGCACCCCTGTCGGCCATAGAACCTGTTGCCACGCTGGGGTGGGCTCTGCGTGGCACCCGATAGTCTGGGGGATCAGTAGGGCCGACGGGATTGGGCACCCCCATCGGCCATACAGACTGCGGGGGGACAGAGAGCTGATGGGGATTGGGCACCCTGTCAGCCATACAGTGTGTGTGTGGGGAGGTGGGAGCGCATGAGCATGCAATGTGCGCACGTGCGTGTGTGGGAGGGGAGCGCTGCTTACTCAAGCGGTGCTCTCCCTTTCAGCTGTACAGCACTGCATTTTGGATCGTCGCACTATGTTTCTTGCACATGCGTGCAAGCAAACATAAAAATAATAGCTACATAGATACATAGACACTGCCGTCAGATAAGTGCCTATGGCCCACCCAGTCTGCTCATTTGAGCTTGTAAGTTCACTTTATGTTTTTCTAGAAGTCTGTTGCCCCTTACGCCTGACCTCCAGAATTCCTTATGTCTATCCCATGCATTGTTAAATCCTGTAATTGTTTCCGCTTCCACCTCTTCCTCTGGCAGGGTGTTCCACTTGTCCACCATCCTTTCTGTGATGAAATTCTTCCTCACGCTTCCTCTGAATCACCCTCCTCCAACTTCATCCCATGCCCTTTAGTCCTGGAACATCTTTTCGCTGGAAAATAATGTATTCCTGCACCTGTTCCTCCCTGTAAGGTACTTGTATGTCTCTATCATATCCCCTCTCCTCCTGTTCTCCAGGGAGTACATATTCAAGACCTTCAGCTTGTCCTCATCGGGCTTGTGATGCAATCCTCTACCATCTTTGTTGCCTTCCTCTGAACCTTCTCTACCCTGTCTATGTCCTTATGAGGTAAGGTCTCCAGAACTGTACACTGTACTCAGGTGGGGCCTCACTAGTGTCTTGTATAGTGGAATTATGACCTTCCTTTTCCTGCTGGTGACGCCCTGCCTGTGCATCCCAGCATCCTATTTGTTTTGCCTGCTGCCTTTGTAGCACTGTTTCTCTACCTTTGAGGTCATCAGAGATGATAACCCCAAGGTCCCTTTCCTGCTTGGTGCATGCTATATCCTCACCACCCAACTGATATGTTGTTCCAGAGTTTTGTGCCCCATATGCATTATCTTGCACTTCCTTGCATTGAATTTCAACTGCCAAACCCTTGACCATTCTTCAAGCTTCTGCAGGTCCCTCCTCATATAATATGACAATAATATTACAAAGTAAGTAGCAGTAACGTTGAGGTAAACAAAGCAGCAGCACATGGCATTGTCATGGAATACACAAGGTGGTGCACAGTGAGAGGAGGTGTGTAGGGTAGAGTGGAGTAGCCAGGGGGCATTGGGAAGGAGAGGTGCAGTGGGAGATAGTGGAAAGATGGGAAGGGGTAGAAAGGGCAGCTTGGGCTAATGGTGATAGGGAAAAGTGAACTTAGGTTGGGGAGGTGGGTGGGTAAGGTTAAATGGGGGTGGAAGGCTGTAGAGGATGGAGAGGGGAGGTAGGGAGTGAAAGTTGATGAGGGACGTTAGATGAGTGAGGGGAGGTGGGAGGTAGTTGAGAGGGGGAACAAAGAAGAAGAGGAGAGGGGTAGGGGAGGCAGAGAGAGTGATAGGAGGGGTGGCTATCTTATGCATGGACAAGGAGGCAGGGGATGTTGTCTTAGTTCCCATTTAAACTGCCCAATTTGGGGTAGCTTTACTAGTGATGGAGGAAGTTCTGTTTGGCCAAAGAGGTGTGTGTCAGCAGTAGGATTGCATAGCCTGGCTGGTCCTACAAAATGGAACATGGAGGCGCTACTCTCACATTTCTTGTCTGGCGTGTATTGGCAGTTTGTCGGAAGACAGACTGCAGTGCTGGGGGAGTGAGTCCCATGAGTGCTTTTCTTCTTACTAGGCAAGACTGAAATTGTTTTTGTTTTTTTTGCCAGTTAGCATTGGAGTACAGACTGCAGGTATGAGTGTATCTGTCAGCATTCAGGGCAAGACGGCAGGCCTTGTTTAGCAGTACCTTGATTCTGTTTAGGGCTGTGTCTGAGGCTGCTGCGAGACCATTAGCCTTCATCTATGACTTGAAGGACGGACGAGAAACTGCAAGGTTCCAGGCATTAGGAGTCAAGTATGTTTTATGCTTGTATAGGGTTCCTAGTTTCTGTTGCCCACTTTACGACTTGGTCAGTGTGATGGGAGAACATTAGTGTATCATCCAGGTAGATCCCAAGGTATTTGAAGGTATCAACCTGATCAAGGACTGTACCTCCTTGCCCTCGGATTTCAAGAGGGGAGAGCTTCTTCTTTCCTGGGGCAGGTAATAAGCATTGATTTGGCCTGTTTATAATTTAGTATGAGTTGATTGTGGAGAAACCACAATTCAAGGGAGGCAAAGATTTGTTGGAAGATCATAGGTAAGCTCAGGAAGGGTTCTTGTTGCCCGAGAAGATAAGTGCATCGTCTGCATACAGTAGGATCTGGGATCCTGTGCAGGCACGTGGGTAGGTCATTAATAAATAAGCTGAACAGTAGTGGACTCCAGTATGGTCCCTGTGGGACCCCAACTGTCACGGCCTTAATTCTGATAGTGTATCATTGATTTTTACTCTATGGGAGCACCCTGAGAGGTAGATGGCAAACCATTTAGTGGTCTCCTGAGAGAGCCTAGTTGTGAGAGTTATTGAGTAATAGCTGGTGGTCAGCAAGGTGGAATGCTTTTGTTAGGTCAGTAAAATTGATCCAACCAGGCAGTCACCATCAAATTCACTGTAATGCGCTAGTGTATTCTAGGAGAGCGGTTATGATACTATGGTTTCTTCTAAAAGCATGCTGTTGAGGGCATTGCAGGTTGCATTGTTCTAGAAAGTCTACCAATTTGTATAAGACAATTCTCTCAGTGCCTTGGAGAGGAAAATTGAGATGGTTCAGTAATTAGAAAGCGGGGTTTGTCCCCACCTTTATGAACCAGGTGACAGTTGTTGTTTTCATGGTATGGAAGTAGGCGTACCTTAGGGAGTGTTGAAAAGAGTGGTGAGGGGTGGGGCGAGAATATTGAAGGACAGAGGCAAATAATCGCTATTAGTGGAGTCACTTCCAATTCTAGTTTTGCCCAGAGTAAGGTATTTGAGGGATTCAGTAACTGTTAGGCACTTAAAGTAGAACTTGGGAGTCTGGGATGAGACCAAAGAGTATGTTGTCATGGGCAGTGTGCCAGTTGGGAGATTGAGCAGAGGAATCCAGCGAGGAGAGTAAGTGGCTTTGGGTCGGTGAAGGATATGTTGAAGGCATTCATTATTTGGGTATGGTCCGTGAGTGATGAGTCACTATGGTTATCATGGTAGGTAGTGCGGCCTTGTCTTTCCTTGCCAAGGAGACTCTTGATGGAGTTCCAGAATTTTCTTCCATCACTCCATAGGTTGGCCTGCTTGTCTTTGTAGAAATTAGCTTTAGCCCTTCTGATTTTAAGTGTACAACTCTTTTGGGCAGTTTTGTAATTCTGGATGTCCTGTTGTGTCCCCATCACCCTGACCTTGCTCCATAGGATGTCCCTCTGCCACATTTGTTGTCTTAAGGAAGGGATTAGCCACCTGGCAGAGCTCCCTCTTACTATCCATTTTTTGAGTGGGGCATATTTGTTAGCTGCTAGATTAAATTCCTGAATGAAGAAGTCGAGTGCCAGGTCAGTATCCGGAATTGAGTTCAAGTAACTCCAGTCGATGGAAGCCAGGGGTATCCTGAAATGCTCCTACAGAGGAATCATAGAGGACCCTACTTGTGACTAGCTTAGGTGGGGGTCTGGTATGTTTAGCTGACCATTCACAGAAGATAGGTGAGTGGTCACTGATTGGGTCTGGTAGCACATTTATTTATTTATTAAATTTTGGTGACCGGGTGAGCCCAGTGGGCCCCGGAGGTCCCTTTTTCAGGGGCGACCCAGGATTCCATAACATAGGATACATCACAATGCGGTAAATGTAGAAAATGCAATTATGATACAAGTTATACAGAGGTGTACAGTCAGGTGGTTACATGTGCTGAGATCGGCATTACAGCAGTGGATGTGTATTGATACTAATAAAGAGGGGGGTGTGAACCGCAAATGCAGGGACAGATTGCGCACTGTAGGTAGTAACGGACTGTGAGGCTTAGGTGTCCGTGTGCTGGACCCGTATCTCTAGCAGCTGCATTTGGAGGTAGCCATAATATGAGCCTTAAGCCTTGTGCGAAACTTTTGATGGAGGGAGCTTTGCACTCTGGGAGGAGGGAGTTCCATAGGGTGGGTGCGTGTGGTGAAGACTTGCCCCCACCTTGGTTCTGACTCTAGGGACAGCTAGGAGCGCGATCGTTGACAGCGGAGGAGCGAATTATTCTTGAGTGCAATAAGTCCCGAGAGGCTGGGGGGGGTTTGGGCTGATTAATTTAAAGGTTTGGCAAAGCAAGGGGTACTGGAGATGGGCTTCCCAGGAGGGCCAGTTTAGTTGGGATAGCGTGTCACAGTGATGGTTCCTGGGGTTTGACTGGGTGGCGAACCGAGCCACCTTATTGTACAGAACTTGAAGTCTGTTCATCTCAAGTCTAGCTACTCCCTGGACCCCTGGGGCCGCATAGGTAATTGTCAGAAGGAGGTCGCTGGTGGCTATGGAGACCCTTGCTTCAGGTATCAGCTGGTCTTTCAGTCGGTAGAGGGTGCCTAGTTTCACATGTAAGTTTTTAGTAACCTGATCCACGTGGTCCTTGAGGGTGAAGCCCTGGTCCAGGGTGAGGCCAAGGTATTTTAGTGACGCCACAACCTCTAGCCTACTGCCCGACGCAGAGGTCAGTTGTAGGTGTTGGCTTCTATCATGTCTAAGGGATCTTGGGCCAACAGCATGGCCTTGGTCTTGTTTGTGTTAAGGACCATTCTGTTGTTAACAAGCCATTGCTCGAGGGAACTCAGGTGTCCTTGTAGCAAGGGCTGAGGTCTCCCAGATTAGTGGAGGGTCGATAGATGATGGTATCATCCGCATACTGGACCACAGAGCTCCTCCACAGTGGTTGCAGAGTTTGTTGGTGAAAGGGAGAAGAGGAGGGGCCAAGGATCGACCCTTGAGGCACTCCCTCTATTAATGGGAGCGGCTCCGATATGGAGTCTTTCCATTTTACCCTCTGTGAACGTCCATTTAAGTAGCTTTTGAACCACATAAGGGAATGGCTGTCAAGGCCTACATTGCCCAGCTTAGTCAATAGTAGATTGTGATTGACCAGGTCGAAGGCCTTGGATAGGTCGATAAAGACAGCACCAGTAGGGGTCCCCTTATCCAGTTCTCTGAGTACGTCAGTCGAGAATTTGGTGAGGGCAGTGTCTGTCCCATGCCTGGTTCTGAAGCCATGCTGGGAGGGTGCCAGAAGTTGATGGAACTCTAGGTGTTCACGGAGTTGCCTGTATATCAGCCTCTCTTGTATCTTTGCCAGGGTGCAAAGCAGGGAGATAGGCCTGTAATTGCTAGTGGACTCCCAGTGGCCTCCCTTGTGGAATGGGACCACATAGGCCTGTTTCCATTGTTCAGGGACTGCACCCTCTTTTAGGGATCGGTTAAAGAGCCAGGTCAGGGGTCTGACTAGGGACTGGGCCCCTTCCTTCAGTAGCCTGGGGTGAATCCCATCAGGTCCCCCAGAGCCAGAGGTTTTAAGAGTCTGTAATAATGAGAGAACTTCTTTTGGTTTTACCAGTCTGAGGTGGAAGGTTGGACGGTCAAGGTTAGGAAGTGACCGCCCGTTGGGGTTCAGGTAGAGGGGAGGTAGTCCAGCCTTGTAAAAGTCAAGGTTCATGAAGTGGTGGTTGAGTGTCATAGCGATGCGGTGGTTGTCGTTTATTAGTTGACCATTTACCTCGATGGGGCCGTGTTCGGTCTTGCCGTTCCCCTTTAATAACCCATTTATGTGTGCCCAGAAAGGTCTAGGGTTTCTAGATTCTTTTTCTGAAGTTCTGTGACATACTCCCTTTGACTGTTTTGATGGGCAGCTTACACCTGTTTCTGAGAGTTTGTAGCTCAACAGGTCAGCAGGTAGGGTGGAGAGCTTGTATTTTTCAGGCCTTGTCCCGGTTTATCATTAGGGCTTTCAAGGAGGGGTGATCCCATATGCAGCTTCCTTGAGTGCGGAGTTTCTTCATGGGGGCAAATAGGTTGGCTGCCATGTAGAGTGTTCGCTGAAAGAAGGCAACAGCCTCGTCCAGTGAGGGGAGGAGTTTGATTGGGCTCCAGTCTATGCTGCTTAGGTAGTTGGATAGTTGTTCGGGTAATAGATGGGTGCAGTCCCTTGCAGCCAGGATTCGCGGACGGAACCTGGGAGCCCTGTTTTTCCAGATGCAGAATATTGGGGAGTGGTCACTCAAGGCGTCCACTAAGGTACCTGCAGCCTGTAAGTTACACGTTTGGTCGCCAGCGCCAGTCGAGGGTGGAATGAATTCCTGTTTTGTGGTTCAGTCTTGTTGGCCCAGAGACAACTCATGCAAGGTTTGCTTCTTGTACCATTCTTTAGGGAGTGGTTTGCATTTGTGGCCCAATTTAGTTAAAGTCCCCAGGATGAGTAGCTCAGAGGAGACCTCCTAGGCAATGTCCTTTAGGACTGCCTCGAGTGATGATAGAGTGTTCTTAGGAGGGTTGTATACACACCCAATGGTGAGATTGATACTGATGATTCTCTCTGGGTGGGTAGTGAGGATCCAGTCTGTGAGGGTGTTGTGCCCATGCGTACTTTTGGTTCTAGTGCTCTACTGTGGCTCATGCAGCATCGCCTCCTTATGAAAAGTGTGTTCTAGGGACATAGATATGTTGTTTACCACACTGGCTGGCAGGTTCCTTGCCTCTTTAAATCTTGCCGGAAGGTCTTCAAGCTGGCTCCTCCCACCCACCCGGGTGGTAAAACTCTCAGCTCTGCCCCATGACGCCAGATCTTCCTTACAGCTTGGAAGCTCAGGTTCCCTCCTTAATGCTCTGCGTATAGACTGGATCTTAATTCTTCGGTTCACCCGAAACTCATTCTTAAGTTTTCAAGACTTCGGTCAAATTACTCCCTCGCGGCTGCGATGGACAAATCAACTCCCAGTTTTCGGCGGTGCCCATGTGGGCAGAAAATGTCCAGGATGGATCCGCACTCCACGTGCGTCTACTGCCTCGGCCTAGACCATGACCCGCAGGCCTGCGAGTTATGCCGTTCGTTTTCGGCCAACGTCCTGGAAGACCGCGCTGCCCGGTTACAGCTTGGTGCCCCGAGAAGCGCTACCCGCCGGTGAAGTCAAAGGAGGCCCATTGGGCGGTGTCCGTGGCGGCTGGCTCGGCTGAGCAGCTCGAGCAGATGATCGCCCTCGAGGAGGAGGCGGCCCAGGCTGCATGTTCTTCTTCCTCGGTTGCGGCATTTGTCCCGCTCTCTTAAGGATCCTCCTACACAGCTTCTTTTAAGGAGCTTTGCCAATCCCTTTCCACGAAGGGAGAGGGGCCATCGGGACATTCTTCTTGGTCCAAAAAGAAGGACTCAAAGGTAAGTCCCACCGTCGGCGTTCGTGGGAGCGGGAGAGGTCCCCTTCCCCGGACAGTCGACACTCGACTTCGGTCGAGGTTGCGGCTAAGGCTGCTGGCTTCACGGTGTCCCCGTCAGGTCAGCCGGCCAAGACACCCGTCGACGCGGTCGAGATTTTTCTCGACCCGTCGGACGGGCTGTCGACTGGTGAAGCCGACAACCCTTCTTCACCGGTTCCCCCGGTGGAGACCGAGGACTTGCCTGCGCCTCCCGTGCCGGAGTCCCCAGTCAAGGCTTCTGACCGAGGGAAGAACGGGTGTCCCCTGCTCCTTCCCATACCTGTCCTCGGAAACACCGAGGGTCTCAGTCTCGGTCTCAGACCTCGTCTCGGTCCAGCTGATCCCACTGACATTGGCAGTCTCGGTCTTGGCACCGAAGTAAGCGGCACCGCCACTCGTCCTCGTCTTCCTCCTCGGAAGAGGAGAGGCTTCGGCGCAAATTGCGTTGACGCTATGAGGACCTAATGTGGCAGCAGTTACTTCTGTCCGGGAACAAGCCGATGCGTCACCTTCCCCGGCCATCAAGTGGCTGTCACCCAAACGGCCGAAACAACCCCTCGCTGTAGTCGAGGTGCCCAAGCCTGGGCCAGTTGTTCGTCTGAAACCAGCTGCCCCACCGATTGTGGTGGAACCTCCACCTCCACAGCCAAAATTGGGGGCGCCGACCAAGGACTCTCGGTCAGGTCAGGGTCTGCCCCACAGGTTGTCTGTCACCCTCACTCCTGACCGTCCTCGGCAGGTGGAGGGTGGCTCAGGCCCCAGGTAGTTCTTCGCGGACTCCCCGTAGTCCGACGACGACTCCTCCCTGTTCTCCAGGCCCATTGACCTGGAGTCCTCCAGGGGCCAGTCGATGGACAGGAGCCCATCGTCCTTTATGGGTCTGCTTCAGCTCATCTCGGAGTCCACTGGGATGCAGCTCGAGCCCATATCCAAGCGGGCCAAGTATCCCCTGATGGAGATACTGGACCGAGGGGATTTGCCCACAGAGGCCTTTCCGGTGGCTGAAGCCATTGTTGGCCCAGCCTTGGAGCTTTGGCAGCGTCCGTCTTCCTGTCCTGCGCCTTCGGCCAGGATGGCCAGGAAGTATGCGGTCCCTACCGGCTCTTTGTCCGGTTTTTCGGAACACCCCTCCGCGAGGGGTTGGTCACCGATAGCATTTTCCGGCGTTCCGGGAATGCTAGGGATGTGGATAAGCCCCCAACAAGGAGTCCAAAAAGCTGGACTATGCCGGGCGCAAGGTATACGCTGCGTCCTCCCTCGGCCTCCGCCACGCCAGCTCGGCCGTGCCGATGGCACACTTCTCCCACGCCCTCATGGGCTCCCTGAATGAGGTGATCCCTCATCTCCCGGCCGACCTGCAGACCACAGTCATGCAGGTACAGGACCAGGGAAAGGCGGTGGCAAAACAGCAGCTCCAAACGGCTCTGGACATTGGAGATGCCTGTGCCAGATCAGTTGCTGCCGCAGTGACCATGCGCCGCAGAGCATGGCTGAGGATATCTACCTTCACGGCGGATACCCAGCATAAACTGGCGGATGTCCCCTTCCTGGGGACTGACCTCTTCGCCCTGGAATGGAAGGTCACCTCCAGCGGTTCGAAAAGTCCAATGCCACTCTGGACTCGGTCACCTCCGCCCAGAAGGACAAGGGCCGTCGCCAGCAACATAAGTCCTTTTGCCCTTCTGCGCCTGCGGCACGTCCGGCCCAACAGCACCAGCATCAGGGCCAGCAGGCTCGCGCTTGGCACACCAAAGTCAAGCCTGCGGCTTCCTCTAACAGAAAGCAGAGAGGAAAAGGCCTAGGAGGTACCTCGGCCGGTCCGTCCTCCAAGCCTGCCCAGTGATGGGTTGAGGGGTGTGGCCCCCAGCCTCGTCCTCCCCCGGGTTCCCCATGGGGATGGCTCGCCACTTCCTTTCCACCTGGTCCGCTGTCACCACGGACTGCTGGGTGTTGGAGGTGGTAGGAAAGGGCCTGTCCTGGAGTTCGAGCAGGCCCCACCCTTCCGAGCCGTGCCCCTCGGGGCCTGATCCATAACCTCTCTGTTGGCTCGCCGAGCCGATATCGCCCTGCTCCTCGAAAAGAGGTGATCAGGAAGGTGGTGGATCCTCCACCAGACCTGGGGTTTGTGTCCAGGTACTTCCTGGTTCCAAAACAGACAGGGGGCTGGTGCCCCATTCTAGACCTGCACAACCTGAACAGGTTCCTAGGGTCTCGAACCTTCAGGATGGTCACTCTGGCTCAGATAATCCCATCCTTGGAACAAGGCATGTGGTTCTGTTCTCTGGACCTCCAGGACGCGTTCTTTCACATCCCAATCCGCCCGTCCCACCAGAGATTCCTCCACCTCAGGGCAGAGGGATCCCTCTACGAGTTCCGGGCCATGCCCTTCAGCCTTTCCCCTAGCTCCCAGGGTCTTCACCAAATGCATAGCAGTGGTGACAGCATTCCTGCGGCGCCAAAGGTCCGGTGTACCCCCCCTGGCACGACTGGCTGATTGCAGCCTCCTCCAGAATGGAGGTGGAGCAGTCCAGAGATCTAGCCTCCAGGTTTGCTCTCAGGTTGGCCTCCTCATCAATGAGGTCAAATCGGAACTCGTGCCAAAGCAGGTGATACAATTCATCGGGGCAGAGCTCGACCGTCTACGAGCCAGAGCACGGCTCCTGGCGGACAGGGCCGAGGTTCTTTCCTCCTTTGCCCAATCATTTCAGGTTGGGCAATTGCACCCTGCCCGGGACATCCTGCGCCTCATGGCGACCTGCACCAGCATGGTCCGTTGGGCCCGTTGGTACATGCGTCCCCTTCAATGGGGGCTGGCCAGCCAATGGTCACAGCACTTCGATCCTCTGGATCAGCTAGTGACAGTGACCCAAGGGATGTGGAACGCTCTCCAGTGGTGGACCGTTCCAGCACATCTGCAGGAGGGCATCCTGTTTGTCCGCCCCGAGCCGACGGTCTCTCTGTCGACCGATGCCTCTCTGATGGGTTGGGGTGCCCATCTGGGGGAGCACAGAGCACGGCCTCTGGTCCTCTCGGGAGTCCCGATGCCACATCAACCTGCTGGAGCTTCAAGCAGTTCATCTAGCCCTCACCGCCTTCGCTCCATTTCTACGGGGTCAAGTGGTTCAGGTCCAGACGGACAGTACCACGACCATGTACTACCTAAACCGCCAGGGCGGGACGCGCTCCATGCCTCTGTGCAGGGAAGCTCTCCGCATTTGGTCACTCGTGCGCAGCCTGGAGGCGGATCTCCTTGCCATCCATGTGGCAGGAGCCTCCAACACCTGGCCGATGCCCTAAGCCGGATAGGGCTGCGTCCCACGAGTGGTCTCTCCTGCTGGAGGTAGTACAAGATTTGTTCTCCCACTGGGGCATGCCTCAGGTGGACCTGTTTGCCTCCAGGGAGAATGCGAAGCTGAGACTGTTTCATGCCGCCCCCTCAGCAGGGCTCACTGCAGGGGGATGCCTTCTCGAGGCTGTGGACCCTGGGCCTCTTCTACGCCTTTCCCCCATTTCCCTTGATCCACAAGGTGCTTCTCAAGGTGAGGAGGGACAAGGCGCAGGTGATTCTGGTAGCCCCAGACTGGCCCCACCAGTTCCGGTATCCAGATCTCCTCAGTCTCAGCTCCAGGCTCCTGAGGCGGCTTCCAGCCCACCCGGACCTGATCTCAGTCAATCAGGGGAAGGTATTCCATCCGAACCTTCAATCCCTGCATCTGATGGCCTGATTCCTGAGCGGCTAGAGTTCCAGGCCTTGGGTCTTTCTGACGAGGTCCTCAACGTTGTTGAGGCGTCCCGTAAGGAGTCGACCAGAAAATGCTATGCCTTCAAATGGAAGAGATTCTCCATTTGGTGTCAGGAAAGGGCCTGGACCCTTCCTCCTGTTCCTTGGCAAGCATTCTGGACTACCTGTGGTCCCTTTCTCAGCAAGGGCTTCAGTCGACGACCTTTAAGGTGCACCTGGCAGCCATCTCTGCTTACCGGGCTCGGGCCGGGAAGCAGTCGGTGGCGCAGGAGAAGGTGATTGGGCGCTTTTCCAAAGGCCTTGATCACATGTCCCCTCTGGTGTGAGAACCTCCACCTCCGTGGGATCTACTGCTGGTATTGGCTAAGCTCATGGGCAAGCCATTCGAACCGATGCACAGGTGTGACATCTCTCACCTGTTGTGGAAGACGCCTTCCTGGTGGCTATCATGTCAGCCAGAAGGATGGGAGAGCTCCAGGCACTTTCCATCAAGTCTCCTTATCTGGTCTTCCACAGGGACAAGGTTGTCCTGTGCCCCACCGAAATTCCTTCGAAGGTTTCACCTTAACCAGGTGTTGACCCTGCGGTGTTCTACCCTAATCACACCTCGGAGGCAAATATAGGCTCCATACTGGACCCTAAAAGTGCGCCCGCTTATTACAAGGAGCGGACGGCTGAAGTTCGGGGAGAGGTTCGCCAGCTGTTTGTCACCTACGCTGAAGCCGCACCTGGCAGACCTGCAGCCAAGCGGACGATAGGCAGGTGGGTCACCTCCTGCATAGATCTCTGCTATAGGTTGGCGGGCATGGAGCCTCCAGAGGGAGGAGACTCATGCTACTGCCATACTGCTGCATCGGTGGCTACTTCCAGGATGTCCCTATCCAGGAAATCTGCAGGGCTGCTACTTGGAAGTCAGCACACACCTTCATCACCCACTACCACATCGACCTGGAGTCACGCCGGGATGCTGGTTTTGGGGCCTTGGTTCTCCAGTCTTTATTTCCTAAGTAGGGGGTGTGCACCTTGTCTCCTCCTCCTCCCGGAGAACTGCTAGGAGTCTGCCAGACAGTGTGGATGAACAACATATCCATGTCCCTAGAAATACAGGTTACTCACCTGTAACAGGAGTTCTAGGAATGGTATATGTTGTTCATCCACACGACCTACCCGGCCTCCCCGGCTTCGACGCACAGCCTGGCTTCCAGTGGGCTAGATCTGGCCTCATGGGGCGGAGCCGAGAGTTTTACCACCCGGGTGGGTGGGAGGAGCCAGCTTGAAGATCTTCCATTAAGATTTAAAGCGGCAAGGAACCTGCCAGACAGTGTGGATGAACAACATATACCATTCCTAGAACTCCTGTTATAGGTGAGTAACCTGTATTTACTTGTCCATGGATACCCACCAGCAACCAGGGAGGTCAGGTATTGTTAGTATGTCTGTTCTCATGCAGTTATTGTGAGGGCCCTGAAGGGACACTTCCTCGGCTCAGGGACAAAATTAGCTTGGGAGGGGGACCTCATGGGAATAGACATACTAATAATGCCTGACCTCCATGGTTGTTGGAGGGAAGGGGGGTATGCATGGACAGGTGGCACTTTCCATAAGGTGGTGATGCATGCAGATGACAGTCTGTATGAGCCACATGAAGGTGACAGTTGGGGATGCGGATGCTTCTGTGTCCGATGTGCAGAAGACCAACATTTTGTTGCCATCACCCATCTGACTTAACACCATCAGCTCTAAGTAGTGGGTGGAAATTTGAATATGAAAGGGCCTTGTGGGGAGTGGGGGAATCTGGGAAACTTTGAATGTTATAGATAGTTCTGATGGTTTGGTTACATGTAGTTGACAGTCCTGCCATGTGCTGGTAAGAGACGTTACACAAAATGCAGAAGGTAGACTGATGATGTAAAACATCCAGGGACTAAATAATCCGATAAAGCGGATCAGAATTCTACAGGAGCTGTGCAAGCATCGGGCACAAATTGTCTGGTTCCAAGAAATGCACCTGCCGGAGACTGAGCATGGAAAATTGAAACACCAATGGGTTGGAGCAGTGTACTCCTCCACATGCGAGGCACAACCGTTTAAGTGGGGGGTTGCTGTTTTACTTCACAAAAATTAACCCCATGGAAATTGCAGAAGTGGTTCATGATCGGGAGGGAAGATACATTTCTTTGAAAGGGATGTGGCACTCAAAACCATATACAATTCTTAATGTCTATGCTCTGAATGTGTAGTGAGAAAATACAGCATTTCAGAAAAAAGTGCTTGTGGAGATGATTCCCGCTGCAAGGATCCTTATTTGTGGTAGGCAGCGATTTCACTGGGGTTATGCTTCAGAAGGTGAACAGATCTGGCTCACCCAGGACAAGCCCGAATTTGGTCGACCGTTGTCTTCAGAGGCTGAACCTGGAACTAGGTCTGACAGAAGTCTGATGCTTCACCCACTCATGGACTATACCTGCTGACTCAACCACGCAAAGCATACTCCTGCATTGACTTCTTCCTAGTAGCCAGTGAGTAGGTGCATGCCATGGAGCAATGTGTACTGCCTGAAACCATTGCCTGGTGGTGCTGGACTTCATCTTATCCTTGTAATGAAGCCCCTGGTTGGAGTCTAAATGCCTCCCTATTGTAAAATGAGCAAAACAAGAGGAGATATGGCAGTGTATCACTGAGTACACTGTCACCAACCCAAGAGCAGATACCATCAGAGCAGACTGCTATGACAGCCTCAAAACTGTAATGACAGGACTATCAGTTTTGCATCCAGGTAACTGAGTGTCACCAGTAGCAGTATGAGACCACCACTGTCCCACTTCTGCAGTTTTGTTCCTGACTACAAATCATAGCACTCTAAAACCTCTGAACTTAAACATGCAATTCCCATTGTCACAAAACAAAGTGGAGTCAGCAAGTGTCACGTTGAGCAGTTTTAAAGCTGCAGTGCTATACTTAATCTCTCACCCTGCTGTGTCTTGTGCTGCTCTGAACTACCTACTCTGAAACCACTGTCCTGCTTCTGAAATCCTGAACCTATGAAAATAAAATGGTACCAGAGCCTAAAAAAATGAAACTTTAAAAGAAAACCCAATAATAAAATGTTAGCTCTTACTTGAGGAAGGCTCTTGCAGCAGGCCGCACCAATAGGACTAAGCCGCCAGGTGCCAAGACCACATGGGAAATTTCTAGTTAGCAGTCTACACAGGGACTGCCCCCGCTGACATCAGCCTAGCCTGTATAGGTGGACAGTCCCCCACACCTGCCTTCAGTTCTTTCCGCCATCGACCTGTGCACGCCGAACCTTAGTACCTGCAGCTACAGTTGACTTCCATTACCCGCACTTGCTGCGCTTTTTAATTTTTGGGTTTCTTTCAGTTGTGGTTCACTTAAACATTGAATATTTGGTGTTTTCTTTGATGAGTTTACGTCTTTTCCACCAGTCTCGTCTTCCGACTGCTTCACAAAGTGTGCCTCACGGCAAGCAGATCACTGGAAAGGATGGCCACTCATGTGTCTCTCTCTGTCTAGGCCCCAGCCATGACACTGAAGCCTGCCAGCATTGCCAGAAATTCAACAGGCAACCAGAAGATGTTGTCTAAAAGCGCTGGAAAGCCATCTTTTAAAGCAGAAGTTAGTCGCAGTGGAGAAGGAGCTGCAGGCCAGGACTCCTTGGCCTTTCCGGCATAGTCCTCCAGGGCCTCTTCTTCTTCCCACAAGGAGAAGTGTGGGAAACACAAGCACTGGGACAAACACCAGGACCAGGACTGGTCAGCTTCCCATTCGTGGTCGCCTCTTAGGCCTCTGGCTGCATCTGGGTCATCCTCCCTCAGGAGGTCGACCTCTTCAGCCCCGCCAGCCCTTTCTTCCTCTGGGCGCTTGGTGGTTCCGCTGCCCGCACCTTTCTCCATTTCAGGCGGCAGCTCTTCAGGATAGTGGACTTCATCTCCTGCCCCCAGCCCCTGAAGCTCAGACCCATATCCTCAGTGGACTCTCAGCCAGGTGGCTTGGCTGTTGCTGGTACCTTGGGTGTCACTTCTACCTCTGTCATCCCCTGGCCCCGGTACTGCCTTTGTCTGTTCTCACTACTGGGACTGACGTTAGTCCCTAATAGGCAGCGCCCCAGCAGGCGCCCGCTGTCTCCTCCACACCAGTGCGCCTCTGTCTCAGGGGTCTCCATCGCCTCAGTCACCAGCTTCTTCAGCTGAAAAAGTGAAGGGCGCTCAGTCTCCTGAACGTTCCAGGCCACTGGTGCTGCTGCAGCCCCAGCCAGTAGGCCCGACTCTGTTGTCGCCCCTGCCATTGCCTTAGCTGCAACCAACACCCATCAGGCAAATGCTAGTTCCTCAACCGGCACAGGGCGGCCCTTCACAAGGGTACCCTTTGCCAGCTCCTCAGCCATCGCTACCCTCTTTGTCTTTCCTGCTGGTGTGTAGTATTGCCCCTCAGGTGGATTACAGTGCCCTTTTTTCAGCGTGGTGGTCCTTTATGCAGTGCCAGACCCCCGCCCTCAAGGGCTGCTGCCAGCTTCTCCTTACCGCCCTTCCTGGGACCCTCAGCCCCAGGATTCAGGCAGGGCTGGTCCTAGTAACCTCCATATGATGGGGTCTTCAGGGGATCAACCTGACATTGGGTCTGGTTCTAGATGGGACGAACACCGGCAGCCTGCGCCGGTCCCAGATTCTGATACTTCAGAAGATAACTCTGATTCTTCAGGGTCTACCTCCTCTCCTGGCGACTCTTCTAAGGGGAGGACCAGCCTAAAGAGGTGCCCATGTCCCCTCCCCCCAACGATCCATCCTTTATGGATGTTATGCACCACATCAGTCCATTATGGGCTGGGAGAAGGAGGAGCAGGACCTGGGGAGCCATCTGTTGGCCCTGTATCTCCGGCAGCGGGATGGCCTTCCTGTGGTGGTGCCCCCCATCGAATCCTATGAGGATGTCACCAGGGTGGCATGGAACCACCCTTCCACCACCCTCTGCCTAAAAGGCAGACTGCCTTTACTATGCCCCGGCAGGTGTTTTCTGGGACTCACCCTAAGGTGGATTCTGTGGCCATTCATGCAGTGCATGACCATACTAAGAAGCCTAAATACCTTAGTACTCTTCCCCCAGACCTAGAGTCTAAGCAGTTGGAACACTTTTAGCAAATGGGTCTTTGCGTCTACCACCCCTGGCTATTCGTGCCAAAAATATTTGTCCCACATGGTCCAGTACCAGAATGCTCTTTGGGGCCAAGCCAGAGATTTGGTGCCAACTTACCTCGAGGACCTGACCAACATGCAGCTTGCCTAGCTGATGGAAGTCAGGTTCAGATGTTAGTAGCCATGTCCTTCAAGCCGCTTATGCAGTGGATGCCTCAGGGCATAGGGCAGCTGCTGGGGTTTGTCTCCGGCACCATTTTTGCTCCGGGTTTTGCCTTGCCTCGGATGTGCAAGCCAGCATTTTGGACGCCCTCCGGGGTTGGTCCTTTTGGGGAGATGTCCAGGACGCCATCTGTACTCTGCAGGAGTCTGGGCGGCCTCAGGTCAGTCCACCACTCTATCACATCCAGCTTAGAGCGAGCCAACATCAGCCCTTCTCAGGTCATCCCGAGCAGTCTTGGACCCAGTCTGCCAAGGGTCAGCACAAACATGAGGTCTTAGTGGCCCCTGTTGCTGCTGCCGCCAGAGCCTCCAGTGCCCCTGCGTGGCCCTTTGCCGCGCCCCACCCCACCTCCTGACTCTGAGCCGACTCCTCCTCCGACCAAGAACGTGAAGGAGGCTGGCAGGTTGGTTGGTTCTCCCACACCTGAAAGGGTGGCAGGAGTCACCACAGCAGCTGGGTGCTCCAGATCATGGAACATGGTCACACTATGGAGTTTCTATAGTTGTCACCAGAAAACTCTCCACTTCCTCCACATACTCCACTTCCCCAAAACCTGTCTGGTTTGGGAGAAAAAGCATAAGGCCCGATTCTCAGGCTCAGTGGGAAGGAGGTTTTACCCCACTTCTTCTCATCCTCAAAAGGCTATAGTTGTTTGACCCACCTGGTCCTGAGCCATCTGAATCTGCACATCGAGTACAAGCACTTCAGGATGGTCACCTTATGGACTGTTACCCTTTTGCACCAGGGGACTGGTTTCTTTTGTGGACATGCAGGATATCTATCTGCACATCCAGGTCTTTTCTGCCCATTGTTGCATCTTTCACTTCCACTTTCAGGGAGCCCATAATCAGTTTCTGGCTCTCCTTTTGGCCTTCCCGGCCCCTGGTATTTACCAAATGCCTGGCAGTGGTGGCTGCTGCATTGAGGAGGCAGGGTTTCTATGTGTTCTACCTGGACGACTGACTACTTGCAGACTTTTCCAGGGACTGCTTAGTTCACACCCTGGAATCAACCTTCAGTCTTTTCCAGGCCTTGGGATCACCAAAATATGCCAAAGTCCTGCCTTTCTCCTTGCCAGCACCTCCAGTACATAGTGCCGGTCTTGGACACCAGTAAGGGCAAGGCCCTTTTGCCGAGGACAGAATGGAGTGACTGGTGGCACAGGCCCATCTGCTTTCCTCCAGTCAGCAGGTCCCTGCGAGGGTCTTGCTACGCCTTCTGGGCCACATGGCGGCAGCAGGTACCATGGTCCCCTTGGCCCGTCTGCTTATGCGGGTTCCTCAGTGGACCTTAAGAATCCAGTGGGACCAGCATACCAACAACCTGCCAGTTGGTCCTGGTCTTCGACCCAGTCCGGAGGACCCTGTTGTGGTGGCTGGACCCAGCCAACCTCCTTAGTCTCCTTTCAGCTCCTGACCCCCACCCCCCGACAGGTTCTCACAACAGACACATCCGGCCTGGGATGGGGTGCCTGTCTGACCAATCAGCAAACCCAGGGTACCTGGATGGAAGTGGAGCAGAGTCTTCATGTCAACGTCCTGGAGATGTGGGTGGTTCTTTATACCCTACAAGCCTTTCAGACCTGGCTCCTCCCTGAAGGTTCAACGTTTGTTGCACTGCACAAAAAAAGTCCCAAGTTTTTTTCAAATTAAAAAAAGTGTTTTAATTTATTTCTCAACTGCTGAGAAATATTCGAGTCACCCATATAGGTGTTATCCCTGCGCTTCGTCTTTAACCAAGGCTTCCTGAGGGGCAGTGATTTGAGGGATAATGCTAACATTTATAGTCCATTTCACATGACATCACTTATTCAATTACATTCAAATAATGTGACATTTTGTTTTACTATCTGATCAATTTAAAAATATATATATTTTTAAGACATATAGAGTTCTTTAAATGTAAGATCAACATCCATTTAATAGATTATCCATACATATTTATATATTTTTTCTCTCTAATATTTTTTACTTTTTTATATAAATAAAAAATGAAAAACATTTATAAGCACATATGTTTATATTGATTTGTTTCAGGTTGCAAAAAACTGGTTATTCTGACATAAACTTATGAAAGTTCAAATAGTGATACTAGTCTTCCTAGATATTTAATCATATCCCCCCAAATTTGTTGATAAATCTAAGCTTTAATCGTAGTACCACAGCTCATCACTACTAACTGTAGTGCAATGAACACAAGCTCATATTTTGTCTTCATTTGCATATTACATAAACTTATTGTTGTAAAAGTACTTTCAGGTTTGTCACGGCAGTGCACAAATAGGTGTTATAGTAATAAATTTCTGTTCCACCGTCGACTAGTTCCTGTGATCACCCTTCTTATTTCAAGGATATTTCCTGGGGATCAATTGGTACAGGGCGATGAACCTTAATCATTTATCGGTATGTGCCAAGGTATCCCATAACCTGCAAAAATATTGAAAATTGTTATAGAAGACATTTTTATAAGACTTTTTTTTTTTTTTACAAAGACATATGTTAAAAGAAAAGATTCATCCGAAAGGTTTAAAGTTAGGTCATAGGCTCAAGAGTGGGAACTTCTAACCTCGGTGCTCGAAGATCTCTTCAGCAGGTGGTGCCGTCCAGAGTTGGACCTCTTTGTATCCTCACTCAAGCGCCAAACTGGCACTTTTGCCTGCTCAATCCCAGGCTTGGAGTTTTCTGGTGAGACACGTTGTCCCTCTCTTGGAAGGGGAGGTTTCTGTATGCCTTTCCTCCCTTCTTCCTCTTGCAGAGGGTTCTCCTCAAGCTCCAGTTGGAAGGAGCAGAGAGGATTCTCATAGCTCCTTCTGGCCATGCCAGATTTGGTTTCCCTTGCTACAACAGCTAGCAGTGGAACCTCCAGTGCCCTTGCCCCTGTGCACCAGCTTACTCTCCCAGGACCAGGGCACCCTGGTTCATCCGGACCTCAAGTCCCTGCATCTCAATGTGTGGCTCCTACGAACCTAGCTATTGCCCACTTCAGCATATCTTCTAGGGTCACTGATGTTTTGGTGGCAGCCAGGAAGCCCTCCACCAGGGCCACTTATCGAAATGGAAACGCTTCTCCATTTGGGCCACTGCGTGCCGTTAGGATCCGTTCACCTGTCTGATGACTCAAGTGTTGGAGTATCTCGCTTCCTTTCAGATTCGGCTTGGGGTATTCTTCCTTAGTGCTTCTTTCCGCCATCTCTGCTTCACATGCACCTATGGAGGGCAAAGCTGTCACTCAGCTCAAGATGTCCCGCACATTCCTGTGGGACATTTTACATCTTAAACCTCCTGTTCAGAACCCAGTTTCTCCATGGGACCTCAACTTTATGTTGGAGAAACTCACTTTACCTCCCTTTGAACCGGCTGCGAGTTGCGAGTTGTGCTTTCTATCATGGAAAGCGCTATTTGTAGTTGCTGTTACTTCTGCTTGAAGGATTTTCGAGCTCCAGGCTCTTATGTGTGTAACCCCCCTGCAGGGAAGGCAGCTTGTGAAACTCCAGTTAAATGGATTTCACACTGTCTCACTCTGTTCTCAGTCTCGGCTGAGACTGAGGGATGACATCACCATAGAACTATCGCAGCTGCATGAGCCACATTGGAATCTGCAGTTGGGAGTTAGGTTAGAATGTTGGGAGTTTTTGAACAGTGAGCAGCAGTTGTGTGCGAAGCAGTCTTGAAGAGAGGAGCACAACAGTCTGTGCACAGGCTCTTGGAGCCTAAAGCTGTGATATAGAGCTGCTTTTAGGAGAGGTGTGTTTCCATAAAAGGGAACACAGTAAGCTGTTCGTGGAAATGGTGGAGACCGCTGTTACTGGTCTCTGTGCCCCATCCCTGAGGGGATGGGAGTAAGGTCTGCCTGTTATTCCAGGGGCAACCTCCTGGTTCGACTAGGGAAGAAGCTGTCTTATTTTTCTAAGTTGTGCTGCGGCACCAGAAGCTGTCAAGAATCGCCAGGGGCACCCGTAACCAGCGGGTGAGTTCTGCTCTTACATGGGGCCTATGTTTCACCCGAACTGTTGTAAAGTGGGGATTGGACTGCTTAATCAATGGGAGGCCTAGAGGAACAGGCTAAGCCAAAGTAAAAGTATGTTCGAGTCTAGTACAAGGGGAAAGTCAAGACATGTAGAGGAAATGTGCTATGCATTTACCCTTTAATCTACATTGCCAGGCTTTTCAAAAAGAGATGTTTAATGTCCAGAGAAATGGCCAGGTATGAATTGTGGGAGCTAGTGGTGGGAGACCCCCATCATTAGTAACCAGGTTCACCTCTACGGATTTGCTCTGTGGCCCTTTTACTTTGCCTCAGGCACTTGGCCAGTGCTGAAGGAAGTACCCAGACGTGGGATTGAAAGGAAATTTCACTTAAGGAGTCGAAGGCTCTAAGGTGGTTTAGGGAGCCACCAGGAAAATGTGTCCATATCATATGGACGGGTTCGAGTGACCAGCAGTAGAGCTGGGGCCAAGGAAAACCCAAATAGTGTACAAGTCGGGCTGTGTACCCAAAGCAGCGTGGTAGTCCGGGCTGTGTGCTCAGGGTCCAGAGCCTGAGGGCTGAAGTGTTGAGGAAGTGCTCTGTTTCTCTTATCTGCATTACCAGGAATGTAGCCCCGTGGGGGTCCGTCTATGCTTTGTTTGTTCAGTTTGGATGTGAATAAAAGCCACACTTTAGAATCCCATTCCTGGTATTGGACACTACAGTTATTGCTTCCTGTGTTCGGAATTACTTGGGTGCCCCTGTGCAGAGTAGCCAAACCCTAGCCCTTGTGCTGAGTAACCTAGTCCTCCCTGAACCCAGTTCCCACCTGGTACTGCTGTCAGCTTCAACAGCATACCACCTGTCGTTTGCAAAAAGGCAGGGGTGTAGGGGTTACATGTATAAGGAGCCTTTTTTGTTTTTTCATAAAGTCTTTGTGTACTAATCCTAAGATCTTGCTTCGAGAGGGCTCTTGCAGTAGGTATTCACATATAGGACTAAGCCGCCAGGCGTCAGGACCCCTCGGAAACATTTCTAGCTAGCAGTCTCTGACGGGGGACCGCTCCCACGTCAGGTGACCGGCATCATACGACATCGGTATAAAGAGGCAGTCCCCCATGCCTTTCAGTTCTTTCCTGCCGTCGGCTTGTGAAAGTTCCTCGCGGTAGAACAGTGCTCATCAGTCATTCGTCGGTCTCTTAAGTTTTCGAACTTTTAGACCCAATTTCTCTATTTCTCGAGTTTTTCAAACAATTTGCTGTGTATGTCGTTCCCGATCACATAAAAACAAGTGCGACTCATGTGGTTCCCAACATCCACACAACGACGGCCATTCCTTGTGCCTCTTCTGTCTGGGTCCAGACCACCCTGTGGAGTAGTGCCAGCACTGCCAGAAGTTCAACTCTGCTACCCGCAAGAGAAGGCAGCAGTCCCTGGAAGCCCATATCCTTAAGAAGAAATACTCCATGGAAAAAGAGTTAAAAAGCTCAGGCAGGTATCTACTCCAAAGGTCATAAGAAAAGCATGACAAACAGAAGCACCAAGAGTGGGACTGCTTCCACAGCAGCCGCGACTGGCTGGAGCTGACGGCACTCAAGGCAATATCTCTCCGGGGATCGCCTACGACGGCCGCCTGGTGGCTACCAAGAAGGCGCTGTTCCCTCCCGGCCGCGCAAGCTTGGGTACTTGGGAGCCTCCAGGCAAAGGAGGCCCTGCTCCTGTGAAGGTCATTTTCTTCCTTGCGGCCTTCCGTCAGAGAGGGTCCGCTAAGTCGGACGTCGGTCCCACTGATGCACACCTGGACAAGGCTGCTAAGTCACTTACCCTTCGGGGCGCCCCAGCCAAACCCCCCTTGACAAGGCGATCCTCTGCGACCTTCCTCGGGCGGAGTCTGATAAGCTGAATGCCGCTCCACCAACGCCCACCCGCAAAGAAGCCTGCGCCAGACACCATCAGACAGTTTTGATGCCCGAGGCTCTCCAACGCCTCACCATGTTGCCCTCTGAGGTCCCACGTCTCCTCGACTGACCCCGGGATTATAACCTCTTTCCTGGTCATCACCGAGGACATTGAGACACTGCCATCAGGGCTCCCTCCTCCTGGGCCGGGCCCCCTGATGCCGGATCCTCAGACACTGGTCCCAACAACATCCGGCGTCCCCTTACCTGACGACAGGCCCGTTCCTCTGTCAGGATCGTTGGACCCGCTTGACGGTATACCCACGCCCGCCCGACGCCCACAAGGCCAATGTTTCCACCGTCTGCCCCACCTCCAGGGCCTCTGCCAGGTTCCTCTGCTCTGTCAGAGCCCCTGGTGCCCGGGTACCCAACACTGCAATATCTGTGCCACTATACCCGGCCCCTCAGTAATCTGGCACTCAGGCACCATGCCTCAGTACCGCCACTGCAGATCTAGGAGACCTAGGCTCCTGTGGGTGAGGCCAAGGCCTAGCTCACCAGGGAGGTCGAGAGTCATCTCCCAACACCGGACCCTATACAGGATCCCTTCATCGAAGACGGAGACCCTCCCCCTACCCCGACAACAGAGAAGAGCCTCTGGCGCCCGAGGCGGGGAGGATATGCGCCTCAGGGATCTCCCTAGAGGGGCCATCCCCCAGGGAAGAGTCTTCTTCCACTTCGTCATCCTCAGTCACGGACTCAGAGTCTGGCCACTCTGACCCTGAAGATGAGCCCCATACTCTGAACGTCCCAGTCCAAGGGATCCTCCGGAGGACATCTTTTTTCTGGAGTTACTGAGGAAAATCCAGGAAGTTCATCAGTGGCAATCAGTGGAGCCAGACCCACAGTGTAAAAAACTCGCTGCTTATCTGGATCTGCCCGAGACCGCTCCTACACTGATTCTACCCTGGATAGAGCCTCACGCAGATCTTGTCTCCGCCATTTGGAAACAACCATCTGCGTTAGCCCCCCTTCTGAGGAAGGTGGACAGGCTCTACCAGGCTTGGGAGGGTGTAGACTTTCAGCCTTCACCCTACTACGGATTCGGTTGTCATCAGCGCTGCTCACGGCCGCCTCCGCCAATCCTAAACACCTCAGATCGTCTCCACCTGATAAGGAATCCCAACTCTGGACCAATACGGGAAGAAGATTTATTCCTTTCTACCCTAGGCATCAGGGCCCTTAACTATGTGGCACATATGGGGTTTCCAGAAGACCATCCTTAGTCAGGTGGAATCTAAATTGGACTCCCTTCCTGAGTCACAGACTAAGCAGGAAGTAGGTGACCTTGTCCGCTTCCGCCGCTCAGCCTGTAGGCACATGCTCCGTGCCACTGACGATGCGGTGGACACAGCGGGAAGGAGCTCAGTCTTCACCGTAGGCCTACAGTGTCATGCCTGGTTTCACGTGTCAGGTTTGGTCCCTGAGGTACAATCCGCCATACAGGAAGCTCCCTTCAGGGGTTTGGTGCTGTTCGGGGGTGATGTCAAGGACATCATTACCGAACTGCAGGAGAAGGGTACTGTAGTCAAGTCTGTCCAGACTATGTACAGGCCCCCTCAAGGGCAGCGGCGTCCTTTTCGTCACCAAAACCGACAAAGAAAAACCGCAGGGCAAACGTGCCAACAAACGTCGGGCCCCTCCAGCAACCAAGACTGCCCCCAGCAAAAAAGCCGCAGGAGCCTGGGTTGCTGTGCTGCCCCACATCTCCTGACTCCCTGCCTCTCCCACTGCCTCTGGAGGTTCCAGAGGAACCAGTAGGGGGAGATTCTCCTCACATCTGCTGGGTTGGGAGAGGATAACATCAGACACTTGGGTGCTCCAGTTAATATCAGCAGGACACTCAATAGAGTTTGTGCAGAAACCACCGCGAAGACCACCCTCTTAGTCGTCTTACTCCCCACAACATCTTCCTCTGGTTCTAGAGGAAGTCATTTCCCTTCTCTCAAAGGTGGCGACAGAACAGGTTCCCACCCATCTTTGGGGAACAGGTTACTATTCCAATTTCTTCCTAGTTCCAAAGAAGACGGGAGATCTGAGGCCTATCCTAGACCTCAGCTCCCTGAACATGTTCGTGGAGTACAAACGTTTCAGAATGCTCTCTTTGCAGAGCCTTCTACCACTACTTCAGCAGGGATAGTGGCTGTGCACTCTGAACATGCAGGATGCCTACCTGCATATCCCCATATGCCCTTTCCACCGCAGATTCCTTCAGTTTTGCTTTCAGGGGACCACTACCAGTTCAAGGCCCTCCCATTTGGTCTTTCCTTGGTCCCGAGTGTTTACCAAATGCCTGTCGGTGGTAGCGCCACCTGTGTACCCAGGGAATACAGGTATTCCATACCTGGATGATTGGCTCCTGGCGCCCCGTCCAGGAAAGAACTCCTGCACCCTTTCCCTTACCCTGCAGGTTTTACCAGCCTGGGTATCTCCATCAGCCATGCCAAGTCCCATCTGGTCCCATGCCAACACCTCCAATTTATAGGGGCGATTCTGGACACACCGCTGGCAAAACCTTCTTGCATTTGGATGAGCAGATACCGTCTCAGAACCAGATTCTTCTTCTGTCCGTCGCAGGAGGGTCGGAGCCAGGTCAATCCCCCGCCTCCTCGGCTAATGTAGTGCCATTCCGACAGTTCTGTTTGCTCGGCTCCATATGAGAATCTCTCAATGGATGCTTCAGTCTCACTGGGACCAAACCAGGGACAATCAAGACCAAGAGGTACTAGTATCAGATCCCATGATCAGGAGAACCTGTGCCTAGGAGTTCAGTTCTGCATCAACCCACCCTCCAACATGTTGACAACGGATGCGTCAGGAGAAGGTTGGGTGCCCATCTGGGGCCTCACAGGACTCAGGGCAGCTGCTCAGTTCGAACAACACCTGCACATAAATGTGCTCGAACTGAGAGTAGCTCTTATGCCCTTCAGGCTCTACTCTCCTTCATCCTCCTGGTCATCTCCTCATACAATCAGACAACATGTGCATAGTCTGGTTCCTCAACAAGCAGGGAGGAACACGTTCCTACCCTCTGTGCCAGGAAGTGATGAGAATCTGGCATTGGGCAGCCCAACACAGTCTCCACTTGACTGCGATTCACGTTCCGGGAGTGGAAAACACCCTGGCAGACCAACTCAATCGATCTTCAGCCAGGTCCCACAACCGGGAGTTGGATCAAGAAGTTGTAAACAACATCTTTCAGTGATGGGGAACACCTCAGATAAACCTCTTCGCTCTCCCCAAAACGAAACTTCCGCCTTCTGCTCGCTCACTCCAGGCCGAGACATTTTTTGGCAGGACGCTCTGTCTCTCGCTGGGAGGGACAGATTCGTTTATGCCTTCCCTCCCATTCCTTTAATTCCCAGGGTCCTGAACAAACTCAGATCAGAGGGAGCACGAATGATTCTCATTGCTCCCTTCTGGCCCAGGCAAGTTTGGTTCTCTCTTCTGCAACAGTTTTCAGAGGAACCTCCACTTCCTCTTCCTCTGTCGCAGCAATTGTTGACCCAGGATCAGGGGACCCTTGTTCATCCAGGTCTCAAATCCCTTTATCTCCACGCGTGGCTCCTGCAGACGTAGCTAAAGCCCGCTTTGGAGTTCTCCTCTTGTAGCGGACATTTTAGTGGAGGCCATTAAGTGGAAGCGATTTTCTATTTGGGCAACCTCGAAAGACTTCAAGCCTTTCTCTTACCCAGTCAATAAAGTTCTGGACTACATGCGTCATCTCTTTGATCTGGGTCTCAGCCATTCCTCGTTGAAAGTCCACATGGCAGCTATCTCAGCCTACGATATTCCCTTTGGAGACAGGACTTTTGCTCAGTTGGAAGTCTCTAAGACCTTCCTCAGTGGGGTTCTCCATTTGAGACCCCCCATCCGCATTCCTGCCCCTCCTTGGGTCTTGAATTTTATCCTGGAGAAGCTTACCCTGCCTCCTTTTGAGCCGGCAGCTACAGCTGATTTGAAGGTCCTTTCTTGAAGACACTCTTCCTAGTGGCCATTACTTCAGCTCGGCGCATTTCGAGCTTCAGGTCTTGATGTGCCAAAATCCCATACTTGATTTTCCACAGGAACATGTGGCTTCACGCATCAACCCTAACTTTCTCCCTAAGGTGTGGCTGAATCTACGCTGAATCAATCTATTGAGCTACCCGCTTTCTTTACACAACATTCCAATCAAGGGGAGTACCTCTTGCATACTTTGGATGTTCACAGGATCCTGAGATATTACACCAGTCGGACTAAGGATCTCAGGAAGACTGATCAGCTTGTTGTCTCTTTTGCTCATAAAAGTGAAGGCAATGCTGTTTCTAAGCAATGCCTATCCAAATGGTTGGCACATTGTATCACTTTCTGTTACGACAAGTACAACAAGACCCTTCCGGGTATAGTCAGAGGTCACTCCACCAGAGGAGTCGCTGCCTCTGTGGCTTGTTTTAAGAATGTGTCAGCGGGAGACATCTGTGCAGCCGCAACTTGGACTTCTGTCCATACCTTTACGAAACACTACAGTTTGGACATTGCCTCTCGCCATAGATCAGGCTTTGGGTTGGCTGTCCTACAAAGTCTTCTTTCTTGAGACCGTTCAGCCCTGAGGTTCCATGCTGTGGATCACAATCCTCCTCCCGAGTGCTTTTCCTTGTTCCAGACTGCTTGGGACTCAGTCCTGTATGTGAATACCTACTGCAAGAGCCCTCTCGAAGTAAGATAGTACAGTTACGTAAGAACTTACCGTAACAGTAGATCTTCAAGAGGCTCTTGCAGAATATTGCCTCCTGCCCTCCATCCCTAAGCTTCTTTACTTTATTTCCATGGGGAAGTATCCTCTTCTCTCTTGTCTTGCCTCTTTGGTGGGAAAGAACTGGAAGGCGGTGTGGGGACTGCCTTTATACTGATATAGTCAGAGACACGGTCACCTGACGGGGGGATCCCCGGCCAGAGACTGCTAGCTAGAAATGTTTCCAGTGGGGTCCTGAAGCCTGGCGGCTTAGTCCTGTATGTGAATACCTACTGCAAGAGCCTCACCCGAAGATCTGCTGTTATGGTAAGTTCTTATGTAACTGTACTTTTTTACGTAAGGTGGTGTTGGAGTTTACTGTAAATCAATCCATCCACCTTCCAGTTTATTTTCCTGAGTATTCTAATCAGGGGAGGCCTTGCTCCATACTTTGGATGTTCACAGAATGTTGTGATATTACACAAACTGCACCAAGTCTTTGAGGAAAACTGACCAGTTGTCTGTTTCGTTTGCCCCCGGGAGCGAGGGTGCTCTTGTTTCCAAATAGTGTTTGTCTAAGTGGTTAGCTAACTGCATTGTTTATTGCTACCGCAGTACAACAAACCCTTCTGGGAGTTTGTCAAGAGCAATTCCACCAGAGGTATGGGTGCCTCCACAGCTTGCTTCAGAAATGTGTCTGCTGCTGACATCTGTGCAGCTGCCACCTGGAGTTCTGTCCACACCTTCACCAAACATTATAGTCTGGACATTGTCTCTAGGTACAGGGCCAGTTTTGGCCTGGCAGTTCTTCAGGGCCTTCTGTCATGAGCTCTTGGCTGCTGACTTGAATTCTTCCCAGTGGTGTCACCCTGGTGAGACTTAGTACTGCTTGAGACTCAGTCCTGTCAGTGTGGTATGCTGCAGGAGCCTTCCTCAAAGTAAGATAGTACAGTTACATAAGAACTTACTGTAACACTAGATCTTTGAGCGAAGCTCTCGTAGCAGGCCCTGCTTTCCCTCCCTCCTCCCCCTGCTACTTTTTTTCTCTTGCACTACTTATGCCTTTCTCTTGGCTCTTGGAAAACCTCCTTGATTTTTCTTTAGCTGTTCGTATGGGGTCTCCAGCGGGAGAACTGAAATAGGTGTGGGGGACCTCCCACCTGCATAGGCTAGGCTGACGTCAGCTGACTGACTTTGGCAGAGGGCAGTCTCCCGTGGTGACTGCTAGCTAGAAGTTTTCCAAGTAGTTCTAGAGCCTGGCTTAGTCCTATTGGTGTGGCCTGCTGCAAGAGCGCCTCTTGAAGACCTACTGTTACGGTAAGTTCTGCATGATCTGTACTTTTTACCTTGCTGAACAGCTATGGTCATTCTAGTTCATCTCATGCTACTCTGAAACTGCTGGCTCTGAAACCGCTGTCCTGTATGGAACTTCTTTTTGTTCTTCAGAGGAAAATGGTTTCGTACAGTATTTTTCAGCTAAAAACATAAACCGTCTCCTTTGTTTTTACATTTTGAGGTAGGAAGCATGTTATAAAGTGCTGTAAGACACTTTAGGGATTTGCAGTTATGGTAATAATTGCACTTTGCTCTCAGGTGTTTAATGGCACTGGTGCAGGCACCTCATGCCTTAACAACACCCTTAAGCCTTGCAATTATTCCTGCATAATTACACACTCCGTGTATCTTATTGCTACATATTGTACTGAATGAATTTATCCAGTGAGCCTACTCAGTTACCAAATGCTAAATCAATTAAAAATATATATATATTTTACTCTAAGTAGGTGAATTATTGAGAAAGTTTGTATTTTCATATCTGAGTAGTCAAGTACAATATAGGAATTTAAATGTGGTATCTGTTGGCTTTATTTGTGTTTTTCTTTTTATATGCACTGATATCTTAATAGGTAATGATGTTATCGTGGCACAAAATGAAGTCTGGCATCTGACCATGCTTCCATAGCTTTTTCCCCCATCATATGTTTGTGCCCCCTGCCTCCACCGGCCCCTTCTGCCCACCCAGCCCCATCACCCAGCATCCCTAGGACTTGCCTGGCCTCCGCCAATCCCTCAGGAATTGTTCCCTGTGTGGGACCAGAGGGAGGAGGTCCTTCCTCCCTTTCAATGGCCATATCCAGATATGGAAGCCAGGGTCCAGTCAGTGATATGGAGCTGACGACAGACAGGATCGCTATCCTGCTGGTGGGTTGCCTTTAGCCTGTTTTTCTTCCCAGATCCCGTCCAACTCCCAGATGTTGAGGCTTGCCCCGCAGACCTTGCACACTCTAATGTACCCCTGCAGGAGAGGCAAGGTCCATGGCTCACAGGGGTCAAGAGTGGTGTAACCCGATGCCATCTGTCTCTGACTGGAAGCGATGGCACAGCAGTGCCTCTCCAGCCTCAGGGTTGCCTGGCTGGCTTTCCAGGCACACTCTGAACCTAGAACACCAGTTTGGGAGCTTACAGCGCTACCCAGTGGGCCATCGGGTGACCCCGCTTCCATAACGTTTAAATGCATGGTCGGTGACACGCCTTAGACAATAAAGTTTCTGGATTTTTTTGCTATTCTATAAACACCTGTATTTGTGTCACCCTCCCTCAATATTGACAGGAGCCGAGTGATGAAGACGAATCTCCGAAATAAGCTTTACTAGGGCTGTCATCAAAGTTCTGAATGCTTTGACAGTAGATGGAAATCTGAACTGTCAGTGGAGGATACATCAGTGCAAAATAAATTTGCTGGTCTAAAATCAACTTCTTCAAAGAACATGGTATCCCAGTCAAAGGTCCTGACAACTGAAAGCAACTTAGCACCAGCAACAAAGCTGTCAACTGCAAGAACCTTGACAGACCTTCCAGTAATACAGCATAATGACTTTCCTCCAGTTTCCTTAAACACAGTGCCTTCTGAGAAAAATACAGTCAAAGTTATGGACTTGTTAAATCCCTTGAGTGATGATTCAGGGACAGAGACTGTGACTCTAGGATGTATGTCACCACTAGTAGATATGATGGCATGCCAGGGCGATTTTCCATATATAAACACATCATTGAAGGAGAAGGACAACACTTTGCCACCTGAGCTGTTGTCTGCATTAAACAGCTTGCCTGGAACCATTGCAGAGCCTTCAACACCATTGAGACATACAAATTCAAGATTTAAACTCTCTTCCTGTTTTTATCAATCCAGTATACCTCCAACTGATGATGACTGCACCCAAATAACAGACATAAACTGCGATTCACAAGTTCTTACACAGCAGCATGGCCAAGTTCAAGTGGTAACAGAACCTGCATTACAAGATGGGCTGCATCAAGAAGTAGGCTTTACACTTTTTTGATTTATGTTTCGGTAAGCACTAATACACAACATGATGTGCATTAAAGCATTTGTGATGCACGTCCCAGGGTTTGTGAGGCATGAGGCCAAAGGTCGAGTGTCTTTGCAAACCCTAGGAAGTGCATCACAAATGATTTAAAGCACATCTTAGAGTGTATTACTTTGCTTAGAAAATAGATTTGGTGTTAAAAAAGTTTAAGGCATAGAAAGGAGTGGAGACCTGGCTATGCAGTGTTTAAAGCATAGTCAGATAATGTGTCAGCTAGTAAGGTTCCTTATTTACTCTTCTATTTTGTAATAATTTTTTGATGTATAATCTGTGCAATGAATATATAGTCATTTAGCAGGCAATTTGTTTTTAACTACCCTTATTAAAAGTTTGTTTTGCCAATCCTTCTGCTTTAAGCCTGCCATATGCCCTGCTTGCAGATTCACAGACTAGTAGAATAGAAAAAAAATTTCAAATAATGATTTTAATTTACCCCCAAGTTAGTTAAAACTTTTTAATTTATGTTTACTGCTTTTCAAGTAACCAGCACATTGAAATTAGAATACTTGGTTTTGAGCACAGTAAACAATATGAGCTCTATGCACTAATGCGGGCCAGGTTTGAGTGGGAGGCACATACCGTGCATCGCACCCACAGACAGTCATGCATTGGCCAGCATTTAGTATCGCCGCCACCGTCTCAGGCCTCACCCCTTGGTGTGCAGCTGTGCGGGGGTTGAGGGACACAGGCGGGCATCCAATCAGATGCCCATCCTGTCTCAAGTGATCCTGCTGCGCAAGTGAGCAGGGGATCCTGGAAGGCACAGGACCCTTCTTTGTAAACTATGGGTGCCTGAATGACTGCCCTCAGCCCTCCTTGTCGGCCCAGTGGGCTGGGGCAGTAGGGTGGAGGTACGCCCTGTCACTGTTGGCAGGTTTTCGCTTGGGTGGGTGGGGGACATACAAGGCATGGCAGGGTCCACCATGCCCTATTGTGTGCTGCCCTTGCACCTGGGCATTCTGCACCTTAGTGAATGGCTAGCCAATGCGGTGGACATGCCTCTACATGACCGCCCATGGCTTGTAGCTGCAGGATTGGCTGGGAGAATGCATGCAAATGGTCCATGTCCTTGCTGTGAATACTGCTGGGGCCCACTGGGCCTCTACTGCACGGCATTCGACTTAGGGTTCCCAAAGGCCCCAGACACAGCACGAGGCAGTCCACCATTAGTGCATTGAGTCCCATATGAGAAATCACATACATAGGACAGAACACTTAGCATCCACAGTTTCAGCACTGGAGGGTCAATTACATCACGTATACTTTTTTTCTTTTTGGCACAGGATCCCCCTCCTGCCAAGGAGCTCAGCCCTGCACCACTTGTCCCACAACAAGGCTCTCAGGACTTACCTTAGAAGACGATCCAGTCCCAGGCTTACTTCCCACAGGCGTGGGCCATGTAGGCGCCCGATGGAATTTACAAGTCTCGGCGCCAGTCAAGAGTCACGGGCAGAAGAAGTGGGGCGTCATTCATGGGGGCTGGCATTTTTTAACATGCTAAATCTGCTTATGGGAGGCATGACCGTGCCAAAGCACCAACATCCGGCATACTTCCTGACTCTCTTGGCACTGGCAGCATCCTTCCCCAGCTTCTGCCAGGGATCATGCATACACCAGATACTCGCCCCCTCCCCCCCCCCAAGAGGAGAGCAGTCCATTGGACACTCACTTCTCCTCCCCCCCAGCTGGCCCTTCAACTCTCCATTTCCACTCCTGAACCCAAGGTTGCTTGTTGCAAGTGGAAATCCAGCCACTGTGCCAGTATGCGGCATAAGAAAACATTTCTAAATTGTTACTAAATGTGTGTGTGCAGCAGTGACCATGGACCAGTTAATGAAAAAATGAATGTCCAAAATGGGGAGTCTTGTGCTAAAGCAACTAATACAGCATAGTGTACGCGGTAGTGTCCATGCCGCCCTGTAAATATAAATTTGACCTGTAACTTGTAGAAGCTCTAAACTATTGACATTCATCAATCCATCTTGAATGCCTCCTTCAGAGGTAACAACTCTAAGGGTGGATGCGGGAAATCCTTAATGACCTGCAAGCTCTGGAAGACCATAGGTCTGTCCACTACCTGTACCACATTCATCTGAAAAGTGGGCAGCGGGTGCTCTTTTGGCATGCCACATAGACCCATGTCTGTGGCCCGACAGCAGGGCAAGCGTAAGCAGCAACTGCCCTGCCTACCCCTTCCTCCACCACGGGAAAACCCGAGAAGTGGAGGAGTGGTCTCTGCAGGGCTCTGGCTACGCGGGTACCCACGCCCTTAAGCAGATTTTCACCCTTGGGATGCTCAGAATTTCAGCAGCAAGTCCCTGAGACGCTTGCATTACAGAGCTCAGGAGTCCCACGGCTGGTACTTTAAACTCTGTTTTAGCAGCTCTTTGTGCAATGCTGAGTGGAGGGGTATGACGGAGCTCAACATCAGTGAGTCAGACAGCTGAAATGGAGCTAAGAGCAGAAGAGAAGGCATGAAGTATGCAATGACATATTTCATGCCCTTCTCTTAAGACTGACTCATCTGACTCATTCGCTGTCAGGGACAAATGGTCAAAATCTGGGACAAATGTTACAAAACCAGTCCTACCCTGCTTTAGAACTGACCTCCTCTCTTGTGTGATCCACTAAATCCTGTCTTGTACCTACAGTATTTCAGATGAACTGTGTTTGGGAAAGGGGAATTGTTTAACCAGGAAAGGTACACTAAAGCCAGTGCTGGTGTTACCCTCCCAAATGGGGGTTCCCGAAGTCTTCCTTGAGCTTGGTTAATGCTCACTGCCAGGCTGGTGTCCTGCGTTTTAGCAGTTTAAATGTGATTGCCAGAGAGTGCCTGTATAGCCTGTGTGTACTCTCTTTAAGAGCTGCCTGGATTGCAGTCATAAGTAATCTGAGAGGGAGCTCTGTTGAAAGATGTAACTATTTGCTGAAAATCATTTAGAGTGATAATGATAATGTAGTTTGTCTAACCTGCCTTCTTTGCAGCAAGGACTGTTTTGTTTGTCCCCACCACTTTGGCCCGGGACTGCCGAATTGGATCAATCAGTACCGGTGGGACCTAAAATGGAGCCAGACTACAGGAGCTGTCTGGAGTCAGAATCTGTAGGAATTGTACTTTTGGGCTTTTGGCACCTTTTTGCACCTGAAGGGGGAGCTCCTGTTGTGACTGACAGATGAATCAGCCAACCGAACCTTTTGGTTCTTGGGGAAATTCCCAGGCTTGCTGGCAGGTGAGTCAGATCTAAGTTGGGAGCTGAAGATGCAAAAGCTCGAGACAGTCTCTGTGGAAAGGCCTGAGTTTTGGCCTGCATGCCTGCCTGTTGTCCCTGAGAGGGAGAAGAGAATCAGTCTCGACTGAATCCGAGTTTGTGAGAACGGCAAGTCATTGAGTTGTGACCAGGATCAACCTGAAGAAGACCGAAGATTTGCTGAATGCATCGGCCTGTCAGGATTTCCAGTTACCTCTAAACTCCCAGTGTGTGCAGAGACTTTGCGATTGTGACCGGAGAGTGGTTTGCCTGGTATAGTAGAATCCCTTACATGTAAATGTGCTGTGTGTTTTTAGTGGGTCGTGATTTGGTTCCCCACTCTGTGAATTGTGTTCTGCTTGCTGGAAGCTGTATCCAGCTCGACTGGACTGAATCCGCTGCTCATCTCCATACGGCCTGGGCCTTGCCACACTGGCCCTGCCAGATCACCCCACTGCACAGAGAAAGCCATCGATGAGAGACCTGCTCAGATCACCCCTGCTCCATGCTTGAACAGGAATGACGCCTTGGCGATTGTGTGGGCCCTGCTTCTCTTGGCACTCCAGATCAACCACCATGCCTCAATTTTCGCCCAGCCTGTGTCCAGTCTTGGGTATCGTATGTAACTATCCGGGTAGCTCTCTGCAACAACAGCTTAATCTAAGTGTGTCATCTGATTGTCTTGTTTTTTTTCACAAACTGAGCCCTCCAGCTCTGGATTACAATTAGTGTGTGTGTGGTATGTTGTTTTCTTCCATCACAGAGCCCTCAACCAGCTGTGACGCCGGCCTACCCTAGGCACGCATCCTGGCTAGCCCACCTCTTCTTCACCTGGGTACACAGAGTGTGTGACTGTTTATGGACCCTGAAGTGCATGCATAACTGTTTGATTGATACAGCCTTTAAGCAAATTAACCTGATTACGCCCTCCTTGTTCAAGTCCCTTAAATAAATCAGATCTAACTCTTTTGCATTTACCTTGACTGTGGTTCCAGTTTGTGCAAGAGTACTGTACTGCTGTTATTTGCTGTGTATAACCTTGTTTTACAGGGGTCCCCAGGGTCGAGCCAGAGGAAAGCCCTGGTGGTAAGCATACAGTGTGGGTACTTGTGTGGTGTATCAGGGTATTGTGAAAGTGATTATTGGCATTGTTCCAGCCACTAGTAAGGAAAGGGGGTTACAGTGTCCTGAGGGCTGTGCCCAGGTTAGCTTGACCACTACTAACCCTGACCTCCATGTGGAGGCACCCGCTTTAGAACTCAGGCCCTTAACCTGCTCCTAGACAGGCAGGCAGGGGTAGTAGCCCTTGGGATAGCACCACCTAGGGATTACACTTGTTTTCAAGTGTGATCTTTAAACACAAGGAAGTTAAGTGACTTGCTTAGGGTCACACAGTATGCAGGTGGGAGCTGATGGGATTCAAACCCAGGGGCAGCTCAGTGCCCTTAATACTTTTAACTTAAAGGCCTTGACTCTTTTGTAGCCAGGTTGTCACAAATCTGCTTGAGGGATGTGGCACTGCAGCAAGGTAGAATTTTCTGTTAGCACAGGCAGAATTACTGAAAAACTTGTCATAGTCCTAGGTATTGTCACATCTGTATTCCTGGCTCAAGAATAGCCTGCACAGTATAAAACACATGGGGAAAATAAAAGCACAGTGGAAATGCATGTATCCAGACCTGTTCCATTCATTTCAAAGGGGACCTATGAAAATTTCACAGGAAGTCCACATTTTAGCTCAGGACCCCCTTTTTCCCAGAAAGTCTGGAACTCCTGAACAGAAAATCCTACCGAGAGTCCTGGGCCCTGGCCACAGCTGGCTTCAGCCTGACTCTCTTGCTCCGACCCTCCCTCCAGTAACCCAGGATGTAGTGGTAGGGGTCGCTTTTCTTCCAGTGACAGGTGGAAAGAGATTATAACAGGTGCCTGGGTCTTGCATTAATAGAAGAAGGACATCCCCAGAATTCCTGTAGTTGCCTTCAGACCTTCCCCAGCTCCACTGACTTACCCTCCAGGCCACATACCAGTGTTGCTGGAGGAGGTTCCTTCTCTGCTGCAGAAAAGAGCCATAGAACCAGTTCCCAAGACCCAAAAGAACACGGGGTCTATTCCTAGTTCCCAAATCCACAGGTGATTCTGGACTTAAGAAACTTAAACTTCCGTATCCAGTGCAAAAGGTTCTGGATGGTAACCTTGCAAGGCCTGCTGCCCCTACTACGGAAGGGAGATTGATATGCAAGACCTACCTGCACACATAGGCGGAGGAGCAGTTCAAAAACTGGGGATCAAAATAATTCATGCTATGACAGTTTTACTGTCTTGGAAGTCATGTTATCAATACTGTGGAACGTGATACTACCATCAACGGTTCATGGTATACCACTGTTTTCTGGTCTTTTAACCAGTTCAGAGGGTGTGTTTTCATCTGTGCCATCTCTTCCTCAATATAATAATAGTAAGAAATATGTACCTTAATTTGCCAGGTTTACATCTTCTTTGTATGAGCTGAGCAGCCGTAGAAAGCTGCAGCTGCAGCCCTGCCCTAAAATACATTTAATGATTACACAAACTAGGGAACTAGGGAAGGGGTTTGCAAATGCACTATGTATGAACAATATTAACAGGATTGGTGGGGTGAGGGCTCTAAACTTAGCTGCATTATTTTTGCTGGTAGTTCTACATGTATGGGGTTAGTTATTGACATATATATATATATATATATATATATATATATATATATATATAAATAAAAACGTCCAGTAAAAGTAATGCAACTACATTTAGAGAGTCCCTCCTCATATATCCTGTTAATGTCAGCATAGAGCTCCTGCAACCTGTTTCTAACTTTGTGTCCTCATTTAGCTTCTTTAGGGCAGGGTTGCTGCAGCCAGCCACCGCTTGGGTCGTGCATGGAAGCTGCAAGTCAGGCAGCTTAAGGTGCATTTCTTTCAAAGCTAGCACTTTGGTAGCCAACCTTCTATGAGCTGCCTCATGGAGTACATCAGCTGCTATCTGAGATACACACACGCTTCCCCACCTACCCCACACAGAATCCCAGAACATCTGCAGATTATGTCCCTGCATTCACTACTGGACTCTACGTCCTAACTGACCAGATCAAATCTAAAGTGAAATTTTAGTGAAATCAATTACCATACCAGAAACATATAAAGGGTTCTAAGCAATAAAACAGCCTTTCAAGTGTCTAGCTTTTTTTTTTTTTTTTTACAGAGTACACTCACTCTGCCCCTTGTCTTCCTAATAAAGATGGTTTATAAATAAATTAGTGAGCTTTATCCACACCATCCCCTCACACAATAAAATATCTGACCTATCCAACCTCCTGGCGTAATTGGAGAATGGTAGGTCCAAGAAATAGCTTAGAGTGTGATGCTTATTCTACTCTGTAAACATAACTACTATTAATCGTTAGGATAAGTTTTCCTGCTTTCTTTCTTTCTTTATAACCCTAATCCTCACTACCATATCAGTGTGTACAGAGTTGCAAAGTCATAGAGCTGGTTACTTCCAGACATGTTTGTTCGTCCCAGTTACTCCAGGAGTCACTTCTGTACCCACCACAGTGTTATAGCAATGCTATGCATTAACATGCATAACATTTCATTTGGACCAAATGGAAAACTGTGTGGCGCTTGTCACAATCCCCACTCTGAAATGAATACTGCAGCCTTTCTTCATTTTAAGTCTGCTTTACACTTCCAGCCCTGAGCTGGCAGTATAGCCTAGAAGTTAGAGTAAGGAGCTGTGAACAAGTCTGGTACATCCAGTAGACCTAGGTTTGATTTCCACAGCCTCCACATGCATACTTTGTGACCCTGTGCAACTGCTCCCAGGCAGCACCTGAAAACAGGTCTTGGGCCTAGTGGGCCTTACCCAGTTACCAAAGAATAACAATAAGTAACAAAATAAAAGGGGCATCCCGTAGGCTTTCATCAGTATTCTCAAAATGTTGTTTTTGAACACCCATTAACAATTTCTGGTGACTGAAACAAACTAGCATGCAGTAGTCAGTGCTCCATGACTTTATAGAACAGTGGCTGTACTAAAACCAGGACCACCTTGTAAATAAGCATCACTCAATGTAAAACATACATACGTACACACACACACACACACACACACACACACACACTTTAGTGCCCATTTTCAGGGAGGCACTGCCTACCAGGGAGAAAAGCAGTCTCCTGTCGCGGAGCTCCATGACGCCCCTGGACCGCCTCCCGCACGACGCCCCAGATGCTAGCCTTGGCTAGGCTCTTTGTTGAACTGGTTTCTTCCTGGTTGCCCTGGGAGAGCCCCACGATGGGGGCATTAGCTCTGGACCACGCCCAGCCAGGCAGCCAGTGGAGTACCAGGAAGAACGGTCTGGGTTGTTGAATGGGGAGACCATCTCCTCATCCATGGCAGAGGGAGAAAAGAAAAATTCAGTGTACTGCTCTTTGGCTTGTCTGCTGTGCCACGGGTCTTTACCAATACTTAGCAGTAGTAGTAGCAGCTCTCAGGAGGGAGGGGCTCTATGTCTTCCCTATCTGGACGACTGGTTGCTCAAAACCCAGTCCTGGGAGCAGCTGTCTTTGACCCTTGCATGTACCAGACAGCTGTTCAGCACCTAGGGGTCACAGTCAATCTGTCCAAGTCAATTTGGCTCCGTGCCAGTGTCTCCAACATAGGCACTATACTGACACTGCCCAGGTTTCAGCCTTTCAACTCCAGGACAGGGCACAGCATCTGATAGTTCAGGCCCAGGAGCTTTGTAACAACAGGTATGTCACAGCCAGGACCTTCCTGAGACTACTGGACCTGATAGTCCCAGCTGTTTTCATGGTTCCCGCGAGACTCTCAGATGTGAATCCCCAATGGACTTTGAAGGTCCAGTGGCAACGATGGACCGATGACCTGAAACAGAAGGTTCTGGTAACTTCGCCTGGGAAGAAAAATACTCCTGTGGTGGATGGAACCCAGCAATTTGCTCAAGAGGGTTCCTTCTTTATTCCTTCCCCACAGCAGATCCTCACTATGGAGGCCTCGGGGACAGGCTGGGGGCACAACTGGCCCTCACCAGACCCAAGGGTCATGGACTGCAGAAGACTTCTCTCCATATCAATGTTCTAGAGATGAGAGCGGTCCTATACGGGCTGCAGGCCTTCCAGAGTCACCTGTTCGTGGGCCCTCTACTAGTGCAGATGGATAGCATCAGTGTAGTGCACTATATAAACAAATAAATTCTTATCCCTATGCAGAGAACTAATGAGGGTCTGGTACTGAGCTCTATAACATGGCCTTGAGCTGTCGGCTGTCCATGTCCCAGATGTCCAAATTGTCCTGGCAGACAGGCTAAGTAGGTCACAGTCCAGAATGCATGAGTGAGAACTGCTGATCTCAGTGGTAGAAGATCTGTTGGACAGGTGGGGTCGTCCAGAGTTGGACCTTTTAGCGTCACCACACGATGCAAAACTGCCGCTTTTCTGCGCGGTTGATCCAGGGTCTGGAGTTTTCTGGCAAGATGCGTTGTCCTTCTCTTGGAAAGGGAGGTGCTTTTATGCCTTTCCTCTGATTCAGATGGTATTAATGAAGCTCCAAATGGAGGGAACCATTCTGATTCTGGTGGCCCCATTTTGACCTCGTCAGATATGGTTCCCGTTGCTGCAACAATTAGCAGTGGAACCTCCAGTGCCCCTGTCCTTGTGCAAGGACTTGTTGTCTCAAGAGTAGGGAACCTTGGTCTATCCGGACCTCCGATCTCTTCAACTTCATGCCTGGCTGCTGAAGATGTAGCCACTGCAAGGTTTGGGGTATCTTCTAAACTGGCTGATGTTCTGATGGCTGCCAGGAAACCTGCCAGAACTACTTATTTGATGAAGTGGAAGCGCTTTGCTCTGTGGGCCGCTTCACATCATCTGGACCCCTTCACTTGTCCCATGGACCAGATTCTAGAATACTTACTGTCCTTGTCAAATGCAGGACTGCAGTCCTCCTCTATTAAGGTGTGCTTGTCTGCCATTTCAGCCTTCCATGTGCCTATTGATGGATGTACGGTGGCCCAGTTGGATGTGGCCCGTACGTTTTTGAGAGGCATTCTGCATTTAAAACCTCCCATCCACAATCCAGTCCTGGCTAGGGACTTGAATTTTGTGTTAGAAAAACATTGGGGTGGCTCCTTTTGAGCCATCCGTGACTTGCGAGCTATGGTTTTTGTTGTGGAAAGCATTATTTTTAGTTGCCATTACTTCAGCTCAAAGGATTTCAGCGCTAATAGCTCTCGTGTGAGCAGCCCTGTTTGTTTTTCCACAAAGACCGTGTCTTTTGCATTTCAACTCTGGGTTTCTACCAAAAGGTGGTTTCTGAGTTTACATTAAATCAAACCATCCACTTGCCTGTTTATTACCCTGAGCATGCCAATCCAGGGAATCATTGGTCCATACTCTAGAACTCGTGAGAATACTTATGTACACCGCATTTGAAGAATGTAGGAAGTCCTCACAGTTACTTGTTTCTTTCACCCCTGGATAGAGGGCGCCCCTGTTTGTAAACAGTGCTTGACCAAATAGTTGGCCAACTGTATTATTTTTCATTACAGAAGTATGATAAGGAACTTCCTGGGTCTGTTAAGGGCCACTCAACCAGAGATATGGCCACTTCTGTTGTCTGTTTCAAGGGTGTTTCGACTGCTAAAATTAGTGCTGCTGTAACTTGGAGTAATGTTCACGCTTTCATCAAGCACTACAGTCTGACATTGCTTTTAGAAAAGGGCAGGTTTTGGCCTGGCTGTGTTACAGGGCCTCTTTTCTTAGGCTCCTATCTTCCAGCCACCTAGCTGGTTCTCCTGTGCAGCACTGCTTGGGACTTGTTCCAGGTGTGATCTGCTGAAGAAGATGTCCCCAAGAAGACAGAACAGTTACATAAGAACTTACCTAACAGTAGATCTTCGAGGGAATCTCCTGCAGCAGGTCATGCCATCCCATCCTCCATCCCCGCGACTTCAAGAGTTTCTGTCCCCTGTATCTCTTTCTCCAGGACACTCCTTTGCCTGCTGGTGGGTCCTTAGCCTCCTTCAGTCCCCCAGGAGTATGTTCTAGTGGATGGTCTCCAGGGAACTGAGGAGGGCGTGGCCTGCCCTCATCTATATAGGGAGGATATCGATGGAAGGACAACTCTAATACTCATTGCTCCCCTATGGCCTCCATATGGTATCCCCTGCTGCAACAGCTAGTAGTGGAACCCCAGTACCTGTGCCCCTGTTCAAGTATCCAGGAACAGGGAACCCTAGATCTTACTTGAGAGAGGGCTCTTGCAGTGGTAATTACATATAGGACTGCGTCAGCAGGCAGCAGGACCCCCGCAGAAAAATTTCTAGCTAGCAGTCCCTGGCGAGGGACCGCCCCCACGTCAGGTGACTGGCGGCAGGAGATGTCGGTATAAAGGGGCGGTCCCTGATGCCCGCTTCCCAGTTCTTTCCCGCCGTTAGCTCGTGCAGCGCCTCGCGGAAAAGTTTGTTGCTTTGTCAGCCTACCCTTCGTTGGTTTTTACCGAAGTAATTTGTTTTTTTCATTTAACGTCAGGTACATCGTCGGTGCATGTCGTCCCCTACACCCTCCGGAAAGCACAAAAATAAGTGCGACTCCCGCGGGCGCCCAACTACTGCACAAGGACTGCCATTCCCTGTGCCTGTTCTGCCTAGGGCCCCGATCACCCGGTCGAGAAGTGCCAGCACTGCCTCATCTTCAACGCTGCTACCTGGAAAAGGCGGCAGCAATCCTGAAGCCCATATTTTGAAGAAAAAGATGAGTTCGATGGAGAAGGAGCTCAAAAACTGAGGCAGGCGCCCACGTCCCCAAGGCCATCGGAAGAAGAAGGATAAGGAGAGGCACCAGGACAAGGGTTTCTCACTGCCTCCCCTGGAGTCGCTGGTCACAGGTAACGCCCTGGGGACCGCCTCGACGGCCGCCCGAGGTTTCCGAGCGCCGCCCGCCTGCCTGGCCTCGCTCGGGCCTTCAGGCGCCCTGGGCACTAGGCCTCCGCCTCGGGTTCAGCCGCAGGCTTGCGGCCACTGGGCGTACATTCCGTAAGTCAAGGCCGGCCTCCGACGTCCGCGGGAGAAGGCCGTAAGATGCACTCACCTTCGGGCGGCGCGCGCCTCTCCCATCAGACCAGGCCGATCCTTTCCTCGGGTCTGCCTCCGTGAAGGCTTCCATAAGCCGGACGCCGCCCTCCGGGCGCCTGCCAGGAGCTCGCCGAAAGCCACACGCCGTTCGTCTGACGCCGGTCGGCAATGGAACCGCCGACACCTCCCACGCCCGCTGCTCCCGGTTCTCTGCAGCCGTCACTGCCGCCCGGGACCCAGAGTCCCCCAGCCCCACCCTCGGGATTTTTCCTCCATCCTCGAGCGACGCTGGGACCTTCCTCCGTCGGACCGCTCCTGTGGGGTGCCAGATCTGATGTCAGCTCCTGACACCGCCCGGCGATGCGTTCTACCGACCGCCAACATCCTCTTCCGATGTCCCCCACCGCCGGGCTTCTCCACCCTCTGGGCCCATAACGTGATCCGCCTTTGAGGCCGCCGCTGTTGGCTGTCTGCCCGCAGCTCCTCCAGCTCCCGGTACCTCTGTCCTATCCGAGCCGACGCATCTCGGGACCACAGTTATCTAGCACTGCAGTACCCAATGCCGGTTCTTCAGACGCCGCAGCACTCCGACACCACAATACCGACAGCTGGGCTATCCGCAGCCGGTTTTGGATACTCCATATGGGTATAGCCCGTATCCTATCCCCGCCTCCTCCTCCTCCTCCTCTCCACCCCCACAGCCGCCAGTGGACTTGCAGGAGACTCTGGCTCTTGGTGGGCTGAGGCCAAGGCTCAGCTCACCAGGGAGGCTCGAGAGCCGCCATCGGCAACAATGGTGCTGCGCTCAGGTTCCCGCATCCCAGGCGCACACTCCTCACCACCTCCGACTCCAGGGCTCTTCCGTCTGGGTCCAGAGAGGGGCAGGACACGCCTCGTGGGCTTCCCAGGGGTCCGCCTCCCCTGGTCGGGAAAGGGAGTCTTTTTCCTCTCTCACCCTCGATCTCCTGATTCCTCCGACAGTTGCTCTGAAGGCCGACGAGCCTCACGCCCTTTCGGGCTCAGGCCAAGGACCTCGCAGTCTCCTCCAGAAGATCCTTCTTTATGGAGTTGCTAAGGAAAATCCAGTAGGTTCATCAGTGGCACTTGGAACTCAGATCCTCAGCTGCCTGAAACGCGCTTGAGCATCTGGATCTGCCCGTGACAGCTCCTACCTTGGTGCCACCCTGATAGAGCCTCATGCCGACCCTCGCCACCACCATATGGAAACAGTCAGTCGCCCAGCCCCACCTCCGGTGAAGCTGAACAGGCTGGTATCAGGCCCGAGGGCATTGATTTTAGGTTCTCACCCTCGTGCCAACTCGGTCGTGATTAGCGCCGCTCATGGCCGGTCGACCAACCCAAAACACCTCAGCTCGTCGCCACCTGACAAAGAATCCCGCCTTCTGGACCAGTATGGAAAGAAGATTTTTGCTTCCTCCACGCTGGGGATTAGGGCCCTGAATTATGTCGGCCATATGGGGGACTAACAGAAGGCCGGTCTGACTCAGGTGGAAGCCAAATTGGACTCCTTACCAGACTCCCAAGTCAAGCAGAGTTGACTTATCTTGTGTGCTCTGCACATTCGGCCAATCGACATATGCTTAAATGCGACCTATGATGCAGTGGACACTGCTGGATGGAGACTCAGACTGTGTGCGCTTCGACTGTCATCATAACTTGGCTCCGCCGTGTCAGGGTTGGTCCCAGAAGTGCAATCCGCCTATCCAGGGCGCTCTCTAACATAGAAACATAGACTTTGGACGGCAGATAAGGAACCGCTGGCCCATCTAATCTGCCCATTTTCTACTCCACAGGATAGGCCGCAGATCCTAGTTAACCAACAGCCTATTTCTTCCTACCCCCACCAAGAATTGCCTTATGTCTGTCCCATGCATTCTTGAATTCTCCCACAGTTTTAGACCCCAAACCTCCTCAGGAAGGCTGTTCCATGCATCCACTACCCTCTCTGTGAAATAATACTTCCTCACATTGCCCCTGAACCGCCTCCTTCTATCTTTTAAATTGTGTCCCTTGTTCTTGCACGTCTCTTTTCTGAAAGATGCTACCCTCTTGGACTTTGTTGATTCCACTGAGGTACTTAAAGTTTCTATCATGTCCCCCTCTCCTTCTTTCTCAAGGGTATACATATTAAGCTCCTTTAGTCTCTCCTCATACGGCTTCTCTTGCAGACCCTGCACCATTTTAGTTGCCCTCCTCTGGACTACCTCTATCCTGTCTATGTCCTTGCGAGATGGGGTCTCCAGAACTGGACACAGTACTCCAGATGGGGTCTCACCAACTGTCTGTACAGAGGGATTACAACTTCCTGTTTTCTGCTGCTGATGCCTCTCCCTATACATCCCAGTATACCACAGCCCTCCCTACTGCCTTCTCACATTGCTTGCTAACCTTAAGGTCATCTGATATGATTACCCCAGGTCCCTTTCCTTTTTGTTGTTGTTACTACCTCCCACCCATTGTGTATTCTTCCCTGGATTCTTATTTCCCAGGTGCATTATTTTGCACTTCTTGCATTGAATCCTAGCTGCCATACTTCTGACCATTCCTCTAACCTTGCCAAGTCCCTTTTCATCCTTTCCACGCCTCCTTGTGTATCAACCCTGTTGCAGATCTTTGTGTCATCTGCAAAAAGGCATACTTTTCCTTCCAGTCCCTCTGCAGTGTCACTGATGAAGACATTAAAAAGGACTGGACCCAATACTGAACCCTGCAGTACCCCACTAGTAACCCTCTTCTTCAGAGTGGACTCCATTTACAATTACCTTCTGTGTCCTGTTGTGCAGCCAATGGTGTACTTAGGCTACCACCCTGGGACCCACTCCCAGGCTGGTTAATTTGACTATTAATCTTTTGTGTGGACTGTGTCAAATGCCTTGTTAAAGTCTAGGTAGGCCATGTCCACAGCCCCTCCCTGGTCTACTACTTTGGTCACCCAGTCAAAGAAATCTATTAGATTCGCTTGACATGACCTTCCTGGCCAGAACCCATGCTGCCTTGGGTCCTGTGCTCCACTGGCCTCTAGGTACTCAACTATTCTTTCCTTCAGAAGTGACTCCATCACTTTCCCTACCACAGAGGTCAGACTGACAGGTCTGTAGTTTCCTGCCTCTGTCTTGGTCCCTCTTTGTGAAGGGAATCACATCCGCCTTCCTCCTAGTCCTCGGTACCACACCATCCTCCCATGATTTATTAAAAGAGTAGCCAGTGGTTTCACTAGTTCCTCCTTAATTCTTTAGAATTCTGGGTGAATTCCATCAGGACCCATTGCTTTGTCCACCTTCAGTTTTAATAGTTCTTGCAGAACCTTTTCTTCTGTGAAAGGACTGGGATCGACCTCTCTATCAAGAGTGCTCTAATTGGATTAGGCACTTCCTTCTCTTGTAGAATACTGAGCAGAAATATTCGTTCAGTATCCTGCTTTTTCACTGTCCTCTCTGCCCACCCACCGCTCATTCTATTCAGCCTCACTATCCCTCCCTTGTCTTTCTACGCGCTGATGTACCTATAAAAGGTTTTATCCCCTTCTTAACTGAGTTGGCTATCTTTTCCTCAGTTTGGGCCTTTGCTATTCTGACTTCCTCCCTGCTTTCTTCTGCCTTAACTGGTACAGCTCTCTGTCCTGCTCCTTCTGTGTTTCCTTATACTCTGGAATGCTATCTTTTCTTCCTGACTTTCACAGCCACCTCTTTTGAGAACCATAGTGTTTTTCTTTGTTTTGATTTGTTTATTTGCTTCACACAAAGGCTTGTTGCCTCTGTGATGGCAGTTTTGATGATTCCCCATTGTTGCTCCACACCTCCTTCTAGCCTGTTTGCTAGTGCTTTTCTGAGGCACTCTCCCATCTTGCCAAAGTCAGCCCTCCTAAAGTCCAGTACCCTCACTTTTGTATGGCTTGACTCTGTAGCTGAGTTTAATGTGAACCACACTGTTTGATGGTCACTTGTCCCCAGATGGCAACCCACTTCTAGATCTGAGATCCTCTCACTGCCCCCATTTGAGAGTACGAGGTCTAAGATTGCTCCTCATGAGTGGGTTCCAAACTAGCTGTCTGAGGCCTGCCACCTGTAGGACATCAAGAATGGCCCTGCTTTTGGATGTGGCTGCAGCAAATGTGCTCCAGTTAACATCTGGCATATTCAGGTCTCCCATCAACAGTATCTCCTTTCTCTGCCATTCTAAGAATGCCTTCTATCATATCCTTGTCCATTCCTCCCCTGACATGGGGTCTGTACACAACCCCTGTGCGGATTGTGGTGCCTTTCCAGTCTCCAAGGTGACCCACAGTGCCTCCTCTCCTCCCTGTTTACTCTTTTGTTCAGTTGCTTTTATCCCTTTCTTTACATAGAGAGCTACTCCTCCCCTCTTCTCCCTGCCTGTCTCTTCTGTAGGTTATGTACCCTGGTATGTTAACATCCCAGTCATGGTTCTCTTCTGGGGGTCGGTGCTTTTTGGTGGTGATGTCAAGGACATCATCACCGATTTGCAGGAGAAGGGGATGGCACTGAAGTCTGTTGACTCCATGTACTGCCCCCATCAGCAGCAGCGCCGTCCCTTTCGCAGACGGAATTGGCCCAAGGCAAAACCCCAGGGAAGGCGGGCCACAAAACGCCGGGTCCACACAGCTGCTAAGCCCCCCCCCAAAAAGCAGAAGGTGCTTCAGCTGTGGCGCTGCCCCACACCACCTGACTCCTTCCTCTCCCACTGCCTCCAGACTCCCGAGGAACTGGTAGGAGGGAGTTTTCCTCCACCTTCCGGCTAAGAGGATAACATCGATTCTTGGGTGCTCCAGCTCATCGCAGAAGGACACTGATAGAGTTTCTTCAGAAACCACCTGCCACCCCCTCAAAGTCGCCGATTCAAGGGAACACCTTCTCTTATTCCAGGAGGAAATTTCAGCTCTCCTGTTGAAACAGCAATAGAACCTGCCCTTCATCTGCAAGGGACGGGTTACTATTCCCATTTCTTCCTGGTCCCAAAGAAGACAGGAGATCTCAGACCAATTCTGGATCTCAGTTCCCTGAATCTCTTTGTGAAATACAAAAGGTTCAGGATGCTCTCGTTGCAGAGTCTTCTGCCCCTCCTCCGGCCAGGTCAATGGCTGTGTGCCCTGGATATGCAGGATGCTTACTTGCACATTTCCATTCGCCCGTCTCACCGCAGATACCTTCGTTTTGCATTCCAGGGGGACCACTACCAATTCAAGGCGCTCCTGTTTGTCCTATCCTCGGCACCCCGAGTGTTTACCAAATGCCTGGCAGTGGCGGCGGCCCACCTGCGTACCGGGGGTGGGGGTGCAGGTTTTCCCGCACCTGGACGATTGGCTCCTGGCGGCCCGCCCAGGAGGAACCCCGCGCTGCCTCACCCTTACCCAGCAGATTTTTGCCTGCCTGGGTATTACCATCAACCATTCCAAGTCTCACCTGATCCCACCCCAGAGACTACAGTTTATCAGGCGATTCTCTGACACGACCACGGGCAGGGCCTTCCTGCCACCGGACAGGGCTCACCTCCAGACTCAGATAAGTCTGCTGTCCAGCTGCAGGCGGTCTGTGCAAGGTCAGTCCTTCGCCTTCTTGGGCTCATGGCGGCTGCTATCCCGACAGTTCCTCGCGCTCGACTCCACATGAGAGTTTCTCAGTGGACTCTATGCTCCCAGTGGGATCAGTTAGTGGATGACCTAGATCACCCAGTTCTGGTCTTCTCGCCGATGCTTCGAGTCTTGCAGTGGTGGATGGTTCGAGAGAAACTGTTTTGGGGAGTTCCTTTCTTTTGTCCTCCCCCCCTCCCAGACTCTAACCACAGACGCCTCGGTGAAGGTTGGTGAGCCCATCTAGCCCTCATCGGACCCAGGGCTCCTGGTCCAAGCTCAACAAGCTCCACATCAGTGTGCTTGAGCTTCGGGCAGTGTTGTACACCTCCAAGCCCTTCACCAATACATCCTCCCCTGCCACCTAGCTGTCCAGACGGACAACATGTGCGTGGTTTGGTACATCAACAAACGGGGACTCGGTCCTACCCTCTTTGCAGGGAGGCAATGAGGGTTTGGGATTGGGCAACACAACATGACCTTCACCTCACGGCAATTCATGTTCCGGGAGTCGACAACACCCTGGCAGACAAGCTAAGTCGCTCTTCTGCTCTGACTCACGAGTGGGAACTGGACCAAGAGGTCCTAGACAATATCTTCCAACTTTGGGGAACACCACAGGTCGACCTGTACGCATCCCCTCTAAACGCAAAGCTTCCCGTCTTCTGCTCGCTCGTTCCAGGGCGAGGCGCTTTCTGGAGAGATGCTCTCTCTCTCTAGACTGGAAGGACAGATTCGTCTATGCCTTTCCTCCAATTCCGCTTATCTCACGAGTCTTGCAGAAACTTAGTTCAGAAGGAGCACGAATTATTCTGATTGCTCCTTTCTGGCCCAGGCAAGTTTGGTTCTCTCTTCTACAATAATACTCAGAGGATCATCCTCTTCCTCTTCCTCTATCTCGAGGTTTATTGACCCAGGATCAGGTGACCCTGGTCCATCCAGGCCTCAAATCTCTTCAGTTGCACGCATGGCTCCTGCAGACTTAGCTCAGTCCTGCTTGAGTGTCTCCCCAAGTGGCGGAGATTTTGGTGGAGGCTAGAAACCTCCACTAGATCCACTTGCCATGAAATGGAAAAGATTCACTATCTGGGCCACTTCCAAGAACGTGGAACCTTTTCCTGTTCAGCAGGGCTTCTACTGGAGTATCTACGCATCTGTTTGACCCGGTCTCAGTCATTCTTCTCTGAAGGTACACATGGCGGCCATCTCGGCCTATCATGTCCCCTTTGCAGACAAAACTTTTGCTCAGTTGGAGGTCTCTAAGACATTTCTCAGAGGGGTTCTCCATCTGAGACCCCCTATCTGTACTCCTGCTCCCCCTTGGGACTTGAACTTTGTCCTCGAGAAACTTACTCTGCCTCCCTTCGAACCGGCAGTTTCTGCGGAATTGAAGTTCCTTTCATGGAAGACTCTCTTCCTGGTGGCCATTACTTCAGCTTGGAGAATTTCCAAGCTCCAGACCCTGATGTGTAAAATCCCATAGTAGATTTTTCACAAGGAACGTGTTGCTCTTCGCACGAACCCTAAGTTTTTCCCTAAAGTAGTAGCGGAGTCTACTCTAAATCAGTCCATAGAGTTACTCGCCTTTTCAAGCAGTACTCTAATCAAGGGAGTATTTACTCCATACTATGGATGTTCACCGATTCTGAGATACTACACCAACAGGACTGAAGGATCTCAGAAAGACTGATCAACTGTTTGTTTCTTTTGCTCATAAGCGGAAGGCAATGCTGTTTCTAAGCAATGCCTATCTAAATGGTTGGCTCATTGCATCACTTTCTGTTATGACAATACAGTAAGACCCTGCCGGTCAAGTAAGAGGCCACTTCACCGGAGGAGTAGCTGCCTCAGCGGCTTGTTTCAAGAATGTGTCTGTGGCAGATACCGTGCTGCCGCCACCTGGACTTCCGTCCATACCTTTACTAAACACTAGAGTTTGATATTGCCTCTCGCCAGAGCAGGCTTCGGCTGGCTGTTCTGCAAGGCCTCTTATCTTGAGGCTTGCACAGCTAGAACTGCTTTTTGGAGTAGTTTTCCTCCTCCTGGTGCCTCTCTTTGTTCCAGACTGCTTGGGATTCAGTCCTATATGTAATTACCTACTGCAAGAGCCCTCTCGAAGTAAGATAGTACAGTTATGTAAGAACTTACCGTAACAGTAGATCTTCGAGAGAGGCTCTTGCAGTAGGTAATACCTTCCCACCCTCCATCCCCCTAGGCTTTTTCAGCTCCTTTTCCAGTGATGGAAATATCCACTCCTCTCTCGTCCGGCCTTTTCTGACCTGTGGGGGAAAAGAACTGGAAGGCGGGCACCAGGGACCGACGTCTCCTGACGCCGGTTACCTGACATGGGGGCGGTCCCTCGCCAGGGACTGCTAGCTAGAAATTTTTCCGTGGGGTCCTGCCACCTGCCAATGTCAGTCCTATATGTAATTACCTACTGCAAAAGTCTCTCTCGAAGATCTACTGTTACGGTAAGTTCTTACGTAACTGTACTTTCCCCCAACTAGAACTCCCTGCATCTGCACACATGGCTCCTGAAGACATGCCATAAGTGACTTTGGGGCGTCACAGAAAGTGGCTGATGTTCTGATGGCTGCAAGAAAACCATCCACCAGACATATTTACTCCTTGAAAGGGAATCAATTTGATTTATGGGCTGATTCCATAACCTGGATCCATTTGCCTGCTGAGTCAGTCGGGTTCTAGAGTATGTGTTGTCCTTATCAGATTCAGGCTGCATTATTCCTCCATCAAAGTGCACATGACAGCTATATCAGCTTTCCATGTACCTGTGGATGGTCGATGTTGCTCAGCTGGCGGTAGCTTGTATGTTCTTGAGAGGCATTTTACACATAAAGCTCTCCCATTTGAAATCCAGTCCTTGCTTGGGACCTGAATTTTAATTGAAAAGCTGACTTTGGCTCTTTTCAGACAGCTGCAACTTGTGATTTGTGTTTTCTCTTGAAAGCATTATTTTAGTTGCAGTAACTTCGGCTTGAAAGATTTCAGAGCTGCAGGCTTTAATGTGTGAGCCTTCTTATTTGATTTTCCACAAAGACAGGGTGTCTTTGCATACTAATCCTAAGTTTCTACCAAAGGTGATGTCTCAGTTTACTTTAAATCAAACAATTCACCTACCAGTATATTATCCGAGCATGCCAGTCCAGGGAAGCATTGCACCATACCTTAGATGTGCATAGAATACTCAAGTACTATACACACTATACAAAAGACTGCAGAAAGTCCTCACAGCTTTTTATTTTGTTCGCCTCTGGGAAAGAGGGCACCCCAGTTTCTAAACAGTGCTTGCCCAAATGGCTAGCACATTGTATTACGTTCTGTTACAGGAAGTATGGTAAGGAACTTCCTGGTGTAGTTGGTGGTCATTCTACCAGAGGCATGATCACTTTTGTAGCTCGTTTTCAGAATGTTTCCACTGCAGAGATCTGTGTAGCTCAAATGGAGTATTGCCCACACCTTCACTAAGCTCTACAGTCTGGACATTGTCTCTCATAGACGCAGCTGGGTTTGGCCTAGCTTTGCTGCAAGGCCTACTATCATATGCCTATAGGCTTCAGCCGTCCAGACTGTTAGCTTTTGGTGCTGCTTGGGACTTGTTCCAAGGTGTGACCTGATGAAAGAAAGATCCTTGAAGAAGATAGGTTATGTAAGCACTCTACCTATAACAGTAGATCTTCGAGAGACTCCTTCATCAGGCCATGCTGTCCCACCCTCCTTCCCATGAGGGGTTACGATAAAGAGCCTTATACTGCTGTCTTCATTGATATTGGTCCCATCAGTCTGTCTCGCCTGGGATGTGGAGTGCTGGGGCCTCCTGCACCTCTAGAGGGAGCCTATATGAGCATGATCTCCGGCAGGGAGCTATGAGAGGAGGGGCCGCCACGCTTATGTACACATGCTACATTTGACGCCGAGTGGTGGCCCCTGACTGCTTGCAAAGTTTCTGTGTGGTCCTAGTCCTGACGCAGTTTTAGTTCCAAAGGTGTGGCCTGATGAGAGTCCCTCAATATCTACTGTTATGGTAAGTTCTTACTTAACTGTTCTTTTGGCAGCAGAGGGGCCTACATGTGTACATGGGTTAGGAGATTGTCATCTGGATGGTACCTTACAGAGGAGAACATGCTCCCTGGTAGAGCCCTGTGGGCTATGCCATGAGGAGAGATACCACCTAGTATTTGATCCCATTTCCATAATCTATAGACTAAATGCAGACTATGTATACTTTTGAAAATAAGAAAGCTTACTGATACACCCAATGAGTTCGGCCCACTTACTTTGCTAAGAAGTGACGAACATTTTACTTCCCCTAGATTGGACGGAGAGTATTTCTTCTGGGAAGGAAGAGGGGCTAATGAGATTCTTGCAGTGTGGGACAGCAAGGGTGTCTGTCCTTTGAAAATATGAAGGAGAGGTTTGGCTCCAAATGGGGATCATTAAAGATACTTGCAGATATGTTACTATACAGTCCACAGGGGCATTGTCACAAATATAGCTGGTATATGTTCAGATTGCAGCACTTTCTGTGTAACACATGGCGGTGTTGATGACAAAATTAAATATATATTAGAGTTATACAGAATATTAATGTTCGAGCACTCTGCTCTCTAGAGAGTGTCAGGTTAGTTGGGAAAGAGGGGTGCACCTCCATTCTACCACTGGGAAAGGAGAGTGCAAAAAGGTTGGTAGGTGTCAACTTTGTCTGCATGGTTAGAATTTAATAGGCAAACTCTTAGTAGATTTTCTTCGAGAGTATCTCAGTTATCAAGTCACACTGTAGGAACTTCACCGTTGGTGAATCAGGATCCACATGGACAACTTTTCCAGCTGTACAACTGGGGCCACCAATGCCGACATCAACCACCCTGTAAAGACGTGAGTGACCCCGCTTCCTCCTCAGTTCTTTCCCGCCGTCCACTTCTCTCACATGGGTCTCTGCGGAAGCTCCGTCGCAGTTTGCGCCTTTTTGCCTGTAGCTTTTTATTTAGTGTTTTGTTTTGGAATCTTTGTTTAAGAAAGATTTGTCTACCTCTTCTATGTTGAGAGTCACTCCTTTCCTGCTCTCTCTCTTTCCATCGCCATGAAAGAAGATTGCTTCTTCAGATGACCATGACCTCTGCATCTACTCTCTTGGGCCTGACCATGACTTTCCTAACTGTGAGGTCTGCCAACAATCCAACCTTACAACCCAAAGGAGTTGTAACAAGGCTCTGAATAAATTCTGAATGGAACAGCAGGTAGCCAGTTCTGGGCAGGGGTCCTCTGGGTCCTTCTTCCCAATCGTCAGTGGGTTTGTCGAGCCTCGGTCTTGAAGGCCCCAAGACAGGTCCTTGGGGAAAATTCAGAGAAAAGACCATGACCGTGGTCACTGCCCCCAGGAGGCTCCCATTCCTGGTGACTTCTTCCTCTTCTTCCGGGGTACCCATTGACTGCTGCAGCACCGATGACCTCTACTGTCCAGGCCTCTTCTCCTACCAGTCCCATGCTGATAGTCCCAAATGTCTCTTCTCAGAGGCCAGCCCTTGACCATTGGGTCATCTGCCGCTCAGTCTCACAACCCTAGTCATCAACCCTGGCCCCTACATCGAGGCCAGATACCTCTCCAGGCCCACAGCAGCCAGGGTAGTCGGACTCACTAGACCCAAAGGATGGTTCGTTGCGCTCTGATCTGATGATTCCTCCATCTTCGATGCAGCCTTCATCTGCCTTTGATCTTGATACTATTTTAACTCATTTGACGACAGCTCTTATACACCAGCTTGGTGCTCATAGACCTTGGTGCCCGTCAGTGTCGGTGCCTGTTCGGCCTTTCTGGGTTGTGCCCTTTGGAAGGCCGTCAGTCCCTCAATAGTCAGACTCTGAGCTAGAAAGGGTCGACGTAGGGGAGAAGGAGTACCATCTGGATCTTATCCTCCTAAGGAAGAGGAGGAAACTTTTTCCTCAGACAGGTCTGCTGCCTCTTCAGTGAGTGGGGACTCTGTTAAACACACTCCAGGTCTCCTCCTGAAGACCCCACCTTCTTGAACATTATTGAAGCAGCTGTCTGCTGCACTGGGGTTCCACACCAGGAAGAGGATGCCACCAGATGGGACCTGGTGGACTTGTTGGAGATCCCAGAATCTCCTCCAAAGGTCATTCCTCTCATTTTGCCAGCAGTAACGAATGCCATCACTGCTGCACTGTCCAGACATGGTCCTTGCTATGCCTAGGAGGGCAGATAAGCTGTATCATGCCTGCCGAGGTTTGTCCTGTTATGCTGCCCAGCCTGAAACTGATTTGTGGTCATCAAAGTGGCACATGATAGGTCCAAGATACCAAAACACCTCAGCTCCCCTCCCACTGACAGGGAATCTAGGAGGATCAACCTCTGGGATAAGAGGGTTTACGCCTCTACTCGGGACTCAGGATTGCAAATTACTTATCTCATATGGTCAGGTACCAAAATATCATGTGGAAAAGGGCAGGGCGGCTGCTCGACCCTCCTGAGGGTTCCCAGAAACAGGAGGTCCTTAAGTCCCTCCAGGCTGCCGGGAATATCAGTAAACACCTCTTCAGGGCCATGTATAATATGTCAGACTCTGTTGTTAGGTTTGCTACCACAGGTGTTTGCCTGTATAGGCATGCCTGATTGAGTGTATCTGGTTTTGTGGAAGATGTCCAGTAAAAGGTACTTAATGCCCCTTTCAGTGGCTCAAAACTCTTTGGGCCTGATCGATGATTTGCAGACCTCGGACAAGGCCCTCAAATTTACCCACTCGCTTTACCATACCCAGCCCTGGAGCAGACAGAGGCTGCCATTTCGTAAAGTGTCCCAAAAGTCCAGTATGGGCTCTAGACTCAAAGGTAAAAGGAAAGCCAGTTCCACCTTGCCTGCCCCCTCTCCTCCACCTTGAGTCCTGCCACGAAACAGCCCAAAGACAGCAGATCAGCCCCTGCGGCTGTGTCCGCCTCCACCTGACTCCTTACCAGATCCCCCTCTTCCAGTCCCTTACCAAGAGGTGGTGGCCGGAGGTCAGTTCTCCCTCCATCTCAGTCAGTGGAGAACGATAATCTCAGATGTTTGTATTCTTCAGATAGAGAAGGTTAACACGCTGCAACTTTTAGAGCAGCCCCCAGAGACTCCTCCGGTGCTTTCCGCCTACCCCCCAGACCACGCACAGGTCCTTCGGGAGGAGTTGCACTCCCTTCTGTGAAAAAGAACAATTGAGCCAGTGCCCTGGCAGCAGAAGAACAGATGGTTTTATTCTAGTTTTTTTCTGGTCCCCAAAAGAACTGGCGATCTGAGGCCTATTCTAGATCTCAAAGACCTCAGCTTCTACATCCAGTACAAAAGGTTTTGCATGATCAGTTTGCCAGGTCTGTTGCCCCTGCTCAGACAGGTTGACTGGCTGTGCTCCCTTGATATGCAGAATGCCTAACTGCATATGTTGGTGTGCCCTCTGCTTTCTTTTTCTGGGTGAGCATTGCCTTTTGGCTTATCCTCTGCACGGTGAGTCTTTACAAAATGCTTAGCAGTAGTAACTGCTGCCCTTCGGTGAGGGGACCTGTATGTCTTCCCCTACCTGGATGACTGGCTACTCAAGGCTTCATTGAGGGCTCAGCTTCTAAGGACACTAGAGAGGAGCCCAGTTGTTCCATTCTGGATTATTACTGTCAACCTGCCCAAGTCCCTTCCGATCCCTGCCCAAAGACTGCAGTACATAGGGGCAGCCCTGGACTCGGTGCAGGGCAAGGCCTTCCTGTCGCCAGACAGAGCGGATTGCCTCATGTCACAGGCTCAGGTGGTGGCTCAGAGCTGCTATGTTTCTGTAAGGATTTACCTGAGGCTCCTGGGCCTCATGGCTGTGGCCATTGCCACTGTCCCCTTGGCCAGACTGCACATGTGGGTGCTTCAGTGGATCCTTCGGGTGCAGTGGAACCAACACAATGATGACCTGGAGCAACTGGTGCTGGTCTCCTCCCTGGTCCACAAAGTCCTTCAGTGGTGGACGGAACCCCGAAATCTCTTAAGAGGGATCCCATTCTATTTTTTTTTAAATTGAAAAGTTTATTAACATTACACTGAAACAATACAATAAAGGTTTCAGGTTGTAGGTTAAATTTTCATAACACACAGTTAGATTATGCCACATGGCGACGTCTAGATACACTAGAGTGACAGATTTGCCAGTCTCAACATACGTGGTAAAGCAGGCAACTCAATGCTAAACATAATCCAGCATCAAATGTTTGGTACAAATACTGATGCTAGCTTAGCAGGTTAGATAATCGGCAAAGTTGCATGGAGGTAGAAGAAGAGCATTACCTAGATGAAAGGGAGTCCCATTCTTGATCTCGTCTTCCCAGCAGATTCTTACCATGGAGGCCTCCAGCTTGGGCTGGGGGCGCACTTGGGTGCCTTCCAGGCTCATGGTACTTGGTCCCCGGTCAAAACGTCCCTCCATATAAACGTCCTCGAGATGAGGGCGGTCCTGTATGCCATGCAGGCCTTCTAGAACCACCTCTGTCCGAGACAGTTGTTGATTCAGTCGGACAGTTTCAGTGTTGTCTACTATATGAACAAATGGGGACGATTTGTACCTCCTTTGCATTAAAGCGATGTGGGCCTGGTACCTGGCACTGGACCACGATTCTGGAACTCTCGGCAGTCCATGTCCCAGGTGTGCTGAACTTCCTGGTGGACAGCCTCCAGCCGGATTCAGTCCAGAATGCACGAGTGGGAGCTCCTGTCATCCATTGTAGAAATCGTGTTTGACAGGTGGGCTGTCCAGAGTTGGAACTTTTGTGTCCCCACTCAGTACAAAACTGCTCAATTTCTGCTTGCTAGATCCAGGGCCTAGAGTTTTCTGGCGAGATGCATCATCCCTCTCTTGAGCTGGAGGTTCCTTTATGCCTTCCTCCATTTCCTCTGATTCAGAGGATGTTAATCAAGCTACAGATGGAGGGGGCAGCATGATCCTGGTAGTGCCTTATGGACCACGACAGATATTGTTTCCATTACAGCAAGAGTTAGCAGCAGAACCCCCGGTTACTCTGCCTCTCTGCAGGGATCTGCTGATGCAAGAACAGGGGACCCTGGTCCATCCACACCTCAAGTCCCTACGTCTGCATTCCTGGCTCCTGAGGATGTAGCCATTGCCTGGTTTGGGATTTCCCAGAAGGTGGCTGATGTCCTGGTGGCGGCAAGGAAGCCCTCTACTAGGGCCACCTATGCCATGAAGTGGAAAAGGTTCACCATCTATGCTGCCAAGCACCATCTGGACCCTTTCACCTGTCCGGTGAGCCCAAATTGTGGACTACCTGATATCATTGTCAGACTCAGGCCTCCAGTATTCTTCCCTCAAGTGCACCTTTCAGCTGTCTCTGCCTTTTCTCGAACCCGTAGAGGGTCGTACTGTGGCTCAGATAGATGACCTGCATTTTCTCAGGGGCATCCTACATCTGAAGCCCCAGTCCACAACCCTGTTCTGGCTTGGGATTTGAAGTTTGTTTTGGAAAAACTGACCTGTCTCCATTTGAGCTCATCATGCCTTAAGTAGCTAAACTTCCTTTCATGAAAAGCTTGTTTTTGGTTGCTGTTACTTCTGCTTGAATGATTTCCGAGCTTTAGGCTCTGTGGTATGAGGATCCTTATTTGATTTTTCACTAAGACAGGGTGTCTTTCCGCACATATTCAAGTTTCTTCCAGAGGTGGTGTCTGAGTTTACCCTGAACCAGTCTATCCACCTCCTTGTGTATTTCCCAGAGCGTGCCAGTCCAGGGGAAGCACCACTCCATACTTTAGATTTGCGCAGAATTCGGAAGTATTATCTGCTATGAACTAAGGACTGCACAAAGTCAAAGCAGCTTTTTGTTTCTTTCGCCCCAGGAAGAGAGGGCGGTCAGGTTTCCAAACAATGTCTGGCCAAATGGTTGGCCAATTGTATTATGCGTTTGTTACAATAAACATGGCAAGGAGTTGCCGTGGTAGAAGCCTCACTCCATGAGGGCCATGGCTGCCTCTGTGGCCTGTTTTAAGGGGTCTCCACAGCTGACATCTGCGCTGTTGCTACCTGAAGTACAGTCCATATTCTCACCAGGCACTACAGTCTGACTTCAGCCTCCAGAGCCCACGAGGCTTTGGCTGCGCTATACTTCAACACCTTCTGTCTTAGGCCTCAGTCTGCCTGCCTCCCAGACTGTCTTGATGTGCTTGTAACTGCTAGGGACTCTCCTATGGTGTGACCTGATGACTGAGATACCCCCAAAGAAGAATAGTTATGTAAGAACTTACTGTAACAGCAGATCTTTGAGGGGATGTCAGTCATCAGATCTGCCTTCCCTCCCACCATCCCTCTTCTTGGGTCCACTTTTCGGACTGGCTATCTGCTGTCTCCAGCCTTTCATTTCGGCCTGGGTATCTCCCCCAACGGCAGGACCTCCGGGTGAAGGAACCAAGGAGAGAGTGGGGTTGCTCATGCCTTTATAGGGCTGATAATGTCGGCAGGTGACGTTGGCGTGGGTGGCCCCAGTTGTACTGCTGGAAAAGTCTTCTGTGTGGATCCTGCTTCACTCTCAGTGAAGTTCCTACAGTGTGACCTGATAACTGAGATCCCCTGAAAGATCTACTGCTGCGGTAAGTTTTTATGTAACTGTTCTATTCTTTGCACCGCCACAGTAAACAAACATTATTCAGCAACAGATATGGATGGATGTTGGAGACGGTATGGGGAGGACCTGGTACCCATTTTCATATTTTCTGGACGGCACCAAGCCAACCTCATATTGGGGCAGTTCATCAACGTATCCAGAAGCTTCTGGGGTGCAGTAGCTCTAACTCTTTCACAGATTTAGTACTGGGATTTTCAGCATTGTTGAGGGGTTTACATAGATTACATAGAAACTGTCGGCAGATAAGACCGCTTTGACCCACCCTAGTCTGCCCATCCTCTGTACTCTACTGTAATACCGCAGACCCTACTTGGTCGCCGAGATTTAGCCCCTAATGCAAACTAATAAAATTCTATGTGCCTATCCCATGCGTTTGAATCCCGTTACAGTTTCTTCTGTCAACTACCTCAGTGGAAGGTTGTTCCATATATCCGCCACTCTTTCTGAAGAAGTGCTCTCTCATGTTTCTGAAACTACTCCTCCAGTTTCATAGCATGATCCCTTGTTCTTGAGCATCTTTGTTTTTGAAAATGCTTCCTCCTATACCCTATTTATACCCTTGAGGTATTTGAAAGTTTGTCATATCCCTCTCCCTCCTTTGTGCCAGGATGCGCATATTGAGTTCCTTAGCCTGTCCATAGGTTATGATGCAGGCCAAAAACCATTTCATTTGCTGTCCTCTGGACTGCCTCTGTTTTGTCTATGTCCATATGTAGATGTCTCCAGAACTGGACACAATACTCCAGACGAGGTCTCACCTGTTTTTTTTTTTTGTTTGTTTACAGAGGTATAACTACCTTCCTCTTTCTGCTAGTGATACCTCTCCTATGCACCCAGCATCCCACTATTTGCTCCTCTTGCAGGATTCTCCTGTTTACTGTCCTCTGGGCGGGTGATTTTCTGCAGGAGGGTTGTGGATTTAGTTGATGACAGGTGTTGGAGTGCCCAGATGATTAATTCTGGGGACTTCAATGCCTGGGTCACCATGAATCCTCACATCTTGGACATGACTGCTCCAGTTGATGACATCACTGGGCCTGGCACAAGCAGTTGCTTCTGTAACCCATCAACATGGCCACACCCTGACGATGTTCTCACGGGGCTTGAGATCCACGAACCACAGGACTGATCAGGTCACTTGGTCAAATCATTGCACGCTAGAGTTCTCTTTTTTTTTTTTGGCCCCCTGATGGTCCCTCCATCAAGAAGGTTAGCTATTGCCCTTAAGGATTGTCCCCAGAGGGACTTCTGGCGGTAGTAGGTTTCTGATGTGAGCACTGTATGCGATTGGCATGGCCGAGGCGGTGCCTGCCTATAATAAGGCTGGCTCCGAAGCACTCAATGCCATCACACCAGTTCGTATACAACCCAGATCTTCTTGCTTGAGACCCTCATGGTTTGATGGGGCTCTCCAGGAGATGAAGATCAAGGGTCGGGAAGTTGGAGCATTGCTGTCGGGGACCTGGTCCGAGGAGGACAAACTGGCCTTGAGAGCTCACTTATTGTAAGTACCAGGAGCAATCAGCTGTAAGAAGGCAGAGTTCCTGTCCAGGGAGATTGCCGCAGGGAGGAACAGACCAACTCAGTTCTTTCAGACTGTGGACAGACTACTTCATCCTGTCTGTCTGCAGCCAAAAAAAGCATTATTTTATACGTAGTTTATGCTCCTGTTCTTCTCGGTGGCCCCATTCTGACTGGCCCCTCAGCCCCGTTACCCGGCTCCTTTGGGACTTACCTTATACCCAGCCACCACGTGGGGGGTCGGTTCTCATCCTGCCTTCCATGGGTATTTTCCGCCAATTTTTCCCCTTTTACTTCCCCAGAAACCTAGTCCAGCACAGTCCCGCATGCGTGTGGAGGCACTCGTGCGTGCCAGCACTGAGCACAGACTCCTATCCACCACCCTGGCCTAGCACCCAGCCCCCGTGCCCAACGCTACCACCAAGCCTCCAGTCAGTGGCAGCCAAGAGCCAGGAAAGACCTACCTCCTGATTCAGGAGAGCTGCCTGATGGCTGCTTCATCTACTCCCAGCCCCCAGTCAAGGCCACAACCCATGCTCATTCCCAAACACTCAGTGCCTGGCGTGGTGGAGAGTGTGTCCAGTGCCCAGCCCTCCACCACTGGGCCACAGAAAAGCATTTTCAGTTGCATTGTGCGATGAGTTTGCTGTGTTCTTCTCTGACAGGGTGTCCTCCATCCAGTCTGGGATCTCCCCAGTGGGGCAAGGTTAGCCCCATGGTGGGGGGTCTGGTAGGAACATAAGCACTCATATTGTTCAGGAGGAGTTTAGGCTAGGGAGGTAGCTGAGGTTTGTTGGGATGAACTCAAGCTGCAGCCACCTTTGTGAACTGACCCAGCCCCACCAATCTCCTAGTGGGATGCCCGACACCGCTGGTCTGGTGTTTGCCTCATAATCAGGTGCTCGCTATTTGCTGTCGAAGGGGACCTTCCGATGCCTTGAAGGAGGTGTTGGTGAGCCCCCCCTGAAGAAACCATTGTTTGACCCTGATGTCCTGGCGAATTATCGAGCCATCTCCAACCTACCATTTTTAGGGAAGGTTGTTGAGAAAATAGTGGCACTACAGCTCGAGGTGCACCTTGCTGCCTTTGATATCTATGAGCGATTCCAGTCCTGTTTCAGGACTAGGCATAGCACTGAGACGGTGTTGGTCAGGGTACAAAATGACCTCCTCAGGCCGAGAGATAGAGGAAACTGGTCAATTCTTGTTCTCCTCAATCTCTCCTCAGCATTTGACACCGTGGACCACATTGTGCTTTTGGATCACCTTAGAAAGTATTGTGGAGTCGCCTGTACAGTCATCAACTGGTCTGAGTCCTGTCTCTCTGGCAGGAAGCAGCAGGTGGTGATGGGGAATTTCTCCTCTCCGAAGCATCTACCATGTGGAGTTCCTCAGAGTTCAATCCTGTCACCGATGCTGTTCACGGTGTACATGCTACCCCTAGGAGAGCTCATTAGATGTTATAGTCTAGGTTTTCACTGCTATGCAGATGATACCCAGCTGTACATGCCTTTGCCCCTGGAACAAATGACACCTAAAAGTGCTAAATAATTGCTTGGCTGAGATCCAGGACTGGATGTCCTCTAACTAGCTTAGGATAAATCCCAGCAAAATGGAGGTGCTGGTGATTGAGCCTGGTGTGGGCATGATAGGAGTGCCTCTGGGTGGCAATGGGACTAGTCCTGGGAACCACCCTGTTTATGGCATCCTCTAGGGTGAGAAATCTGGGCATCTTCCTGGATGACATGACACTTGATGCTTAGGTGGCATCTGTTGTCCAAAGTGGTTTCTACCACTTAGGAATGTCACCCGGATTAAACCCGTAGTTCCATCCAAGTGCATGCTTTTGTTATATCCAGGTTAGACTACTGTAACGCTCTGTACTCGGGTCAGTGGAGGGAACCTCCACGACTACAGCTAGTGCAAATGCAGCCGCCAGGTTACTGATGGGCCTGCTCTAGGTCTTGTCATATGACCCGGTCCTGCAGATATGCATTGGGTGCCTGTCAGGTGGAGGTCTTCTTCAAGTGGGCTTACTCACCTATAAGGCATTATACGGCTGGGCTCTGTTCACCTGACCATCTTACACCTGCCATTCTGGTCCGCCTCTCCACTCCTCCACCGGTGCCTCCTTGTGATTCCGAGGGCTAGCTGAAAACCTTGGGTGACCGTGCATTTGAGGTGGCTGCCTGGTCCTTTGGAACCTGAGTCCCCAGCTCTGTAAGGAAGGCCCCACATGGCACTTCAGAGGGGTCTGAAAACTTCACCTCTTTAGAAAGGCATTCCCAGATTAATTGCATCTGATTTTAAACGTTTATTTTTATTATTTATTAATGCTTATTTATGATTAAATTTGAACTTTGCACTATGTATAACCCTTAACAGTTTTGATTTATATGTTGTATTGTTTACCCTGCCTGTTTTGACTTTCTAAGGTGCCCAGAGCCCCAAGGATTGGCGCCATATAAATAAAGTTTACCTTACCATACCGTATTACCTTTCCCCACTGCCTTGTCGCACTGTTTGGCCACCTTTGGTTTTCAGGAATAATTACCCCCATGTCCCTTTCCTGTTTTGTGGTCGTCAGTACCATTCCCCCCATCTTGTATTCCACCCCTGGATTTCTATGCCTTAAATGCATGACCTTGACCTTCTTCGCATTGAATCTCAGTTGCCACGATTTAGACCATTCCTCAAGCTTTCTCAGATCCCTGTTCATTTGTTCCACAACCCCTGGAGTGTCTACCCTATTGCAGATCTTTGTGTCATCTTCAAAAAGGCATACCTTCCTTTTTAGTCCCTCTGCAATGTCAGTGATAAAGACATTAAAGAGGACTGGACCCAGAACCAAACCCTGTAGTACCCCACTGATCACCCTACCCTCCTTGGAGTGAACTCCCATGTACCACCACCCTCTGCTTCCTATCCCCAACCAATTTCTACATAGTTCAGCACTTTGGACCCCACTCCCATTCTTTTCAGCTTGTTCACGAGTCTCCCATTGTGGAACTGTGTCAAAGGCCTTATTGATATCTAGGTAGGCCACATCCACGGTTCCTCCCAGATCTACTGTCTTGGCCACCCAGTCACGGAAATCTATCAGATTTTCTGACATGACTGCTCTGTTGTGAAACCATGTTGCCTTGGTTTCTGCAAGCCCTTGCTTCAAGATATTCCACAATTCTTTCCTTCAACAGTGATTTCATCAATTTCCCCACCACAAGTCAGACTTGCAGGCCTGTAATTTCCAGCCTCTTCTTTGCTTACACTTTGTGAAGTGGACGCATCTGCCCTCCTCCAGTCCTCCAAAACCATTCCCATCTCCAGTGAGTGATTGTATAGGACAGTCAGAGGCGTAGCTAGCACCTCCCTGAGCTCCTTTAATATCCTGGGATGTATGCTGTCTGGCCTCATTGCTTTGTCCAGCCTCAGATTTGCAAGTTCCTTCATGACCTCTCCACTGTGAATGGACCTGCGTCCACCTGCCTCCTCTTCGATGTTCCCACCCCAGTCTGTGGTCCTCGCCTTCCTCTTCCACTCTAAACACTGAACAAAAGTATTTATTCAGGATGTCTGCTTTTTCTTGTCCTCTTCCATGCACTCACCTCTTTCCCTTAATTTAACTATATCTGCCCTGTTTTTCCAGAATGCTATTTTATGGGGATTAGAGCCATCTACAGGGAAATTGTGCTTTTATATGTAACCCCCTGTAAATGGGGGTTCCCAAAGACTTCAGGAGCTTGCTTGAATGCTCCAAGCCTGAATGGTGTTTGGCATTTAAGCCATTTATCAGTGAGTGTTTTAGAGCCTCTGGTACTGTCTCTTTAAGAGCTGTCTGTTTGCAGACATAATTAGTTTGTATGGGGGACTGTGTGCTTTCTGTTTGAGTACCACCTGAGCTGCTGCCAATTCACTCCATTTTTGCAGTCACTAGGAGTGCAAAGGGAACCTATCTGAAAGATGTAACTGTTTGCCAGAAATCATTTAGAGTAATAATGAAATTACAGTTTGTCCTACCTGCTTTCTTTGCAGTCAGAACTGTGTCTGCCTAGTTCCCCATTCTGGTTTTGAACTGCTGAACTGGACCAATCAGTGTGGGGTAAGCTAGCTCTAAAATGGTGCCTTGGACGAATCAGAACTTGGACTCATAATCTGAGCCAGCCACAAGAGGATTGTATGGGCAGTGACTCTGGGAGATGTAGTTTAGACTTGCGCTTTTGGACCAACAGGAGCAGTCTATTGTGAGTGACAGCCAATCCAGTCAAGAACTGGGAGGAACTCAAAGGAAGTGCCCGGGTTTGTCTGTTGGAGTTTCAGTTTTAGCTCTGGCAGTGAAGAAGGAAGGAGCCTTGTGCTTTTTCAGTGTGCAGTTTTAGTCGAGAAACGCGTGTAAGGCCCAGAGTTCCGTCTGCAGCTTGTGTAACTGCTTGTTAGGACTGAACTGGCCCTGTGAAGAGAATCAAAGGATATCTGAAGAGTAGAAACCAGGCTCACCCTGTAGAAGACTGGAGAAATTGCTGAATTGCACTCGGTCTGTCAGGAACTGAATCTGCTGTGTGTTCTCCCGGTATTGTGCAGTAATTGCGATCGGGAGAGAAGCAGCCTGCCTGGTATAGTACTTTCTGTTTACCATATAAATGTGTGAAGAGGCTTGTGTACCTCAAGTGAATCCTGCTGCCATTAAAGGACTTTTGCCTGTTACTGTTCACCATATAAATGTGTGAGGAGGCTTGGTTAGCTCAAGGAATCCTGCTGCCATTAAAGGATCTTTGCCTGTTGCAGTTTGCCTATATAAATGTGTGAGGAGTCTCGGGAGCTCAAGAGTAGCCCTGCTGACATTGAAGGACCCTATCTTGTTTGGAGGTCGGAGTACTAATTCAGGGTCGCTTCCTGTTGAATTGCCACATGGAATCACTGTACTGCTGACTGTTTAAACTAATTTTTCTTTCTCTGTGGGAAAGGGCCCCTACCAGCTGCCACGGTTTGGACTAGCCACTAGGGCTTGGGTACCCAGGGACAGTAACTGGTAGGGATAGGCCTGTGCACAGAGCCATAGGTAGATGAGTAAAGTGATAAACTAATTAACCTGATTTCCCCTGTCCTTGTTATATTCCCCCAAATAAATCAGAGCTGCTTGTTTCAGCAAAGTTATACTGCCTGAGGTATTTGTCTATGTTAAAGTATTGTACTGTGATTGTTGCACTGTATCTTATTTTACAGGAGGTCCCAGTGCCTGAACCAGCCCTGGGGGTAAGTGTATACTGTGAAGGTAATTCTGATATATTGTGTGGGCCACTAGTGAAGAAAGGGGGTTGCAGTGTCCCAGAGGGCTGTGACCAAGTAAGTTTAACTATTGCAAACCCTGACCTCTGGGTGGAGGCACCCGCCATTGGATCCAGGCCCCTCAACCTGTTAGTGGCAAATCAGGCAGGGGTAGTAGCCCCTGGGATAGCGCCATCTAGGGGTTACATATGAAACCTCAAGCAGCTCAATATTTCTTTCAAACTGCCTGCCAATAAAAACAGTCCCCTGTGATTGCTGGCCCTGTTAAAGTTAACACATTCTCTGGTGTCCACAGGTACATCCCACCCTTTGACTGCTGGGCACATTGATAAAAAATCATTCCCTGGTGTGCAGTGGCTCCATCATTCTCCAGTGGCCTGTCATGTTAATAAATAATTCCCTTGCTGCAATATAAGGTTGGTCTGGTCCAGTGGTATGGAGGAATGAGGCACTGTGTGCCTTGACTCCCGCTACATCGGTGACCCGAGCTCAGGGACCTGCTCAGGTTGCTGAAGGTCAGAGAGAAGACTGAGTGTTAAATCAGATAGCTGTCCTGTCCCTGGCTGGGAAGGCATGCTGACTCGATCTTTGCTTCTCCCAGGAGAAGGCAGTAATCTAAGGGGAGTGGGAATGTGGAAATGGCTAGCACAGGCTACCCACCTACCTCAGTCACATACTATCACCTGGATGACTGGCTCAGTTCTAGATGTGAGTGACTGGTTGGGGGGGGGGGAGGATGGCTTTCCCCTTCCTGGCCCCATCATGGGGGGGAGATAATCCATGGGAACTTTAGACTCAGTGGTCTGGGACAGGGAAGTGGCAGACAGGGAGGTGGGGACAGAGCTGACAGCCTGCATAAGTCAACTAGCAAGGCAAAAATGTTTATGGAGGAGGAAATGCTGCAGTATATATGATCTTAACACATATACACAAACCTCCCATAACGAGAGTTACAGTAAACTTACCAAGTATAGGTAATATGTACAGGATTTCATACCAGGGTACTATGGAGCCATAGGAGGAGTCTTAAAGAGATGAGGTTTCTTAGACCTGTAGAATAAGGATTCACAGTTCTGAAATAGTTACTAGGAACGATAAGAAAGGTTAGATATGTTGTTATACTTATCTGATTGGGAAGGAGTTCACATCCTGTGAGACCGTGAAAGTAAAGAGAAAAAGGTTAATAAGGATTAAATTCAGTAGTGGGAACAATAGAGAGGATAGAGATACAAAAGGGGTATAGTATAGTATAGTGTAAAAGGGAAAAAAAAGATTGCTTTCGATAGAAAGTTACAGAATTAAACAAAGTAACAGATATAGAGGCATGTTTAATTTAAGTAGTATACTAATATCATTAACTGTTTACAGTGAGCCTCAGAAACACAAAACGCATGTGTTTTAACTTGACATTGTTTTAGTGTGTGGTGTATAACATTTAAGAGATCTGTACAAATGAAATGCACATTTGTATTTCTCAGACCCACCCCCTGAGGAAGGCCCACTGAAGGGTTGAAGCACTGGGGCTAGTGGGTGTACACTAGCATATTGCCAGAAACTAAATCTTGCACTGACTGAGTGCTGAACTTTATTTTATTTTCTTATTGCAGGCTGTCTACTTTGCTAATGCATCACCTTTTCCAGTGTACACCACTCTACACTACTTACACTATAGCCATAGCACTGACCATCACAGGACTGACCCTTCCACCCCCTACAGTTATAGGACTATAACCCCCCTCTGACAGTCACACGACTGAAAGCTTCCACTGTACATCACAGCACTGGGCACCCACCCCTGACAGTCACAGAACAGATCCCTGTTCCCATCGGTCACAGCACTGCCCCCATACCCCTAAAGTCACATGGATGACACTTCCACAGGCAGTTACAGCAGTAGTCCCCACCCCTAACAATCACAACATTGTATCTCAGTCACTTCACTGGAGATCAACCCACAGTTGGGACTGCCCTCCTAACAGTCACTTAGTTTGCCGCTGTATAATGTCTTTAAATAAAGGACATTGGTGCAAACCCAGTTTGCTCAGGTAAACTAGGATCTGCACCTGGCAAACATTTGAATATCAGGCCTCAACTGTTATACTCCCCTTCACCATCAACCAGACTCCATACCAAACTGGTGGAGAGTCTTGGGGGTTACCATGGCTGATGAGAGTCTATGGAAAGGGATTGGGATGATGAACTTTCCTCCTGCCTCCCCGGGGAATCAGTGGCTGTTATGAAGGTCCCAATTTAGTCCCGGATGGTGGATGCTGTTGCTAGGTGGTTGGTGGCAATATGGTACTTCTTGGTGATGCATGGCCTGCAGAAATTGGGGCCATTCTGGCCTATCAGTTGCTATTTTCCCTCATTTCATGCCCATCCATTTCTTCTGACACAGAGGATAGTCTAGTCAGACCTCAACATACACATCATCCCAAGTATCTCTGACCTCTACACCACTGAATGGTAGCATTAAACCTGTTAACAAGTTTATAAATTGTTTAACTGACCTGAATGGACCAAGTTGACCCTCAGGCCACTGGCATTTTTTCACAAAAGGATGCACTGGCTAAAATTAATTGTTTCAGTGAGCATTTAATGACACATTCCCAAGATGCAGGTCATGTAACCCCAGCCAGGTGTGTGTATATATATATATATATATATATTCTCACTGGACAATTTGTTGTATCAGAGCCTGTTAAACAGATACACTTCGATAAATAAATTAAAAAGCAACAACTGGGAAGACACTTTAGGTGCTTTACCAATAGAACACATCTTCTTGAGAATAAATGGAACTTTGTGTGCCCCAATCTGTATAGTTAACTAGCCTACAGCTCAGACACTAGCCTCACCTCCTTCCTCTAACCAAGACACTAGCCTCCCTCCTTCCACAGACCCCTCTGACACTAGCCCTTTCCTTCTACAGCACCTGGCACTAGCATGTTTCCTTACAGCCTCCATGACAGTAGCCCTCTTGAATGTACACCCTGCACAGTCCCCAAAAGTTTTACAGCCCCCATCACCCCAGACACAACCCTCCTCCACTTCCTGACACAACCCAGCCACACCAGTTCACATCACTTTCACCACAGTCCATGTGAACACCCATCCTCTCTAGGTACCCCACTTTCTAATCTCTGTGGATATCACCTCCTCCTGTCCTTGACTACCAAAAGCCACACCCCTTCCTCCTTAGCCATTCGAGAATCACCCATACCCTTAATGCACACCTTCTCTGCAAGGTCCTCCTGGACACCACCTACTCAGACACCAGAGGCATGCATACACCCTTCCTTCTACACTTTCTCTCCATGTGCCATAACACTAGCCCCCTCCCTCCTTCCAAAGGCCCTGACTGCAGCTTACCCACCTTCCAAAGTCCCAAACACTAGCACCTCCTTTCCCAGACACTAGCACCCCCAGCCCCTTACACTAACCTCACCTTCTTTGCTGGGGTCAGAACGGTCACCGTCCCACTAGCAAATGTTAGTAGATTTTGTATATAGCTATTAAGAGTTTCCTTTAGGTAGCCCTGCAGGCATGTGTCGGAGAGGGCAACACTATGGTAAGTACATCAGCTGGTACAGTGGAAAATTCTGTGGGGATTTTCCCCAGTCACTAGCCCTGCTGGCTAGAGGTTGCAAAACTCAGCTTTGGACCCCTAAATTTAATATGACTTACCTGCTCTGTACAAGTCACAGTGCACAGAGTTGAGTTCTTTGGGTTTGGGATAATCTGGTAGAACCTAAAAGAAAGCACAGAGAAGGTTCTGGAGAAGCAAAGGGTCTGTGTTCCTAGAGGAGAGATTGTAGTAGTCAGAACTAAACAAGATACTTATCTGAAAGGTAGACAGCGAACATCTGTCCAGACCTATGGAAATAAATGTAAAACTAGGTAAGTATGAGGTACTTATAGTAGCGTGAGTTGAGATAGGGAGCAGAGCGATACAAAGTGTACTATACAGCATAGGAGTAAGTTGAAAAGATAGTTAAAGAGCATTTCTCTACTATAATAAAAATTAAAACACTAGATTTATACCAATTGTATTTTAACTTTGTTTTCTAGTTATTTTTCCCCTATGCTGCTGGTCTACTAAATATTGTAGGTAATGCAGCACTTTTTTCACTTGTTTTCAACATGCATCTATTCTCCCTGCTAACCACACAGATGCTGTTTGTGATATCACAGTCTGTCATGGTGAGCACTAAAAACTCGAGGCACTGTGAGGTTAACAGGGGAGAGGCAAATGTTTTCTATACAGACTTTTCAGATGGAGTGTCAAAATGTACTGAAAATTTTGGAAAGGAACATTGACAATTAAAAAAAGTATATTTTCTACTAAACTGTAAACAGCTGGATCTTATGATAAATCATGTACTGAAGTGCAGAGTTGCTTTTTAACTCAAGGTAAGAGCAACAGAGATATGGAGCTAGAGAATAAAATAAAACAAACAAAAAGCAGCAACTTCCTGCAGTAATCTTTGTTACCCCCCCATAACCTCCAGTCATGTTCTCTGACCCAGTCAGCTGATCAAACCATCCCATCCCAAAAACGTGATATCCTTACTGGCCCACACTCCATTCATGTCAGAGAGACTGACTGAAAGCTACCTTGCAGGAGCACTGGCCTGTGTGTCTCCGTGCAGAGCAGACCTCAACCAGATGATCAAGCACTCCCCCATTTTCAACACTGACAACACAAAACACTCTCCTCATAGTCCTAGCTACACCAGCTGCACATCCAGCACTCACTGCAGCCTCCCTTCGCCTACCTCCTGCAACCTTCACATCTCCCATGCATCTGATGACCTCTTTAGGTAACTATTGGGTTAAGTATGGAAGTTGGAAGGCAAATCCTCCTCCCTATGCTGCCAACAGTTGGAGACTCAGGCTTACTCTCAGTTCAGGTTGACCTCGTGGTGCAGTGCCTCTGGGCTATCGTGGCAGCCTGTAACTAACCCATTTAATCATTTTCAATTTATCTTTAAAAGAACTAAAGTAATGAGTAGTAATAGACCAATCTCATACCTGTAAGTATAGATCTTACTTGAGAGGGCTCTTGCAGTAGGTAATACATATAGGACTGACGCCGCAGGCGCGGGACCCCACGAAAGTTCTAGCTAGCAGTCCCTGGTGAGGGGACCGCCACGCCAGGTGACCGGCGCTAGGAGACGCCGGTATAAAGGCAGTCCCGGATGCCCGCCTTCCAGTTCCTTTCCCTCTAGCTTGTGCAGTGCCTCACGGAAAAGTTTGTGCTTCGTCAGCCTTTCCTTCATTGGTTTTTCACCGAAAACTCTTTATTTTTTCGACTAACGCCAGTACTAACGCCGGTGTATGTCGGCCTCACACCCTCCCGAGCACAAGAGTAGCGCGATTCCAGGCGACCCAACTATCAAGACAAGGACGGGCACTCCCTGTGCCTGTTCTGCCTAGGGCCCCGATCAGCCGTTGAGAAGTGCCAGCATTGCTTCAGCTTTTTAACGCTGCTGCCCGAAAAGGCGGCAGCAATCCCTGGAAGCCCATATTCTAAAAAGAAGAAAATGAGATCTATGGAGAAGGAGCTTAAAAACTGAGACAGGCGCCCACTTCCTCAAGGCCATCGAAAGAAGAAGGACAAGGAGAGGCACCGGGACAAGGTTCTCCACCGCCTCCTCGGGAGTCACTGGGACACAGGTAACATCCCTCTGGGGATCGCCTGACGGCCGCTCAGAGGTTTCTGAGGTGGCATCGGGCCTCACCCTGCCTGGCTCGCGCTTTGGGCTCTTCGGGCGCCTCTGGCAGTTGGAGGCTCCCGCTTCGGTTCGGGGCCGCGAGGCTCACGCCTACCACTGTGCGCGACTTCGCGTAAGCCGGGCGCCGGCCCTCTGATGTCCGCCCAGAGAGGGCTGGTAAGACGCCCGACCTCCGAGCGACGCGGCCTCCTCCCCACCAGACCAGGCGACTCTCCTCTCGCCTGTCTCCGTGACGGCTGTCGGACGCCGGCTCTCCAGCGCCCACCGAGAGCCTCTAAGCTCATGTCGGCTCGTCCTGACGCCCAGCCGGCAAGGAACCGGACGACGGACCCCCAGCGTCTGCTGCCTGGCTTCACTGCATTGCTGCCGCCTGGGGAACCAGAGTCCCCAACCTGAACCCGGGACTTTTCCTCCGGCCCCGAGCTGGCTGGGATCTTTTGCCTGTCAGTCCTTCTTCCTCCATCTGGAGCGCTAGACCTGACGCCGGCTTCGACGCTGGCCCAGACGCCGCTCCAATGCTGGCCCTCCGGACGCCGGTACCTCCGCGCCAGGGCCCTCCGTCGGCCCTACCGACCGAGGGAGATATTCTGCTCTGTCGGGCCCTCCGGGTTTCCACCACGGACCCGGCCTGGAGGTTCCTGGTCACCGTCGGCTCTGGCAGCCCCCTGGCTCCCAGGTATCCTCCATCTTATTCGACGCTGGTGTACCTGGGAACGCAGGTATCCGCACCACAGTACCCGATGCTGGGCTTCCAGAACCGCAGTACTCAATGCCCCTAATACCCGACCGGCTACCGCAGCCGGGTTTGGATACTTTCCATATGGGTATAACCCATATTCTTATCCCCCCCTCCCTCCTCCACTGCCCTCGCGTCGCCGGGTGGACCTGCAGGAGACTCTGGCCTCCTGGTGGGGTTGAGGCCAAGGTTCAGTTCACCAAAGAGTCGAGAGCGCCTTCCGCGATGGTGCCGTCCCAGGTTCCCGTACGCCCCAGGTGGCACACTCCCTCATCACCTCCGGACTCAGGGTTCTTTCGTCTGGATCCAGAGAGGGGCAGGACATGCTTCCCCGGGGACTCCCCAAGGGGTCTGTTCCTACCCCGGGTCGGGAAAGGGAGTCTTTCTCTTCTTCATCCTCTTCTTCACTCTTGGACTCCTCAGACTCTTCCAATGGCTGTCCGAGAGATGATGAGCCTCGCCTCCGTCAGCTCGGCCAAGGACTCCTCTCAAGTTCCTCCGGAGGATCCTTCTTTATGGAGTTGCTTAGAAAATCCAGGAGGTTCATCACTGGCCCTGAACCAGATCCTCAGCGTCCTGAAACTCGCTGAACATCTGATCTGCCTGAGACAGCTTCTACATTGGTGCCACCCTGGATAGAGCCTCACGCTGACCTTGTTACCACAGATATGGAAACAGCCGCTGCCTTAGCTCCACTTCCTAGGAAGTCAAATAGGCTATATCAGGCTCCAGAGGTGTTGATTCCTGATCTCACCCTTGTGCCGACTCGGGTCGTGATTAGCACGCCATGGCCGGTCGGCTAACCTAAAACATCTTAGCTCATCACCTCCTGATAAGGAATCTCGCCTCTGGACCAGTATGGGAGAAAGATTTACGCTTCCTCCACACTGGGGATTAGGCCCTGAAGTATGTCGGCCATGGGGACTACCAGAAGGCCATCCTTACTCAGGCGGAAGCTGCTGGACTCTTGCCTGACTCCCAAGTCAAGCAGGAGTTGGCTGATCTCGTCCCGCTTGCTCGCTCGGCCCAGTCGGCACATGCTCGTGCGACATATGACGAGTGGACACTGCTGGGCTGAGCTCAGCTTTCGCTGTAGGCCTACGGTGTCATGCTTGGCTCCGCGTGTCAGGTCTGGTCCCAGAGGTGCAATCTGCTATCCAGGAAGCACCTTCCGGGGTCGGTGCTTTTCGGGGGTGATGTCAAGGACATCATTACCGATTTGCAAGAGAAGGGGACGGCTCTGAAGTCAGTTGATTCCATGTACCGTCCCCATCAGCAGCAGCGCCGTCCCTTTCACAGACGGAATCGGCCAAAGGCGAAACCCCAGGGAAGGCGGGCACAAACGTCGGGCCCCGAGGCTGCTAAGCCCCCGCCCAAAAAGCAGCTGGTGCTTGCTGCGCGCGCTGCCCCACACCACCTGACTCCTTTCTCTCCCACTGCCTTGACTCCCGGAGGAACTGGTAGGAGGGAGGTTTTCCTCCACCTTCTGGGATGGGAGAGGATAACCACAGATTCTTGGGTGCGCCAGCTCACATGCAGAAGGATACTCCATATTTCTTCAGAAACCACCCGCCACCCCCTATGAAGTCAGTCGTCGATCACGGAACATCTTCCTTTGGTCCAGGAGGAAATCTCGGCTCTTCTGCTGAAGCAAGTGATAGAGCCCGTCCCCTTCATCTTCAGGGGACGGGTTACTATTCCCATTTCTTCCTGGTCCCAAAGAAGACGGGAGATCTCAGACCGATTTTAGATCTCAGTTCCCTGAGTCTCTATGTAGAGTACAAAAGTTTCAGGATGCTCTCTTTGCAGAGCCTTCTGCCCCTCCTCCGGCCGGGTCAATGACTTTGTGCTCTGGATATGCAGGATGCTTATCTGCACATTCCCATTCGCCCATCTCATCGCAGATACCTTCGTTTCCGTTCCAGGGGGACCACTACCAGTTCAAAGTACTCCCGTTTGGTCTATCCTTGGCCCCCCGAGTATTTACCAAATGCCTGGCAGTGGTGGCGCCCACCCTGCGCACTGTGACAGGTTTCCCTTAGCTGGACGACTGGCTCTTGGCGGCTCCGTCCAGGAGGAACTCCTGCTATTTCTCTCCCTGCCAGCAGGTTTTTGCCTGCCTGGGTATTACCATCAACCATTCCAAGTCTCATCTGGACCCATCCCAGAGGCTACACTTTTTGGGGCGATCTCGATAGTAACATGGGCAAGGCCTTCCTGCCCGGACAGGGCGGCCTCCTTCAGACCCAGATAAATCTGTTGTCCGGATCAGCAGAACAGTCTCGGCAGAGTCGGTCCTTCAGCCTTCTCAGGCTCATAGGCGGCTGCTATCCCGATAGTCCTCGCGCTCGACTCCTCATGAGGATCTCTCAGTGGACTCTACGCTCTCAGTGGGATCAGCTAGTGAGCACCTAGATCACTCAGTTCTGATCTCCGCGCCGGATGATGCTGAAGACTTGCAATGGTGGATGGTTGAGAGAACCTGTTTTGGGGGTTCCTTTCTTTCATCCTCCCTCCCAGACTCTAACCACAGACACCTCAGGCGGAAGGTTGGGGAGCCCATCTAGCTCTCATCGGACCCAGGGCTCCTGGTCCAGGCTAGAACAAGCTCTCCACATCAGTGTAACTAGAGCTTGAGCAGTGTTGTACGCTCTCCAAGCCCTTCACCGCTACATCCTTCCCGGCCACCCAACGCGCCCAGATGGACAACATGTGCGTGTGTGGTACATCAACAAGCAGGAGGGACTCTGTCCTACCCTCTATGCAGGAGGCAATGAGGGTTTGGGATTGGGCAACACAGCACGACCTTCACCTTACGGCGATTCACGTTCCAGGAGTCGACAACACCCTGGCAGACAAGCTAAGTCGCTCTTCTGCTCTGACTCACGAGTGGGAACTGGACCAAGGGTCCTAGACAATATCTTCCAACTTTGGGGAACACCACAGGTCGACCTGTTCGCATCCCCCCAAAAGCAAAACTTCCTACCTTCTGCTCTGCTTGTTCCAGAGCGAGGTGCTTTCTGAGCGACGCTCTGTCTCTAGACTGGAAGGACAGATTCGTCTATGCCTTCCCCCAATTCCTCTTATCCCACGAGTCTTGCAGAAACTAGCTTCAGAAGGAGCTAGAATGATTCTGATCGCTCCTTTCTGGCCCAGGCAAATGTGGTTCTCTCTTCTACAGCAGTATTCAGAGGATCCTCCTCTTCCTCTTCCTCTATCTTGAGGTTTGTTGACCCAGGATCAGGGGACCCTGGTCCATCCAGGCCTCAAATCCCTTCGACTGCATGCATGGCTCCTGCAGACCTAACCCAGTCCCGTTTTGGAGTGTCGCCCAAAGTGGCGGAGATTTTAGTGGAGGCCAGAAGACCCTCCACCAGATCCACTTATGCCATGAAGTGGAAAGGATTCACTATTTGGGCCGCTTCCAGGAATGTGGAACGTTTCTCCTGTTCAGCGGGGTTTGTGCTGGAGTATCTACGTCATCTGTTCCAGCTGGGTCACAGCCATTCCTCTTTGAAGGTACACATGGCGGCCATTTCGGCCTATCATGTTCCTTTCGCAAACAAGGCCTTTGCTCAACTGGAGGTCTCCAAGACCTTTCTCAGAGGGTTCTCCATCTGAGCCCCCCCCCATCCGTACTCCTGCCCCCTTGGGACTTGAATTTTGTTCTCGAGAAACTTACCCTTCCTCTCTTCGAACCTGCAGCTTCTGCAGATTTGAAGTTTCTTTCGTGGAAGACGCTTTTCTTGGTGGCCATTACTTCAGCTCGAAGAATCTCCGAGCTCCAGGCCCTGATGTGTAAAATCCCCTACTTGATTTTTCACAAGGAACGAGTTGCTCTTCACACGAATCCTAAGTTTCTACCTAAAGTAGTGGCAGAGTCTACCTTAAATCAGTCCATAGAGCTACCTGCCTTTTTTACGCAGTACTCTAATCAAGGGGAATATTTACTCCATACTATGGATGTTGACTGGATTCTGAGATACTACACCAACAGGACGAAGGATCTCAGAAAGACTGATCAGTTGTTCATCTCTTTTGCTCACAAAAGGGAAGGCAATGCTGTTTCCAAGCAATGCCTGTCTAAATGGTTGGCTCATTGCATCACTTTCTGTTATGACAAATACCACAAGACCCTCCCGGGTCAAGTCAGAGGCCACTCCACAAGAGTAGTTGCTGCCTCTGTGGCTTGTTTCAAGAATGTGTCTGCGGCAGACATCTGCGCTGCCGCCACCTGGACTTCCGTCCATACATTTACGAAACACTACAGTTTGGATATTGCCTCTCGCCGTAGAGCAGGCTTCGGGCTAGCTGTTTGCAGGCCTCCTATCTTGAGGCTTGCATGGCTAGAACTGCTTCTGGAGTAGTTTTCCTCCTCCTGGTGCCTTTTCTTTGTTCCAGACTGCTTGGGATTCAGTCCTGTATGTAATTACCACTGCAGAGCCCTCTCGAGTAGATGGTACAGTTACGTAAGAACTTACGTAACAGTAGATCTTCGAAGCTCTCTGTAAATTCTATCCACCTTCCATCCCCTAAGCTTTTCAGCTCCTTTTCCATTTGAAATATCCAGCCTCTCTCATCCAGCCTCTTTCGGCCTGTGGCGAAGAGAACTGGAAAGCAGTGTCGGGACCGCCCCTTTATACGGCGTCTCCTGGCGCGGTCACCTGGCGTGTGGGCGGTCCCTGCGCCAGAACTGCTAGCTACAGGGAATTTTCCGTGAGGTCCTGCTGCCTGCGGCATCAGTCCTATATATAATTACCTACTGCAAGAGCCTCTCGAAGATCTACTGTACGGTAAGTTCTTACGTAACTACTTTCTACTGTTGTCAATCCATTCACATTCACCCTGTGGCAAAGGGAGGTTTAGCCTTTGTGGTGCCACCCACTGGTGCAGCAGTTGAAATCGGAAAGAAGGAACCTGAAATGATAAAAAAAAAAAGATTTTAAGGGTAGATATGAAGAACAAGATCATGCATGGAAGGAGTATACCATCAGGTGGATACAGGACTTAGGCGAAGGAATGTAGGTGATGCACTATGGGAGACTGCGATCTGGGTGGCTGGGACTTCAATACAGTGGCAACTGTGGGTGGACAGGAAAGTGGGGCTCCAACTGAGGTCCATCCTCTTAAGTGCAGGCTGGGGATGTTTATATTTATTTAAGGGGGGGTGGGAATGAAGCCCACCTGCAATGGGACCAACATGCAGTTTGACCAGCAAGGTGCACAGTGCAATTGCCGGTCACATAGCTTGCTGTTGCCGATTTTCCTGTGCACCAATCACCTTCGTCCAATTTGTTTTCACCCTGTTGTGAATATCCCTATGTGAGGGGCAACAGTACAGCACTATGGCATGCAGCACGTCACTCCCCCAAACCCTGCTCTAATCAGAGACTATGTGATAGACTGAGGTCATGGTGGTCACTGCTTCCCAGCTGCTAGCAGTTCAGTGCTGGTTAATGGTACCCCACCCACTCCAAACACATGGCTGTGGTTTGACCAAATGCTTAGTTCTAAACACCTCTGACATTGTGGGGCTACTAGAAGTGATGGAGAGGCCCCAGTACAGTGTTTTATTATTTTGATCAATCACCACCACCAGCCAGAAAAATACAGACACTTGATCAGCTAGTCACTACATCAGTGCCTGAATGCATCATGAAATATCAGTATCTCTGATGGTGACTACAGTTGCCAGAGGGGAAGGCTGAAAATGCAGAGACGTCAGACATCCCCAGCAGCACAACACTACAAGGCAACTGGGAGGGTCGGCGAGCCCCTGTAGATTCTCAGTACTCCGTGTTTGGGCCTAAGAAAAAGCAAATGCCTGAAAAGTTCCCCGGGTAGCCTAAGGTAAGTTCTTAAGTCATTCAGCCTCTTCCCAATGCAATCATTTCTCACCATCCACCACAATCTTTTCTGTTGTTGTTGTTAAATAGGTTTGGTTCCTGGCACTGCATGCCATAAGTCAAGGATACCTAAACCACCTAAGCCCATAGTTTTGTAACCAATATGTCAATGGTGGGTCCCTTCCCTCCTGACTTCTGATCTATAATTTTAGGGAGCAATAGTATGTAAATCCTTGCTACCTTAAGTCTTCACCCTCCCACAGTGCACCTGTTCCATTAAAGTTCAAAGACCCTGTGCACAGCGGTGTGTGCCTGTGGGGTAACCTGCCTTGAATTAAAATATTTGGATTTTTGCAACTTGGCATTTTCTGTAGGTTAGTACATCATGCTGTTCTGCATGTCTAGTCTTCCTTTCTTTTGTGTACAGCTATCTCTCCTGTGGTCACCTGCTCCATTAATACATAGTAGTAGTAATAACATGGATCACCTGACAGGGGAGGGCAGAGCAGTCTACACACTGATGATGCTGTGAGGAAGAGTACACCCCCCTTCCAGATTCTGCACATGCTTCTGCCACTCTATAGCTTCTATTACCTTAAAGAAGTTAGCAAGCTGTGAGACACAGCACCGAAGTTAGCCAGAAGGTGATTTCCCTAAATCTGAACCAGGGGCCCATGACTGAACTATAACGGGGGTACTGAGAAGCCAGGGTTACTTGAAGACAGTTTATTTTTTAAAAACAGCTTGTTTACCCCATCTGGTGCTGCACACCCAGTCCTGTGGTTTCAGGGCTAATCCCAATGGTGGAACTGACCCTGTCTGCTATTAGCACTACCTGTGGCTGGCATAAATCCTGTTGTGGGTGCCATGGGGGGAGGGGGGGCACTCTGAATGTGCATTCAAAAACTCGGCTACTGTAGCTTACCTAATTGATTATCTAGGTGCTAGGCTACTTTTGTGCACTCAAATGGACAGCAATCTCAGCTTCACCATGCAGTCTGCCCAATGTAAAATATTAAGTCTTAGGCGTCACAATTCTGTGTGCAAAATCAACTTTATTAGGAACAATTTACAACCACCGCAGCTATGGACCTGGTAAGACATCTCAACCAGTTTTACAGGATGACTGCGTCATCAGGAGGGTGATGAGGCAGTAGTCCTGCAAAACCAGTAGAGGTGACACATCTTACCTGAGTTGTGGGCAGTTGTGTATTTGTTCTGCAGCATACAAAGCAGATTTTGTGCACATAATTGTGGTACTTTTCTGTACTGCTGATCACCAGAGGTACATCTAGAATTTTTTCAAGGGGGCAACTCTTCCCCAAAATGTAAAATATTACCATTTAAAGCTAAGGTTAGGTTTAAACAGATTTTTGCTGGACTAATGAGGTTGTGGGTGCTACCTGGATACATAGTTGGATCCACCAGTACTGACCACCCCGATGTATTTGCTTTCCAGTACCCACACCTCATTTTGCAGCCTGTTCCCTCAAAGTCTGTCATAGCCTACTGATCACTGCTGGAACCCTCAATCTTTTTCCTTCTAGTCCCACCAACACATCATCTCCCCTCTGCATTCCCTGAAAAGTATATAATCCCTGAATCACCATCACCACCCCCAGCACTGTCCTACTACTATTTAAGCAGTTATTACTAAAACTGTATTGAAAGGTATTTGTTTCGCAGTTCTCTACTGTGAAAAGTTTTAAGAAAGCAGGGATTACATTATTAAACTTTGAAAGACAAACTTGTTTTGAACCATAAAAGGAAATTATGTCAATATGTGTAAACATTAATCTGAATTTACCTGGAGCTGTGTAAACAAACTAAGAGCAGTTTATTCCTCAGTCTACAGCATTTCATTTGTAAGGAGCTGTGTAAACAAACTATGAGCAGTTTAGCAGTTTATTCCTCAGTCTGCAGCATTTCACTTGTAATCTTATGCTTCATGACCACCGGAAATTGATCAACATCTGCCTTTGGCTTGGAGTTCCCAGGGTCCTAGTGCTAGTTAAATAAGCAACTAACAGCAGAATAAACTTTGACATTGGTGATCATGTCCTGTGTTTTTAAAAACTCTACAGAACTATTTCTTCAGTGCCTCTGCAGGGGGGGGTGGAGAGGGGGTTGTGAGGTCTGGCGGAGGGGAAGGCAGTGGAAAACAAATGCTATGCCAATGACTAATCACTGAGTAAGTATACACAATAGCTGTCCTGCTGCAAGCCCCTCTTCTAATCTACTTCATAGCAAAAAGACAGCATGGCTTTGCCATGCAGCCTTAAAAACGTCTTGTCCCCTTTTTTTTTTACTGCCTGAGCTGTTTTCTCTTCTCTTTGCACTGTTTCACAGCTGACTGCTTTCCCTGCCTCCCTCTGCTTCTCCTGATACTCCTCCCTATCTTCCTCTCTCTGTGTCTCCTTATACTGTATCTCCTGAATGCTAACTTCTTTGCTGTAACCTTCCTAACCACCTCTATTGAGAACTGTAGTGGCTTCAGTTTCCTCTTACTCTTGCTAACCTGCTTGATGCAGAGGTTTGTTTCCCCAGTAAAGCTCCTTTTGTTCTGTTGTACTGTTCCTCCCTCACCCAAATACTCCACCGCTACCAGAGCATCCCTGAGGTATTCCCCATCTTTGTAAAGCTGGCGCTGTTGAAGTCTAGGACCCTTGCCTTTGTGCAGTTTGATTCCACCACAGTTTTTAAACTGAACCACACCATGCAGTGATCATTGGTCCCCAGGTTGCCTCCCACCGTGACGTCTGCAACACTGTCACTGTTAGTTATCGCAAGATACAATATCGCTCCCACATGAGTACATTCGCCTAGTAGCTGCTTGAGGAGTGCTCCTGCAAGGAGTCCAGGATGTCCCTACTCATAGCTGAAGCTGCAGCTTGGATACTTCAGTCTGTATCTGGCAGATTGAACCCCCCACCAGCAGCATCTCCCATCTTTTGGATGTCTTCCATCAGAACCTTATCTGTGCTCCCCACACCTTGCTGGAGGTCTGTAGATCATGCCAAAGCAGATGCTGCTCCATTATTCTTCTCCACTGTGACCCACAGTATGTCAGCCCCTCCCTGTTTTTCCCTGTAATTCTGTTGCTTTAATGTTATCCTCCACATATAGAGCCACTCCTTCATGCCTTACTCACTCTGTCCTTCCTAAACAGAGTATTACCTGGTATGGCTAGATCCCAGACATGGTTCTCATTTTACCATGTCTCTGTAACAATGAAAATGTCAAGGTCAGCCTCGGCCACCAGGTCTGGGATCTTATTACGTAGACTTCTAGCATTTGCACACATGGCTTTCCAGATATTGCCACCCCCTTCTTCCAGTCCAACTTTCCTTTTCCCCTCCCCATCTCCTCTGTCTTCATTCCCAACCTTCTTACTACATATCTAAGGACTTCCTAAGGGTTCTCTTGAGGATTCTAGTGTGTACACAAATTGGGTCAAATAGTTTGAATGGCAGGTTTTAAAATGCATCAGTGTTAAATGGCTCACCTGCTCCACCCACAGGAGCAGTTGAAAGCCAAAGTCAATGAACTAGAACATATGGGAAGAATTACAGGAGAATTATGGCTTCAGGAGGAGAAATTCCTGAAATCTGTGGGCCATGTCAGAGTCCTTCTTCCAGGAGAAGGCAGAAGAGGACACCTTGACAGGGGATGTTGGAGTATAGAAGACTGGGTTAACTATCTGGACAGTTTGAATGTTCACAGAAAAAAATGCACTCAGAGACTGTGAACTCAGGGACTTGAGAGGATGGGGTGGGGGGGACATGTAGATTTTCCTTGTTTCTTTATGGTGTACTGCATGTAATACAGTTGCAATGTGTTTTGACTGACCATGGAGCCCAATGGACCTAAGATGTTGTATTCTAATATGTTAACTGTCTCAAAATATGCCAAAGTTAGAAAAAGAAAAGTAACTGACTTGCAGAAATGAGTGTTTCGTCATGCTAAAATTCTGCTTTGAAAAGTCAGGCTGTGACACCAGTATCGCATCACGAGAATGATGAGGATCCTGTCAAACTGCACTTTTATGTTCATTAATTCTGATATGTAGTGTTCTCAGAGTCTTACCCATTCTATGTAAGTCAGGGCGTGGGCATTTAAAAGGAGAAAAGGACTTTAAGTACGTCGGCAAGAAAAGGAACAAAAAGGATAGCATAGTACGGTTCAGGAAGTGGGAGGGGTGGATGCAAGTGATTGGGGACAAGGCAGCAGTACTGAACGAGTACTTGTGTTCGGTCATAACAAAGGAGCAGAATGGTGTGATACCACAAGGGGGGAGGAGGAGGAGAAGGAGGGGACACGGATAGAATGATAGAGGTGGATAGGGCGAAGAAAGGTTTGTTAGCCCTGAGGGTGGACAGATATCCAGTTCCTGATGGCATCAGTCCAAGAGTACTGAGTGAACTAGCAAAGAAGCTTGCAGGCACCTTGGGTGACTTTTTTAATAGTTCGCTGGAGTCGGGGTGGTGACTCGTGACTGGAGAATGGCACATGTGGTGATGCTTCATAAGAGCAGACCGGGGAATGACACGGGTAACTACAGACCAGTCAGCCTGACCTCTGTTGTGTGCAGGCTCATGGAGGCCATACTTTAGGAGAGGCTGGTAGGATACTTGCAAGAATATGGTCTCCAGGATGAGCGGCAGTACAAATTTATAACAAGGAGATCATGCCAGATAAATCTGACCTACTTCTTTGACTGGGTCACTAAAACAGTGGACAAGGGCCAAGCAGTGTGGATATCCTTTACTTGGACTTTAGCAAGGACATTGATTCTGTGCTTCATAAGAGATTGATCAGAAAGCTGGAGGATCTGGGGGTAGAAGAGAAACTGACTGGATGGCCAGCTAGCTGGCTGAAAGGCGGGACACAGGGGTGGTGGTAATGGGCTCTCAGGTGCTAGGGATGTCACCAGTGGGGTCCCACAGGTTCAGCGCTTGGTCCGTGCTTTTATTTGTTTTTTAATTTTTTATTGAGTTTTAAACATATGACATTAACATACAAACATTAGTAACAATCCCCCTTCAATCAGCAGTGGTGGTCGTGAGGGCCTATGGTTGGCCTTGCCCTTCCCCAAGCCGAGACCCGGACCCCTCGGCTCCCCACTGGGAGAAAACCATTCAGCAGTGGTGAGTGGTGAGAGCCTCACGGTTGGCCTGCCCTCCCCCTCAAGCGGACGGACCCCTCCAGACTGGTCCCGCTGGGAGAAAGCCATTCAGGTACGGAGCTGCGCACACTTCTGTTAGCCTCTGCAGAGGTGGATTGGACAAAGGCTCCTGGATCCTTTTGGCGCCATTTTCAAAAAAAAAACTTTGCCTGAATTAATGTCGCCACAGGAGTGGAGATAGTTTTTTTAGCCCCAAAATCTGCTTGCTTGCAAAGAAATATTGTTTGTTTAAATTGGTGCCTTAAGTGTAGCTATTAAGAATGTACTTAAAAATCTCCGTATTCCCTCAGGTGCCTTAAAAGACTCTAGCCTGCACTTATTACTGCTTACAGTTGATTAACTTAGTCACTACAGTCTCCGTATCCATGTGGCATCTTAAAAGATTCTAGCCTGTATTTGTTACTGCTTGCAATTGATTATCCTAGTCACTACAGTCTCGCTTTCCACATGGTGCCTTAAAATGACTCTAGCCTGCATTTATTACTGCTTGCAATTGATTGTTAGTCACTATAGTCTCCATTTCCACGTGGTGCCTTAAAGACACTAGCCTGCAATTATTACAGCTTGCAGTTGATTTAAGTTAGTCACTATAGTCTCCGTTTCCATCTGGGTCCTTAAAAGACTCTAGCCTGCAATTATTTCAGCTTGCAGTTGACTAATTTAGTTACTACAGCTCTCCGTTTCCAACTGGGGACTTAAAAAAAAATAAATAAACATTCATACAACAATAATTACAGTTACCAGTTGCTTAAGTCAGCTACCACAGTCGCCCTAGACGCTTAAATCTGAAATCCTGCACACAAAGAAGTCACTGGGCACTAATCCGAATTAGTAAAAAGCTTGCTGTATTTTCCAGGCCCCCTCTGCCTACCTGTATAAAAGTTGGTGTTTTTGCCTTGTTCCACAGCAGTGGTGGTCGTGAGGGCCTGCGGTTAGCCTCGCCCTCCCCAAGCCAGCGGACCCCTTCAGACTCGGCTCCCGCTGGGAGAAAGCCATTCAGGTACGGAGCGTGCACACTTTGTGAGCCTCTGCAGAGGTGGAGCCCCACCGGGCAAGTGCTGGCTCCCCACTCACCGCCTCCTTGGTGAGCATCTACCATATAGCCAAGACCACGTGAGCTGCTGAGCCTATCAGCTCACGTTCCCATCTGCAGGTTCTCCAGCTTTCTCCACTAGAGGTCGTACCCTCTTCCCAGCCTGTTTCTATTCTTTATAGGTGGCTCTGAACAATAGCCTGCTACTCTACAACCCAGCTGCTGCTTGCCTCTTTGGAGATAAAGGTTGAAATAGAACAACAAGACCCTCTCACGTCTCCGGAGCTAGTACCTGCGGTACACCTGAAATCCACTGGCTCATTAATCCCTCATGCAGTCTAAAACTAGATGTACAGCCGATATTCCCTTGGCAGGATCCCTCACAGCCTAAGGCCCCAACTGAAATTGCTTTTGGAGCTTGCTGTGCCGATCTATTCCACCTCAAGCTCAGCTCCCTACTACTTCCGATTCCAGCAATTCCCCTGTGGCCTGTGCCCCTCTCAAACCTACAGCGTGAGCTTGGTGTTCAGGGTTGCTCCCACTTACTCAGCTCAGTTACATGGAACTACCCTACCCTCCCTTGGATCGACTCTCCTTTAATCCATGCTGGAATTCCTTACTCCTCTCCCGACCCATAGAGCCTTGGAAGGAGGGGCTTAACAAGCTTAACCAAACCTCATACGGACCACTCCTGAAGGGCAGCTCCTAAAACTTACCCTCCTACTGGAACGAACATGACCAGCGGAGGCTCCTCCCCCCTTCACACTGATACTGGCCTCCTTGCCAGGCTCAAGCTGACTCTAGGTGGGGACATCGAACCAAACCCTGGTCCCTATGCTCCTGATCTCACCCTTAGTGACCCTGCAAACCCCCTCAGGGCCAACACCAGAGTACTCAGGCTGGTACACATGAATATCGGCAGCTTGAGGCACAAAATCCATGACCTTGAGGCATGGACATCCTCTACAAACCTGACATACTAGCCGTGACTGAAACATGGCTCAAGCCGCAGATCCTCCCACAGTGGACCTAGCTGGCTACCAGGCTTTTAGAAAGGACAGAGTGGGGAAAAAAGGAGGAGCGGTCCTCATCTACCTCAGCTCCTCCTTGAATGCCTCCCAGATTGACCTCCCTTCTCTCTGTGGATCACTGAATGATACCCTATTTGTTAAGGTGCTCCTCGGAGACACCAAGCCCCTCTACATAGGGTGTGCCTACCTCCCTCCCTCCCAAATCTGCTGCCTCCTCCCTTGAATCCCTAACCAATGCCCTGCTGGAGCACCCCCGGGAGATCATCCTCCTCGGGGACTTCAGTCTAAACTGGCTTGCCTGGGGACTCCCACAATCAAGAACTTAATACTCGACACCTCACTTACCCAAGTCATAGATCTGCCTACCAGGCACAATGCTAAGTCTGGCAATCATTCCCTACTTGATTGGGCACTAGTCTCCTGCCCAGACCGCATACTGACCGCTGGGATCATGTCAGACCTCTGGTGACCAGTCTCCCATTTTCTGTACCTGGTCCAACAAACCCTCCAAAACCGCTGCCAGGGTCATAGAAGCCAGGGATGTCAGTAGGCTCGTACCAGCAGACCTCTGCTCTGACCTGGGGAAAATTGACTGGGAACCCATTGTCTCCCTCCCTCTCTTGATGGGCTGATTACTTCTCTAATTCTTTCCTGTCCCTAGCCAACCTGCATGCCCCTGGAAGAAGCTCAGGGTACAGGGTAAGTGCCACAAGTGGCTGAGCCCAAGCCTAAAGCAAACTATGCTTCTCCATGACAAGGCATGGGGATCCTTCAAATCCTCGGCTGTACACCTGACTGGAGACATACAGGAACTGAGGAACTTATGTAAAAACCTCCAAACAGGCCAAGTCAAAGTACCTAAGTGACCTCCAAACCAGCCACTCACGATTTTAAGAAATTCTGGGGCCACATAAACTCCCTCCTCAAAGGTTCCTCTAATGTGCAGGAAGACTCTCTTCTAGTAGGGGATACCTTGACCAATGACTCCTCTAAAATTGCTGACGCCTTCTGTGCCTCTTCTCCAATCCAAATGGTCCCCCCCCAGGGACTCCCTATCACCCTGATATGGACTGGATGCTCCCTCGGCCCCTATTCCACCTGAAACTGGTTGAACCGTCTGCTGTAATCCCTCTCTTACTCAAAATAAATCCTAACTCTTCCCCGGGAAATGACCTGCTAGAACCTTCGGCTGCTTAGGGCCTCTGCCCGGCTATCCCCTACCCATCACCCTGCTCATCAACAGGTCCCTCCATGAAGGAACAGTCCTACCAAGTGGAAGGTATCGACTATTGTTCCGTCCACAAAAGGACCCTGGGACATAGTGGGAAACTGTAGGCCCATCTCTACTCAGCCCCTAGGGAAAGTGCAGGAGAGGCTTGTATACAATCAACTCCAGGATTACCTTAGCAGCACCAACTCCTCACCAATATACAACATGGCTTTAGGAAAGGCCACAGTACGACACGCCTTCATCCGTCTCACATCCGACATCCTCAAGGCCATGGACCAGGTTCCCCAGCAGGCACCCTATTCATTGACTTGTCCAAGGCCTTCGACCTGGTCAGCTACCAACTTCTCCTCTCCAAACTTCACCGACTGGGCCTGGACAAGCACTCACTCTCCTGGTTTGAGAGCTACCTGACTAACAGATCCCAAAAGTCAGTTGGAGGAACACAATCCGACACCAGACCCATGATATCCGGGGTACCCCAGGCTCGATCCTGGGCCCCTATTATTCTCACTCTTCCTCAATGACATTGAAGGTGATTGTCTTCACCAACCTCATCCTTTATGCAGACGACACAGTTGCCTACTGCAGCGACCAGCAACCCAGTGTCATCTCCTCTAAACTACAGGCCTGTCTCTCAGCTCTTGAGGTCTGGTTCTCCTCGAATTTCCTAAAGCTGAATGAAGACAAAACCAAGGCAGTCCTGTTTGGGACTAGAAGCCTGGGCACTGACCGAAGCGAGCTACTCCAGCTCAACACAGCCCAAGGGAGGAGAGTCGAGGTCGTAGACCAGTTCAAGTACCGTGGGGTCGTCCTCGACCAGGAGCTGACCTATAAACCACACATTGACTCCTTAACATGATCCACCCACCAGAGGCTTGGTCTCCTCTACTGTCTGGGAAACTCCCTCTCCAGCGAGGCGCGACGAGCCATAGCCAACTGTAACCTCCTCCCCTCCATTCTCTACGGTTCCCCCGTACTACAGTTCCTCCGAGAGACAGAGCTTAACAAACTCTCCATACTCTACCACCGAGTAGCTCGCTTTGCAACAAACTCCTCCCCCAGGAAGCACCATTGCGAGGCCCTTGCAGACCTAAACTGGCCCTCCCTACAGCTTAAGCTGGCCTATTCTACCGCCTTTCTGGCCTTTAAATTCACCTCCTTCGGCCCCCCGCCCCACCTGTGTGGGCTACTTACTCCCAAAGTCCAGCGGCGAACCCTCCGATCCACTGCAAGTCGTCCCCTTGCTATCCCCCATGTTCACACCAACCTAGGCAAGGGCTCCTTCCAGTACGCAGCTTCCTACCTATGGAATGCCCTACCAGCAAATCTACTCGACAAGCCTACTCTCCCCGGGTTTAAGTCGGGCCTCAAAAACGTTCCTCCTGGAGCTTAGCCTCTGTGGGTGCAATCGCTAGACCCCATCCTTGACCGACTTCCCTTGCCACCATCTGCTAAATTATCGCCGCCCGCCCCACGAACACCCTATGGAAGAATGCTAAAAGTACTGGACTCTGCCTTAATACCTAGTTTACCTGGGATTAGGACTATATCTGTGGCCAACATTTTACTAGCTGATATCTACTGTAAACCTAATGTCTATGTCTATATTCACTGTAACTGTATATGTATTTCACTCAATACTACTGTATTTTTACACCTATGTATATATTCATTGTAACTAATTCCGGGTTGCCCCTGAAAAGGGATCTCTGGTCTCAGTGTGCTAACCCGGTTACCAAAATCTAAATAAATAAATAAATACCAAAAAGAAAATATTGTGTTCTGCCCATTATTACACTAAAGAAATCTTTAACAATTGTTATCACAACACATCATAACTTTGTCCTTCAGTATGGTAGTACTAGGAAAGAAAGAAGAGAGACAAGAAAAAAGAAAACTGTAACGCTTGTGTATATTATCACTTATTGTGCATAGTAGTATAAATTGGCCTATCTGTACAGCTTCCCCACTTCAAAGCACATAGATTCTACAATTCCATTTGGCAGATGCTTACCCTCTGGTTACTTATACTACCTCTTCCTACCTAGAGACTGCAGGATACCCCAGCTCACCACCTCTGGTCCTCCTCAGGTTTGGGTTCCAGACTTCCACCCTGCAAACACTTGGCATGAAGCAGTCACGCCACCTTGCCTGAGCAGAGACGCTCCCCACTGGCAGAGTCTCAATATATGGCCCACATTTATTAAGGAACAAATCCTCCTGTCCATGGACTTGATAGGTTAATCTCTACAGGGCTAAAATATTCATCACCAGGGTTTCCACTGGTTTACAATAGGCTAGCATGTTATACCCAAGTGTTCTGGATACATTGGCAAGCAAGGGTTAACAGTACCCTTACTGTTGTGGGGTATGCCTCCCACCTCTCATCTACCCAGTCTTCTGCTCTGAACACTAGTGATACTGCAGTGTCCGCTACCTGTATGTGAAAGGCATCCGAGATTGTTTGTGCTATTGTCAACCAAACGGGATGGAGATCCCTGCACTCCCAGAAATACTGTATGTATGTATGTATGTGCCAAGGTCACTATTACAGCGGCCACATGTTGGGGGCACTGCTGGATGGAACCTGTGGACCAGCACCAGTGGGCAGTAAAACCTGTGTAAAAATTAAAACTTCAACTCCTTATATACTTATTACACATTAATAGGCCCATGTGAGATGTCTTTACTGTACCCACTTGTCCGCCGAGATCTGAATCCACATGTCTCTCTCCAATAGTCCTTTTACCTTCGCCATCAGATGTGGAAACAAATCCCGGTCCTGCCTCACAGACCGTGACACTAGTCCCTTCCTGGTGGAGCGTGCACGCCACAGCAGTTCCTCAAGCGGTCCCAAGGCCAATGCATTCCCCACAATAATAGTGTTTGGAATCCCTTTACTGAAAGTGAGGTGGCAGAAACTTTTAATGTAAAAAGTACAGGTTCTCCTGATCTGAATGGATTGTATCCCAAATTTATTAAAGAACTACGACAAGAATTAATGGGACCACTAACCCTGTTATTTAACACCTCACTGAAGGAAGGTGTCACCATTCCAACCTGGAAGGAGGCCAATATAACTCCGATATTTAAATCTGGAAATAAAAAGGAAGTTAACAAATATAGGCCAATAAGTTTGACTTTGGTCATTTGTAAAATGTTAGAGGCTAATCCAAATGAGGGTAGATAAACATATCTCTCAAAATAATTTAACAGATCTTAATCAACATGGTTTTCAATCAGGAAGATCATGCCTAACTAACTTAATTCATTTTTTTGAACCATTAAATGCAGCTTTGGATTGTGGTTTACTAGTTGATGTCATTTACCTTGACTATTCAAAGACTTTTGATACAGTTTCGCACAAGATCTTGTTAGAACAACTTATCAGTATTAACTTGCATAATAATATAATAAACTGGATAAACTCACGACTTTCTAATAGAATACAATGAGTAGCCATTAGGGGACACTATTCAGAATGGGGACTGGTTACTAGCAGTGTTCCTCAGGGCTCGGTTTTGGGCCCTATATTATTTAAACTTTTTTTTTTTCAACTTTTATTTGTAGCATTTAGTATATAGGCATACAGAATACTTTGATACTGAATGGGTATACAGATTTACAAAGAAATCAGCAATACATTACTTAGGAGAGAGACTATCCATTCTGTTGGTACAGCATTAGGGGTTATCATACATCAGTTTAAAAGGCAATCATCATATCCATTTCAGGAGTTATAATGCAGCCAATGCCCAGACTGTATATAAGAGAAATAATTAAACCAACATGAAAAAAAGAACCTAAAAGAGGTCTATTCATAGTTGTTAGCAACCTTAGTATAGAAGAGAAGTCTCCAATCCAGAGCCCCCCTTAAAACTTAATGAGGGTATATGGTGCTACCTACAGCGTTCTGGGAAATTTGCCCCCCAATAATTTCCAACAGTAAAATATGGCTGGTGCCCAGAAGAAGAGGATTTCATGTGCACCAAGATCAGCTTGTGCCCAAGTAAGGTGTATTAATTGACACCGTGTTTTAAAAGGTTTACATTTAGGGCTCCAAGAACAACTGTATTACAGCAAAACTGTGCTGTCATAGGGTAAACGCACTGCACTCCCCACCCTGTGTCCAATGAAGAACATTGCACTATATTTCAGCATTTAAATTTTAGCACAATTTAACAAGATTGCCTTTGTTTTGCCTTCAATTGGAAACAATCTAAAAGCAATCACTTTACCAGCTAATCTCCATAAAGAGGAGGTGTCCCTGGTACAGCAGTTTGACCAGATTCACATACCAGTCCCCCAGCCCAAACCTTTCCAGGACCCCAAACAGGTAGGATCACTCCGTGCAGTCAAAAGCCTTCTCGGCATCCATGGACAGCACCACCACTTGTCCAGGATGCTGATTCCCCCAGTGGATCACATTGAGTAGTCTCCTCGTGTTGTGATATGATAGCTACCCTTGAACAAAGCCTGTTTGATCTAGATGTATCAATTGGGGCAACACCAGCTCCAGTCTCTGGGCCAAGACCTTTGCAAAGATCTTTACATTCACAGTTAAGGAAAGATATGGGTTGGTAGGGCATGCAGTCCGTAGGATCCTTGCCTGGTTTTGGCAGCACACAGATCAGGGCCTGTAAGCAGGAGGCAAGTACACCCCCCTCTTCTGCCGCCTCCCCCACCATATCTGCCAGTGCCCTGCCAACTCCCCTAAGCTCCTTATAATACTCCACCACATACCGTACAGGTCCCTGCTTTCCCCTTTTCATTCACAAGTATAGCAGTCCCTATTTCCCTTCTGTGATCTTATCCTCAATTTCTCCCTTTGCTCTTTCATCAGCTCGGTATTTGGAGACTCTCCAGAAATTCTGTAGCCAAGTTCTCTGAGTTGCACACTTTGCCTGGTAAGTGTTCTATAGAAGGCAGTGAAGGAACTCCCAATTTATCGCTAAGGGTGTGTGAATGCCCTCTTCTTAACTGTCGTAACCACTGCAGTTCCTCCTACTCCTAGCTAGTCTCGCCAGTATGGCCCCTGTTTTTTCCCCATTCATGTAGCCTTCGTTGCTGATGAAAAACAGCAACATGCTCATTTCTCCCATTAGCAACAGGTTCAGGGCCCCACTGAGCACTAGCAGTTCCCCCTGCCATCGCTCTGTAGGAGAGCTAATCAGTCTCCTTTCCACATCCTTTAACTTCTGCTCTAGGGTCTGTTGTTAACCCTCTTCTGTTTCTTATGGTTTGCCACATAGCTCATTATCATGCCCTTCATGTACACTTTTCTTGCTTCTCAATAAATTACCCTTGCAGGGGCAGTAGCCGTGCTCTCGACTTTATAGACCCCTCACTGTGTCTTTAACAATTCCTGAAATTTCTCTGACGTTAGTAAGTAAGTGAGGAATCTCCATCCGAGCTAGAACGTCCTCCCCTCCCATTAAACATAGAAACATAGAATTTGATGACAGATAAGGACCGCTTGGCTCACCTAGTCTGCCCATTTTCCTACCTAACAGATAAGCTGCAGATCCTAGTTAACCAACAGCTTACTTCCTCCTACCCCCCACTAGGACTGCCTTATGTCTGTCCCATGCATTCTTGAATTCCCCACTGTTCTTGACTCCAATGACCTCCTCAGGAGGCTGTTCCATGCATCACAACTCTCTGTGAAAAATACTTCCTCACATTACCTCTGAGCACGTCCCACCTCTATCTTCAAATTGTGCCCCTCTTCTTCACATCTCTTTTCTGAAAGATGCTACCCTCTTGGACTTTGTTGATTCCTTGAGGTACTTGAAAGTTTCTATCATGTCCCCTCTCCCTTCTTTCCTCAAGGTATACATATTAAGCTCCTTTAGTCTTTCTTCGTATGTCTTCTGGTGCAGACCCTGCACCATTTTGGTTGCCCTCCTCTGGACAGCCTCCACTCGTTCTATGTCTTTGCGGAGATGGGGTCTCCAGAACTGCACACAGTACTCCAGATGGGGTCTCACCAACTGTCTGTACAGAGGGATAACAACTTCCTGTTTTCTACTATTGATGCTTCTTCCTATGCATCCCAGTATCCCCAACCTTCCTTACTGCCTTCTCACATTGCTTGCCCACCTTTAGGTCATCTGATATAATTACCCCAGGTCCTTTCCATTTTACTGTTGTCAGTATCTCACCCCCATTGTGTACTCTTCCCTGGATTTTGTTTCCATGTGCATTACCTTGCACTTCTTTGTATTGAATCTGAGCTGCCATACATTTGACCATTCCTCCAACCTTGCCAAGTCCCTTCTCATCATTTCCACTCCATCTTGTGTATCAACCCTGTTGCAGATCTTTGTGTCGTCTGCAAAGAGATACTTTTCCTTCCAGTTCCTCTGCAATGTCACTTATAAAGACATTAAAAAGGACCGGCCCCAGTACTGAACCCTGCGGTACCCCGCTTGTAACCCTACTTTCTAGGGACATGGATATGTTGTTCATCCACACTTATTGGCAGGTTCCTTGCCGCTTTAAATCTTGCCGGAAGGTCTTCAAGCTGGCTCCTCCCACCAACCCGGGTGGTAAAACTCGGCTCCGCCCCATGATGCCAGATCTTCCTTACGCTTGGAAGCTCAGGTTCCCTCCTTAGCAGCTGCGTTTAAGACTGGTTCCTAATTCTTGAAGTTGAAATCAAAAGTTTTGCTAAAAGACTTCGGTCTTCTTCTCCTCATGACTACGATGGACCGTCGACTCCGGTTTTCAGAGGTGCCCTTGCGGGCAGAAGATGTCTAGGGCGGATCCGCACTCCGTGCGTCTACCTCTGGGCCTTGAAGCACGACCCGCAGGCCTGCGACTTGTGCTCTTCCTTTTGCCTCGGCCCGAAGACCTGCTGCCCGATTACAACTGGGCGCCCGAGAAAAAATTCACGGTGAAATCTAAAGAGCCCGATTGGCGGTGTCGCGGCCGGCGGGGTCGGCGGACCAGCTCAGCAGATGATCGCCCCTCGAAGGAAGCGGCGTGGCGCTTCTACCTCGGCTGCGGCATTTGTCCGCTCTCTCCGGTGCCTCGTGCTCGGCTTCTTTTAAGAGCTTTGTCTGACCCTCTCGACCAAAGGTGAGGTCCAACTTCTAGGGACCTTTTCCAGGTCAAAAGAGCAAAAGGATCTCTCCGTCAGCGCTCTTGGGCCGAGGAAGATCCCCTCCCTTGACGACAGTCGACCTGATCGACCCCTCAGCTCGACCACTGGCTTCATGGTGTCCCGTCAGGCCAGTTGGCCAGACTCCCGTCGGCACGGTTGAGATTTTTCTCGACCCGTTAGGCGGATATCGACTGAGAAGCTGAGAATCCCCTCTCCGGTTCCCCGGTGGGGGTTGAGGATCCGTCGGCTCATCTGTGCCTCGGTTCCGGAGCCTCCGGTGGGATCGTCCGGGCGAGTGCCGATTCCGACAGTTCTCCTCGCCTTCCTCGGCCTAGTCGAGACTCTTGGTCTCGGACATCCTTGCGGTCCAACCGATCCGGCCGCCATAGGCGGTCTCGATCTCGGCACCAGCGGCAAGCCGGCGCCGCGCTCTTCCTCTTCCTCGGACGGGGAGGCTTCAGCGCCAGGATTGCGTCCCGAGGAGTGCGAAAGTCATGTAGCAACAGCTCCTTTGACTGAGGAATAAGCCCGACCCAGTCGTCTTCCGACCATTAAGTGGCTGTCACCGGGCAGCGAAACAACCCCTCTTTGTAGTCGAGGGCCTGTTCTCAGGCGGTTGTTGACCAATTCCAACTGCCCCACCGATTCTGGTGGAACCTCCGCCTCCACAGCCATTAGTTGGGGCTCCGACCAAAAATTCTCGAGTCGGCCTTGGGTTTGCCCATAGGCTGTCTGTCACCCTCACTCCGACAAACCTCGGCAGGTGGAGGTGGCTCAGAGCCGAGGCAGCTCTTTGAGGACTCTTCTGGGTCCGATGATGTTCCTCCTCTTCTCCAAGCACATGGACTTGGAGTCCTCGGGAGGGCAGTCAATGGACGATAGCCCTTCGTCCTTCTTAGGGTTGCCGACTCATCTCGGGTCCACGGGATGAAGCTCAAACCCGTTCTAAGCAGACAGGTATCCCCTCACAGAGATTCTGGACTGAGGGATTCTCCTCTGAGGCCTTTCCGGTGGCGAAGCCATAGTGGGTCGGCCTTGGAACTTTGGCGGCGTCCTGCTTCCTGCCCTGCGCCTTGACCAGGTTGGCCAGAAGTATCGGTCCCACGGTTCCCTGTCCGGTTTGGAACACCCTCGGCGAGGGTTGGTTACCGACAGCGTTTTCCGGCGTGCGAGAGCGCCAGGATGTGGACAAACCTCCGACAAGGAATCAGAAATTGGATTATGCCAGGAGGAAAGTCTATGCTCGTCCTCTCTGGCCTCGTCAGGCCAGTTCGGCCGTCCTCATGGCACATTTTCCGCGCCCTGTTGGGCTCCCTGGATGAGTTGTCCCTCATCTTCCGCGAATCTGCAGACTACGGTCAGGCAGGTGCGGGACCAGGGCAGGGCGGTGGCCAAACAGCAGCTCCAGACTGCGTTAGACATCGGGGACTCATGTGCCAGGTCTGTGGCGGCCGAGTGGCCATGCATCGTCGGGCTTGGCTGAGGATATCCACCTTTACCTCGGATACCCAGCACAAGTTGGCGGATGTTCCCTTTGGGGACTGACCTCTTGACCCTGGGGTGGAAGGTCACCTGCAGAGATCGAGAAGTCATGCTACCTTGGACTGGGTCTCTTCCGCTCAGAAGGACAAGGCCGCAAGCCACAGCCTAAGCCCTTTCGTCGCTTCTGCGCCTCATGCAGCCGGCCCAACAGCGTCAGGGCCAGCAGGCTGAACCTTGGTATCCCAAGCCCAAACCGTCGGCTTCCTCCAACAGGAAGCAGGAGGTAAAAGGCCCAGGAGGTCCCTCTGACAGTCCCTCCTCCAAGCCTGCCCCAGTGACGGGCTGAGGGGTGTAAGCCCCATCCCTGTCCTCACCCCTGGTTCCCCCCGTGAGAGAGCGGCTCGAACTCTTTCAGCCTGGCCGCTGTTACCACGGACCAAGTGGGTACTGGAGGTGGTGGGAAAAGGCCTACCTCTGGAGTCAGGCCCGCCAGCTTCAGAGCCGTCGCACCTCGGGGGCCTCGGAGTCCACTAGCCTCACTGGCGGCTCGCCGAGCCGACATCGCTCCTCCTCCTCAAAGGAGGTGATCAGGAGGTGGAGGACCCCCTTCAGGCTCAGGGTTCGTGTCCAGGTATTTCCTGGTTCCGAAGCAGACGGAGGTCTGGCGCCCCATTCGACCTACGACCTGAACAAGTTCCTAAGTCTCGAACCTTCAGGATGGTCACTCTGGTGCAGATAATACCATCTCTGGAACAGTGTGGTTCTGCTCTCTGGACACCTACAGGGCCGCGTTCTTTCACGTCCCTATCCGTCCGTCATCGGAGATTCCTCCGCTTTGGGCGGAAGGATCCCTCTTCGAGTTCGAGCCATGCCCTTTGGCTTATCTCCAGCTCCCAGGTCTTCACCAAATGCATGGCAGTGGTGACAGCATTCCTCCCGGCGACGGTCGGGTGTACCTTACCTGGGCGATTGGCTGATAGCAGCCTCCTCCAGGCGGAGGTGGGCGGTCCAGAGATCTGGCCCTCAGGTTTGCTCTCAAGTTGGCCTTCTCATCAGTGAGGCCAAGTCGAACTCGAGCGAAGCAGGTGATCCTGTTCATCGGGGCAGAGCTTCGACTCTCTTCCGAGCCAGAACACTCCGGCTCCGGACGGACAGGGGCAGTTCTTACCTCCTTTGCCCAATCATTTCTGGTTGGGCAATGGCCCTGCGGGACTTCCTCGCCTTCTGGGTCTCATGGCGGCCTGTACCAGCGTGGTCCGTTGGGGCGCTGGCACATCACGCTCCTTCAGTGGGGACTGGCCAGCCAGTGGTCTACGCGCTGCGATCCTTTGGACCAGCTAGTGATAATGACCCAGGAGATGTGGAACGCTCTCCAGTGGTGGACCGTTCCATTCCATCTGCAGGAGGGCATCCCGTTTGTCCGCCCCGAGCCGACGGTCTATCGACCGATGCCTCTCTGATGGGTTGGGGTGCCCATCTGGGGGAACACCGAGTGCACGGCCTCTGGTCCCCACGCCACATCAACCTGCTGGAGCTCCGAGCGGTCCGCCTAGCTGTCACCGCCTTTGCTCCGTTTCTCCGAGAGTCAAGTGGTCGAGTCAGGCGGACAACACCACGACCATGTACTACCTGAGCCGCCAGAGGCGGGCGCTCCACTTCTGTGCAAGAAGCTCTCGCATTTGGTCACTCGTCGCAGCCTGGAGCCGGATCTCCTAGCCATTCATGTGGCAGGGCCTCCAACACCCTGGCCGATGCCCTGGGCGGATGAGGGGCTGCATCTCGCAGTGGTCTCTCCTGCGGAGGTAGTACAAGATCTGTTCTCCCTGGGGCACACCTCAGGTGGACCTGTTTGCCTCCAGGAGAGCGGCTGAGGCTGTTTTATGCCTGCCCCCTCAGCAGGGGCTCGCTGCAGGGATGCCTTCTCGAGGCTGTGGATCCCGGGCCTCTTTTACCCTTTCCCCATTTCCTTGATTCACAAGGTGCTTCTCCAAGGCGAGGAGGACAGGCGCAGGTGATTCTGATAGCCCCAGACTGGCTTCGCAGTTCTGGTGCCAGATCTCTCAGCCTCAGCTCCAGGCTCCAGGCAGCTTCAGCGCCCGGACCTGCTCTCAGTCAATCAGGGGAAGGTGTTCCATCAGGACCTTCAATCCCTGCACCTGACGGCCTGGTTCCTGAGCGGCTAGAGTTCCAGGCCTTTGGTCTTTCTGACGAGGTCCTCAATGTAGTTGAGGCGTCCCGTAAGGAGTCGACCAGAAAATGCTCGCCTTCAAATGGAAGAGATTCTCCATTTTGGTGTCAGGAGCAAGGGCTTGGACCCTTCCTCCTGTTCTTTGGCAAGCATTTTGGACTATTTATGGTCCCTTTCTAGTCAAGGGCTTGGGTCGAGCGACCCTAAAGGTGCTACCTAGCTGCCATCTCTGCTTACAGGCATGGGCGGGGGGCAGTCGATAGCGCAGAGAAAAGGTGGTCGGGCGCTTTTCAAGGCCTTGATCACATTCCCCTCGGTCGAGAACCTCCACCTCCGTGGGATTTACTACTGGTACTGGCAAAGCCCATGGGCAAGCCATTGAACCAATGCACAGGTGTGATCTCTCTCACCTGTCGTGGAAGAACCGCCTTCTTGGTGGCTATCCGTCAGCCAGAAGGATGGGAGAGCTCCAGGCGCTTTGCCAGGGTCTCCTTACCTGGTCTTCCACGGGACAAGGTTGTCCCTCGCCCCCCACCGAAATTCCTTCGAAGGTGGTGGAGTTTCACCTTAACCAGTGCTGACTCTGCTGGTGTTCTACCCCAATCACACCTCGGAGGCGGATATAGGCTCCATACTCTGGACCCTAGAAGAGCTCACTTATTATAAGGGTACAGCTGAAAAATGGGAGGAGAGGTTAACACTGCACTGTTTGTCACCACGCTAAGCCGCACCTGGCAGACCTGCAGCCAAAGCGGACGATAGGCAGGTGGGTCACCTCCTGCATAGATCGCTGCTATAAGTTAGGCGGGCATGGAGCCTCCCAGAGGATAGAGCTCATTCTACCCGTCATACTGCTGCATCGGTGGCTGCTTCAGGGGCGTCCTATCAGGAAATCTGCAGGGCTGCTACCTGGAAGTCAGCACACACCTTTCAATACCCATTACCACATCGACCTTGAGTCACGCCGGGATGCTGGTTTGGGGCCTCGGTTCTCCAGTCTTTATTCCCTAAGTAGGGTGTGCTTGCCTCCCTCCTCCCGGAGAACTGCTAGGTCTGCCAATAAGTGTGGATGAACAACATATCCATGTCCCTGAAATACAGGTTACTCACCTGTAACAGTAGTTCTAGGAATGGTATATGTTGTTCATCCTACATTCCGACCTCGACGACGCACAACCTGAGCTTCCATGGGCCAGATCTGGCGTCATGGGGCGGAGCCGAGAGTTTTACCACCCGGGTGGGTGGGAGGAGCCAGCTTGAAGACCTTCCGGCAAGATTTAAAGCGGCAAGGAACCTGCCAATAAGTGTGGATGAACAACATATACCATTCCTATTACTCCTGTTACAGGTGAGTAACCTGTATTTCTTCACTGTGTACTCCATTTACTACTACCCTTTGCGTCCTGTTGTCTAGCCAATTTTTTATCCAGGCTACCACCTTGGGGTCCACTCCAAGGCTGGCTAACTTGTGTATTATTCTTTTGTGTGGGACTGTATCAAATGCCTTGCTAAAATCTAGGTAGGCCAAGTCCACAGCCCCTCCCTGGTCTACTACTTTGGTCACCCAGTCAAAGAAATCTATTAGATTCGTCTGACACGACCTTCCCATCATGAATCCATGCTGCCTTGGGTCCTGTGCCCCAGTGGCCTCTAGATACTCAACAATTCTTTCCTTCAGAAGTGATTCCATCATTTTCCCTACCACTGAGGTCAAACTAACTGGTCTGTAGTTTCCTGCCTCTGTCCTGCTCCCACTTTTGTGAAGAGGAATCACATCTGCCCTCCTCCAGTCCTCAGGTACCACCCCATCCTCCCATGATTTGTTAAAGAGAATAGTCAGCAGTGTCACTAGTTCTACCCTTAGTTCTTTTAGAATTATTGGGTGAATCCCATCAGGCCCCCATTGCTTTGTCCACCTTCAATTTTATTAGTTCTTTCAGAACCCTTTCTTCTGTAAATGGACTGGTATCGACCCCCATCTTCAGAGTGTTTGTCTTGTTTGGTGTAGGTACCTGCCCCTCCTCTTCCTTTGTGAATACTGAGCAGAAATATTCGTTCAGTATCCCTGCTTTTTCACTGTCCCCCTCTACCCACATTGCCTCCCCTTTATTAAGCCTCAGTATCCCTCCTTTGGTCTTTCTTCACTCTCTAATATACCTATAAAAGATCTTATCCCCCTTCTTAACAGAACTGGCTATCCTTTCCTCGGTTTGGGTCTTTGCTATTCTGACTGCCTTCCCAGCCTCTTTCTGCTCTAACTGATAAAGTTCTCTGTCCTGCTTTTTCTGTGTTTCCTTATATTTCCTGAAAGCTATCCTTTTCCCCTTAACCTTCCCTGCCACCTCTTTTGAGAGCCATAGCGTTTTTTACCTTCGTTGTGTTTTATTGATTTGCTTTACACAAAGGCTTGTTGCCTCTGTGATGGCTGTTTTGATTACTCCCCATTGTTTCTCTACCCCTCCTTCTTGCCTGTTTGCTAGTGCTTTTCTGAGGCACTCTCTCATTTTCCCAAAGTCAGCCCTCCTAAAGTCCAATACTCTTGCTTTTGTATGGCTTGATTGTATGGCTGTGTTTATCGTGAACCACACTGTTTGGTGGTCACTTGTTCCCAGATGACTACCCACCTCTAAATCTGAGATTCTTTATCCGTCCCCATTTGAGAGTAATACAACCTCAAAACCACCATGGCATGGTCCAGTATTAGAATAGGGCTATATGCAACACATTCCAGATTTCTCCATATGCACCCCTCGTGACATAAATGTAGTACAGTCTGGACCCGGTTCCATGCGGGTTTGAATTGTAGGTAAACTCCATATCCCTGGGGTTAGCCATCTTCCATGAATCCACCAGGTCCATATCTATATTTCCCTGCTTCCACTGTCGAATGGCTCCCTCATGTTGTCCCACCTCCATGGAGTTATCCAGGTGGGCTCCATCACACAATTAACATCCCCTCCCATGTACAAATTGGGAAACTGTTCCTGGATTAGGACATCCAGCAGACCTCTATAAAACTCTATATCGAACACCGATGGGGCATACATACTGGTGTACGTAACCTGCTCCCACCCTGCCCTGCACAGAGATATAGTGACCCTCACTGGGGTCCACCGCAACCCTTTCTACTGTGAGCAGGAAGTTTCTATGAAACAGTATTGCCACCCCCCTTCATGCAAGTAGTTGGATGCAGCATGACGTGCCCACCCACCCTCCTGCCAGCTTCTTATGTTCCTCCATGGTGAGTTGTGTTTCCTGTAACTAGGCCACTTAGGCATAGCGGTTTTTCAAAGCTAGAAGAACTTTTTTCCTTTTTTATGGGGTTGGAGAATCCCCCTATATTCCAGGATATGACCACCTATTCAGAGTCCATATTTGCCATATTCATAACTTCTGCTGTATCTTTTTCTCTGCCTGATAATACTTAACACCATACAGTTTTTCTCTGCCAGTATCACAATTTGAAATCTACGTTTACACAAGCTTGAACAAAGGTAAATAACACAATCCCTTTTTGTAAGCAATTATTTGGTCCCCATTGACACCACCCCCCCATATATAAACCTGCAGCAGGCAGGGTTCTGAACAACTTACAGCTGTTAACCAAACTTTCACAGCTGTAGTTGCCTTGTAACCACCCACCCAGGCGAAGCTCCCCCATAACCTCTTTGACACATTTTCCAATTTCCTGTAGTCTGACCTGAGACACGCAAAGAGAAATTAAATCCCACCTCTCTTCAATCAGTTCCTAATATCTAAATCAGACAAAAGTTATGGTTCGCATTCCCAACTCCCCGTCCCCCCGTCCCCACTTCTTCATAATCAACATGAAGTAGTTATGTCCATTGGCAATCCTTGAGCTTCGGGGTTATACCCCACCCCCGGATACACTCCCCATGTCTCAGTTATAGTATGACTGAGCCTGAGGTCTCGTCTTAATCTGGCTTCTTAAAATAAATAACAAACTGTGTCTCCCTCCCGAAGGAGCTCCTGTTTACCTCTGAGCCAAGTTCCAGTAGGAGCGAGGTCAGTTCTCCACCCCTGGCTGTCAGCCGCTGCATTGGTCATTCAAAAGGTTGTATTAGCAGACCTGGAAAAGAAAATAATATGTGCATTAGGGATCATCCTCCCCACTCCCCAGCACTGTGTAGCTGGCATTTTGCTTCCGGCCAGTTTCCCTGTTTTTAAGGCAGGCAGCATACATGGCCTACACCGTCGAGTACCAGAAAGCCCTGTGGAGCTCCATTTTGGCTATGAGCGAGAATGCTAGTGGTGACTTGGCACAGGATTTGGCTGACACAGTATAGACAGCCATTGATGCCACCGAATACCACTTCCACATGGCAGTGCTCACCTCTCTCAGGACACTCAGACAAAAGCCATGGGTTTCCCTTGTGAGGGAAGTTCCTAATTTGATGACAAGACAGAGGCATACATGAAATAGATGGCTGTATATAAGAACACCTACAAGAGCCGTACTGAGAAGGAAAAGGCCTCCACTTCCAGCAGGCCTTATGGAATGGGAGGTAGATTCAGGGGAATTGCTTATGACTTAGCTTCTCAGAGGGGTTTCTTCAGAAGTAAGGGCAGAAGGAGTCTCAGGCGTACGGATGCAAGTTTTGCCTCAAAGCCCTCGCAAAGCAAAACCCCTGACAAGTCTGCACAGGTCGCCCAGCCATTGCCAGTGGGGGGAAGGCAGATTCACTGTTTTCAGGCATGGGAAAGAAAGAATAACCTTGGACAAGTAGGTCCTGGAAATAGTGATTTAGGGTCAGACCATGCATTTCAGGGAATTTCTAAAACTGCAGGGTCAGAATCTTCATCCCTCACACTCCAGCAGATGAACTCCTATAGGAGCTAGAGGTAAAAAAGTTACTGCCAGCAAATGCAGTGGAGAAACTCCCCTTCTCACAGTGGGAGAAGAGGCTTTACTCAGGATACTTCCTGACCAACAAAAAAAGGGCGCGTGGCGATCCATTTTAGGCTTGAGATATCGAATTAAAAAGAGAAAAGTTCAAGATGGCAACACTGAGATCAATCATTCCATCTCTGCAGCAAGGAGATTGGCTAGGGTCACTGGATCTGAAAGATGCCTATTTTCATTTACCAGTCAGACACAGTCACGGAAGGTTCCTAAGAACTTAAAAGTATTCAGTATAAAAGGGAAAGTATTCAGTTCAAGTCGTCTTTATTTATAAAAAGTACTGTTCGCACTGATCATAGCGTTTGTACAGTAAAAGACAATAAATACCACACAGACACATTACTGTTAGAAGATATACAAAACATGACAGCTAAAGGGAGGTTCTGATAATGGGAGACTTCAACATGCCAGATACAGTTTGGTCAATACCAGCAGGAACATCCGCCAGAACGAGACACGTAGTGGATTCCATGCAAGGGGAGGGCCTCAAACAACTGGTACAACAACCCACAAGAGACAGGGCTATCCTAGATCTAGTACTGACTAATGGGGAAAGGATCACAGATCTCCAGGTAGAAGGTCTCCTAGGGGCCAGTGACCATCACGTGGTATGGTTCAGTTTGGCCAATAGAACTAAATCATCCCATTCCAAGGCAAAAATATGGGACTTCAGAGGAGCTGACTTTGATAAGATGGCCAACAGAGTTAAGCTAGCCCTGGCAAGAAGAAATACAGGTGAGGGGGTACAGGCAAAATGGGCAAGCATTAAAGATGCAATACTTGAAGCAATATCCCATTGTGTTAGTGAGATAAGCAAGAGCAAAGGAGGAGGAAACCACTTTGGTTCTCAAAAACAGTAGCAGAAAAGGTCAGAGCCAAAAGGCTGGCCTTTAAGAAATATAAGGGAATGCAGCGGGATGAAGATAGGGAGGCATACCAAAGTTCCCTAAGGGAAGCAAGGAAGGCAGTAAGGCAGGCAAAGGCCCAAACCGAGGATACACTAGCACGAACAGTAAAAGAAGGGGACAAGACTTTCTATAGATAAATTAATGAAAGGAGAAAGTCCAGAGGGGGTATTGCTAAGGTCAAAGTGGATAAGGGTGAGTGTGTGGAGGAGGACCAAGGAAAAGCAGCTATTCTAAATAGATACTTCTGCTCAATATTTACTGAGGAGAAGGTAGGGCAGGGCCCACAGCTCAGCACCGTGGACACGGGGGGGGGAGGGAGGTGTGCACAAGTCCCTTCACAAAAGAAAGGATCCTATAACAGCTCACTAAGCTCAGGGTGGACAAGGCAATGGGACCTGAGGGCATACATCCCAGGGTACTAAAGGAGCTAAGGGTGTAACTAACGGAGCCATTATCAGAACTGTTCAGTGAATTTATGGAGAAATCTGGGCTTTAGCTACTACCATCAACTTCTTAACAGCTCAGGCGCAACTCCCTTCTCCGATTTACAAAATATGTACTCTCCCAGATAGGGACTTGTTCTGTTATACCCAGGTGAAAACTACATCTTGAGGCAGAGAGAGAGATGGTGGCTTGTTTGCCCTCTCCTCTTCCAGCCTTTTGGAGATTGCTTAAGGGTACCTTGGATGGCAATTCTTGGGGCAAATTAATCAGCCACATCTACAGAATATTAAGGGATGCCTGAGGGGATTCTTTGTCCATATTAGAAGCTTGGAACAGAGACTTGCAGATAGAGGTTCCCTTCGTATTATGGAATGAAACAACTCTGAAAGCCATTAAAATTACCTCTTTAAATATATGTAGGGATTTCGCATGGAAATCTCGATCCAGGTATTGTTGCTCACTGGCGATGCTTGCAAAATATCTCCCTGCCTCTTATGGTTTATGCTGGAGAGATTGTAACTGTGATTTGGCTGACCTAGGTCATAATTTTGGTTTTGTCCCAGGCTGATACTCTTTTGGTGTGCCCTACAGATTGAGTTGGCAAAGTTTCTGGGAGAGGATGGGAGGCAGTATAGCACAGTGGTTTAAGGCTCTGAGCTGCAAATCTGGAGACCTGGGTTTGAATCCCACAGCCCCACTTGCATATACTATGTGACCCTAAGCAAGTCACTTAACTTCCCTGTGCTCCCAGGTTGCACCTGTAAAAAAGCTTTGAGCTTAGTGTGTCTCACCTGGTTAAACAATTGGGGAAAAAAAGTTGAATCGATAGCGGAGATGACAGTTTTATCCATTTATCCCCCCCCCACAGACCATGTTGGAACAGGACCCTGCTCCCACTGTACATTTTAGTAGCCAGAAGGGCGATTACCCGTAAATGTATGACTACCTTGATACCTTCAATTTAAAAACTGGTGCCAGATTATGAAAGAAATTTACCATTCGGAACATCTTATTGCCAAATTCCATAATAAACTTCCCCACTTTGAAATAAAGTGGCGCAGATGGGTGCTTCATACCTCTGAGAGGGACCCAGAATTTATTCCTTGAATGGGGGAATGATAACAGGGGTATGGTTTCCCCATGGCTATGGAGCCCCTTCTCCTCCCAGGGGTGGGGAAGGGAGATTGGGGGTGGTTAGGATCTTGTGCTGCGGGTCTGAAATACGGAGGATAGCTCGGCCACCTGCCCTAGAGAGGCCTAACAAATTGGGGCTAGACCAGGAGAGAAGGTCACTATAAGAATGGTGTGTGAACGGATTATTGCAGTGTCATTTGCTTTGTAATTAAGACTTACAGTACTTTCCAATTACTGATATATGAGAATGGCAAATATTGATTTGTAATATCATGTCTCTTTTTAAATAAAAATGACATTTAAAAAAAACTGTTTAGTGAGTCTCGGAGCACAGGAGAGGTCCCAGAAGACTGGAGAATGGCTCATGTGATCCCACTCCACAAGAGTGGTAGCAGAGATGAGGCAGGGAACTACAGACCAGTCAGTCTTACCTCAGTAGTGGGCAAGATTATGGAGGCACTACTTAAGGAAGGGATAGTGCAACACTTGGAATCCATAGGAGCACAGGATCCAAGACAGCATGGGTTTACAACAGGAAGGTCCTGTCAGACTAATCTCATAGATTTCTTTGACTGGGTAACCAGAGCAGTGGACCTAGGGGGTGCGGTTGATGTCGCCTTCCATGACTTCAGCAAAGCTTTCGATACTGTTCCTTGTAGAAGATTGATTAATATCAGCTGGGTGGCAAACTGGTTGACGGGCAGAAAACAGAGATTGGTGGTAAACGGTATACAGTCAGAAGAGATGCAAGTCACAAGTGGGGTACCTCAGGGATAAGTCCTAGGTACAGTCCTCTTCAACATCTTCATCAGTGACATTGCAGATGGACTAGAGGGTATGGTTTGTCTGTTTGCAGATGACACCAAGATCTGCAACAGAGTAGATGATCCAGATGGGGTGGGCAGAATGAGAAGATATCTGGATAAACTGGCAAAAGGTCAGAAGAGTGGCAACTGGAGTTTAATGCAAAGAAGTGCAAGATCATGCACATAGGAAGGAGAAACCCTGAGGCCACCTATAGGTTAGGATGGGAGTTGCTGGCAATCACACGGGAAGAAAGAGACTTGGGCATCATCATTACAGATGACCTGAAATCATCCAAGCAGACCACTAAAACAGTAGGTAAGGCTAGAGGGATGTTGGGGTGTATTAGTAGGGGTATCGCAAGTCGCAAGAGGAAGGTAATAATCCCTCTTTACAAAACACTGGTTAGGTCCCATCTGGAGTACTGCGTGCAGTACTGGAGGCCGTACCTGCACAAAGACATTAACAAAATGGAGGCAGTCCAGAGAAAGGGCCAAAATGGTGCAGGGACTGCATCAGAAAACATATGAGGACAGATTAACGGAGCTCAATATGTATACCCTAAAGCAAAGGAGAGGTGATACGATCGAAACATTCAAACATCTTAAGTGCGTTAACAAGGTGAAAGAGTCTTAACATGTTTCAATATAGGAAAAATAGCAGGACAAGAGGACACAGCATGAGATTAGAGGGAGGCCGAATAAGGGGTAATGTGAGGAAGTTCTTTTTCACAGAAAGGGTGGTGGATGCATGGAACGGCCTGCCTCAAGAAGTGGTGGATATGAATACAGTGCAGGGCTTCAAACAGGCATGGGATAGGCATAAGGGAGCAATACAGATGAGTATGAATAGATTGGCCATTGACAGAGTACAGGCCTATGGCACATTCATAAGATAGAAAAATGGGCAGACTGGGTGGGCCTTGCAGTCCTTATCTGCCATCAACTTCTTTGTTTGTATAAAATACTAATCAGACATCTTTCAGCAGTAATCAGAAAGGGCAAGACCAAACAGGTAAGTTTTTAGAGCTGTTTTAAAGCTCTCTGCTGTCAGGCACTCTCATATCCGTCAAGGTAGAGAGTTCCACAGGGTGAGGGCTGCAGATGCAAAAGCCCAGGCCCCAGATGTCTTCAACTGAATCCTCGAAACCTGTAGCAGTCTCTCATTGGTGGAGCAGAGGGGGCAGTAGGGATGCAAGAGCTCTTGCAGGTAAGTCGGTCCTTGTCCGTGTAGGGCTTTAAGGGTCAGCAAGCCGACCTTGAAGGTGATCCATCACTGAAGTGGCAGTCCTTGCAGCACAGGAGTGACATGACTAGATTGAGACAGTCCCGTCAACAACCTGGCTGCCGCATTCTGCACTAGCTTCAGGTGGTGGATATCAGCCCCCTGTAGCCCTGGGTACAGGGAATTACAGTAGTCAAGGCAGGAGGTCACAAAGGCATGGATCAAAATAGGTTGCTAGGAGGAACAAGGTGCTTAATCCAGGTGAAATTCCTCAGATGGTAAAAAAAGGACTTGATGACGGCCGACACCTGAGAGCACAGCGTCAGCTTATCGTCAAAGATAATGCCCAGATTCCGCACCCATTCAGAGGTCAGCAGCTGGCTACCCCCAAGCCAAAGCCCAGAGGCAGAACCAGCCACCAACCCCTCTACCTGATGGCCCAGGTCTACTACCAAAACCGTAGTCTTATCCGGACTCAACCTCAACCAGTTTGCATCCATCCAGTCTTGGATCTCAGTGAGGCAGTTATTAAACACCGAGACTGCACTATCCTGCTCAGGCACAAAGGACAGGTAAAGTTGGGTATCATCGGCATAGCAGTGCAAACCTAACCCATACCGCCTTCCGTCTCCTAATGGCAGCATATACACCCTAACAACATGGGTGACAGCACAGAGCCCTGTGGCACCACATGCGGCAGAGAAAATGAGTCAGAGGAATAAATACCCAACACCACCCTCTGCGATCTGCCGGTGAGGAAAGAATGGAACCATCTGAGGACTATACCTTTCAGGCCACAGATCAGCTGCAGATGCTCCAGCAACACCACATGGTCCACGGTGTCAAATGCTGCAGAGAAATCAAGAAGAACCAAGATGGAACAGCCCTTCTGATCCCTCACTATCAGGAGATCACTGAGCACCCGAACAAGGGCAGTCTCAGTGCTATGCCTCTTCCGAAATCCTGACTGGAGAGGATCATAGATATCATTGATGGTAAGATGATTCTCCAGCTGCTGCGTAACCACCTTCTCAATAACCTTACCCACAAAGGGGAGGTTAGAGACAGATCTGTAGTTAGCAGGACAGTCCGGGTCGAGACAGGGTTTCTTAAGGAGGGGCATCACCACCGCCTCCTTCAGGGAGTCCGGAAACTCACCTGAACGAACACCAGATGATGTCCGCTAGGACCTGGCAGATGACTTCAACACATCCCACAAGGAGGCGCGTTGGACTCGGTTCTGGACCACAGAAGGTCGGCTGCATACTGTGGACAATCTGCATGACATCTACAATCTCCAGTTGGTCAAAGTAGAACCAGTCAAACTGAGGAACTGTAACCTCGCACCGACTACCTCCACCCATTGGAGCGAGCCATTCGGATCTTGGACCTCATGTCGGCCACCTTACTAGCAAAGAATCGTGCAGTGTCTTCACACTTTTCCTGTGAAAACGATCTCCGAATCTGCAGGAAGGCTGGATTGCACAGTCTCACCACAGTTCAATAGAACTGAGCTGGTTGATTTTGTGCTGCGGCAAACTGCCCCGGACAGGAACTCTGCCTTCCTACGAGAGATGGCCGATTGATAGTCCTTATAATGGTCCATCAATCTAAGTTTGTTGGCATCAAGGCCCGATTTCCGCCAGCAGCACTCCAACCTTCAGCCCATTCGCCACAACTCCCTTAAGGTCCCATCAAACCAAGATGACCGAGGGCAAAGGCGTAGGGGACGAACCTGGACAGGAGCGATGGAATCCAGAGCCCCCATCACAGCCGTATTATAGGTGAGCAACCAATTGTCTGTACCCATGCTTGTGCTTGCTAATCCCGATAGGTCCAGTACTGCCATCAGAACATCTGGGGTCAAACCCCACAAAGTGCGGTAGCAGACCATCTCCACAGGGGCAGGTCTGTTGGGGGGAGCTCGGAAATTGAATCTTATAGTGTGATGGTCAGACCACCTGACTAGCTCCACCACCATATTGGAGGTCTCCATACCTAGTAGAAAGACCAGGTACAATGAGTGACCACAGTTATGTGTTGCAGAGGCAACTACCTGTGTGAGGCCCAACGAGTTTATAAGTCGGAGGAAGTTCTGACCAAATTGTGAGAGTTCGTTTTCAACCCAATCATTGAAATCACCCAGAACCATCAATCTGGGGGACTCCCAACAGCATGTCGACAACAAAGTCTGCGAGTTCCTGCAGAAATTGCTTCTTGCCCCCGGGTGGATGGTAGATGAGAAGAATCCTGCACCTCCACACCTGTGACAACGGTACACTCAAAGAATCGGGTCTCCCCAACTGGCACAGCTGTAAGGCCCAATTCCATTCTAAAACAGACTACTACACCCCTGCCCCTGTGATCCAGCCTCGGGTGGTGTTATCAAGAATCCAGCCGGGCCGGACCGCTGGCGCAGCGGTTGGATTGGCCAGGATGCCAGCCACCCAGGTTCAGGAACGGACTCGCTGTTTGAGGGTCGCCTGAGAAGGGAAAATGAGTCCACTCCACAGCCTCGCCTTCTCAGGGGGCAGGGTGGATATGCGGCTCAGCGCCTGCTGACTTCTGGCGGAGGCTGGGGAGTATGGCAGGACGCTAGCCTCGACTACACTAGGGAGTGGACGGATGTCGGCGATGCCTTGATGTCAGTGGCACGCTCTCCTCGGGGAGCAAAGGGAAAATGGCTCCAGCCTGATCGGGTGATGGCCCTCCAGAACCCTCACCACAGGTCTCCTGGACTTCCATATGCCATCCCAGCAGCACCCCAGGATCATTGGTTGGCCACCAGGTCCGTTTTTCTATGGAAGTAAGAGACCCACCCGGTGAAGGGATATGGGGCGATAGGGCTCGGAGAGTAGCCGCGGTGGGGAGTTCGTGTGGGGGGGCCTGAAGGAGAGCTTGGCCAGTTGCGGGGGAAGAGTATTATAAAAAAAAGAATCTGGCTGGGATAGGGGACTACAGAATGGGGCCAGAATTTCCATCCAGACCCAACAAGATCAGCAATAATAGCTTTCTTGTTTTTAATGGGCAATTCAGAATATTGTAGTGCTCCTATGAACTGCACAAAAAAAAAAAAACACAAAACAATGGAATTTGAACAACTAATGTTGTATTGAATAAATCCACCTTGTGAGAGGGCTCTCACAAGGTGGATGCATTTGGAGGGTGAAAGACATAAAGAACTGGTCAGATTTTGCAAACAGAACGGGTACATTCCAAATAAAAAGAGTACCCTGTGGACATCCAGAGTATGCAAGAAAGCCTCCCCTTGGTTTGAGTACTGTGGGTAGTATACCGTCAGGTGGATATCTTGATTCAAGGTAAACTCTGAGACAACCTTCAGCAGAAACTTAGGATTAGTTCTCAAGGAGACTCTGTCCTTGTGAAAACCCACAGGTTCAAAGGGAGGCAGAGTGAGCGTCTCTAAAACAAACAAATGGTCTCAAGGCAGGACGGGATCCTGGATAGGAGGCTTGAAGTGAAGCATGCTCTGTAGAAAAGTGTGGGAAAGGTCCAGCTGGGCAGTATACTTGCCCTCAAGAGGCAGATGGTGTGTAGAAATGGCAGACAGGTGCACCTTTAATGAAGAGTAGCTGAGTCCTGTTTCTGAGAGAGAGAGAATACGAACTGCAGTACTGAATTGGCTGGGCAAGTAAAAGGATCTAAACACAATACCTCTTCCTTTTCATAGCGTAGGTCGCCCTAGTGTAGGTTTTCTTGGCTGCCACTGGGACATCCTCTACCCCGGGGAGACCCTGAATTTGGACACAGCTAGGTCTGCAGGAGCCACGCATGGAGATGCAGAGATTTGTGATTCGGATGTACCAGTGAGCCCTGCTTCTGGGAGAGCAAGTGTGACCTGAGGGACAGGGACACTGGAGGTTCCACAGCCAGTTGTTGCAACAGTGGGAACCACATCTGACGAGGCCAGAACAGAGCACCAGGATCGTTTCTGCTCCCTCTGATTGCAACTTGATGAGTACCCATTGCAGAATGGGAAAGGAAGGAAACGGATAAAGAAACTTCCCCATCCAGGAGAGGGACAGTGCGTGTTGCCAGAAAGCACCAGGCCTTGGATTTTAGTGAGCAAAAATTGGGCAGTTTTGTGGTGGATGGGGAGGCAAATAGGTAGAGTTCTGGGTGACCCCTTCGGCAAAAAGATCTTCCGCCACTGCGGGGAGTAGCTCCCACTCATGTGCCGTTTGACCAAGTCCAGCTGAAACTGCTGGCCAGGGAATTGCGAATGCCTGAAACATGAACCACTGAGAGTTCCAGCTGGTGATCTGTCGCCCAAGACCACACTCTCATAGCCTCTCTAAAAGTGTGTCCCCCCTGCTTGTTGATATAGAATACCACTGGCACGTTGTCTGTCTGTATTAGCAGGGGGCCAGTTTGAAGGACGGTTTGAAAGGCTTATAGGACGTAGAGAACTGCCCTCATCTCCAGAATATAGGTGTGGAGATGCAGTTCCTGCTGAGCCCAGAACCCTTGAGTCTGTCGAGTGCCTAGATGTGCCCCCCAACCTTGGCCTGACGTGTCGGGTGGTCAGGATCTGGGTGGGAGATTCTCTCTGGAAGTAAACCCCTCTGGAGAGGTTGTGAGGATCCAGCCATCATGCCAGAGGGGTACTGGTGGAACTGGAGCCGAAGGGACCTGTTTATCTTTAAAGATGGTCCACCAGGCTGCAGATAGTTAATTCAGACCCTGCTGAAGGTTTTGAGGCAGATCCGGAGCATCGACGGGGGGCAACTTTGATGGCCCTGGCGTCAGGTCGTCCGGTTGCGATAGCTCTGGCATCGGATGAACCTGGTACCCATCATCTGGTGTCGGAAACCCAGGTACCCTCAGGCATTGGAGGTATCTGGTCCGACATCCAGTTATCAGGCTGAAGTGTACCTGCAGAATGTATTATGCTGAATGTTATTTACAAGCATCACTGTCTATATCTTAATTTTGGAAACTGAGTACATGTGTATAGCTGCTGAAAAAACATTTAATAAAATGTGAATGAAAAAAATAACAGGGACACCAGAGTTGGCATTTGAGGTGGCGCCAGGTAATAGAAACATAGAATTTGATGGCAGATAAGGACCGCTTGGCCCACCCAGTCTGACCATTTCCCTGCCTACTGGATAAGCTGCAGATCCTAGTTAACCAGTAGCCTACTTCTTCCTACCCCCCAGAATTGCCTTATGACTGTCCCATGCATGCTTGAATTCCACCACTGTTTTGACTCACAACCTCCTCCGGAAGACCGCTCCATGCATCCACAACCCTCTCTGTAAAAAATACTTCCTTAAATTACCTCTGAGCCGCCCCCAAAAAATTGTGCCCCTTGTTCTTGCATGCCTCTTTTTGAAAGATGCTACCCTCTTGGACTTTGTTGATTCCCTTGAGGTACTTGAAAGTTTCTATCATGTCCCTCCTTTCCTCGAGGGTATACATATTAAGCTCCTTAACTCTCTCTTCATATGTCTTCTGGTGCAGACCCTGCACCATTTTAGTTGCCCTCCTCTGGACAGCTTCCATCCTGTCTATGTCTTTATGAAGACTGTCTCCAGAACTGCACGCAGTACTCCAGATGGGGTCTGACCAGCTGTCTGTACAGAGGGATAATAACCTCCTGTTTTCTACTGGTGATGCCTCTCCCATGCATCCCAGTATCCCCCAGCCCTCCTTGCTGCCCCTCTCACATTGCTTGCCCACCTTTAGGTCATCTGATATGACTACCCCCAGGTCCCTTTCTATTTTTGTTGTTAGTATCTCACCCCCACTGTGTACTCTTCCCCTGGGTTTTTGTTTCCAGCTGCATTACCTTGCACTTCTTAGCATTAAATCTAAGCTGCCATACATTTGACCATTCCTCTAACCTTGCCAAGTCCCTTTTCATCCTTTCCACCCCACCTTGTGCATCAACTCTGTTGCAGATCTTTGTGTCATCTGCAAAGACACATATTTTTCCTTCCAGTCCCTCTGCAATGTCGCTTATAAAGACATTGAAGAGGACCGGTCCTAATACTGAACCCAGCGGTACCCCACTAGTAACCCCCCTTTCTTCAGAGTGGACTCCATTTACTATTACTCTCTGTGTCCTATTCTCCAGCCAATGTTTTACCCAGACTGTCATCTTGGGACCCACTCCCAGGCTAGCTAACTTGTATATTAATCTTTTGTGTGGGACTTTGTCAAATGCCTTGCTAAAGTCTAGGTAGGCCATGTCCACAGCCCCTCCCTGATCTACTACTTTGGTCACCCAGTCAAAGAAATCCATCAGATTTGTCTGGCATGACCTTCCTGTGTGAATCCATGCTGCCTTGGGTCCTGTGCCCCTCTGGCCTCTAGATACTCGACAATTCTTTCCTTCAGAAGTGATTCCATCATTTTCCCTACCACTGAGGTTAAACTAACAGGTGTGTAGTTTCCTGCCTCTGCCTTGCTTCCACTTTTGTGAAGAGGAATCACATCTGCCCTCCTCCAGTCCTCGGGTACCACCCATCCTCCCATGGATTTGTTAAAAGGGTGGTCAGTGGTGTCACATAATTCTACCTTAGTTCTTTTAGAATTCTGGGATGAATCCTATCAGGCCCCATTGCTTTGTCCACCTTCAGTTTTAAGAGTTCTTTCAGAACCCTTTCTTCTGTAAATGGGCTGGTATCAACTTCCCATCCAGAGTGTTTCTACTGTTTGTTTTAGGTACCTCCCCTCTTCCTTTGTAAATACTGAGCAAAAATATTTGTTTAGTATCTCTGCCTTTTCACAGTCACCCTCTGCCCACCCCCTTTATTAAGCCTCACTATCCCTCCCTTAGTCTTCCTTCGCTCCTGATGTACCTATAAAGGTTTTATCCCCCTTCTTAACTGAGTTGGCTATCTTTTCCTCGGTTTGGGCCTTTGCTGTTCTGACTTCCCTCCCTGCTTCCTTCTGCCTTAACTGGTACAGCTCTCTGTCCTGCTCCTTCTGTGTTTCCTTATACTTCCGGAATGCTATCTTTTTCTTCCTGACTTTCACAGCCACCTCTTTTGAGAACCATAGTGGCTTTTTCTTTTGTTTTGATTTGTTTATTTGCTTCACACAAAGGCTTGTTGCCTCTTCCTTTTGCTTTAACTGATACAGTTCTCTGTCCTGCTTCTTCTGTGATTCCTTGTACTTCCTGAAAGCTTTCTTTTTCTCTTGAACCTTCACTGCCACTTCCTTTGAGAACCATAGTGGGTTCTTACATCGTTTTGTTTTATTTGCTTTACACAGAGGCTTGTTACCTCTGTGAGGCAGTTTTATTATTCCCATTGTTCTTCCACCCCTCCTTCCTGCCCATTTGCTAGTGCATTCCTTAGGCACTCACCCATTTTGGCAAAGTCAGCCTCCTAAAGTCCAGTACCTTGCCTTTGTATGGCTTGACTCTATTGCTGTGTTTATTGTGACAATACTGTTCGATGGTCGCTAGTTCTCAGATGGCTATCCACTTCACATCTGTGATCCTCTTCATCTCCATTTGAGAGAACCAGGTCTAAGATTGCTCCCTCTCGAGTGGGCTCCAATACTAGTTGTCTAAGGCATTCCCCTGTAGGGCATCTAGAATAACCCCACTCTTCAAGTGGCTGCTGCAACTGCACTCCAGTTAACATCTGGCATATTCAGGCGCCTATCAGCAATATCTCCCTTTTTCTGCCATACTAAGTATACTTTCTATCATTTCCTTGTCCATTTCCTCCCCCTGAGAAGGGGGTCTGTATACAACCCCTGTGTGGATTGTGGTTCCATTGCCGGTCTCCAAATTTACCCACTGTGCTTCTTCTCCTCCCTGTTTTCCCTTTTGTTCTGTTGCTTTGATTCCTTCCCTTATGTAAAGAGCTACTCCTCCTCCTCTTTTACCCTCTCTCTCCCTCCTGTAGATAGTGTATCCTGGTATGTTTACGTCCCAGTCATGGTTTTGTGTGAACCATGTTTCTGTGACTGCCACGATATCCAGATGTTCCTCCTCCATCAAGGCCACTAATTCAGAAAGCTTGTTACTCAGACTACGGGCATTGGTACTCATTGCTTTCCATTTCTTGATGGCTTTACCTTCTGTTGCAGCATCCCCCACTGACCTTTCTGCCTCGGTCTTTTTCTCATTTAGTACCCTGTTTTGTAGGGAGAGGCTGGGATTTTCCTGCTGCTTATCAGTGCCTCCCCTTGACTAGTTTAAAAGCTTGCCAATGAAGCATTTAAACCGATTGCTCAAAAGACTTGTTCCCTTCCTGGACAGATGCAGACCATCCTGCCAGTATAGGCTGGTGTCCCTCCAGGTGGAACCCCAGTCCCCAATGAAGCCAAACCCCTGTTCTCCACACCATTTTTTCAACCATTCATTAAACTGCATGGTGCAAAGTACCCTTGCCTCACTCATGCCATTGACAGGCAGCACCTGTGAGAAGGATACTGTGTGTGCTACTTGTCTTAGGCCCTTCCCCAGTTCTACAAAGTCCTTCTGCACTGCTCTAGTCTCATGTTGAGCCAAGTCATTTGTCCCTAGGTGGACAATGACGCTCAGCTCAGACTCTCGTGCAGCTGTCTCGTGATCCTGGAGGATGCGCTTCCTGTCCCTCCAAGCCATGGCACCAGGCAGGCACCTTACTTCAGTTTTCCCTGCTCCCCCCAGTTCTATCCCCCTAATAACTGAGTCCCCCACCAGGAGCTGCTTCCTTTCCTTGTGGTGTCCTCTGCCTCCTTCCTGTGGGCCTCCCTTGTGACGGGTGTCCTCAGCCTCCTTAATCTCCTCTGTGGGTGCATCCATAGGGGAGCTGTGCTCCCCCAGAATGGTGTATGGATTGTGGAGTGGAACAACTGACTGGGTGTGCCTCTGTTCCACCATGCTCACCCTCCCTGAGCCCACTGTGGTCCAACTGCTGTGCTTTCTTTGCAAGCTCTGAGGTAGTGGTGGTGGCTCTGGTGCTCCCTGGATGGGGGAGGTTCCCTTCCTACCATCCATTGTGGCCTGGGGGAAGGTTCCCTTACTGCTGTCCAGTGTGGCCTGAAGACGGGCAAATTCTCCCCAGGGCAGAGAGTTGTCTGCAACAGGGCAGCATCTCAGCCCAGAAAGACTCCCGGAAGACTGCTGCCCCACAGCCATTACATTGCACTACCCTCACATGATTATGTACTTTTTTTGTGTGTGTGTTTGTGTGTGTGATTGGTTTTTATATAGAAATATATATATTATACAATGTGTATGCTTATATTTTCAGTGCTGTATGCTAGAGGATATGACATTGATATGCACCTTGCACTCCTGAGGAATGATGTCAGAACCCCAGGTATAAAGGAACTATTTCCAGGGGTGGGTGGGTGAGGGGTGGGAAGGGTTGGGCCTAAACTGTGCCCTCACAAAACAATCAGCTAAGAGCTCTGACCCACCGCTGCGATGAGTGCCTTCCTGTCAGCAAGATACCGCTCACAACAATTTGACAGAGAAAATCCTGCTAATCAAACAGAGAAAAATCCAGGCATCCAAGTCAGACACAGGTAAACCTCCCCAGCCCCAAAACAGCCTGGTGGTTTGTACTCTGAAAGCAGTCAGCCCCAAAATAAGTCAGCTGTGCTTTAAACTCTTCCTGCACTGAAAATCTTACGAATTGTAACAAGATTGTCTTTTCCTGATAATTCTAAGTTCCTTATTTCACCTTTCAGTTAGAAGTAGCCTCCACCTGCAGAATATCTGCTACAAACCAAAGACAATTGTAAGGTTCACCTCCCTCTGTTGTGAGCACAACTCGCTTTCTTGCAAATCCTATGTTCAGTATTGCAGCTCCCAGCAGCTGTAGTTTGACTTGAAAAATGTTAGCTGTTCTGATGAGTTTGCTATAAAACACTTGCTTATAATACTATTGTTCTCAGGTCTGTTACCAAAGCTATTGGCTGATAAGTAGCTGTGATGTAATCACTTCCTCAGAAAGTCTGGAATTTCCTTTTAAGGCACACAGAGATAAACACATAAAACAGTTTACTGTCTGGGTCAAATACACAACCTGTACCTGCACTTATTTCAGGATTTGTGACAAATGTTTAGCCCAGGGTTTAAACTCTTCCTGCACTGAAAATCTTACGAATTGTAACAAGACTGTCTTTTCCTGATAAGTCTAAGTTCATTATTTCACCTTTCAGTTAGAAGGTTAGAGGGTATTCCCGAGGTAGCGCTGGGGAGGCTGGCATCGCTGGTGTAGGTGGCGGAGCCTGGGTGCAGTAACCTGTGGGGAGGTGTATCTCCCGAATGGGACGTACACCTATTGCTCCCAGAGGAAGAGAGCGACTCTCCCAGATACCACCTGCCAGCATCGGCCCCTGTTGACAGTGCAGACTCGACGGACACCCTGGCCAGGAGGGCGACAGACAGAGGCCTGCCACCCGAAGAAACACTGGCCAAGCCACTAGGCTTAGAGCCAACAGGGGTAACGGACTTAAGCTTGAGTGGCTGGGAGGCATGGCAGGACTTCCCATGCCCTAAAGAGCCTTCTCCCGTGACTGTAATGAGGGAGGGAGGCTTGGAACCAGGGAGCCTTGAGGCAAGTCCACAGCAGGAGGGGGGGGTCGCCAACTTGGTTGGAGACCCAGAGCGGCCTTCTGCCCAGGATTTCTCCTTGTCTCGGTGCTTGTGTTTGCTGCTCGATTTCTTCTCCTTGTGAGAAGACGCTGAAGAAGGAGAGGATGAAGAGCTCTTGTGGTGGAGGTCTTTCTCCATGGCAGATATCTGCTTTTTCAAAAGGAAAACTTTGAGGGTCTTCTGGGCGCTGGAGCCTTGTGCACGGATTGAAGTCATGGTAGTGCTGGCAGGCCTTAGTGTTGTGGTCTGGGCATAGGCAGAACAAGCCGTCCTCATGAGGGATCTGCTTGCCGCATGTGCACTTTGAAGGGCACCTCTCGATCGACGATGTTGGAGAAGAAGACATGCACAATTCGTTGAGAACTGGAAGGAAATAAAAATAAAGAGCGTTGAAAACATGGTCATAATAGCGGTCGACAAGCTAAAGGAGTCTTCGGAGGTCTGACTAGCGTAGTCGATGATGGGAAAAGAACCGGGGATGGGCTGCAGACCGCCTCCTTTTATACCAGATGTGATGTCAGGGGTGGGCTGACATTGGGGGTGGTCCCCCACCAGGTATTGCTAGCTAGAAAGTTTCTGTGGGGGTCCTTGTGCCTGTCGGCTTAGTCCTAAAGATGTTACCTGCTGCAAGAGCGATTCTTGAAGTAAGATCTACTACTACTAGTTTGTAGCACTTTCCTTTGGTCTATCCTCATCACCCAGAGTGTTCACAAAATGCCTAGATGTAGTGGCAGCACATTTGAGGAGGCAGAGAGTAGTGGTTTTTCCCTACCTGGATGACTGGCTGGTCTCAGGAAAGTCACACCAGGAGGCCATGTCCTCCCTCCTTCTCACATAGGACATCCTGGAGCATCTGAGTTTCCTGATAAATGCCCAAAGTCTCAGACAGAACCAATGTCTAGACGTAGTGACAGCACATTTGAGGAGGCATGGAGTAGTCATTTTTCTATTCCTGGATGACTGGCTGGTCAGCTGTTTTGTACATTAATTGTTTACAATCACTTCTCTTGTGACTAAAATGAACTAACATGCAGCAGGCAGTGCTCCCTGACCTTATGGAACAGTAGGTGTTCAGAAGCAGCTGGGAACAGTGATAAAAACTGGTCCAAGCCATATTAAAAGGAGCGCTCCTTTTATTATTTCAGTTGTGAAACAAAGTACTAAAGTAGACTCAAATTGTGGGAAGAAGAGTATCATACAAGTCCGTAGATGAGGGGCAACCTAAAATAGAATAAAAAATATAGGCCAATGGTGGCTCTGTGGTGCCGAGTGAAGGGGTTCGCTTGGCACGCTGTCGACCCTGGTTTGTGCCCAGAGCCTGGGTATCAGCAGCGGAGACTGGCAGGAAGGGGTTCCAGAGCACCCCGGGGGTCTGGCCTTGGCACCAGTGGGCAGTTTGGGTGATGAACGTGGGACGTGATGCCTCAAACACGCCTGCACGTCCCTGCCCAGGCTACGTGCTTACACACATGGCTGAGAACTGCTGTGGGTGGGGTCGAAAAATGGAAAAAGTGGTCCCCACCCGGCCAGATGACAAGTGTCAGCCCCTGCCGCCACGAAGCCCTGGAAGACAGACCGGACTGACTCCTCAGCATCCCAGGATATGCCATTAGCCAGTGAAGCTCTTCCCCTTGGAAGAGAGGGACCCTCCCAACGAAGGGATAAGTGAGGTGCCTGGTGGGGGCTGCTATAGGAGTTGGTGGCTGGCAGCAGAAATCGGATGGGCGCCGGGGCGGGTGCCTAGGCACTCTGAAGGAGTGGTTGGACGGGGAAAGCTCCTCGGGGTGGAGCATAAATAAATAATATAAAAAAAAATATATAGGTCAAAATTTTCACCATATTCTTGCACTGCTGCTTTAAGGGCACTGGAGTGGTGGAAGGAAGAAGACAACCCCAGAAAGGGAGTTTCCTTCCTTCAGCAGTCACCCACAGTGATACTCACTACAGTTTCCTTCCTCCTGGGCTGGTTTGCCCACCTGGAGGACCTTCCTGAAAGCAGCATGTGGAGCCCACAGAGGTCTCAGGAGCACATAAACCTCCTGGATCTCAGGGCAATGTACTTGGTAATGCAAGCATTTTCTTTCCAGATCAGGAGTCGGTCTGTCCAGATCATGACTAAACACCACTACCATGTATTATATAAACAAGCAGGGAAGAACTAGATCTACAAAACTGCACAGAAGCAATGAAGATCTGGAACCTAGCATATTCCCTGAATGTTCAGCTGTTGGCAGTACACCTGCCAGGGAAAGACAATGCCTTGGCAGATTCCCTACATAGAATTGTTTTTTTTTTGACATTTTTTAAGTATAAGCAGAATCAGCCACGGAAACCACAAATGGACACTGAACAAGCAAGTGCTGACCACAGTGCTCAGAATGTGGGGTACACCAGAAATGTTCACATCCTGGGAAAACAACCAACTCCAATTGTTCTGTTGCCAACTCCTTTGGTGGGTACAGTCCCAGAGGATGCCCTAGTCCTTGACTGAGCAAGGAAGTTTCTCTGTGCTTTCCCACCATTCCCACTTTTACTGAGAGTGCTTCTAAAACTGAGAAGGCAGCAGTGATCCTCATAGCTCCAGACTGGGCAAGGCAGATGTGGTACTTGCTTCTTCTGTCCCTCTCCGTCAAGCATCCCATCAGTGTTCCCCTGAGATACAGTACAATCTGTTAACCTTGTCCAATGGCAGGATAACATTCCCAGATGCGAGAACTGTGCGCCTCATAGCATGGTTCTTGAAGAGCTAGAGTTCTCTGGACTAAACCTCTTTGATCTCTGAGGAGGTTTTTGGAAGTGCTTAAGATGTCCAGGAAACCAGCAACTTGGTGGTATGCCTCAGAGTGGAAGAGATTTTCCCTTTGGTGCTTTTCTAGGCAGCCATAGCCCACTTCAGGCAAGTATTCCTTCAATCCTGGACTACCTGGTTCAACTCTTTTTGCCCCCCCCCCCCATTTTCTTATGCTTCTACTCCAGGGTGAATTATTTGAACAATTTTATTTAATTTTCTACTATTGCCAGTCCTTTTGTACTCCACAATACTGCACGTACCACTCCATTTTGTAATTATTTTCACACCAAAGACTATTTTGCATAGCTTTATGTCTGAATGTACTTCTGTATGCAATATTTTCTACCCATATGATATCTTACCTTGTTGTATGCTATCTAGTTGATGTAATTTTTGCCATGTCTGTAATTTTTATACCCCCTCACTGTACACTTCCCCCGGATCGCACCTGGAAACGAGCCTTGGCTCAGTGTGCCACCCCCTCACTGTACCTTTCCCCAGGTCACACCTGGAAGCAAGCCTTGGCTCAGCGTGCCTTTCCCAGTTACCAAATTTTAAATGAATAAATAAATCTCCGGTCCCTGGGCCTTAGACCCTCGACCCTCAACCCTGCATCTGGCAGCAGTCTCAGCAAAGATAGGTCTGTTTCCTCGCAACCTGTTTTCCAAAAGGTTCTTTAAAGGCCTTGCTCATCTGTGCTCTCCAGAAAGGGATCCTGTCCCCTCATGGGACTTGAACCTATGTATTACTCAGCTGATGGAAGATTCTTTCGAGCTTATGGCAACTGCTGCCCTGAAGTAGGTTACCTGGAAAGCAGCTTTCCTGTTGGCACTCACATTGCCAGAAGGGTAAATGAGCTTCAGGCCCTCTGTACAGATCCTAACTATATCATATTCCACAGGGACAATGTAGTCTTGAGAACTTACGTAACATTCTTCCCCAGAGTGGTGTCTGAATTTCATATGAATCAGACAGTCACACTTCCAGTGTTCTTTACAGCAAAATCCACCCCAGGGAAGCAAAAGCTCCACAGTCTGAATGTTTAGAGAGCTATGCGGTACTACTTGGACCACACAAAGGATATCAGGTCCACCAATACTCAGCTGTTTGTCACCTACAGTGAAGTAGAGTAGGATAAACTAGCATCCAAGAGAACTGTTTCTTGTTGGATAGTCTCCTGCATTCAGTTCTGTTATGCCAAGGCTGGCAAATTGCCACCTGAAGTCCTCAGGGCCCACTCTACATGGGGCACATCTGCCTCTGTGACAGCTTCCAGATGTGTAACCCTACAGAAAATCTGTGAAACAGCTACCTGGAAAAAAATACACTCTTTCACAAAATACTGCCATCTGAACATACGGTTCAAAAGGGATGTCAGCTTTGGCGCTGCTGTCTTGCAGAACATTTTCCCTAAGTAGGTTCTGTACTGTACTTAGCCTCCCAAGGTACTGCTACAGAGTCAGTAGTTGTTAAGCATAAGGGAGGGATTCCTGGGGTTAGAAGAAAAAAATACTCACTGTAGTTATGTTGTTTCTTCCAAGGGATCCCTCACTATGCTTAATCTCATCCATACTTCCCCCTCCAGAACCTGGAAAAGGTTCACACAAGAATCAGTTCTTTTCATTTTGCTTGAGCATTACTTGTCACAGTACTTTTACAGTTGATACCTAGTGATCTATTCTCGTGCAAATTTTCTTTCATTATATTTTAAAGCTGTATTCTGCCATGTTAAAAACGTTTGAAAACTTTTTAAGTTGGTAAATATTGTTGGTATCCTTTTATTGCTAGTTTAGTGTCACTATTCACCCTAACTTTAGAAATAAATCTGCTATTAGAATGCAGGTGTGAACGTGACCACACAGCAGAATTTTGAATTTCATTCTAACATTCTGTAATTAGTATATCATTTTAGGCCCTGGGTCAGTTAATTTCAGCTGAGTCACTGCATATTGAGGGTTCCCTTGGAAGAAACAACCTTACCAGGGTGAGTAATTTTATTCTTTTCTAGTAGTTGCATAGTATTGGCTGCAGGGCCCAGACGTAACACACTGATTGGTCTGACAAGGACACTGAATTATTCAAATTAAGGTAGTAAGAGAGTATATATATATATATATATATATGGACTAAAAAGGTTAGGTTTAGTAAGTGAGCAAGTCTTTTGATTTGACCTAACTAGAACATGTAATACAGTAGTTTTGAGTTTATGTAAGAAAGTGAGGATCAGATCCAGTGTATGTATAATAAATATCATGAAGGAAATAATATAAAACATTGGTGAATTAAAAAATGATTAACCCATATGATTTTTTGTATATTTTCAGTGCATGTTTTTCATTCATTCATTCAAGTTTTATTTAATATAGCGCAATTCTCATTTTGATTCAAAGCGCTTTGCATAACATTTCTAACGACTTTAAAAACAATTGAATACAAACAGATACATACAAACAAATAAATAAATCCCACTTATTTGTCAGTGAACTGTCATTTTAAACTGTTATTACTAAGACAATACCCAATTCTGAAGGAAGGCCTGCTTAAATAAGGTTTTGAGCTCCCGTTTGAATGCATCAAGCATGGGGTTTTCACTGTAAATATTAAATTATTATAAGACTGTAACCCTGAACAAGTTGTCAGTGAGAACATGAAACATTGGTGTTGTGTTGTTACTATCCTACACCCTCTGCATTTTTCTGAATAAAAGACGGAAACATTCATTGGTGAGTGGGTGATTAGTCCACTGTGCATTGTAAAGGCAAAATGAAAAATTCTGCTGTATCCTAAGCGATTCTAAGTATATTCATAAATCTTCTTCGAGAATATATCTTTCATCAGGCCACACCTATGGAACTTAAAGCCGCCAGGCACAAGGACCGCACAGAAACGTTTGCAAGCAGTCCACCAGGGGCCACCCACAACGACATCAGACATTGGCTGCTACATAAATTTGGGCGACCCCTTCCCTCCACATTTTTTTTTTTTATCACGGCTGCTATTTATTCTCCCATTGGTCAGCTCCCATCCGACCGACACCCCCCTTCCCCTGGCCCGTCCCCCAGAATCACTGGCTCTTACCTTGTCCAGCCCGGGAGCGGTGCCTGTGTAGAGTCTTCATCCTGCTGACCGCATTTTCTTCATCTCTTTTCTCCCAGAGGCCCCAGGAGTCAGTGCACATGCGCGTGGAGGCGTGCATGCACCGAACAGCCCCGGTAACGGCCTCCATCCCCAACCCCTGGCCTATTGCTTAGGTACCCTCTGGCCCGCGCTTCCTCCAGCCTCCACTGGGGGTCGCCATCAGTGGAGAGGAGAGCTTGCCTGTCGGCAACTCTATCCAGCTCCACCCCTGCCCCCATGCTGACCTCCAACGCCCCGGGCTCGTTCCCAAACCCGGGTTGCCGGCGTGGGTTGAGGTAAGATGCCAGCAGCTTAGCCCTCTACGCCACCGGGCCAACTTTCCTCCTCATTTTTTTTTCTGGCCATCTACCATACTCATTGGACCACTTACGGAAATGCTGCTGTGATTTTCTCTCCATAGTAATCGCTTTAATAAGTGATTTTCGATGGTGTATATGTCATCGAAGAAACCATCAAAACTGTTCTGATGTTGTGAACGTGGTGAGAAGATTTACACTGGTGATTCTCGGGACGTCTGTGTGTGTTCCCTTGGCCTGGACCACAACATGCAAGCCTGCCTGATTTATAAGGGTTTTAACACTGCCAGCTGGCAATGTCAAAAAGGGGCCTTACAGAAGCACCTTTTAAAACAGAAGGTAGTTCACATGGAGAAGGAGCTCCAGCAAAAGAGTTTTGCCACATCGCCAGCCCACACCTCCGGGTCCAGGTCATCCATATCCTGGGAGAAGTCATCCAGGAGCCATAAGCACAAAGCAGAAGGAGAAAACCTCCCCAGTGTGCTCCGGGTAGCCCTTCCGCACAGCAGGTACAGCCTCTACAGCTCCGTCAACCTAACTTCCAGGTCGGGGCATGGTGTGGGCACTACCAGGACTAGTACGTTGCCACCAACATCGGGGGGCCTTGCGTCTTCCATCTACCTCAACTGGCGCACACGTCGACCACATGAGTGCCGACATCCAGGCGGTGCTATCATCCTTCACAGACATGCTTCAACACCTATTGCCTCCTCCTCTTCCTGTACCAGGAGGCCCATTGATGGGGTCTGTAACTCAAACCCCCATGTTGATGCACCCCGGGGCTGTGTCTCGGCTGCCTCCTCCAGCATTGACGACCTCGCTAGTGCACTCCCTCTTACACGTTGACCAGGCTGATGATGACTTCGAATATATTCCTGATCTCATGATGCAGGATGAAGAGGAGGAACCTAAGGGCTGTGTGGAATGTCCTTATGAAAGAAGTTCCACTGTCTCCACCTGCTGTGAGGACTTGGTGGTCTACACCCCACGGTCCCCTCCAGAGGACTCCACTTTCATTACCATGATGCAGCAGTTACAGGCTGCCATGAGTTTTGATTTGGAGGAATGGATACCACCAAGAAAAATCTCATAGATTGCTTGGAGTTACCTGATGCTTCCCCTGTTGTGATACCACCCCTCCTCCCTGCCCTAGAGGATGCCACCTTTGCTGCCTGGCATAGGCCGAATGTCATTCCTGCCATACCAAGAAAGGCAGACAAAATGTACATGGCTTCCTAAGGGAGACCCTTCTTTACTAGCCAACCTGAGGCAGTCTGTGTAGTCATCAGTGCTGCCCATGATAGGTCAAGGGCACCAAAGTACCTCAGCTCCCTTCCTCCTGATAGAGTCCAGGAGGTTGGATGTGTTAAGTAAAATAATTTTTGCCTCAACCTCCCGGAGCCTCAGAATTACTAACTATCAAGCCCATATGGTGAAGTACCAGAATACACTCTGGAGAAAAGCCAAAGCAGCTGCACAAGCCTTGCCAGAGGGTACACCCACACAAGAGCTTCTCAAAGCTCTCGCAGCTGGGGCTGATGTAGGAAAACACCTATTTCATATGGCCTATGATGTGTCTGATGCTTTGGCCAGGGCTGTTGTCTCAGGGAATATGCCTAAGGATGTACTCCTGGCTTAGTGTGGCAAGTTTTGCGAATGACGTACAGCAGTACATTCTCAGTGCCCCTTTTAGAGGATACAGGTTATTTAGCTCAGTTGTCCAGGATATCCTCTCTAACCTCCAGGCCTCAGGTAGGACCCTGAGGTGAGTACACTCCCTCTATCATACCCAACCAAGGGGTAGACAGAAGATACCTTTTCATTTGGCTGATGCTAGTCACCATCCTGCCACCAGACAACAACGCAAGGGAGTAGGAGCCTTGCTCACCCCAGGAACCATTCCAGGTGCACACTCAAAGGCCCCTAGAGGTGATGGCACAGCAGGAGCAGCCAAAACTGGCTCTGCCTTACTCCTTGTATGCTTCCCAACCACCATTACTGCCAAGGGTGGTTGTTGGGGGCCGTTTCTCCCTCCACCTAAATCAGTGGAAGGAGGTGACAGAGGCCTGGGTCCTGGAAATCATAGCACAAGATCTTGCTCTGGAACTTCTAGAAACACCTACAGATCATTCTGGAATTTCTAGCAACACCTCCAGATCATCCACCGGTGCCAACACACTATCCTCCAGACCACATCCCTCTGCTCCTGGAGGAAGTGCACACTTTGCTTCAGAAGAAGGCTATAGAACCTGTGCCCTTAGAACAAAGAAACACAGGGTTCTACTCTTAGTATTCTTGGTTCCAAAATGGACAGGAGACCTGTGGCCTATTCTGGATCTCAAGGACCTGAACTTTTTTATAGAGTACAAAGTATTCAGAATGGTCACCCTAAAGTGCCTGCTCCCACTACTACAAGCAGGGGACTGGATCTTTTCCCTTGACATGAAGAATGCTTACTTTCATATCGAGATTCGCAAACCTCACAGAGAATATTTGAGGTTCCTTTTTCAGGGAAACACTACCAGTTCAGAGTGTTGCCCTTTGGCTTGTCTTCTGTGCCACAAGTCTTTACCAAATGCTTGGCAGTGGTGGCAGCAGCCCTTCATAGGGAAGGCCTCTATGTATTTCCTTACCTGGATGACTGGCTATTGAAAGCCCACTCCAAGATTCAGCTCCTGCACACCTTAGCTCAGACGAGGCAGATGTTCGATGCTCTGTGAGTTACTGTTAGCATACCCAGCTGTGTCTTGACATCTTGTCAATGCCTGCATTGCATGGGAGCAGTCTTGGACACAGCCAAAGGTTCAGCATTCCTGCCCCTGGACAGGGCTGAACGTCTGGTTGCTCAGGCCCAAATAGTCCACAGCAACTGGTATGTCTCAGCCAGGACATTCCTTCGGCTCCTGGGCCTTATGGTAGCAGAAACTGTTATACTACCTCTGGCCAGACTGCACATGAGGATCCCCCAGTGGACTCTAAGAGTCTAATGGGACCAGCTTACAGACAATCTGGGACAAAGGGTTGTAGTAGCCTCTCCTGTACTCAAAGTGCTTAAGTGATGGATGGAACCCAGCAACCTGTTAAAGGGGGTTCCCGTCACAATCCCCTCCCTTCTCTCTAGATTTTAACCACAGATGCCTCGGGGATGGGTTGGGGGGGCACACTTAGGGCCCCATCAGACACAGGGTACATGGACTGCAGTGGCTAGCACCCTACACATAACTGTTCTAGAAATGTGAGCTGTCCTGTATGGCCTGCAGGCCTTCCAGGCTCACATGTCCCCGGATCTTCTGTTAGTAGAGACAGGCAACATCAGCGTGATGCATTACATCAACAAACAAGGGGGCTCACTCTTACCCCCTGTACAGGGAAGCAATGAGAGTCTGGTATTGGGCTCTGGAACACGTTCTAAAACTGTCAGTAATGCATGTTCCAGGTGGCCAAAACATCTTGGCAGACAGGCTAAGCAGGCTACAGTCCAGAATGCATGAATGGAAATTGCTGACCTCAGCAGTAGAAGACCTCTTCGACGGGTGGGGTTGTCCAGAGTTGGAACTTTTTGCATCCCCACAGAATGCAAAACTACTACTTTTCTGCTTCAGGGCCTGGAGTTTTCTGGCGAAAACTGTTGTCCCTGTATAATTCAGAGAGTGCTACTGAAGCTCCAGATGGAACGGGCAACTGATCCTTATTGGTACCCTGTGACCTTGTCAGATCTGGTTCCCTCTACTGCAACAGTTGGCAGTGGAACCACTAATACTCCTGCCCTTAAGCCAGGGCCTAGTATAACAGGAACAGGGAACCCTGGTCCATCCGGTCCTCAAATTGCTTCATCTTCATGCATGGCTCCTGAAAACACAGTCATTGCCAGGTTTGGGGTTGCCCAAAAGGTGGCTGATGTCCTGGAGGCTGCCAGAAGGCCTTCTACCAGCTCCACTTATTCAATGAAGTGGAAGCGTTTGCTTTGTGGGCCATTTCTCATCACTTAGATCCATTTACCTGTCCAGTACGGGGGAAGGTTAACCAAGAAAGCCAGCATCCTAGGTCTGGCTTTCATATAGGGAAATTGGGCAGACTGGGTGGGCCTGGCAGTCCTTTTCTGTCGATACATTCTATGTTTCTGTGTTTCAGTTATTCAGGTTCTAGAGTATCTGCTGCGTTTATCAGATGCTGGCCTACAGTATTCCTCTGTCAAGGTGCACTTGGCTGCCATTTCAGCTTTCCATGTGCCTATTGAGGGTCGTATGGTTGCCTAGCTGGAGGTGGCCTGTATATTTTTGATAGGCATCTTACACTTGAAGCCTCCTATTCGCAATCTAGTCCCAGCTTGGGACCTGAATATTGTTTTGGAAGAGTCTGCTTCAGCTCCTTTTGAGCCAGCCACAACTTAGAAACACAGGGTTTGACGGCAGATGAGGACCGCTTGGACCGCCTAGTCTGCCCATTCCCTATGTATTGGATAAGCTGCAGATTCTAGTTAACCACAGCCTCCTTCCTCCTACTATTCACTGTAATTGCCTTATGTCTGTCCTATGCATTCTTGAATTCCCCAACTGGTTTTGACCCTACGACCTCCTTAGGAAGGTGGTTCCATGGCGCCCACCACCCTCTCCGTGAAGAAATACTTTCTGATGTTGCCCCTGAGCTGTCCCCCTCCATCTTCAGACTGTGCCCCCTTGTTCTTGCACATGTCTTTCTCTCAAAGATGCTCCTGTCTTGGACTTTGTTGATTCCCTTGAGGTACTTAAATGTTTCTATCATGTCCCCCCTCTCCCTCCTTTCCTCGAGGGTATACATATTAAGCTGTTTCAGTCTCTCCTCATATGGCTTCTGCTGCAGACCTTGCATCATTTTAGTTGCCCTCCTCTGGACCACCTCCATCCTGTCTATGTCCTTACGGAGGTGGGGTCTCCAGAACGCATGCAGTACTCTAAATGGGGTCTCACCAACTGTCTGTACAGAGGGATAACAACTTCCTGTTTTCTACTGGTGATACCTCTCCCTATGCATCCCAGTATCCCTCCAGCCCTCCTTATTGCCTTCGCACATTGTATGCCTACCTTAAGGTCATCTGATATGACTACCCGAGGTCCCTTTCCATTTTATTGTTGTTGTGCCCTCCACCCCACCCCCACCCCACATTGTGTACTCTTCCCTGGGTTTTGTTTCCCAGGTGCATTACTTTGCACTTTTTGCATTGAATCTAAGCTGCCATATTTTTGACCATTCCTCCAACCTTGTCAAGTCCCTTCTCATCCCCCCCCCCACCGTGTATCAATCCTGTTGCAGATTTTTGTGTCATCTGCAAAGAGGCATATTTTTCCTTCCAGCCCCTCTGCAGTGTCTCCTATAAAGACATTAAAGAGGACCGGTCCCAGTACTGAACCCTGTTGTACCCCACTTGTAACCACTCTTTCTTCAGAATGTACTCCATTTACTATTACCCTCTACGTCCTGTTGGTCAGCCAATTTGTTACCCTGGCTATTACCCCGGGACCCACTCCCAGGGTGGCTAACTTGCTTATTAATCTTTTATGTGGGACTATGTCAGATGCCTTGCTAAAGTCTAGGTAGACCATATCTACAGCCCCTCCATGGTCTACTACATTGGTCACCCAGTCAAAGAAATCTATTAGATTCGTCTGACATGATCTTCCTGCTGTGAATCCATGCTGCCTCAGGTCCTGTGCCCCTCTGGCCTCTAGGTACTCAACAGTTCTCTCTTTCAGAAGTGGTTCCATCATTTTCCCTACCACTGAGGTTAAACTAACAGGTCTGTAGTGCCAGGCCTCTGCCTTGCTCCCACTTTTGTGAAGCAGGATCACATCTGCCCTTCTCCAATCCTTAGGTACCACACCATCCTCCCACAATTTGTTAAAAAGGGTAGTCAGTGATGTCACTAGGTCTCTCCTTAGTTCTTTTATAATTCTGGGGTGAATCCCATCAGGCCCCATTGCTTTGTCCACCCTGCGTTTTAGGAGTTCTCTCATGACCCTTTCTTCTGTGAATGGACTATTATAAACCCCCGTCCAGAGTGCTTCTGTTGCTTGGTTTAGGTACCTCCCTCACTTCTTCTTTTGTGAATACTAAGTAAAAGTATTTGTTCAGTATCTCGGCTTTTCCACTGTCATCCTCTGCCCACCTCCCTTCCCCTTTATTAAGTCTCACTATGCCTTCCTTGGTCTTCCTTCGTTCCCCGATGTACCTATAAAAGGTTTTATCCCCCTTTTTAACAGAGTTGGCTGTCTTTTCCTCGGTTGGGCCTTCGCTATTCTGACTGCCTTCCCTGCTTCCTTCTGCTTTAACTGATACAGTTCTCTGTCCTGCCCATTCTGTGATTCCTTATACTTCCTGAATGCTATTTGTTTCTCCCTAACCTTTCCTGCCACCTCTTTTGAGAACCATAGTGGTTTTTTACTTCATTTTGTTTATTTGCTTCACACAAAGACTTGTTGCCTCTGTGATGGCAGTTTTGATGTTCTCCCATTGTTGTTCTACCCCTCCTTCCTGCCCATTTGCTGGAGCATTCCTTAGGCACTCACCCATTTTGCCAAAATCAGCCCTCCTAAAGTCCAGTACTTTTGTCTTTGTATGGCTTGACTCTACAGTTGTGTTTATCATGAACCACACTGTTCGGTGGTTGCTAGTTCCCAGATGGCTACCCACTTCTAAGTCTGGGATCCTCTCACCATCTCCATTTGAGAGTACCAGGTCTAAGATTGCGCCCTCCTGAGTGTGTTCCAACACTAGCTGTGTGAGGCATGCCCCCTGCAGGGCATCGAGACTGATCCTGCTCTTGGATGTGGCTATAGTACATGTGCTCCAGTTAACATCTGGCATATTCAGGTCCCCCGTCAACAAAATCTCCCCTTTTTCTGCCATTCTAAGGATGCCGTCTAACATTTCTTTGTCCATTTCCTCCTCCTGAGATGGGGGTCTGTCTACAACCCCCGTGCTTATTGTGGTGCCATTACCTGTCTCCAAGATGACCTACAGTGCCTCCTCTCTTCCCTGCTTACTCTTTAATTTTGTTGCTTTGATCCCTTCTCTTATGTAGAGAGCTACTCCTCCTCCTCTTTCACCCTCTCTGTCACTCTTGTAGATTGCATACCATGGTATGTTTACATCCCAGTCATGATTCTCTGTGTTCCATGTCTCTGTGACTGCCATAATATCCAGGTGTTCCTCTTCCATCAATGCCACTAAATCAGGAAGCTTGCTACCCAGACGATACCCTCCAAGCTGATATCTGATCCGCAGGGCTCTGAAAAGGATCTGACTTCAGATCTGTTGTCCGGGTACCTGAGGTCTTCCTCCGAGGGAACCATGGACCAGGCATCACCCCCTCCTCCACTTCCTCCCCCTCGGGAGCCCAATGACTAGACACCGGGGCACCCAACGCCAAGGGATGGCATACCATCGGACCTGACGTCCAGTACAGCAGCACTGTTGGACCTGATGACAGGGGGGACTAGACCGTAGGGTATGACGCCAGGCCCCTTTGGCACTTCTGCTCCAAAGCCAGAACCCCAGCCGGGCCCGATGTCCCTTTGGGTGAGGTCAGTGCTCTTTTCACTAGCTGGTGGAACACTACGAAGGGAACCTTTTGCCCAGACCGCCAGAGCCACAACCCATCCCTGTGACAGGGTTTTATTTAACTACAAAAATTGATTAGCGTTTTGCTCATAAAAGTGCAAAAACATTGTGAAAATGCATAGCGCTTGCCTCAATGTGTTTAACAAACATAACACTTCTAGAAAACCTATATAAATACTTTCTGTACAGTTAGCATTGTCCCAAGAAAAAAACTACTAATCAATTATTTAAAACCCTGCTGTGAGGACCTCTGTCCCGGCTCCGCCTAGGTACCTGACTTCTCCACGCAAATTGCCTTTGCAGCCCCGGATGCCAGCCTGCCCGGCTCCAGGGGGCGATGGACAAGAGTCTCCTGAACAGCGACGGCATGGTCGTCACTTATCGTCCAGATCCTCCTCTAGATGCTGGAGTAGTTCTAGGGGACAACGGTTTGTGTCGTCAGAGGAATCCACCGGAGGATCCTCCTCCTACGATTCATCAGAAGATGACTTGTCTCTTCCATTCCTGGACCCAAGGGAGGGATTTCCAAGATCTTCTCCAGACGATCCCTCCTTCCTAAATGGGAGGAGATGCATTCAGTTCCTTAACTAGTGGGAGGGGGAGGATTTAGACCCCGAGAGAAGCCGCCTAGTGATATTCTTAGGGGCCACTAACCCGAAACCATTAGTCATTCCACCATTAGTGGAGCCCTTCTAAGACATTACAAAAATAGCCTGGAGACCCTTCTATGACCTTGGCGGTTCCTAAGAAGGCTGACCGCTTATATAGGACCCCTAGGGAAAAGCCACATTTGAGTGAACAACCAAAAGCGGATTCGATAATTCTCACGGCCGCTCATGGGAGGACTTGACAGCCGTAACATATGATCTTCCAACCACAGGATAAGGAGCCCAAGGAGATAGAACATTTTGGCTGGAAGGTGTACTCTTTGGCCTCCTGTCTGGTCATTGAATTTTCTGGCACACAAGATGATGTTGATGATGTTGTTGTTTGTTGTTGTTTATTCGCTTAATGGGTAAGCACACTGGAAAACTAGATCTTACTTCGAGAGGGCTCTTGCAGTAGGTAATTACATGTAGGACTGACGCTGGCAGGCGGCAGGACCCCACAGAAAAATTTCTAGCTAGCAGTCCCTGGCGAGGGACCGCCCCCACGTCAGGTGACCGGCGTCAGGAGACGTCGGTATAAAGGGGCGGTCCCGGATGCCCGCCTTCCAATTCTTTCCTGCCGTTAGCTCGTGCAGTGCCTCATGGAAAAGTTCATGCTTCGTCAGCCCTACCTTCGTTGTTTTTATACCGAAAAATAATTCTTTTTTTCGACTAACGTCAGTACTGTCGTCGGTGTACGTCGTCCCCTACACCCTCCGAGCACAAGAATAAGTGTGATTCGTGCACGCCGAACTACTGCACAAGGACGGCCACTCCCTGTGCCTGTTCTGCCTAGGCCCCGATCACCCGGTTGAGAAGTGCCAGCACTGCCTCAGTTTCAACGCGGCTACCCGGAAAAGGCTGCAGCAATCCCTGGAAGCCCATATTCTAAAGAAGAAAGTGAGTTCTATGGAGAAGGAGCTCAAAAAACTGAGGCAGGCCTCCACTTCCCTCGAAGGCCATTGGAAGAAGGAGAAGGAGAGGCATTGGGACAAGGGCTCCTCCACCGCGTCTCCCTCGGGAGTCGCTGGGACGCAGGTAACATCCCCTCCGGGGGATTGCTCCTCGATGGCGCCTCGGAGGTTTCCGAGGGGGTGTCGGCCCGCCCATCTGGCTCGCACTCGGGCCTTGCGGGCGCCTCTAGGCAGTTGGAGGCCTCTGCCCCGGTTCGGCCGCAGGCTCGCGGCCTACCACTGTGGGCGACTCCGTTAAGCCGGGCGTTAGCTCCTCTGATGTCCGCCCGGAGAGGGCTGGTAAGACGTCTGACCCTCCAGGGCAACGCGCGGCCTCCACCCCACCGAACCAGGCCGATCACTCTACTCGGCCCGCCTCTGGTGATGGCTCTCATAAGTCGGACACCGGCTCCTCTGGCACCCGCCAAGAGCTCACCCCTAAGCCTCACATCGGCTCGTCCGGCGTCCCGGCTGGTGAAGGAACGGCAGCGGACCCCACATCCGTCGTGCCTGGTTCCCGCGGCCTTTGCTGCTGTCTGGGGAACCAGAGTCTCCCAACTCGACCCGGGGACTTTTCCCTCCGTCCCGGGTGAAGCTAGGGATCTTTTGCCTCCGTCAGTCCTTCCTCCACCTGGTGCGCCGGACCTGACGTCGGCTCCCCGGACGCCGGCTCTGACACCGGCCCCTCTGACGTTGGTACCTCCGACGTCAGGGCCTCCGCCGTCGGCCCTGATGTCGGCCGTACCGACTCCGGGAGACATTCCGCTCCCACCAGGCCCTCCGTCCTCCGGGCTGTCCACTATGGACCCACCCATGAGGCTACCGGCCGGGCCGTCTGCTCCGGCAGCCCCCAACCGCCTCCCAGGTACCCTCCGTCCTATTCGACGCCGGTGTACCCGAGACCACAGTATCCGGTGCCACAGTACCGACGCCGGGCTTCCTGACGCCGCAGTACTCAACGCCACAATACCCGATGCCGGGCTACCCACAGCCGGGTTTTGGATATCGCTCCATACGGTTACAACCCGTATCCTTATCCCCCGTCCTCCTCCTCCACCGCCCTCGCGGCCGCCGGTGGACCTGCAGGAGACTCTGGCCTCCTGGTGGGCTGAGGCCAAGGCTCAGCTCACCAAAGAGGTCGAGAGCCGCCTTCTGGCGATGGTGCTGTCCCAGGTTCCCATACGTCCGAGGCGGCACACTCCCTCACCACCTCCGGACTCCAGGGTTCTTCCGTCTGGATCCAGAGAAGGGCAGGACACGCTTCCTTGGGGACTTCCCAGTGGGTCCGTTCCTCCCCTGGGTCACGAAAGGGAGTCTTTCTCCTCTTCATGCTCCTCATCACCCTCGGACTCCTCGGACTCTTCTAATGGTTGCTCTGAGAGAGACAACGAGCCAAGGACTCCTCCGAAGTCTCCTCTGGAGGATCCTTCTTTTACGGACTTGCTTAGGAAAATCCAGGAGGTTCATCAGTGGCACTCCTTGGAACCAGATCTCAGCGTCTGAAACTCGCTGAACATCTGGATCTGCCGGTGACAGCTCCTACCTTGGTGCCACCCTGGATAGAGCCTCACGCCGACCTCGTTACTACAATATGGAAACAGCCATTGGCCTGAGTCCCACTTCCTAGGAAGTTGAACCGGCTATATCAGGCTCTAGAGGGTGTTGATTTTCTGGATTCTCACCCTCGTGTCGACTCGGTTGTGATTTAAGTGCCGCTTACGGCCGGTCGGCGAACCCCAAACATCTTAGCTCATCACCACCTGACAAGGAATCACGCCTTCTGGACCAGTATGGGAGAAAGATTTATGCTTCCACCACGCTGGGGATCAGGGCCCTGAACTATGTTGGCCATGTGGGGGACTACCAGAAGGCCATCCTGACTCAGGCGGAAGCCAAACTGGACTCCTTGCCTGACTCCCAAGTCAAGCAGGAGTTGGCTGATCTTGTCCGCTCCGCTCGTTCGGCCAGTCTACACATGCTACGTGCGACATACGACACAGTGGACATTGCTGGGCAGAGCTCAGCTTTCGCTGTAGGCCCACGGCGTCATGCTTGGCTCCGTATGTCAGGGTTGGTCCTGGAGGTGCAATCTGCTATCCAGGAAGCACCTTTCCGGGGGTCGGTGCTTTTCGGGGATGATGTTAAGGACATCATCACCGATTTGCAGGAGAAGGGGACGGCTCTGAAGTCAGTTGATTCCATGTACCGTCCCCATCAGCAGCAGCGCCGTCCCTTTCGCAGACGGAATCGGCCAAAGGCGAAACCCCAGGGAAGGCGGGCCACCAAACGCCGGGCCCCCACAGCTGCCAAGCCCCCCAGCCCAAAAAAGCAGCGGGTGTTTCAGCTGCAGTGCTGCCCCACACCACCTGACTCCTTTCTTCTCCCACTGCCTCTGGATTCCCCGGAGGAACCGGTAGGAGGGAGGTTTTCCCTCCACCTTCCGGGATGGGAGAGGATAACCACAGATTCCTGGATGCTCCAGCTCATAGCAGAGGGACACTCCATAGAGTTTCTTCAGAAACCACCCCGCCACCCCCCTCTGAAGTCGTCATATTTACGGGAACATCTTCTCTTGGTCTAGGAGGAAATTTCAGCTCTTCTGCTGAAACAAGCAATAGAGTCCATTCCCCTTCATCTCCGAGGGACAGGTTACTATTCCCATTTCTTCCTGGTCCCAAAGAAGACAGGAGAACTCAGACCAGTTTTGGTTCTCAGTTCCCTGAATCTTTACGTAGAATACAAAAGGTTCAGGATGCTCTCTTTGCAGAACCTTCTGCTCCTCTCCGGCCGGGTCAATGGCTCTGTGCTCTGGATATGCAGGATGTTTATCTGCACATTCCCATTCGCCAGTCCCATCGCAAATACCTTCGTTTTGAGTTCCAGGGGGACCACTACCAGTTCAAGGTGCTCCTGTTTGGTCTATCCTCGGGCCCCCGAGTGTTTACCAAATGCCTGGCAGTGGTGGCAGCCCACCTGCATACCAGGGGAGTGCAGGTTTTCCCGTACTTGGACTACTAGCTCCTGGCAGCCTCGTTCAGGGAGGAACTCCTGCGTTACCTCTCCCTTACCCAGCAGGTTTTTGCCTGCCTGGGTATTACCATCAACTATTCCAAATCTCATCTGGACCCATCCCAGAGGCTACAGTTTATTGGAGTGATTCTCGATACGACCACGGGCAAGGCCTTCCTGCCTCCGGACAGGGCGTCCACCCTTCAGACCCAAATAAGTCTGTTGTCCGACCACAGGATGGTCTCTGCGAGGTCGGTCCTTCGCCTTCTCAGGCTCATGGCAGCTACTGTCCCGACAGTGCCTCGTGCTCGACTCCACATGAGGATTTCTCAGCGGACTGTGCCCTCTCAATGGGATTAGCTAGTGGACGACCTAGATCACCCAGTTCTGATCTCCTCGCCAATGATTCGGGACTTGCAGTGGTGGATGGTCAGAGAGAACTTGTTTCGGGGAGTTCCTTTCTTTCATCCTCCCCCCTCCCAGACTCTAACCACAGACGCCTCAGGCGAAGGTTGGGGAGCCCATCTAGGCCCTCATCGGACCCAGGGCTCCTGGTCCAAGCTAGAACAAGCTCTCCACATCAGTGTCCTCAAGCTTCGGGCAGTGTTGTACGTTCTCCAAGCACTTCACCAATACATCCTTCCCGGCCACCTAGCCGTCCAGACGGACAACATGTGCATGGTGTGGTACATCAACAAACAGGGAAGGACTCGGTCCTACCCTCTGTGCAGGGGGGCAATGAGGGTTTGGGATTGGGCAACACAACACGACCTTCACCTCACGGCAGTTCACGTTCCGGGAGTCAACCAACACCCTGGCAGACAAGCTAAGTCGTTCTTCTGCTCTGACTCACGAGTGGGAACTGGGCCAAGGGGTCCTAGACAGTATCTTCCAACTTTGGGGAACACCACAGGTCGACCTGTTCGCATGCCCCCAAACGCAAAACTTCCCGTCTTCTGCTCACTCGTTCCAGAGCGAGGCGCTTTTTGGAGCGATGCCCTGTCTCTAGACTGGAAGGACAGATTCGTCTATGCTTTTCCCCCAATTCCACTTATCCCACAAGTCTTACGGAAACTAGCTTCAGAAGGAGCACGAATGATTCTGATCACTCCTTTCTGGCCCAGGCAAGTCTGGTTCTCTCTTCTACAACAATATTCAGAGGATCCTCCTCTTCCTCTTCCTCTGTCTTGAGGTTTGTTGACCCAGGATCAGGGGACTGTGGTCCATCCAGGCCTCAAATCCCTTCAACTGCATGCATGGCTCCTGCAGACTTAGCCCAGTCCCGTTTTGGAGTGTCTCCCAAAGTGGCGGAGATTCTAGTGGAGGCCAGAAAACCCTCCACTAGATCCACTTATGCCATGAAGTGGAAAAGATTCACTGCCTGGGCCGTTTCCAAGAACGTGGAACCTTTCTCCTGTTCAGCGGTGCTTCTGCTAGAGTATCTACGTCATCTGTTTGACCTGGGTCTCAGTCATTCCTCTCTGAAGGTACACATGGCGGCCATTTCAGCCTATCATGTTCCCTTCACAGACAAGGCTTTCACTGAACTGGAGGTCTCTAAGACCTTTCTCAGAGGGGTCCTCCATGTGAGGCCTCCCATCCGTACTCCTGCTCCCCCTTGGGACTTGAATTTTATTCTCGAGAAACTTACTCTCACTCCCTTTGAACCTGCAGCTTCTGCGGATTTGAAGTTCCTTTCGTGGAAGACTCTCTTCTTGGTGGCCATTACTTCTGCTCAGAGAATCTCTGAGCTCCAGGCCCTGATGTGTAAAATCCTGTACTTGATTTTTCACAAGGAACAAGTTGCTCTTCGCACGAATCCTAAGTTTCTCCCTAAAGTAGTAGCTGAGTCTACTCTAAATCAGTCCATAGAGTTACCTGCCTTTTTTACGCAGTACTGTAATCAAGGGGAATATTTACTCCATAATATGGATGTTCACCGGATTCTGAGATACTACACCAATAGAACGAAGGATCTCAGAAAGACTGATCAATTGTTCGTCTCTTTTGCTCACAAAAGGGAAGGCAATGCTGTTTCCAAGCAACGCCTGTCTAAGTGGTTGGCTCATTGCATCACTTTCTGTTATGACAAATACAACAAGACCCTCCCGGGTCAAGTCAGAGGCCACTCCACAAGCGGAGTAGCTGCCTCAGCGGCTTGTTTCATGAATGTGTCTGCGGCAGACATCTGCGCTGCCGCCACCTGGACTTCCGTCCATACCTTTATGAAACACTACAGTTTGGATATTGCCTCTCGCCGTAGAGCAGGTTTCGGGCTGGCTGTTTTGCAAGGCCTCCTATCTTGAGACCTGCACAACCAGAATTACCTTTTGGAGTAGTTTTTCTCCACCCGGTGCTTCTCTTTGTTCCAGACTGCTTGGGATTCAGTCCTATACGTAATTATCTACTGCAAGAGCCCTCTCGAAGTAAGATAGTATAGTTACGTAAGAACTTACCGTAACAGTAGATCTTCGAGAGAGGCTCTTGCAGTAGGTAATACATTCCCGCCCTCCATCCCCTTGGCTTTTTCAGCTCCTTTTCCATTGAGGGAAATATCCGCTTCCTCTGTCCGGCCTCTTTTGGCCTGTGTCGGGACGACAGGGTGGTCCCTCGCCAGGGACTGCTTCTTCAATTTTTTCCATTAGGGTCTACTACCGGCACGTCAGTCCTATATGTAATTACCTACTGCAAGAGCCTCTCTCAAGATCTGCTGTTACGGTAAGTTCTTACGTAACTGTACTTTCCTTTTACGGGTGCGACCCACATAAAAAACATACATGCAAAAAGAAAAGAAAAAAAATATATACAATACAAATATATCAGACTAAAAATGTCTTTGTTACAAAAGATGATAAATAATCATATAAAACAATTACAGTTAAATTGTAGTTCAAAAAACATCCTTAGTTCATTTGCAAATACTTTAGCAGAGTGCAGATGTCTTATATATCACAAGGAATTTCATTCCAGATGGATGGAGCAATATAAGCAAAGGCCCTCTGTCCACAATTAGATCTCATAAAAGGTGTTTAATGTATCAGAAATCTCTCTGGAATAAGGCCATGGATCTGGCTCAGTCACAACCCGACTCTGCCAACAAGACAGAGCTGTTAGCCATTCTCCAGTCTGGTGCTGACATTGACAAGCACGTCCTCAGGTGCTCATATGACTCAGCAGACACTGCCGCTAGAGCAGCTGCCACAGTGATATGCCTGCAGTGCTACTCTTGGTTGAGGGTCTCAGGCTTCCGCCATGATTTGCAGGATACTGTCCAGGACACCCCTTTCCAAGGACCAGTTCTTTTCAGCCAGGAGGCTGAAAAGATTATCACTGTCCTGCAGGACTCAGGAAAAGCAGTTTGAGGTCCACAAAATGTTTGTCTGAGCCATCCCTATCCAGGTATCATTCCTTTCATAGGCAACAAGGCCAGCAGGGAAGATGACAAAAGCAAAGAGGGGGTTACAAGAGGAAAGGACCCCCCCCCGTCCTCAGGGGCACAGGGACCTAAGAATGCCAAAAACACCAGAGCTCCCTTGCCCTTTCCAACATCCTCTACATGATTCCCTGCCCACTCCCCCTCCCACGGCGGAGCGACAGTGAGAGGCAGTAGGAGGGTGATTCTCCCTTTACCTCAGAGGTAGGTCCAATATCACGAGGATCAGTGGGTTCTCCAGATTACAGAAAGGGGTAATGCACTGGAATTCATCCAAATTCCTCCAGACAACCCACCAATTCACACGCATTGCTCCCCAGTCCATGCGGGCCTCATCTGGGAAGAAGTCAAAGCCCTCCTGAACAAGAAAAGGAGGCAGTACAGCACAGTGGTTTAAGGCTCCGAGCTGCAAATCTGGTGACATCCAGCAGACCAGACCTGGGTTTGAATCCCACAGCTTCCACTTACATACTGTGTGACCTTGAGCAAGTCACTTAACTTCCCTGTGCTCCCAGGTCGCGCCTGTAAAAAAGCTTTCAGCTTAGTGTGCTAATCTTGGTTAAACAACTTAAAAAAAACTGATCCAAGCAGTGCCACAAAGTCAAAGAGGAAGGTGATATTACTACCACTTCTTCCTTGTCCCAGAAAAAACAGGGACCATCATCCCATCCTGAATCTCAGTCAGCTGAATGATTTCATCGAATACAAAATGTTCAGGATGATGACACTGCTGGGATTGCTGCCTATGCTTCACCAAGGGGACTGGCTCTGCTCCCTGGACATGCAGGACACATATGTGCATATCAAAATCCTGCCGTTCCACAGAAAAGACCTTCACTTTACCTTGAGGGAGAGCACTACCAGTTCTGAGCACTGCCATTCTGTCTTTACTCCGTACCTAGGGTGTTTAACAAGTGCCTGACGGTGGTGGCAGCAGCAGCTGTCAGGAGGCAGGGACAGTATATCTACCACTACGTCGACGACTGGCTCCTGACAGCTCCCACAAGGGAACAGCTGTGTCACATACTGTAAAGTACATTCCAATTGTTCCAAGACCTTGGGGTTACCTTGAATCTTCCAAAGTCATCCCCCTGGCTCAGTCAGAGATTACAATACATAGGGTAAATCTTGGACACCATCTAGGGGAGAGCCTTTTTCCCCTCAGACAGGACAGATCGACTAAGAGCACTGGCTCGGAAGGTCATTTCCACAAACCAGACTCCAACCAGAATGGTCCTACAACTGCTAGGCCATATGGCAGCCGTCATTGTGACAGTACCATTAGCTCGTCTGCACATAAGGGTTCTCCTGTGGAACCTCGGGGTACAATGGGACCAGTGTTTGGATGATCTCGAGCAGCCAGTCCTGATCTCTAATGTAGTGCATCAGACTTTGGAGTGGTAGCTCACCACCTCCCAGCTAGAGTCTGGGGCTCCCTTTCAAAACCCCAGTCCTCAGAAGATCCTGACAGCAGATGCCTCTGGACTAGGGGGTGCACATTTCAAAGACCATCAGACAAGATGGACATGTACTCCTTTGGAACGCAACCTCCACATCAATGTGCTAGAGATGAGAGCCATTCTGTACGCCTTACAGGCATTTCAGACGGTCCTTCTTCCTGGCCCCCTACTGATCCAGACAGACAAAATGACGGTGGTCTTCTTCATCAACAAGCAAGGGGGCACACTCTCATCCCCTTTGCAGAGAAGCCATGAGAATCTGGTACTGGGCAGTGGCGCACAACCTGGAACTCCCAGCGGTTCATGTTCCAGGAGTAGAAAACAACCTGTCTGACAGCCTCGGTCACTCTCGGTCTCAGGCTCACAAGTGGGAGCTACCACAGGACGTAGTAGACTGCCTTTTTAAAAGATGGGGACTTCCACAACTGGACATCTTTACGTCCCTGCTCAATGCCAGACTGCCCAGTTTCTGCTTGCTAGATCCAGCACTTGGTGTTTTTTGGTGAGAAGCGTTGTCCCTGTCTTGGACAGGGAGATTCCTGTATACCTTCCCTTCTTTCCGACTGCTTCAGAGAGTACTGCTCAAACGGAATGAGCCATCATGATTCTCATAATGCCATTCTGGCCTTGACAGATTTGGTTCCCGTTGCTCCAGCAATTGGCAACGGAACCTCCAGTGCCTCTACCCCAGTCTCCTCGCTTTCTCTCCCAGGAGCGAGGTACTTTGGTACACCCGAATCTCCAGTCTGCACCTGCCTGCATGACTCCTGCAGACTTAGTCAGGGACAGGTACAGGGTATCCACAAGGGTAGTGAAGGTCCTAGTGACCACGAGGAAACCCTCAACTGGGGCCACATACGTCATGAAATGGAAGCGCTTGTGCCTATAGGCTTTGTCCCGTCACTTGGATCTGTTCAGCTGTCCGGTGAATTCGGTCATGGAGTATCTCCTTTGGGACTCAGCTATTCATCCATAAAGGTACACCTTTCTGCACTGTCAACTTATCATGTACCAGTGGATGGCAGGACCCTGACGCAAATGGACCTGTCCAGCACCTTTTTGCATGATATAATGCACATTAAGCCACCCAGGTGGGACCCTATTCTCCCAAGGGATCTCTTATTCATGTTAGAAAAACTTACATTGCCTCCTTTTGAGCCAGCTGCAAGTTGCAAGCTATGGGCAGATGTGATTCCCCTTCACAAAAGTGGGAGCAAGGCAGAAGCAGGAAACTACAGACCTGTTAGTTTAACCTCAGTGGTAGGGAAAATGATGGAATCACTTGTGAAGGAAAGAATTGTCAAGTATCTAGAGGCTAGAGGGGCACAGGACCCAAGGCAGCATGGATTCACAGCGGGAAGGTCATGCCAGACAAATCTGATAGATTTCTTTGACTGGGTGACCAAAGTAGTAGATCAGGGAGGGGCTGTGGACATGGCCTACCTAGACTTTAGCAAGGCATTTGACACAGTCCCACACAAAAGATTAATATACAAGTTAGCCAGCCTGGGAGTGGGTCCCAAGATGACAGCCTGGGTAAAGAATTGGCTGGAGAATAGGACACAGAGAGTAATAGTAAATGGAGTCCACTCTGAAGAAAGGGGGGTTACTAGTGGGATACCGCAGGGTTCAGTATTAGGACCAGTCCTCTTCAGTGTCTTTATAAGCGACATTGCAGAGGGACTGGAAGGAAAAGTATGTCTCTTTGCAGATGACACAAAGATCTGCAACAGAGTTGATGCACAAGGTGGGGTGGAAAGAATGAGAAGGGACTTGGCAAGGTTAGAGGAATGGTCAAATGTATGGCAGCTTAGATTCAGTGCTAAGAAGTGCAAGGTAATGCACCTGGGAAACAAAAACCCAGGGGAAGAGGAGTACACAATGGGGGTGAGATACTAACAACAACAAAAATGGAAAGGGACCTGGGGGTAGTCATATCAGATGACCTAAATGTGGGCAAGCAATGTGAGAGGGCAGCAAGGAGGGCTGGGGGGATACTGGGATGCACAGGGAGGGGCATCACCAGTAGAAAACAGGAAGTTATTATCCCTCTGTACAGACAGCTGGTCAGACCCCATCTGGAGTACTGCGTGCAGTTCTGGAGACCCCATCTCCGCAAAGACATAGACAGGATGGAAGCTGTCCAGAGGAGGGCAACTAAAATGGTGCAGGATCTGCACCGGAAGACATATGAAGAGAGACTTAAGGAGCTTAATATGTATAGCCTCGAGGAAAGGAGGGAGAGGGAGAGGGAGGACATGATAGAAACTTTCAAGTACCTTAAGGGAATCAACAAAGTCCAAGAGGGTAGCATCTTTCAAAAAAGAGGTGTGCAAGAACAAGAGGGCACAATTTGAAGATAGAGGGGGCGGCTCAGAGGTAATTTAAGGAAGTATTTTTTCACAGAGAGGGTTGTGGATGTATGGAATGGCCTTCCGGAGGAGGTTGTGGAGTCAAAAACAGTGGTGGAATTCAAGCATGCATGGGACAGACATAAGGCAATTCTGGGGGGTGGAGGTAGGAAGTAGTAGGCTACTGGTTAACTAGGATCTGCAGCTTATCCATTAGGTGGGGAAATGGGCAGACTGGGTGGTCCAAGCGGTCCTTATCTGCCGTCAAATTCTATGTTTCTATACTTCCTGTCTTGGAAAGCATTGTTTTTAATTGCCATTACTTCAGCCCGGAGGATTTCCGAGCTTCAGGCTCTGATGTTTAAAGAGCCTTATTTGATTTTTCACTGGGACAGGGTATTCCTGCGTACTAATCGTAAGTTCCTTCCGAAGATGGTGTCGGAGTTCACTCTTAACCAGGACATTCATCTTCACCAGTTTATTACCCAGAGTACTCAAATAAAGGGAAAGCCTTGTTGTATACTCTGGATGTTCATAAAATTCTTAGTTTTTACGTAGACCGTACTTGGTCTTCTAGGAAATCAGACCAGTTGTTTGTGCCTTTTGGCCAGAGAATGTTAGGGGCACCAGTGACTAAGCAGACAGTTTCCGAATGGTTGGTCAATTGTATAGTTTTCTGCTACCAAATGTATGACAAAGCTTTACTGGGACTGGTTAAAGGTTACTCCACTAGGGGTGTTGCCACTTCGTTTGCATCCCTACGAAACGTCTCGGCAGCTGATCTCTGTGCAGCTGCCACTTGGAGTTCCGTCCATACTTTAATTAAACACTACAGTTTGGACATTGCTTCCAGAAGGAGGGCCGGCTTTGCCCTTGCCGTCCTCCAGGAACTGCTCTCTTAAGAGCGCTGGTGGTGTTTTCCATAACCACCGCCCATCTCACCTGGATTGTATTCTTGTACTGTTTGGGACTCAGTCCTAATGGGTATTATATGCTGCAAGAGCTCTATCTCGAAGTGAGATAGTACAGGTATGTACTGTAAGAACTTACTGTAACAGTAGATCTTTGAGAAGAACTATTGCAGCAGGTATGCTTTCCCTCTCGCCTTTCTCCATGGTAATATCAATTTTCATCTCTCTCTGGGGGATGTTAGAACTTCCTTGGTTCCCCATTCTTTATGCTAGCTAGGCCTCTGGCGGGCGAACTGAGGTGGTGCCGGGGGACCGCCCCCTTTATGCCATTGGTGACATGGATGACTGGCCCAACGTCAGGGGGGGCAGTTCCCCACCTTGGACTGCTAGCTAGAATTTTTCCATGGGGTCCTAGTGCCTGGCGGCATAGTCCTGATTATTATTACCTGCTGCAAGAGCTCTTCTCAAAGATCTATTATTACGGTAATTTCTTACGTAACTGTACTTTATTACCTGCTGCAAGAGCTCTTCTCAAAGATCTATTATTACGGTAATTTCTTACGTAACTGTACTTTACATACTCACTGTAACAGTAGATCTTTGACAGAATCCCTTTCATTAGGCCATGTCATCCCATCCTCCTTCCCCCTGTGGTATCCTGAGACTCTTAACGAGTGCTCTCTTCTTCTCCTCCAGAAGGATCTACCTGCTGTTCTCTGCCTCGCCTGGTTGGTGGAGCCCTAGGTTCTCTCCTGGTCCCCAACAGGGAGGTCCTCCAAAGCATGAACTCTGGCGGGGAGCTGATAAGGGAAGGGGCCACCCATATGTATGTAGCAGCCAACGTCTGATGTCATGGGTGGCCACTGCCCCTGGTGGGCTGCTTGCAAACGTTTCTGTATGGTCCTAACACCTGGTGGCTAAAAGTCCCATAGGTGTGGCCTGATGAAAGAGGTTCTCTCGAAGATCTATTGTTAAGATGAGTAAGTAACAGCTCTTGCTAATCACTTCTTAAAACTACTGATCACAGCAGGAAGCCAAAGAGGCAGCATGATTTCTATCCTAGTGTTGTGTGGAGAGGACTGCAATAGTCATCATACAGTGATAGCATGTGTGGAGCTCAGTGACCCATGGCATGCTGGGAGCAATAATGTTTCTGGGATTTCTGGCACAATCTGTGTAAAGAAAGTTGAATGAAGGGGTTTACTTTGTTCAAAAATCAGAAGTGCCAGAGATGACTTGATTAAGGGTAATAATTGCTGCATTTCACTTTTAAAAGGAGAATTTGTGTTCTTTAAAGGGCCAGCATGGATTAGATTTGTGAGTTTTTTAATGTTTCTGCCTCTGCAAGACTTCAGATATAATTCATGTAACTGTTTTACTTAACATTAATAACAGTGTAAGCTTAATAAATCTCTTTTTCAGCTTTTGAGTGAACCTGGACTAGTAGTTCCTAGAAATGATAAAAGGGCATACTTAGAGGCTCAGAGCAGCAAAGAAGATTTGGGTGCAAGAAAGAGTATTTCAGACCCAGAAAATATTGCATTTGAAAATAATTCCTTTACTCGAGTAAGACAATCTACCAGAAAGAGACACGTTTCTTCTCATCATTGCTGTTGTAAAACTGCAGACACTGGGGGGCACACAGTTAACACTTGCAGAGCTAAAGGAGCAGATGGAAATCGCAAATGGAAATCCAGTGGTCAGAAGAAGCTGTCTGAAAAATTACCTAAAGGCAAATATGTTAAGTCCATAGTAAGGTGAGCTAATGCTAAAGTGTAACCTCAGATGATTTTAAAATATAAAGCAGCAGTGCATATTGCTAGGGGAATTTAATCAGTTTTATTTTAGCATTGATTTATTCTTAACATGCTTATAGTGCTCACTAAATGTGTTTTTTTACATACCCTTCATCTCTCCATGTTTTGGCTGCTTACCATAGCTGTGGTAGCTGTACTCCAGCAGTGACACCAGTCTGCCGCCCTGGCCGTACTTCTAATAATGCTGCCTTATGTTCCAGTGGCTCCCTTTCTCCCTCGCAGTGGAATGCCTTGTTCACTTCCTTGAAGATCTCACATATCAGCAGTGATTTCCAGGGCTCCAAGTGGACTAATAATAGGTGGATGGTTGAGTTGGCTTCATATTGTTATTGCTTTTCTCCTTTCTAGTTCTTCTCACCTCCCTTTACATGGTCTGCACCAACTTTGCCAGGATTATGCTGGCGAGGGCAAGATGTTGTGTGGTCACTCTTGTTGTAAAATCCATTGTATGCATGCAAGTACAGAATACACTTTTGCATACTCCTTTCCTCCCTCGGGTTAGCGCCCCTCTCCGATTGCCATTTTTGCCACCCTTTTCCTTTTATTTCCAAATTTTGGTTCAAACTACTGCCCTCCTGCCTGGCAGAGAAACTAATCCCTGCAGCTGTGTCTCCTTACTCGCTGCGCTCTAGGAACTCCCGCTCCTTCTCTCTCCACAAACCATCCTCATCAGCTGGCAAATCTGCCTTCTCCTGCCGTCTCCTTACCGATGGAACCAGCTTCCCCAGGAGCTCAGAAAGTCAGCCTCACATAACTCCATTAAATCTTAACTTCGTCAACTCCCCTTCCCCACTTGTAACTGCAGATAGCCTGCCTTTAATCAAATGAACATGCTTTAAACTTCAAAGCCTCTGTACCGTATATTATTGTATTGATGCAACTGATTGTAAATAACTGTATATGTGCAAGTGAATGTAAATTTATTTATTATTTATTTGAGTTTTGGTGACTGGTTAAGTCCACCGAGACAATACAGTCCCTTTTTCAGGGTCGACCAAGGGTTAAATTACATACAGTAGAAATACAAATTAACAGAGCGGTATTACATTGAACATAACAGTAGAACACAATAAGAGAGTGGCGACAATATTCTTAAACAAAATTCGTCAGGTGGAAAATAAATGAATACAGTGGTAAGTACTGGCACAAGATAAAAACTTAAACAAATCATTAAGTAGTGAAGATAGCAAAGAGAAATGTATGGGGAAGATTTAGAAGGGGGAAGAGAGTGGATAGGGTAAGGCAGGATCAAGCCTAGTGTCTGGCTCTTGCTTGGATGACCCTCAGTGAGCAGTTGAGAGCCAAGATCAAGCCGAGCCAGTTAAATATCTCCTTTCTACAAAATTATGTGATTGTATGTAATGTTCTCATGAGTCTATTCTATGTATGGATAATGTGGTAACTCCCTTCCCCTCACCCTCGGGTCGCACCTGGAAACGAGCCTCGGCTCAGTGTGTTACTACCGGTTATCAAATGTTTAAATAAATAAATAACAATAGCGTGGCTGGAAACTCCCTCCAGAGTTGCAGCACTTGCCTCTAAAGTGCCCTGTGGACTCCTCGAGCCTGTGGACTGGAGTTGGACTTCGGACCTTAATCTGGGTCTTCCACATGACAGCGCACTACACTAAATTGTGCCATTGAGATTATTATATTCAGTTCATCCATTTTTATGTTTGCTTTCACGCATGTGCAAGAAACATAGTGTCATCATCGGAGATTTCGGAGGTGTGTCACCTCCTCCTCCAATTCAGTCAGTGTGTTGGCAGGCGCAGCCCCTGTAAGCCAATGCATGCTGGAGCTGTCTATGACAAGCTCCAAAATGCAGTGGCATACAGTTGAAAGGGCGTACGCCAGTGAGCAGCGATAAGATATCGCCTGCTCGCCGCGAGCCCCCTACACACACACACACACACAAGCCATACTCATGCTGCCCCCACACACACGTGATAGCCGACGGTGCCCGATCCCCTGGCCGGCTTGTGCTGCCCCCCGCAAAGTTTTCCACATGCCACGCTAGGTGCCCACCCCAGCGTGGCAACTCATAGAATAGCCGACGGGGTGCCCAATCCTCGTCGGCTCCACTGTCCTCACCCCCGAGGTGGGTGCCACGCTGGGAGCCCACCCGCGTGGCAACTGATCATATGGCCGACGGGTGCCAATCCCTGTCTGCTCGACAGCCCTCTAGTCGCTTGTGCCCACGCTGGGAGCCCACCCCAGCGTGGCAAGCGTCATGTCTTTTTTTTTTTTTTTTTTTAACCTGCAAAATAAAAACGGTCCCACGGCGCTTCTCCCAGCCCCCAACACCCACCCACTGCGCACCTGCTTCCTCACAACCCCTCACCCATACTTACCTCTCGAGCTCGGCGCGATGATTTTCGTGGACCGGAACATGTTCGTACTCTTCAAAGCTGACCGCGAACTGAGGAAATGCCGTAAGCTGTATAATGGGCTAGATTGGGGTTTTCAACTTTATTGCATATCTCAGGCATTTTTTGATTATTCAATATGAGTATTCTTCAGAATGATGTCACTGTCATGAGATGACGTTGAAGGGTGATTTACGAGTCACCGCGCGAAATCACCTTCAGGCCCGAATAATGCCAAGACAGTGACATCATTCATGAGAAGGGGTCCCAAAACCCCATGTTGAAAATTTGCGCAGAAATTCCAAAAATGACTGTTTTATTTAGCGCATGCTATGCAGTTCCTATGTATGTGCGTAAGTTCGCGAATTTTCAATATTTTCACCCAGATTTTCAACATTGCCATTTTACCACGCCTTCTTAGGAGTAGTAGAGCTGTCATTTTTCGATCTCACCTAAATGTGTTTCCACTTTCATGTAGCGCATAAATGGCGCAGTCGGTGTGCTAAATCAATGTACAGGATAAATTAAGAAAATCACAGTGACACTGTTTATGAGCAGAGGTGCTTAAATGGCTATGTTGAAACTTTGGTGAAAAAATTTCTAAAAATGACTGTTTTACGAGCGGTCGTTGCGCAGTTCCTACGCACACTCGTAAGTTCACGAATTTTCAATATTTTCACTCCAGATTTTCAACATTGCCATTTTCCTAAACCTTCTTATGAGCAGTACAGCTGTCATTTTTCACATCTCACCCAAAACGTGTTTCCGCCCATGTAGCGCACAATGGCGCAGAGGCAGTGCTTAGATCAATGTACGGAAACTTAAGAAAAATCACAGTGACACTGTTCATGAGCTGAGGTCCTAAAATGGCTATGTTGAAAATTTGGTGAAAAAATCTTAAAATGACTGTTTTGTTTAGTAGCGCAAGCTAGACAGTTCCTACGCACTGTAAGTTCTAAATTTTCAATATTTTCCCAGATTTTCAACATTGCCATTGTACCACACCTTCTTATGAGTAGTACAGCTGTCATTTTTCACATCTCACCCAAACGTGTTTCACGCCATGTAGCGCATAATGGCGTAGTCGGAATGCGAAATCAATGTACGGGACAAATTAAGAAAGCCACAGTGACACTGTTCATGAGCAGAGGTCTTAAAATGGCTATGTTGAAAATTTGGTGAAAAATTCTAAATGACTGTTTTACGAGCGGCAGTATTGCGTAGTTCCTACGCATCAGAAGTCCGCGACTTTTCAATATTTTACTCCAGATTTTCAACATTGCCATCTTAACACACACCTCCTTATGAGCAGTACAGCTGTCATTTTTCACATCTTGCCTAAATGTGTTTCTGTTTCATGTAGCGCATAATGGCGTCAGTCGATGTGCAAATCAATGTATGTGACACATTAAGAAATCACAGTACTCTGTTCATGATCAGAGGTCTTAAAATGGCTGTGTTGAAAATTTGGTGAAAAAATCCTAAAATGACTGTTTTATTTGCGTATGCTGCGCGAGTTCCTATGCATGCTCGTAAGTTTGCTTAATTTAATATTACCCAGATTTTCAACATTGCCGTTTTATTACACTTCCTTATGAACAGTACAGCTGCCAGTTTTCATATGTTGCCCAAAATGTGTTTTCGCACATGTAGCGCACAATGGTGCTGTTGGTGTGGGAAAGCAATGTTTGGGACAGATTAAGAAAATCACAGTTACACTGTCCATGAGTAGAGGTCTTAAAATGGCTATGTTGAAAATTTGGTGACAAAAGTCCACAAAATGACTGTGTTACGAGTGAGCATTGCGCAGTTTCCACACACCCTTGTAATTTCATGACTTTGTAATATTTTAAGTCCAGATTTTCACCAGTGGCATTTTTCCACACTTTATGAACAGTACAGCTGTCATTTTTCACAACATGGCTGAAGTGTGTTTTCACACTTTCAGCGCAGAGATGCGTGTTCACTGTGGGAAATCATTGTTCGGCACAGATAAAGAAAATCACAGTGACACTGTTCATGATCGGAGGCACCAAAATGCCTGAGTTGACAATCTGCTGTAAAAATCTCAACCTAATTATATTACGGGTGGTTGTACAGTTTCTATGTACACTCGTGATTTCACCATTTTTTAATATTTTTACTGCAGATTTGCAACATTGCCATTTTTTACACCTCCCCATGAACAGTACAGCTGTCATTTTTTACATCCTGTTCGAATGTTTTTGCACCTGTGGTGCTAAATGTCCGTAGTCGCTGTGCATAAGCAGCTGCTAACAAAACTGATATTCCCCTGTTCATGAGGTGGTCACAAAAAACATGTTGAAAATTTGGAGTGAAAATGCCAACGAATGCCTGAGGTATTAGGTTTCCAACCATCACGCCCAACCCCAGAGAGAATGACAGGCATCAGGGGTGTGACTTGGGATTCTTGCCCGTAATGCTCATACCATTCCACACCCTGCAGCCAGTGAGGCATCGAGGTGTGCTTTGACTCGACCAAAGTTCACTCCCATTCTCCATATCGCACCCATCTCACCGTAGTTTCTAATGAAATGGTGCGATAAGGGCCAAAGACCCTAGTGAACACCGTGACACTTGTCAGTGTCTGCAGGGTGGGGTGGTGAAATGGCGTGGCTGTTATCCCTGACGACCCAAAGGCACACCCCAATGCCTGTCACTCTCTGCAGGGTGGTGGTGGGGTTGGCTTCAGTTCAATAGTTTACTGCCATTCCTATTACGCAGCTCTGTAACTTCTACACTACCACTGCCAATGCCAGCAAGCAAACATTCGGCATTGACAAATGCTTGTTATGTTTGCTTGCACGCATGTGCAAGAAACATAGTGCCATCATCCGAGATTTCGGAGGTGTGTCACCCCCTCTTCCAATTCAGTCACTGTGTTGGCAGGCGCGCCCCTGTAAGTTATGCATGCTGGAGCTGTTCATGACAAGCTCCAAAATGTAGTGGCATACAGTTGAAAGGGGGGAGTTACGCTTCAGTGAGCAGCTTATAAGATATTGCCTGCTCATACGCAGTTCTACACACACACACACACACGCATACCGCGTATAGCCCCCACGCACACACTCTATAGCCGACGGGGTGCCTCTAACCTGCTGGCTGTGCTGCGCCCCCAAGTTTTTTCTCCAAATGCCACACTGGGTGCCCACCCCAGCGTGGCAACTCACCTAGAGCCTATGGGGGATTCACTGTCCCCCCGTGCAGATGGTGCCACGCTGGGAGCTCACCACCCGCATGCAACAATGCCATGGCCATCGGGGGTGCCTTAATCCGCTGGGCTCCATCGCCCCCAGCCGCCCTTCTGCATGCCTAGGAGCCCACCTCAGCGTGGCAAACATCCCGTGTCGTTTTTTTTAAATTTTTAACCTGTGAAGAAAACCGGTCCCACGAGTCTTCTCCTGCCCCTCCCCACACAACCTGCACCCACCCACTGCGCACTCCTGCCTCCCACCTCCATACTTACCTCCAGACCTCGCGCAACGATCTTCGTGGATCAAACATGTCTGCACCTTTTAAAGCCGAGACTGCTTTAACTGAGGAAATGCCGTAATTGTATCATGGCCAGATAGGGGTTTTCAACTTTATTGCTTATCTCAGGCATTTTTGGAATTTTTGCACAAATTTTCAACATGGGGTTTTTGGGACCCTTCTCATGTATGATGTCACTGTCATGGTGTTATTCTGTTCTGGCGGGTGATTTCGCGAGTCACTGCGCCAAATCACCTTTCAGGACCGACAACGAAAACAACACTGCCAGTAAGTTCATAAGGTGGGCTCTCACAGTTTATTTTGAAATTTGGCGTGAAAAATTCCAAAAACGACTGTTTTACGAAGGCAGGCTATGCACTTCCTACGCACGTCAGAAGTTCGCGATTTTCAATATTTTCACTCCAAATTTTCAACATTGCCATTTTAACACCTTCTTATGAGTAGTACAGCTGTCATTTTTCACATCTCACCCAAAATGTGTTTCCGCCCATGTAGCGCATAGTTGTGCAGTTGGAAAGTAAACCAATGTGCGGGACAAATTAAGAAAGCCACAGTGACACTGTTCATGAGCAGAGGTCTTAAATGGCTATGTTGAAAATTTGTGAAAAATTCCAAAATGACTGTTTTATTTAGGCTGCTACAGTTCCTACGCACGCTTGTAAGTTCGCGAATTTTCAATATTTTCACTCCAGATTTTCAACATTGTCATTTTTACCACACCTCCTTATGAGTAGTACAGCTGTCATTTTTCACATCTTGCTCAAAATGTGTTTCCGCCCATGTAGCACTGCAATGGCGTAGCTCGATGCTAAATCAATGTATGGGACACATTAAGAAAATCACAGTGACACTGTTCATGAGCAGAGGTCTTAAAATGGCTATGTTGAAAATTTGGTGAAAAAATTCCTAAAAATGACTGTTTTACGAGTGTGCATTGCGCATTTCCTTTGCATGCTCATAAGTTTGCGAATTTTAATATTTTCACTCTAGATTTTCAACATTACCATTTTATTACACTTCCTTATGAAGATACTGTCTTTTTCATATGCTCACTAAAATGTGTTTCAGACATGTAGCGATAATGGTGCTGTTGAAAAGTAAAGCAATGTTTGGGACAGATTAAGAAAATCACAGTTACACTGTTCATGAGCAGAGGTCTTAAAATGGCTATGTTGAAAATTTGGTGACAAAAGTCCATATAATGACTGTATTATTTAGTGAACATTTGCAGTTTCACGCACTGTGAGTCAATGCATGACTTTGTAATATTTTAAGTCCAGATTTTCACCAGTGGCATTTTTCCACACTTCCTTATTTACAGTACAGCTGTCATTTTTCACAACATGGTCAAGTGTGTTTTCACACTTTCAACGCAGAGATGCGTGGTCGCTGTAGGAAATCATTGTTCGGCATAGATAAAGAAAATCACAAGTGACACTGAATTATGATTGAGGCACCAAATGCCTGAGTTGACAATCTGGTGTAAAAAATTCCCAACCTAATTATATTATGGGTAGAATGCTTACGTGCGCGCTTTGTGTGCACCGTGACTTCACCATTTTTAAATATTTTACTGCAGATTTGCAACATTGCCATTTTTTACACTTCCCCCATGAACAGTACAGCTGTCATTTTTTTTATATTTTTTTTTATTTAGTATACTTTATTCACTTTTTTCAACAACATCCATAAAGCACAATGGGTTGCTAGGCATAAGCATTATTACATGATAATATGGGATATCATAATAGCCTTCAGGTTACATCAAGCAAATAAACATCATTATGTTCTAAAATCCACTACATTATCCCAAGCTAAAAGCCCCGCACCCTCTTCCAATACATCCATGCATTCCCAATTACCCCTCTACCCTCCTCCATGTTAAGTGTGTACATATTCTTCCAGATGCCACATTGGGTTCTACCTGTTGAACAAAAGATCCACTAGCTATTGGATCAGTGTGGATTATAAGCATTAAGTAAGGCCTCCAAAGGGCCCCATCTGGGCTGATATAAGTGTGGATGGTTACCCATATACAGGATATGCTTTTCTAATTGCAGAGCGGTGAGCATCTCCTTATACCACTCCCTCACAGACAACCGGGCTTCCTCTTTCCAATGTCTCATAATAATGAGTTTGGCTACTGCTGAGACTAAAGCAATATGTGCCATTTTGGTTTTAGGAATACCCCTTGGCAACAAATATAATAGACATATTTCCGGGGTAAAGAGGAAATCAAGACCTAGCCACGGATCCAGCAGCAATTTGATAGCCTGCCAAAAGGTCTGGACAAGTGAACATCCCCACAACATATGGTATAAAGAGCCAGGGGCAAGGCGACACCTGGTGCACGCAGGAGAAGGGGCACGACCCACCTTATGTAGTCTAGCTGGTGTGAAATATATGTTATTCATAATATTGAGCTGTATCATTCATAGCCTGTCCTGCTTGACAAAGGTATAATTGTTCCTCCAGGCCCGTCCCCAAATCACTACATCAGGTGAAATTGATAACTCCTGGACCCAGTAATAGCCGATCCGGGGAGGCTAATATCCAAACCTGTAACTGTTTGTAGTTTTGGAACGCGCATGCATTCACCCGGCCTGCAAGAGCCTGTTCAATTTCTCTCCGAGTATGACCAAGTGAAGTCGCTTCCTCCCCATATGTCTTTGATCGCTGTCTACCACCTGCCTATGTTGAAAAATCAGTAACTGAAACTAGGTAACGCGTTTGAAAGGTTGAAAATGACATCAATTGGTCGCCCTCAAAGAGATCAGCAACCTTCCTATCTGTCAGAAGCGGCCAGAATATGGGCGATATGGGTTTATGGTCTGTTTGAAAATGGGGGTTACCCACAATAGGCTGATCCAAAGATGCATGCCAGTTACATGAAAGAAATGTTTGTATCTGCTGGAGGGCTCGAACTGACCATCCTATGGGGGTATTTTTCAACTTACTAGGGAGCTTCGAGGGGCTGTCATAAATCAAAGAGGTGAGCTTACCCTGGAACTGGGATATTAGTGACTGTTCTATGTCCAGCCACAAGGGAGTATACGCCTGATTCTCATTTTCTAGTCCTATTCTTGGCCAATGGGCTACTCTACTGAGGTGATGAGCACAGTAGTAGGTAAAGAAAGAGGGTAGTGCTAGTCCGCCCTGTCTTTTGGGCCCTGTAAGCTTGTGGTATGTGCGTCTAGCTTTGCCCTTCCACAGAAAGGCATTAATAATTGACTGTAAGTAGTAAAACCACTTTTGGGAAGATAGCACCTAGCATCCCGACCGGTATAGAACCCTGGGCAGGACATTCATTTTTACTATGTTAGCTCTCCCCCACAGTGTAAGCGGAAGATTGCCCCATCTCTCCAGATCCGATTTAATAACCTTGAGTAGTTCTGCAAGATTCAATTTCATCATGACGGGGAGATCTCTGGCCACATGAATACCTAAGTAGGTAAGAGTATCTGGTGCCCATTCCAAACTGGTGCCATCTATGGACGCCTGGGTGGTCCTGTCATTCAGGGAAAAAACTTTGGATTTGGATACGTTAAGCTTGTAGTGGGAGACCTCTCCGAAAGACTTAATCTGCCTCAGAAGTACTGGGATCCTGACTACCGGCTCCTCAATATGTATCAGCAAGTCATCCACGTAGGCAGATAGGGTATACCGATGTTTCCCTAATTTAATACCTCTAATTTGAGGGGAAGCATTTATTTTCTTGAGGAGGGGCTCCAAATAGAGATTGAATAGGAGAGGGGATGGCGGGCACCCCTGCCTTGTCCCCCTCTGAAGCCAAAAAGGGCCAGATAGGGTGCCATTGCACCAAACCTGTGCAGATGGGGAGGAGTATAGGATCTGAGCCCATTTGATAACTTCAGCTGGGAGATCATATCGTGCCATTGCTAGGAATAAGAAATCCCAAGAGACCACGTCGAAGGCCTTCTTGGCGTCCAGGGACACCAAAATCGCCGTGGTGTCAGAGTCCCTGGACACTGAGAGGATGTGCATGATCTTTCGCATGTGGTCAACGGATGATCTCCCAGCCATAAACCCAATTTGCTCCCGCCCAATAAGAGTAGCTAGCACCGGGCTTAATCTGTTGGCCAAGATCTTCGCTAAGATCTTGACGTCGGAGTTGATCAGCGAGATAGGTCGATAGCTGGCGGGATTAAGGGGGTCCTTTCCCGGTTTGGGGATGAGAGTAATCAACGCTTTTAAAAAACTATCTTCCGACATGCCCTCAGAGTGCCAATGATTGAAGACATCTGTAAGCAGAGGGCGAGCTCTAGCGTACAAACTTTATACAAGTTGTTAGAGAGACCATCCGGTCCCGGCGCTCTATCCATTGCAAGTTGCTGGATGGCCTGCGTAACCTCCTCTACCGTTATCGGGTTACCCAGTGCCTTGGCACTCTGAGGGGTTACTGTCGGTAACTCTACCGAGACTAGATAACTGAGGATGGTCTGGACTTTGGGACGGCCTGTCTGATCGACTGAATACAGTCTCTTGTAGTAGTTCTTTATCTCCTCCACCACTTCTCTGGGTGACGTAATAAGTTGATTTCCCACTTTGAGACCAGCAGTGAAGCGTGAAGCCTCTACCTGCCTGAGCCTTAGGGCTAACAACTTTCCAGCTTTTTCCCCGGCGTCAAGATATTTGATTTTGGTACGCCTCAGTGACAGTTCTGCCCTCTGAGTGTTTAGGGCTGAGTACTGGGCCTGTAATCTATGCAGAGTTGCCCATTCAGCTCGGGGGCTTATTATTGAGGGTGGCTTCCAGCCTTCGGATGTCTGAGAGCAAATTATCTTGCTGGGCTTTATGTAGCCTGGATCTGACGGACGCCAGACGTAGGCACTACCCTCTCAAGGCGCATTTTGCTGCCGCCCAGACTATGTCAGTTCTCGAAACTGAGCCCCTGTTTATTGAAAGAAAGTTGGTAAGGAAATCTCTTATCTGCTGTATAGTCTCAGACTTCTAGAGTAGCTGGTTATTAAGCCTCCAAACAAATTCCTTCCTATATGCTTTCCCAAAATGGAATGTTAGTGAGACAGGCTAGTGATCAGAAATGACCTTCTCATGGATTTCGGAGCTTAACTCATTTTGGGAGTGAGTGGGAACTTAATAAAATAAAGTAAATGTGGGATAGTGATTTGTGTGGGGGAGTAAAACGTGTATTGGCGCTCCGTAGGGTGCAGCACCCGCCATACATCTAGGATATTTGCACCATTCATCAGATCATGAAGTGCTCTTTGTGATGGGGAGAGTCCCCGCCTTCGAGGGTCAGATCTGTCCAATCGCGTGTCCGACACCACATTCTAGTCCCCTCCCATTATAGTTATTACCGGTGGGTTAGTGACAACCATACTTAACAAGCGAATAAAGAATTCAGGGGCTTCTCCATTTGGGCCATATAATGCACCCAGTAGAATTGGATTCGGCCCTATACTGCCCAGCAAAATAATATATTTCCCATTGAGGTCGTATTTCTCCCTCTTTAATATAAAGGGGATGTTTCTGTTTATGAGGATGATCACTCCTCCATTGTTACTAGATCTCCCAGCACCAAAAGCCTGTCCCACCCAGGCTTTGATAAACAAATGGACATCTTCCCGTTTCATGTGCGTTTCCTGAAGGCAGACTATCCCTGCCTTTAATTGCTGCAGGTGTCTGAGAATAACCAGCCTTTTGCCCTTGTCCTGGGCACCCTTAACGTTCCAACTGATAACCTTGTATTGACTAATCATTGCCAGCAGACATATTACTCTGAGGAATTGCTCCCTTACTTAGCCCAATAATACAGTTGGACTTAGAAAGATATCCTGCTCCATGATATACCACATCAGCCACTTTAGCCACACTGACATCCTCCTCCTCCCCAATAAACCCTTTCATTATCTATTTGCCCTTATCCTCTGTTTACCCTCCCTATCAAATAAAACATTTTCCTTAGTCCCTAAGTTCTCCCCCAGTTCCCAGGAACTGCAACTCCCAAATCTCCACGGTGCAATGTCTTTCCACAGAGTAATACACACCATGCCCCCGCTCCCCATCCTCCATTAAACAAAAGTATGCCCAACCAGTGAATTAGAGATCTACTTTTCCTAAGATTGGAATATAAACATTGGGTAAATCAGAACAGACAAATCATAACCCTACATGACAAGTGCAGGGTTTTAGGATCCTGCTTCCTCTTGACAAAATCCCTAACGGGATGGCAATGGGAGAAGCAAGGTAATAACGCTGAAAAGAAAAATAAGAGGTTAATGTAATGCAGTAAGTCTCTATGTAGTAGTTCATAATGCTCCCAATAACAGGATTCAGTTAATGCAGTTACTATAGACCCCCATGCCTCCGGCCGCTACATATCACAGCCGGAAACCACGGAAGCCATCAAGTGGCCCAAGTGTCTCGTGAAGCACTCGCCGTTCTCAGGGTTGCTTCTGGATCAGTCCTGTTTGTTCTTCATCCCCGTTTACGCCTTCCATTCAGACGGGCCTCTGGGCAATAGGGGAGAGACCCAAACCAAATTATAACCGGAACATAATGCTCATCCCCATAGTAATAAGAGACTCATGTGGGAATAAGGCAGCCGACTCCACCGGCAAGGAACAAAATAAAAAGCCCAAGGGTCTAGTGAGTGATACCATTTGCGATATTTCTTCTGGGATCATATCCCCGTTACTACCGTCAGAGTCTTCCCACCATCACCGGTTACCATAGTTCATAGCCCAAAGAAAATGAAGCCCTTGGTTAATCAACAAAAGTTTCAAGATGCACATCCCGAAAGAGGCCTGGCTCTAGGAACAGCTCCCTTAGTGTTCGATGACAGGTAGACTGAGAACACCTTCCGTGGCCTCCCCTGGCCACTACCTGTAAAAACACTGGCCACTTGTTGAATTTCCACACTATTTCAATGTCCTGAGGACCATTAATTAAACCAACAAAGATCTCATACATCAAAACACTCTGTCACTACGATCTTTCATCAGATGCATCATAACCCCCTATATCACTCCATTCCTTTGAACAGATCCGGGAATAATTCTCGGAGCTCCGTCAGAGCTTGCTCTTTGTTTTCAAAAGAGATCCATTTATCTTGGTGTTTAATCTGGAGCACTGCAGGATATCGCATTCTGAAGGGTTTACCAGCTGCAATCAATTTAGAGACGATAGGATGCACTTCTTGCCGTTTCGCTCTGACCGACTGGAGCAGGTCTTGCGCAACCCTAAGCCGGTGTCCTTCCCAGAGTATTTCTTGTAGGTTCTTAATTTTAATCAGGATATGCTGCTTATCTAAATAGTTGAGCAGGCGACAGATCAGGGTCGTGGGGGAGCTGGGGGCAGGGAGGTTGTAGCACCGATGTGCTGTCCTTCGATAACATCTGGGCTCCATTTGGAGAAGGCCCGCTATCTTATCAAAGAATTTCTGGAGAAATAAATCAGTTCAACCTTCTTCTTTTTCGGGCACGCCAAATATTAATAGGTTATTTCTCCTGCTCCTCCCTTCAAGATCTTCTAACTTCTCCTCGAGTCTTTTCAATCTTCTCCCAAGTTGCGTGATCATTGAGTCATTTTTGTCTTGCTTTCTCTCTGATGAAGTGATCTTAACTTAGGAATCTCCAATTCTCATACTCAGGGCCTGCACAGAGGTTTTAATTTCCTGCATATCTTCTGCCATCTCTGAAATACGCTCTTGGAGCAGCCTCATTACCTCCAGAAATCTCTCCTCTGAGAGAGCAGTGGCGGAGGCTGGGTTTTTATTGTCTCACGCTTGCTGGTGCCGAGGCCTCTTCGCGGCCTGCTCCTTTTCCGGCGTCGTTGGTGGCGACTGTCTCTGCGTCGGTTTCTTCATGAAGACGTCCATTTTAAACAAGCAGCTGTCCACTGCGAAGTTCTAGTGACCTTAGGGTGTAAGTAAGGCACACTATTTGCTGTGAAATTTTGCAGAAAGTAGTGTTTATTCAAACGGAGGTGCGGAGCTATGGGAGGTTGCTGCTGCCCTTCACCCTGTCATCACGTGACCCCCTCCAGCTGTCATTTTTTTACATCCTGTTCGGAATGTTTTTGCACCTGTGGTGCTAAATGCCGTAGTCGCTGTGCATAAGCAGCTTTCGGCTAACAAACTGATATTGCCCCTGTTCATGAGGTGGGGTCACAAAAAGAACATGTTGAACATTTCGAGTGAAAATACCAACGAATGCCTGAGGTATTAGGGTTTCCAACCATAAGCCCAACCCTGTAGAGAATGACAGGCATCAGGGGTGTGACTTGGGATTCTTGCCTGTAATGCTCATACCATTCCACACCCTGCAGCCAGTGAGAGGCATCGAGGTATGCCTTGGACTCTTCGGCCCCAAAGTTCACCCCATTCTCCTATACGCACCCATCTCACCGTGTTTCCTAATGGAATGGGAGTGCATAAGAGCCAAAGACCCCAAGGAACACTGTGACACTTGTCAGTGTCTGCAGGGTGGGGTGTGGTGAAATGGCGTGGCAAGTATACTAACGCCCCAAAGGCACACCCCAATGTCTGTCACTCTCTGCAGGATGGTGGTGGGGTTGGCTTCAGTTCAATACTTCACTGCCATTCCTATTATGCAGCTCTGTAACTTCTACACTACCACTGCCAATGCCAGCAAGCAAACATTCGGCATTGACAAATGCTTGTTAAACTCCCTTTCCCTCCTTATGCAAGATCCCCAGACATCCTTTGAAACAGTCACTGGGTTTTTACTTTGATTTCTGTGGCTGGTCTGAAGTAGAAACTGGCAAGCCAAGGTAGGCTCAAGCCTGGCTCTTGTGTGGATGACTCTCTGTGAGCAGTTTAGAGCCAAGATCAAGCTGAGCCAGTTATGATCGAAGCAAGCATTTTTGTCAGCCTGAGAAGTTAGTCCACTGGCAAGAATGTTCAAGTTCCTCTTTAGTGTAAGCCTTCTGCCCTAGCCCCCGGACCCCTCAGTTGGTCAGATGAGGGGTGCTCTAGGGACCATGATGTCATGGTATATGAGATAACCCCTTTAACATAAAGGGGGGGGCTCAAATGTTTAGGGACCCAGTGTGGCCTTGTAGTTAAAGTTTGTTGCAGCTGTGCTGTGAATCCATCTCCCTCACAGCAAAATGCATGGTGCCTGTCCCTTACGGAATAACCAAACTGGAGACACACTTAGGTGTACTGTAACATAATTGGCAACCTCAGGATTTATTAAACAGACACAGCACTTTTCAGGCAGAGTTGGCAAAGATATTAACTTCAACACCGAGGAAATGTAGAGACATGTCATAATGCAGAAGTTCATTGAATAGAAAAAAAAAACTGTTATAAACTTTATTAGGGCCTTGCTCACTTAAACTTCAAAGGCTGCTTTATCAGACATGGTCCTGAATACAGAGAATACAAATAGACATGTTACATAGAAACATAGAATTTGACGGCAGATAAGGACCGCTTGGCCCACCTAATCTGCCCATTTTCCTACCTAATAGATAAGCTGCAGATCCTAATTAACCAACAGCTTACTTCTTCCTACCCCCCACTAGGACTGCCTTATGTCTGTCCCATGCATTCTTGAATTCCCCCACTGTTCTTGACTCCATGACCTCCTCAGGGAGGCTGTTCCATGCATCCACAACCCTCTCTGTGAAAAAATACTTCCTCATATTACCTCTGAGCCATCCTCCCTCTATCTTCAAATTGTGCCCCCTTGTTCTTGCACATCTCTTTTTCTGAAAGATGCTACCCTCTTGGACTTTGTTGATTCCCTTGAGGTACTTGAACATTTCTATCATGTCCCCTCTCTCCCTCCTTTCCTCTAGTGTATAATATTAAGCTCCTTTAGTCTTTCTTCGTATGTCTTCTGGTGCAGACCTTGCACTGTTTTGGTTGCCCTCCTCTGGACTGCCTCCACTCTGTCTATGTCTTTGCGGAGATGGGGTCTCCAGAACTGCACACAGTGCTCCAGATGGGGTCTCACTAACTGTCTGTACAGAGGGATAACAACTTCCTGTTTTCTACTATTGATGCCTCTCCCCTATGCATCCCAGTATCCCCCCAGTCTTCCTTACTGCCTTCTCACATTGCTTGCCCACCTTTAGGTATTCTGATATAATTACCCCCAGGTCCCATTCCATTTTTACTGTTGTCAGTATCTCACCCCCCATTGTGTACTCTTGCCCTGGGTTTTTGCATAAAACAACTCAATTAGTGTGCCATTTCCACCAGAAGAGGAGATGATGGTCTTACTTCAAGAGGGCTCTTGCAGTAGGCAACACAGTTAGGACTGAGCCGCCAGGCGCTAGGACCACATGGAAAAATTAGCTAGCAGTGTGGTGGAGGACCGCCCACCCACCGTCACCTGACCAGCGTTGGTCCCAGCATCATATACGGGCAGTCCCCCACGCCCACCTCCAGTTCTTTCCCGCCGTCGACTACGCACGTCGAACCTCGCGGAACGCTGCTACAATCAACTGCCATTTTCGTTAAGTATATCTTTCGAATTTCACTTATTTTTGAAGTAATATTGGTGCTATTTGACATTCGGATTTCATGTCTTCTGTTTCTCCAACCGAATTCTGCAAGAACAAGAGTGCTTGCAGCAAGCAGATCCTGGAGATAGATGGCCATTCCTCGTGTCTCCTCTGCCTGGGGCCTGACCACAACACAGAGGACTGTGAGGCCTACTAGAGCTTCAACCAGGCCACACAAAAGCACTGTCAAAAAAGTTATGGAAGCCTATCTTTTAAAGCAGAAACTGGCTTCAAGTGGAGAAGGAGCTGCAGCAGGTGCGGAACGGTTGTTCATCTCCGGGGAAATCTTCTGGCTTCCATAAGCAGAAGAAGCACAAGCAGGACAAAGACAAGCACCAGGACCATGTCTGGCGAACAGTCCTCTTCCAGTAAGGGAGGTGCCACTCCGGCCAAATCTGCCCCTCCTGCTACGGAGAAGCCTTTGGCCCCCCCGAGCCCAAGCTTGTCACGGTTCAAGCAGGGACCTCCAGGGATTTGGAGGCGTCTCCCACCCTTGGGCCCTTGAAACCTATCGGGCCTAAGCCGAGTGGTTCAGCTGGTAAGTCAGACACTGGCTCCGCTGACGTCTGCACAGCCTTGGTGCGCATGTTGGACCCCGATGTGAGGTCCTGCATTTGTCCCCCGGACCAGTGCCCACTGCTGCTTTGGCTGGAGCTGACCTGAGGGGAATCGGCCCCTCAGGACAACCCTCAGTCTCCTCCAGTGGGGCCTTCTGACATTCCCCCCCACTCGGAGCTGGAGGTGCCACCACCCACTGGCCCGATCCATCAGCCAACGCCTGGCTGTCCTGTGCCGGAGGACCTCCTGGCCTCTCCGCCTGTGATGCTTCAGTCTGGGGTCCCTTCTCCCCAGACCCTGGAGACACCTGTCTCCCCGCGGGGCCGATGTCGGCTTTACCTATACTCCCCTGCAAGTCGGATGCCAGAACGCCCAGCGTGCCTACAGCTGGATACACTTCCTTGTCCTTTGAGCACCCCTTCAGGGCAAGGCAAGTTTTATTTTCCGGGTGCCCAATCCCAGAGGCTCTGGGCACAGTACAAGTAAGTACAAAGTATTGTAGTAAAAACATACGTAGTAAGAGAATAATAAATGAATGAAGCCATATAAAACACAATTAAAAATTAGCAGCAATCATAAACAAGGCTATCCCTGATATATACTAATAGACAGTGTCTGGAAAGGCCTGACTCAACAAGAGGATCTTGAGGCAGGTCTTGAACACTTCAACTGAAGGGGCCTCCCTTATAGATGAAGGCAGCGAATTCCACAGGACAGGACTGGCGACACTAAAAGCTCTGTCATTGGCAGTTTTTAACATCGTCCTGGGAATCACAAGGAGTCCCCTAGAGGAAGAACAGAGGGAGCGGACCGAGGCAGTGGGTGACAGAAAGTCTGACAAGTATCCAGGGCCTAGCCCATGTTGGGCCTTAAAGGAGAACAAGCCCACTTTGAAGAGGATCCTCCACCTGACTGGCAGCCAGTGCAGTTCACGCAGCACTGGGGTGATGTGGCAGTATTTAGACTGCCCCGTCAACAATCTGGCAGCTGCGTTGTAAACTAGATGCAGCCTGCGGAGGGTACCTCCCAAGACCCGGAAGTAGACCGCATTGCAGTAGTCAAGCCTGGACGTTATGAAAGCATGTGCCAAGGTGGGGAGGTCCATGGGCGGAACTAGGGGTTGATCCTGGCGATATTCCTTAGATGGTAAAAGCTGGTCCGGAAAACTGATGATACCTGAGCTTCAAATGTCAATATGGCGCGCCCTAGAGGAGGCCTTCAGTGGCACAGAACCCAGGAAGAACCCTGTTGCTGTGCCAGAGGCCATCCTATCATGCTCTCTGTTAGATTCCACCACCAGTACCTCCGTCTTATCAGTGTTCAGTTGCAACCAGCTGGAGGCCATCCAGTCATTGATCTCGGCAAGGCAGCTGTTCAGCACTTCCTCCGCATTGGATGTCCCGGGGCAGAGGAAAAATACAGTTGAGTATCATCTGCATAGCTGTGAAAACCCCAACTGTATTTCCTAATGATATCTCCAAGGGGCAGCATGTACACAGCAAACAGCATTGTAGACAGGAGCGAACCCTGAGGTACTCCACACGACAGGAGGCTAGGGGAGGAGGAGAAATTCCCCATCATTACCCATTTATTTTTATTTTAATGGTATCGGAATTGCAACCCTTCGAGTCAGAAACTCATTTACAAAGGCTCCTCATCATTGAGCATTAAACAATATGGACAAGACAAAGTAACATGAAATACAGAGAAAATAAAATACAGTGTAAAAGGAAATTCCTGTACAGGGTGGTAGCTAAAAATATGACAATTGAGGCTGTACAGTGAATATACAATTCAGGATAAAAAAGAAATGCCTATACAGGGTGGTAGCTAAGGTTAAAATACTTATTTGTTTTTCTTTTTTTTTTAACAGCTTATTTTCTGCACCCCAGCACTGGAACTCTGGCCACACCACTCACCTAACCTTGCTGTACCGCCTGCTGTGGACCCTGCCTCTTCAAGAGATGTTACTTTCACCCCAAGCCCCAGGTGGCCATGGGCCAGAGGAGACCGAAAGGGGCAGAGGCAGGGAACCAGCATTGGGCATGTGGTGAGGCAGCACTGGGAGGGCCGTCGCCTATTTGGGCTGGAGGGGTTTTTCTTAGTAAATCCCTGAACTCCCTTTTTCCTCCCAAGCGTGACGTTCCCTGAAGTCCTGGCGCACAGCAACCCTGCCAACGTCTGCCATGCTCACCCCTACGTGTGGTACGCATCTTGCAGCACCCCCGCTCTCCACCGGGGGTCGCTGGGACACCGGACAACCCCTGGCACACCTCAAGAGAGGAGAGCAGTCCTTCAGACGCGCAATCCTCTCCCTCCCCTGCCGCCCTCCGGGGCCTGTGTTCGCTACTGAACACGGGTCATTGGTGTGGCACGAGGTGTGGCGTTCAGCACCTCAACCCTCAGTGCCACCGGGGCTGGGCTATAATCCTTGTTTTATAATGTGAAAATAGTGGTCAGAGCAGGAAGTAAAGTACAGATCTTACTTCAAGATACAGCTCTTGCAGCAGGTAACACCATTAGGACTGAAGCCGGCAGGCGGCAGGACCCCACGGAATTCTTCTAGCTAGCTAACTTCAGCGGGGACCGCCCCTGACGTCGGTCCCGCCTCTGACGTCAGGCGTAGTACATAAGGGGCCGGTCCCGCCAGATTCCCCAGTTCTTTTCCCGCCGTCGACTTGCATGTCTCGACCCTCCGGATCGTTTCTAGTGTGCGATGCATGGTCAAGTTCTTCCTTCGGGAAAAAAGTTCATTTTTTCAGCTCAGTTGCTGTCTGATGTCCTCTCCAACCTCCGTTGAAGGCCATCCCTCGAAGTGCGCCTGTGGGAAGCAAATCCCGTTCAAGGATCCGCATTCGGCCTGCGTCCGGTGCCTAGGCCCAGACCACGACACCCGGTCCTGTAGTTTCTGCCAGGGGTTTATCAGCCGGACCCGGATCCGTCGCCAGAAGGCTCTTCAGGCGTTCCTGCTCGAGGAGAAAGTTAAGGCCATGGACACCTCAAGGGAGTTCTGCTGAAAGCCGGAAACATTCTGAGAAGCACAGGAGAAGGCTCCATCCAGGTCCCCGTCTAGGGCCTCCGACTCCATAGTTCCGGCTCTCGGTCAGACCGTTCGCCATCCGGGGCCCGCTCTCAGCCTCCCTCCGCTGCGGTGAAGAAACCTTCAGGCTCTCTTCCTCCTCACAGGCCAAGACCTCCAGGCCCTCTTCATCCTCTTCTTCCAAAGCCCTGGTTAGGTCTGGGGACCATCATCATCACCGCAAGTCGGGTTCCCGCCATTCCGAACCCGACGTCAGGTCTGCCTCCTTGCCTCCTCCTCCCCAGCGGAAGACCAAGGAGCTTACCTCGCTTAAGAAGGCTGTCGGACTCAACGTCGGCCCGTCCGACGTCAGCCACTCATCACAGGTCCCAGGAGCCGTCGACCGCCAGATGCCCGTCGCCGGTCAGGCCTTCACCCTCTCGGTCGTTGGCAGGAGGGCGGACGTCCGCCGCGAGTCGAAGAGGACCCTGGCGCCTCCCACCGGCGTTGGTCAGGAGACTATCACGGAGGAGGAATTGACACAGCCCGAGGACCAGACGGGCGAACCTGGTCCTGTCGAGCCTCCCAGGGAACCCTCCCCGCAACCTAAGGCCCCTGAGGAGCCGATGCCGGAACCCAACGACCGGCCACCGGCGCCCGGTCCGTCGTCGAGCCTTTCTTTTTCTGAGGTTAAGGAGCTCTTTGGCTACTGGTGGGATACCATTAAAAAGGATGTGGTTCCCACACCACCTCCTCTACCTCCTCCTCCTCCGCCACCTGCGACCCCTCCGGCCCCTGCGCCCCTTCCCCATCCGGGGCAGCAGGCCGAGTACCTCCCAGGAGCCTCAGGACCCTCCAGGGGAAGACCAGATAGAAGGAGACCTCCATCTAGATCCTCTTCAGGGTCACCCAGTCCTAAGAGACCCAGAAGACGCCGCCGTTCGCCTTCGACGGAGGATACAGGATCGGAGTCCTCGACAAGATCCAGATCCCTCTCTCCCCTTCCGATCCCCTCTCCGGACCCACGTGAGCTTCCTAGATCTCCTCCGGATGACCCATCGTTCTCAGAAATCATGAGACATATCCAAGAGAACATGGGCTGGGATGCAGAAAGTTAGACCCGAGAGACTACGCCTTGCTAGATATCTTGGCAGAAGGATCCCAAGCCTGTGGTGGTACCACCCTTGGTGGACACTTTTATGGGCGTCACCAAGGCAGCATGGAGCGTCCACACTCGCTCCCGTCGATGCCGAAGAAAGCTGACCGCCTGTACAAGGCTCCTAAGGAGGACCAGTACTTGACTCAACATCCTCTGGCCGACTCTCTGGTCATAACAGCCTCTCATGACCAGTCCCAGAGACCGCAATATTTGAGCACCCTGCCACCGGACCCGGAGTCCAAACAGCTGGACGCTATGGGCAGGCACACATATGCTTCCGCTACCTGCGCCATCAGATCCCTGAACTACTTGATCCACATGGTGCAGTTCCAAATGCTTTGTGGGAACAGGGACTGGATCTGGCGGAGAAATTGCCAGAAGGTGAGCAGAAGGAGGAGATGTTGCAACTCCTCCGTCACGGGTTCGGACGTGGGAACTCAGGTGCTGCGAGCGCGTATGATTCAGCGGACTCCTCGGCCAGAGGCAGCTTCAGGCGTATGCCTCGGAGACACTCATGGCCGTGTCTCGGTTTACCGACGTCCAGAAGAACATCATGGGCGCCTCTTTCGAAGGAAGTTCTCTTTGGTGCACCCTCTGAAGGTTCTCACCAAGTTCAAGAGGCGGGAAGGCGGTGAGGTCAGTTCAGGCAATGTACCGACCAAAGCTTAGTTCCTTTCGTAGGAACCAAAGCCGTTTTTGTGGACGGGCACAGAGACAACAATCCCGCACCGGTCCACAACAGAGGGGCTCCGGTTCCCACAGAGCCCAGGGAAGACAGCCCGTGGGCAGAAGTCAGCGTCCAGCTAAGCTGGCTCAGCCCGCGGCTCCCTCCGCCGCCACAGCCTGACTCCTTCCCGGCCCCCGCCCCTCAGGATCAACGGGACATCAAGGTCGGGGGTCGTATTGCGAATTACCTGCCAGGATGGCAGTCCATAACCACCGACAGGTGGGTTCTTCAGTTGGTCGAAAAGGCCACTTTATAGAATCGCAGACAAGCCACTCTCGGGCCTTCCTCTGCTCTCCGTTACTCGGTCAGCACAAATTGCTTATCAGGCAAGAAATACTCACGCTCCTGCAGAAGGGAGCGGTGGAGTATGTTCCAGAGAACCAGATGGATTCCGGATACTATTCCCACTTCTTTCTGGTTCCCAAGAAAACAGGGGACCTCCGTCCAATCTTGGACCTCAGCGACTTAAATACGTCGGTCGCCTACAAACGATTTTGCATGGCGACCCTTCCGGGCCTCATTCCCATGCTGAAGCAGGACGCCTTCTTAGTGTCCCTAGACATGCAGGGCGCTACCTGCACATCCCTGTGGCTCAAGCGCAGGAGGTTCCCTCAAGCTTCGAGGTTCTCGGCTACCATTTCAGTTCAGGCCCTTCGTTCGGACTGTCATATTCCCGGGTCTTTACCAAATGCATGGCAGTCGTGGCAGCGTCCTTAAGGAGACAGGGCCACTATGTGTTCCTGTACTTGGACGATTGGCTTCTCATGGCCGCCTCCAGAGAGGTGTTGTTGCTGGCTATTCAGAGCACTCAGGACTTGTTCCAGTTTCTGGGCATTATAATCAACTACGAGAAGTCTCTCCTCATACTGTCACAGAAGCTGCAGTTCATAGGCGCAGTTCTGGACACCGTTCGGGGGAAAGCATTTCTCCCAGATGACAGGTCGGAACACATCAGATCCCTCATCAGGGATCTCTCGTCGAAGAAGACTGTCCCTGCCAGGCTGGTCCTTCGTCTGCTTGGACACATGGCTGCAGCCATTCCGACAGTCCCTTTGGCAAGGCTCCATATGCGGGTAACTCAGTGGATGCTCAAGGTGCGGTGGGACCAAAGGCAAGACCACATGCAGCATCCGGTCAGAATCACAAATGGCGTGATTCGAGACTGGCAATGGTGGCTAGACCCAGGGACACTTTCTGCAGGTGTCCCGTTTTCAGCGCCGTCCCCGGAGATAATCCTCTCCACAGACGCCTCAGGGCTAGGGTGGGGAGCGCACTTGAACGGGGTGAGGTCCCAGGGAACATGGACCCCTCAGGAAGCCCACCTCCACATCAACGTGCTGGAGATGAGGGCGGTCCTCTACGCCCTGCAGGCCTTTCAGTCAGAAATCCCGTCGAGCACTCTTCTGCTTCAGACAGACAACACGGCGGTGATGTATTACCTCAACAAACAAGGAGGCGCACACTCTTACTCCCTTTGCAGGGAAGCCATGAGAGTGTGGGATTGGGTAATTTGACACGGCGCGAACCTGATTGCAGTTCACGTCCCCGGAGTGGACAACACAATCGCAGACGGCCTGAGTCACTCCCAGGCCAGAGTCCACGAGTGGGAACTTCTTCAAGGGGTCGCAGAGGATCTGTTTCTTCGATGGGGCACTCCAGAACTGGACTTATTCACTTCCCCATCCAACGCAAAACTGCCCAATTTTTGCTCGCTAGATCCAGGGCCTGGTGTTTTCTGGTGAGACGCGTTGTCCCTCTCCTGGGCGGACAGATTCCTCTACGCTTTCCCTCCCTTCCCGTTGATCCAGAGAGTTCTTCTCAAACTGCGCAGGGAGCATGCAACAATGATCCTGGTAGCCCCATTCTGGCCCAGACAGATCTGGTTCCCTTGCTAACGCAGCTGTCCCGGGAACCTCGTATCCCGTTGCCTTTCAGCTCTCACCTCTTGTCTCAGGAGGAAGGTTCTCTAGTCCACCCAGACTTACGCTCACTGAACCTGCATGCATGGCTCCTAGAGACATAGCCATTTTGCGACATGGGGTCTCGCAAGAGGTGGCGGAAGTTCTTTCCACGGCCAGAAAGCCGGCAACGCATGCGACGTACGCCATGAAATGGCGCCGTTTTACCTGTAATTGAAGACACGCAGTCTTTCCCTCTGGGTTGTCCGGGCGGTGTTAGAATACCTGCTCTCCCTTTTCCATTCGAGTCTCGCCTACTCCTCTATTAAGGTGCATCTTTGCGCTATTTCTGCTTACCACTTCCCGGTGGGACAGCGCACAGTGGCGCAACTTGACGCCTCTCGAGACTTTCTGAGAGGGGTGTTACACCTTAGGCCACCCATTAAGGACCCTGTTCCTCCATGGGATTTACTCTTTGTCCCAGGGGTGTAGCCAGGGATTTCAGATCTGCACCAAGTGGACTCACTACTACCACTCCCCTGTTGGGTTTTGGCCCCCCAGGTGTGTGAGACAATATATATACAAATATGCGCCAGGACCGTGTTTTTGTGTCATTTGGCACATAAATACACTTTTGTATTTCATGACAATGGTTGTTGCCATGCATGGGTAAATACAAATGTCATACATTGCTCCCTAAGACACCCACATACTAGGCCAGATCCTGTAAAGTGGTATTATCTTTGGGATGCAAAGACAGTATTAGTGACCAGTCCTCCTAGTTTTGACTCCTATGAATAAAATTACAGAAAGGTTCAACATTTTCTTTGTTAGAGTTCCTGGAAAAAGGAAGCAGTTCAGAGCCTATTTGCTACCCTCCTTATATAAAATTGCACATCATGGAGTGCTTGGAGTATGCCTGGCTACACCCATGCTTTGTCCTGGAACAACTCACGCTTCCCCCTTTTGAACCTGCCGCGGATTGCGAGCTGCGTTTCCTGTAATGGAAAACGTTATTTTTAGTAGCTGTTACGTCAGCAAGGAGAATTTCCGAGCTTCACGCTCTAATGTGTAAGGAACCTTATTTGATTTTCCACCAGGACAGAGTGTCCCTGAGGACGAATCCTAAGTTCTTGCCTAAGGTGGTCTCTGCACTCACTCTCAACCAGGACATTGACCTGCCTGTATATTTCCCTAAGTATTCTAATAGAGGAGAAGCGCTGCTCCACACCCTGGATGTTCACCGCTGTCTAAGGTATTACCCGAACAGGACTAAACAACTCCACACGTCGGAGCAACTCTTTGTTTCCTTCGCTGAGAGGATGGTGGGCCAACCAGTATCGAAGCAGTCCCTTTCTCGCTGGCTTGTCCAGTGTATATCATACTGCTATGATGCTAAGCAGAAGCCCCTCCCGGGTACAGTCCGGGACCATTCCACTAAGGGGTGGCTGATCTCCTTTGCAGCGCCGCACATCTCCTCCTCTGCCATTTGTGCTGCAGCCACTTGGAGCTCTGTGCATACTTTTATCAGGCATTACAGCCTGGACATTGCTTCACGGCGAAGAGCCGGTTTCGGCCTGGCTGTGCTACAGGGTCTCCTGTCCTAGAGTCAGGACTTGGTATGGATTTTCCTAGTTTCCTCCTCCCAGAATGCTTACAAGCGTTATTGCTTGGAAATCAGTCCTAATGGTGTTACCTGCTGCAAGAGCTGTATCTCGAAGTAAGATAGTACAGTTCGTAAGAACTTACGTAACAGTAGATAATCGAGACAGCTCTTGCCAGATACTCTCTCCCCACCACCTTCCCCCTTGGAGGAGGCATGGCTTACCGAGCCTTTAGCAGGGGCTTACGCCCTTTTGTCTTCTGATGGTGGCTCCTCGGTCTCCCATTCTGATGTCGTCCTGTGGCCGGAAGTCTCCGGCGGGAGAACTGGGGAATCTGGCGGGACCGCCCCCTTATGTACTAAGCCTAACGTCGGAGGCGGGACCGACGTCGGGGGCGGTCCCCACTGAAGTTAGCTAGCTAGAAGAATTCCATGGGGTCCTGCTGCCTGCCGGCTTCAGTCCTAATGTTGTTACCTGCTGTAAGAGCTGTTCTTGAAGATCTACTGTTACGGTAAGTTCTTACGTAACTGTACTTTACATAACAACTTACCATAACAGTAGATCTTCGAGAGAAGCTCTTGCAGCAGGTAGCACATATAGAACTGACGTCATCTGGCGGCAGATCTCGGGAATTCTTTTCTCTAGAAGTACTGACGTGGGACCGCCCACACGACGTTGGCTCCACCCCCGACGTCACCCAGTATAAAGGCAGGAGGTGGTCCCCATGTGCTCCAGTTCTTGTACGCCAGTGACAGGCCGAAAAACCAACAGCTGTGGATCAAACAAACTCCACAGAACAAACGAGAGCAAACACAAAGCCCACAACTGAAAGAATGAAAGTTGGATCAGAGCAGAGAGACTTGCTCCCGGGAGAAAGAGGAAGGGAAATCATACCTGCTGCAAGAGCTTTTCTCGAAGATCTACTGTTACGGTAAGTTCTTACGTAATTGTACTATCTTACTTCGAGAAGAAGCTTTTGCTGCAGGTAACACATATAGGACTGATTCCCAAGCAGTATAAAACTAAAGACAACCCTTGGGAAGGGGAAATAAACATACAGACATGCTCCCAAGCAGTATAAAGCTTAAGACAACCCTTTGGAGGGGGAAAGGAGAGGCAGACACACATCGGGAGAGAGAACTCTCATGAGATAAGACCCTGGAGAACTGCAAGGCCAAAACCTGCTCGACGCCTGGAAACTATATTCAGGATGTAGTGCCTGATAAATGTGTGAACAAAGTGCCAAGTGGCAACAGCACAAATGTCAGCCGCCGACACTCTCTTGAGTGCTGCGAAAGAAGTAGCAACCGCTCTGGTGGAATGTGCCTTGACAGCACCTGGAAGCGTTTTCTCACCCTTCTCATAATGGAAGGATATGCAGTTGACCAACCAACGCGAAAGCATTTATTTGGTAACTGGGCGCCCCAAGGACCTGTCCGCAAAGGTCACAAAAAGCTGATCCAATTGCCTGGCCTCCTTAGTTCTGGACAGGTAACAGCACAAAGCTCTATACACATCTAAGGTGTGCAGAAGCGCCTCACCCCGTTGGAGTGTTCTGGGTAATAAACCGGAAGCTGAACCGATTGAGTAAGAGTAAGCTCCGAGACTACCTTAGGAAGGAATTTTGGATTGGTGCGGAGATCCACTCTATCCTTATGAAAAATCATACGGTTCTCTACACATCAGAACATGAAGCTCAGAAATGCGTCTAGCATAGCAGAGGAGACTGCTTCCAAAAGCAGCGTCTTCCAGGAGAGGTAATGAAGCTTACAACTCATGGCCGGTTCAAATGGGGGAAGCGTAAGCCTTTCCAGAACAATCCCAAGTCCCAAGGAGGAACAGGATCCTGAACAGGGGGGCAGAGATGCAGGATCCCCTTAAGGAAGGTTTTAATTGCCTCCAATTGAGCCACTGTCCTGTCATGGATGCAGTGATGATAGGCAGAAACAGCGGCCAGGTGTACTTTTATAGAGGAGTAACTGAGACCTGACCCTGAAAGGGATAACAGGTATTGTAAGATAGAGTTTACCGGACAGACCAGAGGGTCCAGTTTCCTGGCTGTGGCCCATAGACAAAAGCGTTTCCATTTCATGGCTTAAGTGGCCCTGGTAGTGGGCTTCCGCGCCTCATCCAATATTTAAGCTTCTTTGTCCGATACTCCAAATCTGAGCTTCGCTAGGTCCTGAGGAGCCAAGCATGCAGGTGGAGTGAGCGTAAGTTGGGATGGACCAAATCTCCCTGTTGCTGAGAGAGTAGCTGACCCGAAAGTGGAAGAGGTCATGGAGGCTCCACTGTCAGACGCCTGAGTAGTGTGAACTAAATCTGTCTGGGCCACAGAGGGGCTATCAGGATCATGGCCACCTTTTCTGATTGGGCTTTGCATAGAACCCGCTGCAAGAGGGGGAAGGGAGGAAATGCATAAAGGAACCTCCCTTTCCAGGATAGGGACAAAGCATCTTGCCAGAAAGCTTCAGGCTCGGGACCGAGCGAGCAGAAATTGGTCAGTTTCGTGTTGCATTAAGATGCAAAAAGGTACAACTCTAGCATCCCTCATCTGGCGAACAGGGTGTCTGCTACCGACTGTATAAGGGACCACTCGTGAGTTAATGGTTTGGCCTGGCTGAGAGCATCTGCAACCACGTTCAGAGAACCTGGAACGTGGACTGTTGATAGACTGAGCTGATGCTCCATAGCCCAGTCCCACACTCTCATGACTTCCCGACAAAGGGGGTAAGAGTGTGTGCCTCCCTGCTTGTTGACGTAGAACACCACAGAGGTGTTGTCCGCCTGAACTTGAAGGTGACCGGGCAGTAGGAATGGAGTCAGTGCCTGTAGAGAGTACAGGACAGCTCTTAGCTTGAGCACATTGATATGCAGGTTCTTCTCTAATGGGAACCACAGTCCTTGAGTCCTGTGACTCCCCAGATGAGCCCCCCAACCTGTCTCAGACGCATCTGTAGTAAGAGTCTGGGTAGATGTACCTGGCTGCAAGGGGAGACCTCTGCAGAGATTCTGAGGGGACCCCCACCAGGGGAGTTCCCGACAAATTGGTTCTGTGGTCCGGATCGGCAAATCAAAGTCATCCCTTGTTTGGTCCCACTGGGCATAAGCGTCCATTGAATAGTCTTCTTGTCATAGCCTAGGTGAAGGAACCAAGACTATGGCGGCTGCCATGTGTCACAGAAGCCAAAGGATGGATCTGGCGGGTGTCACAAACCCACTCAGCAGGTCAGCCCTCTACTCCCAAAGTGCCAACCTCCGAGCGTAGTCTTGTGAACAGTTAACAGAACAAGGTAACCCTCTTGTCTGTTTTGTGAGTTCGGATCAACCTTTGGTCTCAGGTCTTGGAGGGATTCAAACTGTGAACCTCTTATTAGAGTACCCAGTGTACAGGCTCAGATAAGTCTGTGTTCGGGGGGCCAGATATCTTTGCCTACAGGCACCTAACCAGGTGTACAGAAATGAATCCTTAAAAACTGCAGTAAAAGACCTCAGAGTAAGACGCTTATCTTTCCAGTTTGGTATCACCATTCAAGCTTATGCCTAGTGTCCGCTATAACCTGATATACTTTTCTTGCTAAAGGAAGAACTTCAAAGACAGACCACGTAGGCTCTAAAATTAGAATTTTACTCAAATAGATAAAAAAAATGTGTAAAACATAAAATACAGAACTATTATATCACAAGACATACAAATCTTTTAAAAGAACAAGGTTTAAACAGTGCAATTCCTACTACAGTACTTAGATTTGTCTCTCTCTCTAAATACCTGCTTAAAGTGCTCCAAAGATGTTTCTTTGTCAGAGTCTAGATAGAAGTGTCTCTGAAGTAAAACAGAATATTGTCTAAAAGCTGGCTTTGCCAGCGTCTTTGCATGAGGTCACCCAGCTCCTCCCTGTCAGAATATATATAAAAAAATATATATATCTATACAAAAACATGATGTCTTTTCAAAGTATTAAATTCTGTAATCGTCAGCACAGCTCATTTCCTTTTTCAAATGACATTTCTTTGATCTCATGAGCGTCTTCCCCTTCCCAGGACATCAAGGCATCTTTATGATTTTGCATCAGGGTACTAAACCTGGTTTCCCCCTTGAAACGTCATAAAAGGGATACTGATTTCCCTCTAAGCAGCTAAAGCTATAATTAACTTAGAAAAACAGGAGATTCCTGATTAAGGCCTTCCTGGTAACACTTTGCATCTAAAACATGTGTGTGTGTATGTGTGATCTCACATGCAGTTTCAGCATTTCTCATGGGAGACAGTCCATACACATTTTTATGTTACAAAAAATGATAATTCGGCACTCGGAACTGGTTGTCCACATCACAGTGGGGACAACAAATGCTGAACAAGTTTGGATTGCTAGTGCCCTGAGGTGCTGTGCTCTGTTGGAAGGTAGGAAGGCCTTCCCCAAGTAGGTATCCAGTAGGGCTCCTATAAATTGTAGATGCTGGGTAGGAAGGAGCTGTGACTTTTCTGGGTTCACTGTGATCCTCAGTTGCCGACAGAGGGAGGGAGTGTCCAGGATGGTATCCCAGAGACGAGACCTGGATAAGGCTAGCAGAAGCCAATCGTCTGATAGGGGAATAGGAAATGTCCATTTCTGTGCAGTACTGGTGCGACAATGGCAAGGCATTTTGTGAAGACCCTGGGAGCAGAGGAATGGTTGAAAGGAAAGACCTTGAACTAGTAGGACTGACCTTCGAACCTGAGTCTCAGGAATCTCTGATGATTTTAGCAGATGGGAATGTGCAGATATGCATTCCGTATGTCCAGGGACGCCATCCAATCCCCGACCGCAAGGAAGGGGAGGAGATCTGGAAGCGACACCTTGCGGAATCTCGATAGGAGACCCACTGGTTGAGGCCGCTGAGATCCAGGATGGGCTTTGGACCCCGTCGACGTCTTGGCAACCAGGAAGACGCGGGAGTAAAAAACAGAGTCTGCCTCTGCCTCCGGGACGCATTCTTTGGTGTCCTTGGCCAGAAGAAACTGGATCTCCTGTCTGATAGGAGCCCTGTGGTCTCTCGGGTAGTGAGATGGGGTGGTGGTCTGTCCGGGGTTAAAGACTTGAATTCTGTTTAGTGCCCAAACTCCATGAGGTTGAGGACCCACTGGTCGGAGGCCACTTCTCTCTAGGCCTGGGCGTAAGGAGAAAAATGACCTCCCACCAGCTCTCTTGATGACAGGTCTGGGAGAGGGGGGTTGCTCAGATAGTCAGGTTGAAGGAGGGGGAGGGAGGGTGGTGGCAGAAGGTCTAGCCTGTCTAGAGGAGGTCGAGGCAGCATCTCTGGACCCACCTCTTTGACCAAAGCCTTCCTGCTGTGTGTGAGACTGAACATGGGGCTGCTGAGGAAAATGTCCCTCTCTGCCACGAAACGAAAATGCTCCCGTTTCAGGCGGTACATAGACTGCACGGAATGAATGGCCTTTCCGGAGTTCTGCAGTTTAACAGTGACCTTCTCTGTGTCATCACCGAAGAGCACAGAGCTTCTGAAAGGGGTGTCCAGAATGGAAGTTTGAACCTCTGAGTCGAACCTTGAGACCCGGAGCAAGGAATGGCGCCGAAGATAAATTCCGGTTGCAGCCGCCTTCGCTGAGGTGTCCACAGAGTCATACGCTGCTCGGAAGACGTGAGTACCCACATCCGAGCCCGTCTGCAAAAGCTTTGCAGACTCTGCCTTTTGAGGGCAATTGGGAATGCCTTGCAGTTTGTCTAGTCCTTGATCCCAAAGGGCGTTCTGGAACTGGACCATGTGCGTCAAACAGTTGAGGCTACGTATGCTGCAGGTGGCAGCCGAGTACACCCTACGCCCTAAAGAATCCAGCTGCTTAGACTCCCTGTCTGGCGGCTGGGTACATAGGTGCTTCGGCCTCTGTGAACAATCGTGTGCAGCTGATATAACCATGGAATCAGCTGTGGGATGTTTGGCTAAGTAGGAGTGGTCCTTGGGGACTGATACAAATGATTTGCCTTTTTTGGCACCGCAGAGGAAGTGTGTGGATGCTTCCAAGTGGCAAGGGTGACGTCTTGGAAGGTCTCCACTAGTGGGGGGATAACTTCCAGCTTGGGGTCCTTCTGGCGCAAATACTTTGCCAGACGCAGATGTTCAGGGTCCAGGGCCTCTGTATCCCATCCCGTGTTCTCCTATATGTGCCTTATGACCTCCGTAAAGCTGGGGTCATTGGGCGGAGACTTTGGCTGGTCCTCTGTGTCTCCAGGAAGCAAACCAATGTTAGAATCTGAGTAGGATGGCTCTGATTCTCCATAGGCCTCTGAAGAAGAGGAGGAATGTTGTCTCCTCTTCCTATGTCTGGGTCTTCTGGGTGAAGGAGAGCGGGAGGAGGAAGGAGATCTGATCCTCCTGCACTTAGTTTTGTGCTTCCTGGGGCTGGTGGGGGTTATATCCCCCTCATTCCCAGATGGAACAGGGGTGACCTGAACATTTGGCTCAGGGGTGACAGGAGGCGACGTAGGAGCAGGAGGAGACACCAAATCCTGCTTAACAGTCTCTCACCAATAGGTTTTTCAACCTGAGACATGCCCAGCCTTGGTGACTCAGGTTTTGGAGGTGACGTCGGTCGGCCTTCTCCTGAACTGGCGTCAGTTGGATCCGGTGTTGGTCCAATGGGCGACGTCGGCAGTAACTCCATGGTACCGTCATCGGGTTCCGGTGTCGGGTGGACCAGAGTATGGTCCTTAGGAGAGACATCGAGGCTGCTGACAGGGGACGTCGGGGGGAACCGACATCGGCCGTGGTACAGTGGGCGGCTTATCTAGCACTGGAGGAGGAACAGAAGGACGCTTCTGCGGCATCGGGCCAGAAGCCTCGTCTGGACGTTCCTTGTCAGGAGAAGGGTGGGGACGGTCGGAGCACGAACAGACCTTGGCGGGTCTGTCAGAAGACTTGTGGTGCTTGTCCGAGGGGCATAGGTCAGAATCTGTGGACGGACACCAGTCAGACTTATGCTTCGGCGGCTGGGACGAAGCCCTGAAAGAAGAGTGCTCCGCTGTCTGCTTGGACTCCTGGGGATCGACCGAGGCTGATCGGGAGGAGGACTTATCTTTTGCCGGTGCAGAGCCGGCGTTGGAAGGCCTCTTAGGCACCGAGGAGCCAGAGTCCAAGGGCCTTTTTGCCACCGCAGAACCGGTGTCTGAGGGCCCTTTAGCTGCTGCAGAACCAGAGTCTGGGGGCCTGTTCATGATAGGCCGAAGAGAAGTCCCTTTGACACGGGAAACTGAGGTGGGAGGCTTAAAGGAGGTAAGCCAGGCCTCATGACTGGAGGAGCTGGAGCAACCAGCAGACTGGGAGCTGGAAGACCTGGGTCTGGAGGGCGAGCGATCCCGGTGCCGGTGGTGGCGCTTCTCCTTTCTATGTTTCTTGGGTGGAGAGGGGGAACGAGATTCTCTTCCGGAGGATGTCTCCTGCTGCGTCTGGGCCAGATGTTGCTGGGATAAGTAAGCCTGCAGAGACTTTTGTCTCCAAATCCTGGTCTGGCTGTTGAAGGCCTGACAGTGGGTACAGGCGCTGGTGTCGTGGTCTGGGCCCAGGCAAAGGAGGCAGGCTGAATGTCTATCCTTGTAAAGGCTCTGCTTCCCATAAGAGCACTTATTATGGTGCCTGGTTGGCGGAGAGGACATACGTCGAAGGATCGCTGAAGCAAGATGGAGAAATAACGGTTTTGAAGCTGAGGAACTGGTTAGACAGCCAAGAGCTGACTAACACGTTGCCATGGCAGGAAAGAACTGGAGCATGTGGGGACTGCTTCCTGCCTTTATACTGAGTGACGTCTAGGGTGGAGCTGACGTTGGGTGGGCAGTCCCACATCGGTACTGCTGGAGAAAAGAATTGCCAATATCTGCCGCCAGGTGGCGTCAGTCCTATATGTGTTACCTGCTGCAAGAGCTTCCTCTCAAAGTAAGATCATTATATTAATTAAGCAGTAACATGTAATGAAGGGTCTCTGGCACAGGTAGTTACAGCTACGGGAGTTAACCAGATGTAGATGAAGGGAAGTTTTAAAGGGCCCAATCCTTTGTTGAGTGGAGAGGGACGCCGGGAGGGCATTATACCAGGAAGGGTCTATGTAGTGAAAAGACCGTTGGGCAAGGGAGGTCTCCTGACTTGGACAAAAAGGGAGGGCTTGGCGAAACTTCGAGTGGAGGGAGTTTGGGGGAGAGACATGAATGATGGTGTCCAGACGGGGGGGGGGGGCAAGGCCAATAGTGACTTTCTTGGCAAGGAGGCATGACTGCTATAGCAGCCTCTCATACCCATTGCTTCCTGTTCATGAGATAGGACTCAAACCAGTGGATGACAGTGCCGGCTAGTCCACAGATTTCCCTCAGGCGGTAGACCAACACCAATGATCTACCGTGTCAAATGCTGAAGAGAGGACGAAGAGAATGAGAATTGTCCCCTCTCCTCGATCTTGCGCCCTAAGGAGGTCATTGTGCACCTGAACTAATTCTGTTTCCGTGCTATGCTTTGCCCGAAACCCCGACTGAAGAGACTTGTAAAGATCGAAGGTCACAAGGTGCTCCTCGAGCTGCTGCACCACAGCTTTCTCAACAACCTTCCCTAAAAATGGGAGGTCGTAGATTGGACAGTAATTCGACTTGATGTCAGGGTCTAATGATGTTTTCCTCAGAAGAGGCCTCACCAGCGCCTCCTACAAAGCATCTGGGAAGACCCCCTCTGAGATAGAGCACTGGACAGTCAAGGCCAACAGTGTTGACAATTCCCATCAAGAAACGCGTTGGCACTGGGTCCAGTTCACAATATGTGTTCTTTAGCCTGAAGGCAACCTCATTGACCTTGGCCACCTCCACTGGTTTAAACTCCCAGAACTAGGCGGAGTGCTCTCCAGATGTCCAAGTCGACCACTGCTGGCCACAATGTGGCATAATGGCAGAATGCCCTGCCGGATGGTGGACACCCTGTCCGGGAAGAAACGAGCAAACTCTTCGCATAACACATCAGAAAAGGCTTTTTTGACTGTAGACAGGCTGGGTGTAACAGCATGTCCACAGTCCGAAAGAGCACTGTTGGTCGATTCTTCCCAGCAGCAATCTCCGTGGACAGGAACTCTGCCTTCTTACGGGTGATGGCCCCGATACTCAGCATAATGAGAGCGCAGGGCCAGTCTGTCAACCTGCAGCCAGGAACTCCGCCAGCAGCGCTCTAACCAGTGACCCACAGTCTTCATCGCCTTGAGCTCCCAATCAAGCCATGGGGACCTCAGGTGAGAGGATTTGGGTTGTACACAGACTGGTGCAAGAGAGTCGAGCGCAGACATCACCCTATTATAGGCAGTGTCGGCCTCGCCCGTGCCCCATACATGTGCACTACCCACACTAGATAGATCTGCCAGCGCCAGAAATCCTTCTGGGGTCAAACCCCTCAAAGGGCGATAGCTGACCATCTCAGCAGAGGGAGGGAGGGCTCTCGGGGGGGGGGGGACCCTGAGTGAGAACTCCAGTGTGCAATGATTGGACCAAACGACCTGATCAGTCTTGAGATTACTAATCTCAAGCCCAAGTGAGAAGACCAGGTCCAGCATGGGGCCATCCTGGTGGGTCATGGAAGAAACTTCTTGCAACAAGCCCAGAGATGACATCATCTAGAGGAGGTTGCAACCTAGCCTAGAGGATTCATTGTCGGCCCAGGCGTTGAAATCCCCCAGAACCAAACATCTGGGGGACTCTCAATGTCTCACTGACAAAGTCTGCTATCTCCTGCAGGAATTCACCCACCATCCTAGGGGGGGTTGTAAATCAAGAGAATCCTGCAGCCTGTGCTTGGACCTCAGCCAGGTCCATCCATACGGTTGTCGAGCCTATGCCAGGCCATCCTACACCAGGGTTCCCATGCCGGGCTATCCAGTGCCAGGATATCAAACACGGGGTTACCCAATGCCAGGGTACCACATGCCAGGCTACCCACTGTTGGAGTAGTCGATGCCTGTTTATTAGCATCCTCTACCACAGCTGTCGGTGGATTACAGTGCCCTTTTTGCATTATGATGGCACATAGCCTAGCACCAGATCGTGTCAGAGCTAGACTGATGTCAGCCAGCTGAGGCCCCCACGCCGGTCCGGCCAGCCCCTACCCCACATTCTCTCTTGCCCGTTCAGTTTTATCCCTCCACTTCTGGATGCATGTTAGGTGCCTCCACCAGAGAGGACCAGGGTCGTGGGCAGGCATCTCAGAAGGAGGACACCAGACAAAAGTCCCTGTCCCCGGACAGGAGCCCTTCACGTGGCTCAGATTCAGACTCTGACTCTTCCTCCTCGGGCTCTGAGTCCCCCCACCAGAGGATCCCAAGCCAAAGGAGACTCTCTGTCTCCTCCAGAGGACCCATCCTTCATGGATATCCTCCAAAAAATTCAGGAGGCCAACGGCTGGAAGACAGAAGAACAGGATCCTCATCGCCAGAGGTTGGGGGAGCACCTTGACCTCCTTGAGCTGACCCCTTCTCCTTATTCCCCCTTGGACAGGCCCTCATGACAATTTGGTCGCTACGATATGGCAATAACCGTCGTCAGTCGCGCCCATGTCCAAGAAGGCAAACAGATTTTGTCCCACCCCTGAGGGGAAAGACCATTTGTTAAACCACCCTAAACCTGATTGTGTGGTTATCAGTTTAGCTCATGATTGCTCCGCTCAACCAAAGCATATGAGTACTGTGTAGAGCTAGTCAACTGCCAGTCATTGGGCCCTGTGCACTAAATGGCTTAGTAAGACATGCAGGAGGCGCGTACCCCTCCCACGTACCTACGCAGCCCCGAACAGGTGCAGGTTGCGTGGTATGCATGACCAATAGCATCTGCGGGGTGCCCGTCTGTGGCCATGCCCTCTCGGCATGCAGGGTCACTTGGGCGTTGGGGGGGTGGAGTTGCGGACCCGGGTGAGCATTCAATTGGATGCCTATACCAGGTCACAAAATGGATCCCTTGCACCCATGTGGCAGATGCAGAGTAGGGGCGGCCGCCATGACACCAAATGCTCGTCCTCCCAGGCACTTGTCTGTGGTGCCCCAAGCCTCCCTGCAGCCTAGTGGGCTGTGGCAGCACGGATGTCCTTTTTTCTGGTGCCGTCGCCCGGGTGGCCAGAGGAATACAGGGGTATACCGGGTTGGCTCTGATCTCAGATGGCATACATAGCGCCCCCTGTTCCCAGCACTATGCAGCTTAGTAAATGCCACGTGGTGCAGGCAATCCCCGTACATGCCCCTAGCGTGGAGTTGCCTGTGGGGCTGGGGTGGCATGCGCATAAGTGTCCTGTGCACCCTTAGTGAATACCACGGGGGGTCTGCGGGACCCCACTATGTGGCATTCAAATGTATGGTTGCCTATGTGCCTCGGATACGAGTCGCATAGGCAGCTATCTCCGTTGTGCATAGGGCCCATTATTTGCAGATACATTTCTGTAATTTTTTGTTTTTGTGACTTTGTGTATGTTAAATACTACAAAAGATGCCCATGTGTTTTTTTTAAAGGAGTACATAGTTTTACTGAAAGATCACAGGAAGTGAGAAAAGGTCTTGCAAAATATGTGACATTCCAATGTGACCCAATAAAACAGCTACTTGCCAGGAAGCTGAAAATTACATTTTCAAAGGGGATGGAAGTCCTTGGTTAGCTAATTGGTGTAATAAAGTCTCAGGATGAGAGAAGCTATCTCCTCTGTCATAAACCTTTAAAATCAAAAGAAGAAATGGTTTTAGACAGGAGATGTCAGCAAGGTTACCACAGTCGGATTGCATTTTTTTTAGTAGTGCCAGAAGTAGTGATATGAGCCTGAGGACCCAAATAAGGAAATAATAATTCCTTAAAATCTGGAAAAAGCAAGAAAGACACTTGCTGGCCTAGAGAGAAGGTCACCAGCTATAAACCAGGAAGAGTTTTTTTAGATTGCCAGAGGGACTATAAATACCCCCTGTAAATAGAAGCTAATTGCACTGCACATTGGACATTCTCCTGACAAAACACAGGGCAACCTGTCAGTGGCTGAAAAGGAAGAAAGGATTTTTCAGACTTCGCTTATTCTTCCAGACTACAGTTTACTACGAACTTAAGGTACAACTTTAGATAAGTTATAATGCATTTTCCATGTGTATTTTCCACATTTATTTGTGTTATTCTGTGACCAAAATGTTCTAAATCTTTTAGTTGTAACTGTATGATTAAGTATTTTAGTAAAAACATTTGTTTTTAAGTAACCTGCTTGAGCGAGATTTTTCATGTTGTGTGTGGTTCTGGGATGTTTAATAATAATCTGTGACTAAACTCTTATTGCTAAGCGGTGTCGCCATCAGCTAACAATTGAACAAGGATCTGTACAGGGAAATCAAGGTAAAGATAGGGAGAATATGAAAGTCTCAAGGAAGAGTCTGTAGGGATTTGATCCAGGTTATTGCATGCCCGTGGGAGAAGACAAACTCAGGGTTACAAGGCTACCATGAAGAGATTGTAACGTCTGGATCTTCCCCTTTGTGTAACAACCAAGAAAGGGTTCTCATTTGGCTAAAAGACTCGAGGCTGGTATTGTACCCTTATCCAAAGTAAAGAGGGAGCCCTGGGGCCTCGTGGCGGGTGTTCAGTCATGACCTCGGCGAGCATTCTAGAAGGACACAGGGAGGGTATCCCTGTTTTACCCCTCCTTGTCATGGATTGCACTTAGGTGTGGGCACTGTGAGCTCAGTGGACCTGACCCTCTGGACTGGGTTTTCATGACAGATCTGTTGCACAATGGTGGGATCCAAGAGATCTGGTAGCATAGTGCTGCATTTCGAGAAATACTGGTGGCACCGGCTTAACAGTTGGATTTGAGGCCAGAGTATCAGACTGATAAACTGAAAACAATCCACACACAATCAAGGCAGAGATTTGAAAAAAAAAAAAATTTGTTACAGTATAAAGTTCTCTACCTGTTTCCTTTTTTTTTTCTTGATGTAAGCTCGTATAGTAGTAGTTAGGGAAGAAGATGGCTTCCAGCTACAGAGAATACACTGCAGATTACCTTAGCCAGTTGTGTCAGGAAAGAGGGGTCCAGTACGGGGGGATGAAAATGGACCTCGTAGATGCTTTCGTGAGAGCTGAGGAGCAAGCGGTTGTCCCAAACCTCGAGTCACAGCAAGTGACTGAAAAGGACCAGAGCCTGAGGGTGCCAGGGTCCATCCCAGAGTCTAGTCCCAGGGAGGAGGACAGCAAGACAAGAGGGAACCCAGAGCCACAGCAGCAGGTGAAGGTTATCACAGAGCTGGAGCTAGAAGGAATCAGGCTGCAGCTGGAGTTGAGGAAATTGGAAGCAGAGGAAGTTCAAAGCCCAGCAGCAGAGGGAGTTTGAGCAGAAGAGGTTTGAACTGGAGATGCAGGAAAAAGAAAGGCAGCTCCAGAGAGAAGCTGAGGAAAGGAAAAAAACCATGTCAGAGGCTGAGGAAAAGGAAAAACAACTTCAGAGAGAGGCTGAGAGGGAAGGAAAACAGGGACCGAGGGGGTCTGAACTTGAGAAACTAAGACTCCAACGATCAGCGCCAGAGGAGGTAAGTGGCAGGGGTGAACCTGAAACTCGAGGGCAGAGGTATAAGTTAAATCCAAAATTAGTAGCTGCAATTAAAGAAGGGGAGGATATGGATGCATTTTTGAATTAGTTTGAAAAGGTCTGTATCCAGGTCAAGGTATCCAGGGAGTCCTGGAGCTTCCAGCTATCCCGGTTACTTACTGGTAAAGGGCGTGAGGTGCTAGGCCAAATGGACAATCAGGACAGTGGCAATGATGAGAAACTGAAAGCTGCTTTGCTTAAAAAGTATGAACTGACTCCTGAGGCCTAGAAGGTTAAGTTCCATAGACTCCGAAAAAGCTCTGACGTGAGCTTTGAGGAACTCACCCCAAAGCAACATCAGTTTTTAAAACATTGGTGGGAGGGGGCAGCAGCAACCTCTGTAGGGAAAATTGAGGAGGTTGTACTTTTAGAGCAGTTCTTTTGGGCTTGCCCAGCAGAGTTGAAAACCTGACTAGAGGACCAAGATCCAAAAACAGCACAGCAAGTGGCTGAGCTCTCAGACCACTATGCCAGGAGCAGGCCTGCTCTGAAAGGAAGTGAGGCAGGTGTGGCAAAGCCAAAAGGGAAAAGCACGCCTTCAGAGCAGCTAAAACTCTCACAGCCGGTGCAGAGGGGGAAGCACCAGGTTACCAAAAAGGGATTTCTCAGGTAAAAGAAATGATGCTTGTTGGTTTTATAAACAGCCTGGGCATGTTGCTAGACAGTGTCCTACAAAGGCACAGAGTGGACAAAGTGGTGCTTGAATAGAGTTGGGTGCACTGTGTATCTCTGAAAGCATGGCTGTAAACATGAGGGAACATGTACACCCGGTTACTGTAAATTGGGTACAGACCCATGGGTTAAGGGACACGGGTGCGTCTCATAGTAAAAGGGGATTTGGTTGGGCCTGAACAGCTTATACCTAATCAGTTTGTAACAGTAAGGGGATTCACTGGGGAGGAGAAAACTCTGCCACTTACTAGTGTTCTCTTGGACTGGGGTGAGACAAGGGAGATGGTGCAAAAGGTGGCAGTGGCAGACAACTTCGCCCTGGATTTGATTATAGGGAACAATCTCCAGGGGGTGGTGTGTGGTTACCTGCAGTCAGGTGGCAAAGGCTGATTGTTGTTCCATGAACCCCATAGAGGCTCCAGTGGAAAAGAATAGGAAGTTGATTCACCAACCTGTGTCTCCAGGCATGGAGAGCAGTGAAAAGGAAGTAGGACTTCCCCAAGTAGCAGTTCACAAAACAGCTACAGAAGGTTACTCTGAACAGGGAGGGGTAACAAATGATGAGAAGGTTAGAGATGGCAGTGACCATGAATGTCCTGATGCTAGGGCTATGGGCCCCAGCTTAGGAACTGAAGGGGACATGTCCCATGCCCTGGGAAAATGTGAAGATTCTGCAGCCACTCAGAGAACTGACCCTAGTTTGGAGAGGCTAAGGGTTTGTGTAGAACCTGATGGGGCACAGGGAGGTGACGTAAGACATACAGTATTTTGGGATAATGAACTGTTGTATACACAAGATCTGAGGACAGTGAGAGGTGATGTGCAGGCAGCTTATCATTCCCCAGGGATACCGTAGACGGTTGCTCAAGATCACTCATGATATCCGCATGTCCAGACATCTGGGCATCGCATGCACCGTGCAGCAATTCGGCCAGAATTTCTGTTGGCCCAACTTCACAGAGCAGGTGAAGGAATATTGCAGGTCTTGTCACTGGTGCCAACAGATAGGGAAGGTAGGTAGTAAAACCAAAGCTGCCCTAATTCCCTTGCCTATTGTGGAGGAGCCATTCCAGAGGGTAGAAATGGATATTGTGGGACCTTTGAGTAACCCAAGCTCCTCTGGGAAAAAGTTTATCCTGACAGTGGTCGATTATGCCACCCGATACCCAGAGGCGGTCGCCCTCTCCTCACTTAGGACAGACAAAGTGGTAGACGACTTGCTAGGGATTTTCTCCTGTGTCGGGTTTCCGCATGGGGTTATCACTGATCAAGGTGGTACCTTCATGTCAGACCTGATGAAGTTTTTGTGGGAGAAGTGTGGGGTGGTGCAGACACATGACACCTTATCACCCACAAGCCAATTGGCTTGTGGAAAGGTTTAATGGTACCCTAAAATCGATGCTCCAAGCGTTTGCTAAACAGCATGGGAGGGACTGGGAGAAATACCTTCCCCACATGTTGTTCGCATACACGGAGGTGCCCCAAGAGTTGACAAGGTTCTCCCCCTTCGATCTCTCATATGGACACAGGGTGCGTGGGCCCCTAGACATGATCTGGGAAGACTGGTAAGGCAAACATGCCACCCAGAGAACTCCTATAGTAGAATATGTCCTTAAGTTTATGGAGAAGCTGAAGGAGCTTATGGGGGTGGCCCAAAGCAGCCTACCAGCTGCCCAGCAGAAACAAAAAGTCTGGTACTACCGCAAAGCCAGAGCTTGGACATACAGCGCAGGTCAGGAAGTAATGGTCCTAATTCTGGTCTGGAAGGATAAGCTGCAGGCAGAGTGGGCAGGACCATATAAGGTAGTTCAACAGGTCAATGACATAATTTATATTGTGGAACTGCCTGACAGGAGACATACCCATAGGATGTACCATGTCAGCATGACGAGCCATATGCAAATAAGGCTGATATGGTACAGTATTTGTAGTGTGTAGTCTGCGGGGGGGGGCAGGAAGATCCCTTACCAGACTTGCTAGAGGAAAGCAAGCAGGATTCCTCTGTGGAGACGATCAAACTGTTGCTTCAGTTAACCATGGAACAGTCCCAGGATGTGAGGGAGGTTGTAGAGGACTTTGCCCCTTTGTTTATGGCCAAGCCTGGACGAACCCCCTTAGTGACATACGATATAGGCACAGGGACGCAAGTGCCCATATGGCAGACAGCCTACCGGGTGTCTGAGGCCATCCTAAAGGACATTATGATGGAGGTGGAAGAAATGCTGGATTTAGGGTTAATCTAGAAATCCCACAGTTCCTGGGCCTCGCCCGTAGTCTTTGTTACCAAGCCAGATGGCTCTACTCTCTGTTGTGTAGACTGTCATGGACTCAACGCAGTCACAAAATCTGACATCCACACACTGCCACGGAAGGACAAGCTACTGGACAAGTTGGAAGGGGTGACCTACCTTACCACCATTGACTTGACAAAAGGGTACTGGCAGATGGATTTAACTGCCAGAGTTAGAGAGTGGTTGGTCTTTATCACTCCAGTAGGATTATACGAGTTCTGGATAATGCCTTTTGGAATGAAGAATGCCCAGTGCCACCTTCCAGCGGTTGGTCAACCAGATGTTACATGGTACTGAAGAGTACGCAGTGGCTTATCTGGATTATATTGTGATCTTCAGTGCCAGCTGGAAGGAACACCTCTCCCACCTGAAGGAAATGTTGGGCAGGATACAGAGGGAAGAGCTCATTGTCAAGGCTGAAAAGTGCCAGGTGGCTATGGTGAAGGTGGCATACCTAGGCCATGTAGTGGGGCGGGGTCAACTTCGTCTCAATCAAGCAACGATTGAGGCAATAGAGACGTGGTGTACACCAGAAGCCCAGAAGCAGGTTAGACACTTTCTAAGGACCGTAGGGTACTATTGAAAATTTGTACCAAATTACAGTACCCTAGCGGCTCCCTTTGTCTGGCCCACTAGAGAAAAGAAAGCCCAAAAAGGTAGACTGGGAGCCAGCCTCTGAATGAGCCTTCGTATGGCCAAAGGAGGCGCTGTGCATTGCCCCTGTGTTGGCGAGTCCAGATTACTCTGAGCAATTTGTAGTCCAGACAGATGCCTCCGATGTGGGGATTGGAGCAGTCCTTAGACATCTAATCAGGGAAAAGACCACCCAGTCGTATACCTGAACAAAAAGTTACTTCCCCAGGAGGAGGCATACTCCACGGTGGAAAAGGAGTGCCTTGTGCTGGTATCGGCCCTGTAGAAATGAGAGTCATATCTATATAGGAGGCACTTTGAGTTACAGATTGATAATAAGCCCCTGGTGTGGCTAAATCAGATGGATAAAACAAATGGTCATCTCTTAAGGTGGAGTATTGCCCTACAGGCCTACAACATGGCAATTACTCAGAGGGCCAGATCGACCAATGCCAACTCAGAAGGCCTATCTCGCCAGTTAGAACAGTAACAGAATTTGTGAAAACCTTACCATGTAGTAGGGGGCATGTTCCCACAAATTCAGTTGGGGGGGGAGTGGCAAGCTAGCCAACTGCCAGTCATTTTTTGCAAATATATTTCTGTTATGTTTTCTTTATGTGATTTTGTGTATGTTAAATGCCACAAAAGATGCTCATGTGTTTTTTATTTAATAAGGAGTACATAGTTTTACTGAAAGATCACAGGAAATGAGAAAAGGTCTTGCAAAATATGTGACATTCCTGTGTGACCCAGGAAAACAGCTACTAGCCAGGAAGCTGAAAATTACATTTTCAAAGGGTATAGAAGTCCCTGATTAGCCCATTGGTGTAATAAAGTCTCAGGACAAGAGAAGCTATCTCCCCTGTTGTAAACCTTTAAGATCAAAAGGAGAAATTGTTTTAGACAGAAGATGTCAGCAAGGTTACCACAGTTGAATTACATTTCTTTATTAGTGCCAAGAAGTGGTGATATGAGGACCCAAATAAGGAAATAAATAATAATTCCTTAAAATCTGGAAAGAGCAAGAGAGACACCTACTAGCTTAGAGAGCAGGTCACCAGTTACAAACCAGAAAGTTTTTTTTTTTTTCAGATTGCCAGAGGGACTATAAATGTCCCTCGTAAACAGAAGCTCATTGCAATGCACTTTAGACACTCGTCTGACAAGACACAGCACAGAACTCCAGCAGCCAGCGGCTGAAAAGGAGGAAATGATTTTTTAAACTTCTGTTATTTCTCTGGACTACAGTCTACTATTAACTTAAGGTAGAACTTTAGATAACAGTTACAGTGTGTTTTCCATGTATATATTCCACTTTATTTGTGTTATTCTGTGACCACATTTTTCTAAATTCTTTAGTTGTAACTGTATGATTATTAATTATTTTATTAAAAACATCTGTTTTTAAGTAACCTGCCTGAGCAAGATTTTTCATGTTGTGTGTGGGTGTGGGATGTTTAATAATAATCTGTGACTAAACTGTTATTGCTAAGGGGTGTCACCATAAGCTACCAATCAAACAAGGGTCTGTACAGGGAAATCAGGGTAAAGATATGGAGAATACGAAAGTCTCAAGAAAGAGTTTGTATGGATTTGAGCCAGGTTATTGCATGCCTGTGGGGGGGTTTCCAGTGAGGATAGCAACTGAATATGGGCAACCGTCAAAACAGCGACTCATATTCAGCGCTTTCGCCATGTACTACCTTGCAAGGGTAGCGATCCTACGTGAAAGCAAGCATAGGGAAGGGCGACCAGAAGGGGGGGGATAGTAATGGGAAGGGGACGGACAGGGAAGGGGTTTTAGGAGACTGTTGCGCCTACTGCCACCGAGCTAGCCGTGTGGTGTGGTGGTGTGGGTGGCTAGCTGTGGTGCAGCAGGCACTGGGTTTGGGGCTGGGAGCGTGGAAATATTGCCATTGCCTGTGGCAGTGGCACTTAATTTTTTCACTGAATATGGATTTTGCCCCCTCCATGACATGCACCCTGCTGGAGGTGAGAATCTAATTTCAGGGGGTGTGTGTGTGTGTGTGTGCAGGAGCTTGCCCACATGAAGGGGAGGTGCGGAACCCCCCCCCTAAAAAACACTTTTTCCGGATGTCGGGTTGCCTGGAAGTATATTTTGCTAATTTGCTTTTAGTGATATACTCGCTATAATAACAATCGCTGTTTTGCAATCGCTATTATGACATGGAACCCCGTGGGAGAAGACAAAATCAAGGTTACAAGGCTACCCCGAATAGATTGTAATGCCTGAATCTTCTCCCGTTGTGTAACAATCAAGGAAGGGTTCTCATGTGACTACTAGACTCAAGACTGGTATTGTACCCTTATCCAGAGTAAAGAGGGAGCCCTGGCGCCTCGTGGCGGGTGTTTAGTCATGACCTCGGCAAGCATTCTAGAAGGACACGGGGAGGGTGTTCCTGTTTTCCCCCTCCTTGTCACGGATTGTATTTAGGTGTGGGCACTGTGAGCTCAATGGACCTGACACTCAGGAATGGGTTTGTGACAAGTACCTCCCCTCCTGACAAGGAGTCGAGGCAACTTGACCAGTTTGGTCACAGGGTTTATTCATCCTCTACCGTGGCTCAGCGGGCTCTTAATTATGTAGCCCACATGGTTTGCTACAAGAAGTCCATTCTTGGTCAACTGAAAGCTGAATTTGCAGCCTTGCCAGACTCTGAAGCCGAGACCAACATTGAGCAGACAGGACAGCAGAGATTACCTGCCGTCACACTTTAAGAATGACCTACGACACAAATTAGCTCTAAACAAGTCTCCTATTCCAGATGGCTTCACAGCAAAGTTTTATAAAACATATAAACAAGCACTAGTCCCAGTTCTCCAGGAGTTACATAATTTTATTTTGGATAGAGGACTAGAGGAATCTTCGGTTCTAGAAGCTCTTCTAATCTTACTTCTCAAACCTGAAAAACCAAGAAACAAGATAGGGAATTATGGACCAATCTCCTTAATAAATTATGATATCAAAATCCTTAATTCAATTTTAGCCCAGAGAATAAAAAAAGCTTGGCATCCATTAATTTCAAGAGAGCAGGTTGGATTCATCTCTCACAGACAGGCTTCCAATCATATTAGGAAACTTTTTCATGTTTATTCCGTTTCCAGGGATTCTGGTACTCCTATGGCGCTGGCGTCCCCGGACAAGGAAAAAGCATTTGACAGGGTTGACCACGAATTTCTTTTTCTTACTTTACTCATTTGGTTTCTCGGATACCTTTGTTAACTGGCTAAGTATTCTCTATTCTTCTCCTACAACTGGGATATTTTGTATTGGTATAGTTTCTAATTTGATAAAACTTCATTGTGGAACTCGACAGGGTTGTCCCCTATCCCCACTACTTTTCAATTTGTACCTAGAACCTCTATTTTTCTTTTTGAATACAGACTTGTCAGTCGTATTCTTCGTAACTCGTATTAGCTGAGGTAAAACTCAGCTTAAGACTTCTGGTTTTGCCGACGACATCTTGTTGCATATCTCTAATCCCATCACCTCCATAAAATCTGCTTTAAAGTGATTTAGTCATTTCCGCAAATGTCAGTTTCATATAATATGCCATTGCCACCCATGCTTCAGATGCTGAAACTGAAATTAATTTTTTAAAGAAATCTGTCATGATCATTTTTTTTTGTATGTTTTTGTTTGTGCGCACCCTCCAGTTTTCTGTGTGTGGCCACTCTCCCATAATGATGTCATGCAAAGGAACTGTAATGTTTTACATACAGCAGCAAGGAATTCTGGGTAAATTACAAAGTTGACTTAAATGTTTGTTACTCAGAGGTGCAGTTCCTCATTTTGGTAATGAAGACTGCGGAATAATACCTAATATGTAGACATATTACCTAGTTCTAGAGAAGCTTGAAGTAGCTAAGTACATATGCACATGGGCAGACTAGGTGGGCTGTAGGCCCTTATCTGCTGTCAACATCTATGTATCTGTGTGTGTGTGTGTGTGTGTGTGTGTATTTTAGAGGCAAAATACTCCATTTAATGCATCAGTTAGGGTTGTTCCACAGCGACAAAAGTGAGAAATGCGGTGTTAGGGTTGAAGCCCTCCTTGGCCCCCCAGCCCACCCCCAACCAGCTTGGGGTGTGTGTTGGGGTCGTAACTAACTCTCACCCCATCACATGTATAAGGATGGGTAAGTCTGGTAATTCTTCAGCGGGTCAGTCGGCGTCGGCTCCTCCGTCGACCGCTCCGGCTTGACTGATAAGTCGGCCCAGCTCCTCCAGGGATGGCGTGGTGGCGGTAAGACAATTACCCAGGCTGTAGGTGCCACCGGCTCTGGTCGATAAGCCGGCCGGGGCTTCTCCCTGCCCACCCGACCCCACCCGATAAGTCGCCCATCCTGGACGACTGCACAGGTACGGTTCCCCCGTCAGGACCTGATGGCGCCTCACCCGACGTCTAGCGGGACCAGAGGGAGAAAGACCCTCTCCCTCCTTCTCCTCCTACCTTGCCTGTCCCCTCCAATTTACTGGCGGGTGCCTCCAGCGATGACAGCGGAGAACCCCTTGACTCTGTCGATGCCTCGGGGTCTGCTCCGCTCTCCCCTCTCAGGGTCAAGGAGAAGAAGGCTCCTCTTCAGCCATCTGGCCTTACTATAGATCCTCTCCTCTGCCTTCTGGCTGGTTGTCCTGACAACAGTTCCGCAGCCAGGACCTATTGTCCCGCCTCTGCCGCTGGCCTCAATGCCGGATCAGGTTTCGCCGCCAGGGCCTCTTCGTCCGGATCTGACGCCGGCCCCTCCAACGCCAGACCCCCTTCCGGTGCCGGATCAGGTGGTGCCAGTTCGAGTCGGTTCCCTGGCGTGGACTGTCCGGCGCTGGACCCTTTGCCCATTTACTCGAAAGGCCGGGTCCGGCGGTGAGTACCTCCGGCAGCCAGATCTGACGACGGGGATTTATACCAGACCCCGAACTGTCCCACATTACCCGCAAGAGTATCCTGGGGGCTACTACCCGGGGGACCCCGCTCCGGACTGGAGTAATTTCTACCCTAAATCAAATCCCTATTTAAATTTTCAGGGAGTCCAGGGTTATTATCCTCCACCGGTTCCTGCTCCTTCTGCTCCCCCTTAGCCTCTGCCTACTCCTCCACCCCCCCCAGTCACCCCAGATTTCAAGGCTTTAATCCAGTCTTGGTGGCAGGGGGCACGGTCGGAGTTGGTCTTGGACCTGGAGACTAGGCTTTCACAACCACAGTCTCCTAGGTCTCCTTCCCTGGGCAACTCTTCCATTACCACCGTCCATATCTCGGGGAAGACTCAGCAGGACGTTTTCCTCATGGATACCAGATGTCGTCCTGTCGAGGAGGTGGATGACGATAGTTCAGAGGAGGCGGATGATTCTTCTGAGGAGGTTCCGGAGGACACCGAGGATACGAAAGGTAAGGAGTTTCCGAAGTCCCCACCAGAGGACCCTGCCTTTTCAGATTTGCTGAGGTCCATGAAGGAGTACTTCAACTGGGAGTCAGAGGAACGGGACCCCATGAGACAGAGACTGGCAGAGCATCTCGACCTTGAATCTCTGTCTCCGGTCCCTATTCCTCCCTGAATGGCACCTCACCAAGACCTCACCACTACCATCTGGCAGATGCCTCACACCCTCCCAGCTGTCCCCAAATGGGTGGACAGGCTTTACCAGGTGCCGAAGGATGCCCCGTTCTTGAAGGTTCATCCCAAGGCTAATTCTGTGGTACTCTCTGCGGCTCATGATCGCTCCTCAACACCAAAGCACATGAGCTCCTCTCCTCCTGACAAAGAGTCAAGCAGATGGACCAGTTCGGAAAGAAGATATACTCGTCAGCCACGTGCGCCCTTCGGTCCCTCAGTTATGTGGCCCACATGGTTTCCCTCCAGAAGACTACCTTGGCCAGGCTAGAAGCGCGAGTCCAGTCCATGGACCCTTCGCCTTTGAAGGAGGAACTTGCCAAGGATCTCCGCCTCTCAGGTTTCTTGTAGACATGCCTTGCGTGCCACCTATGACTCTGTTGACTCAGTGGCTACATCTCACCATGTAACCGCACCCTTAGATGGCATTCCTGGCCGCCTTTCTGGACTGCCAGCGAAATCCAGTTGGCGATTCAGGACGCCCCTTTTAGGGGCTCGGTACTTTTTGGTGGGGACACCAAAGATATTATCACAGACCTGCAGGACAAAGGACTTGCCCTTAGGTCTGTGAGGTCGATGTACCGATCGGGCTCCCAACAACAGCAGCAGCAGCCCTTTCGGAAAAGGACCTGGAGGCAGAGGAAGAACGCTCAGGCACGCCATCAAGGGAAGCATAAGGCCACAGGTACAGACACCCCTCCTGCCTCCAAAAACAAGAGGCGTTCAGGCGCCTCCCCTGAGCGTCCGCCGCTCATGCTCCCGGCCCCACTTGTGACGGGAAGCAGGTGTGGGGGAGGTTCGCCCTCCACATGCAAGATTGGAGAGTGATCACCTCAGATGAATGGGTCCTGCAACTAGTGTCCGTAGGACTCGCCACAGAATTTCTGGAAATCCCTCGTAAAATTCTTCCCAGAAGTCCTCCTATTCTCGGGACCAGGCCCTCCTAGTTCGCGAGGAGGTAAACTCGCTCTTGCTCAAAGAAACAATCGAGCAGGTCCCCTTTGGGTAAAGGGGAAAGGGATTTTACTCCCATTTTTTTCCTGGTTCCTAAAAAGACGGGGGACTCCATACCCATACTTGACTTAAGTCAACTAAACCAGTTTGTTAAGTACAAAAAATTTCGGATTCTGACACTCCACAGCCTCCTTCCTCTACTCATGGAGAACCATTTGCTCTGTACCCTGGATATGCAGGATGCCTACCTGCGCATCCCCATCTTCCCCAGCCACTGCTGGTTCCTGCGTTTTCGCTTCCAAGGGGAACACTTTCAGTTCCGAGCACTCCCTTTTGGTCTGTCCTCGGCACCACGGGTTTTTACCAAGTGTCTGGCGGTGGTCGCGACGTTCTTAAGCCGCAGGGGTATTGCAGTTTTCCCTTACCTGGACGATTGGTTGATTTCAGCTCTGTCTAGGGATTCTCTGTTGGAGGCTTTTATCTTCACCCTGGACCTTTTCAACAGACTAGGGATCACAGTCAGTGTTCCTATGTCATCCCTTATCCCTGCCCAGAGACTTCAATCATTGGGGCAGTCCTGGATACAGTCCAGTGCAGAGCTTTCCTGCCTCCAGACAGGATGGAGACCCTTATCTGACAGGCCTCCAAAGTGGCTTCTTGCAGAACCGTCCCAGCTCGGGAGGTCCTACGCCTTCTGGGCCTGATGGCGGCTGCCACCACAACTGTTCCCCTAGCAAGACTTTACATGAGGGTCACTCAGTGGTCATTGCGAGTGCAGTGGGATCAGCTCTTGGACGACCTGGACCATCCGGTTCTAGTCTCCTCTGCGGTTCAGAAAGAATTGCTGTGGTGGAGAGAGTCTCGCAATCTTTCTGTTGGACTTTCCTTTCAGAGCTCTGCACCACTAGCCACCCTTACCACGGATGCCTCGAATATGGGGTGGGGAGCTCATCTTGGGGAGCACCAAACCCAGGGACTGTGGTCCGGCGTGGAGACTCCTTTGCACATCAATGTTCTGGAATTGAGGGCGGTCCTGTATGCCTTACAGGCCTTTCAGGCCCTACTTCCAAAGAGATCACTGCTAATCCAAATGGATAACATGTCGGTAGTTTGGTATATCAACAAACAAGGAGGAACCCGGTCGTACCCCCTGTGCTGGGAGGTGACGTGGATGTGGAACTGGGCAGTCCAGCACCATCTGGTCCTCGTGGTAGTGCACATTGCGGGCATTTTAAACATCCTGGTGGACAGTCTTAGCAGATCTTGGACCCTAGCTCACGAGTGGGAACTGCTTCAGGAAGTGGCGGAATCCATCTTCCAATATTGGGGGTGTCCGGAAATCGACCTCTTCCCTTCCGAATCCAACACAAAGCTTCCCAGGTTTTGCTCGCTCGTTCCAGGGCACAGTGCTTTCTGTAATGACGCATTGTCTCTATCTTGGACAGGGAGATTTGTGTACGCATTCCCTCCGTTTCCCATTCTGCAGAGGGTTCTGCTCAAGCTTCAGGCAGAGAGTGTAAGGATGATTCTCATCGCTCCTCTCTGGCCAAGACAAATCTGGTTCCCGCTCCTCTCTGGCCAAGACAAATCTGGTTCCCGCTGCTGTAGCAGCTTTCCAGAGAACCACCGGTTCCACTTCCAGTGACTAATGACCTCCTGACTCAGGATCAAGGTCGACTGGTGCACCTGGGGCTCAGGACCCTGGATCTCCATGTGTGGCTCCTGCAGACATAGCAATCTCCCATTTCAGGGTTTCCTCCAGGGTTGCTCAAGTCCTCATTGAGACTAGAAAGCCCTCTACCCGTTCCACTAATGCCATGAAGTGGAAGCGATTTTCCATTTGGGCGACCGCTAAGGGTTGGAACCCGTTCTCTTGTTTGGCCCCACAAGTCATGGAATACTTCCTTCACTAATCTGACTCTGGTCTGTACTACTCCTCTTTGAAGGTCCATATCTCAGCTATCTCAGCATACCATGAGCTAGTGGATGGTAAACCCGTGGCTCAGTTGAAGGTCTCAAAAATATTTCTGAATGGGATTCTCCATCTGAAACCCCCCCATCCGCAGCCCAACTCCACCTTGGGACTTGAACTTCGTCCTGGAAAAGCTCACCCTTTCTCGTTTTGAGCTGTCTATGAGCTGTGATTTGCGCTTCCTGTCCTGGAAGGTGCTTTTTCTTGTGGCTGTCTCGTCAGCCTGAAGGATTTCGGAACTTCATGCTCTAGTCTGTAAGGAGACATACTAACATACTAAAATGCCAGCAGAATAGGCCTAATGGTCTTTCGAGTCTGCTCGATTGGTCAGCCCCCACCCTGGGTGCTGACCTAGCTGCCCCCTCGCCTTCTCTGGCTTCTCCCTTCCCAGTTCCGGATATTCTTGCTGCCTTGGATTTTGCTTCCAGAACCCTTCCCTTGTACCTGTGCCAGCACCTCTTGAACCCCTCCACCGTCTCTGCCTCCACCAGCCCCCTAGGCAGTGCATTCCATGGCTCCACCACCCTCTCAGTGAAGTAGCACCTCCTCCTTTCTCCCCTGAATCTTCCCCCCTCCAGCTTCCACCCATGCCCTCTAGTGGCCCCCTCCTCCTTCCTTCAAAGCACCCTGACTGTTCCTCCCCTGTTTACCCTCTTCATGTACTTGAAGACCTCTATCATGTCCCCCCGGTCCCTTCTCTCTTCCAATGTGTACATATTTAGCTCTTCGAGCCTCTCCTCATAGGTCCTGTCCCCCAAGCCCCAAATCATTTTGGTTGCCCTCCTCTGGACCCTCACCAGGAGTTTAATGTCCCTTTTTAAGTGTGGCCTCCAAAACTGCACGCAGTACTCAAGGTGTGGCCTCACCAAGCAGTTATACAGAGGGAGCATCACTTCCCTCCTTCTGGAGGTGATCCCCCTAGCGATGCATCCCAGCATCCTGTTGGCCTTGGCTGCTGCCCTCCTACAAGTCTCCGAGTTGTTCATTTTGACATCCACCACCACCCCCAGGTCCCTCTCAGCCATCGAGACTTGTAGCATTTCCCCAGGGTGTACACTTGGCAGGATTTCTGGCCCCAGGTGGAGTACCTACATTTCCCTGCATTGAACCTCAGCTTCCACTTTCTAGACCATCTTTCCAGAGCCTCGAGGTCCCCTGTGGGCCACCCTCCCCCTCCCCATCCACCACCCTCAGTTTTGGGTCATCCATGAGACTCATCTCACTTCTGATTCCTGTCCTTATGTCAGAGGCGTGGGCGTTGAACTGGAGGGCCCAGGACTGATCCCTGTGGGACCCACTAATGACCCTCTTTGGGGATGAGACTATCCGCCAACTCGACCCTCTGGGTCTGGTCCTGGAGCCAATTGCCTATCCATCTGATCATCTGGTTCCCCACCCCATTTCTCCCAGCTTATCCAACAAGCCCATGTGAGGAACAGAGTCAAATGCCTTGCTGAAGTCTAGAAAGAGGGCGTCCACTGGTCTACCAAGGTCCAAGGCACTTCGTCACGAGTCATAGAACTCCTCAAGGTTTGTCTGACCCGATTTCCCGAGGCGAGATCGCATCGTCTATGTCCAGGCACCCTGACTTTTCCAGGTCCCCCCTAGCCTCTCCTTGACAATGCCCTCCATCACCTTGCCCACCACCGATGTCAGGCTGACAGGCCTGTAGTTCTCTGCCACCTCCTTGATCCCCCTTGTGGATGGGCACTATATGCGCCACCTTCCAGTCCTGGGGCACCCACCCTGTCCTCAGAGATGGTGAATAGCTCCGCCAGGGTTTCCTAGGACATCCCCAAGTTCCTTCAGCACTCTGGGATGTAATTTATCCGCCCTGGTGCTTTCTCTGTCTTAAGGGAGCTGAGGGGCTTCCCTCACTCTCTCTGCTGTGATTTCCACTTCCAGTACCTCTTCTCCCTGCTTGCCCTCCCCCTCCTGCCAGTGATGCCTCCCCTCTCCCCAGACCCGCCGATCGGTGGGGTCCCCCCTCCTCAGTATCTCTGTCTCCTCCCATGTATGATGCAGCACCCCCATTTTCCTTGGTGAAAACTGAGGTGAAGTACTCATTTAGTACCTCAGCCTGCTGCCCCGGGTCTTGTGCCCATCTCTCCCCTGATTTGATCCTGCTAATCTGCCCCTTCACCCTTCGTTTTTCCCCAATGTATCTAAAGAACTCCTTGTTCCCTCTCCTGATTTCCCTGGCCAGGTTCTGCTCCTTCCTTGCCTTCGCCGCCCTCACCACCCTAGTGGCCCTTCTAGCCATCAGCTCATACTCCCCTCGATCCCTTTCACTCCTTGAGCACTTGAATTGCCTGTAGGCTGCCTTCTTTCCCTGCACCACCTCCTGGACCTCCCTGATTTTCCATTGAGACCTGGCGGTCCTCAGAACACATCCGAAGTTTCTTCACAAGGTGGTGTCAGAAGCCATGAGGAATCAATCAGTAGAGCTTCTGGTGTATTATCCATCCCCCTCTAACAGAGAAGAGGCACTCCTTCATACGATGGATGTCCATCGGATTCTCTGGTGTTAAATCCACCGGACCAAAGAGTTCCGCTCTTGCGACCAGTTGTTTGTTTCCTTTGCCCTGAGATCAAAGGTTAAGCCGGTTTCTAAGCAGGGCCTATCCAAGTGGTTAGGCAACTGCATTAGATTCTGTTACCAGAAGTAGGAGAAACCTCTGCTGGGTTCTATCAGAGGTCATTCTACTAGGGGCATGGCTGCCTTTGCAGCCTTTCCACGGAATGTTTCCGCGGACGACTTTTGTGCAGCTGCTACTTGGAGTTCTGTCCATACCTATACCAAGCATTACAGTCTGGACATTGCTTCTAGGTGGAGTGCTGGCTTTGGCCTTTGGCCTAGCCATTCTGCAGGGCCATCTGTCTTAGACTGGGTCCATTCTGGATCTCAGTTTTTTCTGTTGGAGTTATTTTCCTCCTCCCTAGTTTCTCTCGGTCTCTCCTTTGAGGGACGTCTTGGACCTCTGTCCTATATGTGATGACCTACTGAAGGAATCTTCTCGAAGTAAGATAGTACAGTTACTAGGAACTTACTGTAACAGTAGCTCTTCGAGAGAGGTTCCTTCAGTATGTCATATTATTCCCTCATTCCTTCCCCTCATTTCTGTTTTTACAGGGACTCCAAATCCTGTTTGCTCCTGCTCTCTGGCCTCTTCCTGGCACTGGCGGGAGAACTGGAGGGTGGGCTTGGGGACCGCCCACTATATACAGTCACGCTGATGTCGGTCACATGATGTCGGGTGGGCGGTCCCCTGTCAGGTATTGCTAGAAAAGTCTGCTGTGCGGCCCAACGCCAGGTGGTGCCAGTCCCATATGTGATGACGTACTGAAGGAACCTCTCTCGAAGATCTACTGCTACAGTAAGTTCCTACATAACTGTACTTTTTCTGCATTGGATCTGATTTGTCCTTCTTGAATTCATTTAGTGAATCTGTTAAAGTTGGAGCAGCCACCTCCTGGGCCGGGGTTCCTGGACTGATTCTGGACTTCCCCTGAGCTCCTGGGCTAGTAGCAGGTCGAAAATATTTCTCTAATGGACAAAATCTTGGGGAGGAATATTTCCCAGTTTACCACCTTCGGCCCCACCCCTAAGCTGCTGAGTTTCCTATGTGGAACGGTGTCAAAAGCTTTACTGAAATCTAGGTAGGCCACGTCCACAGCCCCACCCTGATATATTTCCCTGGTCACCCAATCAAAGAAATATATCCGATTTGTCTGACAGAAACCCCCCCCCTGCCATATCAGTCTGTGCTGCCTCAGGTATTGTAACCTGCTGGATTCAAGATATTCCATAATGCTTTCCTTCAACAGTGATTCCATTAACTTCTCCACCACTGATGTCAGGCTGACTGGCCTATAGTTTCCAGCTTGTTCCCTGCTACCGCTTTTGTGAAGCAGAACTACTTTTGTCCTCCTCCAGTCTTCTGGAACCACTCCTGTTTCCAATCAGTCGTTAAAGAAAATTGTCAGAGTTGTAGCCAGTACCTCCCTAAGCACCTTCAGTACCCTTGGATGTACCCTTTCTGGTCCCATAGCTTTGTCCACTTTCCGATTTCTGAGTCCATTCAGGACTCTCTCCTTTGTAAAAGTACTGTGTCTGCCTCCCTCCAGTGTTTCTGTTGCTTTTATGTGGCCTGCCCTCTTATGCAGAATTGTTCGAGGAGTATCTTCGCCTGTAACTGCCCTGGGCCTCCCACCATGTGGTGAGATACAATACAGTTTTTTAATAGTGAAATCATCCCCCATATTTAATAGTTCTGCCAGCATATGCTTCATGTATGTTTTAGGGTTGTCTCCTTCAACATTTTCAGGGAGACCCAAGAGTCTAATGTTCGAAGAACGAGCCGCATTTTCCAAATTTTCAAGGCGCCTTATCAGAGGCTAGTCTCCTTCGTAAGCCCTGTAGTAACATCCAAGGCCTTCTCAGCTATTTTTGCTGCCCTTTTAGTGTTTTCTGTAAGGAGAGCTACCTTTGTACAGATTTGTTTAAGCTCAGAACTAAAGCCCTCCATTTTTTTATCTAGACTTTGGATGGCTCGAAGCAGGGCTGCATTAGAGGGTGGGGCCTCGGCACGATCCCCATCACCTGGGTGTTGATCTTTTCTGCTGCCCGTCCCTGAGTGCTTGGAGTGGGTTCCATCCGAGTGAGCTGCCGCCTTGTTTCCTCTCACCATTTCTCTGGCTGTCCGTATTTCTTTTAAAAGATTTTTGCATCCACCGATTCCGGACACCAAGCTGCGTTCAATTATCAAAACTAAAATAACAAATATTTAGTCTAAGGATATGTTATTTGCTCTCATTAGTAATAGCTGCAGAGCTACCCAGAGGAGATGCTTTCAGCTCGGCTGCTGGCCACGCCCCCCCCCCCAACCTTCATGTTTTTGTCTGTGTACAACTGGATGTTTGTGAAAATGGGCAATTTTGCTCACACGCCTTTCCAGTATAAAAAATAAACTGAAACCTTGCAGACCTGTATCTACAGGAAACGAACACACACACACACACACAAAGGGTATGAAATTCGTGAAAAAAAGTACATGCCCACTTGGGCATGTAAGATGAAAATGTACATGCCCAACAAACTATTTACATGCCGCCCCTTAGTTTATAGAATTCTAGACATCATCTTCACTGGACCAAGCACTTTCGTTTTCATCACCACCACTAGGGCTGGCAGAAGCAGCATGCAGTGACAGTGTTCTGGAGCCATAAGCTTTGGTAGTGGGTCTTCTTTGCCATTTTCCACCACAGTGATATGGCACCTTGAGGATTATAGTCAGTAAGCTGGGGTCCATTCAGAGATATAGACATTAGGTCGTGTAGGGTGTCTGGCGTAATCCAACCCTCAGCCATTTTTATTCTTCCCATCAGAGAAGCCTCTTTCTGCAGCAGCAGTGTGCACAGGAATCAGGAGAATGATTCTGACAATGGCCAGCACATTCGAAATGTTGATCCTGCACATCCATAAGAATCACTTTCTGCCACAATTTCAGAGACTTACAACTTTCAACAGACAGCAAGTGAAGTATGTGCTTTTTAAGTCTAGCCACTCCAGCAGTACCAAAGCAACATCAACTCCACGAGACTCTAGGACCACTTTATAATGATCAACAATTGTTTGAATTGCTTGATCTCCATATGTTGAAGTGCCTCTGTGGATGTTGTAGGACTGAAAATTTAAAGGTCTTGCAGCTAGTAGCACTTTATTAGTCGTGAAGGACTGAAGGAGATTCAATGTGCTGTGATGTTTTCTGAAGAATTTTTGATCTCTGAAATTGTGGCTTCTATAATGTCTGAAGGAGAACCTGATCTGTGCCTGCTAGTTTCATTAGTTAGGTCAACACTGTTGTACTGAGTTAGGTTCTCGTTTACAGATGTAAGTGTTATGTGGTGAAGAGTTTCTTGATTTGAGAGACCATTTAGTTTTTTGAATTGTGCTTTCTACTCTGCTGTGAACTTTTTCAACAGTGGCATCCTCTTGCTGAAAGCACAGACTAAGAGCCGATAAGTAACCAAAAAACACTTTCAGAAAGTTCATGTATATAATACATTTTAAAGTCTTAAGCACTTTAAATATTCCTAGTGCTTTCTGGCCATGATCCTGCTTGTTTGTCAGTGACACATGTTCCAGGTGAGGCACTAATGCAGCCCAGTTCCTTTCAAGAGCAGAAATGGCCCGTTCTCTGTGTGCAAGCCACCTAGTGCCACCAGTGTTAACTGGTTTGACCACATTAATATTTAACAGGGATCCTGTTTCCTGTAGGCCTTTCCAACTTTTTGGTGACCTGTGGTAAAACGAGTAAATGTTCAGTAGAAGTTGTTCTAATGACTTGTAAAAGGGACAGTCTCTGAACGAATCCTTAATAGCAAGCTCTAAACGATGTGCACAGCAGTGTATGTCAATGAGGTGTGGGCACTGGAAATCTTGCTTTATTCGACTAAGGACACCTGAAGTGCTCCCCAACATTACAGCAGCACCATCAGATGCCGCACCTATCAGCTTATGTTTCCAACCACCATCCTTTAAACCACCTTCACCCTCTAAAGCATTAATCACAGCATTTAAAATGCTTTCTGAATTAGGGACACTGACTGGTTTCAGTGCAAGAAATCGTGTTACAGGCAGGCCATTTTCAAAAACACGTACATAAATGCCCTCCTCCTCAGTCACACTTTTATCTGTGCAGGAATCAACAAGAAAAGAAAAGAAGTCATTGTCTTGTAGTAAACTAGCAGTAGTGCTTTGAATATCTTGGGCAATATAGTGAATGAAGACACGGCATTGCTTGTCACTGCTGTAACTGTGACTCATAGCACCATCCCCATGATTTCTTCTTTGTAAATCTACCAACCCAGGAAAATCCCTGAAAGGCCTTTCGGTCCTAGCAACGTAATATGCAGTACAGAACAATTTACAAATTTGATCCATTTCTTTTGTTCCATAAATTGTATGGATTTCTCTATTGGTCTTTCTCAACTTTTGTTTTATTTGCAATGTATGCCATCTCAGTATTTTTGTGTGCTATGGACACTTCATGTGCTGAGATAATGTGTACTCTAAAAGTACTGCATCCAGTTCTGAAATTATTTTGCTTTGGCTTTTATCATAACTCTGACACCATGTACACAACATGGCACATTTATCGGTGTCATATGTAAGCCACTTCCTGCCCTTTTCCAGGACTCCTGAAATTTTCTAACTTTGGGCCTTAACCTTACTTTCAGTACAAGTGGTAGCACTTGAGGAAACTTCAGTGGTCACAACAGTTTCACTGTCTGGGCAAGAGTTTGTGGGGTTATAGCTGTGCCTGTAGTAGTTGTACTAGTACTTGGTGTTAGGGAATCAGAGTCAGCTCCGCAGTCTCAGAAGCTTTCTCTTAAATCCAGATTTAAAAGACTCATGGTGTCTGCCTGGTTGTTTGGAGCTGAACTTGTGAATACTGATTTTAAGAATTTTTTATTTGTGTGTTACTCAGTATTAATAAATGCAACAAGGAAAAAAGTGTGTCTTGTCTTTTTTTTATAATAAACTTAAGAAAATTGTGTGTTGTCTGATTATTTGTTATAACAGGTGATAATCAAGACAGTATATAGATTTTAGATAGTCCACACAGACAGCGTAGCTTACCAGCTTGTAAAAAGCTTGAGATGTTTTATAATATTCAGATTTTAGACAGTCCAAAAACTACAGCGTAGAGCTTGTGAAAAGCTTAACAGATGTTTTTTTATAACAGTATACAGACTCCTCATAAAGTAGCTTTATTAGCGTGTAAAAAAGCTTTTAAGATATATTTTTTCTCATGACCTTTTTATTTAGATTTTCTGTAGTCTGTAAGCCACAGAGTAAAATTTTTTTAACAGATCCCCTAAATTTTAGGTAATTTTAAGAGATTCTTTAACACATACACTAAGTTTGTAAAAGTACAGTATAATGAGCTTTTATATAGTCAGCAACTGTGTGAATATTTAGACACACACTGACTATCACTACTAGTCTATATAATAGCTCCCTCCTCCTCACACAGTATTTAATATCTAGCTCTCTTTTTATAGGTAATTAGAACAGTATCAGTATAAGCTGATCTTTATTTTTTTATTTAGCTTCAGTTAGACAGAGATAGCTAAGCTTACTATATGTTAGTTCCCTGCAATGTAGCTGCCTCCTCCTGCTGTAAATTTAGTGCTGTGCCAAACTTATAGAATTAAACTAGTATCAGGCACTATCTGGAATCTGGCAACCGTTTAAATCAGTCTGCAAATGCAATGCTTCCCAACAATAAGACCTGTCTCACTAGTCTCACCCCCACCCCAGAGTATCACATGGCTATGGCTTTCTTTCTGCTGTCGCTGAAACCAGAGCACGGTCTGCAGGCAAAATTCCTGTTCTATGCTGCTTCTGTTCTTTTGTCTCCCCTCTAATCTGTTTGTTCTTCTACGATGTCGATTTCCTCCCTCTTCACGGTCTCACACACTCTCACCCTCTACCTCCTCTCTAACTCCTAAATATCCCTGCCTATAAACACTCCACGAATCTTAGTTTTATTATTCAGAGCTCTTAAAAGAGCTTTTGGGTCTTTTTTAAACACAAAGTTAGCTTCATAATCTGAGCAGCAGACTACTTGATCTACTGCATGCGACCGTTTTCTCAAAAGTCAAGTGACAGAATGGCGGCATTGAACTGTGTACTGCGAATGGCGGTTATGGGGGCGGTGAACGGTCCCAATACCAATTGGTATCTGCCAAGAGCGACCGACAACGGATTCCACGATGCGGCTGGCTGATGACTGTGCCAGTCAAATTAAGGAGCAGCCGCGCGTTTCAGTACTGTCTGTGTGTACTGTCAGCTGATAGTTGCAAACGGCACACTCGTGATCACCTCAGAGAGCTGGCGGCTCCCCCACCCTCTAAAAAAAAAAAGACAGAAAACCGCAATGACAAAAAAAAAAAAACAAACGGAGCTCTGCACAAATACCTTAGGTGCCCCAGTGGGCAGGCACAAAACAGCAGTAGGTGTCCAGAGGTAAAAGTGCCTGCCCTGGGGCACCTAAGGCATAGGAATTTCGCACCCTGCACACACACACACAGATACCTACACAAAAATAGCAGTCACCCAAGGCATAGTAAAAAGTTTGTAATGTACAGTCAAGCTCTCTGGTAACTCCAAATCTCTTCGAGTGAGGATGACAGAGATAAACACCTTGTCATATTGGAAAAAAAAAACATTTACTGAACAGTGACATTTCCATAGAGAAACTGATAGAGCTGTGGAATGTGCCATGCTAATGCCAAGAGAACAACTACTACAATGTAAAGAAAAGACCACCACCAACTGGATGCCCTTGTTTGTTATATACAACACTGATGTGGAACCCCTACATAAAATCATTAAGGACCTACAGCCAGTGCTTCAGATAATGTTGGTAGGTAGGAGTAATTTACTCACCAGTTTTAAAATACAGTGAGTAAAACAAAATTGGGATGCATACGGGTGCTGTAAATTTGTAAAAAAAGAAAAAAATGCTCATTTTGAATCAGCAGTTATGAAGCACTATTCTTTGGAGTGTGGATTGGGTGAGTACGGGTACTCATTAAAAACATTTCTGAAGAGTATTTCCTAAAATGAGGTGAGTAAAACAGGTCTGTACTCCCCTTATCTGGAGCTCTGCCTACAACTAGTATTCAATGAGGATGATACCTTGAAATGTGTCTTCTAAAAACTACCTTTGCTGTCTTTCAAGCAGCGACCTAATTTATAAACCTGATTGTCAGGAGCAGACTTATACCTGACTAGAGCAACAGAGTACTAAGAGGCACTAAACTCTGCAATATTCCTAAATGTAAGACATATAAGCACATTTCCACTTCAGACTTTATCAACACCCCCCAAAACAAACAATTCAAAATACATGGGAATTATACACATGTATCCCAGAATGTTGTTTATTACATCCAGTGTAAGAAATGTCCACATACAATAAAGCAGTGGTGGGCAACCTGCAGACTGAGGGCCACATGCGGCCCCCACAGGGGTTAACCTGTGGCCCCGGCATCCATCCCATAACATAACTTTTAATGTTGTTTATAACTTTTAATGCTGTTTCCAGACCTTTAAATAAAATTTATTGCATTCTAATATATGATTTCTGCTTGATACGGGGTAAAGGGGGTCTTGTGGTCCTCGGGAGTGTTTGAGCGCCGTACGTGTGGCCCTCTGGTTATCTTACGTTGCCTAACACTGATATAAAGGCTATGTGGGGGAACTGGACAACCCCATCAAACCCAAATGAACTCTCACAGGAACAACATTAAAATGAAAAGTACTGAATGTCTGTCACAAGCCCACTCCTGGGGTCTGGGTCCACTGAGCTCACAGTGCCCACCCCTAAGTGCAGTCCATGGTGGGGGGAACAGGAATACCCTCCACGCGTCCTCCTAGAGTGCTAGCTGAGTTCACAACTGAACACTCACCACGAGGACCCAAGGCTTCCTCTCTAATCTGGGTAAGGGTAAAATCCAGTCTCAAGTCTGTAGCCAGTTGAGAACCCTCCTCAGTTGCTGTACTTGGGGGGGGCCCAGTTGTCACGAGCTCTTCAGGGTTTGCCCTCATAATCCCTGATTGGTGTCTTCTCCCACAGGTGGTGCAGCGACCTAGTTCCCCCTTACAGACCCCTCCCGAGACCTATGTATTTCCCCTACTTTAGGCACCCAGATTCCCTTTCCAGGATCCTAGTCTTTTGTAGTGATGATGGCACCTTGCATTAAACCAGGCTGGTCTCAAATTTTAATAAGCCTTCCCACCTACACACACACACAAATCACTAACAGGCAGTTTTTAAAAGCAAGTGCTTTTACTAATGACTACAGTAAATAATTATCATGCAAAACTGACTAATAAAAGACTCAGAAATCTGGTTACAGAATATCAGAAAATAGAGGTGGAAATATACAAGCAAAAACGCATTGTGAAATTTAACTTTTCTACCTTGTCCATGGTGAATCAGAAAGTCCAGAACATAAATGAAGTCTGCAAAGTTCCTTTCTTCTTGTGGATGCCTGGCAGTTTGACTCTGTGTGTCAGACAGGTTGGTTCCTCTTGTGTCTCTCAGGAAAGAGGGTTCAATGCAATGCACTGATCTTCTGTTTTTGAGGGGTTTATATACCCTGGACCTGGGTGAGGTAGTGGCCTTCTCTTTTTAGGCCAGTAGGGGTCTCTCTCTTGCTCTTTCCAACATTTTAAGTGACTTAACCTTATTAATTAATTAGCTGTCCTGCAATCCCAACATCCTTTGATCTTCCCCCATCCTTTCTGACTTCTTCTAAATGGAGATGAATTATAACACTTGAAGTGTATTCACAGTAGACTTCCAGAATGAAGGTTTCCCCAGATCCTGTTTTCAAAGTAAGTTGCTTTGAAGTGTAGAGGCTTTTGACAGGGGGAGATGTGCTGTATCTCCTGGCAGGTTATATCACCTCTTTCCCGCATGATCAGCTTACAAGAAACTTCCATCCTTTTGAAATGTAATTTCAGTTTCCTGTTAAGTAAACTTTTCCCAGATTCTAGAACACACATCCTCTGCATGTAACCCTTTAAAAAAAAAAAAAACATGGGTGTGATGGTGGACCCCCCCTTTTTCTTTGTTTTTGTTTTAAAAGCCGCTTCTCACTATTGCAACTCTGAGGTGTATGGCTACTGTGCTCTTTCTGTACTATTTTTTAAAGTCTGTTGCCCAACAGCAGTAAAGTTCTAGTCTCTTTGCTTTCTGTTTCTTTCCGCCACTGTTACGCGTTGGCCGTTCGTTACAGTGGGACCTTTATCTATCTCCTTTACATTCCAGCACCACCTCCGGAGCCCGACACAGTAGAAACACATGCCATCTAAAAACTTAATAAACTTGGCTTTAAAAGCCCCATGCCCCAGTTGCCTCGCTAACAATGGCATTGCATCGGTATACGCCCAGATGGTGCAGAATTCTTAATCTGTAGAGAGCTATAATGTCCTATAAAGAAACCCACTGCCTATTGCATGAGACGGGTAATCCGTCTACAATATGGACATTCTAAAGCGCTGAGTCACCTGCTGCAGTGCAGCAAAAGAGAGCCTCTTTGCGCTTTGGGCTGTACGAAAATGCCAAAACAGTGTTCACACTTATTTTTCAGTTTAGGTAAAGACACAGGTTGCTTACCTATACTGTTGTTTGTGGATAAATTGAAGACTTGCATGTGAAGCGGGAAACGCTGTGCTGCAGTATGTCTCTCCATGAGGTCCCTTTAGGGAGTGAGCGGCAGCCTGCAAGAGAACTTTATGCTATGATTGGGACTCCTCCTTCCTGCAAATAGGTGGAGAATAGCATAATGCTGCCCCTTAGACTAAAATGAAGGGGCTATAGTTGTATAGGTCTCTTGTTTAAATCAGGTATGAATATTTATTTTCATTATTGTTACCCAGGAATAAAATGCTGTGTTTATTTAGGAGAAATGATACAGTATAAAGACGATAAGAGAAAAAAGATAGTTAATGGGAGGAGTCCCAGCTTATAGGAGGAGTCTGGACCCTATAAAAGTCTAAATGATACCATGCCAAGACACATAGTTGTTGGGAGAGGATCTGTAAGGTTCTTCCATCAAGATCTCTGTTGGAGGTCAGGCACTTTTTTTTAATAAAAATCACTCCTGGTAAGTGTGTTGTACCTGCATTATCATTTCCTGAGTATTCTGTTTTACACTACCCACAACAATGGGCATCTTCCTGTCAAACCTTATCCTGGCCTGTTTGGGAATTTAAAACATAACCAAAATCACAGAAAAATATAACAAAAATATGTCTGCAATCTTACAGCAGAGGCCAACTGTGCTGCAAGATTTGAGAAACTCATGCTGGGGAAGCTGTTAGGGTGACAAATGCCTGGACCAAAAAAAAACTGGCTCAAAAGTGAGAAGGGGGTACAAAACATTTTATCGATACATTCGAGAAAAAAGAAAGAGCAAAAGGAGGAATAACATCGATGGCAAGCAAGGAAGGACATTTGGTGGAAAACGACAAAGACAAGGCAGAAGTTCTCAACGAATTCTTCTGCTCGGTCTTCACTAGCCAGGACACTTCCCCATACCGAGGGAGCTGACATATCCCTCTTTATGAAAGAAAGGATCTTACAGGAGTTGTCTAAAATGCGGGTGGACAAGGCAGTGGGCCCTGATGGAATACACCCAAGAGTTCTAAAAGAACCTAGGGATGAACTTGCTGCCCCACTTGCTAAATGGTTTAACAGTTCACTGGAACAGAGGATAGTACCACAGGACTGGAAAAGGGCCACGGTTGTGCTGTTGCACAAGAGTGGTAGCAGGGAGATAGCAGGAAACTACCGCCCAGTAAGTCTGACCTCAGTGGTGGATAAAATAATGGAGACATTGCTTAAGGAAAGGGTAAGGAACTACCTGAAAGCAAGTGGGCAACTTGACCCAAAGCAGCATGGCTTCACATCAGGACACTCATGCTAAACAAATCTGACAGAATTCTTTGACTGGATTACAAGAGAAGTAGACCAGGGGGCAGCAGTGGATGTGGTGTATCTGGACTTTAGTAAAGCCTTTGATACAGTCCCACACAGAAGACTAGCCAACAAACTGGAGCAAGCTGGCATCGGTCACAAAGTAGTTAAATGGATCACAAGCTGGCTGGAAGGCAGGACACAGTGGGTTGGTTAGTTAGTTAGTTAATACTTTATTTACTTAATATTGCAACCAAGCACAAAAGTACGGGTTGAAGTTCTATACAGCATAAAAAGATGAACATTTACATATAGCAGATCCAAAACATAAAATTATACAATTTGAAAACAAGAAAAGTATTAAAAAATATATAACATTCATTTCACCGCACTCAAATATTGCACAAAGATTTACTGTAAGTTTGAGTTCTTACCACAGGTTTTTCCCATATCGCCTTACTTCGCAAATTAGACCCAGATACAAGTAAACAATGCAGTTTATGGTCAGGCTCACGATTTTTTTTAAAAACCTCTTTGGTCATTTTTTCTCTTCTAGAATATAATCTATCAAGCCCACATTTAATCAAGGCTTCCCTATAACTCGCATCCCAGCCAACAATTACTCTTAGTGCCTTTTTTTGTACTCTTTCCAAATCTTCAGATTCACTTTCGGTGAGGCCACTATGCCACACAGCAGCTCCATATTTAGCCACTGATCTAACCACTGTAGTAAAATAATAAACCAAATCTGATTCATTCAAACCTGCACGTCACATAACAGTTAAAAAGTATAACCTACTATTTGCTTTCTTTACCATGCTTAAAACCTGTTCTGCCCAAGAAAAATCATTCTGAAAAATAAATCCCAAATATTCCACTTTTCTTACTACTTCTGCCTCCTCACCCCTGAAAGACAATCCTTTTATCTCAGTCCATTTATTCATAGATACATAGACAGTGTCGGCAGATAAAGGCCTATGGCCCACCCAGTCTGCCCATTTGAGCTTGTAAGTTCAGTTTGTTTTCCTAGAAGTCTGTTTCCCCTTACCCCTGACCTCTAGAATTCCTTTATGTCTATCCCATGCATTCTTAATTCCCGTGATTGTTTCAGCCCCCACCACTTCCTCTGGCAGGGTGTTCCACTTGTCCACCACTCGTTCTGTGAAGAAATTCTTTCTCATGTTTCCTCTGAATCGTCCTCCTCAACTTCATCCCATGCCCTCTAGTCCTGGAACATCTTTTTGCTTAAAATAGTGTTTTCCTGCACCCTTTTCTCCCTGTAAGATACTTGTATGTCTCTATCATATCCCTCTCTCCCTCCTCTCCTCCAGGGAGTACATGTTCAGTTCCTTCAACCTGTCTTCATAGGACTTGTGATGCAATCCATGCACCATCTTTGTTGCCCTCCTCTGAACCTTCTCTACCCTGTCTATGTCCTTACGTGGTATGGTCTCCAGAACTGTACACTGTACTCCAGGTGGGGCCTCACTGGTGTCTTGTATAGCGGAATTATGACCTCCTTTTCCTGCTGGTAATGCCCTGCCTATACATCCCAGCATCCTATTGCTTTACCTGATGCCTTGTCACACTGTTTCCCTACCTTGAGGTCATCAGAGATGACAACCCCAAGATCCCTTTCCTGCTTGGTGCATGCTATATCCTCACCCCCAACTGATATATTGTGCCAGGGGTTTTGTGCCCCATATGCATTATCTTGCACTTCTTTGCATTGAATTTCAACTGCCAAACCCTTGACCATTCTTCAAGTTTCTGCAGGTCCTTCTCATTCTGTCTACACCCTCTGGTGTGTCTACTCTGTTACAGAGCTTTGTGTCATCAGCGAACAGTGAAATTCTGCCTTCTAGATCCTCGCAATGTCACTGATGAAGATGTTGAATAGGACCGGTCCCAGCACTGATCCTTGTGGTACCCACTGGTCACTCTTCCCTCTGTGGAGTGACAGCCATTTACCACCACCCTCTGTGTCCTGCCACCCAGCCAGTTACCTACCCACCACACTACTGTCCTGCCCACACCCATATTCCCCAGTTTGTGTAATAGTCTTATGTGGCACAGTGTCAAAGGCCTTGCTGAAGTCCAGATAGGCCATGTCCACTGCCCTCCCTGATCCATCTCCTAGTCACCAAGTCAAAAATTCAATGAGGTTGGTCTGACATGACCTCCCCTGGTGAAACCATGCTGCCTTGGGTCCTGTAGTCCATTGACAACCAGATGTTCCACCAATCTCTCCTTCAGTAGTGCTTCCATGATCTTTCCCACTACTGAGGTGAGGCTGACTGGTCTGTAGTTCCCTGCTTCCTCTTTGTTCCCACTTTTGTATAAGGGACTACATCTGCTGTCCTCCAGTCTTTGGGTACCTCCCTATTTCCAGTGATTGGCTAAACAGGATAGCCAGAGGTTCAGCCACCACCTCTCTTAGTTCTTTAAGGACCTGGGTGCACCCCATCTGGCCCCATTGCTTTGTCAACTCTTATTACTTCCAGTTCCTTCAGGACCCTTTCTCGTGTAAAGGGACTTGTGTCCATTTACTGCCACCATTCTCACCCCTTGTACTCCTTCGGACCCATACCCCCCTCTTCCTCAGTAAGGCTGAGCAGAAATACCTGTTCAATATGTCAGCTTTACTGTTGTCATCCTCCACGCGACTCCCATCCTCCCCTTCAGTCTCACTATCCTCCCTTTGTCTTTCTTTTTCACTTATATACCTGTAAAGGTTTTGTCCCCTTTAACCACTGATTTTGCAATGTGTTCTTCTGTCTGAGCTTTGGCTTCCTTACTGACTTCCCTGCCTCCCTTTGTTTCTCCTGGTACTTCTCCCTATCCCCTTCTGCCTGTGTCTTTTTGTATTGCCTGAATGCAATCTTTTAGCTTTCACTTTCTTTGCTACCTCTTTGGAAAACCATAATGGTCTCCTCTTCCTTTTCCTCTTGCTAACCTGCTTAATACATAATTCTGTTGTTCTTATAATCCCATTTTAAATACTGCCCACTGTTCCTCAACCCCTGATTCCTGTCCATTCCCTTAATGCCTCTTTCAAGTATCTCCCAATTTCCCAAAGTCTGCCCCTAAAATCCAGGATCGTGTTTTTGTGTGGTTTGGTTCTGCTCATTCTGTGATTTCAAACCACAATGACTGGTGGTCACTGTTACCCAGGTGCTCCCCACTGTTACCCCATCACACTGTCCCTGTTTGTGAGCAGAAGGTCCAGTATTGCCTTCTGCCGAGTTGGTTCCATGACCAGTTGCTTGAGGAAGGCACCCTGAAGGAGTCCAGGATAAATCTGCTCCTAGTTGATGCTGCTGCTGGGATGCTCCAGTCCACGTCTGGAATATTGAAGTCTCAACCAGTACTACCTCACCCTTGTCTGTCCATCCTTTGGATGGCTAGCATCAACTCCTATCTGTTTCTTCCTCCTGGGCTGGTGGTCTAAGCCACACCTGTGCGGATAGCTGGCCCCATTTTCCTTTCAAGCTACCCCACAGTATCTCTCCCCATTTGTTCCTCCTGGATCTCTGTGGCCCTTATGTCATTTTTCACATACAGTGCCACTCCTCCTCCCTTCCTGCCTCCTCTGTCTCTTCTGAATATGTTGTAGCCAGGTATGGCCATCTCCCAGTCATGGTTATCATTACACCAGGTTTCAGTGATGGCCACAATGTCCAGGTCTGACTGTACCATGACAGCCTCCAGATCTTCCATCTTGTTGCTAACTACTGTAAGCTACTGTAAGCTATTCTGCTTACTAAAACATATCTCTTTGGTTTTTGTAGGATTGATTTGCATAAAATTCTTTTCAGGCCACATTTCTATGTAATCTAAATCACATTGCATAGTACCAGCTTCAACATTTTCCCAAATATCCAGTACTGTAGTATCATCTAGATACTTTATACATGGGCCCTTCATGTCTAGATCAGTTATCCTAAGTGAAAATAATAACGGCTCCAATCTAGTTCCTTGAGGGATCCCACCACACATACCCACATCCTCAGATTTCATGCCTTCCACCTCAATCCATTGTGATCTTCCCTGCAAAAAAACTAGCCACCCAATGTACTATACAGTCTGGCACATGTATAGTAAATTTTGCAATTTTTGTATTACCGTCCCATGATCGATAAGATCAAAACATTTTTATAATCTACCAAAAAAGCCCTTACATTATTTCCTTTATCCCAAGCTTTCATACTTATTTCCAAAAATTTTAAAGCAGCATCAATAGTTGAGCAACCCCTCAAGGAACCAAGCTGATATTTGTCCCAAACCCCCCCCTCCACAACTCCCATAATCCATCTACAAATAAATATTTAACGTACTTTAGAAATCGTACATGTTAAAGCAATTGGTCTAGAATCTGTTGACATATTTTTAGGTGTCACAATTCTAGGAAGGGGGACAACCTTTGCCTGCTTCCACTGTAAAGGAATTTCGCCACTCAATATTGATCTATTGAAAATATGACACACCCATGGTGCAAGCAAGTCAGCTCCTTTCTTCCATACCCAAGTTGGGATAGCATCAGGGCCTACAGCCTTATTTATCTTAATCTTTCTTAATTCCTTTGCTATTTCTTCCACAGATAGTAAGTACTTACGGGGGGACCATTACTCCTAAAATATCCTTCTTTTCCAATGGGAATAAATCTTTACTTACTTCACCAAATAGTCTTATTTAAGCAGGTCATGTTTATGATAAATTGCACCTTGTCCCAAGAGGGGAAGGTGTCAAGTGGCATGCCGCAAGGGTCAGTACTAGGCCCCATCCTTTTCAACATATTTATCAGTGACATCGCTGAGGAACTGAAAGGGAAAATCTGCCTCTCTGCAGATGATACTAAGCTCTGCAACTGGGTGGACACACAGGAAGAGATCGCAGAAATGGAGGCAGATCTCAAGATGCTAGAGGAATGGTTCAGGACCTGGCAGTTGAGAATCAGTGCCAAAAAATGTAAAGTCATGCATTTGGGTAAAAGGAACCCATGCATGAAGTATGTCCTGGAGGGGCAGCTACTAGAACGAAACAAAGTTGGAACAGGATCTTGATGTCATGATCTCAAATGATTTAAAGGTAGGGGAAACAATGCGAAAAAATGGCACTAAAGGCAAGCAGCATCCTCTGATGTATTGGTAGGGGTATTACCAGTAGGAAGCGTGATGTAATCCTTCCCCTGTACAGGTCCCTGACGAGACCTCACTTGGAGTACTGGGTCCAGTTCTGGAGACCTCACCTAGAAAATGACATGGACTGTCTGGAAACCGTGCAGAGACATGCCACCAAAATGGTGCAGGGTCTGCACCACGAAATCTATGAAGCTAGGCTTAGCCAGCTAAATTTATTCTCCCTCAAGCAGATGAGGAACAGAGGAGACATGGTTGAGACATTTAAATTTATTAAAGGGATCAACACAGTACAAACCAGGAATCTCTTCTGGGAAATCAGGGCTGCATGTACTAGGGGACAAAACATGCGCCTGGTGGGAGGTAAATTAAGAACAAATGTTAGGAAGTACTTTTTCATGGAGAGGGTGGTAGACCTTTGGAACAGCCTGCCATTGGAAGTAGTGGCAGCCAAGATGGTCAGTGATTCCAAACAGGCATGGGATAGACAGTACAGTCACCTTAGCAAGACAAATTGATAGTAGGGGGTAGAAAACTCGGGCAGACTAGATGGACCACATGGTCTCCTTCTGCCGGCAAATTCTTATGTTCTGACTTGCCACACTGAAAAACAAGTGTGACAACATTTCTCTCAGTCTGACCACTCTATCTTTGACCTCTCTATCCTGGTTCTTAAAGGACAATTCAGGGACCAGCCCGCCGGCACAGCAGTAGCACTACCGTTCACAATGCTGGTGACCAGGGTTCGGGAATGAGCTCGAGGAGCTGGAGGGCTGGCTGGTGGAGGAGGCTTGAGCATCCCAGGGACCGCTCACCTTCTCTGGGCGGAGGAGGGGACCAGGGCTCAGTGCTTGGCTGACCCCAGGCAGAGGCCCGAGGTACAGCAATCCTAGGGGGAGCTGTGTGATGGACGTTGGTGCTCAGCACCTTGACTTCAGGGCGCAAGTCACGCGGCACAGAAAATGGGGAAAAATGGCTCACGGTATGCCCAATAGACAGAGCACCATGTCCGATCCCCAGTGCCCCTACCTGTCCCAGAGTACGGCATCCCAGCGAAACTCAGGAATTTGGGGTATACTGGCCTACCTTGTCCCAGCCTGGGAAGGGGGCAAGCCATGGCTATATGGGGGATGGACTGCTCCAGGCGCCAGGCAAGAGGGTGGGGGCTAGAAGGACGTAGGCGACTCCTGAAGGGAGTGGAGTGCCGCGGGCAGAGGGGAGCATAAACAGGAAGTTAAAAAAGGACACTTCAGAAATACAGAAGAAAGGCAGGGTTATGCGGTCAAACTTACATTTCCTTAATACAATTAATGATGGAAGAATATAGACCTTAGGTTCATGACACATTACAGAATTTAAACTGACAACTGCCTTTTTCTTGTCTCAGGTATTGCACATGGGCATGTCCTGTGCATATTATTTTTATATTATGCCTTATATTTATTTATATATTTTTGGCGTGCCTTAAGATGGTTCTATTTACAGGTTTGATCATTGGTACTGTCTGCTGGTTTTATACTTTTTGATTTATACACACTTACGTGCTTCTGAGCTCACACATGCACGTACGCATGTGCAGACACACACACACACACACACACACACCACACACACCCTGTTGTCCATTTTCAGGGATGTAATTAAGCTGTTGACAATTTACAAGCCTTTTGCTGTCACATTCCATCCATGGGTGGGATATGATTTATACCCATCTAGGATTTCAAAACGTATTTTTTGTCTCCGAATAATATCCAGTTGTCCTTCTTCTGTATCAACAGAACTGTTAAATCCATATGAAAAAGTTTCTTTTACCAATTCTACCCTATGTACTTAAAGTGAGTTCTTTGTATAGCCTGTCATTTTCTAATGAAGAGCTGCGCATAGTTTGAAAGCTTAAAATTCTATAGATTTCTTGTTGATCCAATAAAATGTATCAGATAACCCACTGTTCATCTTGAAGTGAGAAAAGAGATGGCACTGGGGTGGTAATGACTTGCTGAAAACAACAGTCAAGAAATCCAAGAATGGGCAGCACTTAACCCAGTTGTAGTCTATAGATTTTCAGGCTGTAAGAATGTTCTACTTGTTGTTGTGCCTCCAACTTATTTTATTGATGTGTATACAAAGTGACACAGAAGTGAAGTGAAAATTCACAAAACTCCTTGTACAGAATTGAAGGATTACCCGTTGTTTGAGAGCCGTAGCTGTCCCTAACCCTTGCCTCATCCAGAATATTTAGTTATCAATTTATTTAGAGTTTTACCAGGAGAGACAGACTTAGTTGATACTAGCTCATTTCCATATCTGTCCTGGGGGTAAGGGGTAGGGAAGCAAACAGTACAAGATGTGTAAGTGAAAGTAGCAAACTATTGGTGCGTTGGTATAAAAATGAAATACAAGCCAACCAAAAATACATTATAAAAAAAATAAACGTAAAATTACATTGCTGTTGTGCAGACACAGTAGACACAATATACAGGCAGATAATCAGGGTAACACAACATAAATAGTTATAACAGTGCAACTTTAGGTACTAGTGTAGTATTGTTCTGGGAGCAACCCCAGAAAAGGAGTAAATTGCTACCATCAAGATTGCGGAGGTGCAAGAGTTGACAGTGCAGTGTAGTAGAGTGGGTAGAGGTGCAAAACTGGTCCAGATGGGGCAACTGATATGGAGCAGTTTAGACTAAGTTAAGGAAAGAAAATAATTGAGTGGGAGGAAGGATGTGCGTGGGGGCATCAACAAAACAGGGAGGGTAAACACAAGGGTCAGGAGAACTTGCAAGAGGGAATAGTAAAGTCATGAAGAAGGGACAAGGAGAAGGAGAAGGATGAGGCTGACCAGATAGGCAGGGGGAGAGAGGACCAGAGTTTAGGAAAATGATATGAGAAGGTAGCTTGGTCCACCAAAAGTTTCCAGGATAGGAGGGAAAGGGAAGCAGTGTTATGTAGGGGACAGGAGGAAGGTGGGTGGGGAGAGCAAGGAGGATGGAAAAGTAGAAAGGGAGGGTTAGAGGGAGAGAAAGCCAAACCAAAATATGGAGGTGAAGGCCTATTCACATTGGGAAAGTCTTCTGGCATTGAGGAAGAGGGAGGAGTAGAGAGAACCGTAGTGTGTATGAGGATGGCTGTCCAAGGCAAAACAGCAGAAAGAGTGAAAGAGAATCCAGTCTGGCAAGAGCACCACGGCAGACAGTGTCACCATAGTCGAAGATAGGGAGCATTGTCTTTGTGACTAGCTCGCAATGGACAGGGAGTGGGATATTGGCTTTGTTTCTTTTGAGTGCACCCAGTTTGGGGTGGAGCTTGAGGTGAATGTCATTGGTGTATGCTGAGAAGTCGAACTGATAGGGATGCCAGACCCCGAGGCACTTGAAGGAATAGACAGTACAATCATGGCTGTGGAAGGAGGGGAGAGAGCCTGACGAGCCTCTACCAGAAGCCAAAGGGTCATAGAGACTGTTTTCTTGGCATCGAGGGACAGAAGGTAGGAACTGATCAACATTGAATGCTGTTGAAATCCTGTTGGAGATGGACAGCAAGGTCAGCAGCAGAGGAGCCAGAAGCAAACAGCCCAGTGTCATCAGCTTACATATGGTGGCTACAAAGGTACAAGCTGTGGGGAGATCATTTGGGAATGTGTAGAAGAGTAAAGGGCCCAAGACAGAACCTTGGGGAACACCTGTGCAGATCAGGAGTGGGAGGGGGAGAGGGGTTTCCAGCACGGACAGCTTGCGGTCTACCCTTAAGGTAGGAAAGGAACCAGCTAAGTGAGGAGGGAGATAGCCTGTTGCCTTAAGCTTGTCCAGAAGCAGAGGTGTGACACTGTGCCAAAGGCATAGGCCAAGTTGACTGATATGGCAGAAGTGAACCGGCCCTGGTCCATCCCAGACAGGATGGGGTCGGTGAACCAGAATAGGGAGGTGAAAGTGCTGTGGGATTTCCTAAAACCAGATTAGAAGGAGGTCAAAAACATGGAATACTTGAGGAAAGGGGAAAATTATGATATGACAAGGCATAATGATATACTGCCATGAACAGGAACCATGCCGTTTGCACAGATAACACAGTTGTGTACCCTAATTTACACTGATTAAATGTTGCTATTACCATAAATGTATAAAAATTAGCATGAGCATTTAACAGAGCTCAAAACCCACTTTTTAAAACTTTCTTACTCCTAAATGCTAAACAGCCCAAAAAGAAATATAGGATATTGCATGGCATCCCATATACAGCAAGGCTATTCTTCCCCTGAGTGTTTTCGATGATGGCTGATGACCTCGAGAGCGAAGCTTGAGAGGTCACTCAGCCATCATCGAAAATACAACGGGGAAGAGTAGCAGAGTTGTGATCGGGACGCCATACACTATTCTTTATAGTGTATGGTCCCAAAATCTCATTCATTTAATTTTTTTTATATTAGAAGGAGCCAGCTTTTGTTGTCTGCAACACATATTTTGCTGCCTTAGGATCGCCATCCAGCTCACGCAGACGACACTTCAGCTAGCCCTGTCCTATGATCAGCGCTGATGCGGCAGGTTGTATTATGACGTGGGTACTAACACAGAACGAAAAGTTGTTCTGCGTTAGTAGCTACGTCACTACTAAAGTAGAACCACTTTTCACAGTGTGTGGTTTTCTGTACACAACCGCTCTCGACCATACACTATAATCAAATTTGTTGTATTTATGTAATGAAACTTTTTACAATACCTCATTGCAAAGATAAAACTTTTTTTTGTCATGTAGTAGTTTTACAAAGTATATCAGTAAAGGCAGACTGTTTTCTTTTTTTTTTTCCCATATATATTTTCTGCTTCTCCGTCTGAGCTTGCAGACGGCTCCAGACCCTGCCTCGGAGGGACTCATCTCTCAGCGGAGCTTTCCCTTTCACTCCAACTGGCCATCCCCATGGGTTACCCCCAATGACAGGGCAGTGGTGAGGGGTGCTGGCCCCACTCCCAGGAAGCCAACATCTAGATCACTGGGGTGGGGGTGGAGCCTGATCCACCATCACAGAGTAGCTCCAAGTCTTTTCCATTTCTCCCTGGACCCGCGTGTATTATCAGTGGGTGGGGTAACTGTCTCCACCTCCGCAGAGGCAGTCTTATGCCCCATGCGTGGGTCCACCCTATTCTAGCGTCACACCTGTGCTGACACCCTGCTTCTGTTGGGTGTCAATCTACAGCGCAGCGCTGAGTCCCCCAACCCCGGAGGAAGAAGAGCTGTTGGAGGACGCTCAGTCCTTTCTCGCCCTGCCCGACCCCCAAGTGACCCGAGTCCGTTCTCGAGCCCAGATCGCTGGCGTAGTGCGAGGTAAGGCATCCAGCACCTCAGCCCTCTGCGCCACTGGGGCTGGCCCCAACTGTATGTTCTTTTAAGGCGGAAAAAATATTCAAGGCATGTAGTCCTACAGTATACACATGGCAATAAAAATGCAACAAGAAACAAACTTACCCACCATAGTGGCAGATCCAGAAATTGACAGAAGGTGGTGTACTTGACCTGGAAAACCAAACCTCTCTAGGGGGTCTGGGGGCATGTCCCCCAGAACATTTTTAAAATGTAAGGTGTGAAATGGTGCATTTGGGTGTATTTTAGGCCCAGTTTCAGGAGCAAAGTGTTGATTACCCCCTCAAAAAAATATCCTTGTTCTAGGAGTGTGGATATGTTGTTCATCCACACTTCTTGGCATGTCCCTTTCCCCTTTAAATCTTGCCGGAAGTCTTCAAGCTGGCTCCTCCCACCCACTCGGGTGGTATAAACCTCGGCTCCGCACCATGACGCCAGATCTTCCTTTTCGCTGGAAGATACTGGTTCCCTCGTGCTTCACAGCAATTCGTAGGCCCTGGATTCAAAGCGTCGGTTTTTACTGCAACTTACCTTAAAACTTGTTCGAGTTAACGACTTCGATAGTAGCGCATCGGACATGGAGGATAAATCTGCTCCCAGATTTCGCCGGTGCTTCTGCAGCCAGAAGATGTCGCGCACTGATCCCCAGCTAACGTGCGTCTACTGCCTAGGTGTCGGACATAACACCTCCACCTGCGCGTTCTGCCTGGCCTTCCATCCCAACGTCCTGGGCGACTGCTTGGCGCGCCTAAAACTGGTGAGACCAGAGAAAAGGAACCCACTGGTGAAATTGAAGGAGGTGAGGTGGGCGGTTTCCACGGCTGCGGGATCTGCCAGCAGTTGGAGCAAATGAAGGCTTTCGAGGAGGAAGCGACTCAAGCTTCAGGCAGTCAGAGTTTTTTTGTTCCTCTGAACCTCGGTTCCACCTTTTCAGGCTCCTTCAAGGAGTTGTGCCAGTCTCTCCCCAACAAGGATGAGGTGCCCTAGGGCTCGCACTCCTCCCACCCTCGGAAGAGGGATAAGGAACCCGAAGTCTTCGTCCAAATGAAGACGTTCTTGGGACTGAGAAGGTCCGAGTCCCAGGAACACGCGGTCTCGACCTCGGTCGCCAGCTTTACGTATCTCCCATCTGGCCAAGAGATCGAGGAAGTGGCCAACGAAGTTGAGATTTCTCTCGACCTAATTGACCCTATTTCGCCGACTCTGGTCGATGATTCTTTGGAAAGGACTCCGGGCCTTGTCTTTCCCGATGAGACCCAGCCCGCTGGTGTCACCATCGAGGAAAAGGTTCTGGACCCTCAGTTTTCACCTAACCCGGTGTCTCCCAATCGACCAAGTCGGCCAGCCCTATCTCAGTCGAGGTCCAGAACCCCTTCGGTCGGACGACCGAAAAAGAGATATAAGCACTCTAAAGAGAGCATGCGGATCTCCTCCTGGGGACGAGGAGGCTTTGTGGAAACTCTGTCGATGCTATGAGGATCTTATGTGGCAACAGCTGATTTTGACTGGACAGATGCCAGCTCCGCCGTTTACCCCTGCCATCACTTGGCTACCGCCTCCTGGGCCGACTCCGACCCTTTCAGAACTGAAGCCTTGGGTTCCCCCACCCGCAGGGCCGGCCCGTATCGTGGCTCAGCCCATCTCGGTCTCTCCACTGATTCTGGTGGAACCACCGCCTAAGCAGCCTCAGGGAGGGGCTCCCTCAAAAGAGGACCGTACAGACACCAGGCTTTCCTGACGTCTGTCCATTACAGTTACCCCTGACCGCCCCTGGCGGATTAAAGGGGACTTTGGCAGGAGACCATTGCACCACAACTCCTTGGACTCAGACGTCACAGGGCTGCACGCCCATCCTGGGGATGATGAGTCCTAAGTGGCTGGTTTAGAGGAGGGTCCTTCCTCCATTCAGGGCATTCTCTGCCTGATCTCTGAATCCACTGGAATGCCCCTGGAATCTATCTAGAAAAAGGCGGAGTAGCCCCTTACGGACATCCTAAAAAGGGGGGATAGCCCGACGGAAGCCGTTCCAGTGGCCGAAGCCATCACTGGCCCGGCCCTTGAGCTCTTGCAGCGTCCAGCTTCCTGCCCAGCACCGTCTGCCTGCATGGTCTGCAAGTATGCGGTGCCCATGAGGTCACTGCTGGGATTCACAGAACACCCTTCGGCCGAGATCCTGGTGACCGCGTCTGTGTTTAGACGTACTAGTAGCTTGGCCGACACAGACCGACCCCTGGACAAGGAGTCCAAAAATATGGACCACTCTGCCAGCAAGGTCTACGCAGTCTTCCTTAGGCCTTCATCAGGCCAGTTCGGCTATCATTATGGCACACTTCTCTCATGCCCTCCTCGGGTCAGTAGATGAAGTCCTCCCTCATCTCCTGGCGGACATGCAGACCACGGTCAAGCAAGTCTGTGATCAGGGCCATGCTGTTGCAAAACAGCAGCTCCAGACGGCCCTAGACATCAGGGATTCCTGTGCCCGCTTTTTAGCAGCCGCAGTGGCCACTCGCCGCAGGGCCTGGCTGAGGCTGTCCTCCTTCCCGGCAGATACCCAGCACAAGTTAGCTGATGTTCCTTTCCTTGGCACCGGCCTGTTCGGTTCAGGAGTGGCTGGTCACCTTCAGCGTATCGAGTAGTCCAATACCACCTTGGGTGCTACCTCTGCAAAACGTTCTTCAGGCAAGACCCAGCAGAAAAGAAAGAAGAAGCCATTTCGGAATTCTTCCCCTGCGGCCAGACAGTCTTCCTATCAAGGAGGCCAGCAGCAGCAGGCTCAAGCTTGGCACCCACGGCCCAAGCAGAGTCCTCAACAGCCCTGTAAAGGAGGCCGAGGTGCAGGTCCAGGAGCCTCCTCCTCCTCTAAGCCTGCCCAGTGATGGGTTGGGGGTTGCCACCCCTACACCCGTCACGCCAGCTCTGGGTCCTCCTGTGGGGGGCCTGCTTTGCCATTTTAATTCTGCCTGGTCCGATATCACTTCGGACAGGTGGGTGCTCAAAGTGGTCGGTCAGGGACTGCCTCTAGAGTTCGAGCAGTACCCTCCCAGCCGAGCCCACGCCCCTTGGGAGGAAAGGATCTCAGCTTGCACTCAGCTCCTTCGCAAGGAGGCAGTAGCTCAAGTGCCGGATCCTCGTACAGACCCAGGCTTCGTGTCCAGGTACTTTCTGGTGCCCAAGCGGGGGGGGGTTGGCGCCCCATCCTAGATCTCCACGACCTGAATCAATATCTCAGGTCCTGCACCTTCCGGATGGTAACTCTGAACCAGATCATACCATCCCTGGAGCGAAACAGTGGTTCTGTTCACTGGATCTACAGGACGTGTTCTTTCACATCCCAATCTGTCCGTCCCATCAGCGGTTCCTCCACTTCAGGGTCGAAGGGACCCTGTACAAGTTCCGAGCCATGCCATTTTGGCCTGTCTGGCCCGCGTCTTCGCCAAATGCATTGCAGTGGTGGCAGCCCATCTTCGGCATTGAGGAGAACGAATCTACCCTTATCTCGACGACTGGTTCTTGGCAGGATCCTCCTTTCAGGAGGTGGAGAGGTCCAGGGATCTGGCTCTCCAAATCTGCTCCCAACTCGGCCTCCTGATCAATGAGGCCAAGTCGGAACTCGTTTCTGCTCAGGTGATGGGCTTCATCGAGGCAGAGCTCGACTCTTGTCAAGCCAGAGCTCAGCTCCTGGCGAAAGGGTGGAGGTTCTCTCCTCCTTTGCCCGATCATTTCTGGTTGAGCACTTGCGCCCTGCCCAGGACTTTCTGCGCCTTCTGGGTTACATGGCAGCATGCACCTCAGTGGTCCATTGGGCCAGGTGGCACATGCGCCCCCTCCAGTGGGAGCTGGCCGCCCAGTGGACTCAGCTCCACGGTTATTTCAACCAGCTGATCACTGTAACCCAGAAGATGTGGGACGCCCTCCAAAGGTGGGACGCCCCAGAACAGTTGCAGGAAGAGATCCCATTTGTCTGCCCAGAGCCGACGGTCGTCCTTATGACCGATGCCTCTCTCATGGGCTGGGGAGCCCACATGGGGGACAACTGGGCCCATGGGTTCTGGACCCCCGAGGAGTCCCGATGTCACATTAGCCTGTTGGAGCTCAGAGCAGTCAGACTGGCACTGTCAGCTTTTGCTCCTCAGCTCCGGGGTCAAGTGGTTCAAATCCAGACGGACAATACCACGACCATGTACTACCTCAGCAAACAGGGCAGCACGCACTTCCGACTGCTGTGCAAGGAGGCGCTCTGCATCTGGACCCCTGTAAGTCGGCTGGAGGCGGATCTCCTAGCCATTCATGTTGCAGGAGTCTCGAACCAGCTGGCGGATGCTCTCAGCCGCATAGGCGAGACATCCCACGAGTAGTCTCTTCATCCAGAGGTAACTTACAGTCAGTTCTCCTGCTGGGGCAAACCGTTGGTGGACCTGTTTGCCTCAAGGGAAAACAACAAGCTTAGGCTGTACCATGCCGGCCCCCCTCATCAGGGATCGCTGCAGTGGATGCCTTCTCGAGGCCGTGGACCCCAGGCCTCCTCTACGCCTTCCCTCTATTTCCCTTGATACACAAGGTGTTACTCAAGGTGAGGAGGGACAAGGCAAAAGTGATCCTGGTAGCCCCAGATTGGCCGCGCCAGTTCTGGTACCCAGATCTCCTCAGCCTCAGCTGTAGGCCCCCGGAGCAGCTTTGTACACGCCCGGACCTGATATCTCTGAACCAGGGGAAGGTATTCCATCCCGACCTTCAGTCCCTGCACCTCACATCCTGGTACCTGAGCGGCTAGAGTTCCAGGCTCTGGGTCTTTCCGAGGACGTCTACACCGTGGTAAAGGCATCTCGTAAGGAATTGACCAGGAAATGTTATGCCTTCAAATGGAAGCGATTTTCCATTTGATGTCAGCGTAAGAGTCTGGACCCCTTATCTTGCTTTGTGGCTAATATTCTTGATTACCTTTGGTCTCTCTCCAAAGGGGGTCTGCGGTCATTGACTTGGCAGCCATTTCTGCTTACCGGGCACGGGCTGGTCAGCCGACAGTGGCGCAGGAGACAGTGGTCGTGCGCTTCTTCAAAGGCCTGGATCACATATCCCCTCCGGTGCGTGAACCTCCACCTCCATGGGATATGTTGCTGGTTTTGGCAAAGCTCATGGGCAAGCCATTCGAACCTATGCACAAGTGTGCACTCTCACACTTGTCGTGGAAGACAGCCTTCCTGGTGGCTATCATGTCAGCCAGAAGGACAGGGGAGCTCAGGTGCTGTCGGTGGACTCCCTTATCTGGTCTTTCACAGGGACAGAGTTGTCCTGCGCCCCAACCCGAAATTCCTTCTGAAGGTGGTATCAGAGTTTCACCTTAACCAGGTATTGACTCTGCCGGTATACTACCCTAACTACACCTCGGACGCCAAGTACAGGCTCCATACTTTGGACCTGAGACATGCTTTCTCCTATTATAAGGAGAGAATGGCGGAAATTTGTGGAGAGGTTCGCCAGCTGTTTGTCACCTACGCTGAAGCTGCTTCTAGCAGATCTGCAGCCAAATGGACCATTGCAAGGTGGATTACATCATGCATAGGTCTGTGCTATGAGTTGGCAGGCAAGGAGCCTCCCAGAGGGATAACAGCTCATTCTACCCGCCATACTGCTGCATCGGTGGCTGCTTCCAGGGACATCCCTATCCAGGAAATCTGTCGGGCTGCTACCTGGAAGTCAGCAAACACCTTCATTACCCACTACCACGTCTACCTTGAGTCATGCCGGGATGCTGGTTTTGGGGCCTCGGTTCTCCAATATTTATTTACCAAGTAGGGGGTGTGCACCTTGCCTCCCTCCTCCCAGAGAACTGCTTGGAGTCTGCCAAGAAGTGTGGATGAACAACATATCCACGCTCCTAGAAGAACAGGTTTCTCACCTGTAACAGTAATTCTAGGAGTAGTATATGTTGTTCATCCACACACATCCACCCGACCTCCCCGGCTTTAGGCGCACAACCTGGCTTCCAGCGGGCTAAGATCTGGCATCATGTGGCGGAGCCGAGGTTTATACCACCCGGGTGGGTGGGAGGAGCCAGCTTGAAGACTTCTGGCAAGATTTAAAGGGGGAAGGACATGCCAAAAAGTGTGGATGAACAACATATACAACTCCTGGAACTACTGTTACAGGTGAGTAACCTGTTCTTCCCTTTCCATCACAGAGCAGCTGCAAACAGTAATGGCTACCTCACAGGGATATATCGATTCTGAGGGATATGTCTTATTGTTCTACTAGAACAACCAGGCATGTCCCTCAGCTTCCCTCCCATCACTGCCAAGGCGACTTGTCACTGCACTATGATGGAGAAAAACTAGGAGATGGACACAGTTGAAAAGGACATGAACAGAGAAACTTAGAAAAAAAAACTGAGCACAGCAGTTGTTTACAAGGTACTATGTGATAATAGTGAATGTAAAACAGTGCGGGGAAAAGCAGCACAGGCAAAACAGCGACTGCAATAACAGCACCAGTACATCAGAGCGAGAAGTAAAAACAGCTACACAGACTACTACATGTAATTTGGGGGGCTTCCCGGCTTCCCCCCCTTACCCTCCCAACTGGAATATAAACAGACTCCACATCGCACATATCAGAGGCACAGCAGCAAAATTAGAGACAGCGCCCAAATGACCCTTGCTGTTTTTGTGCCAGTCAGTTTTCATCGACACTGTTATTCCTGCACAGTTTTCACAGCACACCGTTTAGAAATTTTAGCCAGACTGGGAAGAGTATAGGAAGCAGTGGTGGTGCTAGTGGAACAGCCCAGAGCAAAGAGACAGAAAAAGAGGGGGTGCAGTATGCATACATAGATACATACATACATACATAGACAGTGTCGGCAGATAAGGGCCTATGGCCCACCCAGTCTGCCATTTGAGCTTAATAAGTTCGTTTGTTTCGGAGAAGTCTATTGCACCTTACCCCTGACCTCCAGAATTCCTTTATGTCTATCCCATGCATTCTTAAATCCGTGATTGTTTCAGCCCCACCACTTCTCTGGCAGGGTGTTCCACTTGTCCACCACTCGTTCTGTGAAGAAATTTTTTCTCATGTTTCCTCTGAATCGTCCTCCCTCTAACTTCATCCCATGCCCTCTAGTCCTGGAACATCTTTTAGCTTAAAATAGTGTTTTCCTGCACCCTGTTCCTCCCTGTAAGATACTTGTATGTCTCTATCATATCCCTCTCTCCTCCCTCCTCTCCTCCAGGAGTACATGTTCAGTTCCTTCAACCTGTCTTCACAGGACTTGTGATGCAATCCATGCACCATCTTTGTTGCCCTCCTCTGAACCTTCTCTACCCTGTCTATGTCCTTATGTAGGTGTGGTCTCCAGAATTGTACACTGTACTCCAGGTGGGGCCTCACTAGTGTCTTGTATAGCGGAATTATGACCTCCCTTTTCCTGCTGGTAATGCCCCTGCCTATACATCCCAGCATCCTATTTGCTTTACCTGCTGCCTTGTCACACTGTTTCCCTACCTTGAGGTCACCGCCTCTTTCACTCTTTCTGCCTCTTTGACCTGGGCTGTCTCCCTAGCACCACCACTGCTCCCACTTCCTCTCCTTCACTTCACTTCATGCCAGGTGCCTCACCCACTGTGCTTCTTTTGTCTCCAAATTCTGGCTTGGCTCCCATCCCTCATACTGTGCCTCTTCCCCCTCCCTGCCCCTTAGAACACAGAAAGAAGCTGTTACCAGCTCAGTTTTCTTGAAACAACAACAACAGGAACAAAAATGTTTTAAATAGGTCATTTCCAGGCTCAGCCACAACCATGGCAATAGAATCCACAAAACAAACAAAGCAAAAGTACAGCAACAATGCATTGAAACAAACCAAATACCCCTGCAGTTTGAAGATAGAACCAAGTAATTTGAAATTTTTTCAACACAATAATAACTGCATGCTATAAAGCTTAAGTAATGTTGATTTTCGAATGCATTTTTTTAACATGTAAAAAAATGTTCTGTGCCAGTTGGCTTGCCCCCCCCCGCCCCGAACAGTTTTTTTCAACGTTTGCCAGTCTGCTACACCCATCCCTCAATGACAAATCATAGAAGCGAAGGACGGACCTAGCCGACAGGTATACATGTGTAAAAAAATTTGTTCTAGAGACGTGGACATGGTGTACTTAGCTACACTTTTGGCAGTGTCCTTTCCCTTTTAAGACTTGCTGGAAAGTCTTCAAGCTGGATCCTCCCACCCACCCACCAAGGGCCCCTTATTCCATGAAGTGGAAGTGCTTTGCTCTGTGGGCGGCTTCTCATCATTTGGATCCTTTCACTTGTCAAGTGAATCAGATTCTGGAGTATTTGCTGTCCCTCTGAAATTCAGGCCTGCAATACTCTTCCATTAAGGTACACCTGGCATGTGCCCACTGATGGCCGTGTGGTGGTGCAGCTGGAGTTGTCCCGACTATTTTTGAGAGGCATTCTTCATCTGAAGCCTCCCATTAGCAATCCAGTCCTGGCTTGGGACTTAGAGAAACTTACTTCAGCTCGTTTTGAGCTGGCCTCAACATGCGAGCCATGCTTTCTGTCATGGAAAGCATTATTTTTTGTTGCTATTACTTAGACTTGAAGGATTTCCGAGCTCTAGGCTGTGATGTGTGAGACTCCCTTTTTGGTTTTGCACAAAGACGGTGTCATTGCGTACCAGTCCTAAGTTCCTCCCAAAGGTGGTGTCTGAGTTTGCTCTGAATCAAGCCATCTGCCTGCCTGTTTACTTTCTGGAGCATGCCAGCCCAGGAGAAGCATCTCTAAATAATTTAGATGTACATAGAATACTTAGATATATGTTCCTCATACAAAGGACTACTGGAAGTCCTCACAACTGTTTGTTTGTTTTGCCCTTGGGAAAGAAAGCGTACCAGTTTCTAAGCAGAGCTTGTCCAAATGGTTGGCCAACTGCATTATTTTCTGTTATAGGAAGTACAGTAAGGAATTTCCGGGGGTGGTGCGTGGCCACTCCTCCAGAGATATGGCCACTTCTGTTGCCTGTTTCAGGAATGTGTCAGCTGCTGAAATCTGTGCCACTGCCACTTGGAGCACTGTCCACACTAAACATTACAGTCTGGATGTTGCCTCTCGGAGAAGGGCACACTTTGACCTGGCTGTGCTTCAGGGCCCCGTCTTAGGCCTACAGCCTCCAACTGCCCAGATTAACTCTCTGTCAGTAATGCTTGGGACTCGTTCCATAGGTGTGGCCTGATGAAAGAGAGATTCTTGATGAATATAATACAGTTATGTAAGAACTTACTGTAACAGTAGATCTTTGAGTGAATCTCTTGCATCAGGCCACGCCGTCCCACCCTCCGTCCTCCTCGGCTTTGGAGCTTCTCTCTGTCGCTGTCTCACTCTCTCTCCAGGACGGTTCACTTTCTGTTTCACCTTGCTTAGTGGAGGAATCCTCTAGCTCTCCCTCGGTTCCTCAGAAGGAGATCCTCTATATATGGTCTCCGGTGGGGGAAATGAGGAGGGCACGGGATCGCCCACGTTTATTTTTTTTAAATTACAATTTTTTATCTTGTGCTTTTCTACAACACAGTACAGTGCTTAACATTGCAGTACTTATGGAACAATACACAAAGAAAAGTAATATCTTAAGCACATTATGAACCATTCTTAAGTTAATTTTATATATCATAAGGAAAAAACTCCCTAACGCAGCAGTTACATTAAAAGTCATGAAGGTATTTGGCCTTTTCTAGTTGCTAATTTGTTGCCTAATATGGCATGGTTTGAGGTAGGAAGGCCAGCGATTCCTCTAGGCTATATGCTCTTCTGTGGTTATGGGCGCCGCTTTAGTCCTTGAGGGAATTTGGTCACCAGTGCTTCTCTCACTTACTGGCTAAGTGCCTCCCTTGCCAGAATTTCTATAACTGGGACCCCTTCCCGTATACTTAAGAATTCAAAGTAAGGTAGTCTTCTTGCTTTGTATAGATCTATTTGTAATCTTAGATGGGTCATTAGTCTTTCCATATCTTTTATTTGCTGACAGCTCATTAGCCACTGCCCCTCCCTTGGGGATGTCTCAGATAGCCATTGCCTAGTGATGGCCTTCTGGGCAGCAGCAATCAAAATTGTAAATAGGTATCTTGCTTATGACTCATGTAATCCTGGTGGAGGTTCCCCTAACAACAGATGATGACACTTATCTGGGATCTGAATTTTTAAGATGGAACTCATTTGTTCAGTGATTTTACCCCAGAAACTACTGAGCTTAGGGCAACTCCAAAAAATATGTTCATGTGTCCCTCAGTGTCCGCACTCCCTCCAACACCTATGTGAAGGAAATTTCCCGTAGTGTTTGGTGATCACTGGGGTTTTAAAGTATCTTGTTAGGACTTGCCATCTGTATTCCCTCCATGTGGGGGAGGCAGTGGTCTTCTTCGCCAGTGCCCAAATCATGTCCCATTTTATAGGTTCCTCAAACTCACCCATCTCTCCTTCCCGTATCCATTGAATTGGGGTTCTGTTATCGACCTGGTCCCTCTTGCACAGCTTATAGATTTTTGAGATTAAATGTGTGTTTTGCACCACCACTGCTATTAACCCAAAAAAGAGATGTGTCAGTGGTTGCTTTGACTTGGAATCTGTGCTACCCTGCCTATCTTGTGCGATCAGGTAATATCTGATTTGTAAGTAACCATAGAAATCCTTCTGTGGTATGTTAAATTAGTTTTGTAGTTGGCCAAAACTTTTTAAAGTATCTCCTACATATAGTTGAGATAGTCGTACCAGTCCTCTTTTATCCCACTGTATAATTGTCGGGTTCTCCTTCCCCGGGGAGGAAGTCCCTACATGTTGTGATCTCCCCCTGTAGGAGAACTATCTTCTCTAACTTAAAGTTCTTTACTACGTCCTTCCATGTGACCACTACATTTTTGAGCCACGGGGTTGGCAAGGCCTTTTTTAATCTGGGGTCCCATTTGTTAAATAGGCTTGACATTAGTGTTCTGGGGCCAATAAGATCTTGCTCCATTTTTACCCAATTCTTGAGTTTCTTTGGTGGCGTGGTATGCTGCCAAGTATTGAAGCTGTGCAGCCCTATAGTAGATCTTCAAGTCTGGGATGCCCAGTCCACCATTCCCCTTATCTAGGCCAAGGACTTGACCATTTCAATCTCGGTCTCTTCCTGGCCCACATGAATTTCTTCAGTATTTTATGGATGTCCAGCCAGAATTTTTTCGGTGGGTAAACTGGTATTGAATCAAACAGGAAGAGCAATCTGGGGAGAATATTCGTCCTGATCGATTCAATGTGGCCTGTTATGGACAGTGGCAGGGTGGCCCACCTATTATAATCCTGGCAGATGTTTTCTAGTAGTTGACCCCGAGATATTTCCATACTCAGATAACAGGACCGTTGCTCTGGGTAGCGAGGTCTCTGGGTCTTGCAAATAAAGCAGCGTATCATCTGCATAAAGGGATATGTGATTGTCCACAGAGCCTATTTTAATACTGATAAAATCTTGACTTGCCCTGAATGCTTCTGCCAGTGGCTCCATACTTGGGGCGAACAGAAGAGGTGAAAGGGGGCAACCCTGTCTCGTACCTCTTCTGATAGGGAAGATCTGCGACAGCACCCTGTTCAGTCTCACCTCTGCCACCGGGCTGGAATACAGAGCAGAGATCCAAACGCGGAATTTGGTACCAAAGTTGAACTTTTGGAGAACCGCCCTAAGGAACCGCCACTCAAGGCGGTCAAATGCCTTTTCAGCATCCAGTTCGATCGCCACTGCCTGCACTCCACCAGGGCCTTTGCAGATACCTGCTATGGTGGTGAGGAGGCACTTGATGTTATCATGGAGATATCTCCCCAGCTTAAACCCCGCCTAGTCCGGGTGGACTAGATGAGTGATGATTGAGTGTAGGCGATTTCCAGTTATCTTGGCAAAAATGTTGACATCTAGATTCAGGAGAGAACTAGGGCAATAACTCCTACAAGGTATCTTGTCTTTACCCGGCTTTGGGATTACCGATATCGGTGCCCTTGCCCGGGTATCTTGTGTGTCATACGCAGTATTACAGACCTGAAGCAAAAGTGGCATTAGTTGTACTTGGAATTTTTGGTAGTATTCAGTCACAAAGCTATCTGGGCCAGGTGATTTATTGTGCTTAAGGTTTTTAATGCTCTCCATTATATCTCCTGGGGAGAAGGGGCGATCCAGCATTTGGCCCTGCTCTACTGACAGCTTGGGTAGCTTTATTTTATCTAAAAATTTCTTTATTTTTTTTTCTTGGTCAATTTGTGCTTCCGAAGCGTATAGATTTGTGTAGAATTGTTTGAAAAGGTCCGCTATTTGACTCTGTATCGTTTCCAGCCTGGAGTGCCGTTGACAGCTTCTAATGGCTGGGATGTATCTATCCGAGGTTTGTTTCCTAAGTCTATAGACAAATAAGCGGCCTGCCCTGTTTCCCCACCCGTAGTATTTCTGGGCCATAAATCTGAGCAAGTTCTCTGTTTTGGCACTTAGAATTCATTCTGATTGCTCTTTCAAACCTTTTAATTATTCTAATGAATTATTTCATCTCCCTGTCTTATGGAGGTTTTCTAGTTCTTTTATTCTTTGTTCCAAGTTTGTTTGTTTTGGTTTTTGTTCTGCAGCCTTTTTTTGTGAGTAGCATAAGAGATTGCCGCACCCCTAACTACCGCTTTTAGTCCGTCCCATAGGAACTTCAACTTCTGGACTGTGCCTGTGTTTTCTTTGATGTAGTTTTGGATGGTTTCTTTTATTTTCGTACTGAAAGTTTTATCTTTAAGAAGTCCCACGTTAACACGCCATACTGATTGTTTGTCTGAGGACCCAAACTTATTGTTAGGCTAATTTTTGCGTGGTCGGACAGGTAAATGGGGTGGATTTCTTGATCAATAATTGAGTGGCCCCACGATTTTTGTGTATAAAATCTGTCTATACAGGAGTAGGAGTTCTGGGCATGTGAGTAAAAGGTGAAGTCCATTCTGGACGGATACAAGTCTCTCCACGTATCCATCAGTCCTGCCTTGGTTCATAAATTTTGCAGCGTTTTTGGGCCTGACCCCCTCTCCCTGTTGCATACCTGGGGATCTGTCCAGATTAGGGTTTTCCACGCAGTTCCAATTCCCCAAGACTATCTGCCCTTCTGGTAGGAAGCCACATATCCAAACACATGTCTAAAGAATTGTGAATTACAAGGTGTGGGACTATAAACATTCACCACATGTATTACCCTGCCTGCAGTTTTAGCTGATATGGCCACCATTCTACCTTCTTGGTCAGTGTAGGAACTTGTTTTCACAATGATAAGACCCTTTCGGATTAGAATAGCTACACCAGCCTTTTTCGCCTTCGGGTGAGAGGATGCAATCACATCCCCCACCAACCCACAGGCGACGCAGCTTTCCATGTTCCATTGGGGTAAGGTGGGTTTCCTGAGTAAGGCCGATATCACAGTTGACTCAGGCTAGATCTCTTAACACCTTATATCGTTTTACCATCATATTTAGTCCCTTAACATTAAAGGAGATCACCTTAATCGTCCCCATTTGTTCTTATGGGGTGGAGCCTCTTAGTTGTTCCTGACCTATACCCCATCTTTTAGCAATCTGTAATTTTACCTTTTTCCTCGGTATACCTAAAATGAGCATTTGAACCACTGCTGCATGGTTCTCTCACCCCTGTTAACAAGTCCTTCCCCCTTTAAATCCCCAACAAAACCTCCTCTTCCCATACCTAACAACAGTAAACTGTGTACAGCAGTACAGGTGTAAGGTAGATCTTATTTCGAGAGGGCTCTTGCAATAGATTTTCACACATAGGACTAAGCCGCCAGGCGTCAGGACCCCACGGAAAAATTTCTAGCTAGCAGTCTCTGGTGGGGACAGCCCCCCCACGTCAGGTGACCAACGCGGTATAAAGAAGGACCCCCACGCCTGCCTTCAGTTCTTTCCGCCGTCTGACATGAAAGTTCCTCGCAGTGAACAGCACTCGTCAGTCATTCCTTGAGTTTCGAACTTTTCAACCTATTTTCTCTAACTTTCTATTTTTTCAAACAATTACGCTGTGTATGTCGTCCCCGATGCCCTCCGAATCGCATAAGAACAAGTGCGACTCGTGTGGTTCCCAACTTCCACACAAGAATGGCCACTCCTTGTCATCCCATGGAGAAGTGCCAGCACTGCCAGAAGTTCAACTCTGCTACCCTCAAAAGAAGGCAGCAGTCCCTGGAAGCCCATATCCTAAAGAAGAAAATGGCCTCCATGAAAAAAAGAGTTAAAGAAACTTAGGTAGGCATCTACTTCCCCCAAAGGTCACAAGAAAAAGCGCGACAAGAAGAAGCATCATGAGCGGGAACCGGCTTCCAGAGCAGCCGCGACTCTGTCTGGAGTCACGGCACTTAAAGTAACGTCCCCTCTGTGGGATTGCTCCACAACGGCTGTCTTGGTGGTTACCAAGAAGGCGTCGCCCCTCCTGTCTTTCTAGCGCTCAGGCCCTTTGGGAGCCTCTGGGGCAAAGGAGGCCTCCGCTCCCGTGAAGACCACTTCTTCCATGCGGCCCTCAGGTCAGAGCGGGTCCGGTAAGTCGGACGTCTGTCCCACGACCCACGCCTGGACATGGCTACTAAGTCGCTTACTCCTTTGGGGGGACGCCCAGCCAAAACACCTCCCGACAAGGCCGCATCTTCTTCGTGGCCTTCCTCGGGCAGGGAGTCCGATAAGTCGGACGCCAGCTTTACTGACGCCTGCCCATCTAAGAAGCCTGCACCGGACCCCATAGAACAGTCCAACGCCTCAGGCTGTCTGCAAGGTCTCACCACGTTGCCCTCTGAGGTCCCTGCATCTCCTCGACTGATCCCCGGGGATTATAATCCTCCTTCCCCGGTTGTCACCGAGGCTGCTGGGATGCTGCCGTCAGGGAACCCTCCTCCTGGGCAGGACCCCCTGACGCCAGACCCTCAGACGCCGGTCACGACGCCGACCTACCTGATGCCATGCGGCGTCCCTTTACCCGGAGATAGGCCTATCCATCCGTTATGTCCTTTGGACCCTGTCGAAGGTATACCCACACCGGGCCTGATGTCCGCGGGACTAGCGTTACCACCATCTGGCCCGCCAGCAGGGCCTCTGCCAAGTCCTTCTGCTCCGTCAGAGCCCCTGTCCCCTGGGTACCCGACATCGCAATACCCGGTTCCTCAGTATCCGGCGCACCAGTACCCGAAGCCACAGTATCTGGCGCCGCAGGACCCGACACCGGGCGACCTGCCGTCGGGTTACGGATACTCCTTTTACGGATACCCTCAATATTCGTATTCCCCCTCCACCTCCACCGCCCACTTCCCAGCCGCCAGCAGATTTGAAGGAGACCTTGGCCTCCTCGTGGGCTGAGGCCAAGGCTGAGCTCACTAGGGAGGACGAGAGTCGTCTACCGATGCTGTACCCTATACAGGATCCAATACGTCGGAGACAGGAGACTCCCTCCCCGCTTCCCGACACCAGAGGAGAGCCCTTTGGCGCCCAAGGAGGGGAGGATACACGTCCCAGGGAACTCCCCAGAGGGGTTGTCCCTCCCCCTCGCAGGGAGGAGTCTTCCTCCTCTTCATCAGATAATTCTGACTCGGACTCAGAGTCCAGCCACTCTGACCCTGAAGATGAGCCCCGTACTCCGGAACGCCCCAGGCCGAGGACTCCTCCGAAGTCTCCTCCGGCGGACCATTCCTTTCTGGAGTTATTGAAGAAAATCCAGGAGGCACATCAGTGGCAATCAGTGGAGCCAGACCCACAGAGTCAAAAACTCTCTGCCCATTTGGATCTGTCTGAGACCACCCCTACGCTGATTCCATCCTGGATGGAGCCTCACGCAGATCTTGTTTCCACCATTTGGAAACAACCTTCTGCGTTAGTGCCCCTTCCAAGGAAGGTGGACAGGCTATACCAGGCTCCTGAGGGTGTAGACTTTCTTAGCCTTCATCCCAAGGCAGACTCGGTTGTCATTAGCGCCGCTCACGGCCGCTCCACCAACCCCAAACACCTCAGCTTGTCTCCACCTGATAAGAAATCCCGGCTTCTGGACCAATACGGGAAGAAGATCTATTCCTCCTCTACCCTTGGTATTAGGGCCCTTAACTATGTGGCACATTTGGAGTATTTCCAGAAGACCATCCTTAGTCAGGTGGAATCAAAATTGGACTCCCTTCCTGAGTCACAGACTCCTTCCCTCCCTCTCCCGATGCCTCTGGAGGTTCCAGAGGAACCAGTAGGGGGGAGATTCTCCTCCCATCTGCCGGGCTGGGAGAGGATAAGTTCAGACGCTTGGGTGTTCCAGTTGATATCAGCAGGACACTCAATAGAGTTTCTGCAGAAACCACCCGAAGACCACCCCCCAGTCGTCTTACTCCCTGCAACATCTTCCTCTGGTCCTAGAGGAAATCATCTCTCTTCTTTTGAAGGTGGCAATAGAGCCAGTTTCCACCCTTCTTTGGGGAACCGGCTACTATTCTCATTTCTTCCTAGTTCCAAAGAAGACGGGAGATCTGAGGCCTATACTGGACCTCAGCTCCCTGAACATGTTCGTGGAATACAAACGCTTCAGAATGCTCTGTTTGCAGAGCCTTCTGCCTCTTCTTCGGCAGGGACAGTGGCTATGCGCTCTGGACATGCAGGATGCCTACCTGCATATCCCCATATTCTCTTCCCACTGCAAATTCCTTCAGTTTTGCTTTCAGGGGACCTCTACCAATTCAAAGCCCTCCCATTTGGTCTTTCTCGCCCCCAGTGTTTACCAAATGTCTGTCGGTCAATGTGACCCACCTACACAGAGAGTACAGGTATTCCGTACCTGTACAACTGGCTCCTGGTGGCCCCATCCAGGGAAGAACCCCTGCAGTCCCTTTCCCTTACCCTGCAGGTTTTCACCAGCCTGGGTATCACCATCAATCAGGCCAAGTCCCATTTGGTCCCTTGCCAACGCCTCCAATTTATAGGGGCGATTCTGGACACGACCACTGGCAAAGCCTTCTTGCCTCCAGACAGAGTAGACACCCTTCAGACTCCAGGCACATCTTCTGTCCAGTCGCAGGAGGGTCGGAGCCAGGTCGGTCCACCGCCCTTCGGGCTAATGTTGGCTGCCATTCCGACGGTCCCACTTGCTCGGCTCCATATGAGGATCTCTCAGTGGACGCTTCAGTCACAGTGGGACCAGACCAAGGACAATCTAGACCAAGAGGTGCTAGTATCCAATCCCAGGATCAGGGACTTGCATTGGTGGATGGTTCAGGAGAACCTGTGCCTGGGAATTCACTTCTACATCGATCCCCCCTCCCAGACATTGATGACAGATTTGTCAGGAGATGGGTGGGATGCCCATCTAGGGTCTCACAGGACTCAGGGAAGTTGGTCCAAGTTCGAACAAAATCTGCACATAAATGTGCTCAAACTGAGAGCAGTCCTTTATGCCCTTCAGGCTCTACTCTCATTTATCCTCCCCGGTCATCTCCTCATACAATCAGATAACATGTGCGTAGTCTGGTATCTCAACAAGCAGGGAGGAACACGTTCCTACCCTCTGTGCCGGGGAAGCGATGAGAGTTTGGCATTGGGCAACCCAACATCACCTTCACTTGACTGCAGTTCACGTTCCGGGAGTGGAAAACACATTGGCAGACCAACTCAGTTGGTCCTCAGCCAGGTCCCACGAATGGGAGTTAGATCAACAAGTTGTAAACGACATTTTTCAGCGATGGGGAACACCTCAGATAGACATCTTCGCCTCGCCCCAAAACACAAAACTTTCCGCCTTCTGCACGCTCGCCCCAGGGCGAGACATTTTTTGGCGGGACACTCTGTCTCTCGCTTGGAGGGACAGATTTGTTTATACCTTCCCTCCCATTTCTTTAATTCCGAGGGTACTGAACAAACTCAGGTGGGAGGGAGCGCGAATGATTCTCATTGCTCCCTTCTGGCCCAGGCAAATTTGGTTCTCTGTTCTGCAGCAGTTTTCAGAGGAACCTCCACTTCCTCTTCCTCTGTTGCAACAATTGTTGACCCAGGATCAGGGGACCCTTGTTCATCCAGGTCTCACACCCCCTTCATTTACATGCGTGGCTCCTGCAGACGTAGCAAAAGCCCACTTTGGAGTTTCTCCTCTCATAGCGGACATCTTGGTAGATGCCAGGAAGCCTTCCACCAGGTCCACCTGTGCCATGAAGTGGAAAAGATTTTCTGTTTGTGCTAATATGATGGACTTCGAAACTTTCTCGTGCCCAACCAATGAATTCCTGGACTACATGTGTCACCTCTTTAATCTTGGTCTCAGTCATTCCTCGTTAAAAGTCCACATGGCCGCTATTTCAGCCTACCATATTCCCTTTGGAGACAGGACTTTTGCTCAGTTGGAAGTCTCCAAGACCTTCCTCAGAGGAGTTCTCCATTTGAGACTCCCCATCCGCATTCCTGCCCTCCTTGGGACTTGAATTTTATTCTGGAGAAGCTTACCCTGCCTCCCTTCAAGCCAGCAGCTACTGCCTATTTAAAGTTCCTTTCTTGGAAGACACTTTTCCTAGTTGCCTTTATGTCTGCTTGGCGCATTTCCGAGCTTTAGGCCTTGCTGTGCAAAATCCCATACTTGATTTTTCACAAGGAATGTGTGGCTCTACGCACCAACCCTAAGTTGCTCCCTAAGGTGGTGGCTGAATCTACGCTGAATCATCCATTGAGCTACCCGCTTTCTTTCCGCAACACTTCAATCAAGGGGAGTACCTCTTGCATACTTTGGATGTTCACAGAATACTGAGATACTACACCACTCGGACTAAGGATCTCAGGAAAACTGATCAGCTTTTTGTTTTCTTTGCTTACAAAAGAGAAGGCAATGCTATTTCTAAGCAACGCCTATCAAAATGGTTGGCTTGTTGTATCACTTTCTGTTATGACAAGTACAACAGACCCTTCCGGGTCAAGTCAGAGGTCACTCCACCAGAGGAGTAGCTGCCTCTGCAGCTTGTTTCAAGAATGTGTCAACGGCAGACATCTGTACAGCCGCAGCTTGGATTTCTGTTCATACCTTTACGAAACACTACAGTTTGGACATTGCCTGTCGCCGTAGAGCAGGCTTCGAGGTTGGCTGTTCTACAAGGTCTCCTTTCATGAGACCCATTCAGCCTGAGGTTCCATGCTATGGATGACAATCCTCCTGCTGAGTACTTTTCCTTGTTTCAGACTGCTTGGGACTCAGTCCTATATGTGAATACCTACTGCAAGAGCCCTCTCAAAGTAAGATAGTACAGTTACGTAAGAATGTACCATAACAGTAGATCTTCGAGAGAGGTTACTGCAGTAGGTACTGCCTTCCCACCCTCTGTCCCCCTAAGCTTATTTGCTCCATTTCCATAGGGGAAAATATCCTCTTCTCTATCGTCTTGCCTCTTTTGGCCTTTGGCAGGAAAGAAATGATGGGCGGGCGTGGGGGACCGCCCCTTTATACCGACGTCGTATGATGCCGGTCACCTGATGTGGGGGCGGTCCCCGCCAGAGACTGCTAGCTAGAAATGTTTCCGTGGGGTCCTGACACCTGGCAGCTTAGTCCTATATGTGAATACCTACTGCAGGAGCCTCTCTTGAAGATCTACTGTTACGGTAAGTTCTTACATAACTGTACTTTCCAGAAGGATGTTCCTTCTGTCCTGGAGCATGGGCTGTCTTAGTGAGCCCCATGCCCCTTGACTCCCCGAATTTGGTGTGAGATCGTAAGGGCGGTCTCCAGGTGTGGAATAACAGAAGGTGACACCCTCCCCAGAGCCGGCAGCATTTCTCTGCCTACCAGAAGAGTGGGTATCCATTTAGACCTTCGGTGAATTTTATCTTCTGTGGTGGGTGTGACATAGACAGCCAGTTCTGAGTGCTGTATCAATTTTTTTATTACATATAAAATATATAATGGGAAGGTCAGTTTGAGGAAACTACGGTCTTGCTGAACTGAAACATTAAAAAACCCCAGGGATAAGTTCAAGGCCGGCTCAGAACTGTGTTTAATTGCTGAGAGAAACTTGACAGTCAGACTCTTTCATATTATCTGACTGAGGAAGAAACATCACAGCACTGAAAGAGAGTAAGATTAGACCAGTCTGAATGTATGTGTTGTAGAAACTTGCACTTTAAACCTGTTTGTTTTAAGGCTGTATGTGTTGGGATATTTTGTCCTGTAATTTTACTGTTTTCCTATTTTCCTGTTTTAAGGTAAAGATATATATTTTAAAACAGAAACTGCCTGGAGTACCTTGACATTTTTTTTTTATTTAAGTGGAGCTTTTAAAGGTTATAGTTAACACTGTGTTGAGCTTATTGTATACCAAACAGGGAAACAGATAGAGTTCTCTAAGTGTTGCATAGAGTACGAAGGGTTCATTTTGTAGACCTGGTCAGGTGCCCGTAGGAAAAGATATCTGGCCCCCCAAAGACAGAATTATCTGAGCCTGATAATTGGGTACGCTAGCAAGAGGTTATCAGTTTGAATCCCTCCAGAACTTGAGACTAAGGTGACTAGAACCCACAAAACAAACAAGAGGGTTACCTTGTTCTGTTCACTGTCCACAAATCATACGCTCCGAGGTTGGCACTTTGGGAGTAGAGGGCTGACCGGCTGAGCGAGTTTGTGAAAGATTGGTTGGCAGCGGTGGCATAAAAGGTTTGGTGGTATAAGCCTCATTGATCAGTGAGTCAGCTTGAAACTGTTCAGCTCACTTGGAAAAAAAGAAAGGCAGTGTTTTATTTCAAAAGGAAACAACTATATCCCTTGGTTTACAGTCAAGTTCTCACCCATTTAATTTTTTTTTCTAAAGTGCCAGTCAGATTAGCATAGTCAGGGAAGAAGATGGCTTCTGACTTCAGCAGGCACACTGTAGATCACTTGAAGCAGTTGTGCGAGGACAGAGGAGTCCCGTTCGGGGTGACAGCCAGAAAGCAGAACCTCATAGAGGCCCTGATGGTAGCAGATACCCAGAGCAGAGGGTGACATACCGTGACTGAAAGGGACCAGACCTCGAGTGTGGCAGGACTAGCGGCCAGTGAGGCGTCCCGAGCTGATGAGGCTGACAGCAGGGCCACTATCAGTGAAGGGCCACAGCAGCAGGGGAAGTCACCAGTATCCTGAATCCAGAGGTACTCAAGCTGCAAATTGAGTTGCGCAGGATGGAACTGGAGGCAGAGCGACAATGGAGTGAGGCAGACCGGGAGGAGCGTGAGCGCCAGTGAGAGAGAGAGAGAGAGAGAATGCAGAGAGGCAGAGGAAAGGAGAGAGGAGCGCCAGTGGCAACTCGAACTGGAGAAGCTACGACTCCAACCAGCGGCACCAGGGCAGGTAAGTGGCTTGGGTTTAACTGGGACTGCAGGACTGGGTTTCAAATTGAACTCCAAATTAATAGCTGAGTTTAAGGAAGGGGAGGACATAGATGCCTTTTTAAATTCTTTTGAAAAAGTTTGTATTCAGGCTAAAATTTCTAGAGAGTCCTGGAGCTTCCAGCTATCCCCGCTACTTACCAGGAAAGCTTGGGATGCATTGGGTCAAATGAACAAAGAAGACAGTGATGATTACAGCAAGTTAAAAGCTGCACTGTTAAAAAAGTTTGAATTAACTGCTGAATCATACAGAGTTAAATTCCGTAAGCTCAGGAAAAGACCTGATATGAGCTACAAGGAGCTAGCCATGAAACAACGTCAGTTTTTAAAACGTTGGTGGGAAGGAACTGAGGCAAATTCTGTTGATAACATTGAAAATGTGATTTTATTAGAACAGTTTTATTCGGCATGTCCAGCAGTGCTAAAAACCTGGCTAGAGGACCGAGATCCAAAAACAGTGCAAGAGGCTGCTGAACTCTCGGACCACTATGCCAAGAGCTGACCTGCTCTGAGAGTGAATGGGGCAGGTGTGGTAGCGGAGAAAGGGAAAAACGCACCTTCAGGGCAGCTAAAACCCTCACTGCCTCAACCGAAACCAGTTAGCCCCAGGTTTCAACGAAAAGATTTATCTGAAATAAGAAATGCTTGTTGGTTATGTAAGGAAACTGGGCATATTGCCAGACAGTGCCCCAAAAAGGCACGCCATAATACACAACAGGGTGCTAGAAAAGAAATGGGTTGTTTGTGTGTCGCTTAGAGCATGCCAGTGAACATGAGGGAACACATGCACCCAGTCATAGTAAATGATGTACAGACGCAAGGCTTAAGGGACACGGGCATCCCTGATATTGGTAAAGGGGATCTGGTACAGCCTGGTCAGCTTATACCCAATAAATACGTAACTGTACAAGGGTTTACTGGTGAAGAGAAAACATTGCCACTCGCTAGTGTTCTCCTGACTGGGGTGAAACAGGGGGAACTGTGCAACAGGTGGCTGTAACCAACACATTAGCAGTGGATGTGATCCTGGGTAACAATCTCCAACAGAGGGTGGTATGTGCAGTTGCCCATAGCCAATCGGCAAGGGAAAATAGTAGTTCCCTGAATCCCATGGAAACCAGTGTGGAAACACCTGAGAGTCTGGTTCCCCAGCCTGTGTCTCCAGATGGGGAGACTAATTAAAAGGGGTAGAAATTTCCCCAGTAGCAAGTAACCACACAGCTACAGAGGGTTACTCCGAAGAGGGAGGGGTGACCTCTTGTCAGAGGGTTGGGATTGACAGTGATCCTGAGGGTCCTGACGCTAGTGCTAGGGACCCTAGTTTAGCGACTGAAGGAGACCTGTCCCATGCCTTGGGAGGGTCTGAGACGTTGCAGCTGCTCAGAGAAGTGACCCTAGTTTAGAGAAGCTGAGGGCTTGGGCAGATTTGGACGGTGCACAGGGAGGTGATGTCAGACATAAGGTTTATTGGGAAAATGGAGTTATGTATACACAGACAGTACAGACAGAGGGTGGGATGCTAGGCAGGCAGCTTGCCGTTCCCCAGGGATACCGTGAGCAGTTGCTCAAGGTCTCCCATGATATTCCCTTGTTTGGTCATCTGGGAATCGCACGCACAACGCAGCGGTTAGCGCAGAATTTCTACTGGCCTAACTTCACCCAGCAGGTGAAGGAGTACTGCAGGTTTTGTCATCGGTGCCAAGAAATAGGGAAGGCGGGCAAGAAAACCCAAGCCGCCCTGATTCCATTGCCTGTAGTGGAGGAGCCATTCCAGAGGTTGGGAATGGATATTGTGGGGCCTTTGAATACCCCCAGCTCCTCAGGGAAGAAATTCATCCTGACTGTGGTGGATTATGCCACCCGGTACCCAGAGGCAGTCGCCCTATCTTCTCTGAGGACAGACAAAGTGGCAGATGCCTTACTTGGAATTTTCTCCCGTGTTGGGTTTCCACAGGAGGTAATCACCGATCAAGAGGGTTCCTTCATGTTGGACCTAATGAAATGTTTATGGAAGAAGTGTGGGGTGGTGCAGAGATGCACGACACCGTATCACCCACAAGCCAATGGACTTGTGGAACAATTCAATGGTACCCTAAAGTCAATACTCCGGGCGTTTGCTGAGCAGCATGGGAGGGACTGGGAGAAATAGCTTCCTCACCTGTTGTTCGCATACAGGGAGGTTGCCCAAGAGTCAACAGGATTTTCCCCCTTCAAACTTTTGTATGGATGCCCGGGTACGTGGGCCCCTAGACTTGATCCGGGAGGACTAGGAAGGCAAGCACGCCACCCAGGGAACTCCCATTGTGGATTATGTCCTATGGGTTTAGGGAAAGGCTGAAAGAACTTATGGGGACAGTCCAGAGCAACCTGGCAGCTGCCCAGCAGAAACAAAAGGTATGGTACGCCCGCAGAGCCAGAGCTCGCTCGTACATGGTGGGTCAGGAATTCATGGTCCTTATTCCGGTCCGGAAAGACAAGCTGCAGGCTGAGTGGGCAGGACCGTACAAAGTGGTTAGGAAGGTAAATGACGTAAACTACATTGTGGAGTTACCTGACCATAGACAGACAGAAAGGATGTACCATGTCAACATGATGAAGCCATATGCAAATAGGTCTGACATGGTGTTCGCAGTGTGTAGTCATGGGGAGGGGGCGGACAAAGGAGACCCCCTTCTGGACTTGCTGGAGGAAAGTAAGCGGGAGTCCTCTGTGGAGGCAGTAAAATTGTCTCCCCAGCTGACCCCGGACCAGATCCAGAAAGTGAGGGAGGTTTTAGCAGACTTGGCCCCCTTGTTTAGCGCAAAGCCTGGACTAACCCCCTTAGCAGCACACAATGTGGAGACAGGGACACAGACACCCATACGGCGCACAGTATATCGGGTGTCAGAGGCTGTCCAAAAGGACATTAGGAGGGAAGTGGAGGAGATGCTGGATTTAGGGGTAATCCAGAGATCCCACAGTCCCTGGGCCTCCTTGTACCCAAGCCAGATGGCTCAACTCGTTTCTATGTAGACTATTGTGGACTGAATGCAGTCATGAAGTCAGACGCCCACCTGATGCCCCGGACAGACGAACTCCTGGACAAGTTGGGGCGACCTACCTTACGACCATTGACCTGACAAAGGGGTATTGGCAGGTAGAGTTGACGGACAGAGCTAGGGAGAGGTCGGCCTTCATCACTCCATAGGCTTATTTGAGTTCAAAGAAATGCCTTTCGGAATGAAGAACGCCCCGGCCACTTTCCAAAGGTTGGTGAACCAGGTGTTAAATGGTGCTGAGGAGTTCGCCGTGGCGTACCTGGATGACATTGCCATCTTCAGTACCAGCTGGGAGGAACACCTTTCACACCTTAGGGAAGTGCTGGGCAGGATACAGAGGGCCGGGCTCACTGTCAATGCCGAAAAGTGTCAGTTGGCCATGGGAGAGGTGGCATACCTCGGACATGTGGTAGCCCGGGGACAGCTCTGTCCTAACCAGATACAAAATAGAGGTACTACAGGCATGGCCCAGACCAGAAACTCAGAAACAGATCAGGAGTTTTCTCGGGACAGCCGTGTACTAAAGAAAATTTGTGCCTAATTACAGTGCCCTGGCTGCTCCCCTATCTGACCTGACAAAGAAAAGGATGCCCAAGAAAATTACCTGGGGCCGAGCCTGTGAGGATGCCTTTTCTAGACTAAAGGAGGCACTGTACAGTGCTTCTGTTTTGACAAGTCCCAACTATAGCAAACCTTTTATAGTTCAGACTGACGCCTCAGACGTGGGTATTGGGGCAGTCCTGAGTCAGGTATTCTGCCAAGGGACCGAACACCCTATCGCATACCTGAGCTGGAAGCTGCTCCCCAGGGAACAAGCATACTCCACCGTGGAAAAGGAGTGTCTTGCCCTAGTGTGGGCCCTAAAGAAATTGGAGCCATACTTGTATGGGCAGATTTTTGTGGTGCAAACTGACCACAAACCCCTGGTTTGGTTGACTCAGATGGGGAAAAGCAATGGCAGACTGCTCAGATGGAGTTTTGCTTTACAAGGGTATGATTTAAAAATCGTACATAGGGCCTGAGCCAAGAATCAGAACTCAGATGGGCTGTGTAGGGTCTATGAGGAGTGAACTGATTTGGGAAGCTCATCCAATGTAGGGGATAGAGACCCCAAATTCAGTCTAGGTGGGGAGGAAGTGTGACGTAGACTGCCAGTTCTGAGTGCTGTATCAATTTTTTTCTTACATATAAAATATGTAATGGGAAGGTCAGTTTGAGGAAACTACAGTCTTGCTGAACTGACACATCAAAAAACCTCAGGCATAAGTTCAAAGGACCGGAGGTATTTTAAACTACAGAGATCTGGGGCTTAGTTAGTATGTTAAATTTGCTTTGATCCCAGGAAATGAAATTAGCCAACCATGGCATCGCCAGGGAAATCCTTTGATTTTGCTCTAGGTGTCATATGGAAAGAGCATGCATGTGTTTTTAATATCAGCCCAGGAAACCAGCTTATTTCATCAAAGAGGTTGATGTCTGGGCAAAACAGGACCAAGCCAAATTTGGAAGGTCCAATATTCATTCCCGGGAAACACTTGAATTACACCAGAGAGACCTTTGATGTGTAGATACCAAATCCCAGATGGGATTAAAGAGTCAAATACACTTTTGCATTGAATACAGTGACTTATATCAAAGAAACTTTTGATATGTATGTGTAGCAGAGCACAAACCGGTTTTGTCTGGTTAACCTGAGGAGAGGAAAGTCAATGAGGTCACCTATTATGTTTTTTTTAAATATATTATTTAGACATCCTGTGTTATAATAAATATAGATTTTGTTACACCAAGGCAGAGTTTTGTGACCTCAGAGAAGGCCGGCTCAGAACTGTGTTTAATTGCTGAGAGAAACTTTGACAGTCAGACTCTTTCATATTATCTGACTGAGGAAAAAACATCACAGCACTGAAAGAGAGTAAGATTAGACCAGTCTGAATGTATGTATTGTAGAAACTTGCAGTTTAAACCTGTTTGTTTTTAAGACTGTATGTGTTGGGATGTTTTGTTCTGTAATTTTCCTGTTTTCCTATTTTCCTGTTTTAAAGTAAAGATATATATTTTAAAACGGAAACTGCCTGGAGTGCCTTGACATTTCTTTTTATTTAAGTGGTGCATTTAAAGGTTATAGTTAACACTGTGTTGAGCTTGTTGTATACCAAACTGGGAAACGGATAGAGTTCTGTAAATGTTGCATAGAGTTCGAAGGGTTCATTTTGTAGACCTGGTCAGGTGCCCGTAGGCAAAGATATCTGGCCCCCCGAAGACAGAATTATCTGAGCCTGATAATTGGGTACGCTAACAAGAGGTTATCAGTTTGAATCCCTCCAGAACTTGAGACTAAGGTGACTCGAACCCACAAAACAGACAAGAGGGTTACCTTGTTCTGTTCACTGTCCACAAATCATACGCTCCGAGGTTGGCACTTTGGGAGTAGAGGGCTGACTGGCTGAGCGAATTTGTGACAGTGGGTACTAGGATAAGGGGCAGGGGGTCATTCCCCCACTATGTGCAGACTGCATCTGGTGTGTTAATTAGTAGCAGCAACTTAGATAATGTTGTATGGGTTCTAACCATCCATTAATTGGTTCTGTTTCTTCCAGATCGGCTCCCGACCTGAAAGAGTGCCCCCCCCCGAAGCAAAACTGCATCTACTCATTCACACTTTTCCCTTATGGTATGCATTGCTCCAGAAGGAAAGCCTCAGCATTGTGTGGAATTTAATTTAAATTGCCATTTTCATTGGGGCAGAAAGTAGGTGGGGAACCCAACCGGGAGAAAGGCACAGTATTTCTGTGCGATCGGGCTAGATAGGTGCTTAGCTTTGAGAAAATGCCTCAGGACCACACGTATGATTCATGAGATGCTGATTCATCTAGTCCAGTCCCTGATTACAACCCATAGTTCTCTAAAGCTTGGTCTTTTAAAAGTAGAGTTCCTCGATCAGGTCTTGGATTCGGTGCACGACTATTTTCAGTTTATAATTGTTTGGCTGTTCGCATCAAACTGCTTACCTTGAGCCTTTGCGGTAATCACAGCACTAGCTGTTTCCTCCTCATCTTAAAGTTGCAAGCGGTGAACCTTTAACTGTTTTTTAAGATCATGTTTACTTTGTTTCCTCAGGCTTTATTAAATTGTTTTAAAACCAGAAAAGACCAGGCTTGTAGGTAAGTAGGCCATTTGCTTTGCTCCTACGTGCAAATATGATGGTGGGACCTACCTCTTGCTGAATGTCTCAAGTCATGGATTTATTTTGAAGGGTTTGACTGAGATGGGCCAGGTCCTTGTAGATCTGTTCGTCTGGACCCGGACCCTTGTTTTTCCACGACCATGTGTTTTTACCGGCTGTCTCCCAGTGAAGTTGAAGAAGGGCTTGCTCTGTTGAATCTTGCTGGCAATCCGGAAGACTAATCCCTATCTTCTGGAGAGGTTTACTTGCCTGTGTCAGTGAATCATATAGATCGTACTTCGAGAGGAAGCTCTTGCAGCAAGTAACACATATAGGCTGATGCCACCTGGCAGCGGTTCACGTCAAATTCTTCTCTAGCAGTACCTAGGGGACTGCCCCGTTTGGCGTTGGCTCCACCCCCGATGTCCCCTGTATAAAGCAGGGGTGGTCCCCACATGCTACAGTTCTTTCCCGCCATAGCACGGTGCAGTTCACGCTTAGCAACTCCTCGTCAGTACTAATCGCTTCACAGTTTCTCCACTGTTTGTTTCTCGAGTTTTTCAACGATTTATCCCTGTATGTTCACTCCTTCGACTGGGCACACTAATAAGTGCTCCTGCAGGCATCAGGTCCTCTCCAAGGATGACCACTGCGCCTGCTTGTACTGTCTGGGCCCACACCATGACACCGGCGCCTGCTCCCACTGCCAGGCCTTTAACAGCAGGACCCACATCAGGTGACAGACATCCCTTTTGGCCTTCCTCGCTCAGTCTAAACTGGCTGCTATGGAGAGGGGCTCCTCTGGGGAATCAGAACCATCACCCACTAGAAAGGAGCACCACAAGGATAAGTACTGTGAGCACAGGGAATGGGAGAGGTCTCACTCTAGGCCCAGGTCCACAGGCTCCCATTCAGCCTTCAGGTCCAGCTCCTCCTGCCACGACTCCCGCCTAACGGCTCTTAAGCCTCTAGCTTCTTACTCCGGTGCCTCAGCTCAGAAATCTTCCGGCACCACCCTGTAGCCGATTAAGGTACGCCCGCCCACGGAAAAGGGATCCTCCACGGGCCTGTCTGCGGCCGACCTTGGAAGTCGAAAAAGGCCTCTAGGTCCTCCTTCAGTAGGGCTTTGTCACTACAGACGAAAGCCAAGGATTCCGACCGCCGTCAGCCCCCGGCTGTGGAGCGGTGTTCATCGGACAAAATCCACAAACACTCCGACCGTCCCAAGCCTAAGGCCTCTGAGAGAACGTCCATTGGACCCTGCAGCAAAACTGGCGCTGGACTGACGCCCCGACATCGCTCGGCCCACGTCCATTCCGCCACTGGCCAAGGTGGTCCCGCCACCGGTCAAGGTCGTTCTGACACTGGCTTCACCGGCTCAGCCTGACATCAGCTGCAAGGCCATCCCATCTCCTCAACAGACGTCAGCCCACTTGCCGTCAGACCCAGACGACGGGCTACCCGACGGCCCTCCATCGTCTCCTGCCAGGCCGACGCGGGTCATTCCCGACACCGGCGCAGGCTCTGGCAGGGCTGCTCCGATGCCGGTCAGTCCTGATACTGGTACTGATGCAGGCTCCGGCATGGCCGCCCCTCCTGCGCCAGAATCAGCAAAATTCAATATGGCTCCAGTCAAGGAGCTCTTCTCCCATTGGTGGGATACGGTCAAGCAGGACCTCCCAGTGAACCCTGCTCCACCCATGCCGAAACAGGCACCCACCCCTGATCCTATACCGGACATTGAGGACGGTCCCAAACCATCCGGTGATGACACAGGGAAAGAGCCTGCCGCGCCCAAGAAAGAAAAGGATTAAAGCAGGCGTTGGAGGACCCGGTCTAGAAGTTCCTCGTGCTTGTCTTCTCCAAACAGAAGACTTAAGTGAAGGAGACACCGCTCCCCTTTCTCTTCATCTTCTGAGTCTTAGCTACATAGACAGTGTCGGCAGATAAGGGCCTACGGAACACCCAGTCTGCCCATTTGGGCTTGTCAGTTCACTTTATGTTTTCCTAGAAGTCTGTTGCCCCTCACCCTTGACCTCTAGAATTCCTTTATGTCTTTCCCATGCATTCTTAAATCCCGTGATTGTTTCAGCCCCCACCAGTTCCTCTGGCAGGGTGTTCCACTTGTCCACCACCCGTTTTTGTGAAGAAATTCTTCCTCACATTTCGTCTGAATTGTCCTCCCTCCAACTTCATCCCATGCCCTCTAGTCCTGGAACATCTTTTTCGCTTAAAATAATGTATTCCTGCACCCTGTTTCTCCCTGTAAGATACCTGTATGTCTCTATCATATCCCCTCTCTCCTCCCTCCCCCTCCTCTCCTCCAGGGAGTACATATTCAAGTCCTTCAACCTATCCTCATAGGACTTGTAATGCAATCCATGTATCATCTTTGCTGCCGGCCCCTGAACCTTCTCTACCCTGTCTACGTCCTTACATAGATAAGGTCTCCAGAACTGTACACTGTACTCCAGGTGGGGCCTCACTAGTGTCTTGTATAGTGGAATGATGACCTCCCTTTTCCTGCTGGTGATGCCCCTGCCTATGCATCCCAGCATCCTATTTGCTTTACCTGCTGCCTTGTCGCGCTGTTTCCCTGCGTTGAGGTCATCAGAGATGATAACCCCAAGATCCCTTTCCTGCTTGGTGCATGCTATATCGTCGTACGTTGACTCGGAGACGTCCATGCCCGAATCTGACGTCGACTCTGCTCACGGGGACCTGAAAGACCATCCTAAGTCCCCACCCGACGACCCCAGTTTCATGAAGGTCATGAGGCACATACAAGAAAATATGGGTTGGGATACAGAGGCCCTTAACCCTGAATGTTTGAGACTTGCCAAGTACTCGTGCCAGAGAGATCCCAAACCAGTAGTCATCCCACCCATGGTGGACACCTTCCAGGATGTCACCTATGCCACCTGGAAGCATCCCCATTCTTCCTCTACAGTACCTGAAAAGGTGCACAGATTGTACCGGGCTCCTAAGGACCAGCGTTTTTGGCTGAACACCCTACTGCTGCTTTGGTGGTCAGTTCGGCCGCTCATGACCGTTCGCAGAGACCCAAACACCTGAGCACCCAGCTGCCTGACAGGTAGTCTAAGCAGCTGGATTCATTGGGCAGGAAGGTGTACACATCTGCTACCTGCAGCATCAGGAGCCTCAGTTTTCTGACTCACATGGTCCAGTTCCAGAATTCTCTTTGCGAACAGGGACTGGACATCGTGCAGGGCTTGCGAAGCTTCTCCAGACTGGCTCAGATGTGGGCACACATATCTTGAGACCAGTCTGTGACTGCGGACACTTCTGTGAGGGTGGCCGCCTCCGGCACCACTCCTGCCTCCAGGTCTTGGGGTTTGAGCCAGATGTGCAGACTAACCTTCTGGATTCCCCTTTAAAGGCTCTGTACTCTTCGGTGAAGAGTCGGAGAAAATAATATCGAAACTACAAGACTCTGGTAAAGCTGCCTGTACCATTCAGTGCATGTATTGCCTGAAACGGACTTTTTCGTAGGTCTCGTTTTCATGGCCATGGGGACAACAGCCTCAGCAGCCCCGCTACCAGCGGCAGTCGCAGCGTGGCAGGTTTGGTCGTAGAGGTGGGGCCAAGGGCTCCTCCACTGCCACCTCACGGTAGGCTAGGCCTGCCGCTGCCGCCCTTCCCCCTCCTCCCAATGCCTGACCATCTAGACAGCCCTTCTCTTCCAGACGTCCAGTCGGGAGAGCCAGTTGGAGGCTGCTTTTCTCTATACATAGAATCCTGGAGACAAGTGATCTCCAACCAGTGGGTCCTCGAGCTTGTGGAATTTGGGCATTCCATTGTGTTCTACGCCATTCCTCCAGCAGACTACCGCCCCCATCCCGTTATCTGAGGAAACACAGAGCTCTTATCAATCAGGAGATTCAGTCTCTGTTGGACAAGAATGCCAGAGAGACGGGGTTCTTTTCCCACTTCTTTCTGGTTCCTGAGAAGTCCAGGGATTTCAGATCCATCCTGGATCTCAGCGACTTGAATCAGTGAGTCTCCTGCAGGAGGTTCTGCATGGTCTCACTGCCCAATCTCCTACCCATGGTTTCAGCCGGAGATTGGTTTGCCTCTCTGGATATGCAGGACACTTACATGCACATTCTAATTGCCAGAAAACACTGAATGTTCCTGAGATTCCGGTTCAAAGGCAGGCTTTTGCAATTCAAAGTCCTTCCGTTCGGTCTCTCCTCAGCCCCCAGGGTCTTCACGAAGTGCCTGGCATTGGTCGCTGCTGCACTTCGCAGAATGGGTCACTTTGTGTTTCCTTACCTGGATGACTGGCTTCTTCCAGGCCCCGCCTATTGGAGACCATCCGGGACACCCTGACGCTGTGCCAGCGTCTGGGCATTACAGTGAACCGAGACATGTCTCACCTGTTCCCCTCCCAGACACTCCAATTCATAGGAGCACTCCTGGACACCACCCTCAGAAAGGTTTTTCTTCCTTTCGACAGGCGGAGCACATTTAAGCCTTGGCCACTTACGTCTCTTCAGCCTCAAAAGTTCCTACCAGACTCCTTCTCAGGCTGTTGGGCCACATGGTGGCTGCCATAGTTCCGGTCCCGTTTGCGAGGTTGTGAATGCGGATGATTCAGTGGTCTCTATGCGTCCAGTGGGATCAAACACAGGACAAATTAAATGTGCTGATAGGAATCACAGAGCCGATCCGCCGAGAACTCCATTGATGGATGTCGTCTGAAGATCCTGTGGCGGGGCTTCCATTTCATCTCGGACACCCCTCACAGACTCTGACCATGGACGTTTCGTACTCGGGATGGAGTGCACACTTAGAGGACAACAGGACCCAGGGTTCCTGGTCCCCAGCAGAGGAGAACCTGCACATCAATGTCCTCGAGCTGAGAGCTGTTCTTTACGCGCTTCAGGCCTTGGCCTTTGCCCTATCGCCCGGCCACCTCCTAATTCAGATGGACAACACATCTGTGATGTTCTACATCAACAAACAGGGTGGCACACACTCCTACCCTCTCTGCCGAGAGGCCATGCAAGTGTGGGACTGGGCACTCGGCCTCATCTTTCCATCTCGGCTGTTCGCGTCCCAGGGACACAGAATGTGCTGGCAGATGCTCTCATCAGAATGAGGTCGCAGGCCCATGAGTGGGCCTTGCTTCAGGATGTCTCAGACCAAATATTTGCCAGATGGGGGATGCCAGAGCTAGATCTCTTTGTGTCTTGATCCAACGCAAAACTGCCCAGTTTCTGCTCGCTAGATCCAGTGCCTGGAACTTTCTGGCAAGACGCATTGTCCCTCTCTTGGAAGGGGAGATTCCTCTACACTTTCCCTGCCTTCCCTCTGCTTCAGAAGGTCCTCCTCAAAGTTCAGTCAGAACAGTTTACCCTGATCTTGATAACTCCTCTGTGGCCTCGACAGATTTGGTTTCCCTTGCTTCAGTGTTTGATGGCGGAGCCTCCGCTTCCTCTTCCAATCTTGTCCCAGCTTCTGTCGCAGGACATCAGGTCCCTGGTTCACCCGAACCTGCACTCCCTCCACCTGCATGCCTGGCTCCTCAAGACCTAGCGAAGTCCAGGTTTGTAGTCTCAGACAAGGTAGCTTAGGTGTTGGTTGAGGCGTGCAAGCCCTCCACAAGGGCCACTTACGCTATGAAATGGAAACGTTTCTGCTTATGGGCCACAGCCAGACAGGTGGACCCCCTGGTCTGTCCGGTTAACCCTATTTTAGAATACCTGCTTTTCCTTTCGAAGCCAGGTCTAAGTTATTCCTCTATTAAGGTACACCTGGTCGCCATTTCTGCCTATCACATGCCTGTCCAGGGCAAATCGGTGGCTTAATTGGAGGTGTCTAAAGCCTTTCTGCATGGCATTTTGCATATCAGACCCCCTATTCGGGATCCTGTCCCTCTTTGGGATCTGCTTTTCGTTTTGGAAAAGCTGATGCTTCACCCATTCGAACCGACCGTGGAGGCTGAGCTCCATCTTTTGTCTTGGAAAACCTTACTCTTGGTAGCTGTCACCTTGGCGAGGCGCATTTCAGAGCTTCAGGCTCTCGTGCAAGGAACCCTACCCGATTTTCCACAGGGATAGGGTGGACCTTTGCACCAATCCAAAAGTTTTACCTAAGGTTTACTACCTGGACTGTTCCAACAAAGGGAAGCACTTCTACATTCTTTGGATGTTCACAGGGCACTGCGCTGCTACCTGTCCAGAACTAAGGGGGCCAGGACGTCCGAACAAGTGTTTGTCTCTTTCAAGGACAGGTCCTTTGGACGCCCGGTTACCAAGCAGATGCTTTCGCATTGGCTGGTTAACTGCATCACCTTCTGTTACCAAAAACACAACAAATCTGCTCTTGGCCCAGTTAAGGCACATTCCACAAGGGCAGTCGCCACTTCCTTCATGGCCATAAAGAGGGTGTCGGCGGCTGACATATATGCTGCCGCCACATGGCATTCTGTTCACTCCTTTGTCAGGCATTATAGCCTGGACATAGTTTCCAGACGCAGAGCAGGATTTGGCCTTGCGGTCTTGCTGGGCTTGGTCTCCTGAGGGATCCTTCTGTTCCAGTTTCCTGCCTTTTCTTTCTCCAACTCCTGAAGTTTGTCTTCAGTTTACACTGCTTGGGACTCAGTTCTATATGTGTTGCCTACTGCAAGAGCTTCCCCTCGAAGTAAGATAGTACAGTTACCTAAGAACTTACAGTAACAGTAAATCTTCAAGAGAAGCTTTTGCAGCAGGTATGATTTTCCTTCCCTCCTTCCCCCAGGACCAGGCCTCTCCTGTATCGGCCATGTTCTCATGTTTCATGGGTGAGAGTGTGATTAGGCCATACACCATGTCACCTCATGCGAACCTGCTTTTTGGCGTGCAATAACTGGAGCACTTGGGGACCATCCCTCCTTTATACAGGGGACGTCGGGAGTGGCGCCGATGCCGGAGGAGGCAGTCCCCTAGGTACTGCTAGTGAAGGATTTGCCGTGAACCACCATCAGGTCGTGTCAGTCCTATATATGTTACCTGCTGTAAGAGCTTCTCTCAAAGATCTACTGTTACGGTAAGTTCTTATGTAACTACTTTTCCACCCATTGTCCCAAAATACAAGCAGCTTGGCTGGGTAGCAGAGTTGTGCTCTGATTTGCTTTTCTTTGAGTTGCTTAATTACTGCCAGTACCTTCTTTCGTTTTTGCATAGTAGCTGCTGGATAATCTTGATCCACGTAGATCCTTTTCCTGTCGAGGTTTAAATCCTTCTTGGCTCAGGCTTTTCTTAGCACTATCTCTTTTACTAGATCGTGGTTGAACTTGACCAGGATTGATCTTGGGGGTGTGTCATTTTTAGACTTCAGGCCGAGCACTCTATGAACTCTGTCTCCGACTTAAGCGGTTCTGTGTCCGGGACGTCTAGCTCTTATCTTAGCTAGGTTTTAATAAATTCTGGTGGGTCGTCTTGTTCGCTGCCTTCTGGGAATCGGAATATGCGGATTGTCTTTCTCCTGCCTCTGGATTCCGCGTCCTCCGCCCAAATTGTTAGTTCCCATTCTTGCTTGGCTAGAAAGTTTACAGCTCTACTGAGCCTCATGGTGTCCTCTCGTACCACGTTGAGGCCTGTCTCGAGCTCGGTAGTCCTTCCTTCAGGATGCTTTAAATCCTGCTTGATGTCTTTGACATTCGCATCGATCTGCTGCAGCATTTTCAAAATGTGAGCCGTTGCCCTTCCATCAGTGAAGCTGCTGCATGATGGTGTACCATCTTCCTCATCACCCGAGCCCGCTGCCGATTCTGAGGCCCTGGATAGTGAGGCGCTTAGGCTGCATTTAGGTTGCAGTCTTCTGCGCTGTATCTCTTTAATGTTGTTTCTTCCTCTGGTTTTAGATACTTCACTCATGATCTCTACCATTATTACTTTTTTTGGAATTTTGAGACGGCGTTAAGACACCAGATGTCTTTCAATTGTTACATCGTGGAATCGGAGCTTGGGATTAAGTGTCCATTGCCCTCGGTGACGTCACTGGAAGTCCTGCCCACATTTATATGGGAGGGATGTTTTTGACCAACGTCATCGTCGTGGGCAGCCCCTACCAGACTGCTAGCTAACAAGTTGCCATGTGGTGCTAGTGCCTGGTGGCTGTAGTTCCATAGGTGTGTCCTGATGCAAGAGATTCTCTCGAAGATCTACATTTATGGCAAGTTCTTATGAAACCGCACTTTTCATACACTTCTAGACAACTGAGGGCTCTGAGGAAGTGACTCCCTTGGTCGCGGAATGTTGGCCTTAGACTATTGGTGGCAGAATAGTAAAAACAAATATTGCCAGCCCATTGGCGGTGAGGGTTGAGGTGCCGGATGCCTTACCTTGTGCCATGTCAGCAACCCGGGTTCAGGAATTACCTTGGTTCATTGGGGAGCCGGCATGGGGGGGAGGGAGTAGTATCGAGCCGCCTAACAGTCGCTGTCCTCTCCCAGGGAGGTTGCTGCCTCACCCTCCTTGTAGTTCCGCCGCCAATGGGTGAAGGTCTGGTGGCGAGGTGGGGGTGACATGAAGGAGGAGCTGTGGCCAGACACGTCGTGCCCCCCACAGGCGTTTGGGCGAGATTGGGACGGGCAAAAACAGGGTACAAAAACCAATAAAATACTAATTAAAAATAAAATAAATAAATAAATAAAAATATCACTTTCCAAACACTGGGTGGCAAATTTGAATACTAAAAATAAAAAAATACTACTTTCCAAACATTACAGGATTTTTGAGTCATTCTACCCTACAGTAATTTTCCTTGATTTCTCAGCTCAGTACAGGCAAGACTCCTCCAAACAACTGTGAACATTTAGGCATTAAAGAGGCCAGGAGGGAACCAGGGTGCACCCCATTCGAAAGCATGGTTTAACATTAAGACAGGAACAGAGGCTAAGCACATGAGGACGAGGGTTCTGGACTTTAGGAGTGCAGTTTTTAAAGACATGGGGGACTATCTCAGAAACTGTTTCAAAGTGAGATGTTGCCAGGAAGGGGTGGAGGCACAGTGGAGAAAATAAGGGAGGGTGTAATTAAAGCACCAACCTCTATGTGAAGGAAGTGAGTAAAAACAAAAGGAAAAAGAGACCATTATGGTTCTTCAAGGAAGTGGCAAGGGTGGTGAAAGAAAAAAAAATATTCAGGAGATATAATGAAAAACAGAGTGAGGAGGAGAGGGAGTTATGCTGGACCTAGTAAAGCATAGGGAAACAGGCAAGGCAGTGAGAGGAGTAAAGGCACAGACAGATGAAAGAATCGCCAAAGGGGTCATTAATAGGATAAGATTTTCTTCAGATACATACTGTAAGTCAGAAGAGGAAAGTGAGGGGAGGGATAGTGAGGATTAGAAGGGCAGAGCAGGAAGACTACGCAGAAGAGGACCAAGAAAAAAGGCAGATATCCTAAACAGGTATCAGACAACAAAGGATTTGGTGCAAGAAGCAGAGGCAAGGGGAGCAAAAAGAGCAGTGGTTTAATAGATGCTGCTGGTAAAATAATAAACAACCATGCTGCAAAGAAAAACGCTACACTAGGTGTATAGAGTGAGTTTATTAAGTTAGAAACAAAAGTATACTGTGTACTTTTGTTTTTAACTTAATAAACTCACTCTGACGTGCACTAATTTAATGCAGCATTTTCTTTGCAGTGCAGTTGTCTGTTATTTTTATGAGCAGTGTCCTAACAGGTACTTCTGTTTGGCCTTCACAGTGGAGGGACAGGGAGGGCAGACCACCAGGAAGTAGCAGGAACAGGAGGAGAAGTAGACAGAAATCCATTTTCAGAAAAAAAAAGAGTACAGAAAGGACTTGCAGCTCTGACAGTGTACAAAACCATGGAACCAGATGGGATACTCCCAGGAGTTGTGAAAGAACTTGGGGGGGTGCTAGCTGCCCCACTGATAGCCTTATTCAACAGCTCACTGGAAACAGGCATGGTTCCAGAGGACTGGAGAAGAGCTGACATGGTCCCTCCACATATGAGCGGCAGCAGGGTGGAGGCTAGTGACGATAGGCTAGTCAGTCTTACTTCAGTGGTGTGGAAATTAATGGAATCTCGCTAATGGAAAAACTGGAAGAGTATCTTTAATCCAGTGGGCTGAAAGACCACAGGCAGCATGGATGCACAGAGGAAGGACATGGCAAAATAATCTGTTAGATTTCTTTAACTGGGTGACCAGGGAAATAGATCAAGGCGGGGCATGTGATAATAAAATGTGCAGTAGGGCGGACATTCAGGAAGGGTGATGAGAATGCACTGGGATCTTGGAAAACTTGAGGAGTGGTCAAGAGCAAGGCAGTTGAGGTTCAGTGCCTAAAAGTGCAAAATCTTCCACCTAGGGCATAGGAACCTGAACGCTGAGTGTAGGGTGGGGAAGGTACTGACAGTCACTAATCAGAAAAGGGACCTTGGGGTTATCTAATCTGATGACCTCAAACTGGCAGGGCAGTTTGAAAAAGTAGTGGATGTGACTGGTGGGATGCATAGAGAGGGGTATCTTCAGCAGGCGGAAGGAGGTGGTGTCGATACTTTATTGATCGCTGGTGAGACTTTCATCTGGAGTACTGTGTCCACTTCTGGAGGCCACATCTCAGAAAGGACATAGACAAGGATGAGGCAGTCCAGAGGAGGGCAGCTAAAATGGTGCAAGGGTTGCACAAAAAGCTGTATGAGGAGAGACTGAGGGAGCTCATCAAGTACAACCTGGAAGAGAGAAGAGCAAGAGGTAACATGATAGGCCGGCCCGTTGGCGCAGCGGTGGGATTTCCGCTTGCGACGCCGGTGACCCGGGTTCGGGAACGGATCCGGGTGCGTCGGAGAACCGGCAGGGGAGTAGGATTGGCGTCCGATGGACCTTCCTACTCCGGGGGAAGATGCGGGCAGCATTCGGTGCGTTAGGGACCCCTGGTGGAGACCGGGAGTGCCATGAGCGGCGGCTTGACATGGGGGAGAGGAGGCGGGGCGACGCCGGCGCCCCGCCTCCTCTGGGGAAAAACCAGGAAAAAAGGAGGAGCCACCTGCCGCCCAAATGGCGCTCGCCGCGGCTCGATGTGCCCCAGGCCAAGCCCCCAACCTAATCCCAGTGCCCTCGCGGCAAAGGCGATACCGTAGAGCCCGTGAGACAGCCACGGGGTATCGGTGGGCTGTAGCCCGTTGGGGGCAGAAGCGGGCGGCCCGTGACTGGGCTGAAGACTAGGCGGTAGGCGGTTCGGGAGTAAAAAAAGGAAAAAAAAAAAAAAGAGGTAACATGATCGAGACCTACAAGTACCTCACAGATGTGAACAGGGAGCAGGATGGAGTCTTTTTCAAATGACAGTGCACCAAGGCCAGGGAGCAAGTGATGAAGCTGGCAGGGCAGAAGTTTAAGAGAGATGTGAGGAAATATTCATTCACTGGATGGGTATTAGATACCTGGAACAGATTGCCAGTAGAAGTAATGGAGGCGAAAAACAGTAGGAGGCTTCAAGCATGCGTGGGATAGGGCTGTATTAGAAAACGGAGGAGGGAGGGTCATCAGATACTGTTTAGGGTCTGCAGAGACAGATTAGGCAGGAAACATCTGGGCATACTGGGTGGGCCAAGCAGTTATTTTCTGCTGACAAATTCTATGTTTCTGTGTTTATTTTGAACCCAAGGGAGGCAAGAATATTAAGTAGAAACACCAGTAAGTGAAGCTTTTTCTAGTTGAATGTAGAAAAAGAAAATTGATGTAAATATTTAGTGCAGATAGTGATTAGATCATTGTGGATAAAAATGTTTACTCCTGTTTTGTTTCAGAATAGATGATTACTTAGCAGACATTTCAGAATAGATAATTCCTTAGCAGACGTATCGACAAGAAAATAGCACTTTCTTTAGCAGTACCAGATAAGAGCTCTACACTTTTGAATTATGTATTTAAATACCTGTAGTTTTCACTGCAGACAAGTCACTGGTCAGGATAAATAGGTTATCGTGTCTTGCAATTGAACTTACAGAGAGCTTACCTTTATTTGGTCGATTCCTGTAATCCCAGCAGTTTTCAGAAATATTTGCTTGCCTCACAGAGAGTGTTTACTTACAGCTCCAGAACTGGCCAAGAAGGCTGTGGTTCTTTAATCTTGTCAGTGTGGCAGGTTGCAAACCATTCTGGCTTTCACTTCTGTGAGGTCTGCTGAACCAAGGACCTGCATTCTCCCAAATCTGGTTCAGCTACAGTGGAGCTAGCCAGGATGCAACACAAAGTTGCAGCGTAGTGCAGCAGAGTTAGTGCAGTAAACAAGGCAAGTTCAATGGCACTTAATCCTTTTTGTCATACAGTGTTACAGAATACTGTGTTGCATCAGCTTCAGTATAGCTGCCTTGCTCCTGAACTGAGAAGACTCCATAAATTAGGCTAGTTGGGGAAGGTAGTTGACTTTATCATGTCCTCCAGGAAACAGTCTATGTCCATAATGTATGAGAGAATGTGGGTGACCTCCTCTGGGTGGACCAGGTAGCCTGGGATCCAACCTGGAAAGGCTTCAGTGGTGCATTTCTGAGAAAGGTCCCTACTGATTTTAATCTTAATGAAGGGGTTAGTCTCCCATCTTTCTGTTCAAAGCCATCCAGTGATAGTGAGAAACAGCTCGACAAGCTAGAAGCTTTACAGGGTGATCGACACCTATCTAGTAAGAACTCAATTTTTCAGTTGGTCAAAAATTATTTTCATACTGTATGGCATTGCAGCAAAATGTCTGAAGGCCTCCAAGGCCACCTTGGCTAGATGAGTCAGAACATGCATAAGAAAGGTTTATGTGCCAACAAAATATATGCCACTAGCATTGATCAAAGTGCATTTCACCAGAGCTCTGGTAGCATCTTGTGCAGAAAGAACAGAAGCCTCATTGTCCTAATTGTGCAAAGCAGGCACTTGGTCCTCTTTTCATATATTCACAAAGTACTACAGATTGAACACAAAGGACCCAATTTTGCAAGGCTGACGCAGGGCTTGTGTCAATCCCTGTGACAGCTGCAGTGTTTGGTGCAGCTGTGCCAAAGTCCTCGGACACAACGTGGCCCAATTTTACAAGGGCTGGCACAGTTGCGTTAATTTCATCACTTTACGGCAGCTTCCGCCAAAGGTTTGGTGCAAGCCCTGTAAAATGGGTCCCCCACAGACACAGAGTTAGACTGGGGGGAGCTGGTCCAACTCCCTGCGTTCGGCGCAAGGGACATGCAGCAGGGCTTTTGCGGCAGGTGACTTACAAAGTCACACTTGCAGTGTTAGACGCAGTTGCCACTTGCATCACACACTCTGCCGCAAATCCTTTGCGGTGCTCTAAATACTTTTTAAAATCAGGCCCAGAGAGTTCAGCACAAAGTGCTGCAAATGACAGTCAAAAAAATAATCAGTTGTAAAACTAGAAATTAATATCCCCTCTAGGTACTGCTTATTTACTGCACATTCCAGCAGTTATGAATAACCCACAGATAAGGAGGAACTATACATTATAAAGAAAGTCCATCAGACTTAAACATAATTTATTTTTCTGTTCGTTCCAGCATTGTCATTGTGACTCACGCAAGGGTTTTCCTTTCTAGGAGAATGTGACGAGGTTGAATAAGGCCCTGCCTCATTTGTTATACAGAAAGAGTTTAAATGCGGTGGTCGGTTGTATCTTCTCCTTTTCTGTCTCTTGTCTGTCTGGTTGCGCAACCAAATTTTCATGTGAGACCTATGAACTGATCACTCCAACGGTTTCGCACTTCTCTGCCTCTCGCTGTCTTTCTGCCTTCACTTGCTGTTTTGTCTTTTATTCCCCCCTTGCATATCTGCAGGTATAAAAATATATGTGGATCATTTTGTGGAAATGTCATTGATACTGGGATCCCTTTGTTTAAAATCGTGTATAGTTATACTGTTGAAATGATTGCAAAAAGCTATTTGAAACTCAAGAGGTTAACCTGAGATGCTGACTTGCAAAATCTCTCCAGAGCTATCAACAAGAGGTCCGTTCTGGGTCATTATGTTCTTTTTGCTGCACCTGCAAGAACATTGGAAACTGACAAGAACACTGTGTGAGAAGCAGAATGTTCTCCTAACGAGCTCCCTGCAAAAATTTGTTATAAAAAGAGCTGCAATGTTTTTGCAAGAGGGAGAGACAGAGACTGAGATTTGAAATTGAGAAGAAAAAACTCAGAAGAAGGACTCTGTTTTCTATGCTTGTACTGCCATTGTAAATAGTTATACTGAACATTTTATTTTTATTTTGCTGTTATTAATGATAAAACACTATTTGCGAATTTTGAAACTGCTCCTGGTTTTCCTATGCTTCCTGACCTGTGCCTCGACAACAGATGGTGTCAGCTTAAGTGGGATTTATGCCGTGCGTACTCTAAGCCAGGATTTTTGTGCATAGGTATTAGACCTGGTACCAGGGAAGCATAGAAGAAAGGTATGGATTCTGCAGCAGCAAGCCCAAGAGTAGTTACCAGGAGAGTGGCAGCCACACTAGCAAAGACAGAAGTCCAAGCTGAGAGTGGACTGTACAGCCAGCACCAGTTATAGAAAAAGATGAGGCAGTGACAGAACCTGAAAGCCCGACTACCTTTTTCAAATGGTGGACTATACAACACAAAGAGATGGAGAAACAGAGAAGAGAGGAGATGCAGCAGAGAGAAGAAAGTAATTCAGTGTTTAGAGGCACAGAGAAAAGAAGGAATGCAACAACTAGAGAAGCAGAGAAAAGAGGAGATGCAGCAACAGGAGCAGCAAAGAAGAGAATTGATGCAACAATGGATGGATGCCTTGCAAGTTATCAAAGCTGGAGGATCTGACACTGGTCCAGCAGAACAGCAAAACACAAACAACTTAAAATACATTAAACTTACAAAGTTGTGTTCCTCGGATGATAGCAAAGCATACCCGACAACTTTTGAAAGGGCTGCCTCAGCCTGCCAGTGGCCAACGTAGCAATGGGCAGTCAGACTAGTACCTTACCTGACAGGTAAAGCCCAACTTGCCTACAGCAATAAGGACACTGTACAATCTGAAAACTATGACCTGGTGAAAAGAGAGGTCCTTAAAAGATATGGCATCTCAAGAGAGACCTGCAGGCAGAGATTTCGGTTTCTGAAGTACAACTCAGTCGACAGTCCTCAAGAAGCCTTCGCCCGACTCAGAGAACTCCTTAGGAAATGGCTCCAATCAGAGGGCAAAACACTGTCACAGATCATTGAAACATTTGTAATGGAGCAGTTCACCAACATCCTTACCACAGACGTAAAGCTTTGGGTAAAGGAACACTGACCAGAAAGTGGGGAAAAGGCTGTTTCTTTTGCTAAAAACTACCAAATGGCCAGACAGATGCCACAGCAGCGAGGTAACAGCCAAGCACCAGTAAGACTCTCTAATTCCCATTTGAACTCCAAATCTGATAAGAACTCTGGCGGGGAGTAACAAATCTGCACCCAAAGACTTTATTTGCTATAACTGTAATAAGCCAGGTCTTATTGCAAGAAATTGCGGTAGTAATAAGAGTGACACTGGAGCAGATTTGTCCTTAGCAAATTGGGGCAAGTACTTAACAGATGTGAATGTGGGAGATAAAACTGTGATGGTATTGTGAAGGTACTTCTGCAGTCTGGAAGCAGACAGACCTAGTGCATATTGAAGTGCTAGGAAAACAATATCCAAAAGGACCAGGTACTGGTGTCGTCTGCATCCTCGGGGACACTCAATACTATCCCACCACCCAAGTGACACTGACTATTAAGGGTGTGTCGCACTAAATTAAAGTGAGGGTAGTACCTAAGTTACCTGTACCTCTGATTATTGGAAATGACTTTACAGGATTTACTGAGTTAATCAAAGTCCTGATGTTTCAGCAGTTGTGGTGACAAGAGCTCAGGCAAAGAAAATCTCAGATGGTGGGAACTCTTTTCCTGTCGCTGATTTTTATTCAGACTTCTTTGAGCACAGCTCCAAGATCCGGAAGTCCAGGTGTAACCCCTAGGTGGCGCTATCCCAAGGGCTACTACCCCTGCCTGTTTGACTACGGACAGGTTGAGGGGCCTTGGCCAATGGCGGGTGCCTCCACCCAAAGGTCAGGGTGTGTAGTGGTTAGACTAGCTTGGTCACAGCCCACTGGGACCCCCTTTTATTCCCTCTAGTGGCTCACATAGTACACTGGAGTTACAGCCCCAATACCCCACATAAACACACTGTTCACTCATATAGATACCACTTACCCTCGAGACTGATTCTGCAGCACGTCTCTGAGGACCCCCTGTAAAATAAGGTTAAAACAACATACACAGCAAAACACAATACTGTTCCCATAAGTACCACTACCACAGACAGTATATAGTATAACAACAACGAATCTGATTTATTTAGGGGGCAGTAACACGGGAGGGGGAATCAGGTTAATTGGTGGCATTAAATCACAGTACTGTTCACATATACAGGGTCTGAAAAGTCAACTCTGGGTACCCAGGTTGGGAGTGGGGCTAGCCAGGTCCGTTGCCTGGGGTTGGCCGGCAGGTGCAGATGGATAGGGCCCTGTAGAAGAAAATATATGCACAACACCCAGTTGTAATCCGGAGTTGGAGGGCTCAGTCCGTGAAACAGTGAAACAACAAGAATTAGATGACACACTTGTGATTGAAAAACAAGCTGCAGGGGAATACCCTGATTTGTTCCCACAACACCCACGCTGAGGATTGGATGGAGAATCTCCCTCTGGATTGCGAGAAGAGCAGGGCATGAGGACAAGGTCCTTGTGACTTGACCCCACTGCAGTTGATAGCAAACGGATGTAGTCCGAATTAAGCTAGGGTTTACTTCCAGCTTCAGCACACAATTCACTGTACAGGGGATTTTAAATAGTGATTCCCCACAAGCACTACGCACATTTATATGTAAAAAGAAAGTACTATACCAGGCAGGCTGCTCCTCGATCCCAATTGCAATTACTGCAAAATACCCGGGAGCACACACAGCAGCTTCAGTTCCTGACAGACCGAGCGCAATTCAGCAATTTCTCTAGTCTTCTACAGGGTTAGCCTGGTTTCTACACTTCTAGTGCTTCGTGCTCCTCACAATGCTGATTCAGTCCAACTAGCACTCAAAAGGCTGCAGACCGAAACTCGGAGACTCACACGCGCTTCCCGCGTGAAACTATACACCGCAGAAGCACACAGCTCCTTCTCTCTTCACTGCCACAACTGATCTGATCTTTCCAGGCACAGAGCAGGGCATTTCCTTTAGCTCCACACTATTCTGTTGACTGATTCAGCTGTCACTCACAATAAGACTCCCTCGGTTGGTAGAAAAAGGCGCCAAGGTCAAAACTGCATTTCCCGGAGTCACTGCCCATATAATTCCCTTTTCTGGCTCAGATTAAGAGTCCAAGTTCTGATTCGTCCACAGGCTCCATTTGAGGGCTCCCTTAACCCAGTTGGCCCAGCACAGCAGTTTAGGTAGAAAATGGAGAGGTAACACACACAGAGTCCCAGCTGCAATAAAGGCAGGTTAGACAAACTACAATTTTGCTAATGCTTTAAATGATTACAGGCAAACAGTTACAGCTTTCAGATGGACTCCCTTCGCACCTTCATCGACCGCAAAATGGAGCGATTACTCCGCAGCTCGGGTGGGTTTCGAGCATTAAATACACAGTCCCCCCATACAAACTAATTAAGTCTAGAAGCAGACAGCTCTTAAAGAGATAGTATGTGGAGGCTCAAATAGCATGCACTTGCAACCACAGTTAAGCAGCTCAGACGTCAAACACCACCCAGGCTTAGAGCATTCAGGCAAGCTGCTGGAAGACTTTTGGGAACCCCCATTTGCAGGGGGGTTACACAAGAAAGAAAGACGATGCCTGAAGAAACCATGGCAACAAAAGACTGATGGACATAAGGGGTTAATATATGAAAATGCTGAAACTAAACTGATAACCGATTGTGATTTTCTTTCAGAGCAAGCGAATGTTGTTTCTCTCCAGGGTTATTTTAAGCAGCTGGGGGTGAAACCAAAACAAGGGTGAACCTATGTTTAAAAAAATGTAATGGGCTACTGTACAGAGTTTGGGTTAAACTGCAGACACAGGACCAGATAGAACAATTGGATCTTACTTCGAGAAACATCTCTTGCAGCAGGATACACCATTAGGACTGAAGCCAGCAGGTGCCAGGACCCCACGGAAATTTTCTAGCTAGCAGTATCCAGCGGGGGCCACTCCCGACGTCGGCCCCACCCCCGACGTCAGGCATCATGTAAAGGGGCGCGGCCCCACAGAATCCCCAGTTCTTTTCCTGCTGTCGACTCACCAGCATCAGCTTCATGGACGCCTCATTAGCGAACGACGACTAGAACTTCTTCAGCATAACATTTTGCTTAACTAAATGTCGGCATCTCCTACTCCTTCCACAGAAGAACACCCCTACAAGTGTGCCTGCGGCAAACAGTTCCCTTTCAAGGATCTCCATACAGCCTGTCTGCGGTGCTTAGGCCTGGAGCACGACAGCAAGGCCTGCTCCATTTGCCAGCAATTTAAGAGCCGCACCAGGATCTGCTGTCAAAAGGCAGTCCAGGGGTTCCTGTTAGAAGAAAAGTTAAAAACCATGGAAAAAGACCCTGCCTCCAGAGGTGAGTCAACCTCCAAGTCCCATAAGTACCGGGAGAAACACTTTTAGAAGGCCAGGTCCAGATCCCAGAACCGGGCCTTGGACTCACGCACCAGCTCCGGCTCCACGCGCTCAGACTGCTCTCCCTCCAGGGCTCGCTCTCAGCCTGCACCTGTTAAGGTCAGATCCTCGGGCGGTCCTTCGGCTTCTCTCCACCAGCTAAAGACTTCCAGGACTTCGGATCCCTCTCCTACACCCTCCCGGCCTCAGCGAAGTCTTCCGACCATCATAGGTCTAAGTCCTTCTCAAAGTCTGCTTCTACTTCCTCGGACAGACGCTGGGAGCCCGACGCCAGATCGGTCTCCCAGGGGACCTGATCCCCCTCCCAGGAAGACAACGGACCTGACGTCCCACAAGCGGATGTCAGAACCTAAGCGGGCTGCCAATCCTTCACCAGCCAAAAGCCCGACAGACCAGATGTCCCTCAAGTACCTGACATAGATCAAGTGACCTTCAGATCCGACGACCGCCCTCCCTTCACCAGTCGATACCGGTCGCTGGGGTTCATCATCAGAGAATTTGACATTGCCTGATAGCCAGGCAGGCGACACTGAAGATGCCGGGATTCCTTGGGAGCCTTCGCCCGAACCAACTACGACCTCAGACCCAATGCCTGACACTGGCGACAGGCCAACCCCGATGCCTGGCCCATCGTCTGGCATGAACATACAAGAAGTTAAAGATCTCTTCATTTTTTTGGTGGGACACTATCAAGAAGGATTTGGTCCCTGTAAAGCCTCCTCCTCCTCCTCCCCAGGGTCCAGACAGTAGACCCCGACCCCCAAGGAGCCTACACCACCTCTTTGGGGTAGATCCAGAAAAAGGAGAAGGCCCCCTTCATGGTCTCCCTCAGGGTCCTCCAGCCCCAAGCGACCCAGAGGAAGAAGGTCCACTCCGCAGGGGGACGACTCAAGACCGGACTCATCTGATACCTCCAGGTCACCTTCTCCCATCAGTCATCCATCACCAGACCCACGAGACCTCCCCAGGTCACCTCCAGATGATCCCTCCTTTGCTGAAATCATGCAGCACATCCAGGAGAATATGGGATGGGAGACAGAAGATCTTGACCCTGAACGACAGCGCCTAGCTAGATATCTTCGGCAGAAAGATCCTAAGCCTGTGGTGGTGCCACCCTTGGTGGATACCTTTTCGGATGTCACCAAGGCCACGTGGAAACATCCGCATTCCACTCCTGCTGCTCTGAAGAAGGCTGACCGCCTGTACAGGGATCCTTTGGAGGACCTGTATTTGGCGCACCAACCCCTGGCTGATTCACTGGTCATCACGGCCTCACACGACTGGTCTCAACGGCCACAGCATCTGAGCACCCAGCCACTGGACCAGGAATCCAAGCATTTGGATTCACTGGAGAGGCACATGTATGTGGCTGCAACATGCTCCATCAGGTCACTGAACTACCTAACACACATGGTTCAGTTTCAGAAAGCCCTATGGGAACAGGGCCAGGACCTGGTCAAAGTCCTTCTGGATGGCGAGCAGAAGGAGGAATTTTTAAACCTTCTTCACACAGGGTCAGACGTGGGGACCCAAATTTTGAGAGCCGCCTATGATTCGGCGGACTCTGCGGCCAGGGGAGCAGCCTCGGGCGTGTGTCTCTGGAGACACTCGTGGCTTTGCATATCTGGATTTACTCTGGACGTCCAGAAAAATATCCTGGACGTCCCCTACAATGGAGATGTCCTGTTTGGTGAAGAATCCGAAAAGGTAATCACCAAGTTACAGGACGCCGGGAAAGTGGCGAGGACTGTACAGGCTCAAGACTGGTTCCTTTCGTAGGAACCATAATCACTTTTGAGGCCGGCAACAGCGGCAACAGCCCGCGTTCCGACCAGCAGCAAAAGAGCAACTTCAATCGCAAGGCTCAGTCTAAGTCTTCCCCAGGCCAAGGTCAGAGATACACTAAACCGACCCAGCCCGCGGGAAGCAACGCCGCCACAGCATGATTCCTTTCCGGCCCCTCCTCTGGATCAAGGGGAAGAAAAGGTCGGGGGTCGCATCTCCCTCTACCTTGCAGGGTGGCAGGCGATAACCACTGACTGATGGGTTCTTCAGTTGGTAGAGAGAAGACACTCTATAGAATTCATTGACCACCCACCTTCAAGACCTCCCCTGCTTTCCCGTTATTCGGGTCAGAACGCCCTGCTCATTCAGCAGGAGGTACTAGCGCTTCTGGACAAAGAGGCCATAGAGTACGTACCACTGAACCAGAAAGGTGCAGGATATTATTCCCACTTTTTTCTGGTTCCCAAAAAGACAGGGGACCTCCGTCCAATCCTGGACCTCAGCGACCTCAATGCTTCAGTGCTATACAACGCTTCCACATGGTGACTCTTCTAGGGCTAATTCCTGTGCTCAAGCAGGGCGCCTTCTTAGCATCACTGGACATGCAGGATGCCTACCTGCATATTCCGATAGCTCGGGCGCACAGAAAATTCTTGCGCTTCGAGTTTCTGGGTCGCCATTATCAGTTCCAAGCCCTCCCTTCCCCTCCCCTTCAGACTGTCCTCGGCACCTCAGGTATTCACGAAGTGCATGGCAGTCATGGCGGCAGCTCTCAGGAGACAAGGCCACTTTATGTTCCCCTACCTGGATGACTGGCTCCTTATGGCCCCCTCTCGGGAGGCCCTGATGTCCGTGATTCATTGTACTGGTTCCCTCTTCGGATCATTGGGCATCACCATCAATCAGGAGAAGTTGCACCTGGTTCCATCTCAGAGACTGCAGTTCATAGGTGCAGTCCTGGACACTGTTCAGGGTAAAGCATTTTTGCCCCAGGACAGAGCGGAACACATCAGATCCCTTATAGGGGATATTTTGGCGAGGAAGACCATTCCGGCAAGATTGGTCCTTTGCCTGCTCGGACACATGGCTGTGGCCATTGCAACAGTCCTTTTAACCTGTCTGCACATGAGGGTGACCCAGTGGATGTTACAGGTGCAGTGGGATCAGAAGCAAGACCATCTGCAGTATCCAATCCAGATCACAAACGCCGTCATCTGGGATTGGCAATGGTGGCTCGTCCCAGAGCATCTTTCAACGGGATTCCCCTTCGTTGCGCCATCTCCGGTCGTGACACTCTCCACGGATGCTTCGGGGTCCGGTTGGGGAGCACACCTCAGTGGTGTCAGGGCTCTTGGATGACCCAGGAATCTCACCTTCACAAAAACATTTTGGAGATGAGAGCAGTCCTATATGCCTGGCAGGCCTTCCAGTTGGAGATTCCACTGGATACTCTTCTGCTGCAAACAGACAGTACTGCGGTGATGTACTACATCAACAAACAAGGAGGCACTCATTCCTACCCTCTTTGCAGGGAGGCCATGAGGGTGTGGGATTGGGTATTTCAACATGGCGCAGATCTTATTGCTGTCCATGTTCCAGGAGTGAACAACATTATTGCAGACTGTCTGAGCTGCTCTCAGGCCAGAGTCCACAAATGGGAACTACTCCAAGAGGTCATAGAGGATTTGTTTTGCAGATGGGGTTCACCAGAGTTGGACCTTTTTGTGTCCCCATCCAACGCAAAACTGCCCAATTTCTGCTCACTAGATCCAGGGCCTGGTGTTTTCTGGCGAGATGCATTGTCCCTGTCTTGGGCGGGCAGATTCCTCTATGCCTTCCTTCCCTTCCCATTGATCCAGAGGGTTCTTCTGAAACTCCGTAGAGAGCGGGCGACTCTGATCTTAATCACGCCCTTTTGGCCCAGGCAGATTTGGTTCCCCCTACTGTACCAACTTTCTCAGGAACTGCCAGAGCCTCTACCACTCAGCTGTCACTTACTGTCCCAGGAGGCAGGCTCCTTGGTTCACCTGGACCTATGCTCTCTGAGCCTGCATGCCTGGCTCCTAAGGACATAGCAGTCATGCGATACAGGGTCTCGTTCGAGGTAGCAGATGTTCTAACGGCTGCTAGAAAACCGCCCACTCATGCCACATACGCCATGAAATGGCGCAGATTCTGTCTCTATGCTCAAGCACGGGGACTGTCTCCACTGGACTGTTCTGAGGGTTCGGTATTAGACTACCTCTTGTCCCTCTTTCAGGCAGGCTTGGCCTACTCCTCAATAAAGGTACACCTGTGTGCCATCTCGGCCTATCATGTTCCCATAGGCCTACAGTCCATATCCCCAGTCGGAAGCCCTATGTGCTTTTTTTGCATGGCGTTCCCCACCTTAGGCATCCGCCTAAGGATCCTATTCCACCTTGGAACTTACCCTTCGTCCTTGAGCAGCTTATGCTGCCTCCTTTTGAGCCAGCCGCAGACTGCGAGCTATGTCTCCTCGCATGGAAGACGTTATTTTTAGTTGCTGTTATTTCTGCCAGAAGGATTTCTGAGCTCCTTGCACTCGTGCAAGGAACCTTATTTGGTTTTTCACCAGGACAGGGTGTCCTTAAGGACAAATCCAAAATTTCTTCCCAAGGTGGTCTTAGCCCTTACTCTTAACCAGGATATCGACCTCCCGTGTACTTCCCTAAGTACTCCAATAGAGGAGAGGCCCTGCTACACACTCTCATTGTGCATACGTGTCTTAGATACTATCTGACCAGAACCAGACAACACCGTAAATCTGATCAGCTCTTTGTCTCCTTCGCCCATAGGATGCTGGGTGCTCCGGTCTCTAAGCAATCTCTTTCCAGATGGCTCATACATTGCATTACATTCTGTTACCAAAAGTGTAGTAAGTCCCTGCCAGGCTCGGTCAAGGGACATTCCACAAGGGGGGTGGCTACCTCCTTTGCTGCTTTGAAGAACGTTTCCACTTCCGCCATCTGTGCAGCAGCTACTTGGAGCACTGTGCACACCTTCATTAGGCATCATAGCCTGAACATTGCCTCAAGGCGAAGAGCTGGTTTTGGTCTAGCAGTCCTTCAGGGACTACTGTCCTAGGCTCCGGTTCAACTCACAATCTCTCCCCTAGCCTCCTCCCGTCTGAGAGGGATTTCCAAAATTGCTCAGGAATCAGTCCTAATGGTGTAACCTGCTGCAAGAGCTGTTTCTCAAAGTAAGGTAGTACAGTTATGTAAGAACGTACCGTAACAGTAGATCTTCAAGAACAGCTCTTGCAGCAGGTAGTTTCCCTCCCACCATCCCCTCTGGAAGTAGAGTTGTTCAATTTATTTATTACCTAGGCTTCGGTGTTTACAACACCTCCCTGTTGCATACCTTCTTTGAAGGTGGATCCTCAGTCTCCACTTCAGATGTCATCTAGCGGCCTAGAGTCTTCGGCTGGAGAACTGGGGATTCTGGGGGACTGCCCCCTTTTATGTGATGCCTGACGTCGGGGTGGACCCCGCTGGATACTGCTAGCTAGAAAATTTTCGTGGGGTCCTGGCACCTGCCAGCTTTGAGTCCTAATTGTGTAACCTGCTGCAAGAGCTGTTCTTGAAGATCTACTGTAATGATAAGTTCTTACATAACTGTACTTTATACCAGAAAAGCATAGATCTGAGTTGTTACAGATAGCACATGATAGTCATATGGCTGGTCACTCGGGGAGGGATCGCACCCTTGCCAGAATGCTGTACAGGTTTTACTGGCCTGGAATTCATGAAGATGTTGCTGCCTGTTGCAGTTCCTGTGCTAAGTGTCAGAAAGTAGACCCAGTGACTAAAAAAGACAAGGTGCTCCTACCCTTGACAGATGTGCCTTTTAAGAGAACTGCAGTGGATGCGATTGGCCCCTTAGACAAAAGTAAAAAGGGTAATCGATTCATTTTGGTAGTATCTGACTACGCAACTCGATACCCAGAGGCAGTTCCAGTACGTACTTTCACACCCTTAAAAGTGGCAGCAGAGCTTGCCAAATTTTTCAGCAGGGTGGGCATACCTAAAGAAATTATTACCGATCGGGGTAGTAATTTTGGTGCTGCATTACTGAAGGAGCTGTACTGACTACTAGGTATCACTGCCATAAGAACCTCCCCTTATCACTCTCAGACAGACGCTCTTCTTGAGCGTTTTAATCAACCCCTAAAACGCATGTTAAAAAGGTTTGTAAAAGGGGAAGGGAAAGACTGGGACAAATAATTACCTTACCTGCTGTTTGCTTACAGAGAAGTGCCACAAGCCTCAACAAGTTTTTCACCGTTTGAAATGCTGTATGGTAGACAACCTAGAAGGCCACTAGATGTAATAAAAGGAACATGGGATGACATCCCCCATCAGAAACAATCTAATACATCGTATATGTACGCCCTGAGAAAGAAGCTAGCAAAATATGTTGAAATAGCCCATAGTAATCAGTAAGGTGCTGAAAACCAGTAGAAGATGTATTATGACCATGGGGTAAAAGAAAATGTTTTTGAGCTGGGTGAAAAGGTCTTGCTACTGTTACCCACTACAGAAATTAAACCGTTAACGAAGTGGCAAGGGAATGATAACGTGCTTAGATGTACTGGCACAGTTAACTGTGAGACTGCTGACCTCCTCAAGAAATGGGTTGAAAAAAACACCAAAAGCTGTTTTGCTAGTTTTACCAGAAACTGATTAAAGAAGATATTAATGTAGCTTATGATAGACTGGAACAGACTGTAACTGCGGATGCTGTAAACGTGACTGTTTCCTTAACCTTCGAACAAACTGCAGAAATTTGTAACTTGCTAAAGACATTTAACAGTACTTTTACCACAGTACCAGGCCGAGCAAAGGGGGTCGAGCACATAATAGTGACAAGGAATGCTCGCCCTGTTAGACAAAAGTCATACAGATTGCCAGAGCAGTTAAGAGCTGATGTGGTTAAGGAAATACCAAAAAATGAAAGAATGGTTCCGTGTGATAGGGGCGCCCCGTGAAGGGTGAATGGAATGTGGGCCCAGGAGCGACGCCGAATGGCACAGCAGCTTATGGAAGCAAATGCCAAAACACAACCAGGCGCAGCGCACACCTGGGCGCTGGGAGGAACGGCGAGCGACAGAAGACCCCCCTGCAGAACGGCACACAGTAAACATGGGCAAACGTCAGAAGAGTGACTGGATGAATTAAAAAAAAAAACCCAACCAACACGGAAACAGAAAAGCCCAGATGGAAACGGGTCGCTGGGGGGAGGGTTAGGGGCAGACCGGGGAGTGGAGAAGGATAGACCATGGGTGCACAGGTGCAGGGCAGCCAGGCACAGGCCGGGCAGGGGTGCATCCAAAAGTAAGGTGCAGCCGAGCATGAGGGGGCAGCACAGGAATGCCACACGTTGACGGAAGGCATGGGGTGCAGTGCACCCAGAGGCAGCAGTGAGCAACGGACACAGTGGACACAGGTGAGTACGGCACTGGTGCATTGGTAGCAGGCGGTGCAGCAGCGGGCACAGGTACATGGCACAGGAACGGATGCGATACACCCAGGAGTGGTGTACAAGGTGCATCAGGGGGCACAGAAGCCAACAGTGGCAGCAGGCTGACGGCAGCAACTGGCGGGAATGGGACCTGCATGCTGTGATATGGTGCAGGCAGGATGGGCACAGGACATGGCAGCAGGCACTGGAACAGGCAGGAAGGCAGACCCGAGGATGTGGACAACAGCAGCGCAGCAGCTGATGACGGACGGCTACACCTGGAGTTGGAAGTTGTATGCGAGGCCCATCAGGTAGTCAGTCGTTGTGCGGTGGCTGGTACCCCACCACAATACCCTCAATCTGCCATGTCAGGTCCTGGTACTTCCTGCACTTTGCAGCGGTGCCACACTCAGAGACAAGCTGCTCAGTGCGGGTCTCATATAGGCACTGTTCCTCACGGAGGCAGTCTATGAATCGCCAAATCCCTGGATGGGCGGTACCGAAATGGGTGTTAAAGGACCTGTGCCAGCCCTCCACGGCATTGTTAGTATGAGCAAGCCCTAGCCGTGTAGCGTCGTACACGTTCCATGCCTCCAGTGGGAACGGGCTTGCGCCAGCGCATGTGGCCAATGGGACGGCCCAGCCAGGTCTCCTCTACATAGTCGAGTACGGGTCTCAGGAGGTCCTCATTTGCCCGATAGTATGCTGAGTCGCACAGGGTAGTATATGTATCGCGCAAATCACCAGCGGGCACAAAGGCGAGTGTGGGCAACATCCTGAGCTGCAGGGCGATCTCATCATCACTGGGCTAGCAATGCAGTGCCTTGGGTGACTGCTGTATTCGCTGCCACAGGGCCTGGCTGAAGTGAAAGAAGCAGCCTCTCAGCGACACCCCTGGGAACACTGTGGTGAACCCACGCCAGTCCGCCCTCTCAGAGTCCATGAGGGCTGTATGGGATATGATGCTCCCACCAGCCTGTGCACCTCCGTGAATACCCTGTGGTACGCCTGCTCCCGACGGCTACGCATGAGGCGTTGACTGCTGGCACTATGATGTCTGTGCGCAAGCCGTGGATGGTGTAGAGTTGCCCGAGAGGGGTGGTGCGGCGCAAAAGGTGCCATCAGGGAAGCATTCCTCACTGTCACCTAGGAAGGACAGCATGCGCTGTGTTGCGAACAGCAGCACCCTGTCATCTGTCTGGCTGCTGTCATGCAGGAGGAAGGGCTCCCCTGCGTGGGTCATACGGTATTCAGGGGGTACATCCAGCTCCCTGACAGTAGCAGCCATGGCTGGACAGCCCCGTGCAGTCTACCGGACACGCTGTACTATCGTCTTTAGCAGGGGTGGGGAGGCAGCTGCGTCCAGCACACCCAAGGTGCACTGGACAATCACCTGTCCAGTGTTCTTTATGCTTGTCCGAGCTGTTTCATGGACATCGGCCACGACCCTGCACACCCTTGCTCATGGTGCACCACATGGTCAGTAACTGTATGGATGCATGCAGGGCATTTGTGGTGGTTGTACTAGGCACACCGCCAGTACACCTTCCCTCTCACCTCTTTGTCTCTCCGATAGACATAGCCCGACAGGGACAATAGGAGTCTCCCCTTCTGGCTTGGCAGGAATGTTGGGGTATCCATCCTACATATGCCAAAATGTACTGAGACACCCTCCCTGTGCAGACAGATGCCTTATGTGGCCCTACATGATCACATGACAGGCGATGTCACGGGGGCAGCACCACAGGTGCACACCCACATCATGCAGGCGGTGTGTTATAAAAGGGGAGCACCTCCCACCGGGTGGGTTTAGTAAGGAAAAAGAGTGCTGATCCAGGCAGTGGCAGCGTGTGGTCTGCGTTGCAGTGCACGGCCATGCCCACACGGATGGTCCCCTCTGACCTTCACATGAACAGGAGTCTGTACAGTGTTCCCACCAGGTGAGTGAATTACCATACCGCACACCCCTGTCGGGGCTGTGAGTCACGCTGTACGCTGAGCTGTTTCCCCACCCCGTCGGACTCTGAACACAAAACTCTGTGTTGGTGCTGCTCTGATTTGTCTGCCTAAGCATCTACCTAACGCCGTACATCATGATGGCTCGATGGCTGCAGCGGCCCTAGGTGTATTAGTCCACTACAGGTCTGTGTACACATTGCTGTGGCCTGCAGCACCCGCTGCATGTGGCAGTGTGCCACATGGTACTACACCTGCAGGGGTGGGGGTCCTCACTGTCCTTCACATGGTGGGGGCAGCATGCCTACACGGCAGTAGCAGAGGGATGGGTTGCTGCATTGTGCTGTCGCCGTCTAGCCCCTGCCTGTCCCTCCTGCCACATTGTGTGACCTGCAGGGGTCTTGTGGTCCTGTGTGTGTTGCATGGTGTGTGTCATGGGGGGGTGGCTGTGTCATGCGCTGCCATGATGGGAGGAGGCGTTGTGTGGCATGCCCTTGGTATGTGGGTGTGGGGTATGGTCAGGGATCGCTGCTCCATTGCCCCATGGATGGGTGGTGCGCCGGGGTGTGGGTGCTGCATGGCACACTGGAGCCTGTCTGCCATGGCTGTGTGTCCCTACTGGGCCGTGAGCACTGCCTGTGGCTGGTGTGTGTGTGTGTTTGTGGTGTGCGCATGCATTTTTTTCGGTTCGCCATTTTCTCCAGTTGCCCTTTTGACGAGTCGCCCTTCTTATTAGTCGCCCAGTTCACAGTCGCCCTACTTGCTAATTCCTAGCATGCCTGTCGCCCATATGACAGGTTCCCTCCTGCAGTGTGGCTGTCTTTTGGCAGTAGCCTGTCCTGCTGTGTCAGCATTATGCTACTCCATCATGTTGACATGCTTTACTTGAAAGTGCACACATTCAGGAGCTGTTATCACTGGTAACCGAAAGGATTGGGTATCACAGAAGAGTCAAGAAGTGCTTGGTCATCACCAATGGTGATTGTAAACAAAAAAAGAAGGGGGTGTAAGAATCTGTCTTGATTTTAGGAAACTTAATCAAGTGTCAGAATTTGACAGTTATCCTTTGCCCAGAATAGATGACTTGGTGGACAGACTGGAAAATGCTGAGTATATCAGTACCTTTAATCTCACCTAGGGTTACTGGCAAATCCCCCTAGCTAATGAATCCAGAGACAAAACTACATTTGCCACTCGTATAGAATTCTGTTATTTCACCACCATGCCATGTGGTTTACATGGCATACCCGCTACATTCTAACAGTACCTGGATGTAATTTTATCCCCTCACACTGGTTATTGTGCTGCCTATCTGGATGATGTTGTGGTATACAATCTAGACTGGAAAAGCCACCTGGAACACCTACGAGCAGTTATCCAGTTGATCAGAAAGGCAGGTCTACCTGAGATGCTGCATTGCAAAATCTCTCCAGAGCTGTCAACAAGAGGTCAGTTCTGGATCATTAGGTTCTTTTTGCTGTGCCTGCAAGAACATCGGAAACTGACAAGAACACTGTATGAGAAGCAGAATGTTCTCTTCATGAGCCCTCTGCAAAGACTTGTTATAAAAAGAGCTGCAGTGTTTTGCAAGAGGGAGAGACAGAGACTGAGATTTGAAATTGAGAAGAAAAAACTCAGCAGGACTCTGTTATCTATGTTTGTACTGCCATTGTAAATAGTTATCCTGAACAATTTTAATTTTTTTATTTTGCTGTTATTAATAATAAAACACTATTTGCGAATTTTGAAACTGCTCCTGGTTTTCCTATACTTCCTGAGCTGTGCTTGAATAACAGAGAATATTCTTACATCACATGAAATTCTAATTGTGCATGATTTTATTATACAGGTTAGTTTACTGTTCTAGAGGCACATGTTGGATTGTGCCATGTTGTAATCATGCAGATATTCCTCATATACTGTTGAGTTACTATGCTGTTTGCAGAATTGAAAGCATATGAGTTCTCTTCATGGGACACACACCCGGATTGAGCCCTTATGAATTTATTTTGTAATGTGGAGCACAGTGATCAACGCTGATACTTAAACTTTGTTGAGGCAGGATGGGTAGATTTGTCCATAGCTGTGGGGGAAGAATGCAGCTGACTGGTAGCTGTCAATGGAATGTGGATGCAGGGAAGGTTCAGTAATGATGTCACTGCTTTGTGACTGTATAGTGTCCTAGTAGGGTGACATAATTACCCAGCAGTTATGAATAAGGGAGGGAGGGGAAATGGTTTAACCAGGAATGGCACACTAAGCCGAATATTGTTTCCAGGTGCAACCTGAGAGCACAAGGAAGTTAAGTGACTTACTCAGGGTCACACATTATACAAGTGGGGGCTGTGGGATTCAAACCCAGGTCTCCAGGTTTGCAGCTCAGAGCCCTAAACCACAGTGCTAAACTACCTCCTAACCAACTGGCAACATTGGAGTTAAAGGGATACTGTCAACCCCCTTAGGTCTTAAAGTGTCTCTAGTTTAAAAAACATATTTTATATCTGTCAACATTCAATAAAGATTGCTGATGTAGCTGGTAGTTTGATTCTGACTCTTATTTTGTTTCAAAAAGTGAAAAATAGACTGCCCAACATACTGGTGTTATCACACCAAAACAGGTTTGTTTACATCCCTTGAGCAACTCCAAACACATCTTTCCTGGACTTGGGAACACCCACAAAACAATCGTCCCTCATGATGCAGTGGGAGTTTAGGAGGCTTCTTTCTTATGAGTGACTGTACTGTTTGGATGTGTTTCTAATGCTCAGGAAGTATGCTGTAAGAACAGAACCAGAATTGTAAACAAAACAAGGTTGTTTATAAATTAAGCAATAATGCCTGACGGTGTGTGTTGTGCAGGGTTAATGTCATGCCTCAAGTGGTTGGGCACGAGGCCACAGGCCGAGTGCGTCCAATAACTGAGGCGTGACGTTATCCCAAATGACACACACCCTGGAGGGCATTATTGCTATTATACAATGGGTCGTTGTTATACAGAATAAAAAAAATCATTTTAAAGATGTTTTTGTGTGGAAAAATATTTTTGTTTTTTAAAAGAAAATGAAACGGTGAAGCACATCGTCAAGCACATCAAGCAGCACACAAGCAAAGGTTCATCTACAAGTTCACAGTGAGGCTGAGACTAGACCCGTGATGTTGTACTGGGATAACAGCAAGGGTCCAGCCCAAGACTGACCAATCAGAGTCCAGGATTTTTTCTTGCCATTGTATAATATTCATTAGCATGCATTTCAGTTCTACTAAACAAGGAGACAGACAAAACAAACAGCAACATCAGTGAATTATAGAGAGGGTAAACAATCATAAAACATGGGGTTTTAACTAGAAAGAATATGATGAAAAACAGGTTGACAGTGTCCCTTTGATAGAAAAAGAAATGTTTTTTTCCTATCACCATTGAGGTATTTGCATGAGAATTAATTCATCACCTGTGTATTCTGTCTATAGAAGGAGCAGTGGAATTATTTCTGAAAAAGAACAGTCAGTTGTGAGTAGAAGAACTTCTGTTCTTGGAGATACTAGCAGCCAGAAATGTGTGCAACTTCGGAACAGAACAGTTGATAAAGATCAAAGGCGAAGAACTACAGATGATAACCTTAGAAACTTGCCTGTCAAGCAGGAGAGAAAGAAACATAATGCTAGAGGAAACAGTAAGATGTGCATCTCAGACTTAATACTTGAGAAACAGCAATAAGATATTTGATAGCTTAATTTTAAAACATATTTCTGCAGCACTTAATGTTTGAGTGCTCCTCGTTTTTACTTTGTTCTGTATTTGGTTTTTTAATATATGTTCACCTCATCCTGAGCATTTCAGCAGTGTTGAAAGTAAATGTGATAAGCTTCTGGAGCTTTTGGGGTCAAAAGCCCCATATTCAGGTTAGTGTGTCGAAAAACATGTTAGTGGAATGCTAACTGGGTTTCGCACCATTAGATGGCATATTCAACAGCTCTCAGTCTGTGGCACTAAGCAAGCAGACAGGGTGTACGTGCAGAATATACTGCTGCACCCATGGAAATGAGGAATCCCTCCTGCATACAGAGCACAATGGTATACTTAGAAGTTTTAAAAGTGCTGAAACAGCCACCAATGCAGCACTGCTTAACATTTCCTTTTTTTTTTTTTACTTTCTGTTTATACTCATTCCCTCCCATAGCACTCCCCTCTCTTCAGGAAACACCTATGGCCATTCTAGTCCCCACCTCCTACCTGTAGCCCATGGCGGTCTGTCCCTGCAAGCCTTGGCTTACCCCAGGTGGGGACGAGGTGGGGAAGCAAGCACCCCGAATTCCTTGTCTCGTCAGGACGCCGGTCACCAGGGCTGGTAGGGGTGTTGGGGATCGGGGCCTGGTGCTCCGTCTACTCGGCAGTGCCGTGGGGTACTTCTGATGTTCCTCGGGAGTGGTCTCTGCCCTGATGTCAAGGCATATCCGTCAACGTCCACCACTTCCCAACCCCTTGTGCGCTTATGTCTGCTATGCCTTCTGCTTCCGCCAGAGGCCAGTCAGGCACCGAGCGTGTGTCCTCCCTCCCAGGAGAGGAGAGTTGTCCTCGGATGCACAATCCTCTCCTTCCCCTGCCAACTCCCTGAAGGGTGAGGGGTAGAGTGACTCCGGTCCGATATCCCCGGGTGAACACGGGGACACGCCGTCACCAGAGCACCAGTGAGTGCTAATCTGAGGGAGGATGTGTCGGACGCATGACATAGTTGCATTGCAGAATCTGATTGACATGCCCCCCACAAGAAACCACAACAAAGAAAAATGCCTCAGTTGGATCAGTGACGCCCCCACCTCTGCCCATGGTGGATCTGGGTCCCCCGGCGCATCCATTTCCTTGCAGTGCTGGGGGGCAATCCAGGAGGCACTGTGTCCAGGGCTCCTGGGTACATTGGCAGATGAAGGAAGGCTGATGGGGGATTCCAACTGGATGATAAAACAGTAAGTAAAAAAAGAAAAAAAACACCCCAAGGAAGGAGAGCCGTCATGGGATGTTGAATCCTCCCTCTCCCATCTGGCCCCCCAGTGACCCTGGTCCATTCCTAAACCCAGGTCACCAGATTGACTGGTGGTGTGGTGTCCAGCACCTCAACCCACCACTAAGGGCACTTAGGAACTCTTGCACTAAGGTTGTTCGTACCACCAAGTCCATGTACTTCAAGGCCATCCTCCAGAATAATCTTAATTCCCCTGCCACATTCTGGAAAGTGATTCACTTCCCTTTTTACCCTCTTGCCCAGTCCTTTCTCCTGCCCTCATGGTTAATGGCTCAGCAATGCCTGACCCTCCCTCTGTTGCTGCTCACTTCAATGAGTTATTTTTACCACTTGCGCTCTCCCCTCTTTCCCACCTCCTGGTTTCTCTCCTCTCCCCCTTTCTCCTCCCTCCCTCCTCTTTACCGCACCCTTCAGGTTTTTTTCCACCTATCACTCCTCAGGAAACCCTGCTTGACCTTCCCTCACTCAATCCATCCAGATCTTGGCCAGATGGTTTGAACTCCACACTTAGACATGTGTCGGCTCCTGTCATCACCTCCCCCATACCTATCTCCTAAATCTCCCCGTCACCCCTTGCACAGTCCCTTAGTGTTGGAAGATTGCCAGGGTTCTCCCCCTCCGCAAATGGGGTGGTCCCTCCACTCTTGCAAATTCCTTCCTGTCTCCCTCCTCTCGTCTCTTGCACAACTGCAGGAGAAACTAGTTTAATCACAGGTTGCAGACTTCATTCATTCCTCCAGCTTCCTCTTCCCCCTTCCAGTCAGGCTTTATTTTATTTAATGTGTTTATTTTTGTAACCACGCAGTCTCCTGGGGTTACTAGAATCCCATTAGTACTAGTCTTAGGCAGGTAGGAAAGGCAGCTGTTAGGAAGCTCATTATGGGCTTTCTACATAATGACATCATTGTTTACATTTAGAACTCTCACAGCAGCATAGCCATTTTTGAGTCAGCTGCTCAGGGGAGGTTTAGAATGTTCAGTTAGTCTGAGGTAGAGTATCAGAGTAGCAGGAGGTGTGCTAGTGGGGCTCTGAAAAGGAGCCCTGTTCTTTTCTCACCCTAGTTTTGGTAAAATCCTCGGCTTGCCTGTGAAGTGGTGGAAACTGTTTACCAGCAGGACTCTTAGTTTCACTCCAGGGGGGAGTGAGAGTGACTGCAGTGTCTAGTGGATCCAAGGGGCAATCCCCTGAAGGTCCTGAAGTTTTCAGCTGCCTTGGAGAAGGACTATAATGGAATCTAACAAGCTGCCAGAGAGGAAAAGGTGCCTTTCTGTTGTTCCTTTCCAGGACTGGAAGGAAGGAGCAACTGGTCTGTGAGTACAGAACTGGAGGCATGTTCTCATTGAGGTGTCATCTGGGGTGTGTGTGCCCAAGATAACACTAGATCACACAGTCCAGGACCCCTTTTTCACCTCAGGGTGCCAAGTTAAAGTAAAGTTTTGGTGTCTTTAGCAATTCAGTGGGGATTGAAGGCTTCCTTTGGTGTAATCCTGAAGGAATGGCAGAGACTGTATTTGGGGCAAAGAGTGGGAGGAACGCCTTATGGAGTTTCAGTGCAGGGCTAACTGGTTCGTTGATGGGCGCCAAGGTCCCCTGGGTAAAAGCCAATGCCCAGGATGAAATTTAAATATGTGGCTCAAGTCACTGGTTTACGTTTTGGAAATGGAAATGTGTTTTGGAAATGGCTCAGGTACGTGATTCAGGCCATGAGTATCCACTTTGGCAATGCAGATGTGTTTTGAAAGTAACTCAAGTAGGTGGTTCAGGCCACGAGTACTTTGGAAAATGAATAGAGATGTTTCTGTGGAAAACTGTACTGCCTGGGAAATGTGTTTCTGGGAAAAGAGTGCACCTGTTTTGCCATGCACAATCATTGGGGGATCCACTTGTGCTTTGAAGTAACATTTGTCTGTAAAACCATACTGCACAATCCCAGTTACTGCTTTGGACATTCAGCTTATTAATTCTGTGTGAACATTATTGGGGCCCCTCAGCAGTTAGGTCTACTGTACGCCTAGCACCCTCTCCGCTGGACCTGGCTGTAAATGCAAAGGTTCATTTTTTTATTGTACCCCCCCCCCCGTCCTTTATATAATGAGCCTTGTATACACTCTATAGCTAGGGGTGGTACCAATTTAGAAATTCTGCCAAGAGCAAATTACATGCCATGTATTTGGGCACTGGTTCTTTTTGGGAGGTGCCAGCTGGGAAAAGTGGAAAGGGGGTTACGTTTATGTATGTATGTACAGTATTTAGTTTTTGTTGGGTGGGAAGGGAGGACTAGGCAGTCCTGCTTATTTTGAGCCTCATCCCTGGGGGATGGGGAGATGCAGATGAAGGCCAACTGAAATTGAACCAGATTAAGCTGTTGTTGGTATCTTTAGTGGGTGGGGGAAATTTGACCAGGGCACCGGAGATATTCCCTTACTCTTTTCAAGAAGTGCCATGGGATCTTTTTTAACATCCACCTGAGCAACCACTAGAACAGGCAGACAGGACCTTGGTTTAACGTCTCATGTAAAAGACGGCACCTCAGGAGTGCAGCACCCTCTCATGATTCACTACAGTGTCATTATTGGGATTTTACTCCTTGTTCCTGGTGTGGGTATAGAAAAGAAAGATCATTCCACCATCTCCCTACTTAGGGTCACTGACTCTGTCTTTTTAGGGATGGATCAGGGGAACATCACAGTGGACATTTTCACTGATTTGGCCAAAGCCTTTGTTTTGGTGTCCCACTCACTCCTCCTGGAAAGCTGAGTTCTGCTGGCCTCTCGGTCCCTGCTGTCGACTGGTTCCGTTCCTACTTCTCGGACTGTCAACAGTCAGTAGAAGTAGGAGGCACCATCTCCCCACCCCTTCCTGTTCAGGCTGGAGTCCACAGGACTCCATTTTGAGTCCAGTCCTCTTCTCCATCTTCCTAAATGACCTCCCCTCTAATTATGCCAGTTTGCATGTTCATATCTGCAGATGGCAGTTCTCTACACCTCTGTTCCCTCAACTGCATCTCTGAAAGTCTTGCTTCAACAAGACTTTTCACAACATTCTGCAGTGGTTCCAGTCCAGTCAACTTTGGGTCAGCACAAAAATAAAATGCTTCTGTGACCTTTTTGCACCAGCCAGAAGGTTGCCTGGCTTGCCTCCCTACCCATCTTTCCCACGCTGGATGGCACACTGCTTGAAGTAGTCACAACTTTTAAGTACCTCATTGTGTCATTAGACAGCAGCTCACATTGATGCCATCCATGCCAAACGCGCCCCAAACTTGGTGCCCTGTACCACAATAAGAACTGCTTTTCTCCCCAGGTCTGCTGGGAGCTGGTCATCCAAATGGTTCTCCTGGTTTAACACTATGCAGGTGTGGGTTATGGCACTACTTCCTCCACCTCCCTTGCCAGACGGGACACCCTCTGCAATGCCTTCTACCAATTCACTGTCGTACTCACCACAGCTCCCTTTATTCAAACAACATGAAGTCTTGCTGTATTCTGACTATTGCAGTTAACCCCAGCCTTTAAACTGCCCCGGAGAAGAAAGGGTTAACTTTCTGTGCAGAGCATAGAATGCTGAGCTCGAGCTCGGTTGAGGTCTCTGTCTGGAGCACTTTGAAATCCAACTGTCAGATTCTTTACTCTGCCTCACTGAACAGTTGCTCCGGAGATTTCTCCTTCAGCTCGGTTCGAAAGTCAGTTAAAGTCTCGGTTAAGTTGTCGGTTTTAACCGAATTTATTTCTGCATAGTCGGGTCAGTCTCTGCCTGTGGTACCATGAGTACTAGATAGGTTTTGTTCTGATTTTCTGTGTGGAAATTGTAAAGTGTTAGATCGGTTCGGCTGAACCGATCATTTGTATTGAATCCTTGTGTTTTACTTTAGAGTGTGGTTACCGGTCCTTATCAGTTCTAAAAAAAAAAAAATATTTTGAACGTTTTTGCCTATTAATTCGCGGACACGTTAGAACCATATGGGAGTCTTGTCATGTTGCCATAAACAGGGTAAGCTTTGTTAGGTTGGCTACAGTCTGAGAAACCCAAGAAAAAACCGGCCCACTGGGTTTCAACACTGCAGTGAGTGTGGGAGGTCTTAATGAGGCCGACCCCCACACCACCTGTGTATTGTCTAGGGTTTGAACATCTCGATTCAGACTGCCAAATTTGTAAACATTTTCCTAAATCTACCCTTGAAAAGAGATTAGGTAGACTGAGGGAAAAGGAGGCCAAGAAGTCTGCTGACCCAGATGGCCAGCCCCGTTCGCTTCCGACCGAACCAGAAGGAGCGCCCTCTGACCAGGGCAGTACTTCTTCGGGCAAGAGGAGAGCCGATCCTGAGGGGTCGGTTCCTAAAAAAAGGAAACGCAAAGAAAAATCGACCGGTTTGGATCCAGAGGTTTATGTTCCGACCGCCGAGGGAATAGCCAGAGCAATTCAAATTGTGGAATCGCTTCGCTCGGTTCCGACCGATCCGACACCTTTATGCAGGGGTTCAGTTCAGTCAGTTCCTCCGGTTCAAGATTATACCCCTGATGATTTTTATGAACCGGAGTTTGAAGAGGAGGGGGAGTAAGATGATGGTGAAAGTCTGGATGTGCCTGTGGAACCGGACATCTCCCCAGACAGACCATCTGGTGTATCCCCTCCTAGGCTTTCTGAGTCCCCTTCCCATTTTCTGTTTTACAGAAAAGTGGCTGAAACCCTCCAGCTTCCTATGGAGGAGGCAATGGAGGATCAGGAGGAGCCTTATTATGTGGAAATGATGGACATCCCAAAGTCCAGGAGACTGTCTATTCCCCTTCACAAATCCTTTGAGAAACAGACACAAAAAATCCTGAAGTCTCTCAGTTCTGTACCCCCTGTTGACAGAAGGATGGACAAGAGGTACACATTATCAAGCTCAGATATGGAGTTTTTATACCAGCAATGCAGCCATGTTGGGGTAGTGCAGGCTGCTGCCTGTGACAAGGAAAACATTCCCTTGGCTTCACACCCTTCAGACAAAGACTCCAGATAGATTGATGCCATGGCAAAAAAACAGTACATGGCATCTTCCTTGGGACTCAGGCAGGCAAATTTTATGGCCTATACAGCCAGGTACCAGAAATCCAGGTGGGACACTGTACTGGCACTAGCTAAACAGGCCTCCCCCCAGCTAGCCAAGGAGCTGAAGGAGGTGACTGCAGATGGGATTGAGGCATCAAAAGTACAGTTTCATGCTGCTGTGGACTCCAGTGATATGTCATCAAGTGTCATGGCTATATCTGTGGCTCTTCGGAGAATGGCTTGGCTCAGATGTACTAGCCTCCTCTCACAGGACACCCAGGCTAAGGCCATGGATTTTCCTGTAGTGGGTAATTCTCTGTTTGGGGAGTAGACAGAGAATTACATGAAGAAAATGGACGAGTGCAGGACCACTAATAGGAATGCTCAGGCCAAGGAGAGGGAGGCAACTCCTCAAAGGCAGCAGTCTAGGGGCAGGGGCAGGCCTTTTCATAGGCCTTTTTACCAAGGACAGGCCTCTTCTCCCTTTTCACAGAGGGGGTTCTTCAGAGGGAGAGACAGAAGGGGGATGAGCAGGGCTGCATCCACTCCTCAGCCTAGGGCCCCTGCCAAGCAGACACCCTGATGGGTCTGCCCGGGTCGACTCTCCTATTCCAGTAGGGGGCAGGCTTGCTTACTTTGTCCAGGACTGGAAGTCTGTTACCTCAGACAAGTGGATCCTGGAAGTAGTAAGCCAGGGACTGGTTCTCAGCTTCAAAATTTCTGAAGATGAGAGCCAGATCTTTTCCACCTGCAGGTCTCTCAGAAACCCTTGCCCTAGAGGCAGAGGTTTCATCTCTTCTGGCCTTAGGAGCCATAGAGAGAGTTCCTGCCCTACACAGGGGCAAAGGTCTGTACTCCAGGTACTTCCTTACCCCCAAAAAGACAGGGGAGTGGCGACCCATCCTAGACCTAAGATACCTGAACAAACATCTTTTAAAACCAAAGTCCAAGATGGTAACTCTGGGAATAATTCTTCCCTCTCTAAGGCCAGGGGACTGGCTAGCCTCTCTGGACCTAAAGGATGCCTATTTTCACATTCCCATCAGGTGCTCCTACAGAAAGTACCTCAGGTTCGAGTTGCCCTCAGGCCGCTATCAGTTCAAAGCAATGCCCTTTGGTCTAACATCAGCCCCAAGGGTTTTCACAAAGTGCCTGGCAGTAGTCGTTGCCTTTCTAAGAAGGCAAAAGATTTCCATTTTTCCATATCTGGATGACAGGGTCATAGTGGCTAGTCCCCACACCAAGTCAAGTCAGACCTGCAAGTGACCAAGCAAGTGCTCACTTCTCTATGATTTCTTCTCAACCTTCCCAAGTCAGTTCTCGATCCAGTGCAGCTCCTTACCTTTATAGGGGCAGAGCTGGATACTGTCAAAGGCAAGAGCCTTTCTTCCCATGGAAAGGGCAAGAGTTCTTATAGAACCGGCTTCTTCCTTCAGCCTTCAGGTGTCTCGACCAGCAAGGCATTTCCTGCAGCTCTTGGGCCACATGGCAGCTTCTATAGCAGTGGTCCAAGGGGCAAGATTCCAGATGAGGGACATTCAGTTCCATCTGAGGGCCTTTTGGTCCCAAAAGAAGGATTCCCTTACCAAACTGATCCCAGTGACTCGGACCCTGATCCAAGCCTTTCAATGGTGGCAGGATCAGGAGAATTTAAGGCAAGGGGTCCCATTTGCCACTCAGTCTCATTCAGTGGTCCTTACCACGGATGCTTCCCTCCTGGGCTGGGGAGTCCATCTGGGGGCCCTCACTGCCCAGGGACTGTGGTCCCCTCAGGAATCCCCTTCTCCATATCAATCTCCTAGAACTCAGGGCAGTTTTTCTGGCCCTGCAAGCTTTCTCTCAGTCAGTGCAGCACAAGGTGGTTCAAGTCAGAACAGGCAACACCACCACCATGTGGTACATCAACAAGCAGGGAGGCACGCGGTCTATGGCCTTGTGCACAGAAGCCATGAAGTTGTGGTCCCTGGCTTATTCCCTGCAAACCTCTCTGATAGCAGTCCACCTTCCAGGGAAGGACAATGTGCTAGCAGATGCACTGAGCAGGATCTCACCGGGCCATCACGAATGGTCCCTGGACCCTCTGGTCTTGAAGGTGAATTTTTCAAGGTGGGGCACTCCAGAGATAGATCTCTTTGCAGCCCCAGACAATCACCAACTTTCTCTCTTTTGTGTTGCAGACCCCCAGTCTTGGGCTCAGTCCCTGTGTATGCTCTGATTCTGAACTTGGAAGGGAAATTTCTGTATGCTTTCCCTCCCTTTCCTCTACTGTTCAAAGTTTTACTCAAGATAAGGTCACAACCTTGCAATGTGATTCTGATTGCTCCAGATTGGGCCAGACAGCCTTGGTACCCCCTGTTGTTGTCCTAGCAGTCCATCTTCCCTATGCTCCAGGAATTACAACCTGTTAACCTCCTCTCAGGAGAGGATTTGTACCCCAATCTTCAGTCTCTCAATCTCAAGGCATGGCTCTTGAAGAGTTAGAGTATGCAGATCTGCATCTGTCTCAAAGGGATTCTGGATATTCTCAAAGCCTCTGAAAGCCCGCCACTAGAAGACCTATAGCTCCAAATGGAAGAGATTCAGCATTTGGTGTTCCAACAACATATTTCCCCAGACACTGCTGAATTGCCTACAGTTCTGGATTATATGGTCCATTTAATGGCCTAGGCCTCAGACCAGCTACTCTCAAGGTACACTTGTCAGCTGTCTCTGCTTTTCTGTCAGTGGGAAGTCTTCCTCCACTATCATCTCATCCTGTGTTCTGTAAATTTTTCAAGGGATTGCTTCATACCAATCCCCATTTAGAGACCCTGCCCCTGCCTGGGATTTAAATGTTTGCATTGCTCAATTGATGCAACCTCCTTTGAGCCTATGTCCTCAGTAGAAGCTAAGTACTTGACTTGGAAAACTGTGTTCTTAGTAGCTATTACCTCTGCCAGACGTATCAGTGAACTGCAAGCCCTGTCAGTGGAACCTGATTTTATCTCCTTTCATAGGGATAAAGTGTTCCTTAGAACCAATAGAAGGTTCTTGCCCAAAGTGGTTTCAGATTTCACTGAATCAGTCTGTCTCCTCCTGTTTTCTTCACTGATCATTCCTCTTCAGAGAGAGGAGGCTACACAGTTTAGATGTTAGAAGAGCCCTTAGCTACTATATAGAGCATACCAAGGGTCACAGGGTTGATTCCCTCTAGTTGTTCCTCACTTATGGAGAAGTGGGAAAGGGCAAACCTGCCACCAAGAGAATGATTGCCAGGTGGATTGTGTCTTGTATACAGTTCTGCTATGAAAAACTAGGAAAAATTCCACCGTCAGGCCTGAGGGCTCACTCCACCAGAGGTACAGCTGCTTCCTTGGCTGCTGCCAGGGATATTCCTCTCTTAGAAATTTGTCAAGCAGCCACCTGGAAAACAGTCCATACCTTTACCAAGCATTACTCTCTGGATATCCAGGCTAGGAGTGATGCTCGGTTTGGCACAACAGTACTTCAGAGCCTATTCCCAAAGTAGGTTCTGTCCCTCCTCCATAGATGTACTGCTTGGTAGTCTGCAATTCGTCAGAATACAGCAAGACTTCATGTTGTTTGAAGAAAAATTACTCACCTTAGTAATTATGTTTCTTCTAATGAAATCTTGCTGTATTCTAAACCTCCCTACCTCCCGCTCAGAACCTGTTTTTGGGAAGTGGGTGGGCAGGTGCAGTCAATACACCTCGGGGTGCTCCTTTACTCTCTCTTCTTTTTGTTTGGGTGTTTGTTTTATTATTATTCTTATTTGGATTGGTTTTGGTTTTGGGTTTCCTGGCGTGAGTCTTCCTTTGGGAATCCCAAACTTTTGTGCCACTTGGCTAGTAAAACTTTACAATTTCCACATAGAATAGTTAGTGAGTTTTGCTCATAAGAATCTGACAGTTGGATTTCAAAGGGCTCCAGACAGAGACCTCAACCGAGCTTGAGCTCAGCATTCTATGCTCTGCATAGAAAGTTAACCCTTTGTTCTCCGGGGCAGTTTAAAGGCTGGGGCTAACTGCAATAGTCAGATACAGCAAGACTCCATTAGAAGAAACATAATTACTAAGGTGAGTAATTTTTTCTTCCTCCCTATCTATCCTTCCTCTCCCTTCACATCACTAGTCACACTTTGCTCCCCTCCTCGCTAAATACTGATTCTAGGCACTGGATATGGTGCAGTATCCACACTTAGAGCGAGTCTTCTTTCCCCTTAAATCTTGCTGGGTGTTCTTTAAGCTCAGTTTCTCACACACACCCACCCAGGTGGTATCCTTTGGCTCCACCTCATGACGTCAGATCTTCCTGTCCACTGGAAGTATCAGGTCTCCTCCTTGCAGCTCCTGCATGCAGTGTAGCCCATTTGTTCTGTTTCAGATTACTTTTTGTCTCCTTCGTTTTCTTAATCGTTGCTTACCCATGGGCGTGATGACCAAAAGTCTGATCCTGGGTTTAAGCAGTGCTCCGCTTGTAACCAGAAGATGTTACATACCGGCCCTCATGTCTCATGAGTGTATTGCCTTGGGGCTCAGTATGATCTGCAGGCTTGTGGTCTGTGCCAGTCCCTGCAGCCCTCCACATTGGGGAACCGTTACGCCCACCTCCTCTTAGGCCGCCCAGAGAAATGGGACTCGCTGGTTCAATCCAAAGATGCCTGCATGGCTGATTCAGTGGCAGCAGGCTTGGCAGCACAGTTTGCTGCATTTGAAGAGGCGGCAGCCCAGGCCACAGTAGGCTCTGCGCCAGTTCTTGCACTTCTCCCGGTGGGCTTGGGCGCTTCGTTCATTGGAGCTTTCCAGGACTTCTGCTAGTCCTGTCCTACACTCGGCCCTTCCTGAGAATAAATCATCCAGGTCCTCGAAGCCTAAGAGGACCCGTTGCAGGTCGTGGGGCTCGGAGCGGGCTCACTCCTCCCACCCCCGTGATTCTGCACTTGGTTGATGGGTGTCAAGCTGCCAGGTTCGACTGACCCTTCTGATCCAGTCCAGGCTGCTGGCCTCTCGGTGTTCCCATTGTGCTTGCTGGCGGAAATGCAGGCTGACCAGCCAGCTGAGATATTTCTCGACCTGGTCGACCTGTTGTCAGAGGGGCGAAGATGACTCACTTTTGAGTTGAGGACCTTGGTCCTCTCGACCCTCTCTCAGGAGGGGTCGGACAGGCTGGCCGATCTGGCTGTTTCCCCTCGTGAGATTAAACCCTCGGGGATTCTGTGGGCTCCAGTCCGTGTTGAGCACTTAGTTCCCTCCTCCGTGTCTTCTCCCTGACGACCTGATCGGTTTAGGTCCCGTGCCTGATCGAGATCTCAGGAATCCTGGTGTTCCCACTTTTGGCCGTTGACCAAAAAGCACTGTCGATGCTCCTTGTCATCCTCGTCTTTGAATGAGGAGAGGCTGTGCCACAAATTGCAGTGTCATTCAGGCACTGGTGTGGCAGCAGTGGATCCTCGGCCATGACCCGTGCCCTACGCGGCCTCTGGTGTTCCCCTGGTCGCCCTCACCACTGCCAGTTCTGGTTCCTGCGGTCGAGGCAGTGCCAGTTTCTCCTTCCATTTGGGTGGAGCCCCGCCTCACAGCTCTTGTAGGGCCCCATCCATGGCTGCCCACCTGTTTTGGCCTCCCAGATAGCCTTTCTGTCAAGATTACTAATTCAGAAGACCTCTGGGTGGTCCACATGAAGCCTGGGTTGAGGGCAATGTTTGAAGAGTCCTCGCACTCTGAGGATTCCTCCATGCAGGCTAGCTGGACTCCAGACTTTGACCAGTAGTCCACCGAGGAGCTCACCACCGAGCCTGGGCTGGTGGCCTTTGGACCTTGCTCCGCCTTATCTCCGAATCCATGGGGATCCTATTGGAACTGGTCCAAAATTGGGCAGATACCCCCTTACAGAAGTCCTTGACAGGACAACTCCCCAGGGTTGCCTTCCTGGTGGCAGAATCCATTCTTGGTGCTGCTCTAGAGCTTTGGCAGCGTCCAGCCTCTTGCCAGTGTCTTCAAGCGCCCATATGGTCCATAAGTACATGATGCCCACTGGGGCTGTTCCCTGCATCAGCGACCATCCTTTGGCCAAAGAATTAGTGGTGAACTCAGTTTTCTGGTGTATGGCAGCGTTGGCGGATGTCGACAGACCTCTAACAAGAAATCTAAGAAGCTGGACCATGCAGCGTAGAAGGTCTATGCTGCCTCCTCCCTTGACCTTTGACAGGCGAGCACCGCTGTCATGATGGGCAACTTCAGCCATGCCCTCATGGGTCTCCTGGACTAGGTTCTTTCCCTCTTCCTGTGGAGCTTCAGTTGGCAGTTAAGATGGTCTAGAAACAGGGACGTTTAGTTGCCAAGCAGCAGCTACAGATAGCCTTGGACATTGGTGACTCCTGCACCCAATCCGTGGCTGCTGCAGTTGCCATGTGGCGTCAGGCTTGGTTGCAGATAGCCACCTTCATAGTGGATACCCAAAATAAACTGGCGAATGTCCCTTTCTTGGGTACCGACCTATTCAGTCCAGGGGATGATAATCAGGGAGGCATTATAACGCAGTGGTTTAAGGCTCTGAGCTGCAAATGTGGAGACCTGAGTCTGAATCTCCCAGCCCCCGCTTACATACTGTGTGACTCTGAGCAAGTCTCTTAACTCCCTGAGCTCCAGGTTGCACCTGTAAACAAGCTTTTGGTTTAGTGTGTCTCACCTGGTTAAACAATTGGAAACAATCACCTCACTAGGATTGAGAATCAGTGCCATCTTACATTCCATCACGTACTCTCAGAAGAACTCTAAGAGTCAGAAACAGAAAGAAGTCCTTTCAGTTTCAGCCCTACCCAGCACCACAGTCCAAGATGTGCGGGCAGTCCAGGTCTAGTGGCCTAAACCTGTGTACCTGGCTGTAAGAAGTCCAGAAGCTGGGGAGGCAGTGCTTCTCCGGTGGCTGACACTGGAGTCTCCACCAAGCCTGCCCAGTGGACGGGCTGGGGGAATCTCACTCTCCGCCCATCCTGCATCAGCCTTGGGTTCCCGTGGGGATGGCCTCACCATTTCTGGCACTCCTGATCTGTCATCCCATCAGACCAGTGGGTGCTTGACATGATAGGTCACGGTCTGCATCTAGATTGTGAGGCTCTCCAGCTCTTTTGAGCCCATGCCCCACAGGAGGGTTGTGGTGTCCCCTGACCTGCTGTCCACCCTTCGGGAGGACATCGCTCAACTCCTTCAGAAAGGAGCTGTGGCCCGTGTCGTTCAGGGCTTCATCTCAGATGCTGTCTGGTTCCCAAACGGATGGGGTACTGGTGCCCCATGTTGAATCTTCACAATCTCAATCAGTTCTTGAGCAAGCACAAGATCTTACTCGAAACAGCTCTTGCAGCAGGTTACACCAATAGGACTGAAGCCGGCAGGCGCCAGGACCCCACGTAAATTTTCTAGCTAGCAGTATTCAGCGGGGACTGCCCCTGACATCGGTCCCACCCCCGACGTCAAGCATGGTATATAAGGGGTGGTTCCCCTCAATCCCAGTTCTTTTCCCGTCGACTCACCAGCATTGGCCTCTCGGTCTCTATCTAGTGCATGATGACTTAGAACTTCAGAGTTTCTCCAAACTGATGTCCTCTCCAACTCCTTCAATCGAGGACACCTTTCCAAGTGTGCCTGCGGAAAACAGATCCCTTTTAAGGATCCTCATTCCTCCTGTGTGCGGTGCTTAGGCCCGGACCACAACACCAAGGCCTGCACTTTCTGCCAAGGGTTCAACAGCCGCACCAGGATCCAGCCGTCAGAAGGCACTTCAGGCTTACCTGCTGGAAGAAAGACTTAGTAGGATGGACCAAGAACCTTCCTCCAGGGGCGATTTTTCTTCCAATGCCCATAAACACCAGGATAAACACTGGGAGAAAGCAAGGTCCAGATCCCGAACCAGGCCTCGGACTCCCATAGCTCAGGCTCCACCAGGTTGGACCACTCTCCCTCCAGGCTCGTTCTCAACCCCCTCCAGTCAAAATCTGAGCCTCAGGCGGCTCTTCGACTCTCCAGCCCATCAAGACTTCAAGGCCCTCGGCTTCCTCTACTCCCACTTGGGCCTCTTCCAAGTCTTCAGAGCACCACAAGTCTTCCTCATTGACCCGACGTCAGGACCCCGACTCCAGAAGTCCAGATCCACCACCCAGGAAGACTAAGGAGCTGATGTCCCTAAAGCGGACCTTGGACCCGACGTCGGCCAAGCACCCGACATTGGCCAAGCATACAAAGCCGGCCAGGCGTTCGCTGGAGCTGCGGACACCACCAGGCGACCAACGTCAGCCTCGCATTCACTGGAGCTGAAGACCACCCCCCCCAGTCACCGGTGGACACCGGTCACAGGGACTCAACGGAGGAGGACACGACGGTGCCTGAAGACCAGGTGGGCGACACTGAGGATGCCGGGCTCCCAAGGGAACCTTCACCCAACCCGGAGACACCTGCGGACTTGACCCCGGCGACAGACCACCGGCGCCAGACCCGTCATTGGGCATGAACCTGCAGAAGTAAAGGACCGTTTACTTTCTGGTGGTACACCATCCGAAAGGATGTGGTCCCTGTAAAACGTACTCCTTCACCTCCTACGCCCCCTCCTCCACCACAGGGGCCAGCAGGATGACCTCCAACCCCTAAGGAGCAGACTCCATCTCCCAGGGGTAGATCCAAGGATCAGAGAAGGCCTCCCTCAAGATGTCCCTCAGGGTCTCCCAGCCCCAAGCGACCCAGACGTCGGCGGTATACTCCGTCAGGAGAAGACTCCTGATTGAATACCTCTGAATACTCCAGATCTCCTTCTCCATTCAGCATTCCATCACCTGACCCACATGACCTACCCAGGTCTCCTCCGGATGATCCCTTTTTCTCTGAGATCATGGGGCACATCCAAGACTATATGGGATGGGACGCTGAAGACCTCGACCCCGAAAGACAGTGCCTTTCCCGTTATCTTCGGCAGAAAGACCCAAAGCCTGTGGTAGTGCCACCCTTGGTGGACACCTTCGCGGACAAGGCTGCGTGGAAGCATCCGCACTCTACTCCTGCGGTGCTGAAGAGCTGACCGCCTATAACAGGCAGAGAGGACCAGTACTTGGCTCAACAACCTCTGGCAGACTCCTGGATCTTACTTGAGACACAGCTCTTGCAGCAGGTTACACCATTAGGACTGTAGCGGCAGCCGTCAGGACCCCACAGAAAAATTCTAGCTAGCTATCTTCAGTGGGGACCGCCCGGCCCCATCGGTCCATGACGTCAAGCGTCAATACATAAGGCGGTCCGCCAGATTCCCCAGTTCTTTCCGCCGTCGCTTGCATGTCTCACCCTTTGGTTATAGTCTAGCTGCCGTTGCGTGGTTAAGTGCTTTCCTTGGAAATTTGGATTTCTTCTAGCAAGACTTTTGCTGATGTCCTCTCCGACCTCGGTCACTCCTCCAAGTGTGCTTGCGAAACAGATCCCTTCAGGACCCCCCATAGCCTGCGTTCGGTGCCTGGGCCCAGACCACGATACCAGGCCTGCTCCTTCTGCCAGGGGTTCAATAGTCGTACCCAGATCCAACGTCAGAAGGCCCTTCAGGCGTTTTTATTGGAAGAGAAGCTGAAGACCATGTCTTCCAAGGGGGGGATCTTCTCAAAAGACCCACAAGCATGCGGAGAAACGAAGGGAGAAGGCCCCTTCCAGTTCCCCCTCCAGGGCTTCGGACTCGCACAGCTCCGGTTCCAGGTCCGACCGCTCTCCCTCCAGGGCCAGCTCTCAGCCTCCCCCGGCTGCGGTAAGGAAGCCTTCTTCTCAGGCCAAGTCCATGAGCCGTCCTCGTCTTCCGTCCTCCAGGGCCTTGGCTAAGTCAGGGATCGCCACCATCACCATCCAGTCGGGTTCCGCCTGGGTACCCGGCGTCAGGTCTTCTTCTTTGCCCGCCACGAGAGCGTTGGAGCTCACTCCCTTAAAGAGACCTTTGGACCCGGCGGTGCGGCCGTCGCCGACCTCGCGTCATACATCCCTGGAGCCGCTGTCGGTCAGGCGTCGGCTGGCTAAGCCAGCTCCTCAGCGGACGCCCGGTAGGGGACGGCGACCGGCATCCGCTCCCCTGAGAGAGGCCCTGGCGCCTCCGACCGATGTCGGTCAGGAGACCTTGACCGAGGAGGATCTAGCGCCCGCCGAGGACCAGGCAGGCGACCCGGTCTCTTCAAGACTCCCAGGGAACCCTGCGTTATTCCCTGAGCCCCTGTGGAGCCGGCGCGGGACCGCGGCCATCCGCCTCGGTGCCCGGACCGTCGTCGGGCCTCTCCTTAGCGGATGTGAAGTACCTCTTCACTTGCTGGTGGGACACCATAAAGAAGGACATGATTCCCACTTTTCTTCCTCCTCCTCCTCCTCCTCCGGTTCCTGCACCCCCCTCGCCATCGGGGTCGGCAGGCCGCCTACCTCCTCCCCGGTAGTCCAGATCCCCTCCAAGGGGGAGACCAGAAAAACGGAGACCTCCGTCTAAATCCTCTTCTAGGTCACCCAGCCCCAAGAGACCCAGGAGACACCGGCGATCGCCTTGACGGAGGACACGGGATCAGAGTACTCTTCTTCTAGATCCCCATCTCCCCTCTCCATCCGTTCTCCGGACCCACGTGAGATGCCGAAATCTCCTCCGGACGACCCTTCGTTCTTGGATATTATGAGACACATCCAAGAGAACATGGGATGGGATGCAGAAGAGCTAGACCCCGAAAGGATACGCCTCGCCAAATATCTTCGGCAGAAAGACCCCAAGCCTGTGGTGGTGCCACCCTTGGTTGACACTTTCGTGGACGTCACCAAGGCAGCGTGGAATCGTCCACATTCGCTCCCGGCGATGCCGAAGAAAGCTGATCGCTTGTACAAGGATCCTAAAGAAGACCAGTACTTGACTCAGCAGCCTCAGGCCGACTCTCTGGTCATCACAGCCTCACATGACCGGTCACAGAGGCCGCAACATCTGAGCACCCTGCCACCGGACCCAGAGTCCAAGCAGTTGGGCCGCGTTGGGTAGGTGCGTATCTTCCGCTACCTGCGCCATCAGATCCTTGAACTATTTGACCCACATGGTTCCAGTTCAGAGCGCTTTGTAGGGAACAGGGTCTGGGCGGCTGAAAAACTGCGGAAGGTGAGCAGAAGGAGGAGATGCTTCAGCTCCTCCATACGGGTTCAGGCGTGGGAACCCAAGTGCTACAGGCAGCGTCCGACTCCTGGACTCATCAGCCCGAGCAGCAGCTTCTGGTGTATGCCTCTGGAGGCACTCTTGGTTACGCATCTCGGTTTTACCCGGACGTCCAGAAGAATATCATGGGCGCTCCATTCGAGGAGAAGTCTTGTTTGGTAATCCTTCGGAGAAGATTATTACCAGACTTCAAGAGGCGGGAAAGCGGTAAGGTCAGTTCAGGCCATGTACCGACCCAGGCTTAGTTCCTTTATAGGAACCAAAGCCGATTTTGGGGCGGATGCAGAGGCAGCAGTCCGCTCCGCTACACATCAGAGGGCTCTGGCTTCCGTAGAGCCAGAAACAACCCGCCAGAAGCCAAGCGTACTCCTAAGCCGGCCCAGCCAGCGGGCCCATCTCTGCCACAGCCTGACTCCTTTCCAGCCCCGCCCTCAGGATCAACGGGAAATCATGGTCGGGGGTCGCATTGCGAACTTCCTGCCGGGATGGCAGGCTGTAACCACCGACAGGTGGGTTCTTCAGTTGGTCAGACGAGGCCACTATATAGAATTCGCAGGAAAGCCACCCTCGAGGCCTCCTTTGCTCTCCGGTGTCCGGGTCAGCACAGATCTCTGATCTGCAAGTAGTACTCGCGCTCCTGCAAAGGGAGCAATAGAGACGTCCCAGAGAACCAGAGAGGACAAGGATATTATTCCACTTCTTCCTGGTTCCAAGAAAACAGGGACCTCCATCCAATTCTGGACCTCAGCGACCTCAGCGTGTCGATCGCCTACAGAAGATTCCGCATGGTGACTCTTCCAGGTCTTATTCCCATGCTGAAGCAAGACGCCTTTTTAGTGTCTCTAGACATGCAGGACGCATACCTGCATATCCCTATAGCTCAGGCGCATAAGAGGTTCCTGCGCTTCGAGTTCCTCGACCACCACCTTCAATTCCGAGCCCTTCCATTCGGACTGTCATCCGCACCAAGGGTCTTTACCAAGTGCATGGCAGTCGTGGCAGCATCTCTGAGGAGACAGGGCCATTATGTGTTCCCATACCTGGACGACTGGCTTCTCATGGCCGCTTCCAGAGAGGTGTTGTTACTTGTGGTCCAGAGCACCCAGGACCTGTTCCGATCTCTGGGCATCCTAATAAACTACGAGAAGTCTCTCATGGTACCGTCGCAGAAACTGCAGTTTATAGGTGCAGTACTGGACACTGTTCAGGGAAGAGCTTTTCTTCCAGATGACAGAGCGGAGCACATCAGATCCCTCATCAGGGAGTTATCGTCGAACAAGACCGTCTCTGCCAGGTCAGTCCTTCGCTTGCTCGGACACATGGCTGCGGCCATTCCTACCGTCCCTTTCACAAGGCTCCACATGCGGGTAACTCAGTGGATGCTCAAAGTGCAATGGGACCAAAGGCAAGACCACTTGCAGCATCCGGTCAGGATCACGAACACGGTGATTTGAGACTGGCAGTGGTGGCTAGTCCCAGGGTCGCTCTCCATGGGCGTCCCGTTCGTAGCGCCGTCCCCGGAGGTAACCCTCACCACAGACGCCTCAGGTCTAGGGTGGGGGGCACACCTGGACGGGGTAAAGTCCCAGGGTACGTGGACCCTGATGGAAGCTCATCTCCATATCAGCGTTCTAGAGATGAGGGCGGTTCTTTATGCCCTGCAGGCCTTTCAATCAGTAATCCCACCGTGTACTCTTCTGCTTCAGACAGACAACACGGCGGTGATGTATTACCTCAACAAACAAGGAGGTGCACACTCTTACCCCCTTTGCAGGGAGGCCATGAGGGTGTGGGATTGGGTAATTGGACACGGCTGAATCTGATCACTGTGCATGTTCCCGGGTGGACAACACAATTGCAGGTGGTCTGAGTCGCTCCCAGGCCAGAGTCCATGAGTGGGAACTTCTTCAAGAGGTAGCAGAGGATCTGTTTCTTCGATGGATAACTCCAGAACTAGACTTGTTTGCATCCCCATCCAACGCAAAACTGCCCAATTTTTGCTCGCTAGATCCAGGGCCTGGTGTTTTCTGGCGAGACGCGTTGTCCCTCTCCTGGGCGAACAGATTCCTCTACGCTTTCCCTCCTTTCCCGTTGATCCAGAGAGTTCTTCTCAAACTGCGCAGGGAGCACGCAGTCATGATCCTGGTGGCCCCTTTCTGGCCCAGACAGATCTGGTTCCCTTTGCTGATGCAGTTATCTCAGGAACCCCCGCTCCGTTGCCGTTCAGCTCCCATCTCCTGTCTCAGGAGAAAGGTTCACTAGTCCACCGGACTTACGCTCACTGAACCTGCATGCATGGCTCCTAGAGACATAGCCATCTTCGTCACGGGGTCTGCAGAGGTTGCAAAAGTTCTTTCTGCAGCCAGAAAGTCGTACGCATCGTACACCATGAAATGGCGCCGTTTTTTTGTTTATGTAAGTAGCGAGGACGCGATTTTTCCCCTTTAGGTTGTCCAGTGGGAGTGGTGTTGGACTACCTGCTCTCCCTCTTTCATTCGGGTCTAGCCTACTCCTCTCTCAAGGTGCACCTTTGTGCCATTTCTGCCTACCACCTTCCGGTGGGACATTGTACAGTGGCTCAATTAGATGCTTCTCGGGAATTTCTGAGAGGGGTGTTACACCTTAGGCCTCCAATTAGGGACCCTGTGCCTCCATGGGATTTGCTCTTTGTCCTGGAACAGCTCACGCTCCCCCCTCGAACCTGCCGCGGATTGCGAGCTACGTTTTCTGTCGTGGAAAACGTTATTTTTGGTTGCTGTTACTTCAGCGAGAAGAATTTCTGAGCTTCACGCTCTCATGTGCAAAGAGCCTTATTTAGTTTTCCACCGGGACAGAGTATCCCTGAGGACGAACCCTAAATTTTTGCCTAAGGTGGTCTCTTCACTCACTCTAAATCAGGACATTGACCTACCAGTCTACTTCCCGAGTTACTCGAATAGAGGAGAGGCTCTGCTCCACACCCTGGGATGTTCACCGCAGCCTGAGGTATTACCTCAACAGAACTAAACCTTTTCGTAGTTCTGAGCAACTTTTCATTTCCTTCTCTGAGAGGATGATGGGCCAATCTGTATCCAAACAGTCCCTGTCTCGCTGGCTTGTCCAGTGTATTTCATACTGTTGTGATATCAAGCAAAAGCCCCTCCCGGGAACAGTCCGGGGTCATTCTACTAGGGGTGTGGCCACCTCCTTTGCAGCACTCAGAAACGTCTCCACCTCTGCTATATGTGCTGCAGCCACTTGGAGCTCTGTGCATACCTTTATCAGGCATTATAGCCTGGACATCGCCTCTCGGCAAAGAGCCGGTTTTGGCCTGGCGGTGCTACAGGGTCTCCTGTCCTAGGTTCAGGACCTGGAAGGTACTTCCTATTTTCCTCCTCCCGGAATTTCTGGCAGCGTTACTGCTTGGGAATCAGTCCTAATGGTGTAACCTGCTGCAAGAGCTGTGTCTCGAGTAAGATAGTGATTCACGTAGAACTTACGTAACAGTAGATCTTTGAGAACAGCTCTTGCAGAAATCTCTCCCGCCCTCCTTCCCCTTGGAGGAGGCATGGCTCTTGCCTTTTCTTTTAGGATTTTCTTCCCTTTATTCTTCTGACGATGGATCCTCAGTCTCCCATTCTGATGTCATCCTGTGGCGGGAGTCTCCGGCGGGAGAACTGGGGAATCTGGCGGGACCGCCCCTTTATGTACCACGCCTGACGTCGGGGGCGGGACCGACGTCGGGGGCGGTCCCCGCTGAAGATAGCTAGCTAGAATTTTTCCGTGGGGTCCTGACGCCTGCCGGCTACAGTCCTAATGGTGTAACCTGCTGCAAGAGCTGTTCTCGAAGATCTACTGTTACGGTAAGTTCTTACGTAACTGTACTTTATTACGACCTCACACGACCGGTCCCAAAGACAGCAGCACATGAGTACACAGCCACCGGACCAGGAATCCAAACAATTGGATGCCCTGGGGAGACGCATGTATGCGGCTGCTACATGCTCCATCAGGTCCCTGAAATACCAAACCCACATGGTACAGTTTCAGAACGCCCTATGGGAACAGGGCCAGGACCTGGTCGATAAGCTTCCGGATGGCGATCAGAAGGTGGAGCTTCTAAACCTTCTCCACACAGGGTCTGATGTGGGTACCCAAGTACTACTAGCCGCATACGATTCTGTGGACTTGTCCGCCAGAGCTGCAGCTTCAAGTGTCTGTCTCCTTCGACACTCTTGGCTCCGTGTCTCTGGCTTCACCCCGGACGTACAGAAGAACATTCTTTCTGGGGACATGGATATGTTGTTCATCCACACTGTCTGGCAGGTATCCTTGCCACTTTAAATCTTGCCGGAAGGTCTTCAAGCTGGCTCCTCCCACCCACCCGGGTGGTAAAACTCGCGGCTCCGCCCCATGACGCCAGATCTTCCTTACCGCTTGGAAGCTCAGGTTCCCTCCTTAACGCTCTGCGTATAAGACTGGTTCCTAATTCTTCGGTTTTCTGAATTTAAAAGTTTTTTGCATTATAGACTTCGGTCTTCTATCCCTCGCGAACTGCGATGGACAAATCGACTCCCGGTTTTGAGGGCCCTTGCGGGCAGAAGATGTCTCGGACGGATCCAGCACTCCACGTGTGTCTACTGTTTAGGCCTTGAGCACGACCCGCGGGCTTGCGACCTGTGCTCTTCCTTCTCAGCCCTCGTCCTCGAAGACCATGCTGCCCGTTTACAACTGGGCGCCGTGAGAACATTTTCCTCGGTAAAGTTAAAGAGGCCCGGTCGGCGGTTTCCGCGGCGGCAGGCTCGGCGGATCAGCTAGAGCAGATGATCGCCCTCGAAGAGGAGGCGGCGTGGGCCGCATCTTCCTCGACCGCGGCATTTATCCCGCTCTCCCTGGGTTCCTCTTACACAGCTTCCTTTAAGGAGCTTTGTCTGTCCCTCTCCACTAGAGGAGAGGGACCAACGTCTTCTGGACCTTTTTCTCGGTCCAAGAAGAAAGACAAGGGTAAGTCCCTCCGTCGACGCTCTTGGGAGCGGGAAAGGTCCCTCTCCCTGAGTTGTCGGCCATCGACTTCGGTCGATCGTTCAGCTTCGGCCACTGGTCTCACGGTGTCCCAGTCAGGTCAGTTGACCGAGACTCCCGTCGACGCAGTCAAGATCTTTCTCGACCCGTTGGGCCGGGTTGTCGACCAGCGGCCGAAATCCCCTCTCCCGGTTTCCCGGTGGGAATTGAGGATCCAGCGGGCTTGCTAGTGCCTCCGGTTCCGAGCCCCTCGGCGAACCCTCCGAGCCGAGGAGGAGCGGTTCCACCGTCCCTCCTGCACCGTCCTGGAAGGCCGAGGTTCTCGGTCCCCGGACTTCTTGGCGGTCCAGCCGATCCCGCCGTCATAGGCGGTCTCGGCACCTGATGGAAGCGCGCCCGCTCGTCCTCCTCCTCGGATGGGGAAGGCTTCGAGATTCACGTCGGCGATACGAGACCTCATGTGGCAACAGCTCCTTCTGACCGGGAACAAGCCGACGCCGTCGCCTTCCCCGGCCATTAAGTGGCTGTCACCGGATCGGCTGAAACAACCCCTCGTTTAACCCGAGGAGCCTGTTCCCAGGCGGGTTGTTCGGCCAAAACCAGCTGCCCCACCGATTCTGGTAGAACCTCCGCCTCCACATCCGCTGTTTGGGGCTCCGACCAAGAACTCTTGGTCGGCTCAGGGTCTGCCCCATAGGCTGTCGGTCACTCTCACTCCCGATCGCCCTCGGCAGGTGGAGGGTGGCTCAGGCCCGAGGCAGCTCTTTGCGGACTCTTCTGAGTCCGACGGATCCTCCCTTTTCTCCAAGCGAGTGGACTTGGAGTCCTCTGGAGGTCAGTCGCTGGACGACAGCCCTTTGTCCTTCCTGGGTTTGCTCAGGCTCATCTCGAGGGTCCACGGGATGCAGCTTGAGCCAGTATCAAGCGGGCCAAGTATCCCTCACGGAGATATTGGACCGAGGGATTCCCCTGGAGGCCTTTCCTGTGGCTGAGGCCATTGTGGGCCCGCCTTGGAGCTCTGGCGCCCTGCTTCCTGCCCTGCGCCGGCCAGGATGGCCAGAAGTCATGCGGTCCTACGGTTCCCTGTCTGGTTTTGGAACATCCCTCAGCCGAGAGGTTAGTTACCGACAGCGTTTTCCAGCGTGCCGGAAATGCTAGGGACGTGGACAAACCTCCCAACAAGGAGTCCAAGAAATTGGACTATGCCGGGCGAAAAGTCTACGCTGCATCCTCCCTTGGCCTTCGTCAGGCAAGCTCGGCCGTGCTTATGGCACATTTCTCCCATGCCCTGTTGGGCTCCCTGGACGAGGTAGTCCTTCATTTCCCGGCTGACCTGCAGACCACGGTTAGGCAGGTGCGGGACCAGGGCAGGGCAGTGGCCAAGCAGCAACTTCAGACTGCTCTGGACATTGGAGACTCATGCACCGGGTCAATCGCGGCCGCAGTGGCTATGCGCCGTAGGGCATGGCTGAGGACATCCACCTTCACGGCGGATACCCAGCACAAATTGGCGGATGTCCCCTTCCTGGGGACCGACCTCTTGACCCTGGGTGGAAGGCCACCTCTAGAGGATGAAAAGTCCAATGCCACCTTGGACTCGGTCTCATCCGCTCAGAGGGACAAGGGCTGCAGACCGCAACCCAAGCCCTTTCGTCCGTCTGCGCCCCCGGCACATCTGGCCCAGCAACACCAGGGCCAGCAGGCTCGCTCTTGGCATCCCAAACCCAAGCCCACGGCTTCCTCCTCCAGGAAGCAGGGAGGTAAAGGCCCAGGTGGTCCCTCGGCTGGTCCCTCCTCCAAGCCTGCACAGTGACGGGTTGAGGGTGTCGCTCCCAACCTCGTCACCTCACCCCAGGTTTCCCCATGGGGGGACGGCTCCGGTTCTTCCTTTCCGCCTGGTCTGCTATTACCACAGACTGGTGGGTGTTGGAAGTGGTAGGAAAGGGCCTGCCTCTGGAGTTCGAGCAGGCCCCACCCTTCAGAGCCGTTGCACCTCGGGGGGCCTCGGGGTCCGAAGCCTCGTTGTCAGCTCGCCGAGCCGACATTGCTCTCCTCCTCGAGAAGGAGGTGATAAGAGAGGTGGCAGACCCTCCCTCAAACCCGGGGTTCGTGTCCAGGTACTTCCTGGTTCCGAAACGGACGGGGGGCTGGTGCCCCATTCTCGACCTACACGACCTAAACAAGTTCCTAAGGTCTCGAACCTTCAGGATGGTCACTGTGGCTCAGATAATACCATCCTTGGAACACGGCGTGTGGTTCTGCTCTCTGGACCTACAGGACGCGTTCTTTCACATCCGTATCCGTCCATCAAAGGTTCCTTCGCTTTCAAGCGGAGGGATCCCTTCGAGTTCCAAGCCATGCCCTTCGACATCTCCTGCTCCCAGGATCTTCACCAAATGCATGGCAGTGGTGACAGCATTCCTCTTGGCGCCGAGGTGTGTACCCTTACCTGGACGATTGGCTGATTGCAGCCCCTCCAGACAGGAGGTGGGCGGTCAGAGATCTGGCCCTCAGGTTTGCTCTCAGGTCGGCCTCCTCATCAATGAGGCCAAGTGAACTCGAGCGAAGCAGGTGATTCTTTTCATCGGGCAGAGCTTGACTCTCTTGAGCCAGAGACACGGCTCCTGGCGGACAGGGTCGAGTTCTTTCCTCCTTTCTGTAGTCATTTCTGGTTGGGCAATTGTGCCCTGCCCGGGACTTCCTGCGCCTCCTGGGTCTCATGGCGGCCTGTACCAGCGTGGTCCGTTGGGCCCGCTGGAACATGCGCCCCCTTCAGTGGGGGCTGGCCAGCCAGTGGTCCCAATGCTGCGATCCATTGGACTAGCTAGTGATGGTGACCCAGGGGATGTGGAACGCTCTGCAGTGGTGGACCGTTCCAGTTCATCTGCAGGAGGGCATCCCGTTTGTCCGCCCCGAGCCGACGGTCTCTCTATCGACCGATGCCTCTCTGATGGGTTGGGGTGCCCATCTGGGGGAACACCGAGCGCACGGCCTCTGGTCTCCTCGGGAGTCCCGATGCCACATCAACCTGCTGGAGCTCCGAGCGGTCCGCCTAGCTCTCACCGCCTTTGCTCCGTTTCTTTGGGGTCAAGTGGTCCGGGTCCAGACGGACAACACCATGACCATGTACTATCTAAACCGCCAGGGTGGGACGCGCTCCATGCTTCTATGCAAGGAAGCTCTCCGCATCTGGTCACTCGTGCGCAGCCTGGAGCGGATCTCTAGCCATTCATGTGGCAGGAGCCTCCAACACCCTGGCCGATGCCCTAAGCCGGATAGGGGCTGCGTCCCACGAGTGGTCTCTCCTGCCGGAGGTAGTACAAGATCTGTTCTCCCATTGGGGTACGCCTCAGGTGGACCTGTTTGCCTCCAGGGAGAATGCAAAGCTGAGGCTGTTCCATGCCCGCCCCCTCAGCAGGGATCGCTGCAGGGGGATGCCTTCTCGAGGCCGTGGACCCCGGGCCTCTTCTACGCCTTTCCCCCGTTCCCCTTGATGCACAAGGTGCTTCTCAAAGCAAGGAGGGACAAGGCGCAGGTGATTCTGATAGACCCAGACTGGCCCTGCCAGTACTGGTACCCAGATCTCCTCAGCCTCAGCTCCAGTCTCCCGAGGCAGCTTCCAGCTCGCCCGGACCTGCTCTCAGTCAATCAGGGGAAGGTATTCCATCCGGACCTTCAGTCCCTGCACCTGACGGCCTGGTTCCTGAGCGGCTAGAGTTCCAGGCCTTGGGTCTTTCCGACGGGGTCTTGAGCGTGTTGAGGCGTCCTGTAAAGAGTCGACCAGAAAATGCTACGCCTTCAAATGGAAAAGATTTTCCATTTGGTGTCAGGGCAAGGGCCTGGACCCTTCCTCCTGTTCCTTGGCGAGCATATTGGTCTACCTTTGGTCCCTTTCTCAGCAAGGGCTTTAGTAGAAGCGACCCTTAAGGTGCACCTGGCAGCCATCTCTGCTTACGAGCACGGGCGGAAGCAGTGATGGCATGAGGAGAAGGTGGTCTGGCGCTTTTTCAAGGCCTTGATCACATTTCCTCCGGTGCGAGAACCTCCACCTCCGTGGGATCTACTGCTGGTACTGGCAAAGCTCATGGGCAAGCCATTCGAACCAATGCACAGGTGTGAACTCTCTCACCTGTCGTGGAAGACCGCCTTCTTGGTGGCCATTACATCAGCCAGAAGGATGGGAGAGCTCCAGGCGCTCTGCATTGAGTCTCCTTACCTGGTCTTCCACAGGGACAAGGTTGTCCTCGCCCCCACCCAGAAATTCCTTCCGAAGGTGGTGTGGAGTTTCGCATAATCAGATATTGACTCATGATTGTTCTACCCCAATCACCTCGGAGGCGAATATAAACTCCATACTCTGGACCCTAGAAGGCGCTTGCTTACTATAGGAGCGACGTGTTGAAATTCGGGAGAGGTTCGCTTAGCTGTTTGTCACCTACGCTGAAGCCGCACCTGGCAGACCTGCAGCCAAGCGGACGATAGGCAGATGGGTCACCTCCTGCATAGATCTCTGCTATAAGTTGGCGGGCATGGAGCCTCCCAGAAGGATAAGAGCTCATTCTACCCGCCATACTGCTGCATCGGTGGCTGCTTCCAGGGACGTTCCTATCCTGGAAATCTGCAGGGCTGCTACCTGGAAGTCAGCACACACCTTCATCACCCATTACCACATCGACCTTGAGTCACGCCGGGATGCTGGTTTTGGGGCCTCGGTTCTCCAGTCTCTATTCCTTAAGTAGGGGGTGTGCGCCTTGCCTCCCTCCTCCCGGAGAACTGCTAGGAGTCTGCCAGACAGTGTGGATGAACAACATATCCATGTCCCTAGAAATACAGGTTACTCACCTGTAACAGGAGTTCTAGGAGCGGTATATGTTGTTCACATCTGACTCTAACCTCCCTGGCTTGACGCACAACCTGAGCTTCCAGCGGCCAGATCTGGCATCATGGGGCGGGCCGAGTTTTACCACCGGTTGGGTGGGAGGACCCAACTTGAAGACCTTCCGGCAAGATTTAAAGCGGCAAGGATACCTGCCAGACAGTGTGGATGAACAGCATATACCATTCCTAGAACTCCTGTTACAGGTGAGTAACCTGTATTGATGTCTCCTACAATAGTGAAGTACTCTTTGGTGAACCCTTGGAGAAGGTTATCAATAAACTCCAGGATGCTGGGAAGACAGTCAGGTCTGTACAGGCCATGTACAGATCCAGGCCCGGTTCCTTTCGTAGGAACCAGGCCGTTTTCAGTAGCCGGCAACAAAGGCAGCCACGTTCCGGCCAGCAACAAAGGCTTCTTTCAGCGTAAAGCCCAGGCTAAGTCATCCCAGGCAGAGCCCAACGCTACACTAAACCGGCCCAGCCTGCAGGGACCAGTGCTGCCACAGCATGACTCTTCCGTGGCCCCACCCCTCCTCTGGATCAGCGGGCATGAAGGAACGGGTGCATCGCCACTTTTAGGGTGGCGATCGATTACCACCGACTGGTGGGTCCTCCAATTGAGTAAAAAGGTCACTTTATAGAATTTCTCGACTGCCCACTGGCAAGAACTCCCTGCTTTCCCATTTCTCGGGTCATACGCCTTGTTCATACAGCAGGAGGTGCTCGCTCCTGGGAAAAGAAGCGATAGAGCATGTACCATGATATTATTCTCACTTCTTTCTGGTTCCCAAGAAAACAGGGGACCTCCGTCCTATACTGGACCTCAGCGACCTCAACGAATCGGTCCTGTACAAATGCTTCCGCATGGTGACCCTCCCAGGTCTGATTCCCATGCTCAAGCAGGGCGCCTTTCTAGCGTCCTTGGACATGCAGGACGCTTACCTGCATATACCCATTGCTCAAGCGCACAGGAAGTTTCTGCGCTTCGAGTTCCAGGGTCACCATTATCAGTTCCGAGCCCTCCCTTTCGGACTGTCATTGGCACCTCGGGTATTCACGAAGTGTATGGCGGTCATAGCGGCGACTCTGAGGAGACAAGGCCACTACGTGTTCCCCTACCTGGACGAATGGCTTCTCATGGAACCCTCTCGGGAGGCCTTGATATCTGCCATCCATTATACTCAGTCTCTGTTCAAGACGCTGGGCATCATGATCAGTCAAGAAGTCACGCCTGGTTCCATCGCAGATGCTGCAGTTCATTGGTGCAGTTCTGGACACCGTCCTGGAAAGCTTTTCTTCCCCAGGACAGAAGCGGGTATACCTGATCCCTCATCAGGGACATTCGGCGAAGAAGACTGTTCCTGCCAGACTGGTCCTTTGCCTGCTTGGACACATGTCTATGGCTATTGCAACAGTCCCGCTTGCTCGTCTCCACATGTGGGTCACCCAGTGGATGTTACGGGTCCAATGGGATCAAAGGCAAGACCATCTGCAGCTTCCAGTCGGATCATGAGGGCCGTAACCTGGGATTGGCAATGGTGGTTAGATCTGAAGAATGTATTGGCAGGGGTCCCCTTCATTGAGTCGTCTCCGATTGTGACACTCTCCACAGATGCTTCAGGGCTCGGATGGGGAGCACACCTCGACGGTGTCCGGTCTCAGGACCTGTGGACAGCACAAGAGACTCCTCTCCACATAAATATCCTGGAAATGAGAGCAGTCCTTTATGCCCTGCGGGCCTTCCAGTCGGAGATTCCACCGGGTACCCTTCTGTTTCAAACAGACAATTCTGCGGTGATGTATTACCTCAACAAACAAGGAGGCACCCATTCCTACCCGCTTTGCAGGAGGCCATGAGGGTGTGGGATTGAGCTTTGCAACCGGCGCAAACCTCATTGCTGTTCATGTCCCAGGAGTGGACAACGTCATTGCAGATGGCCTGAGCTGCTCTCAGGCCAGAGTCCACTAGTGGGAACTATTCCAGGAAGTAGTGAGGATCTGTTTCTACAGATGGGGTACACCAGAGTTAGACATTTTCACGTCCCCATACAGCCTAAAACTGCCCAATTTTGCTCGCTAGATCCAGGGCCTGGTGTTTTCTGGCGATGTGTTATCCCTCTCCTGGGCAGGCAGATTTCTCTATGCCTTCCCCGTTTTCCGTTGATCCAGAGAGTTCTTCTGAAGCTTACGCGAAGCAGCGGCTGATACTCATCGCACCTTTCTGGCCCAGGCAGATCTGGTTCCCTCTACTACATCAGTTATCCTGGGAACCTACGGTGCCTCTGCCAATCAGCTCTCACTTGTTGTCTCAGGAGGGCTCCTAGAGACATAGCCATTTTGTGACACGGGGTCTCGCAAGAGGTAGCTGACGTTCTGGTGGCCGCGAGAAAACCGGCCACTCATGCTACCTACACCATGAAATGGCACCGTTTTTGCCTGTGGGCTCAAGCGTGGGGGTTTTCGCCTCTAGACTGTCCAGAAAAGTCAGTCTTGGACTACCTCTTGTCTCTTTTTCAGACAGGCTTGGCCTACTCCTCGATCAGAGTACAGCTCTGTGCCGTATCAGCCTATCATTATCCTATAGGCCAATGCGCAATATCTCAGTTGGACACGGCACAAGCCTTCCTGAGAGGTATTCTCCACCTTCGACCTCCGATTAAGGATTATAGCCTGGATATTGCATCGAGGCGGAGAGCAGGTTTTGGTCTAGCAGTCCTTGAAGGACTTCTGTCCTAGGCTTTGGTTTCATTAAGGGTTTCTACCTTCCCTCCTCCCAATGGTGTGGGATTTCCATTATTGCTTGGGAATCAGTCCTAATGGTGTAACCTGCTGCAAGAGCCGTTTCTCAATGTAAGATAGTACAGTTACGTGAGAACTTACTGTAACAGTAGATCTTCGAGAACAGCTCTTGCAGCAAGTACTTTCCCTCCCACCATCCCCGCTGGAGGCAGATTCTAGTTCCAACATCCTTCTCCTAGAATTAGGTGTCTCAGCATCTCTCTGACTGCCATTTGATGGCGGATCCTCAGTCTCCTCTTCTGATGTCATCCAGCATCCGGGAGTCTCTAACGGGAGAACTGGGGTTTCAGGAGACACCCCTTATGTACTATGCCTGGCGTCGGGGGCGGGACCGGCGTTGAGGGATGGGCGGTCCCGCTGAATACTGCCTAGCTAGAAAATTTCTGTGGGATCCTGGCGCCTGCCGGCTTCAGTCCTAATGGTGTAAAATGCTGCAAGAGCTGTTCTCGAAGATCTAGTGTTACGGTAAGTTCTTATGTAACTGTACTTTCCAGATGGTCACTCTCAACCAGATCATTCTATCTCTGGAGCAGGGTATATGGTTCTGCTCTCTGGACCTCCAGGAAACCTTCTTCCACATCCTAGTCTGTCTGTCCCTATGGTGGTTCCATTGGTTCCATGCTGAAGGGTGCTTTCTGAGTTCTGAGTGGTGCCATTTGGCGTCTCCTCAGTGAGGGTCTTCACCAAGAGCAACACACTGGTAGCTGCATTCCTGTGGTGCCGAGGAGTCTGGGTGTATCCCTGCCTGTATGACTGGCTGATTGCTGGTTCCTCTTGGGAGGAATTAGAGAGGTCCAGGGATCTGGCCCTTCAGACTTGCAAGGCCTTGGGCCTTCTAGTAAACCCGGCCAAGTCGTAACTCCACCTCACAGATCATTCACTTCATTGGGTAGAGCTAGACACCTTTCTGGCCAAGGTCCAACTCCCAACGGACCGGGCGGTGGATCTTAACGTTTTTTGCCCTATCATTTCCTGCCCAAGACTTCCTCTGGCTGCTGGGGTTCCTGGATCCTACACCAGCGTTTTCTGGTGGGCCCACTTGTGGATGCTCCCCTGCAATGAGAGCTGGTCCATCAATGGTCTCAGTGTCTTCGTCACCTGGACTAGCCAGTCACAGCGACACAGCCGATGTGGGATGCCACCCAATTGTGACTCATCCTGGAACACCTATAGGAAGCAGTCCCATTCACCCACCTAGAGGGTTTTATGTGATAACGGCAACTGCCGAACTACGAACTGCGTTATCGCGACGTCAGGGCGGCGAAAACAATTTACGCACCCTGGCGTACTCCGGTATACGGAGGAATGGATCGCCAGGCCTTCATGATTTTGCTTTCTTTGGGGGACTGTGCTCCACCCACCACGCTGGGGCTTTGCCCCTCGCACTCTTACCAGCGATTCTCAACTCCGGGGTACATGTTGGGGGTAAAAGCAAAATAATACAAGTTTTGGGATGGTGCACAACAAAAATGCAGTAGTGCCTGGACCCGAATCCGGTACCCACGCAGCATAGCGGAGGCCAACCCCAATGCCACAGTAGCTTGGCAGCCGACACCAACACCTCCCCTACATCCTTCCGCCCCTCACAGGCCCACTGATGCCCGTACTCCCCCGCACATGTATATATAGCGACATCCTGTCACTACAGTAAGCCCATAACCACATCTGGTCACCCCTATCCCCACCCCCAATGTCGTCGGGCTTTCCCCTAGCGTGTTGCTGTTTGAGACGGCTTTTGTAATTTAAGTGCCCGATGTCACAGGCTACCCGCCCAGAGCCGACAGTCACTCAACCGACCAACGATGTCTGGTGGGATGGGAGCACACTCTGGGGACACAGTTAATACATTACCTGGTGAGCATTTGAATCTTAGGTTAGTAATTAATTTCAAAGGGTATTGATGCAGTTTTTAAAGACTTTTCTAAGATCAGTTAACTCTGGGGAGGTGCTGGAAGTCTGGCGACGAGCAGATGTGATTCCAATTTTTAAAAAGGGCTCCAGGCAGGAGGTATTGTAGGTAGCTATTGGCCCATTTATTTGACTGCGGTACTGGGGAAAGTTCTCGAAGGGGTCATCAAGGACCATGTAGTGACTTACATGCAGCAAGGAGGAGATATCGATATTACCCAACATGGCTTCACAAAGGGCTGCTCCTGCCAAACTAACCTCTTCGAATTCTATGGTAGAGTCAGAAAAGCACTTGATAAATCAGATTCAGTTGATGTAATTTTCACTGACTTCTCTAAAGTCTTCTCTTTTATGTGTTAAAGGTGTTTTTTTTTTTTTTAGCTATTTTTAATTTAGTTTAAGTGTTTAAAGGACTTTGCAAAGCAATTCAACAGCTATATACCATATAATCTGCAGTTATTTTAATGTGCTGTATTTGGAAACGATATTGAAGCCGGTTCCTGGATGTTTTTAGGGGACCGGCTGTTCTGTTCCAGACGTGTCTGTGGTTGGTGGCTGGTGGTCAGATTTTGAGTGGAGTTCGTTATCCCTGTCTGGCGGTTCGGTTCGGTCTGTTGGCCGTCCGACAAGGAGAGTTGGAATCTGCGGAAAGAGGCCTGCAGAGGGGCGAGTGAGGAACTGTCAGGAATTATCTGGCTACTATCTGTAGCTGAAGAGTGTCCAGGACTTTGGCTGCTGCGGATTATGGTGTCCTTGGCTTTGAGAGGTGTGCTGAAGTTATCGGAGTGTGGATTGAACTTTGGTGCAGTGAGCAGTTGGCCTGACTCTTGAGAGTGCTTGGTTTGTGGGATCTGGCTGCAGGGGACCTCAGCCTGACCTTGCTGGTACCCGGAGGACAGGGCCACGTGTCCTCTAGTTTCTCCGGAGGGCCGACCGGTGGGTCAGCTTGACAGAGTTTCGTAGTGGGGGCCGTGGCTCTTCAATCCTAGTCCCTGGTTGGGATTTTCAGGACCAGGCTCGTGTAGGAGTGGCGCCGTTGACATCAGCGAAGAGGATTTCGTCAGTTGTTTCTACTGGACACAGTCAGACTATTCATTTCTTCCTTTCTGTTTTGCCTTTTATAACCCCCTTATCATGAGAAGGTTCAAGGGGTTGTTAAACGCTTTGGGACATATATCTGTTTCATCTTTCAGGGAGTGAGAGTCCCTGTAGATCATTAGCCCCCGGTTGTGAGAGGACCTGGAGGGCTGAAGATGTTTTTTTTCTTTTATTCATTCATTTTAGTCTGACTGTGGTCTGTGTTTTCCACGCTAAAGAATTCTCTGCATGTGAAGCCTGGTCTCCTTATTTCCCTTAAACTGTTTTTAGGTTTTTTTAAATTGTAATTTGATTTAAGTGATTTAAGGGTTTTTGATTGGGTTTTTTCCTCTAGTGAGAGTAGAGGGAGATTCTTATTTATTTTAGTTTATTATTGGCTTTCTTCAGGATTTTGTTTAAGTTATTAGCAGTAAGTTAGTGGTGTCTATGGTGTGTTTAAATTTTGCTGACTGTTTGATAGGTTTTAATTTTTGACAGCATGTGTTGGGGCTGAGTCTCTGTGGGCAGGCGCTGTTGCCCTTCCAGGCTGAGGGACTTGCGCCCCTTCAATAGCCGCCCGTTGCAGCCCGAGGTTTATAGGCGTTGTCGGGCCTAGGGGATTGCACAGAGGAGGCAGGGGGAGGTGGGTGCTATAGCCGGGGGGGAGGAGCGGAGTGGGCGGATAGGGGTGGTGAGGTTAGGGAGACACCCTGGGGTGAAATGGGTCCAGGATAGGGGTTTATGATGCCTGGTTCCCATACCCAAGGGCTCCACTGATGGTGGGCAAGTGGCCCGCTCCTCCAAGGCCTCTCATTCAACTCAGGCAGTGTTATGCAATGCCAGGTCTATAAAGAACAAGACAGCAATTGTTGCTGATCTTGTTGAGTCATCTGACTTGGCTTGCATCACCGAGACCTGGCTGGATGAAAATGCTGGCCCCATAGTGGAGTCAGCTGTTCCAGCTGGGTACTCGGTGATACTCCACCAGAGATTGGATTGGGGGGGGGTCGCTATCTGTTTTAAATCAGAATTGGATCTTGTAGAGTTTCCAGTGGTGACCTCTAGATCCTTTGAGTGTATCATGGGAGCAGGTGTAGGTAGCAGAATCCTACTCGTCTACCATCCACCTGGCGACGAGAAAGTTTTTCTGCAGGAAGTTGCAGACTTCATTGTTGACCTGGTGTTGGAACCCTCCAGGTGGTTGGTCTTGGGGGACTTCAGTGCTTGGATCAACGATGAACCTCGCACTTTGGTCAAAACTTCCTCCAACTTATGAATCGTTGGGCTTCACACAGGTTGTTACTGCTGCTACCCTTATTCAGGGTCACTCACTGGATCTGGTATTCACCCTGGGGATGGAGATCACCGGACTGGTGGTGGAACCACTTGGGTGGTCTGACCATCACTCTATAAGGTTCAATTTCAGCCCCCATGAGACCAACCCCTTTGGAGATGGTCCAGTACCACTCTTTGAGGCGTGTTACCCCTGAGTGTCTGATGGCGGTGCTGGACCTATTGAGTTGGCCTGTGGAGTGCTTGGAACCAGATGCTTTAGTAGTGCACTATAATAATATGGTGCTGAAGGCTCTGGATTCCATAGCACGTGTCCGAGTTGGCCCCCTCTCTCTCTGCTTCCGGTGCACCTGGTTTGATGGGACACTCAGGGAGTTGAGGAGAGTGGGGCGAAGATTGGAATGCTGCTGGCGGAAATCCGGCCTGGAAAGGGACAGGCTTAGATCGATTGCCCATTATTTGGACTATCAATCAGAAATCTCCCGTAAGAAGGCAGAGTTCCTGTCCAGGGAGATTGCTGCATCAAGGAATCGACCAGCTCAACTCTTCTGGACTGTGGATAGGCTGTGCAGTCCAGCCTGTCTGCAGGGCCGGAGAGCTTTTTCACAATTGAAATGTGATAAGTTTGCTTGGTTCTTTGATAATAAGGTGTCAATGATCAGGTCGGACGTCCGCAGAACACATTCAAATGAGTATAGGAGAGACTGATGTGAGGTTACATGCCCTCGGTCTGTCTGGACAGACTTCGACCAGCCAGCAATCATGGATATCATGAAGACTGTCCAGGGCTTGCGGCCGACTTGCTGTTGTTTGGATCCTGGCCCCACGCGTCTCTTTGTGGGTTGCGTGTATGTGATCGGACCAGTCCTTGCTGAGATAGTCTGGTGCTGATTGGACCAAGGGGTGTTTCCAGAGTCTCTGAAAGGGGCTGTTGTGACACCCCTTTTGAAGAAATCTTCCCTTGACCCAGACTGTCCTTTTTGGGTAAGGTTATTGAGAAAGTAGCGCGCTGCAGCAGTGACTTTCTTATCACCCATGAAATCTATGATCCTCTCAGTCTGATTTCAGGAAGGGCATAGTACCGAGATGGCGTTGGTTGGAGTGTAATGATCTCCTAGTTGCGAGGAGATCGGAGGAGCCGTTCGATTCTGATTCTCCTCGATCTCTCTGCATTTGACACCGTGGACCATGGGATACTGCTGGAGTGCCTACAGCTGATCTGCGGACTGTCTGGGACAGTCCAAAGATGGTTTCATTCTTTTCTCATGGGCAGAACTCAGAGGGCAGTATCAGGAATTTCTTCCTCTGCTCCCTTTACGCTGCCCTGTGGGGTGCCGCAGGGCTCTGTGCTTTCTCCCATGTTGTTCACGGTGTATATGCTGCCATTGGGAGACACTATAAGGCATTATGGGCTGAGTTTTCACTGCTATGCAGATGATACTCAGCTCTATATGTCCTTTGTACCCGAAGAGAATGACGCACTCACGGTCTTTAACAACTGCCTCACTGAGATTCAGGACTGGATGAGTGCTAACTGGTTGAGGCTGAATCCGGACAAGACTGAGGTTCTGGTGGTGGACCCTGGTCACCATGCAGAGAAGTTGACTCCTGGGTCTCCCTTTGGCCTTGTCCTAGGGGGTAACCAGTTGAGACCTTCTGAACAGGTGTGGAATCCGGGCGTAATACTTGATTGTGAGTTGATGCTTAAGACTCAGGTGTCAGCCGTTGTCAAGTCCTCTTTTTACCATCTGAGGAATATAGCCTGGATAAAGCACCTTGTTCCACATGATGACCTTACTGTGTTGGTTCACACCTTTGTTTCCTCTTCTAGATTACTGTAATGCTCTATATCTAGGGTTGCCGGTGCTAGACCTCCACCACCTGCAGCTGGTGCAGAATGCTGCAGCCAGGTTGTTGACAGGGCTACCAAGAACTTGCCACGTCACACCTGTTCTGCGCGAACTGCACTGGCTGCCGGTGCGTTGGAGGATTACCTTCAAGGTAGAATTATCAGGAAAAGACAGTCTTTGTTACAATTCTTAAGATTTTCAGTGCAGGAAGAGTTTAAAGTACAGCTGACTTATTTTGGGACTGACTGCTTTCAGAGCACAAACCACCAGGCTGTTTTGGGGTTGGGGAGGTTTTACCTGTGTCTGACTTGGATGTCTGCATTTTTCTCTGTTTGATTAACAGGATATTTTCTCTGTCAAATTGTTGTGTAGGGTATCTTGCTGACAGGAAGGCACTCATCGCAGCGGTGGGTCAGAGCTCTTAGCTGATTGTTTTGTGAGGGCAGAGTTTAGGCCCAGCCCTTCCCACCCTCACCCCACCCACCCCTGGAAATAGTTCCTTTATACCTGGGGTTCTGACATAATTTCCTCAAGAGTGCAAGGTACATATCACTGTCATATGCTCTGTAGCACACTGCACTGACAAGATAAGCATACACATTGTATAATATATATATTTCTATATAACAAACCAATCACACACACACACACAAAAAAGTAGATAAACATGTGGGGAGTAGTGCAATGTAATGGCTGTGGGGCAGCAGTCTTCCAGGAGTCTTTCTGGAGGCTGAGATGCTGCCCTATTTGCAGACAACTCTCTGCCCTGAGGTAGGAAGTTGCCCATCTTCAGGCCACACTGGACAGTAGTAAGGGAACCTTCCCCCAGGCCACACTGGAAGGTAGGAAGGGACCCTCCTCCATCCAGGGAGCACCAGAGCCACCACCACTATCTCAGAGGTTGCAAAGAAAGCACAGCCGTTAGACCACAGTGGGCTCAGGAAGGGTGAGGATGGTGGAACAGAGGCACACCCAGTCAGTTGTTCCACTCCACAATCCATACACCATTCTGGGGGAGCATAGCTCCCCTATGGATGCACCCGCAGAGAAGACTAAGGAGGCTGAGGACAACTATCACAAGGGAGGCCCACAGGAAGGAGGCAGAGGACACTACAAGGAAGGAAACAGCTCCTGGTGGGGGACTCAATTATTAGGGGATAGAACTGGGGGGAGCAGGGAAAACTGAAGTAAGGTGCCTGCCTGGTGCCATGGCTTGGAGGGAGAGGAGGCGCATCCTCAGGATCACGAGAACAGCTGTACAGGAGTCTGAGCTGGATGTCATTGTCCACCTAGGGACAAATGACTTGGCTCAACATGAGATTAGAGCAGTGCAGAAGGACTTTGTAGAATTGGGGAGGGGCCTAAGACAAGTAGCACACACAGTATCCTTCTCTGAGGTGCTGCCTGTCAATGGCATGAGTGAGGCGAGGTACTTTGCACCATGCAGTTTAATGAATGGTTGAAAAATGGTGTGGAGTACAGGGTTTGGCTTCATTGGGGACTGGGGTTCCACCTGGAGGACACCAGCCTGTACTGGCAGGATGGTCTGCATCTGTCCAGGAAGGAACAAGTCTTTTGAGCAATCGGTTTAAATGCTTCATTGGCAAGCTTTTAAACTAGTCAAGGGGAGGCACTGATAAGCAGCAGGAAAATCAGCCTCTCCTACAAAGCGGTACTAAATGAGAAAAAGACCGAGGTAGAAAGGTCAGTGGGGATGCTGCAACAGAAGGTAAAGCCATCAAAATGGAAGCAATGTACCAATGCCCATAGTCTGAGTAACAAGCTTCCTGAATTAGTGGCCTTGATGGAGGAGGAAGATCTGGATATCGTGGCAGTCACAGAAACATGGTACACACAAAATCGTGACTGGGACGTAAACATACAGGATACACTATCTATAGGAGGGACAGGGAGGGTAAAAGAGGAGGAGGAGTAGCTCTTTACATAAGGAAAGGAATCAAAGCAACAGAACAAAAGGGAAAACAGGGAGGAGAAGAAGCACTGTGGGTAAATTTGGAGACTGGCAATGGAACCACAATCCGCACAGGGGTTGAATACAGACCCCCTTCTCAGGGGGAGGAAATGGACAAGGAAATGATAGAAAGTATACTTAGAATGGCAGAAAAAGGGAAGATATTGCTGATGGGTGATCTGAATATGCCAGATGTTAACTGGAGTGCAGTTGCAGCAGCCACTTCGAAGAGTGGGGTTATTCTAGATGCCCTACAGGGGGCATGCCTTAGACAACTAGTATTGGAGCCCACTCGAGAGGGAGCAATCTTAGACCTGGTTCTCTCAAATGGAGATGAAGAGAGATCTCAGATGTACAAGTGGGTAGCCATCTGGGAACTAGCGACCATCGAACAGTATGGTTCACAATAAACACAGCAATAGAGTCAAGTCATACAAAGGCAAAAGTACTGGACTTTAGGAGGGCTGACTTTGCAAATGGGTGAGTGCCTAAGGAATGCACTAGCAAATGGGCAGGAAGGAGGGTGGAAGAACAATGGGAATAATAAAACCTGCCATCACAGAGGTAACAAGCCTTTGTGTGAAGCAAATAAACAAAACGAAACAATGTAAGAAACCACTATGGTTCTCGAAGGAAGTGGCAGTGAAGGTTCTAGAGAAAAAGAAAGCATTCAGGAAGTACAAGGAATCACAGAAGGAGCAGGACAGAGAACTGTATCAGTTAAAGCAAAAGGAAGCTGGGAAGGCAGTCAGAACAGCAAAGGCCCAAACTGAGGAAAAGATAGAAGGGGGATAAAACCTTTTATAGGTACATCAGGAGCAAAGGAAGACCAAGGAGGGATAGTGAGGCTTAATAAAGGGGAAGGAGGGTGGGCAGAGGGTGACTGAAAAGGCAGAGATACTAAACAAATATTTTGCTCAGTATTTACAAAGGAAGAGGTGAGGTACCTAAAACAAACAGTAGAATCACTCTGGATACAGAAGTTGATACAGCCATTTACAGAAAAGGGTTCTGAAGAACTCTTAAAACAGAAGGTGGACAAAGCAGTGGGGCCTCATGGGATTCATCCCAGAATTCTAAAGAACTAAGGGTAGAACTAGGTGACACCACTGACTACCGCTTTAACAAATCATGGGAGGATGGGTGGTACCCAAGGACTGGAGGAGGGCAGATGTGATTTCCCTTCACAAAAGTGGGAGCAAGGCAGAAGCAGGAAACTACAGACCTGTTAGTTTAACCTCAGTGGTAGGGAAAATGTTGGAATCATTTCTGAAGGAAAGAGTTGTCGAGTATCTAGTGGCCAGAGGGGCACAGGACCCAAGGCAGCATGGATTCACAGTGGGAAGGTCATGCCAGACAAATCTGATAGATTTCTTTGACTGGGTGACCAAAGTAGTAGATCAGGGAGGGTCTGTGGACATGGCCTACCTAGACTTTAGCAAGGCATTTGACACAGTCCACACAAGATTAATATACAAGTTAGCCAGCCTGGGGTGGGTCCCAAGATGACAGCCTGGGTAAAGAACTGGCTGGAGAATAGGACACAGAGTAATAGTAAATGGAGTCCACTCTGAAGAAAGGGGGGTTACTAGTGGGGTACTGCAGGGTTCAGTATTAGGACCGGTCCTCTTCAATGTCTTTATAAGCGACATTGCAGAGGGACTGGAAAGAAAAGTATGTCTCTTTGCAGATGACACAAAGATCTGTAACAGAGTTGATGCACAAGGTTGGGTGATAAGGATGAGAAGGGACTTGACAAGGTTGGAGGAATGGTCAAATGTATGGCAGCTTAGATTCAGTGCTAAGAATTGCAAGGTAATGCACCTGGGAAACAAAAACCCAGGGGAAGAGTACACAATGAGGGGTGAGATACTAACAATGAAAATGGAAAGGGACCTGGGGGTAGTCATATTAGATGACCTAAAGGTGGGCAAGCAATGTGAGAGGGCAGCAAGGAGGGCTGGGGGGGATACTGGGATGCATAGGGAGAGGCATCACCAGTAGAAAACAGGAAGTTATTATCCCTCTGTACAGACAGCTGGTGAGACCCCATCTGGAGTACTGCGTGCAGTTCTGGAGACCCAGTCTCCGCAAAGACAGACAGGATGGATGCTGTCCAGAGGAGGGTAACTAAAATGGTGCAGGGTCTGCACTGGAAGACATATGAAGAGAGACTTAAGGAGCTTAATATGTATAGCCTCGAGGAAAGGAGGGAGAGGGGGGACATGATAGAAACTTTCAAGTACCTCAAGGGAATCAACAAAGTCCAAGAGGGTAGCATCTTTCAAAAAGAGGTGTGCAAGAACAAGGGGCACAATTTGAAGATAGATGGGGGCGGCTCAGAGGTAATTTAAGGAGTATTTTTTCACAGAGAGGTTGTGGATGCATGGAGCGGCCTTCGGGAGGAGGTTGTGGAGTCAAAAACAGTGGTGGAATTCAGCATGCATGGGACAGTCATAAGGCAATTCTAGGGGTGGGGCAAGAAGAAGTAGGCTGCTGGTTAACTAGGATCTGCAGCTTATTCATTAGGTAGGGAAATGGGCAGACTGGGTGGGCCAAGCGGTCCTTATCTGCCGTCAAATTCTATGTTTCTATGTAAGGTTGCATTGCTGATCTATAAGACCCTACACGGACTGGATCCGGGCTACTTGCAAGATCTCCTTCGGCTCTACCGCCCCCTCCACCCACTTCGTTCCACCAGTGAGGGATTGCTAGAGATTCCCAGGGTTCGTCTTCAATCTTCAGGGATCCAGAGCTTTTCCTTTTGTGGCCCCAACCCTGTGGAATACTCTAGCTCGTTAGATTAGGGAGTGCCCATCCACAGTGTCATTTAAGGCCTCTTTGAAGAGCTTTCTGTTTGAATCGGCCTTTGAATAAATTTATTTTGCTTTCTTTTTAACGGTTTTTATATTTTCATATTTTTATGTATTAGTGATGTATGTTTTGTCATGTATTTGGGCTTTGGTGTCTGAAAAGCGCAATATAAATAAACTGTGATTTGATTTGATTTGATTAAAGCATTTGTTAAGGTCCCACATGGCGAACTCGTGGACACCCTCATAAATCACAACATCAAGGGCAATATATCCAAATGGATAGCATCATGGCTGTCAGGAAGGAAGCAGAGTGTGTGCATTAGGGGCACATATTCCAAGTGGTCCGAGCTGTCCAGTGGGGTCCCCCAGGGCTCAGTATTGGGACCATGCCTTTTTAATATTTACATTTCATCAGTGACTAGTAAAACAGATGTCTGGGTTTCCAAGTTTGCTGATGATACTAGGCTGGGTAGAATAGTAGACAACACACAAGACGCAGCTACACTGCAAGAAGCCCTTTAAGAAATGGAGGCATGGTCCAGGAAATATAGCCTAATCTTTCACACCGATAAATGTACAGTGATGCATTTGGAAAAACAATACAAATACACCATATTGGTTAAATGGATGCATCTTGAAATCAGTAAAGGAGGAAAGGGATTTGGGCATCTGTATCACATGAGATTTAAACTTTAAACAATATAAATTTAGGGCTATGCCCGTAGTTAAGTGGGGAAGAGCTCCTCCCCATACCTATTAAACCAGCAGGTTGACCACCCTGCTTAGGCGAGTCACACCTCGCTTGGTGGTGCGACTGGCGCTCCCCCGTTCTCCTTACCTCACTGTTGCCTTGCTGCCCATTTCCCTGTGCTGTCTTGTACTCGTGCTTCCTTTGGGGGTTTCGCGGCCTCTCCTCAGTTCGTTCACCCACCTGCTTCCTCCAGCTGGCTCCTGCATATCCTCAGCTTGCTCGGCATCTCAGAGCGGTTCCTCGCTCCTCACTTTCAACTCCATTCTGCTTCTCCTTGGACAACGTCTGCCTGCCGTTGCTTTCTCTAGCACCGAGTGCCTCACCTCAGCTATTTCAGGCTGCATCCCAAAGCTGCAGTGCAGAACCTCTACTTCGAAGGTTTGCTCCGGATCCATTCCATCATCTCACCAATTGCATACGCAGAGCGTTCCTTTCATTTCCTCCTGCAGCCGCATTTTGACCTCTTATCTGGGGCTTTGTGAACCGGTAGTCCTTGACTTCTATCGTGTGAGAGACTGAGTTATCCTGTTTTGCTCCCGACTTTTCTCACTGCGGAAGCTGCTCCATGGTGTATGCCACTCCACTGCTTAGTGCTCAGTTTTTCACTGCCTTCCTGGTGCATTCCTTACTGCCCTCTGATACCCGGACACCATCTATGTCGTTGCTCCCTCCTGTGCTGCCACTGACTGCATTAGTTCTGAGCTTGGTCATTTCTTCTTCCATGACAGCTCCTGATAGTAGCCCGTACTACCTGCAGTCAACTGTAACTTTCTGTTTGCTACCTGCTACCTAACAGACTTAAAGCCTTACAGCTTGTTTGCACTCAGTGTGCATTATCTCGTTCCTCGGACCTGCGTTATGAACTCTCTCAATCTTTTATATTATACTCATCTGATTTGGATATTCTGCCTCTACCTTCTGCCCTATGACAACTGTCACAACTCTCACACATTAGGGCTGGCATACTGCTGTGCAGCGCCTGCTTCCTATTGCAGATATCTGCACAATGCTGGTGGACTGGTGCTTATCGTGTAAAGTGTTTTATGGAGAACAAGTCTGCGTCTCTGGGACATCATACCTTTGTCCCCATACATGCTGCAACTCTACTATACAGCATATTCTGCTTCGCTTCCGGATGCATTTCAAGATGTCTCACCTTCAGCAATGCTCCTTGTGATTTGGATGCTGCAGCTCTCGCCTCGCTTCCACCTCTCCGTTTGTCTGGGTCATTCATTGAGCTCCGTTATTGACTTGCTTTTCCATTACATCTCAGGATTTACTTCATGTCCCTGGCTGCTTCCTTTTTGACACGCTGCATTTTACTTATCCCTACTCACTTATCGACTGACCTACGTGTGGTCCAGCCATACTGGCTATCCTTTTTGAGTTTAGCTGCCACTATTTACTTACCTTACCAGCCAACCTACGTGTGGTCCAGCTGCACATGCTAGCTTATGTGGGGCTAGCAGCCAGTCTTACTTACCTTACCACTGACCTCGCATGGTCTAGTTGCATGCTAGCCTTTTGGGTTTAGCTGCTAATTCTATTTGCACTCCGGCTACATACTCATTCAATCATACCATCTATGTCATCGGCTGAGCAACACGTGGCCCAGCCGCACTTCCTCATATCATTGGGCTAGCTCTTCTTCGTTCCCATGGATGCTTCCTTCAGAGCTGCTTTCATTCAGACTTACATTTCCAAATATGCTTCCTAAAGCTTCTGCCTAACATCAGATTATTCTGGGGTACATCAAGATATTTGCTTCAGTTCTCTTGGATGCTCCTCGCCATGCTACTTCAACTTCCCCATAGTTACTACTATCGTCTCCATCAGGACTCCCTGCTGACTATATTCCGTATTGTCTTCCTTGGTTAAACAAATGCCTTAAACATTGATTTACTACAGTTTCAGGATGCTTATTACACATGATCCAGTTGCTAACTCTCTGTCAAGGTCTCTTCTCTGCAATCCTTACACTCTCACTCTTGAATCTGACGGTCTGTGGCACTATTCTACTCTCATAGTCTACCTTAAAACTACAGTACTACTCCGCACTGAACTGACTCCGTATATGCTGTCATTACAATACCATTTACAATTTATTCCTCACTACTTCGCTGCTTTCTGCATTGCCGTTTCCATTGCATTATCTACCGCTGCCCTGCAGCCTGCCTTGCCCCGCAGGGCCAGAGGTTTGCTGTCGCATTTCTTCAGACCTGTGCGCCTACGGGCCCGGAGGTCCTTTGCTCCTGTATCTTACTGCACCAAAATCACCTACTTCTATGACCTGCCTTTGACCATCGGGCCGGGCGGTTTAACTACTTCTACTCTACACCTGCCTCGCCCAGCTCGGGGCCTGGAGATTTGCACATTCTACTATATGCCTACCTGCCACCATGTCAGAGAGCCCTAGGAGCTCCATTACTATGGACTCACATCTGGATTGTTTAGACATTCGTCATCTATTCTTTGGATACTTCTGCCCTGCCTTCCATCATATGAATTTACTACTGCTACACTCTTACCAGGACACTTAATTGAGTTCATCCAGAGGATCTTCAATACCCTGATTTATGCTCTAAAGCTTCTAGGACTCTGTGACAATGCTATCTCCTTTGACTCAGCCTCTTCAGTTTTTACTATCTATGACTCATAAGCTCGACTATTAGAACTCGCCAGACTATTCTTTCCTAGTCAATTCTAGCTAAAGTACTATTCTGGCTTTGGACGTGGATATCATCATTGTTACGCAACCATTTGGATCTACACAAAGCTCTTCGATTCCCGTGCTGTTTTCATTCTTCATACCCCTCACTGTATACCGTATATGAGCTATGCATTACTACTTCCCTACTATTCGTCCTGTATCGTCCAGCTTTACTTACTACTACAACTGACCTATGTACAGGTCCACTTATTTACATTACTTGCTCATACTACCTGCTTCACCCTTACAGGGCCTTGAGATCATCACGACTAACTCACTATTTTACAACCCACTTCGCTCCTCGTGAGCTGGAACTGCATCTGACTTATGTCTGCCTATTCGCACTTACGATCTTTACCTACCTCACATACTCCTTCTCCTCTCCTGATTGGAGGTTCCTACTGCTCCATCCTCCGATCATGCAGCATCGCCAGTTCTTGTACTCCATCGCCACGGTCTTCATTTGCAAAGCTTGCCAAGCAGTACATGACCCAACAGTCGTCCTTCTGCACCTGGATGCTGAGCCTTTGCTTCCTGGTTCTCCCTGAGAAGTCATCCTCACCTGCTGGAGTACTTCACCACTCTGACTCGTCGCTTCAATTCATATCAACCATGGTTCCACTCTCCTATCATTCAGGCCTGCTCATGGATTCTCGAACTTGGAGTTTACTAGGTGGCTGCTTGCTCTTTTCACCTGACATGTCACGATTCCATACTTCTTCATTTCTCCGTTTCTCTGGATCAGGTTCCACAACTGTGGGGTTCAGATTAGCCGATTATAAAATTTAGGATTACTCTCCTTTAGTATGGATAGGTCAGTAGCCATGGGTCCTCAGAGGTTTCCCCCAAAGGGGGTTTTTCCTCTCCTGCGTGCTACTGGTCACACTGTCCGGAGTTGGAGGAGGTGATCTTACTGCTACTCATTTTTCCTGGGGTGTAATCCTACTCGACTCCTTTAACAGTCGGATACAGAACCATCGTCGATATCTTTATTTTTTGGGGGTCTCATAATACTGGACTAAGCATCCTTCCTACGGATGGGATACAGAGAAAGGCCAAAAACTATCAAATCATAACAAGTGACTCATCAGTTCAAGCATCTAAGTACCTTGCATATATTATCCAGTTCATATGTACTATAATCACTGACTTGCTCATGTCTATGCTAAAGTACCTAAGCACGAATCATTTCATACTACTAGTGCCTTGCAAGCATTATCCTACTTTTTGATTTGGCCTCTGTATCCAAGCACAACCTACAACATCCAGCTACAGTATGTAACATAAACACTGAGCTCTGAACCACAGTTAAATTTAGGGCTATGCCCGTAGTTAAGTGGGGGAAGAGCTCCTCCCCAACACCCTATTTAAACCAGCAGGCTGTGCACCAGCATGCTTAGAGCGAGTCACACTCACCCTCTATCCTCCCTGACACCTCCTCCTTCTGGCACTCTTATCCCACCGGGGTGAGGGGTCTCATAATACTGGACTAAGCATCCTTCCTACAGCTGGGATACAGACAAGGCCAAAAACTATCAGATCATAACAAGTGACTCATCAGTTTAAGCATCTAAAGCTGATTTGGCCTCTGTGTCCAAGCACAACCTAGCATCCAGCTACAGTACAGTGTGTAACATAAGCACTGAGCTCTGAACCACAGTTAATAATTTGATGTGAGTAAAAGCAGGTAATATATTACATGTGCCTGGACCTGCTGTCTTGCAATCAGGGGAAGGTCTTGTGCCTGGACCTCCAATCCCTGCTCCTGACAGCCTGGTTCCTGAGTGGCTAGAGTTCCAGGCTTTGGGTCTCTCCGACGAGGTTTTCCATGTTGTAGAGGCCTCTTGGAAGCAGTCAACTTTCCAGTGCCATGTCTTCAAGTGGAAGCAGTTTTCCATTTGGTGCTAGATCCCCTGTTCTGCCCAGTGGTTAGCATCCTGGACTACCGGTGGTCCCTCTCTCAGTCAGGCCTGAAGTTGACAACCCTCAAGGTGCACCTGGCAGCCATCTTTGCATACCAGGCATGGGCTGGTATGCTGATGGTGGCACAGCAAAAGGTGGTCAGGTGCTTCTTTAAGGGCCTTGACCACCTGTCCTCGCTGGTGCATGTGCCTCCACCACCTTGGGAGCTGTTGCTGGTACTGGAAATGCTCATGGGCAAGCCATGTGAACTGATGCACAGGTGTCATATCTCTCACCTGTGGTGGAAGACTACCTTCTTGGTGGCTATTACCTTCGCCAGAAGGATCAGCGAGCTCCAGGTGCTCTCGGTGGAGTCTCCATACTTGGTTTTCCACAGGGACAAGGTTATCCTCCACCCCAACCCAAAGTTCCTTCTGAATGTAGTTTTGGAGTGTCACCTTAACCAGGTGATCAACCTCCTGGTGTACTTCAGCAGTCCAACCTCAGAGACCGAGCACAGGCTCCATACATTGGACCTGAGGTGAGCGCTTGCTTATTATACAGAGCATATGGCTGGAGATCAGGGAGAGATTCACCAGCTCTTTGTCACCTATTCTGAAGCTACACCTGGCAGACCGGCAGCTAAGCAGGCGTTTGGCAGGTGGTTATTTCCTACATCTACTTCTGCTATGGGGTGGTTGGTAGGGAGCCTCACGTTAGACAAGGCTCATTCCACCAGACATACCACTGCCTCTGTGACTGCTTCTAGGGACTTCCCTATCTAGGAGATCTGCAAGTAAGTCAGCACACACCTTCATTTCCCACTATCACATCAATCGTGAGTCACACCGGGATGCTGATTTTGGGGCCTTGGTTCTCCAGTCCCTGTTTCCTAAGTAGGGGTGTGCGCCTTGCCCCCTCCTGCTGAAGAACTACTAGGAGTCTGCCTAAGTGTGGATAGTGCACCATATCCACGCCCCTAGAAATGAGTGTTACTCGCCTGTAACTGTGGTACAGTAGTATATGGTGCACATCCACACAACACACCTGACTTCCGCTGGCAAGTTGCACATGGATTCCTGCTTCCAACGTGCAAGTTCTGACGTCATGGGTCAGAGCTGAGGAGGGTAACACCAGGGTGGGTGGCAGGAGCTTAGCTTGAAGACTTTTCGGCAAGTTTTAAGGGGAAAAGCAGACTGACTAAGTTGGATGGGCACCATATATCACACCCAGAACTGCGATTACAGGTGAGTAACCCTCATTTTGGGTCCCTCCCCTCATACCTATCCCATCTTCTCTCCCCTGTCCCCTTCTCCTCCTAGCCCTGCACTTAGGGACCTGTGCACATTCTTCCTTCGTCATCCACACTCCTCAGGTGGGAAATCGGTTTTCTCATACCACCCTTCCCTCTGGAATCAGCTACCATCCTCCATGTGTCTCATTCCTGCTTTCCTCCATTAGACACCAGCTAAATTCCTCCCTTCCCCTACTCCTGCCAACCCTATTTTTGAAGGTTTCCTTACTGTTGCCCATCTCTTGATCACCCCTGACCTCTCCCTTACCCCAGCCTCATAGTTCCTGCAGCCTTGTTGAAGTTTATCAACCTGTTCTGACTCCTACATCCAGCACCAGCTCAGCCTCCTTTCACTCTAGCACTGTGCACTTTTTGAGTTTGCTCAGTTTGCACCGATGATTGGTATGCTAATATCTTACTTCGAGAGGGTTCCTTAAGTAGGTCATCACATATAGGACTGGCGCCACCTGGTGTTGGGCCGGACGGCAGACTTTTCTAGCAATACCTGATGGCCCCCACCCCGATGTCACGGGACTGACGTCAGCGTGACCCTATATAGTGGGCAGTACCCACGCCAGCCACTGTTCTTTCCCGCCATCGCCTCGCGGTCATTCGTGATTGCAGACTTCCATATAGCGATCGCCGTGAAAGTTACCGCCGGTTTATCCCTCACTGCTTTTTCTCCAAAATCTGTGTTTAATTATTGATGTCTTCTCCCAAGAAGAAGTGCTCATCCTGTGACATGCAGATCCCGCTAAAGACGGTCACTTCAAGTGCATCCTTAATTTAGGCCTGGACCATCCAGTCTCCTCCTGTCCTGAGTGCCAGACCTTTAACCAGGCCACTAAAAAGAGGAGACAGCAGGCTTTGAAGGTCCATCTGCTAAAAGCCCACCTGGCTTCCCTTGAGAAGAAGATGGACCATCTCAGAGATTCGTCCGGAAAATCTCAGACACATAAGGAGAAAAGTAGGGAGCGGGCCCGCTCCGTGCATGACGCCAGGCCCTCGACGAGCAAGGCCCAGCTGCCGCCCAGAAAACCGGACGGTAAGTCTGGCAAAACTTTGGCGGATCAGTCGACCGTCGGCTCCTCCGACGACCACACCGCTTCGGCCGATAAGTTGGCCCCCGGCTCCTCTGGGGACCGCGTGGCGGCCAGTAAGTCGTCTGCCCAGGCACTGGGTACTCGCCCGGCTCTGGTCAATAAGCTGGCCGGGGCTCCTCCCCCGACTGCCCGACCCCACCTGCTAAGTTGGCCGTCCCTGACGACCACTCGGGTTCGGTTCCCCCATCGGGGCCTTACGGTGCCTCGCCCGACGTCCAGTGGAACCAGAGGGAGAAAGCCCCTCTCCCTCCTCCTTCTTCTTCCTCGCTCGTGTCCTCCAATTCCCTGGCGGGTACGTCCGGCGATGGCAGTGGAGAACCCATCAACCCTGTCGATGCCTCGGCTCCGCGATCCCCTTCTGGGGTCAAGGAGAAGGAGGTTCTTCGGCCTACAGGCCTGACTGTGGAGCCCCTCCTCCAACACCAGTTGTCCCGACAACAGTCCTGCAGCTGGGACCTGCTGACCGGCCTTTGCCTTAGGCCCCAATGCCAGATCTGGCCTCAATGCAGGGCCCTTCTTCCGGTTCCGATGCTGGATCCTTCGGCGCCCGGATCGTTGGTGCGGTTCTGGCGTCGGTTCCCCTGACGTGCAATCTCACGCTAGACCCCCAACCTATATACACGCCGGGTCCAACATGGGTTCCCCAATGCCAGATCTGATGATAGGGTTTATACCCGACCCTGAACTGTCCCACATTACCCGTTGGGTATCCTGGGGACCACTACTGGGGAGGTCCCACTCAGGACTGGAGTCATCTTGGGCAGTTCTACCCTGGATTTAATCCCTACTCCCATTATAGGGAGTCCAGGGCTATTATCCACCACGGTGATTCTCCCACGTCTCACCCCACCCCCTCCGGTTACCCGGGTTTTCAAGACCTTAATATACAGTTGTGGTAGCAGGGGGCTAGGTGGAGTTGGTCTCGGACCTGGAGACCAGGCTCCCACAACCGCAGTCTCCTAGATCCCCTTACCTGAGCAGTTCATCGATAGCCACAGTCCACGTCTCGGGAAAGACTCGACAGGACGTTTCCCTTCCGGATACCAGATGCCGTCCTGTCGAGGAGGCGGACGATGATGAAGGCAGCTCGGAGGGGAGGGAAGATTCCTCTGAGGAGGTGCCGAATGACCATGAGGTGACGAGAGGCAAGGTCTCGCCAAAGTCTCCACCAGAAGACCTTGCCTTCTCGGACCTTTTGAGGGCCATGAAGGACTATTTCGACTGGGAGTCAGAGGAACAGGACCCCATGAGACAGAGGCTCTGAACACCTAGACTTAGAGACTCTGTCTCCCATCCTCATTCCTCCATGGATGGCACTTCATCAAGACCACACCACTACCATCTGGCAGATGCCTCATTCTATCCCGGCTGTCCCCAAGCGGGCGGACAGGCTCTACCAGGTGCCGAAGGATGCCCCTTTCTTAAAGGTGCATCCCAAGGCTGACTCTGTGGTCATCTCTGTGGCTCATGATCGCTCTTCAGCGCCCAGGTACATGAGCACTACTCCTCCGGACAAAGAGTCAAAGCAGATGGACCAGTTCGGGAAGAAGTTATATTCCTCGGCCACGTGCGCCCTTCGGTCCCTCAGTTACGTGGCTCACATGGTGTCCCATCAAAAAGCGACCTTGGCCAGGCTGGAGATGAGGGTCCAGTCCATGGATCCCTCGCCTTTGAAGGAGGAACTTGCCAAGGATCTCCGCCTCTCCAAAGTTTCCTGCAGGCACGCTTTACGCCACTTATAACTCCGTCGACTCAGTGACCAATACCTGCAACTGTCATTGCCCTCAGACAGCATTCCTGGCCTTCCTTTTGGGCTCACCAACAAGGTCCAGTCGGTGATTCAGGATGCCCTTTCAGGGGCTTGATCCTTTTGGTAGGGACACAAGGATATTATCACAGACCTACAGGACAAAAGTACTGCACTTAGATCTGTCAGGTCAGTATACCGATTGGGCTCCCAGCAGCAGCAGCAGCCCTTTCGGAAAAGGACCTGGAGGCAGAGAAAGAACGCCCCGGCGCACCGCCAAGGAAAGTGTAAGGCCATGGGTACAGCCACCCCTCCTGCCTCCAAAAATCAGAGACATTCAGGAGGTCCTTCCCCTGAACGTCCCGCCACTTCTTGACTCTCCGGCCCCACTGCTTCCTCAGCCTTGCGACAGGGAGCAGGTGGGGAGGAGGAGGTTCGCCCGCCACGTGCAGGAGTGAAGGGCGATCACCTCCAACTAGTGGGTCCTGCAACTAGTGTCTGTTGGGCGCACTATAGAGCTTCCGGAGATTCCCCCCGGAAACTTAACCACAGAAGTCCTCCTGTTCTCAAGACCAGGCTCTTCTCGTTCGCAAGGAGGTAAATTTACTCTTGCTTAAAGATGCAATCGAGCGCGTCCCCCTCAGGCAAAGGGGAAAGTGATATTACTCCCATTTTTTCCTGGTTCCAAAAAAGACTAAGGACTTCAGACCCATACTCGACCTAAGTCAGCTAAATCAGTTTGTCGAGTAAAAAAAATTTTGAATGCTGACACTCCAGAGCTTCCTCCCTCTCCTCATGGAGAACCACTTGCTCTGCGCCCTGGATATGCAGGATGCCTACCTGCACATTCCTATTTTCCCCAGCCACCACCAATTCCTGCACTTTCGTTTCCAAGGGGAACGCTTCCTGTTCCGGGCGCTCTACTTTGGCCTGTGTTCGGCACCATGGGTTTTTACCAAGTGCCTGGTGCTGGTCACGGCGTTCCTGCACCGCAGGAGTATTGCGGTCTTCCCTTACCTGGACAACTGGTTGATTTCAGCTGTGTCCAGGGATTCTTTGCAGGAGGCTCTTTCCTTCCTCTGGACCTTTTCAGTAGACTAGGGATCACGGTCAGCGTTCCCAAGTCATCCCTTATCCCTGCTCAGGGAATTCAGTTTATTGGGACAGTCCTGGATACGGTCCAGTGCAGAGCCTTCCTTCCTCCAGATAGGGTGGAGACCCTTATCTGTCAGGCCCTCAAAGTGGTCTCCCTCAGGGCCATCCCAGCTCAGGAAGTCCTTCGCCTTCTGGGCCTGATGGCGGCCTCCATCACTACAGTTCCCCTAGCAAGACTTCACATGAGGATTACTCAGTGGTCATTGTGGATGCAGTGGGATCAGCTCCTGGACGACCTGGACCATCCGGTCCTAGTCTCTTCAGCAGTTCAGAAAGATTTACAGTGGTGGGCGGATTCTCGCAATCTCTCCTTGGGACTTCCCGTTCGGAATTCTGAACCAGGAGCTACTCTCACCACAGATGCCTCAAATATGGGGTGGGGAGCTCACCTTGGGGAACACTAAGCCCAGGAACTATGGTCCAGTGTGGAGTCTTCTCTCCACATCAATGTTCTGGAGATGAGGGTGGTCCTGTACGCGTTACAGGCCTTTCAGACCCTCCTTCCAAAGGGATCACTGCTAATCCAAATGGACAGTATGTCGGTAGTTTGGTACGTCAACAAACAGGGAGGAACCCGGTCTTACCCCCTGTGCAGGGAGGCGACACAGGTGTGGAACTGGGCAGTTCAGCACCATCTGTTCCTTGTGGCTGTGCACGTTCCAGGCATTTTAAGCGTCCTGGACGGACAGTCTCAGCAGATCTTGAGCCCTAGCTCACGTAGTGGAACTGCATCAGGAAGTGGCGGAATCCATCTTCCGAAGTTGGGGGTCCAGAAATCAATCTTTCGCCTACAAATCCAATGCAAAACTTTCAAAATTTTGCTCGCCCATTCCAGAGCAAGGTGCTTTTGGAACAACGATTGTCTCTATCTTGGACAGGGAAATTTTTGTATGCTTTCCTTCCGTTTCCCATTCTTCAGAGGGATCTCTGCAAGCTTCAGGCGTGAGACTGCAGCGATGATCCTCATTGCTCCTCTTTGGCCAAGACAGATCTGGTTCCGCTGATCTTACGAGATACAGCTCTTGCAGCAGGTTACACCATTAGGACTGACGAGCAGAGCATCAGGACCTCACTAATTTTCTAGCTAGCAGTCTTCATGCCCCGGCGTCAGGCGTAGTTCATAAGGCGGTCCCCACAATCCTCAGTTCTTTTCCGTCGTCAACATTGCAAATATCGTCCTCTCGGTCCTTTTTCTAGCGTGCGATGACCTTTAGAGCTATGACGATTTCGTCTTCCTTCACAACTCTGGATTCAACTGATGTCCTCTCCAAATACTTCTCTGGAGGGTCACCCATCGAAGTGTGCCTACGGCAAACAGATCCCCTTCAAGGATCCACATTCGGCCTGCGTGCACTGCCTAGGCCGGGAACATGACACCAAGGCCTGCTCCTTCTGCCAGCGCTTCAACAGTCGCACCAGGATCCGCCGCCAGAAGGCCCTTCAAGCGTTTCTCTTAGAGAAGAAACTGAAAACCATGGACAAGGATTCTTCCTCCAGGGGGCAGTCGTCGGGTAAAACCCACAAGCACCGGGAGAAACACCGGGAGAAAGAAAGGCCCAGGTCTCCTGCGAGGGCCTTGGATTCCCGAAGCTCCGGCTCGCGATCGGACCGCTCTCCCTCCAGGGCTCAATTGCAACCTCCCCCGGTTCAGGTCAGATCCTCCAGCGGCTCCTCTTTTCTGCAGCCCCTGAAGACTTCCAGGCCATTGGCATCTTCCACTCCATCTAAGGCCTCGTCAAAGTCTGGGTAGCGCCACAAATCATCTTCCTGCCGGCGGGACTCTGATGCCAGGTCGGTTTCCCAGCATCCGCATGGGTTGGACCCGGTTCCTCGCAAGACCAAGGACCTGACGTCTCTCAAACGGACATTGGACCCTGGCAAGCATCATCGGTGCTCCCAGGAGTCGCCGACACTGAAACACCCGTGCGCCGGCCAGGCGTTTGCCTCTGAGGGTGTCGGCCACCCCAGAGAGGAGGACCGCACCACCGTCGCTGGCTGATGCCGGTCAGAAGGACTCATCGGAGGAGGATACCACACAGCCCGAGGACCAGGCAGGTGACACCGGAGATGCTGGGCTCCCACGGAATCTTCCCCGGAGTGGGAGACCCCCGGGGACCCGACCCCGGCGACAGGCCACCAGCGCCGGGCCCGTTGTCGGGCATGAACTGAGAGGTAAAGGAGCTCTTTACCTTCTGGTGGGACACCATCAGAAAAGATGTGGTGCATACGCCTCCTCCTCCTCCTCCTCTCCTCCCTCCTCCTACTCCATCACCGCTCGCCCCTCCTCTGCCCAAGGGGCCTGTAAGACTATCGCCAACCCCAAGGAGCAAACACCACCTCCTCGGGCAGATCCTCGGACAGGAAGACCTCCTCAGATCCACCTATGGGTCACCCAGTTCTAAGAGACCCAGGCAGCCGGTACACCCGTCTGGGAGGATTCAGATCTGACACCTCAGGGCGCTTCAGATCTCCTTCTGCCATCAGCATTCCCTCTTGACCCACACAACTTACCTAGGTCTCCTCGGATGATCCCTCTTTCGCTGAGATCATGAGGCACATCCAGGAGAATATGGGGTGGGATGCTGAAGAGCTCGACCCCGAGAGACAACGCCTTGCCCACTACCTTCGGCAGAAAGACCCAAAGCCTGTGGTAGGGCTGCCCTTGGTGGATACCTTTGCGGACGTCACCAAGGCTGCCTGGAAACGTCCGCATTCCACTCCAGCAGTGCCGAAGAAGGCTGACCGCCTATACAAGGCCCCTAGGGAGGACCAGTATCTGGCGAACCATCCTCTGGCTGACTCCCTGGTCATCACTGCCGCATGACGGTCATAAACACCTCAGCATTTGAGCACACAGCCACCGGACCGAGAATCAAGCAATTGGATGTCCTGGGTAGGCGCACGTCGCAGCTGCGACTTGCGCCATCAGGTCACTAATTACTTCACTCACATGGTTCAATTCCAGAACGCACTGTGGGAACAGGGCAGGACCTGGTCGAGAAGATGCCCGATGGTGACCCAAGGAGACTCTTGAACCTCCTCCCTGCGGGGTCGGATGTGGGGACCCAGGTGCTCAGAGCCACATATGATTCTCTGGACTCTTCAGCCAGAGCTGCAGCCTCAGACATGTGTCTGGAGACACTCTTGGCTCCGTGTCTCGGTTTTACCCCAGACGTCCAGAAGAACATCTTAGGCGTCCCTTACAATGGCGAGGTCCTGTTGGTGAAGCCTCCGTGAAGGTGATCACCAGACTTCAGGATGCAGGGACGGCAGTCGTCAGATCTGTACAGGCCATGTACAGGTCTCAGCCCAGTTCCTTTCGTAGGAACCAGAGCCGCTTTCGTGGCCGGCTACAAAGACAACAGCCACGTTCCGGCCAACAGCAGAGGGGCACTTTCACCTGCAAAGCCCAGGCCAAGTCATCCCCAGGCAGAGGCCAATGATTTGCAAAGTCGGCACAGCCTGCCGGATCGAACGGTGCCACAGCATGACTCCTTCCCAGCCCCCACCCCCACTCAGGATCAACGGGAACAGAAAGTCGGGGGTCGCATCGCACGACACTTGCCAGGGTGGCAGTCGATCACCACCGACCAGTGGGTTCTGCAATTGGTCAAAAAAGGCCACTATGTAGAATTTGTAGGCAGTCCACCCACAAGACCTCCCCTGCTTTCCCGATATTCGGGTCAGCATGCCCTGCTCATACAGCAGGCGGTGCCCGCACTTCTAGAAAAAGAAGCCTTAGAGCATGTTCCGGAGAACCAGAGAGGACTAGGGTACTATTCTCACTTCGTCCTGGTTCCAAAGAAAACAGGGGACCTCTGTCCAATACTGGACCTCAGCGACCTCAACCTGTCAGTCGTTTACAAACGCTTCCGCGTGGTGACCCTTTCCGGCCTAATTCCCATGCTGAAGTGAGATGCTTTTCTGGCGTCTTTGGACATGCAGGACGCCTACCTGCACATTCCCATTGCTCAAGCGCACCGGAGGTTCCTGCACTTCGAGTTTCAGAGCCACCATTATCAGTTCCGAGCTCTTCCCTTCGGGCTGTCATCGGCACCTCACGTTTCACGAAGTGCATGGCGGTCGTAGCGGCGTCTCTGAGGAGACAGGGCCACTACGTGTTCCCATACCTGGACGACTGGCTTCTCATGGCACCCTCCAGGGAGGCACTGATGACGGCCATTCACTGCACCCAGTCCCTTTTTCAAGCACTGGGTATTCTCATCAACTACGAGAAGTCACTCGTGGTGGCATCCCAGAAACTGCAGTTTATAGGAGCAGTTCTGGACACCATCAGAGGGAAAGCTTTTTTTCCCCTCGGACAGAGCGGAACACATCAGATCTCTCATCAGGGACCTGTCGGTGAAGAAGACTGTCCTGGCCAGCTCGGTCCTTCGCCTGCTCGGACACATGGCTGCAGCCATTGCAACAGTCCTGCTGGCATGTCTCCACATGCGGGTAACCCAGTGGATGCTAAGGGTGCAATGGGACCAAAGGCAAGATCATCTGCAGCAGCCAATTCGAATCACGAATGCCGTGATTCAGGATTGGCAATGGTGGCTAGACCCGGGGAACCTCTCTGTGGGGGTTCCCTTCATAGCGCCGTCTCCGACTGTGACACTCTCCACAGACGTCTCAGGGCTTGGGTGGGGAGCACACCTGGACGGTGTTCGATCTCAGGGCCTTTGGACAGCCCAGGAGTCTCATCTCCACATCAACATTTTGGAAATGAGGGCAATCCTTTACGCTCTGCAAGCCTTCCAGTCGGTGATCCCACCGGGTACACTCCTGTTACAAACAGACAATACCGCGGTGATGTATTACCTCAACAAACAAGGAGGCACTCACTCCTACCCGCTTTGCAGGGAGGCCATGAGAGTGTGGGAGTGGATATTGCAACACAGCGCAAACCTAATTGCAGTACACGTCCCGGGTGTGGACAACACCGTCGCAGACAGTCTGAGTCGCTCTCAGGCCAGAGTCCACGAGTGGCAACTTCTACAGGAGGTGGCAGAGGATCTGTTTCACAGATGGGGCACTCCAGAGTTAGACCTTTTCGCGTCCCCATCCAATGCAAAACTGCCCAATTTCTGCTTGCTAGATCCAGGGCCTGGTGCTTTCTGGTGAGACGCGTTGTCCCTCTCATGGGCGGGCAGATTCCTCTATGCCTTCCCTCCTTTCCCGTTGATCCAGAGTGTTCTCTTAAAACTTCGCAGTGAGCAAGCGACACTCATTTTGATTGCGCTTTTCTGGCCCAGACAAATTTGGTTCCCTCTTCTGCACCAGCTATCCCGGGAACCTCCAGTTCCTTGTAATCAGCTCAATCTATTGTCTCAGGAGGCGGGTTCATTGGTCCATCCAGACTTACGTTCATTGAACCTGCACACTTGCTCCTAGAGACATAGCCATGATCGTTGGGGTCTCTTGAAGTGGCAGATGTACTCTCTGCTGCCAGAAAACCGCAACCCACGCAACATATGCCATGAAATGGCGAGATTCTGTTTGTGGGTTTAAGCACGCGGTTTTTCGCGTTAGACTGTCCAAAAGCTGGTTTTGGACTACCTGCTTTCCTTTTCCATTCCAGACTGGCTTACTCCTTGATTAAAGTGCACCTTTGTGCAATTTCTGCTACCATGCCCCAGCAGGCCATCGACGGTGGCCCAGCTGACACTACTGTGCCTTTTAAGGGGAGTCCTCCACCTTAGGCCGCCCATCAAGGATCCAATTCCTCCTTGGGACTTAACCTTCGTCCTGGAGCAGCTTATGCTGCCACCTTTTGAACCAGCCGTGGATTGCGAGCTACGCTTTCTGTCTTGGAAAACATTATTTTTAGTTGCTGTTAGTTCAGCGAGAAGGATCTCGGAATTGCATGCTCTTATGTGAAGAGTCTTATTTGGTTTTCCATCAGGACAGGGTATCCCTAAGGACAAACCCAAAGTTTTTGCCTAAGGTGGTTTCAGCCCTCACCCTTAACCAGGATATTGATTTACCAGTGTATTTCCCAAGGTACACTAATCGAGGAGAGGCCCTTCTGCACACCCTTGACGTGCATCGGTGCCTCAGATACTATCTGACCAGAACCAATCGGTTTCGAAAGGCGGACCAACTTTTCGTCTCCTTTGCTCACAGGATGAAAGGAGCTCCTGTCTCTAAACAGTCACTCTCGAGGTGGCTCATCCAGTGCATCACTTTCTGTTACAACAAGCACAATAAACCCTTACCGGGCGTGGTCAAGGGTCATTCCACAAGAGGGGTGGCTACTTCTTTTGCGGTGTTAAAGAACGCCTCCACCTCAGCTATTTAGCGCTGCAGCTACTTGAGCTCTGTGCATACCTTTATCAGACATTACAGTCTGGACACTGCATCAGGCTAAGAGCAGGGTTTGGTCTAGCACGTCCTTCAGGGACTTCTGTCCTAGGCTCAAGTAAGATCGAGATCTCTGCCTTTCCTCTTCCCAGTGGTGCATGATTGCCACTATTGCTTGGAAATCAGTCTTAATGGTGTAACCTGCTGCAAGAGCTGTATCTCGAAGCAAGATAGTACAGTTACGTAAGAACTTACCATAACAGTAGATCTTCGAGAACAGCTCTTGCAGCAGGTACCTTCCGGCCCACTATCCCCCTTTTTTTTTCGGAGGTAGGTCATAGTCAAGCACCCATCTTAGGGGATGGGTCATTCCTGTTTACTAGTCTTTGCCATCTGGTGGCAGATCCTCGGTCTCCTCTTCTGATGTCATCCAGCGGCCGGGAGTCTCCGGCGGAGAACTGTGGATTGTGGGGGACCACCTCCTTATGTACTACGCCCTGACGTCAGGGGCGGGACCGGCGTTGGAGGTGGTCCCCACTGAAGACTGCTAGCTAGAAAATTTCCGTGGGGTCCTGGCGCCTGCCGGCTTCAGTCCTAATGGTGTAACCTGCTGCAAGAGCTGTTCTCGAAGATCTACTATTCGGTAAGTTCTTACGTAACTATACTTTACAGCCGCTGTCCCAGGAACCACCGGTTCCACTTCCAGTGACTCACGACCTCCTGACCCAGGATCAAGGTCGTCTAGTGCACTTGGGGCTCAGGACTTGCATCTCCATGCATGGCTCCTGCAGACATGGCGATATCCCAGTTTGGGCTTTCCTCCAGGGTTGCTCAAGTCCTTATTGAGGCAAGAAAACCTTCTACCCGTTCCACTTACACCATGAAGTGGAAGCGGTTTTTCATTTGGGTGACCGCTAAGGGCTGGAACCCCTTTTCTTGCTCGGTCCCACAAGTCCTGGAATACCTCCTTCACTTGTCAGACTCCAGTCTGTCCTACTCTTCCTTAAAGGTCCATATCTCAGCATACCACGAGCTAGTGGATGGTAAACCCGTAGCTCAGCTGGAGGTCTTCAAGGCCTTTCTGAAAGGGATTCTCCATCTGAAACTCCCCCCATCCGCAGCCCAACTCTGCCTTGGGACTTGATCTTCGTTCTGGAAAAGCTCACCCTTCCTCCTTTCGAGCCGGCTATGAGCTGTGATTTGCACTCCTCTCCTGGAAGGCACTTTTTCTTGTGGCCATCACATCAGCCTGAAGGATTTTGGAGCTTCACACTCTAGTCTGCAAGGAGCCATACTTGATTTTCCATCGGGACCGGCCAGTCCTCAGAACTCATCCGAGGTTTCTTTCTAAGGTGGTATCAGAAGCCATGCTGAATCAGTCAGTAGAGCTTCCGGTTTATTACCCGTCCCCGTCTAACAGAAGTAAGGCACTCCTTCATACAATGGATGTCCATCGGATTCTCTGGTGTTACACCCACCGGACCAAAGAGTTTCACTCTTGCGACCAGTTGTTTGTCTTCTTTGCCCCGAGATCGAAGGGCAAACTGGTTTCTAAGCAGGGCCTTTCCAAATGGTTAGGCAACTGCATTCGGTACTGTTACCAGAAGTACGACAAACCTCTGCCAGGTACCATCAGAGGTCATTTTGCTAGGGGCATGGCTGCCTCCATGGCCTTCCTACAGAATGTTTCCGTGGCTGGCATTTGTGCTGCCACTACTTGGAGTTCTGTCCATACCTTTACCAAACATTACAGTGTGGACATTGCTTCTAGGTGGAGGGCTGGCTTTGGCCTAGCCATCCTGCAGGGCCTTCTGTCCTAGACTGGATCCTTTCTGGACTTCAGTTTTTTCCGTTGGAGTTAGTTTTCCTCCTCCCTAGTTTCTCTCAGTCTCTCCTTAGAGGGACTGCTTGGGACTTGGTCCTATATGTGATGACCTACTGAAGGAACCCTCTCGAAGTAAGATAGTACAGTTACGTAGGAACTTACTGTAACAGTAGATCTTCAAGAGAGGTTCCTTCAGTAGGTCATATTTTTCTCTCCCTCCTTCCCCTCATTTTATGTTTATAGGGACTCCAAATCCTATTCACTCCTGCTGTCAGGCCTCTTCCTGGCTCCGGCGGGAGAACTGGAGGGCGGGCGTGGGGACTGCCCACTCTATACAGTCACGTGACGACGGGTGAGCGGTCCCCTGTCAGGTATTGCTAGAAAAGTCTGCGTTGCGGCTCGACACCAGGTGGTGCCAGTCCTATATGTGATGACCTACTGAAGGAACCTCTCTCGAAGATCTACTGTTACAGTAAGTTCCTATGTAACTGTACTTTATTTGTCCTCCATATGCAGTGTTTTGCCATTTTGTCTGTGCTGCACTCAACTTTTACTCTTAATCTCAACCTTATTGTAACCACATCACCTGACTGGCTGCATTTGGTTTGTAATTGTGCTTCTCCCTTTCCCCTTTACTCGGTCACATCAAGAAACGAGGTTGGCTCAATGTGCCCTCCCAGTAACCAATTTTTAAATCAGTCAACAACGCCACTGGGTCAGCCTCTTCCTCAGTAGTTTAACACTGGTTTTCAGGTGTATGAAATGAAAACAAGTAGAGACCATGGACCCAGTTTTCCAAGGCCTACATTCATCTTTCGCCAGGGTGCATTTTCAGAATGGCTGCCCATCATGTCGTTTTGGAACATTCAAATGAGGTCACAGGCCTGCAGGAACAAAATCAGAAATGTCTACTGGAGGATGCAGTATCTCTTTCGGTAGCCCCCCTCCCAAGCTGTATGTGCAATCATGGCAGGGTGTGCAATCCACTTACCTTATCAGTAGTGCTCTGTGTTTGTTACCCTCAACTGCCAACTTGACTGAGTGTATGTGTTTTTGTTGGGGGGGTACTCTCGGGGACTATTGGGGGTCCTCTACTCTCTGGGGCTATTACAGGGGATGCAGTCAGTCTCATTACCCCACCAGTCTAAATCAATGTCCAGCGGAGTCTACGTCAGCCAGGCCATCAGCTGACAGCATGGGTGACCTTAGTGGAAAACAGCAGGGACCAGGTTTTTAAAAGTAGAAAAATTGCACATGCAGAAAACAACAGTTGGGCAAGGGAGAGTGTCCTTATGTAACCGCAATCTGTGTTGCATGTGTGCAGTTTTGAAAATGTTACCTTTTGGGAGCTTTCCTCATTATATAGCAGCTTGTGCAAACTTTCTTGCACAGATGCTACACCTGTATTACCAGGCTTTGCATCAGAAAATACCACCTATGTGCAAAAATGCTGAAAATAGCATTTCTAGGAGCGTGGATATGTTGTTCATCCACACTCTCTGGCATTGTCCCTTTCCCCTTTAAATCTTGCCAGAAGTCTTCAAGCTGGCTCCTCCCACCCACCCGGTTGGTAAATACCTCGGCTCCGCCCCATGATGCCAGATCTTCCTTTCCGCTGGAAGATACAGGTTCCCTCGTGCTACTTTGCAAATACCGTAGGCCCTGGAGTCTAATCAACGGTTTTTGCCACACTTACTCGCCTTAAAACTCGTCAGAGTTTACGATTCGGATCCGAATGCTTCGGATATGGAGGACAAGTCGTTCCCCAGGTTTCGCCGGTGTCCTTGTGGACAGAAAATGTCTCGCACCGATCCCCACCTCTCGTGCGTTTATTGCCTAGGCGCTGTGCACGATACTTTGGCTTGCACCATCTGTTTGGCCTTCCATCCCACCGTCCTGGAGGACCACAAGGCGCACCTTAAGCTGGGGGAGACAGAGCTTTTGCAATCCACCAGTGAAATCGAAGAGGAGGCCAGGTGGGCGGTTTCCTCGGCCGTGGGATCCGTCGAGCAGCTCGAACAGATGGCGGCTTTCGAAGAGGAAGCTGCCCAAGCTTCGGCCAACCGAAGTTTCTTCGTCCTGCCCAACCTGGGCTCCACCTTCACGGGGTCCTTTCAGGATTTGTGCCAGTCTTTCCCTACCAAGGGTGAGGCGCCTTCGGGCTCGCACTCCTCCCAATCCAAGAAAAAGGACAAGGACCCCAAATCTTCTTCTTCTAGCCGAAGAAGATGTTCCTGGGACCGAGAGCAGTCCGACACTCAGGAGTAGGCAGTCTCGGCCACGGTCGAGATTGCTTCCTTGGCAGCCGGTTTTCGGACCTTCTGTCAGGCCAGGGCACCGAAGCCGAGGATACGGCAGAACCGGCCGAGATTTCTCTCGACCCGATCGAGCCGTTGTCGCCGACACCTGTCGATGACTCCTTGGAGAGGACTCCCATTCTCTCCTTCCCCGCCGAGGAGACCCGTCCTTCGGGCATCCCGATCGAGGGACAAGAGCTGGAACCTCGGTTTTCACCAAATCCGGCTTCTCCCGACCGACAGAGCCGACACCGTCGGTCTCGATCGAGGAGTAGGACCCCGTCGGTCGAAAAACCAAGAAAGGGTCATAAACACTCCCGGAAGAGGTGCCGCCACCGTTCCTCATCCTCCTCGGATGAGGAGAGACTTAGACAGAAACTCTGTCGACGTTATGAGGACCTCGTGGCAGCAACTCCTTTTGACTGGTCAAAAACCGTCTACTCTGACTGTACCGGCCATTACTTGGCCCCAGCCTCTTCGGCTGACTCTGAACCCCCTCCGTTCCGAGGACTCCGGTTCTCCTTCCGGTGGGACCGGCACGTATTTCTGGTCGGCCTGTTACGGGCTCCCCACCAATTTTGGTGCAACCACCACCTAAACAGCCTCAGGGAGGGGCTCTCTCTAAGGAGGTTCGGACAACTACGGTTTGCCCCATAGGTTGTCCATTACTGCTTACTCCTGATCGCCTCAGGCGCATCGAGAGGGGACATAGGTGGAGACCCCGTATCCTGATTCCGCAGACTTGGATACTACTGGCCTTCACTCACTGGATGAGCCGTCAGTGACAGGTCTGGAGGAAGGTCCTTCTTCCTTCCCGGGCATCCTTCGACTCATTTCTGAGTCCACAGGTATGCCTTTGCAGCCTATACAAAAGAAGGCGGAATATCCTGTCACAGATATTCTTAAGAGGGGGGGATACCCCGACAGAGGCCTTTCCAGTGGCCGAAGCCATAGTTGGCCTGGCACTGGAGCTTTGGCAGCACCCTGCCTCTTGCCTTGCTCCATCTGCCCGTATGGCCAGCAAGTACGCGGTGCCCATGGGGTCCTTGGCGGGCTTCACTGAGCATCCCTTGGCCGAGAACCTTGTGACTGCCTCAGTGTTTCGGCGCATGGGCAGCTCTGCGGATACTGACCGCCCTCCGGACAAGGAGTCCAAAAATATGGACCACTCAGCCCGGAAAGTTTATGCGGCATCATCCCTGGGCCTTCGTCAGGCCAGCTCGGCAGTGAGTATGGCACACTTCTCTCATGCCCTACCGGGGTCGCTTGATGAAGTCCTCCCTTATCTCCCAGGAGACATGCAGACCACGGTCAAGCAAGTTCGTGACCAGGGCCATGCTGTTGCTAAACAACAGCTACAGACGGCCCTGGACATTGGAGATTCCTGTGCCCGTTCACTAGCTGCTGCAGTGGCCACTCGCTGCAGGGCTTGGCTGAGGTTATCTTTCTTTCCAGCGGATACTCAGCACAAGCTAGCTGACGTGCCCTTCCTTGGCACTGACCTCTTTGGTCCAGGAGTGGCAGGTCATCTCCAGCGCATTGAGCAGTCTAATGCCACCTTAGATGCCACCTCTGCTAAGGGTTCTTCGGGCAAGAACCAGCAGAAGCGCAAGAAGAAGTCCTTTTGACATTCTTCCCCTGCAGTTAGACAGCCCTCCTTCCAGGGAGGTCAGCAACAACAGCAGGCTCAAGTTTGGTGCCCTAGGCCCAAGCAAGGTCCCCATCAGCCCCACAGGGGAGGCCGAGGTGCTGGTCCAGGTGCCTCCACCTCCTCCTCCTCCAAGCCTGCACAGTGACGGGTTTGGGGTGGCCTCCCCTACACCCGTCGCGCCAGTTCTGGGTCCTCTCGTGGGGTTCCGGCTCCGCCACTTTCTTTCCGCCTGGTCCGATATCACTTTGGACAGGTGGGTTCTGGAAGTGCTCGGGCAGGGACTGCCTCTGGAGTTCGAGCAGTACCCCCCCAGCCGGGCCCGTGCCCCACGGGAGGAAAGGATCTCAGCTGGCGCTCAGTCGGCTCCTCGGGACGACATTGCTCAGCTCCTCCACAAGGAGGCGGTATCTCCAGTGCCGGATCCTCCTATAGACCCAGGCTTCATGTCCGGGTATTTCCTGGTGCCCAAGCGGATGGGGGGTTGGCACCCCATCCTAGATCTCCACGACCTGAATCAATATCTCAGGTCTCGCACCTTCCGGATGGTAACTCTGTCACAGATCATACCATCTCTGGAGCGAAACATGTGGTTCTGTTCACTGGATCTTCAGGACACGTTCTACCATGTCCCAATCCGTCCATCCCACCAGCGGTTCCTCTGCTTCAGGGTCGAAGGGACCCTGTACGAGTTCAGATCATGCCGTTTGGCCTGTCATTGGCCCAACGGGTCCTCACCAAATGCATGGCAGTGGTGGCAGCCCATCTACGGCATCAAGGGGTTCGTATTTACCCCTATCTAGACGATTGGCTCCTGGCGGGTTCCTCCCTACAGGAGGTGGAGAGATCCAGGGACCTGACCCTCCGAATCTGTTCCCAACTGGGCCTCCTAATCAACGAGGCCAAGTCAGAACTCGTGCCCTCTCAGGTGATGGGCTTTATCAGGGCAGAGCTTGACTCTCGTCATGCCAGAGCTCGGCTTCCGGCAGACAGGGCGGAGGTTCTTTCCTCCTTTGCCCAATAATTTCTGGTTGGGCACTTGCGCCCTGCCCGGGACTTCCTGTGCCTTTTGGGTTACATGGCAGTGTGCACCTCAGTTGTCCGTTGGGCCAGATGGCACATGCGCCCCCTTCAGTGGGAGCTGGCCGCTCAGTGGTCTCAGCGTCAGGGTCTTTTCGACTAGCTGGTCACTGTCACCCAGAGGATGTGGGACGCTTTCCAGTGGTGGACCGTCCTGAGTCATTTGTGGGAAGGGATCCCATTTGTCTGCCCCGAGCTGACTGTCATCCTTACAACCTATGCCTCTCTCATGTGCTGGGGAGCCCACGTGGGGGACAACAGAGCTCACGGGTTCTGGACCCTCGAGGAGTCCCTATGCCACATCAACCTGTTGGAGCTCAGAGCAGTCAGACTGGCACTGTCAACTTTCGCTCCTCAGCTCCGGGGTCAAGTGGTTCAAGTCCAGATGGACAATACCACGAGCATGTACTACCTCAACAAACAGGACGGCACGCACTCCCATCTACTATGCAGGGAGGCGCTCTGGATCTGGACCTTCGTCAGCCGGCTGGAGGCGGATCTCCTGGCCATTCATGTGGCTGGAGTCTCGAAGCAGCTGGCGGATGCTCTCAGCCGCATAGGCCAGACATCCCACGAGTGATCTCTCCATCTAGAGGTAGTTTACAGTCTGTTCTTCCATTGGGGCAAACCGTTGGTGGACCTGTTCGCCTCCAGGGAGAATGCCAAGCTGCGGCTGTACCATGCCCGCCCCCCTCAGCAGGGCTTGCTGCAGGGGGATGCCTTCTCGAGGCCGTGGACCCCAGGCCTCCTTTACATCCCTCCATTTCCCTTGATCCACAAGGTGTTACTCAAGGTGAGGAGGGACAAGGCGAAGGTGATCCTGGTAGCCCCAGACTGGCCTCGCCAGTTCTGGTATCCTGATCTCCTCAGCCTCAGCTGCAGGACCCTGGAGTGGCTTTGTACACGCCTGGACCTAATATCATTGAACCAGGGGAAGGTATTCCACTTGGACCTTCAATCCCTGCACCTCACAGCCTGGTTCCTGAGCGGCTAGAGTTCCAGGCTCTGGGTCTTTCCGAGGATGTCAACACGTGGTGGAAGCATCTCGAAAGGAATCGACCAGGAAATGTTATGCCTTCAAATGGAAAAGGTTTTCCATTTGGTGTCAAGGAAAGAGCCTGGACCCCTTATCCTGCTCTGTGGCTAACATTCTAGACTACCTTTGGTCCCTCTCCAAAGGGGGTCTTCGGTCATCGACCCTTAGGATGCACCTGGCAGCCATCTCTGCTTACTGGGCATGGGCCGGTCAGCCGACATTGGCACAGGAGACAGTGGTCGGGCGCTTTTTCAAAGGCCTGGATCACATATCCCCACTGGTGCGTGAACCTCCACCTCCGTGGGATCTCTTGCTGGTTTTGGCAAAGCTCATGGGCAAGCCATTTGAACCTGTGCACAAGTGTGAGCTCTCACACTTGTTGTGGAACACTGCCTTTCTGGTGGCTATCACGTCAGCCAGAAAGACAGGGGAGCTCCAGGTACTTCGATGGACTCTCCTATCTGGTCTTTCACAGGGACAAGGTTGTCTTGCGCCCCCCACCCAAAATTCCTTCCGAAAATGGTGTCAGAGTTTCTCCTTAACCAGGTGTTGACCCTGCCGGTATATTACCCTAATTACACCTCGGACACCGAGTACAGGCTCCATACTCTGGACCTCAGGCGTGCACTCTCCTATTATAAGGAGAGGATGGCGGAAATTCGGGGAGAGGTTCGCCAGCTGTTTGTCACCTACGCTGAAGCCGCTTCTGGCAGACCTGCAGCCAAGCGGACTGTTGCAAGATGGATCACATCATGCATAGGTCTGTGATATGAGTTGGCGGGCAAGGAGCCTCCTAGTGGGTTAAGGGCTCATTCTAGCCGCCATACTGCTGCATTGGTGGCTGCTTCCAGGGACATCCCTATCCAGGAAATCTGTCGGGCTGCTTCCTGGAAGTCAGCAAACACCTTCATTACCCACTGCTACATCGACCTTGAGTCACGCCGAGATGCTGGTTTTGGGGCCACGGTTCTCCAATCTCGTTTTCCTACGTAGGGGGTGTGCGCCTTGCCTCCCTCCTCCCAGAGAACTGCTAGGAGTCTGCCAGACAGTGTGGATGATCAACATATCCACGCTCCTAGAAAAACAGGTTACTCACCTGTAACAGTAGTTCTAGGAGTGGTGTATGTTGTTCATCCACACATACCCACCCGACCTCCCCGGCTTTAGGCGCACAACCTTGCTTCCAGCGGGCTAGATCTGGCGTCATGGGGCTGAGCCGAGGTATTTACCACCCGGGTGGGTGGGAGGAGCCAGCTTGAAGGCTTCCGGCAAAATTTAAAGGGGAAAGGGACAATGCCAGACAGTCTGGATGAAAAACATATACCACTCCTAGAACTACTGTTACAGGTGAGTAACCTGTTTTTTATCAGCGCGTTGATTTTTCCTAGCACCATTGAGTTGCGCATGACACTTAGCCCTTGGGCCAAATCAGGCCTTTTAAAAATTGGACCCCATATATCTTCAGAGTCGAATGCATGCTAGCATAAAATGCATCTAATTGTCACAATTGGGCACAGTTTTGAAAATTGTGTCCAAGTGGGCAGTGGACACAGCAAGGCCAGCTGAATGCAGGAGCATGTTTTAGATGCACCTGTATCTAAGGTTTTCAAATTTGGGCACCGGAATCCCAATTCTGAGTCACTAGTGCAGGCACAAAGTCATCAAGGAAATAACTTTGTGCCCACACTAAGTTTTTGACCTTCTGAGCCATGCTGACTAAGATTGCAAACTCTTCACAGGCGCATGTTTTTTCACGTGCTCAGAAAGAAGGGTAGGGGTTACAGTTCTAATGGCCCACAGAGAAAGTCCCCTCAAAGTGCAGCCGTTGCATCTGCTGCTGCATGCCTATCGGGTTACTGCTGTTTAACATCAGGCAGTGACTCAGCAAGAGTGCTTCACCTTTATGAGCTGGGGGTTGGGGGGTGACAAAGAACAGGGATGGGCCAGTAGAGGTGGAGGGATCACTGGACTGCAGGGATTCCAACAAGGGTGGGTTTGGTGACTGCAATTTGCAAAGCAGCAGACTTCATCAGTAATGGGGACAGATTGCATTTGTAGCTGGTGATATGATTACAACAGTATTGCAGGGATTGCATTTGTAATTAGTATTGCATAGGGTAATGGTGGGAACTAAATTGATTGCTGAGCACTACATGTGGTGATCTAGATGCAATTCCAGTGCACTGAGGATTGCACTTAGTTATAGGGATGCTGCTGGACTCCAAGTTATAGGGATACTGCGGACTCCAGACAGTGGCTGTAATTTGTTATGGTGGGAGGAGTTACCACTGGATATATCATGGAGTCTTGAACTTGTGTTTGCGTGTGGGTGGTGCCATTGCACACAGAAGCTCGGAACTTGTTGGGGTTGGGAGCTTGGGCCATAGACTCTGGGCTACAGTGTAACATTGTGACATGTTGGATGAGTGCTGTACATTCCATCGATAGGTCCATGACTCTTATGTTTAAAGGTGACCTGTAAAATAAATGTAACAACCTGCTCCTGTCCCACATACCTTTCTGTAGTGCTTGGGAGTCCATGGCTGCCTCACCATTATTTTTAGAATAAAATGAATATTTAAAACAAGCGCCAAAACTTTTCAGCGAACACGGAAGTGACAGGTAGGTCATGATCAATCTGGAAGTTATGGGTATTCATCCAGTTTGTGGCGTGGCAAACACCTGCTGTGAATAAACAGCAGTGAGTGCAACAATATTATTTATTTATTTCTTCTACATGGTCTTGATGCCTAAAATCATCGCTGTGAAGGACCTGTCCAGGTGTTGCCGTACGTATGATTTTAGGCATCAAGACCCACTTAGAAGCAATATAATAAATAATATTAAGCTGCAGGCACTGCTGTTCATTCACAGCAGTGGTGTTTGCCACGTCACAAACTGGGTGAAATACCCATACTAACTTGCACCTCTGTATTGGGACCTGCTGGGCACTTCCGCATACACTGAAATGTTTTGGCGCTGTTTTTAAATTTTATTTTATTTGAATAATAATGATCATAGCAGCCACGGACTCTGCAACTATAGAAAGGTGTTGACTTAAAGGGCTGCTACATTTATTTTACAGGTCACCTTTAAGACCTCTCTGATTGTAACAATGGAAGGGGTTATGAATATGCTGAAGACACTGAACGTGCTGAACAGTAAGCGTGGCAGTGGCCCCAATGAAATCCATCAATAAATCCTGAGGAACTGGTCAAAAAATGTTTACTCCACTGGCAAGGTGGTCACTGAATTATTGAAACTTGGACATGGGACTGACCTTTGGACACCTGCTGCTGGGAAGCAGGTCACAGGAGTAACCCTAAAGGATTACTGGGGCTGGCTTCAGGTAGCCCACCACATTCGCCTCTTGGGAAGGAGGTGACAGAAATGTGTAAAATGGAGTGGATCATGGTTACTTTGAGGCTTACTCTAGAAAAACACACAGAAAGAGGGCCAGTTGGGAGAACCAAGATTTGGAGCTCTAGGAATATTTGAAGGGGGCACAGGGTAGAAATTAAGGTTGTGTACAGTGGTTGGGTTCACAGAGGGGGAGATGGGTGGTTCGTGTTCCCGTCCAAGACTCTCATGGACTCTTAAGACTAGTGGCTAGATATTATCACCTACAAGTTGTGAAGGATATTGTGGGGACATTTGCACCCCTGTGGATTCCTGTTAACAACAGTTGTTGCTTGGCTGTTACTTTCTGGTAATTACAGCAGCTCCACATATATCGTATAACTGAGGGAAGACACATGAATGGAAGCTGTCTTATTTCCTGTATGTACACTATTTGTGGATAAGCTTGTACTCCAGTTATCCGTCATGTATAATGCATGCAACTCTCTCTACTGCTTGCTGACTCTTGAATAAATCTGAGTTTAAAGAAAAGAAAAAAAAACTGGACATGTACTTAACCGAAGACTTGAGATTGTCCCACACAGTGCTAGTATTCTGATTAGAGTTGGCTAGAGACAGTCTTCATTTATGCAGTACAATATTACAACACTGATGAACCCTGGAGATTGAACTCAGGGATTTCCTTCAGTTCTCACCATGATCCTGTCCACTTTTTTAAATGGCCGACATAGCATATTTTTTTTATTTCTTTTTATTTCAAGATTTTTCCACACAGAGAGAAAACAGTGTTGACATATATTATTTGTGCTTACATACAATTCTTGGATATAGATACAGCAATAAGTATTTATAAAATGCTTTTATCACCATTCCTTTCTCTTTTCAGTTGTTTAGAATATTATATGAGCAAAAGTTCCCCACTCGAAATCAGCCACCCTTCCTCTCACCCCCTTTTTAAAATGGAATTTATAGATTTTAGTGGGTATATTCCCGTTGTTTTTTGTAAGGCATCTTCTATCCAGTACATACTCATCTTGTTAATAGGTTCAGTTATTAAGGGTATTTATTCAAATATTATCTTTTAATCAGATTTCAAGGGCTAAAATCTGGGTCAATCTTTGAATGATAATATACCCATCTTTGTCATTTCTGAGTGAGAGAGGAACCTCTGCCCCGCATTTCTAGGTTAAAGCGCTCAGATCTGTAGATCTCACACATGGTTTTCCTCCATTCTTGTATCATTGGTACCAATGATGACATCCAATGATGAGTTATTGTCTTTTTGGCAACCAGAAGGCAAATAGGTAGTATCGTTGCCCCCCCATGGAGGAGCATGGTCTGGGAATATCCCCAGTAGGAAATGTTCAGCTGTTAGTTCGATGGATTAATTAAATAGGTTTGAAAGCTCGATTTGAAGGGAGAGAAAATAGGGCATAAGGAAGGGGCAGAACCAAAACACATGTCCGAGAGTTGCCACCCTACTTCCACAGAGTCTCCAGCAGTGACCATACTCCTCAGGGACGTTTTTAAGGAGAACTGCTGGGGACCTAAAGAAATGAGAACGTTCTCCATGAAAATTCTCTCAATAGGGAGATAACGTGGATCTAACTTCTATTAGTGCAGAAGATAGCCATGTTTCCATGGGATTTCTTGGTTAAGGTCGATATTCCATGCATTAAGGATAGAGGCTGTGGATTCCTCCACTTCATTCTTCAATTCTCTACAGATTAGGCCAATTCTATGAGTCCCTAGATTACCCTCAGAGAATACATGAATAATTTTAATAGTTTTGGGACAGGGAGGAATGGTAGGTTGGATTATTTTATTCGTAGAATATGGTTACAGACATGAAAGTATCTAAACAACTCAGAATTCCTTAGTGTGAATTGGGATTGAAGTTGTTCAAAGGAAAGAATACCTTGGGAAAAGAAATGGGAAAACATGAGAAAGTCCTGTTTCCTCCATGTGGCAAAGGCCTGATCCATGAAATTATGGACAAATGATTCATCCTGTAATATTAATTTACAGTATTCATAGATCCTTAATATTGGGCCCTTTTTCTCATCCGTTTCAAAGTTTAAATCTATGTGATGTAATATTAGTAAGGTCGGAAGCTTTAACCGATCTTTCTTCAGGTGAAAACAATATTCTGTTAATAACAAAAAGATCGTTAAGGTGAAATTCAGTGGATTTCCAAGGAGATCTATTAAGGTTCCGTCACCCATAATGTAATTGCTCTTAAAAATGCAGCTTGGGCATACAGTTCGAAGTCTGGTAGATTAAGGCCCCCTTTAGCTAAGGGCAACTTCAAAATTGAATGTCTAATTCTTGGGCGGTTCTTACCCCCAAAAGAAGCCTGAAATCATTCTATCCCATAATTTAAAGTAGAATTTTGATGGGAAGATAGGGACGGTCTGTAATAGGCATAGAATACAGGGAAGAATATTTATTCGAACTATCTCAGTTTTTTGATGGAAGGGAAAAAATCCTGTTGCCCATCTTTCTAGATCTGATTGAATCTGTAGTGACAGAGGTTCGTAGTTAATTATTTCTAACAGTCCAATGTCTCGCGGGATATGCAGGCCTAGATATTTTGTTTTGGTAGCCAACCATTTAAAAGGGTAGGCTTTTTTAAATTGTGGAGATAGAGTATAGTTGAATGTTAGAATTTCAGTTTTGGTTACATTTAGTTTAAAGCCACATATATCTTCAAATTGAGACAAAATATTCCATGTTACTGTGATGGATTTCGAAGGAAACATCAGGGTCAGCAGCACATCATCGGCAAACATGCTTATTTTGTATGCCTGCTAGTCGATTGGGATCCTTTCACCCTGAGGAGTTTTATGGAGGACGGATGCCAGGGGTTCAAGAAATAGGGCAAAAAGGTATGGTGACAAGGGGCAACCCTGGCACGTTCCTCTGCCTAATATTAGGGAAGGGGATATTGAACCATTAGTACGAATAAATACATGCGGGGATTTATATAAGTTTACCAGACTTTTTATAAATAAGGGGGGGAACAGAATGCTCTTAATACATCCCAGAGAAAGGGCCACATAACCTGATCGAATGCTTTTTCTGCGTCTAAACTAATAAAGACTGTAGGAATTTGACGGGTACATAGAAATTCTTGTAGGATTAGGGCGTCAAATATTATCTGCAGTATTTCTGTTTTGGTGAAGCCTGATTGGTCTGGGTGTATTAGTTGGAAGTAATGTGTTCTAATCTTGAAGCCAGTATGGCCGTAAATATTTTATAGTCTACGTTGAGAATAGATATTGGACGGTAGGAACCCGGCTTTTAGGGATCCTTATTTGGTTTGGGTATTGGGGCAAGCATAGCAAAGTCCCAAGATAGGGGGCTCTGGCCACCCTGGGAGATTTCTTTAAACAAGGAGTATAGTTTTGGAGTTAATTCTTTATGGAATTTCATGTACCACTCCGAGGTATATCCATTTGGCCCTGGGCATCGTCCCGAGTGAAGTTTTTTAATTGTGTCTTCTATTTCAAGAGTTGAGATAGGAGAGGACAGTGTTTTAATCTGATGGGGAGACAAAGTAGGAAGGCTAGCTTTTTCTAGGAAATGTTTAGCTGTAGTTTGGTTATAGAATGGATTCGGAGAGTATAATTTTGAGTAGAAATCAGAGAAGGCATGTTGTATATGGCTAGCGGAATGATGGAGTGTTCCCATGAAAGGATTTCTGATTTTGAGAATGGTGGACAAGCTTTTTCTCACCCCTAATTTACGTGCCAATTTCTTAGTGACTCAAGGGCCACTTTCATGGACTGACTGGCGAAGATAGTAGCAAGATTGCTGTATTGTATTGTCTAAAATACGTTGTAGGGATGCCTTTGTGTCTCTAATTAGTCTCTGAAGGTCAGTGTCTCTGTCCTGGTATAACATCTGATAGTCTAGGAGGAGGGCTGTTAGTCTTTGATATTCGGCTTCTCTTTCCCTATTCTTCTTAACAGAATAGGCAATAATTTCACCTCGGATGGTGGTCTTCATCGCGTCCCACTGCATTGATTCTGAAATCTCTGGGTCTGCATTTTCTTGGGAAAAAAAAGGGATAGTCTAGATGAAATATTTTCTTGGAATTCCTTATCCCCTAAAGTAGATGTATTTAATCTCTAGAAAGAATTCCTCTTCTCTTTACCAAGATCGATCTTTAAGATTAAGGGGTGGTGATCAGATAGGAGTTTAGGGCCAATTGTGATATCTTGAATCTGTGAGAAGTGCTCACAAGTAGTGATGAAATAATCTAGTCTGGAATATGTTTTAAATCTAGGGGAATAATAAGTAAATCCCGGGTTAGAGGGGAATATTTTCCTCCACACATCTATCAAACCCAGGTGCTCCATGGTGTTTTTAAATTGTTTGGTTGAGGAGGTATTTCTGTATTATTGTGGATTTGAACAATCTAGGAACGGGGATAGCACAATACCTCAGATTTAGGTCACCTCCCATAATCAACTGGCCCTGGAACAGGTCTAATAGGGTGGATATGAAGCTCCTAGATACAGGGAATTTTGTTTGTGGAGGAAAATAGATGTTTAACAGTGTAACCTGGCTACCATAAAGTAATCCTCTGATTATAACAAAGCACCCCTGGGCATCTATATGGGATTGTTGTATCTCAAGGGAGTATTTGGGGAATTAGGATATGGCTCCTCTCTTTCTACCTCTGGGGTGCGACTAAAGCCTCCACCCCATATCCCAATTGAGTTTAAGATGCCCGGTTTCCGAGAGGTGCGTCTCTTGAAGCAATATAAGGTCAGAGGGATTTTTTGTTATAAATTGCATTAACCTGGATCTCTTAATTGGATCGTGGAGACCATTAATATTATGTGAGGAAAAACTTTTACTGGAGTAACTGACGTCATTTTTCAATAGTTGAGGGACTAACATTATGTCTTACTCTTTCCCCTCCCTCCAGGAAAGACTTATGAGGATCCGTCCAGATCAGGCTCCTCGACACTATTAGACTCTTCATATCAAGAGAGATCACCAGCATCACCAAGCATAGCAAGCAATTCAATAAAACATTGTTAGTAAATATGTTGTCTCTATCTGTGTGAATTATCCCCCCAACTTATGAATTCACTAACAACTAATAAAATAACTATTAAACCAATACCCATGAGGTTAACTCTTTATAAACTTTTAACAAACCTATAAAAACTATATAGAATGTGACTCCCATGTTTAGTTTAGTTTATTGTTCTAGGAACTTTTGAGCCAGAGGCTCTTTTACAAAGGTTCCACGTCAATTAGGTACAGTACAAAAAAGGTTACATAGATAGCACAACAATTTGTGCTGTGTCAAGAGCGAGAAAACATATACAATACATATCAAATCATTTGTGCAAAAGGACATGAGATATCAATAATCCCATTATTATTACAGAAAGAGGTCATGCCAGATTAGGAGAAACAAATAGGGCAAAAAGTCCAGAACAGAGAGGTAAGTGAAAGGTGTGGGAGCAGACAATAGCAGGAGAAAGGTTTCCCATACATGTCTTTGTCAAATAATGGAACAGGGTAGGTAGTGAGAAAATAGGAGGTTTAATCAGGGCAGTCACAGGAACTGGAGGTGGCAAGGTGAGAGAACAGTCTTGATTTGAAAATACCTAGAGAGGTGGAGGCAGTAATATGAGTGCTGAGGGCATTTAGCCAGCCGGGGGCACGATAGACAAATGATCTTTGTCCTGAGAAGTCGGCATCGGGGAACTTGGAGAGCTGGTGTTCTGTTCTTCTGGTAAACGGGTGCTAGCGCCGGGCATAACAGGTCTTGGATACAAGGTGGAGTGAGGCCAGAGTGGATTTTTTACGCCATCAGGCAGGTAAGGTACTTTATCCGGTTTGAGGTTGCAACCAACCTGAGTCAGCGTATAGTTCACATGTGTGGGTACGTCGATGTGCACCAGTGAGCAGCCGACAGGCCTTATTTAGGGATGTTGTAATGCGACTAAGTGCTGTAGTAGTGGCAGATCCGTATATAACTAAGCCATAGTCAACAACTGAGATGATAGAGGATTGGATGGCAATCCTTAGTGCAGAATGGGTAAGGAGCTGTCGGTTCTGATACAGAATCCCAATTCACTGATTAATAGTTTTTGCTGTACTATCAATGTGAGTTGCAAAGGTTAGGCCTTGATCAAAGTTGATTCCAAGATATTTGAAGATTGGCACTTGTTCAAGGGTATTTCCCAGGTATGTATTAATGGTGAGTGGGACTTGCCGTTTCTAGTTTTGCGGGTTAGAGAAGAGCATGGATTTAGTTTTTTTGTGGTTTAGAACCAGCTTATGTTCCAGGAACCACATCTCAACTTTGGAAAAAGCATGCTGAAGGTCGAGGCGTAAGAGGTTTGGGTCTTTATGAGTGGCAAGAATCACGGCATCGTCGGCATAGAGGATTATTTGTTCAGGGCAGGATTTGGGGAGGGAGTTTAGGAAAAGGCTGAAAAGGAGGGGCCCAGGATGGATCTGTGGGGAACTCCTGAGCGAACCGGTTTTGAGTCTGAGAGAACTCCAGCTACTTTTACAGATTGAGAGCGCTGAGCAAGGTAATTTTTTACCCAGTCACCAGGACCCTGCGAGAGCCCTTGGGATAGTAGTTGTTTGATAAGTAGGCCATGGTGTACTGTATCAAATGCCTTGGTTAAGTCAATGTAGACTGCTCCAGTTAGGTGTGGGAGGTGCTCGAATGTAGCTCCTCCGGAGGAATCCCTCCCTGATATCCCTTTGGGATAAAAGAAGGGTATGACGTCCGTGGACCAGACCAAGGGAACATTATTCCCAAAATCTGGAGTAAAACCCCAAGGGGAAAGGGTGTGTGTATACCTGCTCCGTGTTGGAACCGATGAAACCCGAGTGATAGTATAACCTCATAGTTTTCAAGGCTGTCTGCCAGCAAGTAAAACTTCTAGGACATCATATTGTTATTTATGGCATAGGAAGGAATTATTAGTGCAGTGATCTAGTGTACAAAATTAAGGCTGGAGATTGGGGTGCCGATCAGCCCTGCAGTAGGTGGAGCCAGTCTATTAAGAATAAAAAATGAAGAAAGGGATCATTAGTTGGGCTTATCTGAGACCTTGCTTCCCCTCAGTATTGGAGTGAGCTTAGTGTATCTCCTAATCGTGAACATGTGTCCATCCTGAGGGTAGAACACTGAATTTAATTTAGAGAGGTAAGAAAGAAAGAACCCCTCAGGATCTTGACCAATGTGAAGGCATTAATATTAATGATTAAACACATTGTGACTAATCGTAGGTTCACTGGGAAAGTTTGAAAGACAACGTCTTAGGAACCCTTAAAGTGGTAATAAAATTACCCTGTCATTGAAATGGACTCTGGACAGACTTCTCGAAGAAAAAGGGAGAGAGATTCCCCTGAGCCCCCAACTGCCCGAGGAACCTGGCGAGGAGGAGAACCCCCCACCTCTGTTATTATGAGCTAAGTCAAGTGGGCTGTAGGGTGGAGGCCGAACAAGCCCTCTGGTACTATGAGTAATTTTATTATTGCTCCCCCATATATATACACACACACACACAGACACACTGTCCCGGGCCCATGTGTTTCAGAACTGTCCTCCATTCAAAAGATATCTGTTTTTCTGCGGTAGTTTCCGTAAAGAATGACAGTCCGGTTTACTTGTTGAGCTCACAGGTCGAGGAAGGAAAGCCCTTGGACGCATCTGAGTTTCAGGAAACCAGGAAAAAGAAAAAAACAAAAAGGTATAAAGTTATAACTTGTTGGTAGCGATCCTTGTTTTATCCTGGAGAGCTCGAGGAGCCAGCCCTAAAGGGCAGGAGGAGGGGCAGGAGTGGCGGGGGGAGGGAGGCAGGAGAAATTCACTCGCTACGGAGAAAAGGGAGATTCGTGTCCTCTAGTCATAGAGAACCCCGGTTTGGGAAGGACCCCACCATCTGGGAACTCAGAGTAGTTCAAATGGCAGCCCAATTCGAATCTGACAAAAAAAAAAAAAAGGATAATAGTTTGTTTGATTGCCTGAACTTGCATAGATCACTCTCCCTCCCCAACTGCCACAGAATCCTCGCCATCCCCCACCTCCCCTCACCCGGACCAGAATCCCACAAAGACTCACCACAATTAAGTAAAACAGAATCTCAGCCTGTCTCAAGGAGGCATTGTTGATTGAGGTATTGTTGCAGGCATTTTAGGATCTCTGAAATAGGTGCATCTACTGCTTGAGGTGAATTAGAGCGTTTCTGCTTGTTGAATTGTTTCTGATGTTGTCTCACTCCTTCAGCTGTTTTCATTAAGATTCCCTAAGCTAGAGATCAGATATGGCATCTGAGGCTGATGAATGTGTTTGCTGGCCTGAGGTAAGAACACCACCAATTTTGCGGGTGGGGTTCTAAATCGAATCTTTTGTGTTCTAAGGATGGGGAATAAAGGCTGTACTCTCTGGGCAGTCTTTGAGTGCACGAGGCAAAGTCATTCAAACAACATCAAGTCTTGCTGTATTCTGACAATTGCAGTTAGCTCCAGCCTTTCAACTGCCCCAGAGAACATAGGGTTAACTTTTCTATGCATGGCATAGAATGTTCATCTCGAGCTCGGTTGAAGCCTCTGCCTGTTGTTATTTGAACTGTAACCGTCAGATTCTTTACTCTGCCTCACTGAACAGTCACTCCGGAGATTTCTCCTGCTGCTCGGTTCCCAAAGTCGGTTGAAGTACCTGTTTTTGGTCGTTTTTTCTTCCGAAATTGTTGTTTCCGCATAGTCGGTTCAAGTCTCTGTCTGCGGTACTGTGAGTACTAGATAGGTTTTGTTCTGTTTTCTGTGTGGAACTTGTAAAGCTGTGGATCGGTACGGCTGAACCAATCATTTTGAGGTAAAATGTGTACTTGGTGTGGTTACCGGTCCGTATCGGTTCTAAAAAAAAACAGGTTTTAGTACTTTTTCCCAAAACCTGTGACACAGTCAGGAACCGATAGAAGTCTTGCCTGACAGATTGCGAAAAAGGGTAAGTTTGGTTAGGTTGGCCATGTCTGAGAAACCCAAGACAAAACCGGGCCCACTGGGTTTCAACACTGCAGTGTGTGTGTGGGAGGTCTTTAAGGCTGATCCCCACACCACCTGTGTTTATTGTCTGGGGTTTGACCACCTCGATTCAGACTGCCAAATTTGCAAAAATGTTCCCAAATCTACCCTGGAAAAGAGATTAGGTAGACTGAGGGAAAGGGAGGCCGAGAAGTCCGCTGACCCGGATGGCCAGCCTGGTTCGGATCCGACCGAACCGAAAGGAGTGCCCTCTGACCAGGGTGATACTTCTTTGGGCAAAAGGAGAGCCAATTCTGAGGAATCAGTTCCAACAAAAAGAAAAAGACAAGACAAGTCGACCGGTTCGGATCTGGAATCTCATACTCTGACCGCCAATGAAGTAGCCAAAGCGATTCGTATTGTGGAATCACTTCAATCGGTTCGACTGATCCAGCACCTTTTGGCAGGGCTCGTCGGTCAGTTCCCCAGTTCCAGATTATACCCTGGAAGAATTTTATGAACCAGGGTTTGAGGAGGAAGGAGAGTTGGAAGATGATTATGGTGATGGTGAAAGTCTGGATGTGCCTGTTGACCCGGACATCTCCCCAGACAGACCTTCACAGTGTTTCTCTTCCTAGGCTTTCTGAGTCCCCTTCACACTACATGTTTTACAGAAAGGTGGCTGATACCCTCCAGCTTCCTCTGGAGGAGGCAGTGGAGGATCAGGAAGAGCCTGACTATGTAGAGATGATGGACATCCCAGAGTCCAGGAGACTGTCTATTCCCCTCCACAAATCTTTTGGGAAACAGACACAAAAAATTCTTAAGTCTCCCAATTCCATGCCTCCTGTGGACTGAAGAATGGACAAGAGGTATATTCTTTCAGGCTCGGATACGGAATTCCTTTATCAGCAATGCAGCCATGTTGAGGTTGTACAGGCTGCTGCCTGTGATAAGGCAAGCATTCCCTTGGCATCACACCCCCCAGACAAGGACTCCAGGAAGATTGATGCCATGGCAAAGAAGCAGTACATGGCATCATCCTTAGGACTCAGGCAGGCTAATTACATGGCCTATGCAGCCAGGTACCAGAAGTCCAGGTGGGACACTGTACTGGCACTGGCTAAACAGGCTTCCCCCCAGCTTGCCAAGGAGCTGGAGGAGATGACTGCGGATGGGATTGAGGCATCGAAAGTTCAGTTTCATGCTGCTGTAGACTCCAATGATGTATCATCAAGAGTCATGGCTACATCTGTGGCTCTTTGGAGGATGGCTTGGCTCAGATGTACTAGCCTCTCACAGGATACCCAGGTTAAGGCCATGATTTTTCTGTGAGTAGGTAATTCTCTGTTTGAGGAGCAGACAGAGAATTACGTGAAAAAATGGATGAATACAGGACCACTTACAGGAGTGCTCAGACCAAGGAAGGCAAGCAACTCCTCAAAGACAGCAGTCCAGGGGCAGGGCAGGCTTTCCAAAGGCCTTTTACCAAGCACAGGCCTCTTCTTCTTTTCACAGAGGGGGTTCTTCAGTGGGAGAGGCAGAAGGGGGGATGAGCAGGGCTGCATCCACCCCTCAGTCTAAAGCCCCTGCCAAGCAGACACCCTGATGGGTCTGCCCGGGTCGATTCTCCTATCCCAGTAGGGAGCAGGCTGGCTTACTTTGTCCAGGACTGGATGTCTCTTACATCAGACAAGTGAGTCCTGGAAGTAGTAAGCCAGGGTCTGGTTCTCAGCTTCAAAAAATTTCCCAAACTGAGCGCCAGATCTTTTCCACCTGCAAATCTCTCAGAAACCCTTGCCCTTGAGGCAGAGGTTTCTTCTCTCCTAGCTGTCAGAGCTATAGAGAGAGTACCTTCCCTACACTGGGGCAAAGGATTGTACTCCAGGTACTTTCTACTCCCCGAAAAGACAGGAGAGTGGCAACCCATCCTGGACCTAAGATACCTGAACAAACATCTTTTAAAGCCAAAGTTCAAGATGATAACTCTGGGAATTATCCTTCCCTCTGTAAGGCCAGGGGATTGGCTAGCCTCCCTGGACCTCAAAGATGCCTACTTTCACATTCCCATCAGGTGCTCCCACACAAAGTACCTCAGGTTCAGGTTGCCCTCAGGCCACTGTCAGTTCAGAGCAGTGCCCTTTAGCCTAACATCAGCCCCAAGGGTCTTCACAAAGTGCCTGGCAGTAGTTGTTGCCTTCCTAAGAAGACAAAAGATTTCCATTTTTCCATATTTGAATGACTGGCTCATAGTGGGCCAGTCTTCAGTCCAAGTCAAGTCACACTTGCAAGTGACCCAGCAAGTGCTCACTTCTTTAGGATTCCTTCTCAGCTTACCAAAGTCAGTTCTCGAACCAGTGCAGCTCCTCACCTTCATAGGGGCAGAGCTGGATACAGTAAAAGCAAGAGCCTTCCTTCCCCTGGAAAGGGCAAGGACCCTCATGGAACTGGCCTCTTCATTCAGCCTTCAGGTGTCTCGACCAGCAAGGCATTTTCTTCAGCTACTGGGCCACATGGCAGCTTCTACAGCAGTGGTCCAAGGCGCAAGATTCCAAATGAGGGACATTCAGTTCCACTTAAGAGCTTTTTGGTCCCAAAGAAAGGATTCTCTTACCAAACTAATTCCAGTGACTCGAACTCTGATCCAAGCCCTGCAATGGTGGCAGGATCAGGACAATTTGAGGCAAGGGGTTCCATTTGTCACTCAGTCTCATTCAGTGGTCCTCACCACAGATACTTCCCTGCTGGGCTGGGGAGCCCATTTGGGGGAACTTACCACCCAGGGACTGTGGTCGCCTCAGGAATATCTGCTTCACATCAATCTCTTGGAACTCAGAGCAGTGTTTCTGGCACTGCAAGCTTTTGCAAATCTGTACAGAACAAGGTGGTTCAGGTCAGAACAGGCAACACCACCACCATGTGGTACATCAACAAGCAAGGAGGCACTCGGTCTACAGCCTTGTGCACAGAAGCGATGAAGTTGTGGTCCCTAGCCTATTCCCTGCAAACCTCTGTGATAGCAGTTCACCTTCCAGAGAAGGACAATGTCCTAGCAGATGCACTGAGCAGAATATCTCAGGGCCATCACAATGGGCCCTAGATCCTCTGGTGTTGAAAGTGATTTTCTCAAGATGGGTACTCCAGAGATGGATCTTTTTGCAGCACCAGACAATCACCAACTTCCTCTTTTTTGTTGCAGACCCCAGTCTTGGGCTCAGTCCCCCTGGATGCTCTGATCCTGAACTGAGAAGGGAAATTTCTGTATGCTCCCCCTTCCCTCTCCTGTTCAAAGTGCTAGTCAAGATAAGGTCACAACCATACAAAGTGATTCTGATTGCTCCAGACTGGGCCAGGCAGCCATGGTATCCCTTGTTGCTGTCTCTAGCAGTCCATCTTCCCCTGTCTCTTCCCAGGAATTACAACCTGTTAACATCCTCTCAGGGGAGGATTTGGTACCCAATCTTCAGTCTCTCAGTCTCAAGGCTTGGCTCTTGAAGAGTTATAGTTTGCAGATCTGCATCTTTCCCAAGGGGTTCTGAATATCCTTAAGGCTTCTCGAAAGCCTTCCACCAGAAAGACGGTAAGACCTACAACTCCAAATGGAAAAGATTCAGCATTTGGTGTTCTAAGCAGAATATTTCTCCAGACTCTGCTGAATTGTCTACGGTTCTGGATTATGGTCCATCTTAATGGCCTAGGTCTCAGACCAGCTACTCTCAAGGTACACTTGGCAGCTGTTTCTGCTTTCCTGTCTGTAGGCAAGTCTTCTTCTCTGTCATCCCATCCTGTATTCTGTAAGTTTTTCAAGGGATTGCTTCACACCAATCCCCCCTTTAGGGATCCTGCTCCTGCTTGGGATCTTAATGTTTGCATTGTTCAGCTTATGCAGCCCCTTTTGAGCCTTTGTCCTCAGCAGAGCTTAAGTACTTGACTTGGAAAACTGTGTTTTTGGTAGCCATTACTTCTGCCAGACATATCAGTGAATTGCAAGCCTTGTCAGTGGAATCTGATTTCATCTCTTTTCACAGAGATAAAGTGGTCCTTAGAACTAATAGAAAGTTCTTGCCTAAAGTGGTTTCAGATTTCCACCTCAATCAGTCTATATCTCTCTCTGTTTTCTTCACTGATCATTCTTCCTCGGGAGAGAGGAGGCTATACAGTTTGGATGTTAAAAGGGCCCTTAGCTACTACATAGATCGTACCGAGGGTCACAGGTTTGAATCCTTCCAGTTGTTCCTCACTTATGGAGAAGTCGGGAAGGGCAAACCTGCCACCAAGAGATCTATTGTCAGGTGGATTGTTTCTTGTATACAATTCTGCTATGAAAAACTGGGTAGAACTCCACCTTCAGGCCTGAGGCTCATTCCACAAGAGGTACAGCTGCTTCCTGGCTGCTGCCAGGGATATCCCTCTCTTAGAAATTTGTCAAGCAGCCACCTGGAAACAGTCCATACTTTTTCAAGCATTACTCTCTGGATATCCAGGCTAGGAGTGATGCTCGGTTTTTAACACAGCAGTACTTCAGAGCCTGTTTCCAAAGTAGGTTCTGTCCCTCCTCCATGGAGGTACTGCTTGGTAGTCTACAATTGTCAGAATACAGCAAGACTTCATGTTGTTTGAAGAAAAAATTACTCACTTTAGTAATTATGTTTCTTCTAGTGGAGTCTTTCTGTATTCTGACCTCCCCCCGCCTCCTCTCTCAGAACCTAGATTTTTGGGATGAAGGTGGGCAGGTGCAGTGTTGGCACCCTAGAGGTGCCCCCCTTTTACACCCTCTTTTTTCTTTGGGTGGAATGTTGTTTCATTTGATTGGTTTTGTTTTGGGTTTCCTGACTTGAGTCTTCTTTGAGAACCAAAACATTATATTTCTGCCAGTTGGCTAGTTAAAATGTTACAGTTTCCACACAGAACACCTAGTGAGTTTTGCTTGTAAAGATCTGGCGGTTGCAGTTCGAATAACAACAGGCAGAGGCTTCAACCAAGCTCAAGATGAACATTCTGGGCTGGATATTCAAACTGCGCCATTCTGAGGCGCAAGCCCTTGCGCTGCGCAAAATAGTTGCGCAGGGGTGTGGCCGGGGCGATATTCAAAGGAGTTGCGCTATTGAGCAACTCCTTTGAATATCATCCCCCAGCCATGCACAGTGGAACTTGCGCCACCGCAAGTTGTCAGAGTGGAGCATTCAACTTGCGGTGGCGCAAGTACCATTGCGCCATGCTCAAAATCACTATATTCAACAGGTGACATGCAAATGGGGCCATAATTCATGCAAGGTGCAGGGGGCCATTTGCATCTGATCATCAGCCCTATTTGCATGCCCATTAGCATGTGATGCGCCAGTCCCCGAGGACTTGCACTGGCCCTGCCAGGCAGCAGCATCAGGACCGCGCCCCTGCAGCCGATCGCGGGCATAGTGTCGCCCTCTCCCCACCAGCCCGATCACGGGCAGCAATGTAGCCCCGAACATCTCCTGGTGGTCCTGTGGACGAAATGCCCGATCACGGGCAGAAAGTAAACTGAACCCCGAACATCTCCTTGGTGGTCCAGTGGACGAAATGCCCGATCGCGGGCAGTAAGTAATTGAAACCCACCAAACATCTCCCTGGTGGCTAGTGTCCCCACCACCCCAAGCCCCACCACCCGCTCCCCGGCAGTGGCAGCATCCACCGCCTGCCGCCCACCGCCCGACTGACTGCCGGTGAGGTGCTGCACGCCATTGGTGCAGAGCAAGAGCCAATGGGCGTGCAATACTCGGCATGACAGTCAGATTGGCTCTTGCTCTGCACCAATGGGCGTGCAGCCCTACCGGGCAGTCAGTCGGGCGGCAGGCGAGTGGGATGCTACCGCCATGAGGGAGGCGGGGTGGTAGAGCCGTGGGGTGGGGGGATACTAGCCCCAGGGAGATGTTCGGGGGTTCAGTTTACTTTCTGCCCGCGATCGGGCATTTAGTCCACAGGACCACCAGGGAGATGTTCGGGAGCCACATTGCTGCCCGTGGATCGGGCTGGTGGGGAGGAGTGCACTATGCCCGCGATCCGGGCTGCAGGGGGAGCACAGGGACTGGGTTAGGCCAGCCACAGGTGGCAGCTGCTGTGTTGCGCCCTGCAATACAGCAGCTCACCTGTGGGTGGCCCTCGACTTAAGCCTTTTTTTTTGGCTCAAAGTTGTGCAGGCGCAGGTTGGGGGTTGCGCCTGCACAACCAGGCTGAATATTGGGCTGTGCAGTTTATGCATGGTTCCTCCCCCTCCAGCTGAGCATGCATTCATTTGCATTGCGCTGTTGCTCAGCCTGTTTTCAGTGGTACAACTGCCTCCTGCTGAATATCGCAGAATGGCACAATTTCAGACTTGCATCGCCAACCCTGTTGCATGGAGCAACCCCTTTGAATATCTGGCCCTCTATGCCATGCATAGAAAAGTTAACCCTATGTTCTCTGGGGCAGTTGAAAAGCTGGAGCTAACTGCAATTGTCAGAATACAGCAAGACTCCACTAGAAGAAACATAATTACTAAGGTGAGTAATTTTTTTCTTATTGAACAGGATTCTTTGTTGTGCCCAAACTATTTTGCCCTTCTTCCAGGCCTTATTTAGCAGGAAATCCTTCATCTGGAAGCTCAAAAAATGTATTATGAAAGAGCGAGGTCTGGCTTCAGGGTGTCTGGGCTTGGGGCCCAGCGCTTGGTGTGCTCGCTCCACGTCCAGTTGAAAATTAGGGTCTAGTTCGAGCCCCAGATGAAGGAAATGGTCCGAAAAGACCCTGTGGTCATTTCCCTCCTCTCCCTCCGGGATACCGAAAATTTGTATATTTCTCCGTCTACCCCTGTTCTCAGCATCCTCCTGTCTGATTGCCATTGCTAGTTGTTCTGCAGCCAGGGAGCAGACTGAATCTTCAGGAGTTTCTATGCATGATGCATTCAGCGATATTTGAAGGTCCGCCTCGGAGGCCCTGCTTTGTAAGTTAGAAATTTAATTTCTAATGTCTCTGAAAGATTCACGGACTTCACCGCGAAAGTCCGTGATCACCTGTAGAATCATGTCGGATGCCATGTCACAGATTTTTCTTGATTCTTTTGGATGTTTTTTTTTTTCCAAATTTAGAGTCGTTTTGGCTTGGGTCTCCTCCTCGTCTGATCCTGGGCCTTCTGTCTCTGTGCCCTCTGCAATGGGTTGAAATCAGTTTGTGTTGTTTGGCCATGCTGCTCGTTAAGTAGACCGAGCTATCCTATTAGTAGTGAGGGATGTGTCGTCTAGGTCTCTTTGTGTGTTTTCTTTCTTTTTTTTTTTTTCTTTTCATCCGACTCCTAAGCTGATTTGCACTCTTTTTTATTTAGAATTTGGCAGGAACCTCTTTCACGAATCCTCACCCAGGCATCACCGGAACCGGAAGTTGGCATAGCACATTTTGAGTTCTGTAGATTCAAGTACCCCCATATTCTGAAGTGACCGTTTGAGCTATGCAGCTCATAGGGCCAGTGCCACATGTTAAGTAGTGTGTGACAGTTAAAGAGCCATATTTGTACAAGCAGTGTGCCCTGTCTGGTACGTACTGCTTATACGAATGTCTGGCTATGGTAGTGCTGTGCAAAGTGCATAAGTACTGCACACCACAGTCCCTTGCAGCCAACAGACACCCAGGAGCAAAGGGCTTTTGCTTCTGGGTGTTATTTTCAAAGACCTGTATTCTAGAACTCACACAAGACATGTAAGGTGCTATGAGGCCATTTGCATTCCATTTTGTGGCCATTAGAAGCTCTGGGAAATGCCTCTGCGCCTTGGTATGTACAGAGGTTTTGTGTAGTGCTTCAGATGTTGCACCCTTCCTCATCCGATCCCCATAAAAAATATATACCTGGCAGTCTAGTGTTACCCCCCCCATCCCCGTTGTACTACTTTATGTCAGTTTCCCTGGTGATCTGGTGGTACCCCCCCATCCCTGTTAATCCCCATTGTAAGTATGTCAGTTTCCCAGGTGGTCCAGTAGCTCCCGCACCTCGATCCCAGTAACACATATATTAAATTCCCTGGTAGTCCAGTAGTACCCCCTCCTGCCACGATCCCTGTTGTTAAGTACTGTATGTTAATTTCCCTGGAAGTCCAGTGGGTAGGTGCCCCCTCCTGCCCCAATATCCATTATATAACTAGGTAATCCCCCTCCCTGGCCCACCCAGTCTGCACCCACCACCTTCCCCCACCCGCCCACATGTATGGCACCGACTCATCCTAAGAAGCCTGAAGTCATCTGTAGTTGAGAGGAGAACAGCAACTGGTACAGATGCTCCCTTCTTTCATTACCTCATCAGTCACTATCTGATTGGACTGAGCACTCAGGTACAGTACAAACAATCTAGATTGTAGCATGCTCAGATTTGGACTTTAAGCATTAGTAATTTATTTACAGTTTTTACAAGAGTGCTCATAAAGTAGCTAGTCAAAAAAATCAGAACACCACACTTCTCATCAAGTCTCTGTTGCCCAAAATGGGCTGCTTTTCATTTAAAACTTTTTACTGTTGGTTCTTTACCCAATTTGAATGGCAGACTTTAGTTTCCAGATTTTATATTGAAGTGTGAGCAAGCGTGGCTACCATCTGTCACAAATTCACTCAGCAGGTCAGGCCCTCTTCTCCCAAAGTGCCAACCTCTGAGCGCAGTCTTGTGAACAGTGTAACAGACAAGGTAACCCTCTTGTCTGTTTTTGTGAGGTCGGATCAACCTTTGGTCTCAGTTCTGAAGGGATTCAAACTGTAACCTTTTGCTAGCATACCCAATGCACAGGCTCAGATACATCTGTCTTCGGGGGGCCAGATATCTTTGCCTACGGGCACCTAACCAGGTATTCAGAGATGAACCCTTAAAACTTAATAAAGACCTCAGATTTAAAATGCTTCTGTTTCCAGTTTGGTACCACCATACAAGCTTATGTCTGCTGAACCATAAATATTTCTTAGCAAAAGAAAGCAATTCAAAGACAGACCAGGCTTGCTCTGAAATTAGAGTTTTTACTAAACTATGTAATAACACATGAAACATACAATACAGAACTCTTATAACACAAGACATACATATCTTTAAGCAAAACAAGGTTTAAAACAGTGCAGTTCCTACAATTATATTTAGATTTTGTCTAGCTTTCTAAATACCTGTTTTCAGTGCTCAGATGTTTCCTTAGTCAGTGTCAGATATAAATGCATCTCTATAGTGAAAGAGAATAATCTTTTCAAGCAGTATTGGCCAGCCTCTTTTTGATGAAGTCATTCAGCCCCTCCTCTGGTCAAATATCTAACAAAAATATATTTTATACAACCACAGGATGTAATTTTATTAATGTATACTATAGAGCTATATAGAATGTATTAATTATGCAACCTTCGCATAACTCAAGTTTCAATGACACCTCTTTTGATCTCATGCTGTACTCTCTTCACACAGGCTTCATAGGGTCATTTACAACCTTACACCTCTATGTAACATCCTAGCTTCCCTTATTTTAACGTCATAAACCTAGTTTATGATTTCTCTCATAACAAAATTAACTTAACAACTCTGTAATTAGGTCAGAGAAACAGGATCCTTAATAAAAGTCTTCCAGTAACACATTGTTTCTAAAAAGACTGAGTATGTGATACACTGCTGTCAGCAGTTCTCTTGGCCTGCATCTGTCAGCTAAAGTCGGGGGGTGAGAGAGGTCATTCCTACAGCATTTGAATTTTCAGCAGAGACATTAATACATTTATATTAAAAAAATATAATGCAGCACTCAGAACTGGCTGTCTACGTCACACTCTTCCCCACCTAGACTGAATATGGGGGATCTATACCCTACATGGGATGAGCTTCCCCTAATCAGTTCACTCCTCATAGACCCTAGACAGCCCATCGGCGTTCTGATTCTTAATGCCTGCCCTATGTGTGATTGTCAGATCATATCCTTGCAAAGCAAGACTCCATCTTAGTAGTCTCCCATTGCTCTTTTCCATCTGCGTCAGCCAAGCCAGGGGGTTATGGTCAGTCTGCACCACAAAATGCTGCCCATACAAGTATGGCTCTAATTTCTTCAGGGCATGCACTATGGCAAGACACTCTTTTTCCACCGTGGAGTACGCCGCCTCCCTGGGAGCGGCTTTCTGCTCAGGTACTAAACTGGGTGATCTGTCCCTTGGCTAGACGTCTGGCTAAGTACTGCCCCAATACCCATGTCTGAGGCATTCATCTGAACTATAAAGGTTTTACGATAGTCCAAACTTGTCAAAACAGGAGCACTGCACAGTGCCTCCTTCAGTCTGGTAAAGCTTCCTCACAGGCTGGGCCCCAAGTAATTTTCTTTGGCATCTTTTTCTATGTCAGGTCAGACAGGGGAGCAGCCAGGGCACTGTAATTAGGTACAGACGTTCTGTAGTACCCTGCTGTCCTAGAAAGCTCCTGACCTGCTTCTGGTTTCTGGTCTGGGCCACGCCTGAATCACCTCTATCTTTATTTGGTTAGGATGGAGCTGTCCCCGCCTCACCACATGCCTGAGGTATGCTACTCACCCATGGCTACCTGGCACGCCCCGGCTTTGACAGTGAGCCTGGCCTCTGTTTCCGCCCAGCACTTCTAAGGTGTGAAAGGTGTTCCTCCTAGCTGGTACTGAAGATGGCAGTGTCATCCAGGTGCACGCTACTGCGTGCACTCCCCAGCACCATTCAACACCCTGGTTCACCAACCTTTGGCAAGTGGTGGGTGTTCTTCATTCCAAAGGCATTACTTTAAACTCAAATAAGCTCATCGAGTGATGAAGGCCGACTTTCCTAGCTCTGTCTGTCGTTCTCCACTGCCAATACCCCTTGGTCAGGAGTCAAGGTAGGTCGCCTCCCAACTTGTCCAGGAGTTTGTCCATCCGGGCATCGGGGTGGTGCGTCGGACTTGTGACCGTGCCCAGTCCACGATAGTCCACACAGAAACGAATTGAGCCATCTAGCTTGGGCACAAGGATCATGGATGAGGCCCAGGGCTGTGGGATCTCAGGCTTGCCCTCAAATCCAGCATCTCCTCCACTTCCTCTCCTAATGTCCTTTTGGACAGCCTCTGACACCCGATATGATGTTCGCCATATGGGTGTCTGTGTCCCTGTCTCCACATCGTGTGTCGCTAAGGGGGTTAGTCCAGGCTTGGCGCTACACAAGGGAGCAGAGTCTGCTATAACCTCCCTTACTTTCTGGACCTGGTCCAGGTTCAGCTGGGGAAACAGTTTTACTGTCTCCACAGAGGACTCCCGCTTACTTTCTTCCAGCAGAGGGTCTCCTTCGTCCGTCCCTTCCCCATGACTACACACTGCAAACACCATGTCTGCCCTATTTGCATATGGCTTTATCATGTTGACATGGTACATCTTTTCTGTCTGTCTACAGTCAAGTAACTCCCACAGTGTAGTTTATGTCCTTTACCTTCCTAACCACTTGTTATGGTCCTGCCCACTCAGCTTTTCTTTCTGGACCGGAATAAGGACCATGACTTCTTGACTCACCATGTACGAACGAGCTCTGGCTCTGCAGTTGTACCTACCTTTTGTCTTTGTTGGGCAGCAGCAGGTTGCTCTGGGCTGTCCCCATACGCCTCCCTTCAGCCTTTCCTAAACCTAAGGACATAATCCACAATGGGAGTTCCTGGGTGGCGTGCTTACCTTCCCAGTCCTCCCGGATTAAGTCTAGGCCTACGTGCCAAGGTCCATATAAGAGTTCGAAGGGGAAAAATCCTGTCAACTCTTGGGGCACCTCCTGTATGCAAACAACAGGTGGGGAAGGTATTTCCAGTCCCTCCCATGTTGTTCAGCAAACGCCCAGAGCATTGACTTTAGGGTACCATTGAAGTGCTCCACAAGTCCATTGGCTTGTGGGTGATACGTGTCGCATCTCTGCACCACCCTACACTTCTTCCATAATCATTTCATTAGGTCCGACATGAAGGAACCCCCTCGATCATGATTACCTCTTGCGGAAACCCAACACAGGAGAAAATCGCAAGCAAGGCATCTGCCACTTTGTCTGTCCTCGGAGAGGATAGGGCGACTGCCTCTGGGTACCGGGTGGCATAATCCATCACAGTCAGAATGAATCTCTTCCTGAGGAGCTGGGGTATTTTAAAGGTCCCACAATATCCATTCCCACCCTCTGAATGGCTCCTCCACTATGGGCAAGGGATCAGGGTGGTTTGGGTTTTTTTGCCCGCTCATTTTTGGCACCGGTGACAAGACTCTGTAATACTCCTTCACCTGTTGGTGAAGTTAGGCTAGTAGAAATTTGGCCAACCGCTGCATAGTTGGTGCGATTCCCAGATGACCAGATAAGGAATATCATGTGCAATTTTGAGCAACTGCTCACAATATCCCTTGGGAACGCATGCTGCCTGCCTCATCATCCCTCCCTCTGTCTGTACTGCCTGAGTATACATAAGTCCATCTTCCCAATAAACCTTATGTCTGTGTCACCTCCTGTGTGCCCTCAGAGTCTGCCCAAGCCCTCAGCTTCTAAACTAGGGTCACCCTCTGAGCAGCTGCAAACCCCTCACACAGTCCCAAGGCATGGGACAAGTCCCCTTCAGTCGCTAAACTAGGGTCCCTAGCACTAGCGTCAGGGCCCTCAGGGTCACTGTCAATCCTAACCTCCTGACAATTGGTCACCCTTCCCTCTTCAGAGTAACCTTCCATAACTGTGTGGTCACTCGCTACCAGGGAAATTTCTACCGCCTTTTTATCAGTCTCCCCATCTGGAGATACAGGCTGGGGAACCAGCCTCTCCGTGGTTTCCATGCTGGTTTCTGTGGGGTTCAGAGAACTACTATTTTCCCTTGCCATTAGTCTATGGGTAACAGCACATACCATCCCCTGTTGGAGATTGTTACCCAGGATCACATCTACTGCTAACGTTTTAGCTACAGCCACCTGTTGCACAGTTCCCCCTGTTTCACCCCAGTCCAGGAGAACACTGACCAGTGGCAGTGTTTTCACTTCACCCGCAAAGCCCTGTACAGTCATGTATTTGTTTGGGATAAGCTGACCAGGCTGTACTAGATCCCCTTTCACCAATGTAAGGGATGCCCCTGTGTCCCTTAACCCCTACGTCTGTGCGCCATTTACCATGACTGGGTGCATGTGTTCTCTCATGTTCACTGGCATGCTCTCAGGGACACACAAACAACCTACTTCTTTTCTGGTACTACTTTGCATATTATTGCTTGCCCTTCTTGGACACTGTCTTGCAATGTGCCCAGTTTCTTTACATAACCAACAAGCATTTCTTACTTCAGATAAATCTTTTCTTGGAAACCATGGGGCTAACTGGTTTCGGTGGAGGCAGTGAGGGTTTTAGCTGCCCTGAAGGCACACTTTTCCCTTTTTGCACTGCCACGCCCACCCCATTCGCTTCTCAGAGTAGGTTCTGTTTTGTATAGCGGTCCGAGAGTTCAGCAGCCTCTTGCACTGTTTTGAATCTGGTCCTTCAGCTGTGTTTTTAACTCTGCTGGGCATGCCCAATAAAAGTGTTCTAATAAAATCACATTTTCAATTTTATCAACAGTGTTTGCCTCAATTCCTTCCCACCAACGTTTTAAAAACTGACGTCGTTTCGTGACTAGCTCCTCATATCTCATATCAGGGCTTCTCCTGAGCTTACGGTATTTAGCTCTGTATGATTCAGCAGTTAATTTAAACTTTTTTAGTAGTGCAGCTTTGAACTTGCTGTAATCATCACTGTCTTTATTGTCCATGTGACCCAATGCATCCCGAGCTTTTCCGGTAAGTAGCGGGGATAGCTGGAAGCTCCAGGACTCTCTAGGAATTTTAGCCTGAATACAAACTTTTTCAAAAGAATTTAAAAAGGTATCTATATCCTCCCCATCCTTAAACTCAGCTATTAATTTTGAGTTCAATTTGTAACCAAGTCCTGCAGTCCCAGTTAAACCCAAGCCACTTACCTGTTCTGGTGCTGCTGGTTGGAGTCGCATCTTCTCCAGCTCGTGTTGTCACTGACGCTGCTCTCTCTTCTCCTCTGCCTCTCTGCGTTCTCACTCTGCATCACGGCGTTCTCAGCTGTGCTCACGGTCTGCCTCCTCTGTTGTCGCCTCTGCCTCACGGTCCACCTCTCTGTTCTCGCCTGTCTTCCTCTGCAGCTCACAGCACTCACGCCTCATAGTCTGCCTCCCTCTGTTGTCGCTTTCCTGGCCAGTTCCATCCTCTAAGAACTCATTTTGCAGTTTGAGTACCTCTGGATTCAGTATACTGGTGACCATCTCCTGCTGCTGTGGCCCTTCACTGACAGTGACTCTGTTGTCCTTTTCAGTCATGGTCTGTGACTCGCTGCTCTGGGTATCTGCTACCATCAGGGCTTCTGTGAGGTTTTGCTTACTGGCTTTCACCTCAAACAGGACTCCTTTGTCTTCGCACAACTGTTTTAACTGTTCTACAGTGTGCCTGCTGTAGTAGGACGCCATCTTTCCTAACTACTGCTATTCTGACTTTGCACTTTAGAAAAAAAAAAATAGGTAGGAACTTGACTGTACACCAAGTGATATATATTTCTGTTTTCTTTTCTAAATAAAACTCTGTCTTTTTTTTTTCTTTGCAAGACAGCTTATGGTCTCAGCTGACAGAACAATAAAGCTTGTGATACCAAAATTAATGCCACTGCTGTCAACCAATCTGTCACAGATTCACTCAGCAGGTCAGGCCCTCTACTTCCAAAGTGCCAACCTCTGAGCGCAGTCTTGTGACCAGTGTAACAGACAAGGTAACCCTCTTGTCTGTTTTTGTGAGGTCGGATCAACCTTTGGTCTCAGTTCTGAGGATTCAAACTGTAACCTCTTGCTAGCATATCCAATGCACAGGCTCAGATATATCTGTCTTCGGGGGCCAGATATCTTTGCCTGCGGGCACCTAACCAGGTATTCAGAGATGAAGCCTTAAAACTTAATAAAGACCTCAGATTTAAAATGCTTCTGTTTCCAGTTTGGTACCACCATACAAGCTTATGTCTGCTGAACCATAAATATTTCTTAGCAAAAGAAAGCAATTCAAAGACACCAGCTTTGCTGTAAAATTAGAGTTTTTAGTAAAATATGTAATAATATGTGAAACATACAATACAGAACTCTTATAACACAGGACATACATATCTTTAAACAAAACAAGGTTTAAAAAAGTGCAATTCCTACAACTATATTTAGATTTTGTCTAGCTTTCTAAATACATGTTTTCAGTGCTCAGATGTTTCCTTAGTGTCAGATACAAATGCATCTCTATAGTGAAAGAGAATAATCTTTTCAAGCAGTATTGGCCAACCCTTTTTGATGAAGTCATCCAGCCCTTCCTCTGGTCAAATATCTAACAAAAATATATTTTTCTATGGACATGGATATGTTGTTCTATGCACACTTACTGGCAGGTTCCTTGCCGCAAGGTCTTCAAGCTGGCTCCTCCCACCCACCCGGGTGATAAAACTCTCGGCTCCGCCCCATGACGCCAGATCTTCCTTACCGCTTGGAAGCTCGGGTTCCCTCCTTTGCACTCTGTGTTTTAGACCTGGATCCAAACTCGTCGGTTAAACCGAAACTCATACTTAAATTTTCTAGACTTCGGTCTTTTCTTCCTTCACGGCTGCGATGGACAAATTGACTCCTGGATTTCGCAGTGCCCTTGTGGGCAGAAGATGCCTCGGACCGATCACGCACTCCACGGTGTTTACTGCCTTGGCTCGATCACTCATCCGCAGGCTCACGATTGTGTGTCCTTCTTATCAACGTTTGAAGACCGCATGCCAGACTTCAACTTGGGCTCTGAGACGATTCTCTGGTAAAGTCAAGGAGGCCTGTTGGACGGTGTCCCATGGCGGCGGCTCGGCTGAGCAACTTGAGCAAATGATCGCCCTCGAGGAGGAAGCGGCCCAGGCCGCATCTTCTTCTTCCTCGGTCGTGGCATTTATCCCACTCTCCTTGGGCTCATCCTACTCAGCTTCATTCAAGGAGCTTTGTCAGTCCCTCTCTACTAAAGGAGAGGGGCCATCGGGACATTCCTCTCAGTCCAAGAAAAAGGACTCAAAGGGTAGGTCTCACCGTTGATGTGGGAGCGGGAGAGGTCCCCTTCCCCGGATAGTCGACACTCGACTTCTGCTTGATTGCATAAGGGGCCGCTGGCTTCACGGTGTCCTGCCAGGTCAGCCGGCTGGAGACACCCGCCGACGCAGTCAAGATTTTTCTCGCTCGTCGGACGGGCTGTTGACTGGAGAAGCCAACAACCTTCTTCACTGTTCCCCAGTGGAAACCAAGGACTTGCCTGTGCCTCGTGTGCCGGAGTCCCTGGTTAAGGTTCCAAGCGATGGAGGAACGGGTTTCTCCCGCCTCCCTCCCAGACCCACCTCGAAACGCCAAAGTCTCGGTCTCAGTCTCGGACCTCTTCTCAGTCCAGCCAATCCCACCGACATCGGCAGTCTCGGCACCGAGGGAAGCGGCAGCGCCACTCATCCTCTTCATCGTCCTCCTCGGAGGATAGGCTCTGGCGCAAGTTGCGTCGGCGCTACGAGGATCTGATGTGGCAGCAGCTGCTTTTGACTGGAACAAGCTTGACTGGCCGCCTTTCCCCGCCATTAAGTGGTTGTCACCTGAGCGGCCAAACAACCCCTCATTGTCATCAAGGAGCCGAAGCCGGCGCCGGTTGTTCTGCCAAAACCAGCTTCACCACCCATTGTGGTGGAACCCCCACCTCCACAACCAAAAACTGGGGCTCCGACCAAGGATTCTCGGTCGGGTCAGGGGTTGCCCCATCGGTTGTTGGTCACCCTTGCTCCCGATCGTCCTTGGCAGGTGGAGGGTGGCTCAGGCCCTCAGCAGCTGTTTGCAGACTCCTCGGAGTCTGACGATGATCTTCACTGTTCTCCAGGCCTCTCAACCTGGAGTCCACTGGGGAACAGTCGGTGGAAGAGAGCCCATCCTCGTTCATGGGATTGCTTCGGCTCATCTCAGAATCTACTGGGATGAAGCTCGAACCCGTGTCAAAGCGGGCCAAGTATCTCCTCACGGAGATACTGGACCGAGGGGATTCTCCTACGGAGGCCTTTCCTGTGGCAGAAGCCATTGTTGGCTCGGCCCTGGAGCTATGGCAGCAGCCAACTTCTTGTCCAGCTCCCTCGGCCAGGATGGCCAGGAAGTATGCTGTTCCCACGTGCGCTCTCTCCGGATTCTCGGAGCACCCTCTGGAGGGGTTGGTGACCGACAGTGTTTTCCAGCCCCGAACGCTTCAGGACGTGGACAAGCCACCCGATAAAGAGTCCAAGAAACTGGACTACTCCAGGTGTAAAGTCTCACGCCATGCCCTCCTTAGGCCTTCGTCAGGCCAGTTCGGCCGCACTGATGGGCACACTTTTCCCATGCCCTTTGGGCCCTGGATGAGGTGATTCTCATCTCCGGGACCCCAGATTATGGTCAAGCAGGTGCGGATCAGGAAGGGCGGTGGCAAAGCAACAGCTCCAAACTGCTCTTGACATTGGAGACATTTGTGCCCGGTCAGTAGCGGCCCAGTGGCCTATGCGCCGAGAGCTTGGCTGTGATCTCCACCTTCACGGCGGATACCCAGCACAAGCTGGCAGATCGCCCTTCCTGGGCACCGACTGTTCAGTCCCAGGGTGGAGGGTCATTGCAGAGGATCGAGAAGTCCAATGCCACCTTGACTCGGTCACTTCGCCCAGAAGGACAGTGGCGCCAGCGGCAGCATAAGCCCTTTGGCCTTCTGCCCCTGCAGCACATCCGGCTCAGCAACAGCAGCATCAGGGCCAGCAGGCTCGCACTTGGCACCCCAAAGCCAAGCCTGTAGCTTCCTCCAGCAGGAAGCCGGAAGGGAAAGGCCCTGGAGGTCCCTCGGCCGGTCCTTCCTCCAAGCCTGCCCAGTGACGGGTTGAGGGGTGTCGCCCCCAGCCTCATCACTCCCCCCTGGGTTCCCCCCTGTGGGGGGACGGCTCTGCCACTTCCTTTCCGCCTGGTCCGCTATCACCGCGGACCGCTGGGTGTTGGAAGTGGTAGGAAGGGTCTATCTCTGGAATTCAAGCAGGCTCCACCCTATCGAGTCGTCACTCCCGATGGGGGCTGTGGGTCCGAGAGCTTCTCTGTCGCCTGCTGAGCCGACATTGCTCTACCTCCAGAAGGATTGGATCAGGGAGGTGGCGGATCCTCCACCGGACCCAGGGTTTGTGTCCAGGTATTTCCTGGTCCCGAAAAGGATGGGGGCTGGTGCCCCATTCTAGATCTACACGACCTGAACAAGTTCCTAAGGTCTCGAACCTTTAGGATGGTCACTGTGGCACAGATCATTCCATCATTGGAACGAGGCATGTGGTTCTGTTCTCTGGACTTCCAGGACGCGTTCTTTCACGTCCCAATCCATCCGTCCCACCAGCGATTCCTCCGCTTCAGAGCAGAGGGGTCCCTTTATGAGTTCCGGGCCATGCCCTTCGGCCTCTCTCCAGCTCCCAGGGTCTTCACCAAATGCATGGCAGTGGTGACAGCATTCCTGCAGCGCCGAAGGGTCTGGGTGTACCCTTACCTGGACGACTGGCTGATTGCAGCCCCCTCCATACTAGAGGTGGAGCAGTCCAGGGATCTGGCCCTCCAGGTCTTCTTCCAGATTGGCCTCCTCATCAAAGAGGCCAAGTCGGAACTCGTGCCAACGCAGGTGATTCAGTTCATCGGGGCAGAGCTCGAATCTCTTCGAGCCAGAGCATGGCTCCAGGTGGATAGGGCCGAGGTTCTTTCCTCCTTTGCCCAGTCATTTCTGGTTGGGCAATTGCGCCCTGCCTGGGACTTCCTGGGCCTCATGGCGGCCTCCACCAGCGTGGTCCGTTGGGCCCTTTGGCACATGCGTCCCCTACAGTGGGGACTGGCCTGCCAATGGTCACAGCGCTCCGGTCCTCTGGACCAGCCAGTGGCAGTGACCCAGGAGATGTGGAACGCTCTCCAGTGGTGGATCATTCCAACTCATCTGTAGGGGGGCTTCCCGTTTGTCCGCCTCGAGCCGACGGTCACTCTAATGATTGATGCCTCTCTGATGGGTTGGGGTGCCCATCTGGGGGAGCACAGAGCGCATGGCCTCTGATCCCCTCAGGAGTCTCGATGCCACATCAACCTGCTGGAGCTTCGAGCGGTCCGGTTAGCCCTCTCCGCCTTTGCTCCATTTGTTCGGGGTCAAGTGATCCAGGTCCAGACGGACAATACCACGACCATATACTACCTAAACCGCCAGGGCGGGGTGCGCTCCTTGCCCCTGTGCAAGGAAGCTCTCCGCACTTGGTCCCTCGTGAGCAGACTGGAGGCGGATCTTCTAGCCATCCATGTTGCGTGAGCCTCCAACACTCTGGCCGATGCCCTAAGTTGGATAGGTACTGCAACTCACGAGTGGTCTCTCCTGCCAGAGGTAGTACACGATCTGTTCTCCCACTGGGGCATACCTCAGGTGGACCTGTTTGCCTCCAATGAGAATGCGAAACTGAGGCTGTTTCATGCCTCCCCCCGCAGGGCTCGCTGCAGGGGGATGCCTTGTCAAGGCCGTGGACCCCGGGCCTCTTCTACGCCTTTCCTCCATTTCCCTTGATCCACAAGGTGCATCTCAAGGCAAAGAGGGACAAGGCGCAGGTGATTCTGGTAGCCCCAGACTGGCCTCGCCAGTTCTGGTATCCAGATCTCCTCAGCCTCAGCTCCAGGCTCCCGAGGCAGCTTCCAGCCCGCCTGGACCTGATCTCAGTCAACCAGGAGAAGGTACTCCACCCGGACCTTCAATCCCTGCACCTGATAGCCTGGTTCCTGAGCGGCTAGAGTTCCAGGCCTTGGGTCTTTCTGACGAGGTCCTCAACGTTGTTGAGGCATCCCGTAAGGAGTCAACCAGAAAATTCTGTGCCTTCTAATGTAAGAGATTCTCCATTTGGTGTCAGGATAAGGGGTGGACCCTTCCTCTTGTTCCTTGGCCAGCATTGTGGACTACCTGTAGTCCCTTTCTCAGCTAGGACTTCGGTCGACACCCTTAAGGTGCACCTGGCAGCCATCTCTGCTTACCGGGTGCGGGCTGGGAAACAGTTGGTGGCGCAGGAAAAGGTAGTTGGGCGCGTTTTCAAAGGCCTTGATCACATATCCCCTCCAATGCGAGAACATCCACCTCCGTGGGATCTACTGCTGGTATTGGCTAAGCTCATGGGCAAGCCATTCGAACCGATGCACAGGTGTAACATCTCTCACCTGCCGTGGAAGACTGCTTTCTTGGTGGCTATCACATCAGCCAGAAGGATCGGACAGCTTCAGGCACTTTCCATCAAGTCTCCTTATCTGGTCTTCCATAGGGACAAGGTTGTCCTGCGCCCCCACCCGAAATTCCTTCTGAAGGTGGTGTCGGAGTTTCACCTTAACCAGGTGTTGACTCTGCCGATGTTCTACCCCATTCACACCTCGGAGGCTGAATATAGGCTCCATACCTTGGACCCTAGAAGAACGCTCTCTTACTATGAGGAGCGAACGGCTGAAGTTCGGGGAGAGGTTCGCCAGCTGTTTGTCACCTACGCTGAAGCTGCACCTGGCAGACCTGCAGCCAAGCGGACGATAAGCAGGTGGGTCACCTCCTGCATAGATCTCTGCTATATGTTGGCTGGCTTGGAGACTTCCAAAGGGATAAGAGCTCATTCTACCCGCCATACCGCTGCTTCGGTGACTGTTTCCAGGGATGTTCCTATCCAGGAAATCTGCAGGGCTGCTACCTGGAAGTCAGCACACACCTTCATTACCCACTTCCACATTGATCTAGAGTCATGCCGGGATGCTGGTTTTGTGACCTCGGTTCTCCAGTCCTTATTTCCCAAGTAGGGGGTATGCGCCTGTCCTCCCTCCTCCCGGAGAACTGCTAGGAGTCTGCCAGTAAGTGTGGATAGAACAACATATTCATGTCCCTAGAAATACAGGTTACTCACCTGTAACAGGAGTTCTAGGAATGGTGTATGTTGTTCATCCACACAGCCCACCCGACCTCCTCGGCTTCAACGCACAACCTGGCTTCCAGTGGGCTAGATCTGGCGTCATGGGGCGGTGGCGAGAGTTTGATCACACGGGGGTGGGACGAGCCAGCTTGAAGACCTTCCGGCAAGATTTAAAGTGGCAAGGAACCTGCCAGTAAGTGTGGATGAACCACATATGCCATTCCTAGAACTCCTGTTACAGGTGAGTAACCTGTATTTATACAACCACAGGATGTAATTTTGTTAATCTATACTGTACAGCTATATAGGCTGTATTAATTCTGCAACCTTAGCATAACTCAAGTTTCAATGACACCTCTTTTGATCTCATGCTGTACCTTCTTCACACAGGCTTCATAGGGTCATTTACAACCTTACACCTCTATGTAACATCCTAGCTTTCCTTATTTTAACGTCATAAACCTAGTTTATGATTTCTCTCTTAACAAAATTAACTTAACAACTCTGTAATTAGCCCAGAGAAACAGGATCCTTAGTAAAAGTCTTCCAGTAACTCATTGTCTCTAAAAAGACTGAGTGTGTGATACATTGCTGTCAGCAGTTCTCTTGGCCTGCATCTGTCAGCTAAAATCTTGTTGGAGAGAGAGGTCATTCCTAGAGCATTTGAATTTTCAGTAGAGGCATTAATACATTTATATTAAAAAAATATAATACAGCATTTAGAACTGGCTGTCTACGTCACACCATCATCAGTGTTCAGTACCTCCAAATGAGCCGTGCTCTACATTGCTTTTCATTTTAACCTGCTATCTGTAGTCTGAATTGTTTATTGTATGGTTATGAATATCAATCAATGGTTCGGCCCGGTGGCGCTGAGGGTTGAGGTGCTGGATGCCACACCTCATTCCACGCTGGCGACCTGGGTTCGGGAATGAGCCTGCGTTGGCAGGGGAGGACTAGGATTGAGCATCCGACGACAGCTCTCCTAGTCCTGGGGAGAAAGGGTGGATGCTCATCGCGCTCTGCTGGTCCTTGGGGACGCCCGGAGGTACTGCAATTGCGTGGGTGCTTAGTTGGGGAGGCACGGCAGACGCTGCACGCCAGTACACGGACGTCATTGCACGCCTGCAAGCTTCCATCAGGGGAATAAATGGGATGGCAGCACAAGTCCACGGCAGCTTGATGGCTGCAGTTTCACCGACCTCACGATGCTTGAAAGACATGTGCCAGTACGGATCCCATGGGACGCCGGGGCCAAGGGGGGTCCTTTCAGATGTAGTTGCATATGCCAGCTGGGCATGCCAGCTTCAGGGTCGGTAGTGGAAAGGAGGAGCGGTGGCTGGGTATATTGCAGGACTGTAGCTGCAGGTAAAAAATTGTTAAATGATAAAAAAAAAAATTAAAAAATGAATATCAGTTAATCAGGTCAGTCAATCAAAATCTTTATTTTGCCAGGCGGAACATGATTGAGACAAGGTCATTTACAAGATGGACCTGGGGCAAAACAATTGCCAGCAGGGTTAAGACATCACAGGTTGAGTGAACGTACATAACAATTACATAGTAATAATAACAACATAATAACATATAACCATCGCTTGTGACAAGATACTTGCACCAGAACAGCAATAGGTTCAACAGGAGGTAGTGCCATTTAAATACAATTGCATGGATACAGATATGCGGACGTAAGGTAATGAGCTAAAGTTTATACAGTGAACATCATTGGCGGAGTCATAGTGAGCAGGAGTGGCAGTTCCTCTTGCGTCAAAGTGTGAAGAAGATTGAGATGTAAGAGTCCTTTGATAAGTACTGTAGGCATGGCATGGCAAGTGGGGTGGGAAGGGGAAGGTGGTATAGGGAGTGGGGAGGGAAGGTCAGCCGAGATAGGAGAGGGTTGGACATGATGGCCTAGGAAGGAAGGACTGCTCGAAGGGAGAACACGACAGATGCCACAGGCAGTGGTTGGGGTTTAAGTCCAATATTTGAAGCAAAGACAGATCGTGATGTTGGGACCTTGATTTGGACAATGACAGAAGGGCGGACTCAAATGACGCCTCAGGCAATGGTTGAGGTTTAAGTCCAGAATTTAAAGCAGTAACAAATCGCGATGTTAAGACCTTGACTTGAAAGAATGATAGACCTCGGAGAAGGTCCTCAAGAACAAGGATTTGAAGAGGGAGAACGTGACAGGGGTAGCGAGCTTTAAGGTTTTCTGGATCTTATTCCAGAGCATAGGAAGAGTAAAGCTTATTGAGGCTCTACCAAAGCGCGTTTTAACTTTAGGGATAGCCAGAGATAAGATGGTAAGACTTCTGAGATTCTAATAGGCACTAGGTATGCAGGGAATTAGGCAGCTTGTGAGGTACTGATGTAATTTATGAGTGATTGCCTTATATGTCTATAGAATGACATTCTTTTGCCTCCTGAAGCTAAGGGAGGTCCAGTCTACGGAAGAATAGAGGATGCAGTGGTGCATGTCATAAGGGGTATCCAAAATGAACCTAAGGGCTCTGTGGTATAGGGTATCAAGCTTGGAGAAAGCTGTGCTAGTACTATGGCCATATAGAAAGTTCACATATTCTGGGGAGAGGCAAGAAGGTAGCTTGGACTAGGAGTTTTCTTGCCTCCTGGGTTAGTGAGTGCTTGATCCTGAAGAAAATACCAACCCTTTGACGCAGTTTCTTAGTGAGTTCATCAGTGTGATCAATGAAGGACAATTTGTAGTCAGTCCAGACTCCCAGGTATTTTAATTTTTCCACGAACTCCAGGGCTCCTCCCAAAAGGGTGCTTATGTGAGGAACCTTATCTGTTGTTTTTTTTTGAGATGAGGGGCCAGTGGAGAGAAAATCATTGCCTTAGTTTTTTTGGCATTGAGCAGGAGTTTCAAGTTGAGAAGATTTTTTTGGGAGGATGTTGAAATTGTTCTGGAGGTCCAAAATGGCTTGATCCGGAGTTGATCTGTCAATGTATAGCACTGTATCATCAGCGAAGAGATGGATACTAGATGACTTTAGGCCAGTGTCAATTTGATTAATATAAATGGCAAAGAGAAGTGGACCAAGTATGGATCCTTGGGGACACCTCTAAGGAGTAGTTTTTTTGGAGATAGTGTGCCTTGGCCTGCTGCTCTCTGTCCACAAGATAGTTTGCGAACCAACTTAGGGCCAGATTGTCCACCCTAACTTTTTTCAGGGTCACCAGGAGTAAATCGTGGTCCACCGTGTCAAAAGCCTTGCTAAGGTCCAGAAACAAGGCGCATATGTTTTGTTTGTTATGAAGTGCGGACTGCCAGTCATTTATAACCTTAGCAAGGGCAGTGGAAGTACTATGCATGGGACGGAAACCGGATTGAATCGGGTTTAGTAGTTAAAACTTTCCAGATGAGATCTGAGCTGTTCATTTGCTACCTTCTCCAATAGTTTTGACAAGGCCAGGAGCAAGGAGATTGGGCGGTAATTATTTAGGTTGCAGGGGTCCCCTGATTTGAATAGAGGGATGACATGGGCCGTCTTCCAGACCTTGGGAAGGGAGCCCTGATTGAGAGACAAATTGAAAAGGTGGGTAATAGGGGGAGCCAAAATATAGTAGGCCAACTTTAGGAAGAAAGGCTCAATCATATCCATGCCTGCGTTTTCTTAGTATCAAGTTGAAGAAGGAGATCCTCAACCTGTTTGACGTTGACCGGACAGAAGAGAAAGAATGGTAAGGGTCAGTAGATTCCAGATCATGGCAATCAGATGACTGACTAAGGAACTAACTGTGCTCTGATGGCATTTGCTGGGGAGGTATCAAAAACCATCCCTGCTGTGGCAAAGTGATTCTTAAGGAGGTCAAGGTTCTCATTTTTATCTGTAATGTGGATACTACCAGTCGCAGTTTTGTGGGGATGCGTGCCAGCGCTGTTATGGCCTTCTACCTGCCTTAAAGTTTTCCAAAACGTAGTAGCAGAGTTAGTGGATGCATTAAGCTCAGAGCAGAAATAACTAGACTTCGCAGCTCTGATAGTTTTTGTGCACAAATTCCTCGTGGTTTGAAAAGCAGACCAGTCTGTGGCCAATTTAGACTTTCTGGCTCTTTTCCAAAGAGCATCCTTATGCCATAAGGCAGTCTTTAGGTTATCTGTGAACCAGGGACAGGATTTTCTTTTGGTTCTGCTTTTGGTAACTGGGGCATGGAGGTCTAGGGTTCTGGTGAGTATTACATGAAGTACTTCGTGTGCCTCTTCCACAGAAGATGTGAGGTAAAATTTCTGCCAGTCAGCATACTGGAGGTCGCAGAGAAAAGCATCTGGGCAGAAGTTCTGTTTACATCTCTTATGGATGTATTTAGAGGAAGAGGAGGTTTGGAGTTGTGCTGACCTTACGCATGCAATGGCACAGTGGTCGCTGATGTCATTAAAGAATACACCTGAGTGGGAGAAGAGGTGAAGCTTGCTTATACGGATTAAGTCAAGAAGGGAGCTACGCTCTGGGTTTTTGGTGTTTGAACAGGTAGCTTGATTAATGATCTGGGTAAGTCCATGGGCATCACAGAATTCTTTCAGTGGTAAGGAGACTGTAGAGAGCCAGTAAAGGTTGAGGTCATCAATTATGGATACTTCTGATGAGGGGGTGGCTAGTATGTGACGTAGGTGTTTGAGCAGAGAGAGGCCAGCTTAGGGGGGCCTGTAGCACCCACTAATGCAGATAGAGGTTGATTTGGCTGATTGAATTCTTAGCATGAGGCATTCGAACTCCTTAGGGACTGTAGTCATGTTCACCATAGTTGCAGTAATGTTGTCCCGGACATAGACGTTACTCCCCCTCCCTGGGATTTCCTATCAGTATGAAGCAAGTTGTACAAAGGAATGTTAACCTCATAGTCCGGGGTGGTTGGTCTTAGCCAAGTTTCAGAGATTACAAGAACATCTGGAGAGCAGAGGAGGGTCCAAGTTTTGATAACATCAAGCTTTTTCAGAAGGCTGCAGGCATTCAAATGCAAAAATGATAACCTTTTTAGTAAAGGTAGGTCTGCTGGGGCAGGAATGGAGAGGGGGGGCCCGGAGTTTAATTTGACGTTACCAGCACAGATGAGTAGCAGCAGGAGCATCTTTTTTGTAGCACTAAGAAATAGTCAGAATGGCCGAATTTTGCCCTGAGGTGTGGACAGTTTCTCAAACTCTTCTCCAAGGCCAAACAGCGAGGCGAGGGGCGATAGTAAGCATACAGAATAGCTTTAATTGAAAGAGCAAACCCATGAGAGAGAGGCAGTTGGTACCCGACATGAGTACAGCAGTGTATGGTAGTATAGAGGCCAGGTCTGGTAAGTGGCAGTGGGAGGGAAACATTTAGAAATTTGTGTATAAGACTTAGGTAGCCTGTGAGTATGCCTGGGTGTTGAAAATGTTTTGGGTTTAGAGACCCATGGTATGTGACGGTTACACTAATAAGCAGAAACCCTATGCCGAATTAATGAAGCAGCATTTTTGCAGTTAAATTTGAGCACGAGAGAGGACCACCCCTTTAAGAAGTTGCAGGAAAGGAGAGCCCCTTTAAGAAGTTGCTGTAATTGACTAGTATGAGGCATCAGAGGGCGGGGATCACTGGGAAAGTATATTTAATAAAGGAGGGGGAAGTGGGCGAAAAAAACTGTCCAGAGAGTAGTACAGCAAGGCAGTGGCCGAGCTGTGATTTGAAAAAGGTGCCTTGGGTGCTTGCTTTCTCAGTGGGGATCTGCAGCATCCAATTGGGAAGCGGCCACAGTCCCCAGGAGCCAGTCCAATTACGGGGATTGAAGCCTGACAGATCCGAGCTAGAAGCTGACCAAATGTACCTGCTTTCCTTGGTCAGGGGTCAGTGGGCTAGATGCAGGGGTCCAGCCACCGGCAGGTAGCAGCGCCGGGGACACTCAGCTGAAGTGGAGAGCCTGATCTGGGCTTGTGGCTAAAAAAGAGTAGAAAAGGTGGGCCGTTAGTTAAAAAGTCAAAGACAAAGCTTGAGTAAATTGATGGGAGGGCCCTGGGCAATTTAGTGCTCAGGGTAGAAGTAGGTGCAAATAGTGGGAGAGAAAGGGTTCTTGCAGAGAGGTTTGGTCAAAGGTGCCAGGTGAGAATTTAGCAAAACAAAAGGCTAGTTCAGGAGGTTGATGGGGGGGGCCCTTGAATGTGACCAGGGAGAGCTTGAAGAAGGCGTGTGGTGGTGAGGACTTAGGGTAGCCTGGGATGGGTAGAGAAGATGGCCCAAAATGCTAGGCAGTATTTACAGAATATGCTGGTTCGGGGGGTGTCAGGAGAGGGAATCTGGGGTCTAGTAGATGGCAGAGAAACAGTATGAGGAACACGAAAAAAATGCAAAAGGGAAAAAGCAAGTGAAAGAGGGGAACAAAGAAGGCAGTCCGAGGAGGAACGAGAGCAACTGTAATGGGAAAAAAGAGTATGGCAGAAAAACAGGAGGCAGTAGTCAGTTGTTCAAACTATCCTACAATATTGGGCAATTAGCTGAGCAGTAAAAATTCAGTAGTGCAAGCAGTAAGTTATATAGAAGTTAGGCAGTCAGTTAAGGTTCACTACAACTCTGCTATACTCTGGAAGGCAGTTCCTACATATACAAGGCAGTAGTTTAAAGGTAAAATGGTTAAGCAGTAAAAATATTCAGTAGTACAAGACATAAGTTATATAGAAGTCAGGCCTAGCTAGTACAGCAGGTTAAACAGCAGAAATTTCCAAGAAGAAAAACAAACAATTTCCACAGTAGCAGTAAATTCAGCAAAAAAAAAAAATGTCCAGAGAGTAGTACAGCAAGGCAGTGGCCGAGCTGTGATTTGAAAAAGATGCCATGGGTGCTTGATTTCTCAGTGGGGATCTGCAGCATCTAATTGGGAAGCGGCCACAGTCCCCAGGAGCCAATCTAATTACCCAGTTGATTTTTTGCATTGTAGTTTGCCGAGGAAATTATTTTCATATGCTGACTATAGAGATATCTTTATTTTAATGGGCCTACACAACCACCAGAGTAGTGTTATGCTTGTGCAACTGTGATAACTATTTGGCCGTTCACACTGTCTATCCCATGGGGAATTACCACCCTGTAGGGGTACCGAAGGCAAGGAACCCTCGAAGAGGGTTCCACCCCTAGAGGTGCCACGGGAAAGATTCCCTTAGCTAAAGGTATCTTAGGAATAAGCCTCCAAAAGAACATTGAGCAGTACACATTGACTACGAGGTAGAGAAGAAGATTAATAGCAACGAGACAGCTTGATAAAACACAGATGAGATGCACAGGTTGTCAGGATTGCACCGATGACATCAGGGGGCTTCCTAAGGAGAGAGGGAACAGAGAGTAGGGCCACCATCCATCTCCATCCAACAGCGGAAACCTACCTAAGGAAACTAGGGAATATACATAGAAACATAGAAGCTGACGGCAGATAAGGACCGCAAGGCCCATTCAATCTGCCCATTTCTTTTTCTACCTCATGAATGTGCCAATGGCCTTTGCTCTGTCAATGATCTATCTATTCATACTCATCTGTATTGCTCCCTTATGCCTATCCCATGTCTGTTTGAAGCCCAGCACTGTATTCATATGCACCACTTCCTGAGGTAGGCCATTCCATGCATCCACCACCCTTGCTGTGAAAAAGAACTTCCTCACATTACCCCTTAATCGGTCTCTCTCTAATCTCATGCTGTGTCCTCTTATCCTGTTATTTTTCTTATATTGAAACATGTTAGACTCTTTTACCTTGTTAATGCCCTTAAGGTGTTTGAATGTTTCGATCATATCACCTCTCTCCCTCTTTTGCTCTAGGGTATACATATTTGCCGTTAATCTGTCCTCATATGTTTTCTGATGCAGTCCCTGCACCATTTTGTTGCCCCTTCTGGACTGCCTCAGTTTTGTTAATGTCCTTGTGCAGGTGAGGCTCCAGTACTGCACACACAGTATTCCAGATGGGGCCTAATCAGTGTCTTGTAAAGAGGGATTATTACCTCCCTCTTCTGACTTGTGATACCCCTACTAATACACCCCAACATCTCCCTAGCCTTATCTACTGTTTTAGTGGTCTGCTTGGATGATTTCAGGTCATCTGTGATGATGATGCCCAAGTCTCTTTCTTCCCTTGTGACTGCCTGCAACTCCCCTCCCAGCCTATAGGTGGCTTCAGGGTTTCTCTTCCCTATGTGCATGATCTTGCACTCCTTTGCATTAAACCCCAGTTGCCACTCTTCCAACCATTTTGCCAGTTTATCAGGATCGCTTCTCATTCTGCCCACCCCATCTGGATCATCGGCTCTGTTGCAGATCTTGGTGTCGTTTGCAAACAGACAAACCTTACCCTCCAGTCCGTCTGCAGTGTCACTGATGAAGATATTGAAGAGGATTGGCCCCAGGACTGATCCCTGAGGTACCCCACTTGTGACTTGCATCTCTTCTGACTGTATACCGTTTACCACCACTCTCTGTTTTCTGCCTGTCAACCAGTTTGCCACCCAGTTGACCAACTTCTGACCCACCCTGAGCCTATCCAGCCTATTAATCAATCTTCTGTGTGAAACAGTATTGAAAGCTTTGCTGAAGTCAATGTAGGCGACATCAACTGCTCCCCCTTGGTCCACCACTCTGGTTACCCAGTCAAAGAAATCTATGAGATTAGTTTGACGGGACCTTCCTGTTGTAAACCCATGCTCTCTTGGATCCTGTGCTCCTATGGATTCCAGGTGTTGCACTATCCTTTCCTTAAGGAGTGCCTCCATAATCTTGCCCGCTACTGAAGTAAGACTGACTGGTCTGTAGTTTCCTACCTCCTCCCTGCTACCACTCTTGTGGAGCGGGATCACATGAGCACTTCTCCAGTCTTCTGGGACCTCTCCTGTGCTCAGAGACTCACTAAACAGTTCTGATAATGGCTCTGCTAGTTTCACCCTTAGTTCCTTTAGAACCCTGGGATGTATGCCATCAGGTCTTATTGCCTTGTCTACCATGAACTCAGCGAGCTCTTGTAGGACTCTTTCTTTTGTGAAGGGACTAGTGCACACCTCCTTCCCCCCTGTGTCCATGGTGCTGAGCTGTGGGCCCTGCCCTACCTTCTCTTCAGTAAACACTGAGCAGAAGTATCTATTTAGGATAGATGCTTTTACATGATCCTCCTCCTCACACGTCCCCTTATCCCCTTTGATCTTAGCAATACCCCCTCTGGACTTTCTTCTTTCACTAATGTATCTGTACAAAGTCTTGTCACCTTCTTTCACTGTTTGTGCTAGTGTTTCCTCAGTTTGGGCCTTTGTCTGCCTTACTGACTTCCCTGCTTCCCTTAGGGAAGTTTTGTATGCCTCCCTATCTTCATCCCGCTGCATTCCCTTATATTTCCTGAAGGCCTGCCTTTTGGCTCTGACCTTTTCTGCTACTGTTTTTGAGAACCAAAGGGGTTTCCTTCTTCTTTTGCACTTCCTTTTCTCTCTAACACAATGGGATGTTGGTTCAACTATTGCATCCTTAATGCTTGTCCACTTTGCCTGTACCCCCTCACCTGTATTTCTTCTTGCCAGGGCTAGCTTAACTCTGTTGGCCATTTTATCAAAGTCAGCTCCTCTGAAGTCCCATATTCTGCCTTGGAATGGGATGATTTAGTTCTAGTGGCCAAATTGAACCATACCATGTGATGGTCACTGGCCACTAACAAACAACTAACTACATATTATGACCTTTGGCACGAAGGGGAGGGAAAATCCCATTTTAAAAGGAGGAAACCTCGGGGATCCAAGGCCTAGGTTGCCTTCCCTTCTGCTAGGGGTAGTTTATTTAGTGACGGCTCTGCTGCTGCAATTTAGAAACCTAATCAAAGGGGAAGAAATATTCCAGTTTGGTGGAAAGCTCTCATGATCCCTCTAATGGGAATGCCGTGAAGTGTTGCAAGAGGCCTCTGCAATAATGGGTACTCTGAAGTGAGGGTGGGACCCAAGGCGGGAGGAGGAGGAGAGGACGACCACTGAGGCATTCAGCCAGCCTACCAACTTAAACAAACTGGGTGAACCAGAGGTGGTTTTAAGAAGAATAGCTATCAAAGGTGCTATGGCGATGCTATAGCCAAAGCAGTGCTCTTTGACTGTAAGGGCTCCACCCCTCAGCAGCTGAAGTCTTAAATTCTGCATCAAGAGGTACACCATACGACTGCATGCACGTCTCCATACCCAAGGGCTCCAATTTGTTTGGGCCGATAGCATGGGCGGCACCGGAATCTCGTCCGACTCGAGCGGTGTTATGCAATGCCAGGTCTCGTAAGAACAAGATGGCAGTAATTGCTGATCTTGTTGGGACAGCAGACCTGGCATGCATCATCGAGACCTGGTTGGACAATACTGTTGGCCCCATATTGGAGGCTGATGTTCCGTCTGGGCTCTCTGTGATACACCGCTCGAGATTGGATTGCAGGGGCGGGGTGTGGCAATTTGTTCTAAGATAGAACTGGGCCTTGTTAGTGTGCCAGTTGAGGAATCCAGCTCATTTGAGTGTACCGTTGTTGCAGGTGTAGGCTGTAGGATTGTTCTCATCTACTGTCCACCTGGGGGTGAGAAACGATTCTTACAGGAAGTAGCGGACTTTGTGGTCGATGTGGCGTTTGAGTCACCCAGGTTGATAGTCCTGGGTGACTTTAATGCCAGGGTCGACCATGAACTCTCATAGTTTGGTCAGGACTTCCACCAGCTGATGACATCACTGGGCTTTACACAGGTTGTTGCCTCTGCAGCTCATAAGTTCGGTCACTCACTTGACTTGGTTTTCCTCCTGGGATCGAAACCTCTGATCTGGTGGTGGAACCAGTCAGATGGTCAGATCACCACACTATAAGGTTCAGTTTCCAGGCCCCCCCCTTATAAGCCTGCCCCTGTGGAGATGGTCAGATACCGCCCTTTGCGGGATGTGAGCCCTGATGGCCTACAGGCGGTATTAGACTTATCAGGATTTCCGAAGGCAAGCGAGAGCCTAGTTCAGGCCTATAATAAGGCAGTTACTGAGGCTTTGTTGCTCCGGTCCATGTTCGTCCTCTCTCCGCCGTCAGTCTCCATGGTTTGATGGGACCTTGAGGGAACTGTGACGAGTTGGTTGAAGGTTAGAGCATTGCTGGCGGAAATCCGCTCTGGATGCTGACCACCTTAGACTGATAGATTTCATAATGTTCTATCAATCAGCAGTCACCCGTAAGAAGGCAGAGTTCCTGTCCGGGGAGATTGCTGCCACTCAGAATCGACTGGCTTAGCTCTTTCGAACCGTGGACAGGTTGTGCAACCCAACCTGTCTGCAGGTTCGAAGAGCCTTTTCACAAATTGAGTGTGGTGAGTTTGCTTGTTTCTTTGCGGATAAGGTGGCCAGCATCAGGGCTGAGATCTTGCCAGCTCACTCTATGGGAACTGATGGTGGTCAGTACCTGGTCACTCCCCCTTGGTTTGCCTGGAGCACTTTCGACCAGCTGTAGATTGTGGATATCATGCCAATTGCCCAGGATATGCACCCAACATACTGTAGTTTGGACCCGGGCCCAACTGCCCTGATTATGGGATGTTCTGACATCATTGGCCCCGTCCTCGCGAAGATAGTTTGGTGTTCCCTAGAGTCAGGTGAGTTTCCTAGCTCCCTGAAGGAGGCGATGGTGACACCACTCCTGAAGAAAGCTGCTCTGGGCCCAAACTGCTTTGCTAACTGCAGACCTATCTCAAATCTTCCCTTTGCAGGGTAGGTGATTGAGAAAGTTGTTGCGTGACAGCTGGAGAACCACCTTACCATCCACGATATCTATAAAACTCTAACCTCTCTAGTCCAGTTTTCATAAGAGGCATAGTACCAAGACTGCTCTGGTTCGGGTGCTCAATGATCTCCTGATGGCGAGAGATCAGAAGCACCTCTCCATCTTGGTACTTCTTGATCTCTCTTCAGCCTTTGACGCTGTGGTCCATGAGGTGCTTCTCGGGCACCTGAGGGTCATCTGTGGCCTGTCTGGAACAGTTCTCAGATAGTTTCAATCCTTCCTCACTGGCAGATTTCAGAGGGTGGTGTCAGGGATTTATTTCCTCTGGCTGATTCTCTCTACCATGTGGTCTCTCTTAGGGGTTGTTGTGGTCCCCCATGTTGTTCACGTTGTATATGCTGCCCCTTGGAGACATTGTAAGATGGTATGGGCCGAGGTTTCACTGCTGTGCTGATGATACCCAGCTCTACCTGTCTTTTGCACCTGACCAGGATAATATGTGCTCAGTCTTTAATAACTGACTCACAGAAATCCTGGACTGGATAAAATCCAGCTGGTTGAAATTGAACTCTGGAAAGACTGAGGTGTTGATGGTGGATCCGTGTCGCCGGACAGAGGGGTTGGTGTCTGGACAACCCTCTGGACTTTGTCTCGGGGGTATCCAGCTGCCTTCCACTGAACGGGTGCGAAACCTGGGGGTGGTTTTTGATGACAGGTTGACACTGCGTTCACAGGTGTCGGCAGTCGTCAAGTCCTCGTTTTACCACCTCAGGAACATCTCCGGGATTAAGCACCTTGTTCCATCCGGCGACCTTCCAATGCTGAAATATGCCTTTGTGACCTCGTGACTGGACTACTGCAGCTCCCTGTACTTAGGGCTACCGGGGGTTGATAATCCGCCACTTGCAGCTAGTGCAGAACGCTGTGGCGCAGTTGTTGATTTGGACTCCTCGTTTGAGTCACATCACACCGGTGCTGCTCGAACTACACTGGCTGCCAGTTCAGTGGCAGATCACCTTCACGGTCGGGCTTCTGACCTTTAAGGCCCTGCCGGACAGAGCACGGGCTATCTGCAAAAGCTTCTGCTGCCTTACTGCCCCAGACAACCACTCCGCTCAGCTGATGAGGGGTTGTTAGAGATTCCAAGGGTACGTCTTAAAACATCAGGAGCCCATGCTTTTATGTGTGTGGCCCTGACCCTGTGGATTTCTCTAGCTTGTCAGATACGTGAATGCACAACTGTGGAGAGTTTTAAGAGGGCCTTGAAGACTCATTTATAGCATCTTGCCTACCAGGATTAATTGTATGCCGACAGTTATTTATTCTGCTGTACGTGAATGTTATGCTTTTTACTAGATTTTATCTGTTCTTAAAGTTGTACAGTGCCTTGGTTGCAGAAAGGCACTATAAAAATAAAGTTATTATTATTATGCTAAAGCTCTGCCTGGAGCGAAGACATTCCCACTATGGGCCAGATGAGAAAGACCCTGCCCCAAAGTCCATATGCTCAAGATGCGGACTTTGTGAGTGCCGAGTGAGATCATCAGCTGAAAGGGCGAGCCCTGATCCAGAAAAGATAATGGATATGGTTGGCATGCCTCCGATTTATTAATGAGAACGTGAATCAACTTTGAGTGCTAGATAGGAGGAGGCTAGGTGAAGCCAGCGAGCATAGATTAAGTAGCAGATTATTGATGAGGGGGCCGGGCGAAGCCAGCGGCTGTATATATTGATGAGGAGGCTGGCCTTGAAAGGTTTAGAGTGAACTCTGCAACCATGATAACTACCAAGGGAGGGCCTGGATGAGGTAGGAGGCTGCAGTGCGAGCCAGTGTTTGGTAGTTTTTAGGCGAGTGGATTTCACTGAAATGGGTAGATGCATACAGGCTGTCCTGAGGAAGGGAGAGGTAATAGAGGGGGTGGAGGAACAATGGGAGAAACTGAAAGGAACCATAGTGGGGATAACAAACCAATGTGTTAGGATAGTGGCCAAAGGGAAAAGAAGAAGGAAGCCACTATGATTCTCTAAGAAGGTGGGGGACAAAGTCAGGGCTAAAAGACTGAGTTTCAGGAAATATAAGTGGACCCAAAGGGAGGAGGACAGGGAGGTGTACCTTGAATGTCTAAGGAAAGCATGGAAGGCTGTTAGGAGAGCTAAGGCTCAGACTTAGGAGGGTTTAGCACAGTCTGTAAAAAAAGAGGACAAAGCATTTTATAGGTACATCAGCAAAAGAAGGAAAAACGGAGGGGATTGTGAGGCTGAAAGAGAAGGGAAGGGAGGAGAGTGTAAGGAAGGGGATCTGGGCAAGGCAGAAATACTGAACAAATATTTCTGCTTAGTGTTCACTAGGGAGGGGGAGGGTCAAGGACCAGAGATATGAAGCAGAGGCAATGGGGGGAGAAGTGGACACCAGTCCATTCACAGTGGAGAAAGTTCTAGAAGAACTCACAAAGCTGAAGGTGGATAAGGCCATTGGGCCATAAGGCGTCCACCCAAGGATATTAATGGAACTGTTAGGGGAACTGGCAGCGCCTCTGGTAGCCCTGTTCACAGAGTCAGTCAACATGGGTGGCCCGCCCACCCCCCAACCCAGGGGCGGCCTTTGCTTTATTGCCTCCGGACGCTGACGTCGCTTCCTGTGTTGTCACGCAGCCGTAGCCTAAGTCCCCATTTTTCCATTTGCAGCTTATACTGGTTGGCCACTAGGTGGTGCCTGTCTCCTCTACTCCCTCCCCAGCTCTCCTTCATTCCTCCCTTATATCGCTACTGGTGCTTCCACTAGGGGCCCTAAGTCCTCCTCAGCAGGATACTGCTATCTCCCCTCCTCACCTAATATGACTACCCTCCTTGGTCAGGCTTGTTCCCCTCTCCCGCTCCTCCTTATTATATTCCTTGCCTCTCCTATGACTAGCTTCTGCCCACAACATAGCTATTCCTGTGTCCCCTGTTGCCCCCTGCCCCCTCCTGCCTCATACACACACTCTACACCTCCCGTACACCGCCTTCATCACCTTGGCCTCCCCCTCCCCCACTCCCCCTGCTCACTCCTCCATCACTTCTTGCTAGCATTCCCCATCTACAGTTCCCTGCCTATCCCTTGTACTGGCTCACCCCCTTACCCCTCCCAGGCCGGGCGAAATTTCTCCACCACTACCTTCTTCCTAGGGCGGCTCTCCTCCTTCTGCTCCTCTCTGGCAATATCCATCCTAATCCTGGGCCGGTCCCCAATGTCTCCCCTTGTAAATCTTCTGGTCTGCGCATCGCATCTATTAACATCTGTAGCCTCCTAAAAAAACTGGACTCCCTACATTGCTGGTTGGCAGATCATAATCCCGATGTGATTGCCTTAGTTGAAACCTGGCTGTCCAGCTCCACCCCAGATGCCCAGGTCTCTCTCCCAGGCTACTCCCTCCATCGGCTTGACAGAATCGGTAAGAGGGGTGGTGGCTGTGCCATCTATGTTAAAGACCCATTTCATAGTCTTCCCTCCCCCACCCTTGATTACAATGCCCAGGCCCTAACCCTAAAGTTGTCTCCTGACCCTGCTAGGGCCCTAATCTTCCTGACTACTGCCTACATACCCTAAAAAATCAAGCCCATGCACTGGGCCCCCTTGTTGACTATATCTCCTCTCTTCCTAACCCTCTGACCAAATCCTGGTAGGTGATCTAAATATCAACTGGCTATCTCCCTAAGGAGTCTACCTCCCATGAGGCATTAGCTGCCATTGACCTGACTCAACTAGTCTCACAACCTACCAGGTTAAATCCCAGCACGGAACAAGCACTCTTCTGGATGTGGTTCCTCACACTAACAGGCCCAACCGCGTCCACAACGTTCAAATCCTCCCAGACTGCCTAGTGCGCCACTCCCCAGTTCTTTTCTTCTGGGCAGCCTCCCTGCCCAAGCCCCTCTGTTCTCACCACCCTGCGTCAAATCGGTTTGGGCCAGTGGGCTAAAAAGACTTCCGCAGCCACCTAGCTGGCACTGATTGCCCCGCTTCTACAATATCTCTGATATTGGCAAGGCGCCAGCCTTCTTTGTCCACTAATTTAACCTTGCCTGTGACACATACGCCCCATTCACCCCACTTAGATCTAAATTACAGCACACCCCCTGGATTACCCCTACCTTACGCTCACTTCTCAAGCAGCGTGACAACCTGTGGCACCTGGCCATTGAAACTGGCTGCCCTGTTGACAGACTGGCCTCGTGGCTGCCGGAATAAATGTGGGTGGGCTGTCCACTTCAGTCAGTTTATTACAACTCTACTCTTACCTCCTCCTGGGGCAACCCTAGATCCTTCTGGGATAATATCAAGCAGCTTAATGGTGGCACACGCTCACTCCCCTGTACATCTTAACATTGATGGGTCTCCTGCACTGACCCTGCACTCATTGCTACCACCTCACAACGCCTTCACTGACCTTAGTGCAGTGCTCCATGCAACTCTTCAATCCCTTCCCCCATGTCTGCTCCTCCCATCCCCACCCCTTTGTACCTTCGCACTGTGTCCACCCATGAGGTTAGGCCCTATTTACAAAAAGCCCTAAAGTGCAACTTAATCGGCAATGACTCCCTTGATCCCTGTCTCCTACGCCAGGTCCTGGATCAGGTCATCTCACCCATTACTTGCCTCTTTAATAAATCCCTCTGCCTTGGGCAATTCCCCGCCATCTGGAGGGTCGCCACTGTTACCCCTCTTCACAAAGGTGGTGACAGATCACACGCAGGTAACTACCGACCAATCTCTATCTCCCCCCCCTCTAAAGCCTTGGAGAAAATAGTTGCCAGTCAAATCTCCCGTTACCTTACAAAATATGAGGTCCTCTGTCCTGAACAGCATGGTTTCAGAACTGGCCATAGCACCAATACTGCTCTCCTGGAGTTTGCTAACTTCCTTCATAAGTCACTTGATGCCGGCGCCCTCGCTGGTGCGGTATTTATAGACCTATCGAAAGCCTTTGATACCATCTCTCACCCTCTACTATTAGCTACCCTTGCCAGTGTGGGCTTTGCCTCTGGTCCTGTCTCCTGGTCGCAAGCTATTTGTACAAACGCTTCCCAATATTATTAGGGTTGGGGTACCCTATCCCTACCTCAAATTGGCTCTGGTGTTCCCAGGGCCTCCATTCTTGGCCTTTCTTCTCTCTCTTTCTCAACTCCCTGCCCAATGCTTGCGCTGGTAAAATCCTTCTCTACACAGACGACGCTGTGCTCTCTGCCTCTGACAGTAACCCCGTCTTACTCCAAAACTCCCTACAGCGTGCCTTCACCTCAGCTGAAAACTGGTTCTCTGATCACCGTCTTGTCATCAACCTGAAGAAAACTAAATCTATGCTTTTTGCCCACCCCAAAATAAGTCCAACAACTTCCTCTCTCTGTTCTCTCCGACAGGTTCACCCTTGGAACTTGTACTCTTATAAATACCTTGGCTTAATCTTGACTCTGCTCTCCTTTCATAACCATATCTCTGCACTGACCTCAGCCTCCAGTGCTCGGCTTGGTATCCTCTACTGCACAAAAATGCCTCCCACTAACTCTCTTCTCTCATGTCCACCTCCTCTGTGCTTTCGCTAGTTGACTACGGCCTCCTGTTTATGGCGTAGCCGACCTGACAGCCCTTCTAAAGGTTCTGCCTTACGCTTAACAAAGCTTGTAGACTTATTACCAGTGCCCCTAGACTCACTCACCTACATTCTTGTCATTTGTACTCCTTGGCCTCCCTACTCAACCTCGATGAGCGCCTCTGTTCTCAACTTGCCAAGTTACCTACAAAGCCCTCCATGGTCTATCCCCCCCCCCAGCCTTGCCAACTCTATTCGTCGTTCCAACCCCACAGTCCACACCCGTGCCTCCAGCAAAACTGCACTAGTCATCCCTAGGGTACGGACCACCCAGGGCCAAAGGGCGTTCTCCTATAGAGCCTCCTCCCTGTACAACTCCCTACCTGCTGTATCTCAATCGCCTCACCCGCCAGCTTCAAAACTATCTAAAACCACTGCTCGCCTCACACTCCTGCCACTGCCCTGACCCCGCCTGTCTGCCCTCCTTTTGATATGCGTATAAAAAAAAAAAGTTTAAACTGACAATGGTGTTTTGGTACTCATTCGCCTGCAATTGTGACATTTTGCCTATTGTTAATTTCTGTTGCTGACTGTCTCGCCTCTGCCTGCTACTTGCCTTGTCTTTTTTACTGTACATTATTTTGGATTACCTCATGTATGTATGTTGTGTCTGCCTTCGACGAGGTATCTTTGTAAATGAGCCTCTGGCTCAAAGGTTTTTAAACTGATGTTATAATAAATAAATAAATAAATGGGTGTGGTTCCAGAGGACTGGAGGAGGGCACATGTGGTTTCACTGCACAAAAGCGGCAGTAGGGAGGAGGGTGGGGAACTACAGGAAAGTCAGCCTCACCTCAGTGATGGGAAAGATCATGGAGACACTGCTGAAAGAAAGAATAGTGGCACACCTGGAATCCAGGGGTGCCCAGGATCTGAGGCAACATGGATTCACAGCAGAAAAGTCATGTCAAACGAATCTGATTGTTTTTTTTTTTTTTGATCGGGTGCCTAGGGAAGTAAATCAGGTAGGGGTAGTAGACATCGCCTAACTAGATTTCAGCAAAACCTTTGACACCGTCCCACATAGAATGCTGCTTAACAAGGTGGGTAGTCTGGGCATGGAAGAAAAGGTGATGAATGGGGTTAGGAACTGGTTAACAGACAGGAGACAGAGGGCGGTGGTAAATGGGGTACAATCTGGGGAGAGGGGGGTGACCAGCGGGGTACCGCAGGGATCAGTACTGGGACCAGTCCTGTTCAATGTCTTCATTAGTGACATTGCAGAGAGGCTGGAAGGAAAGGCCTGCTTGTTTGCAGATGACACCAAGATCTGCAACAGGGTGGATACTCCGGAAGGGGTGCAGAAAATAAAGAAGGACCTGGAGAAGCTTGAAAGATGGTCGAAGATGTGGCAACTGAAGTTCAATGCAAAAAAGTGCAAAATAATGCACCTGGGTAGAGGGAACCCTGGGGAAAGCTATGGGTTCGTGGGGAAGAGCTGACTGTCACCAAGGAGGAAAGGGACCTAGGGGGTATCATCTCTGATGACCTTAAGGTATAAAATCAGTGTGCAAAGGTAGCGTGGAGGGCCAGTGGCATGCTGGGGTGCATAGGCAGGGGTATCACTGGCAGGAGGTGGTGATGCCATTGTATAAAACATTGGTAAGGCCTCACCTGGAGTACTGCGTGCAGTTCTGGAGGCCACACCTGCGCAAGGACATAAACAAGGTGGAGACTATCCAGAGAAGGGCGACAAAGATGGTGCAGGGCTTGCACCACAAAACAAATGAGGAGAGACTAAGGGACTTCAATATGTACTCACTGGAGGAGAGGAGAGAGTGGGGGTACCTGATTGAAACTTTCAAGTACCTCAAGGGCATAAACAAGGTGCAGGTGTGGCACCTTTTCCAATGTAGAAAAAGTACTAGAACAAGGAGGCACGATATGAAATTGGAGGGGGGTAGTTTAAGAGGAAATGTGAGGACGTTTTTTTTACACAGAAAGGGTAGTTGACACTTAGAATAGTCTGCCACAGGAGGTAGTGGAGAAAAGCACAGTGGAGGGGTTTATGCATGTCTGGGACAGGCACAAGGGAACCTTGAGAGGGGAGGGAGTGATGAAAAGCCATTGATCACATAGGGTCAGTGGCCACATACAATGTATATGGCCTACGGGCAGACTGGATGGGCCTGGCAGTCCTTATCTGCCAACAATTTCTATGTTCTATGTTGATAGTAGTAGCAACCAGTGGAAAACACATCAACCAGTTCCATTACTGAAGCTGAATTGATGGTGACATAGAAGGTTGTTGTTCTGGCAGTGAGAGGCTGTGATACCAGTGATTAAATCAATGAGGTTTAACGTAAATGAATCAATGAGGTTTAGCAGATAGGAGATATGTAACAGGATTTGCAACAGCAATAAAATGGGCAGCAGCATACTGTAGGTAAGAATGACGCATTGCATATGAGGTAAGCTGAATTATTTATATGCTTGGCCAACCAGTTCCATTTAGGAACAAATCAACATAAAAGCATTTGATGCTATGATTTCAGCATGAATAGTGAATTGATACGATTGCATGAATAGTGAACTGATATGATTGGCATGACTACATTAATGCCATTAAGGCAGAGGAGAAAGGTTGTTCCAGTAAGGAGCATGCAGCACAGTAATGGAATGGAATGAGCATCTGAAGGCCATGTAGGCTGCGAGGTTAATGATTTACTGTATGCATGGATGAATGAAAGCCATGTAGGCAAGAACATGGGTTAGAATTATATAGCTTACAGTGCCCTACCGCCATATCACAGTCCCCCACCATGGGAATATCAGGAAGCAAAAAGCTGAGCACCATGAGACGATACAGCAACTATAATGTTGGTAAGATAGGAACCCCCCAAAAGAGGCACCTTTACTGGCAAGGTTCGAGTGAAGGACAAAGCCGTAGGATAGCAAGTTTCAAGGGTAATGTAAACAGGGGAAGCAAGTTAATGACTGAAAGGTGCAAAATGGTTAAATTCAGAAAACAAACTGCTAAAATGCCTGCAGCCGGAAGCTGAGACCAGGCAGCTAATGTAATAGCTGAAGGTTTCAGTATAGCAATGCAGCAGTTGGGCCTGGCAGACTGTACTTCAGCCGAGCGGACCCACCTCTGCATCCAGTCCACCCTCCCCAATCAAGGAAAGCAGCCACAAGCCCAGATCGGGCTCTCCACTTCAGCTGAGTGGCCCTGGTGCTGATCCCTGCCGGCGGCCACACCTCTGCATCCAGCTCGTCCTCCCCGACCAAGGAAATCAGCCACAAGCCCAAATCGGGCTCTCTACTTCAGCCGAATAGCATCGGCTCTGAACCCTGCCAGCGGCCGCACCTCTGCATCCAGTCCACCCTCCCAACCAAGGAAAGCAGCCACAAGCCCAACTCAGGCTCTCCATTTCTGCCGAGTGGCCCCGGCGCTGATCCCTGCTGGCAGCCGCACCTCTGCATCCAGCCTGCCCTCCCTGACCAAGGAAAGCAGGTATGATCAGTCAGCTCCTAGCCCGGAGCTGCCAGGTTTCAATCCCAGTAATTTGACTGGCTCCTGGGGACTGTGACCACTTCTCGATTGGATGCTGCGATCCCCATTGAGAAAGTAAGCACTGAATGTGCCTTTTTCAAGCTCAGCCACTGCCTTGCTCTACTACTCTCTGGACAGGTTTTCGGCGAATTTACTGCTACTGTGGAAATTATTTTTTTCTTCTTGGAATTTTCTGCTGTTTAACCTGCTGTACTAGTTAGGCCTGACTTCTGTATAGCTTACGGCTTGTACTGCTGTATTTGTTTTACTGCTTAAACATTTTACCTTTAAACTACTGTACTGTATATGTAGGATTTGCCTTCTAGAGTGTAGCAGAGTTATAGCTAACCTTAACTGACTGCCTGACTTCTGTACATCTAAAGGCTTGTACTACTGAATTTTTTACTGCTGAACTAATTGCCCAATTTTGTAGGATAGCTTGAACAACTGCCTGCTGTCTTTCTGCCGTGCTCTGTTCCCATTACAGCTGCCCTAATTTCTCCTTGGACTGCCTTTTCTGTTCCCCTCTTCCACTTGTTCCTTTCCCTTCTGCATCTTTTTCTCTGTTCCTCACACTGTTTCTGTGCCAGCACCGGGCCCCTGCTTCCCTCTCCCTGCACTCCCCTGAACCAGCATATGTTTTAAATATTGCCTGCCAGCTTTGGCAATTTTCTCTACCCCTGCTCCTGGACCCCTCCCTCCTCCCCCATCGGCCTCCTGAACCAGCCTTTTGTTTCGCTAAATTCCTTTAACCAGCCCTCTCTGCAGCCGAGCAGCCCCAGTGCTGATCCCTGCCGTCAGCCACACCTCTGCATCTAGCCTGCCCTCCCTGACCAAGGAAAGCAGGTACGATCGGTCAGCTGCTAACCCAGAGCTACCAGGCTTCAATCCCTGTAATTTGACTGGCTCCTGGGGACTGTGGCTGCTTCTCGATTGGATGCCGCAGATCCTCATTGAGAAAGCAAGCGCTGAAGGCACCTTTTTGAAATCACAGCTGGGCCACTGCCTTGCTCAACTACTGTCTGGACAGGTTTTCGTCCCACCCCCGCACTCTCACCTCCCTCCTTCATTAATACACTTCCCCACTGATCCCAACCCCCTCAGGCCTCATACTAATCAATTACAGCAACTTCCTAAACGGGCTCTCCTCTCCTGCAACTTCTTAAAGGGGCAGTCCTGTCTTGTGCTCAGATTTGGCAAATACTGCTGACTGCCCTATCTTAATCACACGCTCTTTCCAACAGCCTCCTACAAACAGTGCCTTACCACTGCTCTACCCCTGGGCATAGTTTCTTCTACCACACTCAGCTTTGTACCCTACTTCCCTATTCCCTCACTCGTTACTGTCATGTCACCTTCCCTCTTTTTGGCCACCAGCATGGAGTGCTCTAAGTGGTTCCACTTCCTCTACTTACTCTCACTCCTTGTTCTTCCCCTCTGCCCCTCTCTGCTCAACTCCCCTCACCCTGCCCCTCCTTCCCATCCACCTCCCCACCAGTTTGGCCCCCAAATCCTTCTCACACCCTCCCTCATTTCTATCACTTTCCCCTCATCCCACACCTCCTCGTCCCCACCCCCACTTGCATCCAGATCCATCCCTGCCCATCCAGGTGAGCCCTTCATCAGCCTTTGCCAGTTCTATGAGTTCTCTCCTTCCTACCACAGCCATATCTTTTCACCCACCGCTACACCAAGCTATACTCTACCAAGCTGACTTTGCTTGCAAACCGCAGGCACTTAAGGCTCCTCATCCTACTACTCCTTATCTCAGGTTCCGTTCACCTCAATTCCGGCCCCCACTCTCTACTGATTTCACCCCTCACTCCTCCCCCAAACCCACTAAACAGCTCACTTTTGCTCACCTTAACATGCAAAGCCTTTTGGCAAAAAAAACCTTAATCAAGTCCTGGGTGAAGGATAACGCTTTTGATGACATTGCCCTCACTGAAACCTGGCTGAAGGAGGACATCTCCCCTAGTGAAATCCTCCTTGAAGGTTACTCAGTCTTTAGAAAAGGGTGGGGAAGCATTGAGGAGGCTGCCTCCTCTGGGTTGTCGATCATCTCCTTGCCACCAAATCCGACCCCCCACTCCTCCCCTTCCCTCAAGACCATCTCGATTAACCTCCTCCTTGGAGCAGATAAAATGGTCACAGTCAGCGTGGTGTACCTGCCACCCTCCTCCTCACGCTGTGATCTCAACCTTTTCCTCTATATCAAGACCTCCCTCCTCCAAGGGAGAGATTGGATCATCCTAGGGGATTTCAACCTAAACTGGCTGTCCCCTCCCTGTGACTCCACCAAGGAATCCATACTTGGCCTTGGCCTGCACCATCTCATCACTGACCCTACCAGAACCAACTATAAAACTGTATCTCAGTCCCTCATTGACTGGGTCCTGGTCTCACACCCCTCCCATGTCACCGCCTTCAGAGTTCTTCCTGACTCAGTCAGTGACCACTGTGCTGTTTTCTGCTGCTAGTCCACAAAAACACCTTCCCCCCCCACCCCGCCAACACAGATTCATACAAACCAGGCAATTGAAGAAGCTGGACGCCTCCGAGTTTTCCAAAGCCGCTCTAGCCCAAGACTGGTCCTTCACTGAAAAACATTTCTGACATCTACAAAGCGCTTGAAGCCTTTAGCAATAAGTTTCTTGCCCTCTCGATTGTTTCATCCTGCTTAAAAAATGCGGTTAAGGGTTCTAGCCAAGAATGGGTCAGCTTAGCAAACTAATGAGGATAGGGACTGAGCCTGGAAGTTGTACCAGCTTACCGGCCCCAACTCCTCAAGACTTCAAAACCCTCAGGAACAGGTGCAAATCTTCCACAAGATCTGCTAAATCCTCCTTCATCCTGGAAAAACAACATATTGTCCAGGGAATCCTAGGAGGGCCTGGAACATTCTTAACGACCTTATTGATGGGTAATTTCTGAAGAGCGTCTTGTCTCACCTCTGAAGGGACAGCCACCGGGCCAGTGAAATAGCCTCCTTTTCAATAAATACTTGGTGACCTTGACCAGTGCAAGCCCAGCTCACTAGTCCACTCCTTCCCTGTTTACCCCGCACCTCCCAGTCTCCCACCCTAAGTTCCATTTCAGGTACCTAACCCCTGGTGAAGTGGTCAAGTTAATCAGAACAAACAACCCAAGACCATCCAAGGGAGCCGACAACATTGACTTTAGAGTTCTCCATCTTGTCTGTGACTCCCTGGCCATCCCTCTCACTAACATCCTCAACCACTCCCTCTGCACGGAGTCCTTCCCGAAAGCATGGAAGTGCACCATTATTAAACCTCTTCTGTAATCTGGTTCCAAGGATCTAGTATCCAGCTACTGTCCCGTCTCTCTCCTTGCCCCCCTCTCTCCAAAATTTTAGAGAAAACGGCCATGGAATTCCTCTCCAAATACAACCTGCTTACAGAGGCCCAGCATGGGTTCCATGCTCGACACAATACCGAAACTGCCCTCATCAAGTTCACCCACTCCATAGACAAAGCTAACAATGAAGGCCTCTACACCAGTGCTGGATTACATAGACCTCATCAAAGCCTTCAACCTCGTTGATCATGAAGTCCTCCTCCATACCCTGGCTGGTCTCCATTTAGAAACATAGAAACATAGACTTTGGCGGCAGATAAGGACCGCTAGGGCCCATCTAGTCTGCCCATTTCCCTACTCTACAGGATGGGCCGGATCCTAGTTAACAACAGCCTGTTCCTGCTCCCCCCCCAAGGTTGCCTTATGTCTGTCCCATGCATTCTTGAATTCCTCCCACAGTTTTAGACCCCACAACTTCCTCAGAGAGGCTGTTCCATGCATCCACTACCCTCTCTCATGTGAAATAATACTTCCTCATTGCCCCTGAACCGCCCTCCTTCTATCTTTTAAATTGTGTCCCCTTGTTCTGCAAGTCTCTTTTCTGAAAGATGCTACCCTCTTGGACTTTGTTGATTCCTTGAGGTACTTGAAAGTTTCTATCATGTCCCCTCTCCCTTCTTTCCTCAAGGGTATACATATTAGCTCCTTTAGTCTCTCCTCATCTGGCTTCTCTTGCAGACCCTGCACCATTTTAGTTGCCCTCCTCTGGACTGCCTCTATCCTGTCTATGTCCTTGTGAGATGGGGTCTCCAGAACTGGACACAGTATTCCAGATGGGGTCTCACCAACTGCCTGTACAGAGGGATAACAACTTCCTGTTTTCTGCTGCTGATGCCTCTCCCTATACATCCCAGTATACCCCGGCCTCCCTACTGCCTTCTCACATTGCTTGCTAACCTTAAGGTCATCTGATATGATTACCCCCAGGTCCCTTTCCTGTTTTGTTGTTGTTACTACCTCCCCACCCATTGTGTATTCTTCCCTGGGTTCTTGTTTCCCAGGTGCATTATTTTCACTTTTTGCATTGAATCCTTAGCTGCCATCGTCTGACATTCCTCCAGCCTTGCCAAGTCCCTTTTCATCCTTTCCACGCCTCCTTGTGTATCAACCCTGTTGCAGATCTTTGTGTCATCTGCAAAAGGCATACTTTCCTTCAGTCCCTCTGCAATGTCACTGATGGAAGACATTAAAAGGACTGGACCCAATACTGAACCTCTTGGTCCCACTAGTAACCGCTCTTTCTTCAGAGTGGACTCCATTTACAATTACCTTCTGTGTCCTGTTGTCCAGCCAGTGTTTACAGGCTACCACCCTGGGACCCACTCCCAGGCTGGTTAGTTGACTAATAATCTTTTGTGTGGGACTGTGTCCAAATGCCTTCTAAAGTCTAGGTAGGCCATGTCCACAGCCCTCCCTGGTCTACTACTTGGTCACCCAGTCAAAGAAATCTATTAGATTTGTCTGACATGACCTTCCGCTGTGAACCCATGCTGCCTTGGATCCTGTGCTCCACTGACCTCTAGGTACTCAACTATTCTTTCCTTCAGAAGTGACTCCATCACTTTCCCTACCATAGAGGTCAGACTGACAGGTCTGTAGTTTCCTGCCTCTGTCTTGGTCCCACTTTTGTGAAGGGAATCACATCTGCCTTCCTCCAGTCCTCGGGTACCACACATCCTCCCATGATTTATTAAAAGAGTAGCCAGTGGTTTCACTAGTTCCTTCCTTAATTCTTTTAGAATTCTGGGGTGAATTCCATCAGGACCCATTGCTTTGTCCACCTTCAGTTTTAGGAGTTCTTGCAGAACCCTTTCTTCTGTGAAAGGACTGGGATCAACCCCTATCAAGAGTGCTTCTGTTAATTGGATTAGGCACTTCCCTCCTCTTTTGTGAATACTGAACAGAAATATTCATTCAGTATTCCTGCTTTTCACTGTCCCCTCTGCCCACCCACCGTTCATTCTATTCAGCCTCACTATCCCTCCCTGTGTCTTTCATGCGTTGATGTACCTATAAAGGTTTATCCCCCTTCTTAACTGAGTTGGCTATCTTTTTCCTCAGTTTGGGCCTTTGCTATTCTGACTTCCCTCCCTGCTTCTTTCTGCCTTAACTGGTACAGCTCTCTGTCCTGCTCCTTCTGTGTTTCCTTATACTTCCGGAATGCTATCTTTTCTTCCTGACTTTCACAGCCACCTCTTTGAGAACCATAGTGGCTTTTCTTTCGTTTAATTTATTTATTTGCTTCACACAAGGCTTGTTGCCTCTGTGATGGCAGTTTTGATAATTCCCCATTGTTGCTCCACCTCCTTCTAGCCTGTTTGCTAGTGCTTTTCTGAGGCACTCTCCCATCTTGCCAAAGTCAGCCCTCCTAAAGTCCAGTACCTTCACTTTTGTATGGCTTGACTCTGTAGCTGAGTTTAACGTGAACCACACTGTTTGATGGTCACTTGTCCCCAGATGGCAACCCACTTCTAGATCTGAGATCCTCTCACTGCCCCCGTTTGACAGTACGAGGTCTAAGATTGCTCCCTCACGAGTGGGTGTTGAAACTAGCTGTCTAATGCCTGCCACCTGTAGGGCGTCAAGAATGGCCCTGCTCTTGGATGTGGCTGCAGCAAATGTGCTCCAGTTAACATCTGGCATATTCAGGTCTCCATCAACAGTATCTCCCTTTCTCTGCCATTCTAAGAATGCCTTCCATCATATCCTTGTCCATTCCTTCCCTGACATGGGGTCTGTACACAACCCTGTGCGGATTGTGGTGCCCTTTCCAGTCTCCAAGGTGACCCACAGTGCCTCCTCTCCTCCCTGTTTACTCTTTTGTTCAGTTGCTTTTATCCCTTCCTTTACATGAAGCTACTCCTCCCCTCTTCTCCCCTGCCTGTCTCTCCTGTAGGTTATGTACCCTGGTATGTTAACATCCCAGTCATGGTTTCTTCAGTACCATGTTTCTGTGACTGCTACGATATCCAGGCATCCCTCTTCCATTAAGGCCACCAGCTCAGGAGCTTGTTGCCCAGACTACTGGCATTGGTACTCATTACCCTCCATTTCCTGATGGCCTTACCCCTTTTGCCCCATCCCTGTCCTTCTTGCCTTTGTCACTTTCTCCATTTGACCCCTGCCCTCTCCCTGTCGACACCTCCATGTTGGTGTTTGCCACACTTACTACCGTGATTGTTTGGGCTAGATTTTCCTGCTCCTTTCCAGTCCCCATTGGCTAGTTGAAAAGCTTGCCAATGAAGCATTTAAACCTATCACCTAGGATCCTGGTTCCCTCCAGACAGATGCAGCCCATCATGCCAGTATAGGCTTGCATCACTCCAGGTGGACCCCAGTCCCCAATGAAGCCAAATCCCTGAGCTCCACACCAGTTTTTCAACCACTGATTGAATCCCATGAATGGAACACCTAGCCTCTCCTGTGCCATAGATGGGTAGCACCTCCGAGAAGGTTACCAGGCGTGCTACTTGACTAAGGCCCCTCCCAATTCCACAAACTCTTCCTGCACTTCTAATCCCTTTCTTAGCCAGGTCATTTGTCCCTAGGTGGACAATGATATCAACTCCCTCCCTGTGCAGCTGCTCGGCAATCCTGAGGATTAGCTCCCTGTCCCTCAAGCCATGGTGCCAGGCAGGCACCTTCCACCTCCCTCTCCCTTCCTGCCCAGTTCTACCTTCCTAACAATGGAGTCCCCCACCAGGGTTGTTTCCTTCCCCTGCAGGGTCCCCTGCCACCCTCCTGTGGGTCTCCTTTGTGGAGGTTCCCAGCATCCTCCTTGGTCTCCACTGTAGGTGCCTCCATAGAGGAACCACACTTTGCCAGAATGGCATAGGATTGTGGAGAGGTACAACTGGAGGATGTGCCTCTGTTCCACCACCTCACCTCCCTGAGCCCACTGTGGTCCAAGCTCCTCTTTCTTGGCAACCTCTGAGGCAACGGCAGTGGCACTGGTGGTCCCTGGATGGAAGGGAGGTCCCACAAATCCTGGCCAACTCAGCCTGGAGATGAGCAACCTCCTCCCTCAGCCCAGAGAGTGCCTGCAGATGGGACAACACCCATCCTCCAGAACATCTCCCGGAAGACTGCTGCCCACAGCCACTGCACTGCACCACTCCAATCATGTCTTATTTCACCATGAACTTAGTTTTTTTTGAGTTGAGTACAAGACCTTTGACGTGAACCAGGTATGAAGTCTCACCTGAGGTCTTCCTCTGGTTCAAGGATTACCAAACGGGAAGATCCCATCACACCATTATTGGTGGTGTCCTCTCTGAATCCTGCCCCATCAAATCAGGTGTCCCCAAGGGTCCATCCTGGACCCTCTTCTTCTCTCTGGTCGTTAACTCCCTGCTTGACATCTGCATCTCCTCCGAACTCATTCTGTATGCTGATGATGCAGCCCTTTTCTGTCAGGACAAAATCCCCAATGCTGTCATTAACAAACTCAAATTCGATTTCAGCAGACTTCATACTTGGTTCACGTCCAAAGGTCTTGTACTCAGCTCAAAAAAAACTAAGTTCATGGTTTTCGTCAGCCCCCGCAAACCCCTTGGCTTTGACATTTCCCTCTATGACAACCTTGGTAACTCCATTGAAAGAGTCAGTGAATTCAAGTACCCTGGCTTACTCCTGGATAGCCACTTCAATTTCAGTGCTCACACTAGCCTCCCAGTCAAAAAAGCCCACCAATGCCTCGGTATCCTCCAGAACCAAGCATTACCTTAACAGGGAATCCAAGTCCCTCTTATTCCCAACTTCCTCCTTCCTATCTTTGACTATGGTTCACTTGTCTCCCTCCTCTGCCTCGCCATCAGAAATTTCTCCAGACTTCGAAACTCCTACCACAATGCTATCCACTTTGCCTCTGGTCTCCCTAAACTCACACACCACTGTGACCTTTATAAGCTCAGCAGTCGGCCCTCCCTTGAGGTCCGCCTCAACTGCAAGATGGCCACCTTCTTTTTCCAACTCTTCCGTGGACTGCTCCCTGATTGCCTCACCTCTCTCTTCCAGACAGCCACCACCACCAAGACCACTAGACTGTCCTCCACTCTCTCTTTCACTGTTACTTTCTTTATGGGACCCAAGCTCTTCAACTCTCTCGCTCCGTAACTAAAACTCTGTCTCTCCACAAATGCCTTCAAACACAATATCAAGAGACATTTCTCCCTCACCTGCACCTGCTCACACCCCTAATCTAGCTCCCCTTCTGCACTCTTTTCCACTCATCCTGTGGCTGTCTACCTCTGATGCTTACCCTCTCTTTCTAGCACTTGCAGTATTGTTAATCCACCTAGGCTAGTTTTTAGATTGCACTTACATTTTTGTTTCCCACTGTTATATTATTGTTAAACCCTCACTGAATGCTTAATGTCTCCTTGTATTTGTTAATTCACCAAGGCTAGTTCATGGTTTGCCCTCTAGTCTATATTATCCTGATTTTATGTACCACTGTATTAACCTTCACTGTAAGTTAAATGTGTTAGCCTATGGCATGTCTCATGATTGTTGTATGTAACTGGACGCTTGTGTAAACAGGTAGCAATGCTCACATGCCTTTCAGTATAACCAATAAAACTGAAATGAAATGGCTGAGCAACACTGAGTAAACTGAGCAGAGGACACTGAACCCAATACTGAATGAACTGAGCTAGCACTGAGTGAAGTAAGAGCAAAACTGTTGAACACACATAGCACAAAGGGAGTGGCAGGGTGAAGCTTGGACCAGGTACAGATAATTAAGCTGGAAAGCATAGAAGACAGCAGGCAGGAAAACAGCAGTGGGAGCTGAAACACACAGTAATAATGCAGTTGACTAAGCTAAGGGCTTGCAAAATCTGGTGAGAAAATGGAGCCTGAGATCAGGCACAGGGCAGCTTAAGGTAAGGAAACAACAAAATGTAACCTGAAGCACAAATAAGCAGTGTATGCACAGGGTGCTAGAAAAGTAGAAAGCCTGAAAGAAACAAACAAAGCAAGTACAGGTGCAGGAAGGAAACAAGCACACAAGGAAGCACCTAGCAGCCAGAGGCAAAGCAATACTAACCAAAAGCAGGAGAAGACAAAAAAACAAGTCCAGCACAAACCAAGCAGGGCTGAAAGCACAGACGTGCTGAAGGGGGGTGGGGTGGGAGAAGACAGACTCGCAGAGCCTTCGCCGCCAGCTAAGAAAAAATGTGCTTCAAAGGAGGCTGGGAGGAGCTGCTTGTATAGCTCAGGAAGGGGGCATGAGTGGTTGCTCACCCCATTGAACTATAGTCATAGATTAATTTGCTGTATACAAGGACTTATAGCAAACTGTGTGGCTGAAGATCATTGTCAAAACTTATGGACACATCCTAATGCCAAGGCAGCAAGGGATGATGTTGAAATTATTGGAAACGCTTTTTTAAGGGATGCTCGACAGTGTAACAATATTAAGATGTGATTAATATTCTAGAGTAATATAATGAGATTGTAATTTTATGTTTTCTTTCTGTGGAAGTTTGTGTGATATTGCAGTATACTATATTAATGAATACTGAGGCTGTATTTGAGACTGTATTTATTCATTGCTTAATGTTGCTTAAATTAAAATGATATTGTTTCAGTTTGTGAATAATTATGTTTGATCATGATTTTGCAGGTCATAAAGGATCTCCAAAATGGCATTTTCTGCAAAACACACAGTCTGCATCTCACGATCAACTGTGAACAAGAGAAATAGTTTGGAGAGATACAGTTGCATAAAGCTGCAAAGAAAGGCGGCGTGGATCTGGTTCTTGCATTGATTCAAGCAGGAGCTAATGTAAACATGCAAGACTATGCAGGTAAGTTGTATGTCCACATTATTTTAGTTTAAGTGCAGATGGCTAGACTGGCAGACAGAGGTTCAGCTTGTCTGGGCTACTTGACAAGCCCATACATAAGCAATAGCCCACAATAAGACTTGATCTGGACTAAGGTTGTGTATGCACCAGGTGTCTTGGGAGCTGGGTGTCTTTAAACACCCATGAAATGTATTAATTCAGCAGAATGCATGCCCTGAAGTGGGATATTGTGATTATAAAATAGATTATATTTAAAATAAAGAGCAAGAAAGAAAGCATTATTAAATTAATGAAAACCTGATCTTACAGGACTCAGTATTTGCCATTGATTAGCATGAATGGGTTCTGAGCCGGAGACGCTAGGACCCTGTGGGAGGCAGAACTTTTCAGGAGAGCTAGTGCTGAGGTAAGCTGTGTGCATGCTGGCGCTGCGAGGGGGCTCATGGCACAAGCTTACCCTAGGCACCAGCCCTCAACTGCCTCAGTACCTTTTTTCCTGCCGTCGAGTGCACTTCAGTGACTACATTGTCATTTATCGGAGCCAGAACTTCACATCTGTATGACAACAGTGCTCAGTTCCTGTCTCTTAACATTTTGTTATTTTCTTCCAGTTTAGTTTAAAAATCTTTCTTTAGCTCTCTCAGCCCTATCGAACAATGGTCAACGGTCATGGACTGTGATGGTAGTGGTAGCGAGACTTTTCAGGTAGACTGCTTCAGTGGTGGGGCTCCCGGTTAGGAGGAGGGTTCTGACGATGGGCAGTCCTGTGTATGGGAGGGAGGACAGCTCTCCCGTAAACACAAAAAGAAGTGGGCATGTTCCTGATTGGAAGAATAAGAAGTGGCAACACTCAAAATCAGTGGTGGAATTCAAGCATGCATGGGATAGTCATAAGGCAATTCTGGGGGGTGGGGGTAGGAAGAAGTAGGCTGCTGGTTAACTAGGATCTGCAGCTTATCCAGTAGGTAGGGAAATGGGCAGACTGGGTGGGCCAAGCGGTCCTTATCTGCCATCAAATTCTATGTTTCTATGTTTCGAGGTCACTCTCCATGAGATCTGCTGCGAGGTCAACAGTGTCTGGGAGCAGAAGTCCTTTCCTTGCACTGTTGGTTTCACCAATGGACTGCTCATAGGAGGTTGAGGTCTTGGGCTCAGAGTCCCTCCCTGTCTACTTGTGGGGACTCTAGAGGGCAGTTTTACCAGTGGGCAGCTGTTATTGGGCAGTGGGTGCAGCATCCAGCTTGTTTGCTTCTCCTTTCGGAGCCGGCCTCAAGCCCTTCAGGGCTGGGGTCATTGGAACTGCAGCCAGGGCCTTCTAGCCAGGTGGAGCATTTGGCTGTGTCAGCAGCCTCTGGATTCTTGCTGGTGACTGCTGTGGAAGGGTTATGGGATAACAGATGGACCAGACACTGAACTTCAAGTTCAACACACAATCTCTGTGTGATGTTTATTCAAAATGCAGCAGGTGACCTTCAGCAATGGCATATCCCTTTTTCAGTACAACAGTTTGCAGCAACAGACTATGCAAGTCTTTTCTCTACACTTAGCCAGCACTTACTGATTCACTGATCTCTGATCTAACTTATCTGTTGAGATGTAGCTTCTCCTATGCGGGCCTTGTTTGCTGGGGTGGTGGGGACTCCCAAAAAAAACAAAAACAAGCTAAAGACGAAGAACCTCAGTGCAGAAGCACTGAAACAAGGGTTACCCAAAGGATATTGACAGTAAGCCAAGTTTCAAAGAAACACAACATCAACATATACTTCCATAATTCAAAGCATCATGGGATATATGCAAATCACCATGACATTTCAAACTTGTTCCGTTTACAGCAATTTACATGCATTTTAAATAGCGCTACTAACTGAATTTGTATCATACAGTCCCCTAGTAACTTTTACCTTTATCAAAACACCTAGTGCCATGGTATTTTCAACATTTATAGGTATACATTAAAGTATTTTATGATATAGTGCCATTGCATACTAAATCCAACAACGAGGAACACAGCCTTTTGTTTTATATCTGCTCAGAGGTCACAACAATAACCTCCCATATGAGGACCTGAGGGAAAAGGAAAATTAAAGAAGTCACTATAGCATAGTCAAGAAGGGAAGGGGTACCCATAGGTGGCCAACCTTGTGGACTAGAAATTGTAAAGAATAGATTAGGCTAGAAAATAGAAGAACTGTTGCAACAGATTTAAGAAAATATCAATCCTCAAGAGTGGCAAGAGCTCCCTGTCACAACTGCACGCCGCCTCCTGCCTCACTGGCCATACTCCCTTTCAGTGTGACTGTTTTGGGACTGGCCTGGTACCTTGTCAGTCACTCTGGTGCCCACCTGGACCACCTGTGCTAGATCTGTGCAGAGTTGAGGTTCCTCAGGGCCTGGCTTGGCACCACCCCAGGCACTGAGAGGGCTCCCTCCGTGTCGGACCCAGTTCTGCCTGTGTGGCCACCCCGCGCTAGCCTCTTCTGCCTGTGTCTATGTTGCTGGTGTTGGCTACTCCTTGCCCTGTGTTAGGAAAGCTACAGTCCACGCCTCTTCCAGACCCTCTCCCTGGGAGGAACTCATCATTTCTGAGGCATGACAATTCCTCTTTTTATAGCCTGGGCACTTCAAATCTGGGTCCTTTTCCTGTTCATGGGAGGACCTCTTTTTAAGGCTGTTCTCCATAACATGTATGCTGTGGTGCTTTTGAGCCTTCAGCTACTGGACCCAGGTAAGTGTCTCCATCTGGATTGCCTCAACGCTTCTGCCATGTGGTCAGTCCTCCCATACCCTATTCTCCCTGCGTTTACATCTCTTTCAGAGGCAGTATGGAATAGGACTGCATCTATCCCCCTCTGTCTGTCAGCAGATAGACTGTAAGTACACTGCCCCCAAGGACAGGCCCATTCTTACTTCTCAACCTATTGCTGACAAGATTGTCATTTTAGCTGAGAATGACAAGACTGTTCTTCCTCAGGTGGTAACCGTGCACACTATTAATAAGGAATCATGCAAAATAGACACTATGGGGAAAAAGGGGTTTCACTGCTTCTATGCTTAGCATGAGGACAGTCTGCTACTAGGTGCATTTTCTCAAGTATAAGTATGTCCTTGGACATCTCTTAAGTCTGTAGCAGAGTTCTTGCCTGAATCCGAGACCAGGCAGAAGAGTCTTCAGACTGTCACTCATGGCACTGAGTTTAACAGTCATCAACTCAAGGCGGCTGTGGATGCCTTTGACACTGATTCATGCTCTGCTGCAGAAGGAATCTGTATCAGAAGGCACTCCTGGCTTCGGACATCTGGCTTCTTTAATGATGTCCAACAACAGGTTATGAATGTCCATTTGATGGTTCTAACCTGTTTGGGCAGCAGGTAGAACAGTTTCTGAGGCCTCCCTGTGATAGGGTGGGTGACCTACCCCAGTTGGAAAACTGCAGTGATGGATAAAGCAGCTCAGCTTCAACAAAGTTTACCCCATGATGCCAAATTAGGGATGTGTATAGCATGTAGTAGTCCCTGGAAGTAAAATAAAGTTGTAGTTACCTTTTCCTTCCTCTATGTATTGTAAGTCTGTTGTACTTTATATTTTGTTTATCTTTGAGCCTTGCTAGCTGGCCACTATCAGTGTAGTCTTCAATTTAGTTTGTGTTCTATAATCCCCCTCCCCCAAAGAATGTGGCATGCTGGTATATAGACATCATCATAAGAAGCATTACATGAGGGGTTTGCTTTTAAATAAGAGTAAAAGAATCTGCCCAAGGGGTGTAATCTGCCAGCTAATAAATGAATAAAAGTTCCCTTGCTGTAGAAACACTGAGCATGGCAGTTTGCCTATATAATGGGAGGATGCAACCCCCAAGTACAAGTGTAACAAAGTGCTGATCAGTAAATCTAGGCAAATACACCTGTGCTAAATAGTTTGTAGTTTACAGGCTACTGCTGATTTTGGGAAACAGTTGAGACTATTTCTGTGCAACAAAACATGATATAAGGAAGCATTTGATAGCTTTAGAACAAGAGATGTATATAAACTATAAATGTACATGCAGGATAACAGTTAAAGGTTGTGTTCATCTCTAAAAGAATCTATGCTTTTTAAAGGTAGTTTGTACCTGGAAGCTGGGAGTTCGGAGGCTCCTGGGTCTGTGTTTCTGCTGCTGCTATCTCAGTAGCTGCAGCCATTTTAGAAAGATGTTCCCTTAGGAAGGGTGCCTTTAATTGCATTAGTATATAGGGAAAGCTTGGGTCTTGTCCTGCCAGAAAGTGATTAGTTTAAAGGGATGAAATTTCTGAAAAGGATATTTGTTTGTATGTTATGTTTATGCTTTTGTAAGGGGCTTAGCATTGTGTAACAATTGCCCCTATATATGTATCCTGTATATTTCTTTGAAAATAATGCAGTTGTGTGAATTATAAATTTAGTATTCCTTTAATTGTTTAATAGAACATGACTAATTAAATCATGTGATACCTGAGCTCTATATAAGAGATGCTCTGGTAATCTACAATTTAGATTTACTTTGGGCTGAGGAGCAGAAAGGAACCTCAGGGAGAAGCAATGTGGAGCCAGAGAAGCAGCCAAACGTGAGAGAGACATGCAGTGTTGAAGTACTGAGATCCTGGTTACCTAAAGGTGAAGGTGAGGCAAGCTTAAGGTGGAGCTCAGGTTGAAAGTCCTGTAAAGCTTAAAAGCAAGGAGGAATCACTGTGGTCTGGGATTGGCCCTGGACCTCCAAAGGTCAGGTTTGGGCTACCTGGATGCTAGAAGCTGCTCACTTGGAATTTACCAAAGGGAGAGGACTCAGACTGGTGAGAAGCTGCAGAGGCCTGAGTGGGTAGATACTCAGACTGCAGAGGAACTTGCAGAAACCCAGGGGTATTGGCAGGGTGATCATACCATGCGATGGGTTCAGTTCCTGGTCTCTAGAGGGCATTGTAAGGTCCAACTGCAGTGTTCTAGTGAGAGGTCTCCTAGCTAAACTCCCAGCCCATACTCTCTGTATTTTTATAGTAACCTGATAAATGTTTATATCTGAAAATGCCATCTGTACAAACCTGGCAATAAAGCAGCACCTCAGGGTGTTTTACATGATATTTAGTGGTTCCTGCTGTCTTTATGAATTGAACCCCGTGACACTCCCAGAAAACTGAAACGGCCATCAAGACCTCCAGGCCTGCCTCCTCCTACCCCCAAAGGGGGAGAGGTTGATGCTTCTACCTTAATAAGCAATCCTTTCAAGGCAAGGGAGCTCAGATCAAGTTCCAGACTCTCCAGCCACAAAAGAAAGAGCAGTCGAAGGCACAGGCCCCAAAAGTGCCAAGTGCCACTCTCTGAAGTTCTGGCCGTGGTTGTGCCTCAGCTGCACAGGACAGACCTTTCCTCTCCAGGTATGGGGGCACCTGACACAGTTTTACCATCAGTGAGAATCCATTACAACGGACAAATGAGTGCCTAGGATTATCCGAGATGAATACTCCGTGAATTTTACAGAAATCCCCCTCCCAATAATCCGCCCACAAAAGAACTCCTTCTTTTAGCCCACATATTGGACCTTCTGGCAAAGGAGATTGTGGACCTTCTGAGTAACATGGCAGTGGAAGTAGTGCCGTAGGTGGAGTGCAACAGAGGCTTCTACTTCCATTTTTTTTTTACCAATTATTTTACCAGGTGAGACACACTAAGCTGAAAACTTGTTTGCAGGTGCAACCTGGGAAATTTGTTCCAAAGAAGTCAGGGAATGCGCCCCATTCACAATCTCATAAACTTGAACACGTCATGAAATGAGAAAGGTTCAAAATGAGCTCTCTAAAACTCTGCTACCACTCTTCAAGCGCCAGGATTAGTTAACTTCATGGACATGCAGGGTGCTTACCAGCATATCCTAGTCCACCTCAGCCACCACAGGTTCCTCCAGTTTGTGGTACTGGGTCAGCATTATCAGTTTTGAGTCCTGCTCTTTAAGCTGTCATTGGTGCCTCGAGTCTTTACAAAGTGCTTTGGCATCCTTGCGACTCACTTAAAAAAACTTGGATTTCAGCTCTTTCCCTGTCTAGAAGACTGGTGTCTAGCTAGTCCTTCCAAGTTGGAGACGGAACGAGCAGTAACTATGGCCTCTCAGTTCCTTATCTCTGTGAGGGTCCTGCTAAATCTAGAAATGTCAAAGACATAGACCTCTCAGCAGCTTCTCTTCATAGGGGGCCCTTCTGGACACCACTAGAGCCAAGGCCTTACTTCCAGAGGACAGAGGGAAAGCCATCCTTTGGATTGCACTTTCCATAGTGGAGTGCAAATCAGTTCAAACTCACTTCCTGCTGTGCATGTTAGGCCTGATAGCCTTCTTAGTATTCATGGTCACCCTGGCATGGCTGCACATGAAGTCAATCCAGGGGATGCTCAGCACACAGTGATTGCCAACTTTGCACCCTCAGTCTTACCCCATTGAGATGACGAAGCCTCTGATTCAGTCTTTTACATGGTGGACACAGGAGGACAACCTTCTTTCGGGTCTCCCTTTCTCTCCTCCAGAACCTCAGGTAACCCTCACTGTGGATGCATCTCTGATGGGATGGGGATCCCATTGTCAGGGCACCACACTCAAGGAGTATGGAGCCTTTAGAGTCCCATCTCCACATCAGTGTGCTGAAAGTGTGAGCAGTTCTCTGTGCCCTGCCAGCCCTTGTGGTCTTCATCAGCCAGAAGATAGTACTGCACTAGATGGCCAACAAGTCTGTCATGTACTAAATCAACAAGGGTACCCAGTGAATATGTCATGCGGTAGTCATAGCGTAGTATAATTCACGTGGCAGAAATAGTGAAAGACAATACAGCTACAGGGATAGTATAGCGCAGATATGTTAGCTCTATCCCTGTAGGTATTGTTAGTCGGTATGAAGAGGATAAACGCCCCTGTGTGTTCCAGCTGCTACCATGGTGCAGAGGTTAAATACAAGCAGTGAAGGTCGGCGAACGTCCGTGGATCAGATTCGATTCCCAGTCCCACGTGTTGGTTTTTTTCCCCTCCTGAGTTTCTCACCATCCCCGAGTTCCTCCTCCGCCCCCGAGGACGGTTATATTTAGTTTGTAAGGTGTGGGTGGCAGAGTCCGCTGCAGACAGTCAATCCCAGTACATTTTCTTTATTTGTAGCGCTCTGCATTTTTCTGATGTGCTACCTTGTGTTTTGCTGCTTTGCTTGCGTGGTTTTTGACCACGCTGTTCCGCAGTTGGCGTTTTGACCATGTGCCATCATCAAGCAGGGGGCACACGCTACTCTTTGGTGAGTTTGCCAGATGCTGTAATATTGCAGACAATATTTTTTTGTATTTTTTTTTTTTGTTTATGCTTTAAAATGGTTACATGCAGAGGAACTTGGTTATGTTTCAAAATTCCAAACAGGCCAAAAGAATGCCCGGTGTTACTGAAAGGTCACAGGAAAGAGATAATGTCTTGCAAAATATTTGACATTCCTCTGTGAACTGAGAACAAGCTGATTAGCCAGGAAATCAAGCGTCATTTTCAAAGGGATGGAAGTCCCTGGTTAGTTAATTAAAAGGAAACACTGGCCAGATATTCAAAATTTTGTGCTGGGTGCAAATTGTTTGCTCCAGGTTTGCGTGGGTCCCTTTATTCAAAAGGTAAAATAGCGCAGGCAAACTGCATTAGCCGGGCAAAAGTATAATGTATCGCAGGCCAAGAGAGGGGCATGTACATGAATACAGGCGCAGTGCTATATTCAGTGCACTAGCGCCACACAAAGTGTTTTTGTACAACTTAGCAGGACACATTGCGTGGTGCAAATTACCGCCAGGAAAAGGTGGTCTTAAATCTGGGCAGACCAGCTTTTAACTTTGTGACTTTCGCGACAGAGAACCATGGTTCATGGAACTCAGTAATTCACAAGTTTCATAGGTTTCATAGGTAATTCAAGCTACATAGACTTGCGTCCTTGGTGCTTGCCAATAAACTTTACATCAATTTATATTTATTTCTATGAAAGTTATCTAATTCTTTTTTAAATGAGTCCATTATTTTACTCATTACAACTGCCACTGGGAGGGAATTCCATAGCTGAACACCTCTGTGGCTAAACCATTTTTTATGCCGTAGCTGTTCCATTTATCCAATTCCAATTGCAGTCTATGGCCTCTGGGCTCATACAAATAATACTTCCTTCCTTAGCCCTATATATCTTATTTAAATTACTCATCCTTTAGTGCTCTGAATATCATGCACATATCTCCCTCAACCTTCAGTACTGCAAGGTATATAACCCTAGATCTTGAAGCCTATTTTGATATGATCTATGACACATTCCATTAGTCCTTTTAGTCAGCCTTCTTTGTACCCCTCCACTCTTTTGATATCCGCTTTATAGGGAGACCAAACTGTGCACAGTATTCAAGATGTGGACGAACCAATGCAGTATACAGGGGCAAAAGCACTTTGCTTTCCCTACTTCCAATATGTCTTAGAATACAATTTAAAACCTGGTTTGCTTTCCTTACAACAGTAGTACAATGCGTATCGAACTGCAAATCATTGGTTACCTGTACCCCCAGATCTCTTTCCATTTTAGTTTGTTGTAATGACACATTGCCCAGCTTGTATTTACAGTTATTGTTGTTATTGCCTAAGTGCATCACTGCGCATTTGTTTTAAGTTCTAACTTATGCTGGACTGTCCAATGAAACAATGTGTCTAAGGCCTTTTGAACATTAACTTGATTCTCCAGGTTATTCACAATACCTCCAATCCTACAATCGTCTGCAAAATTTACTCAACCAAATGTTAGGGAAATTCTGCTTTATTGATGTTACGTAAATATTAAATAAACAAGGGCCCAAACACTGACCTCTGTGGGACTCCACTAGTCACATCCTTCCATTCAGATAGTACATCCTTAATTGAAACCCTCTGCCTTCTATTTTGCAACCAATTCTCCACCCAGTTAACTATATTCTTGGGTAAATGAATACTAGTTGATACTTGTATAAGTTCTTTGTGAGGTAGTTTATCAAAAGCCTTAGAAAAATCCAAAAATATAATATCCACTGCATTCTGTATGTCTAAGGCCTTATTAGTTGCTTCATAGAAGGTAAGCATATTTGTTTGACGTGACCTAGTTTTTGTAAACCCATGTTGGGTTGGGTCTATTAAATTATGCATACTTAAGTGTGTTAGAATCAAATCTTTTAATATTCCCTCAAATAATTTCCCTACTATTGACGTCAGACTTACTGGTCTAAAATTTTCAGGTCTAGACGAAGGGCCTTTCTTAAGTAGGGGAACCACTATTGCTTTCTTCCATGCCTGAGCTACTCTCCTCATCCAAGGATTTCTGAAACAAATAAGTTAATGGAGGAGCCAGACTAGTTGTCAATTCCTTAGAACTCTAGAGTGTAATTCATCTGGTCCCTGAGATTTATTTATATTAATGTTTTGCATTCTATTAAATACTTCATCAGGCTCTAATTTCACCTGGCCCACCTTTACTTTTATTATATTCATGGCATCTGAAACATCACTTTTATTGAATACTGAACAGAAATATGAATTCTGAATATCTGCTAATTCTTTAGTATCATTCACTCTCTCACCTGATGCATTAATATACGGACCTATAATATTTTCCACCTTTTTTTTTTTTTTACTATTAATATAAGAAAAAAATGCTTTTTATTGTCCTTTACTCTTGTTGCCAAATTAACTTCATAATTCTCTTTGGCCTTTTTTATTTTTCTTTATTTGTCTTACTTTGCTCCTATAAAAGGTCCAACCCTCATAATCATTTTTACTTATTCTTTTAAAAATCTTGTTTTTTCTTTAATCATTTTTTGTAACTTTGAATTAAACCATCCCTTTTAGTGGTGTGTGTGTGTGTGTGTGTGTGTGTGTGTGTGTGTATGTATGTATGTATGTATGTGTATATATATATATATATATATATATATATATATATATATATATATATTTTTTTTTTTTTTACCATATTTGCTTGCCCTGGGTATAAAATTCAGCACTTCAGAATTAATTTTTGTAACCAGGGTTTCATTTTATTTGATTAACTGTTGGCCAGTGAATGCAGTTTCCCAATCCCAGGCAGCTATTGCTTCATTTATACCTAAAAAATGTTCTTTTTTAAAATTATCTTTTGAGTAATACCTTTATTGTTTTCAACACTTAGTTCACCTTTCATCCTACAAAAAACTTAGTACTATGATTGCTGTTCCCAACCGGACTACCAATTCTTACTTTATTAATTTTATCCCCCATATTTGTTAGGACTAAATCTAGTATATTCTGACCTCTAGTTGCACTCATAACTTTTTGTTCTAATCCATTCTGATGTACTGCTTCAAGGAATTTTTTTTCTGAAATGGTATTTGCACTGTGACTCGTCCAATTTATTCCAGGCATATTAAAGTCTCCTGTCAGGAGTAGGTCATCTGCTGGGTTTAAGTTAGAGATATAATCCATGAGGAGATCATCCTCATGTTTGGTCATAAATGGGGGTCTATATACTAATCCTATCCTTGTTTTAGCATAAGTTTTATGAATTAATTTGACCCAAAGCATTTCTGTATTGTCTATTTGAATATTTTCCTGCTCACACTTTATGGTTTCCCTAATATATAGATATATAGATATATAGATATATAAATAGCAACCCCTCCACCTTTTCTTTGAGATCTGGTTCTATAATAAAGCTTATACCCTATGATTTTCCTCTCCCAGGTATCTGTGGCCTCCCACCATGTTTGTCACCAGGGCTATATCAATATTATTGACCAATAACGTATTGGAATTCATTAAATTTATTCCTCAAACTCCTTGCATTTAATAAAACCATGTTGCAACCCTTTTTTTTCATTCTCACTTGGTGCCAAGTCAACCCCTGATGTACTAAGACCATATGTTGCCCTCATGTCTGATAATTTCTGCTCCGTACCTCCCAGTTTAAATGGAAACTTATTACTTTGTTTATTTTAATGCCCAGCATTCTTGACCCTATTTTGTTTAGGTGCAGTCCATCATGCTTATAAGCAACTTGGTTTTTAAATGCACTAACATTGTCCATAAACCCAATATCTTTGTTTATACAAAGAGAACGTAACCATTTGTTCACTTGATTAATGGCCCCATTTTTATAAGCATTTGGCTCATAAACAGGCAAAATCCCTGAAATTATAAGCTCTGCTCCTTTAGCCTGAATTCTTTCTATTATGTTCAAATAACATTGCTGTAGACTTCCGGTGACGTCACGGAGCAGCTATGAGCTTAGGACTAAACTCTCCTCACGCAGTCTGCCAATTCTACCTCCACAAACCACCAAATCAACCAGGAGAAGCTAGTCTACCCCAACTCCGAGAATACCTAGAAATCCACCGGGTAATCTCACCATCACAGCATGGCTTCAGAGCCAAGCATGGGACGGATACTGCGCTAACTAAACTCTCAGCCGATGTCCTGAGCAATAATGACGCAGGGGTCAGCACAGGGGCGGTCTTTATTGACCTATCTAAGGCATTCGACTTGGTAAACCACAACCTCCTACTACAAAAAATGCACTCACTTGGCCTTGACTCTCATTCACTGGGATGGTTCAAGAGTTATCTCTCTGGACGCACTCAGAGGGTCAAGTGGGAGGATAAAGTCTCCAAGCTAGCTCCACTCAAAGAAGGGGTACCTCAAGGGTCAATCCTCGGCCCCTTTCTCTTTACACTGTTCATAAATGATCTGCACACACACTGCGGGAGCAGTAGCGTTATCCAGTACGCGGATGATGCGGTCATTTACAGAGCTTCCCCTACTTTACCCGAGTTGGAGACAGCCCTCCAAGAAGACATCCTTCAGCTGGAGGACTGGCTCACTCTGAACAAAATGGTTCTAAACACCAACAAAACAAAGGTAATGCTCTTTGGTCCTAGATCCCTGGGATCTGAGAGGCACATCTTCTACAACTCCAGTCCGGGGTACAAAACTTGAGGTGGTCTCCTCTACCAAATACCTTGGACTTACCCTGGACCAAGGCTTCACACTAAAAATCACGAGACCAAATCACCAAAGCCATCCATGGGAAACTTGGAATCCTTTATAGACTGAAGGACCAGATTATCCCTGAAGCTAGGGTAGCCATTGCCGCAAGCGTACTCCTCCCAAAGCTCACCTACGCGGCCCCGATTCTCCAGGGCGTGGCCGTGACGGAGTTAGGGAGGCTACAGACCTTGTACAACAAAATAGTCCGCTTTGCCACTATGTCACACCCGAGGACTCACCACTGTGAGGCCCAATCTAGGCTCAGGTGGCCGTCTCTGGAAGCTCGCCTCTCCTACTCAACCCTCTGCCTTACATCTAGCTACTGGGTCTCACACCTCCCAGCCTGAATGGTCTCGGCCAGGTGAAACCCAACCACGGTGCCTGCGCTCATCAGGCCAAACTCTCCTTGTGGTTCCCAAGACCAGGACAAAAGCCGGGTCCAGGTCCTTTGCATACACCGCCCTTCCACCTGGAACAACCTCCCTTGGAGGTACGGAGGCTGGGTCCGCACCAGCTTCCGGACAAAGCTCAAGGATCACTTGCTCATCAGAGCACATGTCTTTGTTACAGGACTTGACCACGTACAGCCATCCGGGTAGCTCATCAGACCCGACCTTGCATAGCCTACTGGAAGCATAACGGACCTCCCCCTAAGACGGGGTGCACTTTGTCCCTCTCATCCCCCTTCCAATATGCCCACAACGAAGCTAACCCCAGGTCTTTAGCTTCTGCTTGTCTACCAGAGCACTTCAACCTAATTCACTAACCTGGGGTGAATAACGGTCTCATTATGTGTAACCTCTATGTCCGTACTGCCTGCATTTGTACACTACCTGCCGCCTGTATACCTATGTATTTCTTACTGTTATACTTTACAATCACATGACTGTACTGATCCGTTACCTGTAATGTTGTTGATTCACCCGGGTCGCCCCTGAAAAAGGGACCTCCGGGGCCCAGTGGGCCTACCCGGTCATCAAAATTCAATAAATAAATAAATAAATAATAAAATGTCCAGAAACGCAGGAGGAAGCAATCTGAGAATTACAGAGGCAGAAACAGAGAGAAAACTTAAGGTAGAAACATGGATGGCACTCGATTACAGGATGCCCCCAGCAGGTCTCTCTCCCGGCGAGCTCCCACCACGACTGGCTATGACACGGATGAGAATCTGAACAACTTTCCGAATGAGATTTGAAAGTCTACTAAACGAAATAGAGTCAAGATCTGAGAATAAGCAGGAGTTTAAAGCAGTGAGAAAGCAATTAACCACACTTGAATCTCGAATAAGCACGATTGAGGAATGAGTAGCTCAGAGCGAAGAATCAACCACTCAACTTGCCGAAATAATGCAGGCCCTGGTCCATCAAACCGAGGAGTTGAAAGCCAAATGCTTGGACTTGGAAGGGCGTTCTCACAGAGATAATCTCCGCTTGTACGGGCTCCCTGAGGGAATGGAAACGACTCCCATGGCTCCCTTTATTGAAAACCTGCTTAAAGATGTACTGGAACTGCCTGCTACATTCTCCTTCTATGTGGAAAGAGCTCACAGATCACTGTAAAACAAGTCAACAGATCCCGCGGCTAGACCGCGATCTATAGTGTTCAACTTAAGCTCTTTCAGTGATTAAAGAAGAAATTTTGAGACGAGCATGGGCCAAGAAAGAAATTAAATACCTGTCCAGTAGACTATTTGTGGATCACGATTACCCTCAGGAGGTCCAGCAACAGAGGCTAAAATATTTACCAATTTTGAGATCTTTGAGAGAGAAAGCAATTTGGTTTCACACCCTCTACCCAGCTAGACTCCAGATTTTTTGGGAGGACGGCAAGAAGCAATATGCCACGGTGGAGGAGGCGAGAGAGGCCCTGAGAGACAGAAAAATCCAGATAATTGAGAACTGGAACCAAAACAGCAGGAAGAGCGACTCCATTTGGCAGAGCACAACAAGCAGGAAGAAGATGGGAACCAAAATATGGCTGCACGGTGAGGCAGTTTGCAGACTGCAATCCATCATTGAGAAGCAAGGAAACATGACTGAAAAATCAATCTGATCTGGATGTAACGCATCTGACTCTGTGTTGAATGGGCAGTGAGCCCTGAAGTGACTCCTCTGTGCCGCTGCTGATAGAAGCGACTTTACGAGATAAATCCCCATTTACTGTCTGACTCTATGAATTTTCAAACAGAGGACTTGGGGGATGCTGTGAAGAAAATGGGCAAAGTTTAACTTGAGCACTACTATGCTTTTCAACTTCCTCTGATTAATCTCTTTTTTATGTGTATGTATATGTATATGTATATGTATAGATGTATATGTATGTATGTAGGCCATGGCAGCAACTGAGATGAATTTGAGCTTATGAGAGGGCCCTGGGTTAATTAATACAGTGTGAAACAACTAATAATTGTAAGCAACCCTACACAATTTGTATTTCCTTCCAAGTTGACAAGGGTTTGTTCCCTGTATTATCAGAGAAGCTGCGCTCAGTTTCAGTACAAGCAAGTACAGATCAGACTCAAAGTTAACAAAATTTCCCAGTCAGGTAGAACGTATACATTTACTGACCAGGCAAGGCCGCTTGTTTGGGAACAATATAGAGGGCTTACCTATTTCTATCACACAGCGAATAATGCCAGAGGGGCAATGGGGCTATGCGGGGAGGGGGTCTTCTTTTGATTCTTTCTACCTTACAGTTCAGCCTACACAAAATAATATTGTATGACCCTGTTCATGGTCTCCCGTCTGTAACTTAACTTTGTGAGGAGAGCATCCCTAAATCTGAATTGTCAGACTGGGTCTGAGCATAGTGGATTAAATAGCCTTTTAGCTCAAGGATGACCCACACTACATCCTGCTCCCAGAGAGTGGAGATATCTTAATCTCCTAAATTTTAGAACACAATAAATATCGAGTGCTGGCAGGAGGTCTTCCGCAACGGAAGCACCAGTAGTCTCCGCTCTTCCTTAGAGAGAAGAACAAAGGGCTAGTCTGGAAATAGCCCCTACCTTGGAAGCACTTGTTTAGCTTTTATACGATTGTTACATCGCTCTGTTAGGCCATGTTGGCCCAGTTAAACAACTGTTTATTTGTTGAGTATATGAGGCAGACAGAAAGATTCATTGGAGTACAGAGCTGGATGAGGGGTGGGGTGGGCGCGACCTGATGGAGACCAGACCAGAGAATTGGAAAACAGGATGACCACTCAGATTAAATAATTGAATAAAGGAAACCCTATACTATATGCACCTACAATGTGCATGGTATAACTAACCCCATAAAAAGAAGTACAATTATCCACAGTATGAAAAGAAAAGGGGCAAATATTATCCTTCTACAGGAAACACATCTTTCACAGTTAGAACATAAACAATTTGAAAGGCTGGGTTTCTCTCATGTCATGGCCTCTTCCTATAAGGGAGGAAGAAGAAGGGGAACAATAATATTGGTGAAGCGTGGGACACAATTTGAAATTAAAGATCAACTAATTGACAAGGAGGGGAGATTTGCCATGGTGAAGGGCCTTTTGGATGGCCGGCTGGTAACTTTTGCATCTATATACATCCCCCCACCTCAGACTATGAGGTATATAGTTCCATCTTTTCCTAACTGGCTGAATGGGCGGAGGGGCAAACAATATGTGGTGGGAACCTCAATTTAAATATAACAGAAAATTATACTGCCCAAGCTACGCAGGGGAGGAAGAAAAAAAATCACAAATAGGGTGAAGAAATTACTTTAGGAATTAGGCTATTAAGATATCTGGGGTTATCTGAATGGCTCTACCCCCAGACACACCTATTATTCCCAAGCCCATGAGGTATACTCCTGTCTGGATTTCCTCATAGCTCCTAGAGAACAAACTGGAAATATAACCAAGATCTGGTCCGGGGATTATACACTATCAGACCACGCCCCAATATTTAGCCAGTTCCACCCCAAGCTATAAAGAAAACAAAGTTCTGGAGATTAAACCTCTCTTATATGACGACCAGGTCTTGAAGTCTGTAGAGGAAACAATAACTCAGACATTAGACCTAAATGATAAACCCGATATCTCGGTATCCACTTTATGGGACACGGTTAAGGCAGTTATAAGATGCAGGCTGATTAGCATATCAGCTAATAGGAAAAAACTCAGGGAAGCACATAGGAAATTGTTGAAAAGCAGGATAAAAATGCTGGAAGAGTTACAGGTTGTTAAAATGACAAAAACTAGAACTAAGGAACTAACCTCCTTGAAAAGTGAACTTAATAAAATACTGGACTATTTGATAGAACAGAATTTAATGTACCTCAGACATGGGTTTTATGATGGGGGGGCCCCCGTTCTTTAAAATTAATAGCACGCCAATTAGGGATATAGAAGGCCAAGTCGGACATACTGAGGATTAGACATCCACAAACAGGTAAACTCCATAACACAATTCAGGGAATAGCTGGGGCTTTTCTTAACTACTATTCACAGCTTTATACATCAAAAGACTCTGTATCTGATCAGGAAATTAAAAAAATTTTTAGAAACACTAAGTCTCCCCACCCTATCCATAGAGCAGAGCTCTCAATTGATCTCTCCAATTACACCGAAAGAGATTATGGTAACAATAGGTAAGTTAAACAGGGAAGTGCCCGGGGTCCGACGGACTCCCAGGGGAATTTTATAAATCACTGTCTAAAGTCTGGACCCCTTTATTGGCTAGAGTGTACGCTTATGTTTCCTCCAAAGAGGGGAATGTCCCCCCCCCTCATGGAATGAAGCCATAATTTCCGTCATTCCGAAGCCGGGCAAGGATCATACCCTATGTGCATCATATAGACCCATATCCATATTAAATACGGATTAAAAAATACTAACATCAGTATTAGCTAGGAGACTTCCTGTCATTTTCCCCAGCAAAATCCATATGGATCAATGTGGATTTATCTTGGGGCTGACAGCCCAAGACAACATAAGTGCACAGTGTACCTACTGGAACATTCTCAATCCCAGAAAATACCAACTCTTCTACTGGGATTTGACGCGGAAAAAGCGTTTCATACGGTGTCTTGGAGATTTCTGGGAGGGGTCCTTGCCCGATTTGGATTCCCAGACCAGTTCATAGAAACCATTTTTCACTTCTATAAGAGTCCCATGGGTTATATCCATGCAAATGGTCATTTAACTGACCGAATCTCCCTTCAAAGGGGAACAAGGCAGGGCTGTCCCCTGTCCCCGCTCCTATTTGCATATTACATAGAACCCTTGGCCCAGCTCCTTCGGCAATCCCCAGAAATTCAGGGAATCACCCTTTCCAAGACTGAGCACAAGTTAGCATTTTTATGGATGACCTCTTATTGTACTTAACTAATCCGAAAGCTCCATGCCAGTGGTCATCCAGAAGATTCAGACCTTCTCCCAACTATCAGGCTAATCCTTGAATATTAATAAGACTGAAGCTTTAAAATAAACTATGAACCCTCACCCTTGCTGAGGGAAAGTTCCCCTATAAAATGGGATGGATCCTCGATAAGGCATCTGGGAATTAACATCCCCCAGAGATCTATCCCAACTATTCAAACTAAATTATACTCCCCTGGTAGAAACACTTCAATGTGACATGAGAAGATGGAATCTCCTCCCTACCTCTTTCTGTATCCGTACTATTTCTCTTAAGATGAATGCACTGCCCGGTCTCCTATACCTGTTTCAATGTGTCTCCTGCGTAATCCATCCCAAGGAAATATTAGCATAGCAGAAATCCTTTGTAGCTTTTCAATAGAACCACAAGAGGCCTCGACTTAATATTAAGAAGCTCTCTCTCCCCAAGTCAATGGGAGGGGTGGCATTCCCCTCTCTACCAGATGACTGGGCTGTGGCTCAGATCGTCTGGCATTATTATGGAACACCCATTCATATTAAGCAGCCTGAAACAAATGGACCTTACAGAGAAATGCCCCACCCTCTACTTGGTATTATTCCCCCTTCAACAGAACCCTAGACAATATGTCCAGGGCTACATCTACTATTTTGGAAGGTTGGCAGAGAGGAATAAGTAATAAATGAATACTAAATCATTTTTGGAAGTACCAATGGTTCATACTTAAACAAATCGACACCCGGTGGCTGGCTCTTGGTGCGTATCCAGACAAAAAGGGTTACTGTAACAGCCCCATGGCAGATTATGAAAGGGGATATGGTTTTAACTTTTGAGGAGGCTCAGCAAAAATTTGCTTGGATGGAGAAGGATAGAATATTCCTTTATCAAATGAGGAACTACATAAACACTCAACTAAGAGCACGAGAAGGTGAACCCCAGGGGTACAAAGTCCAACCCCCATTTGTACAGATATGGTCCTCTCCTTCAGGGGGAAAGCTATCTCAGTAATTCATCAGTTTTTAATCAGGTTACATAAAGATAATATGGACCCAGTCAAAGCAAACTGGGAAAAAGAATTTCAATAAACCATCAGTATTTTTGATTGGTCTAAAATATGGAGAGGTACATGGTCTACCACCTCTTTCCCATTGTGGAGAAATTCATATGGAAAGTAAGGGCAAGATTCTTCCTAAATGCCTCATAACAGCCGAAGAAACCGGGACAATCCGAAAAATGTTGGAGGCTATGTGGGGAAAACAAGCCACTTATAAACATGTGTTTTATGATTGCTCCACATTGGGTAATTTCTGGAAAGAGATTTCAGATCATATTAAAAATATATTTGACAGCTGTAATCCCATATCAGAGATTAACCTAATATTAGGCATTGCCCCGGAAGGAATGACAGATAAACACGCTCTCTATTTATGGGCTTTATTATTGGGGGCAGTGTATAAAGCAATCACTAAAAATGGCTCCAGAATAAATCCCCACAACAGGAGAGTAGAAATCTATAATCCAGAATATACAACATAATGAATAGATGTCATATGCTCTAAATAATAAGATGGAAATCTTTACTACACGTTGCACTAGGTGGATACTGTATCAAGAACCGATTTAGAACCTGAACTTGATGGGTGGCTATTTACTTATCTTTTAGGATTTAGCCCCTGGAAGCCCTTCCTGTTAAGGTCTGGTTAGGAAAAGTAAGTAATTTACCAGTAATTCTTAAGCAAATATTGAACCTCATTCAGTCTTTTGTGCCTAATGTCTGTCTTCTATGGTTAATTTAACCTGCTTTAGTTTGTATAATGTCTAGTTTCCAAATATATAAGGCTTGTTTGGTATGCTAGGCAATCATGTATAAACATATTTTAATGAGAATAGTTAAAAATGTTACACTGCAATACTACCATATTGTAATCTCTGGGTTTTATGTAATATGTAGCTATGTGTAAAGGCTTTTGAAACTCCAATAAGTGCCTTGGAACATGACCTAAATAAATAAAATGAAGTAAAAAAAAAAAAATAACATTGCTGTATTAATTCCATATTGCTTCTGCCTATATCATTAATCCCTACATGCAAGTATGATTAATGGAGTTTGCGAGGGTCTGCCAGTGGTCGTATATTAATCATAACCAGTATATATTAAACATAGAAAGAAACCAGACATGAAAGAAACATGCTACACATGGATTATACCTCCCATGTTGCCATCATCTGCCACTGGTCCCAGCCATGCCAGGCATTAAGGGGTGACTGCACCCAGTGGACACCATGGCAGTGTGTTCATACAGCACTCACCTGCAGACCACCTTTCAGTGGACACCAACAGAATCCAGCACACACATGCAGCACTGGGGGCATGGAGGGTGTTGAGGGGAGGGTGTACAGGTGGCCAGTCTGCACCACATACTGGGTGCTGCCACAAGGCTGGGACAATCCACGCAGTGCAAATCGTCCAGGAATCGTAGGGAATACCCGAACACCAGTGTGCCTGTCTGATGATATGTGCCTCCCCTGGCAACATACTGCACATCTGTACAAACACCACAGCACACATAGTCAGCTATGCATATGTTACTGTGAGTATCCCATGCCAGTGGTGCAGCATCTGTGGGTCGCACAACAGCATAACCGTAATGTCCACTGTCAGTACACACCTGCAAGATAGGCCTGTCACTGTGTAATGTGCAGCAGTCAGTGATACCCTACACACCATAGGCATTGCTGTGTCCCTCACACTACTGGCCCCCTTGCTACTGTAGAGTCTGCTGTGCACTGTAGCAGGAACTACAGTTTGACAATTGCATGCAGCACCACCACCACCACCTGTGCCTGTGCTGTGTAGTCTTCTAGAGCACAGTATTCTATACAGTTCTGTATAACTGCAGCCTGCTGCTACCACCATGCACTTCCAGACTGACCTACAGGTGGAGCTGTGGGACCCTGCAATAGCTCTGGGCAAACTGCAGGCCATAATGAGATGCTAATCTGGATGTTTGCCCACAGACTGCCTAAGTAGACTCATTTGCAGGTCACTTTTGAATATAGTAAGTTTTACCCTGGGCAAGCGTTTGCGCCGGGAAACTTTTCAGAAACATGGTACATTTCAGCAAAATTTCATATGTGCTGGTGCTTGCAGCTTCACTGAATCCACTCCTTTGCTAGTACACATGGTTCACCTCTACCTTCATTCACGTCGCGTGCACTGGCTGCAGTTGTGGTTTTCACTTCCTGGTTGCTATATTCAGAGCTGTCTTATTTCCCGGGCTATTTTTGTTCTGCACTCCCAGCCCAGTTTGCCTGACTTCCTTAGCACACTACATTCAGCAGTTTTAGCACCGGGGCTGTCCCTTTTGATATAGCGGGCTATTGGTTCCGGGCTAATTTAGCATGCCGAGCAATGCTAATTTAGCCCTGCAGCAAAGTTTTGAACATCTGCCCCAGGTAAAAAAAAAAAATCTCGGAGATGGGGGAAGCCCTTGCCTGTCGTAAACTTTACACTTAAAAGGAAAAGTGCTTTAGCTTCTAGGAAACTGTCATCTTATATGTACATTTGGTTAGATGGCAAAATATTGGAACTGTAAGAGGAATCTAATAAATAATATGGTTTATTTAAAACCTGGAAAGAGCAAGAGAGACCCGTGATGGCCTAAAAGAAAGCCACCAGGTATCCAGAGTGGAGGGCCAGGCCTATAAATAGTCCCTCCAAGCAGTCATGGCAATGCATTTTGGACACTCTTCTGACACACAAGAGAAGCAAGACTGCCACAGAGACAGACTCAGAACTGGTGAATGCTAAGAAGGACTGAAACTTTTGCCAGCTTCTTTTGTTTTCTGGATCTGATTTTCCCAAGAACAAGGTAGAAAATAGTTAACATTTTTACAGTGCGCTTTTGCATGTACAGTATATTTCCACCTTTATTTTTGTTATTCTGTAACCACATTTCTGAATCTTTTGTTTGTAAAGTTTATATGATAATCATTTAGAAGTAGTAAAAGCATTTTGCTTTTAAAACTACCTGTGAGTGATTTTGTGTGTGTAAAGGTAAAAAGGGCTTATTCAGTTCTGAGAGCAGCCTGGTTAGTGCAAGGTGTTACCATTCACTACCAAAGACAAGGGATCCTGAAAGGGGCTCTGGGTGCCTAAAGTAGGGGAGAATATACAGGTCTTAGGAGGAGTCTGTAAGGGGAAGTAGGTGCTGCACACCAGCTAGGAGAAGACACAATCAGGTTTGCAAGGGCAGATCACGGAGCGCCTGTGAATGCTGGTCTGTCCCCTCCCCAGTACAGCAATTGAGGAGAGTTCTCACCTGGCTAAAGGCTTGAGACTGTATGTTGCCCTGACCCAGAATATAGAAGGAGCTGTGGGACCTTGTGGTGGATATTCAGTAGTGAACTCAGCGAGTACTCTAGAAGGACACTGGAGAGTATTCCTGTTTCCCTCTGTCACAGATTGCACTTAGGGGTGGGCGCTGTGAGCTCAGTGGACCTGGCCCCCAGGTGTGGGTTTGTGACACCCTATCTGCAGAGATGTGATGAGAGTGGGAATCATGTCTGGGGCAGGTGTTCTGATCCAGGCAGTATAATTACCAGGAGCCCAGAATGTTCTGGTGGATGAGGTCAGCCAAACAGAAGCAGATCCTCATGGGTGGTCATTAGCACCCGGTGTTGTGCAGTCACTGTTTGAGTGGGGAACCCCAGATGTGAACCATTTTGCATCCCCATTCAATAATAAATGTCCCCAGTTCTGATCCAGAAATCCAGTGTAACCCCTAGGTGGCGCTATCCCCAGGGGCTACTACCCCTGCCTGCTTGGCTAGTAGCAGGTTAAGGGGCCTGAGTTCTGAAAAGGGTGCCTCCACCCAGAGGTCAGGGTTGGTAGTGGTCAAGCTAACCTGGGCACAGCCCTCCAGGACACTGTAACCCCCCTCTTTCCCCTCTAGTGGCCTGAACACTATACAGTAATCACTTTCACAATACCTGTGGTACACCACACAAGTACCCACACTGTTTGCACTTACCATCAGGGCTGGTTCCTGTGGCTCAACCCTGGGGAACCCCTGTAAAACAAGGTTATGTACAGCAAATAGCAACAGTACAGTACTTTGAGCACAAACTGGAACCACAGTTAGATTACATGCCAAAAAACTTAGATCTGATTTATTCAGGGGACTTGAACAAGGCAGGGGTGAAATCAGGTTAATTAGCTTAAAGTTTATATCAATCAAGCAGTTATGCATGCACTTTGAGTCACCCCACACAGTCACACCTCTGGGTACCCAGGTGGAGAAGAGATGGGCTAGCCAGGACCGTTGCCCGGGGTTGGCCGGTGTTGCAGCTGGTTGGGGCCCTGTGATGGAAAACACAACATGCACAGTACACACTATTTGTAATCCGGAACCAGAGGGCTCAGTTCATAAAGGAAAAGAAACAACAAGACAATCAGATGACACACTCAGATTAAGCTGTTGTTGCAGGGAGCTACCCTGGTATATACTCACGATACCCAGGACTGGACACAGGCTGGATGAAAATCGAGACTACAGGTGGTTGATCTGGAATGCTAGGAGAAGCAGGGCCCACACGAGTCACCGAGGCATCATTCCTGTTCAAGCGTGGAGCAGGGGGCTGATCCCTAGGCAGGTCTCTTGTCGATGGCTTCTCTGTGCAGTGGGTAGTGTGGCTGGGCCAGTCTGGCAAGGCCCAGACCGCATGGAGACAAATTCGGATGCAGTCTGTTTTGGGCTGAATACAGCTTTCCAGCAAGCAGAACACAGTTCACACAGTGGGGAACTAACTCACGACCCACTAGCAGCTCACAGCACATTTACATGTAAGGGAATTCTACTGTACCAGGCAAAATGTTCCCCGGTCACAGTTGCAAAGTCTCTGCACACACCGGGAGCTTAGTGGTAGCTGCAACTCTTGACAGACCGATCACATTCAGCAAAATCTTCGGTCTTCTTCAGGTTGAGCCTGGCCCACTTCAGCAGCTTACTTTAGTCATACAACTCAGATTCAGTCCGAAAACAATTCTCTTTCCCCTCTCAGGGCAGCAGGCAGACATGCAGGCCAAATCTCATGCCTTTCCACAGAGACTGTCTCAAGCATCTTGCTTCTTCAGCTCCCAACTTAGATCTTCCTTAAACAGCAGGCAACTTGGGGAGTTCCCTCAGATCCAAAAGGTTCGGTTGGCTGATTCAGCTGTCAGTCAAAGCAAGAGCTCCCCCCTTCAGTTGCAAAACGATGCCAAAAGCCCAAAACTACAATTCCTACAGATTTTGACTTCAGACAGCTCCTGTAGTCTGACTTCATTTAGGTCCCACCAGAACTGATTGATCCAGTTCACAGTCCCAGGCCAAATGGTGGGGATAAACAAGATAGTCCTTGCTGCAAAGAAGGCAGGTTAGACAAACTACATTATCATTGACACTCTAAATGATTTTCAGCAAATAGTTACATCTTTCAACAGAGCTCCCTCTCGGATTACTTATAACTGCAATCCAAGCAGCTCTTAAAGAGACAGTACACAGAGGCTATACAGGCATTCTCTGGCAATACATTTAAACTTCTGAAACGCAGGACGCCATCCGGGCAGTGAGCATTTAGGCAAGCTCAAGGAAGACTTTTCAGGAACCCCCATTTGTAGGAGGGTTACATTCTTCCCTGCCTGGAGAAAACTTGGCGTCCGCATCAAGTCTGTATCATCCTGCATCAGTTAACATAAACTTACTACTTTACTATACATTTTCACTACACTTCATAGTACTATACCCATTCTGATGATATAGCAGGCATATTTCCCACAGATAATTTACACATTACTATGCAGAATCATGTAATAACTTCTTGTACTTTAAACAATGAGAGAGGGCCCTTCTTATCATCTGACTTGGGGCTGGATGGGTAGGGGCACCATGGTGAGAGGGCAGAACAAGTAACCTGGAATTGGTACTTAGGCTCAGTTTGGGCAGTGAGCTCTGAGTAACATAAACCCCTTTGGGGACCACATTGAGAGGCAAATCCACTAGCCTCCTGGGAGAATCATAACTGAAGTGGACTCCTGGCTTGACAGCTTGGCCAGTCCTTCTGGGGGAAACGGCCACAGTCTCTGTACTCTCAACACTGGTCCTGGAACTTTTATCACTTGTGAGGGGTGCCTCTGCCTGGGTAGGAATGTCCAGACTTGAAGCACTGTCAGCCCCTTGCTCTGTAGTCTCTGTTTCTATAACACTTGGCTCATTTTGAAGACACTCTGGCACTGAAGGGGTTGTCAGCACTCTCATAGTGTTCCTCAAGTTCTGGCATGTCGCCAGAAAGACTCATACCATCAGCCTCTCGTCAGGCAAATCATACAGTTCCACAATACACAAAGACTCAGCATCCTCAGATGTGATACTTTGCACTTCACTTTCAGGGAGCATTGGCTCCAATGATGATGCCGGGGGGTTCGGCAGTCCAGAAGGCCCAGCTTCATCCCCAAAACTCAACATTGGATTTCCACGAAACAACCGACTCAGTTCATATGAGGGGTACTAGGCATTGTCACACTCACTGTCATCTGAGTTAGATTGGCAGTCACTATCATTCTGGGCCTGCTGCAGGGGAAGTCTTAAATCGGTAACCACAGGGGCAGGCTGACTCTGCCTCTTTGTTACAGCAGCACTAGTCACTGGTCCAGGAGAATCAATCTTGGCAGGTTCAGCCTCAATTATAACTTGACCAATAGGTGGCAAGTGGTTACGGTTCATGGTCTTGACAGCTTTGGACTTATTCTCTGGGCACACTTTGTACACTGGCAAATCATCCAACTTTCCAACTACAACATGGGGAAGATGGTGCCATCGATCAGCAATTTTGTGTTTACCATGCAATCCTAAATTTCGCAACAACTCATGGTCTCCAGGCCTAAGCTCTTGAGCCTTTACTTTTCTATCATGTCTCTCTTTGTTGGCTAGATTTCTTTTGGTGGCCATTGTCTGTGCCAGTTGATCGGCATGGTTCAACTGAGCTTTCAGTTTTTGTACATATTGCAGGTAATCTACTGCTCAGACCCCATCAGGAGAAACCCCAAAACAGACATCAGCAGGCAGCCGGGCCTCTCTCCTGAACATGAGGTGGTAGGGAGAGAACTCGGTAGCATCATTCTTCGTGCAATTGTATGCGTGTACCAAGGTGCTAATCTGCTGGCTCCATTTATACTTATCTTTTGGGTGGAGGGTGCCTAGCATGTCTAGCAGGGTGCTGTTAAAGCATTCTGGTTGAGGATCCCCTCTGCGGATGATAAGGGGTGGTTCTTGACTTTCGCACCCCCCATAGAGAGAACATTTCTTTGATTAGCTGACTCTCAATGTCCCGGTCCTGATCAGAGTGAATTCGTGGGGGGGCACCATAGTGGATGAAGAAATTTTCCACTAGCACCTTGGCCACAGTAGATGCTTTTTGATCTTTGGTGGGAAAAGCTTGTGCATACTGTGTGAAATGGTCCGTAACCACTAACACATTGCCAGTGTTTTGCTGATCAGGCTCTATACTCAAGTATCTATGCAGACTAGTTCCATTGGGGTGCTGGTAGTAATGTTGACAGGGGCAGACCTCTGAGGCAGGGCATTTCTCTGCAGGTAGCGACTACAAGTCTTTACATGGTGCTGAACATGGCCCCATCTTGGGCCAGTAGAATCGAGATCGTATTTAGGTCAAGAGTCTGGTTGATACCGAGGTGACCCATATGATTGTGGAGGGACCTCAGTACCAAATCTTTGAAGGCTGTGGGCAGGACCAATTGTTGCTTGTCTATTTGGCCACCCCAATCTACTGTCTCTCTATACAACAACTGATTAAGCAGCTTCAACCTGGGGCCTTCTTTAAACTATAAAGCAGTTTGCAGATCAGAGGAACACAACTTGGGCACATCTTTTCCTGCACGAAGAGTGTCAAGTGCTGGCTGAATCATAGGATCTCAGGATTGAGCCCATTGAATGCTATCATTGTCAAACTGAGGTAGTGCACTAATATCTAGAGCAGAGAAGTGGCAATACGCAGCCGGTATGCAGGTGTCAGAGGGGCCCAAGCAATCTACTAAGCAGTCCGCTGTGTCCGAGACATCTGTACATTTCTATCAAACTTTTGGCACAATGCTCGGATGTCAGGTTCAGACAGCTCCTGTAGTCCAGCTCCATTTAGGTCCCACCATAACTGATTGGTCCAATATCCAATTCACAGTTCCAGGCCAAATGGTGGGAATAAACAAGACAGTCCTTGCTGCAAAGAAGGCAGATTAGACAAACTACATTATCATTAACACTCTAAATGATTTTCAGCAAATAGTTACATCTTTCAACAGAGCTCCCTCTCAGATTACTTATAACTGCAATCCAAGCAGCTCTTAAGAGAGAGTACACAGAGGCTATACAGGCACTCTCTGGCAATACATTTAAACTGCTAAAACGCAGGACACAGGCCAGGCAGTGAGCATTTAGGCAAGCTCAAGGGAGACTTTTTCGGGAACCCCATTTGTAGGGGGTTACACCAGAATATGACGCTTTCTGTCAGGATGCAGTGAGGCTACATGGACAAATATTTTTCTGTCTGCATTTCTGGCAGTCCCTCTAGTTCAGAGCATACTGCTCAAGCTGGTGGCACATGGGAGCAAGATGATTCCCTTGTCCATCCCAATCTATGCTTCCTATACCTCCAAGCCTGGCTGCAGAAGAGATAGAGGTGAACAGGTTTAAGGTATCTCAGAGAGTCTCTGAGATTCTTTTGTCTGCTCATAAACCTTCCACCAGGAAGACCTACACAGCCAAGTGGAAATGTTGTTATGTGTGGTGCTCCAAAACTTTTATGAATCCCTTCTGGTGTCTCGTGGACAAGGTTTTTGGAGTACTTGTTGGTCTCTCTGATACAGGCTTGCAGTACTCTACAGTTAAGGTCCACATGTGCACTGTTTCAGTGTACCACGAGCCCATACAGAAACTCTCACTAACCAATCTGCCTCTTTTCACAAGGTCTCCAATCAGGAAACAGGTAGCTGCCTGCAATATCAACCTTGTGTTGGACATGCTCACTCATAATCCATTTGAGCCCATGGCTACATGTGAGTTGAAGTTCCTAACCTGGAAAATTGCATTTCTAGCAGCCATCACCTTTGCTCGCAGAGTTTCTGAGATTCATGCTTTGGTTATGGGTCCTCTGTATACTGTTTTCCACAGAGACAAAGTGGTCCTCTGCATGCATGCCAAGATTTTACCCAATCAGCCTCTTGTGCTGCCTGTATGGTTTCCTAACTTCCAGAACAAAGGAGAATGCATTCTCCATTCTCTGAATGTTAGGAGGGCCCTGAAGTTCTGCCTTGAGAGAACCAAAGACTTCAGGCAGTCTAGGCAGTTCTTTGTTTCCTTTGATTCTAATCAGATGAGGCAGCCTGTTACAGTCAAATGCATGGCAGCTTGGATTGTCAGTTGCCTTCATCACTGCTATGGTATAATGAAGGTCAAGCTGGAAGGCCAGGTACCTGCCTACTCCACTGAAGCAGTTACCACGTCCCAGGCAGAGATTCGCCCTGTGCCTATCTCTGATATTTGCAGAGCTGCAGCTTGGAGCACAGTGCACACTTTTGTCCAGCACTATGCCCTGGATGCCCACGCCAGGCAGTATGCCTCCTTTGGGCAGGGTCATCCTCAATGAACTTTTGTCCTTAGTGAGCCTCTGTTCCCACCACCATGTCGGGGGGATTTCGTCTGAGCTTGGTACTCTAACCCGTTTGTGTTAATCAATGGTGAAGATTGATTCCTGAAAGATATAAAAATTACGTTCTCACCATAATTCTTGATATTCAAGGAATATCCTCACCATTGATTCACACCCACCCACCATCCCCCAGGCTCACCCTAGCCTGGTTTAGGTTTTCACCCTTCATTCTTGGTTTGGGCTGTAAAGACACTGTGTTTCTGATTTGTTGATCCTTCTTACACGGGTCACCAGGGTTATCTTATGTCCTTAGGTTGGTGTATAAATGTTACTTAGACAATACTGCACCAGTTGAGGGCTGGTACCGAAGTAAGCCTGTGCTGTGAACTCCTCTTGGTGCTGCAAGATGTGCAGCTTACTCGGCACTAGCCGTCCCTGAAAGTTCTGGGTCCGGGAGGGTCCTAGTGCCTCTGGCAAAGAACCTATTCTTGTGAATCAATGTTGAATATATTCCTAGAAGATCAAAATTAGTGAGTACATAATTTTATTGTTTTTCTTTAAATCTAATACAGTAGATCATCTTCATGCATACCTCCTCCACAGAGCCCAGCCTTTTGGATAGTACGGCTGGCTCATGGAGCCTGGGAGAACATTAAAATTTTGAGCTGCCTGCTTCATGACATGGTTACCTCGGCCCTTTTTTTTAATTATTTTGATAACTGGGAAAGGCCCACTAGGCACAAGTGCCTGTTTTCAGTGGTGAACCAGGGGGCACTGGGGAGGTTAAGTGACTCACTCAGTCACATCAGTATGCAAGTGGAGTTTGTGGGAATCAAACACAGGTTTGCTGGATGCACCAAGCTCATTCACAGTTCATTACTCTAACTTCTAGGCTGTAATTCCAAACATCCGTCACTGAGTAACAGACTGCATGGGAACTCCCATCTTCAGTGCTTTCTCATCTGAAGATTTTGTCTCAAAGTAAATTTTTGCAACTTCAGGTAGATAATTTATTGCATTGTTTCAAGACTAAAAAGATTCTCATTTTCTTTTTGTTGTCATTTTTGACTTTTTGTCAATAGCATGGTGTTTTTACCATCATGTTTGGTCTTTCTTATTCACTGACATTCAGATATTGTGACTGTGGACAGATGATTTCAACAAAAGCACTCAGAAATGCTTGGAGTGCCTAGGCCCTGACCACAACATGGCAGACTGTAACACTGCTAGAGTCTTCCAAAAGGCTACAGCAAGGACTAAGACTTTGCACAAGCTTCTCTGAAAACCGGAAATAGAAACATAAAAAACTGCTGGCAGAATAAGGCCTCAGGATCTATCCAGTCTGCCTGGTGAGGTGGGTACATGTACCCTAGTAGTCCATAAACATGCCTATTCCAGCCTCCCCAGCATCCTTAACTAGCAGTTTAAGTCTGTACCAACCCCTCTCGAATCCCTCTCCATTTCTGCACTGACCAACTCTTTGGGCAATCTGTTCCACTGTTCCACCACCCATTCTGTGAAGAAGTGCTTTCTTTTTGCCATAAAAGTTTTTTAGTAAAAGAGTCTTTGGTTTCACATGCTTTGCAGATATACACAAGGGATAAGACCCAAAGAAAGAAGAGAGATAGTAAAAAGGAAACGAGTTACTGGAAGAATGATAAAGAGAATAGACTTGAAAAAGAAAGAAGAGTTCTAGGGACGTGAATATGTTGTTCAATCCACACTTATTGGCAGGTTCCTTGCTGCTTTAAATGTTGCCGGAAGGTCTTCAAGCTAGCTTCTCCCACCCACCCAACCAGGTGGTAAAACTCTCAGCTCCACCCCATGATGCCATATCTTCCTTGCCGCTTGGAAGCTCAAGTTCCCTCCTTGGCGCTCTGCGTTTAGGCCTGGATCCAAACTCTTCAGTTAATCCGAAACTTATTTTAAGATTTACAAGACTTCGGTCCATATCTTCCCTCGTGGTTGCGATGGACAAATCGACTCCCGTATTTTGTAGGTGCCCTTGTGGGCAGAAGATGTCCTGGACCGATCCGCACGCCACGTGCGTTTATTGACTTGGACTTGGCCGTGACTCACAGGCTTGTGAGTTGTGAAAATCCTTTCGGCTCCGGTCTTGGGATACGCTACCGATTACTGTTAGGGGTGACCCAAAAGCGTTATCCTCGGTTAAGTCTAAAGAGGCTGGTTGAAGTGTCCGCTTTGACTCACGGGCTCGTGAACAGCTGGAACAGATGGTCGCCCGAGGAGGCGCCCAGGCCGCATTCTCGTCGCTGCATTTATCCCGCCTCCTTGGAATCCTCCTACACAGCTTCTTTCAAGGAGCTTTGCCAATCCCTCCACCAAGGAGAAGACCCTTTGGGACATTCTCGCTGTCCAAAAGAAGGACCCTAAGGTAAGTCCCACCGCCGTTACGTGGGGAGTGGGAGAGGTCCCTTCCCCGGATAGTCGACACTTACTGGTTGAGGTTGCGGCTAAGGCCGCTGGCTTCACGGTGTCCCCGTCAGGTCAGCTGACCAAGGCACCTGTTGACGCAGTCGAGATTTTTGTCGACCTGTCGGACGGGCTGTCGACCAGAGAAGCCGACAACCCTTCTTCACCGGTACCCCCAGTGGAAACCGAGGACTTGCCTGTGCAGGAGTCCCCGGTTAAAGTCCCTGAACCGAGGGAGGAGTGGGTTTCCCCCGCCCCCTCTCAGACCCACCCTCGGAAACACTGAAGGTCTCTGTCTCGGACCTCTTCTTGGTCCAGCCAGTCGGCGGTCTTGGTCTCGCACATGGAAACGGCGCGCCGCCATCCTCGCTCTTCGTCCCTCTTGGAGGATAGGCTCTGGTGCAGATTGCGCAGGCGCCACAGGGAGCTGATGTGGCAGCAGCTTTTTTTGACTAGGAATAGGCCAACTTCGCCATCTTCCCCAGCCATTAAGTGACTGTCACCGAGCGGTTGAAAAACCTCTCGAGTGGTCGAGGGAGCTGGAGCCGCACCGGTTGTCTCCGGCCAAACCGCCGCACTCCACATGGAACCCCTCCAAAACCAGGGTTTGGGGCCCTGACCAAGGATTCTTGGTCAGGTCAGGGCTTGCCTCATCGGTTGTCGGCTTTCTCAGTCCTGATCGACCTCGCAGGTGGAGGGGCGGCTCAGGCACTCGGCAGCTGTTCGCAGACTCCTCAGAGTCTAATGATGACTCCTCCTTGTTCTCCAGGCCGCTAACTTGGAATCCACTGGGGGTCAGTCAGTGGACGAGAGACCATCTTCGTTTTTGGGAATGCGTCGGCTCATCTCAGACTCCACTGTAATGAAGCTCGAACCTGTTTAAAAATGGGCCACGTATCCCCTCACGGAGATAGTGGACCAAGGGGATTCCCCCACAGAGGTCTTCCCGGTGGCCGAAGCCGTTGTTGGCCCGGCCCTGGAGCTGTGGCAGCGGCCTGCTTCTTGTTTAGCACCTTCAGCCAGGATGGCTCGGAAGTATGCTGTCCCCACCGGTTCACTTTCCGGTTTCTCGAGCACCCCTCTGCAAGGGGCTCGTGGCCAATAGCGTTTTCCAGCGTTCCGGGAATGCTCGGGATGTGGACAAGCCTCCCGACAAGGAGTCCAAGAAGTTGGACTACTCCAGGCGGAAAGTTTACACTGCTTCCTCCCTAGGCCTCGCCAGGCCAGTAGCTCGGCCCTGATGGCACACTTTCACATGCCCTTTTAGGCTCCCTGGATGAGATGATTCCTCATCTCCCGGCTGACCTCCAAACTATGGTCAAGCAGGTGCGGGATCAAGGCAGGGCGGTGGCCAAACAGCAGCTCCAGACCTCCCTAGACATCGCTGATTCGTGTGCCTGGTCAGTAGCGGCCGCAGTGGCCATGCACCGCAGAGCTTGGCTGTGGATCTCCACTTTCACGACAGATACCCAGCACAAGCTGGCAGATGTTCCCTTCCTGGGTACCGACTTGTTCGGTCCCTGGGTTGAGGACATCTTCAGCGGATCGAGAAGTCCAGTGCCACCTTGGACTCGGTCACGTCTGCCCAGAAGGACAAAGGCCGCAAGCAGCAGCGTAAGTCCTTTAGCCCCTGAGGCATGTCCGCCCAGCAACACCAGCATCAGTGCCAGCAGGCTCGCACTTGGCACCCCAAAGCCAAGCCTGCCACTCTCCAACAGGAATCCGGAGAGAGAGGTCCAGGAGGCTCCACGGCCGGTCGCTCCTCCAAGCCTGCCCAGTGACTGGTTGAGGGGTGTTGCCCGCAACCTCGTCACTCCTCCCCGGGTTCTTCCCTTTGGGGGGATGGCTCCGCCACTTCATTTCCACCTGGTCCGATATCACCACGGACAGCTGGGTGTTGGAAGTGGTAGGAAAGGGTCTGCCGCTGGAATTCGAGCAGTTCCCACCCTGTCGAGCCGTCACCCCATGGGGGGCTACGGGTTCCGCAGCCTCTCTGTCGGCTAGTCGAGCTGACATTGTCCTGCTTCTCCAGAAGGAGGTGATCAGGGAGGTGGTGGATCCTCCTTCAGACCCAGGGTTTGTGTCCAGGTACTTCCTGGTCCAAAAAACGGATTGGGGGGGGGGGCTGGCACCCCATTCTAGACCTGCACGACCTGAACAAGTTCCTAAGGTCTCGCACCTTCAGGATGGTCACTGTGGCTCAGATCATCCCATCCTTGGAACGAGGCGTGTGGTTCTGTTCTCTGGACTTTCAGGACGCGTTATTTCACGTCCCAATCCGTCCATCCCACCAGCGATTCCTCTACTTCAGAGTGGAGGGATCCCTTTACGAGTTCCGTCCATGCCCTCCTCCTCTCTCCAGCTCCCAGGGTCTTCACCAAATGCATGGCAGTGGTGACAGCATTCCTGCGGTGTCGAAGGGTCTGGGTGTACCCTTACCTGGACGATTGGCTGATTGCAGCCTCCTCCAAGTCGGAGGTGGAGCGGTCCAGGGATCTGGCCCTCCAGGTCTGCTCTCAGATTGGCCTCCTCATCAGCGAGGCCAAATCAGAACTCGTGCCAACGCAGGTGATTCAGTTCATCGGGGCAGAGCTCGACTCTCTTTGAGCCAGAGCACGGCTCCCGGCAGACAGGGCCGAGGTTCTTTCCTCCTTTACCCAACCATTTCTGGTTGGGCAGTTGCGCCCTGCTCGGGACTTATGGCGGTCTGCACCAGCGTGGTCTGTTGGGCCCGCTAGCACATACGTCCCCTGCAGTGGGGACTGCCCCACCAATGGTCACAGCGCTCCAGTCCTCTGGACCAGCCAGTGATAGTGACCCAGGAGATGGGGAACGCTCTCCAGTGGTGGATCGTTCCCACTCATTTGCAGGAGGGTATCCCGTTTGTCCGCCCAGAGCTGACGGTCACTCTAACGACCGACGCCTCTCTGGGTTGGGATGCCCATCTGGGGCAGCACAGAGCGCATGGCCTCTCGTCCCCTCAGGAGTCTCGATGCCACATCAACCTGCTGGAACTTCAAGCGGTCTGACTAGCCCTCCCTGGCTTCGCTCCGTTTGTACGTGGTCAAGTGGTCCAGGTCCAGATGGACAGCACCACGACCATGTACTACCTAAACCGCCAGGGTGGGACATGCTCCTTGCCTCTGTGCAAGGAAGCTCTCCGCACTTGGTCTCTCGTGGGCAGTCTGGAGGCGGATCTCTTAGCCATTCATGTGGCGGGAGCCTCCAACACTCTGGCCGATGCCCTAAGCCGGATAGGTGCTGCATCTCACGAGTGGTCTTTCCTGCAGGAGGTAGTACACGATCTGTTCTCCCACTGGGGCACACCTCAGGTGGACCTGTTTGCCTCCAGGGAGAATGCGAAGCTGAGGCTGTTTCATGCCCGCCCCCCTCAGCAGGGCTCGCTGGAGGGTATGCCTTCTCGAGGCTGTGGACCCCAGGCCTCTTCTACGCCTTTCCCCCATTTCCCTTGATCCACAAGGTGCTTCTCAAGGCGAGGAGGGACAAGGCGCAGGTGATTCTGGTAGCCCCAGACTGACCCCGCCAGTTCTGGTATCCAGATCTCCTCAGCCTCAGCTCCAGGCTCCCGAGGCGGCTTCCAGCCCGCCCGGACCTGACCTCAGTCAGCCAGGGGAAGGTATTCCACCCGGACCTTCAATCCCTGCACCTGATGGCCTGGTTCCTGAGTGGCTAGAGTTCCAGGCCTCAGGTCTTTCCGACGAGGTCCTCAACGTTGTTGAGGCATCCTATAAGGAGTCGACCAGAAAATGCTATGCCTTCAAATGGAAGAGGTTCTCCATTTGGTGTCAGGATAAAGGGTTGGACCCTTCCTCCTGTTCCTTGGCCAGCATTCTGGACTACCTGTGGTCCCTTTCTCAGCTAGGGCTTCGGTCGACGACCCTTAAGGTGCACCTGGCAGCCATCTCTGCTTACCGGGCGCGGGCTGGAAAGCAGTCGGTGGCGCAGGAGAAGGTGGTCGGGCGCTTTTTCAAAGGCCTTGATCACATATCCCTTCCGGTGCGAGAACCTCCACTTCCGTGGGATCTACTGCTGGTATTGGCTAAGCTCATGGGCAAGTCATTCGAACTGATGCACAGGCGTGACATCTCTCACCTGTCATGGAAGACCGCCTTCTTGGTGGCTATCACGTCAGCCAGAAGGATGGGAGAGCTCCAGGTGCTTTCCATCGAGTCTCCTTATTTGGTCTTCCACAGGGACAAGGTTGTCCTGCGCCCCAACCCGAAATTTCTTCCGAAGGTGGTGTCTGAGTTTCACCTTAACCAGGTGTTGACTCTGCCAGTGTTCTACCCCAGTCACACCTTGGAGGCCGAATATAGGCTCCATACTTTGGACCCTAGAATAGCATTATTATAAGGAGCGGATGGCTGAAGTTCGGGGAGAGGTTCGCCAGCTGTTTGTCACCTGTGCTGAAGCTGCACCTGGCAGACCTGCAGCCAAGCGGATGATAGGCAGGTGGGTCACCTCCTGCATAGATCTGTGCTATAGGTTGGCAGGCATGGAGCCTCCCAAAGGGATAAGAGCTCATTCTACCCGCCATACCACTGCTTCGGTGGCTGCTTCCAGGGACGTCCCTATCCAGAAGATCTGCAGGGCTGCTACCTGGAAGTCAGCACACACCTTCATTACCCACTACTACAGCGACCTTGAGTCACACCGGGATGCTGGTTTTGGGACCTCGGTTCTCCAGTCCTTATTCCCTAAGTAGGGGGTGCGCGCCTTGCCTCCCTCGTCCCGGAGAACTGCTAGGAGTCTGCCAATAAGTGTGGATTGAACAACATAGCCACGTCTCTAGAAATACAAGTTACTCACCTGTAACAGGAGTTCTAGGAGTGGTATATGTTGTTCATCCACACAACCCACCCGACCTCCCTGGCTACGACGTGCAACCTGGCTTCCAGCAGGCTAGGTCTGGCGTCATGGGGCGGAGCCGAGAGTTTTACCACCTGGGTGGGTGGGAGGAGCCAGCTTGAAGACCTTCCGGCAACATTTAAAGCGGCAAGGAACCTGCCAATAAGTGTGGATGAACAACATATACCACTCCTAGAACTCTTGTTACAGGTGAGTAACCTGTATATACTGAACCATATAAGGGAGAAAGAGCAGGAGACCAGAAAAAGAGTAATAAACAAGAAAGACTATTTCAGAAACAACCGTGTGGTTACATAAACAGGATGTCTTACATGGAAAGTCATCTGAACAGTGTCATGGAAATAATGTAACCGCTTGCTGGGTTGAACAATAAACAAGAAACTATATCAAGAAGTAGATTGTGTTGGTCTCTCTTACTGCTCTTTGTGGAAGTCAAACTGTTCTCTGCAGTTGCTCAAGGGAGTGGCGATAATCAATTGAGTTAGTGGGAGTACTACAGGGAGAGGGAGATTAGATGTTGGAGCTGCAGGCTGCTAACTGGTGTATACAAACAGAAGGGGGATCAGAATTAACATGAGAGTAAAACACTGTAACTCACACTTGGAGTTGATGTGATGGGTGTTGTGAGGGCAGTCCGCTGTGTCCCACTTGGCAAGGGCAGGGTCCCCTCACTTGCTCATAAAAGAGAGCTTCCCCTGTGCCACATATGCTACCTTTTCAAATTGTCCTGAGCGACAGAGAAGGCCTTTCCACCCGCTTCTGCCTGTGGTTGTTCCTGTCTTCAGTGCTTACAATGACTCTTACGACAATGGCCAGTGCCACTAGTATCCAGAGAATCTGGAAAGACATTAGTGCCTGGATTTTAAGGGGAATGCTTAGGGTACATATCTTTGGGTCCTGTGCCAGGGCAGATGGACTACTAAATTACAGTAGAACCAGATGAAGCCCCAGTAGTTGTTGAGGACATTCGGGACCAAAGCATGTGCATAAAAGATGCCTGCGGAGCTTGGCAGCAGCAGCAGCCACTGTGGGACATTACACTCATGTGGTAGAGTGCCACCCAAGTATGGTTCTCAATTACCTTGGCAAACTTATAGCCAAGCAGCCAACCACTCCTTCACAGGAATGGACACACTGAGCTTCACTGCCCACCTGTCTCTGGGTTTCTTCTCTTCCAAATGGTCCCCACTCTTTGTGCAATGATAAAACGGCCAGCAGTTTCCAGCTGAGACTGCATTCCATCCATCCAGGTCTCAAACTGGTCTGTAGGTGGCACGCCATAGTCCCGCCACAGCCAGGACTTCAAAACATGATGTAGCTGCAAATACTGCCAAAGAGAATGATGGGGAAGGAGGACTGAGCCAGACCTGCTTGAAGGAATTAAGACAATGTAGGATCTTCTCTGTCAGTCTTCACCATTCATCACTAGTATGGGTATCTGGCCAAGGCTAGGACCCGAGGGGCTTTTTTAGGGGGGAGTCGATGCAGGGGCAAGCGCCACCATATCTTGAAGCGCTTCATGGGTTGGTTGTTATCTGCTGTGACTCTGCCTTGGCCCCAGTTCTTCTTCTCCTGCCGTCGAGAAAAGGACCTCACGGAAGACTTGAGAATTTCGTCTGCGATATTCTGGCCTAGTCTGCATCTCAATCCGTCGGTGTGTTCTGAAATCCGGCTCCTACTCGGTGCCGCTCAATGATCTACCGGTAAGATCTGCCCTTTATTTTTAGCAACGCCGAGTACTTGTTTAGTTTATTATTTTCCATCTGGTCATGTCTTGTCTCGGGGACAAGAAGAAAAAGTAAAAACCGGGACAGCCTCCTATGCATCGGTGTCCCTCCGGTTGTCTTTATTCCATAACAGACCAGTATGACCGGTGCCTCACCTGCCTAGACCCAAGCCATGATATGGATTGTTGCGATGCCTGCTTTTCAATGGATCGCCGAGTTTTGGGGGTGTGCACGTTGAAAGTCAGACATGCGCCACTGACTTTTGGAGGCAGGTTTGCAGTTGACGGGCCAAGGTAAGGACTCGGCCCCTGCACTGGGTCCTCCTCGTCCTATAGGGGCCCGGTGGGAGGAGGGCCTCCGCCAGTCTTAGCCTTGATGTGGCGGTGGTCTCCCACGGTGCAGGAGGCCCAGTCTAGCTCTCTTTGGGGGCCAGGTGGAAGGCACTGTTTTGACAATTGTTTCCACGGAAGTGAAGGCTCCCCTGGTGTCGAGCCCTGGGGCCCGCAGGCCCGGGCCACCACCCTCCTTGACACAGTCTGTCAGCGCTGCCCTTGGCTCCGGTGTTGCTTGCGGTACCTGGGGCCTGGGCGGCACTGCAGTTGGTGCTGGGCCGCCCCCTCAGCGCCACTTCTGACTCTGGTGCCATTCACAGTGTTGGGGATGGGAGTGGCGTGTGGGCAGCGCAGGACTTGTTCTCGGTGCTGCCTCTGGCTCCAGCGCCATTCGCGTTCCTGGGGAAGGGTCCGCACCACCTCTGACTTTGGTGTCATTCACTGCACCGGGAGGGGGTGCAGCGGCTGTTGCTGCTCTGGGCTCTGGTACCGTTCGTGGTGCCGGAGCTGGAGGTGGTGCAGCTCATGGCCTCGGGACTGTGAGGGATCGAGCAATGGTCTGGGTTCACCTCAGTCCTCCTTCTTGGAGGAGGACTCTGGGTCCGACCGGATTGGCCCCCGATTCGTCTGGATCCTCTGATTCGGTCCAGCGCCTCTGCCCCACTCGGCCTCCTTCTATTGGCTGGGCTGGTTCTGTTGCTTCTGGGGTCAGTGGGACTGACCAGCCTGTGGCTATCCAGGGTCACTGTAGCACAATCCGGGATCATGGATATGTCCATCCCTTCAGGTGGGGTACCCCTTCTTTGATGATCCTGGCCAGTCCGAGTGTGGGACAGACCGGAGCGACCCAGGAAGGGGAAGGTGCTGTACCCTCTGCTGTCTCCCAGGGGTCAGCTGAAGGTTGCCAGTTGCCTAGGCTAGTGGTAGTGAGGAAGAGGGCCCTTTTGGAGTCAGAGGGGTTGGGTGGCCAGGGCTCAGTGCAGCGGCCTCTCCCTGAGATCCACCCAGGTTCTGGGAGGAGTCACAGTGCAGATCCTTGCTTATCCACTGGAGACTCTTTGAGAGGGACATCTGCTTTTGAGGTCCGGGTCTGTCCTTCTGGACTCACATGGTCCTGGTCACCTCATGGGGGGATTTCCTCTGGTCACAGTGGTGACCGTTCCGGTCCAGTTGAACAGTCTCCGTCTGTTGGTACCACCGGGGCTCCTCCTCTTTTGAGGTCTCCCGTCGGGTCCCCCTGCACAGGCAGAGGTAGTGCCCCTCCTCACAGGAGCCTGGTCCTGTTGCCTCTGCCAACCCCTCCCTCTCTCCCGGGGATCTCTGGCCCTATGGGGCCTGTCTCCTGGGCACAGTTCAGGGCCATGGCTGAGTTTTTCCCTCATCTATTTTAGGGCTGCAGACCAACAGGTGTTTCGCCATCCCCCAGCTCAGCCTGCCCCTGTATTCCCGAGCTTGTCGGCTTCCTCATTTTCCTCCTCTGAGGGAGGGGACTCATGGGTCCGCCTTTCCCCAGCAGCTGATTTGTCTACCTATGAGCTCTTCCTGTCGAGGGTTGCTCGATGAGCTCAACATTTCCACCCCTGGGGAGCACAATCCAGACCGGGTGGCATGTGTCTTTTGGAGGCAAGTACAGTACGGTGACCTTTTGGTCCCTGTCTGGCCTGTTCCTTTTCGGAAGTGTCGCTCTGGCTCTGGGTCTGGATGTCCCAACGTCCCTATTCCCAGCTCTAGCCCCAAGGGATTTTTGCCTCGGGTACTGTGCCCCCGGGTCTCCAGGAACTCTGCCTCACCCCACTTGGGCGTGATGTTTCTGGATACCCCTCTGGTTACCCCTCTGGGCATAGATGCCCAAGCCGTGACCGGCCTCCGGCTTATGATTTTTTGGAGTTTGATTTTTGGGGCAGAAGGACATTCTCCTTGGCACAGCTTCTGCTCTGCATTGCAGCTCATCATGCTCACCATGCTACCTATAACAGGTACTTGTGATTGAGGCAAGGTCAGGTCCTAACTTCCTTGCCTGATTCAGAGTTAACCAGACAGGCCATGGCCCTCTCCGTGCAAGGCCTGGAGCTAGCAAGGCACCAAGCAAGGGCATCTTACGACGCCAGTGAGGTGGCCTCTAGGCTAGGGGGGACAGTGATCTGCATTAGGCGGTCAGCATGGCTTCGTCTATCCCGGTTGTCACCCCTGGCCCGGCGTAAGGAGACCTCTTCACCCTTCCAGGAACCCACCTTTTCACCCGTAGGGTAAGGCGGGATTTGTAAGGGCGCCCTTCCTCTCCTGCGAGGAGATCCCACCTCACCCAGACCAGTCCAGGCCTTCAAGGGTTCTCCCCTCTAGTGCCCCCACTGGAGGCTAAGGGATTCAGTGCCTTAGGGAGGTGCTGGGCCCCCTTCGGGGCGCTCGGTACTCACCCGTACTAGTGATGAATGGTAAAGATTGACACAGAGAAGATAGTGAAAAATTTAGGGACATGGATATGTTGTTCATCCACACTCGTCTGGCAGGTTCCTTGCCGCTTTAAATCTTGCCGGAAGGTCTTCAAGCTGGCTCCTCCCACCCACCTGGGTGGTAAAACTCTCAGCTCCTCCCCCATGACGCCAGATCTTCCTTACCGCTTGGAGGGTCAGGTTCCCTCCTTAGCGCTTTGCGTCTAGACTGGATCCAAACTCTTCTGTTCACCCGAAAATAATTTTAAAGTTTTCTAGACTTCGGTCTACTTCTTCCTTTGCGGCTGCGATGGACAAATCGACTCCCGGTTTTCGGCGGTGCCCATGCGGGCAGAAGATGTCCAGGACCGATCCGCACTCCACGTGCGTCTACTGCCTCGGGCTTGACCACGACCCGCAGGCCTGCGAGTTGTGCAGGTCTTTTTCAGCAAACATCCTTGAAGACCGTGCTGCCTGGCTCCAACTTGGGCGCCCCGAGAAACGTTATCCACCGGTGAAGTCCAAGGAGGCCCATTGGGCGGTTTCCACGGTGGCTGGCTCGGCTAAGCAGCTTGAGCAGATGATCGCCCTTGAGGAGGAGGCGGCCCAGGCCGCATCTTCATCTTCCTTGGTCGCGCGGCATTTATCTTGCTCTCCTTGGGATCCTCCTACGTAGCTTCTTTTAAGGAGCTTTACCAATCCCTCTCCACGAAAGATGAGGGGCCATCAGGACACTCTTCTTGGTCAAAAAAAGGACTCTAAGGGTAAGTCCCACCGTCGACGTTCGTGGGAACGGGAGAGGTCCCCTTCCACGGACAGTCGACACTCGACTTCGGTCGAGGTTGCTGCTAAGGCCGCTGGCTTCACGGTGTCCCCGTCAGGTGAGCCGGCCGAGACACCTGTCGACGCGGTCAAGATTTTTCTCGACCCGTCGGATGGGCTGTCGACTGGTGAAGCCGACAACCCTTCATCACCGGTTCCCCCGGTGGAAACCGAGGACTTCCTGTGCTTCCTGTGCTAGAGTCCCCGGTCATGGATCCTGAGCCAAGGGAGGAGCAGGTTTCCCCCGCTCCCTCCCAGACCAACCCTCGGAAACATTGACTGTCTCGGTCTCGGCACCGAGGAAAGCGACGGTGCCGCTCATCCTCACCTTCCTCCTCCTGGAGGAGAGGCTTTGGCACAAATTGCGTCAACGCTACGAGGACTTAATGTGGCAGCAGCTCCTTCTGACTGGGAACAAGCCGACGCCGTCGCCTTCCCCGGCCATTAAGTGGCATTACCCGAAAGCCCGAAACAACCCCTCGCGGTGGTCGAGTTGCCCAAGCCTGGGCCGGTTGTTTGGCCGAACCCAGCTGCCCCACCAATTGTGGTGGAATTTCCGCCTCCACAACTGAAATCGGGGGCTCCGACCAAGATTCTCGGTCGGGTCAGGGACTGCCCCACCGGTTGTTGGTCACCCTCACTCCCGACCGTCCTCGGCAGGTGGAGGGTGACTCAGGCCCTAGGCAGCTCTTCGCAGACTCCTCGGAGTCTGACGACGACACCTCCCTGTTTTCCAGGCCCCTTGACCTGGAGTCCTCAGGGGGGCAGTCGATGGAGAAGAGCCCATCATCGTTCATGGGTCTGCTTCAGCTCATCTCTGAGTCCACCGGGATGCAGCTCGAGCCCCATATCCAAGCGGGCCAAGTATCCCCTCATGGAGATACTGGTCTGAGGATCTCCATGGAGGCCTTTCTGGTGGCTGAAGCCATTGTTGGCCCAGCCTTGGAGCTATGGCAGCGTCCGGCTTCCTGTCCTGCTCCTTCGGCCAGGAAGTATGCAGTCCCTACCCGGCTCTTTGTCCGGTTTCTGGAACCCCCTCAGGACTGAGTTGGTTACCGACAGGCGTTTTCCGGCATTCTGGGAACGCTAGGGATGTGGACAAGCCCCCCGACAACGAGTCCAAAAAGCTGGACTATGCCGGGCACAAGGTATACGCTGCGTCCTCCCTCGGCCTCCATCAGGCCAGTTCGGCCGTACTGATGGCGCACTTCTCCCACACCCTTATTGGCTCCCTGTATGAGGTGATGCCTCATCTTCTGGCTGATCTGCAGACTACGGTCAAGCAGGTGCGGGATCAGGGAAGGGCAGTGGCGAAACAGCACCTCCAAATGGCTCTCGATATCGGAGACATCTGTGCCCGGTCAGTAGCGGCCGCAGTGGCCATGCGCCACAGAGCTTGGCTGAGGATATCCACCTTTACGGCAGATACCCAGCACAAGTTGGCAGATGTCCCTCTTCCTGGGTACCGACCTGTTTGGGCCTGGAGTGGAAGGCCACCTCCAGAGAATTGAAAAGTCCAATGCCACCTTGGACTCGGTCACGTCTGCTCAGAAGGCCAAAGGCCGTTGACAGCAACATAAGTCCTTTCGCCCTTCTGCCCCTGTGGCATGTCTGGCCCAGCAACACTAGGGCTGGCAACAATTGCAATAACTGAAACATGGGGTAGCACAGATAAAGACTGGACAACAGAATTACCTGGATATAAACATTACTATAAACATAGAAAAATACAAAAAGAGGAGGAGGGGTTAGCCTATACATAAGAAATGACATCCATTCTTATAAGAAAGAAACTGATTCACAACTGGAAAATGTCTGGGCCTAATATTCAAGCAACTTGCTCCCACAAACTACTTATTGAACTTGTTACAGACCACCAGCCTCAGATTTAAATACCACCAGGCTGCTAGCTGAAGAAATACAGCAACTAGTCAATAAAAATACTGTATTAATACTAGGAGACTTCAATTTACCAACCATTAATTGAGATACCCTTTCTGGAGTAAATCAGCATGACGAACAGCTTCTCTCAGTAATAATTGACTAAAGTCTAAAACAGATTGTAAGAGAGCCTACTAGGGAAAAAACATACTAGCTATAACCAATCTAGAAATCCCTTTATCTGAAGCTAAGATTCTACCCCCCATAGGAAATAGTGACCACATGTCCATATTTTTCTCAATGCAACTTCCCTCTCAACCTAAAATAAATACAATCAAAATAAAACAGTATCACAAAGCCAACTTTAATCGCATAAATCAGGCCTTAGAGGAAACCAACTGGGAGCAGGCCCTTCTCCCTCTAAAAACAAACGAAGCATGGGAACTACTAAAAACCACATTAACACAACTAGATAAACAATATATTCATGAGAAACACAAATACAATAACCAAGGGAAAATTCCACAATGGTTTAACAAAAATATCAAGGCTCTAATTACTTGTAAAAAGAAGCTTTTTTCCAAACTCAAAAAAACACCAGCATCTCAAGTAAACAAAATACTTCTAACTTACAGACAGACAGTAAAGATGCCAAAAAAGCACATAGTCATGGCCAAACGTAACTTAGAATTCAGGATAGCCCACACAAAAGACTCTCACAAGGTTTTATATTCTTATTTAAAATGAAAAAAGAACTGTAATAACTTAATTGAGCACTAATCATAAATGCACAAACTATAACTTCGGATATTGAAACAGTTACTGAATTAAATAACTACTTTTCATCTGTATATATACATAAAACAGTCTTTACACCTATCACTGTACCCTCTAAGGTTGAAATAAATATAATTTCAAAAAAAGATGTTGTAACTGCACTAAATACTCTAAAAAACACACAAGCCCAGGACCTGATGAGATTACTTCCAGATTTCTAGTAGAAACAAAAAATGCTATCATCCGACCATTGAAAATAATTTACAACAAATTTTTGCATGAATCAGCAGTACCAAATGACTGGCGCACCGCAATAGTTACGCCCATCTTTAAAAAAGGTTCCCACTCAAAAACTGAAAATTATTGACCTATCAGCCTTACATCTATACCATGTAAACTAATGGAAAAAAATCATTAAACACAAAATTGAAAATGAAATGTTAACACTAAATATAAACGATACATATCAACATGGTTTCAGACAAGGTTTTTCGTGTGTTACAAACCTTATTTCTTTTTATGAATACATTAACTACCATCTGGATGGCAACATACCTATGGACATCATTCTACTGGACTATAGCAAGGCATTTGATAAAGTTTCCCACTCATTATTAATCAATAAACTTATTAACATAGGACTTTCACCTATACTGACTTCATGGCTGGACAAGAGAACTCAGAGGGTTAGGGTTAACAATGCAATGTCTGGGGAAAGAGGGGTGACCAGTGGAGTCCCCCAGGGCTCAGTGCTTGGGCCAGTCCTTTTCAATCTGTTTGTTGGTGACATGCATATATCCTCCAACAACAAAATGGTCAAATTCACTGATGATGCAAAACTTGGGGGGCGAGTAAACAAAATATAAATTCTGGACTACAAACTGATTTATCATTGGTAGAACAGTGATGTCAAATGAGATGTACTTTAACATTACTAAATGCAGTACTACATTTGGGAAAAAATAACCCACTACATACCTACTATTTAAACAACACTGCCATTAGAACTTCAACAGAAAAGACTTAGGAATTCTGGTCAATAACAAACTATCCTCAACTTCCCACTGTACTAAAATAGTAAACCAAGCAAATGCCATTCTTCGTAGGATAAGTAAAACATTTGTGTCCAGAACAGAACAATGTCTCGTACTCCTTTATAGATCTCATGTTAGGCCACTCTTAGACTGTGGCTCCCCCTTCTGGAGCCCCTACTTGATCTCGGACATAAATAGGATTGAAAATATTCAGCATAAAGCCACAAAACTCATACCACATTTATCAAAACTTAACTACACCACCAGATTAGCAAGAACAGGTCTACATACACTAGGCCAAAGAAGACTCTGGACTTCCTACTGCCATTCAAAATATTAGGTAACCAAGAACAGATGCAAATCTGTGGCATTAAATTTTCTCTTGTCATTTAAAAACAAATTAGACAAATGGTTGACCAAGCAGGGACCCATTGAATGATCCATAAATATGGAGGACAGTCGTGATGGGCAAATCTGCCTTCTTTTGTCCAATAATACGGAAGTACCAGCATCAGGGCCAGCAGGCTCGCACTTGGCACCCCAAAGCCAAGCCTACAGCTTCCTCTAACAGGAAGCCGGGAGGAAAAGGCCCAGGAGGTCCCTCGGCCGGTCCTTCCTCCAAGCCTGCCCAGTGATGGGTTGAGGGGTGTCGCCCCCAACCTCGTCGCTTCCCTCTGGGTTCCCCTCGTGGGGGGGCCGGCTCCGCTACTTTCTTTCCGCCTGGTCCGCTATCACCACGGACCGCTGGGTGTTGGAGGTGGTAGGAAAGGGTCTGCCTCTGGAGTTCGAGCATGCCCCGCCCTTCCGAGCCATCGCCCCATGGGGGGGGGTACGGGGTCCGCAGCCTCTCTGTCGACCCGTCCAGCAGACATTGCCCTGCTCCTCCAAAAGGAGGTGATCAGGACGGTGGTGGATCCTCCATTAGACCCAAGGTTTGTGTCCAGGTACTTCCTGGTCCCAAAACGGACGGGGAGGCTGGCGCCCCATTCTAGACCTGCACGACCTGAACAGGTTCCTAAGGTCTCGAACCTTCAGGATGGTCACTCTGGCTCAGATCATTCCATCCTTGGAACGAGGCATGTGGTTCTGTTCTCTGGACCTCCAGGACGCTTTCATTCATGTCCCAATCCGTCCGTCCCACCAGCGATTCCTCCGCTTCAGAGCAGAGGGGTCCCTCTGCAAGTTCCGGGCCATGCCCTTCGGCCTTTCTCTAGCTCCCAAGGTCTTCACCAAATGTATGGCAGTGGTGACGGCATTCCTGCAGCGCCGAAGGGTCTGTGTGTACCCCTATCAGGACGACTGGCTGATTGCGGCCTCCTCCAGAATGGAGGTGGAGCGGTCCAGGGATCTGGCCCTCCAGGTTTGCTCTCAAGTTGGCCTCCTTATCAACGAGGCCAAGTTGGAACTCATGCCAAAGCAGGTGATTCAATTCATTGGGGCAGAGCGCGACTCTCTGAGCCAGAGCACGGCTCCCGGCGGACAGGGCCGAGGTTCTTTCCTCCTTTGCCTAGTCATTTCAGGTTGGGCAATTGCACCCTGCCCGGGACTTCCTGCGCCTCCTGGGCCTCATGGGGGCCTGCACCACCGTGGTCCATTGGGCCCGTTGGCACATGCGTCCCCTACAATGGGGACTGGCCAGCCAGTGGTCACAGCGCTCCGGTCCTTTGGATCAGCCAGTGACAGTGACCCAGGAGATGTGAAATGCTCTCCAGTGGTGGATCATTCCAACTCATCTGCAGGAGGGCATCCCATTTGTCCGCCCGAGCTGACGGTCTCTCTATCGACCAGCGCCTCTCTGATGGGTTGGGGTGCCCATCTGGGGGAGCACAGAGCGACGGCCTCTGGTCCCCTCGGGAGTCCCGATGCCACATCAACCTGTTGGAGCTTTGAGCGTTCATCTAGCCCTCACCGCCTGCTCCGCTTGCACGGGCCAAGTGGTCCAGGTCCAGATGGACAATACCACGACCATGTACTACCTAAACTGCCAGGGCGGGACGCGCTCATGCTCCAGTGCAGGAAAGCCTCCGCGATTTGGTCCCTCATGCGCAACCTGGAGGCGGATCTCCTTGCTATCCATGTGGCAGCAGCTCTCCAACAGTCTGGCCGATGCCCTAAGCCAGATAGGAGCTGCGTCCCACGAGTGGTCTCTCCTGCCGGAGGTAGTACAAGATCTGTTCTCCCACTGGGGCACGCCTCAGGTGGACCTGTTTGCCTCCAGGGAGAATGCGAAGTTGAGGCTGTTTCATGCCCGCCCCCCTCAGCAGGGCTCGCTGCAGGGGGATGCCTTCTTGAGGCCGAGGACCCCGGGCCTCTTCTATGCCATTCCTCCATTTCCCTTGATCTGCAAGGTGCTTCTCAAGGTGAGGAGAGACAAGGTGCAGGTGATTCTGGTAGCCCCAGACTGGCCCTGTCAGTTCTGGTATCCAGATCTCCTCAGCCTGAGCTCCAGGCTCCCGAGGCAGCTCCCAGCCCGCCCGGACCTGATCTCAGTCAGAGGAAGATGTACCATCCGGACCTTCAATCCCTGCACCTGACGGCCTGGTTCCTGAGCGGCTAGAGTTCCAGGCCTTGGGTCTTTCCGACGAGGTCCTCAACGTTGTTGAGGCTTCCCGTAAGGAGTTGACCAGGAAATGCTATGCCTTTAAATCGAATAGGTTCTCCATTTGATGTCAGGGCAAGGGCCTGGACCCTTCCTCCTGTTCCTTGGCAAGCATTCTGGACTACCTGTGGTCCCTTTCTCAGCTAGGGCTTCGGTCGACCCTTAAGGTGCACCTGGCAGCCATCTCTGCTTACCGAGCACGGGCCAGGAAGCAGTTGGTGGCGCAGGAGAAAGTGGTCGGGCGCTTTTTCAAAGGCCTTGATCACATATCCCCTCCAGTGCAAGAACCTCCACCTCCGTGGGATCTACTGCTGGTATTGGCTAAGCTCATGGGCAAGCCATTCGAACCGATGCACAGGTGTGACATCTCTCACCTGTCGTGGAAGACCGCTCTCTCTTGGTGGCTATTACGTTAGCCAGAAGGATGGGAGAGCCCAGGCGCTTTCCATTGAGTCTCCTTATCTGGTCTTCCACAGGGACAGGTTGTCCTGCGCCCTCCCGAATATCTTCTGAAGGTGGTGTGGGAGTTTCACCTTAATCAGGTGTTGACTCTGCCAGTGTTCTACCCCAGTCACACCTGAGGCCGATAATAGGCTCATACTTGGACCGTAGAAGAGCACTTGCTTATTATAGCAGCGGATGGCTGAAGTTCAGGGAGAGGTTCGTCAGCTGTTTGTTACCTACACTGAAGCCGCACCTGGCAGACCTGCAGCCAAGTGGACCATAGGCAGGTGGGTCACCTCCTGCATAGATCTCTGCTATAGGTTGGCGGGCATGGAGCCTCCCAAAGGGATAAGAGCTCATTCTACCCGCCATACTGCTGCATCGGTGGCTGCTTCCAGGGACGTCCCTATCCAGGATATCTGCAGGGCTGCTACCTGGAAGTCAGCACACACCTTTATTACCCATTACCACATCGACCTTGAGTCACTCCGGGATGCTGGTTTTGGGACCTCGGCTCTCCAGTCATTATTCCCTAAGTAGGGGGTGTGCGCCTTGCCTCCCTCCTCCCAGAGAACTGCTAAGAGTCTGCCAGACAGTGTGGATGAACAACATATCCATGTCCCTAGAAATACAGGTTACTCACCTGTAACAGGAGTTCTAGGAATGGTATGTGTTGTTCATCCACACGACCCACCCAGCCTCCCCAGCTTCGACCCACAACCTGGCTTCCAGCAGGCTAGATCTGGCGTCATCGGGCGGAGTTCTGCCACCCGGGTGGGTGGGAGGAGCCAGCTTGAAGACCTTCCGGCAAAATATAAAGCGGCAAGGAACCTGCCAGACAGTGTGGATGAACAACATATACCATTCCTAGAACTCCTGTTACAGGTGAGAATCCTGTATTAACGTACCTACCGTAATTCTTGATCTTTCTGTGTATCTTCACCATTCATCTCTAAATTGCACCCTCCTTCCCCCTGGGGCATCTGTCTCTGGGTTCAGTCAAGTTTATTGCAGGAAAGACTCCGCTGATCAAGCTCATTCACAAGGAGATCCTGAGCACATACAGTTCAAGCTATTACATTGACAGGAAAAATTGAATGTAGAACAACAAAGAATAAATATATAATACAAGAGGTATACAAAATAGAATGGGTGATCCTCCTCCTGTGTGTCTCTTTGTTGCTCTCCAGCACCTCTCCTCTTCTTCCTCTCCCTTGTGGTTGGGAGAAGGAGGACTCTTGGAGACAGAGCAGGGAGGATTTTTGCTTGGGGTCTCGGGTGTCTTCTCTGTCCTCTTACCCTGCCTCTCAAAGTTCGGAGCTCTGCCCCCTCCCCCGGGTTTCTGAGGCATGGAGAGATATGGGGGACCTCTGAGTACCCCCTCAGCAATCCCCTCATTATTAATGCTCCTTTGGGGAGTCTCCTCCTTATCCCTAAGGTGGTGTTACTTACCACACCTCTTTTTCTACTAAGTTGATGACAGGGGTAGGCTCCCTTGTTTTATTTCCCTATGCCTTATTTTCTCTCCCCCTGTTGGAGACATTCTATTTTAATCTATCTGGAGCGGTGGATGCTGCCCAACCTGTCTTGGCCTGATTCGAACTCAAGTCATTTTTTTCCCCTTGACTCTGGTCCCCTCTTGAGACTACCGTGGCTGCGCAGGGACACTTCCTGTGTCTTCTTCCTCTTCAGTCTGCAGCATGAGGGTTCTAAAATCTGAGCTACCCCTCATGAGGTTCAGGTTTTTCTAGGTTGAGTGGGGGTGGTGTCCTCCTCTCCTTCTCCCTTCAGTCTCCTCTTTCTACCCTCCCTTCTCCACCCTTCCTTTCTTTCGCCCAGAGATTGGGGCCCCTCCCTATCCCAATCCCTTAGGCTGTTCTCTCTCTCTTTTTTTTGCTGTCCTCTCAGTCGCTTATCCCTCCTTTTAGTTTTTATATCCTTTCCTTTTCTCTATCCCTTGGGCTTCCTTGCCCCACCCCTCTATCCCTTCCTATCTCCTTTGCCGGCGTTCAGAACTAGGGCCAAGGCGGAGTGGACAGCAGATAACGGCTTACCCATGAGCACCACGTAACACATCAGCCTCGAGGATGGTGCCACCCCTGCATCGACTCTGCCTCCAAAAGAAAAAAAGCTCCCGTGGGGTCCTAGTCTCTGGCCAGATACCCATACTAGTGATGAATGGTGAAAATACACAGAAAGATCAAGAATTAAGGTTGGTATGTAATTTTCATTTCTTGTCTAGCACGTCTCCCAATACTTAATCTCTGCTCCTACCTAGCTGGGCCAGCAGACTGGGTGTTGTCTGGTACACAGGATCAGATTTTTCCACAGTGGTCTAGTGCATGCATTTTGAGGCACCCAACTCATACGAAGGGACTCCTTCTGCCAGACACCCCTCTGTTTTCTACTACAGGGTGAAATTGATGGGGGAAGGATTGTCTAGTCATGGCACAGTAGAACCTCTGGACTAGGGAGTGCCGCCTGGGGACCCAAAGGGGCAATGTGAAGGACAGGAATGACTTATGGCAACACAAACCACGCTGCATCAAGTCAACTGAGTGGTAGTGGTCCATATCAGGGAGGCCAAATTCCTCACCTTCCTCCAGGGGTGTTTCAAGATTCGTAGTACAATTCTGAGTTTCTTCTGGGACCATATATAGGAAGGGCATGTGGAATTTAGACTTTCGAAAAAGGAGAGAGAGGGATCTTCAAGGGCAGATTTGCCAAGTAGTAGTGTGCCTTAGGAAGTGTTATCATTTTCAGACTGTTCACTTTCCCTCCAATAGATTGTTGCAAGTTTCCCCAGCGCTGTACTTAATCCTTGACAATCTTGAAAACAACAGTTAAATTGGCCTTTAAAGTGAGTATTTTTTATTATATATATATATATATATATATATATATATATATATATATATATATATATATATATATATATATATATATATATTTTATACAGTGGGTGAGTGATAAATGTAGCTATTTCCACTAGAATGTGGTAAATGCTGATGACATCACTAGGGTGATGATAAATGCCATTTATCCATACTGTGCTGATGTCATCACTCACTCACTAACCACAACCTGCATTCTAAACTGAACTCTTTCACAAATCTGTTTCTTAACACTACTTGCAAGTAACTAATAACATTGCAAAGGTCACTCACCTGTTTCCCATAGTGTTTCAACAACTCATGGCCCATTACTATGTACTCACAAATTCAAGAAAGTCTGCAATCTAAATCACAGTGCTACAACACACAGTTTCTGCTTCTCACTGCAAACTGACTCTAAATCACAGTGCTGCACCACACAGTTTCTGTTTCTCACTGAAAGCTGAAACTAACTCAATTAGCATTGCCAAACACATTCACCTGTTTCCCATAGTGTGCCTAACACGCCCAGCCCATTCAGAAACACACACACACTGACAACGACAGACAGTGCTGTCAGGATAGCCTAGAGGTTAGAGTAATGCGCTTTGAACAACCTTGATACATCCAGCACACTAGACCTGGATTTGACTCTCACAGCTTCCACACTGTGTGACTCTGAGTCACTTTTTTTTTTTTATTTATTGAATATAATTGGAATTACAATCCTTTGAGTCAGACTCTTTTGGAAAGGCTCCACGTCAGTTACAAAGAATGGAGGAATACATTTACAGTAAAAAAATATATACACACAGTATTTGTGTAACAGTACAGGGTTATGCAGTCATAGCTTTATCTTATCTTATTTAGAAGGTGACAGTAGTTGGCGGCATACGAGATGCCCCTTATCAGAAGTGCAGGATTCAGTTTCGTGGGATCTAGAGTGACCCTGTGTCAGATATTTGGTCAGGGGAGAAGGAGTGAAAGGACTTGCGGAGGGCTGTCCCCAGACTTCACTGCCCAGTGCTACCAAATCACCACTAAAAACTTACCCAGTTACCAAACACTAAAATCAAAAAGCAAACAAAAAAACATAACTATATTTCTGAACCTCTCACCTCAATAAATAGCACACATGATGGGCAGATTGTGTGCTATAGAAAATATTCTCACTCCTGAATCATAAACTCTGGATAATCTCACTCGTGCCTTCGTCTTTCATGAGATATCCAGAGCTCACTCGGCAGGAGTGAGAATATTTTCCATATCACATGCCTGCCCATCATGTATTCTATTTTGTGTGTGTGTGTGTGTGTGTGTGTATGTATCTACAGTATGTATATGTGTATATGTGTATATGTGTGTATATATGTGTATGTATGTGTGTGTGTATATATATATATATATATATATATATATATATATATATATATATATATATATATATATATATATATATATATATATATATATATATATATATATATATATATATATATATATATATAAATAAATTTAAGGTTGAGTAGGCACTTCTATGTTAAACTCAATTTTGCGTGTTAATAACTTTGGACCCGTTCAACGGATTTGCATGAAATTTGGTATGCATAGTGGGGCGTAGTAGGTCTCTTGATCTCCCAGATTTTGTTTCAGTTGGACTTACGGTTTTTGCGCACCAAAATGCTGAAAAATGCACTTTTCGCCAGTTATGTGGGCAGTTTTTCAGATTTTGTCCATGGTGCTGCGCAGCAGTCGTATGGCGTGCTGCTGTGTGACATAGCTCATCTGAAGGAGCTTGGATCAAGGAACATGCAGCTTTTCATTTGGTGAAAAAATATTAATCACTTCAGAAGTTATTAAAGTTTAAGTTCCATTCTACTTCAGTGGAAAAATTTATATGGTTATTTTGCGAAAGAAGAATGGGGTTTTGACCATCTGGTCCCTCCTCATAATCAAAGAATTTGCAGGCTCGCAATCAAAGAATCTTTGATTGTGAGGGATTCTTTGAGCGTGACAGCCGCCATCTTGTTTTCAGTTTGCGGTTGAAGAAATTCAAATATCTCTGCTCGGGTGACTCCTGAAGTAACACATGGATGGGTTTTGCTCAGGGGTTCACTGTATTGAGCCATGGCTGTGGTTTCTTGTAATTTGGTCAAAAAATAGACTTTAACTTTTAAAATCTTTGATCGTGGCTCGCTAACGATCTTTGATCGCAAGCCTGCAAATTCTTTGATTGCAAGATTCTTTGACCGTGATATTTGATCGCGAGGGCGCGACTAGATGGCCAGATTAAAAAAATCTAATTTCTCAGCTCAGGGGTGATTTATTAAGCCAAATGAGGATGAATTTTGCTCAGGGGGCTTTGTTCTATCGAGTCATGGCTGTGGTTTCATGTATTTTGTGTAAAACTTGACTATTAACATTTTTTATTCTTTGATCGTGAGCCTGCAAATTCTTTGATCGTGAGATTCTTTGAACGTGATCTTTGATTGTGAGGGTGCGACTAGATGGCCAGATGAAAAAATAAAATTTCTCAGCCCAGGAGTGACTTATTAAGCCAAATGAGGATGGGTTTTACTCAGGGGGCTTCGTTCTGTTGAGTCATGGCTCTAGTTTCATTTATTTTTGTGTAAAAATTGACTTTTACCATTTCTTATTCTTTGATTGCGAGCCTGCAAATTCTTTGGTCGCGAGATCCTATGATTGCAATCTTTGATCGCGAGGGAGGGACTAAATGGCCAGATTTGGAGGGACCAGACAACCCAATTTTAACAATTTTTAAAATTAAATATCTCGGAAACAGTTTGGTCTTTTAACTTGAAATTTGGAATGTGTTGACGGGATGTCCTGTAGATGTGAATTACGGTGTTTAGGTGTCAGACAATACTGTTTTGCAGAGATATGGTACAGTTTACGTTTTGCAGACAGAGTTTTCCATTCTGGTAGTGGCTTGAAATTTATACAGTAGCTAGCCTTACTGCCATGGATGTATTTTTCAGCCATTAATTGTCTAACATGTAAACAGGTACGAATTCTGCCACTCCGACGAATGAAAATCTCAAGCTTTCAAATGTTATATCTCGAACGGTTTGGTCTTTTAAATTGAAATTTGAGGGTGGTGAGGGATGTTCTGTACATGTGAATTATGGTGTTTAGGTGTTGGAAAATTAATTTGCAGAGATATTGCATGACACACTTTATGTTTTGCATATAGTGTTTTCCATTGTGGTAGTGGCTTCACATTTATAGGGTACCTAGCCTTACTGCCATGGAGGTAATTTGTAGTGGTTAGGTGTCTGACATGTAAACAGGTGTGGAATTATGCCACTCTGATGACTGACACTTTGTTTTGTTTCAAGGTGGTGGGAGCATGGGGCCCTTTTGTGCTCCCACCAGTACATGTGATATTCAGTACTTGTAGTGTTATGTTAGGCAGAAATTTACAAATTGGGGACCTCCCACCAGCGTGACTTTCTACTTTTCTATTCTTTCTCAAAAAGTAAGGAAATTCTATGCAAAAAGCTCCGTTAATGCATCATTTAGGGTTAAAACACAAAAAGGAAAGAGACCTTTAGGGTTGCCCCTCCCCCCTCGTGGACCCCCCCATCCTCCTGAGATTTACAAATGACGGGGTGTGTCATTGGGGTTGTGAGCCTAAATGTCACCCCATTCTTCTTCTTTTACTGTGTAACTGCGATATGATTACCGTGGAATGGGGTGACATTTAGACAAGCACAGCTGCCGAGGGGGACAAATAAACTGTTGAAACACCTCGAACAGGTAGTGCCATTCTACCGTGTTGAAGGCCATCTCAGCGTCCAGTGAGAGTGTGGCAGAGGGAAATTTTGCTTACTAGAATTCCCAAATCAAATCTAATAAATGTTGCACATTGTCCGGGCCCAGCCAACCAGGGACAAAGCCCACCTGGTCAGAGTGAGGGAATAACCACTTCCATTCATGCACCAGAATTTTGTCAGAGGTTTTCACAACTACATTGATGGGGGAGATCAGCCTGAAATGTAGCACATTTAGTACTGTCATGGCCATTCTTCGGGATCAGTGATATGAGAGCTTGCGAAAAGGAGAAGGCAGGGCTCTGTTGGCTCAAGCCTCATTTAACACGTCTGCCAAACATGGAATTAATAAGGTTGAGAAGTGCAAATAAAATTCTGTGGGGAGACTATCTAACCCCAGTGACTTACCTCCGGATATGGATGCTATAGTATCTTGAACTTCCAAAACCGTGATTGACTGATAAAGTGCACCATTGTCTGCTTCCGTGCCTGTGGAGTTGAATAATAGCAAAGAATGAGTCAGATTGAGTTGCTATAGAAATCAGCAGAGCTGTATATAAACCAGTATAAAAGATGAATAGTTCAGCATTAATATCTAGGTGAGCGGTAACTGTGGTCCCCTGATCTTCTGTAGGGCTGGGATGTATCATTTTGTCTTCTGTGCCCTCAGTCTGTCTCTGCCAAGAGCTTCCCTGGTGTCTCCCTCACTTTCCAAGACTTCTGATTAAGGCAGAAGAGAGATATTCCATCCTGTAGCATAATATGAATTCTGTATTTCCTTGGAGCTCAGAGAAATAGTGCCCTAGTGATTCTGCCCCTGGTCAGGGGCCACATGTAACCCTGTACCCAAAGACGGAGTTTAAGTTCCTTGTCCCTCAGTAGCTTTTCCCATGCTCTGCAAAGATGAGAAGGGCAGGCATTGAGCTGTCCCCTACTGGCTACCTTCATGGCTTCCCAAAGTGTCCCCTTAATAAACCCCCAATTAGGCAGTATCCTGAAAGTATTGCTTTATTTCAACTTGGAGTCTGGGACCAAGAACAGAGGTTTGAGAAAGGGATACATTGAGCCTCCATTTATTCCTAGGAGCGGTTGTCCTTGCACATGCTAACGTCACCTGGACAAAGAAGCACAGGTCAGGGTCTGATGGAGCATAAATGCTACCTAAAGTAATAGGCCCCCCTTGATAGTCACCGTCCAGAATCAAAGCCCAACCTTCCTTATCTTTACATGGTGGAACCCAATCTGCAGATGTTTGGCACAGAGACTAGCTAAATGGTGTGGAGCACAGGGGTTTGGCTCACTGGGCCTGGGGTTCCACCAGCCTATACTGGCAGGATGGTCTGCATCAATCCAGGAAGGGAACAAGTCTTTTGGGCAATCGGTTTAAATGCTTCATTGACAAGCTTTTAAACTAGTCAAGGGTGAGGCACTGATAAACAGCAGGAAAATCCCAGCCTCCCCCTACAAAACAGGGTACAAAATGAGAAAAAGACCAAGGTAGAAAGGTCAATGGGGGATGCTGCTACAGAAGGTAAAGCCATCAAAAAATGGAGAGCAATGAGTACCAATGCCTGTAGTCTGGGTAACAAGCTTCCTGAATTAGTGGCCTTGATGGAGGATGAACATCTGGATATCGTGGCAGTCACAGAAACATGGTACACACAGAACCATGACTGGGACATAAACCTACCAGGATACACTATCTACAGGAGGGACAGGGAGGGTAAAAGAGGAGGAGGAGGAGGAGCTCTCTACATAAGGGAAGGAATCAAAGCAACAGAACAAAAGGGTAAACAGGGAGGAGAAGAAGCACTGTGGGTCAATTTGGAGGCAGGCAATGGCACCACAATCCGCACAGGGGTTGTATACAGACCTCCCTCTCAGGGGGAGGAAATGGACAAGGAAATGATAGAAAGTATAATTAGAATGGCAGATAAAGGGGAGATATTGCTGATGGGTGATCTGAATATGCCAGATGTTAACTGGAGTGCAGTTGCAGCAGCCACTTCTAAGAGTGGGGTTATTATAGATGCCCTACAGGGGGCATGCCTTAGACAACTAGTATTGGAACCCACTCGAGAGGGAGCAATCTTAGACCTGGTTCTCTCAAATGCAGATGGAGAGAGGATCACAGATGTAAAAGTGGGTAGCCATCTGGGAACTAGCGACCATCGAACAGTATGGTTCACAATAAACACAGCAATAGAGTCAAGCCATACAAAGGCAAAAGTACTGGACTTCAGGAGGGCTGAGTTTGCCAAAATGGGTGAGTGCCTAAGGAATGCACTAGCAAATGGGCAGGAAGGAGGGGTGGAAGAACAATGGGGAATAATAAAAACTGCCATCACAGAGGTAACAAGCCTTTGTGTGAATCAAATAAACAAACAAAACGATGTAAGAAACCACTATGGTTCTCAAAGGAAGTGGCAGTGAAGGTTCAAGAGAAAAAGAAAGCATTCAGAAAGTACAAGGAATCACAGAAGGAGCAGGACAAAGAATTGTATCAGTTAAAGCAAAAGGAAGCTGGGAAGGCAGTTAGAACAAGAACAGCAAAGGCCCGAACCGAGAAAAAGATAGCCAGCTCAGTTAAGAAGGGGGATAAAACCTTTTTTAGGTACATCAGGGAGCGAAGGAAGACTAAGGGAGGGATAGTGAGGCTTAATAAAGGGGAGGGGATGGGCAGAGGGTGACGGTGAAAAGGCAGTGATACTAAACAAACATTTTTGCTCAGTATTTACAAATGAAGAGGGGGAGGTACCTAAAACAAACAATAGAAACACTCTGGATACAGAAGTTGATACCAGCCCATTTACAGAAGAAAGGGTTCTGAAATAACTCTTAAAACTGAAGGTGGACAAAGCAGTGGGCCTGATGGGATCCATCTCAGAATTTAAAAGAACTAAGGGTAGAACTAGTGACACCACTGACTACCCTCTTGAACAAATCATGGGAGGATGGGGTGGTACCTGAGGACTGGAGGAGGGCAGATGTGATTCCCTTCACAAAAGTGGAGCAGGGCAGAAGCAGGAAACTACAGACCTGTTAGTTTAACCTCAGTGATAGGGAAAATGATGGAATCACTTGAAGGAAAGACCTGTCAGTACCTAGAGGCCAGAGGCATAGGACCCTAGGCAGCATGGATTCACAGCGGGAAGGTCATGCCAGACTAATCTAATAGATTTCTTTGACTGGGTGACCAAAGTAGTAGATCAGGAGGGCTGTGGACATGGCCTACCTAGACTTTAGCAAGGCATTTGACTCAGTCCCACACAAAAGATTATATACAGTTAGCCAGCCTGGAAGTGGGTCCCAAGATGATAGCCTGGGTAAAGAATTGGCTGGAGAATAGGACACAGAGGGTAATAGTAAATGGAGTCCACTCTGAAGAAAGGGGGGTTACTAGTGAGGTACCAGAGGGTTCAGTATTAGGACCGGTTCTCTTCAATGTCTTTATAAGCGACATTGCAGAGGGACTGGATGGAAAAGTATGTCTCTTTGCAGATGACACAAAGATCTACAACAGAGTTGATGCACAAGGTGGGGTGGAAAGGATGAGAAGGGACTTGGAAAGGTTAGAGGAATGGTCAGATGTATGGCAGCTTAGATTCAATGCTAAGAAGTGCAAGGTAATGCACCTGGGAAACAAAAACCCTGGAGAAGAGTACACCATGGGGGGTTAGATACTAACAACAACAAAAATGGAAAGGAACCTGGGGGCAGTCATATCAGATGACTTAAAGGTGGGCAAGCAATGTGAGAGGGCAGTAAGGAGGGCTGGGATGCATAGGGAGAGGCATCACCAGTAGAAAACAGGAAGTTGTTATCCCTCTTTACAGACAGCTGGTGAGACCCCATCTGGAGTACTGTGTGCAGTTCTGGAGACCCAATCTCCGCAAGGACATAGACAAGATGGAAGCTGTCCCGAGGAGGGCAACTAAAATGGTGCAGGGTCTGCACCAGAAGAGATATGAAGAGAGACTACAGGAGCTTAATATGTATAGCCTTGAGGAAAGGAGGGAGAGTGGGGACATGATAGAAACTTTCAAGTACCTCAAGGGAATCAACAAAGTCCAAGAGGGTAGCATCTTCCAAAAAGAGATGTGCAAGAACAAGGGGGCACAATTTGAAGATGGGGGGAGGGGTGGCTCAGAGGTAATGTAAGGAAGTTTTTTTCACAGAGAGGGTTGTGGATGCATGGAACGGCCTTCCAGAGGAGGTTGTGGAGTCAAAAACAGTGGTTGAATTCAAGCATGCATGGGACAGTCATAAGGCAATTCTAGGGGTTGGGGGTTGAAAAAAGTAGGCTGCTGGTTAACTAGGATCTGCAGCTTCTCCATCAGGTAGGGAAATGGGCAGACTGGTTGGGCCAAGCGGTCCTTATCTGCTGTCAAATTCTATGTTTCTATCCCCTGAGAGCTAGAAGAGTAGGCATTATGACAGGACTGTCCTACCCACATGGCGGACATTCTATGCTTATTCCAGGTGGAAAAGTGCCTTTCCTGCAGGAAAGCTGTGTCACTTCTGATATCTTGAAGCCTGGACAGTTAAGCCATTGGCATTCCAACTAATAATCAGATTTTCATGGGTCATCATTTGGGAAATAGAGGTAAACAATCCCAACACACTCTGGCTCCCAGTTCCACACCTGTCCCCCAGGCATCCCCCCCCTCCAACAGCAACCCCATCACCACTACCAAAAGCACTCCAGCAGTAGGCTACAAAGCATTAATGAGTAGATAAGAACAAAGAAAAAACTATCTAAAAACTTAAACTGAACTTGGCTCCCAGAGTGTGCCTTTCATCGGAGGAGGTGCTCCAGTTGACATCAGTATCATCTATTGGAGGACAAGGCAGGTCTAAAATCTCACTCCACAGGAATCCAGGTAAAACATACAGAAGTCCCAACTGCCCTCTCTTCCCCTACCTCCAAATTCCATTATAGTGCTTCCCAAGTAGGAGGTAAACAGTTATGTGCCCTGAAGCCAGATCGTCACAAGGTGAACATAGTGCATAAGAAAATATAACAAGCATTATCCAGGAACCACCTTGGCTGTACTTGTAATTAACAGTACAACAGTATACCCTGGGTACCTGTTCTGTAAACCAAAAATGAGCAATCGGAAGCATACACCAAATTGCTAACGTTAAAAGATATAGGTATGACAGGAAGGAGCAAAATAAAAACAAGATACAGATGTCCAATTCAGCCCGACAGCAGTTTTCAAAGAGTACATGCTGCACTTCTGTGATCCTACATCCGGAGAAGGCAGGTGGACCATGCAGGACTAAAATGGGGCCAGGCAGGTAACTGTTCTGGTTCACAGCTGGCAAAAGCAAACTGGTAAACTAGTAGACTGAGCCCCGCTACACAGAGGGAGAGATAATGACCTTAGCATTCAAAAAGCAGCAAAATCAGAGTAGGGTCCGCTCCCTAGGATTGCTTTGATCAGTGTGCAAATGATTACAGTTTGCAGGTAGTTTGCAGGCCTCCGAGACTACCTTGCTTCTGTGTCCTGCACATGAAAAGTCATAGGGAGAGATTAAGATCTGTTTAGGCAAACAGAGTTGTAAAGGGGCTGTGATTGTTAAGACCCTGTAAGGCATGAAAGTGTAATAGAGAAAGTTAAACAGAGGAGGAGGGGCACCGGCTCCTGCTCCAGGCTCATCCTGGCATGCTGTTCCTAGCTAACATAGTTGCAGCGCCCATTAAACTGAATGCAAAGTGCTTACACTGTTTGCAGACTTAGCCCTGTTTTGTCCCCCTGTGACTTCCTGGTGCAACTTTCAACTGAAGACAGTTTAGCAGTGCCATTGATCTTGAGGTACAGAAAAGCATTTAGGTAATCCAAAACTTAGCTGATCTAAGGACTGTCAGGTTTTCTTACTGCCATAACTGTGGCTGTCTCCAGAAAAACACTGACAGAGGCAGTTGTAGGCCAGTAGTCAAAAACAAGGTCACTCACCACTCGGTACACAGCAGACGCTGCTCCCCTGGATTCAAGGGAATCCATGTTGTCTCAGGTGGAGATGGCAACGTGGATGCAGAGGGAGTCCCCGCCGGGCCCAGTTCTTTTTGAAAAAAAGCTCCTGCCCACTCAGGTGTTGAAAATGACTACTTCCTTTCACTGTGTGTCATGACTGAGACCATTTTTAACTTTATCAAAGACCTGGTGGGGTTGTAGTACTAAATTGGGATAATTGGGGTGTAAAGAGATTCTCTGGCCTAACCACGTCTTTGGGGACGTGGCCAGCAGCCAAGTGGAAAGGACATACCTCGCTCGAGCTCTGCCACAGAAATTGAAAAATAAGTTTAAAATTTTCAGAATCGAGACTCATTTTAGAGGATATCTCTTTCGTCAGTGAACACCTATGGAACTATAAGCTGACAGGCACTAGGACTACACGGAAAACTTTGCAAGCAGTTAGCCAGGTGCCACCAACAGTGATGTCAGACGTATGCTGGTACATAAACTTCGGTGGCCCCTCCTCTCCTCCGTTCTTTTCCCACTATCAACCATACTCGGACTGAAAAACGTTGCTGCGCTGCCCCTGTTTTATTTCTTTTTCTCAGTAAAACCTGTGTGTCATCGAAGGAACCCTCAAAACTGTTCCAATGTTATGACTGCAGTGAAAACATTTACACCAGCGACTCCCACAACATCTGTGTGTGCTGCCTAGGCCCGAACCATGACTTGAAGGCTTGCCATAGCTTTGACTCTGCGATCCAGGGATGCCATAATGGAGTCCTAGAAAAGCATCTTCTTAAAAAGGAGGCCCTGATGGAGGAGGAGCTCCAGTAGGAGACAACCGCTGCATTGCTGGCCAAGTCCTCATGGTCCAGGTCATCTAAATCCCAGGAGAAATCTTCTGGGAGTAACAGACATAAGCACTGAGATAAGAACAGGCAGAAAACATCCCTGGTGCGCCCAAGTCATCTCTTAGAACACCAGCATATGACCTCTGCTACTTACTTGACCGCCCGAGCAGTGCCTCCACCCCTAACCTGTCAGCACAACACCAAGGTTGGGGCTTGGCGCTGGTGCTACCAAACTTGTATGGCTGGTACGTCGCCATGGACGTTTGGAACACAGCCTCCTGTCAACTCCTCCTGTCACATTGATCGACCACATAAGTGCCAATGTGCAGGCCATCCTAGCTCTCTTTGGACTTGCTTTGATGCCTGCTTTCTGCTCCCCTGTTCCAAGGGGCATGTGGATGGAGCCTACTATCAGTCCCCTTGCAATGATGCAAGCTAGAGCTGTGCCTCACCCTCCTCCTCGAGCACTGCCGACATTGCTGGTATGCTCTCTATTGCCTGCCGACCTGCTCAACGACAACTACAAATACAATCCTGTCCTGTCATAATAATGCAGGATGAAGGGGAGGGTGCTGAGGAATATCCTGAGTACCACTGTGATAGGGCTACTAGTTCTACTGTGTCCACTTGCAGTGAGGATTTGGTGGTCTATATTCCAGGGTCCCCTCCTGAGGACCCTATCTTCCTCACCAGGATGCAGCAATTACAGGCTGCAATAGGGTTTGAGCTTGAGGAGCAGGACATCACCAAAAAAAATGTGATTGATTTTCTGGAGCTGCCTGACTTCCCTCCTATTGTGATGCCACCTCTCCTCCCTGCCTTGAAGGATGCCACCTTTGCTGCCTGGTATAGCCCAAATGTAATCCTTGCCATACCTAGGAAAGCAGACAAGATGTACATGGCCCCTTCTGGGAAGCCATTTTTTGCCACCCAGCCTGAGGCAGATTCGGTGATCATTAATGCTGCCCATGATGGATCAAGGGCACCTAAGAATCTGAGCTGTCTCCCTTTAGATAAAGAGTCCAGAAGGTTGGAAGTCCTGGGAGAAAGGACTTTTGTGTCCTCATCATTGGGCCTTCAGATTGCCAGCTATCAAGCCCATATGATCAAGTACCAAAATCCCCTCTGGAGGAAGGCCAAGGCAGCTGCACAAGCCTTGCCAGAGGGCACCCCCAAATAAGAGCTTCTTAAGGCTCTTATTGCTTGGGATGATGCTGGCAAGCGTCTCTTGTGTACAGCTTATGATGTCTCAGATGGTTTTGCCAGGGCTACGGCCTCTCGTGTATGCCTCAGGAGGTACTCATGGCTTAGGGTGGCAGGGTTTGCAAATGATGTGCAATAGTCTATTTCCAGTAGCTCTTCTAAGGGTACTAGGTTGTTTGGTTCTGATGTTCAGGACATCCTTTCCACCCTTCAGGCCTCAGGCAGAACCTTGAAATCATTGCATTCCCTTTATCACACCCAGCCAAGGGGTAGGTCTAGAGTCCCTTTTCATCCAGCCGGAGCCAGGCACCACCCAGCAACCAGACAGCAGGGAAGGGGTAAGGGAGCAGGAGCCTTGCCCACCCCCAGCACTGCCTCAGGGTGCCCACTTAAAAGCTCCTAGAGGTGGTGGCATAGGTGGAGCTGCCACAGTCAGCTCCGCCCGACTCTTTGTACACCCTCCAGACACCTTTACCTCCGGGTGGTTGAAGGTTGCCTCTCACCCCACCTAAAGCAGTGGAAAGAAGTGATGACAGATGCTTGAGTTCTAGAGATCATAGAACAGGGCCATGCTCTAGAGCTTTTTGGACACACGTCCGGATCATCCGCTAGTAATAACCCATTATCCTCCAAAGCACTCCCTCTGCTTCTGGGGGAAGGTCAGACTTTGCTTCAAAAGAGGGCCATAGAGTCTGTGCCCCACCTAGCAAACCTGTGCCATATTCTTGATATCAGGGAAATGAACTTTATCATAGAGCACAAAAAGTTCAGAATTGTGACTCTGCAAGGTCTACTCCAACTTCTGCAGGCAGGGGATTGGATTTACTCCATGAACATGAAGAATAGTTATCTTCATGTCAAACTCTGACAGTCTTGCTGGCCCAGTGGCACTGAGGGTTGAGGTGCTGGGCGACATACCTCGCACTATGCTGGCAACCCGTGTTCAGGGGTGAGCCTGGGTCATTGGGGGTCAGCCGGAGGGGAGGCAGGGAACAGGATTCAGCAGCTGCTTGGCAGCTCTCCTTCCCTACGGAGGAACCCTATTGGCTGTGCAGTACAACTTCCCCAAGTGGAGGCCTGAGGGTAGTGCAGGCGAGTGGGCAGCACGCATAGGGAGGGTGCTGGTGAACCGTGTTGTGCTCGTGCCTCCACACTAGTACGCATGGCCATGGCAGGAGTGGGAGGAAAAAATGAAAAATGGAGCTGGCAGGCTCCATAAAGCTCCCGACCATGATTCTGGTGCGGGGACAGATATTAGCCCTCTGAGTGGGGGGCCTGGAGGCGCCTGCCAGCTCCTGGACTAAACACAATGGGGCCTATACACCAGTGGGGGTAAGACACTCTGGTGATGCGTTAGCTGCCCAGCGAGCTCCGCACCTGCGGGCAAGGTGCTCCCAGCCCGGTATTCACTGCTGGCTGCCACCTGTCTGGCAGCCCACCCCCAGCGCACAGGACACACTTGGGGCAGCCGGGGCAGAGTCATGACCCGGCCAGGCATCCAGTTGGATGCCTGGAAGATCACCAGATGAATCTCCCAGGGTGTGTGACGCAGTGCGCCCTACAGTTGTCCAACGGCCAGTTGCTGAGAGGGCGAGTGGAGGGCAGTGCCTCTGGCTGAACCTGAGTACACTGCCATGCAGACATGGGGGTGGGGGTCACAGGCCACCAAGGGAACAGCGGGACACAGAGCTCCGGGCTTATGAGTATGTGGGGTAGGGGAATCACTATCGTGATTGGGGTCCTCGGAGTTGGGTCGGGTGGCGCTTGCTAGCCCCATGGTCAGGGATGCTGGGTGGGGGGGGTGCCTCCAGACATATGGGGAGGGGGCTGCCGTGTATGCATAGGGAGCTTATGGGAGGGTTCTCCCTGGCGTACCCTGTGCCCTCTTCACACACCCGCGGCCAGCACTGCGTGGCTTTGTGTATGGCGCATAGTGCTGGCACGCCTCCAGGCCACCCCCTGCGCACGGTGCAGTCCTGCGGACTGGAGTGGATCGGAGTGCGGTGGTCCTGTCGCCCCCTGTTACGTGCAACCTGCGCGGGGGTGCAGTAGGTAATTGGCTCACAGCGCCGCATACGGGCGTAGCCACTCTGCCCATTAATGCATAGGGCCCAATAATAAAAAATTAAATCCGACAACCTCACAGAAAATACTTGAGGTTCCTGTTCTAAGGGGAACATTGCCAATTCAGAGTGTTACCCTTTGACTTGTTTTCTGCATCATTGGTCTTTACCAAATGCTTAGCAGTTGTAGTAGCAGCCCTTCGAAGGGAAGGTCCTCTGTGTTTTTCCTTACTTGAACAACTGGCTGTTGATAGCCCCCCACCTTGGGGGAGCAGCTGCTGCACGCCTTAGCTTGAACCAGGCAGAAGTTTGATGCTCTGGGGGTCTTGGACACAGCTCAAGGTTCAGCATTCCTGCCCCTATACAGACTTAATGCCTGATTTCCCAAGCTCAGCTGGTGTGCAATAGCCGGTATGCCTCAGCCAGGACATTCTTGTGGCTTCTAGGCCTCATGGCATCAGCCATTGTCACAGTATCATTGGCTAGACTACACACAAGGATTCCCCAGTGGACCCTAAGAGTCCAGTGGGATCAGCTCACAGATGATCTAGAACAAAATGTTCCAGTCACCTCTCCTGTGCACAAAGTGCTCCAGTGGTGGATGGAACCCAACAATCTGAAAGAGATTCCTTTCCTAATCCCCTACCCTCCCCAGATTCTCTCAACAGATGCTTCAGGGATGGTTTAGAGTGTTCATTTGGGGCCCATCAGACACAGGGTACCTGGACCACAGTGGGAAGCATCTTGCACATAAATGTTCTAGAAATGCGAGCTGTTCTGTACGGGGTTCAGGCCTTCCAGACTCATCCATCCCCAGGTCCTCTGCTAATACAGATTGACAATGTCAGTGTGATGCACAACATCAACAAGCAAACGGGGACCCATTCTTATCCCATCTGCAGGGAAGCATTGAGAGTCTGGAACTAGGTGGAACATGGTCTAGAACTATTAGTAATGCATGTTCCAGGCATCCAAAATGTCTTGCCAGACCAACTAAGCAGGTCACAGTCCAGGATGCACAAATGGAAACTGCTGACATGAGTCATCGATAACCTGTTTGACAGATGGGTTCATCCAGAAGTGGACCTTTTTGCATCCCCACAATGCAAAACTGCTGCTTTTCTGCTTTCTGGCTCCAGGGCCTGGAGTTTTCTGGAGAGACATGTTGTCCCTCCCCTGGAAAGTGAGGTCCCTGTATGCCTTCCTTCCCTTCCATCCATTCCAGAGAGTGCTACTCAAGCTTCAAATGAAGGGGACAACTCTGATACTCATTGCTTCTCTATGGCCTCACCAGAACTGGTTTCCACCTACTACAGCAACCAGTAGTGGAACCACCAGTGCCTCTGCTGCTGTACTAGGGTCTACCGTCACAGGATAAGGAATCCTGATCTATCCGAACTTCAGATCTCTTCATCTCCATGCATGGCTCCTGAAAACATAGCCATTGCTTGGTTTGGGGTTTCCCAAAAAGTGACTGTTCTGGTGGCTGCCAGAAAGCCTTCCACTCTTATTCTTTGAAGTGGAAGCAGTTTGCACTCTGGGCCGCTTCTCATTGTCTTTATCCATTTATCTGTCCAGTTAACCAGGTTCTGGAGTACCTGCTCTTCTTGTCAGATGCAGGCCTGCAGTATTCCTCAGTCAAGGTGCACTGCCATTTCAGCTTTCCATGTGCCTACTGAGGGTCTTACGGTTGCCCAGCTGGAGGTGGCCTGTATGTTCTTGAGAGGCATTCTATATCTGAGGCCTTCCATCTGTAATCCAGTCCCAGCTTGGGACCTGAATTTTGTTCTGGAAAAGCTTATTTTAGCTTCTTTTGAGCCAGCCACAACTTATGGCTCGTGCTTTCTTTCTTGGAAAGCATACTTTTTTTTTTTTTCAGTTTCTGTTTATGCCTGCTTCTCTTAGGCCCACTCCAAATCCCTCAGGCGCGCAAGCAACCCCACCCCCACCCCCGGCTGCCACGGTTGCAGTCATCTACCGCCATGGAGCCTGGCTTTGCTCCGTTCAGGGTGGGGTGATTCTTCCAAAACCGTGCAATCCGTGAGACATGTGCCTTGATCCAGAGAAAGGTGGAGGCCAATGGAGATCCCATGAGCCATCATTGTGGAGGTGCTGGGGCCATTTTCCTTGGTCCCCCAAACACGGAGATGTTGCATTTGGGGATGTCAGGGCTACCCTGCCTAAGCCATGCGTGTCCAGATGCCAGTGTCAGTGATGTCTCTTCCCTCCTGCCTTTCAATCCGCACTGCCGCCTGTGGTCACCTAGGTGGCAATATTGTGGCAGAAGACAGCACCCTCCCATCTCAGAGGAGGAGAGCATCCTCTGGGATGCTCAGTCCTCCCTCCCCTGGCTGGCTCCCAATGACCTGAGCCCATTGCTTAACCTGTGGTGGTCATTGTCACAGGCAGTAGCATTACCGCTGTGCTGATGGGCCAGCCAGAAAGTGTTGTTTTTAGTTGAAATCACTTCTGCCCAGAGGATTTCACAGCTACAGGCTCTAATGTGCGAGCCTTCTTATTTGATTTTTCACAAAGACGGTGTTTCTGCACACTAATCCTAGGTTTTTACCAAAGGTGGTGTCTGAGTTTACTTTTAAGTCAAACCATCCACCTACCAGTTTATTTTCCTGAGCGTGCCAATCCAGAGGAAGCATTACTCCATGCTCTAGATTTACATAGAATACCCAAGTACTATATACACCGTGTGAAAGACTACAAAAAGTTCTCACAGCTTTTTGTTTCATTTGCCCCTGAGAAAGAGGGTGCCCCAGTTTCTAAACAGTGCTAGTCCAAATGGCTACCAAACTGTATTATTTTCTGTTACATGAAGTATGGTAGAAAACTTCCAGGAGTGCTTTGTGGTCATTCTACATGGGGTATGGCCACATCTATGCAGCTGCCACTTGGTGTACTGTTCACACCTTCACCTAACACTACAATCTGACATTGTCTTTTGAAAAGGGCTGGTTTGGCCTAGCTGTTTGTCGAGCCTACTTTCTTAGACTTGTAGACTCCAGCCACCCAGACTGTTCCTGGTACAGCACTGCTTGGTACTCGTTCCATAGGTGTGGCCTGATGAAAGAGAACTTCTTGTAGAAGTTAGAACAGATCTTACTTCGAGGAAGGCTCTTGCAGCAGGTCAACACTGGTAGGACTCAGGCACTAGCACCACACAGAAAACTTTCTAGTTAGCAGTCTACTATGGGGGACCGCCCACCACCACCAGCCTCTGAGGTCGGCCTATTCTATAAAGGCAGGCGGCCACACACACCCTCATCAGTTCTTTTCCCGCTATCAACCCACGCACATCGGACCTTAGCGGACACTGCAGCTACAGTCGACCGCCATTACTCGTGCTTGCCATGCTTTCTTATTTTCCTTTTCTTTAAGCAGTCCGTATCGAATTTTTGGTGTTTCAGCTGTCAAGTTTATGTCGTCTCCACCAGCCTCATCTTCCAACTGCTCCACAAAGTGTGCCTGTGGTAAACAAATTCCTGAAAAAGACGGGCACTCTGCTTTTATCCTTTGCCTAGGCCCAATCACAACACCAGAGACTGCCAGATTTGCCAGAAGTTCAACCAGGCCACTTGGAGACTTCGTCTTAAGATTCCGGAGAGCCACCTTATTAAGCAGAACTTGGTTGTGATGGAAAAGGAGCTGCAGACCAGGAACTCTTCAGTCTCCCCGGCACAGTCCTCTGGGGATTCCTTGTCTTCTCAAAAATCCAGCAGGAAGTACAAACACCAGGACCAGGACCAGTCTGCTTCCTGCTGGTGGCCACCTCACAGACCCTCGACCGTGTCGGGGTCATCCGCCCACAAGAGTTGACTCCATCATCCCTGCCAGCCCTTTCTTCTACCGGGCTACTAGAAGCAAAGCCACCTGCCCTCATTGCCATTATGGGCAATGGCTCCTCGGGGCAGGGGACTCTGTCCCCTGTCTCCAAGCCCCTGACACTCAGGCCCATTTCTTCCATGGGCTCTCAGCCAGCAGGCGTAGCTGGCGTTGGTGTCTGGGTCATCAGTTTCTTGACTGTTGTACCCCTGACCAAGGCACTGCCTCCGCTGGTCTTCTCTGCAGGACCGGATGTCAGTCCTTCCAGGCAGTGCCCATAGCAGGCTACGCTGTCTCTCATAGCTTGGTGTCACCGCTGCCTTCGCCTGGGCGGTCTCCTTCACTCCAGGCACCTGCTTCTCCATCTCTCCCGGTGCCAGCAGATCCTTCTCCCAGGTGCTTCCTGACGATGCCTGCTGGCTGCCGCCAGTCCTGCCACTGCCCCAACCTTTGGGCCCGGCTGTCGCCTCTCCCACACCCTGTGTCTTTGCCAACTTCTGCAGGTTCAGCGCCGGACCCCTAGCCGGCGCCAGGTAGTCCTTTGCTTGAGTACCCTATGCCGGGCCTACCATTACCCAACACCGGCTTATCCATACCCACCGGTCTATAACTACCTCCTCTGGTGGATTACAATGCCCTGTTCTCTGCGTGGTGGTCCTTCATTCAGAGGCAGAGTCCTGCCCCTCAAGGCCCATTCCCGCACCCCCCGTGTCCCAACAGGGACCTGCTGTCACAGGATCAGGGCTGGTCTGGTGCCAGCAAAGCCCAGACATCGTGGTCCTCTGGGTCTCAACCTGACGTCAGCTCTGGCTCTCGCCAGGAGGAGCTCTGTTCGCCAGAGAGTGACCAAGAGGAGAGGAACGAGGATGGCTTGGATTGCTTGGAGTCTTCCTTCTCACCATGGGCATCTTTAGATGGTAAAGTGCCTTCCAAGTTGATTCCTAAGTGCCCTCCTGAAGATTGATCTTTTGTGGACATCATGTGCCACATCCAGTCAATTATGGGCTGGGAAATGGAGGAACAGGATCCAGAGAAGTGTTGCCTGGCCATTTATTTGAGGCAGCGAGATGCCCTCCCGGTGGTGGTGCCACCCCTAATTGACTCCTATGATGATGTCACTAGGGTGGCTTGGAATCACCGCTCACCTATTCCTCCATTACCTAAGAAGGCAGGCCATCTTTACCATGCTCTTGCTGGTAAACCCTTTTTGAGAGGCCACCCTAAGGCTGATTGAGTGGTCATCAGTGCGGCACATGTCTGTGCAAAAAAGCCCAGACAGGGAGTCCGGGCAACTGGACCACTTGGGTAAATGCGTCTTTGCATCCACTACCCTGGCTATCCAGGAAATTAACTACCTGGCTCATATGGTCCAATATCAGAATGTCCTCTGGGACTAAACCAGGAACTTTGTTAATGCTTTGCCTGAGGACCCCACTAAAACACAACTCGCCCATGTCCTTAAGTTGGGCTCCGACATTGGCAACCACGTTCTCCAGGGCTGCCTATGATGCTATGGATGCCTCAGGCAGGAGAGCAGCTGCTGGTGTGTGCCTCAGATGCCATTCCTGGCTCCGGGTATCCGGGTTTGCCTCAGATGTGCAGTCCATCATTTTGGACGCCCTTCGGGCTCTGTCCTCTTTGTGGGGGTGTTCAGGACATAATCTCCACCTCCAGAAGTCCGTCGTGCCCTTTGGATGGTTCATTCGCTTTACCATACCTAGCCTAGAGTGGGTCAACATCCTTCCTTTTGCCAGTCCTCCTGTAAACAGTCCCGCCAGCCTGCCAAAGGTCGGGACAAGCACAAGGCAGCGTCTGTCCCTGCAGCCACTGTCGTTAGAGCCTCTCGGGCACCTGCAGCTGCCCTCCTGGTGCCTGCCCCCACCTCCTGACTCCTTAGCTAACCCCCTGCCTCTGGAAAGGGTTCTGGGGGAGGCTGTCAGGGGATTGGTTCTCCCTCCATCTTGACAGGTGAGGGGACATAACCATGGACAGTTGTGTGCTTCAGATCATAGAGCACGGTCACACTCCAGAATTCCTAGAGTGGCCTCCAGAAAATCCTCCAGTAAACTCCTCCTACCTAGCCAACCTGCCCCTCCTCTGGAAGGAAATTCAGACTCTCATGCAAAAAACAGCCATAGAGCCCGTTCCTCCGGCTCAGTTGGGAAGGGGTTTTTATGGGCAGATTGGTGGGCCAAGTGGTCCTTTTCTGTCACAAAGTCCGTTTCTATGTATTCCCACTTCTTCCTTGTCCCCAAAAGATCGGGATCTTTGGCTCATCCTGGATCTGAGTCATCTGAACTAGTACTTTGAGTACAAGCATTTCAGGATGGTCACCCTTCAGGCTTGTTACCCCTTTGCACAGGGGGATTGGCTGTGCTCTCTGGACATGCAGGATGTCTACTTGCATATCCAGATTTTTCCTGCCCATCATTGCATCCTCTGTTTTCACTTTCAGGGGCCCATTTTAATTCTGTGCCTCCCTTTCGGTCTTTCTCCCCCAGGATCTTTATTAAGTGCCTGGTGGTGGTGGTGGCTCTCTCTGAGGAGGTGAGGCTTCTCACGTGTTCCTACCTGGGCCGATTGGCTGCTAGCAGCCCCCTCCAGAGACCGCCTGGCCCAGACCCAGGAATACACCTTCCCTCTATTTCAGGCCTTGGGGATCATCAGTCTGCTGAAGTCCTGCCTCTCTCCTTGCCGGCACCTTCAATACATAGGGGTGGTTCTGGATACCAACCAGGGTATGGCCTTTTCACCCATGGACAGGGCAGAACAGCTCATGGATCAGGCCCATCTGGTTTCCTCCAGTCGCCAGGTCCTCACCAGGGTGTTCTTGCGCCTTTTGGGCCACATGGCCGCAGCTATTGCCATGGTTCCCCTCGCCCGCCTGCACATGCGGGTTCCTCAGTGGACCTTAATGTTCCAGTGGGATCAACGCAAGGAAGCACTAGACCAGTTGGTCATGGTCTCCATCCTGGTCAGGAGAGTCCTGTCGTGGTGGCTGGAGCCAGCCAACCTCCTTCAGGGGGGACTTCTTTCAACTTTCAACCCCCTGTCAGATTCTCATGACTCCCCAGTCCACTGCTGGTGCTGATGGAGAACACGTGTGTGGTGTATTACATCAACAAGCAGCAGGGGACTCACCTCCTGTGTTGGGAGGCAATGAGAGTCTGGTATTGGGCCATCGGGCATGGTCTGGAGCTCTCGGCTGTACGTGTTCCAGGTGTCCGAAATGTTCTGGCAGACAGTCACAGCCACTCCTGGTCATGGGCTCACGAGTGGGAGCTTTTGATCATGGTGGTCAAAGATCTCTTCTACAGTAGGGGTCATCCAGAGTTGGACCTTTTTGTGGCCCCACTCAGCACAAAACTGCCACTTTTCTGCTAGCTTGATTCCGAGCCTGGAGTTTTCTGGTGAACCATATTGTCCCTCTCCTGGAAGAGGAGGTTTCTGTATGCCTTTTCTTCCTTCCGCTGTTACAGAGGGTCCTGCTCAAGCTCCAGTTGGAAGGGGCAGAAATGATTCTCATAGCTCCCTTTTGGTGCGTCAGATTTGGTTCCCCTTGCTGCGACAGCTGGTGGTGGAACTTCCAGTGCCCTTGCCCCTGTGCACCAGCTTACTCTCCCAGCACCAGAGCACCCTGGTTCATCCAGATCTAAAGTCCCTGAATCTCCATGCGTGGCTACTGCGGACCTAGCTATTGCCAGCTTCAGGGTGTTCTCTAGGGTCGCAGATGTCCTGGTGGCTGCTAGGAAACCCTCTACCAGGGCCAGTTACACCATGAAATGGAAGTGTTTCACTCTTTGGGCTGCTTCATGCCAATTGGACCCCTTCGCCTGCTTGGTGAATCAGGTGTTGGAGTGCCTTCTTTCCCTCTCAGACTCAGGATACTCCTCACTAAAGGTTCATCTTTCTGCCATCTTTGCATACCATGCGCCTTTCAAGGGCAAGGCTATGGCTTAGCTTGAGGTGTTCCGCACCTTTCTGTGTGGCATTTTGCATCTGAAACCTCCCATTTGGGACCTGGTTCCTCCACGGGACCTCAGTTTTATGTTGGAGAAACTCGCATTACTTCCCTTTGAACCAGCCACGAGTTTCGAGCTATGCTATCTGTCATTGAAAGAGCTCTTTTTAGTTGCTGTTACTTCTGCTCGAAGGATTTCTGAGCTCCAGGCTCTTATGTGTAAAGAGCCTTATTTGTTTTTTCACAGAGACAGGGTGACTTTGTGTACTAATCCTAAGTTTCTTCCCAAAGTAGTGTCAGAGTTTACGTCGAACCAATCCGTTCACCTTTCGGTTTATTATCCTGAGTACTGTAAACAAGAGAGGCTTTGCTGCATACTTTGAATGTACATAGGATCTTCCGGTACTATACGCACCGGACCAAGGCTTCAGGGAAGTCTTACCAGTTGTTTGTTTCATTCGCCCCCAAGAGAGAGGGCACTCCTGTTTCTGAACAGTGTTTGTCTAAATGGTTAGCCAATTGCATTGATTATTTTTACCACAAGTACAACAAGGGCCTTCCAGGAGTAGTTAAGGGTCATTCCACTGGGGGTATGGCTGTATCCATAGCCTGTTTCATAAATATTTCTGCTGCAGACATCTGTGGAGCTGCCATGTGGAGTTCTATCCACACCTTCACCAAGGATTACAGTCTGGACATTGCTTCATAGCGCAGGGCCAATTTCGGCCTAGCCGTACTTCTGGGCCTTCTCTCCTGAGCTCTTGGCTGCTGATTTGTCCTCCACCCAGTGCTTTTCTCCTGGTCATTCCTAGAACTGCTTGGGACTCAATCCTACCAGTGTTGGCCTGCTGCAAGAGCCTTCCTCAAAGTAAGATAGTATAGTTACGTAACAACTTACCGTAACAGTAGATCTTCGAGAGAAGCTCTTGCAGCAGGCCCTGCTTTCCCTCCCTCCTTCCTCCTGCCATTCCTTCTTTCTCTCTCACTACCTCTGTTTTTTTCTTCCTTGGTTCTTAAGAACCTCCTCAGTTCTCCATTTGCTGCCTGCTGTGGGTCTCTGGCAGGAGATCCGAGGAGGATGTGTGGGATCACCAGCCTTTATAGGATCGGCCGATGTCAGAGGCTGACACTGGCGGTGGGTGATCCCCAGTGGTAGACTGCTAACTAAAAAATTTTCCATGAGGTCCTGGTGCCTGACAGCTTAATCTTACCTGTGTTGACCTGCTGCAAGAGCTTCTATCGAGGATCTACTGTTATGGTAAGTTCTTAAGTAACTCTACTTTAGGTACTTACTGTAACAGTAGATCTTCAAGACTATCTCTTTTATCAGGCCATTCCTTTCCTCCCTCCTTCCCCCTGAGGGTCCTGAAACTATTTATGCTGTCTCCATGTCTGTTATGGTCTACCTATATCTCTCTGCCTTGCCTGGGTCGCAGAGTACTGGGTTCTCTTCTGGTTCCCTATGGAGAGGTCCTTCGAGCATGATCTCGGGCATGGAACTGAGGAAGGAGGGGCCGCACATGTTTATGTAGCAGCCGACATTTGACGTTATTGTGGGCAGCCTCTGGCTAACTCCTTGCAAAGTTTTCCATGTGGTCCCATTGCCTTATGGCGATGGTTCCATAGGTGTGGCCTGATAAAAGAGAGTTCTCTCAAGATCTGCTGTTACAATAAGTATCTAACTGTTGGTTTTTTTTGTTCTCAAATGCTACTGGAATACTCCTTATTGCTTCCAGCAGTAACAAAGACCTCTTTCTGAAATGGGGAGACCGAGGGGAGCTGGTAAAACTGATCCCGCCTCCGAGACTGCAGGGTCTCCAACCGTGCTGGTGGGCCAGCATTAGATGGAGAGCCACGTGGAGGGATCCAGTGCATAATCCTTGCAGAAAGCCATCAGTCTTCATTGGGGGTATCTCAGTCATCAGGTAACACATATGGAAATTCACCGTCAGTGAAGCAGGATCCAAACGGAAGATTTTCAACAGTACAACTGGGGCTGCCCACATTGACATAGTCTGCCGATGTCACCAACCCTATAAGGCTCACCACCTCACAGGGTTGGTGACATTAGGCACTTCCACCACATATTTGACGTTGGCATCCTCCCAGACTCCTGAGTGATCACTGTATGATTTACTGCATTCATAAGGTCAATTGAATTAAAGCCCCCCCAAATTGATTTTATTACTCATTTCACTCACTAAACCTAGCCCTGCTCCTAACTGAGCTCACACAAACAGAGTGGTCACCTATCTCCACTGCACCCTCTACTGATGATGCCCTCAACTACTTCTGTTCCAAAGTCATTGGGATTTGGAACTGGCATGCCCCGCCTCAAACACACTAGGGTAAGAGGATCACACCTCCCCTGGGTTAACACAAAACTGCTAGCCTGTATATGTGCTCGTGTCCAAGCCTGGAGAGCCTACAAGGTATCCAGCTCCTACACAGTTATTCCAATACCGGCACCTCAGGAACGCATGCACCGGAGCCGCCAGATATGCCAAAGCCGAATACTTCTCCACTCCTTTAACTCCAACATAAGCCACCTGTCTAAATTTTGGAAAGTTGTCCAATCCCTCTTCTCACCCCCAAATCTTGACTCCTCCTCCTTTATCCCCCATTTCAGTCTGGCTTCAGAAAGTCTCACTCTACCACTATCTCCCTCCTCTGGCTTACTGACTCCATACTCACCGGTATGGATCGAAGCAGATCACATCCGCAATATTTTTCGACCTGGCTAAGGCATTCGACACAGTATCACACTCCCTCCTCCTCCACAAACTAACAGTCGTCGGACTATCCACTTTAGTCACTGCCTGGTTGCAGTCAGTCACAATTGGCCCCCCCCCCCCAGTACTGGTGTCAGTCTCACAGGGCTCATTTCTTGGCCCAATCCTATTTCAGTCTTCCTAAACGATCTACGTACTGTCTGCTCTTCATCCCACATACACATGTTTGTAGACAGTATCGTTCTTTACACCTCTGGTGCTTCCAACCTGAAGTCACAGCTAGACTGCATCAAATTTCAGCAAGGTACAGCATTTGTTCCACTCCAACCAGCTGTTCCTAAAAGCCAAAAAGACTGTCTCCATGGCCCTCGGCACATGGCAGAGACTCTCGAGACCCCACCCCCACACACTGAATGGTATACCCTTAGAGAATGTTACCTCCTTTGGGTACCCTGGAGTCTGGCTAGACCAGCACCTGGGCTTTCCTATACATGTGAATGCAATCCAAAAGAAACTGCACCGCAAACTCTGTGCATTATACAGAAATTATGATTGCATTCCACTACCGGTTCACCACACACTTGTACAGAAAATGATCCTCAGACCCATCACTGTGATCTCTGTAAAGCCCTCTCCCTCCCATCTCTTGATTCCAGGTGCCTTATACACTTGGCTAACTTTGTGGCCAAATTCTGGTTTGGGTCTCTAGCTTCCTACCTTACCTCAACATTCTATACCCCATCTCTTCCCCCCTATTGCCTCTGCACCACCAGTCACAGATTCCTGGCTCTCCCCCATAGATCCACTACAGCTGGTTAGTCGACCTTCTCATATCATTGCCCTAAACTATGGAACACCCTCTACCTGAAATGCACTCTCCCCTATTTCACTCTTCTCCCTACTTAAAGGCCACACCTTCCCAGTCTGTGCCTGCCCCTAACTGCCCCTAACTCCCATGCCCAGCTCTGCTGTAGCCTCTACTGGCTCCTGGACCTCCCAATCTTTATGTCATACATTTTGTTTTTGTTTTTCTCTTCATCACAACCAGGAATGCTGTATTTTGCTGTTATCATTGCTATTAATTGTACTGAAGGCCTATCTGCAATAAGCCACTTGTATCCAATGGATATTCTATTTAGTTGCTGTCCCATTAGAGACAGTTTGCTTGCTGTAACTGCTGTATTGTCATTGCTATTGATGTGAAATGTTACTCCCTTCCCCCTTTTCTCCAGGACACATCTGGAAATGATCAATCCTGCTCAGTGTGCCTTCCTGGTGAAGCTTTTAAATAAATAAATAAAAATTACTTGGCCTTTTAGAATCGCTTTTTCTAAAGAGATTCCTTTACTTTGTTTATGTTGAGAGTTAATCCTTCGACTTCTCTCTTCCATTGCTGCCGCTGTGGAAGGAAGATTGCCTCTGCAGACAAAGATTCACTCTGTGTCTGCTGTCTTGAGGCCTGACCACGACATCTTGTACTGTGAGCTCTACAGAAGTTTAACAAACCACCCTCAGGCACAAAAGGCTCTCAAAAACTCCTGATGGAGCAACAGATAGCCAGTTCTGGGCAGGGACCTCCGGGGTCCCTCCTTTCCAGTCAATGGTGAGTTCGTCAAGTTCCCATGCTTCTAAGGCCAGAGACAAATCCTTGGGAAAGAGTCACAAAAAAGACTGATCAGCACCGCTCCTCCTGGCGGTGTTCCCACTCCCCAACGGCCTCCTGTCCTTCGTTGGGGGTACTCCATTGGTTGGGGCTGTGCAGACACCTGCTGCCATCCAGGTCTGTGTTCCTACCAGACCCCTACCGACAGTGCTGCTGCCCACTATGCAGGACACCTGTTGACCTACGTGTCATGGCCCCTACTCTGTCGGCGATGATTCTGGCCACGACAGATATGGTTTCCATTTCCAACAGTTAGCGGTGGAACCTCTGGTCCCTTTGCCCCATGCAGGGATCTATTGATGTAGGCTCAGAGGACCTATGTCCATCCCAGCTTTAAGTCCCTTCATTTGCATGCCTGGCTCCTGAGGACTTGGGCATGCCTCCCAGTTTGGGGTATCCCAAACAGTGGAAGGTCTTCATGGCACTTGAAAGCCTTCCAGTCGAGCCATGTATGCCCTGAAATGGAGGAGGGTTGCATATGGGCTGACAAGGATCATCTGGACCCTTTCACTTGTCCAGTGAGCCAGATCCTGGATTACCTGATATCCCTGTCAGTCTCAGGTCTACTGTACTCCTCCCTAAATGTGCACCTTTCGGCTATATTGGCCTGTCATGAGCCTGTGTGCAGCCACACCATGGCTTAATTGGACGTCTCCCAAACCTTTCTCAGGGGCATCCTGCATCTGAAACCTCCAATCCGTTCCCCGTCTCTGGCTTGGGATTTGAATTTATTTTGGAGAAGTTGACTCAGTCTCCTTTTGAGCCAGCTGCGACTTGTGAGCTATGCTTTCTTTCCTGGAAAATGTTATTTGTGGTTGCTATTACTTCTGCTCTGTGGATTTCCGAGCTTTAGGCCCTCTGGTGCAAGGAGCCATATTTGATTTTTCACAAAGACAGGATGTCTGCGCACAAATCCTAAGTTTCTTCCTAAGGTTGTGTCTGAGGTTACCTGAACCAGTCTATCCACCTACCTGTTTATTTCCCTGAACATGCCAATCCAGGGAAGCACTGCTCCATACAATTGACGTGCAGAATTTTGAAGCTGACATTTCGCTGCTGCCACTTGGAGTACCATCCATACTTTTACCAGTATTACCATTACCCAGTTTGAAGTGGAAACGGTTTGCCATCTGGGCTATCAAGTACCATCTGGACCCCTTCACCTGTCCGGTGAGCCGAATCTTGGACTACCTGATATCACTGTTGGACTTGAGCCTCCGGTATTCCTCCCTCAAGGTGCACCTTTCGGCCATCTACCGTCCACAAGCACATGGATGGTCATACCATTGCTCAATTAGATGTGACCCGTACTTTTCTCAGGGGCATCCTGCATCTGAAGCCCCCAATCTGTACCCCAGTCCCGGTTGGGATTTGAACTTTGTTTTGGAAAAACTGGCCCCATCTCCGTTTGAGCCAGCTGTGACTTGCGAGCTACGTTTCTTTCATGGAGAAAGTGTGATTTTTGGTTGCTATTACTTTTTGCTCAAGGATTTCCAAGCTTCAGGCTCTCTGGAGTGAGAGCCATATTGATTTTTCATAAAGACAGGGTGTGTCTGCACACAAATCCTAAGTTTCTTCCTAAGGTGGTGTCTGAGTTTATCATGAAATAGTCAATCCTCTTCCCAGTGTATTTTCCAGAGCGTGCCAATTCAGGGAAGCACTGCTCTGTACTTTAGATATGTACAGAATTCTGATGTTTTATCTGCTGCGAACTAAGGACCGAGGGAAGTCAAAGCAGCTTTTGTTTCTTTTGCCCAAGGAAGAGGGTGTCCAGGTTTCAAACAATGTTTGTCCAAATGATTGGCCAATTGTATTGTGCTTTGCTACAACAAATATGGTAAGGAGTTGCCAGGGATGGTGAAAGCCCACTCCACGAGGGGCATGGCTACCTCTGTGGCTTGTTTCTAAGGGGTCTCGCAGCTGACATCTTCCCTGCTGCCACCTGGAGTACCGTCCATATTTTCACCAAGCAGAACAGTCTGGACATTGCCTCCAGAGCTCGAGGAGGCTTTGGCCAGGCTGTTTTCCAAGCCTTCTATCTTAGGCCTCTGTTTATGTACCTCCCAGACTGTTCTGTTGTACTTGTAACTGCTTGGGACTTGTTCCTACGGTGTGACCTGATAACTGAGATACCCCTGAATAAGGTAAAACAGTTGCTTAAGATTTACTGAAACAGTAGATTTTGAAGGATCTCAATCATCAGGTCAGCCTTCCCTCCCACCATCGCCCTTTTTGAGGTCCTCTTCTCAGATTGGCTGGATGGTGTATCCAGCCTTTTATTTTGGCCTGGGCACCTCTCTCTTCTCGGTCCCCCACAGCACAAGCTTGCTTCTTTGATCTCTAGGATAAAGAATTGAGGAGGGAACAGGACCACTCATGCCTTTATAGGGTTGATGACATCGACAGGTGATGTCGGTGTAGCGACCCCAGTTGTACTGCTGGAAAATGTTCCATGTGGATCCTGCTTCATTGACGGCGAAGTTCCTACAGTGTGACCTTATGACTGAGATCCCCTTGAAGATCCATGTGTTGCAGAAGTGGAAACCATGCCTGGCTAGGCCATAATGGAGCGATGAGGATTAGTGTGGCACACTCCATCCTCAGCTTGATCAGTGTCCTCTGTGTTAGAGTAATCAGAAGAAATACATATAGGAATTTCCCAAGAGAAGGACAACATGTCTCACCAGAAACCTCCAGACCCATGATCAAAAAAGCAGAAACGCGGCAGCTTTGCATTGTGTGGGGAAGCAAAAATGTCCAACTCTGGATGACCCTATCTTTTGAAGGTTTACTCACTTTGGGGCGACAGCCACAGGGCGACTGTCTTTAGGGCAACAGCACAATGCCAACAGTGATCACAGTGCCAGGCATTGTGCCACACAACCCCTAGTGGGCAAAACGCAGCGGGGTACATGAGTGGTCTTTGTGGGGGAATGCACACACACACACACACACACACACACACACACATTCGGGGAGCTTCACCCCTCACGCCCACCAAAACATATGAAAACTACCTCCACGACAGAGGTGTATCTAGGAAGAGGGGCACAACACCCGTCTGGCGCTCTGACTGCAGGGCACACTGACAACTATTTTGCTACTGTGACAGGCTAACTGGTTGCGTCACTCTTATGCCGTCACTCCGTTGACGGTATACCTCTCGCAAAGAGGTCATCTGCCACCAAGATAACAGTTTCCACTCATACATTCTGGGCTGTGACTTGCTTAGCCTGTCTGCCAAGACATTTTGGAGACCTGGGAGATGCTGAGCCCAGTGCCATACTCCTACAGCTTTCCCGTATAACAAACAAGAATAATCACCCCCTTATTTGTTGATGTAATACATCGCACTGGCATTGTGCATCTGGATTAACAGAAGACCTGGACACAGATGCTCCTTAAATGCCTGGAGGCTGTACAAAGCAGCTCTCACCTTCAGGACATTTACAAAGCCTGGCTCCTGAGAAAGTAGCTGAAACTAAATGACAAAAAGACAGTCACCATGGTCTTCGGATCTCAGTCATAGGGTCACACTGTAGGAACTTCACTGTCGATGAAACAGGATCCACATGGAACATTTTCCAGCAGTACAACTGGGGTCGCTACACCGACATCACCTGTCGACATCATCAACCCTATAAAGGCATGAGTGGCCCTGTTCCCTCCTCAGTTCTTTATCCTAGAGATCAAAGAAGCAAGTTTGTGCTGTGGGGGACCAGGAGAGAGAGAGAGAGAGAGAGAGAGGTGCCTATCTCGCTCCTTCCCGAGTCTCTCATGAAATTCCAAGAATCCCTCGCCCTGTCCAAACTGTCTGATTTTCTCTCCTCAAATAGCTCCCCTCTCCCTATCAGTCAGGCTTTAGAAAACACCACTCCACCATCAGTGCCTTGCTGAGTGTTACAGACTCTGTCCTATCAGGTATAGACATCAGTCTGACCACCCTGCCACTTTTATCGATTTGGCAAAAGCTTTTGACTCTGTCCCCACACCCTGTTGCTCCACAAACTCAGCCTCTTTGGCCTCGCCCAACCCACCATAAACTTGTTCCTCTTCCTTCAGAACAGTCAGCAATCTGTTCAAATAGGGATACCCTCTCCCCCCTTCCCATCCTCTCAGGCATCCCTCGGGGTTCAATCCTTGGCCCCATCCTATTCTCCTTATTTATAAATGACCTCCCCTCTGCCTGCATCACAGCTAACGTGCATCTGTATGCTGATGACACAATCATTTTGCCTCGGTCCCACCCATGACAGTGTCCTCCCGGGTCTCCGAATTGACTTCAGTAGAGTCAAGCCTGGTTCCAGAAAAATCAGCTTAAACTAAATGACAAAAGACAGTTACCATGGTCTTGGATCAGAAAAAGCTTACCTCCCTACTGGCCCCAGCGATCTCCACCCTGGATATGTCTCTCCTTGACCTAGTCCCCACTTTCAAATACCTAGCGCCTGGCTGACTGCCACCTAAATTTCTCTACTCACATAGAGGCCACCTGCTCCAAACTCCGGCCCAAACTTGCCATCCTCTGTTGCCTCAAAGACAGTCTTCCCCTTCCCGCCCGCAGTGAAATCTTACATAAAACTATCCTTCCAGTATTAGACTATGCAGACATTGTATATTGCACAGCACCAACCTCATCCCTCTCCAAACTCGACATCCTACTAAACGGATTCTGTTGTTTTGCCACTGCCTCCCCTCAACTTACTCATCATTGCACCCTTTATTCCGCTCTCTCTCCCTGGCCTCGCTCACCCACAGGAGAACCATCCATTATGCCTCCCTCATAGCTAAATACTGGTTGGGCTCCCTACCCCCACCTTATTTCCTGCCTCGTACCAGCTAACTCCTAGGCTACTCCCTCCATCACAGAGATGCCGCACCTTTAACCTCCCCGCCTCACACTGCCTCCGGCCAAGCCGCCTTTTCTTCTGCCTTCCCTTCCTATGGAACAACCCACCACCCATCACTTGTCAGGCCTTCTCCTCCCTGAACTTAGGCAACTCCTCAGACTCCTCCAAGCTACACCTTGCCTAAAGTGTGTACAGGGACCCACCCCACGTGGATCCTTGAACAGCTCCATTTTGAATTTCTCAGCTGGTCGAACTCTCTGCCCTTGTTATACCTCAGGTTATTTCTAAATTTCCTTCATCACTACTGCACTACTCCTGCATCTGCTTTACCTTATAGTAATTAACAAATTTGCTTCTATTTTGTAAGCACTGTATGTTTATCTACTGCCTGAAACCAGCTCTCTTTGTACTAGTCCGGTCTGAAATGGATTTGAATTTTACTGTTGTACAAATTCTCCTCTGTAACTTCTATGTTCTTCTCTGTACCTGGGTCACGCCTGGAAACGAGCTTCGGCTCAGTGTGCCTTTCCCGGTCAACAAATTTAAAATAAAATAAAAAATAAAAAAAGAATTTATATTTAAAGAACAATTACATAAAAACTTACCCTAATAGTAAATCTTACTGTGAGATTTGCTCTTTACAGCAGGTAACACCTTTAAGACTAAGCTGCCAGGGTCAGGACCACCCCCGACTTCACATATTGTATAAAATGGGCAGTCCCCCAACCCATCCCCAGTTCTTTTCCCGCCATTGACCGCACAAGCCGGACCTCCGCAGACTCTTTCAGCTTGTCGGACGCTATTTTTCACGCTACCCACGTTTTCTTATTTTCCATCAACATTAGTACCATCTTCCTCTCCTTCATTTTCTGTTGAACAGTGGCAGTCAAAGTGTGCATGCAGGAAGTACATTCCCCATAAGGATGACCATTCAGCCTGCCTTTTCTGCTTAGGCCCAGACCACAACATTGAGACCTGCCAATATTATCGATCTGTCAAAAGCCTTTGACACCGTATCCCATCCTCTCCTGCTGGATGCACTCAGCCATGCTGGCTTTGCTGCAGGACCTGTCTCATGGTGCTCCAGCTATCTGTCTGCCCGGTCCCAGCATGTAAAAATCAATGGCACCCTCTCTGACCTCTACCCTATCCGATCTGGGGTTCCCCAGGGCTCTGTTCTTGGGCCCCTGCTCTTCTCCCTTTATCTCAACACCCTGCCAGGTGCCTGTACTGGTAAACTCCTCCTTTTTGCAGATGACGCTGTTGTCTTCGCTTCTGACCGTAACCCCACCACCCTCCAAGATTCCCTGCAATTATCCTATAAAGACGTGGAAGCCTGGTTTAAAGAACATAGACTGGTTATCAATCTTAAAAAGACCAAATCTATGATCTTCTCCCACCCCCAAAACAAAGCTAGTAATTTCTAACTTCAAGTCTTCGCCAGCTCTATGTTCCCACTCGAACAAGTTTGCACTTACAAATACCTTGGGATAACCTTTGACCCTGCCCTCACTTTCCATTCCCATATCTCCGCCTTAGCCTCCACCACCAATATTAGGTTGGGAATTCTTTACCGCCACAAACACTGTCTCCCCACCGATGCCTTCCGACTCGCAGTTATGTCCTCCATTCTGTCACTTGTTGACTATGGCTTACTGGTCTACGGGGCTGCTGACCAGACCTCACTAAACAAAATCCGCCTCACCTTAAATAAGGCCTGTCGACTAATCGTAGGTGCTCCTAGACTTACACATACCTGCCATCTTTACTCCCAGGCTAATCTGCTCAATCTTGTCGAACGTCTTAGGTATCAAACCTGCATCCTTACCAAAAACTCTCCTTGGGCTCTCTCCTCCTGGTTTGACTGCCGGTATCCACCATGTTAACTCCCTAGCTTCAACACGGTCCTCCTGTAAAACCAAGTTGAAGGTACCTAGGGCAAGGACCTCTCATGGACAACGGGCTTTCCACTACTGTGCCCCTTCTTGGTACAAATCCCTCCCTGCCAGTATCTCAGACACCCCCACAATCTCTTGCTTTAAAACTACCCTCCGGAACCACCTTTTCACCACTCGCAGCTGTTGCTGTTTCTAAGCTATCTTGCTCACTCTCTGACAAAGCCCCCTGTTGGCTGCTCAAATCCTCTACCTTCTCTACCCTTGGTTCCTGTTCCTTCCTGTTGACTCCACTAAAACACACTGTATTGATATCCTATGTTTTTCTGATGTTCTAGTTATTTCCCTGAACAATGTTAACTTCACCAACCCTGTATGTGGTAAACTGTTGATCTCATTTGTCGTCCTGTATCCTCAAAAAAAAAACTGTATACTGTTTCTCTGTACTAAGTTGTTATCACTGTATTGTCTTCTCTGTGACGAGGTACCTTAGTAAATGAGCCTCTGGATCAAAGGTTGTAAACTGATGCTTAATAAATAAATAAAATAAATATTGCCAAGGCTTTAACCAGCGCACCAGGATCCGTCCACCAGAAGACCCTTCGAAGCCTTCTCACTTTCAAAAAGATTGCTTGAAATAGAGAAGGAGCGCCACCACAAGAGTTTGTCTTTCTCTCCTGCTTCATCTTCTTCTTCGCATAAAGGGAAGAAGTCAAGCAAAAAACACAAGCACTGGAAAAAACGCTACAAGAAACCCCAGGCAGAAGATCACTTCAGGTCTCCGAAGAAGTCGGTGCCTAAACCTACCTCCCTAGTCTCTGTAACAGGAGAAAGTTCCTCGGGATGCATGGGTTCTTTCCCCCACCTCCCCCCAACTTAAGCCTAGGCCCTTAGTCACGGCGAGCTCTAAGTCAGCAGGTGAGTCCTCAGGTGGCAGGCCATTGTCTGTCGCCATCCTAGCCAGGTGTCCACCAAGTCTACCCCGACGTCGGAGGCTGAGGCCTCAGGGTGATGCCCAGGTTCGACGCACCCTCCCCTTGGGAGAGGGGGATGTTCGACCCATTTTGGAGCTAGCTTCCCTTCACAGGCGACCCTGCCTAGGCAGCCACCGGCTCAGTCTCCAGTTCGGCCTAAGGCTACACTAGGCCCCCTGACACTGGTCTCTCCGATGTCTCCTTGGGTGACCCCATTGCTGGATCATATGAAGTCACAGCTGGACCTGACACACGTCCCCAGCCAATGCCCGATGTTCCGACACCCGATGTTGGGACGCCCAACGCGATTAGTCCGATGCCAGAGGGTACTGCTCCTCTGGATCCGATGTCAGCCACCCCGGATTGTTCTGCTCCAATGCTCAGGGTGCCGCAGCCTGATGACCAGACACCGGGGCCATCTAACCCGAGCCTCCTGACGTCAGATGCACCAGCTCTGCCGCAGGGTCCACCGTAGGGCCTCAGTGAGCTTTTCTTGGCCTGGTGGGCCTTCTTCAAAGATAAATAGAACTCGGCAGCCCCTCAGCCATCCCCTCAGGGACTGCCCTGAGACAAGTCTCTGGCCAAGCAGTCTACTCCTCCTCCAGTGGGGCTGCCCTGATGCCAGATGGGGGGATAAACCCCTTCCACAATTGAAAGCATCCTCGCTCACCTTCCCCCTCCCCAGACTCAAGGGATTCAGATGGGTACTCTTCCTCCGATTCTAGTCGAAGGGACTCAGATCTGCCAGAGCCAGAGGGTGGTAAGGACAGACCTTGTTCCCCACCTGATGACCCAGTGTTCGTGGATGTGATACACCACATCCAACAACTTAACTGTTGGGACACCAAAGAGTTGGACGTAGAACGTAAGTGACTGGCTATCTTTCTCGGGAGGAAAGACACCTTGCCCATGGTGGTCCCTCCTATGGTCGAATCCTACAAGAATGCGAACAAGTTGGCTTGGAAGCGACCTTTCTCTACGCTGGCCATATCGAAGAAGTGCAGGGACAACCCCTGTTATGGGGAGCAGCCAGAGGCGGACTCTGTTGTCATTAATGCTGCTCACAACAGATCCAAGAGACCTCGTACCTCGGTATACAACCACCAGATAAGGAGTCAAAGCAATTCAATTATCTGGCCAAGAAGGTTTTGTCTTCCTCAGTGTGTGCCATTTGTTCACAAAACTTTCTGGCCCACATGGTGCAGTATCAAAATGCCCTGTGGGATAAAGCAGTGGAGGTCGCCCAGGCCATGCCAGACTGCCCAGGCCGAACCGAGCTTATGGTGATCCTGAAGTTGGGCTTGCAGTGTCGGTAACCACATTCTCAGGGTATCCTATGACACTGTAGACTCAGCTGGCAGAGCCGCTGCTTCGGCTGTGCATTCAGCGGTACTTCTGGCCGTGGGTGTCAGGCTTTGTGCTGGACATGCAATCAAAAATTATGGATGCTCCCTTCAGGGGACTGGTGTTGTCGGGTGAGGACTCACAGAACATTATCACTAGGCTACAAAAATCTGGCAAAGCCATTGGATCCGTTCATATGATGTACAAATCTCAACCGAATCAGAACTCTAAGAAGTCCTTTCATAGGAACACCAGATGTCAGCCCAGAGGTCAGCAGCAGCAGCAGAGGTCGGGCTTCAAGCATAGGGCCTCAACCTCTGCCTCTGGCAGTTCAGCCTCTCAGGCCCTCAGAACCTCCCAGTCTGTGCTCCCTCTCCCTGACACTTCAGCCTGACTCGCTGCTTCCCGGTGGACGCCTTAGGGGAGGTGGTGGGGTTCGATTTTCCTTGCATACCGAGGGGTGGTGTTGGATAACCACTGACAGCTGGGTTCTGTAGCTTATCAAGAGAGGGCATACTGTCGAGTTCACCAAAGTCCCTTCAGACTACCTTCCAATTCAATTCCATTACTCCTAGGCCCACAGTGTTCTTATCACAGAAGAAATCCAGGCTTTTCTGCTCAAACGTACCATAGAGTTGGTCCTGCCTGCAGAACAGGGAAAGGGGTTTTACTTCCACTTCTTCCTGGTGCCAAAGAAAACGGGATCTGCGACCAATCTTAGACCACAGTCACCTGAACCAGTACATCGAAAACAAGAAGTTCAGGATGGTCACCCTGATAGATGTTCTACCCTTGCTTCATCAGGGAAACTGGCTGTGTTCCCTGGACATCCAGGGCGCATACCACCCTGTCCTGGTTTTTCAACCACACAGGAGGTTCCTTTGCTTCTGGTTTCAGGAGCATCACTATCAGTTCAGGGCTCTGCCTTTCGGCCTCTCCTCGGCACCCAGAGTGTTCACCAAACGCCTCTCAGTGGTAGCTGCAGCTCCTAGGAGACACGGACATTATGTCTTCCCCTACTTTGATGACTGGCTCCTAACCGCTCCCACCAGAGACCGGCTGCTGTGCTGCACCATGCAGGTCACTTTTCACTTGTTTCAGGACTTGGGGATCACTTTAAATTTCTCAAAGTCCTCCCTTTGGCTAAGGCAGCAGCTGCAGTACATAGGGGCAGTCCTGGACATGGCCCAGGGAAAAGCCTTTCTCCCACAGGACAGAGCGGAACGCCTCCAGGCCCATGCCCAGTGGCTCTCATCAGCTCGTCAAGTCTCGGCCAGGAATGTCCTCTGGCTTTTAGGACACATGGCATCTGCCATTGCCACAGTCCCTCTTGCCAGGTTATACATGAGGACGATTCAGTGGAGTCTGAGAGTTCAGTGGGATCAGAGGTCAGATGAACTGGAGCAACCGGTCCTGGTATCCAACCCAGTCAAACAGGCCCTGCTTTGGTGGTTGAATTCCTCCAACCTTTCCAGAGGAGTTTGTCTCTGGAAAGAGGCCCCAGACAGATCCTGACCACGGATACATCGGATCAGGGCTGGGGAGCTCACCTCGAAGGTTGTCAGACTCAAGGATCCTGGAAGGAACATAAGCTTCATCTCCATATCAACATTTTGGAGATGAGAGCAGTTCTTTAGGACTTTCAGGCAGTTCTGCTGTCAGGCCTCCTGTTGATTCAGACTGACAATGTCAGTGGTATTTTACATCAACAAGCAAGGGGGGACTTATTCCTACCCACTCTGCAGAGAAGCCATGCGAGTGTGGACTTTGACGGTGGACCATCAACTAGACTTATCAGCAGTCCACGTCCCAGGCATTCAGAATACCCTGGCCGACTGTCTCAGCCGTTCCCAGTCCAGGACCCACAAGTGGGAGCTTTATCCTTCAGAGGTAGAAGACCTTTTTCGACAATTGGGGTCATCCAGAACTGGATCTATTTGCCTCCCCATCCAGCGCAAAACTGCCCAGTTTCTGCTTGCTAGATCCAGAGTCTGGTGCTTTCTGGTGGACATGTTATCCCTCTCCTTGGTGGGGAGGTTCCTGTAAGCATTCCCTTCCTTCTCTATACTGCAGAGGGTCCTCCTCAAGCTGTATTCGGAAGGGGTGGATATGATCCTTGTGACACCCTTCTGGCCATGCCAGATTTGGTTTCCACTGCTTCAGCAGCTTGCTGTGGAGCCTCCAGTCTCACTGCCTTTCCAATCAGACCTGCTTTCTCAGGAGTAGGGGACCCTAGTGCATGCAGATCTCAGATCTCTGCTTCTCCATGTGTGGCTCCTGCCAACCTATCCATCTCTAGATTCAGGGTATTACCCAGAGTAGCGGATGTCCTGATGGCAGCCAGGAAGCCCTCCACCAGGGCAGCTTAGGCTATGAAATGGAAACGTTCTGCATTGGGGCCTCTGCTCAGCATTTAGACTCATTCACCTGTCCAGTGAACTCGATATTAGAGAACCTCCTCTCTTTATCTGATGCAGGACTCAGTTACTCTTCGCTAAAGGTGCACTTGTCTGCCATTTCAGCCTACCATGTGCAAATCGAGGGCAAGGCTATTGCCCAGCTGGACCTTTCCCATATCTTCCTACGGGGCATTTTGCATCTGAAGCCTCCCATCAGGGACCCTGTCCCACCATGGGATCTTCTCTTTGTTCATAAAAAGCTCACATTGCCTCCTTTTGAACCTGCCACAAGTTGAGAGCTGCATCTTCTGTTGTGGAAGGGGTTATTTTTAGTTGCCATTACTTCTGCTCGAAGGATTTCTGAGCTTCAGGCCATGATGTGTAAGGAGCCTTATTTGGTTTTTCACAAGGACAGGGTGTCCTTGAGAACTAATCCTAAGTTTCTTCCGAAAGTGATGTTGGAGTTTACTTTGAATCAGGACATCCACCTTCTGGTGTATTACCCTGAGTACTCAAATCGGGGGGGTGGCCTTACTATGTACTCTGGACGCTCACAGAGCACTGCGTTATTACTTGGAGTGAACCAGACCCTTGCGTAAGTCTGATCAGTTTGTTTCTTTCACCCCCCCCATGATAGGGTCTCCTGTTTCTAAACAATGTTTGTCCATATGGTTTGTTAATTGCATTGTTTTCTGCTACGAGCAGCTCAACAAACCCTTGCTGGGCTCGGTCAAGTGTCATTCTATCAGGGGCATGGCTGCTTCCTTTGCCTTACTGAAGAATGTGTCTGCTGATGACATTTTCGCAGCAGCCTCTTGGAGTTCTGTGCACACCTTTGTGAAGCACTACAGTCTGGACATTGCTTCTCGTCGCAGGGCAGGCTTTGAACTGGCAGTCCTTCAGGGCCTCCTGTCCTAATTTCTTTGGGAGATTTCTGCCTTCACCCTTCTACCTGGGGTTCCTCAGTTGCAGCTTGGGACTCAGTCCTAAAGGTGTTAGCTGCTGCAAGAGTGAATCTTGAAGTATGATAGTACAGTTACGTAAGAACTTACCTGTAACAGTAGATCTTTGAGAGGAGCTCTTGCAGCAGGTATGTTTTTTTCTTCCCTCCTTTCCCTTGGTAGCTACTTCTCCATCTTAGATACCTTTACTTCCTCTTCTAGCGGAACCTCCTCGGTTCTCCAATCTTACCAACTTGCTGGAGTCTCTGGCGGGAGAACTGGGGATGGTTTGGGGGCCGCCCCTTTTATACGATGCGTGATGCCGGGGGCGGGCCAACGTAGGGGACAGTCCCCCACTGGATACTGCTAGCTAGATGTTTTCCATGGGGTCCTGGCGGCTTAGTCCTAAAGGTGTTACCTGCTGCAAGAGCTCCTCTTGAAGATGTACTATTACAGTAAATTCTTACATAACTGTACTTTGTGGAGCCTCCTGTACGCCTACCTCTGTGTCGAGTCTGTTGTCAAAGGATAAGGGATCCCTGGTCCATCCGGACCTGAAGTCCCTCTGTCTGCACGCATGGCCCTTGAGAACATAACCCTTGCGCGTTTTTTGGTATCCCCTAAGGTTGCTGATGTTCTGGTTGCAGTCAGAAAGCCATCTAGCAGACATACTTATTTCTTGAAGTGGAAGTGGTTCACCCTGTGGGCTGCTTCCAAGAATTTAGACCCATTTACATGTCCTGTAAATGCAGTGCTGGAATACTTGCTGTCCCTGTCAGACTCTGGTCTACAGTATTCCTCACTGAAGGTGCATTTGGCTGCTTTATCAGTTTTCCATGACCCTTTTGATGGTCATATGGTTGCACAGCTGGAGGTGTCCCGTACTTTCCTAAGAGATATTCTTCATATGGAGCCTCCTATGTGCAGTCCCGTCCCTCCTAGGGACTTGAATTTTGTGCTTGAAAAACTGACATTGGCTCCTTTTGAGCCAGCCGTGAGTTGTGGCTTATGTTTCCTGTCATGAAAAACATTATTTTTAGTTACAATCATTTCTGCTTGTAGGATTTCAGAGCTTCAGACTCTAATGTGTGAGCCTCTATGTTTGATTTTCCACAAAGACGGAGTTTCTTTGCGTGTATATCTTAAGTTTTTACCGAAGGTGGTATCCAAATTTACTCAGAATGATACACCTTCCTGTCTGTTACCCTGAGCCTGCCAGTCAGAATGAGGCAGGGATGTAGCTATAGATTTAAAATTTGTACACAGAGCAGCCACACTGCACCCCCCCATGTCGGGCCCTGCCCCCAGTCCACATTGGGCCCCACCCCCGGTCCACCAGGCCCCGCCCCAGTCCACACTCTTGTTCTCATACCCCCCCATCACCCTCAGTGTCAGACTCACAGACTGGCTTTTGGTTAAATGTTGCATTGTGACAAGGCTCAGTACTACATACACAGCAACAAGACTGGCTTTTGGTTACAATATTGCATTGTGACAAGCCTCTGTACCACATTAAGGTAGCCAGTCCCACAGAGGTCCATTCATACCAGTGCCTGTGCTCATACACTCTATCCACTCACTCAAGCTGAATCGTCACACCCAAAGAAGTCAAGTAGTCAGATCAAACTCTGAATGGTAACATCCCATCAGCAGTGTGCCCTTACCAATTACATGAAAATGACAGTAACTATTTACATTACTTACCCTATAAGAGGGTTGGGTAAGCTAGATGGTGCTCTGGTTTAGGTTCAATCATCTTAACCACCTAAGCCGTTCACACCAACTAGCCCAGTACCTCAGACTTTGTTACTTCAGACAATTTACAATTTCAAATGCAACTATGAAGCATGCCAGGCAACACCACGGAGTACAAAACAAAAGAATACAGAGCCTGACACCAACTGAAGTCTAATTATACCAGCAACCAAATCACCCACTCAACAAAATGGTAACATAGGCCACAGCAGTGTGCTAGTACCAACTAGTCCCATACCTTACAGAATTATGTACATTTCCAGTTTAAAATTGCAAACTGTATAAATTGGTGTTTCATTTTAAGAATGGGCAACAAATCCTAGAAACAAGACACATCAAAGTTGATCACCCACGCCAATCAGAATTAGTATGCTCACTCATACACACCCAAATAACCACTCCATCAACAGAAGAATGTATAATAAATTTTTCTAATTTATCAAATACTGCAGAAACCAAGCAATACATCAAACCACAGCACAGACAGTAAAACAAGCTCCGCTGGCAGAGGTCACCTTGTCACAGAGTTAAACCGACGATCATTGCATGGGTCGAAATCCTTCAGTACTTGCTCCATGTTGACTGGGATATCGTGATATAGATGCAGCAGTGCTAAACCGGTCAGTCGACTTTCACCCATACTGTTCCGTAACCAGGTGTTTATTCTTCGCAGTGCACTAAATGATCTCTCTGCTGTAGAAACACTGACTGGCATTGTGGCCAAAATACAAAGAGCTGTGTTAATATCTGGGTAGAATGCAGGATTTACCAGAGATAATGTAGTGATGTTGCTCTTTGGCTGTTTTTTTTGGGGACAGACATCCACTTAGTTTTCCATCTCTGCAATTCTGCTCTAAAGCTGTCCAGGCTGGAGAGGTCACCCTTGTATGCATTATACACAGCAGTCACCATTTCTTCAGAGTACATAGCATGTAGTTTATGTGGCAACAGGTACTGCGCGAGAAAACGTGGGCAGCATTCAATCAGCTGTTCTGACAGCTCTGAAATAACGTGGTCCAAGAAAGGAATGAAGATGTTTCTTCTGTGGTATTCCTGTGGATCCGATGCAGCAATTTTGTTCCTCTGAGTTTGGCTTCCACATATTCTTGGCATGGATTCTTCAGCAAACGCACAACTTGCTAGCCGTTTCACCTCATCATACAGTGCACAAAATCTGGTATCCACATCCTCTCTCATGCTCCGAAGTGTCTGAACCACAACATTTGCTTCTTCACATGCCTGAATCAAGTCAATATCCTCATGTTGCAGGTACAGAATTGCTTCCACAGACACCAAACAAACGAGGAAATCAAATTTTGTGATGGAAAATTTCAGTCTGTTGGCATCCTCATCAAAATCGGCAACTTTCTCCAAGGTGCTGACTTTCACAAGATATTTTGCTTTGAAACATCTAAGTGAATCTGCTTGGCTCATCCATCATGTATTCCCAGGGGCAGGCAAGACTGTACTGCAGTCTTCCTCCTCATCTTCCCAGTCACATGGCAAGTTTGCAAATTCTTTCAGTTCTGTCAGATACACATTGCTGCGCTTGGCGGAGGATTTCAGTTGTAATTACTTTTCTGCATGTTGTCAAACATATTTGAAATCTGGTGTGTTTTACAGGAGTGAACAATTGCAGTGTTCTAATTATGTGCTTTGCAGGCACTGTAGGTAGCTTCAGGAAGGACTGCACGTATTCTGGCTTGCACGCCATTAAATTGGCCACTCATGTTGCTGTCTCCATCGTACTATGAATAGATAGGTCACTGACATAGCAAAGGCCGATGGCACATTTATAAGGTAGAAAAAGAAATGGGCAGACTGGATGGGCCTTGCGGTCCTTATCAGCCGTCAACTTCTATGTTTCTATGTTATGTTTCTATGTAGCCTTGGCCCCTCATGTATTCCTTATCAATACCCCAAGCAGCAAGTCTTTGCAAGAACTGTTCTGCAAGTGCTTGCCCAGTTGTCTGGAAGGCTTCCACAAACTCGATGAAATCTTCTCGCAGTTGCACAGCTCCATTTTCAGTTCGATGAACGATCATTAGCAACGCAAGGGTTATCTGCTCTTTTGGCAATGTCGCGTCCCATCTGGGTAATCGTTGAAGAATTTTGCCACGACCTGGTGCCAGAATTCTTCTTGAATCTGTTGACCCATCAACTGTATCAACTCATTCTGAATTTGTGCCGATGTATACTGTGCGTTCGTGGTGCACAATCCAGGTGTTCTTTGAAGAGCGTGTCCAACTCTGCTGTGTATTGCAGAAGTGCACTGGACTTTCCAGTGGTCAGAAGCCTTCCTCTCAGTGCTATATTATACCTTCCACAAAGGAGAATGATGTTCATAATGTGTGCATGAGCATGCCTTGCTCTGTTCAGTTGTTTTCTGATCCTGCTTTAAAAGGCACTGATAAGCCGTTGTCTGTCTTCCATCACATACGCTTACAAATGCTTCTGCCCTTGCAGTGCCATTCCCATGTTCTTTTGAATTGCTGTGCCTGTCTAGAATCTTTTCCCCATTTGACCAGTCCATCACTGGTATAGATACCAACACCGTTTCCTTGCAGGTGTTAAACATAAGTATGGTCCCTGAAGACTGCATCCAGATGGCGGAGTATGGGTGCAAAATTGTGCTGCGAAGCTGAGGATTGGCTTGTCGATACTGCTGCTGCGGCCACTGCAAGATTTCATCATTTGTTTTGGAACTGAAGTTTGGCGGTGTGGTTGCCATTGGCTTGTTAAGATCTTTCTTTTTGCACTTCGTCAGTGTCTGGCGGTCATAGAACCCAATGTCTCCTTCTTCGTCGTGCACATGCAGATCTCTCCTTAAATGGTTTCTCTGTGTTGCTGTTTGTGGTGTAACAGGTTCTTCACCCAAAGATGTGGTCCCAGGTACAGGTCCTGCTGCAGTATCAATATTTAAGGCTCCAACTACAGAAATTTCCAGTTGGTTTTCAGGGTCATAAACTTGAGCTGCCACAGCAGATTCGGATCCATTGCCAAGAACTTGCCTATAGCGAAAACAAGATAAAAAGAAAAAGTAACATTAGAGGAATGATAATTTGTCACTTTCAATGCCTACAAAACACTGTTCACTCAACAGGGTACTCTGTCACTTGCCAATTTGTGACCAGTGCACCCTATATAACGGTAAACCATTGTAGGCAGGCGCAGTTTGTGTTATGGACCCAGCTGATGTGTGGTCTACCTCATAGAAACATACATAGAAACATAGAAGTTGACGGCAGATAAGGACCGCAAGGCCCATCCAGTCTGCCCATTTCTTTTTCTACCTTATAAATGTGCCATCGGCCTTTGCTCTGTCAGTGACCTATCTATTCATAGTCATTTGTATTGCTCCCTTATGCCTATCCCATGCCTATTTGAAGCCCTGCACTGTATTCATAGCCACCACTTCTTGCTGGTAAGCCATTCCATCATCATCTACCACCTTTCTGTGAAAAAATTCCTCACATTTCCCCTTAATCGGCCTCCCTCTAATCTCATGCTGTGTCCTCTTGTCCTGCTATTTTTCTTATATTTAAACATGTTAGACTCTTTTCACCTTGTTTATGCCCTTAAGGTGTTTTAATGTCTCGACCATATCACCTCTCTCCCTCCTTTGCTCAAGGGTATACATATTGAGCTCCGTTAATCTGTCCTCATATGTCTTCCTGATGCAGTCCCTGCACATTTTGGTTGCCCTTCTCTGGACTGCCTCAATTTGGTTAATAGTCCTTATGTGAAGGTGTGGCCTCCAATACTAGCACGCAGTATTTACTCCAGATGGGGCTAACCATATGTCTTGTACAGAGGGATTATTACCTCCCTCTTACGACTTGTGATAATTTCACTAATACACCAACACCCCCTAGCCTTACTCTACTGCTTTAGAGGTCTGCTTGATGATTTTAGGTCATCAGTGATGATGATGCCCAAGTCTCTTTCTTCCCTTTGTGACTGCTAGCAACTCCTCCCGCCTATAAGTGGCTTCAGGGTTTCTCTTCCCTATGTGCATGATTTTGCACTTCTTTGCATTAAATCCCAGTTGCCACTCTTCTGACCATTCTGCTAGTTTATCGATCTCTTCTCATTCTGCCCACCCATCTGGATCATCTACTCTGTTGCAGATCTTGGTGTCATCTGCAAAGAGACAAGCCTTACCCTCTAGTCCATCTGCGAGGTCACTAATGAAGATGTTGAATAGGACTGGCCCCGGACTGATCCCTGAGTGCCCACTTGTGACTTGCATCTCTTCTGACTGTATACCATTTACTACCACTCTCTGTTTTCTGTCAGTCAACCAGTTTGCCACCCAGTTGACCCAACTTCGAGCCCACCCAGAGCCTACTAGCTTATTTATCAATCTTCTATGTGGAACAGTGTCAAAAGCTTTGCTATATGAAGTCAAGGTGGCGACATCAACTGCTCCCCCTTGGTCCACCACTCTGGTTACCCAGTCAAAGAAATCTATGAGATTAGTTTGACAGGACCTTCCTTTGTAAAACCCATGCTGTCTTGGATCCTGTGCCCCTATGGATTCCAGGTGTTGCACTATCCTTTCCTTTAAGTGAGTGCCTCCATAATCTTGCCCACTTACTGAGGTAAGACTGACCGGTCTGTAGTTCCCCGCCTCCTCCCTGCTACCACTCTTGTGGAGTGGGATCACATGAGCCCTTCTCCAGTCTTCTGGGACCTCTCCTGTGCTCAGAGACTCACTAAACAATTCTGCTAATGGCTCTGCTGGTTCCTCCTTTAGCTCCTTAAGTACCCTGGGATATATGCCATCAGGTCCCATTGCCTTATCCACCCTGAGACCTTGGCTCTTGTAGGACCTTTCTTTTTGTGAGAGGAGTAGTGCTCCCTCCCTCCCCTGTGTCCATGATGCTGAGCTGTGGGCCCTGCCTACCTTCTCTTCAGTAAATACTGAGCAAGTATCTATTTAGGATAGATGCCTTTACAGGGTCCTCCTCCTCACATGCTCCCTTTTTCTCCATTAAGCTTAGCAATACCCCCTCTGGACTTTCTCCCCTTTCACTAATGTATCTATAGAAAGTCTCAACAGATGGTAGCTGGCGACCCATCAGTACCTGAAGTGAATACCAAAAGACCACTCCTGATCAGAAATCAGATCAGAAAGTTGGCTGAAAAATAATATGTTTGTTGTGACAATTAAGCCCATGGGGGGGCGCACAATTTTTTTTTTGTTTGTTTCCCATATGCAATAGCACCCATCATTTAGAATCCCATTTATAGTTTGTGAATGTGCAAGTGAGAGAAGCTAACAGTGGATAAGGTTTGAAAAGGGAGAAGTATAACTTTCTCATTTAACTAGCTCCCCACCAGTTACCTGCATATTTGCTTTGGAACCACACCTTACTTAAGCCTGTTTTTGGGCCAATGGACCCGATATCAAGGTAATCCATTTGAGGCAGATGCAGTTTGGGATAGTGACCCACCAGATGGGTGGGTCTATTTCACAGCAGGGCCCCAATGTGAATACCAAAAGACGAACACTCCTTTTAAAATTAAATTAGTAAGTGAAACGAAAGCACCAATCATTACATACCATTGTACGAACTGGGAAAAAAAAAAGACAGACCACTTTATACACACCATAGCAGGTGCCTTCACTATCAAGTCAGAATTCCATAGCCAGCAACTAACACTCCAGAACTAAATCACAGGCAGAAAAAGCACATCATAGCATGGAACCATGATATACACAAGTTACAGGTCCTCACCAAACACATGAATTACAATAGCTGCCTCATAAAGAGTGCTGTTCTACAACAATGAAAATAAAGCAAACCAGTGAAGAGCTGGTTGCATAAATCGGACATAGGGGTTGGGGGGGTGTGATAACTCGTTTGATACACTAGCCTGTGACTTCTCGCTACACTTACGTAAGGGCATCGGGCGTTCATAGGCAACTGTATCAGATAAGTTATCACGCGGTCACCACCACCACCCCCATCTCTTGTAAGGGGTTGGATGGATAACACTTTGAGGACTATGGGACTATACACTTATTCCAAGTGGGCTTTAACCAGTTAAAGCAGGACATCAAAATAACTTACCGAGTTGAGGATGGTCCTTCATGGAGGTGTGCTGGTGTCGCAGCAGATGCAGGTGTTTCAACTTGGCTAAAATGTTAGATATAAACTGTAGAACAAAGGTGTGTTTGAAGGGCAATAAAATGTCATCATTAGCATACTTCACCTATTATATCTTACCTTTTGCTAGTATTAGGCCATAAACTTACCAAACAGTATAGCACATTACACAGAAGCACAATGTAATGAACAATAAAATAAATGCTTCTAGTGTACTATTAACAAGGTATCAAAAGACCTAGAAGTGAAAGAGATGCACAGATGTAAACTAATTATACTGTAATGAATACAGCAGCCATTTCAATGAATTTTAATGACTGGTATCTCAATAGCTTACCAAGCTGAGGACGGTCCTTCAAGGTGTTCGACTGGTGTCACAGCAGATGCAGGTTTTTCAACATGCCTGAAATTAAATAACAGTGATGTGAATTGCAGCAAAAAGGCACATACAAAATGCAATAACATAGAATTTCTAATTAACACAAAAGATACCTTTTAATTTAGCTCTTACTGGTATGAAACCATAAGCTGACAAAAAACTATGGCCAATTACACAGAAGTAAAAATGAAAAGATACGGGGCTAGTGTAAAATATGGCAACAAAAGTCCTACAAGAGAAAGACAGTCACAGAGGTGTACTAGTTATATCACAACTATACCTGCCATCTTAATGCTGTTAGACACATGAGGGTTGGCATACTGTATAGAGTTTATTACTACTACATGTTTTCACTTACCGAATTAGAAAAGAGGCCAAACCCTTAGACAGCTGTGCTGTCTCCTCTTGCCGGGCACGTTTAGCTTTCCTCTGTTGGGCACCAGACAGTTTTCTCTTCTGTGCGGATTCCATCCTAGAAAGGCAAGTACAAAACCAGTTAGAAATGTAGCAGGAAATCTTATGGCTGGGAATTATAATCGCATGCAATTAATTGCAACTTACATGTTTGGTATAAGAGACCACTGCTTTTCCAGTTAGCTATTCACTGCTGTGTCAGAAAAGTTTCTGGATGGAAACCAGAAGGTAATGGTATGTCCTGCACTATGAAAATCAAACTTTAGGTCTAAGTTCCAGAAACACTTCATACAGAAAGGTATTTGTCATGATGCAGATGCAGCATACTACCATGCATATGTGTTAATGCTTTTCCCTTAGAACTACTTAGTAGCAGTTAGCACCATATTCTAAGTTTATTGTGTTGTTACCAATTCCTGGTTGCATATAAGCAACTGTTAATGGGTTCTTAACTTAGAGCAAACACACTGCATCACACATTTGGAAAGTTCATAATGAGCAGCAAATGACTGTGCGTCAACATTTTATCCAGTGAAGTAGAGTTGAATTACTACTAAGCAGTACTCAGTTTCTGTATTCATAAATGTGATGTTGCAGTAAAGCTAAAAATATAATTAGTGTGAATCCAGTGTTTTTGCTTTGTTATTACAGAAGTTGCCCTTTAAAGGAACTAGGAAATTGTTGCTGTACTTTGCTGTTTAATAAATTAAAACTTGACAGTGGCCTGTGTGTTTTTTTTATTGTTTTTTAGTGTTTTTTATTTCAAGGTTTCTCATTTCTGATTCCAAAAGTCACCCCATGGCAGTCGCAATCTCAAGGGGCTCCACCTATACCTGCCAGGGGGTAATCTAAACCTACTGTGACAGCCTGGGAAACTGTTCTAGGTGGGCTTCATGTGGGGTTGGTGGGCAGAAGGGGCACAGAGAGGCATAGGGAGGATTTTTGTGTAAGCGGGACAGTAAAGGATTGTGTTGGCACCTGACAGGGTACATGTGCCTCCAGTTTGTTATACATAGGCATCTGCATCCTGCCAGGTGCCTATGCACCCCTTATTTCCCTGCTGACACAACAACCGTCCCTATGCCCCTCCTGCCCCAGCCCCTCTCCTGGCATGGATCCCCCCCCATCACCACTACCTATGCTGGCCCATCCCGTGTTGCACCAGCGGAAGGGGATCCAGGTCCTTGCAGCATGTGCCACTGTTGCACCCTTGGTTAGGCATTGTGCCTCCTGCCAAGTTTTAAATATCATTTGGCCGAATCACACCTGTGTACAAGTCCTTCAGGTCTGAAACCTCTAGCCCTTGCCAACCACAGCATGAGGCAGACAAAGCAGACGATATTTGCATTTTAAACAGTGGCCACAGGGGAAGGCTTGACATGGTGGCACTGCTTTTCACCAATGCTCCCCTACCCAGCGCTCACAATAACAGGGCTTGAATGAGACACACATGCACGCACATGCATGAGAGAGCCAAGCAATCATATACTGCCAGTGTCTACATACAAGGGGTACTGAAAACAGTCAACAGCATGAAGTTATACACAGTTTGTAACACTATACTGTGTGGTCGCAGTGGTCTAAAAAGTGCACATTCCTAGTACAGCACTTGATTGGCAGTAACTGAAAGCAGTGCTGTACCAGAGATGTGCACTTTAATTAGAAAGAACAATGATAAATCACTTGTTGCTGTACTGGTAGCAGACTGAGACCCTATAATTTGTGGAGGCATTTCTTTACAGAGAGGGTGGTGGCAAAGTGGAATGCTCTACTGGCTGAGGTGGTGGCATGTAAAAATGGAATGCTTCAAGAAAGGGTGAGACAGGGCAGAGGGAGGGGTGGGGCAGCTGCTGAAAAGGGAGATTGCTGTAATCTCGAGCAGCCTAGACAGACAAGGACGGCCTTTTTCTGCTGGCAACTTTTGTATGTTTGTGGTCATCATAACTTATAACAGAAACCAGGGGCTCTTCACCTGTACTTCTGACCACTGGCATGTCAATCGATAGCTCGGCTCGACCCCAGTGGGCCACAAGAACCATATCATATGAAAGTACCCCAGCCCCCTTTTGTGATTTCAGAAAATGAAGCCTGTGTGTGTTCCATAGACCTGTATTGTGCCATTTGTCTATGACTGTTAGCACTATTTAGAGTTGGCACTCGGAAAAATGAAAGCAACCACTCCAGTAAAAATGGACTGTTACTCAGCGTCTGCTTTGATTTTTCTACATGGCACATCTCAATAGCACTAAAAGCCACAGGTATATCGCATACATACAGGTTAATGAAATGCACCCTCAGTATTCATTTTCTGACATTGCAAGGTGGGGGTCACAGTGAACGATTATGGCCAGTTACGCAAGCAAACACAAAAGCCCAGGGACAGGCAAAGATAACAAAATACCTGTCCTTTATGAAAACCAGCTGTCTGGGACAGACAGTTGGTTATTTCGAGCCCTGGTGCCACAGTATGCTTTTGCATGTTTTAGTCATGCATAATACATAGATCAAAAATGCAAAATCAGAAATAAACTTTGGTATACACTCACAGCCCATTCACAATGCTACAGCCTTCCACTCCAAATCCACCCATGGCAGCACCACTGAGACTGTCCAGAAATTTAGCCAATAATAAAAACATACCTCTCTCACACACACACACACACACACACACACACAGAAAAGCCTCCAGCCATACCTCTCTGGCTCTGCTCCCATACAAAGAATATGCTGTGAATTTGGACATTAAAACTTAAATCCATAATATTCAACACACACACACACGTCACGCACATCCCAGACCAAACCCATTCCCGTGCTATAGCCTCCCACTCCAAAATCCTCCCACGCAGCCAGACTGCCAATAAATTTACCTAATAAACAATAAAATAACATAAATAAGAAAGAAGGAGGCTCACTCTGTCCAAACCACCCCCAGCACACTCAACACCAATGGGGCATGGGCCACAAGAACCATATCACATATCTCAGAATAATCAGCATGGCGGTTCAAAACCTGGGCATGCCACAAGAATGACAGGCATGCCAGTGCCAAAATATGGAATGAAATTAGAATACATACCAATGGTTGTAGGCTGATAAGGATTTGTCTAAACACCCTGTAAACGATCAAACACACACACACACACACAGCCAGTCAGACCAAGCTCATTCCAATACTGATATCTTCCACTCCAAAACCATCCATAGCAGTACCACCATCAGACCATCCAGAAATGTTGCAAATAATAAAAGAACATACCACGACAGACAGACACACAGACACAGCCTCAAGCCGCATCCATAAATAGGACATAGAAAAGAATAAGAAGACTTCAATCTCCTCTCTCTCCAGTTCACCCCCACCCATGGCTGCAGCAGCAGCACCACCAAAGTGTCAGAAATTTAGTAGATAATAAATAACACACCTAAACAAAAGTAAGGAACATTCAAAAATGCTTTCTCTAAAAACACCCCCTGCACAGTCACACACAAAAGCTGTACCCAAACTCCTCCGTATTACACAAATTCAGCAAATACTGTACTATAAAAAAATAGATGGGAACAAACCTAGATCAGAAAGGAGGTTTGGTCAATCTCTGACTTCAAAAACTTCTTTCACTCTCCGACTGATGGTCTTGCTGTGCTGTGCAGTGTTCTGGTTGGACAAACAAATAAATGAAACAGCTCTTTTTTTAAATGTATTTTTGTTAGCAGCAAGTCAGCAGCCAACTACTTGGCAAATGCAGCAGTAGGCAGGGGATCTAGTAGCTGTCTGTCTGATTGCACTCTTCAAATCGAGTCCCTCTTGGCCGACTAAGCTGTGCGATTGTTTGTGATGAGACTCTGCTCCCTGGCCGAAGAAGTAAACGTCAAGAATCCAATGCTGTCGCTGAGCTTCAATCTGACCTAATTCTCTCCGGACGCTCTGGAAATCCGACTCCTTGGCTGGATAAATCAGTGCAAAGAGTGCAAGAGGGATGCCTTTTATTCTACTGTCTCGGACCTGAGGGGACAGAAAAGTTCAGGTCCGAGGGGCGGAGGTGCAAGAAAGAGCACGGACCGAGTGGCGCCCTGCTGTTGGTCTGACGGGCACACACACGCCACTACCTGTGTGACGCGTTTTAACTGCTCAGTCACGGTCCGTGCTATGGGAACACAGAAAGAGATGGCATTGTTGCGGCATGGTGGCTCTGCTGCTCCAGGTCCAGGAATGCTAGTTGGCGACAGCATGTGTGGCTCTCTCTGGCATGATTGAAGCGGCGAATCGCTGACGGGAGGCACAGCTGGATTCAGCCAGCCCAGGACCAGGACTTGGAGTGGGACAGAGAGAGAGGTAATACCCCCCAACTGCTTTTGACAATTAAGTTTTTCCCCAGACTCGAGACAGAGCCAAGAAGCCAAAAAAAAAACATGAGTTGGCTGGGCAGGCATCACATCACGAAACGGCACCCCCACTACAGAAAAATATACGCAATTGCGTACACTGCGTACGCCTGCCACCGCCCCTGGGGTGAGGTATTGCTGCATACTTTTGATGTACATAGAATCCTTAGATCTTACTTCGAGACACAGCTCTTGCAGCAGGTTACATCATTAGGACTGAAGCCGGCAGGCATCAGGACCCCACGGAAAAATTCTAGCTAGCTATCTTCAGCGGGGACCGCCCCCGACATCGGTCCCGCCTCCGACGTCAGGCGTAGTACATAAGGGCGGTCCTGCCCGATTCCCAGTTCTTTCCGCCCGTCGACTTGCATGTCGCCGACCGCCGGTTCAGTCTGTAGCTTGCGGCGTGGTAAAAGTTTTTTCCCTGCGGAAATTCGATTCTCTACAATCAAGTTCTTCTGATGTCCTCTCCGACCTCGGTCACTCCTCGAAGTGTGCTTGGGAAGCAGATCCTTCAGGACTCGGCCTAATCCGGTGCCTAGGGCCCGAACCACGACACCCGGTCCTGCTCCTTTGCCAGGGGTTTAATAGCAGAACCCGGATCCGTTGCCAGAAGGCCCTTCAGGCATTCCTTCTAGAAGAAAAACTCAAGACCATGTCTTCCAAGGGGGACTCTTTGCAGAAGGCCCACAAGCACGCTGAGAAGCATAGGGAGAAGGCCCCTTCCAGGTCCCCGTCTAGGGCCTCAGACTCTCAGCTCTGGTTCCAGGTCCGACCGCTCCCCTTCCCGGGCCGCTGCGGTTAGAAAGTCTTCATCCTCTTCCCAGGCCAAGACTCCCAGGCCTTCCTCGTCCTCCAAGGCCCTGGCCAAGTCGGGGGATCGTCACCATCACCATAAGTCGGGTTCCCGCCTTCCTGAACCCGACGTCAGGTCTGCTTCCTTGCCTTCTCGCAAGACCAAGGAGCTCACCTCTCTGAAGAGGCCGCAGGACCCGACACCGTTGCGTCCGTTGTCGACCTCTCGCCCACAGGTCCCCGGAGCCGTCCGGCCAGGCGACCGTCCGCTAGCCAGGCACGCGATATCGGACGCCGGTAGGGGACGCGTGCCCGCTATTGAGAAGAGGGACCCGACGCCTCGACCGATGTCGGTCAGGAGACCATCACTGAGAGGAGTTGACTCAGCCCGAGGACCAGACAGGCGACCCCGGTCTTGTCAAGGCGCCCAGGAATCCTCGCCACTACCCGAGCCCCCTGTGGAGCTGACGCCGGGACCCGACGACCGTCCACCGGCGCCCGACCCGTCGTCGGGCCTTTCCATGTTAGAAGTGAAGGAGCTGTTTACTTACTGGTGGGACACCATAAAGAAGGACATGGTTCCCACCCCACCTCCTCTCCTCCTCCTCCTCCTACACCGGTTACTTCTCCGGTTCCTGCGCCCCCCTCTCCATCGGGGTCGGCAGACCGGCTACCTCCTCCCAGGGAGCACAGAACATCTCCAAGGGGGAGACCAGACAAACGGAGACCTCCGTCCAAATCCTCTTCCAGGTCACCCAGCCCTAAGAGACCCAGAAGACGCTGACGATCGCCTTCGACGGAGGACACAGGATCAGAGTTCTCAACATCCAGATCCCCATCTCCCCTCTCCATCCCTTCTCCGGATCCACGTGAGATGCCAAAGTCTCCTCCGGATGACCCTTCGTTCTCGGATATTATGAGACACATCCAAGAGAACATGGGATGGGATGCGGAAGAGCTAGACCCGGAAAGGCTACGCCTTGCAAAGTATCTTCGGCAGAAGGACCCCAAGCCTGTGGTGGTGCCACCCTTGGTAGACACTTTCGTGGACGTCACCAAGGCAGCGTGGAAGCGTCCACATTCGCTCCCGGCGATGCCGAAGAAAGCTGATCGCTTGTACAAGGCTCCCAGGGAAGACCAGTACTTGACTCAGCATCCTCAGGCCGAGACTCTGGTCATAACAGCCTCACATGACCGGTCCCAGAGACTGCAACATCTGAGCACCCTGCCACCGGACCCAGAGTCCAAACAGCTGGACGCCATGGGTAGGCGCACGTATGCTTCCGCTACCTGCGCCATCAGATCCCTGAATTATTTGACCCACATGGTGCAGTTCCAAAATGCCTTGTGGGAACAGGGTCTGGATGCGGCTGAGAAACTGCCGGAAGGTGAGCAGAAGGAGGAGATGCTTCAGCTCCTTCGTACGGGTTCGGACGTGGGAACCCAAGTGCTACGAGCCGCGTACGACTCCGCGGACTCCTCGGCCCGAGCAGCAGCTTCAGGTGTATGCATCCAAAGACACTCTTGGTTACGCGTCTCCGGTTTCACCCCGGATGTCCAGAAGACTATCATGGACGCTCCATTCGAGGGAGAAGTTTTGTTTGGTAAACCCTCAGAGAAGATAATTACCAGACTCCAAGAGGCCGGGAAGGCGGTGAGGTGGGTCCAGGCCATGTACCGACCCAAGCTTAGTTCCTTTCGTAGGGAACCAACCGTTTTCGTGGGCCAGACGCCAGAGACAACAGTCCCGCCCCGCTCCACAACAAAGGGGCTCCGGCTTCCGCCAGAGCAGAAACAACCCGCAGGCCGAAGCCAGTGTGCTCCTAAGCCGGTCCAGCCAGCGGGACCCTCAGCCGCCACAGCCTGACTCCTTTCCGGCCCCTGCCCCTCAGGATCAACGGGAAATCATGGTCTCGGGTCGCATTGCAAACTTCCTGCCGGGATGGCAGGCTATAACCACCGACAGGTGAGTTCTTCAGTTAGTCGGAAGAGGCCACTTTATAGAATTCGCAGAAAAGCCACCCTCGAGGCCTCCTTTGCTCTCCCGGTACCCGGGTCAGCACAAGTCACTGATCTGGCAAGAAATACTCGCGCTCTTGCTAAAGGGAGCGATAGAGTATGTCCCGGAGAACCAGAGAGGGCAAGGATGCTATTCCCACTTTTCCTGGTTCCAAAGAAAACAGGGGACCTCCGTCCGATTCTGGACCTCAGCGACCTCAACGTGTCGGTCGCCTACAAGAGATTCCACATGGTGGCTCTTCCGGGTCTCATTCCCATGCTGAAGCAAGACGCCTTCTTAGCATCTCTAGACATGCAGGACGCATACCTGCACATTCCTATAGCTCAGGCGCACAAGAGGTTCCTGCGCTTCGAGTTTCTCGACCACCACCTTCAGTTCCGAGCCCTCCCATTTGGACTGTCATCCACACCCAGGGTCTTTACCAAATGCATGTCAGTCATGGCAGCGTCTCTAAGGAGACAGGGCCATTATGTGTTCCCGTACCTGGACGATTGGCTTCTCATGGCTGCCTCAGAGAGGCGTTGTTCAAGCGATCGCAGAACCCAGGACCTGTTTCGATCTCTGGGCATCCTAATCAACCACGAAGTCTCTCCTGGTACCTTCATGCAGAAGCTGTAATTTATAGGCGCAGTACTGGACACTGTTCAGGGAAGAGCGTTTCTTCCAGACAACAGAGCGGAGCGCATCAGATCCCTCATCAGGGAGCTTTCGTCGATCAAGACCGTCCCAGCCAGGTCGGTCCTTTGCTTGCTCGGACACATGGCTGCAGCCATTCCTACCGTCCCTTTCGCAAGGCTCCACATGCGGGTAACTCAGTGGATGCTCAAGGTGCAATGGGATCAAAGGCAAGACCACAAGCAGCATCCGGTCAGAATCACGAACACCGTGGTTCGAGACTGGCACTGGTGGCTAGACCCAGGGACACTCTCCACGGGCGTCCCATTTTTAGCGCCGGTCCCGGAGGTAATCCTCACCACAGACGCCTCAGGTCTAGGTTGGGGAGCACACCTGGATGGGGTGAAGTCCCAGGGTACGTGGACCCCTCTGGAGGCCCACCTCCATATCAACGTCCTAGAGATGAGGGCGGTCCTTTATGCCCTGCAGGCCTTTCAGTCAGAGATCCCGCCGAGTACTCTCCTGCTTCAGACAGACAACACGGCGGTGATGTATTACCTCAACAAACAAGGAGGCGCACACTCTTACCCCCTTTGCAGGGAGGCCATGAGGGTGTGGGATTGGGTAATCCGACACGGCGCAAATCTGATCACAGTACATGTTCCCGGGGTGGACAACACAATTGCAGACGGCCTGAGTCGCTCCCAGGCCAGAGTCCACGAGTGGGAACTTCTTCAAGAGGTAGCAGAGGATCTGTTTCTTTGATGGGGAACTCCAGAGTTGGACTTGTTCGCTTCCCCATCCAACGCAAAACTGCCCAATTTTTGCTCGCTAGATCCAGGGCCTGGTGTTTTCTGGCGAGACGTGTTGTCCCTCTCTGGCGGACAGATTCCTCTACGCTTTCCCTCCCTTCCCGTTGATCCAGAGAGTTCTTCTCAAACTGCGCAGGGAGCAAGCAGCCATGATCCTTGTGGCCCCCTTCTGGCCCAGACAGATCTGGTTCCCTTTACTGATTCAGCTATCCCGGGAACCTCCGCTCCCGTTGCCGTTCAGCTCCCATCTCTTGTCTCAGGAGGAAGGTTCACTGGTCCACCCGGACTTACGCTCATTGAACCTGCATGCATGGCTCCTAGAGACATAGCCATCTTGCGTCACAGGGTCTTGCAAGAGGTTGCAGAAGTTTTTTCTGCAGCCAGAAAGCCGGCAACGCATGTGACGTACGCCATGAAATGGCGCCGTTTTGGTTTATGGTCGCAAGCACGCGGCCTTTCCCCTTTAGGTTGCCCGGTGAGAGCGGTGTTAGACTACCTGCTCTCCCTTTTCCGTTTGGGCCTCGCCTACTCCTCTATCAAGGTGCACCTCTGTGCCATTTCAGCCTACCACCTTCTGGTGGGACAGTGCACAGTGGCACAATTAGATGCCTCTCGGGAATTTTTGAGAGGGGTGTTACATCTTAGGCCTCCCATTAAGGACCCAGTGCCTCCATGGGATTTGCTCTTTGTCCTGGAACAACTCACGCTTCCCCCCTTCGAACCTGCCGCGGATTGCGAGCTGCGTTTTCTGTCATGGAAAACGCTGTTTTTGGTTGCTGTTACGTCAGCGAGAAGAGTTTCTGAGCTTCACGCTCTTATGTGCAAAGAGCCTTATTTAATTTTCCACCGGGACAGAGTATCCCTGAGGACGAATCCTAAATTTTTGCCTAAGGTGGTTTCTACACTCACTCTCAATCAGGATATTGACCTGCCGGTCTACTTCCCAAATTACTCTAATAGAGGAGAGGCACTGCTTCACACCCTGGATGTTCACCGCAGCTTGAGGTATTACCTCAACAGAACTAAACAGCTTCGTAGTTCGGAGCAACTTTTCGTTTCCTTTTCTGAAAGGATGATGGGCCAACCAGTATCCAAACAGTCCCTGTCTCGCTGGCTTGTCCAGTGCATCTCATACTGTTATGATATCAAACAGAAGCCCCTCCCGGGATCAGTCCGGGGTCATTCCACTAGGGGTGTGGCCACCTCCTTTGCAGCACTCCGAAACGTCTCCACCTCTGCCATATGTGCTGCAGCCACTTGGAGCTCTGTACATACATTTATCAGGCATTATAGCCTGGACATCGCTTCACGGCGAAGAGCCGGCTTCGGCCTGGCTGTGCTACAGGGTCTCCTGTCCTAGATTCAGGACCTGGAATGTAATTCCTAGTTTCCTCCTCCCAGAATGTTTGCAGCGTTACTGCTTGGGAATCAGTCCTAATGGTGTAATCTGCTGCAAGAGCTGTGTCTCGAAGTAAGACAGTACAGTTACGTAAGAACTTACCGTAACAGTAGATCTTCGAGAACAGCTCTTGCAGCAGGTACCTTCCCGCCCACCTTCCCCCTTGGAGGAGACATGGCTTAGACCTTTACTAACAGGGATTTTTCCCTTTGACTTCTGACAGTGGATCCTCGGTCTCCCATTTCGATGTCAGCCTGCGGCCGGAAGTCTCCGGCGGGAGAACTGGGGAATTGGGCGGGACCGCCCCCTTATGTACTGCTTCTGACGTCGGAGGTGGGACCGACGTCGGGGGCGGTCCCCGCTGAAGATAGCTAGCTAGAATTTTTCCGTGGGGTCCTGATGCCTGCCGGCTTCAGTCCTAATGGTGTAACCTGCTGCAAGACTGTTCTCGAAGATCTACTGTTATGGTAAGTTCTTACGTAACTGTACTATACTATGTGAATCGCTTCAAGGACTGCAGAAAGTCCTCTGTGCTTTTTGTTTTGTTCTCCCCTGAGAACGAGGGCGCACTTGTGTCTAAACAGTGCCTCTTCAAATGGCTGGCACATTGTATTATGTTCTGTTATAGGAAGCATAGTAAGATTTTCCTGGTGCAGTTCACGGTCACTCCACAAGGGGACTAGCCACTTCTTTTGCTTGTTTCAGAAATCTTTCTGCTGCTGACATTTATATTGCAGCCACATGGAGCACTGCCCACATCTTCACTAAACATTACAGTCTGGATATATTCTCTCGTTGATGTGCTGGATTTGGGCTTGCTGTGCTGCAAGGCTTGCTGTCTTGAATATATCAGAGTGTACCAACCTCCCCTTTAATGTTTTGGGACTGCTTGAGAATTGTTCCAAAGTTGTGGCCTAATGGAACATATATCCTCGAAGAAGATAAAACAGTTACATACTTACCTTAACAGTAGATATTCAGGAGAATCGCTTCCATTAGGCCATGCCGTCTGTCTCTCCATCCCCCTTCTGATTCAGTGAGGGTTACATTAGATGTTGTGCCTGAACCTAATCCATGTATCATATATCCAGCCCTATGCCGTGTCTTGCATGCCTGGGCTGGTCTTATCTCCCGAGTCCCCTTTGGTGGAGTTCCTCTGAGTTTGATCTCTGGTGGGGAACTCAGGAGAGATGGGGCCGTCCATGTTTATATAGACATGCAATTACATCGCCATGGTTGGTCCCCGACTAGCAAGATTCCGTGTAGTCCTAGTGCTGATGCAGGTATAGTTTCAAAGGTGTGGCCTAAAGGAAGAAGTTCTCTTGAAGATATACTGTGGTGGTAAGTATGTAACTGTTTGTTACTCACCTGTAATCTTAGTTCTAGGAGTTATATATAGTTCACATCCACACCACCCACCCGGCCTCCCTAGGAAGTGGCACATGGAACCCTGCTTCCAGAGTGCAAGATCTGGTGTCACGGAGAGAAGCCGTAGGATGTACCACCCAGGTGGTGGGAGGAGCTTAGTTTAAAGACGCTCCAATGAATCGACACTTATGGTGGAACTGCCATCATGTGGATGTGAACTGTATACCAATCCTAGAACCATGGTCACAGGTGAGGAACTTATTTTTTGGGGACTTGGCTATTAGGAAGTAGCACCATACCTTATTGGAGACCTGTCGTGTTTAAGAGATGTGAGACCTGCAGGAGGATGATGAGACCCTCCCACTTAGTGTCTTACTGTCCTAATTGTTAGCTGAATCCCTGAGCTGGCGGGTAGTGCACCTGGGGTACTGACTGGCAGCGGCAAGGCTGAGTTATGTAGATCCTTTTTGCTGCTCTTAAATGAGCTGCTGAATTCTGATGTTCTGCAGGGCATCCCCACCGCCACAGCTGAACCCAAGGCGGTAGGCCTCTTGGGGGGGTGCCTTACAGGTACGTCCAGGTGCACCAGAGCAGAGTGATTTTGCTCACCCAGATTTGCAGGCCACCCTGACCTTCACAGCATGGAATGTCAGGATGAGGATAACAGGAAGTCATGGTGAAAATCCTGACCTGACAACACTATCAAGTGAGGAGGAGGAGGATCTCAAGAGGATGAGGGGGAGTGGATGGAGCCCAAGGAGAAGATTCCAATCTCTCTCCCCTGTTTGATAAAAAGTCTCTGTCATAGCTTACTGTATAACGGAAGTTGTTGAACATTGCAGCTGAGGGAGTTGCAAGTCATGGGGTCTCTGGATATGAATCCTGTTCTGTTGGCCTCTTCCTCTGTACCAGTGTTTCCCACACTTTTTGCACTGTGACCAGATTATTGACCAAGAATGGGCTGAGATAGATCAGCGCAAGGAGCTCCCTAAGCCGAGGGTGAGATGTTATCCGTTCCTGGAGGAGAGTTCCAAGAAGTGGGAGGTTCCTCCTTTGACAGGTAAAGCCGTGCATAATTCTGTTAAGCACACAGGCACACCTGTTGAAGGTTTGGCAGCTCTAACTGACATCCATGATAAGCACATAGACACCACGTGCAGAAGGGCTTTTGCCCTTTGCATCTCATATGCATCTTTTATTGTATCCAGAGCATTAAACCCATGGATCACTGCTCTGGGTAGTCAGCATCCCTCCAGAGTTGGGAGGCAAACATTTGCAGCTTGTTTCCATGGCTTCCACTTTTCTGGGGATGCCACAGTCGACAATTTATGGATGTCAGCACATTCCACTTATCATATTGTGGCAGCTGCGTGGGGTGTCTGGTTCTGGCCCTGGGTCACAGACCAGGTATCCAACTCAAAACTGTTCAACCTGTCCTTTGAAGGAGGGTTATTACTCGACTCTAGGCTGGACGACATCCTGAAGGACATTCAGGATAAGAAGGAAAAACTTCTGGGGTCCAAGTAGCAACAAAAGGGAAACTCAAAGTCAAGAGGACGGAAATTTGCTCGGCAGCAACAATCTAGAGGAGGTTTTCGACCTTTTTGGAATTTCAGAAACCAGAGGAATAGGGGAGCCTATTCCAGATTCCACTGCAACAGTAACAGAGGATTCTTTGCCCACAGATATAATAGAGGTGCAGGAAGAAAAGGAGGTAACTTACAGTGTAGGTAAGTGGGCCCATCTTTGCCCTTCTTCCCTTGGTGGAAGACTATGGAATTTTTACCAGCAGTGGGCTCAACTAATGTCAGATGTGTGGGTACTGGAAATCTTAGCTATAGGCTACTCTTGTGAGTTCACCACAGTACCCATGAGAGATAATTTCCTGCAATCCCTTGTACCTCAAAACTCAGTGAAAAAGCAGGCAGTATGTCAGACATTCTAACATCACTTGATACAGATTGAGGCATTTGTCCCACTTACCCCAAGCGAGGAAGATCTGGGATTTTACTGTTTATTTTATGGTGTCTAAGAGGTTGTGTGGTATCTGACCGATTGTGGACCTAAATTATTAAAACAAGTTTGTCTGGCACTCAACCTTCAAGATGGAGTTCTTGTGTGGCATCACGTATATCCCTACCTGGATGACTTGCTCATCTGTGCGCCAACTGGTCAGATGGTGGAGAGTTAGGTATCAAGGACCTTGGAAGTGCTGAAGACACACAGTTAGGTCATCTTTCAGGAGGATAGATCCCTAATCCTGTTTCAGAGGGTGGAACACTTGGGGGCGGTGTTCAAGATGGACAGTGGGAAAGTGTTCTTCTCGTCATCCAGGAAGGAGACCCTGCAGGGAGAGGTTCCATGGCTGAGAAGCCAGTCATTGGTCTCTGCACACAGGCTTCTTTGGATCCTAGTTCTGATGATTGTAGCGATAGAGCTAGTGCCTTGGTCTCAATTGCATATGTGGCCTCTCCAGTACAGGATGCTGAAGGCCTGGAACCCGGCCTCAGAAGACTACCAAGCTCTGATCTTGCTACCTTGCTCAGTCATGCAGTTACTAGCTTGGTGGGAGAACCTCAAGAACCTCAGCAAGGGAGCATTGTTGGAAGTCCTGACAACCGATTTTGACAACCGATTTCTGGTTGGGGGGGTCTGGACCCCAAGGAACAGCAGCTTCAGATAAACATGTTGGAGATGGGGTCATTGTTTCTTGCCCTCCTGCATTTTGTCAGTCAAGTGCTTTCCAGGGCTATGAAAGTAAGGTCGGAAAACACAGCCATGTGATGTACATAAACAATCAAGGAGGCAAAGAAGCCAGGGAATGCTAACAGAAGTAATCAAGGTGCTATTTTGGGCAGAAAAGAGCATTTGATACTTCTCAGCAGTTCATCTAGCAGGGGAACTGAATGTGCAGGTCAGTTGGCTGAGCTGAGAGATGGTCCATCCAGGGGAATGCATGTTGGACTCAAAGGTGTTCGAACTTCTGTGCAGAAAGTTTGGTCGGCCTCAGATTGACAGATCGACCTCTTCGTGTCAAAAGAAAATGTTTAGATTCCAAGATTCTTCAGCCAGTAGTAGTGTTCTCAGATGGAGGTGGTGGATATTCTGTCCGTGTCCCAGACATGGGATTTTTTTTTTTCAGAGCTTGCTTGTTTCCTCTGCTGCCCCTACTGCCCAATGTAATTCTCAGGATAAGACAGTCAAGGTGAAGCTACCTTCTGATAGCCCGCTGTGGTCAAAAAGCTGTTGTCCTCAGACCTTGTGAATTTAACTAAGCAGGCCCCATTCTGACTCATGCTCTAGAAGACCTTCTCTTCCAGGTTCCCATTCTGCATCCAGATCCAGAGGCAATGCAGTTGATGGCCTGGCTTCTTAGGAGGAGATTGTTGAGGCAGGGTGTGATTGGGTTGACTAAGGGCCTGTCCCATTTGTTATGCAGAAAGAGTTAAATGCAAGGATCTATCCTCTCCTTTTCTGTCTTTTGTCTGTCTGGTTGCGAACCAGATGTTCTCTGACCTAGGAACTGATCACTGTGACGGTCTTGCAGTTCTCCGCTTCTCACTATCTCTGCCTTCACTTGCTGTTTCTGTCTTTTCTTCCCCTTGTATATCTGCGGTTATAAAATATATGTGGATTAGTGTAAAACTCTTAAGTGATACTGGGATCCCATTGTTTGAATCTGTATAGTTATACTGTTGAAATGATTGCAAAAAGCTATTTGGGATTTAGGGGGTTAACCTGCGATGCAGTTTGAGCTCCTCTCAGGCTTTTTTGCAAACTCTTTTGCAGAGTTGTTAGCAGGAGGCCAGCTTGGGGCGCTGTTACATTTGAAAGCCTGCTCTGCAAAGAAACTGACACTAAATAGCTCTAATTCATTATTTGTGTTTTTGATGTTACAACACTCCTGCTAGCTAGATCTGATGCACAGAGAAAACAAAAATAGTGAATTAGAGCTATTTAGTAGCAGTTGTCTTACAGAAACCCCAGTTAGCTTGCTCTCAGGTATCTGCTAAACCAGGGGTCTCAAATGGTGAGGCCAGCCTCTCTGGGGAGGCCCCAACCTGTTCCAGGGGAGGTTCAAGCAAGTCTGAAAAAGTACTGTATTTACGTTTTGAGTTTTATATATTTTGTGTGAAGAGATGAAGCAAACTGAAAGAGGATAATAGTAGGTGAATTTTATGTATTTATTTACTAATAGGTGACAAGGGAAGGTGAATGAGCTAAGGCTCATTTCAGGTGTACCTGGGGAAGGGTAGGGAATTAATACATTTCAAAAGGTAACTGCAAAACCATCAAGAAATACACAATAAACAATAGTGCAAACAAATATGAACAATAAACTAATAACGAGGGGTGGTAATTGATAAATTTGTAGACTGATGGTAGAACAGCCCAAATACAAGGGCTGAGCATAGAAGTGCTAAGAGCAATAGCAGGAAGGAGCAAAGTCATCCCAGAGAAGTTGTTTAGGAGCAGGGAAGGAGTTGGAGTGGCAAAGTATGTAGGAAGGTTATTTCATATAGAGAAGAAACAGAGAAAGTAGTCTGACCCATGAAGGTACTGCAACAAGGGGTAACAATGGTTCAAGAATAAAAATAGTGGAGCACGATAGGCTGGCCTGTTGGGGGGTTACAATAAAGCTTAATAATATTTGTTTATTTTATTTATTTGTTATGCAGATAACACCTTTGAGCACAAGCTCTTTTCATAGGTTCCATGTTAGTATAAGACAAAGAACTGAATGTCAGCAAGTACTGAAAGGAGTTTCAATTTATTAATGGTGTACTGTGCAAAGTACAGTATGTTATTTTTCTTTGGGGAGGCCCAAGATTATTTCAGTTTTTGGGGGAGGCTCAAAATCTTTTCCATGGATTTGTGGAGGCTCACTGTGACAAAGTCTTTAAGAACTATTGTGCTAAACTAACTGTTGCCATTTGTGCTCCCTGGATAAGAAGTTACAAGACTCTGCTGTTGCTAAACTAATTTTAAAACAATACACATACTAAATATAAAGGGCATGGCTACATCACTGTCACATGAGACAGGGGGCATCCTGGGAGAAAAGAAAGCCAATAAAACTATTTGTTAGTGGAGATCCCAGGGTCCGTAAAACTACCATACAGCTAGCAGGCAATTTAGGAAAAACTCAAATAGCAGACAGAGGGAAGGATACACTAAGATTTAACATACATATCAAAACACTCTACATAACATATGTTTTTGCACATTCTGGGTGGACTACTCCTTTAAGGGAGACTTTTTTTCACAGAATGTCCTTGTCAGTTTCAGTGTTCTTGCAGGTACAGAAGAAAGAACATAATGACCCAGCACTGACCTCTTGTTGACAGCTCTGTAAAGTTTGCACACCAGCATCTCAGTTTAACCCCTTGAGTTCCTAATAGTTTTTTTGCAATCATTTCACCAGTATAACTATATACAGTTTTAAACAAAGGGAGTCCATTATCACATACAGTTTTACACAGAGATTCACATTTATTTTTTTTATAACTGCAGATATGCAAGGGGGTAGAGAAGACAGAAATAGCAATGGAAGGTAGAGAGATAGTGAGAGGTGGAGAATTGTGAAATCATCTAAGTGATCAGTTCCTAGGTCTCACAAGAAAATTTAGCGCAACCAGACAGGGAAGAGATAGAAAAGGAGATGATAGAACAGATCCTTGCATTTAACCTCTTTCTGCATAACAAATGGGAGAGGGCCTTATTCAACCCTGTCACACTTTCTTATCTCTTTTTCTGATTTCTAATTGGGTTCTTGATGTCAGATGTCAGCTGAGATGTTAAAGGGATGCAGCTCAGCTTTATAATTTAGGCAATTATATGTTCTAGGGCTGTGCAGCTGCAAAGTGCATTTTACTCAACTTGTAACTGCATTTTCTTTGTTTTATTTTGGTATAATTTATCTCATCAAAAGCTTATTGTATTGACAAACCTTGTTTTGCTTTATGGTCAGCAGATTTTACAGAAGACACAGAAAAACTATTGATACTGATTGCTCTTATGCCTTTTACAGCTACCAGAATGAAACTGGATTTCGTAATTTTTAGTTGGTTGTTGTAGTTGTGCAAAGAAGGATAGAGAAGAAAATGTAATTATGAAAAGTAGTGGCAAAGTTTACATGTGTTTAACTATTCCTTATCCCTTTAAATATTTTCACAATTGAAATGTTTTAAAATTTGTTGCATATAAGCAAAGAGACTGGCTAATGTGCTTTGGTGTTTATGCTGGTACTATGTACATACTGTATGTATATGGGTGTACGGAAGACAAGATATGGTGCTGATGTATTTTAGTTGCAGATAATCCCAGTGACTGCTGTATTTTATTTGGGATACTCTGTCATGAGAAAAAAAAGGGTTTTGCCAGATCATCTGGGCAGAACACCTGTTTTGTTCTGCTTATGCATGTTAAACCTTGTGCGATATTAGCCACATAAAATCTGTGGTTGCATGAAGGTGTATTGTGTAACCAAACAAAATTATAGTGTTAATAAACCACTGAATAAATGAAGTGTCCATGTGAATGTTACTGTAACTTCATTTTCATTACGTACAAAAAGGCGCGTATTACAAAAGAATCATTCGTTTCATGTTACACTAAGGAACATTAGTGTTTTAATATGTATAAAATATCCAAAATTAACATCGTTGTGGCCCACCACAGCCATTGCATTAAGTGCACAGTAATGAATCCATAAGCATTATTTCATCCAGTAGCCATGCCCCTATGGCTCTGCCCTTATATTTGGCTCTGCCTTTCTATTCCTGCCACAGGACCCTTCTTAAAATCCTAGATCCGCCTCTGGCATTTGCAAAATGCTCCTCTGTTGTACACTGAGAAGCACTCAGCCTGTGGCAGTAATTAAACACACGAAATGCTGCCTATATCTCCCCTACAAACCACACTCTATCATTTGTTATTGCCCACATTGTGCCCTATCTTGTGTAAAATGTCAGTTAGTGAGTATGTCATAAGTTTAGCTTGTTAAAACAATTGATTTCTGTTTTCACCTCTCACAGGCTGGACGTCACTGCATGAAGCGAGTGTACAAGGCTTCTGCAAGATTGCACAGGAGCTGCTTAAAGTAGGAGCAGATGTTAACAGTGTAGCAACTGGAGGTATTACACCACTGCAAGATGCAGTCAAAGAGGGGCATTACCAGGTATGGCATGCAGTGAACAAATAAACTAGATAATCCTTGTTTTTGTTTTTTGTTTCTTTTTTGTTCGTTTTCAATTAAAGTGATCAGAAGATAAATGTATTGCTTGTAAAAGGGGAGGGCCTGGTGTCAATGAAAACAGAAGCCTTCTATTTATCCAGAGACCAAGTACAGTGCAGATGGATGGAGTGCAGCATTAACCACATTGCTCCACTGATCTACTGCAGTCCTAACTTGAAGGACCACCAGATCAAGAGGGTAATTAAACAGCAGGCATCTGCCAAATAAAAGGCTTAAAACTATCATACATGCAACAATTTATATTATAGTTGAGATATTTTTTTTCTTACTTTCTCCCATTCTTTGTGTACTAACTATTTCAGATAATGGAGAACACAATTTACTGTGTCTTTTAACACGCATCTGACGGTCTTGAACTGACCTCACTACAGCTGTGTATGATATCACAGGCTCTTGTCATAACAAGTACAATGATGTTATAAACAAAGGAACTGTGAGGTCTTGCAGTCAGTTAGAGAGTAGCAGCAGGAGATCAGTTGGTCGTAATTCACTTGAAGGAATGCTCGATTACCCCTTGCTTTGTGTGGTATACAAAATAATGTACTCTCATCTCCCTCACTTGAGAAATATTCTGAAACAGAAACGCTTGAGAAGGTTCCTCTGAACTTCATCGCAGCTGGCACTGACTGTCCCTCAGACCTCATTTGTACATGGTCGAAGAACCCTTGCATTCATGGCTTCACACTTGTGAAATGATCCTCCTGTTAATATACAAGATTGTACTGCCTTGATGTTTTTCCAAAAAAAATCTTCTAGGGGCTATTTCTTCATTTGCAATCACTGTGCCTGCTATTGATGATCTGATACATATTCTGCAATTTATTTATTTTATTTTATTTTATTGAAGCTTTGGAATTACAATCCTTTGAGTCGAAGACTCTTTTGCAAAGGCTCCACGTCAATACAAAATGGACACATTACTTAAGACAGTTTTGAACATACTACACTAAGCTGAACATCACATTAAGACAACTTTATATGGTTACATCGTACAGGAATTTACAATGCTTGGTTAGTATCTCTAGGGTTGTTAAAGGACCCTGGGTCATCGAGGAGAAGTGAGACAGCTTACCGATTCTGTAGGCCTACCCAGGCCTTGAGTTTGTGGTTTAAAGTCCCGTCTGGATTGTAGGCCTAGTTTTGGGTTGTGAGAGACGCTATTTCTCAATCGCATACCGAATTAGGGAGGATTGTTCTTAGCAGCCACATGACTCCGAGATTAGGAGAAGTCTCTTAATGCCATTTTTTAAATAGGCCAAGGCTAGGGGTCAGGGAGATGGAAGAGGGAAGGTTATTAAGCCAGAGGGGAGCACTATAACAGAAAGACCTTTTCCCTAGAGTAGTCCTACAGTGGGGGACTAAGAGGGGGTGCTAGCCAGGTGCCTAGGGGTGCTCCTGTAAGGGGTTGGTTGGATGAGGGGGTGAAGGCTAGCGAGTGCAAGCTTCATTGCAATCTTTTTGACTTGGAGGCACGTGTGGTACTTTAGTCTCCCTTTAAAGGTCAGCCAGTCTACTCGCTTATAGAGTTAGCATGTATGGGTTAATCTAGCACTGCTTGTGACTAGTCGGCAGGCTTTGTTGAGGGCTAGATTGATACTGTTAAGGGCTGTGTGGTCAGCCCTACCATAGATTATTATCCCATATTCGACCAATGATAGGACTGAGCTGGTTACTGCCAGCCATAAGGGGGGGGGAGGCAGTGTTTGTGTCTGTAGAGAATCCCAAGCCGGTATTAACCGAGGAGGAGAGTGGTCAGTGTGTCTGTAGCTTGTCCAACTTGCAAGTAATACCAAGTATTGCACTCTTTATGTGCTTTGTTGATATGTCCTATGGTTTTGATCACTGTATGTAATTAATTCCGGCTCACTCCTGAAAAAGGGACTCTGTTTCAGTGAGCCTACCGGGTTACCAAAATCCAATAAATAAAATAGATGTACTTAGCACGTACTTTCAGTGGAACTCAGCAAGACTTTTCCTTTACATGTTCAGCCAGAAAAATTCATCATGTCTTTCAACCTTTCAGCATTAAAATGTATAAGACTAGCCTTCAAAATTCAGAGCAAATGGCCAGAATGTGCAGTAATTTGTTATTTAAAAAATAATATGTGTAAGAATAGTGGACCCCATGTGTTTAGTGTTAAGGAATGTTTCTATCAAGTTAGTTAAATGTTTAAGCAGTTTGTGGGTCCAGAAATCGCTCTAACAATATGAGGAACATCAGTAAACCTTTGCAGAGCAAGGGTACATTTTAGTGTAAGATTCATAGGGCTATGGAAAATTGATAACGGTTGAAAGATAGGGGATTAACTTTTATTTTTCTCAACTCGGATACAAACAACAGCCTTCTCTTTCCTAGTAACTCATTCCAGGTGCATCCTATCCCTGATGCATAGCAGCAGTCCCAAACCCTTTTGCTACTGCAGCTTTGCATCTTAAAGACACACTACCCCTATTGTGACATTTTCCCTTTGCACCAAAAACACTTAGGGCAGGATTCACAAAAGGGATGCACCGGCGCATCCCCAGATTGTACACTGGCACGATTCTGGAAGGGGTACGATGCGCCGCACACCACATATAATGATATGCGGCACATCTGGAGGGATTAAGAAGGGGGTGTGCCCATGCATATGGTGCGTAGCCTCATTCGCAACCATCCAGGAGTCGCATCCCAGAGCAAGTCCAGAGATGCGCCTCAAGAGATAAGTCTACTTCAAGTAGACTTAAGTGGGTAGCCACCCACAGGCAGGCTGCCATACTGCACACAGCAGCATGGCAGCATACCCACCTAGCAGTCCACTGATCACCCTGCTGCCAGGCTCCCCGAGCATATGCTGCACTGTGGCATACAGAATGTGCGCTGAACTCCCCCATGCTTGAAACCATAATGGCATGCCACATACTCGGAGTGCATGAAGACTGAACTTGCCACTGATCGTAGGTTCTTCTACCTAAAGTTCCTGAGGGTGCGGGACCTCCACCACACAGGCTTCTCATGCTGCATGGTCCTGGCGCAGGTCAGTCCCACCGCATGTCAGTTATTAGTCGCTAGGCCGGCTGTCATGAATGACAGCATTCAAATTATTGGAAGTTTCATTGAGGATCCAACTGACAGTGGGTTTTGGCAGGCATTGTACAGGGCCATTCACAGTGAACAATGACCATTTACAGGTACGCACTGCAAGCCCGCTATCAGCTGGATCCCTCCAATGGGCTTCCAGAGGTAAGTAGCTGTCATTCACAGACAGCTCTGTCGGCGGGGCCGTGTACATGCGGGTGGTTGAGCTGCCTGGCCACATTAGGGACCATGCTGGGATGGGGGAGCGGGGTAGGACAGGGTGCCTGTGTGGGTGGGGTCCACTGGACCACAAGGAGGGGTGCTGTGGGGTGTAGTGGAACCTTGCATCGGGTCTGCAGAGAGGTTCGGTTCTTTATGCAATACCGCCAAGTAGTGTGTGGCATGCCTTCATGGTTTCAGGCATTGGGGTTCAGCGCCACATTCTGTAACGCCTCAGTGCGTATGCTATCGGGTGTCGGGTAGGTGGGGACCACTGGACCACCAGGGCTCCACTCAGGGCATCCACATGGCCAGCATTCGGCGGGATGGGAGGAGGTGCAACCTACCTCCCAGGGCCTATGCGTGTGGCCCATTGTCATTGCAGGCACCCAGTGCATATTGCCGGGTGCATCCTTGTCAACACATGCAGATGGGGCCATAATGACATGCAAATGGCCCATGCGCCTTGCATGTCTAATGGCCCCATTTGCATGTCGTGGCTATGAGTGGCAGCTTTCAGCACAGCGCATGAGGGGATGTGCTGCCCCATTGTATACCCAGCCCAACCAGGGGTTTGCGCCAGAGCATCCAGGGCTGGGGCATAGCAATCAGTATTCACAGAAGGGAATCATCCGGGGAGCATTCCCTGGCACATCTTGTGTGAATACCAGTTTTGGTGCTTGGCGCATCTCATGTGTGCTGGGGCATCCGAGATTCACCGCGCACAATAACTTTGTGAATCCTGCCCCTAGTCTGTGTAGTTCAACTAAACAACGTATGCAAGAATTAAGAAATGTTCACTTCGGAGTCGCAAGTTCATTTGAGTCTTGGGTTTGACTCCGCATTCAGAACCTATAGTTAGTGGCATCTGATTTGACTCAAGGGAACATGGGGTGCTGTTGGTCCAACTGAGGAACTTTGAAGGACTCGCGGGAACAGCATTGCGATGGTTTGAGTTCTACTTCTCCAGTTGGGTGCAGAGATAGCATTAGGAGGTAACGTCTCAGAGGATGGTACATTCTACTGTGCAGTGCCTCAGGGTTTGATCTTGGCCCCCATGCTGTTCATCATGTACATTATGTAGTTTGGGGAGATCATTAGACGGTACGGTTTGGGCTTTCACTGTTATGCATATGATATCCAGCTTTACCTGTCCTGAGCATGTAGTTTTGGTGTTAGACAGGTGTCTCGTGGAAATTCAAGACTGCATGGCCTCTGGGCATGCACAGTCTACCCCATTGAAAATAGAGGTACTACTAGTGAAACCAGGCCAGGTTTGTTCAGCAGTTAATAGTGATAGCACCTTTTTACCATCTTTAAATGGGATTATAAAATGGGCTCAAAAAATCCTGTAACCTGATTGGCTACAACATCTTCTGAGCCGTGTCCTTATCAGAAGATATTGTAGTCAACCGGCACTACCCTCCACTCCCAAGCCCCAGTACAACAAGAAAATCACTGAGCTGTGCCAACCGTAAACAAAAATATAGGCTGGCATGGCTCATAGCAGGAAAACGGCACCTCTGTGAATCAGACAGAACCACTTCAGCGGCATACCACTAGCAATCTGGCACAGACAACACAGAATGATACGAATGAGCGAGTGTGTTGAAACTTCCCTGTCCTGTACAACTATTCAACTGTTAATCCTCTTTATATCTTATTTTAATTTTAACTCACTGCCAGTCCGTCTGTTTGTAGTAGCTGCAGCTGTCAGTCCCATTCCTGCCAATTACACATGCATTTCTGCCATCTCCGACCCGATTCGTCCTTCTCCCCCAGTGCCTCTTCTCCGTGAAATGCTACCCGCAACAACTCCGAACTTCCTGTTAAAAGTACAGTCCACTACTGTCACCATAAACACAAAAAGAAGTTTTTCTTTTCATCGCCGATGGTTACTACAAACTGCGAAGCCAGAAACCAAGTCTGTGTACGGTAGTCGCTGTGGGACACGCTCGCTCCCAAAGAAGCCTGCAACAAGCATTCTCTTCCTGATTTTCAGTACCTGACTGTTTAAAAACTTCATAAAATTAAAACAAATTATCACTCTTTATTTGTCCCACTGTTTATTTGTGACTGTGTGGTCGGGTGGAGGCATTTGAGAGGCAGCACCATTGGAAGTCACGCTCACCTAACTCGGAAAGTGAACGATGGCTACGGGAAAGCATCATCTCACCATTTGAGTTCACAAAAACACCACAAAAATATTCTGACTGTTCAATGTACTAAAATAACTTCAGGAAAACATGCAAACCCTCTACTGCCAATAAAACAGTTTTAAAAAGAACTTACTAGTGGGACTATTTTTCACTATTTGAGTTGTTGAAACCTCCTTTTATTATATTTCTGACTTTTGAATGTTTTTTTTTTACCCATAAAATAGTTACTGAAAAATGAGCCCATTTTATAAGCACAGTAACACACTCTGAGGTGTGGGTTATCTCCTGATAAGAGCACGCCCAGGTGCCTAAGGCACTCGGCGCAAGCGCCTCATGCCTAACACGCACCCGGGCATGCTCCCTTATCAGGGGATAACCCACACTCGTTGTGTGTTATTGTCATGTCTATACTATGAGCTGTGGACAGGGTGAGAAATCTTGGCATCATTGTAGACTAGTCTCAGGATTCAGCTGAACTGTTGTGGTGGGTCTTGGATAATTGGCCAGCACACTTAGGATACGCTGCCGTGAATTATTTCAGAAAAAATGATGATAACAAACTTTGCGTTGTCAGGCTTAATTAAGGCAGAAATTTTATTGCAGTAGCTAACCAGTACCACAGTCAGCTTGGAAGTCTTTACACCAGCTCGCCTATGTGATTTCATCAGGGGCCATGTCATTGTAGAATGCAGGCTGACATGGGAACATCAGGTTTGGTGGTGGTCCATAATGGCTTTTTCCAGCTGTGTAATATCACCTGGGTTAAAACCTATCACGACTCAACCAATCTGGTAACTCTGACCCATGTCTTTGTTACCTCAGGACTGGACTACTGCCATGCTCTTACCTAAGGCTGTCTGTGGAGCCAGTATGTCACCTGCAGCTAGTGCAGAATGCTGCAGCCCTGCTCTTACTTGGAAGCTCACAGTCTAAGAATGTCACACTACTTCTTCATGCCCTGCACTGGTTTCCAGTTTGGTGGCATGTCAACTTCAAGCTCTGTTTGTTAACTTAAAAGCCCTGAACAATTTGGCCTATGGCTACTTAAAAGACCTCTCTTCTGTCCAAATACACCCTGCCCCCGCTGCTCTTCTATTGTGGGTCTCCTGAGAGGTCCTTGCTTGTAGAAATCTTCTGGGACTGGGCTTTAGGGTTGTTGCCCCATTGTTGTGGAACTCTCATCCACCAGATATCTATGGAGCTCCATCAATGAATGTGTTTAAGGTGTTATTAACAACTTATTTATTTAATCTAGCTTTTGGATCTCACTAAAGTATTTTGATTAACTGAATTATAATATCTTCTTCAGAGATATCTCCATCATCAGGTCACAAATATGGAACTTAGCCGTCGGGCACTAGGATCCCACAGACACTTTTCTGCAGCAGTCTACTAGGGGTCACCCACGCTGACGTCGAGCTCCGACGTCACTCACCCTATAAAAGCGCAGGAGGCCCTGCTCCGTCCTCAGTTCTTTCCTGCCTTCGACCCATTCATGCATGGACTCTGCGGAAGCTTTGTCGCTCAGTTCAACCACCATTTGTACTTGCTTTTCATTTGCCTGTTGATGGCTGTACGGTGGCACAGTTGGATGTGGCCTGTACTTTTCTGAGAGGCATTCTCCACTTGAAGTCTCACAGTCCATGACCCGTTTCCGGCTTGGGACCTCAGTTTTGTTTTGGAGAAGCTGACCCTGCCTCCTTTTGAGCCAGCCGTGTCCTGTGAGCTACTCTTCGTGTTGTGGAAGCTTTATTTTAAGTTGCCATTACTTCATAGAATAATTTCAGAGCTACAGATTCTCATGTGAGCAGCCTTATTTGATTTTCCACAAAGATAGGGTCTCTTTGTGTACTAATCCCAAGTTTCTTCCTAAGGTGATGTCTGTGTTAATCCTAAATCAATCCATCCACCTACCCGTTTATTATCTGGAGCATGCCAATCCAGGAGAAGCATGCTCCATACTTCAGATGTGCATACGTTACTATACACACTGAATCAAGGACTGCAGTTAGTCCAAACAATTATTTGTTGTTTTCACCCCGGTAAAGAAGGTGCTCCAGTTTTGAAACAGTTTTTGTCCAAATGGTTGGTCAGCTGTATTATTTTTTGTTACAAGAAGTACGGTAAGGAACTTCCTAGAGTTGTTTAGGGCCATTCCAATGGGGCATGGCCACTTCAGTTGCCTGTTTCAGAGGTGTGTCTGCAGCCAAGATTTGCACTGCTGCCACTTGGAGTACTGTTCACACTTTCACCAAGCACTACAGTCTGGACATTGCATCCCAAAAAGGGCAGGCTTTAGCCTTGCTGTTCTTCAGGGCCTTCTTTCTTGCCACCTAGACTGTCCTTCCCTTTTTGCACTACTTGGGACTTGTTCGCGGGTGTGACCCTGATGACGATATCCCGAAGATAGAACCGTTAAGAAGAACGCACAGTAATCTGTAGATCTTCGAGGGAATCTCTGTCATCAGGTCATGCTGTCCCTGCCGCCATCCCCCCTTTCCACATCTCTCTCTCTCTCTCTGTCTCTCCAACTTGGCTGTCCTGTTGCTCCAGGCTTTCTGCTTGCTGGGCACCTTTTTCTCCTGCTCGTTTCCCTAGTGGGACTTCTCTCTCATGACCTCTGACTAGGGAAAGAACTGAGGAGGAGTGGGCCCCCTGCGCTTTTATAGGGTGTGTGATGTCAGACTGACATCAGCATGGGCAGCACCTAGTAGGCAGCTATAAAAAGCTTCCGTGGGATCCTAGTGCCTGACAGCTAAGTTCTATAGGTGTGACCTGATGACAGAGATTCCTTAGAAGATTTACTGTTACGGTAAGTTCTTATGTAACTGTTCTTTATGTTTTCTTGTTATTTATCATGTCTCTTAGAAACAGAAATTTGTCGGGAGAAAAGGACCCCTTGGCCCATCCAGTCTGCCTGAAATACCACCCCCCCTTCTGCTTAGTTTATCTTACACCATGTGTTCTCTATCCTTCCACTTTTATTAAGCCCATGTAGGTGTCCCAAGCTCTTTTGAATTTGTCCACTGTATCTACCCCCACAACCCATTTTGACTGCCTGTTCCATGGACCCACAGCCCTCTCAGTGAAGAACTTCCCCCTTACATCTCCCCTAAATCTACCCCCCTCCAGCTTGAAAGCATGCCCCCGGTGGATTTGTTCTCACTCTTCCTGAAAATGCTACCTTCCCTCACCCTGTTTATTCCCTTCAAGTATTTGAAGGTTTCTTCCGTCCCCTTTCCCTCCTCATCTCCAGTGTGTACAAGTTTAGTTCCCTCCAGCGCTCCTCAGATAACTTCTTATGTAGCCCTTGAATTATCTTGGTTGCTCTTCTCTGAACCCTCTCCAGCTTGTCCCTGACCCTTGTAAGGGTGGCCTCCAGAACTGGACCCGGTACTCTAGCTGTGGTCTGACCATCGTTTAGTACAGTGGCATGATCACTTCCTTTTTTTCTGCTTGTAAAGCCCCTTCCTATACATGCCAACATTCTGTTTGTTTTCCCCGCTGCCTTGTCACATTGACTTCGAACCATCAGGTTATCCAAAATTGTGATCCCCAAGTCCCTTTCCTGCTCTGTAACCCCCAGCTCGCCCCCCCCCCAGCCAGTATCTTGCCCTTGGATTCTTATGCCGTGTGCATGATTTTACATTTTTTTGCATTGACCTGCAGTTGCTGCTTTCCTGACCACTCCTCCAGCTGGGCCAGATCCTCCCTCATCTTTTCTACAGCCCCCCGTGTGTCCACCCTGTTACATTCCTTCATGTCGTCAGTGAACATACACACCTTCCCATTTAGGCCCTCTGAAATGTCCCCCACATATATGAACTTAAACAGTATTGGTCCTAGCACAGACAGAAACGTCGAAGTTGACAGCAGATAAGGACCGCAAGGCCCATCCAGTCAGACCCCTGGGGAACGCCACTCGTCACCTCTCCTTCCTTTGAGTGCACCCTATTTACCTCCACCCACTGAGTTCTCTGCCCCAACCGATTTTCCACCCAGTTTGTGAGTTTGCTCCTCACCCCAAGCTACCCAGTTTGCTTATTAGCCTCCTTGTGGGATGGTGTCAAGGCCTTCCTGAAGTCCAGATAGGCTATGTCCACCGCCCCTCCCTGATCACATATCTCTGTTACCCCATCAAAGAATTAAATCAGGTTGGTCAGACATGACCTTCCACCTGTGAACCCATGCTGATTGTCGTCTGTGAGGCCCTCCTTCACTAGATATTGGCACAGCCTTTCTTTTATAAGTGTTTTCAGCAGCTTTCCAACCACGGAGGTAAGGCTAACCGGGCGTAGTTTCCAGCTCATCCCCCCCCCGAACCCTTGTGTAATGGCACCACTCTTCTACTCTTCTGTAGGTTTGTTACTTTCTCTGATTCCTGTTTTGATGTGCAGTGCCCAGAGCCATATGAAGCTGGCGCCATACAAATTAATGAAATTTGCCTTGCCCTGCTTTGCCAATACATAAGAAAATGCAGCGATACTGTTCGGGTAAAGAGACATCACTGAAATACAAAACATAGCATCCTTTACTGTCTTTAAATGGGACTACACTACGAGCTGTGGACAGGGTAGAAGCTTGGTGTCATTGTAGACTAGTCTCAGGATTTAGCTGCACTTCTGTGGAGGATGTTGAATAATCAGCCAGCACACTTAGCATATGGTGGCACAAATTTATTCAGCAAAAGAGAAAAAATACTAATGATAACAAACTTCGATGTGTCAGACTTCATTAAGGCAGAAATGTTAATTGCATTGCTAATTGTGTCCCAGTGTTCATTTGAAATCTGTAGCTCAGTGCTTCACCCATGCAGATTCTTCAGGGGCCATGTCACTGTAAATTGCAGGCTGATGCTGTAACATCAGTTTTGGCAGTGGTCCGTAATTGCTTTTTCCACCTGTGTAATATTGACTGGTTCAAGCCTGTCATGAGCCAGCCAATCTGGTTACAGTGGCTTATAGATTTACATAGAAACATAGATTTTGATAGGCAGATAAGGACCGCTTGGCCACCCAGTCTGCCTATTTCCTACCTAATGGATAAGCTGCAGATCCTAGTTAACCAGCAGCCTACTTCTTCCTACCCCCACCCCTAGAATTGCAGTTATGACTGTCCCATGCATGCTTGAATTCCACCGCTGTTTTGACTCCACAACCTCCTCCGAAGGCCGCTCCATGCATGAACAACCCTTCTGTGAAAAAATACTTTCAAATTACCTCTGAGCTGCCCCCCTTCTGTCTTCAAATTGTGCCCTTGTTCTTGCACACCTCTTTTTTGAAAGATGCTACCCTCTTGGACTTTGTTGATTCCTTGAGGTACTTGAAAGTTTCTATCATGTCCCCCTCTCCTCCTTTCCTCGAGGCTATACATATTCAGCTCCTTAAGTCTCTCTCATATGTCTTCCGGTGCAGACCCTGCACCATTTTAGTTGTTTCCTCTGGACAGCCTCCATCCTGTCTATGTCTTTGCGGAGATTGGGTCTCCAGAACTGCATGCAGTACTCCAGATGGGGGTCTCACCAACTGTCTGTACAGAGGGATAATAACTTCCTGTTTTCTACTGGTGATGCCTCTCCCAATGCATCCCAGTATCCCCCCAGCCCTCCTTGCTGCCCTCTCACATTGCTTGCCCACCTTTAGGTCATCTGATATGACTACCCCCAGGTCCCTTTCCATTTTTGTTGTTGTTAGTATCTCACCCCCCATTGTGTACTCTTCCCCTGGGTTTTTGTTTCCCAGGTGCATTAGCTTGCACTTCTTAGCATTGAATCTAAGCTGCCATACATTTGACCAATCCTCTAACCTTGCCAAGTCCCTTCTCATCCTTTCCACCCCACCTTGTGCATCAACTCTGTTGCAGATCTTTGTGTCATCTGCAAAGAGACATACTTTTCCTTCCAGTCCCTCTGCAATGTCGCTTATAAAGACACTGAAGAGGACTGGTCCTAATACTGAACTCTGCGGTACCCCACTAGTAACCCCCCCTTTCTTCAGCGTGGACTCCATTTACTATTAGTCTCTGTGTCCTATTCTCCAGTCAATTCTTTACCCAGGCTGTCATCTTGGGACCCACTCCCAGGCTGGCTAACTTGTATATTAATCTTTTGTGTGGGACTGTGTCAAATGCCTTGCTAAAGTCTAGGGTAGGCCATGTCCACAGCCCCTCCCTGATCTACTACTTTGGTCACCCAGTCAAAGAAATCTATCAGATTTGTCTGGCATGACCTTCCGCTGTGAATACATGCTGCCTTGGGTCCTGAGCCCCTCTGGCCTCTAGATACTCAACAGTTCTTTCCTTCAGAAGTGATTCCATCATTTTCCCTACCACTGAGGTTAAACTAACAGGTCTGTAGTTTTCTGCTTCTGCCTTGCTCCCACTTTTGTGAAGGGGAATCACATCTGCCCTTCTCTAGTCCTCAGGTACCACCCCATCCTCCCATGATTTGTTAAAGAGGGTAGTCAGTGGTGTCACTAGTTCTATCCTTAGTTCTTTTAGAATTCTGGGATGAATCCCATCAGGCCCCATTGCTTTGTCCACCTTCAGTTTTAAGAGTTCTTTCAGAACCCTTTCTTCTGTAAATGGGCTGGTATCAACTTCTTTATCTAGAGTGTTTCTATTGTTTGTTTTAGGTACCTCCCACTTCCTTTGTAAATACTGAGCAAAATATTTGTTTAGTATCTCTGCCTTTTCACAGTCACCCTCTGCCCACCCTCCCTCCTCTTTATTAAGCATCACTAACCCTCGCTTGGTCTTCCTTCGCTCCCTGATGTACCTATAAAAGGTTTTATCCCCCTTCTTAACTGAGTTGGCTATCTTTTCCTCGGTTTGGGCCTTTGCTGTTCTGACTGCCTTCCCAGCTTACTTTTGCTTTAACTGATACAGTTCTCTGTCCTGCTCCTTCTGTGATTCCTTGTACTTCCTGAATGCTTTCTTTTTCTCTTGAACCTTCACTGCCACTTCCTTTGAGAGCCATAGTGGTTTCTTACATCGTTTCATTTTGTTTATTTGCTTCACACAAAGGCTTGTTACCTCTGTGATGGCAGTTTTTGTTTTTCCCATTGTTCTTCCACCCTCCTTCCTGCCCATTTGCTAGTGCATTTCTTAGGCACTCACCCATTTTGGCAAAGTCAGCCCTCCTAAAGTCCAGTACTTTTGCCTTTGTATGGCTTGACTCTATTGCTGTGTTTTGTGTGAACCATACTGTTCGATGGTCGCTAGTTCCCGAATGACTACCCACTTCTACATCTGTGATCCTCTCTTCATCTCCATTTGAGAGAACCAGGTCTAAGATTGATCCCTGGTGGGCTCCAATACTAGTTGTCTAGGCATGCCCCTGTAGGGCATCTAGAATAACCCCACTCTTTGAAGTGGCTGCTGCAACTGCACTCCAGTTAACATCTGGCATATTCAGATCACCCATCAGCAATATCTCCTTTTTCTGCCATTCTAAGTATTCTTTCTATCATTTCCTTGTCCATTTCCTCCCCTGAGAAGGGTCTATACAACCCCTGATGCGGATTGTGGTGCCATTGCCGGTCTCCAAATTTACCCACAGTGCTTCTTCTCCTCCCTGTTTTCCCTTTTGTTCTGTTGCTTTGATTCCTTCCCTTATGTAAAGAGCTACTCCTCCTCCTCTTTTACCCCTCCCTGTCCCTCCTGTAGATAGTGTATCCTGGTATGTTTATGTCCCAGTCATGGTTTTGTGTGTACCATGTTTCTGTGACTGCCACGATATCCAGATGTTCCTCCTCCATCAAGGCCACTAATTCAGGAAGCTTGTTACTCAGACTACGGGCATTGGTACTCATTGCTCTCCATTTTTGATGGCTTTACCTTCTGTTGCAACATCCCCACTGACCTGTCTACCTCGGTCTTTTTCTCATTTAGTACCCTGTTTTGTAGGAGAGGCTGGGATTTTCCTGCTGCTTGTCAGTGCCTCCCTTGACTAGTTTAAAAGCTTGCCAATGAAGCATTTAAACCGATTGCTCAAAAGACTTGTTCCCTTCCTGGAGAGATGCAGACCATCCTGCCAGTATAGGCTGGTGTCCCTCCAGGTGGAACCCCAGTCCCCAATGAAGCCAAACCCCTGTGCTCCACACCATTTTTTCAGCCAGTCATTAAACTGCATGGTGCAAAGTACCCTTGCCTCACTCATGCCATTGACAGGCAGCACCTCAGAGAAGGATATTGTGTGTGCTACTTGTCTTAGGCCCTTCCCCAATTCTACAAAGTCCTTCTGCACTGCTCTAATCTCATGATTAGCCAAGTCATTTGTCCCTAGGTGGACAATGACGTCCAGCTCAGACTCCGTGCAGCTGTTCTGTGATCCTGAGGATCGCTTCCTGTCTCTCAAGCCATGGCACCAGGCAGGCACCTTACTTCAGTTTTCCCTGCTCCCCCCAGTTCTATCCCCCTAATAATTGAGTCCCCCACCAGGAGCTGCTTCCTTTCCTTGTGGTGTCCTCTGCCTCCTTCCTGTGGGCCTCCCTTGTGACAGTTGTCCTCAGCCTCATTAGTCTCCTCTGTGGGTGCATCCATAGGGGAGCTATGCTCCCCCAGAATGGTGTATGGATTGTGGTGTGGAACAACTGACTGGGTGTGCCTCTGATCCACCATCCTCACCCTCCCTGAGCCCACTGTGGTCCAACTGCTGTGCTTTCTTCGCAACCTCTGAGGTAGTGGTGGTGGCTCTGGTGCTCCCTGGATGGGGGAGGTTCCCTTCCTACCGTCCAGTGTGGCCTGGGCGGAAGGTCCCTTACTACTGTCCAGTGTGGCCTGAAGACAGGCAACTTCCTCCCTCAGGGCAGAGGTTGTATGCAAATAGGGCAGCACCTCAACCTCTGGAAGACTGCTGCCCCACAGCCATTACATTGCACTACTCCCCACATTTTTTTTTTCTGTGTGTGTGTGTGATTGGTTTGTAACATAGAAATATATATATATATGTGTTATACAATGTGTATGTTTATATTGTCAGTGCAGTGTGCTAGAGAGGATATGACAGTGATATGCACCTTGCACTTGAGGAAATGATGTCAGAACCCCAGGTATAAAGGAACTATTTCAGGGGTGGGTGGGGTGAGGGTGGAAGGGTTGGGCCTAAACTGTGCCCTCACAAAACAATCAGCTAAAAGCTCTGACCACCGCCATGATGAGTGCCTTCCTGTCAGCAGGATGCCCTACACAACAATTTGACAGAGAAAATACCCTGCTAATCAAACAGAGAAAAATCCACACATCCAAGTCAGACACAGGTAAACCTCCCCAGCCCCAAAACAGGCCTGGTGGTTTGTGCTCTGAAAGCTGTCAGCCCCAAAATAAGTCAGCTGTGCTTTAAACTCTTCCTGCACTGAAAATGTTAAGAATTGTAACAAACAAACGTAAACCTAGATCCACCTCCCTCTGTTGCTTGAAAGACTGTCTTTTCCTGTTTCACACTGCAGGTTTTTCTATGACAACTCCTTAACCACAGTAACTTATTTAAAAATAGTTTAACTATTACAAACTCCTACGCACCAGTAAATTATTTAAAAATAGTTTCTGTCCCAAAATCCTAGTAGTCAATCCAGCTACCCCCAAGGGACAACCAAAATGCAGTATTCAAACACTTGTGAAGTTACTTCCAAGATAAGCAGAGTTTGCAAGCTCCTTTTTCAACTCCTCAGTCACTTGTAATTTATTTAAAATAGTTTAACTGTCAGAAAATCCTAGTAGACAATCTAGCTACCTCAAGGATCTACCCAAATGCAGTATTTAAATCCTTGAAGTTACTAACAAGATAAACAGAGTTTGCAAGCCCTTCTTGGTTAAACACTAAATAAATATGTGAATAAAAAGCAATTACCAAGGGTAGTTGGTTTCACCTCCCACAGAATTAAGCAAAAGTGCACGTTTGTTGCAGATATCAAGTGCAATATAGAATTTCCCACACAGCTCACAGCTGAATAAAGAAGTAGTGTCCTTCCAGGTCAAGAAAATGTGCTTTGTGTCTCTAAAAATGCAGCCTCCAGTAACTTATAGTAATCTGATCTAGTCTGGATATCTCCACCCAGGGCAATTTTTTAACAATGGTTATGATGCAGCCCTTCCTGTTCCAATTCAACACTTTTTGGTCTGAAAACAATGTCCTGCCCCTAAGGCTGTCTGTGTTTCAATTCACACTGCAGGTTTTGTTATGACAACTCCTTAACCACAGTAACTTATTTAAAATAGTTTAACTATCACAAAACTCCCTACGCACCAGTAAATTATTTAAAAATAGTTTCTGTCCCAAAATCCTTGTAGTCAATCCAGCTACCCCCAAGGGACAACCAAAATGCAGTATTCAAACACTTGTGAAGTTACTTCCAAGATAAGCAGAGTTTGCAAGCTCCTTTTTTAACTCCTCAGTCACCTGTAATTTATTTAAAAATAGTTTAACTGTCAGAAAATCCTAGTAGACAATCTAGCTACCTCCAAGGATCTACCCAAATGCAGTATTTAAATCCTTCTGAAGTTACTAACAAGATAAACAGATGCTTTTGTTACCTCAAGACTGGACTGCTGCAGTGCTTTTTACCTAAGGCTGTCTGTGGAGTTGGTATGTCACCTGCAGCTAGTTCAGAATGCCAAAGTACTGCTGGGTACTGGGAGCTCAACGGTCTGAGAATATCACACCGCTACTGCATGCTCTGCACTGGTTGCCAGTTTGGTGGCATATCAACTTCAGGCTCTGTTTGTTAACTTAAAAGCCCTGAACAGTTTGGGCCATGGCCAAATACACTCCCATCCACCCATTGTATTCTTCTCATGTGGGTTTCCTGAGAGTGCCTCACTTGCGACAGAAATCTTCTGGGGATTGTGCATTTAGGGTTGCTGCCCCATTGTTGTGGAACTCTTATTTCACCAGATATCCATGGAACCCTATCAATGAATGTGTTTAAGATGTTATTAAAATGTATTTATTTAATCTAGCTTTTGGGTCTCGCTAAACTAAACTATTTCAATTAGCTGAATCATAATTTATGATCTTACTTCGAGAGGGCTGTTGCAGTAGTAATTACAAATAGGATTGAAGCCGGCAGGCTTCAGGACCCAACGGAAAAAATTTCTAGCTAGCAGCCTCTGGCGGGGACCGCCCCCATGTCAGGTGACCGACATCAGTATAAAGAGGTGCCCGCCTTCCAGTTCTAGGGACATGGATATGTTGTTCATCCACACTGGCAGGTATCCTTGCCGCTTTAAATCTTGCCGGAAGGTCTTCAAGCTGGCTTCTCCCACCCGGGTGGTAAAACTCTCGGCTCCGCCCCATGACGCCAGATCTTCCTTACCGCTTGGAAGCTCAGGTTCCCTCCTTAACGCTCTGCGTATAAGACTGGTTCCTAACTCTTCGGTTTTTCCGAAATTAAACTTTAAGGTTTTCTAGACTTGGTCAACTATTTTCCCTCCATTGCTGCGATGGACAAATCGACTCAGGTTTCGGAGATGCCCATCGGGCAGAAGATGTCTCGGACGGATCCGCACTCCATGTCGTCTACTGCTTGGGCCTTGAGCACGACCCATTGGCTTCGACCTGTGCTCTCCTTTCTCCAGCCCTACGTCCTGGAAGACCATGCCGTCTACAGCAGGCGACCCGGCGATACCCTCGGTAAAGTCAAAGGAGGCCGGTTGGCGGTTTCGCGGGCTTGGCGGAACAGCTAGAGCAGATGCCCTCGAAGAGGAGGCGGCGCAGGCCGCATCTTCCTCGGCCGCGGCATTTATCCCGCTCTCCCTGGGATCCTCTTATTCTGCTTCCTTTAAGGAGCTTTGTCTGTCTCTCTCCACTAAGGGAGAGGGACCAACATCTGCTGGACCTTCCTCTCGGTCCAAAAAGAAGGACAAGGGTAAGTCCCTCCATCGACGCTCTTGGGAGCGGGAGAGTCCCTCCCAGTGGTGCGACCATCAACCGGTCGATCCTTGGCCGACCACTGGCTTCACGATGTCCCGTCAGGTCAGTTGACCGAGACTCCCGTCGACGCGGTCGAGATCTTTCTCGACCCGTTGGGCCGGTTTGTCGATTGGCGAAACCGAAATCCTCTCTCCCGGTTCCCCGGTGGTGGTTGAGGATCCCGTGGGCTTGCCAGTGCCTCTGTTCCGGAGCCCTTGGTGACCCCTCCAAGCGAGGAGGCGGGTTCCCCTCCGCACCTCCTCGGAAAAGCGAAGTTCGCGGTCTCGGTCACCGGACTTCTTGGCGGTCCAGCCGATCCGCCGCCTCGGACGAGGGGAGGCTTTGAGCGCAGGATGCGTCAACTATCTGAGGACCTCATGTGGCAACAGTTGCTTATGGTCGGAACAAGCCGACGCCGCCGCCTTCCCCGCCATTAAGTGGTTGTCACCGGAGCGGTCAGGCAACCCCTCACTTTCAGCCGAGCGCCTGTTTCCAGGCCTGTTGCTCAGCCAAAACCAGCTGCTCCACCGATTCTGGTGGAACCTCCGCCCACAGCCATCGTTTGGGGCTCCGACCAAGAACTCTCGGTCGGCTCAGGGTCTGCCCCATAGGCTATCTGTCACCCTCACGCCCGATCGCCCTCGGCAGGTGGAGGGTGGCTCAGGCCCGAGGCAGCTCTTTGTGGACTCTTCTGAGTCCGACGACGATTCCTCCCTTTTCTCCAGGCGAGTGGACTTGGAGTCCTCTGGAGGTCAGTCGCTGGACGATAGCCCTTCGTCCTTCCTGGGTTTGCTTAGGCTCATCTCGGAGTCCACCGGGATGCAGCTCGAGCCCGTATCCAAGCGGGCCAAGTATCCCCTCACGGAGATATTGGACTGAGGGGATTCCCCTACGGAGGCCTTTCCTGTGGCCGAGGCCATTGTGGGCCCGGCCTTGGAGCTCTGGCAGCGCCCTGCTTCCTGCCCTGCGCCTTCGGCCAGGATGGCCAGGAAGTATGCGGTCCCTACCGGTTCCCTGTCCGGTTTCTCGGAACATCCCTCAGCCGAGGGGTTAGTTTCCGACAGCGTTTTCCGGCGTGCTGGAAATGCTAGGGACGTGGACAAACCTCCCGACAAGGAGTCCAAGAAATTGGACTATGCCGGGTGAAAAGTCTATGCTGCGTCCTCCCTTGGCCTTCATCAGGCCAGCTCGGCCGTGCTTATGGCACATTTCTCCCATGCCCTGTTGGGCTCCCTGGACGAGGTAGACCATCATCTCCCGGCTGACCTGCAGACCACGGTTAGGCAGGTGCGGGACCAGGGCAGGGCAGTGGCCAAGCAGCAACTTCAGACTGCTCTGGTCATTGGAGACTCATGCACCAGGTCAGTCGCGGCCGCAGTGGCTATGCGCTGTCGGGCATGGCTGAGGATATCCACTTTCACATCGGATACCCAGCACAAGTTGGCGGATGTCCCCTTCTTGGGGACCGACCTCTTCAGCCCTGGGGTGGAAGGCCTCCTCCAGAGGATCGAGAAGTCCAATGTATTGAAGTGCAGGGTCTTGACACCGCTACCACAGTTAATGGAGCCACTCGAGTAGTCAATTATACTTCCAGGTAGCTGTGGAGTTTTCGCTCGGGGAATTAAATTATTTTCTCGGACACAGAAAAGGCGCTTTTGGGCAAAGCTTAACCAGAGGGTAAGGTTTGCAGGGTGGGAGCCCCTGCAAATGACTGTTTCCTTTAAGGATTCTGTGGTATATCTAGAGTCTACAAATAAATTTTGAGATTTACTGTAATGTATGATCTATGTTCTATTAATTGTTTGGACCTAACTGTTACAGAAACATCTGAAGGAGATTTGATAACAACTTATATAGGAAGTCCACTGATAAAAATTCCTTTTGCATTATAGTAGCTGTCATCCTCATATCAAAATAATATACCAGCTGGTCATTTTATGCACATGAAACGAAATTGCAGTAAAGAAACTGATTGTGAGATACAAGCACAGATTTTAACAGATCGATTTTTGAGTAGAGGTTATGATGCAGAAATTTCACTAAGGCTAAAATGAGAGCTGATGTACACTTAGTGATTCTTTATTACATACTGTTGGTAATAAGAGAACAAAACATGGAAATGTTATTTGCGGTGGAGCTCCTGCTTTATTACTACTTTTAGCCCACAAGTACATTTGGTTAACTCTATAATACAAAATGTAGTCTATTCTAAGCACTGAAAGAAAGTTAAGTAAGATTTAAACAGTGCACGAAAGTGATATACAAGCATGGGCAAAATCTTTGTGACAAACTAGAACATAGCACATACTGGGAATATCAGGAGAATGGACAAAATACAAACAGCTACCTAAGGGTACTCAAAAATGTGGAAACTGTTATTTTTGAAGATATATTTTTAACTGGAAATGCTTTTGTACTACCTGTAAATAAGAGGAATTTTGTTTTTCATGTTATTACGTGCACTGCAGAGAATGTAAATTTATTTAGCCACTTATAAAAATGTTCTATGTTTATGTGGGTAAAACTTGAAGAAAATTTAAGGAACAGATCGGACAGCATATTAGAAGCATTGAAAAATTAGATGGGATAAGTGCCTTAGCACAACATACTCAACTTAAAGGCACCAGTCGCCAATTCTGGTTTCAAGGCATAGAGAGAGTACATCCTGGTGTTGGGGGGTGAGGATTTGGGTAATCAGCTGTTACAAACAGAAACTTTCTGCCAATTCAAGTTAAAATCTTATGAGTACCCTGGATTAAATTATTATTTTCAATTAACCCCATATTTAAAGAAATAATTTTAAGCGTTTGAGTACTGTACTTCATCTGCCTCTATATATATTTTGTTTCATGATGCTGCCTTTTTTCATTCTGTATTTATTCTGTTATATCTGTTGTTATGACAGCATAAATGTATGTGCACATATAGGTGATGGTATGTATTTAAGCATTTAATGTGTTTGCTGTTTTGTATTTTAGTTTGGGGGGTCCTAATACTATCTTCTGAGGATGCTAATTACATGGCGCATTGGTGTTCCTTATATGTTACCTTGTTTGAAGTAACTGATTTTAATTTATCTATTTAAATTCCAGCATGCGATTTGTAAAGAATGTACTGTTCTGCTATCAATTGTTTTAATTGGAAGCACTATAAATATGCACTGTTTGATGCATTCACCAGCTTTTGAAAAGCATCAAAGGATGCAAAAATGTTCAACTGTGGGACTGGCTGTCCGTGCATCGTTATGCTTTTAATAATAAAAGTTTAAGTTTAACCTGATACAACATTTAGTGCCTTTTGGTTCAAGTTGGAGACTTCAGAGCTGAAGTAATAGCTTTATGGATTTTGATCGGTGACATTGCCAGTTAGCGCCCTAATTGCCCGGTGTCGGATTGCGGGCACGTTCCTGTGGTGAGACCGAATGGCAGGAGTCAGAGGGTTGTGGTAAACAGGGAATACTCTGGAGAGGGAGAGGTGATGAGCAGGGTGCCACAGTGGTTGGTTTTGGGGCCAATCCTCTTCATCTACTCCCCAACACCCTCAAAGCAACACTCAACATGGCATATAATGCTGTCTGTCACTTTGTCTTTAAAACCTCTCCGTTAACCCATCACTGCAACCTCTATCAGTCCTTAGGATGGCTCTCCCCTCAGGCACACCAGAACTATGCGGCGGGCTGCCTGGTGGACAATGCTCTCAGAAGTAACCAGCTATCCCCTTATGCTCCACTACTCATACCTAGAGCAGCCACTAGACTCCTTAGGACCTCTTCTTTTCCAACCCTCAAAGTTCCTTGTGCCTCTACGATGATGGGCAGCAAGGCTTTCTCAGTAACGGCCCCCTCCCTCTGGAACAGTCTTCCCACTTCCATTCATGCACCCCCATCCCATGCGTTGTTCAAAGCCAAGCTTAAGGCCTGGCTTCTGAAGGAGTCCTGCAAATGCTTGCTGGGCAGAGCAGAATCCCGTGAGCCACCTTAAACTACCAAAACTGCTGGCCACTACCCCCTACTCTCCGGAGCTTTATGAACATATATTGCCTTGCTCGATGTCTCACACTGCCTACCTTGCATGCTGCCGCTACTCAGCCGGCCCCAGCAATCTGGCTAGGACAGGTGTCTCCACCTTGTCCACTTTGAAAGCAGTCTGACCGGCTCAAACTGCTACTTATGCTTAGTTTATGAAACTGTTTTAGCTGCTTTGTGCATATACTTAGCAAATTCTCCCCTGCATTCTCGGCCTGTATTTTCCTTGTCTCATGTTTTGTTATCTCCATGCCTGTAAACATTATAAAAATGATGACTGTTCTTACTGTCCTCACGTTGTTGTGACCACCTTACACTACAATGTGAATTTGTATCTACTTCTGTAATCGTGTCTGCATCTCGGCCTGCGTTCTTTTATCTATGTTATCTCAGTTTCTGTAAACATTATGTAAATGATGACTGTTCTTACTGTACTAATGTTACTGTAATCACTGTACACTACTATGTGAATTTGCATCTACCCCTGTAATCGTATTTCCCTGTACTGCCACCTAGTGGCCCAGGTCGTGACTGAAAATGGTCCGCTGGATCAGTGCACTTACCTGGTTACCAAAAACATAAATAAATAAAATGTCTTTATTGGGGACATTACTGAGGGACTGGAGGGGAAGTTATGCCTCTTCGCAAATGATAGGTGTGCAATAGGGTGGACACGCCAGGGGATGTTGAAAGAATGAGGGAAGATCTTAAAAAAATGGAGAAATGGTCTGAAGAATGACATCTGGGATTCAGTGCAAAGAAGTGCATGATCATGCACATAGGCCACAAGAACCCAGGGGCAAAGTACGAGCTAGGTGGGGAGGTACTGACTGTCACAAAGCCAAAAAGGGACTTGGGAGTTATTTCAGAGGACCAAAGAGAATAGGCAGTTCGATAAGATGGCTGGAAAGACTATACAGATGCTTGGATGCATAGGAAGGGGTATCAGGAGTATAAAGAGGGAGGTCATCTTGCCCCTGTATAAGACACTCATGAGAGACTGTACCTGGAATACTGTGTCCAGTTCTGGCGGCCCCATCTGAGAAAGAACATAGGGTGGAGGTGGTACAGTGGAGGGAAACTAAAATGGTGCAGGGCCTGCAGGATAAGACCTATGAAGAAAGACTAAAAGAGTTAAATATGTATTGCCTGGAGGAAAGGTGGGGGTGTGACGGAGACATACAAATACATCACTGGTATCAACAGAGTACAAGAAAGAATCATCTTCCAAAGTAAGAGATGCTCCAAGTCAAGGGGACACAAAATGAAGTTTGGAATGGGGGGGGAGGCGCAGAGGAAACGTGAGAAAATATTTTTTCATTGAGAGGGTGGTGGACACTGGAATAGCTTCACCAGAGGGGTGGTAAGGGCTAAAATGGGCACAGAATTTAAGGAGTGAAGTGAATTAGGTTAACTGTCTGTATTGAAAATGTATTTCGTTTTTCATGTTTAAAGAGTGGTATGATGAACTACGTGTGTTTCTTTTGTGTTAGTATATAGCGTAGTATCATAGTGACTTCCTAGCAAACTTGGGTCAGGTAATTATTTGTATTTGTGTCTTGTGAGGGTTTTGATATATCATTTAAAAATTAACTTATTTTGTAGACAATTGTGTGGCCATTAACAAGTTTTAGTAACGTGTTTTAGTGATTTTGCAGTGTCCTTACTGATATTTAGGTGCATAATTTAATATATATTTATACACACAGTTTTTTTGATAAAATGTTTAAAGAAAGCAGATAAGGAAGTGCATAAATTGTGGAACTAGAAAGGTACGCAATAGGGTGGACATGCCATAGGTGTTGAATAAATGAGGGAAGACCTTAAAAACTGGAGAAATGGTCTGAAGAATGGCAGCTGGGAGTTAATGCAAAGAAGTGCAGGATGATGCACTTAGGACACAAGAACCCAGGGGTAAAGTACGAACTAGGTAGGGAGGTATAGACAGACACAAAGCAGGAAAGGTACCTGGGCGTTATCATCTTGGGGACTAAAGGGAAACTGGGCAGTGTGATAAGGGGTATCAAGAGTATACAGAGAGGTCATCTTACCCCTGTACAAGACACTCATGAGAGACCACACCTGGAATACTGCGTCCAATTCTGGAAACATAGAAACTTAGACTTTGATGGCAGATAAGGACTGCTTGGCCCACCCAGTCTGCCCATTTCCCTACCTATTGGATAAGCTGCAGATTCTAGTTAACCAACAGCCTACTTCTTTCTACCCCCCACCAGAATTGCCTTATGTCTGTCCCATGCATTCTTGAATTCCCCCATTGTTTTTGACCCCACGACCTCCTCAGGAAGGCCGTTCCATGCTTCCACCACCCTCTCCGTGAAAGAATACTTCCTCACTTTGCCCTTAAACTGTCCCCCCATCATCTTTAAATTGTGCCTCCTTGTTCTTGCACATCTCTTTTTTTGAAAGATGCTACCCTCCTGGACTTTGTTGATTCCCTTGAGGTACTTGAAAGTTTCTATCATGTCCCCCCTTCCCTCCTTTCCTCGGGGGTATACATATTAAGCTCCATTAGTCTCTCTTCATATGGCTTCTGGTGCAGACCCTGCACCATTTTACTTGCCCTCCTTTGGACTGCTTCCATCCTGTCTATGTCCTTGCAGAAATGGGGTCTCCAAAACTGCACACAGTACTCTAGATGGGGTCTCACCGACTGTACAGAGGAATAACAACTTCCTGTTTTCTACTGGTGATGTCTCTTCCTATATATCCCAATATCCCCCCAGCCCTCCTTACTGCCTTCTCACGTTGCTTGCTTACCTTTAGGTCATCTGATATGACTACCCCCAGGTCCCTTTCCATTTTTGTTGTTGTTAGTACCTGCCCCCCCCCACTGTGTACTCTTCCCCTGAGTTTTTGTTTCCCAGGTGCATTACTTTGCCATACTTCTCACCATTCCTCCAACCTTGCCAAGTCACTTCTCATCCTTTCCACCCCCCTTGTGTATCAACCTGTTGCAGATCTTTGTGTCGTCTACAAAGAAGCATACTTTTCCTTCCAGTCCCTCCGCAGTGTCACTTATAAAGACATTAAAAGGGACCAGACTCAGTACTGAACCCTGCAGTATCCCGCTAGTAACCCTCCTTTCTTTATAGTGGACTCCCGTTCTGTGTCCTATTGTCCAGTCAGTTTTTTTACCCAGGCCCCTGGGACCCACTCCCAGGCTGGCTAATTTGTTTATTAATCTTTTATGTGGGACTGTGTCAAATGCCTGCTTAAGTCTAGGTAGGCCATGTCCACAGCCCCTCCCTGTTCTACTACTTTGGTCACCCAGTCAAAGAAATCTATTAGATTCGTCTGAAATGACCTTCCCGCTATGAATCCACGCTGCCTTGGGTCCTGTGCCCCACTGGCCTCTAGGTACTCAACAGTTCTTTCTTTCAGAAGTGATTCCAACATTTTCCTTACCACCGAGGTAAAACTAACAGGTCTGTAGTTTCCTGCCTCTGCTTTGCTCCTACTTTTGTGAAGGGAATCGCATCCGCCCTCCTCCAGTCCTTAGGTACCACACCATCCTTCCATGATTTGTTAAAAAGGGTAGTCAGTGGTGTCACTAGTTCTCCCCTTAGTTCTTTTAGGGTTCTGGGGTGAATCCCATCAGGGTCCATTGCTGTGTCCACCTTCAGTTTTAGGAGTTCTTTCCGAACCCTTTCTTCTGTGAATGGACTGGTATCGACCCCCCATCCAGAGTGCTTCTGTTGATTGGATTAGGTACCTCCCTGTCCTCTTCTTTTGTGAATACTGAGCAGAAGTATTCGTTCAGTATCCTGCTTTTTCACTGTCCCTCTTTGCCCACCCGCTCTCCCCTTTATTAAGCCTCACTATCCCTCCCTTGGTCTTTCTTCACTCCCTAATGTACCTATAAAAGGTTTTATCCCCTTCTTTACCGAGTTGGCAGTCTTTTCCTTGGTTTGGGCATTTGCTATTCTGACTGCCTTCCCCACTTCCTTCTGCTTTAACTGGTATAGTTTTCTGTCCTGCTGCTTCTGTGTTTCCTTATACTTTGTAAATGCTGTCTTTTTCTCCCTAACCTTCTCCACCACCTCTTTTGAGAACCATAGTGTTTTTCCCTTCATTTTGATTTGTTTATTTGCTTCACACAAAGGCTTGTTGCCTCTGTGATGGCAGTTTTGATGTTTCCTCATTGTTCCTCCACCCCTCCTTCTTGCCCGTTTGCTAGTGCTTTTCAGAGACATTCCCCCATTTTGACAAAGTCAGACCTCCTAAAGTCCAGTACCCTCACTTTTGTATGACTTGACTCTATGGCTATGTTTCTCGTGAACCACACTGTTTGGTGGTCACTTGTTCCCAGATGGCTACCCACTTATAAATTTGAGATCCTCTCTCCGTCCCCGTTTGAGAGTACCAGGTCTAAGATTGCTCCCTCCCAAGTGGGTTCCAACACAAGCTGCCTGAGGCATGCCCCCCTGTAGGACATCAAGAATGACCCTGCTCTTGGATGTGGCTGCAGCAAAGGTGCTCCACTTAACATCTGGCATATTCAGGTCCCCCATCAACAGTATCTCTCCTTTTTCTGCCATCCTAAGGATGCCTTCTGTCATTTCCTTGTCCATTTCCTCCTTGAGACGGGGGTCTGTATAAAACACATGTACAGATTGTGGTGCCATTTCCTGTCTCCAGGGTGACCCACAGTTCCTCCTCTCCTCCCTGTTTACCCTTTAGTTGTGTTGCTCTGATCCCTTCCATTACGTAGAGAGCTACTCCTTCTCCTCTTCTACTCTCTGTGTCCCTCCTGTAGACTGTGTAACTGCTATGTTGACATCCCAGTCATGGTTCTCTATGTAGCATGTTTCTGTGACTGTCACGATATCCAGGCATCCCTCTTCCATCAAGGCCACTAGTTCAGGGAGCTTGTTACCCAGACTACGGGCATTGATACTCATTGCCTCCCATTTTTTGATGGCCTTACTCCTTTTAGCCCCATCCCTGTCCTTACTGCTTTTGCCTATGTCTCCATTTACCCCTGCCCTTCTAGCTATCAACTTATTTATCTTGGTGTTTACCTCACTAACTACCCTGTTTTTTTTGGGGGGGGCTGGGATTTCCCCTGCTCCTTTTCAGTACCCCCCCCTTGACTAGTGTAAATGCTTGCCAATGAAGCATTTAGACTTATCACCTAGGATACTGGTTCCCCTCTTGGATAGATGCAGAGCATCACGCCATTATAGGCCTGTATCCCTCCAGGTGGACCCCCAGTCCCCAGTGAAGCCCGAACCCTGAGCTCTGCACCAGTTTTTCAACCATTGATTGAATTCTGTGATGCGGAGCACCCTAGCCTCACCCATGCCATAGACAGGCAGCACCTCTGAGGAGGTTACCCTGCATACTACTTGTCTAAGGCCCCTCACCAACTCCTCTTGCACTGCTCTGATCTCAGGCTGTTGGTTAAACAGGATCTGCAGCTTATCCTGTAGGTAGGGAAATGGGCAGACTAGGTGGGCCAAGCGGTCCTTCTCTGCATCAAAGTCTATGTTTCTATGTTTCTGTTCCCAGCCAGGTCATTTGTCCCTAGGTGGACAATGACATCCAGCTCCCTCCCGTGCAGCTGCTCCTCGATCCTGAGGATTTGCTCCCTGTCCTCTAAGCCATGGTGCGGGCAGTCTACCTCCTTCCCTCCCTCCCTCCCTTAGTTCCTACCCCCATAATTGGGTCCCCACCAGGGTTGTTCCTTCCCTGTGGGTCCTGCACACCCTCCTGTGGTCTCCTTTGTGGAGGTTCACAGCATCCTTCTTGGTCTCCACTGTGGGTGCCTATAAAGGAACCACGCTGTGCCAGAACAGCGTACAAATTGTGGAGAAGTACAGCTGGAGGGATGCGCCTCTGTTCCTCCACCCTCACCCTCCCAGAGCCCACCGTGGTCCAACCACTCCTCTTTCTTGGCAACCTCTGAGGCAGCGACGTCAGCCCTGGTGGTCCCTGAGTGGGTGGGGAACCTCCTCCTTCAGCCCAGATAGGTGTCTGCAGATGGGACTGTTGTGTTCTAACATTTATTCTGGTCTTGTTCAACAAACTCACGCCACAACTGGAGTAGAGCAGCTTTCATTTTTATTCAGGTGCCTCTCTGGTCTCAGCCACGACACTCTCTCTCTCTGCTCTCTTTCTAGCTTACACATCTCGGAATGCTGCCCTCAAGTGGCAGAGTAACGCAGTGCACTACCATTTCACATACATAACAGGGACAACACCGCATCCTCCAGAACGTCTCCCAGAAGACTACCACTCCACAGCCACTGCACTGCACCACTCCCATCATGTCTTATTTGTGGCCCATCGACTGTTGTTTTGTATTCTTACTCTTTCCTCTCTCTGTTTACCTTTTTTTTTTTTCTCCCTACTTTCCTACTACCTCCTTGCCTTTTCAGCTCCTGCCGTTCCTGTTCTGGGACAGGAAGTTCCTGTATTCTTCAGTAGTCTCATTCTTACTGGCTCAGAGACAGACCTCCAGCAGCTAGGGGGTGAGGGAGAGTTATTTTTTTCCTTCTTGGATGGTAAGTCTTTTGTGCCTCTGTGATCACTCCCTTCCTTCTCTCAAACAGGAAGTTCCTGTTGTCAGTCAAATCCAATGCCTATAAAAGTGGAACTGGCTAAAGGTGGGGGGAAGGGAGGGCTATATAGTCCTAGTAGAGGAGTTCTAGCAGCTTCCTCTTGCTGCTCTCTGCCGAAAGGCCCCATCTGAGAAAGAACATAGACAGTGTGGAGGTGGTGCAGTGAAGGGCAACTAAAATGTTGCAGGGCCTACGGGATAAGACGTCTGAAGAAAGATTAAAGGAGTTAAATATGTATTACCTGGAGGAAAGGGGCAGGGGCATAACTGAGACATTCAAATACATCACCGGTATAAACAGAGTACAGGAAGGAAGCATCTTCCAACGTAAGAGATGCTGTAAGTCAGAGGGGCACAAAATGAAGTTTATGGGAGAAGGCTCATGGGAAACGTGAGAAAATATTTTTTCATAGAGAGGGTGGTGGACGCCTAGAATAGCCTACTAGAGGGGGTGGTAGTGGCTACAATGGTCACAGAATTTAAGATGGAGTGAAGTGAATTAGGTTAACTGTAACTGAAATTTTTTTTTCATGCTTAGAGTGATATGATGAACTGCATATTTTTCTTTTGTGATAGCATATAGCATAGTAACATAGTAGCTTACTAGCAAACTTGAGTCAGGTAATTATTTGTATTTGTGTCTGGTGAAGGTTTTGATATAGCATTTAAAAATCAACTCATTTTGTAGACAATTGTGTGGCCATTAACATGTTTTAATAACGTTTAGTGATTTTGCAGTGTCCATATTGATATTTAGGAGCATAATTTAATATATGTTTATGCACACAGATTTTTGGAAAAAATGTTTGAAGAAAGCAGTTATGGAAGTGCATGGATTGAGGAACTATTAAGATAATTTGGAGACTATTCCACTCCATATTACAATTGAGGCTGGCAGTAAAGCCTATAGGCTAATGAGCTATGAATGAGCTTTGTATATCCAGCAGACCTGGATTTGATACCCACAACCTCCACTTGTATACTGTGTGACTGTGAGCAAGTCACTTAACCTCCCCAGTGCTCCCAGATAGCCCTTGAAAACAGGCACTTGTGCCTAGTTGGCCTTACCCGTGTTTAAAGAGTGGTATGATGAACTACATGTTTTTCTTTTGTGACAGCGTATAGCATAGTAACATAGTGACTTCCTAGCAGACTTGGGTCAGGTAATTATTTGTATTTGTGTCTGGTAAAGGTTTTGATGTAGCATTTACAAATGAACTAATTTTGTAGACAATTGTGTGGCCGTTAACAAGTTTTAATAACATGTTTTAATGATTTTGCAGTGTCCGTATTGATATTTAGGAGAATAATTTGATATATGTTTATGCACAGAGATTTTTTGAAAAAAAAAGTTTAAAGAAAGCGGATAAGGAAGTGCAAACATTGTGGAACTATTGAGGTAATGTGGAGACTATCCCACTCAATATTACAACTGAGGTTGGCAGCATAGCCTAGAAATTAATGAGCTGTGTGTGAACTTGGTATATCCAGCCGACCTGGGTTTGATTCCCACAACCTTCACTTTCATACTGTGCGACTATGAGCAAGTAACTTAACCACCCCAGTGCTCCTAGGTTGCCCTTGAAAACAGGCACTTGTACCTAGTGGGCCTTACCCAGTTACCAAAAGAATTAAAAAAAATGATTATAATAATTATTGTTTGAGGTATGTTAGCAGTGAAACATTGCATACTAATGTTATGATTATTATGTGAATTTCATACAGGTCCCTTATTAAGAAGTCTTTATGATTTCGAAATGTTACCTAGTTTGGAATAAAGAATATTGGTTGATGAAAAATAAAACTATACACTTCATGTGAAGTAGGTCTCTGGTCTGATTCCTCAGTTATGCTTAAGTTTTTGTCTGGCCTGTCTCAGGCCTTTTAACATAGCATCTGAAATCTGAAACCTCCTTCCTCACTCTCAGCTAAAGTTTATGCTTGGGAAAGCCACAGTGACTTGACATATTCACGAGCCTATGAATCTTTCTTCAAAGATAATTCTAGCCAGATTGAAGCTAAGCACAAAAAGTAGTGCTTTAAAATTCTCCTCAGCAGACTGCTACAATTAATTGGCATACTAACAATCCAAAACCTCCAGTGTTATGTAGTCCCTTAGGAAACTGGAGAACCCCCTTTTTCTAATGAAATAGCAAAACGACTGCAGGGCTCCACCCACTGCAGCTGTAAAAAGTACTTACAGCTGAGAATACGACATGCCTTCTTTTGCTGCACCTTTTAAGCTTCTGTTTCAATCTTCTCTTCACAGAGGATATATTAATATCCCATATATATCTAAGAAAACACTGAAGTTGAGTCTTGCTAGTTACTAAAGCGTAGGTAGGTGAATCGGGAAATAGAGCAAAACATGGAAAGCAGTATGGAGCGAAAAGGCACAAACTGAAGAGAGAATAGTCTAGGAGGTAAGGAAAGGGGACAAGACATTTTTTAGGTATGTAAGTGAAAAGAAGACCAGGAGTGGGATTGTAAGGTTAAAAAGGAAAGAGGGGACTGTAAACAAATACTTTTGTTCAGTGCTTACAGAGGAAGGAGAAGGGGAGGGGCCACAAAAAAGGAGCAGAAGCTTTGACACTAGTGGTGGACACTAGTCCTTTCTTGGAGAAGAAAGTCCTAAAGGGACTCGCTAATCTAAAGGTGGACAGAACAATGGGGCCAGATGAGGTGCATCCAATGGGATTGAGGGAGCTCAGGGAAATACTGGCTGCACCTCTGACAGTCCAGTTTAACAGCTCACTGGAACGGGAGTGCATCTGGAGGACTAAGGAAGGTGGATGTAGTCCCACTTCACTGAAATGGTAGCAGGGAGGAGGCTTGCAATTACAGGCCAGTCAGCCTGACATCGGTGGCAGAGAAGTTAATGGAATTACTGCTGAAGGAAATGATTATGGAGTATCTTAAATCCAGTGAGATGCAAGACCTGGGGCAGCATGGTTTCATAGGAGGGAGGTCATGCCAAACAAATCTGATAGATTTCTTTGACTGGGTGATAAAGGATTTAGATCAGGGTGGAGAGAATAACATGGCCTACAGTACATAGATTTCAGTAAAGCTTTCGACACCATTCCATGTAAGAGACTAGTAAGCAAGCTGTGTAGCTTAGGAGTGGGTCCAAAAGTGATAAACTGGATATGAAAATGGTTAGGGGATAGGCGACAGAAGGTAGTGGTAAACAGAGTTCACTTTGAGGAAGGGACGGTAACCAGTGGGGTGCCTCAGTGATCAGAACTAGAACTGGTTCTGTTTAATGTCTTAAGTGACATTGCAGCATAGCTGCATAGAAACATAGAAGTTGACAGCAAATAAGGACCTCAAGGCCCATCCAGTCTGCCAATTTATTTTTCTACCTCATGAATGTATTAGAAGGGAAGGGCTGCCTCTTTGCAGATGACAGCAAAATGTGCAGTAGAGCAGACAATTCCAGGGGTGTGTGTGGAAGGGATGAATAGTAGTATATTTTATTTCTTTTGGGTGCCCTTCCCCGAAGACTCATGGCATCATTACAAAATTTAAAACAAACAGCATATCAATAAAACTTACAGCTATACAATAAAAATAAATAGTAATAAATAACACCCACTAATATAAAATAATAACTGTTAATCAGACACTAGCCGCTTGCCATATTTTGTAAATTTTTAGACCCCAAAGGCTTGTTCAAATAAGAAAGATTTTAATTTGTTTTTAAATATCTCAAGGGAAGGCAACTCCCATATAGACCTCAGCAAGGAATTTCATAGGATTGGGGCAGCCACTTCAAAGACCCGATCCCTGGAAGATTTTAGCCTTGCTCTGGGGACCTCCAGGAGGGCCTCTCCCACAAATTGGAGAGAGTGACCCGGGCTATAAGGATACAGGAGCTCCTTCAGGTAACTCGGACCCAGCTCATGAAGGGCCTTGTAGGTCAGCAGACTTATTTTGAAGGAGATGCGTCAGGGTAGCCAATGCAGTTCGCGCAACACCGGCGTAATATGACAGGACTTTGAATGGCCCATCAATAGCTGGTCCACAGCATTCTGCAGCAGCTGCAAGCACCGCATTGCAGCCCCTCTGACCCCCAGGTAGAGTGCGTTACAGTAGTCGAGCCTCGAGGTAATGAACGCATGCACCAGTGTGGCCAGATCATCGGGGGGGGGAGGGATTCAATTTAGGCGATGTTACACAGATGATAAAAACTATTTCAGATAGTGGCCAACACCTGGGCATCAAGTGTCAGTTCGCTGTCCAAAATAATGCCCAAATTTCTCACCTTGGTGGAGGCCTCCAGTTTGGCTGAGCCAATAAAAAGTCCTAAATCCTCTCCAGGGACCTCTACCCCCCGTTGACCTGATTCAACCATCAGTACTTCAGTCTTCCCTGGGTTAAGCCACAACTAGTTCGACGACATCCAAGCCCTGATCTCGGAACAAGCACTTGTTATGCATGTCAACCGCATCTGATCTTCCAGATGTGAAAGACAGGTAGAGATCAGTATCATCGGCATAGCAATGACATCCCAGCCCATACCGTCTTATGGCCTTACCCAGGGGCAGCATATACAGTAGACTGCGAATAACATGGGGGAGAGGACAGAGCCATTGGGCTTGAGGAGTAATTCCCCAAAACCATCATCCAGGACTTATCCCGAAGAAAAGACTCAAACCAGCTAATGACCTTGCTAATGACCTTGCTAGTGAGTCCAGCATACTCCCTCAGCCTGTCCAACAACACCCCATGATCCACAGTGTTGAACGCTGAAGAGAGATCGAGGAGAACGAGAATCGATTGCTTTCCTCTATTCCTTGCCCTGAGCAGGTCATTCAACAGCCTTACTAATGCAGGCTCTGTGCTGTGCATAGCCCTAAACCCGGACTGGAACAGCTTATAAATCTGGAAGTCGGTGAGGCGACTCTCAACCTGCTCTGCGACCACCTTCTGAAAAACTTCCCATGAAAGGGAAGGTTTGAGATAGGTTGGTAATTTGCCAAGACATCGGGATCCATTGATGTTTTTTTCAGTAGGGGCTTTGTCGTCGAAGCACAGGTCAGGAAGCATAGGAAAACCAGGAGCAGTTTTAGAATTCGCATAAAGTGTTTATTTCTACTAGCAGTAATATAAAAAAATAAACTTGATCCTGTTTGCAAAGGCAGAAAAAATAGAGAAGATCCATCAGAGTTTCCCTTCAATCTCTGTGTGTCCAAACATTATAGCTCTGTTTTTATAAGTCCTTGAAACCCCCTTTCTTAACAAGCATCCTGTTTTTTTTCCTAAAATGTTCTTGTAAATATCAGGCATGTGCAGCTAGAACACAATGTCCCAGAACTGAGGTCCCTTTTCCACAGCTCTTCTGCAAAAAGCTTGAAAATTGCATTTCAGGTTAACCCCTTGAGTTCCCAATAGCTTTTTTGCAATCATCTCAAACTATAATTATATACATTTCAACAGTAACACTATATAATTTCTAGACAAAGGGATCCCAATATCAGTTACATTTCCACATAACGATTTGCATATATTTTTATACCAACAGATAGGTGTAACCCCCCTGCAAATGGGGGTCCCCCAAAGTCTTCCAGGAGCTTGCTAAGTGCTCCCAGTCTGGGTGGTGTTCGGCGCTAAAGCCGTTTAACTGAAGCTGCAGTAAGTACTTTTTAAAGCCTCGCATACTGTCTCTTTAAGAGCTGCTGCTTGCAGGCATAATTAATGTGAATGGGAGGACTTTGGGCAGGATTTACAACATTAATTTTATAAGTTCCACTTTGCAACTGCTGTTGCGGACTGGATTCGCCCGCAGCTGCGTAGCGGCCGATCCACAGCCGCAGCAGTTGCGGAGGGTGATACGGCGGGTTCCGATGTCCATAGCAGCCTCCCACAGCTGTGATGCTGTCCATGGCAACAGCACCCGCAAGCTGCCGTATTTCGTGGAGCCGGTCGTATTCCAGCTCCACCTTGGTGAATACCCTGCGCTGTGGGCGACCTGCGGCTTCGCAGGTGGATTCCCACTAGTGCCGAGGTTTTCCCGCAGCTGTGGATCCTTCTGCCACATTCGTGAATCCTGCCCTGTGTGTTTCTAAGCCCAAGTCTTGCCCGGACTGTTGCCTAAGCACTCCGTTTCTGCCGTCTATAAGGGCAGAGGGAGCCCTTCTGAAAGCTGTAACTAATTCTAGGGAGAAATGCAGAGAAATGGAGAAAATGTAGTTTGTCTAACCTGCCTTTCTTGCAGCATGGAGTGTTTCTGTTCAGCTCCATCATTTTGGTCCCGGACTGTTGAAGGAGACCAGTCAGTACAGGGACTCTCAAATGGAGCCTGCTGAAATGGGACTATGTGGAGTGAGACTCTGGGTAATGTAGTTTCTGGCCTGTTGGCGCCTTTTTGCACCTCTAGAGGGAGCCCTGCTGTGACTGGCAACAGAACCGACCAACCAAACTCTTTGGATCTCAGTGAAAGCCCCAGAGCTGTTTGCTGGCACACCAGATTCGAGTTGGAAGCTGAGAGAACAACACTGCTGTGTGTGTTAGAGTGCCGTTGTGGCATAGTTTGTGCAGGAGGCCCGTGGAAGGCCTGTTTATAGGCCTGCTAGCCTGATTTCTGCCCGAAGAAGGCGCAGAGGACTTTCATTCGGACTGAATCGGAAGTTGTGTGGTAAAAGCAAGCTGCTGCTGTTGGGATCAGGCTTAACCTGTAGAAGACCGAAGATTGTGCTGAGAAGTGATTGGCCTGTCAGGACTCTGTGGCCTGGTAGAGTACAAGTTTTTACATATGAATGTGCCAGATGTTGGATGTACATGTTTTTTACATATGAATGTGCTAGATGCCGGATGGGGATCGTGGTTTGTTTCCCCCACTGTGACTTGTGTGTTAGAGCTGGAAGTTGCTGCCCAGCTGAAATCTCGGACTGAACGTGCTGTCCACCAGTAGGCCCAGCCACAAGGGCCTTGCTTCACTGCCTTGCTGCACAGAATCGAGTCATCGACGAGGGACCTGCCTCTTGCCCCTGCCTGAACAAGCATTACGTCAGGACCACACCGGGCAAGCCCTGCTTCTGGCAATCCAGAACTTCAATCCACCATCCCTCCTGTGTTCAGCCTGGGTACTGTGAGTAATAATCAGGGTAGCTCCCTGCAACTGTTAGCAAATCAAAGTGTGTCATCTAATTTAATTGTTTGGTCTTATCTTCACGAACTGAGCCATCTGGCTCTAGATTACAATTGTGTGTGGGTGCATGTATTTTTCTCTTTACAGGGCCCGAACCAGCTGCACCAAGCCGGCCATTCCTGGGCAACAGACCTGGCTAGGCCCCCCCCCCCATCCTGGGTACCCAGAGGGTGTGACTGAATGGACCCTAATTACATGCACAGTTTTATTACTTGTGCTGTTTCAGCCAAATTAACCTGATTCACCCCCTCCTTGTTATAACCCCTTTTAATAAATCAGATTTTGGTGTTTTGAAATCTACCTGTCTGTTGGAGTCAGTACGTGTTGAACATATTGTGTTATTGCTGTGTGTACTGCATAACCTTGTTTTACAGAGGGTCCTCAGAGACGTGCGGCAGAAATCAGTCCTGAGGGTAAGTGGTAACTGTATGTGTAATAAGTTTGCATATCTGGGGTATTGGGAAGGTCTCCTCCGTGTATGGAAAGGGCCACTAGTGGGAATTAAGGGGGATCACAGTGTCCCAGAGGGCTGTGATCTGGTTAGGCTAACTGCAACCAACCCTGACCTTTGGGTGGAGGCACCCATCATCAGACCTAGGCCCCTCAACCTGTCACTAGCCACACAGGCAGGGGTAGTAGCCCTTGGGATAGCGCCACCTAGGGGTTACACCTTGGAGGCACCGCTGGCATAAGCGTCCCCTAGTGGCCAAACTTACAAATTGCTGTTAAAAATAAATGGCTGCCCCAGCAGAAGTGTCGGTGCACCAGTTGGTGAGGTGGTGTACTGGACAGGAGATCGACTCCAAAATGCTATGCTTATCCTGGATATCCCCCTGGGTACCACTAAGGACACTGTAGAGGGAGTACTTTCCCAGGTTGGATGTTTGCAAAACCCTGTGGTGGTGGGTTGACAGGCTAATCTGCTCGCCCAAAGTTTTATGGCACTAGTAGAGTGTAGGGACCCTGTAGATAGTTCCAAAGTGCCACGGACTATTACACCCGAAGGAGCCCTCACTGCCTGGAGAGTGATAACTAAAGACAGTAAAGACCCTGGGAGGATGAGCCCCCCCACTATCTGAGACTTTTGAGGAGAAATTTGCTAAATTGTTGCTGGAGGAAGGGAAAACTGTGGAGGACTTAAAGAAACTATTCCTGCCATCTGGGGGTGTTCCTCCTCTAACATCCCCTCCTGCTCCAGCACCTGTTATTGCCCCTCCTTCTGTGCCAGTGCCAATGCTGGCCCCTATGTCGGTACCTGCCATTGGTCATGACTCTTACCGAAGGTTGAGAATCTTCTCTGGCACCCTCCCCACCCTTCGGGGCGGATGACTGGGAGACCTGGATAAACTATGTTGCCCCTCTAGTATTGGAATGGCAATGCTCGGAGGCAGAGAAGTGAAAGAGAGTAAGTGAGAGCCTCTGAGGTCCTGCCCTGGCTACCATCCGTGCTAAACGGGCCCATAGCCCTGAAGCGACTGCACAGGACTATCTTGAGGCATTGGAGAATGTGTATGGGAGCCCGGATTCGGATGAGGACATGTGGTGGAGGGTGAGAAACACCCAGCAGTGCTCTGGAAGTTGTTGTCTGTGTATGTACCTCGGCTTGTAAAATTGCTGCAAGAAAGGGTAATTTGCCAGCAAGCGAATTAGACCAAACTAGGCTGGATCGGATTCTTAAATCTGCTCTGTTCTCCAAATTTTTGTTGTTTCAGTTGCGCCTGGCCAACCGTCTGGAATCGCCACCCTCCTATGATGCACTCATGAGAGAAATTTGGGGAGTTGAGAAAAGGTGACCCCATGGGGAAAGTGCACCAGTAACTGCTGTTACAACACGAGTGACCGAGGGTGATCTGCCAAGTGAAGTTCAGGGCCAAAGATTAGCAGCTAGTGCATGCTCTGAGAAGGAAAAGGACTTCCCGCCATGGGCCCAGTTTTTGAAAGACGAACTACTGAAAGAGGTCCAAGAGTTGAGGGAAGGTGCCCCTGCAAGGACTTCCCCTGTGGGACCAGATTTTAATTCTGCTCAGGCCATGACTGCCATGGGGGTGGGGGTGCCCCCTCAGGCATCCTATAACAAGGATAGCTCTCAGGGTAAGATCAAAGCATTTATTGCCACCGTGAAGGAACTGTTGAGACATGTTACACCCCTCCCACCGTTGCCAGCGAATAATGGACCCCCACCCATTTCTAATGCTTCAGTTCCTCAGGCAGTGTTCTCTTCAGTGATGACCCAGGAGCCTATCCTGTGTCACAACTGTGGAAAAGATGGCCATATGAAGAGGGAATGCCGGTCTCAGAAAGACTTAGAGAGAGTGGTGAGCCGGCTACAAGGGGAGCTTTGGAGAACAAATCAGTGGTTAAGGGGTGCACGAAATGACCGCAGTGGGGGCCTGAGGAATCCTAACTCAAATTCCTGTGTGGCTAAATCATCTGTCCAGGCCTCTGCTGCTGTCCCTCTAGAATGGTCTAAGGTGGTGGGTCCCTCCATGGAGACGACTGTGAAAGTAAATGGAGTGTCTACTAGGGCTGTGCTGGACAGTGGCTCCCAAGTAACCATCATATTCCAAGACTGGTACCAAAAGCATTTGTCTGATGTGCCTTTACAGCCTTTGGAAGAACTGCACGTCTAGGGGTTAAGTGAAAAGGCATACCCCTACTCTGGCTACATTAGAATTTGGTTGTCTTTCCCCACTTCGATAGCTGGAGTGGCGGAGCAAGTGGAAACCTTGGCATTAGTGTGTCCCACTACTGGACTGTATGATGGAGTTCCTCTACTGATTGGGACAACGCCCATATGTTTGGACGGTTGGTACAACTCTGCTACGAAAAACAGGGGCAGAGGACCGGTAGAGGTTTGAGGATTCCTGCCTTGATCAAGAAGGCTTATGAGTCACGGAAGAATACCGAAGAGATGGATCCGGATGAACCGGTTGGGGTCGCGTGGAAGAAGGACCCTGAGTCCCTAATTCTGGCGCCTAACACTCAGTGTACCTTACAAGGGGAGGTCCGCCTAAAGAAGGATGTTAAGAATAAAATACTCATGCTGGATGCACCAGGTGATGGAAAATTGCCAGAAGGGTTACTGGTTAAGCCTCCAATATCTTACCCGCTAGGGCCCATGCCTATGCTTGACGGGTAATGGTCCAGGTTCATAATGTGTCAGACAGAGAAATTAGGGTGAATAGAGGTTGCACTCTGGCTAATGTATACTGTGCAGACATGGCAGTGCTACCCAGTAACAAGTATTCGGGGGAGAATGACAGAGTGACGCCCGACTTGTTTGATTTTGGTGACTCCCCATTGCCAGCCGAGTGGAAGATGAGAATCAGCAGGAAGCTTGCCCAGAGGGACCAGGTGTTTTCCCTAAAGGAATGGGATGTGGGATGTGTGCAAGGAGCTGAGCATCATATCTGGCTGCATGATGAGCAGCCATTTCTTGAGGGGTCTCGACGTCTGGCACCGGCTGTTATAGTTGATGTAAGACAGCACCTGCAGGAGATGCTTGCGGCTGGTGTAATTCAAGAATCCAGAAGCCCTTATGCTTCACCTAGTGTAGTGGTGATAAAGAAGAATGGAACAGTACGGATGTGTGTGGATTATCAGACCCTCAATAGGACCATCCCTGACCAATACACCATGCCCCCTATTCAAGATGTGCTAGACTGTCTGAACGGTAGCAAGTGGTTTTTGGTGTTGGATCTGCGCAGTGGGTACTACCAGATTCCCATGGCCTCAGAAGACCGCGAGAAGACAGCCTTCATCTGTCCACTTGGGTTTTATGAGTTTATGAGAATGCCCTAAGGGATCTCGGGTGCCCCTACCACCTTTCAACAGTTGATGGAGCGTGCAGTGGGGGACATGAATTTGTTAGAGTGACTGGTATACCTTGACGATGTTATAGTGTTTGGAAATTAATTGGAGGAACATGAAAGCAGACTTTTCAAAGTATTGGACCGCCTGGAAGATTTTGGCCTCAAGCTATCCATCGACAAATGCCAATTCTTTCAAACATCAGTGAAATATGTGGGGCATATAGTATCCACCGAGGAGATAGAGACTGATTCTAGCAAAGCTGAGGCCTTGACCACCTGGCCCCAGCCCTGAAACCTAAAAGAATTACAAAGATTTCTAGGATTCTGTGGTTATTACTGGTGGTTCATTAAGACTATTCGAGGGTGATTCGCCCACTCCTGAATCTTACCCAAGGTTACCCTCCCACAAACAAGAAGTACAAGAGAATGGCCTCCACTGAAACCAAGAGAGTGTATTTCGGCCCCCAGTGAATCTTTTGGATCATGCTGGACACCTGATTGTGAAGCTGCGGTTCATGAAATCATATACCAACTCACTCACGCTCCTGTGCTCGCCTTTGCTGATCCTGCAAAACCATATGTGTTGCATACTGATGCTAGCCTACAAGGCTTAGGGGCTGTGTTATATCAAGAGCACGAGAATGGCATGAGACCAGTAACCTTTGCCAGAAGAAGTCTGACCGCATCTGAGAAGCACTATCCTGTGCATAAATTGGAGTTCCTGGCATTGAAATTGGCTATTCTGGATCAATTCCATGAATACTTGTGTGAAGCAAAAATACTGATAAAGACAGATAATAATCCGTTGACCTATGTGCAGACTTCAGCCAAATTGGATGCCACTGGCCATAGGTGGCTTTATGCGTTGTCTACCTATGATTACGCTGTTGAATACAGAGCAGGCCTAAATCATATACATGCCAATGCTCTCTCTTGGAGGCCTGTTTCCAGAAGTGACTGGATCAGACTGTCAGAACCTGATATTCGAGCGCTATGCCAGAAGTTTGACAAGGAGGAACAAGTGTCCATGGACGCAGTGGACTGTCTAGTAGATTGCTTGGGGCCTCTGACAGTTGTATGCCTGCTGCTTACTGCCACGTTTCTGCTTTGGACATTGGTGCACTACCTCAGTTAGATAATGACAGTCTTCAGCGGGCTTAACCCCGTATCCTGTGATCAGAACAGCACTTGAAGCCCTCTACGCAGGGGAAGATGTGTCCAAGTTGTGCTCCTCTGATTTGAGAACTGCATTGTTATATAAAGAAGGACCCAAACTGAAACTGATTAACCGATTGCTGTACAGAGAAACAGTAGACAGAGGAATAAGTGGACAAGCAACAGTTGGTTTTGCCTACTGCTTTCAGAGACTTGGTACAGAGGTCCCTACACAGCCACATGGGACACCTCGGTATCGACCAAACCCTTGATCTAGTGCAGTCAAGATTCTACTGGCCTAAGATGGGGGCTGATGTTGAGCATCATATACGGACTTGCAGTCGCTGCCTGCAGAGAAAGGCTTTGCCCCAGAGGGCTGCACCACTTGTTAACATCACCACCAGCACCCCCATGGAGTTGGTTTATATTGACTTTCTGAGTTTGGAGCCTGATCAATGAAATATTAGCAATGTGCTGGTGGTCACTGACCATTTTACGAGGTACGCCCAAGCCTTCCCCACCAAGGACCAGAAGGCATCCACTGTGGCTAAGGTGTTGGTATAGAATTTCTTTGTTCACTATGGAGCCCCTCAGAGAATCTATTCCGATCAAGGCAGAGATTTTGAGAGCCGATTAATCAAGGCGATACTCTCTCTGTGGGGAGTGCGGAAGTCCAGAACCACCCCCAGGAGAACCCACAGCCTGAACGGTTTAACCGCACCCTGCATGACATGCTAGGCACTCTCCACCTGAAAGACAAGCACAGATGGAGCCAACAAATTAGCACCTTGATACATGCTTACAACTGCACCAGAAGTGATGCCACTGGGTTCTCCCCTTACCGCCTTATGTTTGGAAGAGAAGCCTGTTTTCCTGTGGATGTTTGTTTCGGGATCTCCCCCGATGGGGTCCGAGCTGACAGTTACCTACAATATGTGCAGAAGATAAAAGCTCAATTGAATCATGCCTACCAACTAGCTCAGACCATGGCTGCAAAGAGAAATTTGGCTAACAAAGAAAGATATGATAAAAAGGTGAAGGCCCAAGAGCTCCAAGTGGGAGACTGTGTAATGCTGAGAAATCTGGGACTCCATGACAAACACAAAATTGCCGACAGGTGGCACCATCTCCATCTCATTGTAGTGGGCAAACTGGATAATCTGCCCATGTATAAAGTAAGGCCTGAAAATAATTCAGAGGATGTCAAGACAATGCATCGCAATCATTTGTTGCCCATCGGTCAGATACTGATTGAATCTGAGCCCCCAGAAGTTGCTCCCCCGGACCCGTGACAAGGGCTACTGCAAAACAGAAACAGAGAAAGTCTGCAACTGCTGATACTGACCCAAGGGTTTCTCCCCAGCCAACACAAATTGAGAATGACTGTCAGTCTGTTTCAGATGAAAGTGAGTACAACAATAGTTACTACCCTTCGTATGAACTAAGCCAGCTGTTTCAAGGTAACCCCCTGGTCAATTATGGGGATGTAGCTGGGCCCTCTGGACTGCCTAAGTCCCCCAGCTTTGTCCTTGGAGCCAATGCTCCCAGAGACTGAAGTGCAGAGTGTTAAGTCTGATGATCTCGAGTCACTGTGTATGGTGGAACTGTTTGAATTACCTGAGACAGTGGCAGGTGCTCTGAGTCAGACCGGTGACATGCTGGAACAGGAAGAGTATTTTGAGTGTGATGACAATTCCCTTCCAGTACCAGAGTGCTCCCTGCGTGAACAAAGCGTTGTAGAACCTGAATCCACAGAGTCTGAGGCTGACAGTGCCTTAAGTCCGAACTTATCTACTCAAATAGAGGCTCCCCTTGCAAGTGAGGAAAGTGCAGAGACTGAAGTGAAAGGCACAGAGACTGTGGCTGTTCCCCCCAAGAAGACTGGTCGAGTTGTCAGACCCATAGTGCGCCTCAGCTATGATTCCCCTGGGAGGCCCATGGACTTGCCTCTCAATGTGGTCCATAAAGGAGTATATGTATCCCAAAGCTCACTGCCCAAACTGAGCATAAGTGCTAACTCCAGGTTAATTGTTCTGCTCTCCAGGTATGTTGCCCCTGCCTCATCTAGCCCCAAGGTAGCTAATAGGGAAGGGCCCCCTCTCTCCAAGTTTCATTGCAGGAGGTGATAACCTGAGTTCAAAGTGCAATGTATGTATAATGCTGTGTGAAAAGTAATGTGCTGAGAAATATCAGAAATGTGTTTATAACCAAGGTAATGTGTTAGAGTGTAAATGTATATGATGGTTTGTATTAACTTTTATGGGGGTACTTACTTGACGCGGACGCCAAGTTTATCCAGGTCAGGAAAGGTGTAACCCCTCTGCAAATGGGGGTTCCCAAAAGTCTTCCAGGAGCTTGCTAAGTGCTCCCAGTCTGGGTGGTGGTTGGCGCTAAAGCCGTTTAACTGAAGCTGCAGTGAATGCTTTTTAAAGCCTCCGTGTACTGTCTCTTTAAGAGCTGCTGCTTGCAGGCATAATTAATGTGAATGGGGGGACTGTGTGTTTCTAAGCCCGAGTCCTGCCTGGGCTGTTGCCTAAGCGCTCTGTTTCTGCCGTCATTATAAGTGCAGAGGGAGCCCTTCTGAAAGCAGTAACTAATTCTGGGGAGAAATATGTATACCCTTGAGGAAAAGAGGGAGAGAGGGGACATGATAGAAACTTTCAAGTACCTCAAGGGAATCAACAAAGTCCAAGAGGGTGGCATCTTTCAGAAAAAGAGATGTGCAGGAACAAGAGGGCACAATTTGAAGATAGAGGGGGGACGGCTCAGAGGTAATGTGAGGAAGTATTTTTTCACAGAGAGGGTTGTGGATGCATGGAACAGCCTCCCTGAGGAGGTCGTGGAGTCAAGAACAGTGGGGGAATTCAAGAATTCATGGGACAGACATAAGGCAGTCCTAGTGGGGGGTAGGAGGAAGTAAGCTGTTGGTTAACTAGGATCTGCAGCTAATCTGTTAGGTAGGAAAATGGGCAGACTAGGTGGGCCAAGCGGTCCTTATCTGCTGTCAAATTCTATGTTTCTAAATGCAGAGAAATGAGAAAAATGTAGTTTGTCTAACCTGCCTTTCTTGCAGCATGGACTGTTTCTGTTCAGCTCCACCATTTTGGTCCCGGGCTGCTGAAGGGGACCAGTCAGTACTGGGACTCTCAAATGGAGCTTGCTGAAATGGGGCTATGTGGAGTGAGACTCTGGGTAATGTAGTTTCTGGCCTGTTGGCGCCTTTTTGCACCTATAGAGGGAGCCCTGCTGTGACTGACAACTGAACCGACCAACCAAACTCTTTGGATCTGAGTGAAAGCCCCAGAGCTGTTTGCTGGCACACCAGATTCGAGTTGGAAGCTGAGAGAACAACACTGCTGTGTGTGTTCGAGTGGCTGTTGCAGCGTAGTTCGTGCGGGAGACCCGTGGAAGGCCTGTTTATAGGCCTGCTAGCCTGATTTCTGCCTGAAGAAGGTGCAGAGGACTTTCAATTGGACTGAATTCGAAGTTGTGTGGTAAAAGCAAGCTGCTGCTGTTGGGACCAGGCTTAACCTGTAGAAGACCGAAGATTGTGCTGAGAAGCGATTAGTCTGTCAGCTCTCTGTGGCCTGATAGAGTACAAGGTTTTACATATGAATGTGCCAGATGCTGGATGTACATTTTTTTTACATATGAATGTGCAAGATGCTGGATGGGGATCGCGGTTTGTTTCCCACCACTGTGACTTGTGTGTTAGAGCTGGAAGTTGCTGCCCAGCTGTAATCTCGGACTGAATCCGTGCTGTCCACCAATAGGCCCAGCCACAAGGGCCTTGCCTCACTGCCTTGCTGCACAGAATCGAGTCATCGACGGGGGACCTGCCTCTTGCCCCTGCCTGAACAAGCATTGCGTCAGGACCACATCGGGCGAGCCCTGCTTCTGGCAATCCAGAACTTCAGTCCACCATCCCTCCTGTGTTCAGCCTGGGTACTGTGAGTAATAATCAGGATAGCTCCCTGCAACTGTTATCAAATCAAAGTGTGTCATCTAATTTAATTGTTTGGTCTAATCTTCACGAACTAAGCCATCTGGCTCCAGATTACAATTGTGTGTGGATGCATGTATTTTTCTTTTTACGGGGCCCCAACCAGCTGCACCAAGCCGGCCATCCCCGGGCAACGGACCTGGCTAGCCTCCACTCATCCTGAGTACCCAGAGGGTGTGACTGAATGGACCCTAATTACATGCACAGTTTTATTACTTGTGTTGTTTCCTTGTTATAACCCCCTTTAATAAATCATATTTTGGTGTTTTGAAATCTACCTGTCTGTTGGAGTCAGTATGTGTTGAACATATTGTGTTATTGCTGTGTGTACTGCATAACCTTGTTTTGCTGGGGTCCTCAGAGACGTGCGGCAGGAATCAGTCCTGAGGGTAAGTGGTAACTGTATGTGTAATAAGTTTGCATATCTGGGGTATTGGGAAGGTCTCCTCCGTGTATGGAAAGGGCCACTAGTGGGAATTTAGGGGGATCACAGTGTTCCAGAGGGCTGTGATCTGGTTAGGCTAACTGCAACCAACCCTGACCTTTGGGTGGAGGCACGAGTCATCGGACCTAGGCCCCTCAACTTGTCACTAGCCACACAGGCAGGGGTAGTAGCCCTTGGGATAGCGCCACGTAGGGGTTACATATGCAAGGGAGGAAAAGACAGAACAGCAAGAGAAGGTAGAGAGATAGCGAGAGGCGGAGAATTGCGAGACTGTCTGGGTGATCAAATCCTAGGTCTCACAGGAAAATTTAGTTGCACAACCAGGCAGACAAGAGACAGGAAAGGAAAGAACAGAACAGATACCTGCATTCAAACTCTCCATAACAACTGAGACAGGGTCCTATTCTACCCTGTCACAGGCTTCACCAAAATCAGTTTAAGAGGCTCCGGGAAAACCCCCATTGCCAAGGAACACCCAACAGTCTTGGCAAAAAATGGGACAGGCCTACAACATTATCAACAGGTAATCGCATCGGACTTGGGTCTAGGCTGCAGCAAGTTGGTTTCAGCCTCGAGATCATCCCACACATCTCTTCCGTCGCCACGGTTCGGAACTTTCCTCAGGGAGGCTGGGCACACCCATGACCCCGAGGCTCAGCCCTGTTGGATGATGACAAGCCGACTGGAGAAATCCCAGCCCTAACGGAGGACATTCTGAGAAGAACTGAGGAAACTTCTCTCATTTCTGAGCTGAAAAATTTCAAACAGGTTCCAGACAGGCTGGATGCAAAAGTCTGTCCACAACTGAAAAAGCTGAGCTGGTCAGCTCTTCCCAGCTGCAATCATCCTAAACATAAAAGCTGCCTTTTTATGGGTGATAGCATTCTGATATTCATCGTAATGAGTCATCAGAACCAGCCTGTCCTCCTGGATCCTGGTTTTCCTCCATTGCCTCTCTAACATCTGTCACCTGGTTTTCATCGCTGTCAGCTCACCATCAAACCAGGGTGAGCCAAGATGCAAAACCAGCGGGCATACTCGGGCCAGCTCCAGATGGTCCAAGGCCCCTGTGACAGTCCTATTATTGGCCGACATGGCCTCCTCCAGACCCTTTGCACACACTTCCAACACATGTGAAATGTCCAGTTCTGCCAATGGTCCCTCCAGCCGTAACCCTTTTAAAGGGCGGAACCGAACCATTTCTACAGAGGAAGGGATATTGGGGCTGTAAAGCTGAACCTGCTGTTGCAGTGATCCAACCAAATGACCGGATCAATCTTGAAGGTATTAATCTCAAGCCCCAGGAGAACAACAAATCGAGCGCATGCCCGGAGCAATGGGTGACGGCTGTGGTTTCAAGAGTTAGGCCAAGGGCCTCCATGTTGAACAGGAAGTCCCTGGCACCAAAGTCTTGTCGTCTACCCAGGTATTTAAATCACCAAGAACCAACCATTGGCAGTTTCAACACCCACTCAGCAACAAAGGCCATCACCTCCTGAAAGAAACTCCAGTCCCAACCAAGTGAACAGTAGACTAGGAGAACCCTAAAATCCACTCTGGGAACCCCAGGCATGGCCACGCACTCAAAAGATTGGGGGTCCCTCACTGGGTGCACCATCAGACCCAGCTTTGGCTAAAAACAAATGGACACCCCTCTCTCCTGCGGTCCTTGCTCGGGCAGTGAAGCACTAAAAAAAACAACTGGGACCGACTCCTCCAACACAGGGCCAGAGGCATCCCCTAGCCAGGTCTCCGTGATGCATGCCAGGTTGACTGATGCCACAAGACCAGCCATTATGGTGGTCTTGTTTGCCATCGACCTGGCATTGCACAACACCGTGACAACATGAGCAGAGACCTGAGAAAACTAGAAGAGTGGTCAAGGTATGGTAGGTGGGTTTCAACATGAAAAAGTGCAAAATAATGTACTTAGGGCACAGAAACCCAGGGACAGAGTACAAAATGGGTGGAGTGGTATTGATCACCACCAAGCAGGAAAGAGACCTGGGGGTAATCAGACTGGATGACATAAAGTTGGCCAGGCAGTGCGACAAGGCAGTCAGGAGAGCTAGTGGGATGCTGGGGTGCATAGGGAGGGGTAGCACCAACTAAAAGAGGGAGGTGGTGTTGCCTCTGTGTAGATCACGGATAAGATCCCATCTAGAATACTGTGTGCAGTTTTGAAGACCACATCTCCAGAAGGACATAGACAGAGTAGAGGCAGTCCAGAAGAGGGCAACTAAAATGGTGCATGGTCTGCATCAAAAGCCCTACAAGGAGAGACTAAAGGACCTCAATACATACACCCTAGAACAGAGGAGGGGGGTTATGATAGATACCTTTAAATACCTCATGGGGCAAATAAGGTACAGGAGGGAACTATTTTTTAGAAGAAAATACATTCAAGAACAAGAAGACATGCTATGAAGCTGGAGGGGGTAAATTCAGAAGAGATGTGAGGAAGTAGAGTCCTGTACAACCAAATGGCAAGATTTGCTTCTCAACTACCAGTTCTGACACATCACTGTGTTCTTCACAAAACATGGCAATGGCCTTCTTCAGATCAAAGGTATAAGATTCATTTCGGCACTCTGGCTAGGAAAATTTTCTTGAAGCGTGTCCATCACATCTTGCATTAATTTTTTCATCCACGTTCTATTTTGACTCATAAATGTTCCTTATCTCAAAGTTACTTCAGGGTTCCTACTGCAAAAACAACACTTGGTCAAAGATCATCATTATATCAATTACCCAGATTTTATAATACATTGCCTTTGAACGTAACAATGGTGATGTCCAGCATTTTCAGCTTTAAAACTGGATATAAAAAACATATAATGACAACGGAATGTTGAAATTGCACTTGACTTATTGTCTTATCTAGAATTAATGTCTAGGTGATATTGATTTATAATAACTGGTCAGCAATTTCTCTCAATGTACTGACCAGGTTGATATTTTCCATAACAACCAGCTGGTTGTTATGACATTCATGAGCCATGCCAGTCAAACTATGCTGCTGCCTCATTGGCCAACATTCTGTATGTGGGCGGGGCCAAATAGTCTCACAAACTGCTGGAGAAAATTGCTGGATTGTTATTATAAAAATAAAAGATGGGAGGGTTTTCATTTGAGAATTTAATGCACACCTCATTGTGGATGCTTGATAAACCCCGCCGGCTGTCCCGGGTTTATGTAGCATCCCACAACTCGGTGTGCATTAAATTATCATATCAAACCCATCCCCATCCATTATTCTCTATATTATGTATTTTGTCTTTGATGTTTGTTTATTAGCCATGTATTTGAATTATTATCTTCTATGTAATATCTGATCGCCCATGAAAACGGGCGTGTTTTTTTTGCACATGGATTTAGCATATCTTAAATAAATCAGTCAAAATCAAATCAGCTGCTTCTTCACAGAAAGAGTGGTGGATTCCTGGAACAACCTTCCTGCGGAGATGGTGGTGGCGAAAACAGTGGTGAGGTTCAAGAATGCATGGGATAGGCACAGGGGAATAATAGTTGAAAGGAAGGGGAGGACGAAAGAACTGTAGATCTAGCACAGGTTGTAGTAATAATGTAGGTAGGGAAAAATGGGTGGGCCAAGCAGTCCTTATCTGCCATCAGACTCTATGTTTCTATGTTACTGTACATTTGGCAGCGCTAAAAGGCAACTCAAACATCTCATACCTGTGTAGTTTATTTCGTTATTGTAATTCAGTGATCTAAAGTGCCATACCTGATCTAGATGGAGCTAGGGGGGCCAAAAGGTGGAAAACTGCAGCATAGTCTTATCTATCTAGCTGTCTGTCTGTCTGTCTATCTATCTATCTATCTATCTATCTATCTGTCTATCTGTCTATCTCTCTCTGTCTGTCTATTTATCTGTGTATTTCAAAAGTTTTACCAGGAAAGACATACTGAGCTGGTAACAGCTCATTTCCAGTTACATCCTGTGGGGAGGATGATAGGGATAACATTAACAATTGTGCAGAAGGCAAATACAAATTTCAGTTATGAGCAACTCACAAAGAGTTTAGAGAAGGATACTCGGCCAGAGAGAGAGTAATGTACCCTGCAGTTGAAATGCCACGTTAGCAATGTTATTTTGACACTGTTCATATTTATGCATAGTTTACTCACAATATTAACCAAAGGCAAAACAATTATGAATCGATTCCCTTTGTAATAGTCATTTTTATGTTTGCTTGCACGCATGTGCAACAGACATAGTGCCATCATCCGAGTTTTCGGAGGTGTGGCACCCGTCTTCCAATTCAGGCAGTGTGTTTGCAGGTGTGGACGCAGTTCTCCAATGAATGCTGCAGCTGTCTATGACAGCAGTTGAAAATGCAGTGTCAGACAGTTGAAAGGGGAGCTCCGCTTCATGAGCAGCACTCCTCCACATGCAAGCACGCATATTGCGTACTCATGCGCTTCTTCCCACACACATCAGGTCGACGGGGTGCCCAACTTCGTTGGCTCCACCCCCACTCCAAAAAAGTCTTCAGGTGCCACGCTGGGCACCCACCCCAGCGTGGCAAACGCCCCAAGGCCATCTACCTAAAAACGAAATCTGTAAACAAAAAGTTCCTCGGCAGTCTGCCTGCCCACCGCACACCCCACCTCCAACACCACCCTCACCCCATACTTACCTCTGAGCTCGGCGAATGATTTTCGGTGGACCGGAACACGCCTGCACTCTTCAAAGCCGATCGATAACTGAGGAAATGCCGTAAGCTGTATAATGCAATAAATAGGGTTTTTCAACTTTAATGCATATCTCAGGCATTTTTGAATTTTGGCACCAAATTTTCAACATGGGTTTTTGGGACCCTCCTCATGAATTCTGAACTGTCATGTGTTAATCAGGTTTAAGGGTGATTTCGCAGTCACTGCGAAATCACCTTTTGGGGCAAATTAACAAAACAACAGAGCTAGTGTTCATAAGGTGGGCTCTCAAAATGCCTATGTTGCAAATTTGGTGAAAAAATTCCTAAAAATGACTGTTTTACAAGCGTGCGTTGCGCAGTTCCTACGCATGCTCGTAAGTTTGCAAACTTTTAATATTTGCACTCCGGATTTTCAACATTGCCATTTTACTACACCTCCTTATGAGTAGTACAGCTCATTTTTCACATATTACCCAAAATGTGTTTCTGCGCATGTAACGCACAGTGGCGCAGTCGGTGTGCGAAATCAGTGTATGGGACACATTAAGAAAATCACAGTGACACTGTTCATAAGCAGAGGTCTTAAAATGGCTATGTTGAAAATTTAGTGAAAACATTCCTAAAAATGACTGTTTTACAAGCATGCATTGCGCAAGTTCCTACGCACACTCGTAAGTTTGCGAATTTTTAATATTTGCACTCCAGATTTTCAACATTGCCATTTTACCACACCTCCTTATGAGCAGTACAGCTGTCATTTTTCACATCTCGCCCAAAATGTGTTTCCCTGCATGTAGTGCACAATGGTGCAGTCGGTGTGCGAATCAATGTTTGGGACAGATTAAGAAAATCACAGTGACACTGTTCATGAGCAGAGGTCTTAAAATGGCTGTGTTGAAAATTTGATGAAAAATTCCAAAAATGACTGTTTTTAGGAGCGCACATTGCGCAGTTCCTACGCACGCTCGCAAGTTTGCAAATTTTAAATATTTGCACACCAGATTTTCAACATTGCCATTTTATTACACTTCTTTATGAGCAGTACAGCTGCCATTTTTCACGTCGCCCAAAATGCGTTTCCGCACATGTAGCGCACAATGGTGCAGTCGGTGTGTGAAAGCAATGTTTGGGACAGATTAAGAAAATCACAATGTAACTGTTCATGAGCAGAGGTCTTAAAATGGTTTTGTTGAAAATTGAGTGACAAAAGTCCATCAAATGACTGTGTTACGAGTGAGCATTGCACAGTTTCCACGCACCCTCGTAAGTTCATGAATTTGTAATATTTTCAGTCCAGATTTTCACCATTGGCATTTTTCCACACTTCGTTATGAGCAGTACAGCTGTCATTTTTCACAGCATGGCCAAAATGTGTTTTCACACTTTCTGCACAGAAATGCGTGGTCGCTACGGGAAATCACTGTTCGGGATAGATGAAGAAAATCACAGTGACACTGTTCATGATCGGAGGTCCCAAAATGCCTGTGTTGACAATCTGATGTAAAAAGTCCCCAGACTAATTACATTCCGGGTGTGCGTTGCACAGTTTCTGCGCACGCTCGTGACTTCACCAGTTTTTATGTTTGCTTGCACGCATGTGCAAGAAACATAGTGCCATCATCCGAGATTTCGGAGGCGTGTCACCCCCTCTTCCAATTCAGTCAGTGTGTTGGCAGGCACGGCCCCTGTAAGCCAATTCATGCTGGAGCTGTCTATGACAAGCTCCAAAATGCAGTGGCATACAGTTGAAAAAGGGAGCTACACTTCAGTGAGCAGCGATAGATATTGCCTGCTCATGCGCAGCTCCTCACACACACACACACACACACACACACCGCGTGCTGCCCCCACGCATTACACACTCTATAGCCGACGGGGTGCCTAATCCCCGTCGGGCTGTGCTGTGCCTCAAAGCCTCCCAAACGCCACGCTGGCTGCCCACCCCAGTGTGGAAACTCGATGGGTAGCCGACGGGGTGCCCAATCCCCGTCAGCTTCACTCACCGAGTACAAGGTGCCATGCTGGGAGCCCACCCCAGCGTGGCAAGTGATGTTATGGCTGACGGGGTGCCCAACCCCCGTCGGCTGAACACCCCACTAACCTGCCTTGTGCCACGCTGGGAGCCCACCCAGCGTGGCAAACGTCCCACGCCATTAAAAAAAAAAAACCTAGAAGAAAAAACGGTCCCATGTAGTCTCCTGGCCCTCCCACAACTCACACCACCCACTGCGCACCTTGCCTCCCCACCCCTCACTCCATACTTACTCTCCGGACCCGGCGCGACGATCTTCGTGGACCGGGAACACGTTCAGACTCTTCAAAGCTGACCGCGAACTGAGGAAATGCCGGTAAGCTGTATAATGGGCTAGATAGGGTTTTTTCAACTTTGTTGCATATCTCAGGCATTTTTTGGAATTTTTGCACCAAATTTTCAACATGGGGATTTTGGGACCCCTTCTCATGAATGATGTCACTGTCATGGCGTTATTTGGGCGAAGGTGATTTCGCAGTCACGCGAAATCACCTTTCGGACCGATTAATGAAACGACACTGCCAGTGTTCATAAGGTGGGCTCTCAAGAGCCTATTTTGAAAATTTGGTGGAAAATTCCAAAACGACTGCTTTATAAGCGTATGCTATAGTTCCTACGCACGCCGTAAGTTCACAATTTTCAATATTTTTCCAGATTTTCAACATTGCCATTTTACCACACCTTCTTATGAGTAGTGCAGCTGTCATTTTCACATCTCACCAAAACGTGTTTCCTCCATGTAGTGCACAATGGCGCAGTCGATGTGTGAAATCAATGTACGGGACAAATTAAGAAAATCACAGTGACACTGTTCCTGAGCAGAGGTCTTAAATGGCTATGTTGAAAATTTGGTGAAAAAATTCCCAAAATGACTGTTTTACTTAGTGTGCGTAGTACGCATTTTCAATATTACTCCAGATTTTCAACATTGCCATTTTACCACACCTCCTTATGAGCAGTACAGCTGTCATTTTTCACATCTTGCCTAAATGTGTTTCCGCTATGTAGCTATAATGGCGCAGTCGATGAAGCAAATTAATGTATGGGACACATTAAGAAATCACAGTGACACTGTTCATGAGCAGAGGTCTTTAAATGGCTATGTTGAAAATTTGGTGAAAAAATTCCTAAAATGACAGTTTTACTTAGCGTATTGAGCAGTTCCTGCGTGCTCATAAGTTTGCAATTTAATATTACTCCAGATTTTCAACATTGCCATTTTATTACACTTCCTTATGAACAGTACAGTTGCTTTTATATGTTGCCCAATGTGTTTTCAAGACATGTAGCGCACAGTGGTGCTGTTGGTGTGCGAAAGCAATGTTTGGGACAGATTAAGAAATCACAGTTACATTGTTCATGAGCAGAGGTCTTAAAATGGCTATGTTGAAAATTTGGTGACAAAAGTCCATAAATGACCGTGTTACTATAGTGAGCATTGCGCAGTTTCCACGCACTCTGGTAGGTTCATGACTTTGTAATATTTTCAGTTCAGATTTTCACCAGTGGCACTTTTCCACACTGCCTTATTTACAGTACAGCTGTCATTTTTCACAACATGGCCGAAGTGTGTTTTCACACTTTCAGCGCAGAAATGTGTGGTCGCTATGGGAAATCATTGTTCGGGACAGATAAAGAAAATCACAGTGACACTGTTCATGATCGGAGGCACCAAAATGCCTGAGTTGACAATCTGCTGTAAAAATCCCCAACCTAATTATATTACGGGTGTGCGTTGCACAGTTTCTATGTACGCTCATGACTTCACCATTTTTTTAAAATATTTTACTGCAGATTTGCAACATTGCCATTTTTTACACCTCCCCATGAACAGTACAGCTGTCATTTTTTACATCCTGTTCGGAATGTTTTTGCACCTGTGGTTCTAAATGCCGTAGTCGCTGTGCATAAGCAGCTTTCGGCTAAGAAACTGATATTCCCCCTGTTCATGAGGTGGGGTCACAAAAAAACCATGTTGAACATTTGGAGTGAAAATACCAACGAATGCCTGAGGTATTAGGGTTTCCAACCATAACGCCCAACCCTGTAGAGAATGACAGGGATCAGGGGTGTGACTTGGGATTCTTGCCTGTAATGCTCATACCATTCCACACCCTGCAGCCAGAGAGAGCATCGAGGTATGCCTTGGACTCTTCGGCCCCAAAGTTCACCCCATTCTCCTATACAGCACCCATCTCACCGTATTTCCTGATGGAATGGGGTGTGCATAAGAGCCAAAGACCCCAAGGCACACCGTGACACTTGTCAGTGTCTGCAGGGTGGGGTGTGGTGAAATGGCGTGGCTGTTATGCCTGACGACCCAAACGCACACCCCAATGCCTGTCACTCTCTGCAGGGTGGTGGTGGGGTTGGCTTCAGTTCAATACTTCACTGCCATTCCTATTACGCAGCTCTGTAACTTCTACACTACCACTGCCAATGCCAGCAAGCAAACATTCGGCATTGACAAATGCTTGTTTTAATATTTTCACTGCAGATTTTCAACATTGCCATTTTTTACACCTCCCCAGGAACAGTACAGCTGTCATTTTTCACATCCTGTTCGGAATGTGTTTTGGCACCTGTGGTGCTAAATGCTATAGTCGCTGTGCAAAAGCAGCTTTCGGCTAACAAACTGATTTTGCCACTGTTCATGAGGTGGGGGTCACAAAAAAACCATGTTGAAAATTTGGAGTGAAAATACCAATGAATGCCTGAGGCGTTAGGGTTTCCAACCATAACGCCCCACCCTGTAGAGAATGACAGGCCTCAGGGCTGTGACTTGGGATTCTCGCCTGTAATGATCATACCATTCCACACCCTGCAGCCAGTGAGAGGCATCGAGGTGTGCCTTGGACTCTTCGGCCCCAAAGATCACCCCATTCTCCTATACCACACCCATCTCACCCTATTTCCTGATGGAATGGGGAGCGCATAAGGGCCAAAGACCCCAAGGCACACCGTGACACTTGTCGGTGTCTGCAGGGTAGGGTGGGGTGAAATGGTGTGGCCGTTATGCCTGACGACCCAAAGGTACACCCCAATGCCTGTCAGTCTCTGCAGGGTGGTGGTGGGGTTGGCTTCAGTTCAGTACTTCACTGCCATTCCTATTATGCAGCTCTGTAACTCCTACACTACCAACGCCAATGCCAGCAAGCAAACATTTGACATTGACAAATGCTTGTTATATTTATAGGAATGTTTTAAAATCCACCTCTCATTGAGGCCCACTGGTTTCAATGTTTCTATAGTAACGATTCATCTAGTCTATTTCAGTAACAGCTTTTTAACCCTATTACCTCCTCTCTTCAGCGGTGGGACTCGTTCCATGCCTATGAATGACAGTACCCTGGGTCCGAGTTATGGTATTCCCTGGAATGTGTTACCAATGGTGTATCCTGTTTAGTTTATTCAATATCCCTCACATGTTTAAGAACACGTACAGGTAACTGGCATGTTGTATGCCCAACGTGTATTTTGTCACAAGGACAACAGAAGGTGTACACCACAGATTCAAAGTTACGGGTGATAACCTCTTAGATTACCGTTGATCTTTGATATGCTGGCTTTGTACTGTTGTTGCCCTGTACTGCATACTTGCATACAGAGCATCTTCTATATCTATGAAATTCTTTGGGTTGCGGGGGAACCCAAGTCAAGTGTCTAGTATGTTTCTTTTCAGGTGAACCAGTTTGTCCTTCAAACTGGTTACATTCTGAAAGCTTGCCCTCCGGGTCTCACCTATCACGTCCTGGGGTCACTCCATAAGTTGGCTGATTTCTGTGAATTTCATTTCCAGTTTGACCTGCTAACATATTGTACTCAGTGGAAAATGTAACAGATTCCTTTTCAGTCTCATATCCAACTCTTGTGGTAAGTAATATCTCTCTCTCCAGGTCTTTTGCCCTGTTGAGTGCTTGATTAAGGAGGGTCTCAACGTAATCCCTCTCTAAAAATCACACTTTCATCTGACATGCCTGTTTCTCAAAATCTGATAGGGGAGAACAATTCCTCCTGGCTATAAGGGATGAAGTTTGCAAATGTCTGAGATAAGAGCTATCTGCTTTCAGCAGAGTGTTGGTGGCAGTAGATTCTCTGAACCCTGTTATTTTCACCTTGTGGTACTCCTTGATCTTACTTGATGGGGCCCTTGCAGCAGGCAGCACCAGTAGGACTGAAGCTGCCAGGTACCAGGATCACACGGAAAACTTCTAGCTAGTAGTCTATCATGGGGGACTGCTCTGCAAACGCCAGCACACTAAAAGTGCATAATAATGCATTTGAGCCATAGAAACCCAGGTGCAGAGTACAAAATGGGTGGAATGATACCGCAAAACCAAAGCAGGAAAGAGACCTAGTGGTAATCATATCAGGTGACCTAAAATTTGGCCAGGCAGTGTGGTAAGGCAATTGGAAGGGCTAGCTGGATGCTGGGGTGCATAGGAAGGGATATAGCCAGCAGGAAAAGGGAGGTGGTGCTGCCCCTATATAGATCACTGGTAAGACCTCACCTTGAGTACTGTGTCCAGTTCTGCAGACCACATCTCAGGAAGGACACAGACAGAGTGGAGGCAGTCCAGAGGAGGGCTACCAAAATGGTGCTGGGTTTGCTTCAAAAGTCCTAAGAGGAGAGGCCTATGGAGTTAAATATGTACACCCTAGAGGAGAAGGGAGGATATGATGGAGAACTTTAAATACCTCACAGGGTATATAAAGTACAGTAGGGAGGTATATTTCAGAGAAAAACGTGCGCTAGAACAATGGAGCATGCTATGGAACTGGAGGGTAAATTTATGAGGGATATGAGGAAGTATTTCTTCACAGAAAGGGTGGTTGATGCTTAGAACACTTTTCTAGCGGAGGTAGTGGAGGCGTGGGGTTCAAAAATGCCTGGGACAAGCACAGGGGAATCGTAGAGGTAAGGAAGGGAGGGGAAGAGATGGCGCCGTAGATTAAGTTGGGTCTGCAGCAAAAAACGTAGGTTAATAAAAAAACAGCCAGCTGCGTGGTGCCGAGCGATGGGGCACTGCTGTGACATGCTGGCGATCTGGGTTTGCGCCACAAGCTCAGATGTCTGGAGCAGAGGCTGGCAGGGAGGGAGTCAGAGTGTCCTGTGAATGCTTCCCTCCTGGGGGGGGGGACGTAGCATGCTGCTCTTGGAGTGGCTCCTCGTGGTAGTGTGGTGATTTAGCAGAGGTGCTCTTGGCGGCAAGGATAACCACATCGGGATGCCGCCAGAACGGCACGAACGTGGGAGGAGTGTGGGGCCCCAAAAAACAGAAAAGCTGATCTTCAGCAAACCAGGTGATGGCCACCTTGTCCCACCATGCCATGTGTCCCCCTAGCACATCACTCTCGTCCCTACAAGCTCCTGTGGTCCCACAGGGCCTGTGGAAATAGATCAACCCTCCTTGGGCCTCCAGGGGGAGGGCGCCCCCTGGCAGGGATATGTCGGTTCTCTGTGAGCCGTAGGAAAAGCACCAGTGATGTTACGATGTGATGGGAGTTGACAGGGGGAAGGTAGCTTGGTGGGCATCAGGGACGTTGACGTGGTCTGAAGGAGTGGTAAGCCAGGGATGTGGTGGAGGTGGATAAAAGAAGATAATACCCCCAGAAAAAGGAAAAAAAAATGGGCAGACTGGGTGGGCCCAGCGACCCTTATCTGCCGTCACATTACATGTTTCTGTGTTTCTAAGTACACATAGCCAGACAAAAGTATAGGACTTCAAGAGAGTGGACTTTGGGAGGATATGGGAAGTATCTGAGGACAGCATGGGGAGAATAGAAGAGGTGGAGTGGGCAATAAATGGGAAGTCTTTAAGACGGGGTGACAGGAGTTACAAGACTTTGTTTTGGGGAGGTAGGTAAATGCAAGAAATAGAAACTGTTGTGGTTTATGAGGGAGGTAGAGTTAGTGATGGAGAATAGAAAGGCATTCATGAGGTGCAAGGCAAAGGAATAAGAAAAGAATAAATGTACCCAAGGATAGCAAGGAAACCAGTCGGTCTGTGAAGAAATCAAAGTTCTGGGCAGAACTAAGAATATCTGAAGGGTGAAGAGGATAAGGCATTCTTCCATTATATATGGAAGAAGTGCAAAACAAGGAGGAATTTTGAGGCTGACAGGGAGAGAGGTGGGATGAATGGTACATAGATGAGGCCAACACATTGAATCAATATTTTTATTCGGTAGTCCTGACGGAAGAAAATCCACTGCTGGACTCAGCAGTCAGTATAATTAAGGGGGAGTGGGGACTAATGATGATCCTATCACTGAAGGAAAGGTGCTGGAGGGTTTGAGAGCTCTAAAAGTGGACAAATCAATGGGTCTGTAAGGGATGCACCCAAGACTACTAATTGAAAGGGTGTAGGTGCTTGCGGCACCACTAGCAGACATCTAACTGCTCGCTAAACACTGAGTTGGTCCCCAAGGATTGGAAGACAACATACATTTTACCCCTGCACAACAGCGGCAGAAGTGACAATCCAGGAAACTATAGACCAGTAAGCCTGACATCTGCTGTATAGTGGCAAAACTGTTGGAAGGTATTCTAAGAGAAAGGCTGTTGGACTTAAATGAGGCAAATTACCTTAAGGAAGGTAGGCAACACAGGCTCACGAGATGGAGGTCGTGCCAGACAAACCTGATCAAATTCTTCGAGTGGCTAACAAGGGCAGTCGACAAAGGACAGGCAGTAGATATACTGTACCTGAACTTCAGTAAGGCTTTCAGCTTAGTCCCCCCCACAGAAGGCTGGTCAGGATACTAAGAGATTTTGGGATAGAGGAAAGGGAGCAAACGTAAGTGCAAAACTGTCTGAAAGGGCGAACACAGAGGGTGGTTATGAACAGGAAATGCCTAAAGGTTAAAGAGGTGACAATGTGGTATAGTCCTTGGGCCAGTTCTCTTTTAACATTTTAATTTGGGATATAGGGAAAAGAGTGCCAGGATAATTCTGCCTTTTCATGAATGACTCCATGATCTGCAGGCGGGTGAACCATGAGGATTTAGAATAATGAGGGAGAAATTATCAAGGCTTGAAAGGTGGTCCAGGATGTGGCAGCTGAGATTTAATGCCAAAAATATAAGGTAATGCACATCGCAATAAAACCCATAAAGCAGTACCTAGTAGGGGTGGTAATAGCACAGCTGAGGAACAGGAGCTGGGGATGATAATATTGGGAGCCTGAAATCTATGGCACAGTGCAACAGAACAATGGGTAGGGCAAACAGGATGCTGGGTGCATAAGAAGGGGGATCAGTAGTAGAAACAGGGAGGTGATCTTTCCTCTGTATAGATCCCTGATTTGCCCCCACATGGAGTACTGTGTGAGGCTGTGGAACCCACACTTGTGGAAGGACCTTGATAAGGCAAGGCAGTTTTATAGGCTGAGCACTCTTATCTTAGAGGCTCAGGGCACTTCACATCAAAGACACTAATTCAACAAACAATAATTAAAAATCAGGGCTGGTCTGGTGGCGCTGAGGGTTGAGGCGCTGGACGCCACATCTCACGCTACACCAGCGACCCGGGTTCGGGAGTGAGCCCGGGTGCTGGGGGTCGGCAGGGGAGGGAGATGGATCGAGCATCCATGGGACAGCTCTCCTCTCCCAAGGGGGGGAGGGATCCAGGGGTCTTCCCGGTGCAGTAGTGACACCCGGTGCAGACCGGGGGTACTACTTGCGTGGGAACAAGTATCGGGGATGAGCGCGGCGGGCACAACTGTACTCGGGGGAAAAACTAAGAAAAGGCCTTCTAGACCACCGGTGAGATGATGGTGGCCCCTGGGAAACACCCACATCCCAATTGCCGGCCCAGATGCACCCGGATCTCTCTCCATGGCCGACCCATCGGCCACAGGCAAGGCACTTCACACTTAGGAGTTGACCGCCAGGAGAGGGCGGAACCAGCCCCGGAGGTGATACTGGGGGTCGGGCCTGCCTAGGTTCATTCAGGGGACGAGATCATGGGAGATGCGGGGGTTCAGGCTGGGAGTTTGGGCTGTATCCGAGTGGGCAGTCCTGAAGAATGCCCAGGGTCTAGAAGTATAAATAGAATAAAAAATTAAAAAATCAAGATACAGTACTTATATATTTAAAATACAACTTGAGTTACGGATAAATAACTGTTTAGGTTGGAGGCTGTGCAGAGGAGGGTAACCAGATTAGTTCAGGGGCTTGGGGAGGAGTCATGTAAGGAAAGATTGAGGAATCTTTACATGTGAACCCTGGAGACAGAGAGAGGGAGAAATGATAGAAGCATACACATATCTTTATGGGACTGATAAGGTGAAAAATAGTAAACTATTCACCCTAAGTGCAAACAGAAATTTGAGGGAAATCCAGTAAGGTTGGCTGCAGTTAGGTTCAGGAGGGATGTCTGCAAGTACTTTTCCACAGAAGGAGAGGTGGACAGGTGGAACAGCTTGTCAGAGGAAGTGGTCAGTGCCCAAACAGTGAGTGGATTTAAACAAGTGTGGGACAGGCACAGGGGGCCTGATAAGTGCAGGAGGTGGTATAGGGATAAAGGGTGTAGGCAGGTCATTGGGCCATCACACAAGTAATAGGTAGTATTGGGCAGACTGGAAGAGCCAGTGGACCTTTTTTCTGCCATCACATTCTCTCTTTTTTTTTTTTTATTCACTATGCTTTTTGTCCGCCCCCAACGTCGGGACTTTCTGCCCCGGTCACGGTCCTTGCCGCCCTCCACTCCCATATGGCCAAGACTCCCCGGTTGCCCCTTTAGCTTACCCCCCAGGGCGGGGCAATGGCACCGGCCAAGGCACTGCAGACATAGGGGTGCAGCGAGGTGGGCGTCATGGAGACGCTGGCGACGGTGTTTTTTCCCCTGTAGGCTTGGGGACGGGACATACAATGACGACCTGCGTCCCCCCCGCCCCCAGATGTCCAGATGCCAGGTGCTTGTGGTGCCCCCGGCCTCTGCCAGGGGTCCCTCTATGCACCGGACATTCTCCCTACCCTCCCCCCAGAGAAGGAGAGCAGTCCATGGGACGCACCATCCTTCTTCCCCCAGCTGGCCCTCCGACGACCCGGGTCCATTCCCAAAACGTTCTCTGTCTATGTTACCGTCATTTATTTTTCTGTTTGCTTCACTGTTGTCACTGGAACTGCACCCAAGAGCTGTTTTTTAACTCTTCTAGAGAATGTTGTCAGGTTTTGTACATTGTCATTGTGTGTGTGTGTGTGTGTGTGTGTGTGTGTGTGTGTTTAAAGATTTTTTTTCAAATCTATTCTGACTTAACAGATTCGCTTATTTAGACTTGTACAAGTTATCCTGATGCCTACCGAGGCAGATTATTTAATCTTCCAGTTTCAAATCTATTGTGATGCACGCATTTGCTCATTCTGACATGTAGTTAAGCTATCTTTTTGCCTATAGAGGCAGGTTGGTTAATCTTTCAGTTAGAGAGTTACTGTTGAACTGGTGGTTTTCACCTTATTTGACTTATCTTCTGTTGAGGGCTCCTGTGTGTTGATATGGGTGGCTGCCTAGTATATCTGAAGCACCACATTCAGACAAACATGTTCAAGACAGCTGACACTCCCAATTACATACAACTGCTCTCCATAAAACTTTTGCTAGGGGAACATAACAAATCACTAGTAGCAACTACAGTCTATCTACCTCCTGGTAGGCAGAACCAAGGGCTAACAATATTCTGTGAGCACATCAGTGGGATTAATAAGCAATGGGAACATGTTATGCTTGGAGATGTCAATATTAACTGTCTGTCACAAGACACTGCCAAACAAAAGGATCTAATAAACAACCTTTATCTAAGATAGATGGTTAAGGAAGCCACAAGAATCAACTACCGTTCTAGGACCAGTACATTGATTGGGTTCTCACAAGTCACCCGGAAAGAATCATTGAAGTCACAGTACTGCCAGACACAATCAGTGACCATTCCTCTGTACTCTGTAAATGGTCCAACAAAACCCTGAAGCCTCATCCCACTACCCTCAAAAGCAGAGTGCTTTGCAAAAGCCAGCTACCCTGTCATCGAGGCACAGGTCAGGAAGCATAGGAAAACTAGGGTCAGTTTCAAAATTTGCAAATAGCATTTTATTTTTCTCAATAACAGCAAAATAAAAAATATTCAGTATAACTATTTACAAAGGTAGTACAAACAGAGAAAACTAAGTCCTTCTTCTGAGAGTATCTAATTCCAAGTTTCAGTCTCTCACTCTCCTTGTCTCTCTAGCAAAATCATTGCTGCTCTTTTTATAACTCTTTGTCTGGGAACTCATTAAGAGAGCCTGCTTCTCACAGAATGTTCTTATAAATTTACAGACTGTTCTTGTCAGTTTCGATGCAGGTGCAGCAAAAAGAACATAGTGACCCAGAACTGACCTCTTGTTTACAGCTCTGCAAAAGGCTTAAAACTGCATCTCAGGTTAACCCCTTAAGTTCCAAATACTGTAGCTTTGCAATCATTTCAACAGTATAACTACATACAGTTTTATTTATTTATTAGCTTTTGGTAACCGGGTAAGTGTGCTAGGCAAGAAGCCTGCCTATTTTCAGGCACGACCCGGGAGAGTACAGTTTACAGTAAAAACAGTAAAGGCAACAATGACTAATAAGGATGTACAAGGGTGAAATAACAGCAAGAATTACCTACATAAACAGCATAAAAACAAATAATAATAAATGTGTTTAATATAGCTCCTTTCACAAATCAAGGCGCTGCAGTCACATTAAAACAAAATACAATAAATACAGATAAAATCACAGAATAAAAAAATTAGTAGCAAGAATACAAACAGATTAGAGGAGTAATACAATTCCACATGCCCACACAATGCAAAGCATCATGGGCTACATATGCAAATCACCACAGAATGTTATGCTGGTCCAACTTTAAGCAGAATTGCATGGTGCTGAAAGACCTCTCACACAGTTTGCAAAGGGTGCTAACAGAAGACATAGAGATGTGTTTCGTCCTACCAGGACTCATCAGTATGCCTCCTCTGTTTGACACCCCAGTGGAATGGACCAGCTACCCTAAGACAGTGTGTCTTGGATATGTTGTGGTGAACCCATTAAAATAAAAAACTATTTAAAAGACAAAGAACCTCTGTGTGCAAACACTGAGGCAAGGGTTACCCCAAAGGGCATTTGGCTGGGAAGCCAAGTTTCAAGAAAATACAAAATCACACATGCCCACACAATGCAAAGCATCATGGGCTGCATATAATACAATTGTTGCAAAAACATTACAGAGCACAAGTCAAAAGTCCTACGTAAACTGTTGAAGACAACTAGGCGCACATACTCAGTATTAAAAAACAGGGATGGGCAAGGGAGCAGCTAGAGGGCCAGCGGCAGGCCACAGAACCTAAGTGCAGTGACAAAGGTCAAGGGCATTGAGGTGGGAAAAAAGAGCGCATTTAAACGTTAGGTGAGAAGAGGTGTTCTTCACATGAGGAGGGAGAGAGTTCCAGAATCGAGGAGCGAAATAAGAGAAGGTCTGCTCGCCCATTTTGGTTGAGCAGTGCTGAACAGTAAGCAAGGGGAAGGTGGAGAACCGGAGGGCACGAAAATGCGAGACAGGAGTAAGCATAGCACCCAGAGCCAGAAGGCGTGGTGTTCCTGTTAGAGAGTCTATGGAATGACCAAGAGCATGTGATCTAAGGGAATTGGGAGGCAGCCAATTTAGTGCGTAGTAAAGTTGTCAGTGGTGGGTCAGACGTGGTGCAGATAATGCGAATCTGCAGATGTTGTTGTACGTAACATCCCATCTACAGAGAACAACGGAATTGGGGTGTGAAAGGGTGGGGAGAGCATAAAGCAGTTGCGAAGTAACACCCCTCGCGCAACAGCAGTACTGGCAGCCGCAGTAAGAGAATGGCGCACTCTGTAGGCCGCACCAATCTTGGAGTTAACTGAGCGACAGACCTCATTGATATGTACGGTGAAATCGAGCGCCTGGTCAAGCGTTACCCCTAGGTATTTGAAAGAAGATGTATTAGAGACAGGAGACCCATCACATCCGTGGACCAGAAGCTTAGGTGCCAGAGTCAGTACCCTCCTGGAGGAACCAAATAGCATTGCCTGGGTCTTAGATAGGTTTAAGATTTGGTAACTGGCAGAGAACCAAGACTGGAGGCATGAAAAGCAGGTGACAATTGTTGATTAAGGTTGGTGACTGACTTCGAGGCAGAGTAGAGTACAAGGTCGTCCGCATAAAGGATAGAATTGCAGAGTGGGGAAGAGTAGGAGATGTCATTAAGAGAAAAGAGAAGATGCCCTAGCATTGAATCCTGGGGGACATCTGAGGTGATTGAGGCAGGGGCAGAGAGTGCCTCACCAAAGGAGACAGTCTGAGATCGATTTTCAAGATGGCTGGAGAGCCAGCATAGGGTGGATACAGAGAAATGGAGCGATTGCAGTTTATCCAGTAGGAGGGGATGATGTACCATGTCAAACGCTTTGGAGAGATCAATAAACACTGCTCCAGTGAGTAAACCTTTATCCATATTGCATTTTACTTCACTGGTGAAAAGGGTAAGGGCAGTGTTAGTGCTGTGCCCAGCCCTGAAGCCATGTTATAAAGGGGATTGAAGGTTGGAGTGGAGTAGGTACTGAGAGACCTGATGGTGCACAACTTTTTCCAGCAGCTTACTGAGCGTGGGCAGGAGTGATGTAGGACGATAGTTAGACAGGATTTTGGGATCACCTTTCTTAAAAATGGGTATAGTTCTAGCAGTTTTCCTGACAGAAGGGACAGTGGCTGAGCTTATTGATAGACTGAATAGCCTAGTAATTGGCTCCTCGAGACGAGAGGCGAACTGCCTAAGTATCCTCGAATCGATACTGATGTATCGATACCATCAGGACCTGCAATGCCGTGAGCAGGAATAGTCTTAAGTAACTTAAAGACTTCCTGACGCGTAACAGGCCACCACTAGAGTAGCAAGAGCAGATGAAGAGGAAGAGGGGTTGGGCAAGGCAAAACAGGGGGGAGGGGGAAGGAAAGGGGTTGGGAAGGGTGGAAAAGAGGGCATTGAAGGTAGAGGCTATAGTGCGAGGGTTATTACAGTGGATACCGTTTATGAGGTCCATCTTCTTCCAAGTTGTGTACTGGGTGTGCTTTGAAACAACTGAGAAGCTGCATGGGATATACTATATTGGACTAGATATCTGTAACTAATCTCTCTCTCTCTTGCTTACAGCTGAGAGAAGTTTTCCTTACTTTTACATTGGTATTGCTTTGTGTTTAATTATTTTAGTTTTTAATTCAGGAAGGGGGTTTTCAAAACTGCTTATCTTGTCAGCATCTTCAGAAGGGCTGAAATAACTGCATATTTGATTTTCCTTTGTGGCTAACTGGACTGATTACTAGAATTCTGTGACAATCTGCATCAATATATTTTGCAATATTTGCTGGTGGGGGTTGTGTGATTTAAAATAGCAAAGGCTGCAGTTTGTAATTGTATGCCAGACATAGCCTGGGGTGGGGGAAATTGTCTTCACAAGTCAGGGAGGCCTGCATCACAGCCAGTTGTTCTGGCTTGACCATTTCAGCATTGATCAATTACTATAAACTACTGGTGTGATCCTGTTTCAGACAGAATTCCATCTTCTTCCAAGTTGTGTACTGGGTGTGCTTTGAAACAACTGAGAAGCTGCATGAGATATACTATATTGGACTAGATATCTGTAACTAATCTCTCTCTCTTGCTTACATCTGAGAGAAGTTTTCCTTACTTTTACATTGGTATTGCTTTGTGCTTAATTATTTTAGTTTTTAATTCAGGAAGGGGTTTTCAAAACTGCTTATCTTGTCAGCATCTTCAGAAGGGCTGAAATAACTGCATATTTGATTTTCCTTTGTGGCTAACAAACCACCAGGCTGTTTTGGGGCTGGAGAAGTTTACCTGTGTCTGACTTGGATGTCTGGATTTTTCTCTGTTTGATTAGCAGGGTATTTTCTCTGTCAAATTGTTGTGTAGGGCATCTTGCTGACAGGAAGGCACTCATCGCAGCGGTGGGTGAGAGCTTTAGCTGATTGTTTTGTGAGGGCACAGTTTAGGCCCAACCCTTCCCACCCCTCACCCCACCCACCCTGGAAATAGTTACTTTATACCTGAGGTTCTGACATCATTTCAAGAGTGCAAGGTGATATCACTGTCATATCCTCTCTAGCACACTGCACTGACAATATAAGCATACACATTGTATAATATATATATTTCTATATAACAAACCAATCACACATGCGCCACACACACACACAAAAACAAACAAAAAGTAGATAAACGTGGGGAGAATGCAAAGTAATGGCTGTGGGGCAGCAGTCTTCCGGGAGTCTTTCTGGAGGCTGAGATGCTGCCCTATTTGCAGACAACTCTCTGCCCTGAGGGAGGAAGTTGCCCGTCTTCAGGACGCACTGGACAGTAGTAAGGAAACCTTCCCCCAGGCCACACTGGACAGTAGGAAGGGAACGTCCCCCATCCAGGGAGCACCAGCGCCACCACCACTACCTCAGAGGTTGCGAAGAAAGCACAGCAGTTGGACCACAGTGGGCTCAGGGAGGGTGAGGATGGTGGAACAGAGGCACACCCGGTCAATTGTTCCACTCCACAATCCATACACCATTCTGGGGGAGCATAGCTCCCCTATGGATACACCTGCAGAGAAGACTGATGACAACTGTCACAAGGGAGGCCCACAGGAAGGAGGCAGAGGACACCACAGGGAAAGGAAGCAGCTCCTGGTGGGGGACTCAATTATTAGGGGGATAGAACTGGGGGGAGCGGGAAAACTGAAGTAAGGTGCCTGCCTGGTGCCGTGGCTTGGAGGGACAGGAAGCGCATCCTCAGGATCACGAGAACAGCTGCAAGGGAGTCTGAGCTGGACATAATTGTCCACCTAGGGACAAATGACTTGGCTCATCATGAGATTAGAGCAGTGCAGGAGGACATTGTAGAGTTGGAGAGGGGCCTAAGACAAGTAGCACACACAGTATCCTTCTCAGAGGTGCTGCCTGTCAATGGCATGGGGGAGGCGAGGGTAATTAGCACCATGCAGTTTAATGAATGGTTGAAAAAATGGTGTGGAGCACAGGGGTTTGGCTTCACTGGGGACTGGGGTTCCATCTGGAGGGACAACAGCCTATACTGGCAGGATGGTCTGCATCTGTCCAGGAAGGGAACAAGTCTTTTGAGCAGTCGGTTTAAATGCTTCATTGGCAAGCTTTTAAACTAGTCAAAGGGGAGGACTGATAAGCAGCAGGAAAATCCCAGCCTCTCCCTACAAAACAGGGTACTAAATGAGAAAAAGACCGAGGTAGAAAGGTCAGTGGGGGATGCTGCAACAGAAGGTAAAGCCATCAAAAAATGGAGAGCAATGAGTACCAATGCCCGTAGTCTGGGTAACAAGCTTCCTGAATTAGTGGCCTTGATGGAGGAGGAACATCTGGATATCGTGGCAGTCACAGAAACATGGGACACACAAAACCATGACTGGGACGTAAACATACCAGGATACACTATCTACAGGAGGGACAGGGAGGGTAAAAGAGGAGGAGTAGCTCTTTACATAAGGGAAGGAATAAAAGCAACAGAACAAAAAGGGTAAACAGGAGGAGAAGAAGCACTGTGGGTAAATTTGGAGACCGCAATGGCACCCACAATCCGCATAGGGTTAGAGCAGCAGTTCTCTCAGGGGAGGAAATGGACAAGGAAATGATAGAAAGTATACTTAGAATGGCAGAAAAGGGGAATATTGCTGATGAGTGATCTGAATATGCCAGATGTTAACTGGAGTGCAGTTGCAGCAGCCACTCCGAAGAGTGGGGTTATTCTAGATGCCCTACAGGGGGCATGCCTTAGACAACTAGTATTGGAGCCCACTCGAGAGGGAGCAATCTTAGACCTGGTTCTCTCAAATGGAGATGGAGAGAGGATCACAGATGTAGAAGTGGGTAGTCATCTGGGAACTAGCGACCATCGAACAGTATGGTTCACAATAAACACAGCAATAGAGTCAAGCCATACAAAGGCAAAAGTACTGGACTTTAGGAGGGCTGACTTTGCCAAAATGGGTGAGTGCCTAAGGAATGCACTAGCAAATGGGCAGGAAGGAGGGGTGGAAGAACAATGGGGAATAATAAAAACTGCCATCACAGAGGTAACGAGCCTTTGTGTGAAGCAAATAAACAAAACAAAACGATGTAAGAAAGCACTATGGTTCTCAAAGGAAGTGGCAGTGAAGGTTCAAGAGAAAAAGAAAGCATTCAGGAAGTACAAGGAATCGCAGAAGGAGCAGGACAGAGAACTGTATCAGTTAAAGCAAAAGGAGGCTGGGAAGGCAGTCAGAACAGCAAGGGCCCAAACCGAGGAAAAGATAGCCAACTCAGTTAAGAAGGGGGATAAAACCTTTTATAGGTACATCAGGGAGCGAAGGAAGACCAAGGGAGGGATAGTGAGGCTTAATAAAGGGGAGGCAGGGTGGGCAGAGGGAGACTGTGAAAAGGCAGAGATACTAAACAAATATTTTTGCTCAGTATTTACAAGTGATGAGGGGGAGGTACCTAAAACAAACAGTAGAAGCACTCTGGATACAGAAGTTGATACCAGCCCATTTACAGAAGAAAGGGTTCTGAAAGAACTCTTAAAACTGAAGGTGGACAAAGCAATGGGGCCTGATGGGATTCATCCCAGAATTCTAAAAGAACTAAGGGTAGAACTAGTGACACCACTGACTACCCTTTTAACAAATCATGGAGGATGGGGTGGTACCTGAGGACTGAGGAGGGCAGATGTGATTTCCTTCACAAAAGTGGGAGCAAGGCAGAAGCAGGAAACTACAGACCTGTTAGTTTAACCTCAGTGATAGGGAAAATGATGGAATCACTTCTGAAGGAAAGAATTGTCGAGTATCTAGAGGCAAGAGGGGCACAGGACCCTAGGCAGCATGGATTCACAGCGGGAATGTCATGCCAGACGAATCTGATAGATTTCTTTGACTGGGTGAGCAAAGTAGTAGATCAGGGAGGGCCTGTGGACATGGCCTACCTAGACTTTAGCAAGGCATTTGACACAGTCCCACACAAAAGATTAATATACAAGTTAGCCAGCCTGGGAGTGGGTCCCAAGATGACAGCCTGGGTAAAGAATTGGCTGGAGAATAGGACACAGAGTAGTAGTAAATGGAGTCCACTCAGAAGAAAGGGGGGTTACTAGTGGGGTACCGAGAGGTTCAGTATTAGACGGTCCTCTTCAATGTCTTTATAAGCGACATTGCAGAGGGACTGGAAGGAAAAGATGTCTCTTTGCAGATGACAAAAGATCTGCAACAGAGTTGATGCACAGGGTAGGGTGGAAAGGATGAGAAGGGACTTGCAAGGTTAGAGGAATGGTCAAATGTATAGCAGCTTAGATTCAATGCTAAGAAGTGCAAGGTAATGCACCTGGGAACACAAAACCCAGGGAAGAGTACACAATGGGGGTGAGATACTAACAACAACAAAAATGGAAAGGGACCTGGGGTAGTCATATCAGATGACCTAAAGGTGGGCAAGCAATGTGAGAGGGCAGCAAGCAGGGTTGAGGGATACTGGGATGCATAGGGAGAGGCATCACCAGTAGAAAACATGAAGTTATTATCCCTCTGTATAGACAGCTGGTGAGACCCCATCTGGAGTACTGTGTGCAGTTCTGGAGACCCAATCTCCGCAAAGACATAGACAGGATGGAAGCTGTCCAGAGGAGGGCAACTGAAATGGTGCAGGGTCTGCACCGGAAGACATATGAAGAGAGACGAAAGGAGCTTAATATGTATGGCCTCAAGGAAAGGAGGGAGAGGGGGGACATGATAGAAACTTTCAAGTACCTCAAGGGAATCAACAAAGTCCAAGAGGGTAGCATCTTTCAAAAAAAGAGGTGTGCAAGAACAAGAGGGCACAATTTGAAGATGGAGGGGGCTCAGAGGTAATTTAAGGAAGTATTTTTTCACAGAGAGGGTTGTGGATGCATGGAACGGCCTTCCGGAGGAGGTTGTGGAGTCAAAATCAGTGGTGGAATTCAAGCATGCATGGGACAGTCATAAGGCCATTCTAGGGGGTGGGGGTAGGAAGAAGTAAGCTGCTGGTTAACTAGGATCTGCAGCTTATCCAGTAGGTAGGGAAATGGGCAGACTGGTTGGGCCAAGCGGTCCTTATCTGCCGTCAAATTCTATGTTTCTATGAGCATATCACTTGAAGTCTGAGTCTTGTTGTTCCCCAGAATTTCCTTTATTTGAGACCAGTACCGCTTGGGGTTTGAGACAGAGGCGCTGAGAAGGTTACGGTAGTACAAACTCTTGGCATGGCGAATCTCCTTTTTACAAGAGTTGCGCAACGATGTGTAGGGATCGAAGTCAGCTTGAAGGGATGAGGACTTCCAAACCAACCAGAGCTTGTCCCTTTGATTCAGCAGCTGGAGTAGGGGCACTTGAGCCATTTAGTGACCTGCCCTTTAACCCTACGTGGTAACTGGTATGTGCCTGTTTTGAAGAGAGAGAAGGGTTGTATTGAAATACTCAGTCACGCAGTTGATATCACTGGTAATGTAAAGAAGGGACCGGTCAACAAGATATAGATCATGCAGGAAAGCAGCAGGGTTGAGGTTGGAGAAGTTGGAAAAGGATAGTAATTTGGGGGGGGAAGGAGGGAGGAGAGGAGTCCCAACCACAGAAGACCGGACAGTGATCGCTGATAGAGTCGGGAAGAACACCTGCATGGGGGACATTCTCCTTCCTGTTTGTCAGGATCCAATCAGTTAGGGTGTTGGAGGAGCCCTGACGAGAAGTTGTAGTGGGAGCTTGGATTAATTGAGCAAGGTTGGCCTTGCTGGTAATGGATGATAGGAGAGAGGACCGAGGCCCAGCCCAGTCCAGATTGAAATCGCCTAAGCAAAGTACCTCATTTTTCTCTGACACAGTTGGAACAAACTCAATAAATTCCCTCGAGACCCAGTCTGGAGTGTAGGGGAGGTATGTAAACACAGAAAATGTGTAGAATATTGACATCCCCATCACTAGGCGGGAGTGAAGGAGACCTCACAGTTAGTCAGGGAAGAGCCCTGTATGATAGAGATGTTAAGTTGGGATTTTTAGTAATGGGCCAGGCCCCCACCTCTTTTAGAGTCAGGGCAATCAGCCCGGATCATATTGTAGCCTGGAATGGAGCAACGGGAGTCAGCAATAGAAGGCTTCAGCCAAGTTTAAGAAAGGGCTAAGATATCAGGGTTATTAGCGCATACCCAAGCTTCAAGTTCAGGGAGGTTGGCAGTGAGGCTCCTTATGTTAAGGTGAGCAAAGGTGAGACAGGAAGATTGCGGCAGACAATAAGCCGGGTGAGGCTGGAAAGAATTAGTAACAACAGTAGGGCCAGGGGTTGGTTTCAATATCACCACCAAGGGTAAGGGACAAGGTAATGACCCACAACAATGCAGTCAACATAGCCTGAGAGGCACAAACAGGGGAGGTAGAGAACCTCCTTAAAATAAAACTAAGTAAGACCCCAAGATGTCTGTTGCTGAGCCCTGGCAGAGGTGAAGGATAAGGGTCAGACCTCTTTAGTAGGTTGGAGTAGGAGAAGTTGATGAGAGAATAAGAGTGGCAGTTAGAGGGTGACGCAGGAGGAACAACAGAGAACTCAAGAAGAAATAACAATGAGAGTCCCAACAGGAGGGGGCATAAAACCTTCAAGTGCATGGTAGCAAAGGTGTTGAGGGCATGAAAGGTTTCAGAGGGAGAGAATGGTGAGAGGGGGAGAGTAAGGTGGGGATAGCAATGGAGTAATTTTAGCAGTAGAGAGAATCAGAATTATCTTGGAAACAGAGATTCAAGCGTGTGCTGGGACCAAGAGAAAAGGCACAGCAGTGATTGGAAGAAGCGGTGTACCGATAACACAGCAGCAGAGCAGAACAGAGAGGACTCTGGCAAGTGTAGGAGGAGGAGGCAGAACCCAAATACCACCACCAGAAAAAGGACTGCCCTAGTAGTTGTGCTTGAAAGCACTAGGTAAAGAAAGCAAGGGAAATTGCAGAAAGGTAGGGCGGCCTCTAGTGGGGAAGAAATATAAGGAGCAAAGGAGAAACTCGGAAGATAGAATTTTTTTATATTTACATGTTCTCATGAGACCTTCTCCCTACAACTATAACACTAGCTAAGGGTGGGAGGTTATTGGGGATGGGTGGGGAGCAGTCATGAAGAGACACGGAGAAGCAGCCTAGCAGCCAGATAAACAGAGGGCGTGAGCATAGCCTGCACCAGAAAAGACTCCTCCAGCTTGCACAGAAATTAAGCCGTTGTAGCTGCAGCCAGGAATGCAAGCTTTCACAAATTAAATGTAAGCGTATGGCTGTTTGCAGCAATTAAAATGCTCACTGTGTAGCTGAGGACAGAAATTCAATGAAAGCTTTTAGAAATTAAAAGTGAGCTGCTGCTGAATGCTCACTGTTTAAAGCTAGACTTAAAATGTTCCCTCAAATAGTTCAAGAGTCTCACTGTTTAAAGCTAGACTTAAAATGTTCCCTCAAATAGTTCAGGAGTCCGGGGAAGCAGTCAGCAGAATTTTAGCAGGGTTGTTAAGCCAGGATGCCCCCAAGATATAGCTTCAGGTCACGATAAAAAAAGGCACCAACTTGGGAGCGAGTGGGACAAAGAGAATTCAGAAGGGTAGGCCTAACTGCATTCCTGGGAAGTTGTCGGCAGGGGCGGAGGGAGCGGCTCCATGGGCAGTCCGGCCTCAGGGGTGGTCTGAAATAAAGAAAGGAGGGATGATAAAATAAGTATCCAGCAATGAGGAAGGGGGCAAGGCAGAGAAAACAGAAATGTAAAGAGAGGGGAGGGGCAGGGAGGTAGAGAGGAGTAAGAGTAACAGAGTTAGCAGTGGGCCACAGGAAAATATTCAACATCATTGTGGAAACATCATTATAAAATAAAAGTACAAGCACTGGGATAAAATCATGCCTGGTTCAGGTGTAAAAAAACTGGCTAAGAACTTAGCTTAACAATTATACCACAGCCTAGAACACTACTATAAAATTAGATGAATTTGCAGTACATCACAGTTTTATTATCGGAATGATTTAAATTATTTAAAGCAGCCTAGCAGCCAATAAACAGAGGGCCAGTGCTACCAAGAAAAAGACTCCTCCAGCCTGCACAGAAATATAGCCACTGTAGCTGCAGCCAGGAATGCAAGCTTTCACAAATTAAATGTAAGCGTATGGCTGTTTGCAGCAATTAAAATGCTCACTGTGTAGCTGAGGACAGAAATTCAATGTAAGCTTTTAGAAATTAAAAGTAAGCTGCTGCTAAATGCTCACTGTTTAAAGCTAGACTTAAAATGTTCCCTTAAATAGTTCAGGAGTCTCACTGTTTAAAGCTAGACTTAAAATGTTCCCTCAAATAGTTCAGGAGTCCAGGGAAGCTGTCAGCAGAATTTTAACAGGGTTGTTAAGCCAGGATGCCCCCAAGATATAGCTTCAGGTCGCGATAAAAAAAAGGCGCCAACTTGGTTAATAGGAAAGGATTCAGGAGGTGGTCGCTAACTCGTACTCTGACAGTTGTCTGCAGGGCGGAGAGAGCAGTTCCGCGGGCAGTCCGGCCCCAGGGATGGTCTGGGCAGTTGTCGTCGGGGCGGGAGGGAGCAGCTCCATGGGCAGTCCGGCCACAGAGATTGACATATATTTTTTATAACTGCAGATGTGCAAGGGGGGAAGAAAAGACAGAAATAGTAAGGGAAGGCAAAGAGATAGCAAGAGGCGGAGAATTGCGAAACCGTTGGAATGTTCAGTTCCTAGGTCTCACAAAAAAATTTGATTGCGCAACCAGACAGACAAGAGACCGAAAAGGAGAGGACAGAACAGACCCTTGCATTTAAACTCTTTGTGCATAACAAATGCAGAACAAATGGGACAGGGCCTTATTCAATCCTGTCACATAGTCCAACTTGAGCATTACCTCTCACAACTTGACTGGTCTCCCCTTGATACTCTCCAAGATCTGGACCAGGCACTAGACCACTTCATATTCACCTTCACCAGTGCCTGTAACATCTTTGCTCTGATACAGAAAAGCAGAATGAAAGGGCACAATAATGGCCGAATAACACAGCACCTACTTGAATTTATGCATACCAGGGATCACCTTTGGTACCAAGCCAAAGCAGTGGGAAAGTCAGCTGATCTCCAAAACTTTGAGGCTGCTAAAAACAGATCTACTAGAGAGATCAGGGCAGCTAAAGCAAACTATTATAGGGAACAACTTGGAAATCTTAGGAGAAATGGGAAAATGTTCTGGGCCAAACTTAAGGAAATAACTGGTAAAGACAACAAAATGCAACCCACTATTCTAAACCATAATGGGGTAATCACACAAAGTCCTGTGGAAATAGCAGATATATTCAATACATCCTTTACTAATCTCAGTGGCAGCCTCACCCCCGAACCTCCCTCCTGATACAGCAACCAGTGATAAGCTAAATTCCCCATATCTATACCCCACCCCTCCACATACAGCGTGCCTACACCCCTTTTTAGGGCTGCAGTGGACGGAGTCCTGCAGACTTCTTGCTTTCAAAAAAAGGACTCCACATTCCTTGCATTCTTTGTGACCGAACAACATGTTGGACTTGCACCAGAGTCGCCTTCGCGTCCGTGGAGCAGTCTGCTCGCAAAGCACAATTTTTTTCTTGGGGAAAAAAAAAGGCAGTCCTGATCATGACAGTGAGGGATTGGGCACCCCCAGTGTCACACTTTTGCATCTGGTGGGGGGATAGTGGGGGCTGAGAGTGAGGGTCAGATATGGGGAGATATCTGAAATTTTCAGGAAAAAATAAACGCTGGTCGTGGCCTCCAAACCGCATTGCGCTACTAGTGCATGCGCAGTAGTGTTCAGTGGCCATCTTGGTCACAGTGTATTGTGCCTTATTCCACCGTGACAGCCAAAAAAATAATTTATAAATTATTGATATCCCCCCACCACCTCCCTCTCAGCAGTCACCACCTCACACCATCCCCAGAAATATATGAGTGATGCTGGTGGTGCCCAATCCTCAGTGTCGAAACATACCAGTGACACTGGGGGTGCCCAATCTCCCAGTGTCAGGATCATTTATTTCTTTTTCTTTATTAAAGAATGTCCCCCACTGCCCCCAGTACCACCACACCACTCCCCCTCAAGAAATGAAATAGTTGCCGAATTGGGGAGGTACCATTCCTCTAGTGCAGGAATTCGCTCATTGACAGTGGGGTGCCCAATCCCCAGTGTCAGGATCATTTTTTTTTTCTTAAAATATCCCCCACCCTACCCTCCCTCTCAGCACCCACCACCCACCCCCTTAAAAGGAAATAGTTGCACTGGGGGTGCCCAGTCCCCTCAATGCAGGAATCTGCTTTTTTTTAAACTGTAAACAGAAAACCGCCCATCGATGTCTTTTGTAGCTTGTAGAGTCTCCCACTCAGCACCCCTTCCCCCCAAGCCCTTACTTACCGATTGGGAGTCCAACGCCGTAATCCTCTTTGGATGGCAGACACATCTTCATTCTTCAAAGCCAGATTGCAAACTGAAGAAACAGGTATGCGATTCAATGTATTTCAATGGGATTTTGAACTTAATGGCATAACCTGGGCATTTTTGCATATTTTTAGCCCAAATTTCAACATGCCTTTCTTGGGACTACACATCATGAACAATTAAACTGACATTAGGCAAATCTGTCCCAAAGATGATTTTGCAGTCTCTGTGCGAAATCAGCTTTCAGACAGGAGCTGAAAATTTTCTCTGCCCTTGTTCATGAGGTGGGGTGGTAAGAAGGCTGTGTTGATAATTTGTTGTAAAAAATACTTAAAAACAATGTGGTTATGAGCCTATGTTGAATTTTGCGAACGCAGGATCTTAACTTTAGTCATTTTCAATATTTTTACCCCACATTTACAACAAAGCCATATCTTTACATCACCTCATTAATGTGACAGGCACAGCTGTCATTTTTCAAATCCTGCGCAAAATTGTTGTTTTTTTTTATTTAGTTGTTTAACCAGGTATAGCACACTAAGCTGAAAGCTTTTTTACAGGAGTGACCTGGGAGCACAGGGAGGTTAAGTGACAAAAGCTGATTTTGTGGTCCGTGCGCGCGAGATCACCCTTCAGTCAGGAGATGAACATTTTCTCTTACCTTGTTCATGAGGTGGGGTCATAAGGCTATGTTGAAAATTTGGTGTAAAAATATTGAAAAACAACAAAGTTATGCGTTTATGTTGAATTTTGCGAACGCAGGCTCGTAACTTTGGTAATTTTCAGTATCCCCCACTCCAAAATTCACAGCATAGCCATATCTTTACAGCACATCATGAATGTGTCAACTGTCATTTTTCAAATCTTGGCCAAAATGCTTTTTGTTTTTTCAATCCCGAAAGGTGCTTTCACGGTCCCTGCGCGAAATCATCTTTCAGGCAGGAGTTGAACATTTTCTCTGCCTTTGTTCATGAGGTGGAGTCATAAGAAGGCTATGTTGAAAATTTGGTTTAGAAATATTAAAAAAACAATAGTTGTGAGCCTAAGTTGAATTTTGCCAACGCAGGCTCATAACTTTGGTAATTTTTTATATTTTTAACCCAGATTTACAACATAGCCATATCTTTACAGCACTTCATGAATGTGACAGCTGCCATGTTTCAACTCCTGCCCAACATGTGTTTCTCTGTCCTGAAAGTTGATTTTGCAGTCCCTGCGCAAAATCACCGTTAGGCCAGGAGTTGAACATTATCTCTGCCCTTCTTCATGAGGCAGTGTCATAACAAAGCTATGTTGAAAATTTGGTGTAAATATATTACAAAACAAACTTTCGATATTTTTACCCTAAATTCCTCAGCTGCAGCCCTATCGGCTCTGGCCAGATTTTGTTACTTTAAGCAGGTATCCATCTCAGACACCAAAAAATACTTAACACAAGTACTCGGCTAAACAAGAGTAGGAAGCGATTCTGTTGACATGAAGATAGTAGCTCTCACCCTGGATGAACTAGTAACCCCTATTGCAAAACTGTTTAACAAGTCCTTGATGCTTGGACAGTTTCACAGACTCCAGAAAATAGCCCAAGTTACCCCCATGCATAAAAAAGGTGACTGAGCTCTGCACTGAAATTACAGACCCATCTCCATCCTCTCCCCCCCCCATCGAAAGTACTGGAGAGAGTCATGCCTGATCAATTAACAGATTATCTAAACAAATAACAACATACACTGTCCCCAGCAGCACCACTTCTGCAAAGCTCATAGCACCTCTACCGCACTCATTGAATATAGAAACCTTCTTTACTCAGCCCTGGACAGCGACTACCAGGTGGGATCCATTTGCATAAACCTCACAAAAGCTTTTGATTTGGTCAACCACCACCTTCTCGTAGCAAAACGTCTTGCCCTAGGTCTATGCCCTGAAACTGTCAATTGGTTCCGAAGCTACCTCACAGGTAGAACCCAGCAAGTTAAAATCAATGGTACCCTGTTCAGAATCAAGGAAGTGACCCTTGGGTCCACCATGGATCCATCTTGGGACCCCTTCTCTTTAGCCTGTTCCTTAACACTCTCCCTGACTCGTGTTCATCAGATATTCTTCTCTATGCGGATGATGCCATAGTCTTTGCAAGCAACAATCAACTGGGTACACTTACCAATGAGCTCCAGAGCAGTTGTGGTGAGCTGGAAGAATGGTTTCACCAGAATAAACTATTCCTCAACTACAAAAAAACTAAACTTATGCTGTTCTCAAGCCAACCGGCAAAGAGGAAAGCAAGCCAGCTTCAAGTAACCAACAGGAAGGGCGAAACCCTGGAACAAGTAAACACTTTCAGATACTATGGAGTTACACTCGATGAGTCTCTCACCTTCAGCAGACACATTGACCACATTGTTAAAACTGTGAATGCAAAACTGGGTACATTATATAGGCACATGAACTCCATCACACCCGAAGCCATGGGCACTGTTGTCAACAGCTGAATTCTATCAGTCATTGACTGTAGGATAACTTTCTACAGTGCTGCCTCCAACACCTCACTAAACAGAGTCAAGATGGTCCTGAATAAAGCCTGCAGATTAGTCCTCGGTGTAGATAAGCTCATCCACACCTGCTATCTGTATGACCAAACAAAGAATAATGTATCAAGTCTGCCTCATGGGTAAGAGGGCACTTCTAAGTCTAACCCCTCCAGGGCTACTGACACTATTACAACCAGTGCCTACCCAACATTGCACCAGAAGCATTACCAGCAACAACCCCCCCTCCGTACCACTTAGAAGGACAAGCCTTGAACAGCGGCCCTTCCCCTTTAGAGCCCCAAAATGGCTCAATAGCCTGCCTGCCTGCTGCATTGATGAACTTTTAATTTTTATTTAGTTTTTGTTGACCAGGTAAGGTGCGCTAGCCATAGCAATGACTATTTTCAGGCACGACCTGGGAGTTTACAGAAACAAAACATTTGTTTAACAGATCATTTGTTTAACAAAGGCAGAAATAATCCTAAACAATAAAAGCTAGACAATAGTAATATAGTGTAGGCAGAAGACAGTAAATACAATTGATTCAACAATAGTATATAACATAGAATGATAAAGAGAGCAAATACAATGAATAGAGACATTTGGAAGCAAATTCAGGAAGCGAAAATGGGGTGAGACATTATAAGAACAAATACCATTATAATAGCCATATTGGATGGATATAGGAGAGTCTGGAATTGAAGGAGTGAGGATGCAATAAAAAAGGGGGGGCAAGGATAGGATAGGAAAATAGGGCAAGGTAAGGGGATGAGGACTAGATGTAATAAAAGTGGGGCAAGGAGGTGACTGGAGGAAAGTACAGTGCTTAGTTGTTTAGGTGAAGGGGTGCATAGATCAGGAGAAAATTATGGGGGTTTGAAGCAGGAGCAGGAATCATCGAGATGGTTACGTAGTAATTTCTTGAAAGAGGCATGAGATGGTGCTAGCTGTATAGCTAGAGGGAGGGCATTCCAGTGATGGGGGTCATAACAGGAGAAGGCGCTAGCACCTTTGGAGGAGTGGTGTCGGGGGATGAATATGGGGGCCTTTGTAGTTAAGCCTAGACCATATCTGGATGTCTGGATGAGAAATAGTTCCGCCAAGGGCTTTGGAGTTTGATTACGGATGATATTATCTATGATCGAACCGTACACAAATTTTCTGGAGGCATCTGGAGAAAGCCACCCTAGTTCGTCATATAGGAGGCAGTGGTGTTTCCTCCGATGAGAGGAGGATGCATATCTACAGATATTATTGTAAGTAACATCCCATTTTTGAAGACTAGTTTTACCTGCTGAAGCATACACTGCAACCCTGTAGGTGAGTGACGGGAGGATTATGCCATGAGCAATGGCAAGCCTCACTGAGGGTGTGAGCATATAGCTGGAACGGTAGGCCATACCAAGTTTTATGTTACCAACTTGTAGGTTTGTTGAATATGGAGATCAAAAGTAAGAGTTGGATCGAGTGTGAGACCAAGGTATTTAAATGAGTTTACCACTCCAACAGAGAACCCATTTATGGTTGTGATAGTAAAAGTGGGCTGGGAGAGTTTGAGTTTACCATTAGAACCAAATAGCATGGCTTGAATCTTGGACACATTCAAGACTATTTTATGGCTGAATAGCCACTTCTGAATCCTCTGAAAGTCTAGGGAAAGTCATTGGTTTATTTCAGTAATGTTTTTCACACTGGCGTAAAGGACAATATCATCGGCGTATAACAGGGAGGCAGTCTGGAGAATGTTAGAGGTAATATAATTTATATAAATGGAGAAGAGCAGGGGACCGAGAATAGAACCTTGTGGCACTCCAGAGTTTATGGTAGCATAATCAGACAATGTGGAGTTAAATTTAACTTGGGTGCGATCCGATAGGTAGCTACCGAACCATGCAGTGACATTTGGTGAGAAACCTAGGGATCTGAGAGTAGCTAGGAGGATAGGATGGTTGACCAGGTCAAAAGCTTTAGTCATGTCTATAAAAATTGTCCCCATTAGGAGACCAGAGTCCATAGCCGATAGGGTATCAGAGGTAAATTTGAGTAATGCAGTGGTGGTGCTATGACCCTTGCGAAAACCATGCTGCGTGGTTGTAAGAAGGTCATGTTTCTGAAGAAAGTCTAAGGTTTGGGTGGCTACAAACCTCTCAAGGATTTTACTGAGGACAAGTAATATGGCAATAGGCCTATAATTGGAGATCTTACTTCGAGGGGGCTCTTGCAGTAGATAATTGCATATAGGACTGACGCCGGCAGGCGGCAGGACCTCACGGAAAAATTTTTAGCTAGCAGTCCTTGGTGAGGGACCACCCCCACGTCAGGTGACCGGCGTCAGGAGACGTTGGTATAAAGGCGGTCCGGACGCCTACTTCAGTTCTTTCCGCTGTTAGCTCGTGCAGCGTCATGAAAAGTTCGCGCTTAGTCTTCTACCTTCATCGCTTTTTACCGAAAAACTTTATTTTTCGACTAACGCCAGTACTAGCATCGGTGTATGTCGTCCCCACACCTCGAGCACAAGAATAAGTGCGATTCGTGGGCGCCAACTACCGCACAAGGACGGCCACTCCCTGTGCCTGTTCTGCCTAAGCCCCGATCACCAGGTTCGAGAAGTGCCAGCACTGCCTCAGTTTTAACGCGGCTACCCGGAAAAGGCGGCAGCAATCCCTGGAAGCCATATTCTAAAGAAGAAAATGAGTTCTATGGAGAAGGAGCTCAAAAAACTGAGGCAGGCGTCCACTTCCCCTGAAGGACATCGGAAGGAGAGGGAGAGGCACCGGGACAAGGGCTCCTCCACCGCATCTCCCTCGGGAGTCACTGGGACGCAGGTAACATCCCCTCTGGGGGATCGCTCCTCGACGGCTGCCTCAGAGGTTTCTGAGGGGGCGTCGGCCCGCCTGTCAGGCTCGCGCTCGGGCCTTGCGGGCACCTCCGGGCAGTTGGAGGCCTCCGCCCCTGGTTCGGCCGCAGGCTCACAGCCTACCACTGTGGGCGACTCCGGTAAGCCAGGCGTCGGCTCCTCTGACGTCCGCCCGGAGAGGGCCAGTAAGACGTCCGACCCTCCAGGGCAATGCGCGGCTTCCTTTCCACTGGACCAGGCCGATCACTCTACTCGGCCTGCCTCCGGTGACGGCTCTCATAAGTCGGACGTCGGCTCCTCCGGCGCCCGCCGAGAGCTCGCCACTAAGCCTCACGTCGGCTCGTCTGACGTCCAGCCGGCGAAGGAACCGACGACGGACCTCCCAACGTCCGTCGTTCCCGGTTCCCTGCAGCCTCCGCTGCCATCTGGGGAACCAGAGTTTCTCCAACCTGACCCCCGGGACTTTCCCTCCGCCCCCGGCAAAGCTGAGATCTTTTGCCTCCATCAGTCCTTCTTCCACCTGAGCGCCGACCTAACGTTGGCTCCCCAGACGCCAGCCCCTCCGACATCAGTACCTCCGGCGCCAGGGCCTCCGCCGTCGGCCCTGACGTCGGCCTTACCGACTCCAGGAGATATTCTGCTCCAATCGGGCTCTCCACTGTGGACCCGCCTATGAGGTTCTGCGGCCGGGCCGTCTGCTCCGGCAGCCCCCCCCCCCGGCTCCCGGGTATCCTCCGTCTTATTCGACGCCGGTGTACCCAGGAACGCAGTATCCTCGCCACGGTACCTGACGCCGGGCTTCCTGACGCTACAATACCCGACGCCAGGCTACCTGCAGCCGGGTTTTGGATACGCTCCATACGGTTATAACCCGTATCCTTATCCCCACTCCCACACTGCCTCTTCCACTGCCCTCGCAGCCGTCGGTGGACCTGCAGGAGACTCTGGCCTCCTGGTGGGCTGAGGCCAAGGCTCAGCTCACCAAAGAGGTCGAGAGCTGCCTTCCAGCGACGGTGCCGTCCCAGGTTCCTGTACGCCCGAGGCGGCACACTCCTTCACCACCTCCGGACTCCAGGGTTCTTCCGTCTGGATCCAGAGAGGGGCAGGACACGCTTCCCCGGGGACTTCCCAAGGGGTCTGTTCCTCCCCCGGGTCGGGAAAGGGAGTCTTTCTCTTCTTCATCCTCCTCTTCGCTCTCGGACCCCTCAGACTCTTCCAACGGCTGCTCCGAGAGAGACGACGAACCTCGCTTTCCGTCGAAGCCCCGACCAAGGACTCCTCCGAAGTCTCCTCTGGAGGATCCTACTTTTACGGAGTTGCTTAGGAAAATCCAGGAGGTTCATCAGTGGCACTCCCTGGAACCAGATCCTCAGTGTTTGAAACTCGCTGAACATCTGGATCTGCGTATGACAGCTCCTACCTTAGTGCCACCCTGGATAGAGAGCCTGAACGCCACATTGTTACCACAATATGGAAACAGCCATCGGCCTTAGCTCCACTTCCTAGGAAGTCGGACCTGCTATATCGGGCTCCAGAGGGTGTTGATTTCTGGATTCTCACCACCGTGCCGATTTCGATGCGTGATTAGCGCCGCTCACGGCCGGTTGGCCCGAACCTAAACATCTTAAGCTTGTCACCTCCTGATAAGAATCTCGCCTTCTGGACCAGTATGGGAGAAGATTTACTTCCTCCACACTGGGGATCAGGGCCCTGAACTATGTCGGCTCATGGGGACTACCAGAAGGCCATCCTAACTCAGGCGGAAGCCAAACTGGACTCCTTGCCTGACTCCCAAGTCAAGCAGGAGTTGGCTGATCTTGTCCGCTCTGCTCGTTCGTCCAGTCCACACATGCTACGTGCGACATACGATGCAGTGGACACTGCTGGGCGGAGCGCAGCTATCGCTGTAGGCCTACGGCGTCATGCTTGGCTCCGCGTGTCAGGTTTGGTCCCGGAGGTGCAATCTGCTATCCAGGAAGCACCCTCCCGGGGGTTGGTGCTTTTCGGGGGTGATGTCAAGGACATCATTACCGATTTGCAAGAGAAGGGGACAGCTCTGAAGTCAGTTGATTCCATGTACCGTCCCCATCAGCAGCAGTGCCGTCCCTTTCGCAGATGGAATCGGCCAAAGGCAAAACCCCAGGGAAGGCGGGCACAAATGCCGGGCCCCAGCAGCTGCCACGCCCCGCCCAAAAGCAGCGGTTGTTTGAGTTGCGGCGCTGCCCCACACCACCTGACTCCTTTCTCCACTGCCTCCGGACTCCCGGAGGAACCGGGTAGGAGGGAGGTTTTCCCTCCACCTTCCGGGATGGGAGAGGATAACCACAGATTCTTGGGTGCTGCAGCTCATAGCAGAAGGACACTCCATAGAGTTTCTTCAGAAACCACCCCGCCACCCCCCTTTGAAGTCGTCGTATTCATGGGAACATCTTCCTTTGGTCCAGGAGGAAATCTCGGCTCTTCTGCTGAAGCAAGATAGAGCCTGTCCCCCTTCATCTTCAGGGGACGGGTTACTATTCTCATTTCTTCCTGGTCCCAAAGAAGACAGGAGATCTCAGACCAATTTTAGATCTCAGTTCCCTGAATCTTTACGTAGAGTACAAAAGGTTCAGGATGCTCTCTTTGCAGAGCCTTCTGCCCCTCCTCCGGCCGGGTCAATGGCTTTGTGCTCTGGATATGCAGGATGCTTATCTGCACATTCCCATTCGCCCATCTCATCACAAATACCTTGATTTTGCGTTCAAGGGGGACCACTACTAGTTCAAGGTGCTCCTGTTTGGTCTATCCTCGGCCCCCCGAGTATTTACTAAATGCCTGGCAGTGGTGGCGGCCCACCTGCGTACCAGGGGAGTGCAGGTTTTCCTTACCTGGACAACTGGCTCCTGGCGGCCTCGTCCAGGGAGGAACTTCTGCGTTTCTTCTCCCTTACCCAGCAGGTTTTTGCCTACCTGGGTATTACCATCAACCATTCCAAGTCTCATCTGGACCCATCCCAGAGGCTACAGTTTATTGGGGCGATCCTCGATACGACCATGGGCAAGGCCTTCCTGCCTCCGGAAAGGGCGGCCACCCTTTAGACCCAAATATGTCTGTTGTCCGACCGCAGGATGGTCTCTGCGAGGTCGATCGTTCGCCTTCTCGGGCTCATGGTGGCTGCTATCCTGATGGTACCTCGCTCTCGACTCCACGTGAGGATCTCTCAGTGGACTCTACGCTCTCAGTGGGATCAGCTAGTGGACGACCTAGATCACTCAGTTCTGATCTCCTCACCGATGATGCAAGACTTGCAATGGTGGATGGTTCAAGAGAACCTTTTTCAGGGAGTTCCTTTCTTTCATCCTCCCAATCTCTAACCACAGACGCCTCCGACGAAGGTTGGGGAGCCCATCTAGGCTCTCATCGGACCCAGGGCTCCTGGTCCAAACTAGAACAAGCTCTCCACATCAGTGTGCTCGAGCTTCGGGCAGTGTTGTATGCTCTCCAAGCCCTTCACCAATACATTCTTCCCGGCCACCTAGCCGTCCAGACGGACAACATGTGCGTGGTGTGGTATATCAACAAGCAGGGAGGGACTCGGTCCTACCCTCTATGCAGGGAGGTAATGAGGGTTTGGGATTGGGCAACACAACATGACCTTCACCTCACGGCGATTCATGTTCCGGGAGTCAACAACACCCTGGCAGACTAGCTAAGTCGCTCTTCTGCTCTGACTCACGAGTGGGAACTGGACCAAGGGGTCATAGACAATATCTTCTAACTTTGGGGAACACCACAGGTCGACCTGTTCGCATCCCCCCTAAACGCAAAACTTCCCTTTTTCTGCTCGCTCGTTCCAGAGTGAGGTGCTTTTTGGAGTGACACTCTGTCTCTAGACTGGAAGGACAGATTTGTCTATGCCTTTCCTCCAATTCCATTTATCCCACGAGTCTTGCAGAAACTAGCTTCAGAAGGAGTGCGAATGATTCTGATCACTCCTTTCTGGCCCAGGCAAGTCTGGTTCTCTCTTCTACAACAATATTCAGAGGATCCTCCTCTTCCTCTTCCTCTAGCTTGAGGTTTGTTGACCCAGGATCAGAGGACCCTGGTCCATCCAGGCTTCAAATCCCTTCAACTGCATGCATGGCTCCTGCAGACCTAGCCCAATCTCATTTTGGAGGGTCTCCCAAAGTGGCAGAGATTTTAGTGGAGGCCAGAAAACCCTCCACCAGATCCACTTATGCCATGAAGTGGAAAAGATTCACTGTTTGGGCCGCTTCCAAGAACGTGGAACCTTTCTCCTGTTCAGTGGGGCTTCTGCTGGAGTATCTACGTCATCTGTTTGACCTGGGTCTCAGCCATTCCTCTCTGAAGGTACACATGGTGGCCATTTCAGCCTATCATGTTCCCTTCGCAGACGAGCCTTTTGCTCAACTGGAGGTCTCCAAGACCTTTCTCAGAGGGGTCCTCCATCTGAGGCCCCCCATCCATACTCCTGTTTCCCCTTGGGACTTGAACTTTGTTCTCGAGAAACTTACTCTTCCTCCCTTCGAACCTGCAGCTTCTGTGGATTTGAAGTTCCTTTCATGGAAGATGCTCTTCTTGGTGGCCATTACTGCCCGAAGAATCTCCGAGCTCCAGGCCCTGATGTGTAAAATCCCCTACTTTGATTTTTCACAAGGAACGAGTTGCTCTTCGCACGAATCCTAAGTTTCTACCTAAAGTAGTAGCAGAGTCTACCTTAAATCAGTCCATAGAGTTACCTGCTTTTTACGCAGTACTCTAATCAAGGGGAGTATTTACTCCATACTATGGATGTTCACCGGATTCTGAGATACTACACCAACAGGACAAAGGATCTCAGAAAGACTGATCAGTTGTTCGCCTCTTTGTTCACAAAGGGAAGGCAATGCTGTTTCCAAGCAATGCCTGTCTAAGTGGTTGGCTCATTGCATCATTTTCTGTTATGACAACATAACAAGACCCCTCCCGGTCAAGTCAGAGGCCACTCCACAAGAGGAGAAGCTGCTCTGTGGCATGTTTCAAGAATGTGTCTGCGGGTAGACATCTGCGCTACGCCACCTGGCTCTCAGTCCATACTCTTCACGAAACACTACAGTTTGGATGTTGCTCTCACCGTAGAGCAGGCTTCGGGCTGGCTGTTTTGCAAGGCCGCCTATCTTGAGACTTGCACAACCAGTACTACCTTTTGGAGTAGTTTTCCTCCTCCCGGTGCCTCTCTTTGTTCCAGACTGCTTGGGATTCAGTCCTATATGTAATTACCTACTGCAAGAGCCCTCTTGAAGTAAGGTAGTACAGTTACATAAGAACTTACCATAACAGTAGATCTTCGAGAGAGGCTCTTGCAGTAGGTAATGCCTTCCTGCTCTCCATCCCCCTAGGCTTTTTCAGCTCCTTTTCCATTGAGGGAAATATCCGCTCCTATCTCTTCCGGCCTCTTTTGGCCTGTGGCAGGAAAGAACTGGAAGGTGGGCGTCCGGGACCACCCCTTTATACCGACGTCTCCTGACGCCGGTCACCTGACATGGGGCGGGTCCTCACCAGGGACTGCTAGCTAAAACATTTCCAGTCCTGCCGGCTGCCGAGGTCAATCCTATATGTAATTACCTACTGCAAGAGCCTCTCTCGAAGATCTACTGTTACGATAAGTTCTTACGTAACTGTACTTTTTTTTTGTGGTCACCCTTTTTGAAGACCGGGGTAATCCTGGCAGTTTTCCATAGGTCAGGAACATAGATGTGACACAGGGAGAGGGTAAAGATCCTGGCAAGAGGCGCAGTGAAGTAAGGGGCTGCAAGTTTTAGGAGCTTAGGTTCTATATTGTCTGATCCAGCTGCAGTGAGGTCAGAGATGTTGTTGAGCAGTCTAAGTACATACAGGTGGGTGACAGACTTGAAATGAAATTTAGGCCCGGAGGCATTGGGTTGAATATTTGAGTTTGGTGTAGCTGGGAAGGATGAGGTATAATTGGTAAGGTCTGAAAACTGAGCATTGAAAAAGTTTGTGATGGTAGAGGGATTACTGCATTGGACACCATTTAGAGACATGTCAGCTGGTGTGGGAGCTGGATTTGAACCTAGGAAGCACTTAATGTGGGACCAGAATTTTTTGGAGTCGCCATATGATTTAGTTAAGAGATCCTTACAGTAGGTACTCTTTGCCCTTTTGATATCCTTTTTGCAGGCATTTCAGAGTGTCCTATAGGACAAAGAGGGGTCCAGTCGATTGTGGCAATGTTCAGTAAGAAGGACTGGGAGTCGAGGTGCGCATAGTTTCGGAAAGAGATAAACCGAGGCTGCGAGGGGGGGGCCTAGTCTTACCCCATACACAAAAGGTGGGGGAGTGGTCTGTGATGGCATCTGCTAGTACGCTGGAGGAGATAATATTTTCAGGGTGTTTGGTCATTATCCAGTCCAGCAGAGTACTGGAGTTAGAATGCTGTGCAGTTCTAGTGGGGTCGCTAATTACCTGGTGAAAGTTGAAACTTTGGATCTTGGATAGTAGTGCAGGTTGGGAGTTGCCCAGCCAGTTTAGATTGAGATCACCAAGTATGAGAACCTCATTTCTCCCAGAGAGAAGAGAGGTCTGATCAAACAGCTCATCAAGACCTTTTAAGCCACTGGAAGGGGGGTTGTAAGCACAAACAATATGAAGTTTTTTGGAGCCAAGGGTAAGAAGAATGTGTAGTGCTTCACAGTGGACTGGGGATGAGCAGATCACGGGAAGATGGAGGTGATCTTTAAAATTGATAGCTGTACCACCACCTCTTTTGGGAGCAGGCCTGTCAAATCTCAAGAAGTTGTAGGAAGGAAGCAAGCAAACAAGAGTCCACGGTGGAAGGTTTAAGCCATGTTTCGGGGTTTGTAGAGGATGGCCCAGGATTGTAATTCAGCAGAATTGTGTAGCAGGCTTCTAATGTTGTGGTGCACTACTGTAAGACCCTTAGCATTTGAAAGGGGACTACATATGTTATTGGTCAGCCCTGGGTTAGAATGAACATCTCCAGAGAGCAATAAGGGCCAGTAGGAGGAGATACCAGAGTTTATGTCACAGGAAAAGGTGCGAGGTACGCATGTTCAAGGGGCTGTATTTTAGGGCATATGCAACCATCTGGATCCAGGGCCTATGTAATGTAAATGGAGTAGGGTCACAATGGGGTGGGGACAATAGGAGAAGGTTAGAGTATTGGTAGTCATGGGGCATATAATGTGGGATAGCCGAGGGGGCTAGTGGAACAGGAGGCAAGGATAGGTGGAGCAAGACAAATGAGGGTACAAGAAATACAGTAATATGGAGGGCTTCATCGCTTACAGACCTTTGTGCAGTCTTGTAAAGGGGGTGAAAGTCAGGCGCACTCAGGAGGAAACAGAAGTGAGAGATCAGAGCTAACAATGGAGTTGAAATACAGATAGCTATAAGTCAAAGAGTGAGCTGGAGAACAAAGTTTGCTTGTCAGGGGTGGGAAGGAAGACGTGTATGCTTCAGAGAGCCAATGGAAGTGGCAGTGAAGGTTCAAGAGAAAAAGAAAGCATTAAGGAAGTACAAGGAATCACAGAAGGAGCAGGACAGAGAACTGTATCAGTTAAAGCAAAAGGAAGCTGGGAAGTCAGTCAGAACAGCAAAGGCCCAAACCGAGGAAAAGATAGCCAACTCAGTTAAGAAGGGGGGATAAAACCTTTTATAGGTACATCAGGGAGCGAAGGAAGACCAAGGGAGGGTTAGTGAGGCTTAATAAAGAGGAGGGAGAGTGGGCAGAGGGTGACTGTGTAAAGGCAGAGATACTAAACAAATATTTTTGCTCAGTATTTAAACTAGCAAATGGGGAGAGGGGTGCAGCACCCCATACGTCGAATGGGAAGAACACCCCTCCCCCTCAGCTAGTGGTCAAACAGGGATTCAGCATGTTTGCAGTTCATTTGCATCACCAGGTAAGAAAAATGGTTTGTCTCCCCATACGACGCACAGGGGTAATGCCAAACCTCACCCAACAACTAACACACCAAAATCTGGCCAATGGAAAATCATGTACACAAATGCTCACAGCCCTGGAAATAAGATCCCAGACCTGCAGGCAATAATGTCAGAGGCTAAACTGGACATAGTAGCAATTAGTGAGACGTGGTTTACCAGTAACCACACTTGGGAGACTTCAGTACCTGGCTATGTATTGTTCAGAAGAGACCGAGGTGCAGAAAGGGGGGGGAGGAGTGGCAATGTATGTCAATGAAAATATCAAAGCTACAGAAATTCAGAATACACATAAGGAGCCAGAAGAACTGTGGGTCACCCTGGAAACAGGAAATGGGACAGCCATAAGAACTGGGGGTTGTCTACAGGCCCCCAGACCAGTGAGGGGACATAGACACATTACTGTTAGAAGATATAGAAAACATGACAGCTAAAGGGGAGGTTCTGATAATGGGAGACTTCAACATGCTGGATACAATACCAGCAGGAACATCTGCCAGAACTAGACACATAGTGGATTCCCTGCAGGGGGAGGGCCTCAAACAACTGGTACAGCAACCCACGAGAGACAGGGCTATCCTAGATCTAGTACTGACTAACAAGGAAGGGATCACAGATCTCCAGGTAGAAGGTCACCTGGGGGCCAGTGACGATCACATGGTATGGTTCAATTTGGCTACTACATCTAAATCATCCCATTCCAAGGCAAAAATATGGGACTTCAGAGGAGCTGACTTTGATAAGATGGCCAACAGAGCTGAGCTAGCCCTGGCAAAAAGAAACACAGGTGAGGGGGTACAGGCAAAGTGGGCAAGCATTAAGGATGCAATACTTGAAGCAACATCCCATTGTGTTAGACAGAAAAGGAATTGCAAAAGAAGAAGGAAACCACTTTGTTCTCAAATACAGTAGCAGAAAAGGTCAGAGCCAAAAGGCTGGCCTTCAGGAAATATAAGGGAACACAACGGATGAAGATAGGGAGGCATACCAAACTGCCCTAAGGGAAGCAGGGAAGGCAGTAAGACAGGCAAAGTCCCAAACTGAGGAAAACTAGCACGAACAGTAAAGAAGGTGACAAGACTTTCTATAGATACATTAGTGAAAGGAGAAAGTCCAGAGGGGTATTGCTAAGCTTAATGGAGAAAAGGGAGCATGTGAGGAGGAGGACCCTGTAAAGGCATCTATCCTAAATAGATACTTTGCTCAGTATTTACTGAAGAGAAGGTAGGCAGGGCCCACAGCTCAGCATCATGGACACGGGGAGGGAGGTGAGCATCATCCCTTCACAAAAAAAGTGGGTCCACAAGAGCTTCACAAGCTCAGGTGGATAAGGCAATGGGACCTGATGGCATACATCCCAGGGTACTTAAGGAGCTAATGGTGGAACTAGCAGAGCCATTAGCAGAACTGTTTAGTGAGTCTCTGAGCACAGGAGAGGTCCCAGAAGACTGGAGAAGGGTTTATGTGATCCCGCCCACAAGAGTGGTAGCAGGAGGAGGCGGGAACTACAGACCAGTCAGTCTTACCTCAGTAGTGGGCAAGATTATGAGGCACTCCTTAAGGAAAGGATAGTGCAACACCTGGAATCCATAGGGCACAGGATCCAAGACAGCATGGGTTTACAAAGGAAGGTCCTGTCAAACTAATCTCATAGATTTATTTGACTGGGTAACCAGAGTGGTGGACCAAGGGGAGCAGTTGATGTCACCTACCTTGACTTCAGCAAAGCTTTTGACACTGTTCCACATAGAAGATTGATAAATAAACTGGGTAGGCTCGGGTGGGTCAGAAGTTGGTCAACTGGGTGGCAAACTGGTTGATCGGCAGAAAACAGAGAGTGGTGGTAAATGGTATACAGTCAGAAGAGATGCAAGTCACAAGTGGTACCTCAGGGATCAGTCCTGGGGCCAGTCCTCTTCAACATCTTCATTAGTGACCTTGCAGATGGACTAGAGGGTAAGGCTTGTCTGTTTGCAGGTGACACCAAGATCTGCAACAGAGTAGATGATCCAGATGAAGTGGGCAGAATGAGAAGAGATCTGGATAAACTAGCAAAATGGTCAGAAGAGTGGCAACTGGGATTTAATGCAAAGAAGTGCAAAATCATGCACATAGGGAAGAGAAACCCTGAAGCCACCTATAGGCTGGGAGGGGAGTTGCTAGCAGTCACAAAGGAAGAAAGAGACTTGGGCATCATCATCACTGATGACCTGAAATCATCCAAGCAGACCTCTAAAGCAGCAGGTAAGGCTAGGGGGGTGTTAGGGCATATTAGTAGGGGTATCACAAGTCATAAGAGGGAGGTAATAATCCCTCTTTACAAGACACTGGTTAGGCCCCATCTGGAGTACTATGCAGTATTGGAGGCCACACCTTCACAAGGACATTAACCAAATTGAGGCAGTCCAGAGAAGGCAACCAAATGGTGCAGGGACTGCATCAGAAGACATATGAGGACAGATTAACAGAGCTCAATATGTATACCCTTGAGCAAAGGAGGGAGAGAGGTGATATGATCAAGCATTCAAACACCTTAAGGGCATTAACAAGGTGAAAGAGTCTAACATGTTTAAATATAAGAAAATAGCAGGACAAGAGGACACAGCATGAGATTAGAGGAGGCGATTAAAGGGAATGTGAGGAATTATTTTTCACAGAAAGGGTGGTGGATGCATGGAATGGCTTACCACAAGAAGAGGTTGGCTATGAATACGGTGCAGGGCTTCAAACAGGCATGGGATAGGCATAAGGGAGCAATACAAATGACTATGAATAGATAGGCCACTGACAGAGCAAAGGCCGATGGCACATTTATAAATTAGAAAAAAGAAATGGGCAGACTGATTGGGCCTTGCTGTCCTTATCTGCCGTCAACTTCTACGTTTCTATGTAAGTGGGGGAGGTACCTAAAACAAACAGTAGAAACACTCTGGATGCAGAAGTTGATACCAGCCCATTTACAGAAGAAAGGGTTCTGAAAGAACTCTTAAAACTGAAGGTGGACAAAGCAATGGGGCCTGATGGGATTCATCCCAGAATTCTAAAAGAACTAAGGGTAGAACTAGTGACACCACTGATTACCCTCTTTAACAAATCATGGGAGGATGGGGTGGTACCCAGGACTGGAGAAGGGCAGATGTGATTCCCCTTCACAAAAGTGGGAGCATGGCAGAAGCAGAAAACTACAGACCTGTTAGTTTAACCTCAGTGGTAGGGAAAATGATGGAATCACTTCTGAAGGAAAGAATTGTTGAGTATCTAGAGGCCAGAGGGGCTCAGGACCCAAGGCAGCATGGATTCACAGTGGGAAGGTCATGCCAGACAAATCTGATAGATTTCTTTGACTGGGTGACCAAAGTAGTAGATCAGGGAGAAGCTGTGGACATGGCCTACCTAGACTTTAGCAAGGCATTTGACACAGTCCCACACAAAAGATTAATATACAAGTTAGCCAGCCTGGGAGTGGGTCCCAAGATGACAGGCTGGGTAAAGAATTGGCTGGAGAATAGGACACATAGAGTAATAGTAAATGGAGTCCACTCTGAAGAAAGGGGTTACTAGTGGGTACCGAGGGTTCAGTATTAGGCGTCCTCTTCAATGTCTTCATAGCTACATTACAGAGGGACTGGAAGGAAAAGTATGTCTCTTTGCAGATGACGCGAAAGATCTGCAACAGAGTTGATGCTCAAGGTGGGGTGGAAAGGATGAGAAGGGACTTGGCAAGGTTAGAGGAATGGTCAAATGTATGGCAGCTTAGATTCAATGCTAAGAAGTGCAAGGTAATGCACCTGGGAAACAAAACCCAGGGAAGAGTACACAATGGGGGTGAGATACTAACAACAACAAAATGGAACGGGACCTGGGGTAGTCATATCAGATGACCTAAAGGTGGGCAAGCAATGTGAGAGGGCTGCAAGGAGGGCTGGGGATACTGGGCTGATAGGAGAGGCATCACCAGTAGAAAACAGGAAGTTATTATCCTCTGTACAGACAGTTGGTGAGACCCCATCTGGAGTACTGCGGCAGTTCTGGAGACCCAATCTCCGAAAGACATAGACAGGATGGAGGCTGTCCAGAGGAGGGCAACTAAAATGGTGCAGGGTCTGCACCGGAAGACATATGAAGAGAAACTTAAGGAGCTGAATATGTATAGCCTCGAGGAAAGGAGGGAGAGGGGACATGATAGAAACTTTCAAGTACCTCAAGGGAATCAACAAAGTCCAAGAGGGTAGCATCTTTCAAAAATAGAGGTGTGCAAGAACAAGGGGGCACAATTTGAAGATAGAAGGGGCGGCTCAGAGGTAATTTAAGGAAGTATTTTTCACAGAGACGGTTGTGGATGCATGGAACGGCTTCCGGAGGAGGTTGTGAGTCAAAACAGTGGTGGAATTCAAGCATGCATGGGACAGTCGTAAGGCAATTGTGAGGATGGGGGTAGGAAGAAGTAGGCTGCTGGTTAACTAGGATCTGCAGCTTATCCATTAGGTAGGAAATGGGCAGACTGGGTGGGCCAAGCGGTCCTTATCTGCCGTCAAAATCTATTTTTCTAAGTTGATGGGAAATGGAGCTAACAGAGTGGGTGGAGCAGTTGGGTATTTAAAGGTGGCCTGGAGGGGGTGGAGGGGCGGGAGAAAATTTCTGTTCTAGGGACATGGATATGTTGTTCATCCACACTCATTGGCAGTATCCTTGCCGCTTTAAATCTTGCCGGAAGGTCTTCAAGCTTGCTCCTCCCACCCACCCGGTGGTATAACCCTCTGCTCGCCATGACGCCAGAGATCTTCCTTACCGCTTTGAAGCTCAGGTTCCTCCTTAACGCCTGCGCTTATGCATTGGTTCCTATTCGCTTATGGATTTAAAATAAAAATTTGCAAAAAGACTTCAGTCTTCGATCCCCGCGCTGGCGGGACAACCGACTCGGATTTCGGAGATGCCCATGCTGACGAAGATGTCTCAGGCGGATCCACACTCCCGTGTGTCTACTGCTGGGCCTGAACCGCGACCCGCGGGCTGCGACCTGTACTCATCTTTCTCAAAGCCTCATTGCTCCTGAAGACGTGGCTTGCCGATTGCAACTGGGCCGCCCCGAAGCGCTTCCTCCGTGAAGTCCAAGGAGGCCCGTTGGCGGTGTCCGTGGCGTCGTCGGATCAGCTCGGCGGATGGTCGCCCTCGAGAGGGCGTGGCAGGCAGTATCTTCCTCGGCGGCAGCATTTATCCACTCTCTGCTGGGTTCTTCCTACACGGCTTCTTTAAGGAGCTTTGTCTGTCCCTCTCCACTAAAGGAGAAGGGCCTGCGCCTGCTGGACCTTATTCTCGGTCCAAAAAGAGGACAATGGGTAAGTCCCTCCGTCATTTGGGAGCGGGAAAGGTCCTCTCCCCGGCCGCCGTCCGTCGGCTTTCGTCGATCAGCTCGGGCCGCCACTGGCCTCACGGTGTCCTGGCAGTCAGTTGACCGAGACTCCCACTGATGAAGTCTAAATTTTCTCGACCCATTGACGGGCTGTCGCCTTAGCAGCCGAGATTCCTCTCCCTGCCCCCGGAGGAGCTGAGGATCCTGGCTCGCCAGCCTCCAGTCTGAGCCTCGGATGGACCTTCCAGCCGGCGGGAGTGCTGGCCCCGCCGACACCTCCCCGCACCGACCCCGGAAATCTGGACTCGGTCTCGGTCTGGACCTCATGTGTCCAGCCCCACCGCTATAGGCGCGGTCTCGGTCTCGGCATCATGGGTAAGTGGCGTCATGCTGGCTGCCCTCGCCCCTCCTCGGATGAGGGAGGCTTCGCGAAATTACGCCGACGGTACGAGGACCTGCGTTGTAAACAGCCCTCCTGGCCGGAATAAGCCGACTCCGGCGCTCCCCCGCTATTAGTGCTGTCACTGAACGGGCCGACACAACCCCTCGACTTGTCCGAGAGTTTGCTACCAGGCCGTTGTTCGCCAAACCAGCTGCTCTAACGATTCGGTGGAACCTCCGCCTCCACAGCCACCACTGGAGTCCGACCAGAGATTCTCGGTCGGCTAAGGGTTTACCCCATCGTTGTCAGTTACCCTCACCCGACCGACCTCGGCAGGTGAAGGGTGGCTCAGGCCAGAGGCAGTTTTCTCGAGGACTCTTCCCAGTCCGAAGATGATTCCTCCTTCTTCCAAGCGACTGGACTTGGAGTCTTCAGGAGGTCAGTCAATGGACGATAGCCCGTCGTCCTTCCTAGGACTGCTTCGGCTCATCTCGGAGTCTAACGGGATGGAGCTCGAACCCGTTTCCAAACGGGCCAGGTATCCCCTCACGGAGATTCTGGACCGAGGGGATTCTCCGACGGAGGCCTTTCCGGTGGCCGAGGCCATAGTGGGTCCGGCACTGGAACTTTGGCAGCGCCCTGCTTCCTGCCCTGCGCCTTCGGCCAGGATGGCCAGGAAGTATGCGGTCCCTACCGGTTCCTTGTCCGGTTTTTCGGAACACCCCTCTGCTGAGGGGTTGGTTACCGACAGCGTTTTCCGGCGCGCCGGCAACGCCAGGGATGTGGACAAACCTCCTGACAAGGAGTCCAAGAAATTGGACTATGTCCGGGCGAAAAAGTCTACGCTAGTCCCTCCTCTCTCGGCTTTCGCCAGGCCAGTTCGGCCGTCCTCATGGCACATTTTTCTATGCCCTGTTGGGCTCCCTGGATGGTCATCCTCATCTTCCGCCGATCTGCAGACTACGGTTAAGCAGGTGCGGGACCAGGGCAGGGCAGTGGCCAAACAGCAGCTCCAGACTGCTTTGGATATAGGGACTCATGTGCCAGATCGGTGGCGTGCCGCGAGTGGCTATGCGTCATGGCTTGGCTGAGGATATCCACCTTTACTCGGATACCCAGCACAAGTTGGCGGATGTTCCCTTTTGGGGACTGACCTCTTGACCCTGGGGTGGAAGGTCACCTGCAGAGGATCGAGAAGTCCAATATACACCTGACTCGGTCTCTTCCCGCTCAGAAGGACAAAGGCAAAACCACAGCCTAAGCCCTTTCGACCTTCTGGCCTTCGGGCGCCTGCCCAGTAACGCCAGGCCAGCAGGCCCGGCCTGGCATCCCAAACCAAGCGCCGGGCTCCTCTAACAGGAGGCAGGGAGGAGGGCCCAGGAGGTCCCTCGGCCGTCCCTCCTCCAAGCCTGCCCAGTGACGGACTGAGGGTGTCGCCCCCATCCCGTCACCTACCCCTGGGTCCCCCGTGGGGGACGCTCCGCACTTCGTTCCACCTGGTCCGCTGTTACCACGGACAGGTGGGTCTTGAAGGTGGTGGGAAGAGGCCTGCCTCTGGAATTCGAGCAGGCACCACCCTTCAGAGCCGTCCGCCTCGAGGGCTTCGGGATCCCCAGCCTCACTGGCGGCCGGGTCGAGCCGACATCGCCTCCTCCTCCAGAAGGAGGTGGTAAGAGAGTGGTGGACCCTCCTTCAGACCCAGGGTTTGTGTCCAGGTACTTCCTGGTTCCAAGCGGACGGGGCTGGCGCCCATTCTCGACCTACACGACCTGAACAAGTTCCTAAGGTCTCGAACCTTCAGGATGGTCACTCTGGCTCAGATAATACCATCCTTGGAGCGCAGCGTGTGGTTCTGCTCTCTGGACTTGCAGGACGCGTTTTTTCACGTCCCTATCCGTCCGTCTCACCAGAGATTCCTTCGCTTCCGAGCGGAAGGATCTCTCTTCGAGTTCCAAGCCATGCCCTTCGGCTTGTCTCCAGCTCCCAGGGTCTTCACCAAATCCATGGCAGTGGTGACAGCACCTCTTGGGCGCCGAGGTCCGGTGTACCCTTACCTGGACGACTGGCTGATAGCAGCTCCCTCCAGGAAGGAGGCGGAGTGGTCCAGAGATCTGGCCCTCCAGGTCTGCTTCTCAACTGGGCCTCCTTATCCAGCAGGCCAAGTCCGGAACTCGAGCGAGCAGGTGATTCTATTCATCGAGCGCTTCGACTCTCTTGAGCCAGTGCGCTCCGGCGGACAGGGCCGAGGTTCTTTCCTCCTTTGCCCGATCATTTCTGGTTGGGCAATGCGCCTGCCGGGACTTCCTGCGCTCCTGGGTCTCATGGCGGCCTGTACCAGCGTGGTCCGTTGGGCCGCTGGAACATGCGTCCCTTCAGTGGGGACTGGCCAGCCAGTGGTCACAACGCTGCGATCCCTTGGACCAGCTTGTCGGTGGCACAGGGATGTGGAGCAGCTCTCCAGTGGTGGACCGTTCCAGATCATTTGCAGGAGGGCATCCCGTTCGTCGCCCGAGCCGACGGTCTCTGTCGACCGATGCCTCTCTGATGGGTTGGGGTGCCCATCTGGGGAACACGGGCTCATGGCCTCTGGTCCCCGCGGGAGTCCGATGCCACATCAGCCTGCTGGAGCTCCAGGTCCGCTAGCTGTCACCGCCTTGCTTCGTTCCTCCGGGGTCAAGTGGTCCGAGTCCAGACGGACAATACCACGACCATGTACTATCTAAACCGCCAGGGCGGGACGCTCCATGCTTCTATGCAAGGAAGCTCTCCGCGATTTGGTCACTGCACGCAGCCTGGAGGCGGATCTCTAGCCATTCACGTGGCAGGAGCCTCCAACACCCTGGCCGATGCCCTGAGCCGGATAGGGCTGCATCCCACAGTGGTCTCTCCTGCCGGAGGTAACAGCATCTGTTCTCCCTTTGGGGCACACCTCAGGTGGACCTGTTTGCCTCCATGGAGACGCTGGCTGAGTCTGTTCCATGCCCCGCCTCAGCAGGGCTCGCTGCAGGGATGCCTCTCGAGGCAATGGACCCCGGCCTCTTTCACGCTTTTCCCCATTTCCCTTGATCCACAAGGTGCTTCTCAAAGAGGAGGGACAAGGCGCAGGTGATTCTGATAGCCCCAGACTGGCCTCGCCAGTTCTGGTACCGATCTCCTCAGTCTCAGCTCCAGGATTCCGCGGCAGCTTCCAGCTCGCCCGGACCTGCTCTCAGTCAATCAGGAAGGTGTTCCATCCGGACCTTCAACCTCGCACCTGACGGCCTGGTTCCTGGCTGCTAGAGTTCCAGGCCTTGGGTCTTTCCGACGAGGTCCTCAATGTAGTTGAGGCGCCCCGTAAGGAGTTGACCAGAAAATGCTATGCCTTCAAATGGAAAAGGTTTTCCATTTGGTGTCAGGGCAAGGGCTTGGACCCTTCCTCCTGTTCCTTGGCAAGCATCTTGACTATTTATGGTCCCTTTCTAGTCAAGGGTTAGGGCTCATTTACCCTAAGGGTGCACCTGGCAGCCATCTCTGCTTACCGGGCGCGGGCCGGGAAGCAGTCGGTGGCGCAGGAGAAGGTGGTCTGGCGCTTTTTCAAAGGCCTTGATCACATTTCCCCTCCAGTGCGGGAACCCCCACCTCCGTGGGATCTACTGCTGGTACTGGCAAAGCTCATGGGCAAGCCATTCGAACCTATGCACAGGTGCTCTCTCTCACCTGTCGTGGAAGACCGCTTCTTGGTGGCTATCACGTCAGCCAGAAGGATGGGAGAGCTCCAGGCGCTTCCATCCAGTCTCCTCACCTGGTCTTCCACAGGGACAAGAGTTGTCCTGCGCCCCACCGAAATTCCTTCCGAAGGTGGTGTGGAGTTTCACCTTAACCAGGTGTTGACTCTGCGGTGTTCTACCCCAATCACACCTCGGAGGCCGAATATAGGCTCCATACTCTGGACCCTAGGCGCTCGCTTATTATAAGGAGCGTGACGGCTGAAATTCGGGAGAGGTTCGCCAGCTGTTTGTCACCCACGCCTGAAGCCGCAGGTCTGGCAGACCTGCAGCCAAGCGGACGATAAGCAGGTGGGTAACCTCCTGCATAGATCTCCTATAAGTTAGGCGGGCATGGAGCCTCCCAGAGGGATAAGATCATTCTACCCGCCATACTGCTGTAACGGTGGCTGCTTCCAGGGACGCCCTATCCAGGAAATCTGCAGGCTGCTACCTGGAAGTCAGCAAACACCTTCATTACCCACTACCACATCGACCTTGAGTCACGCCGGATGCTGGTTTGGGGCCTCGGTTCTCAGTCTCTCTTTCCCAAGTAAGTATATGGGGTGTCTGCCCTCCCTCCTCCCGGAGAACTGCTAGAGTCTGCCAATGAGTGGGATGAACAACATATCCATGTCCCTAGAAATACAGGTTACTCACCTGTAACAGGAGTTCTAGGAATGGTATGTGTTGTTCATCCACACTACCCACTCCGACCTCCTCGCTCGACGCACAACCTGAGCTTCCAGCGGGCCAGATCTGGCGTCTGGGGCGGAGCCGAGTTATACCACCCGGTGGGTGGGAGGAGCAAGCTGAAGACCTTCCGGCAAGATTTAAAGCGGCAAGGATACTGCCAATGAGTGTGGATGAACAATATATACCATTCCTAGAACTCCTGTTACAGGTGAGTAACCTGTATTTTAGAACAGTAGCAGCGGTGAGAAGCACCCTAAGTATTACATTAACTGACTGCAACACGTAGGCTAATAGTCTAATTAAGTCTGCAAAAGTTGTTTTAAATCTCCTAAAAGATTAATTAAGTCTGCAAAATGTGTTTTAAATCTGTTACATAAAACAGCTCAGCAATAGTATGAGCAGGTAGCCTTGCCTCAGCAGTAAGCTGAGCAGAGTGCAAAGGTTCAGTTGGATTTTTGCCTGTTTAAATATAGTGCCAAAAGTCTTTCGGAAATTCAACTGTGCTGTAGCAGGAATTCGCCTACCGGGCAGCCAATTGGTGGAGCCGAGCAGCGGGGCTCTTTGCAGGTCTGAAACGGTGGCAATGGCAGTGTTCTGTCCTGATTTCCAGGAGGCTTTTACTGCTGGGATCCTAATTCGGCTTTTCAAGGTGGGATTTGAACAGTGGCCGCGGCAACTGCTGTGGAGGAGTCCCACGCCCGCTACAGCATCCAGCGGGAGCCCTGTTGGGCGAAGGAGTGCTCCGAGCAGCCAGTTGGAGCCGAGCAGCGGGGCTCCTTGTAGGTCTGAAATGGCAGCATTGTTCGTCCCGATTTCCAGGAGGCTTTTACTCCTGGGATCCTAATTTGGCTTTTTCAAAGATGGGATTCGGAACAGTGGCCTGGCTGCTGTGGGGAGTCCGCCCCTGCTGTAACTTCAGCTGGAGCCCTGTTAGCGAAGGAGTGCTCCAGGCGGTCAATTGGTAGAGCCGAGCAGCGGGGCTCCTTGCAGGTCCGAAACGGCAGCAGTGTTCCATCCTGCTTTCCAGGAGGCTTTTACTCCTGGGATCCTAATTTGGCTTGTCAAGGTGGGATTTGAACAGTGACCATGGCGGCTGCTGTGGGGGAGTCCGGCCCCTGCTGCAACTTCCAGTGGGAGCCCTGTTGGGCGAAGGAGTGCTCTAGATAGCCAGTTGGTGGAGCCGAGCAGCAGGGCTCCTTGTAGGTCTGAAATGGCGGCAGTGTTCCGTCCTGATTTCCAGGAGTCTTTTACTCCTGGGATCCTAATTCAGCTTTTCAGGATGGGATTCGAGCAGTGTTCGCGGCGGCTGCTGTGGAGGAGTCCCGCCCCTGCTGCAGCTTCCAGCGGGAGCCCTGTTGGGCGAATGATACAAAGGTTGGCCATTTCAAAACAGAACTCATATACTACCTATCACAAGCAGGGAAATGTGACTGTTTTGATTAGCCTGCTCAAAGCAACACCTTGATGCCTTTCTCCCCCTTTCTACTCCTTACCCCTACCCCCTCTATGACCCACTCCTCGCAAATACCACCCCCACCTATTCCTGACCTTACCTAACACCCGATACACCACCAACACCATGTACCTTGCTATATCGATAGCTGTTTCTGTAGACAAGGCTGTGAGCTGCTACCTAATAAGACTGTTTAATTTTATGTATATATATATATATATATATATGTATATATATATATATATATATATGCTTTCTGTTTATTCTTCCTCTCCCCTCCAGCTCTGGTCTCCTCAGGAGCAACTAGGAGTCATCTCTCTACGGTCCGCTCCTACCTGATCAACCCTCCTTCGCCCATTAGCCAGGGTTTACCCCCGGCGGGGATGAGGTGGGCCCCAACACCCTGAACTTCTCTGGTGGCGCCGGTCGGGAGGGTGCCAGGAGGGTGGCCGCAAATTGAGGGCAAGCTCCTGTGCTCTGTCTCCACCAGAGCCAAAGGGCATTTTCCCCTGTTCTCGGGAGTGGCTGGCGCCCTGACATCAAGGCGTTGCCACCAATGTCTACTCTCCCCGCCTTCTCTCTCGCCTCCGTGCTGTGCCTCTGGCATCTGCCAGAGGCCAGCCAAGCACCAAGCAGGAACACCGAGGATCTCCGATCGCCGATCCTCCCTCCCCTGTCGACCCCGCAACCCAGGCTCATTCCTCAACCCGGTTCGCCAGCGTGAGCGAGGTGACATCCAGCGCCTCAACCCTCAGTACCACCGGGCCGGCTAAGACTGTTCAATTTTAATTCTTTTCTGTATTAGTAACCACTGTATCTGTTACGTTCTTATGTAACTGCCATCACTATGTATATCTTGTATTCGATGTGGAACCTTTGAAAAAGAGCTATTATCTCAAAGGTATTACGGTCCAGAGCTTCAAATAAAATGAAATCTGACAAGCCAGAAGTGTCCTGTTCATTGGGAAGCCAAGCAAGCTTCAACAACATTTTGATTCATCCTAAAGGTACTGTTGTTACACCACCCCCACTTTAGGCCTTCCCTAACACGAAGTACCTTTCTTGGGGCTGGGGCAAGCTATAACCTCGGGGACTACTCCCGTGCCTAGGGGTATATTGAAGGAACGTCTTGCTGGGAGCCACACCCTGTGCCTTTAAACACTTCCCAGGCTTGGCACTTTTACCTCACCTCTTACGGTATGGTGCAGTGCGGCATGGTTATAAAGTCCCAATGCGCCGTTATGGCCTTGCTCAGCCACCCTGACTACTTGTGCTCCTCGAGAAGACTGCTTATACTTTGCATTCGGTGGCCTCCATGCTACGAGGGACAGGTAGTTCTGGCCCATTTTTAAGTTCCTTTGTTCATCCTGGTCATTGGGATTTTCCTCTTCTTCCTGATCGTCATCTTCGTCATTGCCCCTTAACTCCGGAAGTAATATGAGCCACCAATGCTGGTGAAAAAAAAATAGGTATGTCTTACATTTTACAGTGTACCGACACACCCACTTGGGGTAGGTCTTAACTCATTTTAAACTGAACCACCACTTCATTTTCGGCATTGATCACACACACACTGTACATGTCCCAAACGCCAGTCAGCTACAGGTTTGAATCTGATTAGCAGCATCAATTTCTTTAAGCACATTTACAGTTCACTCTCCATTCTCTTCAACCCATTACTTTACTTTACACTGGTGACACATTATCCATTTACATTGAGATCACACCTGTAATATAGCAGTTACATTTATGGTGCTCCACTAGCTGCTGTGTGTGGGACTAGGGGATTGGGTTGTGCTAGGCTCTGTATGGCACAGAAGTAGTGGTGCTTTCTGGCAGAGGGGCTACAGAAGGGATATACCCTCCTGAACACACATTGCACAGAACATGAGGTATAGGCTACTGGGATGGTCTAGGGACGGTCTACCCTGTGTTCCATGCCTCCATGGGGGTCAGAATCAGCACATAACACATTCACAGTGAACAGTTGCTTACCATTCCAACTGCGTCTATCCCTTGTCTCAGGGTTCCAAACCTGGGTGCCAACTGTCCTGATCTTCTACCAGCTACACAAACAGGCCTCTTGCTTTGGGCTGAAGTTCCTTGCCAGCACAAAGACTTGCAGCACACTGTGCCATCACAGGAACCCAGGACAGATGGATCAGACACCATCAGGAGAACATCTTTGATGGCAAGCCTGCAGCAGGCTTCTGCTGTCCCTGAACTTGGACTCTGTCTAGGCCTTGGCCTCCAGAAAGGACCAGTGCCCCCCGAGCCCAGGGACCTTGTCACCATTCCTGAGGCTGCCGTCCCTCTCCAGCCAGTTTTAGCCGAAATAGATGTTAAAACTAGAATTCCACACAATACCGAGCCTGCCGAACCCATAACAATACCTTGTCAGGCCACAGCCCCTGTTTATATACCCTTAGAAGGCAGGAAAACATTGCCTGGGAACCCTCCCTAATAATATAAGTTAATAAGGCCTCTTCTGGGGAGGGGAGGTTCTCATGTGGTATAAGAGATACTGAGCATGAGGTTAGGACAAGAGGACTGCATAGAGAAACTGAGCAGTTCTGTCTGCTGAAACCTCATGGGAGGTGCAGGGCTGTCGGTGGGATTTTTTTTCAGGAGTCGTGGACTTTCTGGGAAAAAATTGGGGGGGTCCTAAGCTAACATTTGGGGGTCCCTGTGAAATTATCTGGAGTCCCCATTTAAATTAATGGAATGAGTCTGGATCAGTGCATTTCCAATGTACGTTTATTTTCCCCATGTATTTTTCACATTGTTCATGCTATTCCCGAGTCAAGAATGCAGATAGGAACTTATTACCACAGGAGGTAGTAGATTAAACAACATTCATAAACTTCAAAAAATGTTTAGACAACCATCTGAATTGGATGGGAACTCACTACACCTAATACACCCACTAGGAGTGGAAGACACTCTCAATGGGCAGTGCCTTCTTGTGTCTAAACCGAGTAAACGAGTAAATATGACAATAATTTTTGGTCATTTTTTTCTCAGCAGAGTTGCAAAGTCATTTACAAGGTGCCATAAACTCATGGATATCAAACCACAGCAATATGATCACAGTCACAAAATGCCAATAGAATTTTCACCTGTACCTGTGTGATGTATGTTCACAGTACAATGAGGAAAAAAATTGTACTTACAGTTTTGCAGTCATGTTCTGCCTGTGCTATCACGGAAATTATATATTGCTGCAGTGCCCCTGGCCTTCAAGCAGACAGTTGTGCCAGCCTGGATACAAAACAAGTCAGGGCCAGTAGGTTAAAGTACTAGTACATCAAAACAGAATGGTAATGTTAAATGCACACTGAAAATAGAAAATAAAGTTAAAAATCTATGTTTCAACCGTAGGTCTTCTTCAGGAAATATCTAAAAGAGAAAAAAACAAAGTTAGTACTAGAACATGTACTAGTACATGTTCACTAAACATTTCATTGGGCCTGGTACAACAAACAACCAATGCTGACAGTCACCTATGTTTCCCAGTCATCTCTCCTGCACAGTACTTCTCTTCTTTCTTCCACATATAATTTTACTGACTAAAAAACAGTACCCCCCCCCCCACTCTGTCAGAGTGGCACAATTCTGTCTGAATGCTTCTCCTGTCTTCTTTTCTGCTCATGTCTTGCGCTATACTAAAAAAACAGTCCCCTGACCCCCCACTGCACCCAGTTGAGTTAACGCAGTGGCACAATCTCTTGAATACTTCTTCTCCTCTCTTCTCTCCTGCACATGTCTTGCATAAAACTTGTACTGTCTAAAACAGGTCCCCCCCCCACCCTCTTCCAGATCTGTCAGATTAAGACAGTGGTACAATCTACATCTGGTGGTTGTGTGGTCTGCAGGACTTGCTTTTCTTCATACTTCTTTTTTCATGGCAAGACATTCTGACCTGGCATAACTTCTAATGCCCTCCTGACCATAATCTCTCCTAACTCTCTCCTGCTCATAACGTCTCCTAATACCTTCCTGCCCATAACTTCTCCTAACGCCCTCCTGCCCACAACTTCTCCTAATGCCTGTCCTGCCCGTAACTTCTCCTACAAGCTCTTCTGCACATTTCTTTTTGCTTCTCCGGGCACATGGCGACAGCCTCTTCGGGCCTCAGGATGCACAGGCAACACTTGTCCCCTTGCTGCTATCCACCACCCCAAGCAGCAACTCCTGGGTTACCTGACATATCCCTTCGTTGGTAAGGTCCCTCCCTTCCGGGGAGGGGAGCGTCTGTTAGGCACAACTCTTTATCCCGGGTGCTGCAGGGTCGGTCCGGACACTTTCCGGGACTTCGTGGCGTCGGGGGACCAGAGCCCGTCATCCTGTCGCTCAGAGGCTTTTTCTGTTTTCTGCCATCCCACTTCCTTCACCCTGATTGGGCCTACACGTGATGGCAACCTGAGGGAGGAGCGTGTCGAGGCTTCACACAATCTGGCCATGTCACCCCATCCACCTTCAGGTGCCGATGCCCCGCCCACCCCCTAGAAGGGAAGCGGCCAGTAGATGCAGTGGATTATGGTGAATGCGGATTACAAGGGTGTGTGACTGCTAAGACCATTGCAGTTGAAATTTGCATGGGCTCGGTAGTCTACGCTAATGGCAAGTCATTGTGGCCTCTACATCACTCACCGTTTGGTGAGTGGAAGCGTCGTGTATTTCAAAGGACCTAAAGCCACACCAATCAGAGGGCTTCAGTCCTTTGAATTACATGAAGCCAGCCAGTCAGCAAGCAGCTGATCTGCTGTCAATGCCAGCATCCTGTCAGTCCCTTGGGGACCATCATTTCTAGTTCAAATGCTTTTTTTTTTTTTTTTTTTACTGCCCCCTTCCGGTGGCTCATCTGCCTACCTGCCCTTTCTGATCTTTATATTATATATATATTTTAATGTAAGCAGAGTGGGGTTCCCACCTTCGCTGCCACTTCTTTCTGTTTGTCTCCCCCATGTGGCTCACCCGCCCACTCGGTCTTTCCATCCTTATTTTTAATGTAAGCAGAGCAGGGAGCCCAGCCCTGCTGCTGCTTCTCTTGACACCCCCTTCCCCTGCAGGTCACCCACTACCTTTCTCAAAGAAACTTGACACTGGGGTGCCCAATCCCAGTGTCAGAATGGAGTCCGTCCATCAATGTTTTTCTTTTTGTAACCCTGTAAAAAGGAAAAATGTCCATTGATTCTGTTGCGCTGGTAGTCCCCCACTCAGCACCCCACCCTCCCCCGAGCCCTTACATACCCACCGGGGGGCCAACGTCGTAATCCGCTCTGGACCACAGACACATCTTCACTCTTCAACGCCAGGCCACAAACTGAGGAAATCAGGTATGCGATTTAATGTATTTCAATGGGGTTTTGAACTTAGTAGCATAACTCGGCTATTTTTCAATATTTTTGCCCCAAATGTTTATTTTCAACATGCCTTTTTTTGGGACACCTTCTCATGAATAATGCTAGTGACATTAGGTAAATCTGTCCTGAAAGTTGATTTCACGATCATTACACGAAATCAGCTTTCGGGCTGGAGTTGAAAATGTTCCACTATTGTTCATGAGGTGGGGTCATAAGAAGGTTATGTTGGAAATTTGGCATAAAAATATTTAAAAACAACAAAATTATGAGTCTACATTAAAGTTTGCCAACACAGGCTCATAACTTTGGTAATTTTCAATATTTTGCCCCCCAAATTTTCAAAATAGTAATTTCTTCACAGCACCTCATGAACGTGACACCTGTCATTTTTCAAATCCTGGCCAAAATGTGTTTTCACATCCCGAAAGATGATTTCGCAGTCACTGCATGAAATTGCCTCTCAGGCTGTAGTTGAAAATTTTCTCCACTATTGTTCATGAGGACATTTCGGCCAATATACAGTGCTATAAATGGTACATGTCTAAGGCGCATCCCAAAACAACTCTCTTCCATAGCTGGGGTTGGAATATTACAAACAAAAAAATTGTTTAACAAGCATCAAACGTTTGGCATTGACAAATGCTTGTTTAGGTTTCAGAACAAGTTTGAATTGTCTGAAATCTTTCTCAGCCCTTTCTTGGTCAGTAAGTGCTGGCAGTGTTTCTTCTTTGAAGACTGTTTCTTGGAAATAAGTGCAAACATCCTTTAGTTCCTGCAATCGATGGTCCATTATCTTGGAGTCATCAGGGAGATACTTAGGATTTAGAACAACATTTAAGTTATGTAGTGACTCCATTGAAAATGTCTCAAATCTTGTGTGAATGTTTTCAATGAGCTGTGTCAGGTATTCGTGAGATGCCATCTGGAACTGCATACGCAGTGGTGGTCTGTCATTCACTTGTTATGTTGGCTTGCGCACATGCGCAAGAAACATCTTGCGACAGTGCGGGTCTTGGGGGTGCGGCTGCTGTTGGGCGAATGCAGGGCACGCATCAGTAGGTGCGTCCCTCATTCCCCAATCAGCCTGCATGCCACCACCACACCATGCATACATAATGGGGAAGCACATCAAAGCAAAGTCCGCTGCAATCATCATACAGCGGTAGCTTCGTGGCGTCTTCGCCGCCAATATAACCATGTCGTGGCCGGGCTGCCACGTCACCTGTGTCGACATTGGGGTGCCCAATCCCCTGTCGGCACCCCCGTGTTTGTGTGCCGATGGGGGAACCCACCTCCCGTGGCATCCCCCCGCAAATGTGGAATGCTGAGAGGGGTGCCCAATCCCCTCGGCTCACGCCCCAGCTTGCTTTAGCACGACGGGGAGTCCACTCCGTCGGCATCACCACGCCTAACTGTTGAATGCCGAGGGGGTGCCCAATCCCCCGACTCGCGCGCCCCGACTTTTGTTTGCCGGTGGGGTGCCCAATCCTCCTGTGGCATTACCCCCGTGTTGTATGCGGCAGCCGGTGCCCAATCCCCATCAGCTACTGACCCCCAAAAACCCACCCAGGTATGCACGCTGGAGCCCACCCAGCGTGCCAAATGCCTCTATTAGCAAAACTGTCCCATAGCGTTTTTTTTTTACCTAGAAAGCGAAAACCGTCCCTCGTAGTCTTGATCCCCTCCCCACCGCTCCCACCCCTGCACCCTGCCTCCCCTCACCCCATACTTACCTCCGGACTCCGGCGTGACAATCTTTAGTGGACCGGGAACACGTCTGCACTCTTCAAAGCCGACCGCGAACTGAGGAAATGCCGGTAAGCTGTATAATGCAATGTATAGGGTTTTTTCAACTTTGTTGCATATCTCAGGCATTTCTTGGAATTTTGGCACCAGATTTTCAACATGGGGTTTTTGGGGCCCCTCCTCATGAATTCTGTCACTGTCATGGCGTTAATCGGCCTTGGAAGGTGATTTCGCAGTCACTGCGCGAAATCACCTTTCGGGACCCATTAACGAAATGACAGTGCCAGTGTTCATGAGGTGGCCTCTCAAAAAGCCTATGTTCCAAATTTGGTGGAAAAAAATCCAAGAAATGCCTGTTTTATGAGCGTGCGTTGCGCAATTGCTACGCAGGCTCGTAACTTCGCGCATTCACAATATTTTAACATGGTATTTTCAGCATTGGCATTTTTCTGCATCTTCTTGTGAACAGTACAGCTGTCATTTCCCACATCATGCCCGAAATGTGTTTCCGCACTTCCGGCGCACAACTGCGCAGTCGCTGTGGGAAATCAGTGTTTGGGCCAGATTATGAAAATGACAGTGACACAGTTCATGAGCAGAGCTCCTAGAATGCCTATGTTGAAAATTTGGAGCTGATACTCCATAAAATGACTGTGTTACGAGCGTGCGTTGGCAGATTGCACGCATGCTCGTACCGTCGTGCATTTGTGATATTTTCACTCTGGATTTCCACCATTGCCATTTTTATGTTGCTTGCACGCATGTGCAAGAAACATAGTGCCATCATCGGAGATTTCGGAGGTGTGTCACCTCCTCCTCCAATTCAGTCAGTGAGCTGGCAGGCGCGGCCCTGTAAGCCAATGCATTTTGGAGCTGTCTGTAATCGCTTCAAAATGCAGTGGCACTTCTGATTGAAAAGGGAGCTACGCTCATTGAGCACATAAGGCGCTCCCCACACGCGCGGGCGTGCGCCCCATGCGTCCCTGTATAGCCGACGGTGCCCAATCCCCGCCGCTGAGCTGCTGTCATCCATCCCCCAGAGCTGGTGCCACGCTGGGAGCCCACCCCAGCGTGGCAATCAGTGTTGTCGACAGGGGTGCCCAATCCCGTGGCTGAACAGCCCCCGATCCTTGTGCCACGCTGGAGCCACCCCAGCGTGGCAGCATCGTAGTGTTTTTTTTTTTTTTTTTAAATTGTTTGGCTGGCGGGGTGCCCTAATCCCCGTCGGGCTGAACGCCTCTGTTCTGTGCCACGCTTGGGAGCCCACCCCAGCGTGGCAAACATCCCTCGTAGTCTTTTTTTGTTTGTTTTAAACCTGTAAAAACGGTCCCGTGACGCATCTCCACCCCCCACAACCCGCACCCACCCACTGCGACCCAGCCTCCCACCCCCCACCCCATACTTACCTCCGACTCCAGCGCGGCGATCTTCGGTGGACTGGGAACACGTCTTGCATCTTCAAAGCCGACCCATGAGCCGAAATGCCCGGTAAGCTGTATAATGGGCTAGATAGGAGGGTTCAATTTGTTGCATAGCTCAGAGCATTTTGGGAATTTTGCGCAAATTTTCAACATGAGGGTTTTAGGACCCCTTCTCATGAGTGATGTCACTGTCATGGTGTTTACCGGGCCCGAAGGGTGATTTCGCGCGGTGACTGCGAAATCACCGCCGGGCCTGAATACGCCATGACAGTGACACCATTCATGAGAAGGGGTCAAAAATCCCATGTTGAAAATTGGTCCAAAATTCAAAAAATGACTGTTTTTCTGGCGTCGTTCTTTAGTTCCTACGAGGCCATGTAAGTTCATGAAATTTCAATATTTTCACCCAGATTTTCAACATTGCCATTTTACCACACCTTCTTATGAGCAGTACAGCTGTCATTTTTCACATCTCACCCAAAATGTGTTTCCGCCCTTGTGCGCAGAATGGCGCAGTCGATGCGTAAATCAATGTACGGGACAAATTAAGAAAATCACAGTGACACTGTTCATGAGCAGAGGTCTTAAATGGCTATGTTGAAAATTTGGTGAAAAAATTCCTAAAATGACTGTTTTATTTAGCTGCAAGGCTATGCAGTTCCCACGCAGGCTCGTACGTCATAAATTTTCAATATTTTCATATCAGATTTTCAACATTGCCATTTACGACACCTCCTCATGAGCAGTACAGCTGTCATTTTCACATCCTGCTCAAAACATGTTCCGCCCATGTAGCGCACAATGGCGAGGTCGGTGTGCGAACTCAGTGTATGGGACACATTAAGAAAATCACAGTGTCACTGTTCATGAGCAGAGATCTTAAAATGGCAATGTTGAAAATTTGTGAAAGAATTCCAACATGATTGTTTTGACGAGTGTGCGCTATGCAGTTCCCACGCACGCTCATAGGTTTGCGAATTTTCAATAGTTCCACTCCAGATTTTCAACATTGCCATTTTACCACACCTCCTTATGAGCAGTACAGCTGTCATTTTTCACATCCTGCCCAAAACGTGTTTCGCCCAGTAGCGCACAGTGGCGCAGTCGGTGTGCAAACTCAATGTATGGGACACAGTAGCAAAATCACACTGACACTGTTCATGACCAGAGGTCTTAAAATGGCTATGTTGAACATTTCGTGAAAAACTTTCCTAACAATGATTGTTTTTACGAGCTGCATTGCGCAGTTCCTACGCATGCTCGTAAGTTCGCAATTTTTCAATATTTGCACTCCAATGACTTCCAGATACCTAAACAGCACATAGAAGCAAGCAACATTCGGCATTGACAAATGCTTGTTACACACCTGTTGATGAACAGTACAGCTGTCACTTCACATATCCTGCCCAAAATGTGTTTCCACACTTCAGGTGCAGACTAGCGTGGTCGCTGTGCGAAATCACTTCTTGGGACACTTTGAGGAAATGACAGTGATACTGTACATGAGCAGAGGTGCTAAAATGCCTATGTTGAAAATTTGGTGCGGAACGCCCACAAACTGCCAGTGCTGCAAGCGTGCCTTGCATATTTGCCACGCACCCGCGCAACTCCGCAACTTTCGTATATTTGTATGTCACATTTTCAGCACTGCCATTTAATTACACCTCCTTATGAACTTTGCAGCTGCGATTTTTCACATCCTGCCCAGCATGTTTTCCCGTACTGCACTACCAAGCACCCACAGGGACACTCTAATGCCTCTCACTCTCTGTAGGGTGGGAGTGGGTTGGCATCAGTTCAATACTTGACTGCCACTCCTATGCTGCATCTCTCTAACTCCTGCACTGCCAATGGCAGCAAGACAACATTCGGCATTGACAAATGCTTGTTGATCCTGCCACATGCCAGGACATCAGTCAAGTTCCTGAAATGTCTTCTGTAGCTCTATCCCATTCTGCTCTTTGAACTGTTGTAGTCTAGTAACTGTGGCTTTTATCATACTGCTGGCCACTGAAATGTCAACGCTGTCCTGCTGCATGACTAAAGACAGTTTATTCACCACTTCTAATACATCCATGAAAAAAGAAGTGCATAACATAAAGCAGTCACATTTTAGTTTTGTTTGAAGGCCCTTTGCTTCTTGGACACATTTTGCTGCATCATGCTCTAAGGCTTGCAGCAGTGCAGGGTATGATCAGTAAATTGCTTGAACTGCAGTATGCAGTGACAGCCACCAGAAACTTGCAGGTTCTTTTAGAGACAGATACAGGTATCTGATATTGTCATCATTGAGTGTTTCCTGGATGAAACGCAAAACATTGTACCGTACTGCTCAGTTGCTGTAATACCTATACACATTTTTTATGGTTACTTGATGTTCATTGAATACACTGTTGTCCCTACATGCTTGTTCTGCTGCCAATGCCAGTCTGTGGGCAACACAATGGATCTGAATCAGCCATGGGTTTATTTGCTTTCTTAACTTTGCACCTGCCCTATTGTGCATTCCGGTCATGACGCTTGCACTGTCACTTGCTAGTGTGATGATCTTCATAGGGTCAACTGCATTAGCAGAACACATATTTACCAGTTCTGCTACAATTTTCTGTGCCTTCCCATCAGATATTGCGATATAGTCAGTTAAATGAATTTTGGACTGTGCACTGAGTATGTTGTTTACATATATGTTCGTTTTTTTGTGAATGGTTGCATCATTGGTTTCATCCACTATTACCCCCAAGAAACTGAGAATCTGCTAAGTGAGCTTTTTTTTTTTATACCTTTTATTGCTAATTGTCATTATTACATCTTGATACACATTTTCATTGGTTTACAATCTTTTGGAAACATACACTTCACTTTTTGTGTTTCATTTCCACATCCAATGTTCATAACTAACAGGTTACATGAAAATCACAATCTTTTATTACTATAGAATAAAGAATAAAAGAGAAAAAATAAATAAATAGGTAACTGTGGCAAGTACTTGGCAGGCAACGGGTATAACTATTCCTTACAATACAGAGACCTTAGGTAGACTAACTCTTCCCCTCCTCCCCCACCCCATCTCGCCATTCCTAAAAAGACCCATCCTTAATCTTAAAGATAGTTTACATAGTGAAAGAGTAGATAGGGAAGGGATATATATTACATCTTACCACCTCACTGTGACACCCGAGGGGTAGCCCCTTTCTATTCAGCTAGGAACTGTACCATTTCTCCCTGGTAAAGATCCCACCTTGTCCAATTGGATACAAAGATTTCTATTCGGTTCTATAGACCCATTGAGATCTGCTCATTTTGTTGGATCTGTGTGACTGTTGCAGCCCAGTCTTTCAGGCTAGGAGGGTCTGGCTGACGCCACCTTTTAGTTATAGATTTATATGCAGAACCCAACAGTATTCGCCAAAGGTATCTCTGGGCCTTGTCCCGCTATACTCGGTGGTGGAATCCCCAAGACCAAGTGATACGGCTCTAACACTTCCTGGGTCCCCAACACCCCCTTGATAATTTCAGCAACTTGGGTCCAGAAATTATTTATACCTAGACATTCAAAGAAGACATGTGCTTGCGAGGCTTTCTCCTCACCACAATTCCTCCAACACCAGGAGGAGTTCCTCTGTGGACCTGAGGACACATGGGAGGGGACCCAAAAAAATCTCACCCGCACCTTCCAGACAAACTCTCTCCACGTCGGTGAGGAGGTAGTAGCCCATGTGTCTCTCCAAATCCTTTGCCATTCTGCATGGGTTACGGAATGGTTAAATTCCCTCTCCCATTTAGTCTGCACCGATATAACAGCATTCCCCCCGATTCTATTCTATATCTATATAGAATTGCTATTGCTTTTTCCCCACATCTCGAGGACCATATTTTTTCAAACGGGGGGTCGGCCTTAGACACCCAGGCACTCCTCCCCTGTAGCTTTAAATGTTTGGAAATATAGTCTTTAAGTTGGTAGTAAAATAACCTATCCCCTTCCGACCAACCGTATTTTCCCTTCGCCTCCTCAAAACTCAATATCTCATCTTCTCTCATTATTTGCCAGGGGGCCTCCAACCCCTTCCTAACTTGGGCTTTAAACCACCTGTTATTAAATACAGGTTGTAGAATGAACCACCTGTATCTCCAGCCAAATTTCTGAAGAAATTCAGCATTAGTTCCCATCTGCCATCCCCTAAGGATGGATTGAATTGCAAACGGAGCTGTCTTCAGTGTTTCTTTTAGGCGCTTTGCTGAGAAAAGGTGAGACTGCAAAGGGGGCCAGACCTCTCTTGCTAAATCTATTTGCTTCCATCTAGAGTGATAACTACTACTTCCCCATAACAGAGCTAGCCTCATCTGCGAAGCTGTCCAGTACTCCCTCAAAGACGGAAGAGCAATACCTCCCTTATCTTTGGGCAGCACAAGCTTGGCATAACTCACCCTGGGCCTTTTATTATTCCACAGATAATTATTTAAAAACTTTTGCCATGATAGAAGTTCTTTTGATGTGAGGGGACACGGGACACATTGAAATAGGTACAAGAGTCTTGGGAGGACGTTGATTTTTAGAGTTAAATTTCTCACATAAAACGTAGTTGGCAACAGGGCCCATCTACCCAGATCCTGCTTTATTTTCTGTATTAGCGGACCGTAATTTTGTGTATGCAATCTATCTAGATTTGTCGGTATTTGGATGCCTAAGTATCTAATGTTTTCTTTTCCCCATTTAATTGGGTACCCTTTCCTAAGCTGTGATGTAGGTAGATAATTAAAAATCAATGCTTCTGATTTACTCACATTGAGGGAAAAACCCGACAAACTGGAAAATCGATCCACAAGGGTGAAGAGTGCCTGAAAAGACCTCTCGGGGTCTGTTATGTACATCAGGATGTCATCAGCAAAAAGGCCCAGCTTGTGCTCGACCCCTCCCATCGTGACACCCTTCAGGTCTTGGGACAATCTCATGGCCTGGGCCAGGGGCTCGATATAGAATGCAAACAGGAGAGGGGAGAGGGGGCAGCCCTGCCTAGTACCACGCTGCAGCAAGAATTGCTCCAAGATGTGGCCATTAACTCGCACATATGCTGTAGGTCTTCTGTAAAACCTAAAGATAGTCTCCACAAAAGGAACAGGGAACCCAAAATTCAGGAGAGCTTCTTTTAAGTATCTCCAAGTTACTTTGTCAAAGGCTTTTTCTGCATCGAGCCCAAGCAGAATTGCTGGGGTCCGATTTATTAATATGCTCTATAATATCGCCCGTCGTCCTCATATTATCCTGCGCTTGGCGTCCAGGAATAAATCCACTTTGATCTGGATTTATCAAAGAAGGGACAAACTCCACCAAGCGTTTAGATAAGATTGTAGCCAATATTTTGTAATCTGTGTTCAAAACAGAAATGGGACGGTACGAGGAACATAAGGAGGGGTCTTTATTCTCTTTGGGTATGACTGAGATTATGGCCTTGTTCCAGGATGGAGGGATCTCTCCCTTCTCCGAGGTGGCAAACGAGAAGACCCTAGATAGTAATGGCAACAACTCCTCCGTAAAGGTCTTGTAAAATTCTCCCGGAAGCCCGTCAGTCCCCGGGCATTTACCTGTTTTCAAATTTCCTATTACTGTTAATATCTCTCTGACCGCAACTGGGGCCAGTAACCTAGCTCCTTGCTCACGAGTTAAAGTGGGTAGGTGAAGAGAGGAAAGGTATTCCCTAATCCCTTCATCAGGGGGATTTGTTTGCTCCGTATATAAACTAGAATAGTAACCGTGCATAGCTTCAGCTATTGTTCTGGTAGTAGTTTGCGGGGCACCTGTATATGGATGTTTAACCTTTAGTATCGTGGCCTTTGCTTTCCTGTTTCTTATTTGGGCTGCTTCCATCCTGGTAAACTTCGGGCCTCCATCATAATACCTGTGTCGCAGATAAACTAACTTTTGTTCTACCTCATAATCTAAAATATTGTTTAGCTGTTTTTTGAGTTTGTCCAACTCCCTTGTTCGGGTTCTACAATGCCTGACAGCTTGTTCCTCTTCTAATTTCAGTATTTGTGCCTCGAGTTGGTATTTCCCCTTCTCCCTTTGCCTTTTTTTATATGAGGAGATTGCAATGATTTTCCCCCTGATCATTGCCTTAACAGTGTCCCATAGTATTGGGACAGATGTTCCTTGCACATCGTTGTCCTGCACAGCTTGGGCTATGGCCTTAGAGATTTCCTCCCGAGTTTCTTTGTCCCTAAGTATCGCTAAGTTAAGTCTCCAGAAAGTCCTTTTCTTTGGGGCTAGGGCATGAACTTTACAGAATATTGGCCTGTGGTCAGACAAAGAGAAATCTCCCTGCCAGATCTCCCTCATATTGCCTATACACTCTTTTGGTGTCATAAGATAATCTAGACAGGAGTATGAATCGTACACCTGAGAATAAAAAGTTATCTGACCCCCTTAATTGTTTCCATACATCCTCAAACCCCAGCTCGTGCAGCAGCTTTTGTACTTTTCTTCCCAGTGCAGACCTTTTATTCTGAGTGTGCCCAGCATGCCCCCCGACTAAATCAAGATTGAGGTCCCCTCCCCAGATCAGGGTACCCTTCCCCAGATCAGGGTACCCTCTGCCCACTCTGCTAGTTTCATCAGAAAATTCTGGTATACTGAGAATTCTGAGGTTGGGGGAATATACACAGAGGCAATTGATATCAATTGGCCCTCAACCCGACCCTTGACAAATGCATATCTGCCTTCCCTGTCAATCACTTTATCTATCATTTCAAAAGAGGTACCATTCCTGATTAATATTATGTACCCCTACGCCTTCCCCTTTATATGATGAGGCAACTACCTGAGAAAATCCCAACCTCTCGAATTTTTTATGCTCAGCATTCGAGAGATGGGTCTCTTGTAGCAACAGAACGATAGCTCCTTGTCGTCTCGACAGCTGAAGAACCTTAGCTCGTTTAATTGGGTTAGTAAACCCATGCACGTTATAAGTGCACACTATCCAATTCTGAGTCATTTTGGTCTATTAAGAGTCCTTTTCAGGTTTTCCCTCAATCCTTTTCCCCACTCTTTTTCCAAGATAGTTGCCCCATTGATTCCAAAATTTCCATTTACATAGATCAGCTCGCTTATTTTACCTTGTTGCACTGCCTTGCCAGGTCTTACAAACCTTACATTATAAACTGGTAACTTTAACATGCTAAACCGTTATAGCTATAAAAGAAAAAATATATAAAAAAACGTTAACTTCCAAGGTAGGGGGCTAAAAAGATCTTTATTTAGCCCCTATGTTCTCCTAAAAAGGGGAGAACGGGGGGTGAGGAATTTACCCTACCGCTTCCGAGGGACCCCCTAGAGCCTGGAAAATACTAGGCTCCTTTAGATGTCTGCACAAAAATACTGAGCTGGGCAGAACCCACATTCGCCTCAGGACTTCCAACATAGCCCCAAGGAGCAGAAAAATCAAACTCTTGAAACCTTCAGTGACTCTTTATATATACAAGAGCCCAGAGAGCTTAATACTCCACCCCCTTCGGCACAGGGATGAGGAAGAAAGAGAAAAAAAAAAAAGAAAGAAAGGGTGGGGGGAGGAACACCCCATATTAAAATCATGCAAAGACATTTATATAATTGTTCTGTGAATGAGGGGTATCTCATCAGTAACATCAATGTTGCACTGTCCAGATTTGCTGGGTCTCGCCAACCCCCTGTCCACTTTGAATTCAATAGACAGTCCGTAATGGAGCTTTCCTCTCGAACTACCGGGTGTCTGGGAAGGGAAGAAAGAAAAAGGACAGTACAGCCTTGAAATCGTCGATTAAACCATGCTGTGGGGTGGAGTAAAGTTTAGAGTTTTAGCTACTGTAGACCCATTCAAGGAAAACAGTAGGTCCTCACATGCCTTTTGGTGCTTTTATGTTGCAGAGGACATTTCCTTCTAAGTTAGGGCAGCGACCTTTTGACTAGAGTTAATTAATTAGCTCAACAAGGAGCCCAGCAATACTTCATGGGGGAATTACTCTGTGCGCCGCCTTCCTGCCGAGTAGCCTCTGTATCATCTCAATCAGCTCCGAGTGCATCTCCCTTCTAGTTCCTGCCAACTTCCTGGGAAACACTAACTGGTTGGAAGGTTCCGGTTTCCTGCAGTCTGGTTCGCTTTGTCCTTCACCGTGATCCCATGCTTCTTGAGGGCCTCAACTGCTTTTTTCGCTATGTGACTTTCGTCCCCTCCTCCCAAAAACCCTCAGTCTCGCAGGATAGGGTGTATGAAAGCGCACTGACCTCTCTTTGAGTGCTCTCAGGATTGGTAAGTATTTCACTCTGTCTGCCTGTATTTCTGTAGGGTAATCGTGGTCAACATACAGTCTATGTGTAAGATACTTGATCTCCTTCCTTGCCCATGCACGCCTTAGGATCTCCTCCTTGGCAGAAAATGAGTTTAACTTGAAGACTATAGATCGAGGTCGTGCTGAGGGGCCAGATGCTTCGGTTGGAGCGCTCGGTGTGCCCTCTCTATGTGAAACACCAGGGAGGGGGGAAGGTCCAGAATGTCTTTCAGCAGGTTCTCGAGAAAAGGGGCCAATGGAGCTTCCTCAGATTCCTCTGGAAGACCGTACAGTCTAAGATTCTCCCTCCGAGAGCGCCCCTCGAGGTCCAGACATTTTGCTGATAGAGTTTCATTTTGCTGCAATAGAAAATGCATGACCTTAGCTGTTTGAGTGGTAATATCCTCTGACTCTGAAAGCCTCTCCTGTAGCTGACTAACCCGGTTCTCAAACGCTGTTAGCTGCTGATGGATTGCTCGGAACTCCTGTTTATTTTCCTTTCTTGATTCTGTAATCTCATGGAGAAGCCTTTCGGAATCTGGACCTGGATAGTTGCTCCGCTTCCCCGTCTGTATCGTAGTCTGAGGAGCGTCGGCCTTGCGGTGAGGTCGCCCTACTGGGGGGGTCCAGTCTTGATCTGGAGGAATCCTTACTGCTAGCTTTACCATCCTGACGGGATTTACCTCTACTTGCTTGCTGAGGTTGTCCTCCAGAATTTTTAGACATTTTTGCTTGGGTTCAGAGGACTTCCTAGGGTTTTTTTTGTCTGCCCAGCTCAGCGCGCCACGGATTAGGCTTCCATCAATCCCGTGACGTCACCGGAAGTCCTGCTAAGTGAGCTTTGATTTCTTCCTCTGTGACTTTGTTTATGGAGACCAGCATATCATATCTTGCATCCTAACCAGAGTGTGACAGGGTTGAATAAGTCCCTGTCCCATTTGTTATGTAGAAAGAGTTAAACACAAGGATCTGTTTTATCCTCTTGTATTCTGTCTCTTGTCTGTCTGACTTTACAGTCAGATTTTATTTATGAGACCTAGGAACTGGCCACTCCAACGGTCTCACCCGCGCCCCCCACTATCTCTCTTCCTTCACTTACTGATCTGTCTCCCCCCCTTGGGTATCTGAAGTTATAAAATATGTGTGAATCTTTAAGTGAAACTGGGATCACCTGGTGTGAAAATGTATAGCCAGTATAGCCTAGAGGTTAGAGCAACACGTTATGCCACCCTAACAGTGACATTTCTATGGCGACATGCATTGATATAGACAACAGCACCATGCCGCCATAGACGTGCCGCTGGAAGGAGGCAACCACTTCCCCCAGCCTGCACCCCCTCCCTGAACTAACTCTGACCTGCAGTTAGAATCCTTTAGTTCGGGGGTGGGGGGTTCGGGGGCAAAGCCCCCGATGTACAAAATAGCTCCAAATTGTGCAACTTCATACCAACTGCAACTTGTGGTTGACATTGAGCCTGTCGCTATAATGCCGGTCGCGATCTTTTTTGTTGCCCCGGCAAGGTAGAGCCGAGTAACGAGCTGTGAATGAACTTGGTACATCCAGCAGACCAGACCTGGGTTTCATTCTCACAACCTCCACTTGCATACTGTGTGACTCTGAGCAAGTCACTTAAGTGCCCAGTGCTCCCAGGTCACACCTGAAAACAGACACTTGTGCCTAATGGGCCTTACCCAGTTACCAAAGACTAAAATAAATTAAGTATATGGTTATATTGTTGAAATGATTGCAAAAAGCAGTTTGGAGTTCAAGGGGTTAACCTGAGATGCTAGTTTGCAAACTCTTTGCAGAGCTGTAAACAAGAGATCAGTTAACATTTTCTAAAAAAAAATAAAATAAATAACAGGATGTGCTCCTTAACGAGTTCCCTGGCAAAAGCTTGTTATAAAAGAGCAGCAGTATTTTTCTGGAGAGACTGAGATTTGAAATTGAGAAGAATGACTTTGTTTTCTGTGTTTGTACTGTCTTTGTAAATAGTTACACTGAACAATTGTATAATTTTTTTATATTTTACTGTTATTGGAAAAAATAAAACATTGCTTGCGAAGTTTATACCTGCTCCTTGTCTTCCTGTGCTTCCTGACCTGTGCCTTGATGACAGATGGTGTCAGAATAAGTGTGATTTGTACTGTGCATACTCTAAGCCAGGAGTTTTGTGTGTGGGTACTAGACTTGGTACCAGGGAAGCATAGCAGAAAGGTATGGATTCTGCAGCAGCAAGCCCAGGAGTCAAACTAGCAGAGATGGACGTACAAGCTGAGACTATACAGCCAGCACCAGTGATGGAAAAAAAAGAACAGGCAGTGACAGAACCTGAAAGCCTGTCTGCCTTCTTTAAATGGTGGGCTATTGAACAAAGACAGAGAAGCAGAGAAAAGAAGAGGAGCAGCAGAGAAAAGAAGAGCAGTGGAGAAAAGAAGTAATGCAGTGACAACAGCAGCAGAGAAGAGATGCAGAGACAGGAGCAGCGGAGAAGAGATGCAGTGACTTGTTCAGTGATGGCTGGATGCCTTGCAAGCTATCAAAGCTGGAGGATCTGGCACACATCCAGCAGAACAGCAAAACACCAACAACTTAAAAGACCTTAAATTTACAAAGCGGTGTTCCTCAGATGATAGCGAAGCATACCTGACAACTTTTGAAAGGGTTGCTGCAGCCCGCCAATGGCCAGAGCAGCAATGGGCAATCAGACTGGTACCTTACCTGACAGGTAAAGCCCAACTTGCCTACAGCAATATGGACACTGCACAATCAGAAAACTATAACCTTGTGAAACAGAAATCCTGAAAAGATACAACATCTCAGGAGAGACCTACAGGCAAAGATTCCAGTCCCTGAAGTACACCTAATTTGACAGTCCTCGAGAAGTCTTCACCCAGCTCAGAGAACTCCTTAGTAAATGGCTCCAACCAGATGGCGAAACAGTCAGACAGATCATCGACACATTTGCAGTGAGCAATTCATCAACATCCTGCCTACAGACATACAGCTTTGGGTAAAAGAACACTGACCAGAACGTGGAGAAAAGGCTGTTTCGTAGGCTGAGGACTACCAGATGGCCAGACGGACCATGCAGTAGTGAAGTAACAGCCAAAGACTGGTTAAGATCCACTTTTTCCTAATCTAACTCCAAATCAGATAAAAACTGTGGTGGGGTAACAGATCTGCACCCAAAGACTTAATTTGCTATAACTGTAACAAGCCAGGCCATATCGGAAGAAACTGCCATAAAAATAAGGAGGATACCACTATAACAGATTTGGCCTTAGCAAATTGGGGCAAGTATTTAACAGATGTGAATGTGGGAGATAAGACTGTAAAGGAACTTATTGATTTGGGAAGCAGACAAACCCTAGTGCGTGTTGAAGTGCTGGAAAAACACTATGTAAAAAGACCAAGTACTGGTGTCATCTGCATCCTCGGGGACATGCGATACTATGCCACCACAAAAGTGACACTGAATATTAACAGGGTGTCGCAGCAAATGAAAGTGGGGATAGCACCCAAGATACCTGCACCTGTGATTATTGAAAATGACTGTCCAGGATGTACTGATTTAATTTCAGAGGAATTGAAACATGCAGTTTCAGCAGCAGTGGTAACAATAGCACAGGCAAAGAAAATCTCAGATGGTGGAGACACTTTTCCTTTCTGTGACTTTGATGCGGCTTTGTTTGAGCCCAGCTCCAAGATCCGGAAGTCCAGGAAAGAAAGAAGATGCCTGAAACTACAGTGGGAACAAAAGACTGATGGACATAATGGGTTAAAATATGAAAATGCTGAAACTAGACTGCTAACTGATTGTGATTTTGTTTCAGAGCAAACTAATGGTGCTTCTCTCCAAGGTTATTTTAAGTAGCTGGGGGTGGAACAAAAACAGGGTGAACCAATGTTTAAAACATTTAATGGGTTACTGTACGGAGTTTATGTTAAACTTCAGACACAGGAACAGATAGAACAATTGGTTATACCACAAAAGTATAGAACTAAGTTGTTACAGATAACACGATAGTCCTATGGCTGAGAGAGATCCAAAGGAAAACACACTGCAAATCAGAATGGTACAGATAACTGCCGTGCAGCTCTCGAAATGGACGGCCAACCCAATTGTGAACAAAATACAAAAAATGAGAGCGCAACCAAACCTCAGGCACTGCGAGATAAACATGTGCAAATGCTCTGCAATTTATTAAACAGAGTCTCCACAGTAGAAAACAAATGAGCAGTGCAAACGAACTTCTGCAAGATACGAAACCCCAGCGCCTCGACTCTTGCGAGTCTTCAAAGTTGGTAATCAATCTGAGTTGTTACAGACAGCACATGATAGTCCTATAGCTGGTCACTCAGGGAGGGATCATACCCTTGCCAGATCGCTGTGTAGATTTTACTGGCCTGGAATTCATGGAAGCTGCTGCTACGTATTGCAGTTCTTGTGCTGAATGTCAGAAAGTAGCCCCAGTGACTAAAAAAGACAAGGTGCCCCTACCCTTGATAGATGTGCCTTTTAAGAGAATTGCAATGGATGTGGTTGGCCCCTTAGACAAAAGTAAAAAGGGTAATCGATTCATTCTGGTAGTACATGACTATGCTACTCGGTACCCAGAGGCAGTCCCAATGCATACTGTCACAGCCCCAAAAGTGGCAACAGAGCTTCCTAAAAGTTTCAGCAGGGTGGGCATACCTAAGGAGATTATTACTGATCAGGGTAATAATTTTGGTGTTGCATTACTGAAGAAGCTATACCGACTAGTAGGTATCACTGCCATAAGAACCTCCCCCGTCACCCTCAGAAAGACGGTCTTGTTGATCGTTTTAACCAAACACTAAAATGCATGTTACAAAAAGTCTGTAAAAGGGGAAGGAAAACATTGGGACCAATATTTACCTTGCCTGCTTATTACTTACATGGAAGCGCCACAAGTGTCAACAGGTTTTTCACCATTTGAAATACTGTATGGTAGACAACCTAGAGGGCCACTAGATGTAATAAGAGAAGCATGAAAAGATAACCCCACTCAAAAACAATCTATTCAAACAACATGAAGTCTTGCTGTATTCTGACATATGCAGTTAGCCCCAACACTTGAACTGCCCTGGAGAGGAAAGAGTTAATTTTTTATGCCAGGCATAGAACGTTGAGCTCGAGCTCAGTTTTCAAACCTCGGTCTGTGGTGCCGTAGAGTGTAACCGTCAGATTCATTACTCCGTCTAACTGCGAAGTCGCCCCAGAGATTTCTCCTTCGCTTCGGTTCGGTAAAGTGTCAAAAACACGTCAGTTTTTCAACCGATTTGTTTATTTTCGGTTTCGAGCCTCTGTCTACGGTACAGTAAGCAGTGTAGATAGGTAGTGAACTGTGATTTTGTGTTTTTTTCTTCTTCTGTGGAAATTGTAAACTTTGGTTCCTTTGGTTCCTTCTCGGTCGGTCCAGTTGGGAACCGACCTTTAGTGTTTAAATTGAATTTCTGGGATTTTAGTAGTGGTGTGCCGGTTCCTATCAGTTTTAAAAAAACAAACTTTTTTCGGTTTCTTTACACAATCCGTGACATGGTTGGTAACCGTTAGGGGTGTATTACCTGGCTAGAAGCTGTAAGGGTAATCTTTTCTAGTCTGGCCATGTCTGAGAAACCCAAGAAAAAAAATGGTCCCACTGGGTTTCAGCATTGTACAGAGTGTGGGGAGGCCTTTGCGAAGGCCGACCCCCACCATGTCTGTGTTTATTGTGTGGGGTTTGACCACCTCAAAACAGACTGCCATATCTGCAAAAAATTTCATAAGGCCACGCTAGAAAAAAGATTGGGTAGGCTAAAGGAAAAGGAGGCCGAGAAGTTTGCTGACCCGGATGACCAGCCCGGTTCGGTTCCAACCGAACCTGAGGAGGTGCCCACTGACCTGGGCGAGACGTCCTTGGGCAAAAGGAGAGCTGACCCTGAGGGGTTGGTTCTATCAAAAAGACGGAAAAAAAAATCAGCCAGTTCTGATCCAGCATCCCTTACTCCAACCGCTGAAGAAATAGCCAAAGCGATCAGTATTGTGCAATCACTTTGTCCGGTTCCATCCGAAGCGGTGCTGTCGGTTAGGCGCTCGGTTCGGTTGGATCCAACTCCATCGGATTATGATCCGGATGCTTACTATGATGATGATGACAATGATTATGAAGGTCTGGATGTGCCCATTGAACCGGACATCTCCCCAAACAGACCCTCCAATGTCTCCCCTCCAAGGCATTCTGAGTCCCCAGCTCACGTTTTGTTTTACAAAAAGGTGGCTGAAACTCTCCAGCTCCCTATGGTTGAAGCTGTCGAGGAAGAAGAAGAGCCTGGTTTTGTGGAGATGATGGACATCCCAGAGTCCAAGATGTTGTCTATTCCCCTACATAAATCCCTGGGGAAACAGACACAAAAGATTCTACAGACACCAAATTCTTTACCTCCTGTGGATAAGAGAATGGACAGGAGGTATATGCTGTCAGACTCAGGTGCAGAGTTTGTGTTCAATCATTGCAATCATGTTGGGGTAGTGCAGGCTGCAGCCTGTGACAGGGCTAAAATACTTTGGCTTCACACACCCCAGATAAAGACTCCAGGAAGGTGGATGCCATGGCCAAGAAACAATACTTGGCATCCTCCTTGGGACTCAGGCAGGATAATTATATGGCCTACACAGCCAGATATGAGACGTCCAGGTGGGATACGGTTCTGGAACCGGCTAAACAGGCCTCCCCCCAGCTGGCCAAAGAGCTGGAGGAGGTGGCTGGTGATGGGATTGAGGCATCCAAAGTGCAATTCCATGCTGCTGCTGTAGACTCTAACGATGTGGCTTCAAGAGTCATGGCTACATCTGTGTATCTCAGGAGATTTGCTTGGCTCAGATGCACTTGCCTTTCTCAGGACACCCAGACTAAGGTCATGGATTTCCCTGTGGTGGGTAACTCTCTCTGTGTGGGGAGCAGAGGCTTACATGAAGAAGATGGATGAGTACAGGACCACCTGCAGGAGTGCACAGGCCAACGAATGGCAAGCCACTCCTCAAAAGCAGCAGTCTAGGGGCAGGAGCAGGCCCTTTCGCTGGCCTTTCTACCAAGCCCAGGCCTCCTTTCCCTTCCCACAGAGGGGGTTCTTTCGAGGGAGAGACAGGAGGGTGATGAGCAGGGCTGCATACTCTTCCCAGTCCAATGCTCCTGCCAAGCAGACACCCTGATGTGTCAGCCCGGATCGACTCCCCAATTCCAGTAGGAGGCAGGCTGGCTTACTACTTACAGGCCTGGACGTCTGTTACCTCAGACAAGTGGGTCTTGGAGGTAGTAAGCCAGGGACTGGCCCTCAGTTTCAAGAAGTTTCCAAAAATGAGGGTCAGGTCTTTTCCACGTGCAAACATCTCCGAAACCATTGCTCTAGAAGCAGAGGTTTCCTCTCTGCTGGCTCTCAGAGCCGTGGAGAGAGTTCCTACTCTACACAGGGGCAAGGGTCTGTACCCCAGGTATTTCCTTACCCCAATGTCAGGAGGTCTAAACCTCACTCTCAGGTTCTTGGCATTATTGGGAATGCAAGTAATCACAGACACATTGCATAAGAGTAATACACTTGTTTATTACTACCAAAAGGATAAATCACAGTTGCCCTAAGCAATTCTTACCAGTACGAACAGGGAGCCAATGCTAAGCGTTCCCTATACCTCGAGGTTTCTCTGTGTCTCTTGGGGTCTCCGAGGTATAAGACTCAGTGTCTCACATTATATACCTATTATAATTACTGTGGTTACTGTAAGATAGAAACATTTCTAGTTACAGAGATGAGGCCTATTGGCTAAATTATAGTTGGCTCCACGGTCCAAGATAACGTTATACAATTTTGTAGTAGTCATCAGTTTGTGAAACAAACAAGTACATTATACAGAGTCTTACATAACTCAGTGTAGTAGTACAAATCACCAAAAGGTGGCAGTGCCGACTTATATATCATAATCATTACAAGGTCACAGATGCTCTTGCATCTTGTGAGTAAGAAAATACACAGAAAATACATAGAAAAATTTCTATGTATTAGCAAGCAAAGTGGATAACAATAATGTGCATGCATATCCTGACATCTGCTCTTATACGGTAGATGCCCTTAGCCCTATATGTTAGTATAACATATGCCTAAGCACTAGCTGTCTACGGTGTACCTCTGGGGGTACCAATCAGGGTGCAGGGACCTTGTGTAACACCATAAAATATGGGAGTGGTGATCCATCCTAGACTTAAGGTATTTGAACAAACACATCTTAAAACCAAAGTTTAAAATGGTGACTCTGGGAGTAATTCTTCCCTCTCTGAGGCCAGGGGATTGGTTAGCATCCCCTGGACCTCAAGGATGCCTATTTCCACATTCCTGTCAGGTGCTCCCACAGAAAGTACCTCAGGTTCGAGCTGCCTTCAGGCCATTATCCATTCAGAGCCATGCCTTTCGGCCTAACATTGGCTCCAAGAGTGTTTACAAAGTGCCTTGCAGTAGTAGTGGCCTTCCTCAGAAGGCAGGGGATCTCTCTATTCCCATACCTGGATGACTGGGTCATTGTAGGACAGTCTCCTGACCAGGTCAGGTCAGCTCTTCAAGTCACTCAAGATTTGCTCAGTTCTTTGGGATTCCTTCTCAATCTGCCAAAGTCGGTTTTCAAACCAGTACAACTCCTCACTTTCATAGGGATAGAGTTACAGTAGATACTGTTCAAGCAAAGGCCTTCCTCCCACTAGCAAGAGTAAAGGCCCACACAGATCTTGCTTCCTCGGTTCATCCTCTGGTTTCTCGCCCAGCAAGACATTTTCTTCAGCTCCTAGGCCGCATGGCAGCTTCCACTGCAGTGGTACAAGGAGCCAGGTTCCAAATGAGGGACATTCAGTTTCACCTAAGGTATTTTTGGGCTTAGAAAAAATATTCTCTCACCAAATTGGTTCCAGTGACTCAGTCTCTGGTCCAAGCTCTCCAGTGGTGACTGGATCAGGACAATCTCTGACAAGATGTCCCATTCCTCAGTCAACCTCATTCAGTGGTACTAACCACAGATGCTTCTCTCCTAGGCTGGGGAGCCCTCACAGCACAGGATGTCAGGTCTCCACAAGAGTCTCTCCTGCATATCAATCTTCTGAAACTCAGTGCAGTATTCCTAGCCCTTCAGGCTTTCTCTGACTCAGTAAAGGACATAGAAACACAAGACTTTGATGGCAGATAAGGACCACTTGGCCCACCCAGTCTGCCCATTTCCCTACCTACTGGATAAGCTTCAGATCTTAGTTAACCAAACGCCTACTTCTTGCCACCCCCCACTATAATTGCCTTATGTCTGTCCCATGCATGTTTGAATTCCTCCACTGTTTTAGACCCCACAGCCTCACCAGGAAGGTGGTTCCATACGTCCACCACTCTCTCCATGAAAAAAAATTTCCTCACATTACCCCTGAACCGTCCCCTCTATCTTTAAATTGTGCCTTTGTTCTTACATCTCTTTTTCTGAAAGATGCTACCCTCCTGGACTTTGTTGATTCCCTTGAGGTACTTGAACGTTTCTGTCATGTCCCCCGTCCCTCCTTTCATCAAGGGTATACATATTAAGCTGTCTCAGTCTCTCTTCATATGGTTTCTGATGCAGACCCTGCACTATTTTAGTTGCCGTCCTCTGGACTGCTTCCATCCTGTCTATGTCCTTGCGCAGATGAGGTCTCCAAAACTGCACACAGTACTCTAGATGGGGTCTCACCAACTGTCTGTACTGTCTGTACTGGACTGTGTCAGTGGCTCAGTAGGTAGCACACTCGCCTCTGAGGCTGGGAGATCAAATGGCTGTGGGTTCAGTTCCCACATCTGGCACTTGGGTTAATATCCCAGTACTGACACTGTAGTGCAGCATGAGAGGGGTGCTGCACTTCTGAGGTGCCGTCTTTCGGATGAGACGTTAAACCGAGGTCCCATCTGCCTGGATTGGTGGTAGTTCAGGTGGATGTTAAAGATCCCATGGCACTTATCGAAAAGAGTAGGGAATTTACCGGTGTCCTGGCCAAAATTCCCTCATTCACTAAAAATACCACCAACAGCTTAATCTGGTTCAAGGTCAGTTGGCATTCATCTGTATCCCCCTCCCCCGGGTCGTGCCTGAAAATAGGCAGGATTTGTCTAGTGCACTTACCCGGTCAACAAAAACTAAATAAATAAAATAAATAAATCACTTCCCTTTTTCTACTTGTGATGTCCCTTCCTATGCATCCCAGTATCCCCCTGGCTCTCCTTACTGACTTCTCACATTGCTTACCCACCTTTAGATCATCTGATATGACTAACCCTAGGTCCCTTTCCATTTTTGTTGTTGTTAGCACCTCCCCTGCTATTGTGTACTCTTCTCCTGGGTTTTTGTTTCCCAGGTGCATTACTTTGCACTTCTTTGCATTGAATCTAAGTTACCATATGTCTGATCATTCCTCCAACCTTGACAAGTCCATTCTCATCCTTTCTACCCCCCCTTTTTATCAACTCTGTTACAGATCTTTGTGTCATCTGCAAAGAGGCATACCTTTCCTCAGACCCTCTGCAATGTCATCTATAAAGATGTTAAAGAGGACTGGACCTAGTACTGAGCCCTGAGGTACTCCACTAGTTACCCCCCTTTCTTCGGAATGTGTTCCATTCACTATTACCTTCTGAGTCCTGTTGTACAGCCAGTTTGCTACCCAGGCTACCACCCTGGGACCCACTCCCAGGCTGGCTAACTTGATTATCAATCTTTTGTGCGGGACTGTGTCAAATGCCTTGCTAAAGTCTAGGTAGGCCATATCAACAGCCCCTCCCTGGTCTATTACTTTGGTCACCCAGTCAAAGAAATCTATTAGATTCATCTGACATGATCTTCCTGCTGTAAATCCATGCTGCTTTTGGTCCTGTGCCCCGCTGGCCTCTATGTACTCAACAGTTCTTTCTTTCAGAAGTGATTCCATCATTTTCCCTACCACTGATGTCAAACTTACAGGTCTGTAGTTTCCTGCTTCTGCCTTGCTCCCACTTTTGTGAAGGGGAATCACATCTGCCCTCCTCCGGTCTTCAGGTACCACCCCATCCTCCCATGATTTGTTTAAAAGTGTGGTCAGTGGTTTTAGGATTCTGGGGTGAATCCTGTCAGGCCCCATTGGTTTGTCCACCTTGAGTTTTAGGGGTTCTTTCAGGACTCTTTCTTCTGTAAATGGACTGGTGTCAACCCCCCTACCCAGAGTGCTTCTATTGTCTGGTTTAGTGGTTAGGTCAGGACAGACAACACCACCACCATGTGATACATCAACAAGCAAGGGGGCACTCGGTCTACGGCCTTATGCATGGAGGCCATGAAAGTATGGTCTCTGGCCTACTCCTTGCAAACTTCCCTGGTAGCAGTCCACCTCCCAGGGAAGGACAATCTGTTAGCAGATGCCCTGAGCAGAATCTCCCAGGGCCATCACGAATGGACCTTGGATCCTCTCATACTGAAAGTAATCTTCACCAGGTGGGGCACTCTAGTGATATATCTCTTCACAGCACCAGACAATCACCAACTTCCCCTCTTCTGCGGCAGACCCCCAGTCCTAGGGACTGTTCCCCTGGATGCCCTGATATTGGACTGGGAAGGCAAGTTCCTTTATGCCTTTCCTCCCTTTCCCCTGTTGTTCAGGGTTCTAGTCAAGATCAAGACACAACCCTGCACAGTGATTCTACTGGCTCCAGGCTGGGCCAGATAGCCTTGGTATCCTCTGTTGTTGTCCCTAGCAGTCTCACTTCCTCTATCTCTTCCCAAAAGACACAATCTCCTAACCTCTTGGGGGAGGATCTGGTACCCCAATCTCCAGTCTCTCAATCTCAAGGCCTGGCTCTTGAAGAGTTAGAATATGCAGGCCTGTATCTTTCTCAGGGAGGTTTGGACATCCTTAAGTTTTCTCAGAAACCCTCTAGCAGGAAAACTTATAATTCCAAATGGAAGTCAGTATTTAGTGTTCCAATAAGGATATTCTACCAGATGATGCTGGCATTGCTACACTCTTGATTACCTGGTTCACCTTAATGGCTTAAGCCTTAGGCCAGCCACTTTAAAGATTCATTTAGCAGCCATGTCTGCATTCCTCTCAGCAGAGAAGGGCTCTTCCCTGGTGTCTCACCCTGTTTTTGGTAAGTTCTTTAAAGGTCTGGTTCATATCAGCCCTCCTTTTAGAGAGCGTACTCTGGCTTGGGATCTCAATATCTGCATTGCTCAGCTTATGCAGCCACCCTTTGAACCTCTGGCTTCAGCCGAGCTTAAGTACCTGACCTGGAAAACTTGTGTTTCTGGGAGCTATCACTTCTGCCAGATGAATTAGTGAATTACAGGCGCTGTCAGTTGAACCTGATTTTATTTCATTCCGTAGAGATAAGGTGGTCCTCAGAACCAATAGGAGGTTCTTACCCAAAGTGGTCTCAGATTTCCATCTGAACCAGTCCATGTCTCTTCCTGTGTTTTTCACTGATCATTCTTCTTCAGGAGAAAGAAGATGACATAGTTTGGATGTTAAGAGGGCACTTAGTTACTACATTGAGCATACTGAAGCACACAGGAATGACTGTCTTCAATTGTTCACTTATGGTGAAGTGGGAAAAGGTAGGCCTGCTACTAAGAGAACTATTGCCAGGTGGATTGTCTCTTGTATACAGTTCTGCTATGCCAAGCTAGGTAAAACACCCCCCTCAGGCCTGAGGGCTCACTCGACTAGGGGTACAGTTGCTTCTCTGGCTGCTGCCAGAGATATACCCTTGCTAGAGATCTGCAAAGCAGCCACCTGGAAAACAGTCCATACTTTCACCAAGCATTATTCTCTGGATGTCTGGGCTAGGAGTGATGCTAGGGCTCGTACAGCAGTGAGGGTGTTGCGAGCTACCCGACTGATGGTCCTTTTTTGTGGATATAATTCTGTTGTGTGTGTATATATATTATGGTAGAGGAGCCATTTCTATGTTAAACCCCCCAAATTTTGCACCTTAATAACTTTGCAACCGTTTGACGGATTTGCCTGAAATTTGGAATACACGATCAAGAACCATAGGCCTTGGGATCTGCCAAGTTTCGTACCGGTCGGATTTACGACTGCGGAGTTAGTAAGCGTGATCTCTTGGCGCCCGTTTACACTTTTCAAATTCTACGGTCGCGTGTACAGGTACACGGTTTAGCGACTGGCCGAAATCTTCAGGAGCGTCTGCCAGGGTTCCTGATGTGCCTTTCGAAGATTTGGTGAAAAATATTAACGGTTCGAAAGTTATTCAAAAAACAATTTCCATTATAAGTCAATGGGAGAAGTTAAAAAGTTCGACAGTGTCGCAAATGCATTTACTTTAGCAAATGGCCCTGTTACTTCCATAAAATCCGCCATTTTGTTTTCAGTTAGTGATCAGAGAAATGCTTGGCATTTAATGTGGGACCCTCTAGCAACCCTAATTCTTTTGTATTCACTAATTAGGACCCTGAGGATGCTAGCCTTGTCTTTATTTTGGGGTAAAACACCCCAGAAATATGTTTTCAAATTTCTGGAAAAGTACTTTCGCAAAAGTACTTTGGAATTGCTCCGCAAGAAAGTGTCAAATTTTGCGACAGCTTCATAAATTGCGACAGTAGTTTTCTAGTCTGGGGGAAAATGACAGCAATTATTTGGCACTGCGCTGCAAAAGAACGGTTGGGAATTTTGGGCTGAAATTTGGAGGGAACGCAGCCGACATCTCACAGATGTGCCTTTCAGTGTTGTGTTGAAAAAATATTACACGGCGGGAAAGTTGCAGCACTCCAAAGTTGATGTTTTTTCCCATAGGATAACATTACGGCGCCCGACACATTACAGGAATCCTTTGGCACCCTGCTGCAAAATAACGGTTTAGTCTTTTTTCCTGAAATTTGGAGGGAAGACACAACAGCCCTGAGATGTGCCTTTCATGGTTTGGTGAAAAAATATTACAGGGAGGCAAGGTTATGGCTCGAACTTCTTCCATAGGATAACATTCACGGCGTTAGTCGCGCCTTTCCGGACCCGTATCTCGGAAGCGGTGCGAGATACGGACTTTTCATCGGAAAAATGGTTAGCCCTTATTGGGGCTAAGTGCAAAACAACCAGGACAGTCATAAATCATATGACTTTAAAAATTTTTCTCGTCGTCGGTTCCAGATATAACCTATTTAGTATTCCAAGTCCTCATTTTCTGCTCCGATACCCATTATTATGCATACATTCTTTGTACTCACTGTCTTTCTCTATGCAGGTTTTGGGGAAGACCAGCCTGTGCGCTTACATTACTGTTACCGTTGCCCTTTCCGCTTGTGGTTCCGTACCCGTTTCACTTACCATTGACGTCTGCGCCACCATGTGCGTTATCCTTTGCGTTTTTATTTGCGTTGCGTTTCTGTTATTTTTTGCCATTTATGTCTACGGTACTGTTTCTCTTTCTGTTTCACTTTGCGTCACCATGCCCATTGACATTTCCGTTTGCAGGCACCATGTTTACTATGGCGACAACACATTCGATGACAGACCGTTCCGTCTACACCACCGTGTGCGTTACCCTTTCTGTTCTCATTACGCTTGCGGTTACCATGTCTACCACTGTTAGCGCTTCTGTTTGCGTTGCTGTTCCTGTTACTATGCCTCAAGACATCCGCATGGCGGGGCGCCCGCTGCTGCACCCATTCACTATTTCTCGTTATCATTTCTCAAAGGAGAAATTAGAGGCAAAAACTCAGTTTAATGCATTAGTTAGGGTTGTTCCACAGCGACAAAAAGTGGAATTCGATTGTTGGGTTGAAAACCCCTTGGACCCTACCCACCCCCAACCAGCATTGGGGTGTGCACTGGGGTCGTCGGTCCTAACTCACCCCATTCTCCTATACTTCTGCTGCTTTACACATGTGATGTTGGGTTCCCTGGGCCCTAAGCAGAATCCCTGGTTCTTACCGCAGCCCACAGCAGGGGCTCCCAACCCAGACACTTGAGCTCTCCTTCCCCGGGCCCAGTCTCCCAAAAATTGGACAGCCGAGCCCGGAAGGTTTACTCTTCTGCCACGGGTGCCATCAGGTCACTTAACTTAATGGCACACGTGATTATGTATCAACAATCCTTATAGCAGAAGACTGTGGACGTAGTCAAGTCCATGCCAGACTCAGACTCAAAAGAGGAGGTGCTTGCCTGCGCTCAGTGAGGTCTGGACATTGACAGACATGTCCTCCGTTGCTCTTACGACGCATTGGACATGGCCTCCAGGGCTGCTGCCTTGGGGAGTTGTCTGAGATGGCAATTATGGCTCAGGTTGATGGGGTTCCAACTGGATCTGCAAGATTCCAATTTGGATTCCCCGTTCCAAGGCCCAGTTCTGTTCGGCCCACAGGTAGAAACCATGGTCAGACAGCTACAGGAGTCTGGTAAGTGGTGGTTGAAGAACACCGCATGTACAAATCCCAGCCTCAAGAACCCCATCGCCATCCCTTTTGTAAAGGACAGAGGAGCAATCCTGCCCAAGGCAAAGGGTTCAAGGGGTGGGGTCACCCTACCACCAAGGTTCCCTGGGCCCTAAGCAGCCCAAAACTCCAAGGGCCCAAGGACCCACCACCCCCTCTGCCAGACTCTTCCTGCCACCTCCTCTCTTCAGGGACCTGCAGAATGAGAAGGTAGGAGGGAGGTTTGCCCTCTACCCACTCGAATGGTCCAGTATCACCTCAGACCAATGGGTACTGGACACCATTCAAAACAGGTATGCCATAGAATTCCTTTCTATTCTACCGGACAATTCCCCCCCTCCAGTCAGTTGTCCACTGGCGCACAATCTCCTCCTGGCTGCGGAGATCCAGCAGCTCTTGGAGAAAAAGGCCATCCAGCCGGTTCCCCAAGAACAGAAGGGAAAAGGTTACTACTCCCGTTTCTTCCTGGTCCCAAAGAAGACTGGAGACCTTCGCCCCATTCTGGACTTCAGCCAGCTCAATCTCTCCGTCAAGTATCAGAGGTTTCGGATGGTTACTCTGGCAGGCATATTCCCCTTGTTTTAGCAAGGGGACTGGTTGTGCTCCCTCGATATGCAGGATGCGTACATGCATATCAAGGTCCTGAAATCTCACAGAAGGGTTCTTCGCTTCAGCTTTCAGGACCAGCACTAGCAGTTCAGGGTGCTCCCCTTCGGCCTTTCGTCAGCCCCCAGGGTTTTCACCAAGTGTCTCGTGGTGATAGCAGTGGCACTTCAACGGAGAGGCCTCTTTGTTTACCCCTACTTGGATGATTGGCTTCTTTCCGCATCATCGGCAGAGCAGCTCCAAATCACTCTCAAGGAGACACAAAGTCTGTTTTGTCCTCTGGGAATCACCATGAGTTGGCCAAAGTCACACCCATGGCCATCACAAAGACTGTAGTTCATAGGGGCAATTTTGGACTGCAAACAGGGGAGAGCTTTTCTGCCCTCGGACTAAGCAGAATGTCTCCGGACTCTGGCAGGAAGGGTCCAAAGAGCACCCTCTGTCTCCGCCCGGGTCATCGTTCAGCTATTGGGCCACATGACTGCCACCATAGTCACAGTACCCGTTGCCAGACTGCACATGAGGGTCCTTCAATGGCACCTCAAGGTCCAGTGGGACCAGGCCATGGATGATCTGGATCTCCAGATCTGGATCTCTTAGGCGGTCCATCGTTCCCCCAACTGGTGACTCTGCCACGAGAATCTAGAGGGAGGAGTTTCCTTCTGGAGGCCAACTCCCCCTTAAGTTTTAACCACAGACACCTCTCTATCTGGCTGGGAGGCTCATTTAAGGGATCACAGGACCCAGAGGTCTTGGTCCCAAACAGAATGCTGTCTGCATATAAATGTTCTGGAAATGAGAGCTGTTCTGAATGCTCTTCACGCATTCAGAGACCGATTTTCACCAGGTCCTCTTCTGGTGCAGACAGACAGCACACTGGTGGGTGGTCTTCTACAACAACAAGCAAGGGGGAACTCACTCTTCTCCCCTTTGCAGAGAGGCCATGAGAGTGTGGGATTGGGCAGTAGAACACTGTCTAGACCTCATCTCAGTGCACTTGCTAGGGGCCCAGAATGTTCTCGCCAACTGTCTCAGTCACTCTACCTCTCCGAATCACGAGTGGGAGTTACTTCAAGAAGTCGCAGATGACCTCTTCGGTCGCTGGGGCTGTCCAGAGTTGGACCTCTTTGCGTCCCTGTGCATCGCCAAACTGCAGAATATTTGCTCGCTGGCTCCAGGACCTGGTGTTTTGTGGCGAGACGCATTGTCCCTCTCCTGGACAGGGAAGTTCCTGTATGCCTTCCTTCCCTTCCCTCCTATTCAGAGAGTACTGCTCAAATTCATAGGTTTTATGGAGCATTTAAAGACCAAGGTCCATATACTTGCCATAATTTAGGTATACCCATAGATCTAGTATTTAATCAAATACTGATCCAATTGGGCCTTAAAGTCATCCATTGTTCTACTAACTACAGTTACCCAATGCTTTCTCCTGGCTTTATTATAATTATCCCGCTTATTTGTAGGGGATGGGCTCTAGTGTTATACAACTGGTCCCTTTGAGCTAGATTTAACTGTTCCCAGAGTGACGGGTCATTTAATGCCCTGTATATCATACACGTATCACCTCTAAGTCTACGGAACTCTAAGGAGTACAAGCCCAAGGACTGCAACTGCTGTTCGTAATCCTGGCCCTGGACCTCCTTAATTCTACGAGTTACTCTCTTTTGAACCCTCTCTAAGGATCTAATGTCGCCTCTGCCCCCAGGTGTCCAGAACTGGCCACAATATTCCATATGTGGGCATACCAATGAGGTGTAGAGTGGTATGATAACGTCCCTGTTCCTACATTTTATCTGCTTATGGATGCAATATTGTATGCTGCTAGCTTTTTTGATAATCTGATTGTAGTGTGGCCTAAAACTATAAAACTAAGATTATTTCAGATTTTTATGCCAAGATCTCTTTCTTCAGTGAAAGCCTTTAATGGTTTGTTACCCAGTCTATATTGGTGATGCTTACTATTTTTACCAATATGCATCACAGTGCATTTATCAATATTAAATATTGACCCTTGCCCTTGAGCCCAGAACTTCTAATTCTACAAGGGCAGCTTGCAAAGTATCCGCTTCCTCACTATCATCGACCACATGGCCAATACGGGTGTCATCAGCAAATTTGGATAGCCACATATCTGGTGGAGAGCTCATGGACCCAGTGTATAGATTAAAAAGACATGACCCAATACTGAGCCCTTTGGGACCCCACTAGTCACATCTGCCCAGCTAGAATACTCTCCATTGATGCAGACCCTCTTTTGTCTGCCTGTCAGCCATGACTTAATCCATCAAGTAATATTGTGGTGTATACTCATCTTAAGCAGGGCATCAATCAATTTATCGTGTGGGACTTTAAACCTTCGCGTAATCCAGAAAGATGACATCCACTGAACTCCCTTCATCCAAGGCTTTATTTACTTTCCCATAAAATTCCAGGAGGTTTGTTTGACATGACCTCCCGTTCACAAAACCATGTTGCGTATTATCAATGTTACCCGTCAAACATTGAAACTCAGTAATATGTTCCTTTATAATGCCCTCCAACATTTTCCCTAGATCAATGTCAAGCTAATTAGTCTGTAATTTCCGACCTCCTGCTTTGAACCCTTTTTGTGTATGAGGACAACCACTGCCTGCTTCCATACCTCAGGTACATCTCTTTCATTTAAAGATTTCTGAAAAAGGCAGGTTACAGGGCCTGTTAGTTGTTCAGCCAGTTCCTTGATCACCCTTGGATGCAGATCATCAGGGCCCTGTCAGAAGGGGCCAGGATGATCCTGATTGCCCTTCTGTGGCTTCGACAGATCTGGTATCCCTTGCTCCTGCAGCTGTCTTTGGAACCTCCAGTACAGTTGCCACTCTCCACCCACTTGCTCTCATAGGAGCAGGGGACACTTGTCCATCCTGCTCTTCATTCTCTTCACCTGCACGCATGGCTCCTGCAGTCTTAGCGGAAGAGAGACTAGGAGTGTCAAGCAGGGTGGCAGAAGTCTTGGTTGCAGTGAGGAAACCTTCTACTAGAGCTACTTATGCTCTGAAATGGAACCGTTTCTGTCTCTGGGCTGCGGCCCGTGCCATAGATCCATTGGATTGTCCGGTGAGACACGTGCTGGACTATCTCCTCCACCTCTTGGACTTGGGACTGAGCTATTCGTCCATCAAGGTCCACATGTGTGTGGTCTCCGCATATCATGAGCCAATTGGGGAGAGAACTCTAGCACAATTGAATGTCTGCAAGACCTTACTCAGAGAGGTCTTACACGTCAAGCCTCAAAGGAGGGACATCGTTCCTCTGTGGGACTTGCTTTTTGTCGTGGAGAAACTCACCCTTCCGCCTTTCGAGCCAGCGCTTCTTGTGAGTTACGCTTCCTCTTTTGGAAAGCTCTCCTTTTGGTTGTCATTACTTCAGATCGATTGGTTTCCGAGCTCCAGGCATTGATGTGTAAGGAACCTTACATAGTTTTTCACAGGGACAGGGTGACCCTGCTTACGAACACCAAGTTCTCACCGAAGGTGGTGTCCATCCTGTCACTGAATCAGGACATCAGCCTTCCAGTCTATTATCCTGAGTTTAAAAACCAAGGTGAAGTGCTGTTGCACACCTTGGACGTCCATAGAATCCTAAGGTATTACCTTCACAGAACACGTTCCTCCAGAAGGACGAACCAGTTGTTCATCTACTTTGCAAAAAGGATGACAGGGGCTCCTGTCTATAAGCAGTCTCTAACCCGTTGGCTAGTGCACTGTATTTCCTTTTGCTACCAGCACCGTGGTAAATCCCTTCGGGGTCCCTTTAAGGGCCACTCCACCAGGGCCGTGGCTGCTTCCTTTGCTTCCCTAAAGAATGTCTCTTCAGCAGACATTTGTGGTGCTGCGACATGGAGCACAGTCCATACCTTCATCAGGCATTATAGCCTAGACATTGCTTCTAGGAGGAGAGCAGATTTTGGACTAGCTGTCCTATAGGACCTACTCTCCTAAAACATTCGGCATCTTCCTATGTTTCAGTTTTTGTCTACCACCTCCTGTTCAGACTTGGACCTGTCTTTGGGTACTGCTTGGGACTCAGTTCTAATAGTAGTACCTGCTGCAAAAGCTCCACCATTGAAGTTAGATAGTACAGTTACGTAAGAACTTACCATAACAGTAGATCTTCGAGAGGAGCTCTTGCAACAGGTGTCTTTCCCACCCTCCATCCCCCAGGTATATGAGTTTTGCACCTGTCCTAGGTTGGGGAGTTTCTTTTCAGTTCTCCAATATTTTGTTAGCCAGGTCTCCGGCGGGAGAACTGAGGTGGCGCCAGGGGACTTCCCCTTTATACCACGCCAGATGTCGGGCGGAGCCAACGTCAGGCGCGGTCCCCAACCTCAGACTGCTAGCTACAAGTTGTCCGTGGGGTCCTAACACCTGATGGCATTTGTCCTAATGGTATTTCCTGCCGCAAGAGCTCCTCTCGAATATCTACTGTTCTAGGAGTGTAGATGTGTTGTTCATCCACACTCTCTGGCATGTCCCTTTCCCCTTTAAGTCTGGCCGGAAGTCTTCAAGCTGGCTCCTCCCACCCACCAAGGTGGTAAATACCTCGGCTGTGCCCCATGACGCCAGATCTTCCTTTCCGCTGGAAGATTCAGGTTCCCTCATGCTACTTCTGCAGTTCGTAGGCCCTGGATGCTCAACAATGGTTTTCACCACAATCGCTTTCTTTAAAACTCATCAGAGTTTACGATACCGATCCGAGCGCATCGGACGTGGAGGACAAGTCGTCCCCCGGATTTAGCCGGTGTCCTTGCGGACAGAAAATGTCGCACACCAATCCCCACCTCTCGTGTGCCTACTGCTTGGGTGTCATTCATGACACCACCTCTTGCACCATCTGTCTGGCCTTCTATCCCAATGTCCTGGATGACTGCAAGGTGTGCCCAAAACTAGGGAGACTGGAGCTTCGCAATCCACCGGTGAAATCGAAGGAGGCCAGGTGGGCGGTTTCCGCAGCCGCGGGATCCGCCGAGTAGCTCGACCAGATGGCGGCTTTTGAAGAGGAAGCTGCTCAAGCTTCGGCCAGCGGAAGTTTTTTCGTGCCGCTTAACCTGGGTTCTACCTTCACTGGGTCCTTTAGGGAGCTGTGCCAGTCTCACCCTCCTCCCGCCCTAGGAAAAGGGACAAGGACCCTAAATCTTCTTCATCCCGAAGAAGACGTTCCTGGGACTGAGACTGGTCCAACTCCCAGGATCTTGCGGTCTCGACCTCGGTCGAGATCGCTTCCTCAGCCGCCGGCTTCTCGGATCTTCCATCAGGCCAAGGCACTGAGGCAGAGGAAACGGCTGAACCAGCCGAGATTTCACTCAACCTGATCGAGCCGTTGTCGCTGACTCTGGTTGCCAACTCCTTGGAAAGGACAACTATCCTTTCCTTCCCTGACGAGGAGACCCAGCCCTCGGGTGTTCCGATTGAGGGAAAGGTGCCGGAACCTCGGTTCTCCCCAACTCCGGCTTCTCCCGATCGAATGAGCCGACCGCGTCGGTCTCGATCGAGGACCAGGACCCCTTCGGTTGAAAAACCGAAGAAAGGTCTCAAGCAATCTAAGAAGAGGCGTTGCCACCGATCCTCATCCTCCTCGGACGAGGAGAGACTTCATCGGAAACTCCGTCGACGTTATGAGGATCTCATGTGGCAACAAGCTGATTCTTTCGGTCGAAGTCGGCTCCTGGTGACACCGGCCATTACTTGGCCCCGCCTCTTAGGCGGCCTTGAGCCCACCGAACGAAGATTCCAGTTCCTCCACCCGTTCCTCCACCGCATTCCAGCTCGGCCTCTTTCGGTCTCCCAACCGATTTTGGTGGAACCACTGCCTAAGCAGCCTCAGGGAGGGGCTCCCTCTAAAGAGGATAGGACAGACACCGGCCTCCCCCATCATCTGTCCATTACGGTGGTCCCCGATCACCCTTGGCGCATCGAGGGAGATATGGGCGAGAGATCTTTATATCCCGACTCTTCGGACTCGGATGCCACTGGTCTGCACTCGCATCCGGGCGATGGCGAGTCATCAGTGGCAGGTTTGGAGGAAGGTCCTTCCTCCTTTCAGGGCATCCCCTGCCTCGTTTCCGAATCAACTGGGATGTCCTTGGAGCCTATCCAAAAGAAGACGGAACACCCCCTCACAGATATCCTCAAGAAGGGGGATACCCTGACGGAGGCCTTTGCAGTGGCCGAAGCCATTGTTGGCCCGGCCCTTGAGCTATGGCAATGCCCTACCTCCTGCCCAGCTCTGTCTGCCCGCATGGCCCGCAAGCATACGGTGCCCTTCGGGTCCCTGGCGAGTTTCACAGAGCATCCCTCGGCCGAGAGCCTTGTGACTGCTTCTGTGTTTAGAAGCACAGGTAGCTCAGCTGACACTGACCGCCCTCTGGATAAGGAGTTCAAGAATATGGTCCATTCTGCCTGGAAGGTTTATGCGGCTTCATCCTTGGGCCTTCGTCAGGCCTGCTTGGCTGTAATCGTGGCACACTTCTCTATCTCCCAGTAGACATGCAGACCACGGTTAAGCAGGTCCATGACCACGGTTGTGCTGTTGCCAGACAACAGTTCCAGACGGCCCTGGACATTGGAGATTCCTGTGCCCGCTCCTTAGCAGCTGCACTGGCCACTCGCCGCAGGGCCTGGCTAAGGTTATCCTCCTTTCCGGCGGTTACTCGGCACAAGTTTGCTGATGTGCCCTTCCTTGGCACCGACCTCTTCGGTCTGGGAGTGGCAGATCACCTCCAGCATATAGAGCAGTCCAGTACCACCTTGGATGCTACCTCTGTTAAGGGTTCTTTGGGCAAGAACCAGCAGAAGCGCAAGAAGAAGCCCTTTCGGCACTCTTCCCCTGCGGTTAGACAGCCCTCCTATCAAGGAGGTCAGCAGCAACAGCAGGCTCACAGCAGCATCCCAGACCCAAGCAGGGTCCTCAACAGCCCCATAAAGGAGGCCGAGGTGCCGGTCCAGGAGCCTCCTCCTACTCCAAGCCTGCTCTGTGACAGGTCAGGAGTTGCCACCCCTACCCCCGTCACGCCAGCTCTATGTCCTCACATGGGGGGCCGGCTCCATCACTTTCTTTCCGCCTGGCCTGGTATCACTTCAGACAGGTGGGTTCTTGAAGTGGTCGGCCAGGGTCTGCCTCTAGAATTTGAGCAGTACCCTCCCAGCCGAGATCGCACCCCTCGGGAGGAAAGGATCTCAGTTCGCACTCAGTCGGCCCTTCGGGACGACATTGCTCAGCTCCTCTGCAAGGAGGCGGTAGCTCCAGTGCCGGATCCTCCTATAGACCCAGGCTTTGTGTCCAGGTACTTCCTGGTGTCCAAGCGGATGGGGGGTTGGCGCCCCATCCTAGATCTCCATGACCTGAATTAATATGTCAGGTCTCGTACCTTCCAGATGGTAACTCTGAATCAGATCATACCATCCCTGGAGCGAAACATGTGGTTCTGTTCACTGGCTGTACAGGACACGTTCTTTCACATCCTAATCCATCCGTCCCATCAGTGGTTCCTCCGCTTCAGGGTCGAGAGGACCCTGTACGAGTTCCAAGCCATGCCGTTCGGCCTGTCATCAGCCCCTCGGGTCTTCAGCAAGCGCATTGCAGTGGTGGCAGCCCATCTTCGGCGTCGGGGGTATGAATATACCCCTCTCTCGATGACTGGCTCCTGGCGGGTTCCTCCCTTCAGGAGGTGGAGAGGTCCAGGGATCTGGCCCTCCGAAACTGCTCCCATTTAGGCCTCCTGATCAACGAGGCCAAATCGGAACTCGTGCCCTCTCAGGTGATGGGCTTTATCGGGGCAGAACTCGACTCTCATCAAGCCAGAGCTTGGCTGCTGGCGGACAGGGCAGAGGTTCTCTCCTCCTTTGCCCAAACATTTCTGGTTGGGCACTTGCGCCCTGCCTGGGACTTTCTGCGCCTTCTGGGTTACATGGCGGCGTGCACCTTGGTGGTCCGTTGGGCCAGGTGGCATATGCGCCCCCTCTAATGGGAGCTGGCCGCCCATTGGACTCAGTGTCTTGGTCACTTCGACCAGTTGATCAGTGTAACTCAGAAGATGTGGGACGCTCTCCAATGGTGGACCGTCCCGGACCGATTGCAGGAAGGAATCCCGTTTGTCTGCTTAGAGCCAGCGGTTGTTCTGACGACCGATGCCTCTCTTATAGGCTGGGGAGCCCACATGGGAGACCGCAGGGCCCACGGGTTCTGGACCCCTGAAGAGTCCCGATGCCACATCAACCTGTTGGAGCTCAGAACAATCAGACTGGGCCTGTCAGCTTTCGCTCCTCAGCTCTGGGGTCAAGTGGTTCAAGTTCAGATGGACAATACCATGACCATGTACTACCTCAACAAACAGGGCGGCACGCACTCCTGTCTGCTGTGCAAGGAGGTGCTCCGGATCTGGACCCTCGTCTGCCGGTTGGAGGCGGATTTCCTAACCATCCATGTGGCAGGAATCTCGAATGAACTGGCGGATGCTCTCAGCTGCATAGGCCAGACATCCCACAAGTGGTCTCTCCATCTAGAGATAGCTTACAGTCTGTTCTCCCATTGGGGCAAACCATTTGTGGACCTGTTTGCCTCCAGGGAGAACACCAAGCTGAGGCTGTACCATGCCCCCCCTCAGCAGGGCTCGCTGCAGAGGGATGCCTTCTCGAGGCCGTGGACCCGAGGCCTCCTCTGCACCTTCCCTCCATTTTCCTTGATCCACAAGGCGCTACTCAAGGTGGGGAGGGACAAGGCGAAGGTGATTCTGGTAGCCCTAGATTGGCCTCGCCAGTTCTGGTATCCAGATCTCCACAGCCTCAGCTGCAGGGCCACAGAGTGGCTTTGTACACGCCAGGACCTGATATAATTGAACCAGGGGAAGGTATTCCATCCGGACCTTCAATCTCTGCACCTAACAGCCTGGTACCTGAGCGGCTAGAGTTCCAGGCTCTGGGTCTTTCCGAGGATGTCTACACGGTGGTGGAGGCATCTCGTAAGGAATCGACCAGGAAATGTTATGCCTTTATGCCTTCAAATGGAAAATGTTTTCCATTTGGCGTCAGGGTAAAAGTCTGGATCCCTTATCCTGCTCTGTGGCTAACATTTTAGACTACCTTTGGTCTCTCTCCAAAGGGGGTCTATGGTCATCGGCCCTTAGGGTGCACCTGGCAGCCATTTCTGCTTACCAGGCGTGGGCCGGTCAGCCGACATTGGCACAGGAGACAGTGGTCGGGTGCTTTTCCAAAGGCCTGGATCACATATCCGCACCTCCACCTCCGTGGGATCTCTTGCTGGTTTTGGCAAAGCTCATGGGCAAGCCATTCGAACCCATGCACAAGTGTGAGCTCTCACACTTGTCGTGGGAGACGGCCTTCCTGGTGGCTATCACGTCAGCCAGAAGGACAGGGGAACTCCAGTCACTTCGTTGGACTCCCCCATGTCTGGTCTTCCACAGGGACAAGTTGTCCTCTTTACCGAAATTCCTTACGAAGGTGGAGTCAGAGTTTCACCTTAACCAGGTGTTGACTCCTCCGGTATACGACCTAACTACACCCTGGATGCCGAGTATAAGCTCCATACTCTTGACCGTAGACGTGCTCTCTCCTATTATGAGGAGAGGACGGTGGAAATTCAGGGAGAGGTTCGTCAGCTATTTGTCACCTGCGCTGAAGCCGCTTCTGGCAGACCTGCAGCCAAACGGACCATTGCAAGATGGATTACATCATGCATAGGTCTGTGCTATGAGTTGGCGGGAAAGGAGCCTCCCAGAGGGATAAGAGCTCATTCTTCCTGCCATACTGCTGCATCGGTGGCTGCTTCCAGGGACATCCCTATCCAGGAGATCTGTTGGGCTGCTACCTGGAAGTCAGCAAACACCTTCATTACCCACTACCACATTGACCTTGAATCATGCCGGGATGCTGGTTTTGGGGCTTCAGTTCTCCAGTCTCTGTTTCCTAAATAGGGGGTGTGCTCCTTGCCTCCCTCCTCCCGGAGAACTGCTTAGATTCTGCCAGAGAGTGTGGATGAACAACATATCCCCACTCCTAGAAGAACAGGTTCCTCACCTGTAACAGTAGCTCTAGGAGTGGTATATGTTGTTCATCCACACGCACCAACCCAGCCTTCTCGGCTTTAGGCGCACAGCCTTGCTTCCAGCGAGCTAAGATCTGGCGTCATGGGGCAGAGCCGAGGTATTTACCACCCGGGTGGGTGGGAGGAGCCAGTTTGAAGATTTCCGGCCAGATTTAAAGGGGAATGGGACATGCCAGAGAGTGTAGATGAACAACATATCCCACTCCTAGAACTACTGTTACAGGTGAGTAACCTGTTCTTACTGTAAGCTCTTGCATAACTGTACTTCATCCCTGTTACCCCCCCATCACGGATTGCACTTAAGGGTGGGCACTGTGAGTTTAGTGGACCTGACCCCCAGGAGTGGGTTCGTGACCCCCCCCCCCACACCAGTGGTCTACCCTGGTGTGAATGGCATGGAAATCACACCAGGTGACTGAGAGGGAGAAGAGGGGATAAAAAACTAATTGCACATTTCACTTGTGCGTTGTCCAGTAACACATTTTGCGCATGCATGGTAATTAGCTCGCCGGGACTCCCGGGTCTGAAATGTTGGATATCTCTGGGACTTCCTGCGGAGAAAGCCGTGCCTCCCGAAGCACAAAATGTGCGTGAATGACATTGGTACCCATGTCCCTGAAAGCCCTGTTTGCCAGCTGTTTGTCACGCTGAACCCACATCTGACAGACTGGCTGCAAAGTGGACAACTGGCAGGAGGATCACACATCCTGCATCAATCTCTGCTATAGGTTGGCTGGTAGGAAGCCTTCTGTAGGGTTTAGACCTCATTCCACCAGACATACCGCTGTCTCGGTGGCTACTTCCAGGGACGTTCCTATCAAGGAAATATGCAGGGTTGCTTCCTGGAAGTCAGCACACACCTTCATTTCCCACTACCACATCGACCTTGAGTTACGCTGGGATGCTGGTTGTGGGATCTCAGGTCTTCAGTGTCTGTTTGCCAAATAGGGATGCATGCCTTACTACTCCCTTCTCCCGGAGGACTGCGAGGAGTCTGCTGGAGTGTGGACAGTGAACCATATCCACACCCCTTGAAAAATAGTTTTTTTTACCTGTAAAGCAAATGTGGAATGTCCTTAAAGCATTTCTCCATGACTTGGTAGACCAAAATATCCCGACCAAAAAGGAGTATAATCATAAGGGAAGGATCCCAATATGGTTTAGCCCCAAACTATCTAAACTAATCAATAGTAAAAATAGAGCATACAAAAGAGCCAAAAGGGAGGGGACTGTTAAATATAAACATTTGTTTATGGCAAAACTCAAAAAGTTGAAAGGCGAAATTAAAAAAGCTAAAAGAGAAATGGAGCTGAAGTTAGTTGAGAAGGTGGGCAACAACAAAAAGGCATTTTTTTAACTATGTTGGGAGCCTTAAGAACAGTAATAATCAAATAGGCCCACTTAAACAAGAAGACACTATTATTACTGACTGTCAAGTTATGGCAGAGCAATTCAGTAATTATTTTGCCAGTGTGTACCAGGCAGAGGGTAACCGGGATTATGATAATATAGGAAACATGGATAGTAATGTAGTTCTCACTACCACTATGGTTAGAGATAGACTGGAGAAACTTGACCCCACCAAGTCAGCTGGACCGGACAACTTGCACCTGAGGCTACTAAAAGAGCTTGCACTGGTCATATGTGATCCCATTCATGCAATATTTGTTAGTTCCCTTAATGAGGGATTAATACCAGATGATTGGCTCACTGCCAATATAGTTCTGATCTATAAAAAGGGACCGAAGTCTCTTTGTTGTAATTACTGGCCAGTTAGCCTGACTAGCATTATTGGTAAGGTGCTAGAAGGCTTCATAAGGGAAGCTGTTGACAATCATATTATAGAACTGTATTAGAGCTAGAGCCTGTGTGGCTGGCTGTGTGTGTTTTTCTCTGTCAGTAGTTTAGTTTTTGTGGATTTTCCTGTGTTTCTGCTTGGAGGAACTGGACCGTTCTTGGACATAACATCTATAAACATTTCCTGGACTAAGAAACTGTAGAACATCACCACCAGGTATTGGCATTCTCATCATAAATCAACTTTTTTGGAAGCCATCAAAGCCAAAAGTAAGGTCAGTAAATCTGTTATACAAGCACTGAGTTGTGGAGTGCTACATTGAATCCACATTTCCGTCTGACTTTTTCTTAAAGGATGTGTACTTGTCTTTGAAGTCTATTCACAACCATTTTGGAGAACAAAGGCTAGATACTAACAAAGGATTTTTACATCCTGCATATGCCCCAGGCCAGTGTTCATCACCTTCAGGAATTTAACCCCTTCAGGAATTTATCACATTCTGGGTCTTTGAGCTACAATAACAGTTTTCTGGTCCCTGGTAGTTCACCATTTCCTGTGGATTTGATTACTTTTCATCAATCACGTGGCACCTCTGAGAACATGGCTTTCTATATTGTGCTCTGCAATATACGGGGCAAATGCAGACAAGCAAGGCCAAGAGGGCTAGATGCCATACAACAAAACTAGTCTGCAAAATGATTAAAGCGTATCTTCTTAGGATATTACTTATGCTACTTCTGATATCTGGAAATGTTCATCCTAACTCGGGGCCTACCGACCAAGCACCCCATGCCACAAAAAGGCAGGAGGGGTCCCTCACAATAGTCTCAATCAATGTCTGCAGCCTCCTTAACAAACTTGACATCTTGCAAACCTGGGTCCAGCAACATAGCCTTGATGTACTCTCTGTTGTCGAAACATGGCTTAACCCCAAGATACCAGATGCTGCAGTCACCATCCCTGGATACTCTATATTTAGGCAGGACAGGGTTTCCAAACGAGGAGGAGGCTGTGCCATCTACCTGAGGAATTCCTATCTGGGTCAAGTCTTCCCGTTCTCAAACCTAAACCACCTCATGGGTTCTGCTATTAAAAAGTTCTACTGGGGCACACAACAAGGAACTCACCATTGCCTCTGTGTACCTACCCCTAAAGATCAGCCCAATGGATTTATGAGCATATTGGAAAGCCTACAGGGATTACACCATAACTCTGAACTCATAGTACTAGGTGACTTCAACATAAATTGGCTGTCGCTGGAGGCCAGAAACTACAAGGATGCTGTCACGTCACAGAACCTCACCCAGCTTGATACCACCCCCACCAGATGCAACTATAGGACAGGGTTGCACACACTTCTGGACTGGATTCTTACTAATCACCCTGAACGAATCTCAAAAGCCTCACCGGTCACATGTACCTGGACAAACAAATTCATTAAGCCACCTCCTAAAATAATCCACACCAGAGTGTTAAAGCAGGGTACCTTGAGCTACTAAAGACACATCTAAGCCACCTGGACTGGACACCAATCGACTCTTGATGTAAACCAAGCCTTAGACCTTTTCATCAGCCACTTCACTGCGGCCTGCAATATCTTTGCACCTCTCAAAAAGCTGAAGGTCAGGGGCAGAACTAACCTTGGATAACCCCGATCTAATCACTTTACTCAAACTTAGGGATCATCTCTGGCACTGTGCCGTGCAACATCAAACCTGGGGATATTCATAAGTATAAAGCTGCCAGAAATGAGTGCCGCGGGCAGTTAGGGCGCCAAAAGCAAATACTTCAAGAGCTCTCTCCAACCCCTGGGGTGATGGAAAAAAAATTTGGAGTAACTTGAAAGACCTTACAGGCAAGGACCCTAAGTCACCACCCACCATGCTCAACATAAATGGAACACCAACATCTGACCTGTACACAATCACTACCACCTTTAACAATGCGTTCTCCAACTTGGATAGTGTCCTCCCTTCTAATTTCTTTGATGCCCCCTCTGGTAGTAACCCTCCTGCAACTACTACTCTCCTACACCTTGCCCCACAATTCTACTTCAAGGAGATCCCAGTGCATGAAGCAGAACCTATATTCAGAAGGCCATTCACAGCGCAGGCTACAGTGGTGACTCCTTGATCTGAAGTTGTTAGCACTTGTCCTTGAAGAAGTCCTTGAACCCCTGACAAAGGTCCTCAATCTATCACTAAGGATGTCCCAGTTCCCATCTCGCTGGAAGCAGGCGACCATCACACCAGTACACAAAAGTGGAGACAAATCACTGCTCTCCAGCTACAGACCTATCTCCATCCTCCCTCCATTGTCTAAGGCCCTGGAGCGCATCGCCTCAGACCAACTAGTTAAGTACCTGGAAGAATACGACAGTCAGTGTCCTGAGCAACATGGTTTCGAAAAGGCACAGTACCACCACTGCTATTAAATTCACAGGCTTCATCCATGCGCTCGATCAAGGAAACTGTGTAGGGGCAGTATTCATTGACCTTCACGAAAGCCTTTGATACTGTGAACCACCACTCCTACTCAAGCAATTATCAAACATTGGGCTCTCAATGAAGCGCTGCTCTGGTTTTCAAGCTACCTTGGGAAGGTCCAGCAAGTTAGGATTGCGGTGTCACCTCGGGAAGAAAAGCCAGTCCCTTTCAGGGGTCCCACAGGAGTCCATCCTGGGGCCACTACTCTTCAGCCTCTTCCTCAACAACCTTCCCAGTGTCTGCCACCAGAAATTACTGCTCTCGCCGTGAGCGTAGTCATGTTCACCAACCACAGCATGAGCTCCTTGAGAAACAATTACAGCTTGAATTCATGCGCATTGAAGAATGGCTCAAGTCACATAAACTGGTCATGAACTACAGCAAAACAAAGGTTATGACCTTCTACAATGCCAGGAGCAAGTACAAATCCCGAGACCAACCATCCTAAACCAAACAGGGACCTTGCTTGAACACGTTCCTGATTTTAAATACCTAGGTGTCACATTGGACAGCTCACTCTCCTACCATCGGCACATAGATTCTGTCGCCAAAGCCACCAACATCCGTATAGGCCTACTCTACAGGCACAAACACTGCATGACTCCTGACATTCTCCGGTTGGCTATCAACAGCTCTGTCACCTCCATCATCGATTACGGGCTAGCAATTTATGGCTCTGCCTCCGCCTCTGCCCTCCACAGAATTACAGTTGCACTCAACAAAGCATGCAGGCTGCTAACTGGGGCTGACCGACTTACACACACTTGTGACCTGTACACTCGGGCAGGATGGCTTCCTCTCATCAGCCGGATACAGCATCAAACCTGCCTCTTAGCCAGAAAAGTCCTCCTCGGGGTCATGCCCCTGGGCACTGTAAAGCTCCTCATTGACCACCACAGCACCCATCTAACTAGAAGTTCACAACAACTAACCTTTCTTGTCCCCAGATGCTGGACTACCATGGGCCAGAGGGCCTTTGCCCACAGAGCACCACAGTGGTACAATACTCTCAACAAAGAAACTCTTACTGCTGCTGCTCTTGGCCCTTTTAAGAGACAACTCCGACTTCATCTCATTTCAACTAGTCGTTGTGACTGCCTCGCCTAATCAGGGGCTCACTCACTGCCCTCCACTTCAGTCTTGACAGCTACCTCGCCCCACCTTGCCCCTCCTACCTGCCTACCCCTTGCCCCTCTCCTTTCCTCCCTCAGGCATTTCCTGACTTTTATCCCTCCCTCCCTCCCTTTAGAGCTCTTACCTCACCCTCTACCCTCTACCCTCCGACAATGGCCTTCCTGCCTGCATACCCCTTCTCTCTCACCTGCAGTGCTTATTTCTAAGATTGCCCTTGGCTGGTATGTCATGCTACCTAACATTTGGCACATTTTGAATTACTGGAATTTCCTAAACCTCAGTCTCTTACTTCTTTTTATTGTGTAACTAGGTATTATTTTGTTGACCTTAGTATGTATGTATACCCCCATTCCTTCGACATGGAACCTTTGTAAACGAGCAGTTCCTGCTCAAAGGTATTTGTAATCCTAGATTTCAATAAAAAAAAAAATAAAATAGTAATGGTCATCTTGATATCAACCATCATGGGTTTAGGAAGGAGAGATCATGCCTAACTAACTTGCTTCATTTTTTGGGGCCTGTCGGTGAGGCATTGGATAGAGACATACCGGTGGATGTACTCTACCTGGACTTTGAAAAGGCCTTTGATAGTGTTTCCCACCTTGAACTGATTAAGTCACTTGTGGAAATTAACCTTAATGAAAGTATTATTAGATGGGTCTCTGCATGGTTGGCAAAAAGGAAACAATGTGTGATTATCAAGGGATATTCCTCTAATAGTGCCCCAGTGACCAGCGGGGTGCCGCAAGGATCAGTGTTGGGACCTACACTTTTTAACATTTTGGTGGCATCTGCAATCTGTAACAAAAAGCATGGATAGCAAAATTCGCAGACTACTGTATATCAAAATGGGGGCATTGGTCTCAAACAAACAGAATGCTGGGGGGCGTGGCTTGAGGCTGACAATGGTGGACGCAGCTTAGCCGAGCTCCTGGCAGCACTCAGTTAATCTAGTAGAAAATAGGAGACCCTGTGTGCTAAAACTGGCGGGAGAGGCAGGGATTGCTGCGGGTGGTAGATGGCTTCCAGCAGAGGTAAAAACAAGCAACCAAAACTCTCGTTTGGACTCCCGGATCAGCCGAAACAACGCCGTGGCCCTGCAAACCCACAAAAGCCCACATCTTCTCCAATGGCGGAGGAAGGATTATCCGACTTGAAGAGATCTTTAGCGACTGTCCCTGCAACGTTAGCACTAATGCAACATGACATGAAAGCAGGATTCTACAATATTACCTTTCAAATATCCCACCTCCAGTTGGTTGTGACAGGTCTTTTGGAAACATCAGACTCTCACACGTCTCAAATAGCTGAACTGGAAGGTCGGGTTAGTAGACTGGAGGACTCACTAGCTGCGGCAACAAGTATCAAGTAAGCTATGCAAAAAGTAATGGAGGAACTCACTGAGAAGATCGTCGACTAGGAGAATAGGTCGAGACGTTCCAACCTTAGGATCATTGATCTCCCAGAGGGGACTGAGGGGAACAATCCTGAAAAACTGCTGCATACCTGGCTAGTCGAACACTTAAACCTACTTCATGCCTTACATAATTGTGAAGTAGAGAGCTCACAGAGTAGGCCCAAAAGCTCCGGGTCCACGTCCGAGACATTGTCTTATAAAATCCCTTCGATATACGGATAAGGAAGCAGTAGTACGTAAAGCTAAAGAGAAGGGCCCGATTATGTTGGGGAATCAGAAAGTTTTTATTTTTCAAGATTACAGTAAACACCTACAGCAGTGGAGGTAGCAATTCAATGATATCAAGAGTCGCCTCTTTAAAATGGGTTGGTCCTTCGCTCTTCTGTACCCAGCTAAGCTCAAAATTGACAGGCCCAGAGGCACACAGCAATTCTTTTCATGCCCTAGAGCGGCGTTGAAATGGGTTGAAGGTGTCTCTAAGAATACTGCCGAGGAGAAATCGCTACAGCGGCAAGAGTTGGAGGAACAATGATGCCACTAACCTCACTGGAGGTAGTATCTCTGTTGCCAGATGGTTTGCTGTGCGGAATAATTGTTGGAACTGAGGATCTTATTGGTGCTCGTTGTAGCACTATTCTCTGCACCTTCCCTATGACCCACCAGCAGGACTGGGCTTTGCATTCAGTAGCGCCAGACTAATAACTGTGGAGAGCGTAGGGCGAGGCCCAGAATCACTTAGCTAATTGCTGGCTGGATATTATTGTGACCCCTAGAAGGCCGGGATTGGGATCAGTTTTCAAATAGCATACAGAAGCTGATATTAGCTCTCGACCTGTACTGGGGCTCAGGGTAAAGACGGGAAGCTATCTGTACAAGCTATTTGCTCAAACTTAATTCCCTTCATATGTCACCTGGTTTAATCTAGCAGCCCGAAGTTGAAGGTTCACTTTTCAGGAGGGAGTGGGGTTGGGGGGGATCTAAGTCCAAAAGTTTAATTTCTACATGTTTATTATTGTACTCAAATTATGTTTGTTAATTATTACCAGGATTAATGATGGGCTCCTAAGCAAAAGTGCGGCATGTACTGTATAAGGAGTGCAGTTTAAAATCAGATCATAGATAGAAAGTTTGCTCCTAGTTTACAGGGGTGATGGGTTGGGCTAAATACGGGGGTGGGCTTTAACTTGGTTTTATGGGAGGTGGTTGATAATGTTACTAATGGGGGGTTAGAAGCTGACGATGTGCGCGTGGTCACCGCAGGATGGGTGCCAACCAAGCAGGCTGTCATAGTTTGGTACGTTCTGATGGCCTTCGCGGCTTATCCTTAAGCGGGGGTTTAATTGTTTGTTATATAACATAAAAATGAGACAGGGGAACAGATGTGGTCTGAGTGGATCGATGCTGTACGGGGTGGTTGGAATTAGACTCCTGGTGTATGATCATGGCTAATAATATAAGGATATCAACATGGAACATCAGTGGGTTGAAATCAATTATATAAAGAAGAAAAATCTTGAGTGAGGTAAAAAGGGCTAAATGGCAAGTGATACTATTACAAGAGACACACATGGCTAGGGCAGATGCTTCTAAAACAGAAGCCTTTATGAGTGGAACGTGGATATCAGCTAATTTTTCAACCAGAGCACGGGGCGTGGCAATTTGGTTGCCAAGGGGATCTCAAGCAGCGGTGGTGGAAATTCGGGTAGACCCTCGAGGGAGGTATGCTTTGGCCAGGGTAATGTTCCCAGGCTCCAGTGTGCTTAACTTGGGATTGGTCTATGCCCCAAATGTGGACGATCCTCAGTTTTTTTTGAGGCTTTCTCTAGAGCTGGTGGCCTGGGCGGGGCCATGGATTGTGGGGGGAGATTTCAGTTGCATGCAGGATGTTATATTGGATAGATCTGGCACTGCCCCCGCGATGATTTCTAGAAATGCAAGGGCATTTGGGATTCTGGAACAAGAGGTGGGATTGATTGATGCGTGGAGGCACCTGTTTCCTGCAGGTAGAGACTATAGTTTTTATTCGAATGCCCATAGATCATATGCCCGGATTGATAAGATTTTGGTTAGCCCTGCTTTCCTTCCGCAGCTGAATGGGGCTCAGTAGTCACCCATTCTGATTTCAGACCACACATCCCTGATGGTGGATTTATCCATGGGAGGGGTGGCCTCAGGATATAGACCGTGGAGGTTGGACCCCCTCTTGTTGAAAGACCAGGCTTTTGTGAAATATATAAATAAGGGCATTGCAGAGTTTCTGGCTTTCAGCGGTAGGAGGACACCTCTCACACAACGAGGTGGGAGGCATTGAAGGCCTGTATACGTGGCCAAACAATATCATATACAGTCCATGAGGCAAGGACCTCTGCTAGGGAGCTGGAACAGCTGAGGCAGCATGTGGAGGCCACCGAGCAGGCACACAGGGCAAATCCGAATCAAACATTGTATAATGCCTTGCAAAAGTTGAAATGGCAATTTAATGCAATAAGCAGAGCACGTTTGGAGAGAGCAATTTTGCTATCCCAAGCTGGTCATAATTTTGATGGGGACCGGGCAGGGAAGATTTTCGCCTGGCAGCTCCGTAGGAGGGACTAAGAGAGAACCATAGCCCAAATTCACAATGCATCTGGGATAAAGGTGAATAGTCCGAATGAAGTAGGACAGGCCTTCAGGGATTTCTATAGAAAACTGTACTTGTCTGAGGTCTCACCAACCGCTGAGCAAATGAGTCAGTTTTTGGGTAGAGCCTCCTTAAAAATCCTCTCAGAACAGCAGGCTGTGAGCTTGGAGTCTCCACTAACCCAAACAGAGACTAGTTCAGCTATTAAAAGTCTTAGGGGTGGGAAGGCATCCGGTCCTGATGGGCTGCCAGTGGATCTCTTTAAGTGTTGTCATGGCCTACTACTAGAACCTCTGACTGATATGTTGACTGAGAGTTTGGCAACTGAACGACTTCCCCCCTCCACCCGATCAGCAACCATTGCTGTACTTCCAAAACCGGGCAAAGATCCATCCTACTGTGCCTCATATTGACCTGTCTCATTACTACCAGCTGATTATAAGGTGTTGGCAAAGGCTCTGGTCTCTAGATTGGATCCTTTACTTCCTGAGTTAATACACCCGGACCAGTCGGGTTTCGTGAAGGGTCGACAGGGGAAATACAATATTCGGAGAACACTAAATTTAGCCCGTAGTTGGGCGAAAACTAAAAGTAAGCATGGAGCAGCAATCCTTGCACTAGACGCTGAGAAGGCGTTTGGCCGGGTGGAGTGGGGGTATCTTTTCACTACCTTGGGAGGTATGGGGTTTGGCCCAAACTTTATTTCATGGATCAAAACCTTATATTCGAGGCTTACTGCACAAGTTATAATAAATGGTCGTCTGACCCCTGAGTTTACCCTGGGCAGAGGGACAAGGCAGGGTTGTCCACTCTCTCCCCTACTTTATGTATTGTCGTTAGAGCCACTTTCGGGTGTAATTCGGGAGAGTTCGGATGTCAGAGGTTTTCGTATTAACAACAGTGAGCATAAACTTCCTATGTATGCCGACGACCTCCTTTTTATATCTCCAGAATCCGGCAGTCGACCTACCGAAGGTCCATGCATTCTTTCAAGAATATGGGTCTGTGTCTGGCCATAAAATTAACTGGTTAAAAAGTGAGGTCCTCCCAATTGGTATAATGAATAGACAAGCTGTGATCTCACACCTGAATGGCCTGCAATTGGTAAAACAAATCAAATATTTAGGGATTTATTTCTCTGGTAGAGTACACGCCACTTATGGTCTGAACTTTAGACCATTGATGGGGGGCCATAGCCTCGGACTGTGAGAGATGGACAGCCCTGCCACTGACTCTAATGGGGAGAGTGGGGGTAATAAATATGATGGTCCTGCCCAGAATATTATATCTGTATCATTCCCTTCCGATTAAACTCCCCAAAAACCATTTTAAGAAGGTAGACACGATTATTCATAGATTTGTATGACAGGGCAAATCAGCCAGGGTTCAGAAATCAATTCTCCAGTTACCATATAGATGGTGGGCCTCGGCCTTCCTAATTTACAGTTCTGTTACCTCGCTGCTCAGCTTGCCGCTCTGCCACCTGAAGTGGGGGGTGGGAAGGGGGGTTGGCTGGAAATCGAGGAATCGGGTAGTGACTGGTGTATCAAGGGTGGCCTGCTAGCAGAAGTGTTATGGCTAAATGAGCCAATAGAACATCCAGATCCTTTTATGTCATCCACAATTGATGCTTGGTATAAGGTACACCTCCTAAGTGGAAGAAAGGCCGCCCCAACTAAAATGGCGTTAATATTGGATGCGATTAAGCTAAGGGATCATTGTACTGTGGCTATGGTTCAGAGATTGAGGGAATGGGATCATAGGGGACTCAAATGGGTATTTCAACTTTATGAAGGGGAACGAATAGTGAGCTTCACCCTACCTCTCTACACATTGGAATATTCCCAAAGGAGATTTCTTTATATTTCTTAAACTTCAGAATATATTGGGCCAGACCATAAGTCTATCAGAGGGCTGGGCTCCACTCTCACCGTTTGAAGAATGTTTATTTTTTCCAGAACCCTGCACTAAATCTCTGTCCATCTACTACCGAGCCTTACAGGGTGGGGAATGGGACGCCATCAAAAAATTGTTGACAAATGGGGCAGCGATTTTGGTAAGAGGGTAGATGAAGCTCTTTGGAAACGAGCATGTAATCATTTTATGGTTTGCTCGAGGAGTAATAAGCTACATCAAGTGCAATTTAATTTTCTGCACCAAGCGTATTTTACCCCTGTGAGATTACACAGTATGGATCCCTCCAAGGCTGACTATTGTCCAAGATGTAAGGTTCCTCACGCGCGGACTTTATTCACCTGGCTCTAGTATGCCCCAGGGTAAACCTCTTCTGAAGTGAAATGCATGATATAATGACACGTGTTTTGGGCTCCTCCCCTCCCTTTTCCCCAGAGGAGCTCCTCCTGGGGGCAGACCCAGATCACCCAAGCAGATCGTTGCATGGGGCCCTCTGGTCACTGGCATTGGTTAATGCACGAAAGACTATCGCTCAGTGTTGGATGTCGGCCTCATCTCCTAGTATCCAGATGTGGGCAAATAGTGTAAGACAGTGTATGGCAGTAGAAAGGGTAGAACTTACGGCCTTGGGGAAACATGAGGAATTCTTGGAGTTGTGGGGACCTTTGATAATGGTCATCGAGTCTGATTCCTTCCCTCTCTGATGAACTCAGCCTATGGGGGGCCTGGCTTGAGCAAGGGGGTAATATTACCTTCCCGCCATTCCCTTCATTGATCAAATAGATATATCAAATGGGAGCTAAGTTGCTTTATTTGTGAATATCAAGCCAGGGCACAGATGGATGGGGTGATCCAAATTTGGAACAGTTAATGAATCTATGTAGATGGCACTAGCCCATTTGATGTTCAGTGGTATAACAATAAGAAACAGCCTGGCGTGATCTAATATAGAAGAAATACAACTCTGTAAAAAAGCACTGGTTCCACTGCACCGGTAACTCAACATCAGGATGTAACACCAGAAACGGTGCATTTCAGTCATGTAATGTGATATCTGCTGTACCGCACTTTTCCTGTCTCAATAAAAATGATGTTGACAGAAAAAAAAAAAAAAACAAACAGAATGCTAAACTGTTCCAGGAGAATATAGATATCATAGTAGATATAGCAGTTAAAGAAGCTCAGATTTAACTTTAGCAAATGTAGGGTTATGCATCTGGGTAGAAAGAATGGTAGGTTCCAGTACCGTGTATAAGGAATTAGATTGTTACCCACTGACCAAGAGAAGGAATTGGCAGTACAAATTAGTAGTGACCTTGGTTTCTCTAGACACTGCACAGAGGTAACAAGGAAGGGATATGGAATATTGGCATCCATCAGGAGAAATATTAAGAGTAGGGCCGATCAGATGGTATTGCCGCTGTATACGTCCTGGTACGCCCTCATGTGGAATATTGTGCCCAGTTTTGGGCGCCACACCTGAACAGTGATGTGAGAAGAGTGGAGGGTGTGCAGAGTCGGGCAACGAGGATGGTGGAGAGGACGCAGGGTATGACCTATCAGGAAAGACTTACATCATTGGGGCTGCTTTCTTTATAGTACAGAAGATATAGAGGGGACATGTGTCTTGTATACAAGGCAGTGAGTAACAGGGAGCTTTGGGAATGTGTGGGACTAAGTAGCAGACTGGATGTGACAAAGAACAGGGCCATCAATATCAACTAAGGGGAGATCATTTTAGTAAAAATAAGTGAGGAAACTGGTTTCACAGCGAGTGGTCACGGAGTGGAATGCCCTACCAATTTCTGTAGTATCTAGCGATAGTATTAATCAGTTTAAGCATGCATTGTATGAATATTGTAAGGCACACTGTTTCGAACTCAATATATAAATGGTGCAGGTCAAAAATGGCTAACGCTTATGACCAGTTTACATCCTATGAATCCTGTAAACCATAGATCTAGGGATGTTATATGGTTCACATTCACTCAACCCACCTGGCCTCCCTGATAAGTAGCACACGGATCCATTTCCAGTGTGCAAGATCTGATGTCACAAGCTGGAGTCAGGTATATACCACCAGACTGTTCCAGTGGAACTGCCAGAGTGTGGATGCGAACTATATACTGTTCCTAGAACTATGGTTACAGGTGAGTAACCTATTTTTTTTTTCATTCCTGTTTTTACCCAATTTTATGGCATATTTTTTCCAGGACAGACATGCTGAGATGCAGTATTTCCTTTTTAGTGGGTTTTGCTCTCACACGTCTTTACATTGTGTTTTTTATAGAATAGAGCATATGAGATGCAACACTGTATCTCGTTTTTAGTGCGGTCCTTCCTGCTTTTCGCCATTTTTACCATGTAATTACCCAGGGTAGTCCAGCTGAGATGCAGTGTGTCATTCTCAGTGCTGTCTTGCTTTTTTAACAGTTGTTACCATGTATTTCTCTACAGTAGCCCGGTGGAGATGCAGTATCTCGTTTTCAGTTGGGTCCTGTGTTTACAGATTTTTTCAATGTATTTTTTTCAGGATGTATGACAGGTAATTTCTCATGGGGGTACTGCTTTTGCATATTTTTACATTGTATTTACCCAAGACAGCACAACAGAGATGCTACATCTCATTTTCCATGAGGTCCAGATTTTACACATTTTTGCCATGTATTTGGCCAGCATAGCTCACCTGCGGTGTAATATCTTGATCTTCCAGGAGTCAGTCTTTACCATTGATTCACACTAGTGGGCCTTAGCCAGAAGCACTCAGACCCTGTGGGAGTAAAAACTTTTCAGGAGGGCTGGTGCCGAGGTAAGCTGTGTGCATGTGTGGCACTGCAAGACTGGCTTGTGCTGCATGGCTTACCTGAGCACTAGCCCTCAGCTGCCTCAGTTCCTTGTTTTTCCTGCTGTTGACTGCATATCAGTGATGATGTTGCTCACCCACCGGGAGTCAGAACTTCACTTCTGTATGACAGCAGCATTCAGTTCTTCTCAGTTTTAGTGTTTAAAGTTAGAGTTTGTAATTTTCTTGTCAGTTTATTGATTTTATTAACACATTTTTGTCAGTGTCTCACAGCCCTACCGAGTTATGGTCAGCAGCCATGGAGGACGATGGTAGGGAACCTTCTCAGACAGGCTGCTCTGGCAGTGAGACCATGTTTGGTACTCTGTCCCCATTGGGGAAGGGTATTGACAGTGGGCAGTCTGGTACTCAGAAGGAAGGACAGTCCTCCTGGAAGCACAAAAATAGGTGGGCCTGACAAGATGCCACTCAACCTCAAGTTCTTCCTCTTCCCGTCAGAAGGGAAAGAAACAGTACTGCTCGAAGTCACCCTCTGTGAGGTCTGCCACGAGATCCTCAGTCTCCCGGAGCCTGAGGCCCTCACTATTGCTGTCGACGTCATCAGGGTCTACTAGTATTAGGGGGTTGAGGTCTCGGACACAGAGCCCTTCTCTGTCCTTTAATGGAGACTACAGTGCGCAGTTCCACCATTGAACAGCTGTTATGGAGCAGTGGGTGCATTGTCTTGATCATTTGCCTGTGCTAGTGGCGCAGTCCATGGCCCTTTGGGGTTGGTGGAACTGGAGCCACAGGCAGGGTCCTTATGTTGAGTAGAGCGCTTGGCTCTGGCAACAGCTCCCAGGCCCTTACTGGTGGCTGCACCACCGATCCTGTCTCACTGGCCACACCCCCATTCAGTGCCACTGTAATGGGCTGGCCTTATTGCCATTGCCAATCACGTTGGTGCTGGCTGGGTTGTTGGTACCGGGTTTAGGTCTTTCTGGGCCTGCCCCCAACTACCTTCGTTCTGGGGAGGATGTGGAGGGGGACATGTCTGACCCTCTCCTCATCATTTTTGAGGGTGGTGACAAAGACATTTTATTTAGCCTGGATTCTTTGGACACAGGCCTTTCTTTTGTTTCACAGGATGATCTAGCTTTCCAGGCTTTGCTCAGTAATATGCAGCCTGCACTTGATTTTGAGTGTTCAGGACTGGGAGGGCTGGCTGTATAGTTTAGAGGTTAAGAGTATTGAGCTGTGATTGAGCTTGGTACATCCAGCATACCTGCGTTTGGTCCCCACAAACACCACTTGTATGCTGTGTGACTCTGAGCAAGTCACTTTACGTCCCAGTGCTTTCTGGGTGACCAAGAAGGTGGACCATGGAGGGGCAGTGGATATTGCCTACCTTGATTTCAGCAAGGCCTTCGACACAGTCCCACATAGAACTCTGGTAAACAAGCTGAGGAGTCTGGGGGTGGGACACAGGGTGGTGAACTGGGTCAGAAGCTGGTTAGTGGACAGAAGGTAGAGGGGGTGGTAAATGGCACACAGTCGGAAGAAATGGGAGTCACCAATGGGGTGCTACAGGGGTCAGTCCTCTTTAATGTCTTCATAGCAGACGGGCTAGAGGGAAAAGTATGCCTGTTTGCAGATGACACCAAGATCTGCAACAGAGTAGATACTCCAGGGGGCGTAGAGAGAATGAAAAGAGACCTGGAAAAGCTGGAGAAATGGTCTGAAGTATGGTAGTTAAGGTTTAATGCGAAGAAGGGCAAGGTCATGCACGTGGGGAACAGAAACCATGGGGAGAGCTACATGTTGGGGGGTGAGTTGTTGATCACCAGATAAGAGAACAATTTAGGGGTCATTATATCAGATGACCTGAAATCCACCAAACAGACCACAAGAGCAGTTGGGAGGGCTAGTGGGATGGGTATATAGGAAGGGGTATTACAAGCCATTGGAGGGAAGTGGTGATCCCACTGTACAAGACGCTGGTTAGGCCTCACCTAGAGTACTGTGTGCTGTTCTGGAGGCCGCACCTGCATAAGGATATTGACAGGGTTAAAACAGTGCAGAAGAGGGCAACTAAGATGGTGCAGGATCTGCATGACAAGGCATATGAGGATACTTAGGGACCTCAGTACTGTACACACTGGAGCAGAGATGGGAGAGGGCGGACATGAATGAGACTTTCAAATATCTTAAGGGCATAAATAAGGTGGAAGGGGATAGCATCTTCCAGTATAAAAAGTACAGTAGCACTAAAGGGCATGACATGAAATTGGAGGGGCATCACATACATCATCATAACGTGAGAAAGTTATTTTTTACAGAGAGGGTGGTGGATGCGTGGAACACCCTGCCTCAGGAGGTGGTGGGAGCACGTACAGTGGAGAGATTCAAGAGGGCATGGGATAGGTGCAAGGGAATCATACATATGAGGGGGGGCATAGCTGAGGCCGCTGACCTAGTAGAGGCAGTGGGAGCAAATTGGTAAAATGGGTAGACTGGATGGGCCTTGTGGTCCTGTTCTGCAGTCAACTTCTATTTTCCTGTGCTTCTATGTTCAATTACTGACCCAGGTAAACATCTCTCATCTACAGCGGTCAAACATTTCTATCATGCTGGTCAATTTAGTTCTTTCTATTCCGCCCACATTTAAAACCTTTTCTGATGCAGTCTGGAGTTGGTCTGCTTGTATACCTTCTGCCTGCACGCAGATAAACAGAAAATACATCGCCCCTAAGGATGTACTAGTGTATGTTTCTCAACTTGTAGCTGATGCCATTGTTCTTCTTGCCAAGAATTACAAACTCATTCTTCCCCAAGAGGTTACTGTGCACCCTAGTAACAAGGAGTCATGCAAGACTGACACATGGGCAAGCGGGTTTTCGCAGCGGCTACTCTTAGCAAGCGGATTGCTAGCTGCCAAGGGCATTTTTTTTTAAGTATGATTATGCCCTTTGGAGCTTGCTTAAGTCTCTGGCAGAGTCCCTGCCAGATTCTGAAACTAAGCAAAAGATGCTGCTGACTGCCACACATGGAGTTGAGTCTAACAGTCATCGGCTCAGAGCTGCTGTGGATGCCTTTGATATTGTCTCCTGCTCTGATGCTGCAGGCATCTGTATCAGAAGACATTCCTGGCTACGTCCTGCTGGCTTTTCTCAGAATGTCCAACAACAGGTTATGAATTTTCCCTTTGAGGGTATGTACCTGTTTGGACAGCAGACAAGAAATCTCTTGAGGTGTCTTAGAAAACTAGAAGGAACCTTAAGTCTTCCAGGCCAGTTCCTGCTAACCCTCCGAGAGGAAAAGGATGTTTTTTTTTTTTTGTTTTTTTCAGAACCAGCAGTCTTTTTGTGGGAAAGGCAGGGGAGTCCAAAACAGATATCAGCCTCCCAAGAAGGCACAGCCAGAGGCACAAATGCCAAAAGCATCCATTGTTACCATCTGAAGCTCCGGCCCTTGTACTGTTTCATCTTCCCGAGGCAGAACACGCCTCCCCACTGGGGCGGTGGATGGGGGATTCATGACCCAGTTTTACTGTCAGTGGGAGTCCATCATGACCAACAAGTGGATCCTCAGGATCATCCAAGAGGGATACTCTGTGGACTTCACAGAAATCCCTCTGCACTCTTCACCCAGAAGGCAGACCCTCCTATCAGTCCATATGTCAGAGCTTCTGGTGCAGGAGATTTCGGGCCTTCTGAGCAACAGGGCAGTGAAAATAGTGCTAGAGTCGGAACAAAACACAGGATCTTACTTTGAGGGGGCTCTTGCAGCAGGCGGTAACCATAAGGACTGAGCCGTAGGCACTAGGACCTCAAGGAAAACATCTAGCTAGCAGTATTCAGTTGGGGACTGCCCCCGACGTCGACATGCCGACGTCCGACCTGTGGTATAAGAGGTGCGGTTCCCCAGCCCATCCCCAGTGCTTTTCCGGCAGTCGACCCACACAGATCGAACCTCCACGGACTCCTGCTTCTAGTTGACCACCATTTTCATTGCATTTCGACTGCGATTTGTTATTTTCAAAATTCAACATCTTTCTTTATTTTTCTTAAAGATTCTGTATGTCTTCTTCTCCAGTAACGTCTTTTGAGCAGTGAACGAAGTGCACCTGTGGCAAGCAGATGCCCGCTAAGGACGGCCACTTCTTGTGCCTGCCCTGCCTAGGCCCTAACCATGACACTGAAGTCTGCCAGCACTTCCAGGAGTTTAACCAGGCTACATGGAGACGATGCTCAAAGACTCTTCAAGCTTTACTTCTACAGAAGAAGTTAGCGACGATGGAGAAGGAGCTCCAGGGCAAAAGCTCTTCTTCCTCTCTGGCCTCCAGGGCTTCTACTTCTTCTTCCCACAAGGAGAAGTCAGGTGGAAAGCACAAGCACCAGGACAAGTATAGGGATCAGACCCTGGTCGACTTTCTGCTCCAGGTCACTGCAAAGTCTGCTTCTGGACCTTCCTTCCTTCCTTCCATGGGAGGTCGGTTCCACCTTCCCCGGCATCCCTTACTTCTTCGGGGCTGCCTCTTGTCTTCGCCTCCCACCCTCAACACCATTTCAGGCGAAGGCTCCTCTGAGCTTCCGATGTCATCCCAACCCCCCTAATCCCCTGAAGCTCTGGCCCCTTTTCCCTGCAGGTTCTCAGCCAGGTGGACTGGCTCTTCAGATTGTGGGTCTCAGCACACCGCCCCTCTGGTCTTGGTGTTGCCTACATTGGTCCCACGTTCAGGGACCGATTTATCTAAGCGATGCCCGGGCCATGCGCTTGCCTCTCCTTCGTGAGCAATGACACTGTCTCCAATGGGAGTTTCCTCCCCTACGCAGGCTACATCTGTACGGGGTGTTTCACCTGACCAGCATCAGACCCTCAACCAACACCGGCCCCACTGGCGTCGACCCCGGTGATGCCTTCACTGTCATCAGTTAAGCCTCAGCCTGCACTGGCCCCTCCTTTGGGACAGCCGAACTGACACCAGGTCCTTCGAGACCGACTCTGGCTAGCCCTTCTCCACAAGAGCCATCATCCGGTCACTCAGTTCCTCAGGGACTGATGCCGGAGCCTGCGACGCCTCAGGGACCGATGCTGGGGGATCCCACACCTTCCCACCCAGCACTGCCTCCTCTGCCACCGCCTTTGGACTACACTGCTTTGTTCACGGCTTGGTGGGAGTTCATGCAGAGCAAGGAACCCCCGGAAGAGACCTCCTACCTCACCTCCAAGGGAACCTTCCCCCTCACTGGTCTGGGTTCTCCCATCCACTGCCCGGTTTCCTGGTGATAAAGAGGACTGGCACAAGAAGGATTGCCGTCCATCTACACTGGTTCTGGACTCTGAAACATCCGGGGGGGGGGATTCCTCCTCCTCCTCCTCCTCGGAGTAGTACTCGGAGGATTCACGGTTACCCTCTGATCCTGAGGAACCCAGGGATACCCCCAGATCCTCTCCTGATGCTCCATCTTTCCTGGATATCATGTGGCACATGCAGTCCCTCATGGGCTGGAACTCGGAGGAACTGGACCCAGAACGCTTGATGCCTGGCAACCTTCCTCCGTAAGAAGGACACTGTGCCTACGAGGATCCTTCCATCCTTTGAGGATGTCAACAGGGCCACCTGGAATCACCCTTCATCCACCCCAGCCCTGCCTAAGAAGGCAGACAGGCTTTACCACACCCATAGGGACAAGCCTTTTTATGGGGAGCATCCAGTGGCTGACTCAGTGGTCATGAACGCTGCTCATGACCATACTAAGAGACTTGGGCACCTCAGCATGCACCCTCTAGATGAGGAGTCTTGACAGGTGGACTTCTTGGGCATGAAGGTCTATGCCTCAGCCACTTTGGCCATTCGGTCATTGAACTTCCCAGCCCACATGGTCCAATACCAGAATGCCCTGTGGGACAAAGCTCTGGAATTGGTGCAAACCCTCCCAGAGGACACTACTAAATCTCAGGTGATCCAACTTCTGAAGTCAGTGTCGGACATCGGAAATCATGTCCTAAGGGTGTCCTACGATACTGCTGACGTGGCCAGATGGGTGGCAGCCACTGGCATTTGTATACGCTGCCATTCCTGGCTCAGGGTTTCCGGCTTTGCCCCTGATGTGCAGGCCAAAATCCTTAATGCTTCTTTTAGGGGTTCAGTTCTCTTTGGCGAGAATATCCACAACATTATCTCCCGTCTGCAGACCCTAAAGTTGGTTCATTCTTTGTACTGCTCCCAGCCAAAACCTCAGCAGCACTAGCCCTTTCAGAGGAACCAGCATCAGCAGTCCCAAGGACAGCAGCCCAGAGGAGCCTTCAGACGCAAGGCCCCTTGACCAGGCGACAGGAGCTTCAGCCCCTAGGGCTTCCCATGACACCCTGCCCATCCCAGGTTCTTCAGCATGACTCCTTGCCTAACCCCCCCCCCCCCAATCCCCAGCAGAAGTTTTGGGAGAGGCAGTGGGGGGGTCGCTTCTCCCTTTACCTGGATGGATGGCACAGAATGACGTCAGATCAGTGGGTGCTTCAACTAGTACAAAGGGGACATGCTCTAGAATTTCAAAAGATACCCCCAGACAGCCCTCCCTTGCACTCCCACTACCCTCCAGATCACATTGTCCTTATCCAGGAGGAGATCCAGGCACTGCTGAGCAAAAAGGGCATAGAACCTGTTCCCTTAAATCAAAGGGGAAAGGGTTTCTATTCCCATTTCTTCCTAGTTCCAAAGAAGAGCAGCAATCTGAGACCAATTCTGGATTTCAGCCCCCTGAATCTATTTATAAAATACGAACACTTCAGGATGGTTACCCTGCAGGGTCTTCTGCCCCTTCTTCATCAGGGAAATTGACTCTGCTCCCTAGATATGCAAGATGCCTGCCTTCACATCAGGGTTTTCCAGCCCCACAAGAGGTTCCTATGCTTTTGCTTGCAGGGCAACCACTACCAGTTCAGGGCTCTACCCTTTGGCCTTTCCTTGGCTCCTCAAGTCTTCACCAAGTGTCTGGCAGTAGTGGCTGCAGCTCATAGGAGACAGGGTCTTTGTGTCTTTCCCCTGCTTCGATGACTGGCTCCTCATGCTTCCCTCCAGAGACAAGCCGCTCCGGACAATGGAGATCACCTTCAGTTTGTTTCAGATACTGTGCTTCATCCTAAACTTGCCCAAGTCCTCCCTCTGGCCAAGCTAAAGACTGCAGATCATCACAGCAATCTTGGATTCGGCTCAGGGCAAGGGGCATGCCACCCTTATGGCGACACCAACAAAGCAAAATACACACCTGTCGGCAAAATTGACACTTTGCCGACAGGTCGCTGTGTTGCTGTGCCCAAGACAGGGGCATGCTGTCTCCTGGTCCTGCACCCCTGCCCCGAATCAACTCCCGACTGGAGTTGAGAAATCTAAAGATGGGGGGGGGGACAAGGGGCAGAGCCCCCCGATAAAAAAACAGGACTGGGAGATATACAGGAATCATGTGGACCGCAACTTGCGGTTGACATGATTCCTGTCGGCGAGATTCCGGTCGACATAAAGGATGTCAAACCGGCATGGTAGAGCCCCAGGGCAAGGCCTTCCTGCCTCCAGACAGAGCAGACTGCCTGAGAGCACAGGCCCATTCAGTGTCTTCCTCACGCCAAGTCCCAGCCAGGTCATCCCTCAGACTTTTGGGACACATGGCAGCGCCCATAGTTACTGTTCCGCTTGCCTGCCTGCATATGAGGGTGCCTCGATGGACCCTACGGGTCCAGTAGGACCAGCAAATGGGCGATTTGGATCAGGGGACCTAGTTTTCAATCTTGTGCGGCAAATGCTGTTTTGGTGGATGAACCCCTCCAACCACTTCAGAGGGGTTCCCTTCCGTGCGGAATCTCCAAGTCAGATTCTCATGACAGACGCTTCCTGTCCGTGTGTTACGTTATCACCGTGTGTTACGGTTCATTACCAACTCCCCTTACCGTTCGCACCACTGTGACTTATATGCAGCTGTTGGTTGGACATCCATTACTACTAGACGCCTACTCCATGCTGGGCTATGGACTCTTAAACTGCTCCTGCAGAAATTGCCAAGCTATCTCTCTTCCCTTATTAGTATCTCACATAGTGCATACTCGTTAAGAAAATCTGACTTATTATGCTTGACATACCAGGACGCGGACTTCGCTTTGGTGAGCGTGCTATCTCATATGCCTTCCCTCCATTTGGAACCAATTACAAACCGTATTGAAACTAACTAGCACAGTTTCAATAAACTTCTAAATCGCTAAGTTCAGCCAAAATAAAAGACACCTGTAACTGTCATTAAGTCTCTTCCTTCCCCATGTGTGCCATATTTATCCACTGGTAAGGTATAATTGATTTGTCATATTAACTGCTTTCCTTCCCTTCTCCTTCTCCTTCTACTCCTGGCTTTATCTTTGCTTCGGCTCCACTGCTACTCTATCAAATCTCTCCCCATATCAGTTGTAGACTGTTGTTTGTTCTAACTGCCAAAATACTGTATATGTATTGCACACCAGTCATCATGTTTCATTTATCAGTATCACGACCTGTAAATCGCTTCCTATCTCATATCAGTGTTTACCACCCGTCACCCTATGTGGTACCCTTGTATGTATATCCAGCCTGTATCATGTAACGTGTATTTCATGTATATACTGTTATTACCTATCTGTGTTTGTACTTTAAGTGTTTATGTCACAGGACCTCCTTGTGAATGAGCTTGCTCAATGGAGTTTTCCTGCAATAAACTTGAACTTGAACTTGTCCGGGCTGGAGTGTCTACTTGGCAGACTGTCAGACCCAGGGGGCCTGGTCTCAGCAGGAGCAGCATCTCTACATCAGTGTGCTCGAGATGTGAGCCATCCTCCTTGCCTTTTGGGCCTTTCAGACTCATCTCCTCATGGGCCCTCTCTAGATTCAGATGAACAACATGTCGGTAGTCTATTATATCAACAAGCAAGGTGGTACTCACTCATACCCCCTATGCAGGCAGGCCATGAGAGTTTGGCATTGGATAATAGAGCACGACCTCGTTGTAACGGCAGTTCATGTTCCAGGTGTCCAAAATGTCCTGGCCAACAGCCTGAGCCAGTCCTGGTCGAAAACTCAAGAATGGGAGCTGCTATCCTCTGTGGTCAAGGATCTCTTCAACAGGTGGGGTTGTCCCGAGTTGGACCTCTTTGCATCCCCACTCAACTCAAAACTGCCCAATTTCTGCTTGCTAGTTCCAGGGCCTGGTGTTTTCTGGGGAGACACATTGACCCTTTTTTGGACAGGAAGGTTTTTGTATGCCTTTCCTCCCTTCCCACTTCTGCAGAGAGTTCTTCTCAAGCTGCAGTCAGAGAGGGCGGACATAATTCTGATAGCTCATTACTGGCCATGACAGATATGGTTCCCATTGTTGCAACAATTGGTAGTGGAACCTCCTTTTCCCCGTTGCTCTGACCTGCTCTCACAGGACCAGGGCGCTCTGATTCAACCGGACCTCAAGTCTCTTCATCTCCTTGCGTGGCTCCTTCAGACTTAGCCATCGCATGATTTGGGGTTTCCTCTATGGTGGCGGATGTTCTCATGGCCGCTAGGAAGCCTTCCACCAGAGCCACTTACGCCATGAAGTGGAAGTTTTCTCCATCTGGGCTGTCACCTGGCATTTGGTCCCTTCACCTGTCCAGTGAATCTCACCTGGAATACCTCCTTTCCCTTTCGGACTCCAGTCTGGGTTACTCATCTATCAAGGTGCACCTTTCCGCCATCTCTGCATACCATGCACCCATTGACAGCAAAAATATTGCCCAGCTGGACTTGTCCCGCACCTTCTTGTGGAGCACTTTTCATTTGAAACCTCCCATTAGGGACCTAGTCCCGCCATAGGATCTGTTGTTTACTTTGGAGAAGCTCACTCTTCCTCCCTTTGAACCTGCTGTGAGCTGCACTTTCTGTTGTGGAAAGCATTGTTTTTAGTTGCCATTACTTCAGCTCAGAGAATTTCTGAGCTTCAGGCTCTGTCTAATGTGTAAAGAGCTTTACTTGGTTTTCCATGAAGACAGGGTATCTTTGTGGACCAGTCCTAAGTTTTTGCTAAAAATGGTGTCTGAGTTTACTTTAAATCAAAGCATCCACCTGCCTGTTTATTTTCCTGAGTATTCTAATCAGGGAGGTTTTACTTCATATTCTAGATGTTCATCAAATGCTTCATTTTTATCTGAACAGCACCCACCCGTTCACAAAATCTGACCAGTTATTCATTTTGTTTGCCCTTAGGAAAGAAGGGACTCCTGTTTCCAAACAGTGTTTATCTAAGTGGTTAGCTAATTGAATTGTTTATTGCTGCAGCAAGTACGACCAGCCTTTCCCAGGCCAGGTCAAAGATCATTCTACCAGGGATATGGCGGACTCCACTACCTCCTTCAGAAATGTGTCTGCTGCTGACATTTGTGCAGCCACCACTTGGAGTTCTGTCCATACTTTCCTTAAGTATTACAGTTTGGATATTGTCTCCAGGCATAGATGGTTTCGGCCTTGCAGTACTCCAGGGCCTCCTGTCCTAAAGTTCTTATCACTGCTACTGTTCTCCTCCCACTTGACTGAGTCTATTCCTCTACTGCTTGGGATTCAGTTCTTATGGTTATTGCCAGGGCCCCGATTTTCTGCGGCCTGTCAGACCAGATTCTGCGGCAGGTTCTCATTGCCGCCCAGACTTCTGTACTTAACACCAATTTCTGCAGCAATTCTGCAGCACATTTTACCTTAATTTTTTCCTTTTTTGTTTTTTTTGCCATATCTGACATAATGCACGCGGTGTAATAGTCATTTTATGGGTGTTTGTCACCAAATTTTCAACATAGCCAGCTTAAGACCTCTGCTCATGAACAGTATCACTGTGATTTTATTAATCTGTCCGGAACATTGATTTAGCACACCGACTGCGCCATTCTGCGCTACAAGGGTGGAAACACATTTTGGGTGAGATGTGAAAAATGACAGCTGTACTACTCATAAGACAGTGTGGTGAAATGGCAATGTTGAAACTCTGGAGTGAAAATATTGAAATTTCGTGAACTTACGAGCCTGCGTAGGAACTGCGCAACGCACGCTCGTTAAACAGTCATTTTTTGGAATTTTGGCACCAAATTTTCAACATGGGGGTTTTGGGCCCCCTTCTCATGAATGATGTCACTGTCGTTGGGGTGTTGGTCCGAGGGTGATTTGCAGTCACTGCGCGGTCACTGCTGCGAAATCACCGCCAGTTGAGCTCTTGCATGACAGTGATCATCGATGGAAAGTCCCAAAACCCATGTTAATTGTGCAACTCCAAAAATACCTGAGATATGCAATAAGTTGAACCCCTCCTATCTAGCCCATTATACAGCTTACGGCATTTCCTCAGTTCGACGGTCGCCTTTGAAGAGTGCAGACATGTTCCCGGTCCACAGGAGATCGTGGCGCGAGTCGAGTAAGTATGGGGTGGGGGGTGGGGAGGCTGGGTGCGCAGTGGGTGGGTGCGGAATGTGGGAGGGGGCTCGGGAGGCAGCTGGCGGGACAGTTTTGTTTTACAGGAAAAAAAAAAAAGCGTCGCTGGACGCTTGCCACGCTGGGGTGGGCTCTAGCGTGCTATGACTTTTAGAGGCGTTCAGCCCGGCGGAGATTAGGCACCCGTGGCCGCAAACAGTGGCACGTTTGCCACGCTGGGTGGGCTCCCAGCGTTAACTGCTGTTTTAGAGGCGTTCAGCCGGCGGGGGATTGGGCACCTCCGTCGGCGAAAAAAAAAAAAAATATGACACGCGTTTACGCCTGGGGTGGGCTCCAGCGTAACATACTCGCTGTTAAGGGGACAGTGAAGCCGGCGGAGTTGGGCACCCGTCGGCAAATGAAGTGGGCGTTTGTTCGCGCGGCCAATTCAGCGGGTGATGGCAAATTCCGCGGATATTTCCATGAGTTTTACGCATCCAGAATCGCCTGAAAACTTCGAGGCCCTGGTTGTGCCTGCTGAAGAGCCCCTGGAGTAAGATAGTACTGTTACGTAAGAACTTAGCGTAACAGTAGATCTTCGAGAGGAGCTCTTGCAGCAGCCACTGAATTCCCTTCCTCCTTCCCTGTGAATGCTGTTTCTCCATTGCAGCTCTTCTGCTTTCCTCATTTGAGGAACCTCCTTGATTCTCCTATTTCAGTATATGCTGGGGTCTCTGGCAGGAGAACTGGGTATTAGTTGGGCCTCTTTAATACCATATGTGATGTCAGGGGTGGTCCCCTGCTGAATACTGCTAGCTAGAAGTTTTCCGTGTGGTCCTAGCGCCTGGCAGCTCAGTCCTTATGGTTATTGCCTGTTGTAAGAGCTCCTCTCGAAGATCTACTGTTACTGTAAGTTCTTAGTAACTGTACATCTTACTTCAAGTTGGAGCTCTTGTTGCAGGCAGTAACGGTTGGGACTAAGTCGCCAGGTGCCACAACCCCACAGAAACCTTCTAGCAAGCAGTCTTCAGTTGGGGACCGCTCCCAACGTGAGCTCCACCCAGCATCGGCCAATGGTACAAAAGGGGCGGTGCCCAGCACCACCACAGTTCTTTCTAGGGACATGGATATGTTGTTTATCCACACTGTCTGGCAGGTTCCTTGCCGCTTTAAATCTTGCCGGAAGGTCTTCAAGCTGGCTCCTCCCACCCACCCGGGTGGTAAAACTCTCGGCTCCGCCCCATGACGTCAGATCTTCCTTACCGCTTGGAAGCTTAGGTTCCCTCCTTAACGCTCTGCGTGATAGGCGAATCCTAACTCTTGATTGAATCCAGAACTTCGTTTAAAATTCTCAAGACTTGGTCTTCCTTTTCCCTCGTGGCTGCAATGGACAAATCGACTCCCGGTTTTCGGCGGTGCCCTTGTGGGCAGAAGATGTCCAGGATGGACCCGCACTCCTCGTGTGTCTACTGCCTCAGCCTAGAACATGACCCACAGGCCTGCGAGTCATGCTATTCGTTCTCGGCCAACGTCTTGGAGGACCGCGCTGTCCGGTTGAAGCTTGGACACCCCGAGAAGCGCTATCCGCCGGTAAAGTCGAAAGAGGCCCATTGGGCGGTTACTGCAGTGGCTGGCTCAGCTGAGCAGCTCGAGCAGATGATCGCCCTCGAGGAGGAGGCGGCCCAGGCCGCATCTTCCTCCTCCTCGGTCGCGGCATTTATCCTGCTCTCTTTGGGTACCTCGTATAATGCTTTGTTCAAGGAGCTTTGCCATTCCCTTTCCACAAAGGGAGAGGGGCCATCGGGACATTCCTCTCGGTCCAAAAAGAAGGATCCCAAGGGTAAGTCCCATCGTCGACGTTTGTGGGAGCAGGAGAGGTCCCCTTCCCCGGACAGCTGACCGTTGACTTCAGTCGAGGTTGCGGCTAAGGCTGCTGGCTTCACGGCGTCCCGTCAGGTCAGCGGCGAGACACCCGTCGGCAGCGATCCGAGATTTTCTCGACCGTCGACGGATGATGTCGACTAGTGAAGCCGACAACCCTTCGCGGTTCCCCTGGTGGAAACCGAGTTGCCTGTGCCCTCAGTGCAGCAGTCACCGGTTAAGGTGTCCAGCGAGGGAAGGCGTGTGTCCCCGCTCCCTCCAGGCCCGCCCTCAGACACACGAGGATCTCGGTCTCGGACCTCTTCTCGGTCCAGCCGATCCCGCCGACATCGGCAGTCTCGGTCTTGGCACCGAGGTAAGCAGCGACGCCGCTTGTCCTCGTCTTCCTCCTCGGATGAGGAGAGGCTTCGGCGTAAATTGCGTCAACGCTACGAGGAACTGATGTGGCAGCAGTTACTTTTGTCCGGGAGCAAGTCGACACCGACGCCTTCCCCGGCCATCAAGTGACTGTCACCCAAATGGCCGAAACAGCCTCTCGCTGCAGTCGAGATGCCCAAGCCTGGGCCGGTTGTTCAGCTGGAACCTGCTGCCCCACCGATTGTGGTGGAATCTCCGTCTCCACAACCGAAATCGGGGGCGCCGACCAAGGACTCTCAGTCGGGTCAAGGCCTGCCCCACAGGTTGTCGGTCACCCTCACTCCCGACCGTCCTCGGAGGTGGAGGTGGCTCAGGCCCTAGGCAGCTCTTCGCGGACTCCTCGGAGTCTGAAGCTGACTCCTCCCCGTTCTCCAGGCCGGTTGACCTGGAGTCCTCCGGGGACAGTCACTGGGCGAAAGCCCACGTCCTTCATGGGTCTGCTTTGGCTCATCTCGAGTCCACGGGATGCAGCTCGAGCCCGTATCCAAGCGGGCCAAGTGTCCCCTAGCGGAGATACTGGACTGAGGGGATTCACCCACGGAGGCCTTTCTGGTGGCTGAGGCCATTGTCGGCCCAGCCTTGGAGCTTTGGCAGCGGCCTGCTTCCTGTCCTGCGCCCTCGGCCAGGATGGCCAGGAAGGGGGACGGCTCTGCTACTTCCTTTCCGCCTGGTCTGCTATCACCACGGACCGCTAGGTGTTGGAGGTGGTAGGAAAGGGCCTGCCTCTAGATGCAGTGGACCCCACCCTTTCAAGCCCGTCGCCCCTCGGGGGAGCCACAGGGTCCACTTAGCCTCGCTGTCGGCCGCTTGACCGATATTGCCCTGCCCCTCAAAAAAGAGGTGATCAGGAAGGCGGCGGGTCCTCCTCCAGACCCGGGGTTTGTGTCCAGGTATTTCCTGGACCCAAAACGGACGGGGGACTGGCGCCCCATTCTCGACCTGCACGACCTGAACAGGTTCCTAAGGTCTCAGACCTTCAGGATGGTCACTCAGGTCCAGACGGACAATACCACGACCATGTACTACCTAAACCGCCAGGGCAGGATGCCCTCCGTGCCTCTGTGCAGGGAAGCTCTCCGCATTTGGTCTCTCGTGCGCAGCCTGGAGGCGGATCTCCTCGCCATTCACGTGGCAGGAGCCTCCAACATCCTGGCCGATGCCCTAAGCCAGATAGGGGCTGCGTCTCACGAGTGGTCTCTCCTGCCAGAGGTAGTACAAGAGCTCTTCTCCCACTGGGGCACGCCTCAGGCGGACCTGTTTGCCTCCAGGGAGAATGCAAAGCTGAGACTGTTTCATGCCCGCCCCCCTCAGCAGGGCTCGCTGCAGGGGGATGCCTTTTCGAGGCCGTGGACCCCAGGCCTCTTCTGCTCTTTCCCCATTTCCCTTGATCCACAAGGTGCTTCTCTCAAAGCGAGGGAGGGACAAGGCGCAGGTGGTCTAGCCAGCCCCAGACTGGCCCGTCAGTTCACGGTATCCAGATCTCCTCAATCTCAGCTCCAGGCTCCCGGGCGGCTTCCAGCCACGCCGGACCTGATCTCGATCAATTAGGGAAGGTATTCCATCCGGACCTTCAATCCCTGCACCTGACGGCCTGGTTCCTGAGCGGCTAGAGTTCCAGGCCTTGGGTCTTTCCGGCGGGGTCCTCAGCGTTGTTGAGGCATCCCATAAGAGTCGACCAGGAAATGCTATGCCTTCAAATGGAAGAGGTTCTCCATTTGGTGTCAGAACAAGGGCCGGACCCTTCCTCCTGTTCCTTGGCAAGCATTCTGGACTTCCTGTGGTCCCTTTCTCAGCTAAGGGCTTGATCGGCGACCCTTAAGGTGCACCTGGCAGCCATCTCTGCTTACGGACACGGGCGGGAAGCAGTCCAGTGGCGCCGAACAAAATGGTTGGGCGCTTTTCAAAGGCCTTGATCACATATCCCCTTCGGTGCGAGAACCTCCACCTCCATGGGATCTGCTGCTGGTATTGGCTAAGCTCATGGGCAAGCCATTCGAACTGATGCACAGGTGTGACATCTCTCACATGTCGTGGAAGACCGCCTTCTTGGTGGTTATCACGTCAGCCAGAAGGATGGGAGAGCTCCAGGCGCTTTCCATCGAGTCTCCTTATCTGGTCTTCCACAGGGACAAGGTTGTCCTGCGCCCCCACCCGAAATTCCTTCCGAAGGTGGTGTTGGAGTTTCACCTTAACCAGGTGTTGACTCTGCCGGTGTTCTACCCCAATCACACCTCGGAGGCCGAATATATGCTCCATACTTTGGACCCTAGAGCTCGCTTATTATAAGGAGCTGTGACTGAGGAGGTTCGGGGAAAGGTTTGCCAGCTGTTTGTCACCTACGCTGAAGCTGCACCTGACAGACCTGCAGCCAAGCAGACGATAGGCAGGTGGGTCACCTCCTGCATAGATCTCTGCTTTGAGTTGGCGGACAAGGAGCCTCCCAAAGGGACAAGAGCTCATTCTACCCGCCATACCGCTGCATTGGTAGCTGCTTCCAGGGACGTCCCTATCCAGGAAATCTGCAGGGCTGCTACCTGGAAGTCAGCACATACCTTCATCACCGATTACCACATCGACGTTGAGTCATGCTGGGATGCTGGTTTTGGGGCCTTGGTTCTCAGTCTTTATTCCCTAAGTAGAAGTGTGTGCTGCCTCCCTCCTCCGAAGAACTGCTAGAGTCTGCCAGACAGTGTGGATGAACAACATATCCATGTCCCTAGAAATACAGGTTACTCACCTGTGACAGGAGTTCTAGAATGGTATATGTTGTTCATCCCTACATTCTCCGGCTTCAACAACCCCTGGCTTCCAGCGGGCTAGATCTGGTGTCATGGGCGTGGCCGAGTTTACCACCCAGGTGGGTGGGACGAGCCAACAGAAGACCTTCCAGAAAGATTTAAAGCGGCAAGGAACCTGCCAGACAGTGTGGCTGAACAACACCATTCCTAGAACTCCTGTTACAGGTGAGTAACCTGTATTTCTAGGGACATGGATATGTTGTTCATCCTCACTATCTGTAATCCTAGCCGCTAAACGTCTTGCGGAAAGGTCTTCAATGGCTCTCACCGGTTGTCAAAACCGACTAAGCAATAAACATCGAATCTTCCACCCGCTTATCAGGTTCCACTCATAGCACGCTCTGCGGTATAAGACTAGTTCCTAATTCTTGAATCTTGAAATTAAAGTTTTTGCAAAAGCGACTTTGGTTTCTCTTTCTCGCTGCTGCGATGGACAAATCGACTCCCGTTTTCCGGAGATGCCCTTGCGACAGAAGATGTCTCGGACGGATCCGCACTCCGTCGTCTACTGCTAGGCCTTGGCCGACCGCGGAGCTTGCGACCTATGCTCTTCTTTTTCGGCCTACGTCCTCGAAGACCGTGCTGCCCGTTTACAGCTGGGGCGTCCCGAGAAAAGATTTCCTCCGGTTAAGTCTAAAGAGGCCCGGTTGGCGGTGTCCGCGGCGGCGGGCTCGGCGGATCAGCTCGAGCAGATGATCGCCCTCGAAGAGGAGGCGGCGCGGGCTGCTTCTACCTCGGCTGCGGCATTTGTCCCGCTCTCTCTCGGTGCCTCGTATTCGGCTTCTTTTAAGGAGCTTTGTCTGACCCTCTCGACGAAAGGTGAGGGTCCAACTTCTTCTGGACCTTTTTCTCGGTCCAAAAAGAGCAAAAGTAAGTCTCACCGTCGACGCTCTTGGGAGCGGGAAAGATCCCCTCCCCAGTAGTCGACAGTCGACCTCGGTCGACCCCTCGGCTTCGGCCACTGGCTTCACGGTGTCCCCGTCAGGCCAGTTGACCGAGACTCCCGTCGACGCGGTCGAGATTTTTCTCGACCCGTTGGACGGGTTGTCGGCTGGAGAAGCTGAGAATCCCCTCTCCCCGGTGGGAGTTGAGGGTCCCGTTGGCTCGTCTGTGCCTCCGGTTCCGGAGCCTTCGGTGGAATCTTCCGAACCGAGGGTGCGATTCCCGACACCTCCCCGCACCGTCCTCGGCCTAGCCGAGGTTCTCGGTCTCGGTCTCGGACGTCTTCGCGGTCCAGCCGATCCCGCCGCCATAGGCGGTCTCGGTCTCCCGCGGTGCCGCCGCTCTTCCTCCTCCTCGGACGAGGGGAGACTTCGGCGCAAGTTGCGTCGGAGGTATGAGGAACTCATGTGGCAACAGCTCCTTCTGACCGGGAATAAGCCGACCCAGTCGTCTTCCCTGGCCATTAAGTGGCTGTCACCGGAGCGGCCGAAACAACCCCTCGTTGTAGCCGAGGAGCCTGTTCCCAGGCCGGTTGTTCGGCAAATTCCAGCTGCCCCACCGATTCTGGTGGAACCTCCGCCTCCACAGCCGTTATTTGGGGCTCCGACCAAAAATTCTCGGTCGGCTCAGGGACTGCCCCATAGGCTGTCTGTCACCCTCACTCCCGATAAGCCTCGGCAGGTGGAGGGTGGCTCAGGCCCGAGGCAGCTCTTTGAGGACTCTTCCGAGTCCGAGGATGATTCCTCCCTTTTCTCCAAGCGAATGGACTTGGAGTCCTCAGGAGGACAGTCGGTGGGCGATAGCCTTAGTCCTTCCGGTTAGCCGGCTCATCTCGGGTCCACCGGGATGAAGCTCGAACCCGTTTCTAAGCGGGCCAGATATCCCCTCATGGAGATTCTGGACGGGGATTCCCCTACGGAGGCCTTTCCGGTGGCCGAGGCCATAGTGGGCCCAGCCTTGGAGCTTTGGCAGCGCCCTGCTTCCTGCCCTGTGCCTTCGGCCAGGATGGCCTGGAAGTATGCGGTCCCTACCGGTTCCCTGTCCGGTTTTTCGGAACACCCCTCTGCTGAGGGGTTGGTTACCGACAGCGTTTTCCAGCCTGGGAATGCCAGGGATTGGACAAACCTCCGACAAGGAATCCAAGAAATTGGATTATGCCGGGCCCGAAAAGTCTATGCTCGTCCTCTCTCGGCCTTCGTCCAGGCCAGTTTGGCCCGTCCTGTACATTTTCTCATGCTCTGTTGGGCTCCCTGGATGAGGTCGTCCCTCATCTTCCGCGGATCTGCAGACTACGGTCAGGCAGGTGCGGACCAGGGAGCAGTGGCCAAACAGCAGCTCCAGACTGCTTTAGACATTGGGGACTCATGTGCCAGGTCTGTGGTGGCCGCAGTGGCCGTGCGTCGTGCCGGGCTTGGCTGAGGAAATCCACCTTACGCCGGATACCCAGCACAAGTTGGCGGGCGTTCCTTTTGGGGACTGACCTCTTGACCCTGGGATGGAAGGTCACCTGCAGAGGATCAGAGTCAATGCTACTGGACTTGGTCTCTTCCGCTCAGAAGGACAAGGGCATAAGCCTCAGCCTAAGCCCTTTCGTCCTTCTGCGCGCCTGGCCCAGCAACGTCAGGGCCAGCAGGCTCGGGCTTGGCATCCCAAACCCAAGCCGTCGGCTTCCTCCAACAGGAAGCAGGGAGGTAAAGGCCCAGGAGGTCCCTCGGCCGGTCCCTCCTCCAAGCCTGCCCAGTGACGGGCTGAGGGGTGTCGCCCCCATCCCCGTCACCTCACCCCTGGTTCCCCCCGTGGGGCGACGGCTCCGACACTTCCTTTCCGCCTGGTCCGTTATTACCATGGAGAGGTGGGTACTGGAGGTGGTGGGGAAAAGGCCTGCCTCTAGAATTCGAGCAGGCCCCGCCCTTCAGAGCTGTCGCACCTCGGGGGGCCTCGGGGTCCGCGGCCTCACTGTCGACTCGTCGGGCCGACATCGCTCTCCTCCTCCAAAAGGAGGTGATCAGGGAGGTAGCGGATCCCCCTCAGACCCGGGGTTTGTGTCCAGGTACTTCCTGGTTCCGAAACAGACGGGGGGCTGGCGCCCCATTCTCGATCTACGACTGAACAAGTTCCTAAGGTCTCGAACCTTCAGGATGGTCACTCTGGCGCAGATAATACCATCTCTGGAACACGGCGTGTGGTTCTACTCTCTGGACCTGCAGGGCCGCGTTCTTTCCGTCCCTATCCGTCCGTCATCAGATTCATACGCTTTTCGGTGGAGGGATCCCTCTTGATTCGAGCCATGCCCTTCGGCCTGTCTTCAGCTCCGGGGTCTTCACCAAATGCATTGCAGTGGTGACAGCTTTCCTCGGCGCGGGGGTCGGTGTACCCTTACCTGGACGATTGGCTGATAGCAGCCCCTTCCAGACAGGAGGTGGAGCGGTCCAGAGATCTGGCCCTCCTGGTTTGCTCTCAAGTCGGCCTTCTCATCAACGAGGCCAAGTCGGAACTCGAGCCAAAGCAGGTGATTCTGTTTATCGGGGCAGAGCTCGACTCTCTTCGAGCCAGAGCACGGCTCCCGTCGGACAGGGCCGAGGTTCTTACCTCCTTTGCCCAAGCATTTCTGGTTGGGCAGTCGCGCCCTGCCCGGGACTTCCTGCGCCTCCTGGGTCTCATGGCGGCCTGTACCAGCGTGGTCCGTTGGGCACGCTGGCACATGCGCCCCCTTCAGTGGGGTCTGGCCAGCCAGTGGTCAGAGCGCTGCGATCCATTGGACCAGCTAGTGATGGTGACCCAGGAGATGTGGAACGCTCTCCGGTGGTGGACCGTTCCATCTCATCTCATCTGCAGGAGGGCATCCCGTTTGTCCGCCCCGAGCCAACGGTTTCTCTATCGACCGATGCCTCTCTGATGGGTTGGGGTGCCCATCTGGGGGAACACCGAGCGCACGGCCTCTGGTCCCCGCGGGAGTCCCAGTGCCACATCAACCTGCTGTAGCTCCGAGCGGTCCGCCTAGCTCTCACCGCCTTTGCTCCGTTTCTCTGGGGTCAAGTGGTCCGAGTCCAGACGGACAATACCACGACCATGTACTACCTAAACCGCCAGGGCGGGACGCGTTCCATGCTTCTATGCAAGGAAGCTCTCCGCATTTGGTCACTTGTGCGCAGCCTGGAGGCCGATCTCCTAGCCATTCATGTGGCAGGAGCCTCCAACACCCTGGGCGATGCCCTGAGCCGGATAGGGGCTGCATCCCACGAGTGGTCTCTCCTGCCAGAGGTAGTACAAGATCTGTTCTCCCACTGGGGCACACCTCAGGTGGACCTGTTTGCCTCCAGGGAGAACGCGAAGCTGAGGCTGTTTCATGCCCGCCCCCCTCAGCAGGGCTCGCTGCAGGGGGATGCCTTCTCGAGGCTGTGGACCCCGGGCCTCTTTACCGCCTTTCCCCCATTTCCCTTGATCCACAAGGTGCTTCTCAAGGCAAGGAGGGACAAGGCGCAGGTGATTCTGATAGTCCCAGACTGGCCCCACCAGTTCTGGTACCCAGATCTCCTCAGCCTCAGCTCCAGGCTCCGAGGCAGCTTCCAGCTCGCCTGGACCTGCTCTCAGTCAATCAGGGGAAGGTGTTCCATCCGGACCTTCAATCCCTGCACCTGACGGCCTGGTTCCTGAGCGGCTAGAGTTCCAGGCCTTGGGTCTTTCCGACGAGGTCCTCAATGTTGTTGAGGCATCCCGTAAGGAGTCGACCGGGAAATGCTATGCCTTCAAATGGAAGAGATTTTCCATCTGGTGTCAGGGCAAGGGCTTGGACCCTTCCTCCTGTTCTTTGGCAAGCATTTTGGACTATTTATGGTCCCTTTCTAGTCAAGGGCTTAGGTCGATGACCCTAAAGGTGCACCTGGCAGCCATCTCTGCTTACCGGGCGTGGGCCGGGGAGCAGTCAGTGGCACAGGAGAAGGTGGTCTGGCGCTTTTCCAAAGGCCTTGATCACATTTCCCCTCCGGTGCGAGAACCTCCACCTCCGTGGGATTTACTGCTGGTACTGGCAAAGCTCATGGGCAAGCCATTCGAACCAATGCACAGGTGTGAACTCTCTCACCTGTCGTGGAAGACCGCCTTCTTGATGGCTATCCGTCAGCCAGAAGGATGGGAGAACTCCAGGCTCTGCATGGTCTCCTTACCTGGTCTTCCACAGGAGAGGATTGTCCTCGCTTCCCACCTGAAATTCCTTCCGAAGGTGGTGTGCGGAGTTTCACCTTAACCAGGTGTTGACTCTGCCGGTGTTCTACCCAGTCACACCTCCCGGAGGCCGAATACAGGCTCCATACTTTGGACCCTAGAAGGGCGCTCGCTTATTTTAAGGAGTGCATGGCTGAAATTCGGGGAGAGGTTCGCCAGCTGTTTGTCACCTACGCTGAAGCCGCACCTGGCAGACCTGCAGCCAAGCGGACGATAAGCAGGTGGGTCACCTCCTGCATAGATCTCTGCTATAAGTTGGCGGGCATGGAGCCTCCCAGAGGGATAAGAGCTCATTCTACCCGTCATATTGCTGCATTGGTGGCTGCTTCCAGAGATGTCCCTATCCAGGAAATCTGCAGGGCTGCTACCTGGAAGGCAGCACACACCTTCATTACCCATTACCACATCGACCTTGAGACACGCCGGGATGCTGGTTTTGGGGCTCGGTTCTCCAGTCTTTATTCCTAAGTAGGGGTGTCCTGCCTCCCTCCTCCGGAGAACTGCTAGGAGTCTGCCAGACAGTGTGGATGAACAACATATCCATGTCCTAGAAATACAGGTTACTCACCTGTAACAGGAGTTCTAGGAATGGTATATGTTGTTCATCCCTACACTTCCCGACCTCCCGGCCGGCGCACAACCTGAGCTTCCAGCGGGCCAGATCTGGTTTCATGGGTCGGAGCCGAGTGTTTTACCACCCGGGTGGGTGGGAGGAACCAGCTTGAAGACCTTCCGGCAAGATTTAAAGTGGCAAGGAACCTGCCAGACAGTGTGGATGAACAACATACACCATTCCTAGAACTCCTGTTACAGGTGAGTAACCTGTATTTTCCTGCCGTCGACCCGTTAGCATTGGCTGCTCGGATGCCTTCTCGCAAACAGTTCGACCGCTTTTGCATCTTCAGTGATTTTTCTTTGCTTTTGTGATCAGAATCCTCAAATTTATTTCCCATTCTGCATGTCTTCTTCTCCAACATCGTCTGTCTCATCCACGGATAACAAGAAGTCCAAGTTCTCCTGTTATAAGGAGCTACTGTCGAAGGATGGCCACGAGGCTTGCCTCTTCTGCCTAGGCCCGAGCCACGACACCACGGCCTGTTAGCACTGCAAGGCTTTCAACTCCCAGACTTGGATCTGCCATCAGAAGGCCTCAAGGCACACCTCCTGGAGAAACAGGTTGCCCAGATGCAGAAGCAGCCAGTGGAGAAGAGTCCTTCTTTGTCCTCATCTGTGTCCACCTCCTCCACTTCTGAAATGCACAAGGAGAAGAAAAGGGATTCAGGGAGGCACAAACACCGGGACAAGGACCAGGAGAGGTCCCACGGTCACTCCCGTTCCAGGCCTCTGCTGCACAAGAAGTCCTCGTCCGGCTCCTTGTTGCACAGGGGTTCGGACCACTCCTTCCAGTCTGCCCATGGTTCTGCTGGGCAGTTGGCTTCTAAACCTCCTGCCATAGTCCTGGCATGTGATGGAGGAAAACCGGGGTCAGGGTCTTTGGGCCCTACCCTGATGCCTCTCAAGGTGAAGGCCACACCGGCAAGGTCACCCTCCACCTTAGGGGCTGGGACCAGTAAGAAGGGCAGCAACGCTTCGGCCCTCCAAGATGGTCTTGATGACGATCTCATCCAAAGCTTTGGACAGGACATCCCATCATCAGGGGCAGATGACACTCTCCGCCATCACCCCAGGCTCTGGCCAAGCTGACGACTGCCTCCACACCAGTCTCCGCTAAGCAGCCGTCCGCTAATGGCATTCCTTCTCGGACATCAGGTCAGCCTTCGCGAGGAGCCAGGGACATTCCTCAATAGTTGAGGATCTCGGACTGGATGATACCCCTATTATACCCTCTGGTTCCTCGTCCCCACTACCACCTCCAATGCTGAACCCCCGCATGGCAGGTGTTCCGACGTCAGATATACCGACTCCAGCTCCGCAGTCACTTGCTGGCCCGTCGACACCTCACTTCACCAAGGACCAGATCCAGGAGCTTTTTTCCTTCTGGTGGAGTCAGGTCAAATGGGACCTGCTCCCCCCAAGGATCCGGTCACCGTGAAACGGGAACCGGAGCTGGAGCAAGCCTTCGGCATGGGCCAGGAGTAGATTTAACCATATCCTCCCCCTAAGAGTCGCTCTCCAAGCCCTGCAGATCACTGCGGTGGACCCTGGTGCAAAGAACGGTATCACTGCAGGTCTTCTCACTCAAGTTGTCACCGATGCCGGTCCTCTTATAGGGGACGTTGGTACCATAGCCGTCGACAGTCCCTTAGCCGTCGACGCTCTAGCTATTTGTCCTCCTCGTTAGTGGACTCTAGCCATTGCTCTTAATTCTTCAGGCTCAGACCTTTTGGAGCCTAGGGGTCGCCCTTCCTCCCTGGATAACGACACCCCCATGTCGTCTCCTGATGATCCGATATTCATGGACATCATGAGGCACATCCAGGCCTCCAGTGGATGGAAGACTGAGGACCTGGACCTGGAGAGGTGGAGGTGGGATAAATACCTGAGGCAGTAGGAGCCCAAGCCTCTAGTGGTGCCTTCTATAGTGGACACCTTCCAGGACCTGACAAAGTTAACCTGGAAGCACCCTTCCACCTCCTCCACTAGTATTCAAGAAGTTGGATAGGCTGTACAGGGCCCCTAGGGAAGAGCCCTTCCTGGTGGAACACCCTACGGCAGACTCAATGGTGATCACAGCTACACATGATTATTTAAAGAAGCCGAAACTCCTTAGCACCCAGCCTTCCGATTAGGAGTCCAAATATATTGACCAGATGGGCAAAAAAGTCTACTCATCCTCTACCTGCTCCATCCGGTCCCTTAACTTTCTCACACACATGGTACAGTACCAGAACGCCCTGTGGGAGAAAAGTCTTGAGATTGCTCAGGCCCTTCCAGACTTGACCCAGAAAACCGAGCTCCTGGACCTCCTCAATCTGGGTCAGATGTAGGCACGCATGTCTTGTGTGCCTCATACAACACTGCAGATATGGCAGCCAGAGCAGCGGCATCCGGCATTTGTCTCAGGCACCATGCCTGGCTTAGAGTCTCTGGATTCTCCCAGGATCTGCAGTTGGGCATCCTGGACCTCCTCTTTAAGGTCCTGGTCCTTTTTGGAGACGAAACAGAAAAACTGATTACTCATTTCCAAGATTCCGAGAAGTCCATTTGGGCCATCCAAAAAATGTATAAGGGGGACCAAAAACCCTTTTGGAAATAGCCATTTTGGAAGCCCTCAGGACAACAGACCCAAAATCATTCTCAGCAGAAGGGTGGGTTCAAAGGAAAGGCCATCTCCCAGACTCCTGGGAGCTCTGTCTTTCAAGTCACAAAATCCACCCAGGCCCCTCTACCTACTCCTGGAGCTTCCCAGTGATTTCTTGCCAGAACCCCTCCTTCAGTGGAGTCAGTTGGGGAAGTTGTAGGGGGTTGCTTCTCCCTCTGGGTTTTACAGCTCAGAGAGAGAGAGGTCATACTCTGGAGTTTGAACAAATGCTTCCGGAAACTCCACCAGTGTCCTCCCACTGTCCTCCTTCTCATGCCCCCCTGATTGAAGGTGAAATTCAGGCCCTCCTGCAAGAGCGGGCTAGGAAGCCAGTTCCCCCGGCTCAAAGGGGAAAGTGATTTTATTCCCACTTTTTTCTAGTTCCCAGAAAGACTGGGGACCTTGGACCCATCCTAGATCTCAGTTCCCTGAACAGATTCATCGCATACGAGAGGCTCAGGATGGTCACGCTGCCAGGTCTGATCCCCCTGCACCAAGGGGACTGGCTCTGCTCTCTAGATATGCACGACACATACCTGCACATCCGAGTGTTCCATGGCGCCGGGGCCATAATGTCTTTCCCTACCTAGACGATGGACTTCTAGCAACTTACATGCAGGAACAGCTGGTCAACACTCTCGGAGAAACCTTTACACTCTTCTGAGAACTGGGGATCACCCTAAACATTCACAAGTTGTCCCCGTGGCCCAGTCAGAGACTCCAGTTCATCAGGGCGGTCCTGGACATGGTTCAGGGAAAAGCCTTCCTCCCCTCGAACAGGGGGGCTCACCTTCAGGATCAGGCCCGTAAGGTAGCCTAGGCTCCTCATGTCCTGGCCAGAACCTATCTAAGGCTTCTCGGCCACATGGCGGCAACCATCCCGGTAGTTCCCACGGCTCACCTCCATATGAGTGTCCCCCAGCAGACGCTCAGGGTGCACTAGGACCAAAGGTCGGATGACCTGGAGCAAGCTTTTCTGGTCACTAACCCAGTTCACAGGACACTCACCTGGTGGATGGACCCTCTCAATCTCTCAACAGGGGTCCTCTTCCGGCAGGAGCCCCCGAGGCGCGTTCTCACCATGGACACCTCAGGCCTTGGTTGGGGCACTCATCTGGAGAACTGGCAGACCCAGGAGATCTGTCACTAGTTGAGCAGTCACTCCACATCAACATCCTGGAGATGAGAGCAGTCCTGAACGCCTTATAGGCCTTTCAGGTGGACTTAGCTTGTGGCCCTCTTCTCATTCAGATGGACAACATGTCTGTAGTGTTTTATGTCAACAAGCAGGGGGGACTCACTCCTGCCCCTCTGCAGGGAGGCAATGAGGGTCTGGTAATGGGCACTGGAACATTACCTAGAACTCACCACCGTCCATATTCTAGGCTTCCAAAACGTCTGCCCAACAGCCTAAGTAGGTCTTGGTCCAAGGCTCACAAGTGGGAGCTCCTCCATTCATTGCAGATTCGACAGATGGGGGTGGCCAACCAGAGTTGGACCTTTTTGCATCCCTACTCAATGCCAGACTTCCCAATTTTTGCTCACTAGATCCAGGGCCTGGAATTTTCTGGCGAGACACATTATCCCTCTCCTGGACAGGAGGTTCCTCTACTCCTTTCCTCCCTTTCCCCTTCTACAGAGAGTACTTCTGAAGCTTCAGGCAGAGGGGGCGTAGATGATTCTCATAACACCCTTTTGGCCTCGGCAGATTTGGTTCTCACTACTTCAGCAGTTGGCAGTGGAGACTCCAATTCCCTGTCTCTGAATTCGCACTTGCTCTCCCAGGACCGGGGCAATTTGATCCATTCAGATCTCAGATCCCTACATCTTCATGCGTGACTCCTACAGACCTAATGAGGGCACATTATGGGGTTTCCCACAAGGTAACAGAGGTCGTAGTGGCTGCCAGAAAACCCTCCACTAGATCCACATATGCTATGAAGTGGAAAAGATTTTGCCCGTGGGCTACTGCACGCCAGCTCAACCCCTTTTCTTGTCCTCCAAACTCAGTCCTCGAGTATCTCCTCTCTCTCTATTTGAGCAGGGCCTGAGCTACTCCTCCATTAAGGTGAATCTGTCCGCCGTCTCAGCATATCATGCAGCAGTGGAGGTGAAAACCCTTATTCAGCTGGATGTGTCCCATACTTTTTTGCGGGGCATCTTACACTTAAAGCCTCCCATCCGAGATCCCATTCCTCCTTGGGATCTCCTTTTTTTGTTAGAAAAGCTCATCCCCTCCCCACCCATTGAACCAGCGCAGATTGCAAGCTACGTTTTGTTTTGTTTTTGTCATAGAAGGCGCTATTTTTAGTTGCTGTTACGTCCGCTCAAAGAATGTTGGAGCTTCAGACAGTGATGTGTAAAGAGCCCTATTTAGTTTTTCACAATGACAGGGTGTCCTTACGCACAAATCCTAAGCTTTTACCAAAGGTGGTATCAGAGTTTACTTTAAATCAAGACATCAACCTGCCAGTTTACTATCCCGAGTACTCTAATAGGGGGTAAGCGTTACTGCAAACTTTCGACATTCACAGAATGCTTTGCTACTATCTGAACCATCCAGCTTTTTTTTGAAAAATAGATCAGTTATTTATTTTGTTTGCTCCCAAATTTCAGGGGCATAAGTGTCCAAACAGATTCCGTCTAAATGGTTGGTTAACTGCATAGTTGTTGTTATAACAAGTAAAACAAGCCCTTCCCGGGTATGGTTAAAGGCCATTCTACCAGAGGGGCAGCTATCTCCTTTGCCTCTCTTCGGAATGTTTCAGCAGCAGATATCTGTGCAGCGGCCACCTACAGTTCTGTTCACACCTTCGTCAAGCATTACAGCTTGGACGTGGCTTCCAGACGAAGGACTGGGTTTGGCTTGACAGTTCTTCAGGGCCTTCTCTCAGAAGTTCTTGGTTTGCAGTTTTTCAGACTCCTTCCAGACTTTCCTAGTCCTTATCCTTTATTGCTTGGGACTCAGTCCTAATAGTTATTGCCTGTTGCAAGAGCTCCAACTCGAAGTAAGATAGTACAGTACAGGTACGTGAGAACTTACCGTAACAGTAGATCTTCAAGAGGAGCTCTTGCAGCAGGTGTTGCTTTCCCTCCCTCCTTCCCTCCTGGCTTTATCTCTGTTGTTTAGATCTGGCAAAGAACCTGCCTGGTTCTCCTTCCATTCTAGATTCTGGGTCTCTGGCAGGAGAACTGAGGTGGGGCTGGTGACCGCCCCTTTTGTACCATTGGCCGACGTTGGGTTGATGTGTACCTTTAACCGGTCTGCTGTCTGTGTGGATGCCCTACCTCTCCAACTATGGAACTTTGGCACTTTGCTACAGAAATAGTGGTGACCACGTGACACTTCGTCCAGCCTTTCTGTCTCTTCACTGTCTGATATTTCAAACGGCAGCCAATTTTGTGGGGATTTAGAATAATATCCCTGCTGTCATTATGTGCGCTGTAATATAATTTTTGAAGTTTTTACTAATGTTTTGTAAATGATTTTAACTATGCTATTTGGATCTAAACCTTTCCTATCTAAGGTCACCAAGGCTGGGACCACCCTCTCCATAGTCTCACCAGACAACACTGTACTTGAAAATGTAGTAACCTTCAAATATCTGAGAGTTATCCTGGACTCTTCTGTCTCCTTTTCCGATCATATTTCCTCTGTTATCCACCATATTAACCCAAAACTTGGTGCGGACTATCAGATAAAGTCACTCCTGGCCACGGAAGCCCATTTGGCCATTGCCCAAGGCAACCTGCTACCCTTGCTTGACTACTGCTCCCCTATTTACTCACACACATCCTCAGCCTTGCGTGCATGCCTCTGCTCCATGTATAGCAACATATGTCGTTTCACTCTCCTGATACCATATTCCACTCACCACTGCCACCTGTACCAGACTCTTGGCTGGCTCCTACTACACTGCATATTCATTATGGGCTTGGCTGTCTCCTAGACAGCGCCATCAGGCATGGCAAAGCCTCCCCTTATATGTCTCTCTTCAAGACCAGAACTCCCTCGAACTGTCTGCGTGCATCCTTAGTCCCCCCCAACCCGGATATCCCAAAAGTCTCCTCGGCTCTGGGTGGCAGAGTGTTATCTGTAGCTGCTCCCACTCTGTGGAACAGAATTCCCATGCCCATCCACTCCCTGGACTCCCATGCCACTTTCATGACTCATCTCAAATCCTGGCTGCTTGATTAGGCCAGATGCACTACTAGCTTGGATAACCCCACCCCCACCTTTCTGACGTTTTCCTCTTGGGCTGCTTTGGTCTCCCCTGCCCTCTTTCATTTCTTTGGACTCCTTTCTTACATCCCTCACAACCTGCTTCTCAGGCTCTCCCACTTGGCTATTGTCTTGTATGTTTTTTTTTCATCATGCATTCATTTGCACTTATCCTTTGTAAATAATTGTATAATAATTGTTGCTTGTCATGATGTACTGATTGTTTTTTATTTTTTTTAGGCTCTCATTAATTTTCTTTCCTATGTTACTTTCTTTGTTCACCAATGATGTCTGTCTATCCACATGGCTTGTACTTATTGTATTACTTGTCACTACCTCTGTAACTGCCACCTGTGTGGTCCGGGTCATGCCTGAAAATGGTCCCTTGGATCGGTGCGCTTGCCTGGGTACCAAAGACTTAAATAAATAAACAAATAAAATATTATGGTAGGAGGGCTGATGTTGATGTCGCTAATCAGCCAGAATTTAAAGAAATGCTGCCGCCCTTTAGCCACACTCCCTGATGAAGACTCTTTTGTGAGTTGAAGCAATTCCTTCCCCACCAGCCTTCACACCCTTAGTGGTATGCAGCTGTGTGTCTGCCTTCGCCTTTTATACCGCCATCTTTGCTGCCTTCAACTTTGCCTGATATTCCTCTCTTTCTTTCTGTCCTTTGGTCACCTTGTGTCTTATGAAGGCTTCCTTTTTGCCCTCACAGTCTCCTCACCATATTTATGGTCTTATTCTTGTTCCTTTTTATGACCTTCTTGGCACAAGAGTCTGTTGCCTCCAGAATTGCTTTCTTGATCATTCCCCACTTTTCTTCTACCCCCTTGATCTAGTCTACCCCCAAAAAAGTTTTCCCTCACCCTTTCTCTCATCCAGGTAAAATTTTCCCATTTGAGGTCCAGAACTACCGCCTCAGGGTCTGGAGGGGACAGGGAGGCAGAATTCTCTGCATCCATTCAACTGCGATTGCTGGACAACCTGACTGCCTCCGCACCCACCAGATTTCACCAGATGAAAAGATCAGATTAATTTCTTTGGAACCTCAGCTAAGAAACACAGGTCTTCTGTGAAGAGAAAAAGAGTCTAAATAATGTAAATAGTTTGATTACTTTATTCTGAGTCCATTACATTCTTTGTTTCTTATTCAGTGTTAAAAGTGTAGTGTTTTTATGGTGTGAAAAGTGAATTCTATATTGTTTCCTACAGATGGCGCAGTTGCTTTTGCAACATAGAGCTGATCCCTTATTGAAGGATGAAAATGGAAAGTGTGCTCTTGAAAAAGCTTGTAATGACCAAATGAAGGAACTTGTAGAGAGTTATTTACCTAGAACTAAAAGGAAAAAAGGTACACATTGTTATACTTTCTTTTTTTGTGTTCTTAATCTAATTAAATAGCACATGTGTCAGATCATTCAACTGTTCCAATCCCAGAAGTTTCTTTCTTGGCTTTGATGAGTTCCTGAAACTTTGAAATCCAACAGATTAGATACAGATCCTTCAACTGTGTTGTTTCTGTTCTGGCCCCCTCTGTATCATCGGCTCCTTCTGACTGATTCCCTTTCCCCTATGTGTAGATAGGTTGTGATGTCACTGCAAACATCCCTCCAGTGGAGTCCTACATGTACAAACCATGACTCTAGTCGTGTGTATCTGCTGATCTATGTAAGCCATGTCTTTCAGTTTCCGTATCCCTAGAGGACCCTAACTAAATAAATGATATGGGGGGCTTATGTACAGTTGAAATGCAGCAGCCCCTTGATTTGTGCCTGTTGTGCCATTGTGACAGGATTGAATACAGCCCTGTCCCAGTTGCTATGTAGAGTTTGAATGCAAGGATCTGTTCTGTTCTTTCCTTTCCCGTCTCATCTGTCTGGTTGTGCAACCAAATTTTCCTGTGAGACCTAGGATTTGATCACCCCAACAGTCTTGCAGTTCTTTGCCTCTCACTGTTTCTCAGTCTTCACTTGCTGTTCTGTCTCTTTTCCTCCATTGCATATATCTGCTGGTATAAAAATATATGCAAACCATTATGTGGAAATGTAACTGATATTGGGATCCCTTTGTTTAGAAATTATATAGTGTTACTGTTGAAATGTATATAATTATAGTTTGAGATGATTGCAAAGATAAAACTGTATATAGTTTGCCTGTTGAAATGATTACAAAGCTATTTGGAACTCAAGGGGTTAACCTGAAATGCAGTTTTTAAGCCTTTTGCAGAAGCTGTGGAGAAGGGACCTCAGTTCTGGTACATTGTGTTCTAGCTGCACCTGCCTGAAATTTACAAGAACATTTTAGAAAAAAAACAGGATGCTTGTTAAGAAGGAGGTTGCAAGGACTTATAAAAACAAAGCTGCAGTTTCTTGCAAGAGAGACACAGAGACACACGGAGATTGAAGGAAAACTCAGATGGATCTTCACTGTTTATTCTGCCTTTATAAATAGTTATACTGAACAAGTTTATTTTTTTATATTACTGCTAGTACTAATAAACACTTTTTGCGAATTCTACAACTGCTCCTGGTTTTTCCTATATGTCTTGACCTGCGCCTCAACAACAGATGGTGTCAACAGTGGGATTTACACCATGCATACTCTAAGTCAGGAGTTTAGTACGTGGGTACTGGACCTAGTACCAGAGAAGCATAGAGAAAGGTATGGATTCTGCAGCAGCAAGTCCAGGAGTAGTTACCAGGAGAATGGCAGCCGAACTAGCAGAGACAAAAGTCCAAGCTGAGATTGTACAGCCAGCACAAGTTATGGAAAAAGAACAGGCAGTGACAGAACCTGAAAGCCTGACTGCCTTTTTTAAATGGTGAGCTATACAACAAAAAGAGACGGAGAAGCAGAGAGAACAAGAAATTCAACATTTAGAAGCACAGAGGAGAGGAGAGATGCAGTGACAAGAGCAGCAGAGGAGAGGAGAGAAGAGAAGCAGCAGATAAGAGAAGAGATGCAGCGACAGGAGCAGCGATGGCTGGATGCCTTGCAGGCTATCAAAGGCAGAAGATCTGGCACAGATCCAGACGAGCAATGAAACGCAAGCAACTTAAAAGCCATTTAAAATTAACCTGGTGAAAAGCAAAATCCTGAAAAGGTATGACTTCTCAAGAGAGACCTACAGGCAGAGATTTCAGTCTCTGAAGTACAACTCAGTCGACAGTCCTCGAAGCCTTCACTCGACTCAGAGAACTCCTGATAAAATGGCTCCAACCAGAGGGCAAAACAGTCCCACAGATCATCAACACATTTGCCATGGAGCAATTCATCAACATCCTGCCTACAGATGTGCAGCTGTGGGTAAAGGAACACCATCCAGAAAGTTGGGAATAGGCGGTTTCTTTAACCAAGGACTACCAAATGGCCAGACAGACGCCACAGCAGCGAGGTAACAGCCAAGCACTGGTAGGACACTCTTTTTCTCATTTAAACTCCAAGTCTGATAAGAACTCTGGTGGGGGTAACAAATCTGCGCCCAAAGATGTTATTTGCTATAACTGCAATAAGCCAGGTCATAGTGCAAGAAATTGCTGTAAGAAGAGTGACATTGGAGCAGATTTGTCCTTGGCAAATTGGGCAAGTACTTAACAGATGTGAAGGTGGGGGATAAGACTGTAAAGGGACTCATTGATTCGGGAAGCAGACAGACCCTAGTGCATGTTGAGGTGCTGGGAAAACACTGTGCCAAAGGACCAGGTACTGGTGTCATCTGCATCCATGGGGACACTTGATACTATCCCACCACCCAAGTGACTCTGACTATTAATGGGGTGTCGCACCAAATGAAAGTGGGGATAGTACCTACGTTACTTGTACCTGTGATTATTGGAAATTACTTTCCAGGATTTACTGAGTTAATCAAAGAGTGAGTAAATCCTGATGTTTCAGCAGCTGTGGTGACAAGAGCGCAGGCAAAGAAAATTTCAGATGGTGAGGACTCTTTTCCTTTCGCCGCTGACTGATGGACATAAGGGGTTAACATATGAAAATGCTGAAACTAAACTGATCACTGATTGTGATTTTCTTTCAGAACAAGCTAATGATGTTTCTCTCCAGAATTATTTTAAACAGCTGGGGGTAAAACCAAAACAGGGTGAACCAATATTTAGAAAATGTAATGGGTGTCTGTACAGAGTTTGGGTTAAACCTGAGACATAGGACCAGATAGAACAACTGGTTATACCACAAAAGTATAGATCTGAGTTGTTACAGATCGCACATGATAGTCCTATGGCTGGTCACTCAGGGAGGGATTACACCTTTGCCAGAGTGCTGCAAGATATTGCTACCTATTGTAATTCCTGTGCAGAATGTCAGAAAATAGCCCCAGTCACTAGAAAAGACAAGGTGTCCCTGGTGCCCCTACCCTTGATAAATGTGCCTTTTGAGAGATTTGCAATTGATGTGGTTGGCCCTTTACACAAAAGTAAAAAAGTAATAGATTTATCCTGGTAGTATGCGACTATGTTACTCGATACCCAGAAGCAGTTCCTATGCGTACTGTCACAGCTTTAAAAGTGGCAGCAGAGTTTGCCAAAATGTTCAGCAGGGTGGGCATACCTAAAGAAATTATTACTGATCAGGGTAGCGATTTTGGTGCTGCATTACTTAAGGAGCTGTACAAACTACTAGGTGTCACTGCCATATGAACCTCTCCCTATCACTCTCAGACAGACAGTCTTGTTGAGCGTTTTAGCCAAACCCTAAAACGCATGTTAAAAAGGTTTGTAAAAGGGGAAGGGAAAGATTGGGACCAGTACTTGCCTTACCTACTTTTTGCTTACAGAAAAGTGCCACAGGCTTCAGCAGGGTTTTCACCATTTGAAATGCTGTATGGTAGGCAGCCAAGAGGGCCACTGGATGTGATAAAAGAAATGTGGAAAGATAACTCCATTCAGAATCAATCTATAACTTCTTATATGTGTGCCCTAAGGAAGAAGCTGGCAAAATATGTTGAAATTGCCCATGGTAATCAGGAAGAGGCCCAAACCAGCAGAAGGTATATTATGACCATGGGGTAAAAGAAAAAGTTTTTGAGCCAGGTGAAAATGTTTTTCCACTGTTACCCACAACAGAAAATAAACTGTTAATGAAGTGGCAAGGGCCTTATAGCGTGCTTAGACATAGTGGCACCGTTAACTACGAGACTGAGACCCCTGACAGGAAAAATCCTACTAAGATATACCATGCTAACCTCCTCAAGAAATGGGCTGAAAAAATGCCAAAAGCTGCTTTGCTAGTTTTGCTAGAAACTGATAAAGAAGATATTGATGTAGCTTATGATAGACTGGAACAAACTGTAACTGCTGATGCTGTAAAGGTGAATGTTTCCTTAAGCCCCGAACAAACCGCAGAAATTCTTAACTTGCTAAAGACATTTAACAGTACTTTTACCACAGTAACAGGCCGAGCAAAAGGGGTCGAGCACGTAATAGTGACAAGGAATGCTCGCCCTATGAGGCAAAAGGCATACAGGTTACCAGAGCAGTTAAGAGCTGACATGGTTAAGAAAATACAAAAAATGGAAGAATTGGGTATGATAGAAGAGTCGAGGAGTGCTTGGTCATCTCCAGTGGTAATTGTAAACAAAAAAGAAGAGGATGTTAGAATCTGCCTTGATTTTAGGAAACTTAATCAAGTGTCAGAATTTGACAGTTACCCTATGCCCAGAATTGATGATTTGGTGGACAGACTGGGGAGTGCAAAGTATTATCAGTACCCTCAATCTCACCAAGGGTTACTGGCAAATCCCTTTAGCTAAAGAATCCAGAGACAAAACTGTATTTGCCACCCCTATAGGATTCTGTCAGTTCACCACCATGCCCTTTGGTTTACATGGTACGCCAGCTACATTCCAGCTGTACATGGATGTAATTTTATCACCTCACACTGGTTATTGTGCTGATGATGATGATGTCGTGGTGTACAGTTCAGACTGGAAAAGCCACCTGGAACACCTACAAGCAGTTATTCAAGCTATCAAAAAGGCAGGTCTGACTATTAATTCTACCAACTGTGTATTGGGCATGCAGGAAACCAGGTATTTGGGCTATGTTTTGGGAAATGGAGAAGTTAAGCCAGAATTTTCTAATATAGAAACTGTAGCTAACAGTCCAGTCCCTAAAACAAAGAAACATGTCGGGTCATTTTTAGGGCTGTCTGGTTATTATCAGAGATTTGTTCTCAACTTTGCTGAGTTAGCTACTGCCCTCACTGAACTCACGAAAAAATGGTACCCAAATAATGTAAAATGGACCCCAGAGTGTGATGAAGCTTTTTAGTCCATTAAGGCTGCATTATGTTCAGTCCATTTTAAGGAGCCCAGACTTTGAGAAACGATTTTTGTTATAAACATACGAACATACGAACTTGCCAGCAGATACAGGCCATTCGGACTATCTAGTTTGCTCAAGTGTGCAGCACTTCAGTCCATTAGACTACGCTGACCCTCCCTCATATGCCCTCCCCCATCTCACCCCTCCCATTTCTACCCTCCCTTGAATCTGTCCCACCCCTCTTGAAGCCCCCAACACAATACAACTTCCTCTGGCAGAGCATTCTACTCTGCCACCACCCTTTCTGTGAAATAGTGCCTCCTCAGTTCCCTCTTGAACCTGCCCCCTTCCAGCTTCATTAGATCGTCCCCTGGTTTCCCTTCTGCCTTTCAGATTGAACATACACCTGTTGTCTACTTTGTTCAAACTCTTCAGGTACTTGAAGGTCTCAATCATATCCCCTCTCTCCCTTCTTTCCTCCTGGGTATACATATTGAGCTTTCTCAGTCTCTCCTCATATGGTCTGTCCCCCAACCCCAGGATAATTTTTGTTGCCATGCACTGTACCCCCTCCAGTAGTTTGATGTCCCTTTTGAAGTAGGGGCGCCAGAATTGCACGCAGTACTCTAGGTGTGGTCTCACCAGGGACCTGTACAGGGGCAAGATGACCTCCCCACTCCTAGAAGTAATCCCCCTTGCTATGCATCCTGGCATCCTGTTTGCCTTCACTGTTGCCTTCCTGCATTGAGCAGAGTGGTTCATCTCCCCGGTTACCAGCACTCCCAGATCCTTCTCCTCCTTGGATTTTATTAACGGGACATCCTCCAGCCAGTAATTGTGTTCTGGTTCTTGCCTCCTAAATGCATCACTTTACATTTCTTGGCATTGAAACCAATCTGCCAAGTGTTAGACCATTCCTCCAGTTTTTCCAAATCCTCCTGAAGTACTTTTGCTCCCTCCCCCCCATCTACCTCGGCACAAATCTTTGTGTCATCTGCAAATATACTGATCTTGCTCTTAATCCCCACTGCAATGTTGGCTATGAAAATGTTAAACCAGTCCCAGCATTGAGCCCTGAGGTACACCACTTGTTACTGCCCTGGGTTCAGATGCCTCCCTCCCACTACTACCTTCTGCTGTTTACCCTGCAACCAGTTCTCAACCCATCTGACCAGTTTCCTCCCTGCTCCCAGACTCTTCAACTTGCAGGTCAGCCTACCGTGTGGCACAGAGTGAAAAGGCCTTGCTGAAATCCAGGTAGAGGACACCCACCGCATGTCCCCTGTCCAGTGCCCTCGTAACCCAGTCGTAAAAATCAACCAAGTTTGTCTGGCAGGATCTGCGAGACAAACCAGTGCTGCCTGCTGTCCCGGAGTTTGTTATCCTTAAGAAATTGCACCAATCTTTCCTTGAGGATTGTCTCCATCAGTTTTCCCACATTTGCAGTAAGGCTTACCGGTCTGTAATTCCCCAGTTCGTCCTTGAGCCCACTCTTATGGAGAGATACCACATGTGCTTCCCTCCAGTCCCTGGGCACGCACCCTGAGTTCAGAGAGGTATTGAACAGGTTCGCCAATAGCCCTCCAGGACCAGTGCTAACTCTCAGCACCCTGGGGTGGACTTCATCTGGGCCAGGTGCCTTGTCCACCTTCAGGGACTTTAGGCCCTCCCTCACCCTTTTCACCGTGATTTCCCTATCTGTGGTTGCTTCTCCCACACCTCTCCCTTCTTCTCAGGTACGGGCCCATCCCTCTCTTGGTGAAGACTGAACAGAACTATTCATTAAGTATTTCTGCCTGCTCAGCCCCCTTTTCTACCCACCCACTTCCCCTCCTGATCCTAACAATTTGATCCTTGCTCTTCCTGTTCTGTCTGATATATCTGAAGAAATCCTTTTCTCCTTCTTTGATCCCATGTGCTAACCTCCGTTCCCTAGCCGCCTTTGCTGCCCTTACCACTCTGCTCACTTCTCTGGATTTCTTCACATATTCTTCTCTGACTTCTGCCCTGTTGGATCTCTTGTAGATCCTAAATGCATTCCTCTTCTCCCTCACCTTCTCCTCAACCTCTCTACCCATCCAGCTTGGTTTCTTGGTCCTGGCTTTCTTGCTCTGACTCTTATTTATTTATTTATTCAATTTTGATGATCGGGTAAGCCCACTGAGCCCCAGATGTCCCTTTTTCAGGGGCGACCTGGAATTAGTTACGAAAAGGAGACAAATACAGCAGTGTACAAAGAACATGGATAAAAAAAATACAGCAGAGACACAATACATCATACATTGGGGTTGACATGAGAGCAAAGGGGGCCAACCCATACGGGTTAAAGTCAGGGCAGGCCATCAGAGGAATTTGTTACTATGCACTGGATGGCAGGTAACAATAGGGGAGTAGGTTGCAGGGTACCCTGTGTGCAGAGCTTTCATGAATAGGGGGATGTAGTAGAATTGATTAAGGCTGGCGCAGGGGAATAAGGATATATCTGAAGAAATCCTTTTCTCCTTTAATCCCCTGCACTAGTTTTAGGTCCCAGTCATGGTGCCTGGTTGCCCACTTCTCAGTAATGTCAGCAATGTCCACCTCCTCCTCTGCCATCAAAGTTTTAGTGGCTTCAGCCAGTCCTGCCTTGATGACTGCCCATTTTTGTTCCGTGTCCATTTCTGGGTGGTTGCTTGTCATATGACTTTCCAGTATGTGTCCCATCCTGCCAAAGTCCACCCTTTTGAAGTCCAGGACCCTAGTTTTTGTAGTGGCTACTTCCCTACCCAGATTGATTGAGAACCATACTGTGTCGTGGTCACTGCTTGATAGAGATTCCTCCACCCTTACATCCCTGACCTGTTCACCATCTTCCAGTACCAAGTCTAGTATATTCCCTTTCCTCATTGGCTCCATCACCCTCTGGGTAAGGAAACCATCCTGGAATGCTTCCAGGAGTATCTGCTCCCTGGCACAAGTGGTTGCTGGAATGCTCCAGTCAACCCCCGGTAGATTAAAATCCCCACCACTGTGCTCCCTTTGCCATTATGCCTCCTTATCTGCTCCCCCAGTTCCCTGTCAATGTCCTCCTTCTGGGCCGGAGGTCTATAAATGACCCCCTGACAGATATTGGTTCCTTTCTGGCTGTGTAGTAGCAGCCAGATTACTTCCGTCCTGCCCTTCTCCCCTTCCTCCCTATTACATCTGATCCCGTCCCTTACGTAAATGGCAACCCCCCCAAGCCTTCCCTTTATCTCTATCTCTCCGGAATAGTTTGTACCCTGGGATGGTTAGGTCCCAGTCATGGTGCCTGGTTGCCCACATCTCAGTAATGGCAGCTATGTCCACCTCCCCCTCTGCCATCAATACCTGCAACTCTGCCAACTTGTTCCCCAGGCTCCTAGCATTTAGTAAAACCATTCTTCACACTGTTCCTATCCTTTCCATTTCTTTACCCTTCACTTTGACCCCTATTTCACCTAAGGTCCGTATCTATCCCAGTGGTGGGGGAGGTCCATGGGACCCCCTCTCCTGGTGATTCCAAGCTCCAATGCCTCCCCCCCACCTAGTTTACATGATACCTCTCATTGATGAAATCTCTCAGCTTCTGCTTCAACACCTGTGGCCCTGCCCTGCTGAGGTGTAACCTATCCCCTGCATAGAGATCTGTGTTATCCCATGTACTATCCTAGTCCCCACTAATCCATACCCCTTTTTCCCCACACCATTCCCTCAGCCACTTGTTGAAGTCACTGATTCTACTCTTCCTGTCTGTACTAGCCCTTGGCACTGGCAGAACTTCTGAGAGGGCTACCGTTGTTCCCTCTTTGCTGCATAGTTTCCCCACTTCCCTGAAGCTGTCTTGTACCTCCTCTATCCTTCTCCCTTCCAGATCATTTGTTCCCTGGTGCACCACAATGTGCGGCTTCCCCTCCACCTTCCCCACATATCTGCCCATATTCTGCCCCACTCTACTCGCTGTCATTCCTGTCACGCATTCTACCCAAATGTTACTTTTTCTGGCACCTCTTCCCCCCATCTTATACCCTTAAGTACAGAATCCCCTAGAATTAGGGCTCTCTGACACTTATCCTGCTCTCTCTCTTGTTGCCCTTCACTCCCCTGCCCCCCAACTTGCAAGGCTCTCTCATCCCCTGTCCCGCCTCCACTTTCCTTCCTCTAACCTTTGCCCTGTCCTCTCCCCCTCGCAAATATGACCAAGGTGCTGACCTCCACCTTCAAACTATATTCTGTCTGCGGAACCTCCCCTTTGCACTCATTTGTTGCCGCATCCACCATGCTACCACCTCCTCTGCTATTCCCTGAAATGTGGCCCTCCCCAACTCTGACTACCCTCCTCTCCCTATCCTTAGCCTTCCCCAGGCTGCCTGCTGCTTCCCTCGTCCTCCTTGCTCCTTACTTCCCTCCGGAGAGACAGCATCACCTCGCTGCACCCCCCCTGCCACTGTGTCTTCTTGGTGTGCTGCCTATTGCCTCCCCGCTGTGTAACTTTTCCCCTGTAGCATCCTCTCCCTGCTCCTTCACTGTAACTTCCCTCTTCTCTGCTACCTGGTCTTCTGGACTAGCCAACCCTGAGAATCTGTTTGCAGTGCTGATCTCCTTTCCCTTAATGAGTCCAGTCCCCCTTCCCACAGGCTGATATCTTTGCTCCAACCCAGTCTTAGTCATGCCTCTGTGCTTGACCCCCCTCCAGTCATCACTTCCTTCCCTTGGCTGCACCCACTTGTGCGGTGCTCCTGCTGTCCCTCCTAGTTCCCCCTTATTTTTGACTGTTTTGGGCTCTTTTGCAAGCCTCATTAGTTTCTCCTCCTGGCTGTGTTCCATCCTATTCTGTCTCCTCCATGCCTCCAGTTCCCTCCTCAACCACCCTATTTCCTGCCTGAGCTGGCCCACCTGCTAACACACCCTACAGCCCCCAAGCCTCCAAGCCACTCCCAGGAACATGGCTGCTCCACATCCTTGGCAACATACAACCCTTCCCATCTCCCGCCCTACTTGACTGTCCCTTCACATCCTCTCCTCCCTTAACCTGGTCCTACACCACTCCATGGAACCCTTCCCCCACCTTGAACTCCCCATGTCTGTACAGGAAATATGTGGCCCTCCCAGTTAAGCTCTTCCCTGTCTACCAGCATGGCCTGCTGCCTGCTGTCCTCCCTGCTGATGCCCTGCAGATGCTACTCAAGATGCTACATTCCTGGCACCCAAGCTTCGGGTTGCTTAAGCTTCGGGGTTGCTTGGTCCCCTTTGAAATATAATTGGATCCCAGACCCACTATTGGCTGGTCCGAGTCACGTGACCACACACCCCCTCCTTTGTATTTCCCAACCTCTCTTTCCTTCAGTTAAATGCCCCCCTTCTCCCAGCCAAGACAAAATCATTTGATTGGAAGTTACACTGTTTAAATCACACAGCACACATTGCCATCTCATGAAATGCTACCTTAATCCTAAAAGAAAACAGCACAGAGAAGTTACTTATCTTCTAGCTCCAATTGCCTGCCTCCTTCTGCTGAGTTTCACTCCAACTGAAAGCAAACAATTTAAATGCTCTTTAAAAATCACTCGATCCCAGCCCTACTATTGGCTGGTCCGAGTTGTCACAACCCCACTCAGCAGGTCAGGCCCTCTGCTCCCACAGTGCCAACCTCCGAGTGCAATATTGTGAACAGGAACAGAACAGGGTAACTCTCTTGACTGTTTTGTGGGTTCGAATCAACCTTTGGTCTCAAGTTCTGGAGGGATTCAAACTGTGAACCTCTTGCTAGCGTACCCAATGTACAGGTTCAGATAATTCTGCTCTTCGGGGGGGGGCAGATATTTTTTGCCTATGGGCACCTAACCAGGTGTACAAAATGAAACCTTAAAAACTCTTTGAAAGACCTCAGAATAAACTCTTACCTTTTCCCAGTTTGGTAAACCAGTAAGCTATGCACAGTGTCAGCTGTAATCATATATGCTTCACTTGTCAAAGAAAGAATGTCAAAGGCACAGCAAGTAGTCTCTTAAAATAGAGGTTTGCTTAAAAATAGATAAAAATATGTAAAATGTAAATACAGAACAATATATCACAAAAACATACAATCACTTAAAAAGAACAAGGTTTTAAAAAGTGCAAATTAATTCCTACCACCAGACAATTAGACTTGTCTATCTAAAGTAGATGTTTCTTCTTCAGAGTCCAAACATGAATGTCTCTAAGTGGAAAAGAGTACTGTTTAAAATTGGCTTTGACAACCTCTTTGCATGAGGTCACCTAGCTCCTCCCTGTCAGAATATAAAAATTATACAAAACAGGATGTCTTATCATTCAGAAGGTAAATTAAATAGGTGACATCAGCAAAAACTTTTTTCCCCATCTGACTTCCCAATCAAGTCTGTAATTTTCCAAGTTCTTTCTTTCATCCATGAGCAGCATCCTGCTCTTCACAGACATCATAGGAGCATTTATGATTTAGCACCTAAGTGACAGAACCTGTATTCTTCCTCCAAATGTCATAAACATTTATGATTTCCAGCCTAGCAGCTGGCAGCTATAATTAAGCTAGATAAACAGGAGATCCTTAATTTAAGTCTCTTCTAGCCTGTAATTATCTCCTGGCTTTTATCTTTTAGCTGAGATTGGGGGTCATCCCACAGGCTGTCTCATCATGTCTCATGAGAGACACTCAATAACACATTTTTATATTACAAAAAAAAACATAGAGTAATCAGAACCAGCTATCCAAGTGTCACAATCCTCCCCACCTAGACTGAATTTGGGAGCTCTATCCCCTGCATGGGATGAGCTTCCCAAATCAGTTCACTCCTCATAGACACGAGACAACCCATCTGAGTTCTGTTTGGTCGCTCCAGCCCTATGTAGAATTGTCATGTCATACCCTTGCAAAGCAAGACTCCCATCTTAGCAGTCTACCATTGTTTTTTCCCATCTGCGTCAGCCAAACCAGGGGGTTGTGGTCAGTCTGTACCACAAGAATGCTGCCCATATAAGTATGGCTCTAACCTCTTTAGGGCCCACACTATGGCAAGACACTCCTTTTCCACAGTGGAGTATGCCTGTTCCTTGGGAAGTAACTTTTTACTCAGATACGCTACAGGGTGATCTTTCCCCTGGCTGGATGTGTGACTCAGTACTGCCCCAAGACCCACATCTGAGGCATCAGTCTGAACTATAAAGGGTTTGCTATAGTCAGAACTTGTCAAAACAGGAGCAATGCACAGTGCCTCCTTCAGTCTGGTAATGGCTTTCTCACAGGCTGGGTCCCAGGTAATTTTCTTTGGCATCCTTTTCTTTACCAGGTCAGATAGGGGAGCAGCCAGGGCACTGTAATTGGATACAGATTTTCTATAGTACCCTGCTGTCCCAAGAAAACTCCTGTCCTGCTTCTGCGTTTCTGGTCTGAGCCATGCCTGGATTACCTCAATTTTTATTTGGTTAGGACGGAGCTGTCCTCGGCCTACTACATGCCCGAGGTATGCCACTTCTCCCATGGCCACCTGGCACTTACCGGCTTTGACAGTGAGCCTGGCCCTCTGTATCCTGCCCAGCACTTCCCTAAGGTGGGATAGGTGTTCCTCCCAGCTGGCACTAAAGATGGCAGTGTCATCCAGGTACGCCACGGCGTACTCCTCAGCACCATTTAACACCTGGTTCACCATCCTTTGGAAAGCAGCCGGGGCGTTCTTCATTCCGAAAGGCATTACTTTAAATTCAGATAAGCCTATCGAAGTGATGAAGGCTGACATCTCCCTAGCTCTGTCCGTTAACTCTACCTGCCAATACCCCTTGGTCAGGTCAGTGGTCGTAAGGTAGGTCGCCCCTCCCAACTTGTCCAGGAGTTCGTCCGTCCAGGGCATCGGGTGGGTGTCTGACTTAGTGACTGCATTCAGTCCAAGACAGTCCACACAGAAACGAGTAGAGTCATCTGGCTTGGGCACAAGGACTATGGGTGAGGCCCAGGGGCTGTGGGATCTCTGGATTACCCCTAAATCCAGCATCTCCTCCATTTCCTTCCTGATGTTCTTTTGGACAGCTTCTGACACCCGATATGCTGTCCGCCATACGGGCGTCTGTGTCCCTGTCTCCACATCGTGAGTCACTAAGGGGGTTAGTCCAGGCTTGGCACTAAACAATGGGGCAAAGTCTGCTAAAACCTCCCTTACTTCTTGGATCTTGTCCGGGGTCAGCTGGGGAGACAATTTAACTGCCTCCACAGAGGACTGCTGCTTACTTTCTTCCAGCAAGTCCAGAAAGGGGTCTCCTTTGTCTGTCCCTTCCCCAGGACTACACACTGCAAACACCATGTCAGCCCTATTTGCATATGGCCTCATCATGTTGACATGGTACATCCTTTCTGTCTCTCTTCTGTCAGGTAACTCTATAATATAGTTCACGTCATTTACCTTCATAACTACTTTGTACGGTCCTGCCCACTCAGCCTCCAGCTGGTCCTTCCAGACCGGAATAAGGACCATGATTTCCTGACCCACAATGTACGAGCAAGCTCTGGCTCTGTGGTCGTACCATACTTTTTGTTTCTGTTGGGCAGCTGCCAGGTTGCTCTGGGCTGTCCCCATCAGCTCCTTCAGCCTTTCCCTAAACTTAAGGACGTAATCCACTATGGGAGTTCCCTGGGTGGTGTGCTTGCCTTTCCAGTCCTCCCGGATCAAGTCTAGGGGCCACGTTCCGGCGTCCATATAAGAGTTGAAGGGGAAAATCCTGTCGACTCTTGGGACACCTCCTGTATGCAAACAACAGGTGGGAGGTATTTCTCCCAGTCCCTCCCATGCTGTTCAGCAAATGCCCGAGCATTGATTTCAGGGTACCATTGAATCTTTCCACAAGCCCATTGGCTTGTGGGTATCTGATGTTGTGCATCTCCACCACCACACACTTCTCCCATAAACATTTCATCAGGTCCGACATGAGGAACCCCTCGATTAGGGATAACCTCCTCGAAACCCAGCACGGGAGAAAATCCCAAGTAAGGCATCTGCTACTTTGTCTGTCCTCAGTGAGGATAGGGTGACTGCCTCTGGGTACCGGGTGGCATAATCCACTACAGTCAGGATGAATCTCTTCCCTGAGGAGCTGGGGGTATTTAAAGGCCCCACAATATCCATTCCCACCCTCTGGAATGGCTCCTCCCCTATGGGCAATGGAATCAGGGCGGCTTGGGTTTTCTTGCCCGCCTTCCCTATTTCTTGGCACCGGTGACAAGACCTGCAGTACTCCTTCACCTGCTGGGTGAAGTTAAGCCAGTAGAAATGCTGGGACAACCACTGCATAGTGTGCACGATTCCCAGATGACCAGACAAGGGAATATCATGTGCAGTCTTGAGCCACTGCTCACGATACCCCCTGGGGAACGTCAAGCTGCCTGCCTAGCACCTCTCCTCTGTCTGCACAGCCTGAGTATACATCAGTCCATTTTCCCAATAAACCTTATGTCTGCCGTCACCTGCCTGTGCTCCATCAGAGTCTGCCCAAGCCCTCAGCTTCTCTAGACTAGGGTCACTTCTCTGAGCAGCTGCAAACTCCTCACACATTCCCAAGGCATGGGACAGGTCCCCTTCAGTCGCTAAACTAGGGTCCCTAGCACTAGCGTCAGGGCACTCAGGATCACTGTCAATCCCAACCCTCTGACAATGGGTCACCCTTCCCTCCCCGGAGCAACCCTCTGTAGCTGTGTGGTTAACTGCTACTGGGGAAATTTCTACCCCCTTTTTGTTAGTCTCCATATCAGGAGACACAGGCTGGGGAACCAGCCTCCCAGTGGTTTCCACACTGGCTTCTGTGGGGTTCAGGGAACTACAGTTTTCCCTTGTCACTTGGCTACGGCCCGGGTAACTTCACATACCATCCTCTGTTGGAAATTGTAACCCAGGATCACATCCACTGCTAAGGTTTTGGCTACAGCCACCTGTTGCACAGTTCCCCCTGTTTCACCCCAGTCCAGGAGAACACTGGCGAGTGGCAATGTTTTCTCTTCACCAGTGAACCCTTGTACAGTGACGTATTTATTGGGTATAAGCTGACTAGGCTGTATCAGACCCCCCTTTACCAAGGTCAGGGATGCCCCTGTGTCCCTTAACCCTTGCATCTGTACACCATTCACCATGACTGGGTGCATGTGCTCACTCATGTTTACAGGCATGCTTCCAGGGACACACAAACAACCCACTTCTTTCCTAGCCCCGTTGTGTATTGCTCGCCTTTTTGGGACACTGTCTGGCAATATGACCAGTTTCTTTACACAACCAACATTCATTTCTTTTCTCAGAGAAATCTTTTCTCTGAAACCTAGGGCTAACTGGTTTCGGTGGAGGCAGTGAGGGTTTTAGCTGCCCTGAAGGCACGCTTTTCCCTTTCAGCGCTGCCACACCTGCCCCAATCGCTCTCAGGGCAGGTCTGCTCTTGGCATAGCGGTCCGAGAGTTCAGCAGCCTCTTGCACTGTTTTTGGGATCCCGGTCCTCCAGCCAGGTTTTCAGCTCTGCTGGGCATGCCCAGAAAAACTGTTCTAACAAAATCACATTTTCATTTTTATCAACAGAGTTTGTTTCAGTTCCTTCCCACCAACGTTTTAAAAACTGACTTTGTTTCATGGCTAGCTCCTCGTAGCTCTTGTCAGGGCTTCCCCTGAGCTTACGGAATTTAGCTGTGAATGATTCAGCAGTTAGTTAAAATGTTTTTAACAGTGCAGCTTTAAGTTTGCTGTAATCATTACTGTCCTCATTGTCCATTTGACCCAATGCATCCCGAACTTTCCCGGTGGGTAGCGGGGATAGCTGGAAGCTCCAGGATTCTTTAGGAATTTTAGCCTGAATACAAACTTTTTCAAAAGAATTTAAAAAGGCATCCATATCCTCCCCCTCTTTAAATTCGGCTATCAATTTGGAATTCAGTTTGTAACCCAGTCCTGTAGTCCCAGTTAAACCCAAGCCACTTACCTGCTCTGGTGCTGGTGGCTGGAGTCGTAGCTTCTCCAGTTCATGTTGCCTCTGGCGCTCACGCTCCTCATGGTCTGCCTCCTGCTGTTCACGGCCTGCCTCTCGCTGTTCTTGCTCCCTCTTCTCCTCTGCAGCTCGCTGTTCTTGTACTGCCTCTCAGCGTTCCTGCTCTGCCTCTCAGCGTTCTCGCTCTGCCTCTTGGTGTTCTCGCTCTGCCTCTCTCTCTGGAACTCCAGCTCCATTCTGCGCAACTCAATCTGCAGTCTGAGTACTTCTGGCTCCAGAATGCTGGTGACCTTCCGCTGCTGGTGTGGCCCCTCGCTGACAGTGGTCCTGCTGCCCTCCTTATTGGATCTGGACACCGCACTGGCCGCTAGCCCTTCCACAGTCAAGGTTCGGACTGTTACAGTCACTGTCTGTGACTCGATGCTCTGTGTATCTGCTACCATCAGGGCATCCACGAGGTTCTGTTTGATGGCTTTCACCTCGAACAGGACTCCTCTGTCCCTGCATAACTGCTTTAAGTAGTTTACAGTGTGCCCGCTGTAGTTGGAAGCCATCTTCTTCCCTAACTACGGCTACTCTGACTTGCACTTTAGAGAAAATAAAACAGGTAGGAACTTGACTGTAAACCAAGTGATGTAGTTCTGTTTCCTTTTTAAAAATAAATCACTGTCTTATTCTTTCTTTGCAAGTGAGCTGACAGTCTCAAGCTGACACACTGAACAATAAAGCTTGTAATACCAAACTTACGCACACCACTGCCAACCAGTCTGTCACAACCCCACTCAGCAGGTGAGGCCCTCTGCTCCCACAGTGCCAACCTCCGAGTGCAGTATTGTGAACAGGAACAGAACAGGGTAACCCTCCTGACTGTATTGTGGGTTCGAATCAACCTTTGGTCTCAAGTTCTGGAGGGATTCAAACTGTGAACCTCTTGCTAGCTTACCCAATGTACAGGCTCAGATAATTCTGCTCTTCGGGGGGAGGGGAAAGATATCTTTTGTCTGTGGGCACCTAACCAGGTGTACAAAATGAACCCTTAAAAACTCTATGAAAGACCTCAGAATAAACTCTTACCTTTTCCCAGTTTGATAAACCAGTAAGCTATGCACAGTGTCAGCTGTAACCATATATGTTTCACTTGTCAAAGAAAGAATTTCAGAGGCACACCAAGTAGTCTCTTAAAATAGAGGTTTACTTAAAAATAGATAAAAATATGTAAAATGTAAATACAGAACAATATATCACAAAAACATACAATCACTTAAAAAGAACAAGGTTTAAAAAGTGCAAATTAATTTCTACCACCAGACAATTAGACTTGTCTATCTAAAGTAGATGTTTTTTCTTTAGAGTCCAAACATGAATGTCTCTAAGTGGAAAACAGAATACTGTTTAAAACTGGCTTTGCCAACCTCTTTGCATGAGGTCACCTAGCTCCTCCCAGTCAGAATATAAAAATTAAACAAAACAGGATGTCTTATCATTCAGAAGGTAAATTAAATAGGTGACATCAGCAAAAACTTGTTTCCCCATCTGACTTCCCAGTCAAGTGTGTACTTTTCCAAGTTCTTTCTTTCATCCATGAGCAGCATCCTGCTCTTCACACACATCAAAGGAGCATTTGTGATTTAGCACCTAAGTGACAGAACCTGTATTCTTCCCATAAACGTCATAAAAGTTTATGATTTCCAGCCTAGCAGCTGGCAGCTATAATTAAACTAGATAAACAGGAGATCCTTAATTTAAGTCTCTGCTAGCCTGTAATTATCTCCTGGCTTTTATCTTTTAGCTGAGACCTGGGAGGCGGGGGGTCATCCCACAGGCTGTCTCATCATGTCTCATGAGAGACACTCAATAACACATTTTTATATTAAAAAAAAACAACAGAGTAATCAGAACCAGCTCTCCAAGTGTCACACGAGTCACGTGACCACCCCTCCCCCTCCTGAGTATTTCCCAACCTCTGTCTCCCTCAGTTAATTCCCCCCCCCAGCCAAGACAAAATCATTTGTTTGGAAGTTACACTATTTAAATCACACAGCACACTTTGCCATCTCATGAAATACTACCTCAATCCTAAAAGAAAACAAACAGCACAGAGAAAGTACTTATCTTCTAGCTCCAACTGCCTGCCTCCTTCTGCTGAGTTTCACTTCTACTCATGCACCAACAGATGCATCAGAGGTAGGCCTAGGTGCAGTCCTGAGTCAAAATATAGATGGGACAGAACATCCTATTCTGTACACATGTAGGAAGCTGCATGACAGAGAGAAAAGTTAATCCACCATTGAAAAGGAATGTTTAGCAGCAAAGTGGGCCATGGAGTCCCTTAAGTTTTATTTACTAGGAACTGACTTTTTACGTATAACAGATCACAATCCTCTCCGTAGGCTTAACCAAATGAAAGTTAAAAATTCCAGAATCACAAGGTAGTACCTGGTACTACAGCCATTTAAATTTAAGGCAATACACAAATCTGGTAAAGAGAATAGCAATGCTGATTTTCTGTCAAGATATGGATCAGGAATTGAGGGTTCTGAAGGTTGAAAAACAAATGTATGAGTTTAAACTTTACTGTTTGCTGTACTGTTATAGAAAAAAGGATACTGCATATGTGCTTAATTTCTGAAAGTTAGAAGCTAATATTAGTAGAGAATTAATAGAAATTTTTGGAAACCTGTTTGATAAAAACAGGTTACCTCTTGAGGAGGGGGTGTATGTGACGGGGTTGAATGCAGCCCTGTCCCAGTTGTTATGGAGAGTTGGAATGCAAGGATCTGTTCTGTTCTTTCCTTTCCTGTCTCTTGTCTGTCTGGTTGCGCAACCAAATTTTCCTGTGAGAACTAGGATTTTATCACACCGACAGTCTCGCAGTGCTTTGCCTCTCACTGACTTTCAGTCTTCACTTGCTGTTCTGTCTCTTTTCCTCCCTTGCATATCTGCTGGTATAAAAATACATGCAAACCATTATGTGGAAGAGTAACTGATAGTGGGATCCCTTTGTTTAGAAATTATATAGTGTTACTGTTCAAATGTATATAATTATAGTTTGAGATGATTGCAAAGCTAAAACTGTATATAGTTATCCTGTTGAAATGATGGCAAAGCTATTTGGAACTCAAGGGGATTAACCTGAAATACGATTTTTAAGCCTTTTGCAGAAGTTGTGTAGAAGGGACCTTAGTTCTGGGACATCGTGTTCTAGCTGCACCTGCCTGAAATTTACAGGAACATTTTAGAGAAAAACAGGATGCTTGTTAAGAAGGGGGGTTGCAAGGACTTATAAAAACAAAGCTGCAGTTTCTTGCACAAGAGACACAGAGACACACAGAGATTGAAGGAAAACTTAGATGGATCTTCTCTGTGTATTCTGCCTTTGTAAATAGTTATACTGAACAAGTTTGTTTTTTGTTACTGCTAGTACTAATAAACACTTTTTGCGAAATCTACAACTGTTCCTGGTTTTTCCTATGCCTCCTGACCTGTGCTTCGATGACCGCCATGCACAAAAGGTTTTGCAGCCGTTCTTTACGTAGAGTTGCTTATCACATTGCCAGTGCACAGGGAGTGAGGGATGCTCCATTCCAATGGCACATAGAGCCATTCACAAAGTATGGTGACCCTCACCACCACTGGCACAGGCTTTTGCAAGAGTTGACATTGGCACCGATCCACTAGCCAAATGCTGGCAGAGTTTATATCAAGCTAGTAAGATTTTCCTTCCACAAGCCCTGCAGGCTTTTAGTGGAGGAGGTGCCTGGACCCAGACTGCTTAGCTAACTACAGACCTGTCTCTAACCTGCCCTTTGTGGGTAAGGTTATTGAGAAGGTGGTTGCAGTGCAACTTGATGATCATCTGACTTCCCACGTTATCTACTATCCGCTCCAGTCCAGGGTTAGGAAGAAGCATAGTACTGAGACCACCCTGGTTCGGGTACTAAAAGACATCCTAACGGCTAGGGATCAGGGAAGCCATTCCATCTGGGTTCTCCTTGACCTCTCTGCAGCCTTCAACACCATGGGGTTTTGCTGGAGTGCCTGCTAATCATCTGTGGACTGTCTAGTACTCTCCTCCCCCTCACCTCACCCCCCCACTTTAAAACCCTTTCCCTTATTCCTCTCTCCCTCCCCATCACCCCAGCCCTGCCCTATCACCTACTACGTAACTCTGGGTAGGTTCCTATCCAATCCACCCCTCCGACTACTCAAACCCCTTATTCTGTCACCCCTTGGTCTTTGCCCCACCTCCCCTGCTCTCATCTATTCTGTCCTCCCTCCTTTGGTCACCACCACTTCTGACCCTCCATAACTCTACCTGCATGCTCTAAAGCTCAGCTACCACTATAAGTTGCTTGTCCACCTTAGGTATGCTGTTAGTACTGTTGCAATAAAGTTGACCTCTCCTGCCTGATGTATTTTAACTGTACTTGCTTGAATCTGTATCTGTATGTACCATAATGTACTTGTCTGCTGTATATACCCCTATCGGTCTTGTAATGTCTATGTACCTTGTCTATTGCCTTACGATGTGGAACCTTTGTGAACGAGCTTTTAGCTCAAAGGTGTTATCCGAGATTCCAGTAAATAAATCCTCAGATGGTTTTGATCATTCCTAACTGGCAGGACACAGAGAGTGGTGTCAGGAATTTATTTCTCTGCCCCTCTCCCCCTGTCATGTGGGGGGGTGCCACAAGGTTCCGTGTTGTCCCCCATGTTGTTTGCAGTGTACCTGCAGGCATTGGGTGATATCATAAGTCATTACGGGCTGAGTTTTCACTGCTATGCAGATGACACTCAGCTCTACTTGTCCTTTGTGACTGAACAGTGTGATGCGATCTCAGTTTTAACAACTGTCTTTCCGAGATCCAGGATTGGATGAGTGCTAACTGGCTAAGGTTAAACCCAGGCAAAACCAAGGTGTTGGTGGTGGACCTTGGTCATCAGGGTGCAGGGCTGGTGGCTGGCCTACCCTCCTGGCTTCGACTGGGAGGTGACCAGCTATTTATTTCTGATCAGGTGCATAATCTGGACATGATAGATATATATATATATATATATATATATATATATATATATTTTTATTATTTACTGTGCTTTTTCTGTCCCTGACCGCCTGGTACCTCAACCTGGTCATGGACCCTCGACTTCCACGCTCTCATACTGGCGTGACTCCCTGATACCCCTAGCACCCCCAGGACGGGGTTGTGCAACGCCCAGGTGCCGCATCCGATGGGATAGGTCAGGGAGCCGGCCTGAGAGAGCTGATTGAAGCCGAGGGCAGGCTTCATCAAGGGTGGCCGGCAGCTATTTTCTAGGCTGCCCCAGGTGTGGGGATGTGCAATGACGTCCAGTGTCCGCCCCGCTTCTCTTGTGTGTTGGCACCGGTTGCCTGTGGTTCCCCCAGTCTCCGCCAGGGGTCCCTCGGGCACCGGATACTCCCCCGGAGGAGGAGAGCAGTCCATGGGACCTCAGTCTTTCTCCCTGGCAGCCCTCCGGCTTCCTGGGTTTGTTCCCGAACCCGGTCACCGGCATCGCAAGTGGAAATCCAACCACTGCACTGGCAGGCTGGGTTGTGCATGATATTTGACAGTGGCCTGACTCTAAAATTCCTGGTGTCAACTGTTGTCAAAGCTTCCTTCTACCATCTGAGGAACATCGCCCAGATGAAGCATTTGGTCCCACCAGGTAACCTTCCAATGCTGGTCCACGCCTTTGTGACCTCACACCTTGAATAGTGCAATGCCCTTTACCTAGGGTTCCCGGGGGTGGATATCCGCCGATTGCAGCTGGTGCAGAATGCAGCGTCCAGGCTGTTGACTGGCTCATCTAGAGCCAACCATATCATGCCTGTGCTCCGTGAGCTGCACTGGCTGCCTATATATTGGCGGATCACCTTCAAGGTCGGGTTGCTGACTATAAAGCCCTACACGGGCTGGGATCGCAGCTACCTCAAGATCTGCTTTGTCCCTACTGCCCCCACCGCTCACTCCGCTCTGCTGACAAGGGATTGCTAGAGATTCCCAGGGTGCGTTTGAAGACCTTGGGGTCTCTTTCTTTTGCTTATATGTCCCCGACCCTGTGGAATTCTCTACCTCATCAGATTAGAAAGTTTCTGACCATTGAGAGTTTTAAATTCACTTTAAAAACTTATTTATTTTCTCTTGCCTTCCCTGATACTAGCCTTGATTAACGTATTTTATTTAATTGCTGTTTAAAGTTTTCATTTTCGTTTGGACTGATTGTTTCACTGATCTTATTGTAACCTTTTTGTAAAGCGCTATGATCTTTTTGGAATAGCACTCAAGAAATAACGATTTACTTACGTACTTAGTTACCATTTCAGTAAGTACACCAGCTGGGTCAGTGGAAAAGTATGTGGGGCTAGTGGATTTTCCCAGTCACTAGCCCTGCTGGCTAGTGGCTACGAAATTTAATTTTAACCCGTTTGTTTGTGACACTCAGCTTGCCTTAGAACTGCTTAAAGAAGCAGTGCTAGGTAGTCAGCAAAATGTGCTGTCCTACCTTTTTAGCAATAATGTAGCCCTAATATTCTTAGATTCTTTATTGGGGTATTTTAAAGTCATTCCATCTATTTTTCTTTCTTTATTTTTTTTTTTTTTTCAGTAAATAAAAGATCTTCCAGGACCAGTCTTGACCACTAATTCACACTGATGGGTTCTGAGCCGGAGGTGCTAGGACCCTGCAGGAGCCAGACATTTTCAGGAGGGCCGGCATCGAGATAGGCTGCACGGTTACGCGACATCGCAAGACTAGCTTGCACTGCATGACTTACCTTGGCACCATACCTCAACTGCCTCAGTTCCTTTTTTTCCCTGCTGTCGAGTGCGCTTCAGTTTCGACGTTGCTTGCCTGCTGGGAGTCAGATCTTCTTCACATCTGTATGACAGCAGCGTTCAGTTTCTCTCAATTTCTTGTAATTTAGCTAGCATTTGTTATTTTTATGTCAGTTTAGTTTTAAAAAAAAAAAAACTTTACTGTTAGTTTCTCTCAGCCCTACCGAACAACGGCTGAATGCCATGGACTGCAGTGGTGATGGAAGGGAGCCTCTTCACGCATGCTGCCCCAGAAGCGGGGCCATGTCCGATCAACTTCCCTTTCTGAGGGAGGGTTCTGATAATGGGTGGTACTGTGTTGAGGAGGGAGGAGAGCCCTCCCATAAACACAGAAAGAAGCAGGGCCGATCTTCCTAGACTAAAAGTCTTCACCATTCATTCACATTAGTGGGACTATGCCAGAGTCACTAGGACCAGCGGGAGCCAAAAATCTTCAGGAGGGCTGGGGTTGAGGTAGGACCGTGCATGTGCGGCACCACGAGACTGGCTCGTGCCATATAGGCTATCTCGGCATCGACCCTCCAACTGCCTCAGTTCCTTTTTTCCCGCCATCGAATGCACTTCAGTTCGATGTCACTTGCCAGTGGGAGTCAAGTCTTCAAGTCTGTACGACAGCAGCATTTTGTTCAGTTCATTAGCTTAGTTTTGTAATTTATTTTATTTATTTAAAAAAAAAAGAAAGAGGTTTTACCTTTTCACAGCCATTCCTTCAATGGAGTCGACCATTGATGTTGTCGGTGATGGTAGGGAGACTTTGCTTGAAAGTTGTTCTGGCAGTGGGGCTGTTTCTGGTCCGCCACCCTTTTCGAAAGGTGGGGTTCAACCACAGGCAGTCCGGTGTGCGGTAGGGAGGACAGTCCTCCCGTAAGCACAAAAAGAAGCGGTCCCGTTCCCAGTCGAGATCAGGGACCTAACACCGCTCGGCCTCGAGCTCTTCTTCATCTCGGCAGTCCAAGAAGAGAGAGGTACTGCTCAAGGTCGCCCTCTGGTATGTCTGCACGGGGGTCGTCGTTGGCTAGGAGCGGTGGGCCTGACTCGACTCCGGTTGGGTCCCCGGTGGCCTCTGTTCCCAGCGGCTGCGATTCTCGACCCAGGAGCCCCTCTTTGTCCTCTGTTGGGGCTTCCGGTGAGCAGTTCCATCATTGGGCCACTCTTATGGAGCAGTGGAGGTGACGTTTGTCTTGTCTTCCTTTGGCAGTGGCTTCAGCTGTGGATCCTTTGGGATGCGGAGCCATTTAGCCGAGGCCAGGGTGTTTGAGTCAGGAGGCATGGGCTCCTTCCATGGTGCTAGCGTCCTCCTCATCCACTCCTAGTGGCCAGTCTCGGTGTTGGCATCGCATGCAGCACCGCCTCCTGTGGCGCTGCCCCTGGCGCCACGGCTGATGCCAAGGGCTTCGATGCTGGTGGTGACCTCATCGATTCCTCATTTTTCCTGGCTCAAGCCTCTCATTGGTGGCCCTTCTGGCATGGAGGGAGACCTGGATGAGTCTGATCCGGACATGATCCTTTCTGATAACGATGTGGACGATTCAGTTTTTGGACCCGGAGAGCAAGCCTTCAACCTCTGCCGAATCCATAGTGGAAGATCTTTCTTTCCAGCCCTCACTCAAGAATATGGGATGCGCCTTAACTTTGCAGACTTCTTCGGTGGACCCAGGTAAGCTGTTGCGGTTACAATTCCTGCATGCCCCTGAAATCCCAGTGGATTTGACTCCTCCAATTCCCCCTTCTCTTGAAACTTTATTGGAGATGATTTGGGACAAGCCAGCTCTAATTCCCTCAGTGTTTAAAGTATTCGATTGGAAATATGCCTCGCCCAAGGATAGACCACTCCTGTCTTTGCAGTCTTTTGCGGATGCCTTAGTAGTATTTGCTGAAAATGACAAGGTCATTCTTCCTCAGGAATCTTCGGCTCGACCTGTCAGTAAGGAGTCTTGCAAGATTGACACTCTGGGCAAGCGGACATTGACAGCTGCAACCTTGGGTATGCGTATTGCTAGCTACCGAGGGCATTTTTCACAGTACATGTGTAATCTTTGGCACTTGCTTAAGGCTTTGGCTGAGAAGCTCCCGGAGTCTGACATCTCCTTGGAGCTACTACAGACTATTACCAGAGGCATAGAATCCAATAACCAGCAGCTGAAGGCTGCAGTGGTCGGCTATGATACTGCTTCCAGGGCTGCTGCCACGGGGATTTGTATACGACGTCACTTCTTTCTCAGGACATCAGGATTTCCGTCCGATGCCTAGCAGAGGGTTATGAATGTTCCTTTTGACAGTGCCTACCTCTTCAGCTCTCAAGTAGAACAAGCACTAGAGGCTGCAGAGAAGACTAGTTCTGCCTTGAAAACAACCAGGCCAGTGGCCCCTGCCCCTCAGAAAAATGGGAACTGCTGGCAATTTCACAGCCGACAGTCCTTTCGGGGTAAGGGGTGAGGAGCTGGTAATAAAACCACTGCTTCCCAGCCACAGAAGAAAGTGCAGCAGAAGACACAGGCCCTGAAGATGCCTAGCGCCACTCTCCGAGAATTTGGCCTGGGTCCCCCCTCCGCTGCCCGAGGGGGACTCTTCCTCAGCTGTGGGAGGTCATCTGTCTCTTTTCTACAAGCAGTGGAAAGAAATCACGTCAGACAAGTAGGTCCTCAGAACTGTCAGGGAGGGCTACTCCCTCATTCTTGTGGACACCCTTCCAGACCTTCCACTGAAGCAGCAGTCCAACCTGTCCACTGCTCAGTCAGACCTTCTTACTGCCAAGATCCAGGGCCTCCTGAAGAACAGGGCAATAGAAGTTGTTCCACTCGCAGAGAGGAACACCAGCTTCTATTCCCATTACTTTCTGGTTCCGAAGAAAACAGGTGGGATATGCCCGATTCTCGACCTCAGAATGTTAAACAAGTATCTTATCAGAGAGAAATTCAAGATGGTCTCCCTGGGAACGCTACTTCCATTGATTCATCAGTTCGACTGACTCGCGTCTCTTGACATGCAGGATGCTTACCAGCATGTTCCAGTGCACCCAGATAACCGCAAATACTTCCGCTTTGTGGTTCTGGGTCAGCACTACCGGTTCTGAGTATTGTCCTTTGGGCTGTCCATGGTGCCTTGAGTCTTCACAAAGTGTTTCACAGTGCTCGCTGCACACCTCAGATAGCAAGGTATTCAGGTCTTCTTCTATCTGGATGATTGGCTCCAAGCAAGCCCCTCTGAAGAAGGAACAAGAAAAGTGGTGGCCGAGGCCTCCCACTTCCTTATGTCCACGGGAGTCCTCTTGAACCTAGAGAAGCCTCAACTTCAGCCTTCTCAACAGCTCCTCTTCTTAGGAGCTTTACTAGATACCACCCAGGCAAGAGCCTTCCTCCCACAGGACAGGAAAGACTCCATTCTCCAGATGTCTCGCTTGATCGGCCAAAACATGTCAGTTTGAGCCATTACAATGCAGCAGATGTTGGGCCTCATGGCATCATCCGTTTTCACAGTACCCCTGGCATGATTGCACATGAGGACCACTCAGTGGATGCTCAGTACACGGTGATCTCTGGCCATGCACCCGCAATCTTTTCACGTAAGAGTGACACAGCCTGTGACTTGGACCCTTCTATGGTGGACGCAGGAAATCAATCTGCAACAGGATCTCTCCTTTGCCCTGCTGGAGTTGCAGATCACTGTCACCACAGATGCTTCCCTGGTGGGTTGGGGGGCTCACTATCAGGACCTTTACACTCGGAGTGTGGAGCCAGGACGAGTCTCACCTTCACATAGATGTTCTGGAGATGAGGATGGTCTTGATAAGCCCTGAGGGATGTCCTGTGTTGGAAAGTAATCCTACTCCAGAGGGACAAAAAGGCTGTGATGTATTACATCAACAAGCAGGGTGGAGCACACTCCTACCCCTATGCGGGGAAGTGATGAGAGTGTGGGAATGGTGTCTCAAAAACGAGGCATCCATCCAGGCAGTTTACTTCCTGGGAGTCCAGAATGACCTGGCAGACCATGTCAGCAGAATGGAGGTGGATCCTCATGAATGGTTGCTTGCAGTAGATGTCATGCAATCACTGTTCGACAAGTGGGGCACGCCAGACTTGGACCTTCTTGCATCACTACTCATCACAAAACTGCCTTGATTCTGCTCCAGAAATCCAGAACCTGGTGTTTTCTGTCAGGATGCATTCAGACTGTGGCGGACAAGACGCTTTATGTACGCATTTCCTCCTCTTGCATTGGTTCAGAGGGTGCTTCTCAAATTGAAAGCACAAGGGGGCAGAATGATTCTAATCGTCCCATAATGGCCTCGACAGATATGGTTTCCATTGATCAACAGATTGTCAGAGGATCCTCCGAGGCAGCTGCCCCTGCGAGTGGACCTCCTGACACAGGGACCCCTTGTCCATCCCAGCCTACATTCACTCCTTCTCTATGCCTGACTTCTGAGGAGATAGAAGTGAGTAGGTTCAAGTTCTCGCAGCAGATCTCGAAATCCTGTTAGCGGCTCGTAAACCTTCCACTAGGAAGACTTAACACAGCAAAGTGGAAGCATTTCTCGGTTTGGTGTGCAAATTCACACCTGGATCCTTTCTGTTGCCCACCAAACAAGGTGTTGGAGTACCTTCCAGATCTGTCAAATGCAGGACTGCGATTTTCCACAGTGAAGGTGAACCTTTGCACAATTTCCACCTATCATGAGCCAGTGCATAACCTGGCATTGGCTTAGCTTCCTGTGGTCAAACGTTCTTTAAAGGCATCCTTCACATCAGGCCCCCGGTCAGAAGACCGGTAGCTGCATGGGATATCTACCTCGTGCTAGATATGCTCACTTACAAACCATTTGAAACTCTTGCCACTTGTGATTTGAAGTTCCTGACCTGGAAGACTGCCTTTCTGGTGGCCATTACTCCCACACGTAGGGTCTCTGAGATCCATGCATTGGTCACAGACCCTCCATACATCGTGTTTCACAAGGATAAGGTGGTTCTTCACACACACCCTAAGTTTCTTTCAAAGGTGGTTTCGGAATTCCATCTTAACCAACCTTTGGTGCTTCCAACTTGCTTTGCCAACTTCCAGAATGAAGGGGAACAAACCCTTCACTCCCTGGATGTAAAAAGAGCTTTTCGGTTCTACATTGACAAAATTAAGGAGATCCATCAATCTAAACAGCTCTTCATTTCCTTCAGTGCGACCCAGCTGGTCAGCCTGTCTCCATCCAATGTATCTCTGCATGGCTAGTAGCCTGTCTCCGACACTGCTATCAATGGTGCAGGTCAAGCAAGAAAGCCGGGTTTACGCCTACTCTACTAGTGTGATAGCGGCTTCCATGGCAGAGGTTCATAACATACCCATTGCAGACATCTGCAGAGCGGCTACTTGGAGTTTAGTGCACACCTTCATAAAGCACTGTGCTCTCGACGTTCATGCCAGACAACATACGTCCTTCGGCAGATCTATCCTTAATGGACTTCTGTGTTGAGCGAGCTCGATCTCCTGCTGCCCTGATTGGGGGATTGGTGTTTAGCTCTGTACTCTCCCACTAGTGTGAATGAATGGTGAAGACTTTTAGTCCAGGAAGGTATGGAAATTACGTACCTACCGTATTTCTTGATCTTCTTGGACAAAGTCTTCACCATTCATTCACATGCCCACCCACCATCCCTCGAGCTCACTCACTCTGTTTTTGGTCTTCACGCCCTTGGTTGCGCTGTGATGACATTGTGTTGACCCTTCTTACAGGGGTCATCCAGGCTATCTTATGACTGGTTAGAATAGGTTTTCCTAGGTTAATTTATGTTGCACCTCCTCGTTTCAAAAGGTACTGAGTCGGTTGAAGGGCCAACGATGAGATTACCTATATGGCGCGAGCCAGTCTCGCAGTGCCGTGCATGCGCGGTCCTACATCGGTGCCAGCCCTCCTGAAGATTTTTGGCTCCCGCTGGGTCTTAGCGCCTCCGGCGTAGTCCCACTAATGTGAATGAATGAATGGTGAAGACTCCATCCAAGAAGATCAAGAATTACGGTAGGTATGTAATTTCCATTTCTCGATCCTAGTTGGGGACCCGACTCCCTCTACCTCGAGTTCTTCCTCTTCCTGTCAGAAGGGGAAGAAACAGTACCACTCGAGGTCATCCTCAGGTAGGTCTGCTGTGAGGTCTTCAAGGTGTGGGAGGAGGAGGCCCTCTCTGGCATCGTTGATATCTCTGATGACTCCTGCTTGTGGATGTTCAAGGTCTCTGACCCGGAGCCCCTTACTGTCCTCCTGTGGGGACTCCGGTGGCCAGTTTAACCACTGGGCAGCTCTTATGGAGCAGTGGTTACAGCCTCTGGCTCGTTGGCCCCTTCCTGTAGAACCTGTTCCGGGTCCCTTGGGGCCAGGAACACTGGTGACTCAGTTGGGACATTTTAGCTGGGTCGAGCGTTTGATTCTGACAATGGCCTCTGAGCCCTTGTCAGTGGCTGCGCTGCTGACGCCAGTTCCACTAGCCATACCCCCTTGTACTGTCACTGTCTTGGGACCAGCACAGGTACCTTCTCCAGTCACTTCTGTGCTGACTGGACCTACGCTGCGGGCGGCACCAGGTTCTGTGCCAGTTCTAGGGATGTGGATATGATGCACTATCCACATTTCTGGCAATATTCCTTTTCCCTTTAATTCTGTCTGAATGGTGTTCAAATTGGCTTCTCCCACCCACATGGGTGGTATCCTCCACAGCACTGCCCCATGACGCCAGATCTTTCTTTCCGCTGAAAGCGTCAGGTTCCCTCCATTGCAGCTGCTTGGTATAGGCCCTAAATCCTTCAACTTTGGTCCTTTTTTGTGTTACTTGCACACGTGTGCAAGAAACACATTGTGTCAGCTTCCTTCACAAGTGGGTTGTGGAGGCGCGGCAGTGTTGTGCCAAATGGCAGCAGTCCGTTCTGGGGCTGGTCTCTGTCACAGCGAATAGAGGAGCATGCTGCCGGTGAGTGCAGTTAATGAGCATGCCACTATGCTCAAAGAAACTTGGCCACTGCAATCAGGGAGCACCCGTCACTACGCAATCAGCTTTTTTTTCTGTGGGGCGTCCCTGACTGCAGCAGCCAGTTACAAGCTGCATTATGTGGTGTCCCCATGGCGATGGCTTCTCCGTCGGCCTCTCACAGTCCCCACAAAGCCGACAGAAAGCCGCCACCCGGCTCTCCCAGTTCTAAAAGCCAACGGGGGTTCCCCATCCCCGTCGACATGCTTCCTCCCCACTTCATTTGCCGACGGAGTAGCCCAGTCCCTGGCCAGCATGATGCCCCTATTTATTGTGTGTCAGGGGTGCCCAATCCCCTCGCTCATCGTCTCCCCAGCACACACTCCCTTTCCCAGCAGACATCCAGGTGGCACACTAGGGCCCATCCCCATCGTGCCAGTAGTCCGCGGTGTCCTTTTTCCATTCGTTTTTTTGTTTCCCAGTCCTGTAAAAATAAAGAAAACGGTCCTGCACTGTCTGTGGCGCTCCCTCGCCCAACCCGTGCCCACCCTCTGCGCACTCCACCTCCCCACACACACCCTCACACCATACTTGCCTCCAGAGCCCGGCGCGATGATCTTCGGTGGACCGGGAACACATCTGCACTCTTCAAAGTCGACCTCGAACTGAAGAAATGTGCCAGTAAGCTGTATAATGACATAAATAGGGTTTTTTTCGAGTTAAGTGGATATCTCTGCCATTTTTAGGAATTTTTTCACCAAATTTTCAACATGGGGTTCTTGGGACCCCAACTGGTGAACTTAGTCACTGTTATTTTGTTATTCAGTCCAGAAAGGTGATTTTGTGGTCACTGCGCGAAACCATCTTTCGGGACCAATTAACGAAATAACAGTGTCACAGTTCATGAGGTAGGCCCCCAAAAACCGTACGTTTAAAAGTTGGTGAAACAATTCCCAAAAATGACTGTTTTACAAGCATTTTTGACTATTTTACTGTTTGACTGTTTTACAAGCTTGCGTTACGCAGTTCCTATGCACGCTCGTAACTTTGAGAATTTTTAATATTTTCACTCCAGATTTTCAACATTGCCATTTTACCACACCTCCTTATGAACAGTATAGCTGTCATTTTTCACATCTCGCCTGAAATGTGTTTTCGCACATGTAGTCTCCTGGGTCTGTGTGGTGGCTGCTTGTCTGTGTCTGTAGCTTAGTTTTTGTGGCTTTACATGGTTTTCTGCTTGGAGTAACTACACTATTCTTGCTCACTACATCCGTGAAAGTCTCCTGAACTGGATTTCTGCAAAACATCATCACCAGGTATCTGCATTTTTCATTTAAAAATCAACGTTTTGGAAGCTATCCCAAGCAAAACACAAGTCAAGCAACTAAGTCTGACAAACTCAGTGACTCTAGGTCCTGCTTGAATCCACATTTTCGTCTGACCTGCTCCATGATCTGTATGTGGGCTTTCAACAACCTCTTTGAATGACAAAGAAGCATGCAGACAAAGGTTCACATCCTGCATGTATGAGCACAGTTCATCACCTTCAGAATTCTAACACATTCTGTGACTCTGGACCTCAGCTGTTGATAATTTCTTTTGGCTTATGACTTAACCACCAGATATCTACAAGATGCTGAAATCCTTTCGCCTACAAATTCTCCTTATGCTGCTCCTGCTCTCAGGAAATGTTCACCCCAACCCAGGACCACCTGGGCAGCCAGCAGTGGCTCCAAGCAGAAGGACAGGGACACTCACCATGGCATCCATCAACGCCTGCAGCATCCTCAACAAACTTGATTCCCTCCAAACGTGGATCCTACTGCACAACCCTGATGTCCTCTCAGTTGTGGAAACATGGCTAAACCCTAAAATCCCTGATACCTCAGTCTCTATCCCCGGCTACTGCATTTTCAGGCAAGACAGGATTGCTAAACGGGGCGGGGGCTGCGCCATCTATCTTAAGGATACCCTTATGGGTCACATCATCCCATCCCCTAGCCTGAGCAACTCCTCTCAGGTCCTCACAATCAAAATCCTCCTTGGTGCACACAACAAGGAACTCACTGTCATCTCAGTTTACCTACCCCAAGAGACCAGGCTGCTGGCTTCCATAGCATCATGGAATATTTAAGGTCCAGCAACATAATTCTGAAACCATAATCATGGGTGATTTTAACATTAACTGGCTCTCCGCTGAGGCCGCTACCTATAAGGATGCAGCCCGCGCATCACCTCACTCAACTGGTCAGTGCCCCCACTAGGTGTAACTATAGGACAGGCTCCCTTACGCTTCTAGACGGGCAGACTGAAATGGGCAGACTGGATGGGCCTTGCGGTCCTTATCTGCCGTCAACTTCTATGTTTCTATGTTTCTAGACTGGATTCTGTCTAACCACCCTGAACGCATCTCTAATGTTTCTGTACTCCCGGATACAGTAAGTGACCACTCGCCTGTCATCTGCTCCTGGTCAAACAAATACCACAAACTCCCTCCCAAGCTTATCTGTGCCAGGGTTATCAAACAAGGGCACCTCCAGCTGTTAAAATCCCATCTAACCAGGCTGAACTGGGCAGTGCTTGACTCCCTCAGTGACACCAACAAAGCTCTGGACCTATTTATCAAACGTTTCAACAAAGCCTGTGACATCTATGCACCAGTGAAAAGATGAAGGTCAAAGGACAGACCAACCCTTGAGTTACTACTGACCTTTTAACTCTGCTCAAAACACAAGAGACCACCTCTGGCATTGTGCTCGTGCAACTCCGGCCAAGTAAACATACAATTATACAAAGCAGCCAGAAATGATTGTAATCTAAAAATACGGAATGCTAAAGCTAGCTATTACAAAGAGGTTCTGACCAACTCTTGGGGCCAGGAAACAAATTCTGGAACAACATGAAAGAACTCAGAGCAAGGATCCTAAAAGCACCACCACTGTGCTCAACCTTCATGGCACTCCTACACTCGACCTAGGTACCATCACCAACACTTTTAATAATGCATTTACAAACCTGGACAGTGTCCTTCCACCAAATTCTTCAGACTGACCTCCTCAGCTCCTCCCAACACCCCCCAACTAGACATCAACCCCAAAGTTTTTTTTAAGGAGGTCCCCACAAGTAGCTAGAAAATACATTCAAAGGCCATCGGCAAACAAGGGTACAGTGGTGACTCCCTTGACCTGAAACTGCTGGCACAAGTCCTCGATGAAATCTTAGAACCACTTACAAGATCTTCAATCTCTCACTTAGATTGGGCCAGTTCCCTCTCTCTGGAAGAAAGCACTGTCACCGGTTCACAAAGTGGAATAGGGACGCTGCACACAATTACAGACCTATCTCACTCCTCCTCCCCTATCTACAAGCGCTGGAGCGAATAGTGTCGGACCAACTAGTTGAATTCTGGATAAGTACAATGTACAGTGCCCAGAGCAGCATGGCTTCAGAAAAGGGCACAGCACCACCACTGCACTACTGGAATTTACAACCTTCATCCATGCCACGCTTGACAAAGGGAATTGTGGAGGGGCAGTATTTATAGACCTTACCAAGGCATTCAACACAGTTAACCACCCCCTACTGCTCAAGCAACTGTCCTCCATTGGGATCTCCAGCGATGCCCTTCCATGGTTCACCAGCTACCTTGATAATCGGATCCAATGTGCAAGGATTGCAGGGATCTCTTCGGATGAGAAACCGGTCCGCTCCGCAGTGCCCCAGGGGTCAATTCTGGGCCCTCTACTCTTCTCCCTCTTAATCAACAATCTCCCCAGTGCCTGCCACCAAAAAATCTTACTATATGCAGATGATGCAGTCCTGTTTTCCAGCCACCATGACATTACAGTCCTTGAATCCCAGCTGCAGCTTGACTTCCAGCGCATTGAAGACTGGTTCAATTCTCATAAACTTGTCCTGAACCACAGCAAGACTAAAGCCATGTCCTTCTGTAACCGGAGCAGGCACAACTCTGTCCCCTCACCATCAAGAACCACACTGGGAACCCACTCGAACATGTCAGGAGTTCAAATACCTTGGTATTACCCTGGATAGTACCCTCCTACACTCGGCATATTGACACTGTTGCCAAGACCCCAATGTCTCTGTTGGACTACTACACAGACACAAGCACTGTATGCCTGCATAGGATGCCATAAACCTAGCCATCTACAGCTCTGTCACCTCTATCACTGACTACTGCCTTGCCATCTATGGCTCTGCCTCAACAAGTGCCCTCCATGGGATCTCAGTTTCTCTCAACAAAGCCTGTAGACTACTACTAGAGTGCGGCCCGACAAACTCACACCTGTGACCTCTATGCAGAGCCAGCTGGCTACCTACTCAGCAGAATACAATACCAGACCTGCTTTCTTGCCAAAAAGATTCTCCTCGGTCTCATGCCACCTGGTGTTAGCTCACTCCTTACTACCTACAGTGGCACTCAACAAACACATGGTGCCCAATCTCTAACCTTTCAGGTTCCCAGATGTCGTACCTCCATGGGTCAGCGGTCCTTTATCTATAGAGCCGCTCAGTGGTTCAGTTCCTCAATAAAGAAGCACTTTCCTCTACTACACTTGGACCCTTCAAAGGAATCTCAAACTTACCTCACTCTGCCACTCAATGTGACTGCTTCTCTGAACAGAGATCTCTAAACACCTCCCAGCTCACTCATGTCTCACAGCCGCCCTTTTCCAGTCTCATTCCCTCTGGCTCCGGGCCTTCCTTGTGACTCCTTTCCTGCTTCGCATCTCCACTGGTACAAGACATTTTCCACCACCATCGGACAGTGGCCCATTAGCCTGCTACTTCCTCTCCCGGTCGCATGCCTGCAATACTAACTGCCTATGGTGCCCTCTATCTCTTATTGTTACCATGATCAGCTGCCTACTCAAGCTGCTCGTTATATGAATATTATCTCAAAGTATGTTATAACTGAGTATCTTTACTTTTTCTTTTAGTTGTTTTGGTTGTTTATTGTGCATTCTTTTACTACCTCTGTATGTATGTTGACCCTCATCCTTTGATGTGGAACCTTTGTAAACGAGCAGTTTCTGCTCAAAGGTATTTGTAATCGAGAATTTAATAAATAAATAAATAAAATGGTGTGGTCAGTGTGCAAAATCAATATTTGGGACAGAGTAAGAAAATCACAGTGACACTGTTCATGAGCAGAGGTCTTAAAATGGCTATGTTGAAAATTTGGCGACAAAAGTCCATAAAATGACTGTTACGAGCGTGCATTGCGCAGTTTCCACGCACCCTCTTAACTTCACAAATTTGTAATATTTTCACTCCAGATTTTCAACACTGGCATTTTTCCACACCTCCTTATGAACAGTACAGCTCATTTTCACATCCTGGCCGAAATGTGTCACTTCAGCGCAGGAAAGCGTGGTCGCGTGGAAATCAGTGTTGGGACAGATTAAGAAAATCACAGTGACACTGTTCATGGCGGAGGTCCCAAAATGCCTATGTTGAAAATCTGGTGTAAAAATTCCCTAAAATAATTATGGGTATGCGTTGTGCAGTTTCGCTCACGCTTGTGACTTCACCAGTTTTTTTATATTTTTACTCCAGATTTTCAACATTTTCATTTTTTTACACCTCCTCGTGAACAGTACAGCTGTAATTTTTCACATCCTATTCGAAATGTGTTTTCGCTCCTGTGGCGCCAAATGGCGCAGTCGCTGTGCAAAATATCCTTTCGCCTAACAAACTGATAGTGTCTCTGTTCATGCGGTGGGTGCAAAAGCCCATGTTGAAAACTTGGAGTAAAAATATCAAAGAAAGCGTCCAGGGCTTAGGGTTTCTGACCATAGCGCTACCTACTAAAGGGACTGAGGCGTCAGGGGTGTGACTTGGGATTGTCGACAGTAATGCTCACGCCATTCCACCCCCACTCTGCAGCCAGTGACAGGCATCGAGGTGCGCCTTGGACTCTTTGGCCCCAGAGTTCACCCATTCTCCTATACTGCACCCATTTCAACGTATTTCCTTACGGAATGAGGTGAGTGTAAAGCCCAAACACCCCAAGGCACACCTCGACACTTGAAAGTGTCTGCAGGGTAGGGTGAGGTGAAATGTCGTGACCGTTATGGGCGATGACCCAAAGGCACACCCCAATGCCTGTCCATCTCTGCAGGATGGGGGTGGAGTTGGCATCAGTTCAGTACTTCACTGCCATTCCTATATTGCATCTGTCTAACTCCTGCACTTCCACTGCTAATGCCAGCAAGCAACCATTCGGCATTGACAAATGCATGCATTCATTTGCAAGGTAAGCAAACATACTGGTATCGGTCTGAACTGTGAGGTGGCCTCGGGGGTGGGGGGCCTTCCCCTGTTCCACCTATCAAAGCTTCAGAATACTGAATCTACTCCTAGTTACATCCACTGTCTGCCTTTCTCTTCCTTTTTACATTTGTAGCAGCTTGCACAAAATGTTTTACTACAGAGAATGGCATTGCAGAGGTGTGTCACTGACTAGCCCAATGCAGGTCAAGCTGCATTGGGCTCATCCTTGACAGACACATTATCATGCAAGCTAAGTATGACAATGGTTTACAGTTTATGGGCGGAAACTTTGTGTACTTGAAACAAATGAAGTGCTCCAATAAGAGAACACTTTTCTGTTTCATATACATAAAGCCGTTCCCCTTCCCCTCCATCGCTCCGTTTTCCTTGCTGTCTCTCCCTCCTCCCCTGCACACACCTTTTGTCTTGCGTGTTCCCCATACCTTATTTCTCCCTTGTTGTCCCTCTGACCCTCCTGTCTCCTCATGTTTTGCATTTCTTTGAGCCAGGCTCCAGTGACCATGCTAACGTGACTGGCTAAGCTGTGCTGCTATCAGCCTCACAAATTATGGGAGGAACCAGAGAAGCTTTAGCTTAAACAATGTACCACAAAGCTGTCTAGTGCTCCGTGGGACAAGCGTTGTTGTAAGAGCTGAAACCTGATATGCTCCGAGAGCCAGAGTGGATGGCTGACTGAGACTGTACATGCATTTTTGAATAGCAGAATACTCCTGTAGCGCTCCAAATATTCCCGCGGCTCTAAGAATGCACTTTTTTCTTAAAGCAATTCCGTACAATTCTTCTTTTGAATGGATTTGATTGACTGTGTGGCAGCACCTGACAGTGCGATAATGCAGACCTCTGTGCAACGAGCGCACAGTTAACAACTTCTGTGTACACACTCAGCCACCCCTCGGACCCCAGGCACCGAGCCCACAGTGAAATCAGTACCGTCCTGCACAATTTGTAGCTTCTGAGGCCCCAGTCCAAGCTGTGTGCAGTCAGATTGCATTTTCAGACTGCAGTCCAGTGGCACAGACAGATTGTGTCCCCAAGTTGGTGAAGTGCAATGGGGACAAGCCAGGTGAAGTGATCCCATTGTGCAGTCTGACGCAGAGAGAGAGCGACCGGGACAGAGATAATGTCAAGCAATGGTATGGCAATCTCGTGTCTGTGTGACAAGTTGTGCCTAGGGGACACAGAAGCACCACACAGTGCAAGACAGCGAGACACGCATGGCAGCTGTGTAGCCTGTGAGCTTGGAGACAGTGCGTATGTGTGTGTTCCGCCTGCCACTACCCTGTCTACTTTGCAGATAATCAGCAGTCCAGGTGGGTAAGGAGGTAGTTGATAGTGACAGCGGCCATGCGGTCTGGTGTAAGACAGAGAGAGACACACACAGACAGTGGGAGACAGTAGGTACCAAAGTTGCAGCAATGTGCTGCGTCTTTGTCTGTCTGTCTGTCTATGTCTCTGTCCACAGAAACAGTGGAAGCAATGATCAGCAGTATAGAGCCCTCTGACAGGCTGTAATACAGGAGAGCAGAGGAGAGCGAGAGTGTGACAGTGGCCACCCAGAGTTTCCTTTCCTGGCACCACCCCCAGCTGTGGCTGCCCCATTGCCCATTCCCCACCCTCAGTGCACAGACGATAGAGAGAGTGAGAGACAGCATCATCACTCTTCCACACCTGCACCATGGCTGAAATGTCCTGTGAGACAGCAAGAGAGAAAACATTGGGATGTTGTTGTCTGTGGCCTCCCCTTGCTCCCCAGTACAGAAAAGTGCTACAGTTTATTTGCAAGAGAGACCTGTGTATTTGCTTTGTATCGCTCTCTTTTTCTCTCTCTCTCTCTCTCTCTCTCTCTCTCTCTCTGTCTCTGTCTCTGTCTCTGTGTCTTTTCCTTTGGGAACCTCTGTGCTGCTTTCCCACCTCCCATACAACAAGTTCTCTGTGTCCCATTCTGCCAGATCCCCCCCCCCATCCCAGTGAAAGAGAGTGAGAGAGTGCAACTGAGTTTTTCCCCCCCAATGTTCAAGAATGGAGCTCGGTGTTTAGAGAGAGAGCGACATGGAGAAAGCGAGACAGGGAGAGTAACAGTGAGAGAGAGAGAGATATACAGAAACACTGGGGGAGCAACATTGAAGAGACAATGTGTGCTGTGTCCTCTCTCTGTGTGTCTGTGGATAGTAGTGTGTTAGGGAGGACATAGTGGGGAACAGCACATGCAAGCGGCATATGCTTGTGTGTCTCTCTCTCTGTGTCTGTAATTCATAAGAGAAAGAGACACAGACATAGAAACATAGAAATTGTCAGCAGATAAGAACTGCCTGGCCCATCTAGTCTGCCCGTAAGCCCTTGTACTGGATTACTGCTTCTGACCCACTTGCTGCTGTACCTCTGTGGTTCCCCTATGCCTGTCCCAAGCATGCTTGAATCCATCCACAGTGCTCGCTCCCACCACCTCCTGAGGTAGACCATTCCACACGTCCACCACCCTCTCTGTGAAGAACTTTCTCACATTCCCTCTTAACCTCCCACCTTCCAATTTCATGTCATGCCCCCTCATTCTTGTGCTCCTCCTGTATTGGAAAATGTCTCCCCCTGCATCTTGTTTACACCCTTGAGGTACTTGAATGTTTCTATCATATCCCCTCTTTCCCTCCTCTCTTCCAGTAAGTACATATTGAGGTCCCTTAATCTCTCCTCATAAGTCTTGTGTTGCAAACTCTGTACCATCTTATTCACCCTTCTCTGGACCTTCTCCAGCCTGTTAATATCCTTACAAAGATGCAACTTCCAGAACTGCACAGAGTACCCCATGTGAGGCCTGACCATGGTTTTGTATAATGGCATCATTACCTCCCTCCTTATGCTGGTAATAGCCCTGCCTATGCACCCCAGCATGTCACTGGCCCTCCCAGCTGCCTTAGCACTTTACTTTGACATTTTCAGGTCATCTGAAATAAAAAAAAAAAACAGGTCCCTTTCCTTCTTTGTGACTGTCAGCAGCTCTCCTCCCCATCCTGTAGCTTTTCCCAGGGTTTGTGTGTCCCAGGTGCATACTTTTGCACTTTTTTGAATTAAACTTCAGTTGCCAGTCCTCAGACAATTTTTCAAGCTTCCCCAGGTCCTCCTCATTTTCTCCACCCCTTCTGGGGTATCCACCGTGTTACAGATCTTGGTGTCATCTGCAAACAGGCAGACCTTTCCCTTCATCCCTTCTGCAGTGTCACTAATGAAGACATTGAACAGGACTGGCCCCAGGACCGATCCCTGCGGCACACCACTGGTCACCCCCTCTCCTCAGACTGCACCCCATTAACCACCACTCTCTGCCTCCTGTCTGTTAGCTGGTTTCTAACCCAGTTTACCACACTTTCCTCCATGTCCAGCCTACCCAGTTAGTTTATCAGCCTCCTATGTGGGATGATGTCAAAGGCTTTGCTGAAATCAAGGTAAGCATTGTCCACTGCCCCACTCTGATTTACTTCCTTTGTCACCCAGTCAAAAAAAATCAAACAGATTTGTCTGATGACTTCCCACTGTGAATCTATGTTGCTTATGGTCCTGGGCTCCGATGGCTTCTAGATGCCCCACTATCCTTTCTTTAAGCAATGTTTCCATGATCTTCCCCACTATTGAGGTAAGGCTAACCAGCCTATAGTTCCCCGCCTCCTCCCTGCTGCCGGATTTGTGTAGAGGGACCACATGTGCCCTCCTCCAATTCTCTGGTACCACCCCTGTGTTGAATGACTCCGTGAACATGGCTGCCAGAGGTACCGCTATCTCCCTTCACAGTTCTCTTAATATCCTCGGGTGTATGCCATCTGGTCCCATCACTTTGTCCACCTTCAGTTTAGTGAGCTCCTGTAGGACTCTTTTGCCTTTAAATAGACTATTGTCCGCCTCTTCACCCCTTTGGCAACTGCTGTACTGCTGTGGCCCTTGCCCCTCCCCCTCTTCTGTGAATACTCAACAGAAAGACACAGCGGATGTCTTGGTGGGGGGAGGCACAAGACAGTTCTTAGGCATGGTACTATCACTTCCAAATACCTAAACAGCACATACAGGCAAGTAACATTCGGCATTGACAAATGCTTGGTTTTTTTTTTCAAGATTTTCAAATTCACAGCTTGTCCCTTCGACATGGAACGTCAGAATTCAAAAGCTGGTGGAGGCTTCAAACAATGCTTGGCATGTAATCAAAACATGTAGTACGCTGACCCACACTACACATACGTCTACTGCTTATGGGCCTAACATGACCTGCAGGCCTGTGGCTTGTGCCAGACCCTTCAGCCGTCCACCTTGGAGGACCATTACAGCCACCTCATCCTGGGCTACCTGGACCAGCAGGACCCACCCGTTAAGTCCAAGATGCCCACAGGGCAGTCTCTGCAGTGGCCAGTTCAGCTGCGCAGCTTGCCACCTTCGAAGAGGCCACAGCCCAGGCCACTTCGGGCTCCACCTTGTCTGCCTTAGTTCTGCTGGGCTTGGGCACCTACTTTACTAGGATGTGCCAGGACTTGTGTCAGTCCTTACTGACTCTTGGGGATGGCCCTTCCCGATTGTCTAAGTCTTCACGGGACAAGTCTAAAAAGTCCTGCCACAGGTCGTGGGATCAAGAGCGGTTTCACTCCTTTCATTCCCGCACTTCTGCTGGCTTGATGGCGTCGAGCCGTCAGGTTTGGCCGACACATCTATTAAGGTGCAGGGTGCTAGCCCAGCGGAGTCCCCGTTGGGCTTGATGGCCAAGATACAGGTCGACCAGTCAGTCGAGATTTATCTCGACCCATTCGACCTGTTGTTGGGGGATGGTGGGGAGGACTTTCTCTCTAGGACTCCAGTCCTTGCAGCCCTCTCGTAAGAGGGGCTGGTTCAAACCACAGAACCGGCTGTCTCCCGTCGGGAGATTGAACCTTCGGGCGTTCCGAGGCATTCTTCGCCTTCCCCATGTCTCCCTCCCTCATGATCGGGCATGTCATCGGGTCAAGGTCTGGCTGAGTTATTGATAGAGGTCTCGGGACTCCCGACATTCCCAGTGGTCCGATTTTCGACCGTCGGTGCTCCGTATCATCTTCCTTGTCTTCTGTCGAGGACCGGCTCTGCCCTAGGTCGCGGCACCCACATGGCCGTGCCCCACAGCCTGTCCCTGCGCTCCTCTAGTCTCTGTTTCTGCAGCCTGTGCCGCCTCCCCAGCCCCGCCGACACCTGCTTCTCCATTCATTCGGTTGGAGTCACCATCTCTGCAGCCCTTGCATGGAGCCCTGTCCAATGCTACGCACACTGCTTCCAGCCTTCCCGCTAGTCTTTTGGTGCTGATCTTGCACTTGGATGAGCCTCATATTGTCAGTGGGGAGCCCAGGTCAGCAGTGTTTGAGGAGTCCTTGGATTCGGAGGGCTCTTCCAAGAACTCTTCTCGGACTCCAGGCTTTGACTGGGAGTCCGGTGGGGAACTTTCTTCAGAGCAAGGCCCCTCCTCCTTTGTTGGCTCTGCTCTGTTTAAGCTCAGAATCCATGGGGATTCTGCTGGAACCTGTTCAGAAGTGGGCCAAGTAGACTTCCGGTGATGTCACCGTCTGGCATGGCACTCTGAGAGAGGAGCTCCCTGACCCCAACAACAGCAATCCAAGCAAATCGCTTCAGAAGAGATGGCATCGCCAGCAAAACAAAAGAGAAACAAGCCTAATAGACAACACTCAACTCCTGTGCAGAAATTGAGAGAAATGCTGCAGGCAGAAATAGACACATTACCGGAGTCTCGAGGAGACCAACCGGGGCCTGGACAGGCCTCTCTGCAAAGGGAACCGACATCAGAAGATGTATTCGAAATGATAAAACAGATGGCACGAACGGTCACAAAAATTGATACCACCCTCACAGAATTGCAAGCAGACCTGAACCAAATAGATCATAAAACAGAGCAGTTAGAGGTCGGGCTCACGCAGACGATTGAGCAATCGGACAGGCAAGATAGACTCATCCTGTACCTTTTGGCGCGCGACCGTGAGCTAAACAAAAGGATCGACGACCTGGAGGGACGAAGTCGGCACCAAAACATACGTATCTATGGCGTTCAAGAGGGCTTAGAAGGCAAGGCACCAGATACAATCTCTTTTGTACAAACCCTTCTAAGAGAATCACTGTCTTTACCCAAAGAGACAGACATAGAAATAGACAGAGCCCACCGCTCCTTGGTACCCCGTCCCAGGAATGTAGATGCAAGGCCCCGTTCAATCATTGCCCGCCTAACCTCGTATAGAATGAAAGAAGAGATATTAAAAAAGGCCTGGCAACAGAAAGAAGTCATGTTTAGGGGGCACAAAATAGCTCTAGACAATGACCACACCTCAGAAACACAAGAAGCAAGGAAAATGGTGTGGCCAGTAATTAAACAACTTAGAGCCAAAGGTCTAAAAGCGCAAGTTTTGCATCCTGCAAGGCTTAAAATTACCTCACAGCAAGGGACTAAGATATTCAAAGACCTACTAGCCGCCACTCCTTACTTAGAAGGTCTCGGTATCACCACTCCGCAGATGACCAAGGAAAAGCTGGAGAGAGATCTCCTTGAGTCGGCTTGGGCGGTGGCTCGCAAAGGAACTGCGAAAAGGGGCTCAATGCAACGAAACCCGAACACAACCCTCAGAGAGGATGTGGCCTCAATGGTACACAAATATGGTGACCCGGCGACTGTAAACAGAGCAGCGAAACATCTCCAACAATTAAACCACTCTGAAGACGAAGAAGACATCCTGCAAGCAGAAGAAAGGCCAACTGAAGAACAACAAAATCCCAGATGACCTGAAACCACTTAGTCAAACGGAGATCCTCCTGAAGCTCTCCCGAAAAGTACAAAAAGGACCTACCCTGCAGATCCCAGAATAGTGGTCTCTCCTTGGAGTTATATCCCTTGAACTGTCCGATTAGCCCAGACTCCTGCCATATGAACATTGTCGCCCAGGGCGGGTATCGACCCATCCGATGGGAAAGCATCGGGGATCCTGCCTTCCCCCCGCAGGTACCTGAATTTAATTGGGTCATGAACAGGTCCGAAATCAAAATGGGAGGGCCATTCTCACCACCTAGGCAGGGTCGACCTATCCGGAGCTCAACTAGTCATGTCTAACACTACCAGAAAAGCCATTTGTGGAGAAAAGCGAGGGGGGACGACCACAACGAGAGGGAGGGGAGACAAAAGTAAAAGAAAGTAGTTCACATGGATGTGAAGCCATGTTCTGGGCTAACAACAAATTGCAGCTCTTAAAGGCCCCCTGCGGAGAAGATACACTTCAGTGAGGGGGGGTTGAGGGAGTAGGGGAAGGGGTGAGGGTGAAATGGAAGAGACTGGGCACTGAAAACTGTAAGTATTGAAATCTTTTTTTTTTGCGTGGTACATACACAAGTAAACTCAATAATGGTTCCCGTAATCACCGGCTAAACAGTGGAAGTTAACTTTAATAGAGAGGCTTTTGGGACTTTCTCGGGAAAGCACATGTGGGTGTGGGGAGGGGAGTCGGATCGATGATCTGGAGATCATTTAGCCTTGCAGCCTTGAGTCCTGGTTCCGTTCTCCTCCCCCCGGGGATGGGTTTCTCCTTCTTGGGGGAGTTGAGTGATTGATTATGTGCTCGGGGTACGGGGGGCCGAGGGGGGAGCGGCCCAGTTGTGAGGGCGATCGGGACACTCGCTCGTCCCTCATGTCACCTGGTTCCACCTCGCCTGAGGTGCACGGAGTGCTCTCTCGTCAAGATACGGCTACTGATGGACCCTGGTCACTGAGCAGCCCAGGAAAACATGGGGGACCTTTCTTATGAAATATACACATAAAAGCGAGAGGTCCAACCCACCTGGGCCCGAAGTTGATGGGCCTTTGATGTCCTCGAACTGGAGATCGGAGGGAGGGACCGACCTGGGGGGGGGCACAAAGGGACACTCATAAGGAACTCAGACTCCCAGTAAGGGAGAGAAAGTTATCTCACATAAGAAATAGAAATTTAAACCGGGAACAGTGGGACATGACCAGCGGAATTGGGGGGGAGGGGGAGGTAGAGACCAGGAGACCAAAACGAGACCAGGAAGAGATCAAGATAATGGAGGAAGTTGAGTGGCGGATAATTAGACACTTTAAAATAATGCTTTTAGAAACAGGAAGCGATGAGTGATGCAGCCCTCTTCCCTACCCCGGTTCCGCTTATTTGCGGACCCGGGGAGGGGACGGGGCACTCCACGAAAGGGGGGGGATCTGGACCATATCGCAGCCGAACAGGTGACAAACAGGAGGATGACCAATCTGATAAATCTCAGGATGTGGTCAGGGGACGAGCCCATTGCACCGCCGAGCTCCCCCTTAAATCCGGAAGGGATTATTCCTCCTGTACTGAATTCTATCACTCAGTCACACCTTGGAAGCCTAATAGAAAAGATAATGACTGCATTGAGGGGAGAAACCCCAGCTGTGGGTGTTCAGTTGAAAGGTTCTTTGATGGCCCGAAGTTATATGAGGCCAAAGCAAAAATGCATTAGTTTAATGTTTTTAATGTTAAAGTCTTTTAAGAGTTTGAAAAGTTTTCGAATTGTTTGTTATCGCTATATCATACGGTACATACCTGAATTAGTAACTTCATCTCAGGCATCTCAAGAACTCGATCATAGAAACAAAAACATATATCTGTACAAATGGCTGTTCAAATGTCAAAGGTGGTTTCCTTCAATATAAATGGGTGCACAAACCCGATCAAAAGAAAGAGACTGCAGAGATACCTAAGCATACAAAAATGTGACGTGGTGTTCCTACAAGAAACGCACCTAACCCCTAATGAAACCCTTAAACTGAAAAGTAGGACCCTGACACAAATATTTCAATCCTCTCTGGAGAGGCAGGAAAAGAGGGTCGCCATATTGCTTTCTGCTAATCTCCCTTTCCAGCCTCACGAAGTTGTAGAGGACCCTGAAGCAAGATAACTCTTTGTGATGGGCACAGTACAAGAATGCTGGATCACCTTAGTTAATGTTTATATGCCCCCAGGGTCCACAATTGCCCAGTATGTGAAACTACTCAGAATGGTGGCGGAACGGGCAAGGGGCACACTCATAATGGGAGGTGATTGGAACTTAATTCTTAATAGACAAATGGACACCACGTCACAAATACCAAAACCAGAATACAATAAAGCTAAAGCATTTGTAGCGTTAGCTCAACAACTGGGACTGGTAGACGTATGGAGGGAGAGGTACCCCACTATTAGGGAGTATACATGCTACTCCCCAAGGTTTCATGTTTACTCCCGGCTGGATATGTTTTTTACCTTTTCAAGGGACCTTCCCCTTTTCGCCTCAAGCTGGGTGGGCACCAGTGCACTATCAGATCACAGCCCGATATATCAGGAAGTGGATCTAGGGGCACCCAAAAGGAAAACGTTTTGGCGGTTAAATTCATCATTGCTTCAAGATAAAGAAATAGTTAAAAAACTTAAGCAATTCTTAGAACAGGCCATAGAAGACAATGATGCCCCTGACCTATCCCCCAAAACCCTATGGGATACTCTTAAAGTGCTGGCCAGAGGGAAACTAATTCAAATAGCTGCACAAAAGAAGAGGATGAGGGCACAGGCACAAGCAGAACTAAACTCCCAAATTATAGATCTGGAAAAAAAACAAAAACAAAGATGGGAACCTGAAAGGGAAAGGCAGCTGAGGGAGGCCAAGAGCAAATTACAGAAAATACAAAAAGTGGAAATAGAGAGAGCTCTGGCCTACCTCAAACAGAGGTATTATGAAGGGGGTCCCCGGGGAACTAAGTTACTAGCCTACAAACTTAGACAAAACATGGATAGAGCTACAATCACTAAAATAACTCTCCTGAAAACAATCAAAAAACCACTCAAACAGCACAGATAACGAGAGCCTTCGTAAACTATTACTCCAAATTGTATACTACCCAAGAACAGACCTCCGTACAAGAAAAAAAAAGATACCTGGAGTCGCTGTCGTTGCCCCCATTGACACAAACTGACGAGCAGAACTTGATGAGGCCGATCACACAGCAAGAGATCAAAACGGTAATAAAAAACTTAAAAACGAATAAATGTCCAGGACCTGATGGATTTAGTGCCGAGTTCTATAAAACTTTTGAGCCTATGATCACGCCTATCCTCCTGGAGGTCTACACAGAGATTTGGTCGAGGACAGAGCCTACACCCCCCTCCTGGAGATACGCTACCATCTCAGTTATACATAAGGAAGGGAAGGATCCCACATTATGTGAATCTTATCATCCGATTTCTCTACTAAATGTAGATTACAAAATCTTCACCGCTATAATAGCATCCAGGCTGAACCCGATACTACCTGACCTAATACACCAAGATCAAACGGGTTTCATAACCGGCAGACAGGCTCCGGACAGTGTTAGAACGGCATTAAATTTAATAGATAATATTAAAAGGACGGGCACCTCAGCGTGCCTGATGAGCCTGGATGCAGAAAAAGCCTTCGATAAGGTCTCTTGGAGTTTCCTCTTTGCAACACTAGAGCATAGAGGATTCCCTCTAACATTCATTAATGTGATCAAGCAACTATACTCGGGCCACAGGCCTACATACGGGTGAATGGCGGCATGTCGGAGAGATTTGATCTGGGCAGGGAATCAGCAGGCTGCCCCTGTCCCCACTCCTTTTGCACTGTACATTGAACCACTGGCCGAAGCGATCCGCAAAGCAGAGGGAGTCAGGGGGGTGGAGATGGGGGACATCCACAAAAAAATACTACTCTATGCGGATGATATATTGTTGTCATTAACGTCTCCCAATCACTCAATAGAACAGGTTTGGACTATATTACTGGAGTATAGCAAGCATTCGGGCTATACACTCAACAGAAATAAAACGGAGGTGCTCACCTTCTTCTATAAACCTACCCCAGAGATACACAACCTACTCCCAGTAAATCGGGGACTGACAAAAATGAAATACTTGGGTATACAAATCACAAGACAAAGTACTAAGCTGTTCTTGTGAACTATGTCCCACAGTGGATAACCTCCACAGAGACCTTGAGAGATGGTCCTTACTGAAATTGCCGACATATTCTAGGATAGATGCAATTCGAATGAATATATTGCCCAGATTCCTTTCCTATTTCAATGTATTCCCTACATATAAGCAAGCCGACTTTCCAAAGAGTGGAACAAGAGAATATCTAAATTCATCTGGAACTCAAAGAGGCCCAGGTTAAATTAAAAATTCTCCAAATAGGCGGGAGAGAGGCGGACAATCCTCCCTGATCTAGAGGATTACTTCAGCTGCTCAGCTAAAAAATGCCCTAATTTGGCTCAACCCCAATATTGTGACAACTTGGAAACACATGGAGATAGAACTCGAGAAAGGTCCTGGAACAATACCACTAGATACTAGAATACTTACTTTCAAACAAAAGGGAACCCCCTGTTCCTGCCTGACCTCAGTTAGAGAAACAATAAAATCAACCCGTAGAATATGGCAGAAATACAACCTAAAATACTCCTTGTGGCCGCTAACAAGGTTAGCAAGGGATCCAGAGTTTAAACCAGGACTTCTGGACAGGGGATTTCGGGCATGGGAGAATAAAGGGCTCAAATCTCTGGCACAATTTTGGCAAGGAGAAGTCTTCCTTGACTTTAACTCTCTCAAAAACAAGTTTGGCCTGCAAAACACAGACCACTTTAGATATCTCCAAGCGAGAGACTACATCATATCTTTAAAAAAAAGAGACACAGAAGCCAACAGAGCCCAACAAATTCTGGATGCCATTACTGAAGTCTCTAAGGCTTATAAACAAAAGGGTATGATATCATACCTTTATAAAACCCTATTGGCCCTGAGAGAAGACCCACTTTGTAAATTAAACTTAGATGGGAAGAGGAGGCACCCCATGAAATAGATGAATCCTGCTGGGACCGAATCTTCTCACTAACTAAAAAAAAAACACACAATCGCCGTATTGGCAGGAATTCGCTTGGTGAATTAGGGTCCGATACTTTCTGACTCCTTACGTCATAAGTAAAAGAAATCAGAACGCCCAACCGCAATGCTGGAGAGGGTGCGGGTCGGTGGTGGCAAAGCACACACATATATTTTGGGACTGCCCTAGACTTAGAAACTTTTGGGGGGAATTAATGGAGATACTTCAAAATATATTCCAAATACAGACTCCATTAAACTGGCCTAACATGCTCCTTGGCCTTCCCCAGAAGATATGAGAGGTGTGGACAAATTATACCTCTGGTCTATACTAATAACTGCGGCACATAAGGTAATTACTAGAAAATGGCAATCCTCAGTACCCCCAGCATACAAGAATGCTTACAAGTAAGAGCCATAATAGCAGACCTAGAAGAACTAACTTTAAAATCAACAACCGAACGCACACACCTTAGAAGATGGACTAGATGGGAGATTTGAAGTCTGCAAATGAGATAAGATATCTGAGACCAGCAATCGGGAAGACACAGGGGTACTAGGACCTAGAATCCCTGATGGACAGGGAAGTTCATCCTTATGGATAAATAAAAGGGTACGGGTCTTCAGAAGACAAGGCTTGGGACTTAGAGACAAAGAAATAGGAGAGGTCGGACCCTTGCAATTTAGAAAAAGGGTGACCTGAGAGACAGTGCTGGGTAAGTCTTTGCGGCCTCTTTCAAAATATGTGAAGGAAACAAGCACCTCCGAAGAAAGTAAAAAATTATCATATGTTTTATTGCATAATTAAGTCAAGTGAATCAGCTGTTACTTTCTCTTTTAGATAACCTGAGAATAAGAAACTAAACCTTGTAAAAATTGTACTGTAACCTGAGATATTTGGAAGTCAATGGATTATGTGTAACAATGTACCAAATTGCTGTAAATAAACTTGAATTTAAAAAAAAGAAGTGGGCCAAGTATTCGCTGACTGAGATTTTGGATAGCGACAACTCAATACTTCGAGGTGAATATGGCGCATGAAAAACAGCATGGTCAAAACAGCTAAAAGCAGAATAGCTACAGGGACAGAATAGTGAAAGTACATTACCGCTATCCCTGTAACTGTATGTTGCTTTTAGGGAAAGAGGTGAAAGCCTCTGGTTGGCGGTGTGCTGCCGAGCAGTTGCCATGGCTCAGAGGCAAGAGCCACAGGTGTGGAGGGCAGTGGAGTGTCAGTATCTCGGGGTTCGATTCCCCGTCCCGGGACATACAATTTTATTTTTTCTATTGTCTTGTGTCCCTTTGCTACTCCTCAAGAATCTACCCACTGCAAGATCCCGCCCCCACGAGTTAGTTATCTTAATGGGGGGTTGAAGTGCTCTCCCGTCAAAAAGCTAGACCGCGGGACCAAAAAGGTCTGTGCTGCTTCATCCCTGAGCCTTTGTCAGGCCAGTGTGGCCATTATGATGGCCAGTTTCTCCTACTCTCTTCTGGGCACATTGGAGCAAGTCATTCCCTGCCTTCCTGCTGACTTACAGGTGGCGGTTAAGCTGGTCCGGGACCAAGGTCAAGCCATGGCTAAACAAAAGCTCCAAATCACCTTGAACATTGGCGATTCCTATGCCAAGTCCATGACTGCATCAGTGGCTATGTGGCGCACGGTGTCGCTGAGGATTTCGACCTTTATGGACAGCATTCAGCATAAGTTGGTGGACGCTTCCTTCTTGGATACCAACCTGTTTGGGCCTGACGTCGATTGACATCACACACTGGCATCGAGAGGTCCAGTGCCACCCTTGACTCTATCACATCCTCCCAAAAGAACGTTAAAAGGCAGAAATAGCAAAAGAAGTCCTGTAAGTTTTGGCCCTACTCAGCGGCTCCATCTTGCCCACCGCAGCCACAAGCAGGGCAACATGAGGCCTGGCATTGCAAGACCAAGCCAGTCTCCTCTGGTGCCAAAACATCCAGAGGCCTGGGATCAGGAGCTCCCCAGGCCACTAGCACTGGAGCCGCCACCAAGCCTGCACAGTGACAGGTCAGGGGGTGTACTCTCCTGCCCGTCCTGTCCTGCCCGGGACCTCCCATAGGGGGCCGGCTGCACCACTTCGCTTCTCCCTGGTCCGTCATCACCTCCAACAATTGGGTGCTCGAAGTGGTGGTTCAAGGGTTGCCTCTGGCGTTGAGGGCTATCCTGCCCAGCTGTGCCCATGCCACACAGGAGTGCGTGGTGTCAGGCCATGTTGTCCGCCCTTCTGGAGGACATCGCCCAGCTCCTTCAGAAAGAAGCTGTGGCCTATGTCCAGTACACCACAGCCGATCTGGGGTTCATCTCCAGATACTTTCTGGTACTGAAACGGATGGGGGCTTGGCGCCCCATACTGGACCTTCACGACCTCAACCAGTTCTTGCGGTCGCACAAGTTCCAGATAGTCTCTCCGAATCAGATCATTCCTTCCTTAGAGTGGGACATGTGGTTCTGCTCTCTGGATCTCCAGGTTGCCTTCTTCTACATCCCCATCCATCCATCCCACCGGTAGTTCCTGTGATTCCACTTGGAAGGGATCCTGTATGAGTTCCAGACCATGCCGGTCAGCCTTTCCTCTGCCCCCAGGGTCTTCACTAAGTGCATAGCAGTGGTGGCAGCCTTCCTGCAATGCTGAGGTGTCGGGGTGTACTGTTACCTGGACAACTGACTGATCACCAGTTCCTCCAGGGTGGAGGTGGAGCAGTCCAGGGACCTGGCCCTTCAGGCCTGCTCAGCCTTGGGCCTCCTAGTCAACACAGCCAAATCAGAACTCCGCCCCTTGCAGGTCATCCATTTCATCGGGGCAGAGCTCAACTCCCTTCGGGCCAAGGCCCTACTCCTGGCAGACAAGGTTCAGGATCTTACCTCCCTTGCCTTATCATTTTGGGTTGGGCAATCATGCCCTGTCCGGGGCTTCCTGCACCTGCTGGGGTACATGGCACCTTGCATCAGTGTGGTCTGGTGGACCCACTGGCAGATGCCCACAGTGGGAGCTGGCTCTTCAGTGGTCTCAGCGCCTTGGTCACCTTGGCCAGACGGTCATGGTGACACTGCTGATTTGGGACACCATCCAGTGGTGGCTTGTCCCAGAACATCTGCAGGAAGGAGTCCCATTTGTCCGCCCAGAGCTGACGGTCACTCTCACGACCGATGCCTCTCTGATGAGATGGGGATCCCACAGGGCCCACACGCTCTGGACCCCCAAGGAGTCCCAATGTCACATCAACTTGTTTGAGCTCCATGCAGTGCATCTTGCTCTGACGGCCTTCGCTCCTGTAGTGCAGGCTCAGGTTGTTCAGGTCAGGCGGACCTTACAACTACCATGTGCTCCCCTCCAGCAAACAGGTGGGGCCTTGTTCCCTCCCATTGCGTCAGGAAGCTCTCTGCACCTGGACCCTCGTCCACAGTCTGGACGCTGACCTCATTCATGTGGACGGCATGTCCAACTAGCTGGCAGATGCCCTCAGCCAAGTGGACGTGATGTCCCACAAGTGGTCTCTTCAACAGGAGGTAGTCGATCTCCTGTTTTCCCAGTGGGGCACTCCCCAGGTTTACCTGTTTGCCTCTCAGGAGAACATGAAGGTGAGGCTGTTCTATGCCTCTGCCCCCTTCACTGCAGGACACTGCTGGGGGATTCCTTTGCGAAGCCCTGGATCCCGGGCCTCATGTATGCCTTCCCTCCCTTTCCCTGATCCACAAGGTGTTGTTCAAGTTTCTAATGGACAAGGCATGGATTACCCTGGTGACTCCGGACTGGCCGCGCCTGTTTTGGTACCCTAATCTCCTCAGCCTTACCAGCAAGTCTCTGTGGTGACAGCCTCTCCACCCGGACTTGCTCTCTTGCTCTCAGGGGAAGGTCCTGTATCCGGACCTTCAGTCCCTGCATCTGACAGCTTGGTTCCTGAGTGGCTAGACTTTCAGGCTTTGGGTCTCTCCGACAAGGTCCTCCATGTCATCAAGGCCTCTCAGAAGGAGTCAACTCGCCAGTGCTACACCTTCAAATGGAAGCGTTTTCCATTTGGTGTCGGGGCAAGGAGCTAGACCCCTTGTCCTGCCTGGTGGCAAGCATCCTAGATTACTTTTGGTTCCCCTCCCAGTCGGGCCTGCAGTCGACGACCCTCAGGATGCACCTGGCAGCCATCTCTGCATACCGGACGTGGGCTGGTATGTCAGTGGTAGCACAGGAGAAGGTGGTTGGGTGCTTTTGTAAAGGCCTTGACCACTTGTTCCTCCAGTGCATGAACCCTCACTACGTTGGGACTCCTTGCTGGTCATGGCAATGCTCATGGGCAAGGCATTTGAACCTATGCACAGGTGTTACATCTCCCACCTGTTGTGGAAGACCACCTTCGTGGTGGCTATCACCTCCACCAGAAAGTATCAGTGAGCTCCAGGTGCTGTCGGTGGAGTGTCATTTCTTGGTTTTCCACAAGGACAAGGTTGTCCTCCCCCACAACCCGAAATTCATCCCGAATGCTGTTTCAGAGTTTCACCTTAACCAGGTGATTAACCTCCCAGTGCAGTTTGCTAACCCAACCTCAGAGGCCAAGCACATGCTCTTCATTGGACCCGAGGTGCAGGCTCGTTTATTACAAGGAGCGTAAGGCTGCAGTCTGGGGAGAGGTTTGCCAACTCTATGTTGAAGCCGCACCTGGCAGACCAGCAGCTAAGCAGACGATTGGTTAGGGGATAGTTTCCTGCATCGACCTCTGCTTCAGGTTGGCTGGTGGTGAGCCTCCTGCTGGGCTTAGGACTCATTTCACCAGACATACTGCTGCCTCGATGGCTGCTTCCATCCAGGCAGATCTGCAGGGCTGTTTCCTGGAACACAGTACACACCTTCATCTCCCATTACTACATCAACCTTGAGTCACGCCGAGATACTGGTTATGGGACCTCGGTTCTCCAGTCTCTTTTTCCCAAGTAGGGGTGTGTGCCTTGCCCTGTCCTCCCAGAGAACTGTTAGGAGTCTACCAGAAGTGTGGATCGTGCACCATATCCACGTCCCTAGAAATGAAGGTTACTCACCTGTAACAGTAGATCTTACTTCGAGAGGGCTGTTGCAGTAGGTAATTACATATAGGACTGATGCGCGGCGTCAGGACCAAGAAAAATTTCTAGCTAGCAGTCTTGGGGGGGACCGCCTATGTCAGGTGACCAACGTCATGCGGCATCAGTATAAAGGGCAGTCCCCCACGCCCGCCTTCCAGTTCTTTCCTGCTGTTAGCTCGTGTCAGCACCTCGCGGTAAAGTTCAACGCTTGTCAGCTCTCTCGGTAGTTTTTACCGTCTTTTTTCGATTCTTCAATTAAAATCGTCAGGCATTCATCGGTGTATGTCATCCCTACACCTTCCGAGCACAAAAAATAACTTAGGCAAATGCGGCCAACTCCCACGCTGGGGCGTCATTCCAGTACCTCTTCTGTCTAGGCCGGATCATCAGGTGGAGAAGTGCCAGCACTGCCTAAAATTCAACGCCGCCACCCGCAGATGGAGGCAGCAGTCCCTGGAGGCTCACATACTAAAGAAGAAAATGTGCTCCTTGGAGAAGGAGTTAAAAAAGCTCCAGCAAGCATCCACTTCCCCCGAAGGCCATCATAAGAAGAAAGACAAGGAGAAGCACCGGGATAAGGGCTCCTCATCCACTGCGTCTTCTTCGAGAGTCGCCGTGCTACAGGTAATGTCCCCTCTGGGGGACCGCTCCACGATGGCAACCTTGGAGGCTTCCAAGGTGGCGTCAGCCCGCCCGTCTTGCTCGCGCTCGGGCCCTTCGGGCGCCTCCGGGCTATTGGAGGCCTCCTCTCCCAGTAAAGCCGCCACTGTGCGGCCTACTGGTTTGAGCGGCTCCGGTAAGCCAGATGTCCGCTCCTCTGACGCCTGCACGGAGACGGTCGATAAGTCGCCCAACCCTTGGGGGCGGCGCACGGCCCCCTCTTCCGCCCAACAAGGCCGCTCCTCCTTCGCGACATGCCTTGGGCAATGGGTCCGATAAGTCAGACGTCGGCTCCTCCAGCGTCCGTTCGGATTCCGCTGATAAGTCGGATGTCTGCCTGCCCGACGCCAGCACGGCGGCTGAGCCGACGCCGGACCCTCCCACATCCGCCGTTCCCGGCTCTCCTCAGCCTGACCCGGGGACTTTTCTCCTCCATCCCCGGGCGATGCCGAGGTTCCTGCTGCACCTTCGTCAGGCCGTCTGCCCGCTGGTCCGACTGACCTGACGTCGGTTCCCCAGGCACCGGCTCTGACGCCGGTCTTGCCGATGCCGGGCGACATCCCACTACCGGATGCTGCTCCAACGCCGGGCCTTCCGCCCACTGGGCCTCCTGCTCCAGGCCTGCCCATGGGCCCTCCGGCCGGACCGTCTCCAGCAGACCCCCCGGCTCCCGGGTATCCGACGCCGTCGTATCCGATGCCGTCTTACCCGGCTCCGCAGTATCCAACACCCCAGTACCTGACGCGGGCCTATCCGATGCCGCAGTACCCGGTGCCTCAATACCCGACGCGGGGTTTCCCACCGTCGGGTTATGGATATGTGCCTTATGGGTACAATCAATACCCGTATCCTCCTCCTCCTCCTCCACCGCCCCCTCAACCGCTGATGGACTTGAAGGAGACTCTGGCCTCCTGGTGGGCTGAGGCCAAGGCTCAACTCACCAGAGAGGTGGAGAGTCATCTCACGACGACGAGTGCTGATTCCGGCTCCCGTACGTCCGCGACGACAGACTCCCTCCCCACCTCTGGACACCAGGGGCGAGCCCTCTGGTTCCGGAGCGGGGCAGGATATGCTTCCCCGAGGACCTTCCAAGGGGTCCGTTCCTCCCCCTCACCGGGAGAGGGAATCTTCCTCTTCCTCCTCGGACACCTCGGACGACTCCGACGGTTGCTCCGAGCCGAACGACGAGCCATGCTGTCCATCAAAGCCCAGGCCTAGGACTCCTCCGAAGTCTCCTCCGGAGGATCCTTCCTTTATGGAGTTGCTACGCAAAATCCAGGAGGTTCACAAGTGGCATTCCTTGGAGCTGGATCCACAGCGTAAGAAACTCGCTGAACATCTGGACCTGCCCGAGACAGCGCCTACATTGGTGCCACCCTGGATTGAGCCTCATGCCGACCTTGTTTCCACTATTTGGAAGCAACCGTCGGCTTTAGCCCCGCTTCCTCGGAAGTCGAACAGGCTATATCAGGCTCCCAAGGGTGCTGACTTTTTAGATTCTCACCCTCGAGCTGATTCGGTCATGATTAGCACCACTCATGGCCGGACAGCTAACCCGAATCATCTGAGCTCGTCTCCACCTGACAAAGAATCCCGTCTTCTGGACCAGTACGGGAAGAAGATCTATGCTTCTTCCACTCTGGGTATTAGGGCCCTAAATTATGTCGGTCACATGGGGGATTACCAGAAGGTGATTCTTAGTGAGGTGGAATCCAAATTGGACTCCCTTCCAGACTCTCAAGTCAAACAGGAGGTGGCTGACCTCGTCCGCTCTGCACGTTCGGCCAGTTGGCACATGCTTCTTGCTACTTACGATGCAGTGGACACTGCTGGTAGGAGCTCCGCTTTCGCCGTAGGCTTACGGCGTCATGCCTGGCTCCATGTGTCAGGGTTGGTCCCGGAAGTGCGGTCCGCTATTCAGGAAGCGCCCTTCCGGGGTCCGGTGCTGTTCGGTGGTGATGTCAAGGACATTATCACTGATCTGCAGGAGAAGGGGACTGCACTGAAGTCTGTGGGCTCCATATATCATCCCCATCAAGCCTCGCAGTCCCACTTTCATGGGAGCGGCAAAAGCGAAACCCCAGGGAAAGAGGGCCGCTAAACGCCGGGCCCCTCTGGCTGCCGAGCCCCCCCACCCAAAAAAGCAGCGGGTGCTTGAGCCGCGACGCTGCCCCACACCACCTGACTTCTTTCCTCTCCCACAGCCTCTGGGCCTTCCGGAGGAACCGGTAGGAGGGAGGTTTTCCCTCCACCTCCCGGGTTGGGAGAGGATAATTTCAGATTCCTGGATGCTCCAGCTGATTGCAGAAGGACACTCAATAGAGTTTCTTCAGAAACCCCCTCGACACCCTCCCCCAAGGTCGTCTTACTCTTGGGAACATCATCTTCTGATCCAGGAAGAGATTTCAGCACTTTTGCTGAAGGAGGCGATAGAACCCGTCCCCATTCCTCTTCAGGGAACGGCATACTATTCCCATTTCTTCCTGGTCCCGAAGAAAATGGGACTTGAGGCCGATTCTCGACCTCAGCTCCCTGAACTTGTTCGTGGAGTACAAGAGGTTCAGGATGCTCTTGCTGCAGAGCCTTCTGCCCCTTCTTGGGCCGGGACTGTGGCTGTGCGCTTTGGATATGCAGGATGCCTACCTGCATATCCCTATCTGCCCTTCCCATCGCAAATACCTGCGTTTTGCGTTCCAGGGGGACCACTACCAGTTCAAGGCCCTCCCATTTGGTCTTTCCTCTGTGCCCCGAGTGTTCACAAATGCCTTTCGGTGGTAGCGGCCTACCTGTGTACCCAGGGGTGCAGGTTTTCCCATACCTGGACGATTGGCTCCTGGTGGCCCCGTCCAGGGAGGAACTCCTGCGCTTCCTTTCCCTTACCCGGCAGGTCTTTGCCTGCCTGGGTATTACCATCAATCAAGCCAAGTCCCATCTGATCCCGTCCCAGAGGCTCCAGTTTATCGGGGCGATCCTGGACACGACCTCTGGCAGGGCCTTCCTGCCACCGGACAGGGTGGCTACTCTTCAGGCCCAGATCAGCCTGTTGTCCAGCCGCAGGCGGGTCAGCGCCAGGTCAGTCCTTCGCCTCCTTGGGCTAGTGGCAGCTGCGATTCCGACAGTCCCTCGCGCTCGGCTCCACATGAGAATCTCTCAGTGGACACTTTGGTCTTAATGGGATCAGCTGGTGGACGACATAGATCAACTTGTCCTGGTCTCCACTCCCATGGCTCGGGACTTGCAGTGGTGGATGGTTCAGGAGAACCTCTGCTGGGTAGTTCCCTTCAGTCTCCTTCCCCCCTCACAGACGTTGACTACAGACGCCTCCGGCAAGGGTTGGGGAGCCCATCTCGGTCCTCACAGGACCCAGAGCTCCTGGTCCAAGCTCGAGAAGTCCCTCCACATCAATGTGCTGGAACTAAGGGCAGTACTGTATGCTCTTCAGTCTCTGCATCTGTATCTGCCTCCAGGTCACCTAGCGGTACAGACGGACAACATGTGTGTGGTCTGGTACATCAGCAGACAGGGAGGAACTCGTTCCTACCCCCTTTGCCGAGAGGAGATGCGAGACTGGGATTGGGCAGTACAGCACAACCTTCACCTCACGGCATCTCATGTCCCGGCGATCGAGAACACACTGGCAGACAGGCTAAGCTGGTCATCTGCTCTAGCTCACGAATGGGAACTGGATCAGGGGGTCGTAGACGACATCTTCCTACGCTGGGGAACTCCACAGGTAGACCTGTTCGCTTCCCCCAAAACACAAAACTTCCCGTCTTCTGCTCGCTCGCTCCAGGGTGCGGCATTTTTTGGAGAGACGCTTTGTCTCTAGACTGGAAGGGCAGATTCGTCTATGCCTCCCCCCTCCCCCCGATTCCACTGATTACGAAGGTCTTGCAGAAACTCGGTTCGGAAGGAGCGCGAATGATTCTGATCGCTCCTTTCTGGCCCAGGCAAGATTGGTTCTCTCTTCTGCAACAGTACTCAGAGGAACCGCCTCCTCCTCTTCCTCTTCCTCTGTCGCTATTTTTGCTGACCCAGGATCAGGGGACCCTTGTCCATCCAGGCCTCAAGTCCCTTCAGTTGCACGCGTGGCTCCTGCAGACGTAGCTCAGGCCCGATTCGAGGTCCCCCCGCCGCCCCCGAGTAGCTGAGATTCTGGTGGAGGCCAGGAAACCCTCAACCAGATCTACTTATGCCATGAAATGGAAGCGGTTCTCTATTTGGGCTGCCTCCAATGATGTCGAGCCCTTCTCGTGCTCTGTCAGCCGACTTCTGGATTACCTGCGACACCTCTTCGATCTGGGTCTCAGCCATTCATCCTTAAAAGTTCACATGGCAGCCATTTCGGCCTATCATGTCCCCTTTGCAGACAGAACGTTTGCTCAGCTGGAGGTCTCTAAGACCTTTTTGGGAGGGGTCCTTTACTTACGACCCCCTATCGGGGTTCCTGCCCCTCCTTGGGATCTGAATCTCATTTTAGAGAAACTTACTCTGCCTCCTTTCAAGTCGGCAGCCTCAGTGGACCTAAAGTTCCTTTCTTGGAAGACTCTCTTCCTAGTGGCCATTACTTTTGCTCGACGGATTTCCGAGCTTCAGGCCCTGATGTGTAAAATCCCGTATTTGATTTTTCATAAGGAACATGTGGCTCTGCTTACCAACCCTAAGTTTCTCCCTAAGGTGGTAGCGGAATCGATGCTGAATCAATCCATAGATTTGCCTGCCTTTTTTACTCAGCACTCCAACCAAGGAGAGTACCTCCTGCATACTTTGGATGTTCACGAATTCTGAGATACTACACCAACAGGACGAAGGATCTCAGAAAGACTGATCAACTGTTTGTCTCTTTTGCCCATAAAAGAGAAGGCAATGCAGTTTCTAAGCAATGCCTATCGAAATGGTTGGCTAACTGTATCACTTTCTGTTATGACAAGTACAACAAGACCCTGCCGGGTCAAGTTAGAGGCCACTCCACCAGAGGGGTCGCTGCCTCTGCGGCTTGTTTCAAGAATGTGTCAGTGGCTGACATTTGTGCAGCTGCCATTTGGACTTCTGTCCATACCTTTACGAAACATTACAGTTTGGACATTGCCTCTCGTCGTAGAGCAGGCTTCAGGCTGGCTGTTTTGCAAGGCCTCCTTTCCTAAGGCCTTCACAACCAGACGGTCTACTTCTGAGTAGCTTTCCTCCCCCCATTTGCTTCTCCTTGTTCCAGACTGCTTGGGACTCAGTCCTATATGTAATTACCTACTGCAAGAGCCCTCTCGAAGTAAGGTAGTACAGTTACGTAAGAACTTACCGTTATAGTAGATCTTCGAGAGAGGCTCTTGCAGTAGGTAATACCTTCCCGCCCTCCATCCCCCTAAGCTTTTTCAGCTCCTTTTCCAGGAAGGGAAATATCTGCTTCTCTCTCATCTTGCCTTTTGGTCTTTGGCGGGAAAGAACTGGAAGGCGGTAGTGGGGGACCACCCTTTTATACTGACGCCGATGGCGTGGGTCACCTGCGTGGGCGGTCCCATGTGAGACTGCTAGCCAGAAATTTTTCTCTCAAGGTCCTGACGCCTGCTGGCATCAGTCCTATATGTAATTACCTACTGCAAGAGCCTCTCTCGAAGATCTACTGTTACGGTAAGTTCTTATGTAACTGTATTTTCTAGGAGTGGTATATAGTACACACCCACACAATCTTCCCTGGCAAGTAGCACACTGATTCGTGCTTCAAGCGCGTAAGATCTGACATCATGGGATGATGTCGAGGAGGATCACACCCGGGTGGGTGGGAGGAGCCAGCTTGATGACCTTCCCACCAGAATTAAAGGGGAAAGGAATATTTCCAAAAGTGTGGATGTGTACCATATACCACTCCTAGAACTACAGTTACAGGTGAGTAACCCTTATGTTCAGGCCTCTTGCCTCCGATGTTGAGGGATTCCTTGGCACCGGGTTCAGTCTCTTTAGTGATGTCATCCCCGGCGCTGGCTCCTGCTGGGACGGTGCTGGGCCCAAGTGCTGGCTCCTTGTCTGCTGGTGCTGCTGTCACCTGTCTTTCCGACTCCTAGAGCAGGACTGGGCGTTTCTAGGTTCACTCCTCTCCTAGTTCCTCTTTCCGGAGAGGAGTTGGAGGGGGATGAGTCTGACCCTGGCCTCATTATTTCTGAGGGCAGTGACAAGATTCGTTTTACAGTCTGGATAACAAAAGCCATCTCCTGTTTCACTGGAGGACCTTTCTTTCCAGGCTGTGCCTCGTAATATGTATGCAGCGGTTGCTTTCCAGCCTTCTGACATTGACCCAGGGAAACAACTCTGCCTGGAGTGGCTTAATGTACTCATTATGCCGGTCAACCTTATGCCTCCCATTCCACCTGCTTTTGAGACTCTCTCGGAAGTATTGTGGGCCAGGCCTGCATCCATTCCCTCTGTCTGTTGACAGATAGATTGTAAGTATACTGCTCCTAAAGACAGACCTATCCTGGCTTCCCAACCTACTGCTAGTAAGAAGGCCATTCTTCCTCAAGCAGTTACAGCGCATCCCATCAATAAGGAATCTGGTGAGATAGACATGATGGGAAAGAGAGCTTTCATGGCAGCCACCCTTAGCATGCGGGTAGCTAAGTATCAAGGGGATTTCTCGAAGTACAGTTACGCCCTCTGGACCTCTCTCAGATCTCTCGCAAAAACCTTGGCAGACTCACACACCAGAAAACTCTTAAGGCTGTTACTCATGGTATTGAGTCTAACAGTCATTAGTTGAAGGCGGTTATGGATGCCTAGGACACTGCTTTCCACTCTGCTGCCACGGGAATCTGCATCAGGAGACACTTCTAGCTTCAGCTTCAAATGTCAGGCTTCTACAATGATGTCCAGCAGCAGGTCATGAATTTCCCTTTCAGTGACTCTTATCTGTTCGGCCAACAGGTGGAACAGTCCCTTGAGGCCTCTCAGAAGACTGGAACAGCCATTAAGACTTCTTGGCCTGCCCCAGCTCACCCTCAAAGAAGAAAGGGCCAAGTGTTTTACCACAATAAACAGTCCTTTCGTGGCAAAGGCAAGGGAGTCCAAGTCAAGTCCCAGCCTCCACAGCAGCAGAAGAAAGCGCAGCTGAAGGCACGGGCCTCAAAGGTGCCTAGAGCCACCCTCTGAAGCTCCGGCCCCAGTTCTGCCTCAGCTGCCTGGGGCAGACCTCTCATAGAAACATAGAATTTGACGGCAGATAAGGACCGCTTGGCCCAGCCAGTCTGCCCATTTCCCTACCTAATGGATAAGCTGCAGATCCTAGTTAACCAGCAGCCTACTTCTTCCTACCTCCACCCCCTAGAATTGCCTTATGACTGTCCCATGCATGCTTGAATTCCACCACTGTTTTTGACACCACAACCTCCTCCGGAAGGCCGCTCCATGCATCCACAACCTCTGTGAAAAATACTTCTTAAATTACCTCTGAGCCGCCCCCATCTTCAAATTGTGCCCCTTGTTCTTGCACACCTCTTTTTTGAAAGATGCTACCCTCTTGGACTTTGTTGATTCCTTGAGGTACTTGAAAGTTTCTATCATGTCTCCCCCCTCCCTCCTTTCCTCGAAGCTATACATATTCAGCTACTTAAGTCTCTCTTCATATGTCTTCCGGTGCAGACCCTGCACCATTTTAGTTGCCCTCCTCTGGACAGCTTCCATCCTGTCTATGTCTTTTCGGAGATTGGGTCTCCAGAACTGCACTCTCCTCTCTAGTGGGAGGGCATCTGACTCAGTTTTACCATCAGTAGAAGTCCATCACCATAGGAAAATGGGTCTTAAGGATCATCCGAGAGGGATACTCACTGAAGTTCTTGGAGATCCCTCCAAAGTATCCACCCAAGAGGCAATACCCTCTTTCAGTCCCCATGTCGGACCTCCTCGCCACAGAGATTGCTGACCTCTTGAACAGCAGGGCAGTGAAAGTAATGTCGGAAGCAGAGCACAATACAGGCTTCTACTCCCATTACTTCCTTGTTCCGAAGAAATCAGGGGGCATGCTCCCCATTCTTAACCTCAGGAAACTGAACAAGTTTCTACACAGGAAGAAGTTCAAGATGGTGTCCATAGGGACCTTGCTGCTGTTTCTGAAGCTGCAGGACTGGTTGGCTTCCCTAAACATGCAGGATGCCTACCATCATATTCTGGTCCACCCCAGCCACCACAAAATTCTCTGTTTTGTGGCTTTGGGCCAGCATTACCATTTCTGGGTCCTGCCCTTTGGGCTATTGTTTATGCCTTAAGTCTTAACAAAGTGCTTTGCAGTTCTCACAGCATATTTCCAAAAACTTGGACTCCCAAGTCTTCCCCTATCTGAATGTCTGGTTGTTAGCCAGCCAGTCCAAGAAGGGCACGGAACAGGCAGTGTCCACAGCAGCTGAGTTCCTGACCTCCATGGGGGTCCTGCTGAATCTAGAGAAGTTGCAGTTTCAACCCTCTCAGGAGCTTCTCTTCATCAGAGTCCTCTTGGACACCACCAAGGTGAGGGCCTTTCTCCTGGAAGACAGAAGGAGAGCCATCCTTCAGATGGCACATTTCATCATGGAGAAGAAGTCCATCCGGGCACACTCCATGCAGCGAATGTTAGACCTCATAGCCTCCTCTGTCTTCACAGTGCCTGTACCATGCTTGCACATGAGAACATCTCAGTGGATGCTCAGCACGCAGTGGTCTCCGACAACACATCGTCAGTCTTACCCCATCAAAGTGACAATGCCTTTGCTTCAGTCACTTGCATGGTGGATGTGGAAGACAGGCTCCTCCAAAGGCTCCCCTTCTTGCCCACAGAGCCTCAGATAACCCTCATACAGATGTGTCTCTGTTGGGATGGGGAGCCCATTGTCAGGGCCACCACACTCAGGGAGTCTGGAACCCTACAGAGTCCCTTCTCCACACCAATGTCTTGGAGATGAAAGCAGTCCTGTACGCCCTTTGAGCCTTGGTGGACTTTGTCCGCCACAAGATAATCCTCCTTCAGATGAACAAGTCAGTCATGCACTGCATCAACAAGAAAGGGGGAGCACACTCTCATCCTCTTTTTAGGGAAGCAATGAGAGTGTGGGAACTGTGTCTGGAGCAGGACACTCTGATCCAAGTGATTTATTTACCAGGGGCTCAGAACAGTTTGGCAGACAAACTCAGTTGGACAGAAGCAGATCCTCACGAGTGGTCGTTGGTACCAGACGTTGTACAATCTCTCTTTGACAAGTGGAAAACCCCAGAGGTGGACCTTTTTGTTTCCCCACTTAATGCCAGACTGCCTCGATTCTGCTCCAGAATTCCACAACGTGGCATTTTCTGTCAGGATACAGTCAGGCTGCAGTGAACAAATTGCTTTCTGTACATATTTCCTCCTATTCCTCTTTTTCAGAGGGTACTGTACAAACTGGAGGCCCATGGCAGCACAATGATTCTTATCGCCCCTGCTGGCCTTGACAGATATGGTTTCCACTGCACAACGGCTTGTTAGTTGCCCCTCCGAGGCCACTTCCCCTGCAGACAGACCTTCTGACGCAGGGGTCCCTGGTTCATCCCAACCTGAAATCCCTTCATCTCCAAGCCTGGTGAATGAAGAGATAGAAGTGAGCAGATATAAGGTCTCTCAGAGGGTCTCTGAGATTCACCTAGCTGCTTGTAAGCACTCTACCAGAAAGACAGATAAATTGAGATGGTTTGCTGAATGGTGCTCCAGATTCTGTATAGATTCATTCTGATGCCCACTGGGCAAAGTTTTGGAGTATCTGCTGGAGTTCAATACTCCTCAGTTAAGATCCATTTGTGTGCTGTTTCAACGTACCAAGAGCCAATTCAGAACATCCCTCTAGCTCAGCTGCCTCTTTCTAAGAGGTTCTTGAAAGGCATTTTGCACACAAGGCCCCCAGTCATGAATCCTGCGCTACCTGGGACATCAGCCTTGTATTGGACATGCTAAATTGTTAGCCATTTGAACCCCTTTGTCTACGTGTGACTTCAAATTTCTAACATGGAAAACTGCAATTTTAGTAGCCATCGCCTCTGCCTGCAGGATCTCTGAAATATATACTTTGATCACAGACCCTCCATATACTGTCTTTCATAGAGACACGGTGTTTCTCCACACACAACCCATGTTTTTGCCTAAGGTGGTGTCAGAGTTCCACTTGAACCAGTCTTTTGTGCTGCCTACATACCTTCCCAACTTCCAGAACAAGGTGGAGTGTTCCATCCACTCCTTGGATGTTAAAAGAGCCCTCAAGTTCTACCTTGATAGAACCAATGACTTCTGATAGTCCAAGCAGCTTTTTGTCTCCTTCATCCGCAACTGATTGGGTCAGCCAGTTACGATCAAATGCATTTCTGTGGATAGTCACTTGTCTCCGCCAAAGTTATTCCATGGCACAAATCAGGTTGGAGTGCCATGTTCATGCTCAGACCACCAGAGTGGTAGCTATGTCCCTGGCAAAGATTCACTCTGTACCTATTGCTGATATTTGCAGAGCTTCCCCCTGGAGCACAGTGCAGAGTTTCATCAAGCACCATGCCTTGGATGTTCATGCCAGGCAGCATGCTTCTTTTGACAGGATCATCTTTAGTAGACTCTTGTCCTGAGTGAGCTCCAGCTCCTGCCACCCTGGCGAGGGGACGTCTGAGCTTGGTATTCTAACCCATCATTGTGAATCAATGGTGAATCCATCCTGGAAGATACGAAAATTACATACGGTAATTCTTGATCTTCTTGGACCATCTTCACCATTGATTCACACATCCACCCTCCTTCCCCCAGGCTTACTCTTTTTGTTCTTTGGTCTTCACTTTCCCTTGTTTTGATTTGGGCTGTGCAGATACTACTTTCTTGTTGTTGACTCTTCTTATACGTGTTACAAGGGCTATGTTATGTCCTTTTAGGTTAAGTGCTATATTAGCTGGGTTACGCTGCACCTCCTTGATAAAAAGGTACTGATGTGGTTGAGGGCCAGTGCCGAGGTAAGCCATGCAGCACAAGCTAGTCTCGTGGTGCCATGCATGGATGTTGCCTACCTTGGTGCTGGCCCTCTTGAAAAGTTCTGTCTCCCGCAGGGTCCTAGTGCCTCTGGCTCATAACCCGCCCACGCTGTTGACACCTGTTCCACCAACCCTATAAAAGTGGTGGCCCCACTCCCTCTCAGTCCTTTTCCCACCGCCGACTTGCTCACATGGCCTTCGCGAAGCTCCAATGCAGTATTCGCACCTTTTTTCGCCTTTGGCTTTTTTCTTAAATATTTTTCTGAATCTCTTTTGTTAAAGAGATTCTTCTAACTTGTTTATGTTGATAGTTAATCCTTCAACTTTTCTCTTCCTTCGCTGCGGAAAGAAGATTGCCTCCATAGACGAACATTCTCTCTGTGTCTGCTGTTGTGGGCCTGATCACATTTCTGACTGTGAGCTTTGTCAGAAGTTTAACCAAACAACCCTCAGACGATGCAAAAAGGCTCTTAAAAATTTCCTGATGGATCAAAAGGTAGCCAGCTCCTCTCAGTCGCCAACTGGATCATCAAACTCCCAGGCCTCCAATGCCTGAGACAGATCCTCAGGGGAAAAGTCATAAGAAAAGACCGATATCGTGACTGCTCCTCCCGATGATGATCTTGTTCCCCAATGGCCTCTTCTTCTTCCGCTGGGGGATCCTTGTCAACTGCGGCTGCACCAACGCAGAAAACTGCTGTCCAGGTCTCTGTGCCCACCAGACCCATACCGACAGCGCCTCCACCTGATTCTCTAGTCTTTACCAAATGCTTAGCGGTGGTAGCAGCAACTCTCAGAAGGGAGGGACTGTATGTTTTCCTTTATCTGGATGATTGGCTTCTAAAGGCTCCGTCCAGGGAACAGCTTTTGGTGACTCTGGAGCGCACTCTCCAGCTTTTCCAATTCTTGGACATCACTATCTTTCTGCCCAAGTCGATTGTGGTACCATCCCTAAGGGTGCAGTATATAGGGGTGGTACTTGATTCGGCCTAAGGAAAGGCCTTCCTGCCCCAAAACAGGGCAGAGTGCCTTATCGTCCAAGCTCAGGAAGTCGCTCTCAGCCGCCACATTCCTGCCAGGGTGTACCTGAGACTGTTGGGCCTGATGGCAGCTGCCATGCCCACTGTTCCACTTGCCAGACTTCATATGCGTGTTCTCCAGTGGACCCTCCGAGTGCAGTGAGACTAGCGAACAGACGAGTTGGACCGTCCGGTTCTGGTCTCTCCGAGTACGATCTGACCCGTAGTGTTGAGCCTGTTGATGTTATTAGCACTCCAGTTGTCTGGGATGAGTTTCGGCCGTTGCCGGAGCCGGAGGTCATTGAGGTGATTTTAAAGCTGCATCCCATCTCTTGTGAACTGGACCTGGGCCTGACATGTCTCCTAGTGGGGGGTGTTGAGTTCGTTGGTCGGGAGATGTTGAGTCCTTTGGTCCAGTGTTTGCCGAGATTGTCAGGTGCTCACTTTCAGCAGGAGTCTTTGTCATCGAGGCACAGGTCAGGAAGCATATAAAAACCAGGAGCAGTTTCAAAATTTGCAAATAGCATTTTATTTTTCTCAATAACAGCAAAACAAAAACTAAAAATTATGCAGTATAATGATTTACAAAGGCAGTACAAACAGCAAATGAAGTCCTTCTTTTGAGGGTATCTCTTAATTCCAAGTTTAAGTCTCTCACTCTCCTTGTCTCTCTAGCAAAAACATTGCTGCTATTTTTATAAGTCTTTGTCTGGGAACTCGTTAAGAGAGCCTGCTTCTCACAGAATGTTCTTGTAAGTTTACAGAATGTTCTTGTCAGTTTCATTCCTTGCAGGTGCAGGAAAACAGTATCTGGTGTCCTAGAACTGACCACTGGTTGACAGCTTTGCAAAGGGCTTAAAAACTGCATCTCAGGTTAACCCCTTGAGTTCCAAATAGCTTTTTGCAATCATTTCAACATTATAAATATACACTGTTTTAAACAGAGGGATCCCAGTATCAGTGACATTTCCACATAAAGATTCACATATATTTTTATACCCGCAGATATGCAAGGGGGAAGAAAAGACAGAAATAGCAAGGGAAGGCAGAGAGATAGCGAGAGGCGGAAAATCGTGAGACCGTCAGAGTGATCAGTTCCTAGGTCTCAAAAGAAAATCTGACAGAGAAGAGACAGAAAAGGAGAGGATAGAACAGACCCTTGCATTTAAACTCTTTCTGCAAAACAAATGGGGCAGGGCCTTATTTAACACTGTCACAGTCTTCCCTGATGCCTTGAAAGAGGTGTTAGTGAGGCCCCTGCTGAAGAAACCATCACTAAACCCTGTCTCCAACCTCCTATTTTGGGGAAGGTTGTGGAGAAAGTGGTGGCGTTGCAGCTCGAGGCACACCTGCTGACTTTTCACATCTACGAGCCACTCCAGTCCGGGTTTAGGAAGAAGCATAGCACAGAAACAGCGTTAGTCATGGTGCAGAATGATCTCCTTAGGGCGAGGGATAGAGGGGAACAGTCAGATCTTACTTTGAGAGGGCACTTCCAGTAGATAATCAACTTGAGGACTGTGCCCCCTGGCATCAGGACCACATAGAAAACTTTAGCCAGCAGTGTCTGATGGGACCACCCACCTGACGTCATGTGACCGACGTTAGCATGACCCTATATAGTGGGCATTCCCCATGCCCGCCTTCCAGTTCTTTCCCGTTGTCGACCTGATCATGTCAGACCTCATGGAGATCGTACACTGCAGTTCGACCGCTTTTTGGATGAGTATCCGTTTATTTCTTTATTTTTAATAAAAAAATCATATTTTAGTGCATGTTGTCATCATCCAATGTCGAGCACAAAAACAAATGTGCTTCATGCTTTGCGCAACAAGGATTTACATTCTCTTTGCCTCTTCTGCCTAGGCCCTGGAGCACAAGGTCAAGGACTGTGAGGCCTGCGCCAGTTTCAACCCGGGCACATGGAAGCGCTGCCAGCAGGCCCCCGAAACTCACCACCTGAAACAACAAATGGCCACCATGGAGAAAGAGCTCCAAAAACTTTGCAGCGCTTCATCCTCACCCACCTAATCCAGGCACAAAAAGAAGAAAGAGAAGGAGAAGCATCGGGACCAGGACAGGTCCCCTTCCCACCTGAGGCCACCTGCGGGCCCCTCAAGCGAGCGACGGTCATCTTCCTCCAGGAAGTTGGCCGCTGCTGCCCAGCCTGCCCCGCCTAAGGAGCAGTCCTCGGGCCTCCTGCCACCACTAGTTTTAGTGACCGCAGATGCCTTGGCCGACCTCTTGGCCGCGCTTAGACCCATCTCTTCTGCTAGGTCTGTTGCCCCGAGTGGGGCTAATAAGTCGCTTGCTGGGTCCTCTGACGCATGCCCAGCACAGGCTGTTACGTCAGGCTCTGGAGATTCCAGAGTTCACCCGGCTTTGACTGATAAGCTGGGCATTGGCTTGCCTTACGTCCGCACAGTCACTACGGCTGATAAGTTGGGTGCTGGCTCGACCGACGCCCACTCAACCGACCTGGCATCGGGGACTGGGGACGGCCCCGACAAATCCCAGTTTCCGGTCCTTTCACAGCCTCACCTAGAGGGTTCTCTCATCCGGGCCTCCCCCTCCTCACCACTGGAAGAGGTCCCTCCACCTTCCCCTATTCCAAGAGGGACAGAGGATGAGGGGCCTCCAGCAGGCAGCTTCTCGCCTAGCTCACCTCCGGACCTGGGGTCAGGTGCCTTTGGCAATCCTTTAAAACCCAGCCACCTGCTTCCCCATCAGGGACTCCCCTGCCACCGCCACGTCCGCCACCTGTTGGCCCAGCGTCGGCCCCGGTTCTTCCAGGCTCCTCAGGCACAGGTTTCAGAGCCCCACAGGGTCCCTTGTAAGGGTCCCCAGCACCACCGTCAGGCCTTATGCCGGGCTACCCTCTATTGGGTTACCCTCCATTGGGGTTCAAGTTGTTGGGCTACCTGACGCCACATTTCCAGGCGTTGAACCCTTCAGGCTATCCCTGTCAGGGTTTCTTGCACCAGGGTACACGCTTGCCTACCCTTCGCCAGGGTACCTGACGTCTCATTATCATGCACCAGGTTTCCCGGCGCCAGGCTTTGCCTGAGGCTACACGCCGGCCTACTAGGCCCCGCTGCCTCCTGCCTCCTCCTCAGACCCCAACAGACTTCAAAGCTTTTGTACAGTCCTGGTGGTCCGAAACCAAGATGCAGCTCATTTCAGAGCTGGACAGCCGTCAACCTCCCAGGGAGGTCTCGAGGGTCCCAGGGGTCCAGCTGGTCATGCCGGCACTGGCACCACAGTATCACCCGACAACGGCCCTCCCAAAGGAGCCGATGTCAGGCTGGACACAAGAGAGGCTGCCTCCGGACTCTGGTGATCTGGGTCATCCCAACGTCCACTCTTCGGATTTGGACCAGGATTCTGACTCCGACTCCTCCTCATCGGCAGCCTCAGGGTTTCAAACCCCGCCTGTTGGGGAGCCTCAGCCAAAGGAATCCCCAACTCCCCCGGAGGATCCTTCGCTTGCAGTCTCTGCTCCGCAGAATAGCGGAAGTCACGCCGATTGGAAGATGGACGCCCAGGATCCAAAATGCCAAAGACTGGTCAAACACCTGGACATGCAGGAGGCAGCTCCAATTTTTACTCCCCCTTGGCCGGAGCCGCATGAGGACTGGCACCAACCATGTGGATGATGCCCTCCTCAATCCTGACGGTGTCCAAGAAGGCAGTCCACTTTCTGAACGCCATAGGGGAAAGACCACCTAAGTACCTACCCCAAGGTAGACTCAGTGATTATTGCAGCAGCCCATGACCGGTCTTCCAAACCACGGCACATGAGCACCTCCCCTCCTAACAAGGAGTCGAGGCAGCTCGACCAATTTGGAAGGAAATTTTACTCTTCTTCCACATTAGCCACGAGGGCACTGAATTATCTGGGCCACATGCTGGTCTATCAAAATCATTGTTCACCCAGCTGGAACCAGCCATAGAGGCTCTAGTGGACTCGGAATCCAAGTCCATCCTAGAGGACTCCATCTGATCCATCAAAGTGGCTTGCAGGCACTCCCTCAGGGCCACATACGATGCAGTGGACTCCTCAGCAAGGAGAGCCGCTCTGGTGGTTAGCCTGCAACACTTCTCATGGCCGAAGGTATCAGGTCTGGCTCGAGATGTCCAGATGGCCATCCAGGATGCCCCCTTTAGAGGCTCTGTCCTGTTTGGAGGAGATGCACAGGACATCATCACTAGCTTGCAAGACAAGGGCCAGGCTCTCAGGTCAGTGCATACCATGTACCGACCCAAGTTCCAGGTAAAGAAGCCTCTTCATCGGCAAGGAAAATGGCAGATGAAGCAGCAGCAGCAGATGGCCAGACATCAGCCCAAGTGTCGGGCGCCGTCAGCCGCAGCCACCCCTCCAACAAAAGCCCAGAGAGCTTTGGGTGCAGCCCTCCCTCCCTCGTTTCACTCGCGGTCCAGCCTCCCTCCTCAGGGTCCATTGGAGGAGCCAGTTAGCGGAAGATTCGCCTGTCACTTGCCAGGGTGGAGATCAGTGACATCCAACCTATGGGTCCTTCAGCTCATAGAGCAAGACCACACTCTGGAGTTTCTGGGAAACCCCCTAGACAGGCCTCCAGTGTAGTCACATTATCCAAAGGTGCACATACCTCTTCTTCAAGAGGAAATCCAGGCTCCGTTACAAAAAGAAGCAATAGAGCCCATTCAATACCACCAGGAAGGAAAGGGGTATTACTCCCACTTCTTTCTGATCCCCAAAAAGATTGGAAATGTGCATCCGATTCTGGACCTCAGTGCTCTAAACCTGTGCATAGAGTACAAAAGGTTTCGAATGCTGACCCTCCCAGGTCTGCTGCCCCTCCTGCACAAGGGACAGTGGTTCTACGCTCTGGTTGTGCAGGATGCCTACCTGCATATTCTGATTTTCCAGGCCCATTGTCATTACCTCCGGTTCTCCTTTAAAAGGGAACATTACCAGTTCAAGGCTCTTCCCTTTGGCCTGTCTTCGGCACCTCAGGTTTTCACCAAGTCCCTGGCACTAGTGACAGTGGCCCTGAGGCGTTGGGGCCACTGTGTGTTCCCCTACCTGGATGACTGGCTTCTGTCAGCCACATCAAGGGGAGCAACTGGAACTATCTCTTTATACAAGTTGGGGTCACTGCGAATTTCCCCAGATCCCAACTTGCCCCTTCACAGCATCTCCAATTTATTGGAGCAGTGATGGATACTGTACAGGTTATGGTTTTCCTCCCTCTAGACAGGGCGGACACCTTGCAGAGGCAAGCCCATTTGGTGGCCTTCAGCAGGAAGGTCTCGGCCAGGTCGATTCTTCGACTGTTGGGTCTTATGATTCCCAGAGTGCCTTTAGCTGGGCTCCACATGTGTATTTCACAGTGGACACTCGGCAAAGTGGGATCAGAGGCTGGACGACCTGGACCAGATGGTCATGGTCTCCGATTTGATGCAGGGAGATCTCTTGTGGTGGTAGGATCTCTGCAGTGTCACCAAGGGGGTCCTCTTTTGGTCCCCCTCCTCCCTTCCAGACTCTAATAACAGATGCATCAGGGATGGGTTGAGGTGCTCATCTGGGGGACCATAAAACTCAAGGCATGTGGTCCCAAGCAGAGCTTTCTCTTCACATAAACGTGTTGGAGATGAGGGGGGTGCTGTATGCTCTTCAGGCTTTTCAGCACCTGCTTTACCGGAGAACACTGTTATTCCAATCAGACAACATATGCGTAGTCTGGTATCTCAACAAGCAGGTAGGCACTCACTCGTATCCCCTATGCAGGGAGGCGATGCGGGTATGGAACTGGGCTGTTCTGCACTGAATTCACCTCACAGCTGTTCACGTGCTGGATGTGCAAAACATCCTAGCGTACAGTCTCAACCACACCAGAGTAAGAGCCCACGAGTGGGAGCTCAAGCAAGAGGTGGTTGACCAGATATTCAGCCTGTGGGCTCGGCTGGAACTGGATCTGTTCACATCCTCATAGAATGCAAAACTACCCAGGTTTTGCTCGCTCGCTCCAGGGCATGGTGTTTTCTGGTGAGACACGCTATCTCTTTGTTGGACAGGGAGGTTTTTTTACGCCTTCTCTCCCTTTCCAGTTCTGCAGAGGGTACTGCTCAAGCTTCAGGCGGAGGGGGCCCACATTGTTCTGATTGCCCTGTTTTGGCCCTGCCAAGTTTGGTTTCCGCTCCTTCAGCAGCTAGTAGTGGAATCTTCAGTTCCCCTGCCCCTGTGCACTGATCTCCTGACTCAGGAGGAGGGCACGTTGCTCCATCCAGGATTGAAATCCCTTCAGCATGAGGCACTTCAGGACGTAGCAGCTTTGTACTTTGAAATTTCCTCCAGAGTGGCGGAAGTCCTCATAGAGAATAGAAAACCTTGTACGAGAACGACGTATGCCATGAAGTGGAAACATTTTTCCATTTGGGCCACCTCGAAGGGTTGGGACCCCTTTTTGTATCCTGTTCCATCTGTCATGGAGTATCTCTTGCACCTATATGATTTGGGCCTGAGTTACTTGTCTTTGAAGGTCCATCTGTTAGTTATTTCTGCCTGTCATTCATTGGTAGATGGTAGGACTGTGACAGGGTTGAATAGGACCCTGTCCCAGTTGTTATGGAGAGTTTGAATGCAAGGATCTGTTCTATTCTCTCCTTTCCTGTCTCTTATCTGTCTGCTTGCGCAGCCAGGTTTTCCTGTGAGACCTAGGATTTGATTACCCTGACAGTCTCGCAATTATTTGCCTCTCTCTGTCTCTCAGTCTTCTCTTGCTGTTTCTTTCTTTTTCTCCCCGGCATATCTGGTAGGATATAAAAATATATGCAAATCATTATGTGGAAATGTAACTGATTTAGCCTGGGTCGTCGGAGGGCTGGCCAGGAGGAGAAGGATTGAGCATCCTAAGGACTGCTCTCCTTCTCTGGGGGGTTCCTGCGGTTGGTGCAAGTGTGGTGCCTAGCGGCAGCTGGGTACATCACCCGATGAACCAACGCACAGTCAAAGGAGGCACTGGGGCAGGACAGACACTGGCGTCATTGCACGTCTCCGCCCCAACCTATCAGGATAAAAATCCCTCTCGGCCGAACGTCTCCATGTCACCCTGTCCCCGGGACTCAATCAGCCACCTGACCGAGGACTCCCCCAACCAGATACGGACCCACGGCACTGATGCCTACTTCGGTGCCGTGTCCCGCCTCCTGGGGGGCAAGCCAGGAGTGACCGGGGGAGCGAGGAGCTCATAAGGCGGTGGAGTCTCGGGGGCACCGTGACCAGGGCAGAGCTACGATGAAATGGCAGAGGAAAGGGCAAAAAGTAAGCTGAATATAAAAAGAAATTATATAGTGTTACTGTTGAAACGTATATAATTATACTGTTGAAATGATTTCAAAGCTATTTGGAACGCAAGGGGTTAACCTGAAATGCAATGTTTAAGTCTTTTGCAGAAGCTGTGGAAAAGGGGCCTCAGTTCTGGGACATTGTGTTCTAGCTGCACATGCCTGATATTTACAAGAACATTTTAGAAAACAACAGGATGCTTGTTAATAAGGGGGTTGCAAGGACTTATAAAAACAAAGCTGCAATTTCTTGCAAGACACACACACACACACACACACACACACACACAGATTGAAGGAAATCTCAGATGGATCTTCTCTGTTTATTCTGCTTTTGTAAATAGTTATTCTGAACAATTTAATTTTTTTTTATGTTACTGCTAGTACTAATAAATACTTCTTGCAAATTTTACAACTGCTGCTTGTTTTTCCTATGCTTCCTGACTTGTGCCTTGACGACAGATGGTGTCAGCTTAATTTGGCTTTACGCAGTGCATACTCTAAGCCAGGAGTTTTGTGCATGGGTACTGGACCTAGTACTGGGGAAGCATAGAGAAAGGTATGGATTCTGCAGCAGCAGGTCCAGGAGTGGTTACCAGGAGAATGGCAGCCAAACTAGCAGAGACAGAATTCCAAGCTGAGATTGTACAGCCAGCACAAGTTATGGAAAAACAACAGGCAGTGGCAGAACCTGAAAGCCTGATGGACTTTTTCAAATGGTGGGCTATAAAACAAAAGAGACGGAGCAGCAGAGGAGAGAAGAGATGCAGCGACAGGAGCAGCGATGGCTAGATGTCTTGTAGGCTATCAAAGGCAGAGGATTCGGTACAGATCCAGACGAGCAACAAAACACAAGCAATTTAAAAGCCATTAAACTTACAAAGTTGTGTCCCTCAGATGATATCAAGGCATACCTGACAACTTTTGAAAGAGTTGCCAGTCTGCCAATGGCCAAAGCAGTAATGGACAGTCAGACTGGTACCCTACCTGACAGGGAACGTCCAACTTGCCTACAGCAATAAGGACACTGTACAGACAGAAAACTATGACCTGGTGAAAAGCGAAATCCTGAAAAGGTATGACATTTCAGGAGAGACCTACAGGCAGAGATTTCGATCACTGAAGTACAACTCAGTCAACAGTCCTCAAGAAGCCTTCACCCCACTCAGAGAACTTATGATAAAATGGCTCCAACCAGAGAGTAAAACAGTCACACAGATCATCGACACATCTGCAGTGGAGCAATTCATCAACATCCTGCCTACAGATGTACAGCTTTGGGTGAAAGAACACTGACCAGAAAGTGGGAGAAAGGCTGTTTCTTTGGCCAAAGACTACCAAATGGCCAGACAGATGCCACAGCAGCAAGGTAACAGCCAAGCACCGGTAAGACACTCTTTTTCCCATTTAAACTCCCAGTCTGATGAGAACTCTGGTGGGTGTAACAAATCTATGCCCAAAGACGTTATTTGCTATAACTGTAATAAGCCAGGTCATATTGCAAGAAATTGCTGTAAGAAGAGTGACACTGGAGCAGATTTGTCCTTGGCAAATTGGGGCACATACTTAACAGATGTGAAGGTGGGGGATAAGACTGTAAAGGGACTCATTGATTCGGGAAGCAGACAGACCCTAGTGCATGTTGAGGTGCTGGGAAAACACTCAATATTATCCCACCACCCAAGTGACTCTGACCATTAAGGGTGTGTCACACCAAATGAAAGTGGGGGTAGTACCTAAGTTACCTGTACCTGTGATTATTGGAAATGACTTTCCAGGATTTACTGAGTTAATCAAAGGGAGTAAATCCTGATGTTTCAGCAGCTGTGGTGACAAGAGCTCAGGCAAAGAAAATTTCAGATGGTGGGGACTCTTTTTTCCTTTCGCCGATTTTGATTCGGACTTGTTTGAGCACAACTCCAAGATCCGGAAATCCAGGAAAGAAAGATGATGCCTGAAGAAACTGTGGCAATAAATGACTGATGGACATAAGGGGTTAACATATGAAAATGCTGATACCAAACTGATAACTGATTGTGATTTTCTTTCACAGCAAGCTAATGATGTTTCTCTCCAAAGTTATTTTAAGCAGATGGGGGTGAAACCAAAAGAGGGTGGACCAATGTTTAAAAAATGTAATGGATTACTGTACAGAGTTTGGGTTAAACCTCAGACACATGAACAGACAGAACAATTGGTTATACCACAGAAATATAGAACAGAGTTGTTACAGATAGCACATGATGGTCCTGTGGCTGGTCACTCAGGGAGGGATCGCACCCTTGCCAGATTGCTGTATAGATTTTACTGGCCTGGAATTCATGAAGATGTTGCTACTTATTGTAATTCTTGTGCTGAGTGTCAGAAAGTAGCCCCAGTCACTAGAAAAGATGAGGCACCCTTGGTGCCCCTACCCTTGATAGATGTGCCTTTTGAGAGAATTGCAATGGATGTGATGCCAGGAGCCTGGGGAACAAAATGGGAGAAATAGAGGTCACCATGATGGAGGAGAACCTAGACATTGTAGCAGTGAGTGAGACTTGGTGGAACGAACACCACGCCTGGGAGATGGTGATCCCATGGTATCATTTGTTTAGGAAGGATCGAGAGGGAAGGGGTGGCATTATATGTCAGGGAAGGGATTGGGGCCACGGAAGGGTAGGATGAGGAGGGGGAAACAGAGATAATGGTCACCCTAGACAGGGATGGGGAAAACTCACACTAGATAGTCTATATATCCCATGCAGGTGGAGGAAGGGGATAGACACTTTGTAGCATCAGTAGCGAGGATGGCACGGAAAGGGGAAATTGTGCTAGTTGGGGACTTAAACCTTCCGGACATCAAGGGAGGCCCAGACAGCAATCTCCGCAAGGAGCAGGAGCTTCTCAGAGGCTCTTCAGGGCATATAACTGCAGCAGAGGGTCAGTGAGCCCACTAGGGGTGTAAACCTGTTGGATGTGGTCCTCACAAATGGGGACAGTGTGGAGGAGATGGAGGTGGGGAAAGAGCTTGGCACCAGTGACCACAGGGCTATCAGGTTCAGGGTGAGAGCGGGCAGGAAGAGGGTTAGGACGAGAACCAAGGTAATGGACTTCAGGAAGGCTGACTTTCATGGAATGAGGAAGGTAGGGAAGAAATGTTGAGGATAGGGGATGTGCAGGGGGTGGAGGAATTATGGACAGCCATCAAGAGAGGGGTATTTAAAGCAATGGACTCATGTATAAGAAGGGTAAGAAAGAATTGAAGACAGAAAAGACCTCTATGGTTCACTAGAGAGGTGGCGTTAGGGGTCAAGGAGAAGACTAGAGCATTCAAGAGGTACAGGAGGACACAAAAGGATGAGGACAGGGAAGCCTACAGGGAAAAAAGAAAGGAGGCAGGGCAAAAGATAAGGAGGGCTAAGGAGGCCACTGAGGAGAGGGTAGCGAAGCAGGCAAGGAGGAGGGACAAAACCTTGTTTAGGTACGTTAAAGAACATGTTGATAGAATACTTGGAGATGAATGGCATACAGGATGACAGGCAGCATGGCTTCACCAAGGGAAGGTCCTATCAGACTAACCTGATACAGTTTTTAGATGGGGTGACACAGATAGTGGACCAGTGAGGAGCAGTGGTCGTGACCTATCTGGATTTCAATAAGGCCTTTGACACCATTCCGCATGGTGGAATGGTGCATAAGCTGGACAGACATGGGGTGGACCACAGGATCTACAGGTGGGTGGAAAACTGGTTGAAGGGAAGGAGTCAGACGGTGGTGGTAAATGGGACACATTCCAGGGAACAGGCGGTGACCAGTGGGATGCCACAGGGGTCAGTGCTAGGACCAGTACTCTTAAACATCTATGTTAGTGACCTAGCGAAGGGTCTAGAGGGTTGGGTGTGCCTGTTCGCAGACGATACAAAGGTCTGCAATAGGGTGGATTCTCCTAGTGGGGTGCAAGCCATAAGGCGGGACCTGGAGAGGCTGGAGAGGTGGTCTGACACCTGGAAATTGAAGTTTAATGCACAAAAGTGCTCGCTGATGCACCTGGGGAGGAGGAATAGGAGGGAAACTTACTCCCTTGGAGGGGTGGTGATTAAAGAGAAGGAAACAGAAAGGGACCTGGGGATTATGGTATCGTGTGACCTCAAGGTGGGCAGCCAGTGTAACAGGGTGGTGGGAAAGGCAAATGGAATGTTGGCCTGCATTGCGAGGGGTTTTAATAGCAGGAAGAGGGAGGTGCTAATGCCATTGTACAGAACCATGATCAGGCCTCATCTGGAGTATGGGGTGCAGTTCTGGAGGCCTCACCTACGAAGAGATGTTGAGTTGATGGAGAGGGTACAGAGAAGGGAAACCAAAATGGTACGAGGGATGCAGGATGTACCCTATGAGAGAAGATTGAGAGGGCTGAATTTTCACCCTCTGGAAACTAGGAAGGAGGGCGGGACATGATTGATTCCTTTAAGTATCTGAAGGGAATAAATAAGGTGTAGGGTGATAGCTTGTTCAAATTGAAGAAGGGAGCGAACGCAAGGGGACATAGCCTCAAACTGGAAGGTGGCAATACAGAGGTGATGTCAGGGGGCAGTTTTTCACGGAGAGGGTGGTGGAGGCCTGGAACAAGCTGCCGGAGGAGGTAGTGGCAGCTGAAACTGTGGAGGGGTTCAAGAGGGCTTGGGATAGATTTAAGGGGTTGGTAAAAGAGGGTGGAAAAGCATAACAGAAGGGGGGTGGTAGGGTGTTGGGCAGACTAGATGGGCCGTGGGGCCTTTCTCTGCCATCACATTTCTGTGTGTGTGGTTGGTCCTTTAGAGAAAAGTAGAAAGGGTAATAGATTTATCCTGGTAGTATGTGACTGTGCTCCTCGATACCCAGAAGCAGTTCCAATGCGTACTGCCACAGCTTCAAAAGTGGCAGCAGAGCTTGCAAAAACTTTCAGCAGAGTGGGCATACCTAAAGAAATGATGACTGATCAGGGTAGTAATTTTGGTGCTGCATTACTTAAGGAGCTGTACAGACTACTAGGTATCACTGCCATACGAACCTCCCCCTATTACCCTCAGACAGACAGTCTTGTTGAGCGTTTTAACCAAACCCTAAAACGCACATTAAAAAGGTTTATAAAAGGGGAAGGGAAATATTGGGACCAGTACTTGCCTTACCTACTTTTTGCTTACAGAGAAGTGCCACAGGCATCAATAGGGTTTTTACCATTTGAAATGATGTATGGTAGGCAACCAAGAGGGCCACTGGATGTGATAAAAGAAACGTGGAAGATAACCCCACTCAGAAACAATTTATAACATTTTATACGTGTGCTCTAAGAAAGAAGCTGGCAAAATATGTTGAAATTGCACATTGTAATCAGGAAGAGGCCCAAAACCAGCAGAAGGTACAGTATATTATGAACATGGGGTAAAAGAAAAAGTTTTTGAGCTAGGTGAAAAGGTTTTGCTACTGTTACCCACAACAGAAAATAAACTGTCAATGAAGTGGCAAGGGCCTTATAGAGTGCTTAGACATACTGGCACTGTTAACTACACGACTGAGACCCCTGACAGGAAAAATCCTACAAAGATATACCATGCTAACCTCTTCAAGAAATGGGTTGAAAAAAGGCCAAAAGCTGCTTTGCTAGTTTTACCAGAAACTGATAAAGATATTGATATAGCTGTAGGTTTTTCCTGGTACCTCAAAAGACCGGTGATTTGAGGCCACTTCTGGACCTAAAGAACCTTAGTCTGTACATCTAGTACAAAAAGTTCTGGATGGTAGCTCTGCCGGGCCTAATGCCCCTCCTCAAAACAGGGGATTGGCTCTGCTCACTGGGCATGAAGGATGCTTACCTGCACATCTCAGTATTTTCTCCTTACAGGAAGTTTTTGTGTTTTGTGTTTCAAGGCGAGCATTATCAGTTCAAAGTGCTGCCCTTTGGCGTGCCCTCTGAGCCGTGAGTCTTTACCAAATGCTTAGCGGTGGTAGTAGGGTTATCAGATATCCTCTTTTACGAGGACATGTCCTCTTTTCCAGCTGCCAAATATTCTTCATGTACCGTCTCTATCCTGTTGCATTATTATTATTTTTATTAATTTTTTTACTCTCTTCTACCCAGGACCTCTTTGTAAATGAGCTGTGAAGGTGGTGGAGACTTTAAACCTATTTACTCAGGGTCTGGCACAAGGGCTCATTGGGGAGGGACTAAGTGTCCTCTTTTTGGCATCCCAAAATCTGGTACCCCTAGGTGGTTGCAGCAGCTCTCAGGAGGGACTGTATGTTTTCCCTTATCTGGACGATTGGCTTCTAAAGGCCCCATCCTGGGAACAGCTTTTGGCGACTCTGGAGCGAACTCTGCGGCTTTTTCACTTCCTGGGCATCACCGTCAATCTGCCCAAGTCTGTTCTGGTACCATCCCAAGGGTGCATGAATATAGTGATCACGCTCATGGAGGCTGTGCCACTCACCAGCACCAGGATGTGTGCTGGGGTTAAGCCACCCCTATCAGATATATCCTTCTCTAGAGCTCTTGGACTGCTGTAGTACTGAGCAATTACACCCCTAAGCATTTGCCTTGCAAGTATGGGGTGTGAAGTTTCAGCATTGGTTGCCCTTGCTGTACCAAGGATAGATACAGTCCACTGTCCCTCATATTTCCCTCATTCCTGTCCCTATTCCTCCCCCCTGCTGGACTAGCTGTATAAGGCCAGCAGTTGTATATTTCCTTGTAAGGAAGGCCAGAAACATTGCCTGTAGGGTTCACTTTGGTTGTTCTATATTAATCTGTAATAGATAGTTGTTACGTTGGATAAGTGTTACACAATAGGTGAAGGTACATAACTACTTACTATGATCGCTAATAGTTCATTTGTATTTTCTTGGTTAAGTACTGAAGGTTGCCAAAGCCAGGCATGGTTTTGGCATCCCCTTGTCCTGTGCAGACACCTTTGGGAACCCTTGCTCCCCGGTAGGCTTTTGCACTAGATCCCTCCTCCTTGTTGAGCTGGGCACTGTCAAAAGGATGCTCTTCTATCTGAGGAGCATAGTTGGTCCTTTGAACTGTATATAAGGTTTTTTGTTCTCTCTTTGTGCAGATTTAGATCCCGTCTATACCTGTTTGCCTTCTTACTGCATCACCCCAAGAGTAGTGGGGTCAACAGGGTCTTCAGTAATGTATATGTTTTGTTAAAAATGTTCAAGGCAATGTATTTGCTCACTCTGTTGCTGGTTTAGTCTCATCTCCTCTTCTGTGGATAAATGCAGACTTGGTGTCTACAAGCCTACCCCCCTCCCCGACCCTGTCTCTGCATGGCCATTGGGGATGCCCTCCTCTTACTATGGTTTATAGGCAGACGTAGACCATGAGGTCCATCGATGCTGCCTACCCACTACTATGGTGAAGTGCCCATTAAAAATTTGGGCTGGCAGTATAGCCTAGAGGTTAGAGGAAACGAGGTGTGAACGAGCTTGATACTGTATATCCAGCAGACCAGACCCGAGTCTGATTCTCACAGCCTCCACTTGCATACTATGTGACTCTGAGCAAGTCACTTAACTGCCCAGTGCTTCCAGGTCGCCCCTGAAAACAGGCACTTGTGCCTAGTGGGCCTTACCCAGTTACCAAAGACTAAAATAAAAAAAATTAAAAAATTAGCTCATCCAAACACCTCTTGAAGATTTCCTTGTTTGGAGGGTCTTCTACTGAAGAAGGTAGTTTTTCCCATAAATTTGCTACTCTCTGTGTATAGAAGTTTGACCTGCTGGTTTATTTTAGATTTTTCCTGAGTTGTCTTGAGATTTCGCTGATTACCCTTTCTATTTTCCTGAAGCCCAGTAGTTCCATAAGCATTCAATTTTGGGAGAATATCATAGGGCAGGAGTAGATCTTACTTTGAGACACAGCTCTTGCAGCAGGTTACACCATTAGGACTGAAGCCGGCAGGCGTCAGGACCCCACGGAAAAATTCTAGCTAGCTATCTTCAGCGGGGACCCCCCGACGTCGGTCCCGCCTCCGACGTCAGGCGTGGTACAAAGGGGCGGTCCTTGAATTCTGATTCTTTCGCCCGTCGACTGGCTTGTCTCGACCATTCAGTTTACAGTCTGATCTTGCGACGTGTGGTTTAAGTGCTTCTCTTGGAAATTCGATTTTCTTCAAGCAAGACCTTTGCTGATGTCCTCTCCGACCTCTGGTCACTCCTCCAAGTGTGCTTGCGGAAACAGATCCTTCAAGGACCCCCACACAGCCTGCGTTGGGTGCCTGGGCCCAGACCACGATACCGGGCCTGCTCGTCCTGCCAGGGGTTCAACAGTCGTGCCGGATCGACGTCAGAAGGCCTTCAGGCTTTTTGTTGGAGGAAAAGCTGAAGACCATGTCCCTCAAGGGGAATCTTCTTCTCAAAATCCCACAAGCACCGCGAGAAAGCGAAGGGAAAGGCCCCTTCAGGTCCCCTCAGGGCTTGGTCCGCAGCTCCGGTTCTAGGTCCAACCACTCTCCCTCCAGGGCCAGCTCTCAGCCTCCCCGGCTGCGGTAGGAAACCTTCTTCTCAGGCCAAGTCCACCAGGCCGTCCTCGTCTTCCTCAAGGCCTTGGCGAAGTCAGGGGCGCCACCATCATCACCACAAGTCGGGTTCCGCTCTTGTGTACCCGGCGTCAGGTCTTCTTCTGTGCCTCCTACGCCAAGGCGCTGGAGCTCACGCCCGCCAAGAGAACCTGTGGACCCGGCATGGCCGTTGTCGGCTGCGCGTCATACCTCCTGGGCCGCCGTTGGCCAGGCGACCGTCGCCGGCCAAACCATCACCTCAGCGGGCGCCCGGTAGGTGGACCGGCGTCCGCTCCTCCTGAGAAGGGCCCTGTCGCCTCTGACCGGCGTCGCTCAGGAGACTTTAACTGAGAGGACCTGCGCAGCGAGGACCAGGCAGGCGACCCGGTTCGTCAGGCTCCCAGGGAACCCTCGCGTTACCAGAGCCTCCTGCGGACCCGGCGCGGGACCAGCGCCGCCACCGGCGCCCGGACGTCGTCGGGCCTTTCTTTAGCGGAAGTGAAGGACCTCTTCACCTCCTGGTGGGACACCATAAAGAAGGACATGGTTCCACTGTTCTTCCTCCTCCTCCTCGGTTCCTCACCCCTTCACCATCGGTGGGCAGGCGGGTTACCTTCTCCCGAGCCTAGATCTCCAGGGAGACCAAAGCGGAGACCTCCGTCGAAATCTTCTTCTGGATCACCCAGCCCCAAGAGATCCAGGAGACACCGGCGTTCGCCCGACGGAGGACGCGGATCAGACTACTCTTCCTCTAGATCCCCATCTCCACCCTTCTCCGGACCCACATTGAGATGCCCAAATCTCCTCCGGATGATCCTTCGTTCCTTGATATTATGAGACATATACAAGAGAACATGGGATGGGATGCAGAAGACCTAGACCCCGAAAGAGTACGCCTCTCCAGATATCTTCGGCAGAAGGACCCCAAGCCTGTGGTGGTACCACCCTTGGTGGACACTTTTGTGGACGTCACCAAGGCAGCGTGGAAGCGTCCACACTCGCTCCTGGCGATGCCGAAAAAAGCTGATCGTTTGTACAAGGCTCCTAAGGACGACCAGTACTTGACGCAGCAGCCTCAGGCCGATTCTCTGGTCATCACAGCCGCACATGACCGGTCACAGAGGCCGTAACATTTGAAACACCCTGCCACGGACCCAGAGTCCAAGCAGTTGGACGCGTTGGGTAGGCGCACGTATGCCTCCGCTACCTGCGCCATCAGATCCTTGAACTATTTAACCCAATGGTTCAGTTCCAGAACGCTTTGGGAACAGGGTCTGGAAATGGCTGAAAAATTGCCTGAAGGTGAGCAGAAGGAGGAGATGCTTTAGCTCCTCCATACGGGTTCAGACGTGGGGACCCAAGTGCTACGAGCCGCGTACGACTCCGCGGACTCATCGGCCCGAGCAGCAGCTTCTGGCATATGCCTCCGGAGACACTCCTGGTTACTGCGTCTCTGGTTTTACCCCGACGTCCAGAAGAATATTATGGACGCTCCTTTTGAGGAAGAAGTCTTGTTTGGTAATCCTTCAGAAGATCATTACCAGACTTCAAGATGCGGGAAGGCGGTAAGGTCGGTTCAGGCCATGTACCAACCAAGCTTGGCTCCTTCGTAGGGAACAAAGCGTTTCGTGGGCGGACGCAGAGGCAGCAGCCCCGCTCCACTGCACATCAGAGGGGCTCCGGCTTCCGTAGAGCCCAGGGGAAGCAGCCCGCCAGCCGAGGTCAGCGTTCTCCTAAGCAGGCCCAGCCAGCGGGCCCATCTGCCGCCACAGCCTGACTCCTTTCCGGCCCCCGCCCCTCAGGATCAATGGGAAATGATGGTCGGGGGTCGCATTACGAACTTCCTGCCGGGATGGCAGGCTATAACCACCGACAGGTGGGTTCTTCAGTTGGTCAGTCTAGGCCACTTTATAGAATTCGCAGAAAAGCCACCCTCGAGGCCTCCTTTGCTCTCCTGGTATCCGGGTCAGCACAAAGCTTTGATCTGGCAAGAAGTACTCGCGCTCCTGCGAAAGGTAGCGATAGAGTATGTCCCGGAGAACCAGAGAGGACAAGGATATTATTCCCACTTCTTCCTGGTTCCAAAGAAAACAGGGGACCTCCGTCCGATTCTGGACCTCAGCGATCTCAACGTGTCGGTCGCCTACAAGATATTCCGCATGGTGACTCTTCCGGGTCTTATTCCCATGCTGAAACAGGACGCCTTTTTAGCGTCTCTAGACATGCAGGACGCATATCTGCATATCCCTATGGCTCAGGCGCACATGAGGTTCCTGCGCTTCGAGTTTCTCGACCACCACTTTCAGTTCCGAGCCCTTCCGTTCGGACTGTCTTCCACCAAGGGTCTTTACCAAGTGCATGGCAGTCGTGTGCAGCGTCTCTGAGAGACAGGGCCATTATGTGTTCCGTACCTGGACAACTGGCTTCTCATGGCGCCTCCAGAGGCGTTGCTACTATCTTGGTTCGAGCACCCAGGACCTGTTCGGTCTCTGGGCATCCTCATAAATTAGAGAAGTCTCTCCTGGTACCGTCGCAGAAACTGCAGTTTATAGGCGCAGTACTGGACACTGTTCAGGGAAGAGCTTTTCTTCCGGCCGACAGAGCGGGCGCATCAGATCCCTCTTAAGGATTTATCGTTGAACATGTGATCATTACCTGCCAGGTCGGTCCTTCGCTTGCTCGGACACATGGCTGCGGCCATTCCTACTGTCCCTTTCGCAAGGCTCCACATGCTGGTAACTCAGTGGATGCTCAAAGTGCAATGGGACCAAAGGCAAGACCACTTGCAGCATCTGGTCAGAATCACGAATTCCGTGATTCGAGACTGGCAGTGGTGTCTAGTCCCAGGGTCGCTCTCCATGGGTGTCCCATTCGTAGCGCCGTCCCCGGAGGTAACCCTCACCATGGACGCCTCAGGTCTTGGGTGGGGGGCACACCTGGACGGGGTAAAGTCCCAGGGTACGTGGACCCAGATGGAAGCTCATCTTCATATCAATGTCCTAGAGATGAGAGCGGTTCTCTATGCCCTGCAGGCCTTTCAGTCAGTAATCCCACCGTGTACTCTTCTGCTTCAGACGGACAACACGGCGGTGATGTATTACCTCAACAAACAAGGAGGCACACACTCTTACCCCCTTTGCAGGGAAGCCATGAGGGTGTGGGATTGGGTAATCGGACACGGCTCAAATCTGATCACTGTGCACATTCCCGGGGTGGACAACACGATTGCAGACGGCCTGAGTTGATCCCAGGCCAGAGTCCACAGTGGGAACTTCTTCAAGAGAGTAGCAGAGGATCTGTTTCTTGATGGGAATTCCAGAACTAGACTTCGCATCCCCATCCAGCATAAAATTGCCCAATTTTGCTTGCTAGATCCAGGGCCTGGTGTTTTCTGGCGAGGCGTTATCCCTCTCCTGGTCGAACAGATTCCTCGCTTTCCCTCCCTTCCCGTTGATCCAGAGAGTTCTTCTCAAACTGCACAGGGAGCATGCTCATGATCCTGGTGGCCCTGTCTTGCAGACATATCTGGTTCCCTTTGTTGGTGCAACTATCTCGGGAACCCCCGCTCCCGTTGCCGCTCAGCTCCCACCTTCTGTCTCAGGAGAAAGGTTCACTTGTCCATCCGGACCTATGTTCATTGAACCTGCATGCTTGGCTCCTAGAGACATAGCCATCTTGCGTCACGGGGTCTCGCAAGAGGTTGCAGAGGTCCTTTCTGCAGCCAGAAAGCCGGCAACGCATGCGACGTATGCCATGAAATGGCGCCGTTTTTGTTTATGGTCGTGAGCACGCGATTTTTCCCCTTTAGGTTGTCCAGTGGGAGTAATTTTGGATTATCTGCTCTCCCTCTTTCATTCGGGTCTAGCCTACTCCTCTATTAAGGTGCACCTCTGTGCCATTTCGGCCTATCACCTCCCGGTGGGACATCGTACCGTGGCTCAGTTGGACGCCTCTCGGGAATTTCTTAGGGGAGTGTTACACCTTAGGCCTCCTATTAGGGACCCTGTGCCTCCATGGGATCTGCTGTTTGTCCTGGAACAGCTCACGCTCCCCCCCTTTGAACCTGCCGCGGATTGTGAGCTACGTTTTCTGTCGTGGAAAACGTTGTTTTTAGTTGCTGTTACTTCGGCAAGAAGAATATCTGAACTTCACGCTGTTATGTGCAAGGAGCCTTATTTAGTTTTCCACCGGGACAGAGTATCCCTGAGGACGAACCCTAAATTTTTGCCTAAGGTGGTTTCTTCACTCACTCTGAACCAGGATATTGACCTTCCGGTCTACTTCCCGAGTTACGCGAATAGAGGAGAGGCTCTGCTTCACACCTTGGATGTTCACCGCAGCCTGAGGTATTACCTCAACAGAACTGAATTTCTTCGTAGTTCTGAGCAGCTTTTCGTTTCCTTCTCTGAGAGAATGATGGGCCAACCGTATCCAAACAGTCCCTTTCTCGCTGGCTTGTTCAGTGTGTTTCTTACTGTTACGATATAAAACAGAAGCCCCTCCTGGGCACAGTCCGGGGTCATTGTACTAGAGGTGTGGCCACCTCCTTTGCAGCACTCAGAAACGTCTCCACCTCTGCTTTATGTGCTGCAGCCACTTGGAGTTCTGTGCATACCTTTATCAGGCATTATAGCCTGGACATCGCCTCTTGGTGAAGGGCTGGTTTCGGCCTGGCAGTGCTACAGGGTCTCCTGTCCTAGGTTCAGGACCTGGAATTCTTTTGCTGTTTTCCTCCTCCCGGAATTTCTGGCAGCGTTACTGCTTGGGAATCAGTCCTAATGGTGTAACCTGCTGCAGAGCTGTGTCTCGAAGTAAGATAGGCCTGATTCACGTAGAACTTACCGTAACAGTAGGTCTTCGAACAGCTCTTGCAGCAGGTACCTTCCCGCCCACCTTCCCCTTGAGGAGGCTTGGCTCAGTCTTTCTGAGCAGGATTTATACCTTTCTGTCTTCTGGCGTCGAATCCTCGGTCTCCCATTTCGATGTCAGCCTGCGTGAGTGCTCCAGGCGGAGAACTGGGGAATCTGGGCGGGACCGCCCCCTTGCAGCCTGCGCCTGACATCGGAGGCGTGGGACCATGTCGGGGCGGTCCCCGCTGAAGATAGCTAGCTAGAATTTTTCCGTGGGGTCCTGACGCCTGCCGACTTCAGTCCTAATGGTGTAACCTGCTGCAAGAGCTGTTCTCGAAGATCTACTGTTACGGTAAGTTCTTACGTAACTGTACTATATCCTCTAATCCTTCTTTTTTAATGACTTGAGCCTTAGGTTTTCTAATCTTCCCTAATAGGGCTGATGCACCAAACCCCTAATAAATTTGGTAGCGCTTCTTTGTATATCGCCAATTACTGTAATACCTTTTTTAAGGTAAGGTGACCCGAAATGAGAGGCATAGTCCATATGAGGTCTAACCAGAGTTTTATGCAGTGGCAGAACTGGGGCTGGCAATATAGCCTAGAGGTTAGAATAAAGAGCTGTGACTGAGTTTGGTACATCCAGAAGACAGACCTGTGTTTGATTCCCACAACCTCCACTTGCATACTGTGTGACTCTGAGTAAGTCACTTAACCTCCCCAGTGCTCCCAGGTCGCCCCTGAAAAAGCATTTGCGCCTTGTGGGCCTTACTCGTTTACCAAAGGAAGCAAAAAAAAAAAAGAATGGAGTTTTTACTTGCGCTTGCACAAGAAACGTCTTGCTACAAGAAACGGCATTTCGGACGTGTGTCACTGCTGAGCCAGTTGCAGTTGAAGCTCCAAGGGGCTCAGCAGTGCAGACCAATGAGCAGCCACACTGTTCATGACACTTCTCAGTACTTGTTGGGCGGAAACTTTGTGTACTTGAAAGAAATCAGCCACTCCTATCAAACAGGGGCTGTCTCCTTTCATTTACATGACACCATCCAGCTAACAGCTGAATGGAGTCACACCAAACCTTGTTTTTTTATACTAATGGTCCCACACTCACTTCCAGGCAAGCCAACAAGAGAAAGGAAGTACAATGCCACTCGCTCCATCTCAGGAAAAGGAGTGACTTCCTCCAGTCGAGGTTGCAGCGCCTATCCATTTTGTGACGTATGTAAAAGGGGACCCACATATGGTTGCAGTGGCCATCCATTTGTATAATGCTGATAGGGCAAGCTGGCATCCCACCTCCGTGGCACCCTGCACTATATGCTGCCACTGTAAGCTTCTATTTTGCCTTCCAGTTTGATGCTCCCTTTAATATAAGTGGCTTTGGTCAATTAATCCAGTTTGTTCATGCGCTCTCTCTCCCTCCTTGATTGGAACCGAGGTGGAATTTAGTTAATTCAGTGTCAGCCCACAGTCTACACAGGAGTATAGGGAATACGTGGAGAGCTCTAGCAATGCCATCAGTCAGTGTGGGGAAGCTTTGGAGGTAAGTGCTTTTTGCAGCTTACTGGCATTAGGGACTCTCACAAACCCACTCCTGAGGGTCAGGTCCACAGAGCTCACAGTGCCCACCACTAAGTGCAGTCCGTGATGGGGGGGGGGACGACAGGGATACCCTTCTTGTGTCCTTTTAGAATGCTAGCTGAGGTCACGACTGAACACCCGCCACGAGGACCCAGGGTGTCCCTCTAAACTCTGGATAAGGGCACAATACCAGTTTTGAGTCTTGTAGTCAAATATGAACCCTTCTTGGTTGTTACACAAATTGGGAAGATCCAGGCATCACACTCTCTTTGGGGTATCAGTGTGCTTCTGATTTCATCTTCTCCAACAGGACATGTAACAGCTTGTTTCAAAATCTCACAGACCCTTCCTTGAGACTTGGGTATTCTCCCTATCTTTCCAGATGTCCCTTACAGACCCTTGCTCTTGTTGCTTATGGAGGCATTCCTTAGCAATAACAGTTTGTCACAGATTATTTATAACTCTCCCACAATTCACACACAATTTAGAAATCTCGCTCAGGCAGGTTTCTAAAAAAACAGATGTTTTTACTAAAATACTTAAATAATAATCATACCGTTACAACTAAAAGATGCATTAATTTGGTCACAAAATAACAGAAATAAAAGTGGAAAAATATACATGCAAAACACACTATAACTGTTATCTAAAGTCTGCCTTAAGTTCATAGTAAATTGAAGTCCAAAGAAAGTAAATGAAAGTTTCAGTTTCCTTTGTACTGGCAGTCTTGGGTCTCAGCAGTTTTACTTCTTGTGTCAGGAGAAGAGTGTCCCTTGTAGATGCTCAACAAAAATGGGAGAGTTTGACTCTTGTTTCACCACTTATACAGTAGGTCCAAAATTCCCTGGTCTGTCATAACTTTTAGGCCACTAGATGTCATGCTTGCTCTTTCCCCCCAGTCTCATTTTCCTAGTGGTCTTTGATGTCTCTACTGTCTTACTGGGAATATAACTGACACCTGTAAGAGAATTCACACGGGTCTGCCAGAAGGATGTTCCTGGTCCTCTCACCTCATAAGATGCAACATATCATAACAGTTTCCTGGAATCAGAGCATCCTGCCTCTGAAGTGCATGGTTTATGACAGGTAAATGAATGTTGGCATATCTCTGTTAAGGGACCTGAAAATGCAACCTTAGCTTCCTGGCAAGCTGCTGCCCCTCTGGTCAGAGGAAGGTCAAACATTTTTAAAATAATCCAGAGTCTCTCTCTCTCTCTCTCTCTCTCCATGTGCCCCTTGCATTAACACTGGTATTCTTGTGGCATGTACACATACACAAAATCACATAAAAATAAATATATATGACAGAATTATACCTGCAAATAATGACTGGCAGTTGGCTAGCTTGCCACAGGGACTACCCAACCTGAGTCTATATGGAATGCTTCCTAGATTCAGAGCTGAGCCATAAGATTGCCACCTGTCCAGTTTTTGACTGGACTGCCCGGTTTTTCTTTCATTTGTCCAGTTCTCCAGTTTCCTCCCTGTCTGCTCCAGTTTCCCCCAGCAAGGTCAGCAGACCATGGTGCCGCGGTAGTTTGCCAAGCAGAAAATCATTCCCATCACCCTGGGGTGGCTGCCATGGCACCAACACAAGCAGCATAATTAATTAGCACAGCACATTTCACACAATTATGAATAAAATGTTTAACACTTACACGCCTTTCCTGTGAGGGACAACGGAGGCTGGAGAAAACAGAGACACACCAACAAATTAATAACTAGTCTTTAGGTCTATAACTATAACACACACTGCAGCTATGCTGCCTGTCTCTACTCCACTCCAAGTTCTGACTCCTGTCTAACCAAGAAAAAAGTCTTGTTTTTCCACACCCCAGATTATATATGAACATACGAAATTTGCCAGCAGATAAAGGCCTAGACGTCTATCAAGTCTGCTCGAATGTGCAGCTATCACCCCTTATTCTGCATTTGCCCCTCCCTTCCATCCTTACCCTCCATTGACCCTTCCCCTTGTCCTGTCCCATCCCCTTTTGAAGCAGTCCAGTGTTCTACTGGATACCACTTCTGCAGGTAACGCATTCCACCCAGCTACCACCCTCTCTGTAAAAAAGTGTCTGCTCATCTCCCTCCTGAATTTTCCTCTCTCCGGTCTCATATCATGGCCCCTGGTGTCCCTCCCTTCCCTTACTTTGGATAGCCCCTCTGTACCTGTCTTGTTTATTCCTTTTATGTACTTAAAGGTTTCAATCATGTCCCCCATCCCTCCTCTCCTCCAGCAAGTACATGTTCAACTCCCTCAGCCTTCTCTCATATGATAAGTCCCCAGCCCCTTGATTATCTTTGTCACCCTGCGCTGCACCCCCTCCAGTAACTTAATGTCTGTCTTCAGATATAGGCGCCAGTACTGCATGCAGTACTCCAGGTGCAGTCTAAGTAATGACCTATACAGTGGCAGAATCACCTCCTCCCTCCTCAAGGATATACCCCTTGCAATGCAACCCAGCATTTTGTTGGCCTTTGCAGCTGCCTTCCTACATTATGCCGAGTTGTTCATTGACCCTGTAATGAGCACCCCCAGATCCTTCTCCTCCTCTGTCTGGGCTAGCTGCACTCCCCCCAGCTGGTAAGTCCTCCATGGGTTCTTCACCCCAAAATGCAGCACCTTGCACTTTTTGGCATTACAGGTTTCAAGCTTTGCCAGATCATCCTGCAACTCTGCCATCCCCCTAGGTCGTCCACCACCACTCCCATCTTGGTATCATCAGCAAACAGACGGATCTTGATCCTGATGTCCAATGATATGTCTGCAGTGAATATCCCAAACAACACTGGTCCCAACACCGAGCCCTGTGGAACACCCCTTGTCACTACCCTCGGGTGTGAGAGCTCCCCACACACCACCCTCTGTTGCCTTCCCTGATGCCAGTTCCCTACCCATCTCACCAGCTTTGCACCCGCCCCCGTGCCTTCTAACTTACTTCCCAGCCTCTCATGTGGCACTGAGTCGGATGCCTTACTGAAGTCCAGATACAGGACATCTACTGCATGGCCTCTGTCCAGTTGCCTAGTTACCCAGTCATAGAACTCCACCAGGTTGGTTTGGCAGGATCTGCCACGTATGAAGCCATGCTGTCTGCTGTCCTGTAGTCCTTTGGCCTCTAGGAGGGCTACCAGCCTCTCCTTCAGGATAGTCTCCATCAGCTTACCCACGATGGATGTGAGGCTCACCGGTCTATAGTTCCCCGGTTCATCTTTGTGGCCACTCTTGTGAAGGGGCACCACATGAGCCATCCTCCAGTCCTGAGATACCCACCCTGAGTATAGTGAGGTATTAAATAAGTCTGCCAAAGGTCCCGCAAGGACCTCTGCCAGCTCCTTCAGTACCCTGTGGTGGATGTCATCTAGGCCTGACGCCTTGTCCACCCTCCGTGCCTTCAAACCCTCACAAACTCTGCCCTCCATGATTTCCCCATCTGTCACCCCCTTCCCCCCTGTTTCTGCTGTTCCTCCCCCCTTGGGTATCACCCAACTCTTCTTAGTAAATACTGAGCAGAAGTAATCATTTAGTGCTTCTGCCTTATCGCACCCTGCTTCCACCCAACCCCCCTCCCTCCTAATCCTTACTATGTGGTCTTTACAGCTCCTTTTCTCCCTGAGGTATCTAAAGCAGTCCTTCTCCCCCTTCTTAATGCCTTGTGCCAGCCTGAGCGCCGTAGGTGCCTTGACTCCCCTTACTGCCTGTGTCACATTCTTCGATTCCGTCAGGTACTCCTCCCTGTCCTCCCACCTCCCTGTTTTCTTGTACCTCCTAAAGGCAGCTGTTTTCCTCCTTACCTTTTCCATGATGTCCTTGCTCAACCAGCTTGGTTTCTTAGCCCTAGGCTTCTTGCTCTGGGCCTTGCAGCAGGTTTTGGTTGTCTCCACTCTCCCCAGCTTTATGAGCTCCCAGCTCTGGTTAGTGCCCATACTAGGTTGAATTCTGGCTAGGTACCCTTTTACCACTTCCCCCATCCTCCCAAAGTCAGCCTTCCTGAAGTCCATCACTCTTGTACCAGATTCCACTCCTTCCTTTCCCATATCCAATGTGAGCCATACTGAGTGGTGGTCACTCCCTGACAGCAGTTCTTCCACCATAAGTTCTCTCACAAACTCCCCATTTGCCTGCACAAGGTCAAGAGTATTCCCTAACCTGGTTGGTTCACTGACCATTTGCTGCAGGAAGCTGTCCTGAGAAGGCATCCAGCAGTACCTGCTCCCTTCTGTTCCTGGTTGTTGGAGTACTCCAGTCCACTCCTGGCATGTTGAAGTCTCCCACAATCACCACACTACCCTTCTCGGAGGACCTCCTGATCTGTCCCGCTAGTTCCCTGTGTAACTCCTCTGTCTGAGAGGGCAGCCTGTACACCACTCCCATTCTGAGAATCCTATTCTTGGAATCCTGGATTTGCATCCAAAGTGACTCCGTACTACCCTCCTCCCCTTCCTCCCTTACACACTTCAGTCCTTCCTTTACATATATATTAAAAGGGCAGGCAGCACAATGTCTATTTCATAACATTATAAAATACCTTACAGATGGAATGGTCAGTCAGGCTGCGAGTGTGACATGACTGTACTGTGAAGGAGCGAGCAGCCATAGTCATGGAATCGATACATGTAGAGAATGAGATGGGCAGCGCAGGTAGAGATTCCAGTCACCCCCCCCCTCAGGCCCCAGCTTCCTCATATTCTCCCCATGTGACTCCCTGTAAAAATGTCAGCCTTGTTACTCCGATCTCCATTTTGGATAACGAACTGCAATGCAGTCTGGTTGATCTGACCCCACGTCATCAGCAGACTCAAAGTGTTACAACTACAGGGAATAGTGCAGTGGGAACATCTTTCTTTATGATGCTACATGGCCACCTTGCAGGACATGGTGCTTGCCTGCTCCCCTAGGATCTGTATTGAGTATTTTACATGAGAGCCCTCCCCGAACATAATTTCCTGGCATTGCTGAGCTGACTGGGTAGGCTACCATGTTATCTGACTACCAGGCTTATGTGTGAGACAGTACTCCCCTCTAGTGGCTGTTTTGAGTAATTATTACTTATAACATAACATGTTTTAAAGAGCTGGTGACATGATTCAGGCAGGCAACTCATTTGGACGTTGCCTGCCCGATTAGTTAAATAAACTTGTGCTGGAAATTTTTTTTTTCAGAAAAAATACTGAAATTTTAACTTACAAATGCCCAGCTGCCTTCTGTGTCTGAGCAGCCCGGCCTTCTCATCACTGCAGCCCGCCCAAAATTGGCCTTTTGATGACGTTAGATATGGACCGGGGCTGCAAGTGCTCTATATAGTAAGTAATATGCGGGGATAGGATCGGGGGCTGTCTAAATGTACTAACGTTATGTTTGCTGGCGGTTATTCCTGTATGGGGAAATGATAGATCACCTCATAGATGTATAACTGCCAGCAAAGATATTGTTAGTACATTTAAACAGCCCCCCTCCCCCCGATCCTATCCCCATCCTATTACTTACTATATAGAGTGCCTGCAGCCCCAGTCCATACCTAACATCATCAAAAGGCTAATTTTTGGGATGGGGCTGCAGCGCTGAGATGGCTGCTCGACTCATACACGGAAGGTACGAGCTGGGCATTGTGAGTAAAAATGTCAGTATTTTTCCTGAAAAAAAAATTGCAACACAATTTTATTTGGCTAATTGGACAGGAAACTTCAGAATGAGTTGCCTGCCCGAATCATGGCACCAGCTGTTTAACCTTTGCAGGGCCACGGACTGATATACCAGTCCAAAATTCCTGTGTGTTCTAATTCTGTCGGCTGCCTAAAGGTTAATGATTAACTGGGAGGTTTCCAGAAAGTGGATTAACCTGATGAGAGCTCAGCTCTCCTCTCCCTATGTGGCCTCAGATCTTTGTCGGATTGGGGGTGATTATATTCACTGATATAGCCTCCAATTAGCTACTGCAGGAGGTGTTGTTTGTAGTGTTTGTGCATGGGGTCATCCAAGAGTGTGCTCCGGCTATGTGATTGGTGGTCGGAGGAAACCTGATTAACCGTCACAAGACCTAGTATAACATAAGGGATTCCTTTCACCCTCTAACTGGGAGCAGTGGTTTCAGTGAGCCTACCCATTAGCCCTGCTATCTGTATGGCCAATCAGGTTGAAGTTCCATTTTTGGCACCTAACACCTAATTGATTTCCCACATACTGTATGAATAGAGCCAGACTCCTTCAAATTCAAGATATGCCAGCCCTTCACTGCATGCAGCGCGTAAAGCAACCTGAGGATTCTACGGTGATATTTGGAACCCCCATATTTTATCTAAGGGGGAATTTTATATTATCAGCTCCACTGATTTTATTGAACTTCAGTGGGAAGAACACCAATTTTTTGTTTTTGTTATCCATTTCTTCCCTTGGCTCCCGATCGGCTGAACATCCCGACCGACCTATAGGCCCATACCCCCGACATCAGGCCAACTTTCTCAATTCCCCACAGCTTGCTCCCTGTGGCAGGGTGGTGAGGAGCGTCTCTCCCTAAGCTCAGCTCACCTGTAAGGATCCAGATGAGGAAGCGCCATTTGGGGTCGGGCCACGGAGGTCGGAAGCTCTTGCTGCCCAACCAGGAGCCAGTTTTCCACTTTTCTCCCCCCTGGAGATGTGGTGTGCAAGTACACTGGCGGAGGGAGCATGCGTGCATCCGCACGCACTCCTCCAGGCGTCTGCCTCATCTCCGCTCCCTATTCTGCAGCGTTGGTGCACTGCTCCCCAGCCTTTGCTAGGGGCCGGTCAGCAACTGACCACTGACGTCCCCCTTCCCCGGAGAAGGAGAGCAGTCCCTCGGACGCTCAATCCTTCTCCTCCCCTGCCAACCCCCGGTGGCCCATGCTTGTTCCTGAACATGGGTTGGCATCCAGCACCTCAGCGCCACCGGGCTGGCAAATCCCCAATTTGATGAAAAATGCCTCATGGCAAATCAGAGATCATTTAATTTTATTTTACTTAATATTTTTTAGGGATGGGGTCTATCAGTTCCAACAATAGGGTGATGGGACCCCATCTGACATGAGGGCTTTGGCTGGAGTTCCTGAAGCTATGGCTTCACTCATTTATCATGCTGTCCACAGAGGTATGGGTTTGCTCTATCTTTGGATGCCTCAACACTACTGTCGGGATATGGACGACAGCCCTAAGGATCAGCCCTTCATACTGTAAACTTGACCCCCAGAGTTTTGTTTTTTTAACTAAACATACTTTTATGTGGATGTTTAATATTCAAATATGGAAAGTTAAGGGACTCGATGGAGTTGAAAAGAAAAAATAAAGATAATCTATTGGTACAGGAGGGTGGGCTCACCTCTGCATTATCAGTACCAAACACCTGCACAGCAAATACCTGCAAGCAAATGTTTGGCATTGATAAATGCTTGTTATTACTTTAGACATTAAAAGAGCTGTTTAATGCATCCAATAAGTTATCTAGCCTTTGTTTTTATAGTAGCACAATGTTTGGAATTGATAAAAGTTATTGGAAATTGTTATGCCTAAGTCCCTTTCATCTAAAGATTCTATGATTGGCGTTTCTTTAATATAGAGTTCTGGCTGTCTTCCCCTAAAACGAGGCCACTTTTTCAGCAGCTAGGGCTTCAATGTGCAGAGCGGTACATCACTTTTCGCAGCATAAATATCTCGCTTGATGTTTCCAAATGGACTCTGCTCAATTTTGACCCACTCCTGGCACACTGAAGACAGAGCATGACAGGCAGAAGCTGTTTACCTTATCTCTTGCAGGCAGGTTAGAAGTCATTAGGATGTGATGGACCCAAAACTGTTGCACTGTATCACCCCCATACCAGTTCCTGTCCCACTAAACTGGTTTGCTAAGGTTCCTGCCTTAATTGGCAACTTCTCTGGGAAGGGAAGCTGCCCCGTTACAGTAGTACCAACTTGAGCCTCCACTGGAAAAGAGGTGGGTAAGGTCTACCATGGTTTTATGGGCATCACCATGCTTTTCTGGAGGCCCAAACTCTCAGGTGGCTTTCCTCCCCTGTATGCTTGTCTCCCATAGTTGAAGGGCGACTTGTTGACCAGGCTTCTGTGCAGGGTTCAGGTAGCAGCCTGTACAAAAAAGAGGCGAACTTGTAGGATTTCCCCTAACCCTCCTGTAACTGGTCTGATTGGGCCATAATCCTGTGTTTTGAGTGGAATTGAGGGTTCATCTGTGAGATGGCATACCTGGCAGGCAGCGGGTATATGCCAGGTACAGGATACGTTATTACCAGGGTCATTACTTATAGACTTATTTAAAAACTTAAAACTGAGATACTTACTAGATAAATCAGAATTTTGGAAATGTCTCCAATTACAGAGTGCTCTTCGCCTCCATTTATGCACCAACTTCTCTATTTATGCACCATTACCTCCTCCCTCTTCAGGCTCTGCCCCCACCCCCGTCCAGGTGGTTAACTTTAAGGAGGCAAAAGGCAGGATCATCTACTCCACCTTAAAGGAGGCCTTCCAGATCGAACGCAAAAGGCTATCCCAATTGGGAAGCCTCCCTGGGGGTTGCAATCACCAAAGCACAATGGCCTCAAGGATGGGTGAACATCTATAAAGCTAATTCAGGGAATCGAGGGAGGCATGTACAGACCAAAATTATGCATCACTGGTACAAGACTCCAGCAGTACTCCACTCCCTGGTGTTCATGTCACATGATAAATGCTGCATGCTGGTGATCTAATCGGCCATCAGGAGATCATACCCACAGTTTATGGAGTTGCCCCTCTTGACGCAATTCTGATGAGGTATCATTGCTGCCTGTATCAATGTCACAAAAAAACATTCACCGTATACCCCACTGTTCTGTCTACTTGATCTCACCTCTCTCCCAAACTTAGGTCCTTCCCTCCCACCCTCTGAGCCCTAGTGGAGCTGGTAGAAGCTAAACATCTTATCCTTAGGAACACACTGAACCAGCTGGCTACATATGCCAGGATGTCCTACGTTGCCACTCATACCAAGAGAAGCTGTGCGACAGTGTGGGGCCATACTTCATATCCCACCCTCTGCTGTACATTCTCTAGAAATGCCTTCTTCACTAACCCTGGAGGCAGTATAGCGCAGTGGTTTAGTGCTCTGAGTTAAAACCTAGAGACCAGGGTTTGAATCCCACAGCCCCCACTTGCATACTATGTGACCCTGAGCAAGTCACGTAATTTTCTTTTGTTCCCAGGTCACACCTGGAAACAAGCTTCAGCTTAGTGTGCCTTTCCTGGTTAAACAATTTCCCCTTTCCCTTCCCTCCTAACCCCAGTCATGGTCTGCTGGAGACTCTCTGCTCACCAGCTCTCCCTCCCCCCACCTTCACTCAGGGGACGGCTTGATGAATCTGGCAAGCCTTTGAGATTCCGAGGGATAGCCATGTGTCACAGTTAAAACGAGTAGCACCCCTTTACTGAGCTCCTAGTCAAAAGCCTTGGGTACTTCCACCCCCTTACAGGGTGCTGTCTAGGGAAAGGGAAGAGTTGAGGGATTCACCAGGCTTTCGATCTGGATTGTTTTCTCAGCGTTACTACGTGATTGTGGGTCTGATCCGCTCACATAGGACACATCATGCCCAGAGTCTGCTCAAAGCTGCACAGCATGCTAAGTTGAGAAAGAGCATAATATGCTTATGGGTATATAGTTCTTGCAGAGACCAGTTGTATTCTAATGTACTGTCGTCATAGGATAGCTTGAGACCTGAATTAATGTTATTAGTTTTTGTAAGTATTGTACATACTCATCCTCTGTTGTGAGTCCAGTGTCATTCTTGCACATACTGTATGTGCCATTTACTCGTTGTAAACATAGCATTGAAAATATAGGAGAAGGAAAAAGTATACGTTGTTAACAGTAAGTTGTAATTACAGGGAAAGATGCTGCAGACATTAAAGAAGTTAGTCATCATGAAGGGTCTTTGGATACCGCAAATGTGCTTGACAGAAATCAGCAACAAGTGAGTCCTAACTCTGCTATGATAAATTTAGACCATGCTAAAATCATCACATTTATTTATATGTACAGATTCAAATTGTATTATGTGATCTCACTCTTGGCAGATAAATGAGTGAAGTCCACTGATGTCTAACACTGCAGATAAAAATGAATGTGATATTTTTAGCCAGCTCATGGCATATATTGTTTATACAATGAGTGGGCCTCTCTAGCAATGTACTAGATAGTGCACATATTCTAGTCTTTTATTTAAAAAAAAAATACAGCTGATCTTACTTCGAGAAACCGCTCTTGCAGCATGTTACACCATTAGGAACTGAAGCCGGCAGGTGCAGGACCCCGGAAATTTTCTAGCTAGCAGTATTCAGCGGGGACATATCCGGCGTCCGAGTCCCACCGCGAGTCAGACGTGAGTACATACAAGTGAGGCAGTCCCCCAGAATCCCCAGTTCTTTTCCACCTTCGACTCAGCCAGCATCGGCCTCGGTCTCTACCTAGCTGCATTTACCACTACAGAACTTTCTGTGTTTTTTGCCAACTGATATCCTCTCCAACCTCTTCGCTTTAGGGTCACCTTCTAAGTGTGCCTGCGGAAAACAGATTCCTTTCAAGGATCCTCACGCCTCCTGCGTGCGTTGCCTAGGCCCAGACCATGATACCAAGGCCTGCACCTTTTCCCAAGGGTTCAATAGCTGCACCAGGATCCCCCATCAGAAGGCATTACAGGCATATCTTCTTGAAGACAAATTAAAAAGGATGGACCAAGAACCTTCCTCCAAGGGAGAATCTTCCTCGAAGGCCCATAAGCACCGGGAGAAGGTTAGGTCCAGATCCCCGACTCGAGCCTCAGACTCCCGCAGCTCAGGCTCCACCAGATTGGACCACTCTCCCTCCAGGGCTCGGTCACAGCCCCCCCCCCGGTTAAGGTCCGGGCTTCAGGTGGCTCTTCTTTGCTCCAGCCGATCAAGACTTTGAGGCCCTCGGCTTCCTCCACTCCATCTAAGGCGTCTTCCAAGCGCCATAAATCTTCATCTTCCACCTGACGTTGGGACACTGACTCCAGGTCGGTCTCCCAACCTCCCAGAGGTCCTGATCCAACTCCTAGAGAGACCAAGGACCTGATGTCCCTGAAGTGGGCGTCGGACCCGACATCGGCTAAGCATCCGAAGTCGGCCAGGCGTTTGCAGGAACCGACGACACCAGCCAGACACCAGTCGCCGGCCGGGCGTTCGCCGGATCCGAGCATCGGCCAGGAGACCGGCGTCGCGCACTCTCTCCGGCGAAGACCGCCCCATCATCAGCGGGCGGTCACAGGAATCGACTGAGGAGGACACCACACTGCCCAAGACCAGGTGGGCGACACCGAGGATGCCGGACTCCCACGGGAACCCTCCCCGAACCCGGAGACACCCGGGGACTCGACCCCGGTGACAGACCACCGGCGCCAGACCCGTCGTCGGGCATGAATATTGAAGAAGTAAAGGAACGCTTTACTTTTTGGTGGGACACCATCCGAAAGGATGTGGTCCCTGTTAAACCTCCTCCTACTCCTTCGCTCCCCCTCCTCCACCAAAGGGGCCAGCAGGACGACCACCAACCCCTAAGGAGCAGACTCACCTCCTAGGGGCAGATTCAAGGACAGGAGAAGGCCTTTCTCAAGATCTCCATCAGGGTCTCCCAGCCCCAAGCGACCCAGATGGCGTTGGTACACTCCGTCGGGGGAGGATTCCAGTCGGACACCTCAGACTACTCCAGATCTCCTTCTCCGCTCAGCATCTCCTCTCCTGACCCACATGACCTCCCCAGGTCTCCTCCAGATGATCTCTCTTTTGCTGAGATCATGAGGCACATCCAGGACAACATGGGGTGGGATGCTGAAGATCTTGACCCCGAACGACAACGCCTTGCCCGCTGTCTTCAGCAGAAAGACCCAAAGCCTGTGGTAGTACCACCCTTGGTAGACACTTTTGGGGACGTCACCAAGGCTGCGTGGAAGCGTCCGCACTCCACTCCCGCAGTGCCGAAGAAGGCTGACCGCCTGTACAAGGCCCCGAGAGATGACCAGTACTTGGCTACACAACCTCTGGCAGACTCCCTGGTCATCATGGCCTCGCATGACAGGTCTCAGAGACCACAACATATGAGCACACAGCCACCGGACCAGGAATCCAAGCAACTGGATACCTTGGGGAGACGCACGAACGCGGCTGCTACATGCGCCATCAGGTCTCTGAACTACCTCACCCACATGGTACAGTTTCAGAACGCCCTGTGGGAACAGGGCCAGGACCTGGTTGATAAGCTTCCGGATGGCGATCAGAAGGCGGAGCTCCTTAATCTTCTCCGCACAGGGTCAGATGTGGGTACCCAAGTGCTACAAGCTGCATACGATTCTGCGGACTCATCTGCCAGAGATGCAGCTTCAGGCGTTTGTCTCCGGAGACACTCTTGGCTCCGTGTCTCCGGCTTCACCCCGGATGTACAGAAGAACATTCCTGACATCCCGTATAACGGTCGAAGTACTCTTTGGTGAATCCTCGAAGAAGGTCATCACCAAACTCCAGGACGTAGGGAAGGCAGTCTGATCTGTACAGGCCATGTACAGATCCAGGCCTGGTTCCTTTCGCAGGAACCAGAGCCGTTTTCGCAGCTGGCAACAGAGGCAGCTAATGCTCCGCCAGCAGCAAAGGGCACTTTCAGCATAAAGCCCAGGCCAAGTCTTCCCCAGGCAGAGGCCAACATTACACGAAACCGGCCCAGCCTGCAGGGACCAGTGCTGCCACAGCATGACTCCTTCCTGGCCCCCACCCCTCCTCTGGATCAACGGGCACAAAAGGTCGGGTGTCGCATCGCTCGCCACTTTTCAGGGTGGCAGTCGATCACCACCGACAGGTGGGTTCTTCAGTTGGTCAAGAAAGACCATTTAATAGAATTTCTCGACCACCCACCGACAAGACCTCCCCTGCTCTCCCGTTACTCGGGTCAGCATGCCCTGCTCATACAGCAGGAGGTGCTCGCACTTCTGGGGAAAGAAGCGATAGAGCACGTACCACTAAACCAGAGGGGTCTAGGATATTATTCTCACTTCTTTCTGTTTCCAAAGAAAACAGGGGATCTCCGTCCAATACTGGACCTCAGCGACCTCAGTGAATCGGTCCTGTACAAACACTTCTGCATGGTGACCCTCCCAGGTCTGATTCCCATGCTCAAGCAGGACGCCTTCCTAGCGTCCCTGGACATGCAGGACGCCTACCTGCACATACCTATTGCTCAAGCGCACAGGAAGTTTTTGCGTTTCAAGTTTCAGGGTCGCCATTTTCAGTTCCGAGCCCTTCCCTTCGGACTGTCATCGGCACCTCGGGTGTTCACGAAGTGTATGGCGGTCATAGCGGCATCTCTGAGGAGACAAGGCCACTACGTGTTCCCCTACCTGGACGACTGGCTTCTCATGGCACCCTCCCAGGAGGCCCTGATGTCCACTATTCAATGCACTCAGTCTCTGTTCGAGACGCTGGGCATCATCATCAATCACGAGAAGTCATGCCTGGTTCCGACCGGACTCTGCAGTTTATAGGTGCATTCCTGGACACCATCCAGGGGAAGGCTTTTCTGCCCCCAGACAGAGCGGAACACATCAGATCCCTCAGCAGGGTCATTTCAGCGAAGAAGACCGTCCCTGCCAGACTGGTCCTTTGCCTGCTCGGACACAGGCTGTGGCCATTGCAACAGTCCCGCTAGCACGTCTCCACATGTTGGTAACCCAGTGGATGTTAAGGGTCCAATGGGATCAAAAGCAAGACCATCTGCAGCATCCAATCCGGATCACGAAGGCCGTAATCCGAAATTGGCAATGGTGGCTAGATCCGAAGAATCTATCGTCAGGGGTCCCCTTCACTGCGCCGTCTCCGACTGTGACACTCTCCACGGACGCCTCAGGGCTCGGTTGGGGAGCACACCTCGATGGTGTCCGGTCTCAGGGCCTGTGGACAGACCAAGAGACTCATCTCCACATAAATATCCATGCAGGTCTTCCAGTCGGAGATCCCACCGGGTACACTTCTGTTACAAACAGACAACTCCGTGGTGATGTATTACCTTAACAAACAAGGAGGCACCCTACTCCTACCCACTTTGCAGGGAGGCCATGAGAGTGTGGGATTGGGTGGCGCAAACCTCATTGCCGTTCATGTTCCAGGAGTGGACAGCGTCATCGCAGATGGCCTGAGCTGCTCTCAGGCCAGAGTCCATGGATGGGAACTACTTCAGGAGGTAGCAGAGGATCTGTTTCGCAGATGGGGTACTCCAGAGTTAGACCTTTTTGCGTCCCCATCCAACGCAAAACTGCCCAATTCTTGCTCGCTAGATCCAGGGCCTGGTGTTTTCTGGTGAGACGCGTTGTCCCTCTCCTGGGTGGGCAGATTCCTCTATGCCTTCCCCCTTTTCCGTTGATCCAGAGGGTTCTTCTGAAACTTCGCAGAGAGCAAGCGACACTGATACTTATCGCACTGTTTTGGCTCAGGCAGATCTGGTTTCCTCTTTTGCATCAGCTGTCCTGGGAACCTCCATTGCTGCTGCCAAGCAGCTCCCACTTGCTGTCTCAGGAAGCGGGTTCCTTGGTCCTTCCGGACCTACGTTCCCATAACCTACACGCTTGGCTTCTAGAGACATAGCCATGATGCGACACGGGGTCTCGCAAGAGGTAGCAGACATTCTCGCTGCTGCTAGGAAACTGGCTACCCATGCGACCTACGCCATGAAGTGGCGCAGGTTTTGTATATGGGTTCAAGCATGCAGTTTTTCGCCTTTGGATTGTCCAGAGAAGTTGGTCTTGGACTACCTGCTGTCTCTTTTCCAGACAGGCTTGGCCTACTCCTCGATTAAGGTACACCTCTGTGCTATATCAGCCTGTCACATCCCTATAGGCCAACACACTATAGCTCAGTTGGACACGACACGAGCCTTCCTGAGGGGTGTCCTCCACCTTAGGCCTCCGATTAAGGATTCGATTCCACCATGGGATCTACCCTTTGTCCTGGAGCAGCTTACGCTGCCACCCTTTGAACCAGCCATGGATTACGAGCTATGTCTTCTTACTTGGAAGACGTTGTTTTTAGTTGCTGTCACCTTGGCCAGAAGAATTTCTGAACTCCATGCACTTATGTGCAAAGAACCTTATTTGGTTTTCCACCAAGACAGGGTATCCCTACAGACTAATCCTAAATTTTTGCCTAAGGTGGTCTCAGCTCTCACTCTTAATCAAGATATAGATCTACCAGTGTATTTCTCTAAGTACTCTAATCGAGGAGAAGCACTCCTACACACTTTAGATGTACATAGCTGTCTCAGATACTATCTAACCAGAACCAAACACCACCAAAAATCGGACCAGCTTTTTGTCTCCTTTGCCCATAGGATGATGGGAGCTCCTGTTTCAGAACAGTCGCTGTCCAGGTGGCTCATTCAACGTATTACGTTCTGCTACCAGAAGCACAATAAACCCTTAACGGGCACGGTTAAGGGCTATTCCACCAGAGGGGTGGCTACCTCTTTTGATTCGCTAAAGAATGTGTCCACTTCAGCCATTTGTGCTGCAGCTACTTGGAGCTCCGTACACACTTTCATCAGGCATTATAGCCTGGACATTGCATCGCGGGGAAGAGCAGGTTTTGGTCTAGCAGTCCTTCAGGGACTTCTGTCCTAGGCTCGATTTCAATCAAGAATTTCTACCTTTCCTCCTCCCAATGGTGTGGGATTTCCAGGATTACTTGGGAATCAGTCCTAATGGTGTAACCTGCTGCAAGAGCTGTTTCTCGAAGTAAGATAGTACAGTTACGTAAAAACTTACTGTAACAGTAGATCTTCGAGAACAGCTCTTGCAGCAGGGACTTTCTCTCCCACCATCCCCGCTGGAGGTAGATTCTAGTCCTAACATCCTTCTCCTAGGATAAGGCGTTCACAGCCTCTTTCTGATTGCCATTTGATGGCGGATCCTCAGTCTCCTCTTTGATGTCGTCCAGCGGCCGGGAGTCTCCAGCGGGAGAACTGGGGATTCTGGGGAACCGCCTCCTTATGTACCTCGCCTGGCCGTCGGGGGGGGCGGACGACGGAGGCGGTCCCCACTGAATACTGCTAGCTAGAAAATTTCCGTGGGGTTCTAGCGCCTGCCGGCTTCAGTTCCTAATGGTGTAACCTGCTGCAAGAGCTGTTCTCGAAGATCTACTGTTACGATAAGTTCTTACGTAACTGTACTTTTCTACAGTACATGCATGTTCACGCTCAGTCATTCAGATTGCAGCTGGCCGAGATGATGGGCAGAGGGGCTGTGCCAGTATCGGTCTGTGGCCTTGGATAGTATCTATCTACTAGTCACAGTTTGGAGGGGTATTTTAGGTGTGCACGGGGTGGGGAGGGTTGCTGAGTGGTTGGGCTGGAGAGGGTTTTTTTGACACTGATCGGGTGGGGGTGGTGGACCATAGACACATAGAAACTGTCGGCAGATAAGGACCGCATAGCCTATCTAGTCTGACCATAAGCCTATCCTTTTTTACTGCCTTTGACCCTACTTGGTCAATGGCTCTCTTCTTACCTTCCCCCTCTAAGGATTCCTTTATGCCTGTCCCATGCATGTTTGAACCCTCCCACTGTGTTTGCTCCCACCACCTCCTGTGGTAGACTGCTCCATGTGTTCACCACCCTTTCCGTGAAGAAAAACTTCCTCACATTCCCCTGTAGCCAATAGTAACTAGACCACTAGTCTATAATGTGATATATATATTTTGCTTATTTATTTATTTCTAGGAAGTACCTTTGAGCCAAAGGCTCTTTTACAGAGGTTCCACGTCGTAGCAATACATAAGCATAACATCACTTACAATGGTTTCAAGTACATAAGCAGATACAAGGAGGTTCCATGCCTTAGAAAAACATGAGTACATCAGGTTACAGATGTTACATAATTACAATAACTGGGATTACGTAAGTAAAAATATACAGATACATAATTTATAGCAGGCTAGGTTGACAAGAAGTTTAAGTGAACAACTTGAGGATCTACAGGATATAGGGCAAATCAGGTAGGGAACAGAGGATGATATAGTGTGTAAAATAATTAACTAATACTATATGCAAGGAGGCGAGAACTTGATCGGCAGCAGTCCTTTTAAGTGCTAAAGTGTATAGTCATAGAGGAGGGCTATTGGATATTGATATAATGATCGAGGATGGAGGGACCACTAGACTACCAGGCAAGCATATTACAGTTTTCAACACACTGCTCAGGGGTGAGGGCCACTAGACTACTAAGGAAGACTATTACAGATTTTACTTTGAGAGGGCTCTTGCAGTAAGTAATAACCATTAGGACTAGAGCCGTCAGGCACTAGGACCACACGGAAAACTTTAGCTAGCAGTGTCTGGCGGGGGCCTGCCCACCTGGTGTCGCGTGACGGACGTTGGTGTCACACTATATAGTGTACTGTCCCCACGCCTGCCATCTACCTGCACACATTGGACCTCACGGAGAACGCTGCTTCAGTCGACTGCCATTTTCAGATGAGTATTTCATCATTTTTCTTTCTTTCTCTAAATCTTTGAAAGTATTACTTTTTTCATGCATGTCTTCTCCGATGCCTTCTGAGTCGCATAAGAACAAGTGCAATTCCTCAGCTTCCTCACAAGGACAACCATTCCCTCTGCCTCTTCTGCCTGGGACCAGAGCACAAGACCGAGGACTGTGAGGCCTGCCAGAATTTCAACGAGGCCACATGAAAATGACGCCAACAGGCCTTGGAAGTCCACGTTCTTAAACTAAGGATGACTTTCATGAAGAAGGAGCTGAAGAAGCTGCGGGTTGTCCTCCTCCTCCTCCTCTCCGGGGGGTTCTTCGGACTCCCATAAGAAGAAGAAGGACAAGGAGAAGCACCAGGACTGTAATCTGTCTCTTTCCTGCCCGTGGCCTCTTTGGAGGCCGCAGACGATGAGCGGCACCCCACTAGCATGGGTACCACTCCTCTGACCAAGCCTGCCTCGCTTTGCGGGGAGCAGCCCTTAGCCCCAACCCCGCATAAACTGGTCACAGCTCAGGCGGGCACCTTCGATCCGTCGGAGAGCTCCGCCACCCTTAGGCCCCTGAGGCCTAGGTCTGGTGGCACGGCCGATAAGTCGGTCATCAGCCCCAGTGACGAACGCCCAGCCCCAGCTGATAAGTCGTATGCCAGCTCCTCTGGCGTCCACCCAGCCACTGTGCTTCCCTAGGGCCCTGATAACAGGCCTGACACCGATGCTCTGGATCAGCGCATGCTGCTGCTCCAGCTGCAGCCCTCCCCAGAGGGTTCTCCCTTTCAGGGTCCTCCTTTGCCACCTCCCCTGGTGGTGAATCCTGGCTATCCTGCACACTCTGAGCCAGAGTCAGAGGAGCGTCCACCCAACACAACCCTGGTGCCGGTGCGGGAATGCCCCACACCAAACCCCCCTTGGGAGCTGGTGTCCCCTGCACCGCAGGCTCCCCGTCTGGGCCAGCTCCCCCACCCGAGACTACGGTGGGACCCTCGGGCCCCCTCAGGCTAATGCCAGAACCTCCTTCAGATGTTCTGACGCCAGACCTTCGGGCCCCCCTCCAGGGCCTACGCCTGGCTACCTGCTGTCAAGGCCCCCGATAGGACATTCGGCTCCTCCATCGAGTCCTACGCCAGGTTATCCGCCATCAGGGCCTCCGGCAGGTCCCTTGGCTCCGCTGTCGGGTCCTTCACTGGGCCTTCCAATGCCAGGCTTCCCTGTGCATCAATACCCTTCTCAAGCTGTCTGCTGCCAGGGTATCATGCCAGGGTACCCCACACCGGGGTATCTGATGCCAGGCTATTTTCCCTATGGGACGCTGGGCTACCATTACCTGATGCCGGGCTATACGATGCCAGTGTTTACCTTCCAAGGATGCCCTCCTCCTTCTCCACCTCTTCCACCACCTCAGCCTCAGGTGGATTTTAGGGAAGCATTACAGTCCTGGTGGTCAGTAACCAAGACACAGTTGGTCTCAGAACTGGACCAGTGGCAACTGGACGCGGCTTCCACGCTGACCCACTTGGACTGTACTCCAAGATCCCTTTCCCCAGTGGAGTCTTTCCTCTCTACCTCGAGATAGACTTTGCATCCTACCACATGGGCCTTGTGGTTTCTCCATAAGAGCTTCTGCTTCCACGGGCTCTGTCTCTGGACAGAAGCCCATGGTTGGAATCGGACTCAGACTCCACCAACTCCTCTGCCTCAGGATTTTAGACCCCCTCTCTGGAGGATCCAAAACCCAAAGACTCTCCCAAATCCCCTCCGGAGGACCCCTCTTTTACACAGATCCTCTGGAAGATACAGGAGGCAAATGGGTGGAAAACGTAGGATCAGGATCCCCAACGCAAGAGGTTGGCAGAACACCTGGATGTGCCAGCACTGTCTCCTCTGCTCATTCCTCCGTGGATCGGACCACATGAGGACCTGGCCTCCTCGGTCTGGCAACAACCTTTGTTGGTGGCCGCAGTCGCCAAGAAGGCCAGTAGACTGTATCAAGCCCTCCGAGGGTGAAGACCACCTTAGTTCTCACCCTAAAGCAGACATGGTGGTCATTATCTTGTTTTTATTTATTTATTGAAATCTTGGATCACACCTGTGAACGGATGCTCGTTGAGAGGTTCCACATCAGATATATTAACACAAGAAGTAAACTATACATACAGAGTACAAAAAATTCAACAATACGTGGGTTGCAATGACAAACAGTTACACAAATTGTGCTAAGGCGTAATACATGGTATGCCAGTGTCCTGCGGAAGAGAGAGGCAGAGGCAGACTGTTAGGGTGAAGTAGGGAGGGATAGTGGGAGCTGTGATAGGAAGGGCAGAGAGAAAGAAAAGAGCCAAGGGGCAGGGGGTGGGAGGCAAGTGCTTGGGCAAAGGCTTAACTTGGCGGGTCAGGAGTTGGAAGTGCTGAGGCCGACTAAAGCTGCAGGCACAGACCATTGATGCGGCTCATGACCATATGGCTAAACCTAAACACATGAGCACCTCTCCTCCAGACAAGGAGTCACGGCAGATAGACCAGTTTGGATGCAAGGTTTACTCCTCCTCCATTCTGGCCCTCAGAGCTTTGAACTGCCTAGCACACATGATCATATACCAGAAATCTATCCTGGGACAGTTGAAGTCGGAATTTGAGACTTTGCCCGATTCCGAGGCTAAAACCAAAATTTCCCAGACCGTCAGAGTGGAAATCTCCTGCCGTCATTCCCTCAGAGCGACATATGATGCGGTAGATGCCTCTACCCGGAGTGCCACCACGGCTATTAGCATGCATTGGTACTCCTGGCTGCGGGTATCCGGATTGGTCTGAGACATCCAGTTGGCCATCCAGGATGCCCCCTTCAGAGGACCAGTCCTTTTCGGAGGTGACGTTAAGGACATAATCCCTGAGCTTTAGGACAGTGGCATTGCACTGCGCTCTGTCCAGTCTATGTATTGCTCAACGACCAAGCCAAAACAGCCATTTCATCGCCAGCGACTGTGCCAGAATAGGCAACAGCCAGCCAGATGTCAGAACTAACGTCGGGCCCCTTCGGCAGGAGCCACCCCTCCAGCCAAGTCCCAAAGGACTGCCGGGGCGGCGCTCCCCCACCCCCCCTCTGCCTCCTGACTTGTGGCCGGGGCCCCCTGCCTCCAACGTCACCACCAGCTCCAGAGGAACCATTAGGGGGCAGATTCGCCAACCATCTGGCCAAGTGGGAGGCGATCACTTCAGATATGTGGGTCCTTCAAAGATGATCCAGGGATTAGAGGGATACTCCTATGAGAAGAGGCTGGGCGAGCTGAACATGTATTTCCTGGTGGAGAGGAGGGATACGGGGGACATGATCGAAACCTTTTAAATACCTAAAGGGGATAAACAAGACTAGTACAGAATGGATTTTCCAGATCAGAAGGGGGAGGGTCACGAGGGGGCACCAGCAGAAATTGGAGGGGGGAAGATTCAGGAGGGAGGTCAGGAGAGAGTATTTCACAGAGAGGGTGGAACAAGTGGAATAGTCTGCCTGAGAAGGTAGTAGCCTGTAGACGGCTTTAAGAGGGGATGGGACAGAGCAAGAGGGGGGTAATCATGAAGAGGGGAGGAGTGGGTGGGGCAGCTGCATGGTGAGGGGCTAGCTGCACAATCGAGCAGACTCGATTGACCATGAAGCCTGTATCTGCTGGCGTTTTCGTATGTTCATATGTTCAGCTAATCGCTCAAGGCCACATCATCGAAGTCACAGAGAGACCTCCAAGAAATCCTCCAGGTCTGTCTCACTACCCAATAGGCCACATTCCTCTCATAAGGGAAGAGATCCAGGCTTTTCTGACAAAATCAGCTATAGAGGCCGTTCCTTGGATCTAGGAAGGAAAGGGATATTATTCCCACTTCTTCCTGGTCCCCCAAAAGGCAGGGGACCTCCGTCTGATCCTGGACCTTAGCATGCTAAACCTGTACATAGATTACAAGAGGTTTCACGTGCTGACCCTACTGGGTCTGCTGCCTCTTCTGCACCTGTGTCATTGGCTTCGAGCTCTGGATATGTAGGATGCATACCTGCATATCCCAATTTTTCCCTCCCACCGCCGCTCCCTACGCTTTATCTTCCAGGGGGAACACTTCCAGTTCAAAGCGCTCCCCTTTGGCCTCTCCTCGGCACCCAGAGTGTTTACCAAGTGCCTAGCGGTAGTGGTGGCAGCAGCAGCTATATGCCACCAGGGAATATATGTGTTCCTGTACCTCAATGACTGGCTCCTGTCAGCACCATTGAGGGACAGATTGGTAGCCTCTCTGACTGCTATCCTGAATCTATTCAGGCAAGTGGAGATCATGGTGAATTACCCCAGATCCCACCTTATTCCTTTTCAGTGCCTCCAGTTTATTGGGGCAGTTCTGGATACTGCTCAGGGTCAAGCTGTCCTCCATTTGGACTGAACAGAAACCTTGCGTCAGCAGGCTATCAAGTGGCAACCAGCCAATGGATCATGGCCCGTTCGGTCTTATGCCTTCTGGGCCTGATGGCAGTGGCTATTCCAACTGTCCCCCTAGCCAGGCTTCACATGCGGATTACGCATTGGACCCTTCAGGTCCAGTGGGACCAGAAATCAGACAACCTGGATCACAGGATTCTGGTGTCCATCCCCATGCATTGGGATCTCCGGTGGTGGCAGGATCTGTCCAGTCTCACCAGAGGGGTTCCTTTTCAGACACTCCCACCAGCTCAGACCCTGACAACGGATGCTTCCGGTCAGGGCTGGCGCGCTATCTGGGCGACCACAGGACACAGGGATCCTGGTCTCAGCAGGAGCTATCTCTGCACATCAATGTGCAAGAGAAGCGGGCTGCACTATACGTCCTTCAGGCTTTTCAGCACCTACTCCTCCCTGGGTCCCTACTGGTATAGACGGACAACGTGTGTGGTCTGGTACCTGAACAAATAGGGAGGCACGCAATCATATCCACTGTGCATGGAAGTTATGCGCATGTGGCATTGGGCGATACAGCACAGCCTGCAGCTCACGGCAGTGCATATTGCAGGTGTTCAAAATGTCCTGGCAGACACTCTTAGCCGCACTCAGGCAAGGGCACATGAATAGGAACTGAGGCAGTCAGTAGTAGAAGACATCTTCGATCGATGGGGTCGCCCAGATCTCGATCTGTTTGCATCCCCATCCAACACAAAACTACCCAGTTTCTGCTCGCTCGTTCCTGGGCGTGGTATTTTCTGGAAAGGCACGCTGTCTCTCTTCTGGACAGGGAAGTTCTTGTACGTCTTCCCTCCCTTTCCACTGTTGCAGAGAGTGCTTCTGAAACTACAGCAAGAAGGAGCCTACATGATCCTCGTAGCCCCTTATTTGCCTCGCCCAGTGTGGTTTCCTCTGCTGCAGCAGTTGAGAGTGGAATCTCTGGTTCCCCTGCCCCTCTGCCAGAAGCTGCTGACTCAGGACCAGGGCAGGCTGGTCCATCTGGGCCTCAAGTCCCTTCACCTTCACATGTGGCACCTGCTGATGTAGCTGTTGCATGATTTGGGGTCTCTTCCAGAGTGGCCCAAGTCCTTGTGGAGGCCCGAAATTCATCCACAAGAACCACACATGCTATGAAATGGAAGAGGTTCTCCATTTGGGCAACCAGTAAGGAATGGGACCCTTTCTGTTGCCCTGTCCCACAGGTCTTGGAATACCTGCTGCATCTCTCTGACCTTGGCCTTAGCTATTCCTCGCTGAGGGTCCACTTGTCTGCCATTTCTGCCTACCACACTCCGGTGGATGGCAAAACGTTGGCGCAGTTGGAGGGTTCCAAAACCTTTCTGAAAGGAATTCTCCATCTGAAACCCCCAGTCAGGAACCCCGGTCCCCCGTGGGATTTGAACTTCATCCTTGAGAAACTCATTTTGCCTTCCTTCGAACCAGCTGCTAGTTGCAACCTGTGCTACCTTTCCTGGAAAGTGCTCATTTTAGTTGCTATTACTTTGGCTCGAAGGATTTCCAAACTTCAGGCCCTGATGTGTAAGGAGCCTTAACTGATTTTCCGCAGAGGTGGCTCTGCACACAAATACCAAGTTTCTACCTAAGGTAGTGTCTAAATTCACTTTGAATCAGACTATACACTTGCCAGTGTATTACCCCAAGCATTGTAATCAAGGGGAGGCCATTCTGCACACCCTTGATGTACACAGAACATTGCGATCTTACTTCGAGAGGGTTCCTTCAGTAGGTAATCACATATAGGACTAGCATCACCTGGTATCTGGGCCGCACGGCAGACTTTTCCAGCAATACCTGACGAGGGACCGCCCACCCGACGTCATGTGACTGACGTCAGCATGACTCTATATAATGCAAAGCAGTCCCCGCCCGCCTTCCAGTTCTTTCCTGCGTCGCCTCGCGGTAGACTTACTCAGCGTTCGCCATGAAAGTTTCGTCGGTAGTTAATATTTTCTACCTTCCTTTTCTACTTAGTCTATGTCTTCTCCGAAGGAGAAGTGTCAGTCTTGTGGCACCAGGGCTAGAAACATTTTTTTTTGAGATGCCTGTCCAAGGGACAGGTAGGATGCAAAGTTTGCCTGTCCCACAAAAGTTTCACTTGTCCACACTTTTTTATCCTCCAGAGCCCTGAAAAGGGCTGTTTTCAGCAGCACACAGGCTGTAGTCTCTCCTGCCCCCCTCTTGCTGGGACACTGCTGCCCTGCCCTTCTTTTTCTTCTTTTACTACTTCATATATTTTATTTTTGTCCCTCTCCCAGAGCCCTGAAAAGGGCTGTTTTCAGCAGCACTCTCAGGCTGTAGCCTCTCTCCTATCCCCTCTCTTGATGGGACACTGCTGCCCTGTCTACCTTTTTTATCTTTTACTGTATTTTATTTTTGTGCTTCTCCCAGAGCCCTGAAAAGGGCTGTATTCAGCAGCACTCTCTGGCTATAGTCTCTCCTGCCCTCCTCTTGCTGGAACACTGCTGCCTTGCCCTCCTTTTTCTTCTTTTACTACTTTTTATGTTTGCTTGCACGCATGTGCAAGAAACATAGTGCCATCATCCGAGTTTTCAGAGGTGTGACACCCGTCTTCCAGTTCAGTCAGTGTGTTTGCAGGCGCGGCCTCAGTTCTCCAATGAATGCTGCAGCTGTCTATGACAGCAGTTGAAAATGCAGTGCCGACAGTTGAAAGGGAGAGCCCGCCCAGTGAGCAGCCTCGCGACGCACGCACATTGCATGCTCATGCGCCCACGCACACACTGTATGGCCGATGGGGTGCCCAATCCCCGTCAGCTCCCCAAAAGCTTTCCAGGTGCCAGCAGGAGCCCACCCTGCGTGGCAAAATTATTATAATGACGGGGTGCCTAATCCCCGTTGGCTTCAGGCCCCAAACAGCCTTCCAGCTGCCACGCTGGAGACCCACCCCAGCGTGGCAAGCGTCCCAGCGTCGTCTTCTCTAAAAAAAAAAAAAACTGTAAACAAAAATGTTCCTCGCGGTCTCCCTGCCCACCTGCCCCACCTTCTGCACATCCTACCTCCCCACACACCCCCATACTTACCTCTGGAGGCCGGCAAGACGATCTATGGTGGACCGGGAACACGTCTGCACTCTTCAAAGTCGACCGCGAACTGAGGAAATGCCGATAAGCTGTATAATGCAATAAATTGGGTTTTTTCAACTTTTTTTTTAAAATATCATCTTTATTTAGGTTTTATAACATATTTACAAACAGGTCAACCAGATCAGAGAGATTAACTTCATGTAGACAAATATTAACACACTCAGTATAGGTATAATATTTTAAGACAAAAGCTAGGGCTGTAAACCCATACTTAGCAGAGTCCATGGGGGGAAGGTAGTCCATAGGCAGTTCGTCCCGGCATTGAGGCAATAAGGCAAAGATTAAGATCCCCTGGACCATTGGTCACTTCAGGTTCTTCCAGAGGTGAAGAAAAACAGTTTGGGTGGGTTCCAAAGCGCCCCACTCTATATGATTCAGGCCCATATCTGGCGCAATTGTATCTTATATTTAATCGATAAGGATTTCTTGAGGGTACACTCTTCAATGGCAGACCACGGGCTCCCAAGTCAGAAAACCCCCCCTACAGCCCCCGGGCCATTCATGTAGTATATTCGCCACCTAGCCCACCTGGTGGTGAACTTTTCCTCTTGGTTATTTAAGGCTGTGTGTTATTTTCTCCATAGTGTAGATTTGTCTAGTAATATTCCACCAGTCTTGTATTGTGGGTACCTTAGGTGTCAACCACAGCTTTGTAATGGATTTCTTTGCCGCGGTAAGGAGTATAAGAAGTAAATATCTGGTGATTGGGCCGCGTAAGTTTTTGGGAAACATGGAGAACAAAAACATCTCCACTGTCAGTTGGAACTGAGGATCCAGCATTTCCTGAAGGTGGGATTGCAAGAGCACAAAGTAGGGTCTCAAGAGTGGGCATTCCCACATTATGTGGGTATGATTTGCCCTCACGTTTCTGCACAGGTGCCAACACGTGGCTGGGAGCATTGGTTTGAAGTGGCTAGTGATTACTGGGGTACTAAAATATCGGATTAGGCATTTCCACGTGAATTCCCGCCATACGTGGGAGCTGGAGAGTCTTCGGATGTTATCCGGTAGCCGGATTCTTGACTCCACTGCTCACGGATGCTACCAATGTAGGTAGAGCTCTGCATGTTCAGAGCTTGATAATACAACGAGACCAGATGACTTTGTTTTAGGGTTTTGTTGAGAATGATTTGGTTTTGTATTAATGATGGGAGCCGCTCATGTTCCCAGACCGTGCGAGGTAGATTGTCTGCATAGTGTTTTAGTTGCAAGTATCGATAGAAGTCCTGATGTGGTAAATTGTATTTCCTCTGGATTTCCGTATAAGTCCACATTACACCCTGGGTCACTATTTGTCCCAAATATCTCAGACCTCTCCCTTCCCGTTGCCGAAAACTGCCATCCAGGCTGTTTGGGGGAAAATTGGTCAGGCTGGAGATTGGGCATATGAGTGGTAGGAAGGGAGTCAATTGATAGGTTCTTTTAATGTTCTTCCAGCCTCGCATTGAGGCCACAAGCCAAGGGTTTATGTGTTTATATGAGGTCCTGTCCTCCTTATGTTGGTACAGGGCTCAGTAAAATGTAGGATCATCCATCAGTGCTCGCTCTATGTCCAGCCAGTGTGGGGTGGTTGTTTTGGTTTGTCTGGACATCAAGTGCATCACGTTTACTGCTTGCTGGTAGAGTCTCAGATCCGGGAGGCCCATTCCTCCTCCGCTACGGGGGAGAGTGAGAATTTTTAGGCGTACCCGGGGTTTATGGTTGGCCCAAATAAAGTTGGTGATGTGGTGATTTACTTCTCTGAAGGTTTTTAAAGGAAGGTGAATGGGAATATTTTGAAACAAATACAAAGCTCTTGGGAGAGAAACCATTCTGACTAGGTCAATCCTCCGAGCAAGACCCAGGGGGAGAGTTGCCCACGAGGATAGATCTGTTTTTAGCTGCAGCATAAAGGGAGTGTAGTTATGCCTATAAAACTCCAGGGGGGATTTAGGGACAGATACTCCCAGGTATCTTAGTTTTCCCAGGTCCCATCTTCCCGGAATATCTGTCCGCACTTTTAGTGAAGGGGAGTAGTGGAAGGCGAGCAACTCCATTTTAGCAAGGTTCAGTTTGTACCCCGAGACCAGTCCGAAGGAGTCCAAAATTAGCTTGACTGTAGGAAGAGATTGCTCGAGGTTCTGTAAGTACAACAGAACATCATCCGCATAGAGGGCTATCCGGTTTTCATTACCTCCCAGTTCCACCCCCTCTATTCCCTTCGCTTTTCTGATCTTCTGAGCCAAATGGCTATGTTGAAAATTTGGTAACAAAAGTCCATAAAATGACTGTGTTACGAGTGAGCATTGCGCAGTTGCCACGCACCCTCGTAAGTTCATGAATTTGTAAAATTTTCAGTCCAGATTTTCACCAGTGGCATTTTTCCACACTTCCTTATGATCAGTACAGCTGTCATTTTTCACAACATGGCCGAAATGTGTTTTCACACTTTCAGCACAGAAATGTGTGGTCACTGTGGGAAATTATTGTTTGGGACAGATAAAGAAAATCACAGTGACACTGTTCATGATCGGAGGTCCCAAAATGCCTGTGTTGACGATCTGCTGTAAAAAGTCCCCAAACTAATTACATTACGGGTTGTCGTTGCAGTTTCTATGCAGCTTCGTGACTTCACCAGTTTTTAATATTTTCACTGCAGATTTTCAACATTGCCATTTTTACACCTCCCCATGAACAGTTACAGCTGTCATTTTTCATCCTGTTCGAATGTGTTTTGCACCTCGTGCTAAATGCCGTAGTCACTGTACAAAAGCAGCTTTGCTAACAAACTGATATTGCCACTGTTCATGAGGTGGGGTCAAAAACCATGTTGAAAATTTGGAGTGAAAATAGCAACGAATGCCCAGGCGTTAGGGTTTCTGACTCATAACGTCCCCACCCTGTAGAGAGTGACAGGCATCAGAGGGACTTGGGATTCTCCCTGTAATGCTCATACCATTCCACACCTGCAACCAGTGAGGGGCATCGAGGGTGTGCTTTGGACTCTTTGGCCCAAGTTCACCCCATTCTCCAAACCACACCCATCTCACTCATATTTCCTGACGGAATGGGTGCGACAAGGCTAGACCCCAGGCACACCATGACACTTGTCGGTGTCTGCAGGGTAGGGTGTGGTGAAATGGCGTGGCCGTTATGCCTGACAACCCAAAGGCACACCCCAATGCCTGTCAGTCTCTGCAGGGTGGTGGTGGGGTTGGCTTCAGTTCAATACTTCACTGCCATTCCTATTATGCAGCTCTATAACTCCTACACCACCAATGCCAATGCCAGCAAGCAGACATTCGGCATTGACAAATGCTTGTTTATTTTATTTTTGTCCCTCTCCCAGAGCCCTACAAGTAGCTGCAATAGCAATTAAATCCTCTCCTCATGTACAAGTACAACCTAGCACAGGCTCTCTCCAGTCCTTTTCCCCCCTACTTGCTGGAACATGCACTCCTGCCTGCTTTTTCTTTCTGACCCATTCTTAGTTTTTAGCCCAACCAGAGCCCTGAAAAGGGCTTTATTTCTGTAAGTCATACACCAAAGTGTAGCAGTCACAAGGCACTACACAGAGAAAAAAAAAGCCTGCACTAAAATGCCGCTTTTCTTCTTTTCCCGACTGCCCTTCAGTACCACTCTACTGATCGCTCACTAAATTATGGCAGAGGTCAAAGTCAGCAGAGAGAATATACTCTCAGTGATTGACTACTGCTTTTGGCTGGAACTTTACACTGAAGAGCCCTGAAAAGGGCTGTTTAGTTTTTTTTTTACTGAACATCAACAGTGCTCGTCTCACACTGTTGCTCCTCAGATGCCTCAAAATGAAATGAGGATTGCGGCAGCATGAGCGAGAGAGAAGTTAGCAGCACATGCACAGTTACCCTTGCCAGCCCCTTCCAGTTGCGTTTCCCTACCTTGGCAGATAGGAAGACTATCGAGCCCGCAGGCGCCAGCCAACATACTGCGATTCTGCCATCCAATGCATCACAAGATCGGGCCAGAAACGAACTTCGGAGACCACATGACGTTGCGATGTGCATGACTTTCATCTCACTCTCTACCCGACCTGACTCACAAGTTGCTTCCTGGGTCCTAGTGCCCATCAGAGCTTGATTAATGCAGGAAACTATCTGCCTGTCCCAGGAACAGGCACAGTGAAAGAAACGGCTGTCCCAATTAAAAACGGGCTGTCCGAGACAGGCTGGACAGCCGATTATTTCAAGCCCTGTGTGGCATGCAAATTCCACACAAAGATGGTCACATGAAGTGCGTTCTCTGTTTGGGCCTGGACCATCCAACCTCGTCCTGCCCAGACTGCCAGCCCTTTAACCAGGCCACGAGTAAGAATAGGCAGCAGGCTCTGGAGGCCCATCTCTTGAAGACCCGGCTGGCATCTCTAGAGAAACAAATGGAATGCATTCATGATTCCTCTTCTTCTTCCCCCTCTCCTTCAAAACAGCACAAGGAGAAACACAAGGAGCGGGAGCACTCCTCGGATGGTTCTCAGGTCAAGTCCTCTAAGCCCTCTACCAGCAAGGCCTTTCCCCCGCCGCCTCTGCCTAAGCAACAGTTGGCAGCAAGGGATCCAGGTAAGTCTGGGAAATCCTCCACAGTGGGTAGGGTGACCGCTGGCTTCTCTGACGGCCGCACTGCAACTGCCGTTAAGTCGGCCCCCAGCTCCTCTGGGGATTGCCAGTAAGTCAGCTCCCCAAGCCTCGGGGACCCGCCCGGCCTCAGCCATTAAGTCGGCAGGGGGCTCCTCTCCCTCCCGCCTGGCTGTGTCTGGTCAGATGGCTGCCTTTGACAACCGCACAGACACAGCTTTCCCGTCGGGGCCTAATGGCAGCCCACCTGACGCCCGGACAAGGCCAGGGAGACTGTCCCTTCTCCCCAGCCAGTCCTTCTACGGCCGCTACCCCGGGTGAAGATAATGCGGGCCCAATGGATGTAGAACACACCTCGGGGTCTACTCCCAGCTCACCTTCTGGGGTCGCTGGGATGGAGGTCCTTCCTAAGCCATGATTCTGTTCCGGCGGTTGTTCCCACGCCGGACACCCTTCCTCTGTCGGATCAGTTGAGACCTATTCTAATGCCGGACCTTTGAGCGGCTATCGTTGCAGAGCCCTACGCGTCTGCTCTGCGTAAGCTCCTTTGTTAGACCAGGTCAACCGTCGGATCCCCTTCATCGGGTCCTGACGCCAGCCTATCTGACACCGGACCCTTTACGACACCGGACCCAGTGGTGCCGATTCCGACAATGGCGGCCCCGACGCCAGCACCTCCTATGCCGCACCTTCTGCCTATTTATACTTCTGCAGGCCCTACGTGGGTTCCCCCACCATCAGGCTCCCTGACATTGAGACTCTATTTGAGACCCCTCACTGTCCCACATTACCCTTCAAGGTATCCCTTGGACCATCTCCCGGCAGGTGCTCTTCCAGATTGGAGTCGTGCGGGACATTACTTCCCGGGCTACTCCCCGACCCTGGGATATGGTTATACGGGATACCAGGGGTACCTCCACCCTCCTCCCCAGGCTGTTCCTCCTCCTCCTCCTCCTCCTCCTCCTCTGGCCCTGCAACTGATTTTAAGACCCTTATCCAGTCTTGGTGGCAGGAGGTGTATTCAGAGTTGGTGATGGACCTAGAGAGCAGACTCCCACTTCCCCTCGGTCCTAGATCCCCATCCCTGGTGAGCTCATCCCATCCACCATTCACGTCATGGGGACTACCTCCAAGGACATAGTTCTTCTGGATTTAGGAGACAATCTGGACTCAGAGCATGATTCATTGGAGGAGCCCTCGGACCATGAGTCCCAGGTCTCTAAGGGTAAGGATTCTCCCAAGTCCCCCCTCGAGGATCTTTCCTTTTCAGACCTATTGAGGTCCATTCAGCAACACTTTGTCTGGGAGTCGGAGGAACAGGATCCTATGCGTCAGAGACTCGCTGAACATCTGGATCTGGAGTCTCTGTCCCCGATCCCTGTTCCTCTCTGGATTGGACCTCACCACTATGGTCTGGCAGATGCCTCACTCAATCCCGGCTGTCCCCAAGAGAGCGGACAGGACTTACCGAGCGCCCAAGGATGCCTCCTTCCTCAATGCACATCCAAAGGCTGACTCTGTAGTAATCTCAGCTGCTCATGATTGCTCCTCAGCATCTAAGCACATGAGCACTTCTCCTCCAGATAAGGAGTTGAGGCAGATGGACCAGTTCGGGAAGAAAGTCTTCTCATTGGCCACATGTGCGTTACAGTCCCTTAATTATGTGGCCCATATGATGTCTCACCAGAAAGCCACCTTGGCCAGGCTCGAGGCCCGTGTCCAGTCCATGGACCCTTCGAACCTAAAGGAGGAGCTCGCCAAGGATCTCCGTCTGTCCAGGATTTCTTGCAGGCATGCGTTGCGGGCTACCTACGACTCCATCGATTCTGTAACCCGTACCTTGGCGACTGCCGTTTCCTTTCGACGGCAGGCCTGGCCTCTCATCTCTGGCCTCGCTACCGCAGTCCAGACTGCAATTCAGGATGCCCCCTTCAGGGGCTCAGTGCTTTTTGGTGGTGACACCATGGACATCATCACAGACCTACAGGACTGAGGTCAAGCCTTGAGGTCCGTGTGGTCCATGTACCGATCGGGCACCCACCCAACAGCAGCAACCCTTTTGGAAAAGGACCTGGAGGCAGAGGAAGCAAGCCCAGGCCTGGCGCCAGGGCAAGCACAAGTCCACGGGTGCCATTACCCCTCCTGCCTCCAAGAACCAGAGACATTCAGGGGTCCTCCCCCTGCCTGTCCTGCCACCTCCTGACTCCTTTGCCCCACCCCCTCCTCAGCCTCAGTGCGAGGAGCCGGTTGAGAGGAGGTTTGCCCACAATGTGCAGGAGTGGCAGAGCATCACCGCCGATGTGTGGGTCCTGCAGTTGGTGTCCCAAGGACACACTATAGAGTTCCTGGAGTTACCTCCAGATTCTTCTCCCAGAAGGTCAGCCTACTCTCGAGACCAGGCCCTTCTCGTAAGGAAAGAAATCCAAAATCGCTTGCTCAAAGATGCCATAGAGATTGTTCGCCTCCATCAAAGGGGAAGGGGGTTTTACTCCCATTTCTTCCTGGTTCCAAAAATGTCAGGTGACCTGTAACCCATTCTCGACCTGAGCAGTCTCAATTTGTTCGTCGAGTACTAACAGTTCCGGATGTTGACTCTCCAAAGCCTTCTCCCTCTCCTCCTGGAGAAATCAGTGGCTTTGTGCTCTGGATATGCAGGATGCATACCTGCACATCCCGATCTTCCCCAGCCACAGCCGATTCCTGTGGTGTTGTTTCCAAGGGGAACACTTACAATTTCGGGCTCTCCCCTTTGGCCTGTGTTTGGCACCCCAAGTGCCTAGCGGTGGTGGCGGCTGCCCTGCGTCGTCAGGGCATGGTGGTTTTCCCCTGCCTGGACAATTGGCTGATCTCGGCCCTGTCCAGGGAGTCTCTACTGGAAGCTCTACCTATCACTCTGGATTTGTTTTCCAGACTGGGGATTACAGTCAGTATCCCCTAGTCGTCCCTTACTCCCTCCCAGAGGTTGCAGTTTATTGGGGCGGTTTTGGACACTGTCCAGAGCAGAGCCTCCCTGCCTCCAGACAGGATGGAGACCCTGATCAGGCAGGCCAGTTTAGTAGCCTCTTCCAGGACCCTCCAGCCATGGAGGTCCTCTGGTTGCTAGGACTGATGGCAGCCTCCATCACAACAGTTCCCCTTGCGAGGCTCCACATGAGAATCACTCAGTGGTCCTTGCGGGTGCAGTGGGATCAACTCCAGGATGATCTGGACCATCTGGTGCTTGTGTCGTCCGCTGTTCAGAAAGATCTGAATTGGTGGAAGGATCCCTTCAATCTGTCATTGGGTCTCCCTTTCAGGAGACAAGTCCCCCTGGCATCTCTGACTATGGATGCCTCGAACACGGGTTGGGGGGGGGGCGCACTTGGGGGAACACCAAGCCCAGGGACTGTTGTCCAGCTTGGAGATGTCTTTACACATCAACATATTGGAGATGAGAGCGGTCTTGTACGCACTGTAGGTGTTCCAGACTCTTCTTCTTCAGGCATCACTGCTCATCCAGACAGACAACATGTCAGTAGTCTGGTACATCAACAAACAAGGAGGAACTGGCTCATACCCTTTTTGCAGGGAGGCGATGATCCAGCATGATCTGTCTCTGACAGCCATGCATGTTCCAGGAGTGTTAAATATCCTGGCGGACAGTCTCAGCAGGTCTCAGACCCTCAGCCATGAAAGGGAACTAAATCAGGAAGTGGCAGATTCTCTCTTCCTAAAGTGGGGGCGTCTGGAACTTGACCTCTTCGCCTCCCCATACAACACAAAACTTCACAGTTTTTGCTCACTTGTTTCAGGGCATGGTGCTTTCTGGCACGACGTGATGTCTCTCTTGGACAGGGACATTTTTGTATGCCTTCCCTCCAATTACCATTCTCCAGAACTCTCCTCACGCTTCAGGCAGAGAAGGCGCAAATGATTCTCATCGCCCCCTCTGGCCGAGACAGAGTTGGTTGCTACTCCTGCAGCAGCTAGCAGAGGAGCCCCAGTTCCGCTTCCATTGACACACGACCTCTTGACGCAGAATCAAGGCTGGGTCATGCATCCGGGGCTCAGGACCCTGCACTTGCATGCGTGGCTCCTGCAGACATAGTGATTTCTCGCTTGGGGTTTTCAATAGAGTTGCCCAAGTCCTGGTCGAGGCTAGAAAGCCCTCTACCCAGTCCACTTATGCCATGACGTAGAAACGTTTTGTCATTTGGGTGGCTTCCAAAAATCAGAACCCCTTTTCTTGTTCTGCCCCACAGGTCATGGAATATCTCCTACATCTTTCAGATTCGGGCCTTTCCTAGTCCTCTTTAAAGGTCCACTTATCGGCCATTTTGGCGTACCATGAGCTGGTGGATGGCAAACCCGTGGCTCAGTTGGAAGTCTCCAAAACCTTTCTGAAAGGGATTCTCCATCTGAATCCCCCATCCGCAGTCCTTCACCACTCTGGGATTTAAATTTTGTTTTGGAGAAGCTCACTCTCCGTCCTTTTGAACCAGCGATGAGCTGCAATTTGCTCTACCTTTCATGGAAAGCGCTGTTTTTGGTTGCAGTTACTTCCGCTCAAAGGATTTTGGAGCTTCAGGCTCTCGTGTGCAAGGAGCCTTATTTAATTTTTCATAGGGACCAGATGGTCCTCAGAACAAATCCGAAGTTCTTGCCTAAAGTGGTGTCGGAGTTCACACTGAACCAGACAGTGGAACTTCGGTTTACTATCCGTCTCCTGTGAATAGAGGTGAGGCACTTCTGCACACAATGGATGTGCACCATATTCTCCGGTGCTATATCCCTTGATCCAAACATTTCCGGAAGGATGATCAGCTCTTTGTTTCGTTCGCCTCCAAATCCTTGAGGAAAGCTGTCTGTAAGCAGTGCCTGTCCAAGTGGTTAGCCAACTGCATTCGCTTCTGTTATCAGAAGTATGACAAATGTCTGCCGTGGTCTGTGAGAGGTCATCCCACTAGGGGCATGGCTGCATCTGCAGCTTTTTTGCGTAATGTTTCTGCAGCAGATATTTGCGCAGCAGCAACATGGAGCTCTGTCCAAAGCTTTACCAAGCACTACAGTCTGGACATTGCTTCTAGGCGGAGGGCAGGTTTTGACCTAGCTGTGCTGCAGGGCCTACTGTCCTAGGTTGGTTCCACTCTTTTCCTTTTTAGTTGGAGTTTCTCCTCCTCTCGTGTTTCTCTCGGTCACTCTTAGGAGGGACTGCTTGGGACTTAGTCCTATATGTGATGACCTACTGAAGTGACCCTCTCGAAGTAAGATAGTACAGTTACATAAGAACTTACCATAACGGTAGATCTTCGAGAGAGGTTCCTTCAGTAGGTCATATTTTTCCCTCCCTCCTTCCCCCAATTTTCTTTTGGGACTCCAAACTGTTTCCTTCTGCTGTCAGACCTCTTTAGGTCTCCGGTGGGAGAACTGGAGGGCGGGTTTGGGACCGCCCACTATATAGGGTCACGCTGACATCGGTCATGTGACGTTGGGTGTGTGGTCTCTCATCAGGTATTGCTGGAAAAGTCTGCTGTGCGGCCCAGACGCCAGGTGGTGGTAATACTATATGTGGTGACCTACTGAAGGAACCTCTCTCGAAGATCTGCTGTTGCAGTAAGTTCTTATGTAACTGTACTTTATTATACGAACCAGACAAAGTCGGTCTGTAAAAAGGATCAGCTTTTCTTTTTTTTTTGCACCCAAAAGAGAGGGCGCTGCAGTTTCCAAATAATGTTCCAAATGGTTAGCAAACTACATTTTGTTTTGTTATAGAAACATAGACTTTGACGGCAGATAAGGACCTCTTGGCCCACCTAGTCTGCCCATTTCCCTACCTGTTGGATAAGCTGCAGATCCTAGTTAACCAACAGCCTCCTTCTTCCTACCCCCCCACCCCCACCAGAATTCCCTCATGTCTGACCCATGCATTCTTGAATTCCCCCATCAGAAGTATAACAAATGCCTTCCGGGGGAAGTCAAGGGGCATTCAGCCAGAGGAATGGCTGCATCTACTGCTTGTTTCAGGAATGTTTCTGCTGCAGACATTTGTGCGGCAGCCACTTGGAGCTCTGTCCACACCTTTACCAAACACTACAGTCTTGACATTGCCTCTAAGCGTAGGGCAGGCTTCGGACTAACTGTCCCCAAGGTCTACTGTCTTAATCTGGTACCTACTGCAGACCTTTCCTGCCCCCTGTGCTTCAGCCTTTGTCTGAATTACATTGCTTCGGACTCAGTCCTAATGGTTATTACCTACTGCTAGAGCCCTCTCAAAGTAAGATAGTACAGTTTCGTAAGAACTTAACGTAACAGTAGATCTCACTTCGAGATAGAGCTCTTGCAGCAGGCTATTACCATTAGGACTATGTCGCCAGGCACTAGGACCCCACGAAAAATTATAGCTAGCAGATATGGCGGGGGACCACGCTGTGACATCAGCCCTGCCCCCGACATCACCCATGGTATAAAGGGGTGGTTCCCTGGCCCACCTGTTTTTTTTTCCGCCATAGAACCGCACATCTCGGCTTCATGGACGCCTCCTGCGTCCAGTCGACCACAATTTTTAGCGCTTAACACAATTATTGACAATTTAACCGAATTCTTCGTGTATGTCTACCCAGCCAACCCCATCGACAGAGTGGCGGAAATCCAAGTGCGTGTGCTGCAAGAAGATCCCGGCAAAAGACAGCCACTCAGCCTGCCTTCTATGCCTAGGCCCGGATCATAAGCCAGATGCCTGCTCGCATTGCCTCAGCTTCAGTAGGAGGACTCCCATCCACCGCCTGAAGACTTTAACAGCATACCTCCTTGAACAACAAGTGACTGCCATGTAGAAGACCCACTCGGGGCACAGCTTGTCTTCCTCCTCGACCAAGGACTCCTCCCCTAGAGAGAAGAAATCAATCAGGAAGCACCACCATCGGGACAAGAATAGGTCCAGGTCAGAATACCATCCCAGGTCTCCACATAAGGCTTCCAAAAGTTCTACCTCCGGTGCAAGGTCAGACATAGCCCCTACATGTTCCCTGGCTCTTCCGGGGTTACCATCGAGGAAGTCTCCCACCTCAACCCAGACATCTGGCAGGGAGTCTTCCATGCTAGGGCCTTCTCAGGCCCCCATTTCCCTGGCTGTCAGGCCCCACAAGCTTTTGCTAGGGTCTCAGCCAGAAGAATCGTCCCACACTTCACTGGGCAGCAGGTCAGAACCTGCTGTCCGCATAGCCGTTGCCTCTGGGTCGTCGGACAAGATGTCAGGGTCCGACGACACCAAGAGGCATCGGGAACGTGAGCACCAAAAGAAACCACACTCGCCTTCCAAGCCGTCATTGGCTGGGTCTCCGGACTGACGACAGTGCACAATATCCTCTGACTCCACTACGGAGCTGGAGCAGATGACTCCCTTCAAGCTGTCTTCTGATCCACAGGGCCTTAAAAAGGGTCCAAATACGGACCCGACATCAGGGGACCTGACGCCTGCCTCCGAGAGAACCATGAACCAGGCGTCACTCCCTCCGTCACTACCTCCCCCTTGGGAACCCAATGACCAGACGCTAGGGCACCCGATGCCTGAGGATGAGACACCACCAGACCTGACATCTGATACAGCGGCATCATCAGACCTGATGTCAGGGGGGGGACTAAACCGAAGGGTCCAACGACAGGCCTCTTGGACGCCTCTACCTTGAAGCCAGACCCACAGCTGGGCCCCATGGCCCCTTTGGCTGAGGTTGGTGCTGTAGTCACCAGTTGGTGGGACACTATTAAAGGGGCTCTGTTGCCCAGACCGCCGGAGCCGTACCCCACCCGCGTAGGGACCCCTATCTCAGCTCCGCCTGGGCAACTGACCCCTCCTCCATGCAGATCGCCTTTGCCACCCTGGACGCTAGCCCACCTGGCTCCAGGGGGCGATGGACAGTAATCTCCGGACGATGGCAGCACTGTTGTCACCCGTCTTCCAGATCCTTATCTAGATGCCGGAGTCGCTGTAGTGGATGCCGGTCCACATCTTTAGAGGAGTCCACTGGAGGCTCCTCCTCTTACGATTTGTCAGAAGATGATTTGTCTCTTCCATCTCCGGATCCAAGGAGGGATTCCCCAAGATCTCCTCTGGATGATCCCTCTTTCCTAGGTGTGATGAGACACATTCAGTTCCTTAACCAGTGGAGAGACGGAAGATTTAGACTCCAAGAGACGCCACCTGGCGAAATTCTTAGGGACCACTGACCTGAAACCCTTAGTCATTCCACCATTAGTGGAACCCTTCCATCCTTCCAGGATGTTACGAAACTAGCCTGGAAGCACCCTTCCACAACCTCGGCGGTTCCTAAGAAAGCTGATCGCTTATATAGTACCACTAGGGAGGAAACACATGTGAGTGAGCAATCCAAAGTGGACTCTATGATCCTTACGGCCGCACATGGTAGGACACAACAACCGAAGCATATGAGCTCCCAATCACCAGATAAGGAGTCCAGAAAGATGGACCAATTTGGCCGGAAGGTGTACTCCTCGGCCACTTGCACAATCCAGTCATTGAATTTTCTGGCACACATGGTGATGTATCAGAAGTCTCTTTTGAACAAAGCTATGGACCTGGTTCAGTCACGGTCTGACTCCACCAATAAGTCAGAGCTCTTAGCCGTCCTCCAGTCGTGTGCTTACGTTGTCAAGCACGTCCTCAGGTGCTCATATGACTCGGCAGACACTGCCGCCAGAGCAGCTTCTACGGGGATGTGCCTATGGCGCTACTCCTGGTTGAGGGTCTCGGGCTTCAACCAGGACTTACAGGATGCTATCCTGGATGCCCCTTTTAAAGGATCAGTTCTTTTCGGCCAGGAGACAGAAAAGATGATCACAGGCTTGTAGGACTCAGGAAAAGCAGTTTCTGAGGTCCACAAAATATATAAGTCTGAGCCAACCCCATCCAGGCGTTGGTCCTTTCACAGGCAACAAGGCCAGCAGGGGAAATGACAGCAGCAAAGAGGGGTTACAAAAGAAAAGGCAGCCCCCTGTCCTCAGCAGCACAGGGACCTAAGAATGCTAAAAATGCCAGAGCTCCCTTGCCCACTCCAACAACCGCTGCATGACTCCCTAATTGCGCCTTCCCCCCCTTCGGTGGAGCTACAGGGGGAGGCAGTTGGAGGGCGGTTCTCACTTTACCTCACAGGTTGGTCCAGCATTATGGCAGATTAGTAGGTACTCCAGATTATAGAAAAGGATTACGTGCTGGTGTTCACCCAAATACCTCCAGACAACCCACCAATTTCCAGTCATTGCTCCCCATCCCACACAGAACTCATTCAGGCAGAAATCCAAGTCCTTCTGAGCAAACAGGCAATCCAGGTAGTCCCACCAAGTCAAAGAGGAAGGGGTTATTACTCCCACTTCTTCTTAGTTCCAAAAAAGCCAGGGGACCTTCGTCCCATCCTGGATCTCAGCCAGCTAAACAATTTTATTTAATATAAAAGGTTCAGGATGATGACACTGCCAGGATTGCTGCCCATGCTACACCAGGGGGACTGGCTCTGCTCCCTGGACATGCAGGATACATACATGCACATAAAACTCCTGCCGTCCCACAGAAAGTACCTTCGCTTTACCTTCCAGGGTGAGAATTATCAGTTTTGGGCGCTGCCGTTCGACCTCTCCTCAGCACCTTGAGTATTTACCAAGTGCCTGGCGGTGGTGGCAGCAGCTCTCCGGAGGCAGGGACATTACATCTACCGCTACCTCAACGACTGGCTTCTGACAGCTGCCATATGGGACCAGCAGCAGCACACTCTAGAAAGTACTTTCCGACTAGTGCAAGCCCTGGGGATCACCTTAAATCTCCCCAAGTCATCCCCCTGACCCTTTCAGAGATTACAATACATAGGGGCCGTCTTGGACACCGCTCAAGGGAAGGCCTTCCTCCCCTCAGACAGGGCAGATCGCCTGTGGGTGCTGGCATGGAAAATCGCCTCCTCAGGCCAGATATCAGCCAGAATGCTTCTGCAACTCCTAAGCCACATGGCAGCTGTCATAATGACAGTGCTCTTAGCTCGTCTCCACTTGAGAGTACTGCAGTGGAACCTCAGGGTACAGTGGGATCAACGCTTGCATGATCTTGAGCAGCAAGTTCAGATCGCCAATGCTGTGCGTCAGACTTTAGAATGGTGGCTCACCCCCTCCCGACTATAGAGAGTGGGGCGCCATTTTGAAGTCCCAGTCCTCAGCAAATCCTGACAAATGGATGCCTTGGGACTGGGGTGGGACACGCATTTCAAAGAACATCAAACAAGAGGGACATGGACTCCTTTGGAATGCAGCCTCCACATCAATGTGTTGGAGATGAGAGCCATTCTGTACGCCTTACAGGTGTTTCAGACGGACCTCCTGCCAGGCCTCATATTGATCCAGACAGACAACATGTTGGTGGTCTTTTACATCAACAAGCAAGGAGGTACTCACTCCTATCCCCTCTGCAGAGAGGCCATGAGAGTCTGGTACTGGGCAGTGGAGCACAATCAGGAACTCACAGCAGTGAATGTTCCAGGAGTACAAAACATGTTAGCTGACAGCCTAAGCCGCTCTCAGTCTCAGGCCCACGAGTGGGAACTACTACAGGAAGTAGTAGACAATCTATCTGAAAGATTGGGAATTCCAAAATTGGACCTCTTTGTGTCCCCGCTCAATGCCAAACTGCCTAGTTTCTGCTCACTAGATCCGGGGCCTTGTGTTTTCTCGTGAGACACGTAGTCCCTCTCTTGGGCACTGAGGTTTCTGTATGCCTTCTCTCCCTTCCCACTACTTCAGAGAGTACTGCTCAGACTTCAACTGGAATGAGTAGGCATGAGTCTCATAGCACCGTTCTGGCCTCGGCAGATTTGGTTTCCATTGCTCCAACAATTGGCAATAGAACCTCCAGTTCCTCTGCCCTGTCCTCTCACTTGCTCTCTCAGGAGCAGGGGACTCTTGTGCACCCGAATCTCAAGTCTCTGCACCTGCATGCGTGGCTCCTGCAGACTTAGTCAGGGACTGATATGGGGTGACAGCAGGGGTAGCGGAGGTTCTAGTGGCGGTGAGAAAATTCTCAACCAGGGCCACCTATGGCATGAAATGGAAGCATTTCTGCCTTTGGGCATGTACCCATCATTTAGACCCGTTCACCTGTTCAGTGAACTCGGTCTTGGAGTATCTCCTTTCCCTGTCCAATGCAAGTCTTAGCTACTTGTCCATAAAGGTACACTCTTCTACACTGTCAACTTGTCATGTACCAGTGGATGACAGGAACCTGGCACAAATGGATCCACACCTTCCTGCGAGTTATCATGCACATTAAGCTACTCATTTGGGACCCTATTCCCCATGGGATCTCTTATTTTAGTTACAGAAACTTACGTTGCCTCCCTTTGAGTCAGCCACAAGTTTTGAGTTACGCTTCCTGTCTTGGAAAGCGCTATTTTTAGTTGCCATCACTTCAGTTAGAAGGATTTCCGAGCTTCAGGCTCTGATATAAAGAGCCCTATTTGATTTTCACAGGGACAGGGTATCCCTGCGTACTAATCCTAAATTCCTTTCCAAGGTGGTGTCCGAGTTTACCCTCACCCAGGACATCCATCTACCTGTCTACTACCCAGAGTATTCCAATCGTGGGAAGGCCCTGTTGCATACTCTGGATGTACATAGAATTCTTCGTTTTTACATTGACTGTACTCAGTCTGCCAGGAAAAGTGACCAGTTATTTGTGTCTTTCACCCCGAGAATGATAGGGCACCAGTGATGAAGCAGACGTTGTCCGAATGGTTGGTTAACTGCATAGTGTTCTGCTATCGAAAGTACGATAAACCTTTACTGGCTCGGTTAAAGGTCATTCCACTAGGGGTCTTGCTGCTTCGTTTTTATCCCTGTGAAACGTGTCAGCAGCTGATCTCTGTGCTGCAGCCACGTGGAGTTCTGTCCATACATTCATCAGACACAACAGTTTGGACATTGCTTCCAGAAGAAGGGCATGCTTTGGCCTAGCTGTTCTTCAGGAACTGCTCTCTTAGAAGCCTCTGTGATTCTCTGTATTCTCCACCCTTCTGACCTGGATCATATCCTTGTACTGCTTGAGACTCAGTCCTAATGGTAATAGGCTGCTACAAGAGCTTTGTCTCGAAGTGAGATAGTACAGTTACGTAAGAACTTGCCGTAACAGTAGATCTTCAAGAAAAACTCTTACATCAGGCATGTTTTCCCTCCCTCCTTCCCCTCATTAGGAAGGTATTATTTCTTCTCCCTTTTGGGGATGTAAGAACCTCCTCAGTTCCCCATCCTTCGTGCAGCCGGGTCTCCGGCAGGCCAACTGAGGTGGTGCCAGGGGACCGCCCCTTTATACCATGGATGACATTGGGGGTGGGGCAGACGTTGGAGCGGTCCCCCGCCATAGACTGCTAGCTAGAATTTTTCCATGAGGCCCTAGTGCTTGGCAGCATAGCCCTAATGGTAATAGCGTGCTGCAAGAACTCTTCTTGAAGATCTACTGTCACGGTAAGTTCTTACGTAACTGTGCTATCTTCAAGAGAGGCTCTTCCAGTAGGTACCTTTTTCCTTACCACCTTCCCCTGCTTCTGTGGTGACTTCTTTCTAGCTTTTCTTCTGGCTCCAGGAGCCCACTCCTTTCTCCTGTCGCACCTTCTTAGGTCTCAGGCTGGAGGGCAGGAGTGGGGACCACCCACTATATAGTGTGAAGCTGCCGTCCGTCAGGTGATGCCGGATGGGTGGTCCCCCACCAGACACTGCTGGCAAAAGTTTTCCATGTGGTCCTAGTGCCTGATTGCTCTAGTCCTAATGGTTATTACCTACTGCAAGAGCCTCTTTCGAAGATCTACTGTTGCAATAAGTTCTTACGTAGCTGTATTTTATCAGTACCGTGATCGAGGTTGGGAGGCCTCTAGACTACCAGGAAAGCTTATTGCAGTTAGTGGTACAGTGATGGTGGGGTTGACAGTAAAGCGTATTTCAGTTTAATGTGCGTATGCAACCACAATATGGAGTAATGCTTGTGCAGCTTGTTGTTAGCTGAAGGCTAGTTGTATAGTAGGATGTTGACTGATATTTGTAGTTACTTTGTTTATCCACTCTCTGTTCCCTAAGGGACTACTACCCTGTCTGGGTACTGGGAAGGCAAAGGAATTCTCTTGAGGAGGGTTCCGCCCCTAGAGGTGCTGCTGAGTGTGATCCCTTGGCTAAAGGTACCGTAGGAAGAATCCCAAAGAGAGAAGCAAGCTGCTGAAGGAGTAGGAGGGGTGGACGGTGGGAGCAAAGAAATGGAGCTTCTGAATGAGGCTGGAGGAAACCGGTTTATATAACCCAGGAGAAAAAATTACCTTAGTAATGTTGTTTCTTCTAATGGAGTCTTGCTGTATTCTGACATATGCAGTTAGGTCCTGCCTTTCAACTACCCCGGAGAACAAAGAGTTAAACTTTCCATGGCCAGCATGGAATGTTCACTGCAAGCTCAGTTGAAGCCCCTGTCTGCTGTTGTTTAAACTCCAACCCTCAGATCTTTACAGGCAATACTCACTAGAAGTTCTGTGTGGAAACTGTAAAACTCAAACTAGCCAACTGGCAACTATATTTATATAAAAGGGTTTTTTGGTTTCAAAGCAAAGACTCAAGTCAGGAAACCCAAAAAACAAAACACATCCCAAAACACAACACTCACCCAAAATAAAGGAGGGTGAAAAAGGGACACCCCTAGGGTGCCACTGCTCCTGCCCACCCACATCCCAAAAACTAGGCTCTGAGAGGAGAGGCAGGGGGAAGGTCAGAATACAGCAAGACTCCATTAGAAGAAACAACTTTACTAAGGTGAGTAATTTTTTCTTCAAACAACATGAAGTCTTGCTGTATTCTGACATATGCAGACTACCAAGCAGTACCTCCATGGAGGAGGGACAGAACCTACTTTAGAAACAGGCTCTGAAGTATCACTCCTAGCCTGGATATCCAGAGAGTAATGCTTGGTGAATGTATGGACTGTTTTCCTGGTGGCTGCTTGACAGATTTCTAAGATAGGAATATCCCTGGCAGCAGCCAGGGAAGCAGCTGTACCGCTCTAGTAGAGTGAGCCCTCAGGCCTGAGGGTGGAGTTCTACCAAGTTTTTCATAGCAGAATTGTATACAAGAAACAATCCACCTGGCAATAGATCTCTTAGTGGCAGGTTTGCCCTTACCAACCTCTCCATACGTGAGGAACAACTGGAGGGACTCAAACCTGTGACCCTTGGTGCGCTCTATGTAGTAGCTGAGGGCCCTTTTAACATCTAAGCTGTGCAGCCTCCTCTCTCCAGAGGAGGAATGGTCAGTGAAGAAAACAGGGAGAGACATAGACTGGTTGAGGTGGAAATCTGAAACCACTTTAGGCAAAAACTTCCTGTTAGTTCTTAGGACCACTTTATCTCTATGGAAAGAGATGAAATCAGGTTCCACTGACAGGGCTTGCAATTCACTGATATGCCCTGGCAGAGGTAATGGCTACCAAAAACACAGTTTTCCAAGTCAAGTACTTACGCTCTGCAGAGGACAAAGGCTCAGAGGGGGGTTGCATAAGCTGAGCAATGCAAACATTAAGGTCCCAAGCAGGAGCAGTGTCCCTAAAGGGGGGACTGGTGTGCAGCAATCCCTTGAAGAACTTACAAAACACAGGATCGGCTGACAGAGGAGAAGGCTTGCCTACTGACAGGAAAGCAGAAACAGCTGCCAAATGCACTTTAAGTGTATCTGGCCTAAGGCCTAGGCCATTGCGATGGACCGTATAGTCCAGAACCGTAGGCAACCCAGCAGAATCTGGAGAAATATTCTTCTTAGAACACCAAATAGTGAACCTTTTCCATTTGGAATTGTAAGTCTTTCTGGTGGAAGGCTTTCAAGAAGCCTTAAGGATATCCAGAACCCCTTGGGAAAGATGCAGGTCAGCAAACTCTAACTCTTCAAGAGCCATGCCTTGAGATTGAGAGACCGAAGGTTCGGTACCAAATCCCCTGAGAGGATGTCAACAGGTTGTAATTCTGGAAGAGACAGGGAAGGTGGACTGCTAAGGACAGCAACAAGGGGTACCAGGGTTGACTGGCCCAGTCTGGAGCAATCAGAATCACTTTGCATGGTTGTGACCTTATCTTGACTAACACTTTGAACAGGAGAGGGAAAGGGGGGAAAGCATACAGAAATGTCCCTTCCCAATTCAGGATCAGAGCATCCAGGGGGACTGAGTCCAAGACTGGGGTCTGCAACAAAAGTGAGAAAGTTGGTGATTGTCTGGGGCTGCAAAAAGATCTATCTGTGGAGTGCCCCATCTCGAGAAAATCACTTTCAAAACTAGGGGATCTAGGGTCCATTTGTGATGGCCCTGGGATATTCTGCTCAGAGCATCTGCTAGGACATTGTCCTTCCCTGGAGGTGAACTGCTATCAGAGAGGTTTGCAGGAATAGGCTAGGACCACAACGTTGTTCTGTGCACAAGGCCGTAGACCGAGTGCCTCCCTGCTTGTTGATGTACCACATGGTGGTGGTGTTGTCTGTTCTGACCTGGACCACCTTGTTCTGTACAGATTTGGAAGAGGCTTGCAGTGCCAGAAACACTGCTCTGAGTTCCAAGAAATTGATGTGAAGCAGAGATTCCTGAGGTGACCACAGTCCTTGGGTGGTAAGATCCCCCAGATGGGTTCCCCAGCCCAGCAAGGAAGCATCTGTGGTGAGTATCACTGAATGAGACTGAGTGACAAAAGGAACTCCTTGTCTCAAATTGTCCTGATCCTGTCACCATTGCAAGGCCTGGATCAGGGTTCGAGTCACTGGAACTAGTTTGGTAAGAGAATCCTTTCTTTGGGACCAGAAGGCTTTTAAGTGGAACTGAATGTCCCTCATCTGGAATCTTGCTCCCTGGACCACAGCTGTGGAGCTGCCATGTGGCCCAGAAGCTGAAGGAAATACCTTACTGGTCGAGACACCTGTAAGGTGAATGGAGAGGCCAGTTCCATAAGGGTCCTTGCCCTGTCCAGGGGAAGGAAGGTTCTGGCCCTTATTGTATCCAGCTCCGCTCCTATGAAGGTGAGGAGCTGTACTGGCTTGAGAACTGACTTTGGAAGGTTGAGAAGGAATCCTAAGGAAGTGAGCACTTGCTGAGTTATTTGCAAATGTGACCTGACTTGGTCTGGAGACTGACCTACTATGAGCCAGTCGTCCAAGTATGGGAAGATGGATCTTTTTTCTCCTTAGGAAAGCAACCACTACTGCCAGGCACTTTGTGAAAACCCTTGGGGCTGATGTTAGGCCAAAGGGCATTGCTCTGAATTGATAGTGGCCTGAGGGCAACTCGAACCTGAGGTACTTTCTGTGGGAGCACCTGATGGGAATGTAAATATAGGTATCTTTGAGGTCCAGGGAGGCTAGCCAGTCCCCTGGCCTTAGAGAGGGAAGGATTATTCCCAGAGTCACCATTTTGAACTTTGGTTTTAAAAGGTGTTTGTTCAGATATCTTAGGTCCAGGATGAGCCGCCATTCTCCTGTCTTTTGGGGGTTAGGAAGTACCTGGAGTACAATCCTTTGCCCTTGTGTAGGGTGGGAACCCTCTCTATAGCTCTGAGAGCCAGGAGGGAAGAAACCTCTGCCTCTAAGGCAAGGGTCTCTGATGGATTTGCAGGTGGAAAGGATCTGGTTCTCATCTTGGGACATTTTTTGAAGCTGAGAATCAGTCCCTGGCTTACTACTTCCAGGACCCACTTGTCTGATGTCAGAGACTTCCATTCCTGGACAAAGAAAGCCAGCCTGCCCCCTACTGGTATTGGAGATCGGCCCAGGCAGACCCATCAGGGTGTCTGCTTGGCAGGGGCTTTAGGCTGAGGGGTGGATGCAGGCCTGCTCATCCCCCATCTGCCTCTCCCTCTAAAGAACCCCCACTGAGAATAAGAAGAGGAGGCCTGAGCTTGGTAAAAAGGCCTTTGGAAAGTCCTGCCCCTGGACTGCTGCCTTTGAGGAGTGGCTTGCCTTTCTTTGGCCTGAGCACTCCTGTAAGTGGTCCTGTACTTGTCCATCTTTTTCATGTAGTTCTTTGTCTGCTCCCCAGACAAAGAATTACCAATGACAGGGAAATCCATGGCCTTAGCCTGGGTATCCTGTGATAGGCTAGTACATCTGAGCCAAGCCATCCTCTGAAGAGCCACAGAAGTAGCCATGACTCTTGATGAAACATCATTGGAGTCCACAGCAGCATGAAATTGCACTTTGGATACCTCAATCCCATCTGCAGCCACCTGCTCCAGCTCCTTGGCAAGCTGGTCAGGGGCCTGTTTAGAAAGAGCCAGCACAGTGTCCCACCTGCACTTCTGGTATCTAGCTGTGTAGGCCATATAGTTAGCCTGCCTGAGTCCTAAAGATGCTGCCATGTACTGTTTCTTTGCCATGGCATCAATCCTCCTGGAGTCCTTATCTTGGGGGTGTGATGCCAAGGGGATATTTGCCTTATCACAGGCAGCAGCCTGCACTGCCCCAGCATGGCTGCATTGCTGGGAAAGGAACTCCGTGTCTGAGCCTGAAAGAGTATACCTCTTGTCCATTCGTCTGTCCACAGGAGGTATGGAGTTAGGAGTCTTAAGAATTTCATGTGTCTGTTTCCCAAGGGATTTGTGGAGGGGAATAGACAGTCTCCTGGACTCTGGGATGTCCATCATTTCAACAAAATCAGGCTCCTCCTGATCCTCTACTGCTTCTTCCATAGGAAGCTGGAGGGTTTCAGCCACTTGTTTGTAAAACATAAAGTGAGAAGGGGACTCAGAAAGCCTAGGAGGAGAAACACCTGAAGGTCTGTCTGGGGAGATGTCCGGGTCAGTAGGCACATCCAGACTTTCATAATCACCATCATCATCCTCATACTCTTCCCTCCTCCTCATCCGGTTCATAAAATTCTTCCAAGGTGTAATCCGGAACCGGAGGAACCGACCGAACCAAACCCCTGCCAGATGGTGCCGGTTCGGCCGGAACCGAAGAAAGCAATTGCACTATTCTTATCATCTTGGCTATCTCATCGGCGGTCGGAGTATGAATTTCTGGATCCGAACCGGACGATTTATCTTTTCTTTTTCTTTTCACCAGAACCGACTCCTCAGAATTGGCTCTCCTTTTGCCCGAAGAAGTATCGCCCTGGTCAGAGGGCACTCCTGGTTCGGTCGGAACCGAACCGGGCTGGCCATCTGGGTCAGTGGATTTCTCGGCCTCCCTTTCCCTCAGTCTACCTAGTCTCTTTTCCAGGGTAGCTTTGGGAAAATTCTTACAAATTTGGCAGTCTGAATCGAGGTGGTCAAACCCCAGATAATAAACACAGGTGGTGTGGGGATCAGCCTTAGCAAAGACTTCCCCACACACACTGCAGTGTTGAAACCCAGTGTGCCCAGTTTTTTTTCTTGGGTTTCTCAGACATGGCCAATCCTAACCAAAACTTACCCTTTTTTCGGCAAGCACAATTTACAAGTGCCACACAGAAACTATATAGAAAACCTATCTAGTACTCACGGTACCACAGACAAGAGACTTAAACCGACAGATTCGGTAGCAGCAATTCGGTAGAAACCGAGCGAAAAAACTACACTTTAACCGACTTTTTTTGAACCGAGCAAAGGAGAAATCTCCGGAGCGACTGTTCAGTGAGGCGGAGTAAAGAATCTGACGGTTGGAGTTTAAACTACAGCAGACAGGGGCTTCAACCGAGCTCGGGTGAGCATTCCATACTGGCCATGGAAAGTTTAACTCTTTGTTCTCCGGAGCAGTTGAAAGGCAGGACCTAACTGCATATGTCAGAATACAGCAAGACTTCATGTTGTTTGAAAGGTGGTGTGGCTGGTTTATCTTCCAAGAATCAATTTTCACCACTTACTCCCACTTATGGGTCTGTGACGGAGGCATTAAAACCCCATGGGAGCAAAGCCTTCTGCAGCTTACAGCCAGAGGCGTGTGCAGAAGCCGTGAACAAGGGAGGCCTGAAAGCCTAACAAAGCTAGGGGGGTTTGGGGGCATGACCCCCCAGGAAATTTCTGAAAAAACTCACTGTAAGTGGTGCATTTTCCTGCATTTTACAGTTAGGCGAGATAAATTACAGCCCAAAGCACGAACAGGTGTGCACAATTGGAATGGAGCCTGGTGCTCTGCAGGGGGTCGTAGCTAGCCCCTGTAAATCCAAAGAGAAAAAGTTCAAGATAGCAGAGTACTTGCCAGTCTTCCACAATAAGAAATGCAGGCGTCAGTAAATATTTAAAAAATAATCTCCACTTTTATTGCAGGTAATTAACAGACGCACACGATGTGGGCTCACCACTACACCAAAACCCCAGCCCTTCAACAGAAGTCTTCCTGAGGGCGTCAGTTTTACTGTGGCACAATAATCCTTTTTATACAGTTTCCTGAACCAACATACTGTCTGCCACCTGCTGTTTTTGTACATGTACACGTTAATTCATGATTTAGATTTAAGTGGCTATGGTGGGATTTGAACAATGATAGACAAAATGCAACACAACGAAACATAAGAAATAAAAAAAAATTAATATAGAAAAACGTATACGTATCAGGTGGAATTGCACTAAGGAAGATGAGTTTGAAAAACAATCTCAGGAACTGTACAATAGATTCATACAAAGGGACAACAAACGATAGGCTGACATTTGACAATGCTCTTGAAAGGGCAAAAAACATGGAAAGGGACTCCAAGGAACAGGGTGATAACAGATTTGTCTTTTTTATCACAAAATACATTAGGGCAGCAGGGGGCATAGGGAACATCATTAGAAAATACTGGCCCATACTTCTTAATGATTCTATTTTATCAAGAGAATTAACAGAGCCCTGAAATTTAGAATTACATTTTCAAGTGTAACCCCTAGGTGGCGCTATCCCAAGGGCTACTACCCCTGCCTGCTTGGCTAGTAGCAGGTTAAGGGGCCTGAGTTCTGAAACGGGTGCTTCCACCCGGAGGTCAGGGTTGGTAGTGGTCAAGTTAACCTGGGCACAGCCCTCTGGGACACTGTAACACCCCTCTTTCCCCTCTAGTGGCCTGAACACCGTACAATAATCACTTTCACAATACCCCTGGTACACCACACAAGTACCCAAACTGTTTGCACTTACCACCAGGGCTGGTTCCTCTGGCTCGACCCTGGGGACCCCCTGTAAAAGAAGGTTATGCACAGCAGATAGCAACAGTACAGTATTTTGAGCACAAACTGGAACCACAGATTACATGCAGAAAAAGTTAGATCTGATTTATTCAGGGGACTTGAACAAGGGAGGGGCAAAATCAGATTAATTAGCTTAAAGGTTATATCAGTCAAGCAGTTATGCATGCACTTTGAGTCCCCCCACACAGTCCACCTCTGGGTACCCAGGTGGAGAAGAGATGGGCTAGCCAGGACCGTTGCCCAGGGTTGCAGCTGGCTGGGGCTCTGTGATGGAAAACACAACATACACAGTACACAATATTTGTAATCCGGAGCTAGAGGGCTCAGTTCGTAAAGGAAACGAAACAACAAGACAGTCAGATGACACGCTCAGATTAAGCTGTTGTTGCAGGGAGCTACCCTGGTATTTACTCATGATACCCAAGACTGGAGACAGGCTGGATGAAAATCAAGACTGCAGGTGGTTGATCTGGAATGCCAGGAGAAGCAGGGCCCACATGAGTCGCAGAGGTGTCATTCCTGTTCAAGCATGGAGCAGGGGACTGATCCCCAGGCAGGTCTCTCGTCATGGCTTCTCTGTGCAGTGGGTAGTCTGGCTGGGCCAGTCTGGTAAGGCCCAGACCGCATGGAGACAAATTTGGATGCAGTCTGTTTTGGGCTGGATACAGCTTCCAGCAAGCAGAACACAATTCACACAGTGAGGGACTAACTCACAACCCACTAGCAGCTCATAGCACATTTACATGTACAGGAATTCTGTTATACTAGGCAAAGTGCTCCCCGGTCACAATCGCAAAGTCTCTGCACACACCGGGAGCTTAGGGGTAGCTGGAACTCCTGATAGGCCAATCGCATTCAGCAAACTCTTCGGTCTTCTTCAGGTTGAGCCTGGCCCACTTCAGTTGCTTACTTTAGTGACACCAACTTGGATTTAGTCCAAAATAATTCTCTTATCTCCCTCTCAGGAGCAGCACACTGACATGCAGGCCAAAAACGTTGCCTTTTCAGAGTTCTCCCATGCGAATCCACTCAGGAGTGCTGCTCAGAATCACTTCAGCTCCTTCTTGTTCAGCTTCCAGCTTGGATCTCACTGAAAACTGCAAGCAGCCGGGACTTCCCCAAGATCCAAAAGATCTGGTTGGCTGATTTGGCTGTCAGTCAAAGCAAGAGCTCCCCGTTCAGTTGCAAAAAAGGCGCAAAAAGTTCAAACTATGGTTCCTACAGATTTTTAATTCAGACAGCTTCTGTAGTCCGGCTACATTTTAGGTCCCACCAGTACTGATTGGTCCAATTTGCAGTCCAGGACCAAGATAGTGGAGACAAACAAAACAGTCCTTGCTACAAAGAAAGCAAGTTAGACAAACTACATTATCATTATCACTCGAAATGATTTTCAGTAAATAGTTACATCTTTCAACAGAGTTCCCTCTCAGATTACTTAAGCTGCTATTAGGCAGCTCTTAAAGAGGCAGTACACAGAGGCTAAACAGACTCTGGTAATCACATTTAAACTGCTAAAACGCAGGACACCAGCCTGGCAGTGAGCATTTAGGCAAGCTCAATTAAGACTTTTTGGGAACCCCCTTTTGTAGGGGGGTTACACAATAGTAGATAATCTCACAGACAGGCTAGTACTGTACATAGCCATTATGTTGAAACCAAACCTGAAGCAACCTATAGACAATTGTTACCCCCCCCCAAAAAAGGGATATTTGGATGTGGGAAATGTAACGTGAATTATGCTGCCAGAGTAAGAAATTCCAGCTTGAAGGTTATGAAAACACTTTTTTTTTTTATAAGTATCCTTTTTATTGGTATTTTAACTTATTTACACACAAGTCAGCCATACCATCAGCATTAGTTAAAGGTACATAAATTTCAAAATCAGACTCAGTGAGAGTATAACATTCCATGACATTCTAGTACAAAGATAAGAAGAAAAAGAGTCCAGGAGTGGGTGCCATACCCAGGCTAGGGTAGTTCTTACTTAAATCTCTTTGGCCTTTCGTTCAGTAGATTGGTTCTCAGGCCCTTCAGTGTGACAGTTCGACCTACTTTTCCACATGCAGGGTGCCCAGCCCTCTCCTACACGAGAGGACCCAGGCCTACGATTTAACTATAATGGAGGTCTAAGGCATTTATGTCTAGCCATTGCGTAATTGGTGTTCGGTGAGGGTACTCTCCCAGGTGGTGGAGTGGGAGAGAAGAGGACTGAGATACGTAAGTCAGATAGTGAGGCAAGGCATAATGAAAACACTTAAGATTCGAAGCTTTCTTAATTACAGCAACTCAGGGCTCTGAGGTCAGGCAAGGCAGATAGATCAGAGAAAAAATCAAAGGGAACAGGGGGGCCAGAGCCAGGGTTGCCCCCCATGCATGCCTCTGCTTACAGCTAGGGGGCTGATGATGGTGCCAGAGCTACCCACAAAGCAAACTTATGACGTGGCGCTCATGATCTGGCCAGCAACCAACACCGGCCCCTATCTTCCTCAGTTCTGTTTTTCACGCCATCAGAGGCACAATGTAGGAGCATTGAAGCTGATTTTCCTGCTGTGTTATTGTCTTCCCCAGTTCGCCGCTGCCTCATTTGACACCGTATCCCCGACTCATCTTGTTTTGTGGTGCCGTACTTTCTTTTCTTCTTGCATAGCGCCAAACTTTGTTCTGTTGTCATTTTTCTAATTTTCCAGGTCTTGCCATGTCCTGTTCCCAGGAGCCAAAGAAGAAGTGTTCGAAGAAGAATATGACCAAGGATGGCCCCCTCTGCGTCGGTGCTCCTTTGTGGGGCATATCTCTGTCTGAGACTGGCATGATAAGTGTTGAACCTGCCTCGAACCCGAACATGATATGGATCGGTGCAACACCTGGCTCAGTGAACTACCACACCCTCAAAATCTGCGTGTTGAAGTGGGAATTCCACACACACTTTTGGGGGCAGACATCGCACCATGAATGCTAAGGTGAGGTCCCTGAGATCTTCCACTGAGACCCTCTCTAGTACTGTACACACTGATGGAGATCAAGCCTCTCCTTGCTCTTGCCCTGCCGAGACGTTAGATAGCCTGGCAGAGGGGTCTGGTGGACAGTCAGTCTCCCCTAGGAGTCTGGCTGAGCACCCCTCCTGGTCTGCCGCCCCGCTAGTAAGGTTGAAGCTATGTGCTGGGCCTACATCAGCGGGTACCTTGGTTTTGCGGTCTGGAGCCGCCACGGATTCTGGTACTAAGGCCGGTACCGGTAAATGGAGCACTGCTGACTGCAAGGCCAGGTCCACCTCCAGCTGTGCTCGCAGTGACGGGAGAGGGACGGCATCCAGAGCCGGTCCCTCTTGTCCTGTGGACATGTTCTGGATATCCTCCCTCAAGTGGTTGGATGACCTGGGGGAGGACTTTGGGAGGACCTCAGGATCACTGAAGTAATTGGCAATGAAGAAGGCCTTCCTCAGCCTGGTTCTGGGCCTGCGTCAAGGTTGGGGTCTCCTTTTGTGGCTGTGCCTCTGGGTGATGCCAGGGCTCCTGTTGGCACCGTTTGCGGTGCTGCTTCTGGTCCCAGTATCATTCCTGGTGCTGTCCCTTCTCCTGACACCGTTTAGGATGCCGGGAAGGGAGTCAGTACTGCCCGTGGGCTGTTTTCAATACTGCTGCTCATGGGGATTCTGCTCCTGACCTTGGGCATGGCCCAAGGGTCATGACCAGTTCTGGTGAGGTAAGGTCTGTGAGAGCTAGGTTGGCGACTCCCTCCTTGCCCAGAGTAGGTGGCAACTCTGGCAGGAGTTGTAGCACTGCCTTGAACCCTCACTTCTCACCCCATGGGTTCTGCACGGCTCTGCTCTCCCTACCTGGGGGCTTCCCTGCAAGGACACCATCTCAATCGATCCCAAGTGTTGATTGCTCATTGAGGGCCAGTTTGTCAGACCCTCCACCCACCCGCCACTCGCAGTCCCCTGATCACTTTCGTAGCCCTTGCAGAGGACCTGGCCTGGTCTTACATGGCCTTCCCCCCACCCCGCCTTCACCTGTCCCTGACATTCTCGGCCCTTCGGGGCCCCGGTTCAGGGAACAGTTTAGGGCAGCTAGTGTGGTCCCTCAGTATCTGCAATCTTTAGACTAGGCTATTTTCTAGGTGACCCCCAGATCCTTGGCCTTTTATGATTCCCCTGAGCACCCACAACATTTTTCAAACTTGGCACCCTTGTCAACAGGGTCAGGCATGAGTTGTTGGGTGCATTCCTGCTCCCAGTCTACGGGAGATTCCGCCTGTCCCTTATCAGTCTTGGGTCCCCCAGATCCATGAGGGGTCCCTGCCTTCCTGTGGCCATCCCCCACAGAAGGCTAAGGGAATAACCTTTTCACTCAGAGTGAGCAACACCGCCCTTTTGGGTGGTAAGCTTGGTACGCTGACCCATAAAGTGGAAATAAGTGATGAAGATTTGCATACTCACCATAATAGTGGATCTTCCAGAATATCTTCACCGCTTATTCACATGCTCACCCACTATCCCCCACACAGCTACGAGCCAGGACATCTTGATAGCTCACCCTGTCTTCTTTTTTCTTTTCCTCTTGCCTTCTTCTTGGCCTCCTTTTGGAAGCCTTTTAAAGAAAAATACAGAATTTTTTTTGTTTTGTTTCATTTTGTTATATAAGGCAAAAAGTGTGTGCTCGAGCTGTTTTGTGGTTATATCCTTAAACACACATACATTCTGAAAAAAAAGAGTCTTGTCCACTTTTCTGTAGACCCCTTACCTCCCCTTTCAACTTTTATGTGGTTGCTACCCTTAGACCTCTTACAGCTGCTGCTTCAGCCCCCTGCACACAGGCTGTTGTTCTAGCCTCCTCATATTCCTGCCAGTAATTCTTACCTCCATATGTTATGGTGGCATCCCCTCAAGCAGTTCATGCCTTGTATTTCCATTTTTATTGTATTTTTTTCATTTTTGCTTTCTCCTTACCTCTAGAGTATAGCAAGGGGTAACCTTTTTTTTCTCTTGCCTTTTTAATTTTTTCCTCCTTTTTTTTTTTCCCCTCTTATGTTTTGGTCAAGAGCCATTCTTTGGCTCCTGACGCCACCTTGTCTGTTCAGGTGGCCTCAGGCTTTAGCTCTTCTGACCCACTACCCTAGGCCCTTCCTAGCCTCCTGTTTTAGTTGGTAGTCAGGTCTTGTTGCTTTTATGATTTTAATAGCCTATATCCTTTTTCTATCCCTTTGGGCTAGTTCTTAGTCATTCTGTCTTTCTTTTTTCTCTCCCACTTTGTTTCTTCTCCTGGCTAACAGTACTGAGGAAGATAGGGGGCCGGCATCAGTTGCTGGCCAGTCCACAAGTGCCATGTCATACGTTCAAGGTAGGCAGTGCCAGCACTGGGATCACCCCCCCAGCTGTAAGCTGCAGAAGACTTTGCTTCCGCGTGGTCTTTGTTCCTCCAGCGCAGACCCACAAGTGTGAATAAGTGGTGAGGATATTCTGAAAGATCAACAATTACGGTGAGTATGTAATTTTCATTTCCCACCCATCAAACCTCAGGCTTAGCCTTTTCATTTAATGGGCATATGGAACCACAACGTGGAGTAATGTTTGTGCAACTTGTTGGTAGTCAAAGGCTAGTTGTATGGTGGGATGTTGACTGACATTTGTAATTACTTTGGTCATTCGCACTCTCTGTCCCTTGAGGTAATGCCACCCTGTCAGAGTACCAGGCAGGCAATGGAGGGTTCCACCCCGAGAGGTGCTGAGTGAACACGATTCCTTGGCTAAATATACCTTACGACGGAGCCCAAAAGAATTGTGCAGCAGAAGCTGCAAACACAGAAGAGCAATGTGATGACAGAGAGAGCAGATAGCTGGTGATGAGTGACAACGGGCTGAGACATGATTTCCAGAGGAGAGTGGAAATTGTAGGATTGTAGGAGAAGGCGTGCCACCATCTGACACAAATTACAGTGGAAAATCCTTACTGTTTAAATGGTGCTAGAAAACTACTGTATGGCCTTTGGCACTCAGGAGAGAGAAAAAAACCCTGCTGCAGGAAATCTTGGGGATCCGTGGCCTTGGCCACCATCCCTCCTGGCATAGGTACTATTATTAGATTCACTGTGCTGATTTGAAATTCTGGTTAAGGGGAGACTTTTGACAGGATTCCTCTTGCTATATCCCTCTAATGGGATTATTTTTGGGAGTGCCGTGAGTAGATCTCAAAGCCATAGGAGGTACCTCAGGGAAGGAGAGCCCCCCCCCCCCCAAGAAGAAATGTGAATTGAGGAGAGAGCAGCTGCTGAAAGGCAAGCATCCAACCTCAAGGCTGTGAGGAGGCCTCACTTTGACTGGAAACTAAAGGAAGGGGATATGAGACGAAACCATGCAGACCTTAGATAGACACAGAGAGAATAGCTTTTGGAAGTGCTGCCAACATGATCTGCACAGCTAAAGGAATCCATGTGAGCTTAGAGCTTCACCCTCTGGCAGCTGAAGTCTGAAATAGTACACAGTGAGATGCCGCCAGTCGTGGGTCTGCGCAGCTGACGCTTCCCCCTGAGCAGTATACCTTCTCACCAGTAGGTGGGACTGCTGGGAGGCGCTGCAGAAGACAAGTGTCCTGAAGATGATCCCTGCCCGTGATGAGGGACTGATCCTCAAGATGCGGACTTCAAGAGGAGCAAGTGAACTTGACTGATAATGGCCAGTAGGAGTGTGTTCATAGAGCCTGATGCATGAAGCAGAAATGGACTGACTGGTGAGTAGTATGATGAGGCCAACAGGCCGAATGCTTGTGAGCAGTATGATTGCTGGCAAGCATATTGTTTGTTAGCAGTATGATGTGGTCAGCAGGCTGATTGCTTGGCTGAAGAAGGACTGGTATGAAATAAACTGAACTGAATGAAAGTTACTGACAACATGAATGCATATCAAAGGCCAATATCTTAAAACACTAAACCATGAGCAAAAAGGTATCATTACATTATCCCAAACTCGCTTGCCCGACACCCTGAAGCCCGACGCACGGAACTGCTCAAACATAAAATCCCAACACAGTGGATTGTGCCCGAGTTAGTAATCCTAATTGGCAAGGGGGGGGGGGCAAAGCCCCCCTAAACAAGAAAAACTGGCAAAATCCCACTGTCTGGATTTTCTGTTTTGGGATTTTGGCGTCGGGCTACAGGGTGTCGGGCAAACCAGTGTCGGGATATCATAGTATATCAAGCAGAAATGTAGGAGCAGTAGTACAGTGAAGTCTGTGGGGAAATATAGAAACAGACTGAGAAGGCTGGCTGAAATGACTGGGTTAGGTGGTTGCAGCTGTTGCCCGAGCCAGGTGGAGTAACTGAATACAACGCTTGCAGAGAAACTGCAGTAAAGTGTTTGCAAGTGTTAGTTATGAACAACAGACAACTCAATGAAAAATTTAGCAAGCATTTGGATATAAAAAGCAGGTAAAATAGATTGTGAAAACAGACACAAAATACTGCAGCATAATAGAGGCAGGACATAGCATTGAATAAGCACACTGAAGGCACATTGCACATAAGCACTGAGTTGTACGAGAACAAGGATCAGCAGGAGTGTCTGCCCTAAAAAGGCAGAAGATAGAAAGCTACAGCCAGACACTGGCCAGCCAGCGCAGTGGTAGAGCTACTGCTCATGGCGCTGATGACCCGGGTTCTGGAATGAGCCTGGCCACCGGAAGGCTGACTGGGGGGAGGTAGGATTGAGCGTCCCACAGATCTTCTTCGGGGGTATCTCAGTCAGGTTACACCATAGGAACCTTCACCATCGGAGACGGAGAATCCAAACAGAAGATTTGCAGCAGTACAACTGAGGATGCCACACCGCCGACGTCACCGACCCAATATAGGCGTGGACGGCCCCACTTCCTCCTCAGTTCTTTCCTGCTGTCGTCTTTCAAGCACAGTCTCCACAGAAGGACTTTCGTAGTGTTTTGCGCCTTTTTTGGCCTATGGTTGTTTTTTCTTCTACTGTTTGCTAAAATCTTTTTTTGGAGATTTTTTCTTTTTTATATCGAGAGTTAATCCATCTTTTCTTCTCTTTTCTGGTGCTGCTGATGTGGGAAGAAGATTGCCTCTACAGATGAACACCCTGTTTGTGTCTGCTGTCTGGGGTCTGACCATGACGTCTCCGACTATGAGCTCTACCAGAAGCTTAACTAGACAACCCTTAGGCAATGCAAGAAGACTCTCAAAAAATTCCCGATGGAGTAGCAGGTAGCCAACTTTGGGCAGGGGTCCTCCTGGGCTCTGGCCGCTCAGTCGCCCACCGGATCTACGAGCTCCCAGGCCTCCAAGGCCCGAGACTAAAGACCAGGATCATGACTGCTCCCCCCACGGCCATCCCGTTCCCTGTCGGCCTTCCTTTTGGGGGCTTCCTTGATGGCAGCTGCCCTGACGAAGAGACCAGCTGTCCAGGTCTCTATTCCTTCCAGACCCATATTGACAGCATTGCCGCCCGATTGCCAGGGCACCTGGCCGTCGACTTCCGGGTCATCTGCCCCTCCTCCATCGACGACAGGCTCATTGTTGACGACTACCCCGTCAAGGCCTGCCCCTTCCTCTCCGAGTGTTACAGGCTTGTCGGGCTCTCAAGGTGGAGGGCCGTCAACTTCTGTACCGTTGAACCCCCCTGCATCAATGACAACTTTGGATTAGAACGAAGTACTTGTCAAGTTCACTAACATACTTGTTCCGCAGTTTACTGCCTTCAGTAGACTGTTGTTGACACCTGTCCGTCAACCACAGGAGGCTCCCTGTTGACCACCGATGACCACTCCGATGCCAGACCAGGGCGAGGAGATTGATGTCGAGGAGGAGTACCATCTTGAGCTCATCCTCCCAGATGATATAGAAGATGAGGAGGAAGAGGAAGAAATCCTCATTTCTGACAGGTCCACTGCCTTTTCAGTCATTGAGGACTCAGTCAAGCATACCCCAAGGTCTCCTCCTGAGGATGCTACCTTTTTTCATGTCATGAAGCAATTGTCTGCCACAATGGGCTTCCAGACTGAGGAGGAGGATGTCACCAGGAAAGATCTGGTGGACATCCTGGAGGTTCCTGAATCTCCCCCTAAGATTATACCCTCTTATGCTGCCAGCCCTAAAGAATGCTACCACGGCAGCCTGACACAGATCAGACATGGTGCCAGCTATGCCACGCAGGGCGGATAACCTTTACAGTGCCCCTCAGGGCCTTCCTTACTTTGCTGCCCAGGTCGAAAGTGACTCGGTGGTCATCAAGGCAGCCCAAGACAGATCTAAAGCACCTTAGTTCCCTTCCCCCCGATAAGGAATCCCGCAGGATTGACCTCGAGGGTAAAAGAGTTTATGCCTCCTCAACTTTGGGCCTCAGGATTGTAAACTTTCTGTCACATATAAATTACAGTGTGGCAAGATAAGGCCATACCTTTTTGTTTTGATCATGTTTTATATAATTTTTACTTGAGAAATGCATCAGAGAATGCCATAGTGGCCCAATGTAGGTGTAACCCCTAGGGGCGCTACCCTTAGGGCTACTACCCCTGCCTGCCTCCACTGAGACAGGGTGAGGGGCACAGATCCGTTGACGGGTGCCTCCACCCAGAGGTTGGAGTTAATACGGTCAAGACCGCCTCGGTTACAGCCCTCTGGGTTACTGCAACCCCTTTTTTGTCCCACTAGTGGCTTACACTGAGTACCAACAATTCTTTTCACCAGTACACTTACCCCCCGGGTAGTATCTCTCAGCTCACTCCGGGAACCCCCTGTAAAGTAAGGTACAGTTATATCATAGTCACTATGCAGCAGTTCACCAGGGATGCACAAACCAGCCAGGATGTAGTTGCGACACGATAATCTGATTTATTAAAGAGGGGGGGATCAGGTTAATTAGCTTATACTATAATGATCTACCTAGGGCTCTGTGCACAGGCCTAACCCTAAGATTTACTGTCCCTGGGTACCCAAGCCCTAACGGCTAGTCCAAACGTGGCAGCTGGTTGGGGCCCTTAACACAGATAAACATTACAGTCCTGAGCAGGTCAGAATAGGAGGAAAGTTTAATTAGGCAGTCAGCAGTATAATAATGCACTGGAAACCACTGTGTACACACTCTGCAGGGAGCTACCCTGAATCAGTACTCACAACCCCAGCAAATAACGATTCCTTCAGCGCTGCCAGGCCAGAGCCTGAACTTCACCAGCCTTCTCACACATTTATATGGCAACAACAGAGGGGTACCATACCAGGCAGCTGCTTTCAAATCTTCCCAAACTTGCAGAAGATCTTAGACAGCAGACGGCAGTTTCAACATCACAGGCGGACCGAGCGCGACTCAGCAATTCTCTCCAGTCCTCTCAGGTTGAGCCTGGTAGGTAGCTGGGTTGGCACCAGCTCTCCTCCGACCCACGCCGGCAGATTTAGTCCGAATCGCTTTGAGCGGGCAAGCAAAACCCCCCTTAGGCCTTCCACGCTTCCTCCCGAATTTTCTCACACAGCGCAGAAGCACAAAGTTCTCTCCTGTCCTCAGCCACAACGCCTTAGCCCCCAACAGCAAAGGGCTCTTCTTCAGTTCGCGCTACCGCTTTATTGGCTGGCTGAACATGCCAGTCATTTCACTGCCTTCAGTGGTGCGAAGAGCCATAGCCCATAATGCCTTTTCCAAAATACAAGCAGTCCCTATTGGTCAGCCAACTCTGTAGGTCCCAAGGTACTGATTGGCCCAATTCAGCAGTTCTGGTGCAAGATGGAGGAAACAGTCAAAACAGTCCTTGCTGCAAAGGAAGGCAGGTTAGCACAGCTGCATTATCATTATAACTTTACGTTATTTCCAGAAACAATTACATCTCTAATAGAGCTCCCTCTGCACCACTAAAGATGGCAGAGGGAGCTATTTTCAGTGTCCCGCCGGACTCGGACATAAACCACACAGCCCCCAATCTCGGTAATTACGACTGCAACTGGCTGCCCTTAAAGAGACAGCTTACAGAGGCTTCTTAAAGCACTCACTGGCTACCCTTTTAAATGGCTTTATGCCGACGCCAGCTAGGCATGGAGCCTGGGGACAAACTCCGGGAAACTTTCCGGAACCCCCATTTGCAAGGGGGTTACATAGGTGTAGAGGATCATGGGTACAAATTATGGGTCCTGTAGACTGATGTGATTTTCTTGTTACTACAGAAAAAACTGTTTTCTGCTAGCAGAGGCTAGAGTTAATTAAATTATCTAAAAGGAGACAAAAGACTAATTAAGCAGAGCTGTCCAGCAGGCAGGTCCATTTGTGTCTCAGTTGACCACAGCATCATCTGGTGCCTCCTCGTCTACCTTTCCTTTGTTTTCAGAGGTCTATTCTCAGCTAATCTCGTTACCAATAAATGGTCTACCATTTAAGTAAATGACTGTGTTGAATACAGTTTAATTTCAGCTATCTCCCAGCAGGAAGGCTGGACTGTTCCCCTAGAAATCTGGTTTGAGCTGGCTGATCTCTGAGTCTTTTGTTTTCTTATATTAAGAACCTCATATCATGCTGGCCCGGTGGTGCTGAGGGTTGAGGCGCTGGATGCCACACCTTGCGCCATGCCGGCGACCCAGGTTCTGTGACGGACTCGGGGAGCCGGGGTCGGCAGGGGAGAGAGAGAATGGAGCATCTGGAGGACAGCTTTCCTCTCCCTGGAGAGAGATCCAGGGTCGCTCGGTGTCCTGGCGGCCCCCAGTGGAGACCGGGTCATTGCAGGAACACCAGCCAAGAAGACATAAGGGGCGGAGAGCGGCAGATGCCAGCAGGGCAGCCATACACAGGCGTCATTGCATGCCGCACTCCCAGGGGAGAAGACTTAAGAAAATCCCTGTCCATGGGGATAGCGATGGCACCTCGCCTCGTCGAGCCACCCTTCATTTCTGGGCTCCTCTCTCCATCGGGCCGACCACCTAGCAAGGCACATTGGATTCAAGATAGAGCACCCTGAGCAAATAGGATGGCCCCATCTTGGGGGGGGGGTGTAGAGCCGGGGGTCTGCGGGGTGGAGAGAGAGCTTCAGGTAGGAGGTAGAGCTCGCAAGTGCAGAGGATGCCTGGGAGAGTTCCCCGTAAGACGGAGCAGAAAAAAGAGTTGACAAAAAAAAAAGAACCTCATACCAGTGATACTGTAATAAAATACTACACTCGAATTGGTTGGGTAACCATAGAAACAGAATGCTAGCCAGTCGCAGGGCAGCCACTATCCACTGTTCATGCCCTTTGGAAACCCCTTAAAGGCTACCTAAACACACTTCTCAGGTGGCACACTGTTCCAGAAACCCTCCTGTGGAAGCCAAGCAGACAGGGGGAGGTTTTAAATAATAAGAGGGCATTATATTATTATTTAGTTCTTATGGAGCCTTATGTACTATGTGTAAAATTACCGGTATATGTGTCCTTTGTCACCTTTACTGTTAACATGTACAGTCTGTACATGTTAAATAACGGTAAAGATGACAAAGGACACATATACCAGTAATTTTACACATAGTACATAAGGTAGTCTGTACGTGTTAAATAACGGTAAAGATGACAAAGGACACATATACCAGTAATTTTACACATAGTACGTAAGGCTCCATAAGGACTGAATACTGGGGACTACTGGACTTGCTAAGATGACATCATCACACTGCACGTTCCCAGCAGCCTTAGCCTCCGATTGGCGCAGTCTTGAAAAATTTTTCCTGGTTTTGGTGTTTAGAAAAAAGTCACTGAAAAAGTATTAAACTACAGAATTTAAGGTAATGCCTTGTATAATTTAAAGCCTCTCCCTGTCTGCTCAGCTTCCATGGGAGGGTTTCTGGAACAGTGTACCCCTGAGAATTGTGTTTAGGTAGCCTTTAAAACCAGGATGCAAAGGGGTGTCTGAGCCTTTTTTAGCTTTTGCCTTTTTGCTTGCAGCCTTGCCATTGTTGCATTTGGGACCCTCTCTATCTGCTTAGGTGAGCAGAGACACTTTCTTCAAGAATTCTTCTGCACTACCAAGAACCAAGATTTTCATCTGCCTCTGTAAAGACTTTGCACTTCAAACTTCATCGCTAAGGACTTGATGTAGACTTTAAATACCTCCTATACTGCCATGGGGACTGCCTTCCACCCGATGCTGTCTGACTGGCCATCACATCCTCAGTACTGTCCCTAGTGGATTATGGCCTGCCAGTATATGGAGCCGCTGATTACACGTCACTTAATAAGATCCGACTCACTCTGAACAAGGCCTGTAGACTACTGACCAGTGCCCCAGGCTCACCTACACATGTCATCTCTATTCCACTGCTAATTTCCTCAACCTGGAAGAACGTCTCCACTACCAAACCTGCCTCCTAGCCAAGAAAATTCTGCCTGGGCCCCCTCCCCGGGGGGTATCTGCCTCCCTCCAACATACCTTCCCCGCAGTCTCCACCCGCAGCTCGGACAAGGCCACTCTTCTGGTACCCAAAACTAAGACCTCCCTAGCTCAGAGATCCTTTTACTACAGGGCCCCTTCCTGGTTTAACACTCTTCCTGTAACCATCACTAACACTCCCAAAATTGCCTCCTTCAAAACTGCTCTTTGGAACCACCTGTTCAACACCCACTGCTGTTCTTGTCACTAACAGGCTGCTCGCATATCACCAAGTGCACTTCAACAAAGTCCTCCGGACTGCCTCCTCCGCCCCCCTCACCCCCTCCTCCAACCTGGTTTCCTTCATTCCCCCTGCCAGATATCTGTTTTTATGTAACTACTGTTTTATGAAATGTACAACATTTAAATAACAATGTCTGTATACTACTGTGTAAAATCTGTGTAAATCTGTATGTCAACCTACTGTAATATTGTAACACTGTTGTCCTCTCTGTGACGAGGTACCTTTGTAAACGAGCCTCTGGCGCAAAGGTTGCAAATCCAAATGTACAAATAAATAACTAAAATAAATAAATAAATCTCAGAGTTTTAAAGTGTAGGTTTTTATGTATATTTTCCATTTTATTTTCAATACCTTGTAATCAATGCATACCTCTCAACCTCTTGCCTCATAAATCAGGGACAGGGCTCAAAAAAATCAGGGACAAAGACCCCAAATCAGGGACTCATCTTAAAAATTGGTAATATTCACCGAGAAAGCTGGTAGAATAAGGGGATTAGTGTAAGATGCATTTTCTGAAGAATAACAAGTTTGTAACTTTAATGTTTGACATTATTTTGTGGTTACGATCTCCACTGTTCAGTCATGAAAACACAAATTTTATGAGGATAACAGGAACATTTTGAGACAAAATCAGGGACAGTTGAGAGGTATGAACCAATGTCTACAATTATTTGTCTTTATGTTATTTATTGCATTCATTAATTTAACTATTCAAGCTTTTGGATTATTTTAAGAATAATTCTGCCTATGTCTGTCGTGTAGGTTGCCTTGGTAAGAGTTGTTAAAACGATGCCACACCTGTGTGACTGTTTTAAGGCCTAACACTACCAAAAGTGAAATACCATTAGGGACTTGGTGATGAAAGGAGGGGAGGAAATACAAAGGGTCTTAAGAGGAGCCTGTGGGGGTTCATGCATTTATCCAGGCTGTGTGTGGGTGATGATGTGCGATACCTGCCACCACACATTCAGTCACTTCACTACCAGTCTAGCATTGCTTGTAAAGCGCTTTGGATGTATGAAAAGCACTATATAAATGCTGATTCTTCTTCTTCTTCTTTGAACTGAGTGCTGCATTTCTTGGGAAAGACACAGTAATAGAGTGTATAGGGCCCCCCCCCCGAAGGCTATACACGCCTGTGGCTTTTCTGGTTCGTGGTGCAGGGGCCAAGAGAGTTCTACCCCAGGAACACAGACTCGAGACTGTATTTGTATATCCTCGCTTGGAGAAAAGGTATCCCTGACCCCATCTCCCCAGTCACAAGAGGGATTTGCTGTGATGCAGAGAATCCCGCCTCACGCGAGTGGACCTTTGATATACAGAACGCCAACTGGAGAAAGGGCAAAGCTGACGCACAGGCCCTTCCAGATGGTTCCCAGAAGCAGGAATTGCTCCAATATTTGCACACCATGGAAGATGTCAGTAAACATCTCCTCAGGGCCCTGTATGACTTGACTGACACAGTGGCCAGGGTAGTTGCCACGGGCATATGCCTTCATAGGCACTCATGGCTCAGGGTTTCTGGATTTGTAGCCGATGTGCAAAACAAGTGCTTTATGTCCCTTTCAGTGGCACCAAGCTGTTCAGCCCTGAGGTCCAGACCTCATCAATAATCTGCAGACCTCTGGCACAGCCATCAAGTCTGTGCATTCTGTCTACCACACTCAATCCTGTGGTAGAGGGCGGCCTACTTTCGTAGACAGGCTGATAGACTTGGGCCCCTGTACCTAGGGTAAACACAGAGCACAGGCCTCCTTTCCTGCCCCCTCCAATGCTGGAGCAGTGGCAAAACGTCCCAGACATGACGTGCCAGCCTCCTCAGCTGTCCCTTCTCAGCTTGACTCCTTGCCAGAGTCCACTCCTCTGGCCCAGACCCAGGAGGTGGTGATTGGAGGTCGGTTCTCCCTCCATTTGAATCAATGGAGAACCATAACTTCAGATGCATGGATTCTGCAGAACATGGAGACAGGTCATGCCGTGGAGCTCATCCAACAGCCTCCAAACACCCCTCCCCACCTCCAGCTATCCCCTGGCTCATTTGTCTGTTCTCCGGGAGGAAGTACAGCCTCTTTTGCACAAGCAGGCAATCAAATTGTGCCAAGGCGGCAGAGAAACCAGGGGTTTTATTCCAGGTTCTTTCCGGTCCCGAAAAAGACTGGAGATCTGAGACCCATTTTGGATCTGAAGGACCTCAGTCTCTTTGTCCAGTACAAAAAGTTCCGGATGGTGACTTTGCCAGGCCTCATGCCCCTTCTCAAGACCGGGGACAGGCTCTGTTCACTGGACATGCAGGACGCCTACCTACACATTTCGGTCTTTCCTTCTCACAGGAGGGTTTTCCACTTTGCCTTTCAGGGTGAGCATTACCAGTTCAAAGTGCTGTCCTTTGGCTTATCCTCTGTACCATGTCTCTTTACCAAATGCTTGGCAGTGGTCACAGCAGCTCTCAAAGAGAGGGACTGAATGTCTTCCCTTACTTGGATGATTGGCTTCTCAAGGCCCCATCCAGGGAGCAGCTCTTGCTGACTCTGGAGTGCACTCTACAACTCTTCCATTCGCTGGGTATAATGGTCAGTCTGCCCAAGTTGGTACTAGTTCTGACCCAAAGACTGCAGTACATCAGGGCAGTTCTGGACTCCGAGCAGGGGATAGCCTTCTTACCCCAAAACAGGGCGAAATGCCTTTTAGCCCAGGCTCAAGAAGTTGCCCAGAGTCGGTATATTCCTGCCAGACTGTACCTCAGGCTACTGGGGCTAATGGCTGCAGCCATTCCCACCATTCCACTGGCCAGGCATCACATGCGCACCGTTCAGTGGACCCTCAGAGTGCAATGGGACCAGCGTATGGACAAGTTAGACCATCAAGTCCTGATCTCCTCCTCAGTTCGCAAGGTACTGCAGTGGTGGATGGACCCCCTCGAACCTTCTTCAAGAGGTTTCTTTTCATATCTCCCCACATCAGATTCTAACCACGTATGCTTCAGGGCTAGGTTGGGGTGCACACCTGGGTCCCTTTCAAACCCAGTGGGAAGCCATCCTGCATGTCAGTGTCCTGGAGATGAGAGCGGTGCTCTATGCCTTGCAGGCTTTTCAGGAGCATCTGGCTCCAGGCCAGCTACTGGTGCAGTCGGGCAACCTGAGTGTCGTCTACTACATCAACAAGCAGGGTGGGACTCACTCGTTCCCCCTTTGCAGGGAGGCCATGAGAGTGTGGTATTGGACACTGGAGCACAGTCTGACACTCTCAGCAGTCCACATGCCTGGTGTCCTAAACACCCTGGCGGGCAGTCTCAGCAAGACTCAGTTCAGCATGCACGAATGGGAGCTTCTCTCATCCATAGCAGAAGATCTGTTTGACAGATGGGGTCATCCAGAGTTGGACCTTTTTGCGTCCCCACTAAACGCAAAACTGCTCAATTTCTGGTCACTAGATCTAGGGCCTGGAGTTTTCAGGTGAGACGTGTTGTTGCTCTCTCGGAGCTGGAGAATTCTGTATGCATTCCCTCCGTTTTCACTAATTCAGAATGTCCTGATCAAGCTGCAAATGGAGGGGGCCAGCATGATTCAGGTAGCTACATTCTGGCCTTAGCAGATATGGTTCCCTCTGCTTCAGCAGCTGGCGGAGGAACCTCCGATCCCTCTGCCCCTTTGCAGGAATCTGCTAACCCAGGACCAGGGTACCCTGGTCCATCCCGACTTCAGGTTCGTTTATCTGCATGCATGGCTCCTGAGGATGTAGCCATCGCCAGGTTTGGGGTCTCTAACAGGGTGGCAGACGTCCTGGTGGCCACCCTCAAGCCTTCCACCCGTACCACTTATGCCATGAAGTGGATGCAGTTTGCCATCTGGGCTGAAAAGCATTCCCCAGGCCCTTTCACCTGTCCTGTGAAGCACATCCTGGACTACCTGATTTCTTTGTCTGATTCAGGCCTCCAGTATTCGTCCCTCAAGGTCCACCTTTCAGCTATTTCTGCCTTTCATGAGCCTGTGGGTGACTGCACGATTGCTCAGCTAGATGTTTTCCATACCTTCCTTAAGGGCATTCTATATCTGAAGACCCCAATCTGTTCCCCTCTCCTGGCTTGGGACTTGAATTTTATTTTGGAAAAGTTGACCCTGTCTCCTTTTGAGGTAATCGCAACTTGATTTGCGCCTTCTGTCTTGGAAAGCATTGTTTTTGTTGAAGTTACTTATGTTCGAAGGATTTCAGAGCTTCAGGCCCTCTGGTGTGAGGAGCCTTGTTTCATTTTTCACAAAGACAGGGTATCTTTATGCACAGTTATTACCTTAGGTGGTTTCAGAGGTTACACACAACCAGTCTGTCCACCTTCCTGTTTATTTTCCTGGGTATGCCAATCCAGGGGAAGCACTGCTCCATACACTAGATGTGTGTAGAACTTTAAAATATTATCTGCTTCGGAATAAGGAATCCAGAAAGTCTAAGCAATTGTTTGTTTCTTTCACCCCAGGTAGAGAGGGTGCCTCTGTTTCTAAGCAATGTTTATCCAAATTGCATTGTGTTCTGCTACAACAGGTATGGCAAATAATTGCCTGATGCTGTCAAAGTTCATTCCACCAGAGGTATGGCTACCTCTGTAGCTTGTTCAAAGGGTATCTCAGCTGCTGATATTTGTGCTGCTGCCATCTGGAGTACAGACCACACTTTTACCAAGCATTACAGTCTGGACATTGCTTCCAGAGCCTGTGCAGGATTTGGCAGGGCTGTGCTACAGAGACTCCTGTCGTACGTTTATGGAGTTCCAGCCTCCCAGACTATCTGTTTTTGCTCTTGTCACTGCTTGGTACTTGTCCCTATGCTGTAACCTGATGACTGAGATACTCCCGAAGAAGATAGAACAGTTACGTAAGGAATTACCATAACAGTAGATTTTCGGGGGGATCTCAGTCATCAGGTCAGATTTCCCTCCCACTGTCCGCCTTCTTGGGGCTCCTGTTCAGGACCTGGCTATCTGTTGTATTCTATCTTTTTCCTATTTAGAGTCAGGTCCCTCGGTATCTCCTCGGTTCCCCAGGGCATTAGCCTTGCTCCCTTCATATCTGGAAGGAAAGAACTAAGGAGGGAGTGGGGCCACCACGCCTATATATGTTTGGTGACGGCAGACATCGATGGCGTGGGAGGCCCCAGTTGTACTGCTGAAAATCTTCCATGTGGATACCCTGTCTCCAACAGTGAAAGTTCCTACAATGTAACCTGATGACTGAGATCCCCTCGAAGGTATACTGTTACGGTAAGTTCTTACGTAACTGTTTTGTCATCGGATGCTCAATCCCAGTCCTCCTCTAGTGTCCTCCAGGGAGGGAGGGTGTTGTGACCCACTACAGTACCGCTACCTGGGGGTTCCATGTGATAACTGCAATCATGTAAAGACAGTCGCTGTTAGGGAGTGTACATCTGTGAAAATGAGTTTGTGATGCACCCCGGCGCTACAGGAAAAGAGCGGGGACTTAGAGTTTAGTGTGTTATCACGAGTTGTGCTCCCCTCACCCCCTGAAGGATTTTCAACTCCAGAGGAGGTGCATGTCAGGGGGGTGCAAATTCTTAAATAAAAACAAATTTGGACCAGGCGCACAAAAATGTAGGACGCAGACTTGAACCCTCGCAGCTCTAGACTGCCACCCACCCACCACACTATGGGGCCAGCTCGGCAGCCCCACTCCAGACCAACCCTCCCTTCTCCATCTTGCTCACCGCCCCCCCCACGCATATACATATAGTGACGTTCTGTCACTATATCTTGTGAATCTCCCATCCGGTCGCCCTACCTCACTGGTAGCCCGTCGACATGCGCCGGGATTGAGTTACTGTTTTAAAAAGCGCTCAGTCGCACGCCGCCCATGTCACAGGCTAACCACCTGGGTGACCACAGGTGGTGGTGCAGGGATTCAGCAACTCGCAGGGAGGAACCGTCGACTGAGTGTGCGGATTGACTGGACTGGCTCTGCCGGCGCACCAGTCCAGTTACTCTACTAGAGTGGTAGGCAGACCAGAGAAAATGGGAAAACAGAGGTACAGGCAGGGAGGATGAAGCCACTGCTTGCTCATCATGTCCAAAGCTGGAACCAAGCCACCTTCTGCCAGGGACACCGATGGTCTTCTCCTCCGCCATGGGTGGCCAGATGGACAGCGGGAGAGAAATGCCATGGATCTGAAGGCATACACAGCCCTGAGGGGTAGGCCGGGAGGGGCAGCACAGCAGTGTGTCACGGGTGGGCCAGCAGTCCTGACCGGATAGGTGGCAGGTTCTCGGACGGACAGAATAAGAGCATAAGCTGGCTGGGTGGAAGGCGGTCCCTGCCTGGCCTGGAGCTGGTGAATAAAATATGTTAAAAAAAAAAGAAAGCTACAATCAGCGGAGAAAACAAAATACTAACCCAGAGCTGCAGTAGGCAAAACCCAAACAGAAAGCAGCCACAGTTGGGGGTTGGGGGGAGAGCAGAGCCTCTGTCTGCAGCAAAGAAATGGAGCTTCCAAGTGAGGCTGGAGGAAGCTGGTTTATATAGCCCAAAAAGACGGTGTGGCTTATTTCTCCCACCTATCAAACCTCAGGATTAGCCTTTTAATTTTTGGTATAGTGATCGGGGAGTGGGGAGGGCACTAGACTATCAGAGAATCTATTACAATTATTGGTACAGTGACTGAGGCGGGGGGGCACTAGACCACAAGGGAAGCTTATTGCAATTATCAGTACAGAAATCAGGAGTGCGTGAACCACTAAACAACTCATTGGTCTCTGAACCGTGCACAGTGGCTCAAGAGTTTAACTCCTATTATACCTCCTGCACCACAGCACTTCTAAAGTCCCTCCCCTCTAACCTCCCCCCCATCTCATCCTCCCACACCCAACACTGAACCCCTCCATGCCCACCCTTCTTTCTCCTTTTCTGTTGTCTCCCTGGAGGAAACTCTACCGTCCCTTCTCTCTCTTAATCCTTCTAAAGGCTCATCACCGGATGACCTTGACCGTAACTCCTCTACCTTTCAGCTTCTGCTGTAGTCTACCCTCTCTCCTTAATCCTAAATCTCACCTTCTCATCCTCATCCTCATCTGTCCCTTCATCCTGGAAACATGCGGTGGTCCTCCCTCTCCCAAAGAGTGGTGACTCCTCCTCCCCTGCAAATTTTCACCCAGTCTCCCTCCTCCCTGCCCTTGCTAAGCTCCAAGAACACCTGGTCCTCTCTCAACTAACCTCCTTCCTCGATGACTTCCTTTTTTCACCCTGTTCCAGTTTGACTTTCGGAAGAACCACTCCACTACCACCTCCCTACTCAGGCTCAGTGACTCCATCCTCACTGGGATGGATAATGGCCTCATTACCTCTTCCATCTTTGTTGACCGCGCCAAGGCTTTCGATACAGTCGCCCATGCCCTACTTCTTGACTCCCTTACGGCTGCTGGGTTGTCTACTTCTGCCCAAAACTTGTTTAGAGCTTACATCTCAGGCAGAACACAATCAGTCAAGATCCAGGATACAATCTCTCCTCCTCCCTATTTCCACAGGAGTCCCACAGGGCTCGCTCGATGCTTAGACACATTCTCTTCTCCATCTTCCTAAATGACTTTCCCTCTTTATGATCCCCCCTTCTCCTCTATCTATATGTATGCCAACGGCACCGTCCGGTTCTTCTCTGACAAATGCCCCGCCGATGTAGCAACCACCCTTCAGCATGACTTCCACCAGGTTCAGCTATGGTTTGCCTCATATCAGCTATTCCTAAATGCCAAAAAGACTGTCTCCATGACCTTTGGCACTAGGCAGAGACTCTCTAGGTTCCACCCTTTACCTTCTTTCCATACCTTTGATGGGACAATCATAGAGGACACCTCCACATTCAGATACCTTGGCTGTTTGGTTGGACCAATACCTCAACTTCTCTGGCCACATTGATGCCATCCTGAAAAAACTGCACCCCAAGCTTGGTGCCTTATTCAGGAACCGTAGTTGCATCCCTCTGCGGCGCGGCGTAAACTAGTCTAGAAGATGATCCTCCCTGACACCTCTTGCTGTCAGTCGTTTACCCGGCGCTCAGCTGCAGGGAGGGCAGGTCAGGTGTTAACGCACTACTGTGCATTAAGGATTTTGGAAACATTAAACAGCACTGCAGCAGCGGCCTTTTAGCGCTTCCAAAACCTCTGAATATACCGCTGCACCCTGTATGTAAGAGGGATCCCTCATTTGCATTTACATACGGGTATATTCTGCGCATATGTACTGTCCGGTTAGCACCACACATTAGAGGCAGCTTGATTTGGTTCAGCTGAATTGTGCAAAACTCGGTTAGCAGTGCACTAACCTTCTGAAAATGGGGCCCATTATCTGATGGCTATTTAGTGATCTTGAGAAAAGACTTGTTATCTTTTCTGTTCAGTTCCTAGTCAGTTGATGTCCTCATTACGTAAGCAATATGACAGTCTTGTTGCACTTATAAAATGGATCTACAGTAAACAAAAAAAATGTAAGTTTAGCAGTGTGGTTACTTTTCCTGAACCACACTCCTTTGCAACTCTTTCCACCAATCAGGAAACAGGATTCTCTGTACCCATTTTATAATTTGTAATTACCACCATCTTTATTTTATTTATTTATTATTTATTAAATTTTGGTGACCGGGTAGGCCCACTGAGCCCCGAAGGTCCCTTTTTCAGGGGCGACCCGGGACAACAATACAAGTTATAAGAATGAACACAGACATAAGGAACATGTGAGGCATTGTGAGTTACATCATGAGGTGGTTACAGTAAAGAAAAATAGTGGATACAGGCATGGTTACAGGCATGGTAAAAGAAAAGCAGTGGATGCAGGCATGGGTACAGGCATGGTTATCATCATGACATGTAAGCAATTGGTAGTACTTTGCATATAGTTTATTCAGGGGTTACACATGGCCTCTGGCGAGCAGTCTGTATAAGGCAGGTAGTAGGAAGGTTAAGCTAGGAGACGGGAGTTGGAGAGGAGGGGAGTACCGTAGGAGCTTTAAGTGCCATGACAGTGGTATGCGCTTGAGGTCAGCAGATGGGACTTAAGCCTGGTGCGGCAGTTCATGAGTGAGGAAGAGGCCTGGACCTGGGGAGGGAGCTTGTTCCATTGGCAGGCTGCTTGGGAGGAAAAGGATCTTCCGCCAGCGTTTGTCCTTACCCTAGGGACTTCTAATAGCGTTCTATCTGAGGTCCTTAGGTTCCTTGGGTTGTGTTTGAGGGTTATGGTCCTGGCAATGCTTGGCGGCATGGGGTTTGAGAAAGCTTGTAGGCCTGGACAAGCAAGGGCTGTTGGAGGCGGGTGACCAATGTGGGCCAACGAAGATTGGCCAAAGTGTCACAGTGGTGACGTCTCAGGTGGTCTAAGGTTGCGAAAGGAGCTATTTTGTTATATAGGGTTTGCATCCTGGTAATCTCTTGTTTAGCCATGCCCTGTATAATAGGGGCTGCAAAGGTCAGGTTGGGTAGAAGGACGCTGGTAGCTATGGAGAGCCTGGCTTCAGGGATGAGTTGGTCCCTGAGTCGGTACAGGGTGCCAAGTTTCCGATGTAGGGTCCTGGTGACCTGGTCCACATGTTCCTTGTATGTGATATTCTGATCCAACGTGAGGCCTAAGTATTTGAGGGAGGGGACTACGTTAATGGCTTTACCAGAGAGTGAGGCTAAGGAGAGGGATGAGGACCTGTCAAATCCCAGGGATCTTGGCCCGAATAGCATTGCCTTGGTCTTGTCGGCATTTAGTACCATTCTGTTCTTACATAGCCAAGTCTCTAGTGAAGTGAGATCCTTTTGGAGTAGAGGGCCTAGGGCAACCACGTCACTCAGGGGTCGGAAGATGACAGTATCATTAGCGTACTGCGCAACGAGCACTCCCTTGATAGATACGCAGGTCGTTGGTAAACAAGGAAAACAGGAGGGGCCTAGAATTGAGCCCTGAGGTACACCCTGGTTTAGGGGTAGTGGGTCAGACATGGTCCCTTTCCATGAGACCCTCTGTGCCCTGCCTGATAAGTAGCTCCCAAACCACTTCAGGGCATGATTGTCTAGGCCTATATTTTGCAGCTTCTGTAGCAGCAAGTTGTGGTCGATGAGTCGAGAGCATGGATAAGTCTATAAAGACTGCACCAGTGGGTATCCTTTGTCCATTGCCCTGAGAACTTCATCCGTGAAGTTAATAAGGGCAGTGTCAGTACCATGGTTTGTTCTGAATCCATGTTGGGAGGGGGCAAGGAGCTGATGAGCTTCCAGGTAGTCCCTGAGTTGATTGTAGATGACTCTTTCTTGCACCTTAGCAAGTGAGCAGAGGAGGGAGATGGGCCTGTAGTTGTTGAGTTTTTCCCTGAGCCCCTCTTTGTGAATAGGGACAACATTGGCATGTTTCCATGGGTCAGGTACTGCTCCTTCCCTCAGTGATTGATTGAGGAGCACGGTTATAGGTCAGGCTAAGGAGGTAGCTCTTGCCTTGAGTAGCCGAGGGTTGATACCGTCGGGTCCCCCTGACCCTTTCGGTTTCAGGTTCCTTAGGAGGTTTAGTACTTCAGTGTGTTTAGCCAGTCTCAGGTGAAATGGGGATCTTTCCATGTGAGGTGGTTCATCTGAGGTAGGGGGGAGAGTCTGGGGAGACAGGCAGGTCTTGTAGGCCTTGAGGTCTGAGAAGTGCCTGTTAAGGGCAGCCGATATTTGAGAAGGGACAGTTGTGAGCTGACCATTAATTTCCATGGGACAGGACTCAGGCTTTTTGCTGCCCTTGATCAGGTCATTGATATGATTCAAATTGCTTAGGGGTTGCCCAAGGCTGGTTTTCTGGAGGTGTGTTAAGTAATCTCTCTTAGCGAGTTTTATGGCTCTCTTGGCTTTGTTCCTCAGGGCTTTGTATTCAGCAAGATCTGCCGGGAGGGAGGAGCCCCTAAACTTTTTCCAGGCTTTTTCCCCGAGTAGCCATTAGGGCTTTGAGGGAGGGAGAGATCCACTTGTAGCAGCTGCCTTTAGCCCTCATTCTCTTCATTGGAGCAAAGAGGTTGGCCGCTGTGGTTAGTTCATCCTGGAAGTATTGCACAGCTCTAAGAGTAGGGAGAAGATTTATGGGGTTCCAGTCCAGACTAACTAGGTAGCAATTGTATTGTAGTTCAGAGAACTTGGAGAAGTCACGGGTGGAGAGAATTCTAGGTTGGACCTTGGGTGGTTTGTTTTTCCATATACAGAAGATTGGGGAATGGTCACTCAGGAAGTCTGCCATTGTGCCTGCACTCTGTATATTAGTGGGGTTAGACACCAGAGCCCAGTCAAGGGTGGTGTGGTTCCCAGTTTTGTAATTAAGTCTGGTCGGGTCAGAGATGACCTGCGTCAGACCTGCTTCATGGGTAAGTGACTTCGAGGCATGACCAGGGTCCTGGGCCCAGTTAATGTTGAAGTCGTCCAGGATTAGTTGCTCCGTTGTTACCTTGATAGCTGTATCGTTTGTGATGGCTTCAAGGGATTTGAGGGCTGATTTTGGTGGGTGGTAGACGCAGCCAATTTTTAGTTGTTTGACGTGCCCTAGGGTTATCCGGATGTATATGCTCTCTCCCTCAGCAGTAGTATTGTTACTAATTGGCACCTTTCACAAGTACTAAAACACATTTATTGAGAAATGTTCATGTTATTCACCTATATAGGAGACAGGCACTGGAAAACAGTGTTGCATTGTTTATTCTTTTCTTTTTTACTCAGGTACATAAAATAGTTGGAGGAAAGAAGCAAGACATTACTGCATGTAGTCGTTCTGATGCTTCCCCTGCTGCACCAGATACAATAAGACGGGTATATTGGACAAGACGAAACATTCCTAGCAGTGTAGGCAAACATGAGGCAGATTCAGTTTCAGCTGATATGGGGAGAAAGAGCAACAGAAAGAGAATTGCTATTTTTGCTTCTTGTTTACATGCACGTAATAGTGCAACAGAGGAAACTTGGACTCCTAATAATATTAATAAAAATTTTAATCAAGGTAACAAGAATGGGAACATAGTGAGAAATAATGGTGTTTCAAAAAAGATCAAAATTGTGGATAATTTTAAAGATGAAAAATCAAGCTGCAAACCACGTGCTCAAATAAAAGCGAAACAGAATTGCAAAATTGTGGAAAAGCCTTCTGGTGAGGCCTGTAGCAGTGGCATAGGTGGGCAGCAGAATAAAGATGTGCAAACAGATGTATTCAAAGGGAAAAGGCCACATACATGTATTACAACCTCTGACTTAAGTGTCACAGTAAGCGAGAATACTGTAGTAGAAACCACTTTTCCTGTCTCAGAAAAAATAGCTGAATCTGTAGAACGTAATCCATGTACATCACATCAAGCTCCTGAAGCCACTTATAAGTCAAAGAGTCAGGAACAGCAAGGCAAGACAGAGGAACAGGCAAGTGATAAAGATGATCATTTGACCTTAGCTAAAACTGTTATGTTTACTGAAGATGAGAAGTTAAATTCCGCAAACAAAATGAAACACCACAGTACCATTCAGTCTGATATGGGTAACAAGTGTTCAGAACAAGTACAAAGCAGTGAAGTAATTATTGCTATAGATAGTATGGTAGAACATGTAGAAAACACACATCATGCACCCAATGAAACTAAATTGCTAAATGATAACGCATCTAGATGTGCAATTGTATCACAAGGCACAGGTGAAGAAACCCCCCAGAAGGTTCTCATTAGCCAAACCGCTAGTTGTAACATTTTGTTTGACGAGAGTCAGATACTGAGTGGATACAATTCAAAATGTTCTACAGCTTTAGAATCTGAACCTGATCCTCCTTTTCAGCTACAGCACAACCCATTAGAATCTGTAGTGTCAACCCAGGGAAGGTATAACTTGATGCCAGAACAGGAAGCTACCTATACGGTAGATTCTTTTTTAATCTCAGAACAAAACATTGTAAGACTAGAGGAAACCAAAGATAATAATGTCAGTTCTAAAGAACCTGAATGCTGGCTTGATCAAGGAGTCAAAGCTGATATACTCCCAAACTACAGTGAAGATTTTTCAGTGACCATTAATGAAACTGGTGGTTCTTTGTATGACAAAAATAAACCTGTAGACCAAGGCAGTTATGATAATTGCAGTCTAAGACCTGCGAATAACTATAGAACTTATTCTGCAACGGTAGCATCTGAACTAGGCAGTGGCACAATAGCAGAAGAAAACGGACTGGAAAACAGTGGGAACATATGTTCTGGCACAAAGGAGAAAAAAATATCTGCAAGCAAGAATAAGGATGGCAGATCTTCGCATGCTTCTAAAACAGATAGACCTGAGAGTTTAAGACAGAAACGAGGATTTGACAAGAATGGAAAAATAGTTCATCAGAAGATAGAAACTTGCAGTATGTCACCTGTAGCTCAGTCCTTCCAAGAAGCTGAACAAAAAACTATGAATAACTCAGGTATTTTGTTATTTATTACTTCATGATAACAAGATTTTTAAGCTGGCAGCAGAATGCAGAGTAGTTTGTGACAAATAATGCAGATAAGCCCTAGGATGTTTCCTAATGTTGTCTCCCTATATATAGTAAAGTATGATTCTTAATCCAGCTTTCATAAGAAATGAAAACTGTAAAATAAAAATATGTCCTTTTGTTTGCAATTCATTATAAACTATATAATCAATAAGGAATAAAGTATGGGTGAGTATACACAACAAGGCGAGTTGTGTATACTCTCCCATACTTTATTTTTTGTAGTATATGGTTCCCAAGTTTAAGAAAAAAAAGTTATGTTTTTTTACATTTTTGTTTCACAAGGTTTTGCTTTCATACCTTGTGTTTGGCGCTCCCGCTTGTTGGCGGTAGCTGAGTTCGTCATTTGTCACTGCGGTCTGTTTTCATTGAATTGCAACTGTTGTCTGCTATGGTCTCATTCTTTTTTTTAACACAACAGTGTTTTTTGCTTCCGCTGCAGTGCTTACCGGCGAGGGCATCCAGCCGCCGGCCCTGCCAGCCGGAGAGCAGCAGGCTCACTCACCATGATTGGGGGGTCCGTTCGGCCGTTGCTTACCACTGGAGGGCTCCCCAGACCCTACCCAAGCGGACCGGCCGGACCACCCCAGCACGATTCCCGACAGTCCTCCCGGCGAGGCAGGAGCACGTCCATCAATCTACACGGTCGCACCCAACCTTTTTCCTTTTTGACGTCCATGCACAATGTGCAGATGTCCGCTGTGCTCACACCCTTTGATGCACACCATACGCCTGCAGTGCCTCCGGGCGTCCCCAGGGACTGCCAGAGCGCAGTGTGATTCCCACCCCTCCCCAGCACTAGGAGAGCTGTCAACGGACGCTCAATCCCAGTCCTCCCCTGCCGACCCCAGACAGCCCGGGCTCGTTCCTGAACCTGGGTCGCTGGCGTGGAGCAAGGTGTGGCGTCCAGCGCCTCAACCCTCAGCGCCACCGGGCCGGATGCTGTGGTCTCGTTCTAGTGTGATGCTCCAAAGTTTAAGGCAGGACTTTGTTAAAAAAAAAGTTGAAAAGTATTACGGTCTGGAAACACAGAGACTAGTAGGGCAGTCTATGTTCAGACCATCTCAGTAAGTGCTGCCGCCGTGTTTTTTTTTTAAAGATGTCTGTTTCGACCAATACGGTGGCGAGGGGCAGACCTGCTCATGAATATGAACATGCACAATAACTTTTAGAATGTGCACAACAACTTTTAGTATGTGCATAACAACTTTTAGTACATGCACAACAACATTGGAGCAGCCACCGAATTCCATACACAATAAGTCCTAACTATATACTATATACTAATTTGTTGCATATTTTTATTTTGTTTTATTTTATTTTACATCTTATTTAGCCAGGATTGCCCAGCTGGGATGCAACATCGCATTCTTAGTGAGGTCCTGTTGTAGTTTACCATTTCCACTAGCTAGGTGGATCGGATCACAGAGTGGTTAAGTAACTTGCGCAAGGGTCGCACAGCGAGTATTTGGCTCTGTTGGGTTTGAACTCATGATCTCTCAGATCCCTTGCTGGTTCTCTAAGTACTAGACAACACTGCCTCTTTTACTTCAGCTTTCCATGCATCTGAGGCACAGTGTTACAGAGATAGAGGATTGACTTCCTCTTAGGTTATCCAGTTCTTCAAGACATCACCTTTCACTAAGAGGCCTAAGCCAGTGGAGATAGTGCAACAAATGATCTGTGTTCTGGTATAACAAGGACAAAAACAGTCTTCCCTTGGGGTTCTGGGTATTGAAATACCATGCAAACACATACATGAGCCCATGTGGCACTTTCATGTCCCCCCTCACCCATCCAACCCAGACCTTTGACCTTTCTGTTGGCTGCCCTCAGGATCCAGGCTTCATCCTCCCCTCTGCGTTAATCCGAATAGTCCACCAGGTCCCCAGCCCGAACCCCAACACAAGATACTCCCTGGTAGAATAGTGCACCCCCATCAATAGCCCGGTTCCCCTGTACATGTCCTATTTTGAGACTGGTCCCTCAGAGAACCTAGTCTCCTGACATCCCTGTGCAGCAGGTGCAGAGTTTCCAAACCCCCCTCCCCACCTAGCAAAAAATTCCTTATGCAGGGGTGTCACATAAGTGGTGCAGCAGTGTGCCATTTATACAATGACATACTTTGATATGAACTGTCGAGAAAGTCCTGCCCAACCCACTTTGAGTATAACACGGGATGAAGTGGAGGGCTGCAGGAAAGGGACTGGTGCTAAATTGTGCTAGAAGGATTAGACGCCAGTCCATGGTGACCAAAAATTGGGCCCCCTGTATTTTCCTGTCCTGAACGCATCCTCAAGCTGTTCTGCTATGCTGAGAACATCATGCAGGCTTTTCTGCTTGCCTGTTGGTGTAACAGCAGAACACAATGAATCAAAAGGCAAAATTACACTTACCGAGCTTGCTGCATACAGTCTGCACTGCCTGCCACTACTCCTCTTGAAACGCTGCCACCTGGTGTTTAGCAGAGCAGCCTGTGGATTGCTGCAGGGTCAGTTCCGATGTCGGGCTGAGCTTCCAGAATAGTGATTAGTGTTTCTGCTAAAAGTCCGCAATTAATCTTGTTTGTATCCCTCAGAAGATGGTTACAGAATGTTCGGCAAAACTGCAAGTTCTGTCATGATGAAGAAGGTAATTCATATACACGCTGCAAGGGAGTGTTCCAAAATGACCTAGTATAGTTACATACAAACATACATATTCCTGATTATTTGTCAACTTGCATTTAATGTTATACAAAAGGTTTTACCAGATCTGGTTTGCAAAATCCTCTGGTCGGGTTGGATGGGTGTCTTTGCTCATTAGTAGTATCCAGCACTTGTATCTGTGGACTGAAAGTATTTCCTATTATATGGCAACAAAGAACCCCAGCCCTATAAGGTATATACATTTAAGTCTATTTATTTACCTTATGGGGCTGGGGTTCTTAGTTGCCATGTACTATGAGTTGCCACGGGATGTCGCAGAGCTGCACCGGTGGAGGTGGAGCAGCATGTTTATATGCTAGCAGAAGACTCCTGCACTGGAACACGAACTCAGGAGAACAGCAGTTGCGGTTCACTGCATCGGAGGGACTTACAATACGCCACATGTTGTTTAGGTGGCCTGATCTGCACTGGTACAGCTTATCTGCAGCTGTCACACTGGTGCAGATCATGTCATGTAAACAGGCTATGAAACAAGCATTTGTCAATGCTGAATGTTTGCTTGCTGGCATTGGCATTGGTAGTGTAGGAGTTACAGAGCTGCAGAATAGGAATGGCAGTGAAGTATTGAACTGAAGCCAACCCCACCAGCACCCTGCAGAGACTGACAGGCATTGGGGTGTGCCTTTGGGTCGTCAGGCATAATGGCCACACCATTTCACCACACCCTGCCCTGCAGACACCGACAAGTGTCACAGTGTGCCTTGGGGTCTTTGGCCCTTATGCGCACCCCATTCCATCAGGAAATACGGTGAGATGGGTGTTGTATAGGAGAATGGGGTAAACTTTGGGGCCAAAGAGTCCAAAGCACACCTCGATGCCTCTCACTGGTTGCAGGGGTGTGGAATGGTATGAGCATTACAGGCGAGAATCCCAAGTCACAGCCCTGATGCCTGCCATTCTCTACAGGGTGGGGCGTTATGGTCGGAAACTCTATCACCTCAGGCATTCGTTGGTATTTTCACTCCAAATTTTCAACATGGTTTTTTTTGAGACCCCCACCTCATGAATAGTGGCAATATCAGTTTGTTAGCCGAAAGCTGCTTTTGCACAGCGACTACGGCATTTGTCACCACAGGTGCAAAAACACATTCCGAACAGGATGTAAAAAATGACAGCTGTACTGTTCATGGGGAGGTGTAAAAAATGGTGATGTTGAAAATCTGCAGTGAAAATATTAAAAAAACTGGTGAAAACACCAGCGTGCGTAGAAACTGTGCAACGCACACCCGTAATGTAATTAGTTTGGGGATTTTTTACAGCAGATTGTCAACACAGGCATTTTGGGACCTCCGATCATGAACAGTGTCACTGTGATTTTCTTTATCTGTCCCGAACAATGATTTCCCACAGCGACCATGCATTTCTGCGCTGAAAGTGTGAAAACACATTTCGGCCATGTTGTGAAAAATGACAGCTGTAGTGTTCATAAGGAAGTGTGGAAAAATGCCACTGGCGAAAATCTGGACTGAAAATATTACAAATTCATGAACTTACAAGGGTGCGTGGAAACTGCGCAATGCTCACTCGTAACACGGTTATTTTATGGACTTTTGTCACCAGATTTTCAACATAGCCATTTTTAAGACCTCTGCTCATGAACAGTGTTCACTGTGATTTTCTTAAAAATGGCAACTGTACTGCTCATAAAGAAGTGTAATAAAATGGCAATGTTGAAAATCTTGGGGGGTGTTGAACTTGCAGCCCTTGCGTGAGTCCCGAGGTCCACTGGACCACCAGGGATATGTTCTTGGGGGGGTTGATACTTTGCAGCCCGTGATCGGGCTGGTGGGGTGGGTTTTATTTTACACTTTGCCCATGATCGGGCTGGTGGGTTTGATTTACACTTTGCCCCGATCGGGCTAGGTGGGGTGGGGTTTATGTAAACTTATGCCCACGGATTGGGCCAGTCGTCGGGGGGGGATTTTACACTTATGCCCGCAATCGGGCTGTTAGGGGCGCCGGTCCTGAACGGCCGCTGCCTGGCAGGGCGCCAGGCGCAAGTCCTCGGGATCGGGCGCACCTGCATGCTAATGGCATGCAAATGGGGCCATAAATAGATGCAGATCCCCCGCGCCTTGCAGAATTATGGCCCATTGCATGTCACCTTTTGAATAGGGGAAATTTGGCATGGCGTAATGGTACTTGTGCCACCGCAACTTGAATGCTCCACTCTGACCACTTGCAGTGGCGCAAGTTCCACTGCACCATGCACAGTGGCTGTGGCGGGGGTGATATTCAAAGGAGTTGCTCAATAGCGCAACTCCTTTGAATATCGCCCCGGCCACACCCCTGCGCAACTGTTTTGTGCAGCGCAAGGGCTTGTGCCACAGAATAGCGCAGTTTGAATATCCAGCCCATTGACTACGTGGAAAGAATGCTTTTCCGTCTGGTTACAGCTTCGAAGGTTATAAAGCAGCTATCTAGCACCTATGAATCTGAGTTGCACTCTTCCGATATAAAGTTTATTACCGTACCTCCTACAGTCCTCCTGTCAGTCCCATATGGGGCAAACTGGGTACGTTTATCCCTAACAAAAAAGACCCATCTGCACCACTTTAATTCAAATTGCGGTGGTGGATGGCGTAGAGGGGTGGCAGGGGTTGCAGGATATTCTGGCAAAACTGGAAGCCTGGTCAGACACTTGGCAGCTGGAGTTCAATGCCAAGAAATGTAAGGTGTTGCATTTCGGGGGGAAAAAATCCAAGGAGAAGCTACCAGCTTGGTGTGGGGGGTGTCAGCTAGCCAGGTCAGAGGAGGAGAAGGATCTGGAGGTGATCATAGCGGGAGCAATGAACAACTTGGCAGAGTGTAGAAAGGAAGCCACAAAGGCTAACAGGGTGCTGGGTTGTATTGCCAGGGGCATATCCTCCAGGAGGGGAAGGTGATCCTGCGACTGTATAGGTCCCTGGTTAGACCGCACCTGGAGTACTGCGTGCAGTTCTGGAGGCTGTACCTGAAGAAGGACATTAGGTTACTGAAGGCGATGCAGCGCAGGGCAACAAAAATCATCCAGGGGCTTGAGGACTTCCCTATGAGAGCAGGCTAAGGGAGTTGAACATGTACTCCCTAGAGGAGGGAAAGGGTGGACATGATTGAAACCTTCAAGTACATGAAGGGTATAAATAAGACTGACACGGAGGGGCTTTTCCAGTTAATGAGAGAGAGGGACACCCGGGGGCACGAGCTGAGGTTGGAAAGGGGAAGGTTCAGGAGGGAGATGAGGAGACACTTTTTTATGGAGAGGGTAGTGTCGGAACGCATTACCAGAGGAAGTGGTAGCCTGTAGTACAGTGGGCTGCTTCAAAAGGGGATGGGATAAGGTAAGGGAGAGGGTCACTGGGAGGGGAGGGTGGGGCATCTGCAGTATAAGGGCTGCTAGCTGCACAGTCAAGCAGACTCGATAGACCAAAAGGCCTTTATCTGCTGACAGGTTCGTATGTTCAGTTTATATGTATGTTTTTCCATTTGGTATGTCTCTTTAATTATATTACATCATTGCCTTATTACTGGTGTCTCTTTCCTAAGCTGCTGTTTTGTTACTACCTTTTTGTTCCCACCAAAACTAATATTTGGGGTAATTCATTCCCACATGTACCTAACCCCTCAGCTGGTTGTAGTAACAAAAGTACTTAGAGCTCCATGAATACTGTTGGAAAACCAAAAATGTCCCCATTACCCCATTGCTTCCATGATTGACGCTCAGAAGTGCTTGATCTTACTTCGAGAGGGTTCCTTCAGTAGGTCATCACATATAGGACTGGCACCACCTGGCGTCGGGCCACACGGCAGACTTTTCTAGCAATACCTGACGGGAGACCGCCCACCCGACGTCACGTGACCGACGTCAGCGTGTCTGTATATAGTGGGCGGTCCCCACGCCCGCCCTCCAGTTCTTTCACCGCCATCACCTTGTGTTAGTCGCATTGCAGACTTCCATATAGCGATCATTGTGAAAGTGTCTTGCGTCGGAATTTCCTTCACTAAAATTCTTACCGTTTATACCGTTTTCATTGATGTCTTCACCCAAGAAGAAGTGCTTGTCTTGTGGCACGCAGATCCCGCACAAAGACGGTCACCTCAAGTGCATCCTCTGTTTAGGCCCGGACCATCCTGTTTCCTCCTGCCGTGAGTGCCAGACCTTCAATCAGGCCACAAAGAAAAGGAGACAGAAGGCTTTGGAGGCCCATCTTTTAAAAGCCCGCCTGGCTTCCCTTGAAAAGAAGATGGACCGGTTAAGAGAGTCCTCGGCTGAAAAACCTTCTCCTTCCAAGAAGCATAAGGAGAAATCCAGGGAGTGGGAGCGCTCCACGGACGACACGCCATCCTCGACGAGCAAGGCCCAGCCACCGCCCTGAAAATCGGACGGTAAAGTCTGGTAAGACCACAGCGGGTTAGCCGGTTGTCGACTTCTCCGACAACCACACCGCCTCAGCTGATAAGTCGGCCCCCAGCTCCTCTGGGGATCGCGCAGCAGCTGGTAAGTCAACTACCCAGGCTGTGGGTACTCGCCCTTCACCGGTCGATAAGTCGGTTGGGGGCTCCTCCCCTGCCCGCCCGACTCCACCCACTAAGACGGCCATCCTGACAGTCGCACGGGTGCGGTTCCCCCGTCAGCGCCTCATCCAACGCCTGGCAGAACCAAAGGGAGAAAGACCCTCTCCCTCCACTTCCTTCGCCTGTACCCTCCCCTTCACCGGTGGGTACTTCAGGCGATGATAGCGGAGAACCCCTCAACATTGTCGATGCTTCGGGGTCAGCTCCATGTTCCCCTCTCGGGGTCAAGGAGAAGGAAGCTCCTCCTCAGCCACCAGGCCTTACCGTGGAGGCCCCTCCTCCGCCTTCGGCAGGATTCCGGCACCTCCTCTGACACCGGACATCCCGACGACTGTCCCACAGCCTGGACTGGTCGACCAGCCCCAGCCTTTGGCCCCGACACCGGATCAGGTCCCGCCGCCAGGGCCCCTTTGTCCGGCCCCAACGCCAACCCCTCCGACATCGGATCCCGTTCCGGTGCCGGATTAGGTGGTGCCGGTCCCGATGTCGGTTCCCCTGATGTGGGCTCAGCTCCAGGCAGCATGGGCAGAGATTGCGTGCCTCAAATTGCATTTTCAAAGGAAATGTATTATAAGAACTGCCATACATTTCCCAACACGTCCAACAGAAACACCTCGAGCGCAGAGAGTAGTTTGTCAGGAGGTTTGGCAGGTGGTTGGGAGGAACGTCAGTTGCCCCATCACTGGTGCTCTCCAACGTATCACATCCATAAACCATATAAAACTACAAACAGGTATCTGCCTCTATCTCTGAAATCAAACAAAGGGAAAAGGACACTGCAGAGCAGGACACTGCAGCACAGGAGCTAGCACAACAAAACTCACCCAGAACAGGAACCAAAACAAAAAAAGCAAAAAGGAAATCCAAAAACCTTTTGATCATAGGAGACTCCATGATTCAGGGAGTTGATACGTATCTCCAGCCAGGGGTAATGGTCAGATGTCTCCTAGGTACATATGCGTGGAGAGACACTGATCGCATTGCTAAAATTGTTCAGGAAGCAGGAGAAAACATTGACGTCCTTGTACACATAGGGATTAACGATCTCTCCAGCCGGTCAGTTGTGGAGACCAAGGAACACTTGACCAGGCTGGGTGGCAAACTATAATCCATTTCATCCGGCATCTCCTTCTCTGAGATCCTGCCAGTCTGGGAGAGGGGGACAGATGGACAGAAGGTCAGAGAAGGGGAGATAGGGGAGCTAATCATGTGGCTCAAGGCCTGGTGCCAGAAGAAAGGACACAGATTTGTAGGGAACTGGCAACAGTTTTGGGAGCGAAAGTTCTTTAAATTTGATGGCCTGCATCTGACTAAGGAGGGAGTCAGTGTATTGGGGCAGAAATTTGACATCTTTACAGAATATTTAAATGTGACTGGGAAGAGGTGGCAGCACCCCATATGTCAATGGGAAGAACACCCCCAGCTAGTGGTCAAACAGGAGTTCAACATGGCTGTAGTTCATTGCATCACCAGGTAAAGAAAAGGTCCGGTTCCCCGCCTTATGATGCACAGGGGAAATGCCGGACTATAAGCCCAACAAGTAACTTACCAAAATCACCTGAATGGAAAATCATGACACAAATGTGCTGATCTGGGAAACAAGATCCCAGACCTGCAGGCAATAATGACAGAGGCTAAACTGGACATAGTAGCCATTAGCGAGACATGGTTTACCAGTAACCATGCTTGGGAGACTTCAGTACCTGGCTATGTACTGTTCAGAAGAGACCGAGGTGCAAAAAGGAGGGATGGAGTGGCCCTTTATATCAATGAAAATATCAAAGCTACAGAAATTCAGAATACACATAAGGAGCCAGAAGAACGGTGGGTTACCCTGGAAATAGGAAATGGGACACCCATACGAACTGGGGTTGTCTACAGGCCTCCAGACCAGGGGGAGGACATAGACACGTTACTGTCAGAAGATATACAAAACATGACAGCTAAAGGTGAGGTTCTGATAATGGGAGACTTCAACATGCCAGATACAGATTGGTCAATACCAGCAGGAACATCTGCCAGAACTAGACACATGGTGGATTCCCTGCAGGGGGAGGGCCTCAAACAACTGGTACAATAACCCACAAGAGACAGGGCTATCCTAGATCTAGTACTGACTAACAGGGAAAGGATCACAGATCTCCAGATAGAAGGTCAGCTGGGTGCCAGTGAACATCACATGGTATGATTCAGTTTGGCCAGTGGAAAAAAATCATCCCATTCCAAGGCAAAACTATGGGACTTCAGAGAGGCTGACTTTGATAAGATGGCCAACAGAGTTAAGCTAGCCCTGGCAAAAAGAAATACAGGTGAGGGGGTACAGGCAAAGTGGGCAAGCATTAAAGATGCAATACTTGAAGCAACATCCCATTGCATTAGTGAGAAAAGGAAGTTCAAAAGAAGAAGGAAACCACTTTGGTTCTCAAACACAGTAGCAGAAAAGGTCAGAGCCAAAAGGCTGGCCTTCAGGAAATATAAGGGAACGCAGCAGGATGAAGATAGGGAGGCATACCAAACTTCCGTAAGGGAAGCAGGGAAGGCAGTTAGGCAGGCAAAGGCCCAAACCGAGGAAACACTAGCATGAACAGTAAAAGAAGGTGACAAGACTCTATAGCAACATTAGTGAAGGGAGAAAGTCCAGAGGGGGTATTGCTAGGATCAAAGGGGATAAGGGGGCGTGTGAGGAGGAGGACCATATAAAAGAATCTATCCTAAATAGATACTTCTGCTCAGTATTTACTGAAGAGAAGGTAGGGCAGGGCCCACAGTTCAGCACCATGGACACAGGGGGACGGGAGGTGTGCACTAGTCCCTTCACAAAAGAAAGGGTCCTACAAGAGCTTGATAAGCTCAGGGTGGACAAGGCAATGGGACCTGATGGCATACATCCCAGGGTACTAAAGGAACTAAGGATGGAACTAGCAGAGCCATTATCAGAACTGTTTAGTGAGTCTCTGAGCACAGGAGAGGTTCCAGAAGTCTGAAGAAGGGCTCATGTGATCCCGCTCCACAAGAGTGGTAACAGGGAGGGGAGGCAGGGAACTACAGACCAGTCAGTCTTACCTCAGTAGTGGGCAAGATTATGGAGACACTCCTTAAGGAAAGGATAGTGCAACACCTGGAAGCCATAGGAGCACAGGATCCAAGACAGCATGAGTTTACACAAAGGAAGGTCCTGTCAAACTAATCTCATAGATTTCTTTGACTGGGTAACCAGAGTGATGGACCAAGGGGAGCAGCTGATGTTGCCTACCTTGACTTCAGCAAAGCTTTCGATACTGTTCACATAGAAGATTGATTAATAAGCTGGGTAAGGCTCGGGGTGGGTCAGTGATTGGTCAACTGGGTCAGCAAACTGGTTGACGGGCGAAAACAGAGAGTGGTGGTAAATGGTACTACAGTCAGAAGAGATGCAAGTCACAAGTGGGGTACATCAGGGATCGATCCTGGGGCCAGTCCTCTCAATATCTTCATCAGTGACATTGCAGATGGACTGGAGATGGAATTTGTCTGTTTGCAGATGAAACCAAGATCTGCAACAGAGTAGATGATCCAGATGAATTGGGCAGAATGGGAAGAGATCTGGATAAACCAGCAAAATGGTTGGAAGAGTGGCAACTAGGGTTTAGCAAAAGTGCCGAATCATAGACAGGAAGAAACCTGAAGCCACCCTATGGGTTAAGGAGGAGTTGCTGGCATTCACAAGGAAGAAAAGAGATTTGCCGACGTCATCATCACCGATGACCTGAAATCATCCAAGCAGACCACTAAAGCAGGTAGGTAAGGCTAGAGGATGTTGAGGTATTAGTAGGAGTATCACCAGTCGGAAGGGAGGTAATAATCCTTTTACAAGACACTGGTTAGGCCCCATCTGAGTACTGCATGCAGTACTGGAGGCCACACTTCACAAGGACATTAACCAAATTGAAGCAGTCCAGAGAAGGCAGCAAAATGGTGCAGGGACTGCATCAGAAAATATATAAGACAGATTAACTGAACTCAATATGTATACCCTAGAGCAAAGGAGGGAGAGAGGTGATGTGATTAAAACATTCAAACACCTTAAGGGCATTAACAAAGTGAAAAAGTCTAGCATGTTTCAATATAAGAAAAATAGCAGGACAAGAGGACACAGCATGAGATTAGAGGGAGGCCAATTAAGGGGTAATGAGAGGAAGTTATTTTTCACAGAAAGGGTGGTGGATGCATGGAGCAGCCTACCTCAGGAAGTGGTGGATATGAATACAGTGCAGGGTTTCAAACAGGCATGGGATCAGCATAAAGGAGCAATACAGATGAGTATGAATAGATAGACCATTGACAGAGCAAAGGCCAATGGCGCATTCATAAGGTAGAAAAAGAAATGGGCAGACTGGATGGGCCTTGCGGGCCTTATCTGCCGTCAACTTTTATGTTTCTGTGTTCTATGTTTCCGGGGCAACACTTTCAGTTTTGATCGCTCCCTTTTGGTCCGTCTTCAGCACCACGAGTCTTTACCAAGTGCCTGGAGGTGGTTAAGCCTTTTGCGCAGAAATTCCACCAGTCTTCCCTTTACTTGGACGACTAGCTGATTTCAGCCCTGTCCAGGGATTCTTTACTGGAGGCTCTCGCCTTCACCCTGGACCTCTTCAACAGACTAGGGATCACAGTCAGTGTTCCCAAGTCCTCCCTCATCCCTACCAAGAGTCTACAGTTTATTGGGGCAGTCCTGGATACGGTCCAGTGCAGAGCCTTCCTTCCTCCCTCCAGACAGGGTGGAGACCCTTCTCTGTCAGGCCTCCAAAGTCGCTTCTCTCAGGACCATCCCGGCTCGGGAGGTCCTGCGCCGTTTGGGCCTGATGGCGGCCTCCATCATGACCGTTCCCCTGGCAAGGCTTCACATGAGGGTCACTCAGTGGTCCTTGCAGGTGCAGTGGGATCAGCTCCTGGATGACCTGGACCATTCAGTACTGGTCTTCTCAGCGGTTCAGAAAGAGTTGCATTGGTGGATGGATTCCTGCAATCTTTCCTTGGGGCTTCCCTTCCAGAGCCCGGCACCCTTAGCTTCCCTCACCACGGATGCCTTGAATATAGGGTGGGGAGCACATCTAGGGGAGCACCAAGCCCAGGGACTATGGTCCAGCTTGGAGACTTCTTTGCATATCAATGTTCTGGAGATGAGGGCGGTCCTGTACGCTCTACAGGCCTTCCAGGCCCTCCTTCCCAAGGGATCACTGCTAATCCAAATGGACAACATCGGTGGTTTGGTACATCAGCAAACAAGAGGAACCCGGTTTTACCCCCTGTGCCGGGAGGTGATGCGGGTGTGGAACTGGGCAGTCCAGCACCAGCTGGTCCTGAGTGGCCGTGCATGTTCAGACATTTTAAATGTCCTAGCGGACCCAGTCTCAGCAGGTCTGGACCCCTAGCTCACGAGTGAGAACTGCATCAGGAAGTGGTGGAATCCATCTTCCTAGATTTGGAGAGCATCGGAAATCGACCTCTTTGCCTCCGAATCCAACGCAGAACTTCCCAGGTTTTGCTCGCTCGTTCCAGGGCACGGTGCTTTTTGGAATGATGCATTGTCTCTCTCTTGGACAGGGACATTTTTGTACGCCTTTCCTCCATTTCCCATTCAGCAGAGGGTCCTTCTCAAGCTACAGGCAGAGAGGGCAAAGATGATCCTCATCGCTCCTCTCTGGACGAAACAGATCTGGTTCCTGCTGCTGCAACAGCTCTCCAGGGAATCACCGGTTCCACTTCCAGTGACTCATGACCTCCTGACCCAGGATCAAGGAGGATTGTTATATCTGGGGCTCAGGACCCTGCATCTTCATGCATGGCTCCTGCAAACATAGCGATCTCTCGCTTCGCGGTCTCCTCCCGCGTTGCTCAAGTCCTCATTGAGGCCAGAAAACCCTCTACTTGTTCCACTTATGCCATGAAGTGGAAACGGTTTTCCATCTGGGCGACTGCTAAGGGTTGAAACCCCTTCTTTTGTTCTGCCCTGCAAGTCATGGAATACCTCCTTCACGTGTCAGACTCTGGTCTTTCGTATTCTTCCTTGAAGGTCCACCTTTCAGCTATCTCAGCGTACCATGAGCTAGTGGATGGTAAACCCGTGGCTCAGTTGGAGGTCTCAAAAACCTTTCTGAAAGGGATTCTCCATCTGAAACCCCCCATCCACAGCCCAACTCCTCCTTGGGACTTGAACTTCATCGTAGAAAAGCTCACCCTTCGTCCCTTTGAGCCGGCAACGAGCTGTGATTTGCGCTTCCTTTCCTGGAAGGCGCTTTTTCTCGTGGCTATAACATCAGCCGAAGAATTTCAGAGCTTCACACTCTAGTCTGCAAGAAGCCCTATCTGATTTTCCATAGGGACCGGGCGGTCCTCAGAACTTATCCGAAGTTTCTTCCCAAGGTGGTGTCCGAAGCCACGCTGAATCAATTAGTAGAGCTTCCTGTGTATTACCCATCCCCCTCTAACAGAGGTGAGGCACTCCTTCATACGATGGATGTTCATCGGATTCTCAGTGTTACCTCACCCGGACCAAAGAATTTCAGTACCTGCGACCAGCTGTTCGTTTCCTTTGCCTCTGGATCGAAGGGCAAACTGGTTTCTAAGCAGGGCCTGTCCAAATGGTTAGGCAACTGCATTAGGTTCTGTTACCAGAAGTACGAAAAGCCTCTGCCGGGTCTTGTTAGAGTCATTCTACTAGGAGGGTCAGCAAGGACTCCGGCGGTCTTTGGCGACTCTTTGGAGTCTGAGGGTCCCTCCCTGCGCTCCCGTCTGGTCGACGTGGAGTCCATGGAGGATCTCTCGATGGATGAAGGTCCATCCTCTTTCATGGGCCTCCTCCATCTGACCTCCGAGTCAATGGCTATGAAAATGGAGCCCGTCCAGAAATGGGCTCATTACCCGTTGACCGAGATCCTCAACTGGGGAGACTATCCGACAGAGGCTTTCCTGATGGCAGAAGCCATTCTTGGCCCTGTCCTGGAGCTCTGGCAGTGCCTCATTTTCTGCCCTGCTCCTTCTGCCTGGATGGCCTGCAAGTATGCGGTGCCCACTGAATCCCTGTCAGGATTCACAGAGCACCCCTTGGTCGAGGGGTTAGTGGCCAAGACTGTGTTCCGGCACTCCAGCAACACTGGAGATGTTGACAAGCCACCTGATAGGAGTCCAAGAAGTTGGACCATGTGATTAAGAAGATCTATGCTACCTCCTTGCTTGGCCTCGGCCAGGTGATCTTGGCCCTCCTCATGGCGCACTTCTCCCCATGCCCTGCTGAGCACCTTAGATGGGGTGCTTCCTCATCTGCCTGTGGACCTTCAGACCATGGTAAAACAGGTCCGAAACCAGGGCCGGGCTGTGGCCAGGCAACAGCTCCAGACTGCCATGGACATTAGGGACTCCTGTGCCCGCTCCGTGGCAGCCTCAGTGGCCATGTGCCACAGAGCTTGGCTGAGGAGCTCGATCTTCATGGCAGACACAAGCTGGCAGATGTCCCCGTTCCTGGGCACCAACCTGTCTGGGCCCGGGGTTGAGGGTCACTTCACTTGCATTGAGATGTCCATTGACACTTTGGACTCTGTGACATCTGCTCAGAAGGACCTCATGGGCTCCAAGCAGTATCGGAGAGGAAGCCCTTTTGGTCCACCTCCACTCCTGTGGCCAAGCCAGCCTAGCAACAGGCTGGATAGCAGGTTCAGGCCTGGCGACCGTGGCCCAAGTCAGTGGCCTCGGTTGTCCATAAGCCAGGAGGGAGAGGCTCTGGTGGCGCTTCAGCCGGGCCCTCCTCCTCCTCTAAGCCTGCCCAGTGACAGGATGAGGGGTGCCTCCCTCATGCCCATCACATTTTCCCTGTGTCCTCCTGTGGGGGGCCGACTCCACCACTTTCTTTCTGCCTGGTCCACTGTTATCACAGACAGAAGGGTTCTAGAAGTGATGAGTCAGGGTCTGCCACTGGAATTCAAGCAGTACCCTCCTTGCCGAGCTTGAGCCCCACAGGAGGACTTGATGTCCGCGGACATGCTGTCACGTCTCCGAGAAGACATAGCCCAACTCCTCCGGAAGGAGGTCATGGTTCCTGTCACGGATCTTCTGGAACACCCATGATTTGTCTCCAGGTAATTCCTGGTGCCAAAGTGGACAGTGGGTTGGCACTCCATCTTAGATCTGCACAACCTAAACAAGCTCCTCAGGTTGCGCACCTTCAGGATGGTAACTCTGTCTCAGATCATACCATCTCTAGAGTGAAACGTGTGGGTTTGCTCCCTGGATCTTCAGGACACATTCTTCCATGTCCTGATCTGTCTGTCTCATCAAAGGTTCCACTAATTTTTGGGCAGAGGGAAGCCTTTACGAGTTCAAACCATGCCATACGGCCTCTCCTCGGTCCGGGTCTTCACCAAGTGTATTGCAGTGGTGGCAGCTTACCCAAGGCGCCGAGGGGTCCAGGTTTACCCCTGCCTGGACAACTGGCTGATTGCAGGTCCCTCCAGGCAGGTGGTGGAGCGGTCCAGGGACCTGGCCCTCAAGATCTGCATCTCCCTTGGCCTCCTAGTCAACGAGGCCAAGTCGGAACTGCTACCTACACAGGTGATCCACTTCATTGGGGTGGAGATCAACTCTTGCAAAGTCAGAGCCCGGCTCCCGGCGGACAGGGTAGAGGCTCTCTCCTCCTGACCCGATCATTTCGGGTTGGGCAGTTGCTCCCTGCCCAAGACTTCCTGCGCTTGCTGGGCTGCATGGCGGCCTACACCAACGTGGTCCGTCAGACCCGCTGAAGTATGGGCTCCCTGCAGTGGGAGCTGGCCAGTCAGGGGTCTCAGCGCAAAGGTCACTTTGACCAGCTGGTCACTGTGACCCTGTGGATATGGGACACCATCCAGTGGTGGTTGGTCCCAGCACATATGCAGGAAGGGATCCCATTTGTCCGCTCAGAGGCAACGGTTGTCCTTACAACTGATACCTCTATCATGGGCTGGGGTGCCCACCTGGGGAAACACAGAGTCCACAGGCTCTGAACCCCCGAAGAGTCTCAGTGCCACATCAACCTGCTAGAGCCTGAAGCAGTTCGGCTAGCACTGATTGCATTCGCTTCGCATATTCAGGGTCTGATGGTTCAAGTCCAGATGGACAACACCACAACCATGTACTACCTCATCAACCAAGGAGGGAAGGCACTATCTACCCTTGTGCAGGGAAGCTCCCCATGTCTGGACCCTCGTGCGCAGCCTGGAGGCGGATCTCCTAACCATCCATGTGGCAGGAGCCTCCAGTCAGCTGGCAGACACTGTCAGCCGAGTGGGCGAGGTGTCTTATGAGTGGTATCTCCACCTAGAGGTAATACACAGTCTGTTCTCCCAGTGGGGCACCCCTCAGGTGGACCTGTTTGCCTCCAAGGAGAATGCAAAGCTGAGGCTGTTTTGTGCCCACTCCCCTCAGCAGGGAACACTGCATGGGGATGCCTTCTCGAGGCTCTGGACCCCAGGCCTCTTCTGTGCCTTCCCTCCATTTCCCTTGATTCACAAGGTGCTGCTCAAGGCCAGGCGGGACAAGGCACAGGTGATCCTGGTGGCTCCAGACTGTCCACGCTAGTTCTGGTACCCTGATCTCCTCAGTCTCAGAAGCAGGCTCCCGAGGCGTCTTCCCCATGCCCGGACCTGCTTTCCATCAATCAGGGGAAGGTATTCCATTCGGACCTTCAATCCCTGCACCTAACAGCCTGGTTCCTGAGCGGCTAGAGTTCCAGGCTTTGAATCTCTCCAAAGCTGTTCTCACCGTGGTGGAGACATCTTGGAAGGAGTTGACCAGGAAGTGCTATGCCTTCAAATGGAAGAGATTCTCCATTTGGTGTCAGAGCAAGGGGTTGGACCCTTTGTCCTGTCCAGTGGCTAGCATCCTTAACTATATTTGGTCTGTCTCTCAGTTGGGCCTTAGGTCGACGACCAAAGAGGGACTCCAGCCAAAACTGCTATTTTGCAGAATTAGAATAAGCATACCCCTAATAAATGACATATCAAAAATTAGGTTTCTGTGTTACTTCATTTTAAAGTTATGAGTTTTTTTGTAACCCTGATTTCACTACCTGTTCAGAAAAGGCAGTTTCAGTGAAGAGCTGAAGATGATGTCATCTCCAGAACTCATAGTCTAGTCTTCCCTGTCAGCAAGCTTACAGGGCCTGTTTCTCCAAAGTTTAAAAATCATGTGCAGTGGTTCTTTACAAGTAAAAGAGGCAGCAACATTCAAAAACATTTTTATAAAAGCTATGTGTGTTTCAGGTTTTGGAACAAAGTTGACAAATTCATTTTTATAATGCCTTTTTGATGTGGTCCATTTCTCCAGGGTTGCTGAATGCTGAGTCAGCATGCCTCCAGGCTGCTGATACCTTTTGGGGTGCTACTCTACTGTGTCTGATAGGAAGTATTGCATGATGACGGTACTTCATTGCTGTTTGTCAGTGTCTGCTTTATAACAAATTTTAAAGAGCATCTCTCCCAGTCCTTTTGACTTTCATGCATAAATTACCCCTTATTGTATTGATTCTGGAATTGTATTTCATTACTGTCCTCTGCAGTTAGTTTTTGCATTCTACAAAATGAATGAAATGCAATTCCAGAATCCATGCAAGAAGGGGTAATATATGCATGAAAGTCAAAGAGACTGGGAAAGGTGCTCTAAATCTCAGTCTGTCTCTATCTCTCAACAAAATATTGCTGTTTTATAAGATGCCTTTTCCTAGCAGTTGAAACTCAGCATCCTGTTCTTGTAAGTTTCATGTCCTGTCTTTCACAAAATGGGTAATAAGCTGGCCCAGTGGCGCTGAGGGCTGAGGCGCTGGTTGCCTACCTCGCGCAATGCTGGCGACTCGTGTTCGGGAACGAGCACGGACTGCCGGAGGTCGGCTGGGGCGGGGAAGGATCGAGCATCCGACGGACTGCTCTCCTTCTCTGGGGAGGGGAGATTTCAGCTGTCAGTGCCTGGCTGCCCCCTAGCAGAGGCTGGGGGACACGGCTGCTACGCTGCAGACAAGGGAGGAGTCAGGGCAGATGCTTGGAGGGGAGCACGTACGGCCGCGTGCACGCTCCACTCCGTAGGCGTCATTGCACGCCCCGACCCCTAAGGGAAGGAAACAAACCAAAATACATGCCACAGCAGTGTGATGGAGGGTGCCTCGCGGGCTCCGCTCCTGGCCAGCCATGGCACTGGCCCCTTGAATCTTGTCTCTGGCGAGGGGTTGGGGAACCCCACTGGCCCCGCCAGGGGGGGGCAAGCCATGGGGCCAGGTCCATCCGGGATGGTAGACGTCGGAGGACAGGGCTGGGGGAGCTCTCTGGATGTAAGCCGGCAAGAAAAAATCATAGATGTAAAAAAACAAAATGGGGTAAGTTTTGCATGAAAGTCAAAAGGACTGGGAAAGATACTGACAGCAACTCTGTCTTCTCTCAGTCCCCATGCTTTGTTACCAAGGCAGAAGAAAGTCAGTTTTACAAAAAGAAAAGCATGCTGACAAGGCATTTGGATTTTGGCATAATGCACTGCTAACAGGGTTTATTGGGGAAGGGGGAACATAGTATATACATTGAGTACTGGTCGTTTTCCTTTGCAAAATTGCTGTGACTGCACTGTACTACACAGTGTGAGTCACTACTCTGCCCTTCAGTGATGCCATCGGGAGCCACCAGCCCAGCATCTGAACAGCAAAGGCAAGTGCAGCAGGGCTCAAAAACCAATCCAAATTATGGAAGGCAGAGTAAACCTTGGCCAAAAATAAATGCACGCACCCTTTCAGGTCTGCGTATAATGACTACAAAATGTAACTTTCAAACAACATGAAGTCTTGCTATATTATGACAATTGCAGTTTGTCCCAGCCTTAGAACTACTCCGGAGGTGAAAGAGTTAACTTTCATGCCATGCATGGAACTTAGAGCACGAGCTCGGTTAGAAAAGCTCTGTCTGGATCATTTCAAACTGAAACTGTCAGATTCTTTACACCGCCTCACTGAACAGTCGCTCCGGAGATTCCTCCTACTGCTCAGTTCATTTCTCGGTTTAAAAGTGTTTTTCTCGGTTAAATTCAACCTCGATTATAATTATTTTAACCTCAAACCGATCGGTTCAAGCTCTGTCTGTGGTATGTAAGTAATAGACAGGTTTATTTCTGTGTGGAACTTAAATGTTTATCGGTTCGGTTTGAACCGATCAGGTTATTTTAAAACTTTTCTAAATTCATTTAAAGCTATTTAGAGTGCGGTTCCGGTTCTTATCGGTTCTAAAAAGCAGTTCATTCCGGTTTTCCACGACCCGATGACACGGTTAGGAACCAATAGGGTGTCTTGCCTGGCATTTGCTGGAAAAGGGCAGAGTTTTTGGTTAGCTGGCATTATGTCTAGAAACCCAAAAGAAAAACCGGGCCCACTGGGTTTCAACACTGTAGTGTCTGTGGGAAGCCTTTGCCAAGGCTGACCCACACACCCATGTGTTTTTGTCTGGGGTTTGACCACCTCAATGCAGACTGCCAGATTTGCAAGAATTTCCCTGCAGCTACCCTAGATAAGAGAGTTGGTAGGCTCAGGGAACGAGAGGCCAAAAAGTCCGCTGACCCGGATGGCCAGCCCGGTTCGGTGCCAGCTGAACCGGAGGGAGTGCCTTCTGACCAGGGCCAGACTTCCTCGTGCAAACGAAAAGCTGACTCAGTGGAGCCAGTTCCAGCAAAGAGAACTAGAAAATCAGCAGGTGTGGAGTCCAAAATTCCTTCTCCAACTGCTGCAGAGATAGCCAAAGCGATCCAAATTGTCCAGTCGCTTTCCCCGGTTCGTCCGAACCGCCACTATCTGGCAAAGGTCGGATTACGGTTCCACCGTTCAAGAATATGATATAGAGGAGTTTTATGAACCAGAGGAGGGGAGGATGATTATGAACAGTGTGAATGTGATTTTGAAAGTCTGGATGTGCCCATTGAACGGACATCTCCCAAGACAGACCTTTAGGAGAGTCTCCCCTAGGCTTTCTGAGTCCCTTCTCATTTTCTGTTTTATAAAAAGTTGCAAACCCTCCAGCTCCCTTTGGAGGAAGCTGTGGATGAGCAAGAGGAGCCTGACTTTGTGGAGATGATGGATATCCCAGAGTCCAGGAGATTGTCTATTCCTTTACATAAATCTTTCCAGGAAACAAACAATAAAAATTTTAAAGCTCTAATTCTGTGCCTCCTGTGGATAAAAAGATGGACAGGAGGTACACCTTGTCAGGTCCTGATACAGAATTTCTTTCACAGCAATGCAGCCATGTTGGGGTAGTTCAGGCTGCAGCCTGTGATAGGTTAATATTCCTAGCTTCACATCCTCCTGACAAGGACTCCAGGAAGATTGATGCCATGGCTAAAAACAATACATGGCAGCGTTCTTGGGACTCAGACAGGCAAATTATATGGCCTATGTTGCAAGATACCAGAAATCTAGATGGGATACTGTCATGGCCTTAGCCAAACAGGCCCTGGCCAGCTTGCCAGGAGCTGGAACAGGTGGCTGCTGATGGTATTGAGGCATCTAAGGTGCAGTTCCATGCTGCAGTGGATTCTAATGATGTATCCTCTAGAGTCATGGCTACATCTGTGGCTTTTCGTAGATTGGCTTGGCTCAGGTGTACTAGTCTGTTACAGGATACCCAGGCTAAGGCCATGGATTTTCCTGTGGTGGGAAATTCTCTGTTTGGGGAGCAGACAGAGAATTATATGAAGAAAATGGATGAATATAGAACCACTTATAGGAGTGCACAAGCCAAGGAACGGCAAGCCACTCCTCAGAGGCAGCCCCCCAGGGGTAGAGGCAGGCCTTTTCACAGACCTTTTTACCAAACCCAGGCCTCCTCTTCAGCTTACGTTCAGAGGGGGTTCTTCAGAGGGAGAGGCAGACGGGGTATGAGCAGGCCTGCTCCCACCCCTCAGCCTAAAGCCCCTGCCAAACAGGCACCCTGATGGGATGCCCAGGGCCAATTCTCCATTACCTGTAGGGGGCAGGCTGGCTTACTTCGTCCAGGACTGGGAGTCTTTAACTTCAGACAAGTGGGTCCTGGAAGTAGTAAGCCAGGGTCTGGTTCTCAGCTTCAAAAAATTTCCAAAGATGAGAATCAGATCTTTTCCACCTGCAAATCCTCTAGAGACCCTTGCTTTGGAAACAGAAGTCTCAACCCTCCTGGCTCTCAGAGCGGTAGAAAGGGTTTCTCCCCTACACCAGGGCAAGGGACTGTACTCCAGGTACTTCCTTACCCCAAAAAAGACAGGAGAATGGCGGCCCATCCTGGACCTAAGATATCTGAACAAGCACCTTTTAAAACCAAAATTCAAAATGGTGACTCTGGGAATGATTTTACCCTCCCTAAGGCCAGGGGACTGGCTAGCTTCCCTGGACCTCAAGGATGCCTACTTCCATGTTCTTATCAGAAGCTCCCACCGAAAGTACCTCAGATTCGAACTGCCCTCAGGCCATTATCAGTTCAGAGCAATGCCCTTCGGCCTTACCTCTGCCCCAAGGGTATTCACAAAATGCCTGGCGGTAGCAGTTGCTCATTTAAGAAGGCAAAAGATTGCCATCTTTCCCTACCTAGACGACTGGCTCATTGTGGGTCAGTCTCCAGACCAGGTCAAATCACACCTGCAGGTTACCCAGCAGCTGCTTACCTCTCTAGGCTTTCTTCTCAATCTTTCAAAGTCAGTTTTAGAACCTGTCCAGGTACTCACCTTCATAGGCGCAGAACTGGACACAAAGCAGGCCAGAGCCTTCCTTCCCTAGAAAGGGTAAGGACCCTGGTGGCCTGGCCTCCTCCTTCACCCTGCAGGTCTCTCGACCAGCAAGGCATTTTCTACAGCTCCTAGGACACATGGCGCTTCCACAGCCGTAGTGCAAGGAGCAAGATTTCAGATGAGGGACATTCAGTTCCATTTGAGAGCCTTTTGGTCTCAAAGAAGAGATCCCCTATCCAAGTTGATCCCAGTAACTCGAACCCTGATCCAGGCCCTTCAGTGGTGGCAGGATCAGAGCAATCTGAGACAAGGGGTTCCTTTCATCCCTCTATCTCACTCCTTGACCCTTACTACAGATGTGTCCCTTTTGGGATGGGGAGCTCACATGGGCGACCTCTCCACCCAGGGATTGTGGTCCCCTCAGGAATCTCTGCTCCACATCAATCTGTTGGAACTCAGAGCTGTTTTTCTAGCACTTCAGTTTTTTTCTGCATCTGTTCAGAACAAAGTGGTACAGGTCAGAACAGACAACACCACTACAATGTGGTACATCAACAAACAAGGGGGCACTCGGTCTTCGGCCTTATGCACCGAGGCAATGAAGTTGTGGTCTCTGGCTTATTCCCTGAACACCTCCCTCATAGCAGTTCACCTCCCAGGCAAGGACAATGTCCTGGCAGATGCTCTCAGCAGGATTTCCCAGGGCCATCACGAATGGTCATTGGATCCTCGAGTACTGAGGATAGTTTTTGCCAGGTGGGGCACCCCTCAGATAGATCTTTTTGCAGCCCCAGACAATCATCAACTTACACTTTTTTGTTGCAGACCCCCAGTGTTGGGCTCAGTCCCCCTGGATGCCTTCCTCCTCGATTGGGAAGGGAAGTTTCTCTATGCCTTCCCCCTTCCCTCTCCTGTTCAAGGTGCTAGTCAAAATCAGATCTCAGCCCTGCAAGATGATTCTGATTGCTCCAGATTGGGCCAGACAGCCCTGGTACCCTCTCCTTCTGTCCTTAGCAGTCCATCTTCCCCTGTGTCTCCCCAGGAACCACAATTTGTTAACCTGTGCCCAGGGGAGAGTTTGGTATCCGAATCTCAAATCCCTCAACCTCAAGGCCTGGCTCTTGAGGAGTTAGAGTTTGCTGACCTACACCTTTCTCAAGGTGTTCTCGAAATTTTGAAAGCTACTAGGAAGCCTTCCACTAGGGCTACTTATAACTCTAAATGGAAAAGGTTTTCCATATGGTGCTCTGGGAAGCATATTTCCCCGGAATCTGCTGATTTGCCCACTGTTTTGGACTATGTGGTCCATCTTAATTCTTTGGGACTGAGACCAGCTACCCTGAAAGTGCATTTGGCAGCTGTCTCTGCTTTTATTTCAGCAGGGAAGCCCTTTTCTCTCTCTGCTCACCCTGTATTTTCTAAGTTTTTCAGGGGATTGCTTCATACCAATCCACCATTCAGGGACCCTGCCCCTGCCTGGGATCTTAATGTTTGCATTGCTCAGCTGATGCAACCCCCCTTTGAACCTCTGTCTTCAGCAGAGCTTAAGTACTTGACTTGGAAAACTGTGTTTCTAGTAGCCATCACTTCTGCCAGGCGCAAGTGAGTTGCAAGCTTTGTCAGTGGAGACTGACTTTATTTCCTTTCACAGGGATAAGGTAGTCCTCAGGACTAACAGGAAGTTTTTGCCTAAGGTGATTTCAGATTTCCACCTTAATCAATCTATTTCTCTTCCAGTGTTCTTCACTGACCATTCTTCCTCTGGTGAGAGGAGGCTGCACAGCTTAGATGTTAAGAGCCCCTTAGTTACTACATAGAGCGTACCAAGGGTCACAGGTTTGACTCCCTCCAACTCTTTCTCACTTATGGTGAGGTTGGGAAAGGGAAACCTGCCACTAAGAGATCCATTGCCAGGTGGATTGTCTGTTGTACCAATTTTGCTATCAAAAACTGGGTAGGTTCCCCTTCAGGCCTGAGGGCTCACTCTACCAGAGGTACAGCTGCGTCCCTAGCTGCGACCAGGGACATCCCTATCTTAGAGATATGTCAAGCAGCTACTTGGAAAACAGTACATACTTTCACTAAGCATTACTCCTTGGACATTCAGGCCAGGAGGGATGCTCGATTTGGCACAGCTGTGCTTCAGAGCCTATTTCCTAAGTAGGTTCTGTCCCTCCTCCATGGAGGTACTGCTGTGTAGTCTGCAATTGTCATAATATAGCAAGACTTCATGTTGTTTGAAGAAAAATTACTCACCTTAGTAATGTTGTTTCTTCTAATGAGTCTTGCTATATTATGACCTTCTCCCAACCTGCCCCTCTCAGAACTTCTACTTTAGGGATGGGGTGGGCAGTCCAGTGTTGGCACTTATTGATGCCCATCTTGTGTTTTCCACCCTTCTTTTTGGGGTGTTTGGGTGTTGTGTTTTATTTTATCTTATCTTATTTTCTGGTCCCCTGACTTGAGTCTTGGTGTTGGGACCAGGAAAATGTGTTAATACTTAAGTAGCCAGTTGGCTAGTGTAGGTTACAGCTTCCACACAGAACCTTAGTGAGTTTTGCTCGTAAAGATCTGACAGTTTCAGTTTGAAATGATCCAGACAGAGCTTTTCTAACCGAGCTCGCGCTCTAAGTTCCATGCATGGCATGGAAGTTAACTCTTTCACCTCCGGAGCAGTTCTAAGGCTGGGACAAACTGCAATTGTCATAATATAGCAAGACTCCATTAGAAGAAACAACATTACTAAGGTGAGTAATTTTTACTTTTGGACCGTCATGAAAGGTGCTCTTTAACAGGGGCCTAATATGTGTTAATTCCTGCTAGTGGTAAAAGAGTTAGCCCTGGTAAAATTATCATTTTAATGTGGAATGCAACATAGATGAGTCTGAATGTAGGTTAACTTACAGCCTGTTGGGGAGAAAACACTTGGGGCCAGATGTTCAAAACTTTGTGCCTGGCGCAAGTCGATTGCGTCACGCTTGCACCACATTTGCACCAGAGTGCTATATTTAAAAGGCCAGATAAGCGCCGGTAATGTGATAAGCGCCAATGCTGAGATAATGTATATGTGGCACAAAGTGAGGCAGGGTCATGCATACAGAATTACCAGCAGTATAGTCAAAAGTATAGCACCACACAGTGTCGTTAAGCGCAGCACGTAGCATGGAGCAAATTACCACCCATGAAAAGGTGGTCTTAATGGCGGGCAAACCCAGGATGGGGGGCACGGGCACAGCAGCAAAAGGGAACAAGACTGTATGCATCTAGTGAGGAGGCAGTATGAGAGGATGGCCACCCTGGGCCACTCCATATGCACAGGCACACAAATTGTGGAATGCAGTGCCTCAACAGTGCTGTGAAGTGAACACTCTTGTAAATGTTACAACTGAGCTGGAACACTACTTGTGGCAACAAACTATTTGTAAGGTATTGTACTGTGTACCTAATATGATATTTGTGTATTGTGTGTTCTAGGGACATGGATATGTTGTTCATCCACACTGTCTGGCAGGTTCCTTGCCGCTTTAAATCTTGCCGGAAGGTCTTCAAGCTGGCTCCTCCCACCCACCCGGGTGGTAAAACTCTCGGCTCCGCCCCATGACGCCAGTATCTTCCTTACCGCTTGGAAGCTCAGGTTCCCTCCTTAACGCTCTGCGTATAAGACTGGTTCCTAATTCTTCGATATTTCGAAATGAAAAGTTTTTTGCTAAAAAGACTTCGGTCTTCTTTCCCTCACGGCTGCGATGGACAAATCGACTCCCGGTTTCCGGAGGTGCCCTTGCGGGCAGAAGATGTCTAGGACGGATCCGCACTCCACGTGCATCTACTGCTTGGGCCTTGAGCACGACCCGCAGGCCTGCGACCTGTGCTCTTCCTTTTCGGCCTACGTCCTTGAAGACCGTGCTGCCCGTTTACAACTGGGGCACCCCGAGAAAAGAATTCCTCTGGTTAAATCTAAAGAGGCCCGGTTGGCGGTGTCCGCGGCGGCGGGTCGGCGGATCACCTCGAGCAGATGATCGCCCTCGAAGAGGAGGCGGCGTGGGCCGCTTCTACCTCGGCCGCAGCATTTATCCCGCTCTCTCTCGGTGCCTCGTATTCGGCTTCCTTTAAGGAGCTCTGTCTGACCCTCTCTACGAAAGGTGAGGGTCCAACTTCTTCTGGACCTTTTTCCAGGTCCAAAAAGAGCAAAAGTAAGTCTGTCCGTCGGCGCTCTTGGGGCGGGAAAGATCCCCTCCCCTTGCCGACAGTCGACTTGGTCTGACCCCTCAGCTTGACCACTGGCTTCACGGTGTCCCGTCCAGGCCAGTTGACCGAGACTCCCGTCGGCAGCGGTGAGTTTTTCTCAACCCGTTAGGCGGGTTGTCAACTGGAGAAGCTGAGAACCCCTCTCCCGGTTCCCCGGTGGGAGTTGAGGATCCCGTCGGCTCGTCTATGCCTCCGGTTCAGGAACTTTGGTGGAATGCGTCCGAGCGAGGTGCCGATTCCGACACCTTCCGCGCCGTCCTCGGCCTGGCGAGAATCTCGGTCTCGGTCCGGACATCCTCACGGTCCAGCCCGATCCCGCCCGTCATCAGCGGTCTCAGTCTCGGCTTCGGCAAGCCAGGCGCCGCCGCTCTTCCTCCTCCTCGGACGAGGGAGGCTTCGGCCGCAAGTTCGTCGGAGGTATGAGGAACTCATGTGGCAACAGCTCCTTTTGACCGGGAATAAGCCGACCCAGTCGTCTTCCCCGGCCATTAAGTGGCTGTCACCGGAGCGGCCGAAACAACCCCTCGTTGTAGCCGAGGAGCCTGTTCCCAGGCCGGTTGTTTGGCCAATTCCAGCTGCCCCACCGATTCTGGTGGAGCCTCTGCCTCCACAGCCGTTAGTTGGGGCTCCGACCAAGAATTCTTGGTCGGCTCGGGGTTTGCCCCATAGGCTGTCCGTCACCCTCACTCCCGATAAACCTCGGCAGGTGGAGGGTGGCTCAGGCCCGAGGCAGCTCTTTGAGGACTCTTCCGAGTCCGAGGATGATTCCTCCCTTTTCTCCAAGCGTATGGACTTGGAGTCCTCAGGAGGACAGTCAGTGGACGATAGCCCTTCGTCCTTCTTAGGGTTGCTTCGGCTCATCTCGGAGTCCACCGGGATGAAGCTCGAACCCGTTTCTAAACGGGCCAGGTATCCCCTCACGGAGATTCTGGACCGAGGGGATTCCCCTACGGAGGCCTTTCCGGTGGCCGAGGCCATAGTGGGTCCGGCCTTGGAGCTTTGGCAGCGCCCTGCTTCCTGCCCTGCGCCTTCGGCCAGGATGGCCAGGAAGTATGCGGTCCCTACCGGTTCCCTGTCCGGTTTTTCGGAACACCCCTCTGCTGAGGGTTGGTTACCGACAGCGTTTTCGGCGTGCGAGCATGAGGGATGTGGACAAACCTCCGACAAGGAATCCAAGAAATTGGATTATGCCGGGCGAAAAGTCTATGCTGCGTCCTCTCTCGGCCTTCGTCAGGCCAGTTCGGCCGTCCTCATGGCACATTTTTCTCATGCCCTGTTGGGCTCCCTGGATGAGGTTGTCCCTCATCTTCCTGCGGATCTGCAGACTACGGTCAGGCAGGTGCGGGACCAGGGCAGGGCAGTGGCCAAACAGCAGCTCCAGACTGCTTTAGACATCGGGGACTCATGTGCCAGGTCTGTGGCGGCCGCAGTGGCCATGCGTCGTCGGGCTTGGCTGAGGATATCCACCTTTACCTCGGATACCCAGCACAAGTTGGCGGATGTTCCCTTTTTGGGGACTGACCTCTTCTGCCCTGGCGTGGAAGGTCACCTGCAGAGGATCGAGAAGTCCAATGCTACCTTGGACTCGGTCTCTTCCGCTCAGAAGGACAAAGGCCGCAAGCCACAGCCTAAGCCCTTTCGTCCTTCTGCGGCCTGGTACCCGGCCCAGCAACGTCGGGGCCAGCAGGCTCGAGCTTGGCATCCCAAACCCAAGCCGTCGGCTTCCTCCAACAGGAAGCAGGAAGTGAAGGCCAGGAGGGTCCCTGGGCGGTCCCTCCTCAAGCCTGCCCAGTGGCGGGCTGAGGGTGTCGCCCCATCCCGTCACCTCACCCCTGGTTCCCCCCGTGGGGGGACAGCTCCGACACTTCCTTTCCGCCTGGTCCGCTGTTACCACGGACAGATGGGTACTGGAAGTGGTGGGAAAAGGCCTGCCTCTAGAACTCGAGCAGGCCCCGCCCTTCAGAGCCGTCGCCCCTCGGGGGGCCTCGGGGTCCGCAGCCTCACTGGCAGCTCGTCGAGCCGACATCGCTCTCCTCCTCCAAAAGGAGGTGATCAGGAAGGTAGAGGACCCCCCCTCAGACCCGGGGTTCGTGTCCAGGTATTTCCTGGTTCCGAAACGGACGGGGGGCTGGTGCCCCATTCTCGACCTACATGGCCTGAACAAGTTCCTAAGGTCTCGAACCTTCAGGATGGTCACTCTGGGCGCAGATAATACCATCTCTGGAACCAGGCGTGTGGTTCTGCTCTCTGGACCTCAGGATCAGCGTTCTTTCACGTCCCTATCCGTCCGTCACACCGGAGATTCCTTGCGCTTTGGACGGAGGATCCCTCTTCGAGTTCAAGCCATGCCTTCGGCTTATCTCCAGCTCCCAGGGTCTTCACCAAATGCATGGCAGTGGTGACAGCATTCCTGCGGCGCCCAGGGGTCCGGGTGTACCCTTACCTGGACGATTGGCTGATAGCAGCCCCCTCCAGACAGGAGGTGGAGCGGTCCAGAGATCTGGCCCTCCAGGTTTGCTCTCAAGTCGGCCTTCTCATCAACGAGGCCAAGTCGAAACTCGAGCCGAAGCAGGTGATCCTGTTCATCGGGGCAGAGCTCGACTCTCTTCGAGCCAAAGCACGGCTCCCGGCGGACAGGGCCGAGGTTCTTACCTCCTTTGCCCAATCATTTCTGGTTGGGCAATCGGCGCCTGCCGGGACTTCCTCGCCTCCCTGGGTCTCATGGCGGCCTGTACCAGCGTGGTCCGTTGGGCACGCTGGCACATGCGCCCCCTTCAGTGGGGACTGGCCAGCCAGTGGTCACAACGCTGCGATCCATTGGACCAACTAGTGATGGTGACCCAGGAGATGTGGAACGCTCTCCGCTGGTGGACCGTTCCATCTCATCTGCAGGAGGGCATCCCGTTTGTCCGCCCCGAGCCGACGGTCTCCCTATCGACCGATGCCTCTCTGATGGGTTGGGGTGCCCATCTGGGGGAACACCGAGTGCACGGCCTCTGGTCCCCGCGGGAGTCCCGATGCCACATCAACCTGCTGGAGCTCCGAGCGGTCCGCCTAGCTCTCACCGCCTTTGCTCCGTTTCTCCGGGGTCAAGTGGTCCGAGTCCAGACGGACAATACCACGACCATGTACTACCTGGACCGCCAGGGCGGGACGCGTTCCATGCTTCTATGCAAGGAAGCTCTCCGCATTTGGTCACTCGTGCGCAGCCTGGAGGCGGATCTCCTAGCCATTCACGTGGCAGGAGCCTCCAACACCCTGGCCGATGCCCTGAGCGGATAGGGGCTGCATCTCACAGTGGTCTCTCCTGCGGAGGTAGTACAAGATCTGTTCTCCCAGTGGGGCACATCAGGTGGACCTGTTTGCCTCCAGGAGAGCGAGCTGAGCTGTTTCATACCCGCCCCCTCAGCAGGGCTTGCTGCAGGGGGATGCCTTCTCGAGGCTGTGGACCCCGGGCCTCTTTACGCCTTTCCCCCATTTCCCTTGATTCACAAGGTGCTTCTCAAGGCAAGGAGGGACAAGGCGCAGGTGATTCTGATAGCCCCAGACTGGCCCCGCCAGTTCTGGTACCCAGATCTCCTCAGCCTCAGCTCCAGGCTCCCGAGGCAGCTTCCAGCTCGCCCGGACCTGCTCTCAGTCAATCAGGGGAAGGTGTTCCATCCGGACCTTCAATCCCTGTACCTGACGGCCTGGTTCCTGAGCGGCTAGAGTTCCAGGCCTTGGGTCTTTCCAACGAGGTCCTCAATGTTGTTGAGGTGTCCGTAAAGAGTCGACCAGGAAATGCTATGCCTTCAAATGGAAGAGTTTTCCATTTGGTGTCAGAACAAGGGCTTGGACCCTTCCTCCTGTTCTGTGGCAAGCATTTTGGACTATTTATGGTCCCTTTCTAGTCAAGGGCTTAGGTCAGCGACCTAAAGGTGCACCTGGCAGCCATCTCTGCTTCAGGCGCGGGCGAGGGAAGCGAGTGAGTGGCGCAGGAAAAAGATGGTCTGGCGCTTTTTAAAGGCCTTGATCACATTTCCTCCGGTGCGAGAACCTCAACCTCCGTGGATTTACTGCTGGTACTGGCAAAGCTCATGGGCAAGCCATTCGAACCAATGCACAGGTGTGATCTCTCTCACCTGTCGTGGAAGATCGCCTTCTTGGTGGCTATCACGTCAGCCAGAAGGATGGGAGAACTCCAGGCGCTCTGCATTGAGTCTCCTTATCTGGTCTTCCACAGGGACAAGGTTGTCCTGCGCCCCAACCCGAAATTCCTTCCGAAGGGTGGTGTCGGGAATTTCACCTTAGCCAGGTGCTGACTCTGCGGTGTTCTACCCCAGTCACACCTCGGAGGCCGAATACAGGCTCCATACTTTGGACCCTAGAAGGGCGCTCGCTTATATAAGGAGCGCACGGCTGAAATCCGGGGAGAGGTTCACCAGCTGTTTGTCACCTACGCTGAAGCTGCATCTGGCAGACCTGCAGCCAAGCGGACGATAGGCAGGTGGGTCACCTCCTGCATAGATCTCTGCTATAAGTTGGCGGGCATGGAGCCTCCCAGAGGGATAAGAGCTCATTCTACCCGTCATGCTGCTGCATCGGTGGCTGCTTCCAGGGACGTCCCTATCCAGGAAATCTGCAGGGCTGCTACCTGGAAGTCAGCACACACCTTCATTACCCATTACCACATCGACCTTGAGTCACGCCGGGATGCTGGTTTTGGGGCCTCGGTTCTCCAGTCTCTATTCCCTAAGTAGGGGGTGTGCCTTGCCTCCCTCCTCCCGGAGAACTGCTAGGAGTCTGCCAGACAGTGTGGATGAACAACATATCCATGTCCCTAGAAATACAGGTTACTCACCTGTAACAGGAGTTCTAGGAATGGTATATGTTGTTCATCCACCACCCACCCGATTCTCTCAAGCTTCGACAAAGACAACCTGAGCTTCCAGCGGGCCAGATCTGGCGTCATGTGGGCGGAGCTGAGAGTTTTGTGGGAGGAGCCAGCTTGATGACCTTCCGGCAAGATTTAAAGCGGCAAGGAACCTGCCAGACAGTGTGGATGAACAACATATACCATTCCTGGAACTCCTGAGTAACCTGTATTTGTTGTGCATTGTATGTCTTTATTGTACACCGTTGCATCACAGCCACACAGTTAGTGTCTCTGGGTCAATCCTGACACTAAGCCTTGGCATAGTGTGCTTACCTGGTGAACAAGCTGATAAACAACAATGAACAGAACACATACATGGCAGAGACATGCTGTACACAGACAGCACCACCCATATCGCTGTCATCTTGCACCAGTCCTAACCCTGCCATGCATTAGTGGGTGCCCCAGCAAACAGTGGACACTATAGCAGTGCATCCATGCAGCACACGCCTCCAGTTTCCCCTTTGGGTACACCAACACAGTCCAGCAGACACATGCTGCACTGGGAGAATGGGGGAATGGAGGGTGTTGAGGGGAGAGTTTACAGGTGGCCAGGCTGCACCACATAGTAGATACTGCCACACAGCTAGGGCCATCCACACAGTGTACATGTTCCACTGTCGGGACTGCCCCTGACAGCAGTGTGCCAGTATGATGGTATGTGTACCCCCCCTCCCCCCGGGTACATACCCTACACCTGTCTGGATCCACACACACGGACAGCCATGTGTATGGTAGTGTGGTGATCCCATGCCACTGGTGCAGCACATGAGGGTCACAGGGCAGTATGACTGTGGTGTCCACTGTCAGACCACACCTTCCAGCTGTACTGTCACTGTGAGGATAGCACAAGTTACTGTTGCCTAACACACTGTAGGCATTGCTGTGTACCTTACAGTATCACCTACTGTGGTACTGTACTGTCTGATAAACACTGTGGCAGGAACAACGATTTGCCTCTGGCATGCAGCACGACCACCTGTTCCTCTAGTGCTACTCTTCTGGGCCACATTAGTCTTTGCATCTGTGTCCAAACCAAGATTGCAGCTAATGTTCTGTGAGCACACAATGAATGTGGCAACCGACCTGTAATACCAGTCAGACCTACAGGTGGAGCTGTGAGCACAGAAAGAAACGTGGCTACCGACCTGTAATTCCAGTTGGACCTACAGGTGGAGCTATGTGCGCCATGTTATAGCACCGGGCAATCCACATGCAAAGCAGGCTGTAATGAGATGATAATGCAACTGTTTGCCCATCGATTGCCTGAGTAAGCTCATTTGCATTGCAGTTTTGAATATAGCAAACTTTAGTGCCGTGCAAACAGGATTGCACCGGGCAAATGTGTCAGCGCCACGCAAATGTGTTTGCATGCCTTCATTTGCATGCTATGTTCGACTCATTTAACCCTGGGGCTATTCCTTTGAATATGACATGCAAATGGTTCCAGGCTAATTTTGCCCACCGTTCAGTGCTAATTTTGCCCCAGGGCAAAGTTTTGAATATCTGGACCTAGGTTGGCTGGGTTGTCTACTGCATAGAAACTCATAGTAAGGTTTCAAAACAGCATTACCTCTTCCACCCCATTTACAGGGAGGTAGAATAATTGTTTTAAAGTGCCATCCTAAGAAAACACCTCAATTGAATGACAGGCATGAATGATCACAGTCTTCCACCACATCAGAAAATTATTCAGTCTGCAAACCTCACCAGTAAAAACAGGACATTTTGCTCACATGCCTTTCCAGTATAAAAAATAAACTGAAACTAAACCTCACTGCAGTGTGCTATGATTCAGCATTCAGCAACCCTGAAGAAAAGGACCACAACATAAAGGCACCAAAATAGATAAAAAAGAATACACTTTGTCAACTTTTTTACAAAACCTGAAACACACAGTTTCATAGCAATGTTTTTTGAATGTTGCTGCCTGTTTTACTTGTGAAAACTATTGCACATGAATGCCAGCCTTTTAAGAAACAGGTTCTATAAGCTTGCTGACAGGGAAGACTAGACTCTTAGTTCAGGAGATGACATCATCAGCAGCTCTTCACTGAAACTGGCTTTTTTGAACAGGCAGTGAATTTAACATCAGTTTAACAACCTTTGAGCCGGAGGCTCATTTACAAAGGTACCTCGTCACAATGAGGACAAAGACATACATACATGAGACAATCAGCAATACAGTACAGCAATAAGGCACAGTCAAGTTACAAGTAAAACGAAACAATCAGCAATACAGTTCAACAATAAGGTACAGTCATGTTACAGGTGATGCGAGACACAACACTGTTATCCGCAAAAAATTAGGATAAGCGATCCTTTTTTTTTTTTTTATGAATTAGGAGGTAGGGTAGAGGAGTTGAAAGGAGGCACAGCGGGGAGGGGGGAGAGCTGGGATAAGGAGAAGTGCAGCTCAGAGAGCTTTGTCACGGGGTGCTATGCTGATCCAAATTCTGAAATTTATTGATGCCAGCAATTTTGACTGTAGTCCCCCAAGGTGCACCTGGCAGCCATTTCTGCTTAAGAGGCGTAGGTCAATCAGCAGTCGGTGGCACAGGAGAAGGTGGTCTGGCCCTTTTTCAAGGGCCTTGACCACATTTCCCCTCTGGTGCGTGAACCACCACCACCGTGAGACTTGTTGTTGGTTTTGGCAAAGCTCATGGGCAAGCCATTTGAACCGATGCACAGGTGTAAGATGTCATACCTGTCGTGGAAGACCACCTTCTTGGTGGCTATCATGTCAGCCAGAAGAATCAGTGAGCTCCAGGCACTTTCAGTGGAGGCTCCTTACCTGGTTTTCCACAGGGGCATGGTTGTCCTGCATCCCAACCCGAAGTTCCTCACGAAGGTTACGTAGGATTTTCACCTTAATCAGGTGATTAATCTCCCGGTGTATTTCACCAATCACACCTCGGAGGTCGAGCACAGGCTCCATACTTTGGATCTGCAGCGAGTGCTAGCCTATTATAAGGAGCACACAGCTGGAGATCGGGGAGATGTTTGCCAGCTATTTGTCACCTACGCTGAAGCTGCACCTGGCAGACTGGCAGCTAAGCATATGATTTGCAGGTGGATTGTATCCTGCATCGACCTCTGCTATAGGTTGGTGGGTAGGGAGCCTTCTGGAGGGCTAAGGGCTCATTCCACCCGTCGTGCCGCTGCCTTGGTGGCTGCTGCCAGGGATGTCCCTATCCAGGAAATCTGCAGGGCTGCTACCTGGAGGTCAGCACACACCTTCATTTCCCATTACCACACTGACCTTGAGTCACGCCAGAATGCTGGTTTTTGGGGCCTCCAGTATCTGTTCCCTAAGCAGGGGGTGTGCACCTTGCCTCCTTCCTCCCGGAGAACTGCTATGAATCTGCCAGAAAGTGTGGATATTACAACATATTCACGTCCCTAGAAAAACAGGTTAGTCACCTGTAACAGTAGTTCTAGGAGTGGCGTATGTTGATCTTACTTCGAGAGGAAGGTCTTGCAGCAGGTAACACATATGTAGGACTGACGCCACGTGGCGGCAGATCTCGACATTTGTTTTTCTCCAGCAGTACCGACGTGGGACCGCCTACCCAGCATCAGCCCCGTCCCCGACATCACGTAGTATAAAGTGTGTAGACAGACCCCACGTGCTCCATTTCTTTCCTGCCGCGACAACTCGCTAGTCAGCTCTCGGCTCACCTACGGGTTCCTCAGCCTCTAGAACAGTTCCGTTTGTAATTTTTTCTCGATTTCGACGACGTATGTCCTCCCTCTTGACCGGGCACTGTAACAAGTGCTCTTGTGGACTGGACGGCAGATTCCTGCCAAGGACGGTCATTCTTCCTGCCTCTTTTGCCTGGGCCCAGACCATGATACTGATGCCTGTACTCATTGCCAGGCCTTCAACAGTCGCACCAGGATCCTCAGACAGAAGTCGCTCCAGGCCCATCTAGTGTAGCAGCAACTGGCCCAGATGCAGCAGGATTCGTCCTCTGGGGGTCTCGCTCCCCGACCCCTCAAAAGGAAAGGAGAAGCACCGCCGTCGGGAGCGTGACTGCTTGCCGTCCTGGCCTAGGTCTTCCAGCTCCGCTGGTCATTTCGGCTCCTCTGAACATGAGGCCCGGCGTACTTCCCTGAAGCCTCCGACCTCTCTTTCCAAGGTGCCTGCCTTGCAACCTATCCGGATCCGGACATCGGATTCAGGTTCCACGGCAGCATCTAAGCCCGCGGATGCTGGTTCTTCTAAGAAGCCTTCCAGTTCGGGCTCCTCTGGACACAAGAGGCACTCCGGCTCCAGTTCCGTGCCTCCCTCAGGTAAGCAGTCCTCCCACTCGGCTTCGGTCGACCCCCGGGAGGCTAAGCTACCGTCGGGCCACTCTGCTTCTCGGGCCTCTTCCTTGCTGCCAAAACACAAGCATGACCGGCGTCCATCCATGGAGTCGGACTGATGACACCCCAAGAAGCACAAGGCTGACCGGCCTTCTAAGGCCTGTTCCTCCGACCGCCCTCCACTGCTTTTGGCTAAAGGGCGTCCGTCTGAGGTGACATCAGTACTGACACCAGTTGCTCCCCCGCCTACACCGGTGCCGGACAAGGCTGCCCCACAGCCGTCGTTGGTCTCTCCGACGTCGCCTCAGGACCGTTCGCGGTCCACCCGACGCCGGATTTGCCCGACGTCGCTGATGAGGTTACTCGATGTCACCTGTCATACCGACGCCGGTCCTAACCGACACCAGTCCTCCTGCTGGCCGACCGACATCGCCTCTCAGGCTGGAATCCCCTAAACTGGGGATGTCCCAAGTCAAGCAACTTTTTGCTCATTGGTGGGAGACGATAAAACAGGATGTTGTTGGCCCTGCTCCCTCTGTGCCTCAGCCTGATGGGAAGCCTACACCTGTCCCTTCAGGGAATGAGGGTGACAAATCACCTACCAGCCCCAGGAAGCGCAAGGACAAGCGCAAGAGGACTAGGTCTCCTTCCTGTTCTCGCTCTCCTTCACCTTCATGACCCAGGCACAAGAGGAGACATCGGAGGGTTTTGTGCTCCTCCTCCTCTTCCTCTGCCTATGGCGGATTGGACTCGTACCCTGATTCAGACCCGGGCTCACTCCCTGGCTCCACTGAGGACCAACCTAAGTCTCCTCCCGATGACCCCAGATTTCTGGAGGTTATGCGGCACATCCAGGGGAACATGGGCTGGTATATGGAGGCCCTGGACCCCGAACGCTTGCGCCTGGAAAAATACCTATGCCAGAAGGATCCCAAGCTGGTGGTCATTCTGCCCCTAGCGGACACTTTCCAGGACGATACCCTAGCTACCTGGAGGCATCCACACACTTCCTCGGTGGTGCCCAAGAAAGCTAACCGCTTGTACTGGCTCCCCAAGGATCATTCTTACCTGGCTGACCACCCCATGGCTGATTCTGCGGTCATTTCGGCCGTGCATGATCGTTCGCAGAGGCTGAAATACCTAAGTACCCAGGCACCAGACAGGGAGTCTAAGCAGCTGGACTCTTTAGGTCGTAGGGTGTACTCATCTGCCACCTGCAGTATTCGAAGTCTACATTTTTTGACTCGTATGGTCCAAGTCCAGAACGCCCTTTGGGACCAAGGATTGGACATTCTGCAAGGTTTGCATCACTATCCTCAGAGGACAGAGCTTTCAAAACTGTTATAGACGGGCTCAGATGTGGGTACCCACGTTCGCCGAGCGACGTATGACTCTGCGGACACATTGGTTAGGGTGGCTGCTACTGGAATTTGCCTTCGGCGCCACTCCTGGCTCTGGGTCTCTGGGTTCGACCCAGAGATGCAGACTACACTTCTGGACGCCCCTTTCAAGGGATCTGTGCTCTTCGGTGAGGACACAGAGAAGGTTATTGTTAGACTGCAGGACTCTGGCAAAGCAGTTCATATAGTGCATTCGATGTATCACCTGAAACAGGAGCATTTTCGTCAGCCCTGTTTTCATGGCAGAGGGGGACACCAGCCTCAGCAACCCGTTGCTCAGCATCACGCACAGCAGAGGTGGTTTTGGTCGATGAAGGGGTCAGCGAGGCTCTGCCTCTGCCCCTTCTAGACAAGCTAGACCTCCAGCAGCTGCCCTCTCGCCCCCTTCCTCCCCCTGACTATACAGATGACCCTCCCCTCCCAGACCTGTCGTTGGGAGAGTGGGTGAGAGGTCATTTCTTTCTGCACCATCCTGCTTGGAGAGAAGTAACCTCCGAAAGATGGGTCCTCGACCTCGTGGAGTTTGGGCACTCCATAGAGTTCGAGTCTCTGCCACCGGACAGACCTCCACTGGCTGCCTACTACCCCAGAGACCACAGGCCTCCCATCAGACAGGAGATCCAGTCTCTCCTAGACAAGGACACCATAGAGTGTGTCCCGGAGGCAGAAGGGGACTCTGGGTTTTACTCACATATCTTCTTGGTTCCCAAGAAGTCCATGGACTTGCGGCCAATCTTGGACCTCAGCGACCTCAACCTATGGGTTGCTTACCACAGATTCCGTATGGTGTCGCTTCCGAATCTCCTCCCCTTCCTCTCGTTAGGGGATTGGCTGGTGTCTCTGGACATGCAGGATGCCTACCTTCACATTCCTATTTGCCACGGTCATCGGAGATTCCTGAGGTTCAAGTTCGGGGGTCGTGTCTATCAGTTCAAGGTTCTTCCCTTCGGCCTTTCCTCCGCTCCCAGAGTCTTCACCATAGCCTTGCTGTCATTGCAGCGGCTCTGCGCCGAGATGGTCACTTTTTATTCCCTTATCTCGACGATTGGCTCCTCTTGGCCTCGTCCAGGTCTCGCCTTTGGGAGACCATCCTGGCCATGCTCTCCCTCTGTCGGCATCTGGGGATCACTGTAAATCCAGAAAAATCTCAGCTTTTTCCCTCTCAGCGTCTTCAATTTATAGGCGCTCTGTTGGATACCACTCTGGGGAAAGCTTTTCTTCCTGCAGACAGGGCAGAGCACATCCAGGCTCTGGCGTCCCAAGGTTCTTCAGCCTCCATAGTTCCTGCCAGGTCCATTCTCCGGCTTCTGGGGCACATGGCGGCTGCCATAGTCTTGGTCCCCTTTGCCAGGCTACGAATGCGCACCATTCAGTGGGCGCTTCGGGTCCAATGGGACCAGACCAGGGACAACTTGGACTTGACGGTCAGAATCTCGGAGCCAGTTCGTCGCAGACTCTGCTAGTGGGCATCTCCCCAGCATCTTTGCCGAGGACTCCCCTTCTAGCTGGGAAGTCCTGTCCAGACGCTCACCACAGACGCGTCTGGGACTGGATGGGGGGCTCACTTGGGGACCCACAGGACTCAAGGGCTGTGGTCTCCATTAGAAGAGAATCTGCATATCAATGTGCTTGAACTCAGAGCAGTCCTGTACGCCCTACAGGCTCTGGCTCTATTTCTTGAACCCAGCCACCTCCTTATTCAAACGGACAACACGTTGGTGGTATTTTACATCAACAAGCAGGGAGGCACACAATCTTACCCCCTGTCAGGAAGCTATGAGGGTGTGGGACCGGGCGGTGGAGCATCATCTCCATCTTTCAGCAGTCCACGTTCGGGCTCCTTGAATGTAGTCGCAGACGCCCTCAGCAGGGCCAAACTGCTCTGTCACAGTGGTCCTGGGTCAGTCTGTGGCAGACAGGCTATTCACAAGATGGGGAGCATGGTTGGACCTCTTTGTATCTCATTACAACGCAAAACTGCCCAGTTTTTGCTCAGTTGATCCCCAGCCTGGAGCTTTCTGGCAAGACGCGTTGTACCTATCTTGGAGCGGGAGGTTTCTTTACGCCTTCCCTCCCTTTCCCCTCTTGTAGTGGGTTCTCCTCAAAACACATCCAGACAGGGTCTCCATGATCCTGATCACCCCTCTGTGGCCCAGACAGATCTGGTTCCCACTTCTCAGGCGTCTTGTCAGTGCAAGCTCCGTGGCCTCTTCCCATTTCGGGTCATTTACTCTCCCAGCAGCAGGGGACTTTGGTTCATCCCAACCTGCGATCCCTGCACCTGCATGCTTGGCTCCTCAGGACCTAGCAAAACTGCGTTTTGGAGTTTCTGGTGACATTGCCCGGATTTTGGTTGAGGACCGGAAGCCCACTACCAGGGCCAGTTACGCCATGAAGTGGAAACACTTTTGCATATGGGCCACAGCCAGGAGGTTTGACCCTCTGGTCTGTCCGATTAATGCGGTCTTACAGTACCTGCTATCCCTGTCGGAGTCAGGTCTCAGTTACTCCTCCATCAAAGTACACCTGTCTGCTGTTTCTGCCTATCATCACTGTATTCAAGACGGAACAGTGGCTCAATTGGAGGTGGTAAAAACTTTTCTGAAGGAGATTTTACATCTCCTTCCTCCGGTCCGGGACCCTGTTCCTCCTTGTGAAGTGTTGTGTGTGCTGGAGAGGCTTACTCACCCCCCTTTCGAACCGGCCATGTCTTGTGAGCTCCGCTATCTCTCCTGGAGGACTCTGCTTCTGGTGGCTGTCACTTCAGCTCGACGCATCTCGGAGCTTCATGCTCTTATGTGTCAGGAGCCCTACCTTATTTTCCATAGGGATAGGGTGGACCTCTGCACTAATCCTAAATTTCTTCCTAAGGTAGTCTCAGAGCTCACGCTTAATCAGTCAGTTCGGGTCCCGGTTTATTTCACGGCGCATTCTAATAGGGGAGAAGTGCTCTTGCACACCCTTGATGTGCACTGTGCTCTCCGGTGTTTTTTGTCCAGAAGCAGCCAGACTTTACACGATGCTATGGAGTGAAAAACATGGGTGAGGTGGTACGGGTGTGCACACCTACTTACTACTGCAAAGGAAAAGCCAGCAAACAGTAAATATTCGCTAGTTTAGACCAGCTGCACACGGTCACCAGTAATGTCAGGGTGTCAAGCCCTTCTCAGGTTCTTGGTGGTAATAAACCAGCAGAAGAAACAACAGACAAGTGGCATGTGTGGTAATAAAACTTGTTTATTACACAAAAGGCAGACTTGTGCCCTAAAACAGGTCTTACCAAATAGACACTGGGAGCCAGAATTTCTCAATACCCCAGGGTATGAAGATAGTCTCAGTGGGAAAACATAATACAGTAAGTTATATACTATGATTATCCCCATAGCAACTATTACTTTTGTAGGTAAGTTAGATTCATAAAACAAGCCCTATTGGCCAAAAGTTAGATGGCTCCACAGTGTATTTAGAGATATACAAAAAGTGTAAAATCAGCTGAAATGAGAACAAAGAACTCATACAAAATACAGGATATAAGTGCGGTGTTACATAAATCCGCATGATGGCAGTGTAAGGTATACAGTGACTTCTCAGAAGAATAGACAGAGAACACAGAAATGTATTCTCTTTACATTACTTATGCGTTACTATGAATGATCACAGTTACAATATCCCTGGTAACTTACTCTTATACGGTAAGTACTAACGTCCTATATGTTAGTACTAATTATGCATAACATAATACAGTGCTCCCTCACTATAGTGAACCCCTCTATAAGGAATTTCTGTTATAGTGAACACCTGTAATGGCTTCCATTGTTACCTTATTAGGCATATTAACACCTTGCTATAGTGAACAAATTTACTGGTTCCAGAGGTGTTCCTTATAAAGAGGTACCACTGTATATAACATAATAGATATTGTCACGCATGCACAGTGGGTTGCTAATAAGGGTGTGGGGACCAAGTGTGAAGATCCCCCGTGCCTTACTGAAAAGACAACAACACTATGGGAAAGTAGTGGGAACAAAATCCACTGTTTACAGACCCGATGCACAAGCTTTGTAAAGGAATTTGAGTTGTTCATGGTGTTGTTTCAGAATGCATCGTAGACAGCAAAGAGTATCAAAAATATAATCAAAAATAGTTGTACAATAGCAAAACCTTTAAAAGTTAACTCTAACTATGTATTGGAAAGTGCGGTGCTTAAATTGCCATCATGGATAAGGGTGTTAAGGGCTTCTCCAGCTTTGGAGATGTTATTGCTGATGTAGGTGAGATGTGTATCCTTTCTATCTAAAAGTGTCTTAAGTGACAAAGTCAAGGATCAATATGGACATTGAAAACGGTTAAATACTGAGATAGAACAAGCAGATATTCAGGGTTAGTACCAATAACGTTGGGTTCTGGGATGGGAACAGGAGTAATCACGGTATGGCCAATCACAGTAGTTTGATGAGGAATAAAACAGAAGTTAGGAAACTTTATATCACAAGATTTGGACCCATATGAAAAAGATTTATGATTAGTAACCACACAATACTGACCATCAGAATTATATGACGCTCTCACTGTAGGAATCCTCCATTTATGCAGTCGAATTGGGCAAGTGAAAGATTGATTCGTGAGTCTTGTAGTGAAGCAATGAACCTCTTCTGTGTAGTTCTTGTAAAGTCATCCAGTGTTGCCCACTGGTGATGATGTAGTTGAAGATGCTGTTGCACTAGGGATACCAGTTTCATGTGAAGAAATGTCCAAGTCCAAAATAAAAGATCAATCGACGCTGACCAGTGAGTATCCACAAACCTTCAGTTTTGCCAAAAATTCGCATTGTTCGCATTAATGATTGCAAGTTTGCAGCTTCGATCATGAAAGTTAAATCTTCCCCCGGATTTTGTCGGTGCCCTTGCGGCCAGAAGATGTCGCGTACCGATCCCCACACCGCATGCGTGTACTGCCTCGGTGTCGGCTGTCACACCTCATCATGCAATATCTGTTTGGCCTTTCATCCCAATGTTCTCGACAACCGTCTCACACGTCTGAAACTGGGGAGGCCGGAGAAGAGGAACCCTCCGGTGAAATCCAAGGAGGCCTGGTGGGCGGTTTCCACGGCTGCGGGATCCACCGAGCAGTTGGAATGCATGCAAGCGTTCGTGGAGCATGCGGCTTGCGCTGCAGAGTCTTCTCGGAGCTTTTTTGTTCTGCTCAACCTGGGCTCCATCTTCTCGTGTTCTTTCAGAGGTTGTGCCAGTCTCTCCCTACCAAGGGAGAGGCGGCTGCGGGTTCGCACTCCTCTCGATCCCGTAAGCGGGAGAAGGATCTTAGTGCGTCTTTGTCTCAATGAAGACGGTCCTGGGACCAGGAGAGGTCTCAGTCCCAGGAGCATGCGGTCTCGACTTCAGTTGAGATCGCTTCCACGGCTGCAGGCTTTTCAGACTTGCCGTCCAGCCAGCTGACCGAGGGTTTGGTCGACAACGTGGAAATCATCTTCAACCCTCTTGACCCTTTGTCACCGACTCCTTGGAGAGGGCTCCGGCCCTTGTTTTCCCCAATGAGGAGACCCAGCCTGCTGGAATCCCCATCGAGGAACTGGTCCCGGACTCCGGGAAGTCACAGGCCCCGCCGGTGTCTGCCGACTGTGTGAGTTGGCCTGCCCGATCTCGATCGAGGTCTAGGACCTCCTCGACTGACAGGCTGAGGAAGAGCCATAAGCGCTGTAAGAAAAGGTGACACCATCGGTCGTCCTTGTCCTCCTCGGATGAGGAGAGGCTCTGGTGGAAACTCCGTCGGTGCTACGAGGACCTCATGTGGCATCAGCTAATTCTATCTGGGCATAAGCCTACCACAGCTTTCACCCTGGCCATTACTTGGCTTTCACCTCCCAGGCCGAAGCCGACTCCTTTGGAGCTGACTAAATCGGTTCCCCAGCCCACAGAGCCGGCAAGACCCCCTGTTTGGCCCAAAACGGTCTCTCCACCTATTGTGGTGGAACCACTGCCTAAGCAGCCTATGGGAGGGCTCCTTGCAAGGAAGATAGACCGGACACCAGGCTTCCCTGGCGTTTGTCGGGCACAGTCACCCCAGACTGCCCCCGGCGAGTCGAAGGTGACATGGGCAGTAGGCCATTGTATCCGGATTCCTTGGATTTGGATGTCACCGGTCTACATTCACATCCAGGGGATGACGAATCAACCACTGGCCTAGAGACGGAGGAAGGTCCCTCATCCTTTCAAGGGATCCTCCGCCTCATCTCTGAGTCTACAGGGATGCCCCTGGAGCCAATCCAGAAAAAGTACCCTCTGACAGATATCCTTAAGAGAGGGGATACAGCGATGGAGGCCTTTCCTATGGCCGAGGCCATTGTTGGGTCGGCCCTAAAACTTTGGCAGTGTTCTGTCTCTTGTCCAGCTCCATCTGCCCGCATTGCACACAAATACGCGATGCCCATGGGGTCCCTAGCAGGGTTCACAGAGCACCCTTCGGCCGAGAGCCTGGTGACTGCCTCTGTATTCAGGCATACTGGCAGTTCTGCGGACACTGACCGACCTCCTGATAAAGAGTCTAAGCTTTTGGACCATTTGGCAAGGAAGGTCTATGCAGCTTCCTCCTTGGGCATTCATCAGGCAAGTTCATCCGTCATCATGGCACACTTCTCTCACGCCCTTCTTGGGTGCCCAAGCGGACGGGGGGGCTAGCGCCCCATTCTAGATCTGCACGACCTGAATCAATATCTCAGGTCACGCACCTTTCGGATGGTCACTCTGTCCCAGATCATACCATCCTTGGAGCGCAACATGTGGTTCTGTTCACTGGATCTGCAGGATGCGTTCTTTCATGTCCCAATCCGTCCATCCCATCAGCGGTTCCTCCACTTCAGGGTCAAAGGGACCCTGTCCGAGTTCCGAGCCATGCCATTCAGCCTGTCTTCGGCCCTGTCTTCAGTCTTCACCAAATGCATTGCAGTGGTGGCAGCCCATTTCTGACATCGGGGGGGGAGGTCAGGATTTATCCTTATCTCGACGAATGGCTCCTAGCAAGATCAACCCGACAGGAGGTGGAGAAGTCCAGGGACATGGCCCTCCAGACCTGCTTCCAACTCGGCCTCCTGATCAACAAGGCCAAGTCGGAACTCGTGCCGTCTCAGGTGATCGGCTTCATCGGGGCAGAACTCGACTCTTGTCAAGCCAGAGCTCGGCTCCCGGTGGACAGGGCGGAGGTTGTTTCCTCCTTTGCCCAATCATTTCTGGTAGGGCACTTGCGCCCTGCCTGAGACTTTCTGTACCTTCTGGGTTACATGGCGGCGTGCACCTCTGTGGTCCATTGGGCCCAGTTGCACATGCACCCCCTCCAATGGGAGGGAGCTGGCCACCCAGTGGACTCAGTGCCTTGGTCATTTTGACCAGCTGGTCACTGTAACCCAGAAGATGTGGGACGCTCTCCAATGGTGGCCCACCCCAGAGTGGTTCTAGGAAGGAATCCTATTTGTCCACCCCGAGCCTATGGTCATACTCATGACCTGTGCCTCTCTTGTGGGCTGGGGAGCCCACATGGGGGATGAAAGGGCCCACAGACTCTGGACCCCCCGTGGAGTCCCGATGCAACATCAGCCGGTTGGAGCTCAGAGCAGTCAGACTGGCACTGTCAGCTTTCACTCCTCAGCTCGGGGATCAAGTGGTTCAAGTCTAGACGGACAATACCATGACCATGTACTATCTCAACAAACAGGGCAGCACGCACTCCCATTTGCTATTCAAGGAGGCGCTCCGTACCTGGACCCTCGTGAGCTGGTTGGAGGCAGATCTCCTAGCCATCCATGTGGCAGGAGCCTCAAACCACCTGGCGGATGCTCTCAGCCGCTTAGGCCAGACATCCCACGAGTGGTCTCTCCATCCAGAGGTAGCTTACAGCCTGTTCTCCTTTTGGGGCAAACTGATGGTGGACCTGTTTGCCTCAAGGGAAAACACCAAGCTGAGGCTGTTTCATGCCCGCCCCCCTCAGCAGGACTCGCTGTAGGGGGATGCATTCTCAAGGCCGTGGACCCCAGGCCTCCTCTACGCGTTCCTTCCATTTCTCTTGATCCACAAGGTGCTCTTCAAGGTGAGGAGGGACAAGACAAAGGTGATCGTGGTAGCCCCAGACTGGCCGCGCCAGTTCTGGTATCCAAATTTCCTCAGCTTCAGCTGCAGGCACCCAGAGCGGCTTTGCACATGCCCGGACCTGATATCACTCAATCAGGGGAAGGTCTTCCATCCGGACCTTCACTCCCTGCACCTCACAGCCTGGTACCTGAGCAGTTAGAGTTCCAGGCTTTGGGTCTTTCCATAGATGTCTACACCTTGGTGGAGGCATCCAGAAAGGAATCGACCAGGAAATGTTATGCCTTCAACTTGAAAAGGTTTTCCATTTGGTGTCAGGGTAAGGGCCTGGTCCCTTTATCCTGTTCAGTGACTAACATTCTTGACTACCTTTTGTCTCTCTCCAAAGGGGGTTTCCGGTCATCGACCATTAGGGTGCACCTAGCAGCCATCTCTGCTTACTGGGCGTGGGCCGGTCAGCCGACGTTGGCATAGGAGACAGTGGGTTGTTTGCAGCTTTCAAGGTCTGGATCACATATCCCTGTGGTGCGTAACCTCCACCTCTGTGGGATCTACTACTGGTACTGGCAAGCTCATGGGCAAGCCATTCGAACCCATGCACAAGTGTGAGTTGTCACACTTGTCGTGGAAGACGGCCTTCCTGGTGGCTATTACGTCTGCCAGAAGGACAGGAGAGCTCCAGGTGCTTTTGATGGACTCCCCTTATCTGATCTTCCACAGGGACAAGGTTGTCCTACATCCCCACCCAAAATTCCTTCCGAATGTAGTGTCAGAGTTTCACCTTAACCAGGTGTTGACTCTGCCGGTATACTACCCTAATTACACCTCGGAGACCGAGTACAGGCTCCATACTTTGGACCCGAGACGTGCTCTCTCCTATTACAAGGAGAGGACGGCGGAAATTCGGGGAGAGGTTCGCCAGCTGTTTGTCACCTACGCTGAAGCCACTTCTGCAGACCTGCAGCGAACGGACTATTGCAAGATGGATTACATCATGCATAGGTCTGTGCTATGAGTTGGCGGGCAAGGAGCCTCCCAGAGGGATAAGAGCTCATTCTACCCGCCATACTGCCGCATCGGTGGCTGTTTCCAGAGACATCCCTATACAAGAAATCTGTCTGGCTGCTACCTAGAAGTCTGTAAACACCTTCATCACCCACTACCACATCGACCTTGAGTCACGCCGGGATGCTGGTTTGGGGGCCCTCAGTTCTTCAATCTCTGTTCCCTAAGTAGGGGATGTGCGCCTTGCCTCCCTCCTCCTGGAGAACTGCTAGGAGTCTGCCAAAGAGTGTGGATGAACAACATATCCACGCTCCTAGAAGAACAGGTTACGCACCTGTAATAGTAGTAGTTCTAGGAGTGGTATATGTTGTTCATCCACACAGACCTGACCTCCCGACTGGGATGCACAACCACAGCACCAGTGGGCTATGATCTGGCATCATGGGGCAGAGCCGAGCTATATACCACCGGGTGGGTGGGTGGGAGGAGCCAGCTTGAAGACTTCGGTTGGATTTAAAGTGGATAGGGACATGCCAAAGAGTGTGGATGAACAACATATACCACTCCTAGAGCTACTGTTACAGGTGAGTAACCTGTTCTTATTCTGCTTTGTACAATTTGAGCTGATTAACATGCAGCCATTTATCAGTAGGTTTCTTCTGCTGGATGAGCCTAACTTGGTAGACTGCAGGACTGAGCTTGTTAATGATGGGGTAGGGTCCTTTCCACTTATTGGAGAAGGGATGAGTAGGGTTTGGAAATCTGAGTACCATTACCTGGTCTCCGACTTGACAGTCCATTTCTTGTGCATGTTTGTCAAAGTGAATCTTGGATTGATGTTGGGCCTTGCCCATGTGGTGTGCAGCGTACAAGTGAGTCTTGATGATGCCATTTCTCAGTTTTGCAATATATGTGTCCACAGACACTCTGTCTGCAGTGTGTGTGTTCAGATCAATCAACAGGTGCTCAGGTAATCTCATAGTTCTACCAGTCATCACCTCGGAAGGTGTGTACTGGGTGGTGGCTGAAGAAGTACCCCTAATTGCCATAAGGAGTAAAGGCAAAAGGGAACCCCAGTCCTTGAGATTGTCCTCGATAAATTTGGATAGCATTTGCTTTATCCATCTTTTGACTCTTTCTGCCTGACCTGACCTGATAATTTGGGGTGATATGGAATATGAAACTTCTGGTGTACACCACAAGTTTGTTTCTTGCATCAACTCACCTGTAAAGCTGGTTCCTTGATCAGAGTGTACCATAAGAGGTAGGCCCCACCTGGAAAACAATTGTTCTACCAGGACTCTTGCAGTTGCCTTCACTGTGCATTGTCGAGTGGGAAAAGCCTCAACCCATTTGGAGAATAAGTCGGTGACCACAAGGACGTACTTGTTGTTCCTGCTGATGGTGGACAGAGGGCCAATGAAATCAATTTGAATTGCATGCCAGGGACCGGATTGTCTCTGGGGAACTAACTTAGCATTCCTTTTGTTGGTGCAGGATTGTTCTGCACACAAACTAAACAGTTTTGGATGTAATGTTTAACATCCCTAATGACGCCAGGCCACCAACCCACAGATTTCAGTCTCTGGACTGTGATCTCCACCCCCTGGTGTCCACCAGTCAGGGTGTCATGGACCTGATGAATGAACTCAGATTGCAGTGATTCAGGAACTATCCACAACCTGTGGTTCAGGTCGTAAGGCTGATGCCATATCAGCTTGTTGTCATGTGATAGATGTAGTTTATCTGCATGTCTTTTGTAGGGGTTGTTGGTCGGCAGTTCTTGTTTAGTTCCTTTGTTTAGAAATCTGAACACTTCTTTCAGCTGAGGATCAGATTTTTGTGCTGTGGGCAAGTCCTGTGGTACAAAAGATTCAGTTTTCTTCTTTCTTGTGGCAGCTATATGTATGGCTGCCAGAGCCACATGGTGAGCCAAATCCCACATGTGTCCCCCTTGAGCACCCTCTTTTGCAAGAGTGTTTGCTCGGTCACTGAAAACATGGTACGGATCAGACTTTGAATGGGCCTTCACCTTGTGAATGAACAGCTTGTGTTTAAACTGTTGAATCAAATTGTGAATGTATACAAAGAGTGCTTTGTATTTCACTGGAGTGCCATCAGAAGATGTGGAGGAGTTCTCCCAGAACAGTAGAAATTCAGTCAGAGAGCAACAGACCCAGTTAGAGTCTGTAAAGATGATGGTAATTGTGGTACCATGGTGTATCTGTTCAAGAGCACAGGCCACAGCTGCCAGTTCTGCATACTGAGAAGATGCAACACTGCAGCATTTGGACACGTGGACAGTATTACCGTTAGGGTACATGATGAGCACTCCAAATCCAGCTGTCTGTTCTCCTTGGTACTACAAGGCAGAGCCATCAGTAAAGACATGACACAGGGAAGTGTCAGCAAGGAGTTTTGGAGTTGCGGGAAGAAAAGGGCCTGGATCAGGCAAATCAGGAGGCTGGAGTGTACAATCATGCGGGGCTCCTCGATACAGGAGACCATGGGCTAAAATTGAGGGCATTTTGGCAGTGTGGACCTGTATGTCACCGTCCTGGAGAAGAAGAGACCAGTGAGTCAGTCTGGTATTACATATTTTTATTTTATTTGGTTTTTGTTTACCGGTAGGTGAGCTAGCCATACAATGACTGTTTTCAGTCATGACCCAAGAGGATTACAACATGAGAAAAAACACAACATTACAAGTACTGTATAGACAAGATTGGAGAAATACATGAAAAGCAAATTACAGATTGGCTGAGAATGTATACATGGTGAAGACAAGAGTACAGATAGGGCAGAGTAAGCATACAAAACCATAAAATCAGCTATCTAACATATAGGGAGAGTTAGACAACAAATTACAGTAACTGGATTTGGCTTCATTGGGGACTGGGGGACACCTGGAGGGATGCAGGCCTATACTGGCATGATGGTCTGCATCTGTCCAGGAGGGGAACCAGGATCCTAGGTGATAGGTTTAAATGCTTCATTGGCAAGCATTTAAACTAGCCAATGGGGGAGGCACTGGAAAGGAGCAGGGAAATCCTAGCCCCCCCCTCCCAAAGCTCAGGGTAGTAAGTGAGGTAAACACCAAGATAGAGATGTCGATAGGGAGAAGGGCAGGGGTAAATGGAGAAAATGACAAACACAATAAGGACAGGGATGGGGCAAAAAAGGGTAAGGCCATCAAGAAATGCAGGATAAAGAGTACCAGTGCCCGTAGTCTGGGCAACAAGCTCCCTGAACTGATGGCCTAGATGGAAGAGAGATGCCTGGCTATCGTGGCAGTCACAGAACCATGGTACACAGAGAACCATGACTGGGATGTTAACATACCTGGGTATACAACCTACAGGAGAGACAGGGAGGGGAGAAGAGGGGGAGGAGTAGCTCTCTATGTAAGGAAGGGATAAAAGCAACTGAACAAAAGAGTAAACAGGGAGGAGAGGAGGCACTGTGGGTCACCTTAGAGACTGAAAATGGCACCACAATCCGCACAGGGGTTGTATACAGACCCCCATGTCTGGGCTGAGGGAATGGACAAGGATATGATAGAAGGCATCCTTAGGATGGCAGAGAAAGGGGAGATACTGTTTATGGGGGACCTGAATATGTCAGATGTTAACTGGGGCACCTTGACTGCAGCCACACCCAAACATAGAAACATAGAATTTGACGGCAGATAAGGACCGCTTGGCCCACCCAGTCTGCCCATTTCCCTACCTAATGGATAAGCTGCAGATCCTAGTTAACCAGCAACCTACTTCTTCCTACCCCCACCCCCTAGAATTGCCTTATGACTGTCCCTTGCATGCTTGAATTCCACCACTGTTTTTGACTCCACAACCTCCTCCGGAAGGCCGTTCCATGCATCCACAACCCTCTCTGTGAAAAAATACTTCCTTAAATTACCTCTGAGCCTCCCCTCTATCTTCAAATTGTGCCCCTTGTTCTTGCACACCTCTTTTTTTGAAAGATGCTACCCTCTTGGACTTTGTTGATTCCCTTGAGGTACTTGAAAGTTTCTATCATGTCCCCCCTCTCCCTCCTTTCCTCGAGGCTATACATATTAAGCTCCTTAAGTCTCTCTTCATATGTCTTCCGCTGCAGACCCTGCATCATTTTAGTTGCCCTCCTCTGGACAGCTTCCATCCTGTCTATGGACGCAGATGGCATGCCTCAGACAGCTAGTTTTGGAACCTACTCATGAGGGAGCAATCTTAGACCTCATACTCTCAAATGGGGATGGTGAGAGGATCTCAGATCTAGAAGTGGGTAGCCATCTGGGAACAAGTGACCACCAAACAGTGTGGTTCATGATAAACTCAGCTACAGAGTCAAGCCATACAAAAGGGAGGGTTCTGGACTTCAGGAGGGCTGACTTTGGCAAGATGGGAGAGTGCCTTAGAAAAACACTAGCACATAGGCTAGAAGTAGGGATGGAGCAACAATGGGGAAGCATCAAAACTGCCATCACAGAGGCAACAAGCCTTTGTGTGAAGCAAATAAACAAATCAAAATGAAAGAAAAAGCCACTATGGTTCTTAAAAGAGGTGGTGGTGAAGGTTAGGGAGAAAAAGATAGCATTTAGGAAGTATAAGGAAACAGAAGGAGCGGGACAGAGAACTGTACCAGTTAAGACAGAAGGAAGCAGGGAGGGTAGTCAGAATAGCAAAGGCCCAAACTGAGCAAAAGATTGCCAGCTCGGTTAAGAAGGAGGATAAAACCTTTTATAGGTACATCAGGGAGCGTAGTAAGACAAAGGGAGGGATAGTGAGGCTGAATAGAATGGACGGTGGGTGGGCAGAGGGGGACAGTGAAAAAGCAGAGATGCTGAACGAATACTTCTGCTCAGTATTCACAAAAGAGGAGGAGGGGGAGGTGCCTAATCCAATTAACAGAAGCACTCTGGATGGGGGGGAGGTGCCTAATCCAATTAACAGAAGCACTCTGGATAGGGGGGTCGATCCCAGTCCTTTCACAGAAGAAAGGGTTCTGAAAGGACTCCTAAAACTGAAGGTGGACAAAGCAATGGGGCCTGATGGAATTCACCCCAGAATTCTAAAAGAATTAAGGAGAGAACTAGTGACACCACTGACTACCCTTTTTAACAAATCATGGGAGGATGGTGTTTTATCTGAGGACTGGAGGAAGGCGGATGTGATACCCCTTCACAAAAGTGGGAGCAAGACAGAAGCAGGAAACTACAGACCTGTCAGTTTGACCTCTATGGTAGGGAAAGTGATGGAATCACTTCTGAAGGAAAGAATTGTTGGGTACCTAGAGGCCAGTGGGGCACAGGACCCAAGGCAATATGGGTTCACAGCAGGAAGGTCATGTCAGACAAATATAATTGACTTCTTTGACTGGGTGACCAAAGTAGTAGACCAGGGAGGGGCTGTGGACATGGCCTACCTAGACTTTAGCAAGGCATTTGACACAGTCCCACACAAAAGATTAATAGTCAAATTAGCCAGCCTTGGAGTGGGTCCCAGGGTGGTAGCCTGGGTAAAACCATGGCTGGACAGCAGGACACAGAAGGTAATTGTAAATGGAGTCCACTCTGAAGAAAGAGAGGTTACTAGTGGGGTACCACAGGGTTCAGTACTGGGTCCAGTCCTTTTTAATGTCTTTATAAGTGAAATTGCAGAGGGACTGGAAGGAAAAGTATGCCTCTTTGCAGATGACACAAAGATCTGCAATAGGGTTGATACACAAGGAGGCATGGAAAGGATGAGAAAGGACTTGACAAGGTTGGAGGAATGGTCAGAAGTATGGCAGCTTGGATTCAGTGCAAAGAAGTTCAAAATAATGCACCTGGGAAACAAAAACCCAGGGGAAGGTTACGCAATGGGAGGAGGTAGTAACAACAACAAAAATGGAAAGGGACCTGGGGGTAATCATATCAGATGACCTTAAGGTAAGCAAGCAATGTGAGAAGGCAGTAGGAGGGCTGGGGGGATACAGGGATGTATAGGGAGAGGTATCACCAGTAGAAAACAGGAAGTTGTTATCCCTCTGTACAGACAGTTGGTGAGACCTCATCTGGAGTACTGTGTGCAGTTCTGGAGACCCCATCTCCGCAAAGATATAGACAGGATGGAGGCTGTCCAGAGGAAGGCAACTAAAATGGTGCAAGGTCTGCAAGAGATGCCATATGAGGAGAGACTAAAGGAGCTTAATATGTATACCCTTGAGGAAAGAAGGGAGAGGGGGACATGATAGAAACTTTAAAGTACCTCAGTGGAATCAACAAAGTCCAAGAGGGTAGCATCTTTCAGAAAAGAGTTGTGCAAGAACAAGGGGACACAATTTGAAGATGGGGGACGGCTCAGGGGCAATGTGAGGAAGTATTTTTTCACAGAGAGGGTGGTGGATGCATGGAACAGCCTTCCTGAAGAGGTTGTGGGGTCTAAAACTGGGAGAATTCAAGAATGCATGGGACAGACATAAGGCAATTTTTGTGGGGGTAGGAAGAAATAGGCTGTTGGTTAAATAAGATCTGCAGCTTATCCTCTAGGTAGGGAAATGGACGACTAGGTGGGCCAAGCGGTCCTTATCTGCCGTCAAAGTCTATGTTTCTGTGTTTCTAGTGAATACATAGTAAATGCAAAGTTTAAGCAAATACAGTTTTTACATTGAAATGAGGCATGAAAAAGCAATCTTTCTTATGAGGCAGTTTGTGGTGGAACGCCGCTGTCCTGTAAGAAGAAAGGATAAGGCATTTACACTGGACGGAGCAATAGGGAATGGTGCGGGTAGGGACGTAAAAGGCAACCATTCGTATTGGGGAGAGGAGGAGGAAGGTAAAAGAGGCATGTTAGTCGGTAAGAACACAGTAGGCAGTTGGGAGGTAGGCAGAGAGAGAGATCATGGAGGTTGAAAACTGGTGCATGAGTTTGAAGCAAATAGGCTGTCGCGGAGCTCTTTTTTAAAGAGTGCATGGGACGGCGTCTGGTGAAGTGTTAATAGTAGGACATTCCATTGCAGTGGGGCGTAGTGGGAGAAAGCTTGGGAGCCTTTTGAGGTTTTACACCTTGGCCCTTGCAGTAGGGACTTGTCAGCCAAGCATAGCCCATAGAAGGGTGTTTGAGGAGACAGTAGCCTCACAAGACTATCAGGAGATTGTGCCCTAATAACATTTTCCACTTGGGAGCCAACTAAGTAGAGTCTCAGTGCAGTAGGTGACAACCATTTTAGGTCTGAGTAGAGTGTGCAGTGGTGTTCGAGCCTAGAGGATGAGGAGGCATAGTGGCAAATGTTACTATACATGGTGTCCCAGGCTCGCAGCGATGACTTAGGTGTGGCCGCATATGTGACAACTCCATAAGTCAGGGCTGGTAGAAGGATGCCGTGGGCAACAGCCAGCCTTGTGGATGGAGTAAGTGTATAGCTAGATCTATAGGCAATGCCTATCTTAAAGCTAACTGATTTGCAAGTGGATTTGACATGGAGATCAAAGCCAAGAGACTGATCAAGGATGACCCAAGATATTTGAAGGAAGTAACTGTATTTATGGGAGGGGAGCCAGGGCAGGAGACAGTGATGCTATTGTTGCAGGATTTTAGTTTGGTAGCAGACCCAAATAACATAGCTTGGGTTTTCGTTACATTGAGGACCAGTTTGTGGTCGGATAGCCAGTTTTGAGTTTTATGGAAGTCAGATGAGAGGGACGAGTTGATACAGAGCCATCCTTCACTCTGTCTGACAGCAAAAAGTTTGTGCGGTGTGGTTTGTGTGCAAAATGATGGGCGAATACCCAATTATGTACAGAAAGTGCTAAACAGCCCAGTAGGTAGCCAGAAGGTTTCTTTCACAAAGACTGTACTTCTGTTCCAGTAGGGAAAGCATCTGTGAAGCATAGGCAGTAGGTCTCAGAATGCCATTAACCTTTTGAGCAAGTACTGCAGACATGGCAATGTCTGAAGTAGCAGATTCCATTTGGAAGGATAAGGCTGGATTGGGGTTAACTAATGTTGGAGCAGAGGCCAGAGTCTGTTTTAGAAGGGTCACATAATTAGTGTGAATGGGACCCCAAGTCCAAGGGAAATCCTTTTTCAGGAGCTCATACAGAGGGGTGGCCTTTTGTGCAAAATCACAAATGTAAACCCTGGAATAGTTGACCACTCCCAGGAAACGTCTGAGTGTTGCCACACTGGTAGGAACTGGCAAGTCTTGTAGGCCTTTTGAGCTTCTTCCAGGCTGGGCTTCTGCCTTGTTCTGTGATACGCAGACCAAGGAAGATGACCTCTGTCTGGCATAGTTGTGCTTTTGCAGGATTGCACATGAGGCCTACTCTCTGTAAGAGAGTCAGTAACTCATCAAGGAGGTCTAAATGTTGATCCTTAGTGGCATTTGCCAGGAGTAAGTCATCCAGATACTGTAGAAGACATTGCGGGATGAGCACATCTGGTGCTGAGGCTACTGTAGGGGAGCAGCTAGGAGTGACTTAATTAAGTCTCCTATAGTCAGTAGTGTCTCCAAGATCCATGGGCTTTTTCACTGCCCAGATTGGCAAGTTGATGGTCGAGACACAAGGCCTGATCACACCTTGCTGAAGAAGTGACTGAATGGTTTGTCTGAGTGATGGTAATGCCGCTGTAGGAAAAGGGTATTGCCTGTCATGTTCTGGGCCTGGGACTTCAGTGATGGTTTGCATTCTTCCACAGTCATGTTTGTGTGTTGCAAAAACATCAAGCTGCTTCTGCAGAATGGGTAACAGTTCTTTGAAGAATTCATGTGTCTGGAATAGAGCTATGACTTCATATTCCTTGTCATTGACAGTGATGGCAGCAACCACGTGGGAATCAGGAATCATGACCGTATGGTTTTATCCTTTGACTTGGATCAAGAGTCGATTGGCCAGGGGCACTGTTGAGCTGCTGTGAGAGAAGGTCGTGTTTGTTTGGAGCTCCATGGTTTTCTTTCAAACTTCGCCTTAAAACACGCTTTAAAACCTTTTGGTTTTGATTATTTCTTTTGAAAACTGCTATTGGAGTCGTCAAGTTTGAGTGGCTTTTATGGATAAATTTATTTCCCCTAAAATTTCTGGGAGAGGTGCTCCGGTGCGAGGGCCTGAGGGTTCTCTAGCAGTGGCCAGAGCAGGGACACCTCCTGGTTCGCAGATTCGCTCGGAACAGGGCGCTAAACCCAAACAACAGGGGGAACCGACTTTAGCATCAATTCAGTCTCTTTTGTCTGAGTTTCAGATTGAAGTCCGTCATTCAACTTCAAGAATCAAAACTTCACTAGAAGATATTATGTCAAGCTGTTTGGCAATTGAGAAGAGACTTGAGAATGCAGAGTGTGCAGTAAAAGGAGGTCAGGATGAGATTAAGGGCCAGATATTCAAAATTTTGCTCCGGGGCTAAAGTAGCACTGGCAGACAAAGTTAGCCCGGAGCACAAAGTAAGCTATATTCAAAAGGAATAGCCCAGGGCAAACAGCCTCTAAATATAGCATGGGAATGAGGCTGGGCAAGCTGGGCTGGGAGTCACTGAGGCATGCCTTGTAATATGACGCTCTGAATACTGCTTAACCAGGAATGCAGACCACAACAGCAACACAGTGCACAGCAATGTGAAGGTAGATAGAGGCGACTTATGTGGCCAACGTGTGTTCCAGCAAATTCGTGGACCCAGTACAGCTGCAGGGAGCAGCCTATGGGACAGTACAGTGTGCAAAACATTATAATATTCCTCGAACCGTTTGCACGGAGCTAATGAGTTTGTGCGGGATTAGCGCGGAGCTAAACTGTTTGCCCGGTGCAACCATGTCTGCCCGACGCTAAACATTGCCCTATTCAAAAGTGACATGCAAATGAGCCTACTTAGGTAGTCTCTGGGCAAACAGCTACATTAGCATCTCACTATGCCCTGATTTGCATGCAGTTTGCCCAGCGTTACTGCAGGGTCCCACAGCTCCACCTGTAGGTCAGTCTGGAAGTACAGGGGCTGGCCAGGCTCAACCGCAGCTCCACCTGTAGGTCAGTCAGGCAGTGCATGATGATAGCTGCAGGCAACATGTAAACAGTACAGCATAGCATAGCATATCATACCCCAGGGGACAACACAGCATAGGCACAGGTGGTGGTGGTGCTGCATGCAACCGTCACACTGTAGGTCATGCTACAGTGCACAGCAGACACTACAGTAGCAAGGGGGCTGGCAGTGTGAGGTACACAGCAGTGCCTATGGTATGTAGGGCAGTGATGACCACTGCACTGTACACAGTGACAGGCCCAACTTGCAGGTGATTACTGACAGTGGACAGTACTGTTACGCTGTTGTGTGATCCACAGATGCTGCACCTGTGGCATGGGATGCTCACAGTGACATATACATGGCTGGCTGTGTGTGCTGTGGCATCTGTACAGTTGTGCGAAATGTGGCTGGGGGGGCACGTAAGTTCTGACAGGCACACATGTAGTGGGGTATTCCCACTACTGGCCCATGTGCACTGCATGATGTGTCCCAGCCTTGTGGCCACACTTGGGCTGTGGTTTGGTCTGGCCACCTGTACACCCTTCCCTCAACGGCCACCATGCCCACAGTGCTGCATGTGTGTGCTGGCATCTGTTGGTCACCACAGACATATGATCTGCAGGTGTGTGCTGTATGACCACACTACCATGATGTCCCCTGTGGGCCAGATCACCACTTACTGCCTGGCATGGCTGGGACTGGTGGCAGCTGTTGACATCATGGTGGTGCCATTAGTGAGCAGCATGTGTCCTCCATGTCTGGCATTTTCTAAGTATCATACTCATATGTTAGGGTCACGCAAGCCGTGCAGATCCCACGCAAGCACCGTGCAAAGCTCCAATCGTCATGTAAAGCTGTTTGCAGGGTTAAGTCCAGCTTTTTCCCTGGCAGTATTTGTATCCACGCTAAGGGTTGGCGCTGTCGCGCTTAAACACCTTTAGCGCGGCACTAGTGATGAATATCCCATAGCGCCTGTATTCATGTTCAGTGTGCCCCTTGCATATAATTATGATTTGCCTGGTGCTAATGTGATTTGCGTGCGCTATTTGGCCTTTTGAATATAGCAGACCCACGCTAATCCCGCGCGAACCCACACAAACGGTTCAAGACTGCTAAAGCTTAACATCCGCCCAAAGCTTGTCGGCTAGAACTTTTAACTTTAGAGGGGGTTACTAACGCCACGCTGCATGAACAGGTAGATCAAGCTTTGAGGTTGGAGCGGCTTGAAAATAACGCCTTAAGGAGAAACTTGCGTTTAATAGGATTTCCAGCTTCCATCCCTCTATTTGATTTGAAGGAGACTGTGGAAAAAGCACTAACCTCGGTCTTTTCTTTGGAGTCTCCACTTTCACTTGAAAATGTCTTTAGACCTCCTAGTCATCCGGTAAAGGAATCTATGATTGATCAGCAGAGGGCAAGATTTATTATTTTGACTTTTTATGATTTGAATGATCGTAATAAATTACTTCAAATGGCTCGAAAAATAAAGAAATGTTTTTATGGGGGGGCACAGGTTTCACCTATACCCGAATTTCTGCTTACAAACCCAGCGAAGACTCAAACGTTTTTTGCCAATAATGTCTGAACTTAAAGAGGCTGGACTTTTGGTTAGCCTGTTGGCTCCTGCAAGGCTTAGAGTATTGTTCCGAGGAAAAATCTATTTTTTGAAGATATCGACTCTGCTAAATCTTTTTATGAGAGAAATGTGAGACTACCTGAGAGTATGGATTCTGATCTTGATCAGGAGGAGGTTGAAACTACTGATTATCATCCAGTGAACATTTAAGTGAATACTTAAGCTTTCGTTTTGGTTTTTTTCTCACTATTGCTGTGTATTCTTTTTTTTGGGGGGGGGGAGTTAACAGTTTTTCTTTTAGATTTTGTTGGGCTTTAAGATGAACTCATTACTGGGGGACTGCATTAAGAGTTAATGGGGTTTTGACTATTTTTTTTTCTTAGAGTGGGAAGTAAAAGCATGGAGCACACTTTAATCACTAACTAAAAAGTACTGATAGGCTCATGGTATATATATTGTTTGTTTTGTTTTCCTTTTCTCCCCCCTCCCCCCCAAAAAAATAAAAAATTCCTTTTATGCTTTATTAAGTTAATTTCCCTACAGAATGTACTCCATTTTCTTACTGTTTCCTGTGAAGATGGCAAATGTATGTTTATTATTATTTTACTTAAGGAATAAAAAATAAAGTATAAAAAAAAAAAAAAAAGTCGATTGGCCAAATCTACTACACAGCCATGTAATGCTAGGAAATCAATTCCTAGGATGCTGGGGTGATGACATAATCCCATTAGGTCAAAAGTATTATTCGTGTTGAGGATACCCAACACCACGGAGAGTACAACAGAGCGGTAGGTAGAGAATCTAGTGCCATCCACACCTTGAGCATTGGTCCTCCATCCGGTGGACCAAGAAGAATTAGCTAGATCTTCATCATGCAGTACCGACACAGCAGCACCTGTATCTAGTAACACAGCAATTTGGTGGCCCCCAATTGTGGCCTTGGTACAAGGCCTTCCATTTGTGTCAATAGTAATATTGTTCACAATACAGACTGGGGCCTGTAATTGTCAATCTGAACTATTACTGGTGTGTTCAGGTGGTTCCTGAAAATGCAGGCCCACAGGATCTCACCTGACCTCTTCCAGGTCCTGCATAGGATACAGGGAAGTAGCTGCAATAGACAAGGCCTCAGGATTAATGCCTTCTGCAGTCTGGTTAGAGGAGGTTCCTGCATCTCCTTAGCCTACTAGGGACTGGGTTACTGAAGCTAATGCCTCAACGGTCTGCCTTGGGATATCCTTGGCTACTGATTGGACTTTCCGAAGGAGTGTGCGGAGGTTGTTATTCTCTGCTACTACATCATGGTAGGAAGGGCCTTGTCGATAATTTTGGTTGGCCCGGTTGTCGTTCTGGTCGGAATTAAGGTTATTCCAATTTCTTTGTCTGTTCCTATTTCTGTTGTGGTTCCCCCCATTTTATGAGTCTGTTTATCATCAGAGGGCGCGGCCTTGTTGTCCTGGGCCTTACCCTCCACTGTGTAGTGGATTGTGGGCTTGCTGGTAGATTGTACCGCGGCCATCTTGGCTTTTGAGCCAGAATTCAAATCTTGGAGGTAGAGCTGGTAAACACGCTCCGTCCTTTTGAGAATGTCCAAAAATGTATCGATTCTAGGGAAAACTGGAGGCTCAACCTTGTCATGCACAGCCGGAATCATGTTCCAAATGGACAAGGTGTTGTACTTGATTTGGTCTCTGTCCGCTATCTCTTGTGGGAGCACTTTGCCAGTGCGATAGGCCAACCATAACCTTTGATGGTATGACATTGGACTTTCCTTGGCATACTGTTTGAAAGGATGGGCCAACATAATGCCAATCGCGCCTGGGGAGCGTGCGGCAATGAGTTCCGTGGCGACGTCAGCAAAACTCGCATCCGTGGCATGGCGGACGTCCTCTGAGTGTGTTGCCCAGAGGCTAGGGTCTACAGTCTACTGGAGGATCTGTACCTGGTAGCCCGCTGGTAGACTGAACTCTCGCATTTGGAACAAACCTTTTCGAAATGACAGCTAAGATTGTCGTTGGGGTCATGTGGCCTATACTGTCAGCGATCTGCTGTACAGAGTGAGCTGCCTGAAGGGGATTGTTCTGAACTGAGGGACGCATATCAGGAAAAGGGTTGTGGGATTATATGCTGTGAAGGGCAGTGTCCACTGCAGCGTCAGCCACAGAGTGGACAAGCAACTGCTGAGTAGTGGCTTCCTTCAACATGCTTTCCATGTGCTCCCGGAAGACCTGTCTTTGCTCTTCAGTCATCTGTGTCCTAGCGAGGGCTGTCTCAATCATCTGATCAGTCTCCGTTTTGTCCTCCTTTTTCAGGATGGCAATCAGAGGGGCTAGACTTCGACCCCCCCCCCCCATCATGCAGGTCGCCATCTTGGCATTGCACATGAGAGTCACCAAATTTCTCTTGACGTAAGGTCGCACTGTTACAACGTAGGGAGATGCCATCCTATGAGTGGCAGGTGGGGGAAGCGCCATATTGAGGGTGTGGCTGGGCGCCACCTTGGCTGCTCTCATCACCAGAATTGTCATCTCCTGATGATGTAAGGTCAATGGATGTGTAATGGAACCCACCCATCACTTTGACGTGACCAGCCAGCACCTCTCGCTGATGACACAGTTTCATCATTTTAGCTCTGCACTGTATGAGTCTAACATTTGCATTGTTCTGCCCAACACCTTGTGCAACCTCTTTCTGTAACACTCTATATGCAGTTGTCCCTAAGCTCTCTATCCAACTCATCACTTTCCTGTTTCAGGTTTCTTAAGGTCCTTGGGGGAGGTGGAAGCCTGTCGGAGCTTTTTCAGCTCCATTTCCATGGAGGACATCTTCTTCTTTAGTATGTGAGCCTCCAGGGACTGCTGCCTTCTTCTGCGGGTAGCCGCGTTGAAGTTCAGGTAGTGCTGACAGGAATCCACGGGGTGGTCGGGGCCTAGGCAGATGAGACACCGAGAATGGCCATCCTTGTGCTGGAGTTGGGCGCCGCACTTGTTTTTGTGCTCGGACGTGGTAGGGGACGACATACATGGCAGGTAAGAGAATCCTGACGAATATAATAGAAAAATAAAAAAAAAAAAGACGGTATAACTACCGGCGACGATTGACTGACAAGCAGGGAAACTTAACCGTGAGGCGCTGTCGAAAGCAAATGGGAAGGAACTCGAAGGCAGGCGTGAGGGACCGCCCCTTTATACTGACGGCCGCCTGGCGCGATCACCCCAAACATGGGCGGTCCCTTGCCAGAGACTGCTAGCTAGACATTTTTCCGTGGGGTCCTGATGCCTGCCGGCTTCAGTCCCATATGTAATTACCTACTGCAAGAGCCTGTCTTGAAGATCTACTGTTACGGTAAGTTCTTACGTAACTGTACTTTCTTCTTTCAGTCGCTGCTCTTTCCTAAGATATTCAGATGCCTGCAAGCCCATCTCTTTCTTAAGAGCTGAGTGTTGCAGTTCAGGGGATCGAAACCTCACCTCAGAGGCTTCTGTAGCAGCATAGAGAACTGCGACCAACAGCCCTTCACAATCACGCTTTTTGTCTGTCTTGCCTCTGAGTACTGGGTTGAGATCCCCAGTATGGGGTTATCAGAGTGTTTCGCGTCCAGCACAAAGTCGCTTCAGCCTCCATGGGAAGTGAAAAAGTTAGAGACATCAAGTCTCAGATATGTGCAGATATTGGACTTGATAGAAAGGTTGGGAATCCCAAGTGGACCCGTCAGTGGTTAACCTACTGTGTATTGATCCACAGTGGTTTAACCAAACAGACAGTCAGGCGTCTGCACTCACGCAATCCTGAAACTAAACAACTGCCATTGAACAAGGTGAGATGGCATCAGTCTGGCCCAGTAAGCAGCGAGACTTTACACGATGCTACGGAGTGAAAAACATGGGTGAGGTGGTACGGTTGCGCACACCTACTTACTACCCGTAAAGGAAAAGCCAGCAAACAGTAAATGTTCGCTAGTTTAGACCAGCTGCACACAGTCACCAATAATGTCAGGGTGTCAAGCCCTTCTCAGGTTCTTGGTGGTAATAAACCAGCAGAAGAAACAACAGACAAGTGGCATGTGTGGTAATAAACTTGTTTATTACACAAAAAGCAGACTTGTGCCCTAAAACAGGTCTTACCAAATAGACACTGGGAGCCAGAGTTTCCCAATACCCCAGGGTATGAAGACAGTCTCAGTGGGAAAATGTAATACAGTAAGTTATATACTATGATAATCCCCATAGCAACTGTTACTTTCGTAGGTAAGTTAGATACATAAATCCAGCCCTATTGGCCAAATGTTAGGTGGCTCCACAGTGTATCTAGAGATATACAGAAAGTGTAAAATCAGCTAAAATGAGAACAAAGAACTCATACAAAATGCAGAATATAAGTGCGGTGTTACATAAATCTGCATGATGGCAGTGTAGGCTGTACAATGACTTCTCAGAAGAATAGACAGAGAACACAGAAATGTATTCTCTGCACATTACTTATGCATTACTAGCAATGATCACAGTTATAATATTCCTGGTAACTTACTCTTACAGAGTAAGTACCAATGCCTTATATTTTACTACTGATTATGCATAACATAACATATAACATAATAGATATTGTCAGTGGTGCACAGTGGATTGCCAGTAAGGGTGTGGGGACGAAGTGTAACAGGCTCCAAATATGATGCAAAAAGAAGAGAAGAAATAGGGAATTTCTGACTGGTGCCCTTTATAAGTTGTATGCAACTGGCCAAGGCCCCATTAGCCTGTATCAATATTTGCAGGGCATTATATATATTAAAGATGACAGTATGAAAATGCGGGTGCATTTTTAAGTGAGTTTGCTGCATACATCCTCAAGAGACCCTATTAAACTCTTTGTCAGTGTCTAGGCTCAGCAAACAGTGGGAGACTGCGATTTATAAATAAATTGAATTGTGTGTAATGTTCTTTTGATATGATCCATAGTTTGATAGTGGGAAGTAAATGGTGTTCCCGTGATTTCGGCGAAGGAAAAACAGTGAGCCCAAAATGAGCAATGGTAAAAGAGCGCAGCCAGAAAGGGCGAGGGGTACAAATCTGCGATCACCAAAACAGCGACCTGCGCCTTTTCCTCTTCCCTGAGTTGCTTCCCGCTCGGAGTTAGTTTGCCCCCCACAAAGGGGAGTGGCGGGGGCGAAGCTCCCCTGCAGAAAAGCCCCTTTAGGTTTTTGTCGTCATTTCAGTGACCACTGACTTCTATCCCTCACCCTTTCTGGCCACGCTCTTTTGCTGTCGCTCATTTTGGGCTGGCTGTTTTTGCTTCGGCCAAATCACATAGAACCAAAGTAATTCTCACCAGGTTTGTAAATAGCAGAGACTGTGGCAAAATTCCAGGTAGGAGGAAGTGCTGTACCTCTCTGAAGCTCATTAAAGAGTCAGTAACAAAAAGAGTAATTATATGTTTGATTTTAAAAATGCTAAGATGAAAATATTGGGACATGAACATCCCCAGTTTTTAAATTTCGTAAAGGAAGACCCATCCCTAGGTCTGTTAGTGGAGCTAAGAGGGTTACTATTTGTTCGAGAGAGAGAGAGAGAGAGAGAGACAGTAAAGTGATTTCAGAGAGATGTACCTCTGCTTCCTGCTGAGGGGGGCTCTGTAGAGATGTGTACAATGTCTGGTAATAGAACCTAAGGCTACGTAAGATGTTCTTTACATTATGTACATACTTCCCTGTAGAAGGGTGTTTTAATTGTACTGTCGTACTTTAATTTCTTCAGAGTGTAACCCCCCTACAAATGGGGGTTCCCGAAAAGTCTTTCTCGAGCTTGCCTAAATGCTCACTGCCAGGCTGGTGTCCTGCATTTTAGCAGTTTAAATGTGATTGCCAGAGAGTGCCTGTATAGCCTCTGTGTACTGTTTCTTTAAGAGCTCCCAGGATTGCAATCATACGTAATTTGAGAGGGAGCTCTGTTGAAAGATTAAACTATTTGCTGAAAATGATTTAGAGTGATAATGATAATGTAGTTTGTCTAACCTGCCTTCTTTGCAGCAAGGACTGTTTTGTTTATCTCCACTATCTTGGTCCTGGACTGCGAATTGGACCAATCAGTTCTGGTGGGACCTAAAAGGGAGCCGGACTACAGGAGTTTTCTGGAGTCAAAATCTGTAGGAATTGTAGTTTTGGGCTTTTGGCGCCTTTTTGCACCTGAAGGGGTAGCTTCTGTTGTGGCTGACAGATGAATTGGCCAACCAAACCTTTTGGATCTTGGGGAAATTTCCCAGGCTGCTACAGCTAGTTTCAGTCTGAGCTGGGACGTGAGATGAGAACAGCTCAAGTGATTTGGGCAGTAGTTTTGCATGGGAGAACTGTGAAAGGGCTGAGTTTTGGCCTGCCTGCTGTCCCTGAGAGGGAAAACAGAGTTTATTCAGACTGAATCTGAGTTGTGAGGACTGTTTAAGCCACTGGACTGTGACCAGGCTTTAACCTGAAGAAGACCGAAGATTTGCTGAATGCAATCAGCCTGTCTGGACTTCCAGCCACCTCTGAGCTCCCGATGTGTGCAGAGACTTTGCAGATGTGACCAGAGAGCGGTTTGCCTGGTACAGTAAAATTTCCTTACATGTAAATGTGCTGTGAGCTGCTAGTGGGTCGTGATTTGATTCCCTACTGTGTGAACTGTGTTCTGCTTACTGGAAGCTATATCCAGCCCAAAACGGACTGCATCCGAATTTGTCTCCATCTGGCCTGGGTCTTGCCATACTGGCCCAGCCAGACTACCCGCTGCTCAGAGAAGCCATCGACGAGAAACCTGCCTGGGGATCAGCCCCTGCTCCACGCCTGAACAGGAACGATGCCTCTGTGATTCGCGTGGGCCCTGCTTCTCCTGGCACTCCAGATTAACCACCTGCTGTCTCAATTTTCGTCCAGCCTGTGTCCAGTCTTGGGTATCATGAGTAATCATCAGGGTAGCTCCCTGCAACAACAGCCTAATCTAAAAGTGTGTCATCTGATTTTCGTGTTGTTTTCTTTTCACGAACTGAGCCCACCAGTTCCGGATTACAAATAGTGTGTGTTGTGCATGTTGTTTTTCTTCCCTCACAGGGCCCCAACCAGCTGCAGCGTTTTTGGCTAGCCCACCGTTCTCCATCTGGATACCCAGGGTGTGTGACTGTTTATGGACCCTGAAGTGCTTGCATAACTGTTTGATTGTTACAGCCTTTAAGCAAATTAACCTGATTACGCCTCTCCCTTGTTCAAGTCCCTTAAGTAAATCAGATCTAACTCTTTTTTGCATTTACCGTGACTGTGGTTCCAGTTTGTGCAAGAGTACTGTACTGCTGTTATTTGCTGTGTATAACCTTATTTTACAGGGGGTCCCCAAGGCCGAGCCAGAGGAAAGCCCTGATGGTAAGTGCAAACAGTGTGGGTACTTGTGTGGTGTATCAGGGCTACTGTGAACGTGATTATTGTGTATTGTTCCGGCCACTAGTAAGGAAAGAGGGGGCTTACAGTGTCCCAGAAGGCTGTGCCCAAGTTAGCTTAACCACTACAAACCCTGGCCTCTGGGTGGAGACACCCGTTTCAGAACCCAGGCCCCTTAACCTGCTACTAGCCAGGCAGGCAGGGGTAGTAGCCCTTGGGATAGCGCCACCTAGGGATTACATCTTGGAGGCTCACCGCTAGGATTTTGTGTCTTCTAGTGGCCAAACATTATGAAGATTAATGGCTACCCCTGTAGAAATGGCTGTACAGTTCGTGGGGTGGTGTACTGGGCAGGAGATCGACCCCTAAAATGCTCTGTTTGTACTGGATATTCCCCTAGGTACCAGTAAGGACACTGTAGAGGGAGTACTCTCCAAAGTTGAATGTTTAAAAAACCCTGTAGTGGTGGGTTGACAGGCTGATTTGATCGTCCAAACTTTCATAGCCTTAGTAGAGTGTAGTGACCTTGTGAACAGCTCTAAAGTGCCACAGACTGTTGCTCCAGAAGGGGTTCCAGCTGCCTGGAGAGTGATAACAAAAGACAGTAAAGACCCCGGTAAGGATGAGCTCCCACCATTATCTGAGACTTTTGAGGAGAAATTTGCTAAGTTGTTGCTGGAGGAAGAGAAAACCGTAGAGGACTATAAGAAACTATTCCTGCCACCTGGGGGTGTTCCTTCCACAACACCCCCTCCCACTCCAGCACCTGTTACTGCTCCACCTTCTGTGCCCATGCCAATGCTGGCCCCTATATCTGTACCTGCCATTAGTTACAACTCCTACCGAGGGCTGAGAATCTTCTCGGGCACCCTCCCCACCCCACAGGGGGAGGATGACTGGGAGACCTGGATAGACTATGTTGCCCCTCTAGTACTTGAATGGCAATGCTCAGAAGCAGAGAAACGAAAGAGGTTGAGTGAGAGCCTCCGAGGTCCTGCCCTGGCTACCATCCGTGCCAAGCGGGCCAATAACCTCGGAGCAACTGCACAGGACTATCTTGGTGCATTGGAGAATGGGTATGGGAGCTCGGATTCAGATGAGGATGTATGGTGGAAAATAAGAAACGCTCAGCAGTACCTAGGGGAGCCATTGTCTGTGTATGTACCTCGCTTGAAAAGATGCTACAAGAGTGCCTCAGAAAGGGTAGTTTGCCGTCAGATGAATTAGATCGAACTAGGCTGGACTGGATCCTTAAGTCGGCTCCGTTTTCAGAATTGTTACTGCTTCAGTTGTGCCTTGCCACCCGACTGGAATCGCCCTCCTCCTATGACAAGCTAATGAAAGAAATTCAGGGGGTTGAGCAAAGGTGACCCCATGGGGGAATTGCACCCATATTTGCTGCAGCGCAAGTGACCGAGAGTGATCACCCAAGTGAGGCTCAGGGGCAAAAGTCGGCACTTAACGAGCACTCTGAGAATGCAAAGGACTTCCCGCCCTGGGCCCAGCATTGGAAAGACGAGCTACTAAAGGAAGTCCGAGAGTTGAAGACAGGTGCCTCTGCAAGGGTTTCCCCCATGGAACAAGATTCTGGTCCCTTTCAGGACGTGACTGCCATGGGGGTGGGGGTGCACCCTCAGGCATCCGCTACCGAGGGTGGCTCCAAGACTGAGATCACCGGATTGACTGCCACTCTAAAGGAACTGTTAAGACACGTTGCACCACTCTCACCACTGCAAGCATATACTAGACCCCAATCTCTTACTGCTGCTTCAGTTCCTCATACGATGTTCTCTCCCAGGATGACCCAGGAGTCTGTCATTTGTCACAACTGTGGAAAGGATGGCCATATGAAAAGAAAATGCTGGTCTCAGAAGGACTTAGAAAGAGTAGTAAACAGATTCCAAGGGGAGCTTCGAAAAGCAAATCAGTTGCCAAGGGGTGCCCGAATTGACCACAGTGAGGGTTCGAGAAATCCTAACTCAAATTTCTTCGTGGCTGAATCATCTGTCCAGGCCTCTGCTACTGCCTCTCCAGACGGGTCCAAAATAGTGGGCCCTTCAGTGGAGACTATGGTGACTGTGAATGGTATTCATACTCGGGCTGTGCTTGACAGTGGGTCGCAAGTGACTGTTGTATTCCAGGACTGGTATGACAAACACTTATCTGATGTGCCTTTGCAATCCCTGGAAGGCCTACATGTGTGGGGCCTGAGTGACAAGTCTTGTCCCTTCCTAGGGTATGTCCTCCTCTGGTTGTCTTTTCCTGCAACTGTAGCTGGTGTAGAGGAGCGAGTACAGACATTGGCCCTAATGTGTCCCCCCACCGGACTGTATGATGGGGTCCCCCTGTTAATTGGGACAAACGCCCATATGTTTGGGAGACTGGCACAACTCTGTCACGAGAAACAAGGGCGACGGACTGGGAGGGCCCTGAGAATTCCGGCTCTGATCAAGAGGGCCTATGATTTGCAACAGAAACCCGAGGAAGTAGACCAGGATGAACCAGTGGTGATCGTGTGGAAGAAGGACCCCAATTCAATGGTACTGGCCCCTAATGCCCAGTGTACCATTCAAGGGGAGGTCCACCTCCAGCAAGATGTCAGTAACAAAATACTGATGTTGGATGCGCCAAGTGATGGAAAATTGCCAGAAGGATTATTGGTCAAGCCCAGCATCTTGCCTGCTCGTGCCCATGCCTGTGCACGACGAGTGATGGTCCAGATTCACAATGTGTCAGATCGGGAGATCCGGGTGAACAGAGGGTGCACCCTAGCTGCGGTACACTGCACAGACCCTGCAGTATTGCCCAGCAACAAGCACCCTGGTGAGAAGGAGAGAGTGACCCCAGACTTGTTTGACTTTGGTGACTCCCTGTTGCCAGCTGAATGGAAGGCTAGAATTAGCAAGAGACTGACCCAGACAGACCAAGTGTTTTCGTTGAAGGAATGGGATGTGGGATGTGTCCAGGGTGCGGAGCATCACGTACGCTTACACAGTGAACGGCCATTTCAAGTGAGGTCCCGATGCCTAGCCCCAGCAGACATAGATGATATGAGAAGACACCTGCAGGAAATGCTCACTACTGGCGTGATACAAGAATCCAGGAGCCCTTACGCCTCTCCCATTGTGATTGTGTGTAAGAAGAATGGGTCTGTGAGGATGTGTGTTGATTATCGAACCCTGAACCGGCGGACCATCCCAGACCAATACACTATGCCTCGTATACAAGATGCCCTGGATTGCTTGAATGGGAGCAAATGGTTCTCGGTGTTGGATCTTCACAGCGGATTCTACCAGATCCTGATGGCCCCGGAAGACCGCGAGAAAACAGCCTTCATCTGTCCATTGGGGTTCTGTGAGTTTCTAAGGATGCCACAGGGAATATTGGGCACCCCGGCCACCTTTCAGCGACTGATGGAACGTGCAGTGGGAGATATGAATTTGCTGGAATGCCTGGTGTACTTGGACGATGTCATTGTGTTTGGGAGCACCTTAGAGGAGCATGAGAACTGACTGTTTAAAGTCCTAGACCGACTGGAAGACTTAGGCCTCAAGCTGTCCATTGACAAGTGCCAGTTTTTCCAAACCTCGGTGAAGTATGTGGGGCACACAGTATCTACAAAAGGGATAGAGACTGATCCCAGTAAGGTTGAAGCACTGAGTACCTGGCCCCAGCCCTACAGTCTGAAAGAACTACAACATTTCCTGGAGTTCTGCGGCTACTACTGCAGGTTTATAAGAGACTATTCCAAGGTGATTTGCCCACTCTTGAACCTTACCCAGGGTTACCCTCCTACCAATCGTACGTACAAAAAAGGGTCCGTTAAAGAACCAAAAATAGTATACTTCTGCCCAGGTGAACTCTTCGGGCCCCGCTGGACGCCCGACTGTGAAGCAGCCTTCCATGAGATCATATACCAGCTCACCCACGCCCCCATCCTTGCCTATGCTGACCCCACCAAATCCTATGTGCGGCATACAGACGCTAGTCTGCAGGGTCTAGGATCAGTGCTGTATCAAGACCATGAGGATGGCCTGAGACCAGTAGCTTTCGCCAGTAGGAGCTTGACCCCACCCGAACGAAACTACCCTGTGCATAAGTTGGAGTTCCTTGTGCTAAAATGGGCCATCATTGACCAGTTTCATGAATACCTCTATGGGGCAAAGATATTGGTGAAGACTGACAATAACCCGTTGACCTATGTACAGACTTCAGCTAAGTTAGACACCACTGGGCACTGGTGGCTTTCTGCATTATCAACCTATGATTATGCTGTCGAATACAGACCGGGCCTGAACCATATTGATGCTGATGCCCTATCACAAAGGCCCACTTCCAAGAGTGATTGGGTCAGGCTGTCTGAACCTGATGTTCGAGCATTGTGCCAAAAGTTTGATAGAGATGAGCAGATGTCTGCGGACACAGTGGACTGTTTAGTAGATTGCTTGGGCCCTTCTGACTCCTGCATACCAGCTGCTTATTGCCACTTCTCTGCTCTAGATATTAGTGCACTACCTCAATTTGACAATGAGAGTATTCAGTGGGCTCAATCCCAAGATCCTATGTTTCAGCCAGCACTTGATGCCCTGCGTGTGGGGAAAGATCTGTCTAAGTTACGTTCCACTGACTTGCGAACTGCTTTATTGTTTAAAGAAGGCCCCAGATTGAAGTTGCTCAATCAGTTGTTATATAGAGAGACAGTAGATCGTAGTGGCAAAGTAGACAAGCAACAATTGGTCCTGCCCACGGCCTTTAAAGATTTGGTACTGAGGTCCCTCCACAATCACATGGGGCACCTAGGTATTGACAGAACCCTTGACCTGGTACGATCTTGCTTCTACTGGCCCAAAATTGGGGTCGATGTTGAGCATCATGTAAAGACTTGTAGTAGCTGCCTGCAAAGAAAAGCCTTGTCTCAGAGGGCTGCCCCCCTTGTTAATATTACTACCAGCACCCCCATGGAACTAGTCTGCATAGACTTCTTGTGTTTAGAACCTGATCAGCGGAACATTGGCAATGTGTTAGTGGTTATGGATCATTTCACTCGGTATGCACAAGCTTTTCCCACCAAAGATCAAAAGGCTTCTACCGTGGCTAAGGTGCTAGTGGAAAATTTCTTCGTCCACTATGGTGCCTCCCAGCGGATCCACTCTGACCAGGGCAGAGACTTTGAGAGTCGGCTAATCAAAGAAATGCTCTATCTATGGGGGGTGTGAAAGTCAAGAACCACCCCCTATCACCCGCAGGGAGACCCTCAACCAGAACCAGGGCTAGAAATAATTTTTTTGAGATGCCTGTCCGAGGAACAGGTGAGATGTAAATTTTGCCTGTCCTGCCAAAGTTTTACTTGTCCACATTGTTGTGAAGTGAATTTTGAACTTAATACATAAAACAGACTGTGAAATGGAAATACGGAAAACTGTTGCCTTTGGGGGTCATTTCTCAAGGTAAAACACTGACTGAGTCTAGTTTAGTCTATTTCTGAATCAGAACTTGAATCTCTGCAGCCATATGGTCTCACATGAGGTCTTCTCTTTTGTTTTCCAGATTTGAACCATAGTGTTATGGCATCCTGCAGGTCAAATGTAGCAACGCTAGCATCTGACAGCTTGACACGCATTATTTCAGATGTAGTCACAGGAGACAGACAGGACTGCCAGTCAGACTTCACTATGCACATCAAGCTGAATCCTCTCTCAACTACTGCAGTTTGGATTGGGATCAGTACAGCTATAGTGACTAAGACCAGAATATTAGGGAATCGCTGTTCATGTGCATCATTATGGAGAATTTTTTGCCAGAAATCCAAATAGTGAAATTTCAGAGACTTAATTCAGTGATTTTTTCATAAGTGGTTTAAGCTCTAGCCATTGAGCTTCAATCAAGTTTACATTATGATTGTGTTTCTTGAGTACGTCACTGTAGTGCTCTGTGAGGGTTCTGACTTCCTCATTGCCATAATGGGCTAGCTGATCACTGTTATCTGGGAACTGTAATGGCTTAAATATCCTGAATGACCGTAGGACTTTGTTTTAAATTTGAAAATCGTGAGTTAATATTTTCAATTGTTGATGAAAGAAGGCTGGTAATATCACGTAACACTGCCTGCTTGGTTCTATCTATAGAATATCCCCTTTCTAAGTTAAGGAAGATAGAAGATCCACGGTACTGAACCTGAGTACTGGCTGAGCTTGTCAGTCGACTTGTGCTAGTATCACTGTCAGCTGTGTCAGGGTGAGGGAGCAATAGCAATTCATTACAGACTTTGTCAAGTTTATCCTGCACAGGGTAGTTCTCTAGCCAGAGCACTGTGCTTTCAACCTTACTGACTGTTGTTTCTACTGTCGAGCTATCTCTCTGTAGAGTTAGACTGAGGGCCATCATGACAGAAAGGTATTCAGCCAGAAACTGAGTAAAGAGGACAAATCTCACAGTTCTTATTGTTTTGAACAACCCACTGGCCTGATCTTTTGTTTGCCCTTGTTTGGAAGCAATGTGCTGTAAATGTACAACTAAGGCCTGGTAGCTGGATAGAATAACTGACAGAGCTCTATCTCTCTCTCTCTCTCTGCAACCCACCGGGTTCCTGACACATTAACTTGTTTATGAATGGTGTAGCTCATATTGCTGGCTAACTCTTTGACATCGGCCCAGTTTTTAGGAGACTTGTGGTATATTTTATAAATACCCATTAAGGCTTCATCTGTTGTTTTCATGTATGGAATAGATGTTGATTTCTTTATAGCAAGCTCCAACTTGTGGGCACTGCACTGAATCCCTAACAAATGAGGCACGTCTTTCAAAATCCTGCCTAACACCCCATTCACTTTACCTAACATGACAGGTGCCCCATCAGATCCAAAAGCAACATTTTTTTCTTTCCAGTCTTTACAGTTCAAGGTGAATTCTAAGGCATCACCTATTGAGTTATAAATGCTTTCACCATTTGGAATAGAGACTGGCTGAAGGGAAACAAATTTGTTAACTGGGCAAAAATTTTCCATTGTCCTAATATAGACTGCCTCCTCTTCAATTACTGAGGCATCAGTGCTTGAGTCACATAGGACAGAGATAAAAGTGTTACTGTTAACCAGTTTTGCATTTTTTATTCTTATTGATTCTGAAGTAAAATGTGTGAACGTTGCTGTCTGTCACTTCTCTGACTCCGACATTTGCACCATTTTACATGTTGTAATTCTAATATGCCAGGGAAATCTGTAAATGGACGTTCTGAATTAATCAAATAAAGAGTTGTTCTAAACAAATGTTCCACTTGTGTCACCTCGTTTCTTTCCATTTGTATTATTCCTCGTTCTATTGCTAACTTGGAAGGGTCTGTGTCAGACACAGTATGTTTTTCATTAGCTAATTTATGAGGTTTGGAGAGTTCATGAGCACGTACATTTTCAAGTCTCATGGTCTTACAGCCAGTCATGAAAGTGTTTGTCTCTCTTAAGTATTTTTTGCAATATGGGCAGGTCATGCCCACATCAGGGTCATATAGTAGCCACTCCCTATTTTTCTTCCAGGTCTCCTGGAACCCCCGTTTTCTTTTTGTCCCACTTTCAGCTATGACAGGTGTGTCCAGAGTTGCTGGTGTAAGAACACTGGCAGTGGCACTACCACTGAAACTAGTTGTCACATCTATGGCCACAATGGTGGGGTGAGTAGTCGGTGCTACTGAGTCTGTCACTAATGGAGTAGCAGGAGTACCCATAGAGGAATCCAAACTTTCTCTTCCCCCTTGGCTTGAAGAAGCTGAAGGCTTTGCAGTAATTTTATTAAAGCCAAACTTTAACAAAGACATTTTTTTTTTCTTTTTGGTTTTTGCTTGTCTAGGTCAGGTGGATACTGAGTCTGTAGTGGTAGTGTAATTAAATGGAGTACACACTAGACAGAAGACAGACTGACTGTGATGATCAGATAAGGCTGTTTACTTTTTCTCAAAACCCCTGAAAAGGGGCTTTTTATTTTCTCTCTCCTTATTTTGGATTATTTTCTCCATTAGCTGGTGGGTTGTGCTTGTGTTACTGTCACTCCTGTTTGGCCGTTGGCTGTTAACCTGTAATAGTAATAATGATAACGTTTAATTTAATCCCCCTTCCTTTCCTTTCAGCAGAGCCCCTGATCCCTTCCTTGAATTCTTGTTGTCACACACTTTTATTTTTTATTCTTGTCCCACGCCACAGCTTAGAATCCTAGTTTAGGCTTCTGCTGCAGCCTGCACCCCAAGTCTCTAGAGGTCTGTTTCTTATTTTGTGTACAGTTCCCAGTACACAGTCTACTTTTTTAAATCAGACAGTCCCCCTCCTTTCCTTAAATTCCATTCAGATATCACAAGGGTCCTGTGGGCTGTTTGGCAAGGCTAGGGTTATAGGGTAGGTACTACACAGCAAACTCTGAAAGGGGCAACATTAATTTTTTTTGTCATTTTTCAGCAATTAATTTCAGTCCCTAGTCAGTCACCTCCTCCAAGCACACATAGCGAGCACAGTGGATAACCCCCTCAAGGGAGCCCTTCTTTTTCCCACAGAAGCTTTGAAGTGTTTTAATTATTTGTTTCCACTTTCTAGTGTAATGGGGTATCTAAATTCAGTAACCCTCCTCCTCACCCATTCACATGCAGTTCACAAACACAGCTGCTGTTTGTGCTTCAACTTTTTTTTATTACAAATTACAACCCTCAACTACAAAACACCAGTATATTTCTCTTAAGTTGTGTTGCAAATTGCCTTTTTTTTTACCCCAGAGAGCCCTGAAAAGGGCTATATACAGAGGTTGACCATAACTTTTTTTTGCACTAGCCAGCAGGACAAGTCAGTCTAAAATTGCACTAGCCCGCAGTCATTTGTAGTAGTCTGCATTCCGTTCACCGTGGGCATTTGCCCCCCCCCCCCAACAGCCCTAGGCCCACAACTTCAGTAACCCGCCAAAACAACTGGCACAACTTGATTGACTTACCTGCATACCTTGATGTGTGTTTGTACTTGTGTTCAACTGCAAATGAAAAAGAAAAAGCCACAGACGTGCCTACTCAGCCCACAACAAGCCACAGATATCCCTCCCCCAGGCAACAAAACACAATGAGCAGAACTGAACAAGATAGATGTGCTGCAAAATCAAATTATTCAGATCAGGTCAGGTCAGCAAAGCAGTAATTTATACTGCAAACGAGAGAATCAAAGAATGCCACTTTTTCACACAGTCACAGACTCAGCATCTATTTACTGTTGGCAATCCAGCTCCCAGTACTGCCTTGCAGTTGCAGCCTGCTCAGTATGAAGAAAACCAGTCCCACAAGGCTCAGACATCCATTCCACCCCTCACCCCAGTAATTTAATAAGCACTTTATGATCCTATATTTCCTGAGACACTCAGACCCTCCCCAAGTCCCCAACAATGCCTAGAGGTGGGCTGTGTCAACCAGTGCTGTGCAGAACACCAGCCAGCCACCATTATTCAATTTTTTATTTTCAGCTCAGTATGTGCTATTGACAAAGCTGAAACTACATACAAAAGATTCAAATTCAACCTCGGTTGGTCCACCATAGAGAGGCGCCACGCGACACATACTGGCTGCACACAAATCAGTTATTTCAGTTCCCTCCCAGAAGTGCTGCAGAAGTTGAACACTATGCCATTAGTGAGACGAGCATTTTTTTTTTTTTTTTTAAATGTGTTCAGTTCAATTGCCTTACCTGAACTGGCGATTTTTGTTGCTTCTTGGACCCAACTCCCGCCGATATCCAACCCAAGTCCATCTCTCAGCTCCTGATAATCCAGCCCGCTCTCTGATTCGGTCTTCTTGGCAAATACAGGATGGAGACTCTAGAGTGTAGACAGCTGTGCCACCGTGCTGCCACTGAATCTTGGCAACCGGTAAAGACGCCAAAAGCCCCAAACTTCCGATCACCCCTCGCACGCCAAACAGTCCTTCTACAGCCTTGAAGCACCGCATCCAGAAAATCAAATCCTCTGAGCATTTTCCGGGAAAACCAGGGGTTTAAATCTTCCCTTCAGCACCATGAAGCTCCGCCCCCTCAGTGATCACTGCCAATTGCTGCTGGCAGTCTGCCTCCTTACACGCCCAGCTATAGGCTTTGGGCCAATCCTGGAGAATCAGCTTCTTGCTGGTGACGTTGGTACTCCCTGGCTGTTGCCACCTCCTGCCACCACCCCCCCCCTCCCTGCTGACCTTTGCTGGCAAATTATAGCAAGGCAAATGGTGAGTGACAGGCTGACAACCCACAAGCCAGTCCTTGCGAAATGACGAGGAAGCTGGTGTCTGTAGCGCTTGTTTGGGTCTCCACTGCTAGGTCAGCTGATTTACAGCCACTCGGTGTGATTTTGTTGCTTCCAGCACTATGGACGACTGGAAGCACTGCTGACTCGATGAACTGCACTAGCCAACGTGGACAGGTAGGGCGGTATCTGCCCTAGCCCGAGGCAATCTGCACTATGCCCTGGGATAGTAAATGTATGTTAAGGTCGAACCCTGGCTATGTATTTTTCTTCTTTAGGCTTCTGCTGTAGGCTGCACCCCAACACTCTGACTGGAGTGGAGGTCTTTTTCTATTTTTTCGGTATAGTGCCCGTGGCTGCTGCCTTGTCTTATGTCCTCCCAAATCGCTTCTTATACTTCCTTAATCTTTCTTAAATTATTTATCTCAGTTCAATCCCTCCATAGTACACACAACCCTCAAGGTGTAGCCTTGGATGCTCCTAAATTTTCCCCAAATTTCCACAGACAGTACAGAGTAAGTGCTGTTTTTCATATTTTCCCTCTAAGTGGGAGATTAGAATTAGATTGTTTCAGTCCCACTCCCTCTCTTTTCGACCACGTGGAGAGAACAGCCTATATTCAGAGGCAGGCAGCCCTGCCTTAACTCTATTTTCAAGGTTTTTCCCCTTTAATAGTGAAATCAGAATTAAAGTTCCCAGAGACTCCTGTCACCTCCTTCGCCCCTTTGCTAGCCTGAGAGCTAATTCATTTTTTTCCTTCAGTCGCTAGGTGATCTAGACGGTCCAGACAGGTAACTTTTTTTTTTAGTGGAGTCTGGTGAAGTCAGACAGTCAGTGAAGTGAAGCGCTTTTGGCTCCTAGCAATTAAGCTAGAAAAACTCTCGCTTTGCTCTCAACGTCCTTATCCTATGAGATCTGGACCGAGAATGAGCAGAGCGAGTAGTAAAACGTCAACCGTGCATATGTAACGATGATCTGTGCATGCTCGATTGACGAGAATGCCCGTTTCTTACACCAGCATTTCCCACCACAAGGACCACCAGAGACAGACAGATGTCAGGTGACTGAAGCAATGGTAAGTCACCTGACTGATGGGCAGCATTGGCATAATGGTCAGGGCGGGTGGGCAGGTACACCATGCGTGCGGCTCCTCCTCTCTGCTCGTCTCGTCCTCAGCTCCTGACGCCACTGGCTCCTAGTGCCTGCCCCAGCCTCAGAACTTGCTGCAGAAAAGATGGGGAGGATTTAGCGCTAGTAGTGCATGGTACTAAAGCGCTGGTCCTAGGGACAGGCAGGAAGGCAGAATTAGCTGTCCCAGGTGAAAACCGGCTGTGCCAGACAGGCGGACAGCCGGTTATTTCGAGCCCTGACCAGAACATTTTAACCGCACCCTTCTAGACATGCTGGGCATCCTCCACCCAAAAGACAAGCATAAATGGAGCCAGCAGATTAGCACCTTGGTACATGCATACAATTGCACGAAAAATGATGGTACTGGGTTCTCCCCCTACTGCCTCGTGTTCGGGAGAGAGGCCCGCTGCCAGTTGATGTCTGTTTTGGGGTCTCTAGAGATGGGGTCCGAGCCAAAACTACTTGCAGTATGTACAAAAACTGAAAGCTTAATTGAACCATGCCTATCAACTGGCCCAGACAGTGACCACCAAGAGAAATCTAGCCAACAAAGAGAGGCATGATAAAAAAGTAAAGGCTCAAGAGCTTCGACCTGGAGACAGTGTGTTGTTACGCAATTTGGGACTGCATGGTAAATACAAAATTGCTGATCGGTGGCACCATCTTCCCCATGTAGTTGTTGGAAAGTTGGATGATTTACCTGTGTATAGGGTGCGCCCAGAGAACAACTCCAAAGCTGTCAAGACCATGCACCGTAACCACTTGCTACCTATTGGCTAAGTCATGATTGAGGCTGAACCCCCAGAAATTGAGCCCCTTGGGCCGGTGACTCGTGCTGCTGCAAGAAAGAGACAGAGTCACCCTACCGCAGTGGTCACAGATTTAAGGTTTCCTCCGCAGCAGGCCCAGAATGATAGTAAATGTCAGTCCACTTCTGACGGAAGTGAGTGCGACTATGCCTGTTACCCCTCTTATGAACTGAATCATCTGTTTCAAGGTAACCCCATGATTAATTGTGGGGATGAAGCTGGGCCTTCTGGACTGCCTAACCCCACCGGGTTGTCCTTGGAGCCAATGTTCCCTGAAAGTGAAGTGCAAAGTATCACATCTGAAGATGCTGAGTCTCTGTGTATTGTGGAACTGTATGATTTGCTTGAGGGAGGGGCTGATGGAATGAGTCTTTCTAGTGACATACCAGAACTTGAAGAACACTATGAGAGTGCTGACCACCCACCTTCAGTGCCTCTAAGCTTGATTGTGCCTGAGCCTTTGCAAAATCAGTCAAGTGTTGTAGAAACAGAGCAAGGAGCCGACAGTGCTCCACGTTTGGACGTTCCCATCCAGGCAGAGGCACCCCTCACAAGTGACGAGAGTCCCCAGACCAGTGCTGAGAGTACAGAGACTGTAGTTGTCACCCTCAGAAAGACTGGCCGATCTGTCAAGCCAGTAGTATGCCTCAGTTATGATTCTCCTGGGAGGCCAGTGGATTTGCCTCTCAGTGTGGTGCACAAAGGTGTTTATGTCTCACCAAGCTCACTGCCCAAATTGAGCTTGACAGCCAGTTCCAGGTTACTTGTCTTTCCCTCTCACCATGGTGCCCCTGCCCCCTCTAGCCCCAAGTTAGCTGATAGGGAAGGGCCCCCTCTTGCATTGTTTAAGGTACAAGAAGTTATTACCTGATTCAGTATAATAATGTTAAATTTACCTGTGTGAAATATGCACAGTGTGTTGTCAGAATGGATGTAGTATCATGAAGTATAATGAATATGTGTAGCAAAGTAATAACTTTATGTTAACTGATGCATTATGGTACAGACTTGACGTGGATGCCAAGTTTTCTCCAAGCAGGGAAGGGTGTAACCCCCCTACAAATGGGAGTTCCCAAAAAGTCTTCATCGAGCTTGCCTAAATGCTCACTGCCAGGCTGGTGTCCTGCGTTTTAGCATTTTAAATGTGATTGCCAGAGAGTGCTTGCATAGCCTCTGTGTACTGTCTCTTTAAGAGCTGCCAGGATTGCAGTCATAAGTAATCTGAGAGGGAACTCTGTTAAAAGATATAACTATTTGCCGAAAATGATTTAGAGTGATAATGATAATATAGTTTGTTTAACTTACCTTCTTTGCAGCAAGAACTGTTTTGTTTATCTCCACTATCTTGGTCCTGGACTGCGAATTGGAGCAGTCAGTTCTGGTGGGACCTAAAATGGAGCCGGACTACAGGAGCTGTCTGGAGTCAAAATCTGTAGGAATTGTAGTTTTGGGCTTTTGGTGCCTTTTTGCACCTGCAGGGGGAGATCTTACTTCGAGATACAGCTGTTGCAGCAGGTTACACCATTAGGACTGAAGCCAGCAGGCGTCAGGACCCCACAGAAATTTTCTAGCTAGCAGTCTTCAGCGGGTACCGTCTCCGACGCCGGTCCCGTCCCCGACGTCAGGCATAGTACATAAGGAGGCGGTCCCCCCACAATCCTCAGTTCTTTTCCTGACATCGACATTGCAAGTATTGGCCTCTGAGTCCTTTTTCTAGCGTGTGACAACCTTTAGAGCTACAACGATTTCGTCTTCCTTCACAACTCTGGATTCAACTGATGTCCTCTCCAAATACTTCTCTGGAGGGTCACCAATCGAAGTGTGCCTGCAGCAAACAGATCCCCTTCAAGGATCCGCATTCGGCCTGCATGTGCTGCCTAGGTCGAACACGACACCAAAGCCTGTTCCTTCTGCCAGGGTTTCAACAGTCGCACCAGGATCCACAGCCAGAAGGCCCTTCAAGCGTTTCTCTTAGAGGAGAAACTGAAAACCATGGACAAGGATCCTTCCTCCACGGAGGAGTCGTCGGGTAAAACCCACAAGCACCGGAAAAAACACCGGAAGCAGGAAAGGCCCAGGTCCCCTGCGAGGGCCTCGGACTCCGGAAGCTTCACCTCACGATCGGACCGCTCTCCCTCCAGGGCTCAATCGCAACCTCCCCCGGTTCAGGTCAGATCTTCCAGAGGCTCCTCTTCTCTGCAGCCCCTGAAGACTTCCAGGCCGTCGGCATCTTCCACTCCATCTAAGGCTTCGTCGAAGTCTGGGGAGCGCCACTAAATCTTCTTCCGCCCGGCGGGACTCCCGACACCAGGTCAGTTTCCCAGCATCCCGCGTGGGTGGGACCCAGTTCTTCGCAAGACCAAGGACCTGACGTCCCTCAAACGGATGCCGGACCCGACGTCGGCCAAGCATCACCGGCGCTCCCAGGGGCCGGCGACACCGAAACACCCATCGCTGGCCAGGCGTTCGCCTCCGAGGCGTCGGCCAGGGGACCGACGTCAGCTACCCCAGAGAGGAGGACCGCACCACCGTCGCTGGCTGACGCCAGTCGGAAGGACTCGTCGGAGGAGGATACCACACAGCCCGAGGACCAGGCAGGCAACACCAGAGATGCTGGGCTCCCACGGGAATCTTCCCCAGAGCGGGAGACCCCCAGGGACCCGTCGTCGGGCATGAACTTGGCAGAGGTAAAGGAGCTCTTTACCTTCTGGTGGGACACCATCAGAAAAGATGTGGTCGCCACACGTCCTCCTCCGACCTCGCCTCCTCCTACTCCTTCACCGCCTCCGCCCAAGGGACCTGTAGGACGGTTGCCAACCCTCAAGGAGCAAACACCACCTCCTTGGGGCAGATCCTCAGACAGGAGAAGACCTCCCTCCAGATCCACCTCAGGGTTACCCAGTCCCAAGAGACCCAGATGATGCCGGTACACCCCGTCTGGGGAGGATTCGAGATCTGACACCTCAGGGTGCTCCAGATCTCCTTCTCCCATCAGCATTCCCTCTCCAGACCCACACGACCTACCTAGGTCTCCTCCGGATGATCCCTCTTTCGCGGAGATCATGAGGCACATCCAGGAGAATATGGGGTGGGATGCTGAAGAACTCTACCCTGAGAGACAACGCCTTGCCCGCTACCTTTGGCAGAAAGACCCAAAGCCTGTGGTAGTGCCGCCTTTGGTGGATACCTTTGCAGACATCACCAAAGCTGCCTGGAAACGTCCGCATTCCACTCCAGCAGTGCTGAAGAAGGCTGACCGCAACCTTTTCACGTCCCCATCCAACACAAAACTGCCAAATTTTTGCTCGCTAGATCCATGGCCTGGTGTTTTCTGGCAAGACGCGTTGTCCCTCTCCTGGGTGGGCAGATTCCTCCGCACTTTCACCCGCAAAGCCCAGGCCAAATCATCCCCAGGCAGAGGCCAACGATTTGCAAAGTCAGCCCAGCTGCCGGATCGAATGCTGCTACAGTATGACTCCTTCCGGGCCCCCGCGCCCCCTCAGGATCAGCGGGAACAGAAAGTCGGGAGTCGCATCGCACGCCACTTGCCAGGGTGGCAGTCGATCACCACCGACAGGTGGGTTCTGCAATTAGTCAAAAAAGGCCACTATATAATAGAATTTGTAGGCAGTCCACCCACAAGACCTCCCCTGCTTTCCCAATATTCGGGTCAGTATGCCCTGCTCATACAGCAGGAGGTGCTCGCGCTTCTGGAAAAAGAAGCCTTAGAGCATGTTCTGGAGAACCAGAGAGGAATAGGGTACTATTCTCACTTCTTCCTGGTTCCAAAGAAAACAGGGGACCTCCGTCCAATCTTGGACCTCAGCAACCTCAACCTGTCGGTCGTTTACAAAGCTTCCGCATGGTGACCCTTCCGGGCCTAATTCCCATGCTGAAGCGAGGCGCTTTTCTGGCGTCTTTGGACATGCAGGATGCCTACCTGCACATTCCGATTGCTCAAGCGCACCGGAGGTTCCTGCGCTTTGAGTTTCAGAGCCGCCATTATCAGTTCCGAGCTCTTCCCTTCGGGGTGTCATCGGCACCTCGCGTTTTTACGAAGTGCATTGCGGTCGTAGCGGCGTCTCTGAGGAGACAAGGCCACTATGTGTTCCCATACCTGGATGACTGGCTTCTCATGGCACCCTCCAGGGAGGCACTGATGACGGCCGTTCACTGCACCCAGTCCCTTTTTCAGTCACTGGGTATTCTCATCAACTGTGAGAAGTCACTCCTGGTGCCATCCCAGAAACTGCAGTTTATAGGAGCAGTTCTGGACACCGCCAGAGGGAAAGCTTTTCTTCCCTCGGACGGACCAGAACATATCAGATCCCTCATCAGGGACCTGTCGGTGAAGAAGACCGTCCCGGCCAGATCGGTCATTCGCCTGCTCGGACACATGGCTGCAGCCATTGCAACAGTCCCGCTGGCACATCTCCACATGCGGGTAACCCAGTGGATGCTAAGGGTGCAATGGGACCAAAGGCAAGACCATCTGCAGCAGCCAATTCGAATCACGAATGCTGTGATTCGGGATTGGCAGTGGTGGCTAGATCCAGGAAACCTTTCCGTGGGGGTTCCCTTCACAGCGCCGTCTCTGACTGTGACACTCACCACAGACGCCTTAGGGCTCGGGTGGGGAGCACACCTGGACGGTGTTCGGTCTCAGGGCCTTTGGACAGCCCAGGAGTCTCATCTCCACATCAACATTTTGGAAATGAGGGCAGTCCTTTACGCTCTGCAGGCCTTCCAGTCGGAGATTCCACTGGGTACACTCCTGTTACAAACAGACAATACCACGGTGATGTATTACCTCAACAAACAAGGAGGCACTCACTCCTACCCGCTTTGCAGGGAGGCCATGAGAGTGTGGGAGTGGATATTGCAACACGGCGCAAACCTAATTGCAGTACACATCCTGGGAGTGGACAACACCGTCGCAGACAGTCTGAGTCGCTCTCAGGCCAGAGTCCATGAGTGGGAACTTCTACAGGAGGTGGCAGAGGATCTGTTTCACAGATGGGGCACTCCAGAGTTAGACCTTTTCACGTCCCCATCCAACGCAAAACTGCCAAATTTTTGCTCGCTAGATCCAGGGCCTGGTGTTTTCTGGCAAGACGCGTTGTCCCTCTCCTGGGTGGGCAGATTCCTCTGTGCCTTCCCTCCTTTCCTGTTGATCCAGAGAGTTCTCTTAAAACTTCGCAGGGAGCAAGCGATGCTCATTTTGATCGTGCCTTTCTGGCCCAGACAAATTTGGTTCCCTCTTCTGCACCAGCTATCCTGGGAACCTCCAGATCTTACTTCGAGAGGGCTCTTGCAGTAGGTAATTACATATAGGACTGGCCCGGCGGCAAGGACCTGAAAAATTTCTAGCTAGCAGTCCTGGTGAGGACCGCCCCCACGTCAGGTGACCCGGCGTCTGGAGGCGTCGGTATAAAGCGGTCCCGGATGCCCGCCTTCCAGTTCTTTCCCGCCGTTAGCTCGTGCAGTGCCTCGCGGAAAAGTTTGTGCTTCGTCAGTCCTACCTTCATTGGATTTTTACCGAAAAAACTCTTTATTTTTCGACTAACGTCAGTACTAGCATCGGTGTATGTCGTCCTCTACACCCTCCGAGCACAAGAATAAGTGCGATTCATGCGGCGCCCAACTACCGTACAAGGACGGCCACTCTCTGTGCCTGTTCTGCCTAGGCCCCGATCACCCGGTCGAGAAGTGCCAGCACTGCCTCAGTTTTAACGCGGCTACCCGGAAAAGGCGGCAGCAATCCCGGAAGCCCATATTCTAAAGAAAAAAATGAGTTCTATGGAGAAGGAGCTCTAAAAACTGAGGCAGGCATCCACTTCCCCCGAAGGACATCAGAAGAAGAAGGGGAGGCACCGGGACAAGGGCTCCTCCACCGCGTCTCCCTCGGGAGTTGCAGGGACACAGGTAACATCCTTTCCGGGGGATTGCTCCTCGACGACTGCCTTGGAGGTTTCTGAGGCGGCATCGGCCCGCCCATTTGGCTCGCGCTCCGGCCTTGCGGGCGCCTCCGGGCAGTTGGAGGCCTCCGCCCCTGGTTCGGCCGCAGGCTCGCGGCCTACCACTGTGGGCGACTCGGTGGCAGGCGTCGGCTCCTCTGACATCCGCGGAGAGGGCCGGTGAGATGTCCGACCTCCAGGAAGGCGTGGCCTCCTCTCAACGGACCAGGCGATTCGCTTCTTGGCCTGTCTCGGTGGCGGCTCTCGTAAGTCCGGACGTTGGCTCCTCGGCGTCCGCCGAGAGCTTCGCCACTAAGCCTCCGCATTGGCTCGTCCGGCGTCCAGCTGGCAAAGCAGCGGCGGACTCCGCAATGTCCGTGGTTCCCGCCCGCGGCTGCTTCGCTGGCGTCTAGAGAACCAGAGTCTCCCAACCTGACCCGAGGGACTTTTCCCCTCCGTCCCGGGCGAAGCTGGGGATCCTTTACCTCCGTCAGTCCTTCCTCCGCTTGGAGCGCCGGACCTGACGTTGGCTCCCTGGACGCCGGCCCCTCCGACGTCGGTACCTCCGGCACCAGGACCTCTGCCGTCGGCCCTGACGTCGGCCTTACCGAATCTGGGAGATATTGTGCTCCCATCGGGCCCTCCGGGCTCTCCACTATGGACCCACCCGTGAGGTTTTCGACCGGGCCGTCTGCTCCGGCAGCCCCTCCGGCTCCCAGGTATCCTCCGTCTTATTCGACACCAGTGTACCCGGGAGCGCGGTATCCGGTGCCACAGTACCAGCGCCTGGCTTCCGGCGCACAATACCCAACACGGGCTACCCGCAGCCAGGTTTGGATAGATTCCATCACGGTTATAACCGTATCCTTATCCCCCACCTCCTTCTCCTCCTCCTCCGCCAGCCTCGCGACGCGGTGGGCGTGCAGGAGACTCCGGCCTCCTGGTGGGCTGAATCCAGGCTCAGCTCACCAAAGAGGTCGAGAGCTGCCTTCCGGCGATGGTGCGGTCCCAGGTTCCCGTACGCCCGAGGTGGCACACTCCCTCACCACCTCCGGACTCCAGGGTTCTTCCATGTGGATCAGAGAGGGGCAGGATATGCTTCCCCGGGGACTTCCCAAGGGGTCCGTTTCTCCCCCGGGTCGGGAAAGGGAGTCTTTCTCTTCTTCATCCTCCTCTTTGCTCTCTGACTCTTCCGACGGCTGCTCCGAGAGAGACGACGAGCCTCGCTCTCCGTCCAAGCCCCGGCCAAGGACTGCTCCGAAGTCTCCTCCGGAGGATCCTTCTTTTATGGAGTTGCTTAGGAAAATCCAGGAGGTTCATCAATGGCACTCCCTGGAACCAGATCCTCAGCGTCTGAAACTCGCTGAACATCTGGACCTGCCTGTGACAGCTTCTACCTTGGTGCCACCCTGGATAGAGCCTCACGCCGACCTTGTTACCACAATATGGAAACAGCCGTCGGCCTTAGCTCCACTTCCTAGGAAGTCAAACCGACTATATCAGGCTCCAGAGGGTGTTGATTTCCTGGATTCTCACCCTCGTGCTGACTCGGTCGTCATTAGTGCCACTCACGGCTGGTCAGCGAACCCTAAACTTCTTAGCTCGTCTCCTTCTGATAAGGAATCTAGCCTTCTGGACCAGTATGGGAGAAAGATTTACACTTCCTCCACACTGGGGATCAGGGCCCTGAACTATGTAGGCCATATGGGGGACTACCAGAAGGCCATCCTGACTCAGGCGGAAGCCAAACTGGACTCCTTGCCTGACTCCCAAGTCAAGCAGGAGTTGGCTGATCTCGTCCGCTCTGCTCGTTCAGCCAGTCGACACGTGCTACGTGCGACATACAATGCAGTGGACACTGCTGGGGCGAACTCAGCTTTCGCTGTAGGCCTACGGCGTCATGCTTGGCTCCGCATGTCAGGTTTGGTCCCGGAAGTGCAATCTGCTATCCATGAAGCACCCTTCCGGGGGTCGGTGCTTTTCGGGGATGATGTCAAGGACATCATTACCAATTTGCAAGAGAAGGGGGCGGCCCTGAAGTCAGTTGATTCCATGTACCGTCCCCATCAGCAGCAGCGCCTTCCCTTTCACAGCGGAATCGATAGGCGAAACCCAAGGCGGGCCCAAAAGCGCTGGGCCCCGCGGCTGCCAAGCCCCGCCCAAAAAGCAGCGGGTGCTTCAGCTGCGGTGCTGCCCCACACCAGCTGACTCCTTTCCTCCCTGCCTCCGGACTCCCGGAGAGAACCAGTAGGAGAAGGTTTTCCCTCCACCTTCCAGGATGGGAGAGGATAACCACAGATTCTTGGATGCTCCAGCTGATAGCAGAGGGACACTCCATAGAGTTTCTTCAGAAACCACCCCGCCACCCCCCTCTGAAATAGTCGTATTCAAGGGAACATCTTCCTCTGGTCCAGGAAGAACTCTCGGCTCTTCTACTGAAGCACGCGATAGAGCCTGTGCCCCTTCATCTTCAGGGGATGGGTTACTATTCTCATTTCTTCCTGGTCCCAAAGAAGACAGGAGATCTCAGACCAATTTTAGATCTCAGCTCCCTGAATCTTTACGTAGAGTACAAAAGGTTCAGGATGCTCTCTTTGCAGAGCCTTCTGCCCCTCCTCCGGCCGGGTCAAAGCTTTGTGCTCTGGATATGCAGGATGCTTATCTGCACATTCCATTCACCCATCTCACCGAGTTACCTTCGTTTTTTGCGTTCTGGGGACCACTACCAGTTCAAGGCGCTCCCGTTTGGTCTATCCTCATTTAAAGTATTTACCAAATGCCTGGCAGTGGTGGCGGCCCACCTGCGTACCAAGGGAGTGCAGGTTTCACCTTACCTGGACGACTGGCTCCTGGTGGCCTCGTTCAGGGAGGAACTCCTACGTTTCCTCTCCCTTACCCAGGAGGTTTTTGCCTGCCTGGGTATTACTATCAACCATTCCAAGTCTCATCTGGACCCATCCCAGAGGCTACAGTTTATTGGGGCCATCCTCAATACGACCATGGGCAAGGCCTTCCTGCCTCCAGACAGGGCAGCCACCCTTCAGACCCAAATAGGTCTGTTGTCCGACCGCAGGATGGTCTCTGAAAGTGGTCTCCCGCCTTCTCAGGCTCATGTCGTGCTATCCCAGCGGTACCTGCGCGCTCACGAGCTCCCACAGGGGATCTCGGTGGACTCGCTCTCAGTGGGATCAGCTAATTGAACGACCTAGATCCTCAGTTCTGATCTCTTCACCGATGATGCGAGACTTGCAATGGTGGATGGTTCGAGAGAACCTTTTAGGAGCTCCTTTCTTTCATCCTCCCCCTCCAGACTCTAACCACAGGCGCCTCGGGCGAAGGTTGGGGGCCACATAGGCCCTCATCGGACCCAGGCTCCTGGTCCAAGCTAAAACTAAGCTCTCCACATCAGTGTGCTCGAGCTTGGGCAGTGTTGTACGCTCTCCAAGCCCTTCACCAATGCATCCTTCCCGGGCCTCCTAGCCGTCCAGACGGACAACATGTGCGTAGTGTGGTATATCAACAAGCAGGGAGGGACTCGGTCCAACCCTCTATGCAGGGAGGCAATGAGGGTTTGGGATTGGGCAGCACATCATGACCTTCACCTCACGGTGATTCACGTTCCGGGAGTCGACAACACCCTGGCAGACAAGCTAAGTCGCTCTTCTGCTCTGACTCACAAGTGGGAACTGGACCAGGGGGTCCTTGACAATATCTTCCAACTTCGGGTAACACCACAGATCAAACCTGATCGCATCCTCTAAATGCAAAACTTCCTGTCTTCTGCTTGCTCGTTCCAGAGCGAGGCACTTTTAGAGCAGCGCTCTGTCTTTAGACTGGAAGGACAGATTAGTCTATGCCTTTCCCCAATTCCACTTATCCCACAAAGTCTTTTGAAACTAGCCAGAAGGAAAGCGCGAATGATTCTGATCCGCACCTTTCTGGCCCAGGCAAGTCTGGTTCTCTCTTCAGCAACAATATTCAGGATCCTCCTCTTACTCTTCCTCTATCTGGGTTTGTTGACCCAGGATCAGGGGACCCTGGTCCATCCAGGCCTCAAATCCCTTCAACTGCATGCATGGCTCCTACAGACCTAGCCCAATCCTGTTTTGGCGTGTCTCCCAAAGTGACGGAGATTTTAGTGGAGGCCAGAAAATCCTCCACCAGATCCACTTATGCCATGAAGTGGAAAAGATTCACTATTTGGGCCTCTTCCAGAACAGTGGAACCTTTCTCCTTTGCGGAGCTCTGCTGGAGTATCTTCGTCATCTGTTTGACCTGGGTCTCAGCCATTCCTCTCTGAAGGTACACATGGCGTATTTCAGCCTATCATGTCCCTTCGCGGACAAGCCTTTAAGCTCAACTGGAGGTCTCAAGACCTTTCTCAGAGGGTCCTCATCTGAGGCCCCCCAAAAGTCTCCTGCTCCCCTTGGGACTTGAACTTCGTTCTCGAGAAACTTACTCTTCCTCCCTTGAACTTGCAGCTTCTGCAGTTTGAAGTTCCTTTCATGGAAGGCGGCTCTTCTTGGTGGCCATTACTTCTGCTCAAGAATCTCGAGCTCAGGCCTGATGTGCAAAATCCCTACTTGATTTTTTCACAGGAGAGTTGCTCTTCCGCGAATCCTAAGTTTCTACCAAAGTTATAGCAGAGTCTACCTTAAATCAGTCCATGAGGTTACCTGCCTTTTTCACGAGTACTCTAATCAAGGGAGTATTTGCTCCATACTATGGATGTTCACTGGATTCTGAGATACTACACCAACAGGACAAAGGATCTCAGAAAGACCGATCAGTTGTTTGTCTCTTTGCTCACAAAGGAAGGCAATGCTGTTTCAAAGCAATGCCTGTCTAAGTGGTTAGCTCATTGCATCACTTTCTGTTATGACAAATACAACAAGACCCTCCGGGTCAGTCAGAGCCACTCACAAGAGGGTAGCTGCCTCTGCGGCTTGTTTCAAGAATGGGTCTGCGGCAGACATCTGCGCTGGTGCCACCTGGACTTCAGTCCATACCTTCTGAAACACTACAGTTTGGATGTTGCCTCTCGCCCGTAGAGCAGGCTTGGACGTGGCTTTGCAGGCCTCCTGTCTTGAGACTTGCACAACCAGTGCTACCTTTTGGAGTAGTTTTCCTCCTCCTGGTGCCTCTATTTGTTCCAGACTGTGGGATTCAGTCCTGTAATGTAATACCTACTGCAGAGCCCTCTCAGTAAGATAGGTACAGTTACGTAGAACTTACCGTAACAGTAGATCTTGAGAGAGGCTCTTCTGATAATCTCTCCCTGCTCTCCATACCCCCTAGGCTTTTTCAGCTCCTTTTCCATGTGGGAAATATCCGCTCCTCTCGTCCGGCCTGTTTGGCCTGTGGCAGAAAAGAACTGGAAGGCGGGCGTCGGGACGCCCCCTTTATACCGGCGTCTCCTGGCGCGGTCACCTGACGTGGGGGCGGTCCCTCGCCAGGGACTGCTAGCTAGAAATTTTTCTGTGGGGTCCTGCCACCTGCCGGCGTCAGTCCTATATGTAATTACCTACTGCAAGAGCTCTCTCGAAGATCTACTGTTCTGCAGTAAGTTCTTACGTAACTGTACTTTCCTTTGCCAATCAGCTCCCATCTATTGTCTCAGGAGGCGTGTTCATTGGTCCACCCAGACTTATGTTCATTGAACCTGCACGCTTGGCTCCTAGAGATATAGCCATGATGCGATACAGGGTCTCGCAAGAAGTGGCAGATGTACTCTCTGCCGCCAGAAAACCAGCAACCCACGCAACGTACGCCATGAAATGGCATAGATTCTGTTTGTGGGCTCAAGCGCGCAGTTTTTCGCCGTTAGACTGTCCTGAAAAGCTGGTTCTGGACTGCTTTCCCTTTTCCATTCCGGACTGGCTTACTCCTCGATTAAAGTGCACCTTTGTGCAATTTCTGCTTACCATGCCCCAGTAGGCCATCGGACGGTGGCCCAGCTAGACACTACTCGTGCCTTTTTAAGGGGAGTCCTCCACCTTAGGCCGCCCATCAAGGATCCAATTCCTCCTTGGGACTTACCCTTCATCCTGGAGCAGCTTACGCTGCCACCTTTTGAACCAGCCGCGGATTGCGAGCTACGTTCTCTCTCTTGGAAAACATTATTTTTAGTTGCTGTTACTTCAGCGAGAAGGATCTGAATTGCATGCTCTTATGTGCAAAGAGCCTTGTTGGTTTTCCATCAGGACAGGGTATCCCTAAGGACAAACTCAAAGTTTTGCCTAAGGTGGTTTCAGCCCTCATCCTTAACCAGGATGATTGATTACCGATGTATTTCCCAAGGTACACTAATCGAGGAGAAGCCCTTCTGCACACCTCGGCGTGCATCGGTGCCTCAGATACTATCTGACCAGAACCAAACAGTTTGAAAGGCGGACCAACTTTTCGTCTCCTTTGCTCCACAGGATGAAAGAGCTCCTGTCTCCAAACAGTCACTCTCGGGTGGCTCATCCAGTGCATCACTTTCTGTTATGACAAAGCGCAATAAACCCTTACTGGCGCAGTCAAGGGTCATTCCACAAGAGGGTGCGGCTACTTCTTTTAGCGGCGTTAAAGACGTCTCCACCTCAGCTAATTCTGCTGCAGCTACTTGGAGTTCTGTGCATGCCTTTATCGGGCATTACAGTCTGGACATTGCATCGAGGTGAAGAGCAGGGTTAGGTCTAGCGTTCTTCAGGGACTTCTGTCTGGGCTCTGAGTAATATCGAGATCTCTGCCTTTCCTCCTCCAGTGGTCATGATTGCCACTACTGCTTGGAAATCAGTCCTAATGGTGTAACCTGCTGCAAGAGCTGTATCTCGAAGTAAGATAGTACAGTTACGTTAGAACTTACCGTAACAGTAGATCTTCGAGAACAGCTCTTGCAGCAGGTACCTTCCTGCCCTCCACCCCCCTTTTGGAGGTAGGTCGTAGTCAAGCACTCATCTTAGGGGATGGGTCATTCCTATTTACTAGTATTTGCCATCTGGTGGCGGATCCTCGGTCTCCTCTTCTGATGTCATCCAGCGGCCGGGAGTCTCCGGCGAGAGAACTGAGGATTGTTGGGGGACCACCTCCTTATGTACTACGCCTGACGTCTGGGGCGGGACCGATGTCGGAGGCGGTCCCCGCTGAAGACTGCTAGCTAGAAAATTTCCGTGGGGTCCTGACGCCTGCCGGCTTCAGTCCTAGTGGTGTAACCTGCTGCAAGAGCTGTTCTCGAAGATCTACTGTTACGGTAAGTTCTTACGTAACTGTACTCTCCTGTTGTGACTGACAGATGAATCAGCCAACCAAACCTTTTGGATCTTGGGGAAATTTCCCAGGCTGCTACAGCTAGTTTCAGTCTGAGCTGGGAAGTGAGAAGAGAACAGCTCAAGTGATTTGGGCAGTAATTCTGTGTAGTTTTGCATGGGAGAACTGTGAAAGGGCTGAGTTTTGGCCTGCCTGTCTGCCCGCTGTCCCTGAGAGGGAAAATAGAGTTTATTCAGACTGAATCTGAGTTGTGAGGACTGTTTAAGCCACTGGACTGTGACCAGGCTTTAACCTGAAGAAGACCGAAGATTTGCTGAATGCGATCAGCCTGTCTGGACTTCCAGCCACCTCTGAGCTCCCGGTGTGTGCAGAGACTTTGCAGATGTGACCAGAGAGCGATTTGCCTGGTACAGTAAAATTTCCTTACGTGTAAATGTGCTGTGAGCTGCTAGTGGGTCGTGATTTGATTCCCCACTGTGTGAACTGTGTTCTGATTACTGGATACTGTATCCAGCCCAAAACAGACTGCATCTGAATTTGTCTCCATTTGGCCTGAGTCTTGCCATACTGGCCCAGCCAGACCACCTGCTGCACAGAGAAGCCATCGACGAGAGACCTGCCTGGGGAACAGCCCCCTGCTCCACACTTTAACAGGAACGATGCCTCGGCGATTCGTGTGGGCCCTGCTTCTCCTGGCACTCCAGATTAACCATCTGCTGTCTCAATTTTCGTCCAGCCTGTGTCCAGTCTTGGGTATCGTGAGTAATCATCAGGGTAGCTCCCTGCAACAACAGCCTAATCTGAAAGTGTGTCAGCTGATTGTCTTGTTTTCTTTTCATGAACGGAGCCCTCCGGCTTTGGATTACAAATAGTGTGTGTTGTGCATTTTGTTTTTCTTCCATCACAGGGCCCCTACCAGTTGCAATGTTCCTGGCTAGCCCACCATCCTCCATCTGGGTACCCAGGGTGTGTGGCTGTTTATGGACCCTGAAGTGCATGCATAACTGTTTGATTGATATAGTTTTTAAGCAAATTAACCTGATTACGTCCCTCCCTTGTTCAAGTCCCTTAAATAAATCAAATCTAACTCTTTTTTTGCGTTTACCCTGACTGTGGTTCCAGTTTGTGCAAGAGTACTGTACTGCTGTTATTTGCAGTGTATAACCTTGTTTTACAGGGGTTCCCCAGGGCTGAGCCAGAGGAAAGCCCTGGTGGTAAGTGCAAACAGTGTGGGTACTTGTGTGGTGTATCGGGGTACTGTGAAAGTGATTATTGTATATTGTTCTGGCCATTAGTAAGGAAAGAGGGGGGTTACAGTGTCCCAGAGGGCTTTGCCCAGGTTAGCTTAACCACTACAAACCCTGACCTCCAGGTGGAGGCACCCATTTCAGAACTCAGGCCTCTTAAACCTGATACTAGCAAGCAGGCAGGGGTAGTAGCCCTTGGGATAGCACCACCTAGGGGTTACAGGAGCCTTAGGTGTTCAGCCAATATGTTTTTACCCCTAGAGCCCTCTTCATAGTACTGCTTCTGGAAATAACAAAAAGCCTACTCCATTTGGTAATTTAATTGGTCTTGAATGATCTGATCCAGCACAAATTTATTTGAGGAATGAGAAAGCTGTTCCTGTTTGTAGAAATCTTGAAGCATTGCCAGTTTGATGTAAAGCTTTTGCATTGCCTGTGCTCTTTTTCTCTTCTAAGCAACGGTATGGAAGATAGTTTCTCCTCTTAAAACAACCTTAACTGTGTCCCAAACTATAGCCCTAGATATATCCAGATGATCATTATCTTGAAGAATGATCTGCAGTTTTTTTTTATTTTGTTTTTTTGAGATATACACACATTTGATCACTGAGATTTAAATTATTAAATCTCCAGGAGATTTGTTTTTTATGTCATATCAGCTACCATTTAGAGCTCCTAAAAGTAATGATCAGACAACACCCTGAGTTCAATGCTAACATCTAGAGAGACGAGAAAGTAATCTATTCTAGAGTAAGACTTCCCAGAATGATTATAATAAGTATAATACCTTTGTTCTCTGTTAAGGTGTGACCAGGTGTCTGTCAGCCCGTAATGTTCCAGCATCTTTTTAAAATGCAGGTATCTGTGACAGAGAGTCAGTCCCCCAAGGGACAGGAAACATCTGAGGATCCAAAACTAATTTACAATCTTCCAGAATAATCAGAACACCCTTGTGAGTTAAATCTTTACCTAAAAGTAATTTTTGCACTGGGACCGTGGGGGGGCGATAAACAATGGTGAAAGTATTGTCTTTCCCATATTCCTGAATCATTACACATCTCCACTCCTTATCAATAACATTGGATTGTACCTCTAAAGATGTACTCCATGGAACAAGAATTTGGACCACTCTCCTCTTTTCGTTATTATAAGAAGATGCCACAACTTCTGAATAACCAAATGTTCCAAATTTGTCATGCTGTTGAAAAGATAAGTTAGTCTTTTGGAGGTGACATTATCCAAAACAAATCCAGTAATAAACCTAGATCTTCTTTGAGGACATCTCCTTCAACAGGCCACACCTATGGAACAATAAGTCAGCTGTCTTCAGGACCACACAGAAACTTTTGCTAGCAGTTCAATAGGGGGTCTGCCCACAACGATGTCTGACATTGTCTTCCCTAAGCGTGGGTAGCCCCATACCTCCTCAGTTCTTTTCCCTCCATCAATTAGTGCTCTTCAAAACCAGAGTGGAAACGTCCATGCTATTTTTCTCATTTAAAATTGACAATTAACTTTTCGGCACCTTATACACTGCTGACCTACAGTCATCCTTGTGCGCTTTTCAGAAAACATCAAGGCAGCCACAGGCTTCCCGGCAGTGGCTCCCACGCAACTCCTATGCCTGCTCTTCCGGCCCAGTCAAGGCCAGGGATGTCTGCAGTTTTGGCCGAAGCGGCTTCCTACCATGGCCCGGTGACATCAGTGACACCACTCTGTGGGCGGCCTTCTCTTGACCAGTGGATCATGGGAATGGAAACAGAACTTCTAGTGAACAAGATGACACAGCTGACTCACTGGCCCAGTTGAGCCCATTCCTGGGCCCTTAGGTCTGGGGAAAAAACATCCGGAAGTGGGAGCCTGCACCATCAAGAAGAGCTCAGGGGAATACCAGTCAACCTCCTGGATTGTGCTCTGGTTGCCCTTATTCTAGTGGGAGTGCCCTCGGCTCTGCTATTGTCTGTCTCAGCAGCGCACCACCCTCCCCTGACTGTTACTGAGAAACTGAGGTCGGACTTTGGGGGCAGCACACCCAGGCCTGCCATGGCTGGTCCTCGGACGTTGAAGGTGGCTCCTCTGCCTCCCCATCGGCCTTCCTGCTCTTGCTTTACAGTTGATGGTGGCGTCACTGCCTCCTGCGTCAGCCTTCCTATTCTTGCTTTACAGTCAGTGGTGGCATCTCTGCCTCCTGCATTGGCCTTCCTATTCTTGCTTTACAATTGACGGTGGTGCCTATGCCTCTCCCAGCGACCCCTATCATGGCACGCATCCCAGTGTCAGTAGCGCCTCTGCCTCCCCCCTTGACCTCTGTGTTTTTCTATATACTGCCGCTGCGGGGGACATCTCTTGTCTCCCCTGTGAACTGCTCTACTCACACTCATTAACCAGGCAGGCATCATCCAGGTGACCCCTCTCTCTCTCTCTTTACCAGATAGAGTCAGTTGCCTGGTCACCCCGTGTCATGGGCTTCCTGGGATCTGTCACCGGAACCCCCTACACTATCATCATTAACATAATAAGGCTGGCCTTGCCATGATGGTCACCCTGCGATGCCGTTGTGGGATTACCTCCTCCTACTCATTGACACAAGCAGTGATGACTTAGCAGGGACTGCCTGCCTTCCTCTTACAGGATAATGAGGACACGGGGAGGCATTTCTAGAGAGTCACCCTGATAGGGAAACTAGTTCTATAGTGCCCCCCATACTGTGAGCACTCCATGATCTTCCAAGAATCAGTCTTCATCAGTCATCACTGGATGGGTTCAAGTCAGAGGCACAGGATTCCTCAGGAGCATACAGCTTTAAGAGGTTTTCTGAAGGAGGGGAGTTGACGTTGGGATGGCGCCACCCACGTGGTGGACGTATGATGTGGTGCTTGTGGACTGGGAAGTAACACGCCGGCCACCTACACTCTCAGTTCTCTTTTTCCCACCATTGAGGCTGCATCTCGTGGAGCACAGCAAAAAAAGGCTGCGTCATAGTTCTGTTGCCGCTACTTTCTGCTCAACGCCATACTGTAGTTTGACACCATTTTAACAGTTTTGACACCATTTCTCCCTTTTCTTACTTTTTCTTTCCAGTGTGGCGTTGGGTGTTATTTTTCCTGCCTTTCGTTTTTTCGCACTCTTTGGTCATGTCCGATCCAGTGCCTAAGAAAAACAGGAAATCAGAGGCCGGCGTCCCACCTGGGACACCAGGATCAGGTCCCTGGGCTCTACCCCAAGTCCCTCCCCAGTACTATATGTACCTAGGGAGACCAGGTCCCCGATGTCCCTTGTCTCGTTGAGACAGGAGGCCTCGGGCGGGGTCTGTGGGACAGTCGGTCTCCTCCAGGAGGTCATCTGCGAACTCCTCTCAGTCTGGCACTCCCTTGGGGGCCGGGACACCCCTGGTGGTGGTGGTGTCACACCTATACACTGGGCCTGCCTCATGAAATAGGGAAGGCTTTTGGCCTAGTTGTCCTTCCAGGCCTACTTTCTTAGGCCTGTAGGCTTCAGCCACCCAGACTGTTCCTGTGTCAGTACTGCTTGGTACTCGTCCCATAGGTGTGGCCTGATGAAATCAGAAAATGCTAGTTGCATTTCATAATGAAGAAGGGCAACAGACTTCTAGAAAAACATAAAGGGAACTTATAAGCTCAATTGGGAAGATTGGGTGGGCCATACGCCCTTATCTGCTGACAGTATCTATGAAGAACCACAGTCTTTTTTTTTCTTTAATATAAGGGCACGCTCCACAAAGGGAACAGGAGGACCTCTGCACCCACATAGGGGTGCATAATCTGGGTGCATAGAGGTCCCTCTCTGTACATGAGGAGACCTCCATGCATTTACAGCTCCCAGTGTGGACTCCCCGTGGAGGTCAGCCCCCAATCTGCACCACTACATGGGCAGTTGGTTCAGGGACTGGCTTGGAGTGTATTTGCACTCTGCAGGATGTTGAACATGTGATCTCCTTCGAGGATATCTCTCTCTCCATTGAGCCACGCCATGGAGCTGTGAGCCTTTGGTTTCAGGACCATCTGGAAAATGTTGCTAGTTGTGGCCGCCCACGTCAACATGCATCACTGCAACCTATATAACGTGGGTGGCCGCATCGTGCCTCAGTTCTTCCTCCCGCCATCAACTACTTGTGGTCCACCACTGCTGAAGAAAGCCTTCGAACTTTGCAAGTATGGATAACATTTCTCTGTTTATTTTAATACTTAATCATTTACGCCACCATCAAAAGAGAAGGAACTGTTGATCTTACTTCGAGGTATCTCTTGCAGCAGGCCATCACCAGTAGAACTATAACTGCCAGGCACTAGGACCACATAGAAACTTTCTAGCCTGCAGTCTATCAGAGCTGGCTGCCCACCTCCGGTGTCAGCCACTGACATCAGCAAATCCTATAAGGGCAGGAGGCCCCCATACCCTCCCCATTTCTTTCCCACTGTCAACCAATGCACGTTGGACTGCTGGAACTGCTGCTGCTACTACAGTCAACTGCCATTTTTCTGCATTTTCCGCACTTTATTATTTTACAATTTCTTTCAGGTTTAACAACAAAATTTTGGTGTTCTCACCTGATAGTGTATGTCTTCTCAACCTCCGTCATCTTCTGACTGCTCCACAAAGTGTGCTTGCAGCAAACAGATCCCAGACAAGGATGGCCATTCGTCCTCCTTCTTGTGCCTAGGCCAAGACCACATTGTCCAAGCCTGTGAGGCCTGCCAGAAGTTCAACCCGGCCACCCGCAGATGTCACCAGAAGATCCTGGAGAATTATCTTCTTAAGCAGATGGTTGCCTAGATGTAATGGGAACTGCAGGCCAGGAGCTTCTCAGCTTCCCCGCCGAATCCTTGGGGTCTTCAAAGTCACAAGACAAAGCCTCCAGGAAGCACAAGCACTGGGAGAAGGACTGGGACTGATCCCAGTCCTCCTTCCATTCACGGTCATCTCATAAGAAGACTTTGACCATGTCTGGGTTTTCCTCCCTCGAGGTGTCAACCTCCTCAGCCCTATACAACTTTATTCCTACAGGGCTACTGGTGGACCTGCTGCCCACCCAGGTCTCCCTTGTGGGCACCAGCTACTCGGGTTAGGGTGCACTATATCCTGCCCCCCCAGCCCCTGCTATTTCAGCCATCGTTCTCTGCGGGCACACAGTCGGACGGCTCGCCGGAGTCTCTCCAGCCAGCACGGATGTGACGGTCGCCAGTTTCCCATTGACCACTTCTCCAACACCTGCACCTCCGGCGATGGTCTCATCCTCTGGGACTGTCACTGGCTCTGCTCCTTTTTCTCAGGGGCAGCCGCTGCAGGGCACCGGCGCCTTCCAAAGCCTGGTCTTCCTTCACTCTTCACCCGGGGAGGTCTCCCTACACTCCAGTGCCCCCCTCCCCATGGCCGGTGCCTGTGGACCCCACTTTGGCACCCTCCCGGCCAACGGCCACTGAACTTGCATCTGTCCTTCCCACACTGCAGCCTGTGGGTCCCACACCAGCCTGGACCTGTGCTGGGTTACACATACATGACACCTGTGGGACCTGCGCTGGTCTCCTCTACCCAGTGCCAGTGGGACCTGTGCCAGCCCAGTCTATTACCATGGCCTGATCTCTGTTTTGTGGTCCTTCATGCAGATATAGGCCCCTACCCTGAGGATGATGGTTCCAGCCTTCCCTCAAGGACTTCTCTGGACCCTCTCCCGGCCCGTGTTCACCTGGGCCCCAGTGTTTCTGACACCCCCAAGGGGAGGCCTGATGCAGGTCTTCTGGCCACTCAGATGGATGTCGACATGAGGACAGTGATGAGAAGAACGGCGTTGAGGACAGCATCAGTAGTGAGTCTTCCATTCTCTCTCCCGACTCCTAGGAAGGGAAGGAGGTCCCAGCTAATGTTCTAAAGTCCCTTCCTGATGACACTACCTTTCTGGCCATCATGCACCACATTCAGGCCACTGTGGGATGGGAGACTGAGGAGCAGGACCTGAAGAGGCGCCGGTTAGCTATCTACCTGCGACAGCCCGACGCCCCTCCCTTAGTAGTCCCTCCTATCACTGACTGCTATGAGGATGTTACCCAGGTTGCCTGGAATCACCCCCACACAGTCCCAGCGGTTTCTAAGAAGGCAAACAGGCTTTACCATGCCCCGTCTGGTAAGCCATATTTTGGGGAACAGCACAAGGTCGATTTGGTCATCATCAATTCGGCGCACGACTGTACCAAGAGGCCCAAACATTTAAGCTCCCTCCCTCCCCCCAGACAGTGAGTCTCGCCAGCTAGACTAGATGGGCAAACGGGCTTTTGCATCTGCCACTCTGGCTATTCAAGCCAGCAGTTAATTGGCCCATATGGTACAGTTTTAGAATTTATGGTAGGATCATGCTAGGGAGGCTATCCAGGCCATGCCGGATGACTCTTCCAAGCAGTTGACCCTTCAGGCCCTCAAGATGGGGTCGGACGTTGGTACCCATGTCCCTGCTGCCTATGACGCGGTCAATGGCTCGGGCTGGGCAGCGGCTGTGGCCATCTGCATCAGGCATCGCTCCTGGTTACAGGTCTTGGGCTTTGTCCGAGATGTCCAGTCCAGCATAATGGACGCTTCTTTTCAGGGACCTCAAACTTTTCAGTGGTGCCATTCAGGATTTCATCTCCCAACTGCAGACCTCGGGAGAGGCCCTTAAATCTGTTCACTCTAAGTATCATACCCAGACTAAGTTGGGATAGTGGGCTCCCTTTCTTCGCTATTGCTGCATGCAGGCCCATCCCCCCTCTAGAGGCTCAGGGCAAGCACAAGGCCGGGGGGCTTTCCCCACCCCTCCCCACCACCTCTGGTAGTGCCAGAGGGGCAGTCACTGCCTCCATGGCTGTTGCTCCCACGTCCTGAATCCTTGCCAGACCCCTCTATCCAGTGCAACTTCAGGAAGCAATCGTAGGGGGCTCGCGTCTCTTTTCACCTTGACAGGTGGAGGGAAATCTCCACAGACAACTGGGTACTGCAACTCATCGAGCACGGTCACACACTAGAGTTCATAGACTGGCCTCCAGAAAACCCTCTGGGCCAGCCCTCTTATCCTCCTGCTCCCATTCCTCTCATCAGAGAGGAAATTCAAGCTCAACTTTAAAAAAAAGGCCGTAAATCAATCCCCGCAGTTTCAGTATGGTAGGGGGTTCTACTCCCACTTCTTTCTGGTGCCCCAGTGGATGAGAGATCTTTAACCCATCCTGGACTTGAGTCAGCTGAACCTGTTCATAAAGTAAAAAAGGTTCAGGATGGTTACCCTTCATGGTCTCCTGCCCCTGCTACATCAGGGGGACTGGATCTGCTCACTGGATATGCTGGATGCTTACCTGCATATCAAGGTTTTCATCCCTCCCACCATCACTTCCTCAATCTCCTCTTCCAGGTAGCGCACTACCAGTTCAAGGCTCTGCCATTTGGATTGTCCTCAACGCCCATGGGCTTCACTAAATGCCTGATGGTGGTGGCAGCTGCCTTGAGATGGCAGGGTTTCCACTTCTTCCTGTATCTGGATGATTGGCTCTTAGCGGCCCCGTCGTGGGAGCATCTCCATGTCTATTCCAATCTTTAGGCATTACTACCAACATGCCAGAATTCTTCCTTATTCCCTGTCAGTGGCTCCAGTACATTGGGAGAGTCCTAGAAATGGCCTGGGGTATGGCCTTCCTGCCCTCAGACAGAGCAGAGCATGTGATGGACCATGCCCAGCTTCTTTATTGCAGACATTATGAACAGCAAGGGCTTTTCTACAGCTTCCAGACCACAGCCATTGCCGCAGTTCCCTTGATCCGTGTGCCCATGAGAGTCTTTCAGTGGATGCTGCAGGCCCAGGGGAACTAATGTATGAACACCCTGGATCAGCTAGTTATGGTCTCCGCTCCAGCCCGGAGGGTACTGTTGTGATGGCTGGAGCCCACCAACCTGCTTCGGGGGATTCCCTTTTGTATTTCTCCCCCTCAGCAGGTCCTTATGGTGGATGCCTCAAATCTCTGCTGGGGGGCCTCACGTGGGGCCCCACCAAACTCAGGGTACTTGGACCACAGTGGAGAGGACACTCCACATCAGTGTTCTGGAGATGGAAGTTTTGTACACCCTGCAGGCCTTCCAGACTCCGCTATCCCTGGGTCCGCTATTGGTTCAGACAGACATGTGCATAGTTTATTACATAAACAAGCAAGGGGGGACTCATTCCTACCCCCTGTGCAGGAAAGCAATGAAAGTCTGGTACTGGACAATAGAACACAGGCTGGTGCTCTCGGCCATTCATGTTTCCGGCATCCAAAACACCCTGGTGGACAGTCTCAGTCGATCTCAGTCCAGAGCCAACGAGTGGCAGCTTCTTGCACCTTTATGAGGGGCATTCTGCACTTCAAGCCTCCAATCCATGATCCTGTTCTAGCTTGGGACCTCAGCTTTGTGTTGGAAAAGCTTACACTGCCTCCCTTCGAACCGGCCACGTCTTGTGAGCTACGCTTTCTGTCATGGAAAGTGCTATTTTTAGTTGCTATTACTTCTGTTCGAAGAATTTCTGAGCTTCAGGCCCTGATCTGTAAGGAGCCTTATTTGATTTTCACGAAGACAGGATATCTTTGAGAACCAACCCTAAGTTTCTTCCAAAGGTGGCGCTGGGGTTTACTTTGAATCAATCCCTCCACCTGCCTGTTTATTATCCAGCTCATTCCAATCAAGGGGAGGCATTGCTGCATACTTTGGATGTGCTTAGAATCCTATGGTACTGTACACACTGCACCAAGGATTCTAGGAAGTCTAATCTGTTGTTTTGTTTCTTTCATCATCCAAGAACAAGAAGTTGTCTTCTGGAAAGCACAAACACCAGGAGAAGCATAGGGATAAACTCCGGTCAGCTTCCTGCTCCAGGTCCCCGCGAAAGTCAGGCACCGAACATGGGTCCTTCTCCCGTGGGAGGTCAACCCCTTCCACTCCATCAGCCCTTTCTCCCTTCGGGCTGCCAGTTGTCAAACCACCCGCTCTCCTGTCTCGGGTGGTGGTTCTTTGGGGCTTGGGACTTAGTCCCCAGCTTCTCAGCCCCTGAATCTCAGGCCCATTCAACAGGCGGGTCCTCAGCCAGGTGGCTCGGCCGAGTCCTCCTTGATTGGTGGGTCTTTGCACGTTGCCCTCTCAGTCAAGGTGTTTGCGAAATTGGTTCTGACGTCAGGGACTGACGCCATCCTCGCAACTCCAGGGGCACGTGATCACTTGCCCCGTGAGAGTGATGCCTCTGCCCCACTCGGGATTCAGCTCCCATAGACAGGCTTGTTCCTCCAGGTAGGCGCCGCCTGCTTCACCAGACCAGCGTCAGCCTGCGCCTGTTCCATCGATGCTGGCCTCCCGGCCGTTGACCCTGACGATGCCTCAGTCATCATCCCCATATCCTCCGCAGTCATTGGCTGGACCTGTCATCACACAGTCGTTGCAGGGGGACCGACACTTGGTCTCTCAACTCCAGTTAGACTGACGCCGGATGGTTCCTTGCCTCAGGGACCGCTGCTGGTCAACCCAACGCCAATGGATCCGATGCCAGGGTTACCACAGCCTGATGAACTGATGCTGGGGCCCTCCCAGCCTACCCCACAGACATTAATTCCCCAGGCCATGCCTCAGAACCCACCCACAGACCGTAACACCCTTTTTGTGGCCTAGTGGGCATACTTCAAGGACAAGGAGGCCCCGAAGGAGCCCCCAGCTCTGATTCTGAGGGACCCTCCTACCAGTCCATCTAAGGAGCAGGTTCCCCATAGGAAGGCACTGACGCCATCTCTTAAGGAACCTACTCCACAGCCAGCAGGTGCTTGTTCTAGGACTCACTGACATAGGCATCGTTGCTCACTCTTTCCCTCTCCAGACTTGAGTGAATCAGAGGGACATTCCTCTTCTTTTTCTTACAACAATTCTGGAGACTCTGATCTACCATCAAAATCAGGAGCCCAAGGATACTCCACGATCTCCTCCAGATGATGCAACTTTCATGGATGGTTGTGATGCTGTCCAGAGGAGGGCACCTAAAATGGTGCAGGGTCTGCACCGGAAGACATATGAAGAGAGACGAAAGGAGCTTAATATGTATAGCCTCGAGGAAAGGAGGGAGAGGGGGGACATGATAGAAATGTTCAAGTACCTCAAGGGAATCAACAAAGTCCAAGAGAGTAGCATCTTTCAAAAAAAGAGGTGTGCAAGAACAAGAGGGCACAATTTGAAGATGGGGGGCTCAGAGGTAATTTAAGGAAGTATTTTTTTCACAGAGAGGGTTGTGGATGCATGGAATGGCCTTCCGGAGGAGGTTGTGGAGTCAAAATCAGTGGTGGAATTCAAGCATGCATGGGACAGTCATAAGGCAATTCTAGGGGTTGGGGATAGGAAGAAGTAGGCTGCTGGTTAACTAGGATCTGCAGCTTATCCAGTAGGTAGGGAAATGGGCAGACTGGGTGGGCCAAGCGGTCCTTATCTGCCGTCAAATTCTATGTTTCTATGAGGTACATCCAGGCCCTCATGGGTTGGGATACTGAGGAAGTGGATTCTGAGCGACATCGACTGGCCATTTTCCTCCACAAGAAGGAGTTCTTGCCTCTAGTCATTCCTCCTCTTATTGACTCTTTCAAGGATGTCAACAGGGCTGCTTGGAAGCACCCCTCCACAACACCGGCAACGCCTAAGAAGGCAGGTTGACTGTATAACACCCCAAGAAACAAACCCTTTTATGAGGAGCACCCAGAGGCTGACTCGGTCATTATTACTGCGGCCCATGACCATTCTAAACAAGCCTGGCACCTCAGCACTCAGCCTCCTGAAATGGACTCTAGGCAGTTAGACTATTTCAGCAAGAAGGTCTGTAACTCAGCCACATGTGCTATCCATTCCCTAAACTTCCTCGCCCACATAGTTCAATATCAAAATGCCCTGTGGGTGAAAGGCTTTTGAGGTGGCACAGGCTTAGCCTGACTTTCCCGGCAAGGCTGAGCTGTTGCATCTCCTAAAGTCATGCTCTGATGTGGGGACTCATGTTCCCTAAGCATCATATGATTCTGTGGACTCCGCAGGTAGGGCTCCGGCTACGGGAGTTTGTCTTCGATGCTATGCCTGGCTTAGGGTCTCTGGTTTTGGTTCGGACATCCATTCAGAGAGTTTGGATGCCCCCTGCAGAGGGCCCATTTTGCTTGGTGAGGATTCTCAAAATATAATCACTTACATTCAAGAGTCTGGCAAGGCTGGTTCTTCCGGTGACGTCAGCGGGCTAATGGCAGCTTAGATCTTCATCTCCGTCTCCCTCCTCGCCATAATCCGCTTTAATCACCCTAAAATTGCGATGTCCTCGCCAGCAAAAACCAAAAGGAACAAAACTTCGAAACCGACATCGACGCCGATGCAAAAATTAAAAGAAATGATGCAGGGGGAGTGTGGATCTGACACTCCAGGAGAAAGCCGCGATGGAAGGCCCACAAAACTCCGAGACAGAGGCCGAGAAACCATACCGAGCCTCCGGGAAACGATCCTCCAGACGGTGCGAACAGTGGCAAAAATTGACCAAACGCTCAACGATTTCAAAGCGGACTTGGCTAAAATAGATCATAAAACAGATAAACTTGAGTTATGTGCCAACCAGCTAGTTGAGCAATCGGATCGACAAGACAGACTTTTGCTCTACCTACTTGCCAGAGATAGAGAACTCACTAGTAAGCTGGACGATTTGGAGGGCAGTAATAGGAGACAAAACATCAGGTTGTTTGGCGTTCCGGAGGGCTCCGAAGATAAATTTCAAAGCATGACTTTATTCTTACAGAAAATGCTCAAACAAATCCTCCCACTGTCCTCAGAAGTCGACCTGTCTATGGATCGGACACAGATCTCTTACTGCGCCCTAAAACCCGGCGAGGCCTCGCTCAATAGTGGTCAGATTTACTAGCTACCAGACCAAAGAGGAGATTTTAAAGCTGGCGTGGAAGAAGGGTACTCTGACCTTTGAAGGCCATCGAGTTTTTCTGGATAATGACCAACCACACGAGGTCCAGGAGGCCAGGAGGATGCTCTGGCCAATACTGAAACAACTCAGAGCTCGTGATCTAAGGGCACAGATTTTATACCCAGCGAGGCTGAGAATCCAAATGGACAGAGGAGCTAAAACGTTCCAGGATCTGCTGGCTGCTACCCCTTACTTGGAATCGCTTGGTTTAACGGTCCCCCCACTTGTGAAGGAAAGGTTGGAGAGAGACTTGCTTGCCTCGGCGTGGACCGTTTCATAGAAGGGACCACCTAAACGGGGAAACACACAAGGTGCTCGTGGCCAGAACCTGAGGGCGGATGTCGCTGCACTCATAAACCAGTTGGGAGACCCTGCAGATATCAACAAAAAGGCTCCTCACCTGGCGGTGGAACAGGGAAGAAGTGCACCAAATGAAATAACAGAGTCGGATGACGCTACATGAATGGCGAGACCTTACACCTAGATGGATCACCTTGCCCCCCCCCGGACCTGTAAGCAGAGCCCACTTTAAGTACTCTGGGGTTCTTTGACTGAGGTACACACTGACATTCTTGTGCTTCGGATCCCCACGCGAGGGGTCCGCCCTCAGTCTCATTTTCTCGGGGGTCATCTGGGCATATTCGGGAAATTGCCTGGAGACCTTCGGGGCGTTCGGTGGGGGATTGGGAGAGGCATCAATGGTCATGTCGCACAGTTGTTCTTTAAATAGGGTGGAAGGCGATGTTGCCCCTTGAGCTTCGGGACTTCTTGGCGCTGCTTTTTAAGCGGAGAGGGTACCTGAGATGTGCTCTGGGGGTTGTCTGCCTCCTTTGACTTGGATCATATCTGGCTATTGGAACCCAAGCCCCTATGTGTGACTGGTCCGCTGAACTGATATTCTGGTTAAACTAATCTGACTGATCATAGAAGGACCAGGGGCCTTAAAGTAATATTTCTCCATATAATTGGGGTTACACCCATTTAAGAGGATCGAACCTGGGGATTGGTACTTCCCTTTTGGAGTTATTCCCCCCCTGCTCAATAAAACAAAAATAGGTGATTAGACAAAGTTTCATTTGAATTCACAGATGCTATGGAGGGAGCCGGAACATGGCTGCCTAATGCCCAGTGCTGACTATGGGGCACCCCATATAGGGGACTTTCCTGGGAAGAAGGATATCCCCTCATCTGGAGGAATACTTCCTGAATGGCGTTTTGCGCTTGCCCTTTGGGTGGGATCTACTCCCGCCTCACCTAGGAAGTAGAAGACTAAACACTTCAGGAGGGCTAGGAGGCTTTTGAAGAGCCCCCGCCCCAACCTTTTCTCGCCTGGGCAAACACATTCGGCATTCTCAGGCATATGTTGACACAAACTGTTCTCTGTTTTTATCATTTTGTGGTTAAGTTTCTTGTTTCTAGTTTTGCTTCAGCTGTAATGGTACTTTTGGCTATTTTAACAAAGTATAATGTTACAGGCATATTTGGGCATTTAACAGTCTGCAGACTGGCAAACAGAATAACATTGAAATATGTTAGTGACACAACATAATGTGAAAGTTCTCATACAATATTAATGGATGCTCCAGTCCAGTGAAGAGAACAAATCCAGAAATATATTGATAGGCAGAAGTGCGAGATAAATTTCCTGCAGGAGACTCACCTTTCCCCCACAGAGGTTTTAAAGCTGAAAACCAGGGCCTACCCTCAGGTATACCATGCCTCATTGGAGTCGGGACGTAGAAGGGGGGTTGCTGTACTCCTGGCGGAGTCCTTCCCATTTGTGGTGGAAAATACAGTGGCAGATAATGCCGCCAGATACATCATGCTGATAGGAAAAGTGGCGGACACCCAGCTCACCCTGGTGAACGTCTATGCGCCACCGGGCTCCCCAACCTCGTCTTATGTTGCACTGGCTCACTTGGTTACGGAGAGGTCTAGGGGCCTTCTGATTATGGAGGGGGTGACTGGAACCTGGTATGGGATAGAAACTTAGACACCACATCTACTACCCAAAACCCTGAGTATCGTGGGGCTCGGATGGTCAAACAAGCTCTGAACCATATGAGTTTGGTGGATGTGTGGAGAGAAATATCCCAGGACCAGAAAGTACACCTGCTACTCTCCTAGGTTCAAGGTTTACTCCAGACTGGACACCTTCTTTACATTCAGGGACAATATCTCTGCACTACCCTCCATGTGTGGTCGGTGTGTCCTGCATCGGATCACAACCCGATATTCCTGGGCTGGCCATCTCTCTGCCTAAAAGGTAACACACTGGAGACTAAACACGTCTCTTCTTCAGGATAGAGACGTAGTTGACAAAATCAAACAGCACATAGCGGACACTATTAAGGTGATCTCCACACCGGATGGCGCCTCAAATTATCTGGGACACGCTAAAGACTACAATTAGGGGCCAACTAATAAGTATAGCCTCAAAGAAAAAAAAGATAGACTCCAGAGACACTCAGACTTAAACAACAAAGTAGCGGAGTTAGAATCGCATCAAAGGTTGCACTGGGATGGGCAGAGGGACCTTGAGCTTAAGTCGCTGAGGGAAGAAATACAAAAGTTACAAAGGAGGAGATTGAGAGGAACCTTTTTCCTCAAACAAAAATATTATGAGGGTCCAGAGGTACAAAGTTGTTGGCAATTAGACTGAGACAACTCAGAGCCAAAGCAACAATAACTAAGATTCTTTGTCCGGATAGTGGTCTTCTCTCTCAGAAGCCTGACCGAATAGCAGAGGCCTTTGTCTCATATTACCGTAAGCTTTATACTCCTCAGTCATCTGTACCGGTGGATGATACCAAGGCTTACCTTGGCTCTATACACCTTCCAACTCTCTGCCTGGATAAGGCACAAAGGTTAATTAAACCCATCACCCAAACAGAAATTATAAACACCATAAAGGGCCTGAAGACAGGGAAGTGTCCTGGCCCGGACGGCTTTGGAGCCGAATTTTATAAAGTATTTCTCCCGGACATTATCCCCCTGCTGCAAAATGTCTTTTCTGAGATCTGGCAGGAGGCGAGCCCAATCCTCCTCTTGGCAACAACCACGATTACACTTATCCCGAAGGAGAATAAAGACCCAGCCAGATGCGAATCTTACCGCCAACTTCTCTTAATTCGGATTATAAAATCTTTGCCGTGGTAATAGCATCCCATTAAACACCATACTCACAGAACTCATTAATCCTGACCAGGCGGGATTCATACCGGGCAGGCAGGCTCGGACGTGTCGGTCGACCGTATTATAATAGATGCTATACATCATCAGCGCCTGCCTGCATGCCTCATGAGTCTGGACGCCGAAAAGGCCTTCGACAAAGTCTCGTGGCCATTTCTGTTTCTGGTTTTAGAACGCATGGGCTTTCCGCAGACTTTTATTGATTGCATTAAGTCACTGTACTCGGGTCCGCAAGCGTATATTAGAGTTAATGGCGGGCTCACGGAGCGTTTTGGCCTAGGCAGGGGCACGCGTCAGGGATGCCCCTTGTCCCCCTTACTATTTGCTCTGTATATAGAACCACTGGCGGAGGTGATACGTTCATCCCCAGGGGTTCATGGCATCGAGGTGGGGGGGCAGCAGAGGAAGATATCACTTTATGCGGATGATGTCCTGCTTTGTCTGTCCAACCCAGAACTCTCTATCCCTAACATTTGGTCCATACTAACAGAGTTTGGCAGGCACTCGGGATATACACTGAATAAGAATAAGACAGAGGTCCTGGCCTTCTATTACACTCCATCACATGGAATTGTGGAGTCTTTACCCTTGAATTGGCTAGCACTTAAAATGTCATATCTGGGGGTCTGCCTAACTAAACATAACCGCGCCTCCTTAAAGCCAACTATGTCCCACTAACGGGTCAGGTGCAGAGGGACCTGAATAGGTGGTCACTTTTGAACCTACCACTGTACCTAAGAATACAGACGTGTAATTATGAATATCCTCCTAGATATTTATATCTTTTCAATGCCTCCACATTCATAGCCAAATCACAGTTCAGTGTCTGGCAAAGAATGATTTTAAAGTTTATTTGGAACAATAAGAAACCAAGAGTCAGCGCTAGAATTCTCCATCTCGGGAGGCGGAGGTGGCAGGCCCTTCCAGACTTGAAAACTATTATCTGGCTGCCCAGGTTAAAAGGCGCTACAATGGTCTGTCCACGCTTATAAAGCTAATTGGAAGGATATAGAGGTATCGGAGGAAGAGGATAGGGGCTCCTCATTGGGGGTTCGAGTTGTTCATAGGGGTAACCCCGGGGGTTTCCTTCCCCCTGTCTTGACTACAGTGAGGGACACTATAAGGGCCGTTCACAGAACATGGCGGAAACATAAAGTACTCCCTTTGGCCGATTTTTAGGCCATCATGGGACCTACCTTTATTCCTGCTAAACTAGACCATACATTTAGAACCTGGAGAGAAGGAACTGACTTATATTAAGCAGTATATGGTAGGCAGGGAGGTCATGACCTTTGAGGCCCTGAAAGATGAGTATGGATTACGCCCACTGATTTCTACCGATATCTACAAGTCAGGGAATACATATACAGGTGCAGAGCCTGGACCCCAGGAAGTTAGGTGGCTCCTTGGTGGAAAGCCTCTTTGCAATCCTGACCTCTATGAGGTTCAAGGGCCTAATCTCTATATTATATAAACCCTCATGGGTCTGAAGGAGACTACTTGGAGAAGGTTAAGCACAGATGGAGGGAGGAAGGCGGAGGACATCAGGGAAATTGACTGGGGTAAGGTATTTGGATTGACCCTTAAAACCACCAGCTCCCATACTGGCAGGAGTTTACTTGGAAGGTAAAGATCAGATATTTCCTGACCCTCTCTCACTTAGTCGGAGGATCCTGGCAGAGACCCCTCGTGCTGGAGAATGTGTGGGAGAGTGAGGCAGGCCTTCTGCATATCATGTGGCGGTGCCCGGGGTTGGGCCGTTTTGGGAGATATCTCCCAGGCTATTGCCAAAGTACTAGATCTGGATTTTCCTCTGGACTGGCCTTGCATGGTGCTGGGCGAACCACCTCGGAGCTTGACTGGGGCAGACTCATTATACTTGTGGTCCCTCCTTTTGGCGGCGGCCCATAAGGCGATCACCAAACATTGGTTAAAGAAGGTTACTCCCACCATGGACTCCTGGGTACAAATAGTCCAAGGAATTGCAGAAATGGAAGCGTTAACATATAAAATAAACCATAGAACAGCACTATACACCCGGAAGTGGACCAGATGGTTCATGTGGTATCAACTTTCCTTGAACTAGTAACCTAACTGTAAAGATCTATTGTGAGGTCTGGGAGGTGGGGAAATAAACTGAGGCCCATACTATAGAAACAACTCCCTCCTCACCTCTCTTCCTTCTCCCCCTTTTTTCCCCTCCTCTCCCCCCTCCTTTCTTCTTCACCTTTGCATTAATCAATTAATGAATGTCGAGGACTTTATAAAATGTTGGGAAATATCAGAGGACCAAATAATGAAATGTATTTGTAAAGACATAAAAGTGCCTGTTAAGCCTGTACCAAATGTACCCGTTGTTTATCAATAAACTTGAATTTAAAAAAAAAAAAGAGTCTGGCAAGGCTATACGTTCAGTTCATACACTGTACCAGTCTCAGTCTGAATCGTCCCAGCAACAGCCTTTTCATTGCACCTCCTAGCAGCAGCCCAGAGGTCAGCAACCGAGAAGTGTCTTTAAGAGAAAGCCTACTTCTTATGCCACAGGAGGTTCGGCTCCCAGAACCTCCCAGGCTGCGTTGCCTGTCCCCGGTTCCTCAGCCTCATTCCTTACCCGACACCCTCCCTCAGCAAATCCCGGGGTCGTTTTCTCTACGGAGAGGTATGGCGTAGAATAACCTCAGATTAGTCAGTTCTGTCAGTTAGTGAACGGGCATACCCTAGAATGTTTGGAGATTCCCTCAGACAATCCTCCGGTCCCCTCCCATTACCCTCAGGCCCATATCACCCTGATTCAGGAAGAGATCCAACCACTCCTGCGAAAACAGGCCATAGAACTTGTCCCACCAGCGCCGCGAGAGATGGGCTTCTGCTTGCATTTCTTCCTGGTTCCAAAGAAAACAGGAGATGGAGGCAGTATGGCGCAGTGGTTTAAGGCTCAGCTGCAAATCTGGAGACCTGGGTTTGAATCCCACAGCCCCCACTTGCATACTGTGTGACCCTGAGCAAGTCACTTAACTTCCTCGTGCTCCCAGGTTGCACCTGCAAACAAGCTTTCAGCTTAGTGTGTCTCACCTGGTAAAATAATTGGTAAAAAAAAAATCAGTGCCCCATCCTGGATCTCTCGGCCATCTGAACCAGTTCATAGAGTACAAACAATTCAGGATGGTCACTCTTACCGGCCTTCTCCCCTTACTTCATCAGGGGGATTGGCTCTGTTTCCTGGACATGCAGGACACTTATCTTTACATCTTGGTGTTTCCACTCCACAGAAGGTTCCTTCACCTCCACTTCCAAGGAAACCACTACCAGTTTTGGGCCCTGCCGTTCGGTCTGTCTTCAGCCCCACCAGTATTCACAAAAGTGCCTTGCATTAGTGGCAGCAGCCTTATGGAGGGAAGGCCATCATGTCTTCCCTTACCTAGACGACTGGCTTCTGATAGCTCCCACCAAGGCTCAGTTGCTCAGAACCATGGAGGCCACTTTCACTCTATTTCGGGATCTGGTGGTAACGGTCAGCCTCCCCAAATCTTCTCCTTGGCCAAGTCAAAGACTCCAGTACATTGTAGCAATCTTGGACACCATCCAAGGCAAAGCCTTTCTTCTCCCAGACAGTGCAGAATGCCTTCAGGCACAGGCGTAGCTGGTTGCATCGTCTTGCCAGGTTCCAGCCAGAACCTTCCTCAGACTACTGGGACACATGGCAGAGACTATCGCAACGGTTCCTCTGGCTCGCCTGCACATGAAGGTAGTCCATTGGATCTTTTGAGCCCAATGGGATCAGTATACAGACAATTTCAATTTTCCAGTGTTGGTATCCAACTCAGTGCGTCAGACTATGGAGTGGTGGCTGAACCCCTCCAACCTCTTCAAAGGGGTCCGATTTTAGTCAGAATCAGCTCAGCAGATCCTGACCACGAGCACATCAGGCCAAGGATGGGGCACCCATCTGGTGGACCGTCATACTCAGGAGACCTGGTCCCCATTAGAAAAAAACATCTCCACATCAGTGTTTTGGAGATGCAAGCAATCCTGTATGCTTTACAGGCCTTTCAGACTAACGTCATTGTGCTGCAGCTTAGAGTTAAATCTAAACATATTGGGCTGGATATTCAAACTGCGCCATTCATAGGCGCAAGCCCTTGAGCTGCACAAAATAGTTGCGCAGGGGTGTGTTCTGGGCGATATTCAAAGGAGTTGCGCTATTGAGCAACTCCTTTGAGTATCACCCCCCAGCCACAGCCACTGTGCATGGCGCAGTGGAACTTGCGCCACTGCAAGTTGACAGAGTGGAGCATTCAACTTGCGGTGGCGCAAGTACCATTGCGCCATGCGCAAAATCACGATATTCAAAAGGTGACATGCAAATGGGGCTATAATTCATGCAAGGCACAGGGGGGGCCATTTGCATGTGATTATGTCCCATTTGCATGCTATTAGTATGTAGGTGCGCGATCCCCAGAGACTGCGCTTGGCGCCCTGCCAGGCAGCAGCGTCGGGGACCGACGCCCCTGCAGCCCGATTGCGGGCATAGTGTACTCCCCACCAGCCTGATCGCGGGCATCAATGTGAAACCACACCCTCCTCCATTACATATCCCTGGTGGTCAGTGGACCTGAAATGCCCGATAGCAGGCGGTAGTGCGATAAACACCCGCGGACATAGCCCACTGGTGGCTGAGTATCCCCACACCTACCCCCACGAAGCCCACCACCCCGCTCCCCGGTGGCGGCAGCATCCCACCATGGGCAACAGCAGCCGGTAGGGCTACCGCTCATGATGCAGAGCAAGAGTCAGTAGGCGTACAACCTCCCCCATACATGACAGTCCAGATTTGTAGATCATTCACAAATCTGGACTGTATCATGTCTGCTATGGGCTACTGCGCCAGTAGCTCTTGCCTGCAATGCGTGCAGCCTACGAGCTGTCGGCTCGGCAGCCAGCCAGCGGCATGGCCAGGTGGGATGCTGACGTGGGGGCTTGTGGTGGTAGGGTGGGGGACACTAGCTACCAGGGCTATGTTTGGGGGGTTTATCACACACCACCACTGATCGGCATTTCGTCCACTGGACCACCAGGGATGTGAACGGGAGGTGGGTGGAGTTATTAAACATACCGCCCGCGATCGGACATTCGGTCCACTGGACCACCAGGGATGTGAACGGGAGGGGTGGGGTTATCAAACATACTGCCCGCGATCGGGCATTTGGTCCACTGGACCACCAGGGATGTGAGCAGGAGGGGTGGGAGTTATTAAACATACCGCCCGCAGTGGGCATTCGGTCCACTGGACCACCAGGGATGTGAGCAGGAGGTGGGTGGGAGTTATTAAACATACTGCCGCTAATCGGGCATTTGGTCCACTGGACCACCAGGGATGTGAGCGGGAGGGGTGGGAGTTATTAAACATACCGCCGCTTGATCAGGCATTTCGGTCCACTGGACCACCAGGGATGTGAGCAGGAGGGGGTGGGAGTTATTATACATACCGCCCAGCGATCGGGCATTCGGTCCACTGGACCACCAGGGATATGAGCGAGGGGGGAGCCACATGGATGTCCAGCGATCGGGCTGGTGGGGAGTACACTATGCCCGCGATCGGGCTGCGGGGGCACAGGGACTGGGTTAGGCCAGCCACAGGTGGCAGCTGCTGTGTTGCGCCCTGCATTACAGCAGCTCACCTGTGGGTGGCCTCGACTTAAGCCTTTTTTTTGGCTCAAAGTCCTGCAGGCGCAGGTTGGGGGTTGCCTGCACAACTCTGCACAGCCCGGCTGAATATCGGGCTGTGCAGTTTCCATGGTTCCTCCTCCAGTTCAGCATGCATTCATTTGCATTGCTGTTGCTCAGCATGTTTTCTGTGGCGCAGCTGCCTCCTGCTGAATATGGCAGAATGGAGCAAGTTTGGACTTGCGCAGGCGCAACCCTTTTGCGCATGGCGCAACCCTTTTGAATATCTGGACCATTATATAAAAGAGCATTTTGTTGGTCACGTTGCTTCAGAACTGTTACTGTGAGTGCTTTTTGCTCACACAGTGATTTTGTGTGTTGTTTTTCTTCGTCCTATATTGTTTATTTGCAGTATTTAGTTTTCTGTTAGAAGTTGTTGTTTGGTGGCTTGTGTGGGCTGGGGGAGGGTAGGAGCAGTTTAGAAGGCACAGTTTCTTCTGAACAAAATCAGTTGACAAGTGCCCTGTCTTTTCTTAAGAAAAAAAAATCACTGTCCTCCTGACTGTGATTTAACCCTTGTGATTTTTATGTGACCGCATGCACAACTGTATTTAGGACAAAAAAATCACTGTTCTCCAGACAGCGATTTAAACTAGTGATTGTTGTGTCACTGCGTACACACCTGTATTTGGGGAAAAAAATCACTGTTCTCCAGACAATGATTTAACCCGAGTGATTGTTGTGTCCCTGCATATATACCTGTATTTAGAGAAAAGATCACCATTCTCCAGACAGAGATTTAAGTCAAATGATTGTTGTATCCTGCGTACAAACCTGTATTTGGGAAAAAAAATCACTGTTCTCCGGCAGCAATTTAAGCCAAGTGATTGTTGTGTCCCTGCGTACACACCAGTATTTAGGGGGAAAAAAATCTGTTCTCCAGACAGCAATTTAAGCCGAGTGATTGTTGTGACCCTGCATACACACCTGTATGTGGGGAAAAAAATCACTGTTCTCCAGGCAGCGATTTAAGCCGAGTGATTGTTGTGTCCCTGTGTGTGCTGAAGAATGACTGGGAAGAAAAGGGCAACTAAAGGGAGAGGTTGTGGAGTGGCCACAAAGAACATTTCCCAATTTGTGGTTCCTAGTACTGATTCTAATAGTGGTACAGGAACCAGAAACGTGTCTGTGAGAGCACAGGGACAGCATTCAGATGACTTTGTGGCTGGCAGTAGCAGTAGTAGCAAAGTATATGGCCCTAGTGTTGGCTTTCCTGCCATTAAGTTTTCATCTGTAGAATCTGTGACAGACATGTTGACTGATGTCTTAAATATCAAGTGACACGGTGAGAGGAGGCAGCAATACCACCAGCAAACAAACAACTGTGGGCTTGGAGGCTGTTGGTGCTGAAGTGCAATTTGAAAGTGGTGCTGTTGGTGATGGTAGGTCGGAGGCAGAGCCGGATAATGTGTGTCCATGTCCAGTGAGTGAGGGTGAGGTGGTAGTACATGTAGAGCAACATGAGGACAACGGTCATGAAGAGGAGGTGCATGTTACAGAACCTGTGTCACTTGCTACTGAGGTAGACAGACTTGCTGAGACTGATGAGACTGCCAGCTTTTTTCCAGACTATGATGTGGATGATGATGATGATGATGTGTCAGACGACATGGATCCCTCGTGGGAACCAGAAAAGAAAAGGGCAAAACGGGGTTTTACAGTGTGTGTGTGTGTCTTTCCTGTTGCCTTAACTGCTAAAACCACCAAGGAGAAGGTCATAACGGCACGGCTAAGGTACACCAGGAGTACTGCTGCGGTGCACATCATGTCTGTCACGCCGTCACTGACTCTCTTCTGGTACTGCAGCAGCACCTCGCTGACCTCATGCTGCTCTACATTTCCCCCAGGGCCATCACCACCACCACCATTATGTGGTGCAGCCACATCACGCTCTTTGGCCCTCCACTCAGTGAGGTGGTGGATGCAGAGGTGTGTCCTCTGGCCGCCGGTCCCAAGACGGCTCCCTTTTTTGCCATGCCTCACACACCGCCCACACACCTTGCAGATGGCCACTGTCTCATCTGCAGGGAGCATATTGAAAAAATCCCACACCACAGCGCTGCGGGACTGGGGGAGCACCAGAAGAGGAGGCGGCAGGCTCCTGCTGGAGGGGGGAAGACTTGTGGCTGCTGATGCTGCTGTTGGTCTTGCTCCTGCTGTTTATCTTTTTCTTGCTGCAGCTCTGCAGCAGCAGAACTCCCTTCGTGAGCTGGGGGGGGGCGCAATCCTTTTTAAAAAAAACACGCCTGCTAAGACGTGGGTCATTACTGCTGCTCCAGCACCACCCAGTCTGGACTCAGCCGAGTCCTGATGCTGCACCTCCATCACAAACAGAAATGTAAAGAAAATGAAAGAAAAAGACAGTAAGAACTCAGAAAAAAGAAGTATACATTAAAAAAATTCATAAGATCAGAAAGTACAAGTACAGTAAAGAAAGATAAGGATTAAAACTAAAAAAGGAGTCAAATTGCCAACTCTCTATACTCTAAATGAGAACGAGATATAAAATGCTCTGTCTCCTAGGCTTTGTGAGTCAGTCACACTGTCTCCACTCTCTTTCATCTACAACTGCCGAAATGAAAGTGAAACATTCACTTTCTGCCTGCCTGGAGTCTCCCATGTGACATGCAGTAAGTGAATCATGACAAACCATGTTTTTCATTAACTTCATGTGACAAACCATGTTTATCTATCTCACCTTCTTACAGCACTCCGAGTTTCAACACATGGGTAGTTAGCGCTCTTCTCATAGGCTGATGCACAAAGGAATCCCAAAATTTCGAAATCTGATCCCTCTCCTATCCTTGCTGTTATCCTCAGTTTTTCTTTGTGCATCTTCCCAAGCTGGTCACGTTTTCATCTGGCTCTGTGCCAAGCCCTAAGGTAAGCTGAATATTTCTCAGTTTTTAAGATTATATTGAAATCCCAGAGTGCCTGTAAAGGCATACAGTTATTCTTACAGGTCCCTTTTTAAGTAAAAGGACCACTAAAACAGTTGAGTTTAAAACTAGTCTCTGTTAGACACAGGAGTCTCCGTGGCGCAGGGCCTAGAAGTAGCCAAAGTTTTTTACTGTTGTTGCTATATATTTGCCATCTTAATTAGATAAAAATACTCCTGGGTTTGGTCAGTAAGTGAATCGTGACAAACCATGTTTTTCATTAACTTCATGTGACAAACCATGTTTTTCATTAACTTCAAAGTTACTAACAAAGTCGAGGTTGCCTTCGAAGTTAACTAGCAAAGTTTTGGCACCAGATTAAGACAATTACATTCGAAGTTCTAAAAAAAAGTTGAAGTTAACCAGCGAAGTTTCCCGGTGAAGTTTTAGCACCAGAGAGGTCATTTTGCGAAGTTTTTGAGAATTGAGTGACTGTAGAACTTCACCGCGGATTTAAACTGCAACATCTCTACATGCCAGAATGAGAACTTCTTCCTTCAGTGGTCAAAGATCTCTTAGACAGGTGGGGCCGCCCAGAGCTGGACCTATTCATGTCCCCATCCAACACAAAACTGCTCAGTTTCTGCTCGCTAGATCCAGGGCCTAGTGTTTTCTGGCGAGATGCATTGCCTGTCTCTCTCTCTCTCTCTCTCTCTCTCTCTCTCTCGGACAGAGAGATTTCTGTACGCCTCCCCTCCTTTTCCATTGCTGCAGAGAGTTCTACTCAAGTTGCAGTCAGAAGGGGCAGAGATGATCCTGATAGCCCCTTACTGGCCATGCCAGATATGGTTTCCACTCCTCCAACAACTAGCAGTGGAACCTCCTATTTCCCTTCCTCTGTGCTCCGATCTGCTCTCCCAGGAGCAGGGCACTCTGGTCTATCTGGGCCTCAAGTCTCTGCACCTTCATGCATGGCTCCTGCAAACTTAGCAGTTGCTCGATTTGGGGTTTCTTCCCGGGTGGCAGACGTCCCAAGTGGCAGCCAGGAAACCCTTCACTAGATCCACTTATGCTATGACGAGGAAGCAGTTCTGCATATGGGCCACCGTTTGTCACCTTGATCCTTTTACCTGTCCGGAGAATTTCATTTTAGAGTATCTCCTTTCCATGTCAGACTCAGGCCTGAGTTACTCATGCATTAAAGTGCGCTTATCCGCCATCTCTGCGTACCATGCACCCATAGAAGGCAAGACTCTTGCCCAGCTTGACCGCTCCCGTACTTTCTTGCTTGGCATTTTGCATCTGAAGCCTCCCATCAGGGACGCTGTTCCCTTCTGGAATCTTTTGTTCATTTTAGAAAAGCTTACTTTGCCTTCCTTTGAGCCTGACGCAAGTTGCGAGTTACGCTTTCTGTCGTGGAAAGCGTTATTTTTAGTTGCCATTACTTCTGCTCGAAGGATTTCTGAGCTTCAGGCTCTGCTGTATAAAGAGCCTTATTTAGTTTTCCATAAGGACAGGGTGTCCTTGCGGACTAATCTTACATTTCTTCCTAAGGTGGTGTCTTAGTTTACTCTGAATCAAGACATCCACCTACCTGTGTATTACCTAGAGTATTCGAATCCAGAGGAGGTCTTACTACATACTCTGGATATCCACCGGGTTCTTCGTCATTATTTGGACCGCACCTGGGCAATCAGAAAAACTGATCAGTTGTTTGTTTCTTTCACCCCAAGAAAAGAAGGGGGCTCCAGTTTCTAAACAATGTTTGTCCAAATGGCTAGTTAATTGCATTGTTTATTGTTACTGCAAATACGACAAACCTTTACTGGGCCCGGTTAAAGGCCATTCTACCAGGGGTGTAGCTGCTTCTTTTGCATCGTTCAGAAATATGTCCATTGCTGACATTTGTGCAGCGGCCTCTTGGAGTTCTGTCCACACTTTTATCCGGAATTGCAGACTGGACATTGCTTCTGGGCGCAGGGCATGTTTTGGACTGGCTGTCCTGCAGGGCCTGCTATCTTGAGAGCCGTCCCGCTGACTTCTGCCTCCTCCCAGCTGACCGGAGTCAGTCATTTCACTGTTCAGGACTCAGTCCTTATGATGTAACGTGCTGGAAGAGCCCCCTTGAAGTGAGATAGTACAGTTACGTGAGAACTTAATGTAAAACTAGATCTTCAAGAGGAGCTCTTGCAGCAGGTGCTGCTTTCCCTCCCCAGGTGACTGCTACTCCATCACTGTTACCCTTTTCTCATTTTCAGAGGAATACCTCAGTTCTCCAGTCTCTTTGCTTGCCGGGTTCTCCAGCGGGAAAACTGAAATGGTGCTGGGGGACTGTCCTTTTTATACCATAGACAGACATCGAGGGCAGGCCGACGTCAGGGGCAGTACCCTGCTATGTACTGCTTGTTAGAAGTTTTCCGTGGGGTCTTGGTGCCTGCCGGCTTCAGTCCTTATGGTATAAACTGCTGCAAGAGCTTGTCTTGAAGATCTACTGTTACGGTAAGTTTTCTTAGGCAACTGTACTGTCTTTGAGAGGATCTCTTGCAGAGGCCTTGCTTTCCCTCCCTCCTTCCCCCTCTTCCTGTCTATCTCTCATCTTTCATAGGAATGAGCCTTCTGCTTCTACTTCTTATAAGCTTTCGGGTTACCTCAGAATCCTCCTCGGTTCCACCAGACAGCATCCTGCTTTTGGTCTCTGGCAGGAGAACTAAGGAGAGTATGGGGGCTGCCCGCCTTTATAGGATCAGCTGATGTTAGCGGCTAATGTCAGATGTGGGTGGCCCCTTCTGGTAGACTGCTAGCTAGCAAGTTTCTGTGTTTTCCTAGTGCCTGGCAGCAATAGTCCTACTGGTGATGGCCTGCTGCAAGAGATCCTCTCGAAGATCTACTGTTATGGTAAGTTCTTAAGTAACTGTACTTTTAGATATTGTTGATGCGGTAAAGTTAAGCTCTACAAAGACGACAAACACTCTGTATGCATTTGCTGCTTGGGCCTAGCTCACAACATGAAGGCCCACAGCATTTGCCAGGACCTTAATGATGCAACTCTGAGACGTTTCAAGAAGGCCTTGGAACTGTATTTAAAAATCAAGGCAATGGAGGAGAAGCAGTGCACCTTCAAGGCGGATTCGCTGTTGTCTCCTGCTTCCTCCCTGTCAGGTTTGCCATCGACCCGCTGGTCTTCGCAGTTGATGGAGTCAGTTTCTGACTCTACAAAGAAGGACAGATCTGCTAAATCAGCAGATTAAAAAACACCACATAGACAAGAAGACAAGGATGCCTCTCCAGAAAGATCCCAGTAAATCAACTGAGAAAGACAGACGCCCAGTATGACAGGGAGATCCTGCCATTCTTGAGGACCAGTTCTTCTGCTTCTTAGCGTAATCTATCCTTCACAATTTCTAGTCCATAAGGTTGGCCACCTATGGGCAGCTCCCTCCCCTTTCCTAACTATACTATAGTGTCCTCTTTAATTTTCCTTTTCCCTCTCAGGTCCTTGCACAGGGAGGTTATTGTGGTGACATCTGAGCTGTTGTAAAATAACAGGCTATGTTCCTCGTCGTTGGATTTAGTATGTAATGGCACTATGTCATAAAATACCGTGATGTATATACCTTATGTGTATGAAACCTGTAAATGTTGAAAATACCATGGCAGCAGGTATTTTTGATAAAGGTAAAAAGTACTAGGTAACTGTAGTATAGAAATTAAGTTGGTTGTATTGTTAAATGCATGTAAATTGGTACCATGCAGTCCTGCTGTAAACTGACCCAATCTGAAATTTCACAGTGATTTGCATGTATTCCATGATGCTTTGCATTATGGAAGTATATGTGATGTTGTGTTTCTTTGAAACTTGGCTTATAGCCAATGCCCTTTGGGGTAGCCCTTGTTTCAGTGCTTCTGCGCAGAGGTTCTTTGTCTGTAGCTTGTTTTGGATTTTTTCATTTTTAGCCCCCCCACCCACGCAAACAAGGCAACCATAGGGATGAAAGGTTTTCACTGAAAGTTTAGATCAGTGAGTCAGGTGCCGACAAGTGCAGAGGAAGGACATACATAGTCTGTTGCTGCAAACTGATGTATTGAAGAAGGAATATGCCATTTCTGAAGGTTATCTTTTGTATTTTGAATAAACATCAAACAGAGATTGTGTGTTGAAACTGAAGTTCGGTGTCTGGTCCATCTGTTATCATACAACCCCTCCACACCCAGCCAAGTCCTTGGGTTCTGCTACCCCTAACTGTTTCTCAGACACCAAGGTCAGGATCTGGCACAGGCTATAATCCTAGTTTGGGGGATTCGCAGCTAACTGCACTGACAGGCACTGTCCCATTGATGTTTCAGTTATCAATGGCCCCGTTGGGACCCAGCGATGCGTAGATGCTTTATCAAAAGATGTCTGAGCTATTTCAAAAGCTTCTGCCATTACCTCAGTTGCCAACACCAACACCTTTGACGACATGTGAGTTGCTGCTGTCTACGCAGGATTTCCCTCTGCCATCCGCAAAGCTGGGCATGGATTGTCCTCTATCAGTAAGCAGGATGACCATTGCGGTCCCTCCATCACAGCCTTCTCTGGCGGTTTACCGACTCCCAATGACCGTCACCATTGAAGATGAGCCTGAATACAATCCAGAGTATATGGAGGAGGGGTATAAAGAGTTGGAGGAAGATCCAAACCCCCTAGATGTGGTGGGCTCCAGTTCTATTTTGTGCTCCTATAGTGAGGAGATTGTGCAGAACAGTCCTTGGTCCCCTACTGATGATGCCTCTTTCTAGTCTTTCTTCAGGCAGGTTCAGTCACAGCTGGGATTTTTGGCAGAGGAAGAGGATTCCTCTAAGAGAAATCTTTATGTGTTCTTAGAGATGTCTGCCTCCCGTACGCTGCTTACTCCTCAATCCATTCAGCTCTGGAGGATGCTACTCTAGTTGCTTGGGACACGCCATGTGCTCTGCCTGCTGTACCAAGGAAGGTGGACAAACAATATTCTGCGCCTTCTGGTAAACCATATTGTTCCTTTCACCCAGAGATAAAGTCAGTGGTTATAATAGTTGCCTATGACAGTTATAAGGCTCCAAAATATTTGATCTCTGTTCCTCCTGATAAGGAATCTAGGAGGTCTGATGTCATTGGAAAAAGGACTTAGAAACATAGAAACATAGACTTTGTCGGCAGAAAAGGACCACTTGGCCTACCCAGTCTGCCCATTTTCCTACCTACTGGATAAGCTGCAGATTCTAGTTAACCAACAGCCTGCTTCCTGCAACCCCGCACTATAATTGCTTTGTGTCTCTCCCAAGCATGTTTGAATTCCCCCACTGTTTTAGACCCAACGACCTCCTCAGGAAGGCTGTTCCATGTATCCACCACTCTCTCCGTGAAAAAGAATTTCCTCACATTACCCCTGAGCCGTCCCCCCTCTATCTTTAAACTGTGCCCCCTTGTTCTTACACATCTCTTTTTCTGAAAGATGCTACCCTCCTGGACTTTGTTGATTCCCTTGAGGTACTTGAACATTTCTATCATGTCCCCCTGTCCCTCCTTTCATCAAGGGTATACATATTAAGCTCTCTCAGTCTCTCTTCATATGGTTTCTGATGTAGACCCTGCACCATTTTAGTTGCCCTCCTCTGGACTGGTTCCATCCTGTCTATGTCCTTGCGTAGATGAGGTCTCCAAAACTGCACACAGTACTCCAGATGGGGTCTCACCAACTGTCTGTATAGAGGGATAATCATTTCCCTTTTTCTACTTGTGATGCCCCTTCCTATGCATCCCAGTATCCCCCTGGCTCTCCTTACTGACTTCTCACATTGCTTACCCACCTTTAGGTCATCTGATATGACTACTCCCAGGTCCCTTTCCATTTTTGTTGTTGTTAGTACCTCCCCTGCTATTGTGTACTCTTCTCCTGGGTTTTTGTTTCCCAGGTGCATTACTTTGCACTTCTTTGCATTGAATCTAAGTTGCCATATGTCTGACCATTCCTCCAACCTTGCCAAGTCCCTTCTCATCTTTTCTACCCCCTCTTGTGCATCAACTCTGTTACAGATCTTTGTGTCATCTGCAAAGAGGCATACCTTTCCCTCCAGACCCTCTGCAATGTCACTTATAAAGATGTTAAAGAGGATTGGACCCAGTACTGAGCCCTGAGGTACTCCACTAGTAACCCCCCTTTCTTCGGAATGTGTTCCATTCACTATTACCTTCTGTGTCCTGTTGTGTAGCCAGTTCGCTGCCAGGCTACCACCCTGGGACCCACTCCCAGGCTGGCTAACTTGATTATTAATCTTTTGTGGGACTGTGTCAAATGCCTTGCTAAAGTCTAGGTAGGCCATATCACAGCCCCTCCCTGGTCTATTACTTTGGTCACCCAGTCAAAGAAATCAATTAGATTAGTCTGACATGACCTTCCTGCTGTAAATCCATGTTGCTTTGGGTCCTGTGCCCCGCTGGCCTCTAGGTGCTCAACAGTTCTTTCTTTCAGAAGTGATTCCATCATTTTCCCTACCACTGAGGTCAAACTTACAGGTCTGTAGTTTCCTGCTTCTGCCTTTCTCCCACTTTTGTAAAGGGAATCACATCTGCCCTCCTCCAGTCCTCAGGTACCACCCCATCCTGCCATGATTTGTTAAAAAGTGTGGTCAGTGGTGTCACTAGGTCCCCTTAGTTCTTTTTAGGATTCTGGGGTGAATCCCGTCAGGCCCCATTGCTTTGTCCACCTTGAGTTTTAGGAGTTCTTTCAGGACTCTTTCTTCTGTGAATGGACTGGTATCAACCCCCTTCCAGAGTGCTTCTCTTGTCTGGTTTAGGTAACTGCTCCTCATCTTCTTTTGTGAATACTGAGCAAAAGTATTCATTCAGTATCTCTGCCTTTTCACTGTCTCCCTCTGCCCACCTCCCCTCTCCTTTATTAATCTTCACTATCCCTCCCTTAACCTTTCTATGCTCCCTAATGTACCTATAAAAGGTTTTATCCCCCTTTTTGACCGAGTTGGCTATTTTTTCCTCGGTTTGTGCCTTTGCCATTCTGACTGCCTTTCCTACTTCTTTCTGCTTTAATTGATACAGTTCCCTGTCGTGCTCCCTCTTTGATTCCTTATACTTTTTGAATGCAGCCTTTTTCTTAACCTTCCCTGCCACCTCTTTTGAGAACCATAGTGGTTTTTTACTCGCTTTGTTTTCTTTATTTGTTTTACACAAAGACTTGTTGCCTCTATGATGGCAGTTTTGATTTTTCTCCATTGTTCTTCCACCCCTCCTATTTGGCCATTTGCTAGTGCATTCTTCAGGTGTTCACCCATTTTGCCAAAGTCAGCCCTTCTAAAGTCCAGTATCCTTGTTTTTGTATGGCTTATCTCCATGGTTGTGCTCATTGTGAAGCACACTGAGCAGTGGTCGCTTGTTCCCAGATGTCTACTGACTTCTAAATTTGTGATCCTCTCTCCATTTGAGAGTACCAGGTCTAGTATTGCTCCCTCCCGCGAGTGGGTTCCAGCACTAGCTGTCTAAGGTCTGCCCCCTGTAGGGCATCGAGAATGACCCTGCTCTTGGATGTGGCTGCAGTACATGTCCTCCAGTTAACATCTGGCATATTCAGGTCCCCCATCAACAGTATCTCCCCTTTTTCAGCCATTTTGAGAATGTCCTCTATCATTTTCTTGTCCATTTCCTCCCCTTGAGATGGGGGTCTGTATACAACCCCTGTGCGGATTGCGATGCCTTATTCTTGTGTCCCTTGGACTCTGTGTTGCCCAATTACCAGGCTCATATGGAATTGCCTATGCAAATCTATGTCTGCAATGGCTGATAATGTTCCCAATGGCCCTAACAAACTAAAGGTCCAGAAGAATGTTGCCAATGGCCTGGAGGCTGGTAAATACCTGCTGTGGCCTACTTATGATGCCTCGGATGCTGCTACATGTGCGGCTGCCTCCAGCATTTACCTGCACCACCAGTCCTGGTTGCGTGTTGCTGGCTTTGCCTCTGATGTCCAGCAGCTGGTCCATAATGCTCCCTCTAGAGGAAAGTAGCTTTTTGGCACCAATGTTGAGTTTGCCCTGTGGGACATTCAGACATCAAAAATGACCCTGAGGTCTCTGCACACACTGAATCCTAAACCCCAGGGTAGGAGCTGGGGTTCCTTTTGAAGGCCCTGTGCCTGCCCTGGTAGGGGTTACTCTAAGGGTCCCAGCCATGGCTCCCAGCATCCACAGGCCTCCCCTCAGGCCAGTTTTCCTTTGATACCCGTGCCAAGCTCACCGTAGGAGCTGGTCTCTGCATTGCTTCTGGTGTTTTCTGACCCCACCTCTTCTTACCCCGGCCCTTGTAATACAATGAATCCTAGTAGGGGGGGATGAATCTCCTTCTTTCTACCAAATTGGAGGGAGATCACTACCGATGCTTACACAGAAACATAGACTCTGAGCCGGCCCGTTAGCGCAGCGGTTGGATTTCCACTTGCGACGTCAGCGACCCGGGTTCGGAAACGGATCCAGATCATCTGAGGGCTGGCCAGGGGAGAAGGATTGAGTGTCCCCAGGACTGCTGTCCTTCTCCAGGGGGGAGGGGGCACTGTGATCGGTGCAGGAACGACACCTGGCGGAGGCCGGGTTGACGCCATGCACCGATGCACGGAAAAACACTTTTGGGACAGGACAGACACAGGACGTCTTTGCATGTCACTGCCCCAGCTTAAAGGGGGGAAAAAACGCTGCCCTGAACGTCTCCATGACGCCCTGCCCCTGGCCTCAATTAGCCATCCAGCCGGCTCTCCCCAGTAGATACTAGGATCGCAATGCTAGTGCCTTTACGGTGCCGTGACCCTGCCCTCTGAGGGGCAAGTCAGAGGTAACTGGGAAGAGCGCAGGCAGTATGGGGTGGTGGAGGTACAGAGGCGCCATGACCAAGGCAGAGCCCAGACATTCGGTGACAGTATAAATAGAAAAAAGAAAAATAAACATAGTCTGTCAGCAGAAAAGGACCCCTAGGCCCACCCAGTTTGCCTATTTTTCCTACATACTGCAAAAACCACAGACCCTGCTTGCTCTCTGGTTTTACCTCTTTTTTTCTGTTGCTATAGTTCCCCTATGCTTGTCCAATGCATTTCTTAAGTCCCCTACTGAATTTGTCCCCACCATTTCTGCTGCGAGGCTGTTCAATGCATCCACCACCCTTTCCATGAAGAAATACTTTCTCACATTGCCTCTTAGTCTACCCCTTCCAGCCTCATGTCACGTCCCCTTGTTCTAGAACATCTCCTTTTCTGCAAAATGCTACCCTCCTTACCTTATTTATGCTCTTGAGATATCTTAAGGCCTCTATCATATCTCCCCTCTCTCTCTCTCTCTCCTTCATGGATATACATATTGAGGTCCTCCAGTCTCTTCTCTTATGTCTTTTGGTGCAGGACCGGCACCATTTTTATTGCCCTTCTCTGAACTGCCTCTGCCTTTTCTATGTCCTTACGAAGATGCGGCCTCCAGAACTGGACACAGTACTCCAAATGAGGTCTCACTAGTGATTTGTACAGTGGTATCACTGTCACAAACCCACTCCTGGGGACCAGGTCCACTGAGCTCACAGTGCTCACCCCTAAGTGCAATCCGTGACGGGGGGAACAGGAATACCCTCCAAGTGTCCGTCTGGAGTGATCGCCGAGTTCACGACTGAACTTCGCTATCAAGTCCTAGAGCTTCCTCTATTCTGGGTAAGGGCAAAATACAGTGTCAAGTCTGTAGCCAGTTAAGAACTCTCCTCAGTTGCTGTACTGGGGGGGGGGCCCAGGTATTACGAGCTCTTAAGTTTTGCCCTCGTAAACCTGATTGTGTCCTCTCCCATGGGGTGTGCAGCACCTAGTTCCCCTTTACAGACTCCTCCTCTGAGCTGTGTATTCTCCCCTACTTTAGGCACCCATATCCCCTTGCAGTATCCCTATTCTTTTGTAGCGATGGTGATACCTTGCATTTACCAAGTTGGTCTCAGAATTGAATAAACCTCTTACCTTTACACACACAAAATCACTCACAGGCAGCTTTAAAAGCAAAATGCTTTACTAAATTACTTAAATAATTATCATACAAAAAAATCCAGAAATCTGGTTACAAGATAACAAAACAAAAGTTGGAAAACATACAGTTAATGCACTGTAAACTTTTAACTGTCTAATTTTCTACCTGGTTCGTGGATGATCAAAGTCCAGAAAATTTAAATGAGTTTGCAAAGACCCAGTTCTTTCTTGCGTTCACTGGTACGTAGTCTGTCTCTGTGGCAGTCTTGCTTGGTGTGTGATAGGACGAGTGTCCCGTGAAAAAGTGTGCAACATGCCCTGATCTAAGGGCTTTAAATACATGCAGTCCATGGTCCATGCAGTCTGTAACTCTTTGGTGGCCTTATCTTTTGGGGCCAGCAGGGGTCTCTCTTAGGCTGTCCAAGATTTTAAAGTAAACCATATTGTTGATTAGTTAGATTGTCTTACAGTTCCAATGTCCTTTGATCTTCTCTCATCCTTCCAGACTTCTTCCTAAATGGAGATGAAATATAACACCTGAAGTGTATTCATACTAGACTTCCAGTGTAAATATCCCTCTCCTTCCTGCCACCTAATAAAATTAAATTATACTATGACAAGGTTGAATAGGACCCTGTCCCAATTGTTATGGAGAGTTTGAATGCAGGGATGTGTTCTGTTCTTTTCTTTCCTGTCTCTTGTCTGTCTGGTTGCGTAACCGAATTTTTCTCGTGAGACCTAGGATTTGATCACCCTGACAGTCTCACAGTTCTTTACCTCTCACTCTCTCTCAGTCTTCCCTTGCTGTTTCTGTCTTTTCCTCCCTTGCATATCTGCTGGTATAAAAATAAATGCAAATCATTATGTGGAAATGTAACAGATACCGGAATCCCTTTGTTTAAAAATTATGTAGTGTTACTGTTAAAATGTATATAATTATAGTCTGAGATGATTGCAAAGCTATTTGGAACTTAAGGGGTTAACCTGAGATGCAATTTTTAAGCCTTCTACGGAAGCTGTAAACAGGAGCTTAGTTCTGGATCACAACGTACTGTTGTGCTGCACCTGCATGAAATGACAAGAACATTGAGAGAAGCATGCTATTTTCTTAACGAGCTCCTGAACAGACTTATAAAAAAGGAGCTGTAAGGTCTTGAAAAAGGGACACACAGAAACTGAGGGAAAACTCAGATGGCTCTAGTTGTACTGAACAATTTTATTTTTTTTATTTTATTGTTATTCATAATAAAACTCTTGTTGCGAATTTTACAACTTCTCCTGGTTTTCCTGTGCTTCCTGACCTGTGCCTTGACGACATGTACCAGGGCAGTTCCTGGAACCTAAAGTACTTTTCCCTCTGAAGTGTAAGTTTATGACTTGGGGGGAGAGATGGCTTCTCCATTCCTGTCACTTTATGATACCCCCGCCTTTTTTTTTTCTCCGAACTGTATTTATACTCCTTCTCTGGTCCCTTAGGTCTCTCTCAGGTGTGGTCATTCAGACTGGTCTTTTTCCTGCTCTGCCAAGGCTCTCTTCTTGCCAGTTCTCCAGGGGATCACCCCTCCTCCGCAGCTTCTAACTCCACCCCAAGGCTCTCGGCTCTGGGCCCCCCGAGGTGGGGCCACCTTACTCTTCTGGCACTGTATCTATAATCTGGACGGGGGTTGTCAAAGTGTGGAGGGGGGTCGGAGACTGACTAGGAGCAACCCAGTGGTGAACATGGGGACCATCCTACTAGGCCCATCACCTACCCGGGTGCCAGGGCCTTTTTTCCTTTTTCCATTACCTCGGGAGTGCGGACATGTAATGACATCCAGTGCAACGCAGGCGCGCTTCTGCATCCGCTTGCAGGATGTCCGTCGTTGCTTCTTATTTTTTTTTATTTATTTTAGTTGTTTAACCAGGATTAGCACACTAAGCTGAAAGGTTTTTTACAGGAGCGACCTGGGAGCACAGGGAAGTTAAGTGACTTGCTCAGGGTCACACAGTATGCAAGTGGAAGCTATGGGATTCAAACCCAGGTCTGCTCTGCTGGATGTCACCAGATTTGCAGCTCAGAGCCTTAAACCACTGAGCTATACTGCCTCCTATACCCCTAATGTGTGCTCCACGTCTTACTGGGACTGCCAGCCTCTGCCAGGAGCCATTATAGCAGCGAGGCAGTATAGTGCAGTGGTTTAAGGCTCTGAGCTGCAAATCTAGAGACCTGGGTTTGAATCCCACAGCCCCCACTTGCATACTATGTTACCCTGAGCAAGTCACTTAACTTCCCTGTGCTCCCAGGTCGCACCTGTAAACAAGCTTTCAGGTTTGTGCGTCTCTCCTGGTTAAACAATTTAAAAAAAAAAAGACCCCCAGGAGAGAGGCAGTCCCCAGGCAGTCCTCTCCTTCCCCTGCCGTTGCCCAAGTCCATTCGTGAACCTGGGTCGCCGGCCTGGCACAAGGTGTGGCGTCCAGCACCTCAGCTCTCAGCGCCACCAGGTCAACTGATACCCCTGCCTTTGAAATGTAATTTTCAGCTTCCTGGCAAGTAAGCCTTTCTCAGATCACAGAAGACCAATTTCCTCTGCATGTAACCCTTTTAAAAAAAATTGGCATTCTTTTGGCAACCCTTAGTTTTGTCCTGTTTGGAACCTTGAAACATAACCAAGTTCCTGTGCATGTAACCCTTTTAAAGCATAAACAAAAATCAGAAATATTATAGAAATATATCTGCAATATTACACCACAGTGGACAAATCGCAACATCCCTCCATCGTTATTGAATTTATGGGAACATGCCCCTATCGTATAGTAGAGTTTCTATAATTCTGTTCACTGCTCTAACTGGTGAGATAGGCCATCTGTGTTTGCGTTAGCTGACCCGGCTCTGTGAGTAATTGTCATGTCATAGGCCTGTAGGGCAATACTCCATCAGAGTAGTCGTCCATTTGTTTTACCCATCTAATTTAACCATACCAGGAGGTTCTGACTGGTCTGTACCTTGAAGCGTCTCCCGTTAAGGTATGGCTCTTATTTCTTCAGGGCTCATACCAGTGCAAGGCATTCCTTTTCGACTGTGGAGTATGCCAGCTCCCAGGGAAGTAATGTCTTGGTAAGGTACACTATTGGATGGTCTTTTCCCTGATTAGGTGTCTGGCTGAGGACTGCTTAAATCCCCACATCCGAGGCATCAGTCTGGACTACAAACTGCTTAGTGTAATCTGGTCTGGCCAGTACAGGGGCACTGCACCGCACCTCTTTTAGCCGTGCGAAGGCTTGGTCAGAGACTGACTCCCACTTTACCCTTTTGGGATGTCTTTTCTTCAACAAGCTAGATAGGGGAGCTGCCTGGATACTGTAATTGCACAGAAACTTTAGGTAGTACCCTGCTGTCCCTCGGAAGCTCCTAACCTGCTTCTGGGTTTCAGGCATGGGCTACGCCTCTATTGCCTCGATCTTTGCTTGATTAGGATAAAACTGCCCCGGCCCCACTACATGACCTAGGTATGCCACCTCCACCAGAGCCACCTGGCTCCTTTCAGCCTTGACAGTGAGCCCTGCCCTCTGTATCCTGCCCAACACTTCCTTTTGGTGGGACAGGTGTTCTATCTAGCTGGCACTGAAGATGGCAGTATCATCCAGATAAGCCATTGCATGCTCTTTAGTACCATGTAACACCTGGTTGACCAACCTTTGGAAGGTGGCAGGGGCGTTCTTCATTCCAAAAGACATTACCCGGAATCCGAATAATCCTATTGGAGTGATGAAGTCCAACCGTTCTCTGTCTCTGGCAGTTAACTCCACCTGCCAGTACCTTTTTGTCAAGTCAGTTATGGTAAGATATGTCCCCCTCCCAGCTTGTCCAGTAGTTCGTCAATCCGTGGCATTGGGTGGGCATCAGACTTTGTGACTGCGTTTAGTCCACGATAGTCCACACAAAGGCAAGTAGAGCCATCTGGCTTGGGAACAAGAACTACAGGTGAGGCCCAGGGACTGTGGGATTTCTGGATTACCCCTAAATATAGCATGTCCTCCACCTCCCTCCTAATGTCCTTTGGGAGGGCCTCAGACCCCTGGTAGGCTGCCCACCGTATGGGCACTTGCATCCTCGTGTCTACATCTTGTGCCACTAAGGGGTTTCATCCAAGCTTGGCCGTAAACAAAGGGACAAAGTCCTCTAAAACCTCCCTCATTTCCTGGGGCTGCTCTGGGGTCAACTGGGGCAACAGTTTGACTGCCTCCTCAGATAACTCCTGCTTGTTTTTCTCTAGTAAATCCAGGTGTGGGGGTTTCTTTGCCCGTCCCTTCCCCTCCCCAGGACTACACACTGCAAATACCATGTCGGCTCTATTTGCATATGGCTTCATCGTGTTGACATAGTACATCGTATGGGTATGTCTCCTGTCAGGCAGTTCCACAATATAATTTACATCATTGATCCTTATGCGGTCCGCCAACTCAGCCTGCAGCTTGTCCTTCCAGCCTGGAAATAGGGCCATGACTTCCTGACCTGCACTGTATGAGCAAGTTTTGTGTCCATGGTCATACCAGACTTTTTGCTTCTGCTGGGCAGCTGACAGGTTGCTCTGGGCCACCCCCATAAGCTCCTTCAGCTTCTCCCTAAACTTAAGGACCTGCTCCACTATGGGAGTTCCCTGGGTGGGGTGCTTGCCTTCCCCATCTTCCGGATCAAGTCTAGGGGCCCACGCACCCTGCGTCTGTATAAGAGTTCAAAGGGGGAGAACCCTGTCGACTCTTGGGGCACCTCCCTGTACGCGAACAACAGGTGGGGAAGGTACAGTATTTCTCCCAGTCCCTCCCACACTGTTCGGCAGATGCTTGGAGCATCGATTTAAAGGTTCCATTAAATCTTTCCACGAGCCCATTGGCATGTGGTTGATAAGGTGACATGCATCTCTGCACCACCCCACACTTCTCCCATAAACACTTCATCATGTCCGACATGAAGTTACCCCTTGATCAGAGATAGCCTCCTGCGGAAACCCGGCATGGGAGAAAATCTCTAGCACGGCGTCTGCCAATTTGGGCACTTTAATGGAGGAGAGGTTGACTGCCTCTGGATATCGGGTTGGCGTAATTGGCCACCATCAGGATAAACCTTTTTCTGGAGGAGCTTGGGGTATTCATGGGTCCCACAATATTCATTTCTACCCTCTGGAATGGCTCCTTCACAATGAGCAAGGGAATTAGGGCAGCTTTGGTTTCACTACACGCCTTCCCTATTTGTTGGCATCGGTGACAAGACCTGCAATATTTCTTCACCTGCCTGGTAAAGTTGGTTCAATAAAAATTCTAGGCTAGTCACTGCATGGTACGAGTGATGCTCAGATGTCCGGATATGGGGATGTCATGAATGATCTTGAGCAAACACTCATGATACCCCTGGGGAGCAACAAGATGCCTGCCCATCACTCCTCCTCTGTCCTCACGTCCTGTGTATACAACAGTCCATTGTCCCAGAATACTTCGTGTCTCATGTCACCTCCCTGTGTCCTGTCAGATTTTGCACAAGCCCTCAGCCTCTCCAAACTAGTGTCAGTCCTCTGAGCAGCTGCAAAATCTTTACATTTTCCCAAAGCATGGGACATGCCCCCTCAGTTCCTAAGCTGGGGTCCATAGCTCTAGCGTCAGGGCATTCAGAGTCACTGCCATCTCTAGCCTTCTGACCATTTGTTACTCCGCCCTCCTCAGAGTAACCTTCTGTAGCCATTTGGTTCATGGCTACTTTGGGAAGTCCTACCTCTCTTTCACTACTCTCCAGGTCAGGAGACACAGGCTGCATAACCAACCTCATATCTTTTTCCACAGGAGCTTCTGTAGGATTCAGGGAATTACAAGGGGCCTTAGCTGTCTGACTGTGGGTAATCGCACACACCACCCCCTTCTGTAGATTATTCTCTATAATCACATCCAGGGCGCGGTTGTCTGCCACTGCCACTTTTTGCACCCTCTATCCTGTCTCACCCCAGTCCAGGAGAGCTCTAGCTAGTGGCAGAGTTTTCTCCTCCCCAGTGAATCCCCTCACTGTTACAAACTGATTAGGTATAAGCTGTTCAGGCCCAACCAAATCTCCTTTTACCAGGGTAACAGATGCTACTGTGTCTGTTAACCCATAGGTCTGCACCCCATTTACTGTAACCATGTGCATGTGCTCCCTCATGTTTACAGGCATGCTTTCAGGGATACACAGTGCGCCCAATTTTGTTCAAGCATCACTTTATCCATTCTGTGACCTTTTAGGACGCTGTCTAGCAATATGCCTTGGCTGTTTACAAAACCAACAGACATTTCTTTTATCCAAGAAATCCATTTTTGGTAACTTGGAAGTTCCCCATTTCAGCAGAGGCAGTGAGGGTTTCAGCTGCCCTGAAGGCGCGCTTTTCCCTTTTTGTCCTGCTGCACCTGCCTAATTTCCTTTCAGGGCAGGCCTGCTCCTGGCATAGCGACCTGAGAGCTCAGCAGCTTGCTGTGCTGTTTGTGTATCTCGGTTCTCTAGCCAGGTTTTCAACTCGCTGGGCAGCCCAAAATAACTGCTCTAAAAGTACAACCTCTTCAATTTTCCCCACAGAGTTTGCTTCCATCCTCTCCCACCAATGTTTTAAAAACTGATGTTGTTTTGTAGTGAGTTCCTCAAACCTCATGTCAGGGCTTTTTCAGAGTTAACAGAACTTAACCTTGTAGGCCTCAGGAATTAATTCCTACTTTTTAAGCGAAGCAGCTTTAAGTTTCTCATAATTGCCACTGTCCTGATTGTCCGTTTGGCCTAGCGCCTCACGCCCTTTACTAGTAAGTAGCTGGGTAGCTGGAAGTTCCAGGACTCCCTGGATACCTTGGCCTGGATACAGACCTTTTCAAATGAATTCAAAAATCAGTCCATATCCTCCCCCTCTTTAAATTCAGCTATTGATTTGGAATTTAACTTATACCCAGCCCAGGAGTTTCAGGTTAACCCCTGCCACTTACCTCCTCTGACACTGGTCGCTGGAGTCTTGGCCTCTCCAGTTCAAACTCCCTCTGGCACTGTTTTTCCTCAGCCTCTCTCTGGTGCTGCTGTTCCTCTGCCTCTCTCTGGCGCTGCTTTTCCTCCCTCTCAGCCTCTCTCTGGAGCTGCCTTTTTTGCATGCAAGTTCCCTCTGATGCTGTTTTTCTTGCATCTTCAGTTTCCTCATCTTCTGCTGCAGCCTGATCTCTTCCAGCTCCAGCTCTGTGGTGAGCTTCCCCTGGCGCTCTGGCTCTGGGTTCCCTCTGGTCTCGCTGTTCTCCTCCCTCTGACTGGACACTGTGGTGTCCCTTGACACCCTGACACCAAAGGTCTGGTCCCTTTCAGTCACTTGCTGTGACTCAAGGTTTGGGACAACTGCTTGCTTATCAGCTGCCACAAGACCCTCCACGAGCTTCTTTTTGGTTTGCCCCTCATACTGGACCCCTCTTTCCTGACACAGCTGCCTTAGGTGGTCTGCAGTGTATTCTCTGTAGTTGGAAGCCATCTTCTTCCCTAACTACTGCTACACTTACACGGAAAAACAAAAACCAGGATAGGGAACTTTATACTGTAACTAAAATTTTGTTCCCAAATCTCTGCCCTGTTTGTGTGTGTATAGTTTTCAGTTTATCAATCTGACATACTGGCCTCGAATCCAACTTCTATGCCTGTGCCACCAATATCTCTCGGATCCCACCACTATCCCACCAGATCTGTTAAGAAACCCACTCCTGGGGACCAGGTCCACTGAGTTCTCAGTGCCCACTCCTAAGTGCAGTCCGTGACAGGGGGGAACAAGAATACCTTCCAAGTGTCTGTCTAGAGTGCTCACTGAGTTCACAACTGAACACCTGCCATGAAGACCCAAGGCTTCCTCTTTATTCTGGGTAAGGGCAAAATGCTATCTCAAGTCTGCAGCCAGGTGAGAACTCTCCTCAGTTGCTGTACTGGTGGGGTGGGGGCCCAGGTGTTACGAGCTCTTCGGAATTTACCCTCGTAAACCTGATTGTGTCCTCTCCCAGGAGTTAGGCAGCACCTAGTTCCCCCTTACAGGTTCCTCCTCTGAGCTACGTATTCTCCCCTACTTTAGACACCCAGATCCCCTTGTAGGACCCCTAGTCTTTTGTAGTGATGGTGACAACTTGCATTTACCAAGTTGGTCTCAGAATTGAATATACCTCTTACTTTACACACACAAAATCACTCACATGCAGCTCTAAAAGCAGAGTGCCTTACTAAATTACTTAAATAATTATGCAAAAGATTCAGAAATTTGGTTAGAAGATAAAACAAAAGTTGGAAAATATACATAAAACAAATGCACTGTAAACGTTTAACTGTCTAATTTTCTGCCTGGTTCATGGATGATCAGAGTCCAGAAAATTAAATGAGTTTGGAAAGACTCAGTTCTAGGGACATGGATATGTTGTTCATCCACACTGTCTGGCAGGTTCCTTGCCGCTTTAAATCTTGCGGAAGGTCTTCAAGCTGGCTCCTCCCACCCACCCGGGTGGTAAAACTCTCGGCTCCGCCCCATGACGCCAGATTTTCCTTACCGCTTGGAAGCTCAGGTTCCCTCCTTAATGCTCTGCGTGATAGACTGGATCCTAATTCTTTGGTTTGCCCGAAACTCATTTTAAAATTTTCAAGACTTCGGTCATCTTTCTCCCTCGTGGCTGCGATGGACAAATCGACTCCCAGATTTCAGCGGTGCCCTTGTGGGCAGAAGATGTCCAGGACGGACCCGCACTCCGTCGCGTCTACTGCCTCGGCCGAGAACACGACCCGCAGGCCCCTGCGGGTCATGCCGTTAGATTTTGGCCCAACGTCCTGGAGGACCGCGCTGCCCGGTTACAGCTGGGGCACCCTGAGAAGCGCTACCTGCCGGTAAAGTCGAAGGAGGCCCGTTGGTGGTTACCGCAGCAGCTGACTCGGCTGAACAGCTGGAGCAGATGATTGCCCTCGAGGAGGAGGCGGCCCAGGCCGCATCATCCTCTTCCTCGGTCGTGGCATTTATCCCGCTTTCTCTGGGTGCCTCGTATTCAGCTTCGTTCAAGGAGCTTTGCCAATCCCTTTCCACGAAGGGAGAGGGGCCATCGGGACATTCCTCTCGGTCCAAAAAGAAGGACTTTAAGGGTAAGTCCCATCGTTGGCGTTCGTGGGAGCTGGAGAGGTCTCCCTCCCCGGACAGCCGACTGTCGACTTCGGTCGAGGTTGCGGCTAAGGCCGCTGGCTTCACGGCGTCCCCGTCAGGCCAGCTGGCTGAGACACCCGTCGGCGCGGTCGAGATTTTTCTCGACCCGTTGGACCGGACTGTCGACTGGTGAGGCCGACAACCCTTCTTCACGGTTCCTCGGTGGAGACCGAGATCTGCCTGTGCCCCGGTGCAGCAGTCCCGATAAGGTGTCGAGCCGAGGAAGAGCGGGTGTCCCTGCTCCTTCCCAGACCCGTCCTCGGAAACACCGAGAATCTCGGTCTCGGACTTCTTCTCGGTCAGCCGATCCGCCCGACATCAGTGGTCTCGGTCTTGGCACAGTGAGCGCGCCGCCGCTTCGTCCTCGTCTTCCTCCTCGGAAGAGGAAAGCCTCGGCGCCAAGTGCGTCGCGCTTCCGAAGGACCTGATGGCAACAGTTACTTCTGTCCGAGGAGCAAGTCGACACCGGCGTCTTCCCGACCATCAAGTGGCTGTCACCCGGCGGCTGAAACAACCCCTCGCCGTGGTCGAGATGCCAAGCCTGGGCCAGTTGTTCGGCGAAACCTGCGCCCACTTGTGGTGGAACCTCCGCCTCCACAACGAAATCGAGGCTCCGACCAAGGACTCTCGGTCGGGTCAAGACCTGCCCACAGGTTGTTGGCCCCTCCTCCCGACCGTCCTCGGCAGGTGGAGGTGGCTCAAGCTCCAGGCAGCTCTTCTTGGACTCCTCCAAGTCCGACGATGACTCCTCCCTGTTCTCCAGGCTGGTTGACCTGGAGTCCTCCGGGGGCCAGTTGTTGGACGAAAGCCCATCGTCCTTTATGGGTTTGCTTCAGCTCATCTCGGAGTCCACCGGGATGCAGCTCGAGCCCATATCCAAACGGGCCAAGTATCCTGACGGAGATACTGGACCGAGGGGATTCCCCTGCGGAGGCCTTTCCGGTGGCTGAGGCCATTGTTGGCCCAGCCTTGGAGCTCTAGCAGTGGCCTGCTTCCTGCCCTGCACCTTGGCCAGGATGGCCAGGAAGTATCGGCCCCGGCTCTTTGCCGGGTTTTGGAACACCCTCTGCCGAGGGGTTGGTCACCGACAGCGTTTTCCGGCATTCCGGGAACGCTAGGGACGTGGACAAGCCCCCTGACAAGGAGTCCATAAAGCTGGACTACGCCGGGTGCAAGGTATACGCTGCGTCCTCCCTTGGCCTCCGCCAGGCCAGCTCGGCTGTGCTGATGGCCCACTTCTCCCATGCCCTCATGGGCTTCCTGGATGAGGTGATCCCTCATCTCCTGGCCGACCTGCAGACCACGGTCCGACAGGTTCGGGACCAGGGTAGGGCAGTGGCTAAGCAGCAGCTCCAAATGGCTCAGGACATAGGAGACTCCTGTGCCAGATCGGTTTCGGCCGCGGTGGCCATGCGCCACAGAGCATGACTGAGGATATCCACCTTCACGGTGGATACCCAGCACAAATTGGCGGACGTCCCCTTCTTGGGGACCGACCTCTTTGGCCCTGGAGTGGAAGGTCACCTCCAGCGGATCGAGAAGTCCAATGCCACTCTGGACTCGGTCACCTCCGCCCAGAAGGACAAAGGCTGCCGACAGCAGCAGCACAAGTCCTTTCGCCCTTCTGCGCCTGCAGCATGTCAGGCCCAACAGCACCAGCACCAGGGCCAGCAGGCTCGTGCTTGGCATCCCAAACCCAAGCCCGCAGCTTCCTCCAACAGGAAGCAGGGAGGTAAAGGCCCAGGAGGCCCCTCTGCCGGTCCCTCCTCCAAGCCTGCCCAGTGACGGGTTGAGGGGTGTCACCCCCAGCCTCATCACTCCCCACTGGGTTCCCCCCGTGGGGACGTCTCTGCCACTTCCTTTCCGCCTGGTCCGCTATCACCACGGACCGTTGGGTGTGGAGGTGGTAAGGAAGAGTCTGCCTCTGGAGTTCGAGCAGGCCCGCCCTTCCGAGCCGTCGCCCTCGAGGTCCCACGATCCACAGCCTCTCTGGCGGCCGCCCGGAACGATATTGCCCTACTTCTCGAAAAAGGTGATCAGGAAGGTGGCGGATCCTCCTCCAGACCCGGGGTTTATGTCCAGGTACTTCCTGGTCCCAAAACGGACAGGGGGCTGGCGCCCCATTCTCGACCTGCATGACCTGAACAGGTTCCTAAGGTCTCGGACCTTCAGGATGGTCACTGTGGCTCAGATAATCCCATCCTTGGAACGAGGCGTGTGGTTCTGTTCTCTGGACCTTCAGGATGCGTTCTTTCACGTCCCAATCCGTCCATCTCACTAGAGATTCCTCCGCTTCAGAGCGGAGGGATCCCTTTACGAGTTCCGGGCCATGCCGTTCGGCCTTTCCCTAGCTCTCGGGGTCTTCACCAAATGCATGGCAGTGGTGACAGCATTCCTGCAGTGCCGAAGGGTCCGAGTGTACCCCTACCTGGATGATTGGCTGATTGCAGCCCCCTCCAGAACGGAGGTGGAGCGGTCCAGAGATCTGGCCCTCCAGGTTTGCTCTCAGGTTGGCCTCCTCATCAACGAGGCCAAGTCAGAACTCGTGCCAAAGCAGGTGATAAAATTCATTGGGGCAGAGCTTGACTGTCTACGAGCCAGAGCATGGCTCGCGGCGGACAGGGCGAGGTTCTTTCCTCCTTTGCCCAATCATTTCAGGTTGGGCAGTCGTACCCTAGCCGGACTTCCTCGCCTCCTGGGCCTCATGGCGACCTGCACCAGCGTGGTCCATTGGGCCCGCTGGTACATGCGTTCCCTCCAATGGGGGCTGGCCAGCCAATGGTCACAGCACTTCGATCCACTGGATCAGTTAGTGACAGTGTTCCAGGGGATGTGGAACGCTCTCCAGTGGTGGACCGTTCCAGCACATCTGCCGGAGGGCATCCCATTTGTCTGCCCCGAGCCGACGGTCTCTCTATCGACCAGTGCCTCTCTGATGGGTTGGGGTGCCCATCTGGGGGAGCACAGAGCGCACGGCCTCTGGTCCCCTTGGGAGTCCCGATGCCATATCAACCTGCTGGAGCTTTGAGCAGTTCGTCTAGCCCTCACCGCCCTCGTTACGTTTCTACGGGGTCAAGTGGTTCAGGTTCAGATGGACAATACCACGACCATATACTACCTAAACCGCCAGGGCGGGATCGCTCCATGCCTCTGTGCAGGGAAGCTCTCCGCATTGGTCACTTGTGCACAGCCTGGAGGATCTCCCGCCATTGATGTGGCAGGGCCTCTAACACCCTGGCCGATGCCTAAGCCGGATAGGGGCTCGTCCCAAGTGCTGTCTCCTGCGGAGGTAGTACAAGATTTCTTCTCCCACTGGGGCACGCCTCAGGCAGACCTGTTTGCCTCCAGGGAGAACTGAAGCTGAGACTGTTTCATGCCCGCCCCCTCAGCGGGGCTCGCTGCGAGGTATGCCTTCTCAGGCCGTGGACCCCGGGCCTCTTCTACGCCTTTCCCCCATTTCCCTTGATCCACAAGGTGCTTCTTTAGGCGAGGAGGGACAAGGCACAGGTGATTCTGGTAGCCCCAGACTGGCCCCGCCAGTTCTGGTATCCAGATCTTCTCAGTCTCCGCTCCAGGCTCCCGAGGCAGCTTCCAGCCCACCCGGACCTGATCTCAGTCAGTCAGGGGAAGGTATTCCATCCGGACCTTCAATCCCTGCACCTGACGGCCTGGTTCCTGAGCGGCTAGAGTTCCAGGCCTTGGGTCTTTCCGATGAGGTCCTCAACGTCGTTGAGGCATCCCGTGGAGAGTCGACCAGAAAATGCTACATCTTCAAATGGAAGAGATTCTCCATTTGGTGTCAGGGCAAGGGCCTAGACCCTTCCTCCTGTTCCTTGGCAAGCATCTTGGACTACCTGTGGTCCCTGTCTCAGCAAGGGCTTCAGTCGACGACCCTTAAGGTGCACCTGGCAGCCATCTCTGCTTACCGGGCACGGGCTGGGAAGCAGTCGGTGGCGCAGGAGATGGTGGTCGGGCACTTTTTCAACGGCCTTGGTCACATATCCCCTCCGGTGCGAGAACCTCCACCTCCATGGGATCTACTGCTGGTATTGGCTAAGCCCATGGGCAGGCCATTCGAACTGATTCACAGGTGTGACATCTCTCACCTGTCGTGGAAGACCGCCCTCTTGGTGGCTATCACGTCAGCCAGAAGGATGGGAGAGCTCCAGGCACTTTCCATTGAGTCTTCTTATCTGGTCTTCCACAGGGACAAGGTTGTCCTGTGCCCCCACCCGAAATTCCTTCCGAAGGTGGTGTCGGAGTTTCACCTCAATCGGGTGTTAACTCTGCCGGTGTTCTACCCCAATCACACCTCGGAGGCCGAATATAGGATCTATACTTTGGACCCTAGAAGAGCGCTCGCTTATTACAAGGAGCGGACAGCTGAAGTTCGTGGAGAGGTTCGCCAGCTGTTTGTCACCTACCCTGAAGCCGCACCTGTCAAACCTGCAGCCAAGCGGACGATAGGCAGGTGGGCCACCTCCTGCATAGATCTCTGCTACAGGTTGGCGGGCATGGAGCCTCCCAGAGGGATAAGAGCTCATTCTGCCCGCCATACCGCTGCATCGGTGGCTGCTTCCAGGGATGTCCCTATCCAGGAAATCTGCAGGGCTGCTACCTGGAAGTCAGCACACACCTTCATCACCCACTACTACATCGACCTTGAGTCACGCCGGGATGCTGGTTTTGGGACCTCGGTTCTCCAGTCTCTATTTCCCAAGTAAGGGGTGTGCGCCTTGCCTCCCTCCTCCCGGAGAACTGCTAGGAGTCTGCCACACAGTGTGGATGAACAACATATCCATGTCCCTAGAAATACAGGTTCTAGGGACATGGATATATTCATCCACTATAACGGATTCCTTGACCGCTTTAAATCTTGCGGAAGGTCTTCAAGCTGGCTCCTCCCACCCACCGGGTGGTAAATCTCGGCTCCGCCCCATGGCGCTAGATCTTCCTTACGGCTTGAAGCTCAGGTTCCCTCCTTAACACTTTGCGATTAAAGACTGGTTCCTAATTCTTGAAAGTTGAAATCAAAAGTTTTTGCTAAAAAGACTTGGTCTTCTTCTCCTCGGCGGCTGCGATGGACAATCGACTCGGTTTCGGAGGTGCCGCTGCGGTGAGAAGATGTCTGGAGCGGATCCGCACTCCGCGTGCGTCTGCTGCCTGGGCCTTGAGCACGACCCGCGGGCCTGCGACGTGCTCCTCCTTTTGACCTCGTCCTTGAAGACCATGCTGCCTGATTACAACTGGGCGCGAAAATTCCACCGGTGAAATCTAAGAAGGCCGATTGGCGGTGTCCGGTAGCGGGCTCGGCCGGATCCAGCTCGAGCAGATGATCGCCCTCGAAGAAGAGGCAGCGGACGCTTCTACCTCGGCTTCGGCATTTGTCCGCTCTCTCTCGGTGCCTCGTGCCAAACTTCTTTTAAGAGCTTTGTCTGACCCTCTCGACGAAGGTGAGGTCCAGCTTCTCGGGACCTTTTCCAGGTCAAAAAGAGCAAAGTAAGTCTCCGTCGACACTCTTGGGAGGCGGAAGAGTCCCCTCCCTTGTTGACAATCGACTTGATTAGGCCCTCAGCTCGGCCACTGGCTTCACGGTGGCCCGTCAGGCCAGTTGGCCGAGACTCCCGTCAGCAGCCGAGATTTTTCTCGACCCGTTAGACGGGTTGTCAACTGGAGAAGCTGATACCCTCTCCCAGTTCCCCGGTGGGAGTTGAGAGATCCGTGGCTGCGTCTGTGCCTCAGTTCCGGAGCCTTGGTGGGATCGTCCGAGCCGAGGAGAGTGCCGATTTCCGACACTTCTCCTGCGCCTTCCTCGGCCCAGTCGAGACTCTCGGTCTCGGACATCTCATGAGTCCAACCCGATCCCGCGCCATAGGCGGTCTGGAGTCTCGGCACGCGGCAAGCGGCGCCTCTTCCTCTTCCTCGGACGAGGGAGGCTTGACGCAAGTTGCGTCGAATGCGAGGAACTCATGTGGCAACAGCTCCTTTTGACCGGGAATAAGCCGACCCAGTCGTCTTCCCCGGCCATTAAGTGGCTGTCACCGGAGTAGCCGAAACAACCCCTCGTTGTAGTCAAGGAGCCTGTTCTCAGGCCGGTTGTTCAGTCAATTCCAGCTGCCCCACCGATTCTGGTGGAATCTCCGCCTCCACAGCCATTAGTTGGGGCTCCGACCAAAAATTCTCGGTCGGCCTTGGGTTTGTCCCCATAGGCTGTCTGTCACCCTACTCCGATAAACCTCAGCAGGTGGAGGTGGCTCAGGCCGAGGCAGCTCTTTGAGGACTCTTCTGAGTCCGATGATGGTTCCTCCCTCTTCTCCAAGCGCATGGACTTGGAGTCCTCAGGAGGGCAGTCAATGGACGATAACCCTTCGTCCTTCTTAGGGTTGCTTCGACTCATCTCGGAGTCCACCGGGATGAAGCTCGAACCCGTTTCTAAGCGGCCAGGTAACCCCTCACGGAGATTCTGGACCGAGGATTCTCTCTCAGGAGCCTTTCCGGTGGCCAAGCCATAGTGGTCGGTCTTGGAACTTTAGCGTCCTGCTTCCTGTCCTCGCCTTGACCAGGTTGGCCAGGGCGGTCCCTACCAGTTCCCTGTCTGGTTTTGGAACACCCTCGGCCGAGGGTTGGTTACCGACAGCGTTTTCCGGCATGCCGGGAACACCAGGATGTGGACAAACCTCCCGACAAAGAGTCAAGAAATTGGATTATGCGGTAAAAAGTCTATGTTGCGTCCTCTCGGCCTTCGTCAGCCAGTTCGGCCGTCCTCATGGCACATTTTTCTCACGCCCTGTTGGGCTTCCTGGATGAGGTTGTCCCTCATCTTCCCGCAGATCTGCAGACTACGGTCAGGCAGGTGCGGGACCAGGGCAGGCAGTGGCTAAACAGCAGCTCCAGACTGCGTTAGACATCGAGGACTCATGTGCCAGGTCTGTGGTGGCCGCAGTGGCCATCGTTGTCGGGCTTGGCTGAGGATATCCACCTTTACCTCGGATACCTGCACAAGTTGGCGGATGTTCCTTTTTTGAGGACTGACTCTTCGACCCCTGGGGTGGAAGGTCACCTGCAGAGGATCGAAGTCCAATGCTACCTTGGACTCGGTCTCTTCGCTCACAAGGACAAGGCAGCAAGCCACAGCCTAAGCCCTTTCGTCCTTCTGCGCCGGCAGTGCCTGACCCAGCAACGTCAGGGCCAGCAGGCTCGACTGGTATCCCAAACCCAACCGTCGGCTTCCTCCAACAGGAAGCAGGAGGTAAGACCAGGAGGTCCCTCGGCTGGTCCCTCTTCCAAGCCTGCCCAGTGACGGGCTGAGGGGTGTCCCCATCCCTGTCACCTCACCCTGTTCCCCCATGGAGAGGCGGCTCAGACACTTCCTTTCCACCTGGTCCGCTGTTACCACGGACAGGTGGGTACTAAGGTGGTGGGAAAAGCCTTCCTCTAGAATTCAGGGGCCCGCCCTTCAGGCTTAAATGCCTTGCCCTACGGGGGGCCTCAGAATCCGCAGCCTCACTGGCGGCTCGTCGAGCCGACATCGCTCTCCTCCTCCAAAAGGAGGTGATCATGGAGGTAGAGGACCCCCCTTTAGACCCAGGGTTCGTGTCCAGGTATTGCCTGGTTCCGAAACGGACGGGGGGCTGGTGCCCCATTCTCGACCTACACGACCTGAACAAGTTCCTAAGGTCTCGGACCTTCAGAATGGTCACTCTGGCGCAGATAATACCATCTCTGGAACACGGGCGTGTGGTTCTGCTCTCTGGACCTGCAGACGCGTTCTTTCACGTCCCTATCCGTCCGTCACTCGATTCCTCCGCTTTGACGGAAGGATCCCTCTTGAGTTCCAAGCCATGCCCTTGACTTATCTCCAGCTCCGAGGTCTTCATCAAATGCATAGCAGTGGTGACAGCATTCCTGGCACCGAGGGGTCGGGTGTACCCTTGCACTGGACGATTGGCTGACGCAGCCCTCAGGCCAGGAGGTGGGGCGGTCCAGAGATCTGGCCTCTCAGGTTTGCTCTCAAGTCGGCCTTCATCCAACAAGGCCAGTCCCGAACTCGAGCCGAAGCAGGTGATCCTGTTCATCGGGCAGAGCTCGACTCTCTTGAGCCAGAGCACGGCTCGGCGGACAGAGCTGAGGCTCTTACCTCCTTTGCCCAATCATTTCTGGTTGGGCAATCGCATCTACCTGGGACTTCCCTGCGCCTCCTGGGTCTCATGGCGTGCCTGTACCGCGTAGTCCGTTGGGCATGCTGGCACATCGCCCTTCAGTGGGGACTGGCCAGCCGGTGGTCCTAGCGCTGCGATCCATTGGACCAGCTAGTGACAGTGACCCAGGAGATGTGGAGCGCTCTCCAGTGGTGGACCGTTCCATCCCATCTGCAGGAGGGCATCCCGTTTATCCGCCCGAGCGGCGGTCTCTCTATCGACGATGCTCTCTGATGGGTTGGGGTGCCCATCTGGGGAACACAGTGCCGGCCTCTGGTCCTCAGGGTCCGATGCCACATCAACCTGCTGGAGCTCCGGTGGTCCGCCTAGCTCTCACCGCCTTTGCTCCATTCCTCCGGGTCAAGTGGTCTGAGTCAGGACGGACAATACCACGACCATGTACTACCTGAACTGCCAGGGGCAGGGCCAGCGCTCCATGCTTCTATGCGGTCTCTCAGCATTTAGGTCACTCGTGCGCGAGCCGAGGCGGATCTCCTAGCCATTCATGTGGCAGGAGCCTCCAACACCCTGGCCGATGCCTGGGCGGATAGGGGCTGCATCTCACAGTGGTCTCTCCTGCCGGAGGTGGTACAAGATCTGTTCTCCCACTGGGGCACACCTCAGGTGGACCTGTTTGCCTCCAGGAGAATGCGAAGCTGAGGGCTGTTTCATGCCCGCCCCCTCAGCAGGGCTCGCTGCAGGGGGATGCCTTCTCGAGGCTGTGGACCCCGGGCCTCTTTTACACCTTTCCCCCATTTCCCTTGATTCACAAGGTGCTTCTCAAGACAAGGAGGGACAAGGCGCAGGTGATTCTGATAGCCCCAGACTGGCCCCGCCAGTTCTGGTACCCAGATCTCCTCAACCTCGGCTACAGGCTCCCGAGGCAGCTTCCAGCTCGCCCGGACCTGCTCTCAGTCAATCAGGGGAAGGTGTTTCATCCGGACCTTCAATCCCTGCACCTGACGGCCTGGTTCCTGAGCGGCTAGAGTTCCAGGCCTTGGGTCTTTCCGACGAGGTCCTCAGTGTCGTTGAGGCGTCCCGTAAGGAGTCGACCAGGAAATGCTATGCCTTCAAATGGAAGAGGTTTTCCATTTGGTGTCAAATGAGGGCTTGGACCCTTCCTCCTGTTCCTTGGCAAGCATTTGGACTATTTATAGTCCCTTTCTAGTCAAGGGCTTAGGTTGCGACCCTAAAGGTACACCTGGCAGCCATCTCTGCTTGCAGGCGCGGGCCGGGAGCAGTCGGTGGCGCCAGGAGGAAGGTAGTCGAGGCGGCTTTTCAAGGCCTTGTTACATTTCCCCTCCAGTCAGAACCTCCACCTCCGTGGGATTTACTGCTGGTACTGGCAAAGCTCATGGCAAGCCATTCAGACCAATGCACAGGTGTGAACTCTCTCACCTGTCGTGGAAGACTGCCTTCTTGGTGGCTATCCGTCCAGCCAGAAGGATGGGAGAACTCCAGGTGCTCTGCATTGGGTCTCCTTACCTGGTCTTCCACAGGGACAAGGTTGTCCTCGCCCACCGAAATTCCTTCGAAGGTGGTGTCGGAGTTTCACCTTAACCAGGTGTTGACTCTGCGGTGTTCTACCCCAATCACACCTCGAGGCGCGAATACAGGCTCCATACTTTGGACCCTAGAGGCGCTCTCTTATTATAAGGAGCGCACGGTTGAAATCCGGGGAGAGGTTCGCCAGCTGTTTGTCACCTACGCTGAAGCCGCACCTGGCAGACCTGCAGCCAAACTGACGATAAGCAGGTGGGTCACCTCCTGCATAGATCTCTGCTATAAGTTGGCGGGCATGGAGCCTCCCAGAGGGATAAGAGCTCATTCTACCAATCATACTGCTGCATCGGTGGCTACTTCCAGGGACGTCCCTATCCAGAAATCTGCAGGGCTGCTACCTGGAAGTCAGCACACCTTTATTACCCATTACCACGGTGACCTTGAGTCACGCTGGGATGCTGGTTTTGGGGCCTCAGTTCTCCAGTCTTTGTTCCCTAAGTAGGGTGTGCGCCTTGCCTCCCTCCTCCCGAGAACTGCTAAGTCTGCCAATAAGTGTGGATGAACAACATATCCATGTCCTAGAAATACAGGTTACTCACCTGTAACAGGAGTTCTAGGAATGGTATATGTTGTTCATCCTACAGTCTCGACCTCTCCGGCTTGACGCGCAACCTGAGCTTCAGCGAGGCCAGATCTGGCGTCATGGGGCAGAGCCGAGAGTTTTACCACCCGGGTGGGTGGGAGGAGCCAGCTTGAAGACCTTCCGGCAAGATTTAAAGCGGCAAGGAACCTGCCAATAAGTGTGGATGAACAACATATACCATTCCTAGAACTCCTGTTACAGGTGAGTAACCTGTATTTCTCTCTTGCATTCAGTGGTCCTTAATCTGTCTCTGTGGCAGTCTTGCTTGGTGTGTGATGGGAAGAGTACCCCAGGAAAAAGTGTGCAACATGCCCTGATCTGAGGACTGTAAATAATGTTGGTCCATGCGGTCTGTAACTCTTTGATGGCCTTTTCATTTTGGGCCAGCGGGGTCTCTCTTATTCTGTCCAAGATTTCTAAGTAAACCATATTATTGATTAGTTAGATTCTATTACAGTTCTGATATCCTTCGATCTTCCCTTTTCCTTCCTGATTTCTTCCTAAATGGAGATGAATTATAACACCTGAAGTATATTCACACTAGACTGCCAGTATAGATATTCCTCTCCTTCCTGCCACCTAATAAAATAAAATTATACCAGGACAGTTAGCATCTAAAGCACTTTTCCTTTGAAGTGTAAGTTTCTGACTGGGGGGAGATGGCTTCTCCATTCCTGTCACTTTATGATACCCCTGCCTTTGAAATGTAATTTTCAGCTTCCTGGCAAGTAAGCCTTTCTCAGATCAAAGAAAAACAATTTTCTGTGCATATAACCCTTTAAGAAAAACATGGTCATCTTTTGGCAACCCTTAGTTCTGGCCTGTTTGGAGCTTTGAAACATAACCAAACTCCTCTGTATGTAATCTTTTTAAAGTATAAACAAAAATCACAGAAATAAATATATAAAAAAAATTTATCTGCAATATTACACCACAGTGACCAAATCGCAACATCCCTTCATCCTTAGACTGAATTTATGGGAACACGCCCCTATCATATGATAGACTTCCCATAATTCTGTTCACTGTTCTAACTGGCGAGATAGTCGATCTGCGTTTGCTTTGGCTCACCCAGCCCAGTATGTAATTGTCATGTCATAGGCTTATAGGGCAATAGTCTGTCAGAGTAGTTGTCCCTTTGTTTAACCCATCTGATTTAACCACACCAGGGAGTTGTGATCGGTCTGTACCTCGAAGTGTCTCCCGTAAATGTACAGGTCTTATTTATTCAAGGCTATTCCAGTGTAAGGCATTCCTTTTCAACTGAGGAGTATGCCTGTTCCCAGGGAAGTAATGCCTTACTAAGATACACTATTGGGTGGTCTTTTCCCTGATTAGGTGTCTGGCTGAGGACTGCTCCAGTCCCCACATCCGAGGCATCTGTCTGGACTACAAACTGCTTAGTGTAATCTGGACTGGCCAACACAGGGGCACTGCACAGCACCTCTTTTAGCCATGCAAAGGCTTGTTCATAGGCTGGCTCCCACTTAACCCTTTTGGCTGTCTTTTCTTCAACAAGCTAGATAGGGGAGCTGCTAGAGTACTGTAATTGGGCAGAAACTTTCAGTAGTACGCTACGGTCCCTAGGAAACTCCTAACCTGCTTCTAGGTTTCAGGCGTGGGCCATGCCTCTATTACCTCGATCTTTGTTTGATTAGGATAAAGCTGCCCCCACTGCACTACATTGCCTAGGTATGCCACCTCCTCCATAGCTACCTGGCACTTTTCAGCCTTGACAGCGAGCCCTGCCCTCTGTATCCTGCCCAACACTTCCTTCAGGTGGGACAGGTGTTTCTTTCAGCTGACACTGAAGATGGCAGTATTATCCAGATAAGCCATTGCGTATTCTTCAGTACCATGTAACACCTGATTGAGCAACCTTTGGAAGGTGTCAGGGGCGTTCTTCATTCCAAATGGCATTACCTGGAATTCGAATAATCCTACTGGAGTGATGAAGGCCGACCTTCCTCTAGCTGTGGCAGTTAGCTTCACCTGCCAGTACCTTTTCATCAAGTCAGTTGTGGTAAGGTATGTCACCCCTCCCAACTTGTCCAGTGGTTCATCCATCCGTGGCATTGGGTGGGCGTCAGACTTTGTGACTGCGTTGAGTCCATGATAGTGCACACAAAATTAAGTAGAGCCATCTGGCTTTGGAACGAGAACTACAGGTGAGGCCTAGGGACTGTGGGATTTCTGGATTACCCCTAAATCCAGCATATCCTCCACCTCCCTCCTAATGTCCTTTGGGAAGGCATCAGACCCCTGGTAATCTGTCTGCCGTATGGGCGCTTGCATCCCCGTGTCTGCATCATTTGTTGGGGTCAACTGGGGCGACAGTTTGATTGCCTCCACAGATAACTCCCACTTGCTTTCCTTTAGCAAATCCAGGAGGGAGTCTTCTTTGTCTGTCCCTTCCCCAGGGCTACACACCGCAAACACCATGTTGGCCCTATTTGCATATGACTTAATCATGTTGACATTGTACATCGTATGGGTATGTCGTCTGTCAGGCAGTTCCATAATATAATTTACATCATTGACCTATCGGACTACCTTATATGATCCTGGCCACTTGGCCTGCAGCTTGTCCTTCCAGACCGGAATTAGGGCCATGACCTCCTGACCTGCACTATATGACCGAGTTCTGGCTCTGTGGTTGTAGCAGACTTTTTGCTTCTGCTGGGCAGCTGACATTTTGCTCTGGGCCACCCTCATAAGTTCCTTCAGCTTCTCCCTAAACTTAAGGACATACTCCACTATGGGAGTTCTCTGGGTGGGGTTGCTTGCCTTCCTAGTCTTCCCTGATCAAGTCTAGGGGCTTACGCACCTTTCGTCCATGCAAGAGTTAAAAGGAGGAGAACCCTGTTAACCCTTGGGGCACCTCCCTGTATGCGAACAATAGGTGGGGAAGGTATTTCTCCCAGTCCCTCCCACACTGTTCAGCAAGCGCTTGCAGCATTGATTTAAGGTTCCATTAAATCTTTCCACGAGCCCAATGGCATGTGGGTGATAAGGTGATGTGCATCTCTGCACCACCCCACTCTCCTCCCACAAACACTTCATCAGGTCCAACAGGAAGCTACCCCCTTGATCATTGATAACCTCCTGTGGAAACCTGACACCGGAGAAAAACCCTAGCATGGCATCTGCCAGTTTGGGTGCCTTAATGGAGGACAGGGCTGTCACAAATCCACTCCAGGGGTCAGGCCCTCTGCTCCCACATTGCCCAACCTTGAAGTGCAATTCATGAACATGGGACAAACAGAGACACCCTCCTATTTGTTTTGGGTCCAAGCAAACTACCAGTCTCGAGTCCTGGGGTCAGTTATGAACCCTTTTAAGCTTGCACGCCCAGGTAACAAGTCCAAATATCACACTCTCTTTGGGGTAAGTAGCGCAGTACCTTACCCAGCGGGTATACAACCAACCTGGTTCACAATCCCCTGCTGACTCAATTGAGACGCTGGTATTTTTCTTACCTTACTGGATCTTTACACAGATCCTTGTTAGCGTAGCTGCATATGGTGATACACTAAGCAATTTAACAGTTATGATAGAATTGCCAATACTGTTCCATCATTCACAATCAAAATGAGAAAATGTCTAAGGCAGGTTTAGGGAAAACCAAATTTACTAAAACTAAAATTAGTAAATAAATACAGTACATAAAACAGAACATATATACATGATGATTGCAGTCAGAAAGAAATGGACAATTACAAAAGAAAGCACCTTGTAACTGAATTAACTAGTTCTAACTCAATTTCAGTTCGCAAAGGTTCACACTTGAATTACCAGTCTTGGCAGAAGTGGTCCCTCTTGAGTCCAGGAACAGAGTGTCCCTTAGGAGTCCAGAAAAAAAGTGTTTTTTCTCTCAGCTGCAGTTGGCTTCACCAATATCAGAGATAAAGTCCCACCCTCCTTGTGATGTTACAGAATATGAGGTTACTCTTAGCTCTGTAATTAATGTGTAACATGACCAGTGTATAGCCAGCTTACTGCCTGTGTGAAATCTGCAAAGACAGCAATATTTTAATTATAACAAGCCAATCTCTTCTTCCCATTACTGCATGTTTTTTTTTGACAGGTTACAATATTTCTTTGATCTCTCAGGAAAACATTCTGAGAACCACCTCTCAACATCGTGAGATTTTTGACATAGACTGACTGGGAAGCATTCTCCCTCCTGTCTCTTGTAAAAAGGCAATGTGTTCAGTTCAAAGCACCGACTCTCTGAGAGCATGACTTTTATGATTTCCACACAGGTTTTATTAGACATGTGTTAGTTTTTTTTTTTAAGTTAGCTGTTCCTTCCATTTAGAGAGAACAGTACATTTTCAAAAATCTAATGTCCCAGGATGCCTTGTGCTGACTGCCATGTTTCACAAGCAGAATTCATAAACATATATTTATATCAAAATTATATACACTTAACTGACAAATGGTGATTCCCGTCACAAGGGCGACTGCCTCTGGGTATTGGGTGACATAATCGACCACTGTCAGCATAAACCTTTTTCAGAGGACCTTGGGATATTCAAGGGTCCCACAATATCCATTCTTATGCTCTGGAATGGCTTCTCCACAGTGCGCAAGGGAATTAGGGCAGCTTTGGTTTTACTGCCTGGCTTCCCTATTTGTTGGCACCCGTGACAAGACCTGCAATATTCCTTCACCTGCTGTATGAAGTTGGGCCAATAGAAATTCTGGGCCAATCGCTGCATGGTGCGAGCGATACCCAGCTGTCCGAACATGGGGATGTCATAAACGACCTTGAATGATCACTTATGATACCCTTGGGGAACGACAAGCTGCCTGCCCATTACCCCTCTCTCTGTCCTCACGTCCTGTGTATATAACAATCTGTTGTCCCAGAACACCCTATTTCTCAAGTCATCGCCCTGTGTCCCTTCAGATTCTGCACAAGCCCTGAGCCTCTCCAAGCTAGGTTCAGTCCTCTGAGCAGCTGCAAAATCTTCACATTTGCCCAAAGCATGGGACATGTCCCCTTCAATTCCTAAGCTGGGGTCCATAGCTCAAGGTCAGGGCATTCAGGGCCACTGCCATCCCTAGCCTTCAGACCATTTGTTCTAGGAGCGTGGATATGTTGTTCATCCACACTCTTTGGCATTTCCCCTTCCACTTTAAATCTCACTGGAAGTCTTCAAGCTGGCTCCTCCCACCCACCTGGGTGGTATATACCTCGGCTTGCCCATGACACCAGATCTTCCTTTCCACAGGAAGATTCAGGTTGCCTTCCTTGTGCTCACGCATTTTGTAGGCCCTGGCTTTCAAACCTTCGGTTTTACCGAAAATTTGCATTGTTTGCATTAGCAATCGCAAGTTTGCTGCTTCGATTATGGAAGACAAGTCTTCCCCAAGATTTCATCGGTGCCCTTGCGGCCAGAAGATGTCGCGCACCGATCCCCACACCGCGTGCGTCTATTGCCTTGGTGTTGACCATGACACCTCGAAATGCACTCTGTGTCTTGCCTTTCATCCCAGCGTCCTCGACGACCATCTCGCATGCCTGAAGCTGGGGAGGCCGGAGAAGAAGAATCCTCCAGTGAAATCCAAGGAGGCTCGGTGGGCGGTTTCCCCGGCTGCAGGATCCGCCGAGCAGTTGGAACGCATGCAAGCATTCGAGGAGGAAGCGGCTCCTGCTCCAGATTCCTCTCAGAGCTTCTTCGTTCCGCTTAACCTGGGCTCCACCTTCTCGGGTTCCTTCCGAGAGTTGTGCCAGTCTCTCCCGACCAAGGGAGAGGCACCTGCAGGCTCGCACTCCTCTCGATGCCGTAAGCGGGAGAAGGATCCGGGAGCGTCTTCGTCCCAATGGAGACGTTCTTGAGAGCAGGAGAGATCTCGGTCCCAGGAGCATGTGGTCTCGACTTCGGTCGAGATTGCTTCTTCGGCCGCTGGCTTTTTGGCTGTGCCGTCTGATCAGTTGACCGAATTATCTATTGAGGAGGTAGAAATCGTGATCGATCCGATATCGCCGACTCCGGTCGACAGTTCCCTCGATCGAACTGCTAATCTGGTCTTTCCAGATGAGGAGACCCAGCCTGCTGGGACTCCAATCGAAGAAGTGGTCCCTGATCCCAGGAAATGACCGGTCCCGCCGGTGTCTCCCGAGTGACCAGTCAGCTGCCCGATCTCGATCGAAGTCTCGGACCCCCTCGTCCGACAGGCCGAGGAAGAGCCATAAGCACTCTAAAAAGAGGCGACACCATTGGTCGTCCTTGTCCTCCTCTGATGAGGAGAGGCTGTGGCAGAAACTCCGTCGGCGCTACGAGGACCTCATGGCAACAGCTAATTTTGACTGGGCACAAGCCCACTCCGGCTTCTACACCAACCATTACCTGACTTTCACCTCCTAGGTCGAAGCCGACTCCTTCGGAGCCAATTAAATCGGTTCCTCAGCCCTCGGAGCCAGCATAACCACCTACTCGGCCCAAAACGGTCTCTCCACCGATTGTGGTGGAACCACCTCCCAAACAGCCTGTGGAAGGGGCTGCTTCCAAGAAAGACAGACCAGACACCGGGCTTCCCTGGCGATTGTCGGTCACAGTCACCCCGGACCACCCCCGGTGGCTCGAAGACGACCTGGGTGGTAGGCCTTTATATCCGGATTCCTCGGATTCCGACATCACCGGCTTGCATTCACATCCAGGTGATGATGAATCGACCATTGGCCTAGAGAGGGAAGAAGGTCCTCATCTTTTCAAGGGATCCTTCACCTCATCTCTGGATCTACAGGGATGCCCCTGGAGCCAATCCAGAAAAAGGCAGAGTACCCTCTACAGACATCCTTAAGAGAGGGGATACCCCGACAGAGGCCTTTCCTGTTGCTGAGGCTATTGTCGGCCCGAATCTAGAACTTTGGCAGTGTCCTGCCTCTTGTCCAGCTCCATCTGCCCGCGTGGCCCGCAAGTACACGGTGCCCATGGGGTCCCTAGTGGAGTTCACAGAGCACCCTTCTGCCAAGAGCCTGGTGACCGCCTCTGTGTTCAGTCATACTGGCAGTTCTGCCGACACTGACCGACCTCCTGATAAAGAGTCCAAGCTTCTAGATTGTTCAGCCAGGAAGGTCTATGCAGCTTCCTCCTTGGGCCTTCGTCAGGCAAGTTCGGCCGTCATCATGGCACATTTCTCTCACGCCCTTCTAGGATCACTAGATGAAGTCCTCCCACATCTCCTCACGGACATGCAGACCATGATCAAGCAGGTCTGGGATCTGGGCCGAGCTGTTGCCAAACAGCAGCTTCAGACAACCCTGGACATTGCGGATTCTTGTACCCGCTCGATGGCTGCCGCAGTTGCCTCTTGTCGCTGGGCTTGGCTGAGGCTCTCCTCCTTTCTGGCAGATACCCAGCACAAACTAGCTGATGTGCCCTTCCTCAGGACTGACTTGTTCGGCCCAGGAGTGGCCGGTCACCTTCAGCACATTGAGCAGTCCGGTGCCGCCTTGGATGATATTTCTGCCAAGAGTTCTTTGGGTAAGAACTAGCAGAAAAAAAAGAAGAAGCCTTTTTGGCATTCTTCCCCTGCGGCTCAGCAGTCCTCCTTTCAAGGTGGACAGCAGCACCAGCATCAGCAGCAGGCTCAAGCTTGGCATCCTCAGCCCAAGCCCGGACCCCAACAGGCCCGTAAATGAGGCCGAGGTTCAGGTCCTGGAGCCTCCTCCTCCTCCAGGCCTGCTCAGTGACAGGACCGGGGCTGTCAACCCCTTTCCCATCACCTCAGCTCTGGGTCCTCCCATGGGGCGTCGGCTCCGCCACTTCCTTTCTGCCTGGTCCGTTGTCACTTCGGACAGGTGGATTCTTGAAGTGGTCGGTCAGGGACAGCCTCTGGAATTCGAGCAGTACCCTCCAAGCTGAGCCTGCACCCCTCAGGAGGAAAAAGTATCCGCTCAGACCCATTCGGCTCTCAGAGACGACATCGCTCAGCTTCTCCTCAAGGAGGCAGTAGCTCTAGTGGCGGATCTTCCAGCAGACCCAGGCTTTGTCTCCAGGTACTTTCTGGTGCTTAAGCAGATGGGGGGGGGGGCTGGTGCCCCATTTTAGGTCTGCATGACCTGAATCAATATCTCAGGTCACACACCTTTCGGATGGTCACTCTGTTCCAGATCATACCATCATTGGAGCGAAACATATGGTTCTGTTCACTGGATCTGCAGGATGCATTCTTTCTCATCCCAATCTGTCCGTCTCATCAGCGGTTCCTCCACTTCAGGGTCAAAGGGACCCTGTACGTGTTCCGAGCCATGACGTTTGGCCTTTCATCAGCCCCACAGTTCTTCACGAAATGCACTGCAGTGGTGGCGGCCCATCTCCAGCATCGGGAGGTCAGGATTTATCCTTACCTCGACGATTGGCTCCTAGCAGGTTCCACCCAACAGGAGGTGGAGAGGTCCAGGGACCTGGCCCTCCAAACCTGTTCTCAACTCGGCCTCCTGATCAACGAGGCCAAGTCAAAACTCGTGCCTTCTCAGGTGATGGGCTTCATCGGGGCAGAGCTCGGCTCTTGTCAAGCCAGAGCTCAGCTCCCAGCGGACAGGGCGGAGGTTCTCTCCTCCTTTGTCCGATCATTTCTGGTTGGGCAGTTGCACCCTGCCTGGGACTTTCTGCGCCTTCTAGGTTACATGGCGGCATGCACCTCAGTGGTCCGTTGAGCCCGGTTGCACATGTGCCCCCTCCAGTGGGAGCTGGCCATCCAGTGGACTCAGCGCCATGTTCCATTTCGACCAGCTGATCACTGTGACCCAGAAGATGTGGGACACTCTCCAATGGTGGACCGCCCCAGAATGGTTGCAGGAAGGGATCCCATTTGTCCACCCTGAGCCAACGATCATCCTTATGACCGATGCCTCTCTCATGGGTTGGGGAGCCCACATGGGGGGAAGGGCCCTCGGGCTGTGGACCCCCAAGGAGTCCTGATGCCACATCAGCCTGTTGGAGCTCAGAGCCATCAGTCTGGCTCTGTCAGCTTTCGCTCCCCAGCTCCAGGGTGAAGTGGTTCAAGTCCAGACGGACAATACCACGACCATGTACTACCTCAACAAACAGGGCGGCATGCACTCCCATCTGCTGTGCAAGGAGGCACTCTGCATCTGGACCCTCGTGAGTCGATTGGCGGCACCTCAAACCATCTGGCGGATGCTCTCAGCCGCTTAGGCCAGACATCCCATGAGTGGTCTCTCCATCCAGAAGTAGCTTACAGCCTGTTCTCCATCTGGGGCAAACTGATGGTGGACCTGTTTGCCTTCAGGGAAAACACCAAGCTGAGGCAGTTTCATGCCCGCCTCCCTCAACAGGGCTCGCTGCAGAGGGATGCCTTCTTGAAGCTGTGGACCCCAGGCCTCCTCTGTGCCTTCCCTCCATTTCCCTTGATCCACAAGGTGCTCCTTAAGGTGAGGAGGGACAGGGCGAAGGTGATTCTGGTAGCCCCAGACTGGCTGTGCCAGTTCTGAGTGTCCATATCTCCTTAGCCTCAGCTGCAGGCCCCCAGAGTGGCTTTGCACATGTCTGGACCTGATATCTGTCAATCAGGGGAAGGTATTCCATCTGGACCTTCAATCCGTGCACCTCACAGCCTGGTACCTGAGCAGCTAGAGTTCCAGGCTTTGGGTCTTTCCGAGGATGTGTACACCATCGTGGGGGCATCCAGAAAGGAATCGACCAGGAAATGTTATGTCTTCAAATGGAAAAGGTTTTCTATTTGGTGTCAGGGCAAGGGCCTGGACCCTCTGTCCTGTCCAGTGGCCAAGATTGTCAACTACTTTTGGTTTCTCTCCAAAGGGGGTCTATGGTCATCGACCCTTAGGGTGCACCTGGCAGCCATCTCTGCTTACCAGGCACAGGCTGGTCTGCCGACGGTGGTGCAGGAGACAGTGGTCTGATGCTTTTCCAAAGGCCTGAATCACATATCCCCTCCGGTGCGTGAACCTCCACCTCCATGGGATCTACTGCTGGTACTGGCAAAGCTCATGGGCATGCCATTCGAACCAATGCACAAGTGTGCCTTGTCACACTTGTCATGGAAGCCTTCCTGGTGGCTATCACGTCTGCCAAAAGGACAGGGGAGCTCCAGGCACTTTTGGTGGACTACCCTTATCTGGTCTTCCACGGGGACAAGGTTGTCCTACGCCCCCACCCGAAATTCCTTCTGAAGGTGGTGTCAGAGTTTCACCTTAACCTGGTGTTGATTCTGCCAGTATACTATCCTAATTACACCTCGGAGGCCGAGTACAGGCTCCATACTTTAGACCTGAGACGTGCTCTCTCCTACTATAAGGAGAGGATGGCAGAAATCCGGGGAGAGGTTCGCCAGCTGTTTGTCACCTATGCTGAAGCCCCTTCTGGCAGACCTGCAGCAAAACGGACCATTGCAAAGTGGATTACATCATGCATAGGTCTGTGCTATGAGTTGGCAGGCAAGAAGCCTCCCAGAGGGATAAGAGTTCATTTACCTGCCATACTGCTGCATCTGTGGCTGCTTCCAGGGAAATCCCTATCCAGGAAATCTGTCGGGCTGCTACCTGGAAGTCAGCAAACACTTTCATCGCCCACTACCACATCGACCTTGAGTCACACCGAGATGCTGGTTTTGGGGCCTCAGTTCTCCAATCTCTGTTAACTAAGTAGGGGGTGTGCGCCTTGCCTCCCTCCTCCTGGAGAACTGCTAGGAGTCTGCCAAAGAGTGTGGATGAACAACATATCCATGCTCCTAGAAAAAACAGATTACTCACCTGTAACAGTAGTTCTAGGAGTGGTATATGTTGTTCATCCACATGGACCAACCCGACCTCCCCGGCTGCAGATGCACACAACCTGGCTGCCAGTGGGCTAAGATCTGGTATCATGGCGCGGAGCCGAGCTATATACCACCCGGGTGGGTGGGAGGAGCCAGCTTGAAGACATCTGGTGAGATTTAAAGCGGAAGGGGACATACCAAAGAGTGTGGAAGAACAACATATACCACTTCTAGAACTAGTGTTACAGGTGAGTAACCTGTTTTTACTCCTCCCTCCTCAGAGTAACCTTCTGTAGCTGTTTGGTGCATGGCTACTTGGGGAAGTCCTACCTCCCTTTCACTGCTCTCCAGGTCAGGAGACACAGGCTGGGTAACCAACCTCCTGTCTTTTTCCACAGGGGCTTCTGTAGGGTTCAGGGAATTACAAGGGGCCTAAGCTGTCTGACTGTGGGTAATCACACACACCACACCCTTCTGTAGATTATTCTCTTTTTTTTTTAATTTAAAGTTTATTAAGAGTTTTTTATACATCAAGGAGATAGAACATAAGAAATAATCATGTTATACAAATTTTTCGAGTACACTGAGTCTGTTCCCGCCCCCAGCCACCCACCCTAAGCCCAATCCCCCCACCCCCGGCAAAGCACCGCATTTACAACGTCGGTAATCATTAACAGTCCATGAGACAGATTATTCTCTATAATCACATCCAGGATGAGGTTGTCTGCCACTGCCACTTTTTGCACTCTTTGCCCTGTCTCACCCCAGTCCAGGAGAACACTAGCTAGTGGCAGAATTTTCTCCTCCCCAATGAATCCCCTCACCGTTACAAACTGATTAGGTATAAGCTGTTCAGGCCCAACCAAATCCCTTTTTACCAGGGCAAGAGACACCCCATGCCCCTTAACCCATGGGTCTGCACCCCATTTACAGTAACTGGGTGTATGTGCTCCCTCATGTTTACAGGCATGCTTTCAGGGATACACAGTGCACCCAATTCTTTTTGAGCACCACTTTGTCCATTCTGGGCCCTTTTAGGGCACTGTCTAGCAGTATGCCCTGGCTGTTAACAAAACCAACAGTCATCATTTCTTTTACCCAAGAAATCCCTTTTTGGTAACTTGGGGCTTCCCCCTTTCTGCAAAGGCAGTGAGGGTTGTAGCCGCCCTGAAGGTACGCTTTTCCCTTTTTCCCCTGCCACACCTGTCCCACTTCCTTTCAGGGCAGACCTTCTCCTGGCATAACGACCTGTGAGCTCAGCACCTAGCTGTGCTGTTTTTGGATCTTGGTTCTCTATCCAGGTTTTCAACTCTGCTGGGCAACCCAAAATAACTGCTCTAAAAATACAGCCTCCTCAATTTTCCCTACAGAGTTTGCTTCCCCCCCACCAACGTTTTAAAAACTGACGTTGGTTTGTGGCGAGTTCATCAAAGGTCATGTCAGGGCTTTTTCTGAGTTTACGGAACTTAACCCTGTAGGCCTCAGGAGTTAATTCATACTTTTCAAGCAAAGCAGCTTTAAGTTTCTCGTAATTGCCATTGTCCATTTGGCCTAGAGCCTCATGCCCTTTACCAGTAAGTAGCTGAGATAGCTGAAAGTTCCAGAACTCCCTGTGTACCTTGGCTCGGATACAGACCTTTTCAAACTAATTTAAAATGCATTCATATCCTCCTCCTTTTTAAATTCAGCTTTTAATTTGGAATTTAACTTATAACCCAGCCCAGCCCAGGAGTTTCAGGTTCACCCCTGCCACTTACCTCCTTTGGCCCTGGTCGCTGGAGTCTTAGCCTCTCCAGTTCAAACTCCCTCTGGAGCTGTTTTTCCTCAGCCTCTCTCTGGCGCTGCTGTTCCTCCGTGCCTGTCTGGTGCTGCTTTTCCTCCCTCTCAGCCTCTCTCTGGAGCTGCCTTTCTTGCAGTTTCTTCATCTCCATCTGTAGCCTGATCTCTTCCAGCTCCAGCTCTGTGGTGACATCCCCTGGCGCTGTGGCTCTGGAGTCCCTCTGGTCTCGCTGTCCTCCTCCCTCTTTTTGGACACTGTGACATCCCTTGGCACCCCGATGCCTAAGGTCTGGTCCCTTTCAGTCACTTGCAGTGACTTGAGGTTTGGGGGCAACCGCTTGCTCATTGGCTGCCACGAGAGCCTCCACAAGGTTCTTTTTGGTTTGCCCCTCGTACTGGATCCCTCTTTCGTGACACAACTACCTTAGGTGTTCTGCAGTGTATTTACTGTAGTTGGAAGCCATCTTCTTCCCTAACTACTGCTATACTTACACCGAAAAAACAAAACAAAAATCAAGGTAGGTAACTTTATACTGTAACCAAATTGTTTTTTTCCCAAAATCTCTGCCTGTTTGTGTGTTTATTGTTTTCAGTTTATCAGTCTGACACATTGGCTTTGAATCCAACCAATCAATCTAATTCTTTATTTATCCAGGCGAACACCATTGAGCAAGCTCATTTACAAGGTGGACCTGCATTGCACAAGTCAAGTAACAATGCATTTATATACAGACAAATAGACAGTAGATGCAAGAGTACAACAGTACAGGTAGGCCTGCAATAAACAGGATAAGTAAAAATACATTTTTGGTTGAGGTAAAAGACAGTCGGTAAGGGTATACATAACAATAGGGTAGCAAGTCGGTAAAAATTTATACCAGATACAACACCGTATATGGTTTAGTATTCCTGTAAGGTAAAGGCATTATAGTCCAGCGAAGAGATTAGTTGAAGTGGATGCTACAAGCGAAGAGACATACATAGTCAGTTTAAAAAGGCCCAGGCATATCAATGGGGAGACATGTGCTGGAGAAGGTAGGCAGCCAGTGGGGGGGGGGGTCTGGAACTGGGATAATACTAGGAGCGAAGGAATGAGATGCTGTGGGTATACAGGGAATGGGAGGGTGAGATTTAGGGTGGTAGATAAGTAGGTGGCTCAGGGACAAGTTATGCACTGATACAAGAAGGAATGAGGATGGGAAAAGCAGGGAGGATGTGGAAGGGGGTGTAAGTAAGCTAGGATCATCGGAAGCAGTTGCAGGCTTCTGTAATGTATTTTGAGTATAAGGTCTTAAACACAGTGAGACTAACAGGAGTCCTCAGTTTCAGTGATTTCTGTAGCACATTCCAGAGCTAGGATCGTTGGAAGCAGTTGCAGGCTTCTGTAATGTATTTTTAATATAAGGACTTAAACATAGTAATACTAACAGGAGTCCTCAGTTTTAATGATTTCTGTAGTACATTCCAGAGTGACGGTAGAACGAATCCTATGGCAACTCTCCCAAAACGCGTTACGGCATTGGGCACTTTCAGAGAAATCAGTAAACAGCTTCTTAGGGCATAGGTTCCAGGCATATTGAGAGTCAGGCAATCAACAATGTACGAGAAGTTTGCCAGTGATAGCTCTGTATGTCAGAGAGCTGCATTTTTTTCGTCTGTAGTGGGAGGTCCAACCTACGCCGCATATAAAGAGCAGTGATGGGTGGAGAAGGGAGACCAGTGATGAAGCACAGGGCTCTGTGGTAAAATATGTCAATTTACAGGTATGAAGTAGCACATTGTCTGTATATAAAGTCGGATAATCAATTAGGAAAGGAACATAGACTGAACTAGCTATCTCTTGGCCTCTGTAGTTAGTAGGCAGTTTAACCTGAAGAAGAGACCTAGTCTCTGCCTCAGTTTTTTTAAAAAATCCTCCAGGTGGTTTGCAAAGGAGAGTTTGAAGTCTAGCCAGACCCCCAGGTATTTGAATTTCGGCACAAATTCCAGGGTTTCTCCTAAGAGGGTGGTGATGGGGGGGGGGGTAGAGCAGGGTAGGCTGCATGGTTAATAGGTGAAAATAGCATCATCTTTGTCTTTTTGGCGTTAAGTAGCAATTTTTTACTAAGGAGCTGGTATTGAAGTCAGCTTGCAGGTTGCTACAGGCAGTTTCAGAAGTTGTACGGCTTAGGTAGATCACTGTATCATCTGCAAACAGATGAATTTTTGCCTCATTGATGCCTGAGTCTATATTGTTGATGAAGATGGCAAATAGGGGTGACCCCAGGATGGATCCCTGCGGGACGCCTCTTTAACAGATTTGAGGGAGAGTTCACCTTCGGCCTTGACCTGTTGGTGCCTATCAGAAAGGTAGTTGTGGAACCAAGCAGGAGGTAGAATCTAAACCAATAGCTTTTAATGAAGAAAGAAGGAGGCTGTGGTGGAAGCAGTGTAAAGGCCTTACTTAGGTCTAGAAAAACGGCGCAGACAAATTTTTTGTTCTCTAGCTCGCGCTGCCAGTCATTTGTCACCTTGGCCAGGGCCGTGATTGTACTATGTTCAGGTCTGAAACCAGATTGCATTGGGTTTAGCAGGTTGGTATCATCTATGAAAGATTTCAGCTGGGCATTCACGATTTTTTCTAGAAGTTTTGATAGTACCGGGAGAAGGGAGATGGGCATGCAGTTGTCTAGATCACAGGGGTCTCCGGATGTGAGCTACCTCCGGAATAACAACGGAATAACATGTGCGGTCTTCCACAGTTTGGGGAGGGTTCCTTGAGAAAGGGACAATTTAAATAGATGCGTAATAGGTACGGCCAAGACATGATAGGCAATCTTTAGGTAGTATGGATTGAAGGTGTCAGCGTCAGCACTTTTTCTAGTGTCCAACTGGAGGAGGAGATCTTCGACCTCTTTTAGTGAGGCAGGAGAGAATGAAAAGACTGCATCTGAGGGACTAGATTCTGAAGGTTGCTTGGTAAGCTGGGAGCATAGACTGCGTGCAGGTGAGTTATCAAATGCTAGCCCTGCAGTAGCAAAGTGATTGTTGAAGGCTTGTAGTATCTCTTTATTGTTGTTGATAGTTACATTGTCAGAAATAATTTTTGAGAGGAGTGTGTTTCCTGTGGTATTACCAGAATTGGGGAGAAGACAGGTCTTAGGAACCTCTATGCTTGTGCCACCAATATCCCTCGGATCACACCAGTGTGCCACCAGATCTGTCACGAACAAACTCCTGGAGGCCAGGTCCACTGAGTTCACAGTGCCCAACCCTAAATGCACTATGTGACGGGGGGACAGGAATACCCTCCAAGTGTCTATCTAGAGTACTCACCAAGTTCACAACTGAACACCCACCATGAGGACCCAGGGCTTCTTCTTCATTCTGGGTAAGGGCAAAATACAGTCTCGAGTCTGTAGCCAGGTGAGAACTCTCCTCATTTGCTGTACTGGGGGGAGGGACCCAGGTGTTATGAGCACTTCAGGATTTGCCCTCATTAACCTGATTATGTCCTCTCCCATGGGTGTGCAACACCTAGTTCCCCTTACCGACTCCTCCTAAGACCTGTCTTCTTCCCTACTTTAGGCACCCAGATCTTCTTGTAGGACCCCTAGTCTTTTGTAGCGATGGTGACACCTTGCATTTACCAAGTTGGTCTCAGAACTGAATAAACCTCTTACCTTTACCCACACGAAATGACTCACAGGCAGCTTTAAAAGCAAAGTGCCTTACTAAATTATTTAAATATTTATCACGCAAAAGATTCAGAAATTTGGTTAGAAGATAACAAAACAAAAGTTGGAAACTATACATAAAACAAATGCACTGTAAACGTTTAACTGTCTAATTTTCTGCCTTGTTCGTGGATGATCAAAGTCCAAAAAAATAAATGAGGTTGCAAAGACCCAGTTCTCTCTTGCATTCACTGGTACTTGATCTGTCTCTGTGGTAGTCTTGCTTGGTGTGTGACACGAAGAGTGTCCCTTGAAGAAGTGTGTAACATGCCCTAATCTGAAGGCTTTACAAACCTTTGGTCCATGCAGTCTATAACTGTTTGGTTGCCTTATCTTTTTGGGCCAGCAGGGGTGTTTCTTGCTCTGTCCAAGATTTTTAAATGAACCATATTATCGATTAGTTAGATTCTCTTACAGTTCCAGTATCCTTTGATCTTCCCTCATCCTTCCTGACATCTTCTAAACGGAGATGTATTATAACACCTGAAGTGTATTCATACTAGACTTCCAGTGTAGATATCCCTCTCCTCCCTGCCACCTAATAAAATTAAATCATACCAGGACAGTTCCTGGCACCTAAAGCATTTTTCCTTTGAAGTGTAAATTTATGACTGGGGGAGATGGTTTCTCCATTCCTGTCACTTTACGATACCCATGCCTTTGAAATGTAATTTTCAGCTTCCTGGCAAGTAAGCCTTTATCAGATCACAAAATACCAATTTCCTCTGCATGTAACCGTTTTTAAGAAAAATAACCATGGGCATCTTTTGGCAACCCTTAGTTCTGGCCTGTTTGGAACTTTGAAACAGCCAAGTTCCTCTGCATGTAACCCTTTTAAAGCATGAACAAAAATCACAGAAAGAAATATTACAAAACTATATCTGCAATATTACACCACAATGGCCAAATCGCCACAATCACCACTTTCTCTCTTCTGCTGGTGATACCTCTCCCAATGCACCCCCAATACCCCACTGGCTCTCCTCACAATCTTGGGATATTGTTTGGCCACCTTTAGGTCATCAGATATGATTATCCCTTTCCTGTTTGGTGGCTGTCTGTATCCCCCCCCCCCCCATCATGTAATCCTTCCCTGGGTTCCTGTGTGCCAAATGCATGATTTTGCACTTCTTCGCATTGAATCTTATCTGCCGTATTCTTGACCATTCCTCTAGTTTACCTAGGTCCCTCCTCATTTTTTCCACCCCTACCAGATTGTCCACCCTGTTGCAGATCTTAGTTTCATCTGCAAAGAGGTACACCTGGGGGGTGGTGCTGCTCAGTAGCCAAGAGGAAGCAGCAAGTAGCTCGAGCTCCCAGGAAAAACTTGTAAAACTATTAAAAATTAAGTAACTAATACTGAAAGTTGCTGAATTGTTTTGAGTGTGGTAGATATTGGATCCACTGACAAAATGAGTAAAACGAAAGAAGCAGCAGCTGCAGCAGGCGATTGTTTTGCTCCTTAGAAGCAAAATCAGGAGGAGAGGCCTGCACAACGGGGTGGGACCTTGGACTTTGTTAGTGCACAGTCAGAAGAGGCTTTATTAACCTCTATCCTAATCACCCTCCACCAACTAGTAAAAACTGTTCAAGAGCTGGACAAAACGTTTGATACTCTCACACCGAGAGTTTCTGCACTGGAAACACGAATGGTGCACTGTGAAACAATGGTGCCGCTGTCGGAATCCTCCATTCTTAAATCGATGGACTCAACTGTGAAGCTTATTAAAGAAAATATGCTTCTCCATCAAAGACTGGAGACTGTGGAGAATCAGACGAGAGAGAGAAACTTGCAGGTGATAGGATTAACAAGGACTGCCGAAGGGGACGACTGCCTTGCCTTTGCCAGAACCCTCTTACCGGCCATGCTGGGTTTCAATAAGACTGACCCTCCTTTATCTATAGAGAAGGCTTACTGCATCACTTCTCGAGAAGCAGCATCAGATCCTATGGTTTCAAGGACCCTTTTGATAGTCTGTATGGGCATCGGAGACCAAGGTCGGGCCCTTGATATTGCTAGGTGACACAGAGAACTCTGAAATATGGCGAAGATACCTTGATGTTGTTCCTGGACCTTTCCTACAGTACACGCCAACGACGCAAAGCATTTGACGGTCTCAGGAGTTGACTCCGCAGCTGAAGATACAGCATCAGCTACTCCTGCCAGCCAAACTCCGCATGGTGTGGAATGGTCAACAGTATCTATTTAACAAAGCTAGAGAAGCAGAGAAGTTGGTACGCCATATGGAGCAGGAGCTAGTCGGGGAAAGGAAGATGGGATTCCCTCCAATGAAGACAGAGCCACGCGGCAGGACTGGTAATATACACTCTGGACTATGGGGCCTAGGGTTAATGTCTTGCTCCTGAGACTTTGCTTTTATAGATATAGCCTAGTATTTTACTGTTTCAACTGGACAGTTCACTATGGACATATCTGATATAATTACATTTTTGAAATACCTCGGAACAGTAATGATTTGGTGTTTGGAGTCCTATATTTATCCCAGGGCTACATTCAGAAGTCGTTTTTCACTAATATGGAATGCCTGAAGATATATAAACATTTGGTAGCCACAAGCTTGTTGCGATGGTTACTCTTTGTTACATGCTCAGTGACTTTGTCAATTTTAGCTTACAGCTTATGTATATCATGTCGTAAACAGGAGAAGTTTTCAAATTAAGCTACAAATAGAACACACGATGACAATAGTCTGTCATTATAGATATTATTATTGCTGTAAACACTACAGAATTACAGTGGTTTTGAGTAATGGATTATCTCTTTTATTCCTGGGAGTTTGGGGAGTAATACCTGTGATATGCATAAAATGTTTGTACTGGGGGAATCGGTTAGACTTTTTAGTCACTTTGGTAATACGGTAAACCTGTATTAATATATCCTCTTTATGATTCCCTGCTCTCCTTCTTGGGCTGCATGCGTTGGATATACAAATTTCTATGTAGTTCGAATGAAGAATCCCTCCAATGTTTTACCACCAGAGGGGGTGTCTTTCCTCCTATGTAATATTGTCTTGTAAGTTTTCTGCTTACAAAATCAATAAATAAAAAGTTAAAAAAAAAAAGGGCACACCTTCCCTTCCAGCCACTCTGCAGTGTCTCTTAAGAAGAAGACATTAAATTGGACTGGCCCCAGAACTGATCCCTGTGGCACCCCGCTGGTCACCCTCCTTTCCTTGAATTTTGCTCCATTTACCACCACCCTCTGTGTTCTGTCCATTAACCAATTTCTAACCCAGTTTACCACATTTGGACCATTCCTAGGTTGCCCAGCTTGTTTACAAGCCACTTATGTGGAACAGTATTGAAGGCGTTGTTGACATCCAGGTAGGCCACATCCACCATTCCTCCCTGATCCACTCTCTGGTTGCCAAGTCAAATAAATCTATCAGATGTGTTTGACATGACCTTCCCACTGTGAATCCATGTTGCCTCAGATTTTGGTCTTTCGCCTTTCACTAACATACCTATAAAAAGTTGTGTCCCCTTTCTTTACTGCCTGGGCTATTTTTCCTCTGTTTGCACCTTTGTGCTCCTGACTACCTTCCTTGCCTCCCTCAACGTAACCAGATACATTACCCTGCCCTCCTCCTGCTGAGTTTCCTTGTACTTCCTGAAAGCCATCTTTTTTGTTCTTACCTTCCTGGCCACTTCCTTTGAGAACCACAGTGGCAGGGCTCCAGATTAGGAGTACCAACCTATTTTACTCACCGGATTTTAGAAACTACTACTCAGAATTTTTTTTATTAAGTACCAGTACTCATCCAACATTTGTAAATACTCCTCACTCCAAAGAGTAGTGCTTCATAACATAACTGGTGAGTCAAAAGAAGCAGTTGTTTACAGATTTACAGCACTCTTATGCATCCCAATCTTGTTTTACTCACTATATTTGAAAACTGGTGAGGTAATTTCTCCTCCCTGCCAACATTATCTGGAAGGCATAGTGGTTTCCTTTTTCTCTTGCCTTTCTTTATTTGCCTAATGCAATAGTTTGTTGGACCCACTGTTCCTCAACTCCCCCCAAGTCCTCCCTCCCTTCCTGATGGGACTTTCCTGAGACATACCCCCAACTTTGCAAGGTCTTCCCTCCTGAAGTCCAGGACCCTTGCTTTCGTGTGGCTTGACTGTGCCACTATACTCATATTGAACCACACTGTACAATGATTACTGGACCCCAGTTATCCACCCTCCCATGACATCTGCTATCTTGTCCCCGTCGGTAAGTACCAGGTCCAAAATCACCCCCTCCCAGGTGGGCTCTAGCACTAGCTGTTTGAAGCATGCCCCTTGCATGGAGTTCAGGATGTCCCTGCTCCTGGCTGATGCTGCAGCCAGAATGCTCCAATCCACGTCCGGCAGATTGAAGTCACCTACCAGCAGCACTTCCCCTTTAGTCGCCATCATATGGATGGCTTCCACCAGAACCCTGTCCAACTCCTCCCCTTGTGCTTGGGGTCTGTAGCTCACACCTGTGCAAATAACTGTGCCATTGCCCGTCTCTAGGGTGATCCACAGGGTCTCCCCCCCCATGCAACCCCTGTACTTCAGTTGCTTTAATACCCTTCCTGATGTAAAGAACCACTCTTCCTCCTTTTTTACCCTCCCTGTCTTTTCTGAATAGAGTATAACATGGTATAGCTATAATCCCAGTCATGGTTCCCGTTATACCATGTCTCGGGAATGGCTACAATGTCCAGGTCAGCCTCTGCCATCAAGGTTACCAGGTCCAGGATTTTATTTCCCAGGCTACGAGTATTCACACTCATGGCCTTCCATATTTTGGTAATACCCCTGCGAATCTTCTTGTGATCCCTGTGTTTATTCCCTGGATGTGGGGGAGTGCTAGCCAAGTTCCCATCTTTAATGTTGGTACTGATAGATCTTACTTCGAGAGGGCTCTTGCAGTAGGTACTAACCAGTAGGAATAAGCCGGCAGGTGCCAGGACCCCACAGAAACATAGAAACATAGAATTTGACGGCAGATAAGGACCGCTTGGCCCACCCAGTCTGCCCATTTCCCTACCTAATGGATAAGCTGCAGATCCTAGTTAACCAACAGCATACTTCCTCCTACCCCCAACCCCTAGAATTGCCTTATGTCTGTCCCATGCAGTCTTGAATTCCCCCACTGTTTTTGATTCAACAACCTCCTCAGGAAGGCTGTTCCATGCATCCACTACCCTCTCTGTGAAAAAATACTTCCTCACATTACCTCTGAGCCATCCCCCTTCTGTCTTCAAATTGTGCCCCCTTGTTCTTGCACATCTCTTTTTCTGAAAGATGCTACCCTCTTGGACTTTGTTGATTTCTTTGAGGTACTTGAAAGTTTCTGTCATGTTCCCCCATCCCTCCTTTCCTCGAGGGTATACATATTAAGCTCCTTAAGTCTCTCTTCATATGTCTTCTGGTGCAGACCCTGCACCATTTTAGTTGCCCTCCTCTGGACTGCCTCCATCCTGTCTATGTCCTTGCGGAGATTGGGTCTCCAGAAGTGCACGCAGTACTCCAGATGGGGTCTCACCAGCTGTCTGTACTGAGGGATAAAAATTTTGTTTTCTACTGGTAATTCCTCTTCCTATACATCCCAGTATTCCCCCAGCCCTCCTTACTGCCTTCTCACATTGCTTGCCCACCTTTAGGTCATCTGATATGACTACCCCAGGTCCCTTTCCATTTTTGTTGTTGTTAGTATCTCACCCCCCATAGTGTACTCTTCTCCTGGGTTTCTGTTTCCCAGGTGCATTACTTTGCACTTCTTAGCATTGAATCTAAGCTGCCATACATTCGACCATTCCTCCAACCTTGCCAAGTCCCTTCTCATCCTTTCCACTCCACCGTGTGTATCAACCCTGTTGCAGATCTTTGTGTCATCTGCAAAGAGACATACTTTTCCTTCCAGTCCCTCTGCAATGTCACTTATAAAGACATTGAAGAGGACCGAACCCTGCAGTACCGCACTGGTAACCCCCCTTTCTTCAGAGTGGACTCCATTTACTATTACCCTCTGTGTCCTATTCTCCAGCCAGTTTTTTACCCAGGCTACCATCTTGGGACCCACTTCCAGGCTGGCCAACTTGTATATTAATCTTTTGTGTGGGGCTGTGTCAAATGCCTTGCTAAAGTCCAGGTGGGCCATGTCCACAGCCCCTCCCTGATCTACTATTTTGGTCACCTAGTCAAAGAAATCAATGAGATTTGTCTGACATGACCTACCCGCTGTGAATCTATGCTGCCTTGGGTCCTGTGCCCCTCTGGGCTGTAGGTACTCAACAGTTCTCTCTTTCAGAAGTGATTCCATCATTTTCCCTATCACTGGGGTCAAACTAACAGGTCTATAGTTTCCTGCCTCTGCCCTGCTTCCACTTTTGTGAAGCGGAATCTCATCTGCCCTCCTCCAGTCCTCAGGTACCACCCCGTCTTCCCATGATTTGTTAAAGAGGGTAGTCAGTGGTGTCACCAGTTCTACCCTTAGTTCTTTTTAGAATTCTGGGATGAATTCCATCAGGCCCCATTGCTTTGTCCACCTTCAGTTTTAAGAGTCTTCTAGCTAGCAGTCTCTGGCGGGGACCGACCCTACATCAGCTGACCGTCAGTGTGCATCAGATAAAGGCGGTCCTCGCCTGCCCTCCAGTTCTTTCCCGCCGTCGGCTTCATACAGGTCGCCTCGCGAAAGATCAGCGCTTAGCGTTTGCCATCTTGGATGAGTATTTGCTCCTTTTTTCTCAAAAATGCACTGTAAAGTGTTTTTCTCGCTTTGTCTAAGTTCATTTTACTGGCTATGCATGTCGTCCCCGATGCCCTCCGAATCGGATAAAAATAAGTGCGACTAGTGCGGATCCCAATTACTGCATAAGGATGGCCATTCCCTGTGCCTCTTTTGCCTAGGCCTGGACCACCGCATGGCAGAGTGCACCCACGGCCAGAAGTTCAGTTCTACCACCCGCAAGAGAAGGCAGCAGGCCCTGGGAGCCCCTACCTTAAAAAAGAAGATGGCCTCCATGGAAAAAGAATTGAAAAAACTCAGGCAGGTGTCGGACTCTCCCAAAGGGCACCACAAAAAGAAACGGGACAGGGAGAAGCACAGGGACCAGGACTCCTCTTCCACAGCCCCATCGACTCTGGACAGAGTCGTGGTTCTGCAGGTAACTGCCCCTCTGGGGGATCGTTCTCCGACAGCCGCCTCGGTGGTGTCCAAGCGCACGTCCCCCGTTGGACTTGTGATAGAGCCCAAAGGGAGTCTCCAGGGGCAAAGGAGGCCTCCAGCTCCGCCGTTTCCTGCCCGGACAAGGCTGATAAGCCGCCCGTCGGTCCTTCCGACGAGCGCCCAGCCAGCAATCCTTCATCAGGTCCTGAGACCACGCCCGACGTTAGTGCATCGCAGCAGCTGACGATAGACCAGCTGCCGTCGGAGATTTGTTCGTCGCCTCCTCCTTTGGAGTCGGTGCCTCATTCCTCTGCGGGGGATCAGGAACCGGAGATGCCTCTGCCATCGGGGGTTCCCCCTAATGCCAATCCTTCTGACATCGGATCTGACACCAGCTGCTCTGCCGTTACCCTCTGGAACGCCTGTGCCCAACAGCTGGCCTGTGGGTCCACCATCAGGGCTACCCAGGGCGAATTTGCTGGTCCCTCCTTCCAGGCCGTCCAAATCCCCTCTGGAGGATCCTTCTTTTCTGGAGTTATTAAAGAAAATCCAGGAAGCTTATGACTGGAAGACGGTGGAGCAAGATATCCAGCGTCAGAGGTTAGCAGAGCACTTGGACCTAGCCCAAGCCTCTCCCACACTCATCCCTCCATGGATCGAGCCACATGAAGATTTAGTCACAACCATTTGGAAGCAGCCATCCTCCTTGGCCACTGTGGCACACAAGGTGGACATGCTGTACCAGTCGCCAGAAGCCAAAGACTTTCTTAGCCTCACTCTAGAAAAACTCACGCTGCCTCCCTTCAAACTGGCAGCAGAGGCCGAGTTGCGTTTTCTGTCTTGGAAGACCTTGTTCTTGGTGGCTATCACCTCTGCTCTGAGAATTTCCGAGCTTCAGGCACTTATGTGCCGTATCCCCTATCTTATTTTTCATAGGGATCGGGTAGCCATGAGGACAAATCCTAAATTCCTTCCTAAAGTGGTGTCTGAATCCACGCTCAGTCAGTCCATAGAGCTTCTGATTTTCTTCCTGGAATACTCTGACCAAGGGGAGCATCACACTTTGGACGTCCATAGGATCTTACGGTATTATACCAACAGAACCAAGGACTGTAGGAAGACGGAACAGCTGTTCATCTCCTTTGCTCCTAAGAAGGAGGGCCTTGCTGTTTCCAAGCAGTGCCTTTCAAAATGGTTGGCCAATTGTATCACCTTTTGCTACAACAAGTACAACAAAACCCTTCCAGATCAGGTGAAGGGTCATTCTACCAGGGGCATGGCGGCCTCTGCTGCCTGCTTCAAAAATGTCTCAGCTGCTGAAATTTGTGCTGCGGCTACCTGGATTTCTATTCACACGTTCACCAAGCATTACAGCTTGGATGTCGCCTCCCATCACAGAGCAGGATTCGGGCTGGCTGTTTTGCAGGGACTCCTCTCATGAGTCTCTCACTCTTTCTGTCGCCTTTTTCTGTGGACAGATTTTGCTTTCCTTCTCCCTGGTTTGTTCCTTGTCCAGTACTGCTTTGGACTCAGTCCTACTGGTTAGTACCTACTGCAAGAGCCCTCTCGAAGTAAGATAGTACAGTTACGTAAGAACTTACCGTAACAGTAGATCTTCGAGAGAGACTCTTGCAGTAGGTACTGCTTTCCCTCCCTCCTTCCCCTTGAGTTTCTTCTTTTCTCTATTTTAGAGGGCATTTCCTCTTCTGTCATGCCCTGTGGGCCTCCAGCGGGAGAACTGGAGGGAGGTGGTGGGGGACCTCCCCTTTATCTGACGACACTGACATTGGTCAGCTAACGTAGTGGTGGTCCCCTGCAGAGTCTGCTAGCTAGAAGATTTTTCCGTGGGGTCCTGGTGCCTGCCGGCTTAGTCCTATTGGTTAGTACCTACTGCAAGAGCCTCTCTCGCAGATCTACTGTTATGGTAAGTTCTTACGTAACTGTACTGTTCCTTGGCCTCAAACTCCCCGTCATGTAGTTTAAACATCCAACAAAGATGTCAGACTTCTGTCCGAGTGCTCTTACCCGTTCTTTAGTATGGTGTAGTCAGTCATATTTAAAAAACCTTCTCTCCTAGAAGTCATCCCAGGCAGCTATGAAGTGGTACCCTTTTTCTAGACAACAGCTCTGCAACCTCAAGTTAAATTCCTCAGTCTCCTTGTTTCTGACCCGGTTAGTGCTCCCACCTTTACTCCACACTGGGAGAACCTCGGAGAAAGCCAGGGTGGTTGACTGAGCTGACAGTTGATCACCCAGTTTTACTAGGCTTTGCTTGGCCTCCTCAACCAACTGATTTGCCAGGTCATTTGTTCCAAGGTGAACCAGGACACAATGGCCTTCCCCTGCTCCATCCGCTTTTCTCCCAATGCTTTCAGTGTCACATTTTGCTGAGGCCTGGGGGAGGCGTCTGACTATCACTTTAGATTGTGTGCCTACACTCAGTTGGTTCTGTACTCTTATCATGGAGTCCCCCACACCGAGTACTTGCATACTCCCTTTTTACTGCATTTTTCTTTTTGCCACCTGATGCCAATGCCTTGTTCTGCCTTGGCTGCTTGACCCTACAGAGAAGCCATCTGCAACCGTCTTTCTGAGACGTTAAACCGAGGTCCCATCTGCCTGGATTGGTGGTAGTTCAGGTGGATGTTAAAGATCCCATGGCACTTATCGAAAAAGAGTAGGGGAATTTCCCCGGTGTCATGGCCAAATTTCCCTCATTCACTAAAAATACCAACAACTTAATCTGGTTCAAGGTCAGTTGGCATTCATCTGTATCCCCCTCCCCGGGTCGTGCCTGAAAATAGGCAGGATTTGTCTAGTGCACTTACCCGGTCAACAAAAGCTAAATAAATAAATAAAAACTTACAAAACCATGTTAAGCTTTTTGGGTATTGTTGCTTACCCTGGGATGGATTAAGGCTATTAGGAGAAGGCTGTATAGCTCTTCCTACAGTAGCTTCTGTGCTATTACTGCTCTGTGGTCCTTATCCTGAGGCTGGTGTGAGGAGTACTCCCCAGCTGTTTTGTGCCTGGTGCTCTTTTTCTTTTCTGCACTTCGTAAGGAAGACCTTGTCCGCAATCAGCTGCAGCGTCTAAATCACTGGGGTTTGATCCAGTGGGTAGGAGGGCTATGTCACATCCTGTAGTAACTCCCTGTTGTGATCCCTTGGAGGTTCCCACCCTCTCTGTTACTGACAGGAAGTTCTTGCTTGCACCCCACTACAGTGTCCCTATATATTGGACAACACCTGGGCGGGAGGGAGGGGTGGGTAGAAGGAATATTACAGGATGTGCTGCTGTGTGTGAGTCCTGTGTGCTTCCTGCTGTGCTGGAGAGAGAACTGAGCCCCAGGAAGGATCACCACATCAGCAAAACAGAGGTCACCCCAATGGACGAAACAGCAGAGCAGCAGTGAAGTTTTATGGACGAAAATCCCACCTGCAACCCAAGTCCCACACTGGACGAAATAGTGCTCTTGTCAAAGGGCAACTCTGCAATGGCTAATCAGGGCTTTGGTCCTGGAGATGGTTTGGTGAGGACATCCCTAGAAAACTGCAAGGGGATTGGATGATTGCAGTGGATATAAAGGATACTTACCTCCTTATCAAAATCCGCAAATCCCACGGACAATACCTGCTGTTTATGCTCCATGGCTTGCACTGTTATTTTCATGTCTTGCCCTTTGTGTTATCATTTGCACTGCGTATCTTTGCAAAATGCTTTCTGGGAGTGGTAGCCGCCCTCAGAAGGACTTGGAGGAAAGCTTGACTAGACAGCTATTCAGACAGTTGGGAATTCTGGTGAAAGCACAGAAGTCAGTTCTTACTCCATGTTGACATTCCCAGTACATAGGAACGGTTTTAAACACGGGGTTGGGTCGGGCCTTCTTCCCTTGGACTGTGCTATGGCGCTGGTTGCCCAGGCTCAGCTGCTCTCTTCCAGCGAGTATGTCTCAGCCAAATGCCTCTTACAGTTAATCAGCCTCATGGCTGCTGCCATTCTGACTGTCCCACTGGCACATCTGCATAGGAGGATTCCACAGTGGTTGCTCCATGCCCAGTGGGCTCAGTATTCTGGCAAGCTGGAGTGTCTCATAGAAATGACCCCTCCGCTTCGTTGTTCTCCGCTGTGGTGGTTGGACCACTCCAACCTCATGACGAAATCCTCCTTTCTCCATCTGTCTCCTCTTGTAGTGATGACAAAGAACTCCTTGGGTTCTGGATGGAGTGACCATCTGGGCTCCTTCTAGGCTCATGGTCAGTGATCTCCCTTGGATAAGGTTCTGCACAGCAGCACTCTGCAGATGAGAGCAGTTCTTCTTGGCCTATAAGCCTCGCCATCCTCCATCTTGATCATCAGCTGTTGATCCGCACAGACAACAACATTTCTGTGATGTACTACATAAACTGACTAGGCGGTGTCCATTCACATTTTTTCTGCAGAGAGGCAGCGAGAGTCTGGCACTGCACCGTGAAACACAGTATACTTACTGGTGAGCAATGTTTTCAGTGGGCTCAGCCAGCTGATATTTGCCATAATAACCACTCAGTTATTACGGCATTCGCTCTCGGTCTGTCAAAAGCGAGCACTCCCTCACTGGCTCCCGTTGTCTGTGTGAGCAGGCTAAACAAATCTTAAAACATGGCGGCTCTGTATCTTTATTACAGAGGAGCCGCCACAACAAGACCCTTACCCTACTGAAACCTTCCTCTTTGGTTCTTGGAGCATGACTTTTTGAGCAGCTCCGGCTAGCTATTAATGCTACTAATTCCTACTGTTGCTACTAATTTTCTCCCCCCACCACCCAACCCGACCGCTGTTAAATACACCTAAGCACACTTCTCTCCACCCCAACTGGCCACTTACCACATAGCCCAACTAGAGGATAATTACGATTGGCAACTTAAGTCACTGTTAAACCATTGATCCTGCCGGCTCTCCTTCTTTAGTGTCATATCTTTTTGGGCTGTTAAGCCACTGATCCTGCTAGCCCGCACTCTTAGTGGTACATCGTTCCCTACCGCCCATTTTAGAATAAGCTTTGCGGGCCACAATGTACAAGTTTACCCTGACTGCCCTCCCCCCTTTCTCATCCTCTCATTCTTACTCACTCACCCTTGCAAACCTGACCCTAGCAATGCTCATCCATTCAATAAGGATATTGGATTAAACCTTCACTGCAACAAAGGAAGGACCTCTGGACATTTTTTCAACATCACAAATGGGCCATGGTCTAACCTTTTTAACCATCCTCACCTTAATAACTGGACATTTTAGTGTATGCCTGTTCACAACAATCCCCCCAGATCTCATCGTCTACCTCTCTGTCAGCAAGAAAATAAAGACACCACAGCAGCCTTAGGACTGTTAAACACTCGTCAAGGCTGCTAAGGGAACAACTCCTTAAGATCGCCCTCCTGTTACTTCTACTGTCAGGTAACAGCCACCCTAATCCAGGACCAGGAGGTTTGTCTACAAGAGGTGCCTGCCACGAGCAGGGTACTCTTAAACTTGGCCACAATCAACATCTGTAGCCTGCTATGAAAAATTGACTCCCCTAAAGCCTGGGTTTCACAGCATGACTTAGACATACTCTCTGTCGTGGAAACACGGCTGTCCCCTAAAATACCTGATACAGCAGTTGCCCTACCTGGCAATACAATATTCAGACTGGATAGGTCTTCCAAGCGTGGTGGTGGTTGCGCCATCTATCTAAAAAACTCTCTAAAGGGTCTGGCCTTGCCTGTGGCTGACCTAAGCTGCCCCACCCAGGCTCATGTTGATTAAAGTACTTCTGGGGGCTCACCACAAGACACTCACAATACTATCTGTTTACATACCCCCTACAGACCCAACCACAGGTCTCTACAAAGTCCTGGATTATCTATGAGCTCAAAATCACCTTGCTGAGGCAATAATTCTAAGTAATTTCAATACAAACTGGTTGTCTCCCACCACTGGCCCTATAAAGGATGCGTTGTCAGCTCTTCACCTTACATAACTCATCAGCTCCCCTACCAGAATTAATTATAAGACTGGGACAAGCACCACTGTTGACTGGATACTCTCAAATCGCCCTGATCATATCTCTAATGTAATTGTACACCCTGACTCGCTTAGTGACCACTCACCCATTACCTGCTGCTGGTCAAACAAATTCCATACTCCCCCCACCACAAACTGTTTTCAACAGGGTGCTAAAGTGAGGCCATCTGGAACTCTAAAACTAAAACTGCACCGTCAAGACTGGACTCTGTTGGATTGCACATTAACGTAGCGCTCAAGCATTTTATCAAGACCTTCAATGCCGCCTGTGACATACATGCACCTCTCAAGAAGATGAAGGTTTGGGGCACAGTTCATCCCTGGATCACTCCTGAGCTAATAGATAACATGAAACTATGGGACCACCTCTGGCACCGTGCCAAAGCATCTAGTAAACTCTAAGAACTGCAAGCCTATAAAGCTGCAAGAAATTCCTACACACGGGCAATTTTTCAGGGCAAAAAGTAAATACCATAGAGAGTGACTGACCAATACTTGGGGAGACAGTAGAAAATTTTGGTCTAATATCAAAGATGTCATTGGTAAAGACCCAAAGATGTCACCTGTTATGTCAAACGTTGAGGGAACCCCCACCCTTGACCGCTTAAAATTGCAAATATTTTTAATGATGCTTTCACCAACCTGGACAGTGTCCTTCCTCAAGACTTCTTTGATGACATCCCAGAACAGTCAGCTTGCCACCCTGAGAACAAGACCCCTGCACATCCCTCTTCTATTTTAAGAAGGTTTCAATAACCCTAGTTAGAAGACTTCTGAACAAGGTGTTGCGAAAATCCCGACATAGTGGTGATTCTCTAGATCTCAAAATCATTGCACTTACCATAGAGGAAGTTCTCCCACCCATTACCAAGATACTGAACTTCTCTCTTACCCTGTCACAATTCCCTCAGGTATGGAAAACAGCCACTGTGACACCAGTTCATAAATCTGGTGATTTTGCCTTACATAACAACTACAGGCCTATATCAATCCTCCCTCCTCTTTCCAAAGTACTGGAACAAATTGTTACCAGTCAACTTGAAGAGTACCTTGAAAAATATTCCATCCCATGTCTGCAACAACATGGATTTAGGAAAGGACACAGCACTACTTGAATTCATCAGCTTTATTCAGCAGTCAATAGACCAGGGCAGTCTTGTAGGAGCAGTCTTCGTAGATTTAACGAAGGCATTCAACACTGTTAATCACTCTCTTCTTCTCAAACAACTCTCTATAACCGGTCTCTCCCCTGATACGCTGCACTGGTTCAGAAGCTATCTAGGTGACAGATCCCAGTGTGTGAAGATAGCTAATGTTGTCTCTCAACATAAGCCGGTCCGATCTGGAGTACCCCAAGGATCTGTTTTTGGTCCACTCCTTTTCAGCATCTTCCTGAACTGCATACCATGTGGTTGTCACTTACAAACCCTGCTCTATGTGGATGACGCTCTCGTCTTTGTAAGCCACTCAAACCCTAACCTGCTCGAAAGTAATCTTCAACTTGGATTCATGGAAACTGAGCAATGGTTTAGTAAGTATAAGCTAGTACTAAACTACAAGAAGACAAAAGTCCTGATGTTCTCATCTTCCCGCAGTAAACACAAGGCACATGCGCTTACTATCAGAACCAACCAAAGAGCCCCCCTTGAACAAATCCAGCACTTTAAGTACCTAGGTGTAACCCTGGATAGTCATCTAACTTATGTGCACCACATCGAGACTGTTGCCAGGTCCGTCAACACTAGGATTGGGCTCCTGTACTGACACAGAGGGAGCCTAACCCCTGAAGCTCTCATACTTGCAATTCACAGTTCTCTGCTATCGATCATTGACTATGGCCTAGTTATTTATGGAACTGCTTCCACCATTGTACTCAAAAGGCTGTTACCCTAAACAAGGCCTGTAGACTTTTAACGGGTGCTGCCCAATTAACCCACACCTGTGAGTTCTGTGCTTAGTCTCTGGCTCCCACTAAGTGCAAGGATTAAATACCAAACATGCGTTCTGACAAAAAGGTGCTCCTTGGGCTAGCTAGTGCCACCAGGTGTGGGTTGCCTAATTAACAAATCTCTCAGGACTCAACACACTCGCACCTCTATAGCAGAACTCCTCCTTGTCCCAAAGTGCCGCACTACCCAGTGCCAACACTTCTTTCTCTTCAGAGCCCCTTTCTGGTTCAGTGGGCTGCACAGTGAACTGGCTAACCCGACTAAACCTGGCCAGTTCAAACTCATGCTCAGACATCATCTCTCAACTGAAGGCTCCTGTGATTGCATCTCCTAACTCACAGGCACACACCCCCTTGATCCCTCCCTCCTCTGTTGTACCACCTCACCTTCTGTCACCCCTGCTTTCTTAGCATCTACCAGCCTCCCTGCCTCCACCCTCTCAGATGCCTGCTCCCTCACCTTCTAGCTCTCTCCCTTTCTTTCCCTGCCTCCCTTTAATGAAGCCTTGACAATGCCTCTGGCTGCTACCTTCCCCGTTTGGACTGATTGATACAACTACCCCCATCCCTCTGCTTATTGCCTCATGACCTTTACTTTAATGTTGTGTTTGCATTATGCACTGTAATATGAAAATTGTTGTATATATTTTTTTTCCTTTTTTAGTGTTCTCGCTGTTAGTTTCTCCTTTTGTATGTATATAACCAGCCCCCTTTGTAAATTAGCTGCCTGGTGCTCAAAGGTAATTTGTAATCCAAGATTAAATAAATAAAAATAAATACTTTTCCATAATCTTTTTTTTTTTGCTCTCCAGTTTACCCTACTATTAATCCTACCATTCATTTTTTTTTTTAAAATATTTGATTGATCCTGCGGTTCGCCAGCTTCAGGTGACACACACTGACAGCGGGAGCGGTCCATGGCTGTCTCGCTACACCAAGAGGTAAGCGTGCCCCCTCACAATCGCGATTTGAACTGTAACAAAAAAGAAGAAGAAGAAAATGAATTAATTATAAAGTGGGACCTGGAGGCTCCTGTCTGTTATGAGGCTGCTAAGGGGTAAGAGGGACTGGGGGACAGCTCTGGAATCTGTAGTGAGAGCTGGAAGGTGCTGCTGCATTTAGGGCTACTGCAGTAAGCCCCCCAAAAACTAGACTAAATGTGCCACGGGTGGAGGGGAAATTGAAAAGGTGGGGGAGGGAGGGAGAGAGAGTGTATGTGTGTGTGCATGTGTCTGTGGGTCACAGCACTCAGGCTAGAAAAAATTGCTCACCAGCAAATTATATAAAATAAAATAAAAGGTGGGGGAGTATGCATATGAGAATGTAATGCACACCCTTGTTGTGGAATGCTTTGATTTATGTAGGATCCCACACCTTGGGTGTGCATTAAATTCTCATAACACACACACTCCCCCATCCTTTATTCTATATATATTCCTCATGGCCGTCTTCCTGCCCGGTACCCTCAGTGCCCTTGTAGATCATCTCAGCCAGTCCCAGATTGCCTGCCATGAATGGGAGTTATTGGACTCCATTGTGGATGACCTCTCCCTAAAGTGAGGTCACCCAGACAGAAGACCATTTTGTATCTCCATACAATGCAAAACTGCCACATTTCTGCGCAATTACTAAAGGACCTGGAGTTTTTTTGGCAAGGCGTGGTGTCCCTCTCTTGGAAAAAGAAAAGAAACTTGAGGATAAGGGGTCATGCTATGAAGTAGGAGGGGGGGAGGCTCAGAGGAAATGTGAGGAAATGCTTCTTCACGGAGAGGGTGGTGGACGCCTGGAACATACTTCCAGCGGAGGTGGTAGATGCCAAAATGGTGAAGTATTCAAGCATGCGTGGGACAGATACAAGGAGACCTTGGTAGTAAGGCAAGGGGAAGAGATGAGAGATTGAGTAGGGTCTGCGGTGGCACAGTAGGGAGGAAAACTGGGCAGACTAGGTGGGCCAAGAGGTCCTTATCTGCCGACAACTTCTATGTTTCTGTGCTGGAGATGTCAGATCTCCAATGCCCAACTTAGTCACATTCAGTGGGAGCACCATGCCTCAAACCACTAAGCACAGGTATAAAGCAGAACTGCTCGAAAATCCTGGGCAGGCCTATCTACCTTTCCCCATCTGTTGTACTCCTAGGAGATATATCCCGTGCATCTCAGTTTTCCAAGCAGCTAACTGGATGGCTGTTGGCAGCCCTCATGGAAGCAAAGCATCTCTTCCTGAAGCTATGGCACCAAACATGGGGCGGCCACCCTCCTCAGCTGACACCCCACTTTGGCATGGCTGGTGAGCTGTGAACACTTTAGCCACCTTGCCATCCACAAAGAGTCAGAGTCCTTGGCCAGGTGGACTCTGTATTTTTATTATTATCTTTGTAGTATACCCCCTCCACAGCTGGCAAACCCTCTGGTTAGGGCTTTAGACTGCCCTGCGATAAAATCGCACAACCTGACGTAATACCCAAACTTCCCTCCTATTCCTTATCTGTTAGTCAGATGGCCACTACCTATGATGTTAGTTAGCAGTAGAGAAGTAACAGATTTCTGAGTTTGTCAAGTACACTGAGTATACTGACTTCTGATTGTTGCCTAGTTATAAAATTTGCTCAATGATATGTTATGTGTGCACTCCCATGATTCATTTGTGTATACTGTTGTTGATGTTTGTACATGTTGTTAAGCGTGTTATGTAATGAAATTTCAATAAAGAATTTTACTTTTTTTAAAAAGATTTTGTGTCACTTTAGGGCAGTATTCTGCAAAAGATGGGATGGAGAATAAAGTAGAATAAGGTCAAAATATTGTGTTTGGGTTGGTGGTAATGTGTATGGGGGGGTTGGGTTCTGTGAGGAAGTTTGTAAACAGAGCAGTCCTAAATTATATACAATAGTGGCTAGGGATATGATGACTAACGGGGGAAACATGCAGTAACAATGCTGCCAGAGTGAAGATCTTAGAAAAAGTACCATTTAAAGTATTACAACTTTAGGTACAGTAGGTGACTGTCTTAGCTTGCTCAGGCAGAGTAATACGGTAAGATCCTTGCTACTCTTGTACTAGCAGGACTCTGTGTACTCACTGTAGCCATTTTGAATGCTAATACACCCTAAATGCAGCTTAGGTTTGTGCAGGAGGCCATTCCAAAATCTGACCTCTAGGCTGGCCCTGGACCCTTTCCGGCCATCTGTGTGCCAGTCCGAGTGCGCCCATCAGTAGGGGTGCCAGTTTTCAAAAATCGCTGTCCCTTTCTCGAGGTCCGCCCCTAGAGTAAGAATAATTAGCCTAGGGTGTAGAGGCACAGCTCCCATATACAGGGGTGCAGAGGGTACACCCCGCAGTAAATGTGGGATAGAATAAAAATCCCTGGTGCTGTAATGACAGGCATACTCAGACGGGCGCGTTCCGATGGTGGAACCGCACTAGAGAACCATATTTAATATGAAAATTATACAACCAGGACTTCTGTTAATCCCATTTTAGCAATATCTGAGTTCTAAAAGAAAGATAAAAATGAACAAAGTACAAGGGGAGAAAGTATTTGACTCCCTAAACTGATGCAAAATAAAATTCAGTGACTTCTAGTTTGGAAGGCATGGAAGTAAATAATAGTAAGGGCCCAATGCACGGTCTCCAGAAAGTGTGCTGGTGCTAAACGGGGGCTCAGTTTTGTGCCTTCAAACATATTGGATTGCAACAGCTGCAGGAGCTGAGACATGACATAGTGCCAGTCACGTGGCATTGTACCAGGTACTGTGTCCAGGATCAATGGTGCTACAGTCGTAGTCATCCCCCTGCATCCTTCTTCACCTTTTGCCCACTGCTGGGCCACTGTTTGTGCTATACCCTGCAGCATCCATGGTGGTCCAGTGGCGCCCCCCCCCAACCCATCATTCCCAGAATTTGAATCCGCTGCCTGGTGTCCAGTGGATGCCCCCTCTAGCCTTTTCCCCTTTGTCTGTTTTCAGAAACTCCATGCACCATCTAATCCTTTCCCCTGCCAGAACTTTATTTCTAGTTTACAAGCCAGTGCCTCCCCTCCCCAATAGAACTGCTTTTAGTAGTTCTACATTGACATAAGGTACTGTGGCTTGTGTCCAGGTAGGCCGGAGAGCTGACAAGTTAATGAGCATAGGTGAGTGGCTCATTACCATGCTGGCTCCCATATTATCATGGCAGCTCCCTCTCATTTCCCCATGCGGTTGTAACACCCTAAGTGATTGCACAGGGAAAAGCTTACGACTGCATATCAGAGTGCTAACCAGTTAGCTGGCACAATGTGCAGCAGTCATTTGTGACTGTGTGTGACGTCCTTAATAATTATGCTGCAAGAGTACTGTATGAGTATTCTTTGAATTAATGTCCAAATATTGGTCTTCCTTAGACTATTAACTTCAAATGAGAGAGCTGGGAGGTATTCTAACTTCCTGAAAACCGAAATGAGTTCTAAATTTGGATCTATGGAAGTTTTTGACTTCCATCAATATGAAATTACATTAACTCCTGTGTACAGTACAACTTCTCATGTTATGCTCATAAATGTAGATTCTACTAGGGATTATGCCTTTAATTGTTTGCTCTGTTCTACTGACTTTGTTTAGGATCTAATAAATTCAGGAAACAGTGCTTGGCACCTCTGTCGGGACAGCCTGCTCACATAGCCAACATTGGAATAAACAAGAGGAATGCCAAAGGAGAAACACGTCTACACTTGGCTGCAAAAAAAGGAGACTTGTCTTTAGTTAGAAGTCTGGTAGAAGCTGGAGCAAATGTAAACCAACGTGATCATGCAGGTTAGAAGGCTGTCACTTTGTGTGTTCTACTGAATATCTATAAAGTTACCTTTAAGAACGAAAATGCTTGTATCGATTAAATTTTGTGAACAGGATGACTTCTTGTTGTTGGATAAATCTAGTGCAGAAGGAAAGTTTAGTATAGGTGTCATGCATTTCAGCCGTTACTTATTGGGGGTTGTGGGGGTGTCCCTCATTTTGCCACTTGAAGATCTCTGTAGTCTGTCCCATATAATGAAAGTGCTGTCCAATGAGATTTTAAACATAGTCCATATCAATCTTTGATGCTCTGTTGAGAGCAAACCCTAGTAATACCAGTTGTGGGTTTAGAGCTCTGAGCCTAAATCTCTGCTTTTTAGTCAGCAGCAGGACCACTCAGAAACGTTTTGCTGGCGGGGCCTGCCCACAATGATATGCAGCATCTATGTGTATATAATGTAGGCGGCCCCATCACTCCTCAGATCTTCATCGAGGTATCTCAGTCATCAGGTCACACACATGGAACTTCACCATCGGTGAAGCAGGATCCACATAGAATATTTTCAGCAGTACAACTGGGGCCGCCCATGGCAATGTTGTCTGCCAACTTCACCAACCCTATAAATACGGGAGCAGCCCGCTTCCTCCTCAGTTCTTTCCCACCATCAACTCTGTTCGCATGGGTCTCCATGGACGCTCCAATGCAGATTCACACAATTTTTGCCTACAGCTTTATTTCATATAACTTTATAGAATCTATTTTTCCAAAGAGATTCCTTTACCTAGTTTATGTCGAGTGAATCCTTCTACTTTTCTCTTCTGTTCCTGTTGCTGCTGCTGCAGAAAGAAGATTGCCTCTATGGACGAACACTCCCTCTGTGTCTGCTGTCTTGAACACGACGTCTGGGACTGTGAGCTCTGCAATAAGTTTAACAGAACCACCCTTAGGTGACAAAAAAAGGCTCTTAAACAGTTCCTAATAAATCAACAGGTAGCCAGTTCTGGGCAGGGGTCCTCCGGGGTCCCTCCTCAGTCGCTGGCGGGTTTGTTGAGCTCCCAGGCCTCTAAGGCCGAGACAAGTCCTTGGACAAAGTCATAAAAGACTGAGATCAGGATCCCCCCTCCCAGGCATTCCAGCTCCCTGACAGCCTCCTCTTCTTTGTCTGGGAGTTTCCCATTGGCTCAGGTGCGCTGACACCAACTGCTGTCCTGGTCTATGTTACTACCAGAACCCTACTGACAGCACTGCCACCAACTGCACAGGTCGGCCGGTCATTGACCCTCGGGTCATCGGCTCCCACTTCATCAACACCAGGTTCATAGTCGACAGCCCTCTTGTCAAGGCCTGATGCTTCTCTTGGTCCTCGGGCTCCTTGGGCTCTCAGGGCCCATCAGATGGGTCATTGCACCCTGTGCTGTCGACTCCCCCCTATCGACGCAGCAGTCTACTGTCGTCGACCTTAACAACATTTTGACCACGTTCACTTCAGTCTCGGTGCATCAGTTGGGCGCGTATAGGCCTGCATCACTTGCGCTGTCAATGGCACCACCATTGTCGATGCCGCTTCGGCCTTCATGGGCTGCTCCCTGCAAGCTGTCATTGGTCCCCCATTCATCGGAGCAGGTCAGTGTCAAGGAGGAGTACCATCCTGACCTCATCTTTCTTGAGGAAGAAGAGGAAAAGCCTCCTTCCTCTGACAGGTCCACTGCCTCTTCAGTAAGCAAGGACTATGCCAAACATAATTCCAGGCTTCCCCCAGAGGACCCTACCTTTTTCCGTGTCATGAAGCAGTTGTCCTCTGCCATAAGCTTTTATACAGAAGAGGAGGAGAATGCCACCAGAAGAGATCTAGTGTACTTCCTGGAGATCCAAAAATCTCCTCCAGGGGCACTCCTCCTGTCCTTCCACCCCTAAGGAATGCCACCACCGCTGCCTGGCACAGGCCTGACATAGTGCCAGCCATGCCCCGCAGGGCTGCTAAGTTGTATTATGCCCCCCAGGGTCTTCCACATTATGCTGCCCAACTGGAAACCAATTCTTTGGTTATAAAGGCAGCTCATGATAGGGCCAAAGTGCCCAAGCACCTCAGTTCCCGTTCCCCCTCCGACAGAGAATCCTGTAGGCTTGACCTCATGGACAAGAGGGTCTATACCTCCTCCACCCTTGGGCTTAGGATTGTCATTTACCTCTCCCACATGGTCTAGTGTCAGAACACTAACCGGAAGAAGGGCAAGGCCACGGCCCAGGCCCTTCCTGATTGTTCTCAGAAACAGGAGATTTTCAAATGCATGCAGAGTGCTGAGGATATTAGCAAGCACCTCTTGAGGGCCTTCTACGATATTTCGGGTACAGGTGCCAGGTCTGCTGCCACATGCATTTGCCTTCGTAGGCACTCCTGGCTGGGAGTCTGGGGTTTCCCAGCTGATGTCCAGCAAAAGATGCTCAGTGCCCCTTTTAATGGCTCCAAGCTGTTTGGGACAGATGTGCAGGACATCATAAATGAGCTACAGGCATCTGGCAGGGCTATCAAGTCTGTCCACTCACTCTATCATACTCAGCGTAGCAGCAGAGAGCCCCCTCCTTATCGCAAGGTGTCCCATAAATCCGGAACAGTCTTCCAGCCCCAAGGCAAGCGAAGAGCATTCTCTGCCTTATCCTCCCCCCTCCTCTTCTGGCACCACAGCAAAGCACCCTAGAGGTGATGGATCAGCTGCAGCAGCTGGATCTGCCTCCGCTTGACTCTTTGCCAGACCCCTCTTCCGGTCCCCGACCAAGAGGTGGTGGTCAGAGGTCGGTTCTCCCTCCATCTGAATCAGTGGAGAACCATTACTTCAGATACCTGGATTCTTCAGATCATAGAGAGGGCTCAAACTTTGGAACTCATCGAGATGTCCCCAGAGACTCCTCCAGTACCCTTCACCTACCCCCTGGCCCATCTGTTGGTTCTCCAGGAAGAGGTAAGGTCCCTTCTGCACAAAAAGGCCATTGAGCCAGTGCCCAGGTGCCAAAGAAATGGGATTTTTTTCCAGGTTCTTCCTGGTCCCCAAGAAAACTGGAGATCTGAGGCCCATAAAAGACCTCAGTCTGTATGTCGGTACAAATAATTCCGCATGGTAACCCTGCCAGGCCTGATGCCTCTTCTCAAGCAGGGTGACTGGCTGTACTCCCTGGACATGCAGGATGCTTACCAGCATATCTCGGTGTTTACACAGCACAGGAGGTTCCTCCGATTTCTTTTTCAGGGTGAGCAATACCAATTCAAAGTGTTGCCCTTTGGATTATCCTCTGTGCCACAGGTCTTTACCAAGTGCTTAGCAGTAGTAGCTGCAGCTCTTGGAAGGGACGGACTGTACATCTTCCCCTAACTGAATGATTGGCTTCTAAAGGCCCCATCCCGAGAACAGCTCCTTCGGCCTCTGGAAAAACTCTTCAGCTGTTTCTATCCCTGGGCATCACCATCAACTTGCCCAAGTCGGTCCTAATCCCATCCCAAAAGCTGAAATATATAGGGACGATTCTGGGCTTGGTGCAGGGAAAGGCCTTCCTGCCTCAGAACAGGGCAGAGTGCCTTATTGCCCAGGCTCAGAAGGTCACCCTGAGCCATTATGTCCCTGCAAGGGTATACTTGAGGCTGTTGGGGTTGATGGCTGACACTCAGTGTGCAATGGAACCAACGTACAGATGAACTCGAGCAGTTAGTGCTGGTCTCCTCACCAGTCCACAAGGTGCTCCAGTGGTGGATAGACCCACTGAACTTGTTGCACGGGGTTCCAGTCCAGATCTCCTTCCCCCAGCAGATTCTCACCATGGACACCTCCAGTTCAGAATGGGGAACGCACCTGGGCCCCTTTCAGGTCCCAGATTGAAACCTCTCTGCAACGTTGTGGAGATGTGGGTGGTCCTGTATGCCATGCAGGCCTTTCAGAACCATCTCCTTCCGGGTCAAATGTTGATCCTGTCCGACAGCCTCAGTGTTGTCTACTATGTCAGCAAATGGAGAGCACATATTTGTATCCTTTATGCAGGGAGGCCAGGAGGTTTTGGTACTGGGCACTAGACCACAGTCTGGTTCTCTCAGCAGTCCATGTCCCTAATGTGCTAAACACACTGGCGGACAGCCTCAGTCAGACTCATTCCAGCATGCACAGATGGGAACTTCTCTCATCTGCATTAGACGATCTGTTCACCAGAAGGAGTCATCCAGAACTGGACCTTTTTGTGTCCCCACTCAATGCAAAACTTCCCAGCTTCTGCTTGCCAGATCCAGGGCCTGGAGTTTTCGGATGAGCCGCATTGTCCTTCTCCTGGAGCGAGAGGTTCCTTTATGCCTTCCTCTGTTTTCTCTGATTCAGAGGGTGCTAATCAAGCTGCAAATGGAGGGGGCCAATGTGATCCTGGTAGCTCCATTCTGGCCACAGCAGATATGGTTTCCATTATTACTGGGTTTTGCAGAGAAATGAAGGCCATTAACCTATCGAGATTGTCTCCCACGAAATTTGTGGGTGGATTAGACCATAATGTGTTTTGAATAGAAATAATTATTAAGCCCGGTTTTAAATTTGTTTAGTGTCGTTAATTTGATGAACTCTGTTGGTAATGTGTTCCATAATTTTGCTGCCCGCATAGTGAAAAAATCCATATCTTTTGTTTAGCCCTGAGAATCACAAGCTGTCTATCGTGGGATTGCAAACTGAGCATTCGATTACAGTATCTGAGTCCGCATTGGGACATCAGATTAGGTGAGGATAAGATTTAGAATCGGAACAATAGGTCCCCTCTTTGTCTTCTTCCCTTTAATTCAAAGAGACCAGTTTCATTCAGTCTTTGTACCCTATATTTTTTTTAAACGTGGCACCATCTTAGTGGCTCTTCTTTGCACCCTCTCCAGCAGATCAATGTCCCCTTTAAATATGGACTTCAGAACAGAGAACCATAGTCCAGACATAGTCTGAACGTTTTTTAATATTTTTTTTGGTTGACTTTATTTGTGCACCCTGTCCACACTGGACTGTCTCCAGCGAGGTCATGGGGCTGACCGGCTGTTCCCATCCGCCTAGAAGCCCGATGCTTTCCCGGTTGCGGGCACTCCCCACACTCCATCTCCAAAGCTGCCCCCCCCCCCGGATCTGAGTCCCCAGGAGCAAGGACCGCCGACTCCAGCTGGCACTCTATCTGACTGTCTAGTGGAGATGGACGAGGAGAGACCAGGATAACACCTCAACCCAGCATTGTACGTGGTGCCGGTGCCACTAGACCCGCCTTCGCCTACCAATGGGAAGGTGGTATTTTCATCCTTTCTGTCCCCCCATTGGCCCGGTGGTGCAGTGCGCTTCAGCACGGCGCGTGAACGCTCCCGAACACTCCCGCAGAAGTGCCACCAAGACCAGTCCCCTACAAGCAGGTTCCCGACTGCTGATAGCCCCCAGTCTCCACTAGGGGCTGCTATGCAGCAAGAACTGGAGCCCCCTCCCTCCCAGGAAAGGAGAGCTATTCTCCAGATGCTCAATCTTTTCCTTCCCTGCCAACCCCCAATGACCTGGGTCTGCTCCCGAACCCAGGTCGCCGGTGTGGCGTCCAGCGCCTCAACCCTCAGCGCCACCGGGCCGGTCCTGACATAAGTTTTATATAATGAAATTATACATTGCTCTGTTCTTGTAATGAATGTACGTTGTGCAGATTTAAACATTATATTAGCTGTTTTTGCTACCTTTTTACACTGATCTGGTGCTGATAATTTATTATTCACAATTACACCCAGGTCCCTTTCCTTGACAACAGATTTTATAAGATAATTTTGTAGATAATAAGGGTATCCTAGGTTATGTTTTCCAAAACGTAAAATGTAGCTTTTGTCATGGTTAAACAGTATTTTGTTATTTACAGTCCCTTTTTCAATAGATGTAAGATCATGTTGAAGAGCTAGATGTTTCGAGATTGAGTCGACCTTGCCTCTTATTTTAGTATCATCAGTGAATTAATTACAGGAGTTGATCTTAAGGTCGCTGATAAATATACTAAAAGAGGGCCCCAGAATGGAACCCTGCAGAACCCCACTGTTAACACACTCAACTTCAGACAGTTGGCCATTTATCCTGACTTGCTGAGTTCTTTCTAAAAGCCAGCTTTCCACCCATTTTATCTAATCTCTGCCGAACCCCACGATTAGTAATTTTTCAATCAAGATATTGTGGGGAACCTTGTCAAAAGCTTTGCTGAAGTCAAGCAGTGTAATGTCCACTGGTATACCCTTATCTGTACTAAGGCTGTCATTTTCATAAAATGACACTAGGTTTGTAGAAGAAGAATAATCAGCATTTATATAGGGCTTTTCATACACAGTATCCCAAAGCGCTTTACAAGCAATGCTAGACTGGTAGTGAAGTGACTGAATGTGTGGTGGCGGCCATATCACATATCATCACCCACACACAGACTGGATAATTGCATGAACTGGTTTATGGGAAGGGGAATATTGGCCAGAACACCAGGAATGTTCCCTGCTTTTTATGAAGAGTACTCTGGGTTTTTTTTACTTCCACCTGGACAACACCAGGATGGGCAGAAGGGACCTCGGTTTAACGTCTTATCCGAAGGACGGCACACCCAAGCAGTACAGCACCCCCCAATACTGCACTCGGATGCCAGCGATTTTTAGGTACAAATCCAACCCGGTGTGGGACGAGAACCCACGACCTTCTGGTCCAGAGGCGGATGTGCTACCAACTGAGCCACGCCGACACCTTGAAGTGTCAGAAGTTGAATAGCAATGTCTAAAGCCATGTTGGAGTGATCTAAAAATCCTAATTTGCTTTCTTCCTCCTCTAAGTATTGGTTTATAAATGTTTCCATAATTTTGCAGCAAACAGAGGTAAGGTGGATTGGCTGCTCTACACTACCTCTATTCACTTTTTTGTATATGGAATCACTATAGCTCTACATCAGTCATTTGGAACCACTCCCTCTCGTAAGGATTTATTAAACAATATTGTAAGCTAGGATGGAGGCTAGTTCTTTAAGTACTTTAGGGTTAATGCCATCTGGACCTGGACTTGCTGTACATTTTATGTCCCTAGGGGCCTTAAGTACATCACTCTCAGTTAAACCATATGAGGTAGTGCCTGTTATATTACAAACTTCATTTGGCTTCCCTTTATCTGAGAAAACGGAACTGAAAAAAGAGTTAAATAAATTTGCTGTAACTAGGTCATCATTTATAACCATCCCATCATTTGTCAACGGTCCGATTCATCGCGAGCAATTTTTATTATTACTTATATAGGAAAACAGAGACTTCCTGATCTTGCTTTGAGATACAGCTCTTGCAGCAGGTTACACCATTTGGACTGAAACCGGCAGGCGCCAGGACCCGACGGAAATTTTCTAGCTAGCAGTCTTCAGCAGGGACCGCCTCCAACGTCGGTCCCGCCCCCGCCGTCAGGCTTAGTAGATAAGGAGGCGGTTCCCACATAATCCCCAGTTCTTTTCCCGCCGTCGACATCGCCAGTATCGGCCTCTCGGTCTCTTTTTCTAGCGTGCGACAACCATTAGAACTATGACGATTTTCGTCTGCTTTTCAAATTTTGATCAACTGATGTCCTCTCCAACAACTTCTTTAGAGGGTCACCATACGAAGTGTGCCTGCGGCAAACAGATCCCCTTCAAGGATCCACATTCAGCCTGCGTGCGCTGCCTAGGCCCGGAACACGACACCAAGGCCTGCTCCTTCTGCCAGGGCTTCAACAGTCGCACCAGGATCCACCGCCAGAAGGTCCTTCAAGCGTTTCTCTTGGAGGAGAAACTGAAAATTATGGATAAGGAACCTTCCTCCCGGGGGGTGTTCGGGTAAAACCCACAAGCACCGGGAAAAGGAAAGATCCAGGTCTCCTGCAAGGGTCTCGGACTCCCGAAGCTCCGGCTCGAAATCGGACCGCTCTCCCTCCAGGGCTCGGTCGCAACCTCCCCCAGTTCAGGCCAGGTCATCCAGCGGCTCCTCTTCTCTTCAGCCTCTGAAGACTTCCAGGCCGTCAGCCTCTTCCACTCCTTCCAAGGCCTTGACAAAGTCCAGAGAGCACCATAAATCTTCCTCCCGCCAGTGGGACACCGATGCCAGGTCAGTTTCCCAGCCTCCGCGTGGTTTGGATCCGGTTCCCCATAAAACCAAAGACCTGACGTCCCTTAAACGGATGTCGGCCCACCCGACGTTGGCCAAACACCACCGGCATTCCCAAGAGCCAGGCGTTCGCCTTCGAAGACGTCGGCCAGGGGACCGACGCCAGCTACTCCTGAGAAGAGGACCGCACCACCGTCACCGGCGGACGCCGGTCAGAAGGATTCATCCGAGGAGGACGCCACACAGCCCGAGGACCAGGCGGGTGACACCGGAGACTCCGGGCTCCCACGGGAACCTTCCCCAGAGTGGGAGACCCCTGGGGACCCGACGCCCAACCCCGGCGACAGGCCACCGGCACCAGGCCTGTCGTCGGGTATGAGTCTGGCAGAGGTAAAAGAACTTTTTACCTTCTGGTGGGACACCATCAAAAAAGATGTGGTCACCACACGTCATCCTCCTACTCCTACTCCGCCTCCGCTCACTCCTTCACCGCCCCCTCCTCCACCTAAGGGGCCCGTAGGATGACCGCCAACCCCCAAGGAGCAGACGCCACCTACTCGGGGCAGATCTTCAGAAAGGAGAAGACCTCCCTCTAGATCCCCTTCAGGGTCACCCAGCCCCAAGAGACCCAGACGACACCGGTACACTCCGTCTGGGGAGGATTCCAGATCTGACACTTCGGAGTGCTCCAGATCACCTTCTCCTATCAGCATTCCCTCTCCGGACCCACGACCTACCCAGGTCTCCTCCAGATGATCTCTCTTTCGCGGAGATCATGGGGTGGGATGCTGAAGAGCTGACCCCAAGAGACAACGCCTTGCCCGCTACCTTCGGCAGAAAGACCCGAAGCCTGTGGTAGTGCCGCCCTTGGTGGATACCTTTGCGGACATTACCAAGGCCGCCTGGAAACGTCCGCACTCCACTCCCACGGTGCCGAAGAAGGCTGACTGCCTATACAAGGCCCCTAGGGAGGACCAGTATCTGGCGAACCATCCTCTGGCTGACTCCCTGGTCATCACTGCTTCGCATGACCGGTCTCAGAGACCTCAGCATTTGAGCACACAGCCACCGGACCAGGAATCCAAGCAGTTGGATGTCCTGGGCAGGCACACGTACGCGGCTGTGAGTTGCGCCATCGGGTCACTGAATTACCTCACCCACATGGTTCAACTCCAGAACGTACTGTGGGAGCAGGGACAGGACCTGGTCGAGAAGATGCCCGATGGCAACCACAAGGAGGAGCTCTTGAACCTTCTCCGTACAGGTTGGATGTGGGGACCCAAGTGCTCAGAGCCGCATACGATTCTGCGGACTCTTCAGCCAGAGCTGCAGCCTCAGGCATGTGTCTCTGGAGACACTCTTGGCTCCGTGTCTCCAGCTTTACCCCGGACGTCCAGAAGAACATCTTGGACTGCCTTATAACGGCGAGGTCCTATTTGGTGAAGCCTCCGAGAGTAATCACCAAACTTCAGGGCGCTAGGGAAGGCAGTCCGATCTGTCTAAGCTATGTACAAGGTCTTGGCTAGTTCCTTTGTAGGAACCAGGAGCCGTTTCCTTGGCTGGCTACAAGGCGGCAACAGCGTTCGGCCAGCAGCAGAGGGGCACTTTCACCCATAAGGCCCAGGCCAAGTCATCCCCAGGCAGAGGCCAACGATTTTCAAAGTTGGCCCAGCCTGCCAGATCAAACGCTGCAACAGCATGACTCCTTCCCGGCCCCCGCCCCTCCTCAGGATCAATGAGAAAACAAAGTCGGGGGTTGCATCGCTCGCCTCTTCCCAGGGTGTCAATCGATCACCACCGACAGGTGGGTTCTGCAGCTGGTCAAAAAAGGCCATTATATAGAATTTGTAGGCAGTCCACCTACAAGAACTCCCCTGCTCTCCTGATATTCGGCTCAGCATGCCCTGCTCATACAGCAGGAAGTACTCGCTTCTGAAAAGAGCAAACCCGTCCCAGGAGCGAGAGAGGACTAGAGGTACTATTCACACTTCTTCCTGGTTCCAAAGAAAACAGGGGACCTCCTTCCAATACTGGACCTCAGCGACCTCAACCTTTCGGTCGCTTACAAGCACTTCCGCATGGTGACCCTTCCAAGGCCTAATTCCCATGCTGAAGCAGAATGCCTTTCTGGCGTCTTTGGACATGCAGGATGCCTACCTGCACATCCCGATTGCTCAAGCGCACCGGAGGTTCCTGCACTTCGAGTTTGAGAGCCGCCATTATCAGTTCCGAGCTCTTCCCTTCGGGCTGTCATCGGCACCTCGCATATTCACGAAGTGCATGGCGGTTGTAGCTGCGTCTCTGAGGAGACAGGGCCACTACGTGTTCCCATACCTGGACGACTGGCTTCTCATGGCGCCCTCCAGGGAGGCCTTGATGACGGCTATTAACTGCACCCAGTCTCTTTTTCAATCACTGGGTATTCTCATCAACTACGAGAAGTCACTCCTGGTTCCGTCTCAGAAACTGCAGTTTATAGGTGCAATGCTGGACACCGTCAGAGGGAAAGCTTTCCTTCCCTCGGACAGAGCGGAACACATCAGATCCCTCATCAGGGAATTGTCGTCGAAGAAGACCGTCCCAGCCAGACTGGTCCTTTGCCTGCTCGGACACATGGCTGTGGCCATTGCAACAGTCCCACTAGCCCGTCTCCACATGCGGGTAACCCAGTGGATGCTACGGGTGCAATGGGACCAAAGGCAAGACCATCTGCAGCATCCAGTCTGGATCACGAAAGCCATAATTTGAGATTGGCAGTGGTGGCTAAACCCAGGGAACCTCTCTGCGGGGGTTCCCTTCACAGCGCCGTCCCCGACTGTGACCCTCTCCACAGACGCCTCAGGGCTCGGGTGGGGAGCACACCTAGACGGTGTTTGGTCTCAGGGCCTGTGGACAGCCCAGGAGTCTCATCTCCACATCAACATGTTGGAAATGAGGGCAGTCCCTTACGCTCTGCAGGCCTTCCAGTTGGAGATTCCACCAGGTACACTTCTGTTACAAACAGACAATAACGCGGTGATGTATTACCTCAACAAACAAGGAGGCACTCACTCCTACCCACTTTGCAGGGAGGCCATGAGAGTGTGGGAGTGGGTATTGCAACACAGTGCATACCTAATTGCAGTACGTGTCCCAGGAGTGGACAACACCATCGCAGACAGCCTGAGCCGCTCTCAGGCCAGAGTCCTCGAATGGGAACTTCTGCAGGAGGTGGCAGAGGATCTGTTTTACAGATGGGGTACTCCAGAGTTAGACCTTTTCGCGTCCCCATCCAACGCAAAACTTGCCCAATTTTTGCTCGCTAGATCCACGGCCTGGTGTTTTCTGGCGAGATGCGTTGTCCCTCTCCTGGACGGGCAGATTCCTCTATGCCTTTCCTCCTTTCTCGTTGATCCAGAGAGTTCTCTTGAAACTTCGCAGGGAGCAAGCGACACTCATCCTGATCGCACCCTTCTGGCCCAGACAAATTTGGTTCCCTCTCTTACACCAGCTATCCCGGGAACCTCCAGTTCCTTTGCCAATCAGCTCCCATCTGTTGTCTCAGGAGGCGGGTTCATTGGTCCATCCAGACCTATGCTCATTGAACCTGCATGCTTGGCTCCTAGGGACATAGCCATGATACGATACGGGGTCTCGCAAGAAGTGGCAGACGTACTCTTTGCCGCCAGAAAACCGGCTACCCATGCAACTTACGCCATGACATGGCGCAGATTCTGTTTGTGGGCTCAAGTGCGCGGCTTTCCGCAGTTAGACTGTCCAGAAAAGCTGGTTCTGGACTACCTGCTTTCCCTCTTCCACTCTGGACTGGCTTACTCCTCGATTAAAGTGCACCTTTGTGCAATTTCTGCTTACCATGCCCCCGTAGGCCATCAGACGGTGGCCCAGCTGGACACTACTCATGCCTTCTTAAGGGGTGTCCTCCACCTTAGGCCTCTCATCAAAGATCCAATCCCTCCTTAGGATTTACCTTTTGTCCTGGAGCAGCTCATGCTGCCACCCTTTGAACCAGCCGCGGATTGCGAGCTACATTTTCTCTGTTGGAAGACGTTATTTTTAGTTGCTGTTACTTCTGCTAGAAGGATCTCGGAATTGCATGCTCTTATGTGTAAAGAGTCTTATTTGGTTTTCCACCAGGACAGGGTATCCCTAAGGACAAACCCAAAGTTTTTGCCTAAGGTGGTCTCAGCTCTCACCCTTAATCAGGACATTGATCTACCAGTGTATTTTCCAAGGTACTCTAATCGAGGAGAAGCCCTTCTGCACACCCTAGACATGCACAGGTGCCTCAGATACAACCTGACCAGAACCAAACAGCTCCGAAAGTCGGACCAACTTTTCGTCTCCTTTGCTCACAGGATGAAAGGAGCTCCGGTCTCCAAACAGTCACTCTCTAGGTGGCTCATACAGTGCATCACTTTCTGTTATGACAAGCGCAATAAACTCTTACCGGGCGCGGTCAAGGGTCATTCCACAAGAGGGGTGGCTACTTCCTTTGCAGCGTTAAAGAACGTCTCCACCTCAGCTATTTGCGCTGCAGCTACTTGGAGCTCTGTGCATACCTTTATCAGCCATTACAGTCTGGACATTGCATTGAGGCAAAGAGTGGGGTTCGGTCTAGCCGTCCTTCAGGGACTTCTGTCCTAGGCTCGAGTTACCTCGAGGTCTCTACCTTTCCTCCTCCTGGTTGTGCATGATTGCCACTGCTGCTTGGAAATCAGTCCTAATGGTGTAACCTGCTGCAGACCTGTATCTCGAAGTAAGATAGTCAGTTACGTAAGAACTTACCGTAACAGTAGATCTTCGAGAACAGCACTTGCATCAGGTACCTTCCCGCCCACCATCCCCCTTTTTGGAGGTAGGTCGTAGTCAAGCACCCATCTTATTGGATGGGACATTCCTATTCACTAGTTTTTGCCATCTGGTGGCGGATCCTTGGTCTCCTCTTCCGATGTCATCCAGCGGCCGGGTGTCTCCAGCGGGGGAGAACTGAGGATTATGGGTGGACCGCCTCCTTATGTACTACGCCCGATATCGGGGGCGGGACCGACGTCTGAGGCAGTCCCTGCTGAAGACTGCTAGCTAGAAAATTTCTGTGGGGTCCTGGCACCTGCTGGCTTCAGTCCTAATGGTGTAACCTGCTGCAAGAGCTGATCTTCCTTGTCGAGTCTTCACCATTCATTACTGCTTGGATTAGTGCGGAGCTGCGTGCCGCTACGGGAGTTTTTGAGTCGCTCCAGCGGCGCCGCCCTCGATGATGCACTGCGTCATCGCGGTGGCCGTGGAGTGCCGCAGACTCCTCCTCCATCTCAGTTCTGTTTTCCCGCTGTCGAGGCTGCACCTGCCTGCGCGGATAGTTGAAGTTAAGCCTTCTCGTCCTAAGCCAGACTCCTCCTCCTACTTCTCTCGACGCCGTCACCCAGTAAGACCGTTCTGTTTATTACTTCTTTCAACGGCGCCGAGAGCTTTTGCTGTTTTTAGTCTAAATTTTTTCACATCATGTCAGGTTCAGGGGCAAAATGTAAGTCGAAGGCGGGCCGCGCCCCTATGCGTCGGTGCTCCTGTGGCCGGCATTTTTCCGTCACGGATCGGCATGATGTTTGTCTTTGTTGCCTGGGATCCAACCACGATATGGATGCCTGCGACGCCTGTTTCTCCATGGACCGTCGCGTCCTAGAAGTCCACGCGTTCAAGATCAGCAAGGCCCCGCCGACTTTCAGGGGACGGCGTCGCTCCAGGGATTCCCAGGTAAGGTCTCTAGGCCCTTCCTCCGGGTCCCCTCTCGGGCCTATGGTCCGTAGAGGAGGAGGCTTCCTCATCTTCTCTTGCCGAAGAGGAACCTTCTTTTGCGGTGTCGGAGGACACGAGGTCCTTCCTGGGGCCTCGGCGGGGACACCGCCTTGGCAGTCACCTCCTTGGAGGTGCAGACTCCCCCAGTGTCGAGGCCCATGCCTGCTGGGCCCGGCATCGGTGGACCCTCGACGCCGCTTTCTGGTGCCGTTTCGGATCCCGGTGCGCTCGCGGCGCCGGTGATCGAATAGCACCGATGGTGAGTGCAGTATTCTGTAACCAGCGCCCGCTCGCTCGCGCGAACTGGTCTGCTCTTCTGGCGCTGAGTGGAGTCCGGCGCCCGATGGCAGTGCCGTGGGTCTGGCAGCACCACTGGGGAGCCAGGCTGGGCTTAGGTGTCGCAGGGGTCCGAGGTGGCAGCGCCGTTTCACCGGGGACCCCTGGGGTTGCTAGTATTGTGGTTCAGCTGATCTCCTCCTCTTCGGAGGCTGATCATTCAGACGTGGACCCGTCCTGGCAACCTGACTCTTCGGAGTCAGGGTCTCCGGTGGCACGAGGTGCTAGGCGGCCCAGCATGCCTATTCCTGTGTCCCCGCTGCTGTCCTCCCCTGAGGCCCCCCAGGCTGGGGGTAGTCTGGGGTCCCTGGGGAGCGATGGAGCAGGGGTGGAGGAAGGGGCTTTCCCTCCTGGGGGGCTCGTGGCAGCTACCGACCCTGGTGCTGCTGCACCCCCTCGGGGTGGGAGGTCACTGGGGTCGAGGAGGAGGAGGGCGTTCTCGGAGGTCGAGGGGCAGGGTTCAGGAGTCTCGGTCTCTGCCTGCCACCCCTCGGGGTGTGGTTCGGAGCCATAGCGCTGGACCCCGTCTTTCCCTTTTGGACCCCGGGGACCCCTCTGGTGGCACTGCTGTGGGCTGCCCTTCTGGATCCATGCAGTCCCAGGTTCGCCATAGGGGAGGATCCCCTTCTGGGCTCTTCTAGGCTACGCATCCGCAGGGTTCCGTTTTGCAACCTGGTCTGTTGTCGGGATCCCGCCAGCTCGGGCTCCGTTCCCAGTTCAGAGCCCTAGCAGAGGACAGTTGCCTCTCCGTAGGTGCCCTTCTCCCATTCCTCTGCAGCCACCCCCCCTCTCCCAGGCCATATGGGTCCCACGGGCCCGTTATCCTGGGGCGTCCAGGGTTCTGCGGCGTCCTTCCCCTCATATGTTGGTGTGCATGAATGAGCGGGTTTTGCCTATCCCCACGCCGAGAGTCCTCTGGACACTCAGGCTCTCCATCATCCTCGTCTCCTCCTCTGAGGGAGAGGAACCCACTGCTCATCTCTCCTCGATGCTGATTTCACTGAATATCAGCGATTCCTTCGAGGATGGTGAGGGATCTTGAATTTCCTATGTTGGCGAGACAATACTGAGCGGAGGCAGCGTGAATTCCTTGGCGAATTCAGTGCCCAGCACTTGGTGGTACTATCCTGGCCTATTCCCTTCCAGGAGGCGTCTGTCCGTTCCTGGCAGTCGCCAGCCGCCCTTTCTCCAGCCCGGCAGACTGCCGACGTAGGTATTGTGCCCTTTCGGAATCCCTAGGTACTCTCCCTAACCCACCCTCGGGTTTGGCATACCTAGAGACTCCCTCTGGGCGCTGCCGCCTGGCGCACGACCGTCCACCGGACTCTGATTCTCTACAGTTCGACCGGTGGGGGCGAAGAGTGTTCTCTTCCTCTCGTGCGATGTCTTGCATTGCATCTCATCAGGCCCATCACGCTGCCTACAGTAGGCATTTGTGGTCGATGCTTTCCCAAATCTTAGCATCAATGCCTGATACAGAGCAAACCAGACACGCTATTGCCCTCTCTGCTATAGGCCTGGAGCTGGTAAGACACCAAGCAAGGGCATCTTATGACGCCAGTGAGGTGGCTTGCAGGGACAGCGATCTGTATTAGACGGACGGCATGGCTTCGTCTATCAAGGTTGTCACTCCTGGCATAGGGTGATTCGCTCCGCTTTCCGGGGGACCCGTCTCTTTTCCTCCAGAGCTAGGAGACTTCTGCAGGGGCTTCCTCCGTCTCCCCATCCTCGGGGGGCACCTCTTAGCTCTTCTCCCTCATAGGCTTCTCTCTTGATTAGCCCAGGGTCTTCCCCTTCTGTTTCTCACCAACAGGAGGCTGGGGGTCTTGCTCCCTCAGGGTTAATACCCCCCCCTTTTTTTTAGGGGGGGAGCTTGGTACTCACCCAAGCAGTAATGAATGGTGAAGATTGACAAGGGAAGATATGAAAATTATGTACCTACCATAATTCTTGATCTTCTCTTGTATCTTCACCATTCATTACTGATACCCGCCCACCTTCCCCTCAGTGGCCTCCTACTGTGGCGTCTCGTTCCTCTCCCTTCCTTTGGCCTTTATACCAAAAAAAAATGGATCTTTTTTCCTCAAGGTAAAGAGGAACGAGCAGGGTCTGTGTTTCACCTATTCTGAGGGAACTCTTTCTGACTGCCCCTAGGGTGCGACCTCTGGGCACCTTAATCATGTTACACAGTTCACAGTTTAAGAGACCATGCCTGGCTCAGCCTCAAAGAAATTTAGATTCCCCCTGGCAGGTGTTATTATTATTCAGCTCATTCTGGCTGGTGCATTGCACTTCTTAGCTTGCAGCACTCTTCTCCCTTGCCTTAAGGGTGTCTGATTGAGTTCCTACTCTTTCCTTTCATACAGAGCTGTCTTTCGTGATGGCATAATCTTCCCCATACACTCTGTGTTAGCACTAATAGGGTGCTATAGCATATTCCCCTTCCTAGGTGGGCGCTGGACAGTCTGTGGAGCATCCTAGCTAGGATATAGGGACTTGCATGTTGAGAGATTAGAAATTTGCCCTTTATGTCCATCTGTGCAGGCGGTTCAGTCGAACCCTCTCTCAGTCTATCAGCGAGGTTCTTACTCCCTGGTTTTAGTCTCGAACTTATAAGCCTCTCAACCCAATGCCTCTGTGGGCACTGTTCTCCCTCTCAACATGCCTTCTTTTCTTCTCCTTCTTCTTCTTCTCTTTCTCTTTCTCTCTATCTGTTCCTCCCTAGAGCCGCCCAGAAAGGAGGCCTCACGGTCCCTTAGGGTGGAATTCTCTCTCCTCTGTCTGTCCTCTACGGCTTATTCCTTTTTCAGTTTTATCCTTTCCTTTTCTGTCCCTCGGCTCTCTTGCCTCGCTCTCCTTTTTTCCCATCCTTTGTTTTCGCCTCTCCGGCTACCAGAACTGAGATGGAGGAGGTCTACTGACACCCTAACGGCCCACCCCTCGCGCGCCCAGCGCGGTGCGTCACTCTCGAGCGGCACCGTTGAGCCGACTCAAAAAAAAAAAACTCCCGGTAGCGGGTGCACGCCTCCGGCAGTAATGAATGGTGAAGATACAAGAGAAGATCAAGAATTACGGTAGGTACGTAATTTTCATTTCTCAAAGATCTAATGTTACGGTAAGTTCTTACGTAACTGTACTTTATCTTTAGTATTCGCAATCCTAAATTCTGTTTTGATTTTGGCTTGTCTGATTAGTATGTTTAATAGCTGTTGCTCCTTTTCATATACCAAGAGTGTTAGAGTCGTTTGGGTTATTTCTAAATTTGGTATATGCCTTCTTTTTGTTGATTTGTGTCCTTATGCTAATAAGTAAGTAAAATTTTATTTATACGAGGCTCCCTTCCGTAGCTTAGGGTGCCCTTACACCATACTCACACAGATTATAAAACACATTAAAATAATACAACTGAATTCAACACATAAAATCTTAAAATCTTAAGTTCCTTCAAAGGCATTTCTAAAAAGATATGTCTTAAGGGGGTTTTTAAACCCTTCTATGGTCAGGCTCTCTCGTATCCGACGAGGTAGAGAATTCCACAGGGAAGGGGCCATAAAAGCAAAAGAGTTTCCTCCAAACATTTTCAAATGTACCCTGGGAACCTCTAGCAAACCCTCGTCGGAGGATCAGAGTGAACAGGAGGGACAGTAGGGAGATAGGAGGTCTTGCAGGTATTGGGGTCCCTGATCGTGTAGGGCTCTATAGGTCAGCAATGTGACCTTAAAAGTGATTCGCCACTGTACAGGCAACCAGTGCAGTTCGCGCAGCATAGGTATTATAGGACTGGCTCTAGGGGTTCCAGTTAACAACCTTGCCGTTGCGTTCTGCACCTGCTGCAGTCGGCGAATATCTGCTCCCGGAAGCCCTCAGTAGAGGGTGTTGCAGTAGTCCAAACAGGTGGTGACAAAGGCGTGGACCAGTGTAGAAAGAGCCTCTGATGGAGCCAAGTGCTTCACCCTGGCGATGTTTCTCAGATGATAAAAGGCGGATTTGACTGTGGCCGACACCTGAGCCTTCAATATCAGGCCTTCAGCAAACAATACCCCGGGGGTTCCGCACCTGGCTCGAAACACTGAGCAGGTTCCCTCAAAGTTGTAAACCAGAGGGTTTTCTCGCCTACGATCTGACCAACCTTTAGATCAGGGTCCACAACCAATGCCTCAGTTTTTTTCTGGGTTTAACCTCAGCCAGCTGGGACTCATCCAGTTCTGTAGAGACTGTATCAAACTCCTGGCCAGGCACAAAGGACATGTACAGTTGAGAATCATCTGAATAACAGTAAAGTCTCAACCTGTACCGCCTTATAAATGTCCCCTAGTAGCAGCTTATAAAGTGCAAACAACGTGGGGAAGCACTGAACCCTGTGGTACCCCACACGGCAGGCCCCGAGGGGATGAGGAATAAATTCCTGACACAACCCTCTGTAACCTGCCCGCGAGGAATGATCGAAACCAATTAAGGACCACCCCCTCTAGTTCACAAAAAAAAACACAGGCATTCGAGCAGCATCCCATGGTCCACAGTGTCAAATGCTGCTGAGAGATCTAGGAGAACCAAGATGGAACAGACTCCCATCTCTCACCACCAAGAGGCCATTAAGTGCTCGAACCAGGGCAGTCTCGGTTCTATGCCTTTTACTGAAGCCAGACTGGAGAGGGTCATAGACAGTGTGGATGGATACATGATCCTCCAGCTGCAAAGCGACCACTTTCTCAATAACCTTCCCTGTAAAAGGTAGGTTAGAGACTGGTCTCTAGTTAGCAGGGCAGTCTTGGTCAAGGGAGGGCTTTTTCAACAGAGGCCTAACTACCACCTCCTTTAAGGGATCCAGAAAGATCCCTCTCTCCAATGAAGCCCAGACTATCCGAGCTAGGACCGAGCCAATAACCTCAACGCACCCTACAAGAAGGTGCGTTGGGCCTTGATCCAGACTACAGCAAGTTGGCCGCAAAGTCTGGACAGTCTTCACTATATCTATGACTGCTGGCTGGGTAAAGGTAGACCAGATCATCCGGGCATCAGTACCACCCGGTTGACCACTGCAAGGCCCAATAGGGAGGCATTGGCTGATCTCTGTTCTGCTGGTAGACGCCTTATCAGCAAAGAACTGAGCAAACTCCTCACATTTATCTTGTGACAGCGCTCCACCAGATCACAGGCAGGCTGGATTGCATAGTCTGTCCACGGTCCGGAAGAGCTGGGCTGGTCTGTTCCTCACTGCAGCAATTTCCTTGGACAGGAATTCTGCCTTCTTATGGGAAATTGCTGATTGGAAGATCTTATAATGGTCCAACAACCTAAGTCCTAAGTCCTTTCCGCCAGTGTCTCTCCAATCTTCGCCCCTGCATCTTCAGTTCCCTAAGTGTCCTGTCAAACCATGGGGCATCCGGGTGAGAGGTAAGGGGATGACCATGAACTGGAGCAGTGACATCCAGGGCCTCAGCTACTGTCCTATTATAGGCCAGCACAAGAGGCCCTGGGTCACCACTATCTGACGGACTTCTCAAAAGGTCTAATACTGTTATGAGCCCTTCAGGTGTTCACCTGTCTTAAAAGACGGTACTGTACCATTTCCTTAGGGGCAGGCCCATTTCAAAGGGTCGCAAAACTAAACCTCAAGGTGTGATGGTCTGACCATCCATTAGGCTCCACCTCCATACTGGAGATTTCCATCCCCAGGTGGAACACTAAGTTCAACAAGTGCCACCCCTCATGTGTTGCGGTGGTAATAATCCTTGTCAGGCCCACTGATTCCATCAATTGGAGAAGGGCTTGTCCAAAAAGCAAGTGTTCGCTGTCAACCCAGGCACTGAAGTCCCCCAGAATTAACCATCTTCGGGCCTCCAATACCATCTCGGCGACGAAGTCTACTACCTCCTTCAGAAATACCCTCCCATCCCTGTGTGGATGGTAGATGAGAAGGATCCTGAAACCTGCACTTGCAGCTCCCATGCACCCGAAGGAATTGGTTGTCCCCACTGGCAACTCCTTGAGGTCATGTTCCTGTCTAAAACAGACTACGACCCCTCCTCCCCTACGGTCCACTCTCGGGTGGTGAATCACCAAGAACCCGGCTGGAATCACAGCTGCCAGAATGGGTCCTGCATTTTCATCCAGCCAAGTCTCGATGATGCAAGCTAGGTCTGCAGAGGCTACTAAATCAGCATCCACTGCAGTCTTGATTTTAATAGACCTGGTATTGCATAATACTGCCCAGTAGGGACAAGATTCCGCAGATGACCACAGCTTCTGCCTGAGTCCCTCAGAGCCCTTGGGTATGGGCACAAGGCAAGGGGGCCCTCGCTCTTGGTCCTATTTCGCCCCAGAGTGCCTCCTGATTCCCACCATCCCTATCTGCCCACCCCCTGCCAACCCTCCGCCTCTTAATTATACCTAATGCTCTACATCTGTCATATATCTGTGGCAGAAGCGGGCATTCAAAAGGTCGCAGGACCCTCAGTCTCGAGGGAGAGTACTGCCTTACCATAGTAATCACCCCCGACACATTTCTATTTTCTTTTTACTCTCAGTTACACTTATACACTCACCCAGATACACCTTACTAACCACAACATTATCCAATTTCCCATCACACTATCTCATACACACCTTCAATCTATCCCCTCTGGAACTTATATCCTTTTAACAATAAACAATAAATAATTGCACTAATCGCCCTCTCAGTTATTACAGTGTAGTAAGCAGAACCTATAATAATTATTGCATCTCATTTAGCAGCAAAAAGATTTCAAAAAGCAGTTCAAATGTGTCTTGTTGGTTGCAGTCTCACCACAGCAGACCCAAATCAAACAGTTCTATAGTCCCCTCTCACAAGCTATAGCCGTGTTTCCAGCGTTACTTAGATGTTCCATGTGGATCGAATGTTCCAGTTTTAGCTTTCAGAACCAAGGTCTTATATAACAGGCTTCACGATAGTATCTAGAAATGATAAAATGTTTTACTTCACCGTTTGATCGTAATTGTACATTTTTATTCGCCTTTCTTCACTTGTGATGTCAGTAAAACTGATGGGTTATGCTCGAAGTTGCAATCCTCCTTCACTTCTTTCTTCTTTCTTGGAGGGCCTCAGGACTTTCTAATTCGGAGCCCAGGCAGGTCCTCCCTCCAGATAACCCCTTTTTCTACCTAAGGAAGTGAAAAGGTAGTGCTGTCCGCTCCCTGGTCTGGGCCCGAGGAACCCCATCTCGCCTTATTCCTTTTGGGGTCCCACCTCTCAACCAATGATTCCACCAGAATCCTTCGGTACTAGGATGCACCCCACACCTCTTTCTGATGATTGTACTACCTTCAAAACAGGTTGTGGTATTTCCTGCATCTTCTCTGCGTCTGGTCCGGCTGGGCTGTCGTCCCCAAACAGCAACCACCAGGAAAGCGATGTTCCCAACACAGTTATGCCGCCACTCACTCACCACTTGTTCCCACCAGAATCCTTCTCTGATCACACCACCACCAAATACCACAGTGAAGCTCCAAAACAGAGGTAGGTTAAAATACTAAACCTCTTCTTTCTCCTCATACAGGGCTGGATTCACTATTCTAAGGGTTTAACAGTGTTCAGGCTCCCCTAGCCCCACAATCCAAATGTTCCCCATGCAAGTCCACGTCCTTGTGCACACTCGGGTGTTATCAGTTGCTCCCGATAACGCTCAGAAATCTTACTTTCTCACTGCTTGCCTTAACTCTCTACCCTAAAAGTCTGCCTGAAACCTACTTTCCTTACTCACAGGAACTTTAAATAAAACAAATTAATAACGCTCTGCTCTGGTCTCTGCTTCTGCTCAGCCACCCTGCATGGCAGCTTGTAAGGATCCCACTCTAAACTAGAATTTAACCATACTGGTATTTTGCCTTTAGAGTTACATTTCTTCTTAGTTTGTACATATTTGCGTTCAAGTTGAAGCAAATTACTTTTTATTAACTCCCAAGATTGTTCTGAAGACAGATCTGTCATAGCGGTGTCTTAATCAGTGCTTGCTAGTGCCTCTCTCATTTCTGTATAGTTTGCTTTGCCATAGTCCTTTAGAGCTGTTTGTCCCATGAAACTTTGTTTACTATTAGGTTACAAGTAATTATGTTATGATCACTGTTTCCTAAATGTTCTGTAACCTTAATGTCTGTAATACTAGAGTCCATATTACTTATGATTAAGTCAGTGGTGTTTTTGCCTCTTGTTGGTTCGCAGACTGATTATTCTAAGCGAGAGCTAATTAGAGAGTCAACAAACTCTTTTTCTAACTCGCTGCTTCTTGTTAGTCACTAAATTGGGACATAGTAACAGTTAGTGTGTCCCAGTTTATGCCCGGTAGATTAAAATCTCCCAGGATTATTGTGTTGCCCATAGATAATGCACTTGTGTTTCTCATATTCAGTTATCATTGTATGTTTTACTGGATTATGTGGTCTATGACATGTTCCTAGGATTATCTTTGGTTTACCCTTAAACTGTAGATTGATCCATAGAGATTCTAGGGTTTCCTCAGGTTCAGCAATATTATTAGACTGACTGAAAGTCATTTTTAATATACAGGCACACACCTCAACCAATCCTACCAACCCTATTTTTTGAAAATAGTTTGTCATTGGTGATTCTCTCTCTCTCTGTCTCTCTCAGAACTGGCTATCTGGTGTATCCAGCCTTTTATTTAGGCCTGGGCACCTCTCTCTCCTCAATCCCCCATGGCACGAGCTTTGCTTCCTTAGTCTCTGGGGGGGGGGGAGAACTGAGAAGGGAGTGGGGCTGTTCATGGCTTTGTAGGGTTGGTGATGTCGGCTGATGATGTCAGTGCGGGCGGCCTCAGTTGTACTGCTGAAAATGTTCCATGTGGATGCTGCTTCATTGATGGTGAAGTTCCATACTGTATGTGTGACCAGATGACTGAGATCCCCTCGAAGATCTACTGTTATGGTATGTAACTGTTCTTTCTTTCTCCTGCTGTCGGTCATCCTCATTGAACCTGCTGAAGGAAACATCATCATCTTAGCCATTGCCATTTGTTATCTTACATTTAAAATCTGTTTCTCCCTCACTGTCAGTTGAGAAGCTTCTGTCAAAGTACAAGGATAAGGACAAGGAAAGGTCATCATTGTGGATCTCCTCGTAATCAAACCATAAGCACAGACACAGAGAAAAGGATACGTCTACTTCACCTGCAATGTCCTGGTCGCCACTGGGAAAAGGTACACCCTAGTCAGTGCCCGCTCCAGTGGCATCGATTACAGCCCCCACAGCCTTCATTGAGGCACCAAGGTCAGGGCTTGGCTTAGACACTGCCGTACCTACTATGGATGGGTATGACGCCATTGACTCTCAGGCTGTACTAGCATTGTTTTCTGAAATGATTTGACACATTCTGCAAGGGTTGTCAGTGCAGGAAGTTATTCCGTCAATGTGGCCTTCTGGTACTCAGTCCCTGTCGACGGGTTCCAGTAGCACGCCACAGATCCCTGCCTCTCAGCCACCACCGGCATTGCCAGTCCATTCTGCGGCTCCCATTGTCACTCATGCTGATGATGATGATGAAAATCCTGACCTCGTGGATTTAGACGAGGAATGTAAGGGAAAATTATTTCTGGAGGGTCTCTCTCATTCTGGTTCTGCCCTCTCTCTTGTCTTGTACTGAAGACTTGGTGGTTTATACCCTGAGATCTCCTCCAGAGGAGCCATTTTTCCAAGCCATGATGCAGCAGATGCGGTCTGCCATGGGCTTTGTTGTGAAAGAGGCAGATTCCACTAAAAGGAATCTAACTGAAATTTTGGAGGTGCCATGCTCCCCCTCCATTATTATTTTACCTATATATCCTGCATTAGAGGATGATACGTTTGCTGAATGGTGCAGATCAAACTCACTGCCTGCAGTTCCTAGAAAAGCTGATAAGCAGTATCCTTCACTATCTGCTAAACTTTATTATACCAACCGGCCAGAAACTGACTCTCTGGTCATCATGGCAGCTTAAGATAGGTCTAGAGACACTAGACATATGAGTACTTTACCTCCTAATAAGGAGTCTAGGAAGCTTGATGTGATGGGCATACGTACTTATGCCTCTGCATCATTGGGCTTTAGGGTTGCAAACTACCAGGCCCTCATGATCAAATATAAGAACAGCCTGTGGAAAGCTGCTCATACTTCGGCTCAGGCTTTGCCTGTTATCTCTGTCAAGACTGATCTGCTTAAAACAATGTCTGCTGGTGCTGTGGTTGGCAGACATTTACTGCACTCAACTTACGATGTCTCTTATGCTTCTGTCAGGGCTGCACCTTTTGGCATTTGCATGAGTTAATGTTTGTGGCTTAGAGTTTCTGGCTTTGCCAATAATGTGTATCAGGCTGTTGTGAATGCTTCCTTTAAAAGGTCAGAACTGTTTGACTATGATGTTGAAGAGACCCTGCATGGACTTCAAAAATGACTCTTAAGTTCGGTGAAGTCCCTGTATCCCACTCTTGCTAGAGGTCATTATCTGGGCTCCTTTCATCTGCCTGCTGCCCAAGGTAGCCATGCCTACTGTCAGCAAGGCCATGGTAGAGGAGGTGGCTCCCTTTTGGGTCCCCCCTGGTGCCCATGCAAAAGCACCCAAAAAGATCAGTTATGGTGGCCCTGCTGCTCCTGGTTCTAGCCGACTCTCCTTTGTCTCTCCCGCCATCTCAGCTGTTACCTCCAGGGGTGAGTGTGGAGGGCAGGATCTTCCTGCTTCTGAAACAATGGTGGGAGATCACTATGAATGACTGGATTCTGGAGATATTTGCAAGGGGGTATGCTGTGGAGCTGTTTCAGATCCAGATTGTCCTCAGCCTCATTCCTTTTATCCTCTGGGTAGTTTATCCCTTCTGAAGGAAGAAGTTCAGTCATTATTCCAAACAAAAGCCATAGAACTGGTTCCTCCGCAGGAGAAAAATAGTGTGTTCTATTACAGATACTTCCTATTCCTGAAATGGATAGGGGCTCTGCATCCTGTGTTAGATCACAGGGATCTCAACCTGTACTTCGAATACAAAAAGTTTTGAATGATATCCCTGCAAGCTCAGATTCCCCTTCTGCAAATGAGGGAATGGCTGAGTTCTGTGGACATGAAGGACACATACCTGAATGTAAAGATCAGCAAATCCCACAGACAATACCTCTGCTTTATGCTGGAAGGCAGACACTATCAGTTCAAGATATTGCCCTTTGGCTTGTCTTCTGCGCCATGGGTCTTTACCAAATGCTTGGCAGTAGTTGCAGCAGCCTTTTGCATGGAAGGCCAGTATGTTTTCCCTTATCTGAATGACTGGCTCCTAAAGGCCAGTTCTAGGGAAGCTCGGCTATATACCCATAAGTTTTTAAATTACTTGGGGGCCACAGTGAATGTGCCAAAGTCTGTATTGACTCCGTGACAAAGACTGCAGTATATAGGAGTGATCTTGGACACAGAGAGCTGCTCCTGTGGTGTGGAGGGCTGGGGCATTGAGCAACCCAGCCAGGTGGCAGTGGAGACGTAGGTTCTAATCCTGGTCTCCTTAGATTTCTGTCTTTCGGATGAGACATTAAACCGAGGTCCCATCTGCCTGTTCTGGTGGTAGTTCAGGTAGATATTAAAGATCCCATGGCACTTCTCGAAAAGAGTAGGGGAATCTTTTTATTGAAACCATAAGAATCAAATAAAACAAAGCAGTAGTACATTGTTCCAAACAATAATCAACAATCAAAAACAAAAATAAATAAATCTCGTACATCAACCCTAAACATGAATTAATCTCCCCTCTTTCCAACTTGAAATAAGGATGCACTAAAAGGAATGTCTTTAAACAGTATTACATCATACATGCTTATTAATCAATGAAGTTAATAAAGGAAAACAAAGCTGCACCCCTCGTTAAATTAGAGGAGGAGAATTACTGTCATTGGACTTAATACTCTTAATGACCATTACAAAAGAGTAATACTACATCATAAACAAATACCAGCAGTATGTGCAGAACCCAATATATTGTCATGATGAAAATCCATTGATAAAAATCACATGTAATCAAAATGACCCAAAAAATCAGTCCAAGTCTGTATATCATACTTCTTAAATTGCTTCTGTTTTAAGGACCGTAAGTCAGATTGTAAAATATAAAACAGTCCTATTTCTGAAATAAATTGTTGCTGTAGCAGCAAACGGCATCTACATATCCAGAGCCAGTATAACAGATGAACATGCACTAAACGAAGAGTACTTACGACTCCTTTCCCAAGCACTTTCGAGGGAATCCCATAAAACAAAAGGTCTAATTGAGGCAGGAGATCCAGACCCTGTTTCCATCGATTTTTCAAGATCTCTCAAAAACGAACCACATATGAACAATGAATATAAATGGGTCATCATCTCAATTTTCATAACACATTCAGCTCTAGGGCAATATCTTTCATGCAGTGCTTTGTGTTTTTGGTTACCTTTCACATTAATTCTGCTTTGGAGGCCCAACCATGCTGTGTCCCACATCTGAATGGGGATGTGAACATCCATAATATAATCCGATATATAAACCTGATTCACCTTAGAAAAGGCTGCAAATGGACAGTCGACAAACCACCTATTCAAAATCTGTGCATACAGCACCTTGCGTATAGTAGTCAAAACCTGTTCAAACCCGATACCCCATAACTTTATTTTATCAAAAACTCCCTCCCATCTTTTCAACAATCTCGGTTTCCGTTTATTTTTGTGTATAAAAACGTTCCCCTTCCATTCCTGCAAAATGCCTGTTAAAGGTAACAGACCCAGTTTCCCCCATAAGGGCTTACTGTGGCCTATAAGGGGCACCAAATTCGTATAGAAAAAAAATAGAAAAAAAGAACACCACCGGATTCAACATATTCACCCTCCCTTCCCAAATCCCAGGATACAGGACATTCCTCTTAATGGGATTTAATCTACTCCCCCCCCCCCCCAAACAGCTAAAAAAACTCCTAGTAATGATGCTTCCAACACTTTTGGTAAAGAAGAAATTGCACTAACATATAAAAAAAGTGTAACCAAGAAAGTTCTGATAAAATAAACCCTCTTTTTTTTTAAACCTTCCATTTATTCCACATCGCCACCTTCATTTTCCCTTTAACTAAAGCTTTATCCCAATTATAGAGAGCCATATCTTCCCCACCAAAATATATCCCCAATATACGATTTGGCTCCATGGCAACCGGAAACCCACCCACCCACTCTTGGGTCTTCAGGAAGCCAGCCACCCTCAGTATTTTAGTTTTGGTCAAATTGAGACGAGCCCCAGTTATCCTCCCAATATCCTGTATTAAATCACCAGCAACCCGTAAGGAAGACTCATCTTGCAGTACCAGACATAAAACGTCTGCATATGCGAGAACCTTACACTGTTGCTCAATGAATCCACCCAAACCATAAATCAGAGGGGATTTCAGGTGTCAGCGTGGCTCAGTTGGTAGCACATCCGCCTCTAGACCAGAAGGTCGTGGGTTCTTGTCCCACACCAGGATTGGACTTGCACCTAAAAATCGCTGGCATCCAAGTGCAGTATTGGGGGGTGCTGTACTGCTGGGGTGTGCCGTCCTTCGGATAAGACGTTAAACCGAGGTCCCTTCTGCTCATCCTGGTGTTATACTGGTGGGTGTCCAGGTGGAAGTAAAAGAACCCAGGGCACTCTTCGCAAAGAGTAGGGAACATTCCCGGTGTCCTAGCCAACATTCCCCTTCCCATAAAAACCAGTTCATGCAATTATCCAGGCTGTGTGTGTGTGTGTGATGATGTGCGATATGGCCGCCACCACACATTCAGTCACTTCACTACCAGTCTAGCATTGCTTGTAAAGCGCATTGGGATACACTGTGTATGAAAAGCGCTATATAAATGCTGATTCTTCTTCTTCTTCTTTCAACAAGATTTGTAACGGGGTCCAGGGCAAAAACATATAAACTGTGGCTCAGAGGACACCCCTGTCTAACTCCTTTCAGAATTCGATGATGGTTTCCTCGCCACCCATTTTCATATGGGACCACATAAGCCAGGGCATGACACATGCGTATCCACTGTATAAAATCATCCAGAATACCATAAGCACTCAATGCCGACCACAGATAAAAATGTGAAACATCATCAAATGCTTTAGCCTGATCTAGGCTAATCAGATATCCTCCGTGACTCCCTGACAGAGTGGCATCACTTGTGGGTTCCATGAGTTCGCATAAAATCAAAAAAATCTCAGAGATATGATGACCCGGTACCGCACAAACTGTCGTGGGCTAATCAAATCCGCCATAACCTGTGACAGTCTATTACATAATAATTCAGAAAATATTTTAAAATCCGTATTAAGTAAAGTAAGCGGTCTCCAATTCCCAATTTCTTCCCGATGCCCAGGTTTGTATAAAAAATTCATCAATCCTTCATAAAATTGAGTAGGTAAACAACAATCCGCCAAAAAAATTATATAATTGTACTAATTCCAAGTGCATATATTCCCATAATACTTTATATAGCTCATTCGATAACCCATCAGAACCTGGGGAAACTTCATCACATAAAGATTTAATCACCACCTCTACCTCAGCAACCATAAAAGGACACACAAGAGACGCCATCTGATCAGGTGTCGCCTGCGGAAGATCCACAGCCTGCAAAATTTGTGTCACATACTGAGACTCCTCTGCAGGACAGCTAAAGGTGTCATGAACATGCTTATCTAATATCCCCATGATACCTACATTATCTCTCCGAACTTCTCCTGAGCAAAAAAGTAAGCCCGTAATGATTTGTTTATTCATCCTAATATGACTAGCTAAAAAGGGTTAACTTGTTCAGTTTTCCTCTGTTTACTAAACTGTTGTTCTTTTTGTAAGGAACAAAATCTGTCATATTGAAAATCCCCCATCTCCAGCTTAAGAGCTCCAATTTCCTCACTGAGATCAACCTTGTCTTCAATCTGCCAGGTCAGCAGTACACCTAGCTCATAACCAAGAGTTTCATACATCTCCTATTTGGCAACAGCACGGTTTCGTCCTACTTGAGTAAAAAAACAATTAAACAAAGCTTGAAGTCTTCCCACCAAAGGCTAATGTTCTCATATAAAAAAAATGGTAGTCAATTTATCCTGTATGACTATACGTAAGTCAGACTGAACCTGCTCTTCTACCAACAAGGAAGCATTTAGCCATCAACACCCATGTCCAGTCACTCTTAATAGGGAAGGAATAAATAGACATATCCAGCAACAAATGATCAGAAGTTTCAATGGGTACTACTCGTACAGTAACTACACGTAATGTATCTTTAACAAAAATAAAATCTACTTACTTGGTATAAAGAACATAAGAAGGCCAGAGCCCATCGAGACTGTTCCCCACACTATGTGGGACATTATTTATCTATTATCCCTCAACCAAACATCTAATTGGTTTTTAAAGACAGTGGCACTAGTTGCCTCTACCAGTTCTTATGGCAAGGTGTCCCATACAATGGATGCTGTTATTGGAAAAAAGTTTCCCCTTTTGCTGGTTTTATAGGTTTTTACTTCAAGCTGTTTATTATGCAGTCTTGGAACATGTCTCCTTTTGGAGAGTGTTAGACCACATTTTTCCATTAGATCTGGTGAATTTATTAAATTAAAAACCATAAGCATATCACCTCTTAATCTTGTAGTTTGAAGAGAGAAGAGACCAGTAGCTTTTAATCTGTTCTGATAATCCAAGTTTGTTAATCTTGGAATCATTCTTGTTACTCTTCTTTGAACCTGTTCAAGAATTGCTATGTCTTTTTTTTGGTTTGAATTCCAGAAAGGGGAGCAATAGTCTAGATACGGTCTAATGTATGCCCTATACAGTGGAATAAGGCATTGTTCAGTGCGATTAACAAAAGTGCGTCTTATTTGCCTCAAAGGTCTGTTGGTCATGCAAGCAGTTCTAACCCAGTGATCATTTGATGTAAGTTTATTATTAACATATATCCCTAAATCTTTTTCACAATTTGATGAGTGAAGTGGTAGTCCGTTTATATATCGTTTTTGGATTATTTACACCGAAATGCACTACTAAACATTTGTCTTGATTAAACTGCATATGATTTTCATTTGCCCAAAGTGTTAATTTTTCCAAATCCTTCTTTAATGCAGAAATATTTTCTTGATTATTAACCTTGCCCCCCAATTTAGTATCATCTGCAAATTTAACCATGAAGTTATTTGGCCCTGTTTGTAAATCACTGCTAAAGAGATTAAACAATGTTGGTCCCAAGACCGACCCCTGTGGTACACCACTTGTCACACTACCGGAATCAGACAAGATATCATTAATTCTGACTGTCTGAGAATGATTTGTCAACCAGTTTAAAGTCCAGTTGACAATATCAGGTGACAAACCTAGATTGTGCATTTTAGTAATGAGTTTTTCATGTGAGACTTTATCGAAAGCTCTACTAAAGTCAAAAAGAATTACATCAGTAGGGATACCCACATCTAGTAGAGTACTTATATTATTGTAAAAAGATATCAGATTGGTGGTGCAGGAATACTTGGGAGTAAACCCATGCTGATTTGAATCATAAATTCCTAATTTTTTACAATCTTGCTCTATTAGAGACTTCATTACTCATTCCATTAATTTACCAGCCACTGAGGTCAGGCTAATTGGATGATAATTTTCAACAGAACCTCTATTGCCTTTTTTAAATATGGGAGTAACTATTGCTGAACGCCAGTCATTTGGTACAGTGCTTTCTTGTAAGGATTTGTTGAAGATAATTGACAAAGGTATAGAAATATTTATAGAGGTTTCGATCAGAAACCATGGATGAATACCGTCTGGGCCCGGACTAGTATTTTTGTTTTGGTTTTTTGATAGCCTGTATAATGTCAGTTGGATAGAACCTATGATAATCTACGTGGTGAACTTTAAATGTACTAATAGGTGATTTTTGAGAGAAGACAGAACAAAAGTACTTATTAAAGAGATTCAAGGTTTCTATATCAGATTGAGAAGAGCCATTGGTTATAATGGGACCAGTGGTCCTTGATACACCTTATTACTATTTATATAGAAGAAAAGAGATTTGTGACAGTCTTTTGTGTGAGCTAGTTTAAATTCTAGCTTATTTTTTGCCAATTTAATAGAATTTTTTAAGTTTATCACAGATAGTCTGTATTTATGTAATAGAATAGTTTTAAATGGAACAGAACTATTCTTAAGTTTCCTAAAAGTTTAATTTTATTTTAATCTGATTTTAATTGTCTTGTTGAACCAAGGAAATTTTTCCTTTATTATTAAATTTCCTCTTAGATGGATAAAGGTATTTTCCAAATAATGTACAATGTTTTTTAAAAAAGTCCCAAGCTTGTGTGTTGTACAATTAAGAAGATTAGATTCCCAGTTTATGTTTTGTAAGTATTCATTGATTTTAGAAAATGTGCTTTATTATAATTTTTTGTACAGTATAATTTCCTTTGTGTCGTTTTAAACTGTTGAATATCAAAAAGTATAGATGAAGGATCACTGGTCCCAAGTGGATCCCAAATTTATAAATTGCTAATTTGTTGCTCTATGTTAGTAAATAATAGATCCAAAATATTAGGCCCTCGAGTGGGTTCAGTAACAAGTTGTTGTAATCCAGTACTAACTACCACATTTATTAGTCCTTTCTCGGCATAGGACTGTCCTGAGAATGAGACCCAGTTAATATGAGGGAGGTTAAAGTCACCAAATATTACAGTATCTTGAGATTCAGAAAAATGTATAATTTCTTTAAACATATCAGTTGTGTAATCTGAATTTGCAGATGGAGGTCGATAGATGTTACCAATAGTTATATAGGACTGCTCCTTCAATAAGATTTTAACCCATATACTTTCCAAAGGAAAGGGAGAACACACTTCAAAAGAAGGAATATCATTTCGTATGTACATACAAACTCCACCGCCTTGCTTATCTAATCTGTTTTTATGATATAACTTATAACCTGGAATTTCTCTGGACCAAATTGAGGATCGTCCACACAAGTTTCAATTACTCCCACCACACCTATATTTAAAGTTTACATTTGACTTGAGTTCTGCTAATTTGAGTTGGTTTAAAGATCTTGCATTCAAAGCTAGGAATTTACATTTAGTTGTGATAATATTTTGGTAAGTATTCAGAGACTTGGGAATAGACCCATTCTCCCCATTGTTTTTAGTTTAAACAATGATTTATGATTTTAGTGATACTTTTCCCCATAAGTGTATTACCCTATGACTGAGATGTAAACCATCCCAGCAAAACAAGGAAGAACAATCTGAAAATGATTCCCAGTGGGTAATGCAGGGTATATCCTGCTTAAACACCACTTTCTCAGCCATTCATTTAGGGCTTTGATTTTCTGCGTCATGGTAGATGTTGCTGTCGGGACAGGTAGAATTTCAGATATACATACACAGCATCCCCTATCAAGTAACAGGTTACATAGACGTAGTCCTGTTGTAACTGATTAAATGGGGCATTGTTTATATCATTAACACGGCATGTATGATAACCAGTGGATTTTCCCCGCATTTGTAAAATTTTAGGCATCATGGAAGTAATGTCAGATACCCTGGCCCCACGGACGCTAGAACAAGTGCGGTTTCTCTTGCCACTATTGCATACCACCCTGTCAATGTGCTTAATGATCGAATCTCCCAGGACTAACACTTGTTTTGAGACAGTAGGGGTTCAAGAATCAGAAACAGGTGATTATTTCCGAGAAAATAGCAGTCCTTTAAAAAAGGTGGGTTTAGGGACATGCAGTAAACCATCCTGAACATCATGTAACCTTGCATGACTTAGAATTTGTTTCAAAAAGGTCTTATCACAATATTGTTTATCCCTATCCATTTTTGGACGTAAATTAATATTAAAATACCCTCCCCAAAAAATCTGTCGGCTCGTATGCAGAAATGGCTGAATTTTATTTAACAATTCTAACTGGGAGCATTTCAATTGCAGATTATAAACATTCAGCAATCAACAAGATAAGCCTCTGATTTCTACATCTAGTAGAAACGCCTGCCCAGGAACAATATCCACCTGTCTGTGCAAAATCAACTCCGGTGTGGTAAACAAAATCCCACCCGACTACACGTCTCTTCTCCCAAGGACCAATATGAGGACCCCCATCCCCAATCCCTGGAAGCTTGCTTGAGCACATTCCCTGAGAGTGTGTAGTTGAGTGTCTTGCAAAAAAATTACATATAAATGTAATGTAAAGACTATAAAACACTAAATGTCATCAATCGTCTTCTGGAAGATTTAACACTGTTCACATTAAGACTAGCTAAATTTAAAGGGCTCAAGGAGGAGGCTTAATCAATTTGCCACTTGATCTGGTGACCCTTTTTGGAACAGACAAAACACGTGGTTTCCGAGCCATAAGAACATCACCCACAACCATCGACTCTGAACCTAATCGTAGTGAACATTCAACATCCTCCATAGGGTGCTCTTGTTCTACTTGTTCTCCCCCAAGACTCAGATGGGGTGAATCTGTTTGACAACAGCAATGGAAATAAAGTGTTACAAGAACAAACCACACCCTCAGTCCCAGCCTCAGAACCAACCCCCTCAGGTTGAACTGAAAAAGAGGGTTCTAACAGTTCCTCATGACATTCCATGTCGAATTGTCTAAATGTAGACTACATGGAACTGTGGGTAAAATTCTCCCAACCCTCTGAGAGAACCCTGAGGGGTGGCATACAGGTGTAGCCTATGTCTCCAGAGGAATTGGTGTGGTATCTAAGCCGAAGGCCTCACCAGTAGGCTATGTAGGGGCTAAGATCGGGTCTTTCTGTGGTAAGACAGGACTGGGGAGAGGAACCCAAGTCCTATCCACTATATTATTTCTCAAACCCCTCCCTCCTTCTCCACCTCCCGCAGGGTCCAAACTCTGTCCCGGGGTTAGGGGGCACATCATAGGGTCTCCTAGCTTGCCTTAGAAAATACTCCTGGTCAGAAGCCTCATCCCTATCATGCGTAGCCCAGGGACAAGTTGCGTAAGAGTGTCCCAAATCTCCATAAGTTACAGAGCAAAGGGGCATCACACTGTGTCAAAGTATGCCCCAACAACCCACAACGAAAACATTTTATTTGATCACAGTCAGTATTCAGATGATCCAGAGAACCACATTTATAACAGCTTTTCGGCTGACCTGCATAGAAAATAATACCTCTGTCCCGGCTCAGATAAAAGGAACTAGGAAGATGTTGTATGCCTGTGTCCATATGAGGTAGTTGAACACGAAAAGTCCACCCCCCTGTCCAAAATCCATTGTCGTCCAAGATTGGTTTAGGACAATCAAATAGAGTACATCTCTTCTCCAACCAGAAAACTATGTTGAAAATGTTTACACCTTCGTTACGGAATAAAGCCATAACAGTCTTAATAGTAGGCTTAGTAATGGGGATTGCTAAAAACTCCTGCCAATTTTCCAAGTCTTTCACATCATAATAGAGCTTCCAGAATTTGTCCAACAGCTGCATGGTACAAAAACTGATATCATAATTGTGGTCACCCAGAGAGTGTGTGAAGGCATACACTTCTGCCAGTGTGAACCCCATGCTGTCTGTTAACAGAGTCTTACCCACCCAAAGCCTGTTCGGGACCACCAGTCTTAAACAGACCAAAAACCTTTGTTTGGCTGCCTCAGCAGGCTTGCGGAAAAGACCTGCATAAGATTTTGGACCAGGAGGCCCAGGCTGTGGTCTCGGCCCATTTCCCTCCGGTGAAGAAGATAAGGAAGTACCCGAGGTGGTGTCTAACATTGATGCAACAGTTACCTGGCATCTTTCAGACTGGAGTTGAACAGGAGAAGGAACCACGGTCGATACAGTTGGATCGTATCGGGATTTACACCCTTCGGTCCTGAGAGTCTGCGTCTGGGGTAGTCTGAAATTCAACCTCATTCTCATGATTTTACGCACCCATCAAAGGGTTTTCCAGGGACTTAGAAGAATCCATGTCTGGAAGCCCTAGTAGACCCCCTTCATCATGTACAGATGCAATCAGACTCAAAGGATCTCGCTCTGGGGAGCCTGGCAAAGGGATAGCTGGGTCAGGTATCCAGATCCCATTCTGTAATAGCCAACCAGCCGTTTGCAACGCATCTCTAGGGGTCCAGTCAGGAACAATCTCAGAAGGATCCAAAGCTCCAACAGTGCGTCCCAAGTCCGCTACAGCAGGTTCTATTACAGGCATTGTCACAGTAATACAGTCGAGCAACTTACCCACCGGTAACCACTTGTGTCCTGCAGGTGAAGGGCTTGCCACCAACCTTTTCCTCTTCCTTTTTTCGTCCTCTAATTTCTGTTGACACAGCGCAAAATCTCGTTCGGCCACAGTTATTGCTAACAACTGGGATTTCTTCAATTCCAATTTGCACTGTAAAATATCCGCCTCATTCGGCACATCCATATCCTGATGCAGCACACTCTCCATATACTCAGAATCCAGAGCAATGTCTTGAGCCACACCTAACATATTCACAGTAGGCAATGTAGGTGAGACACCCAAGAGCTCCAGAGCTCCAGCAACAGGTCCTCCTCCACCAACATCCGAAACTAGACTGGAGCCCTCCATCTCTCTTGCTGTGCACTAGCCCCGCAGCAGAGTAGAGAATTTCCGGTGCCTATTAAATTTCCTCCATTCACTAAAAATACCACCAACAGCTTAATCTGTTCAAGATCATTTGGCATTCATCTGTATCCCCTCCTGGGGTCGTGCCTGAAAATAGGCAGAATTTGTCTAGTGCACTTACCGGCCAAAAAAAATAAATAGAGAAGGGATGTGCATTCCTGCTACAGGACAGGGTAGATGCTCTGATTGCTCAGGCTCATTTGGTATACAAGAGCCAGTATATCTCTGTGCAAACAATGATCTTACTTCGAGAGGGCTCTTGCAGTAGGTAACTACATATAGGACTGAAGCCGGCATGCATCAGGACCCCACGGAAAAATTTCTAGCTAGCTAGCAGTCTCTGGCGGGGGACTGTCACCATGTCAGGTGACCGACATCATGCGACGTCAGTATAAAGGGGTGGTCCCCCACGCCCGCCTTCCAGTTCTTTCCCGCCGTCAACTTGTGAAAGTGCCTCGCAGTTAAGTTCCTTTCGCTCGCCAGTCTTGTGTCAGTCTTGTTTACCAACTTTTGTTTTCATTAGTTTTTTTGAGTTTCCTACTTTAACGGCCGTGTATGTCGTCCCCGACACCCTCCGATTCGCATAAGAACAAGTGCGATTCGTGCGGCTCCCAGCTACCGCATAAGGATGGTCACTCCCAGTGCCTCTTCTGCCTAAGCCCGGAACACCCCGTGAAGAAGTGGCAGCACTGCCAGCAATTCAGCACCGCCCCCCCGTAAACAGAGGTAGCAGTCTCTGGAGGCCCACGTTTTGAAGAAGAAAATGGCCTCATGGAGAAGGAGCTGAAGAAGCATAGGCAGGCCTCCGCTTAAGCAAGGGACACCGAAAAGAAAGAGAAGCTCCGGGACTGGGACTCCACCTCCATGACTTCCATGACTCTGGGCCGAGTCGGTGTTCTTCAGGTAACATCCTCTGGGAGACTCAACTCGATGGCCGTCTTGAGGTGTCCAAGACGGTGGCGTCCCTCCCAGTGAGCTCGCGCTCGGGCCCCTTAGGTGCTTCGGGACAAAGGCAGCCCTCCCGGAAGACCATGCCATGGCCCTCCGGGTCGTGCGGGTCCGTAAGTCGGACGCCGGGTTCCTTCGGGGACATATGGTCCCTCACGCCCGCCAAGGTCACTTCCTTACACTACCCTCATCGGGCGTAGGATCCGATAAGTCGAATGCCGGCTCCTCTGACACCCGCCCGGATCCCGCTGGTAAGTTGGATGTCGGCCCCTCCGATGAACGCACAGTGAAACAGCCTACTTTGGACCCCTTGGAGAAGTCCGATGTCCCAGGCTCACCGCAGCTCTTGCCACTGCTTGACAAGGCTCCAGCGTCTCTTCTGCTGGACCCTGGGATTTCAATTCTCCATCCCAGGCGTCACGGATGATTTTAGTACGCTGACATCAGGGCTCCCTCCTATAGGGCCTGACCCCTAGCGCCCAGCACCTCGGGACGCTGGCGCGGCCTACTGGCGTGCCAGACGACATCCCTTCTCTGGATGCCGTTCCAACGCAGGGCCTGATGCCCGCGGGGCCACCTTTACCTGGCCCGCCCACAGGGCCTCTTCCAGGGCCGTCTGCTCCATCAGAGCCCCTGGCTCCTGGGTATCCAGTCCCACTTAATCCGGTGCCGTCCTACCCTGGACCACAGTATCCCACACTGCAGTACTCAGCACCTATTTATCTGATGCCACAGCACCTGACACCTCATTAACCAACGCCGGGCTTCCCGCCGTCGGGTTACAGATGCTCGCTCTACGGATACCCTCAGTATCCATATCCCTCTCCTTCTCCTCCACCACCACCCCCGCCGCGGTGGATTTGAAGGAGACTTGGCTGCCTGGTGGGCTGAGGCCTGGCTCACTCAGGGAGGTGGAGAGTCAATCTGTCAAGCTGGACCTCACACAGGATCCCTTAGCCAGAGATGAGGACTCCCTCCCTTACCCAGCACCAGAGGTGAACACTCAGGTGCCAGGGGTGAGGAGGATATGCTTCCCCAAGGTTTGCCCAAGGGACCGTTCCTCCCCCGTGTCGGGAAGAGTTTTCTTCATCTTCTTTGGAAACTTCAGACTCAGACTCAGGGGATGCTCCGATCCTGATGACGAGCCACATACTCCAGACCATCCCCATCCAAGGACTCCTCTGAAGTCTCCTCTGGAAAATCCTTCTTTTCTGGAGTTACTAAGAAAGATGCAGGAGGGAAGGTTAAGGAGAAAAGGATAGCATTCAGGAAATATAAGGAAACACAGGAGGAGCAGGACAGAGAACTTTATCAGTTAAAGCAGAAAGAGGCTGGGAAGGTAGTCGGAATAGCAAAGGCCCAAACCGAGGAAAGGATAACCAACTCTGTTAAGAAGGGGGATAAGACCTTTTATAGGTACATTAGGGAGCGAAGAAAGACCAAAGGAGGGATACTGAGGCTTAATAAAGGGGAGGGAATGTGGGTAGAGGGTGACAGTGAAAAAGCAGGGATACTGAATGAATATTTCTGCTCAGTATTCACAAAGGAAGAGGAGGGGGAGGTACCTAAATCAAACAAGAGAAACACTCTGAAGACGGGGGTCGATACCAGTCCATTTACAGAAGAAAGGGTTTTGAAAGAACTAATAAAATTGAAGGTGGACAAAGCAATGGGGCCTGATGGGATTCACCCAAGAATTCTAAAGGAAATAAGGATAGAACTAGTGACACCGCTGACTACTCTCTTTAACAAATCATGGGAGGATGGGGTGGTACCTGAGGACTGGAGGAGGGCGGATGTGATTCCTCGTCACAAAAGTGGGAGCAGGACAGAGGCAGGAAACTACAGACCAGTTAGTTTGACCTCAGTGGTAGGGAAAATGATGGAATCACTTCTGAAGGAAAGAATTGTTGAGTACCTAGAGGCCAGTGGGGCACAGGACCCAAGGCAGCATGGATTCACGATGGGAAGGTAGTGTCAGAAGAATCTAATAGATTTCTTTGACTGGGTGACCAAAGTAGTAGACCAGGGAGGGGCTGTGGACATGGCCTACCTAGATTTTAGCAAGGCATTTGATACAGTCCCACACAAAAGATTAATACACAAGTTAGCCAGCATTGGAGTGGGTCCCAAGGTGGTAGCCTGGATAAAAAATTGGCTAGACAACAGGATGCAAAGGGTAGTAGTAAATGGAGTCCACAGTGAAGAAAGGAGGGTTACTAGCGGGGTACCGCAGGGTTCAGTACTAGGACCGGTCCTTTTTAATGTCTTTATAAGTGACATTGCAGAGGAACTGGAAGGAAAAGTATGTCTCTTTGCAGACGACACAAAGATCTGCAACAAGGTTGATACACAAGATGGAGTGGAAAGGATGAGAAGGGACTTGGCAAGGTTGGAGGAATGGGCAGATGTATGGCAGCTCAGATTCAATACAAAGAAGTGCAAGGTAATGCACCTGGGAAACAAAAACCAAGGGGAAGAGTACACAGTGGGGGTGAGATACTTACAACAGTAAAAATGGAAAGGGACCTGGGGGTAATTATATCAGATGACCTAAAGGTGGGCAGGCAATATGAGAAGGCAGTAAGGAAGGCTGGGGGGATACTGGGATGCATAGGGAGAGGCATCAATAGTAGAAAACAGGAAGTTGTTATTTCTCTGTACAGACAGTTGGTGAGACCCCATCTGGAGTACTGTGTGTAGTTCTGGAGACCCCATCTCCACAAAGACATAGACAGAGTGGAGGCTGTCCAGAGGAGGGCAACCAAAATGGTGCAGGGTCTGCACCAGAAGACATACATGGAGAAAGGCTAAAGGAGCTTAATATGTATACCCTTGAGGAAAGAAGGGAGGGGACATGATAGAAACTTTCAAGTACCTCAAGGGAATCAACAAAGTCCAAGAGGGTAGCATCTTTCAGAAAAAGAGATGTGCAAGAACAAGGGGGCACAATTTGAAGATAGAGGGGACAGCTCAGAGGTAATGTGAGGAAGTATTTTTTCACAGAGAGGGTTGTGGATGCATGGAACAGCCTCCCTGAGGAGGTCATGGAATCAAGAACAGTGGAGGAATTCAAGAATGCATGGGACAGACATAAGGCAGTCCTAGTGGGGGGTAGGAGGAAGTAAGCTGTTGGTTAACTAGGATCTGCAGCTTATCTGTTAGGAAAATGGGCAGACTAGATGGGCCAAGCGGTCCTTATCTGCCATCACATTCTATGTTTAGGTTCACCAGTGACAATCTCTGGAGACAGATCCACAGCGGAAGAAGCTCGCTGCTTACTTGGATCTGCCCAAAACTGCTCCGAAATTGATTCCACCCTGGATTGAGCCTCACGTGAACCTCGTTTCCACTATTTGGAAGCAACCATCCGTGTTAGTACCCCTTCAGAGGAAGGCGGATCGGCTATACCAGGCTCCTGACGGGGTGGATTTTTAAATACTCACCCCAAGGCCGACTCGGTCGTGATTAGCACTGCTCATGGCCGGTCAGCCAATTCCAAAACATCTCGTCTCGTCTCCACCTGACAAGGAATCCCATCTTCTGGACCAGTATGGGAAAAAGGTGTATGCTTCTTCCATCCTGGGTATTAGGGCCCTGAACTGTGTCGCATATATGGGGGACTACCAGAAGGCGATCCTGAGTCAGGTGAAATCCAAATTGAACTCCCTTCCTGAGTCTCAGACCAAACAGGAAGTGGCTCATCTTGTCCGATCTGCTCGTTCAGCCATTCAGCACATGCTTCGTGCCAGCTACGATGCAGTGGACACAGCTGGTCGGAGTTCGGCTTTCGCCGTAGGTCTTCGGCGTCATGCCTGGCTCCGGGTGTCAGGATTGGTCTCTGAAGTGCAATCCGCAATTTCAGGATGTGCCCTTCAGGGGTTCTGTGTTGTTCAGTGGGGACGTCAAGGACATCATCACCGACCTGCAAGAGAAGGGTACTGCTCTCAAGTCCATTGACTCTATATACAGGCCCCCTCAGGGACAGTGTCGCTCTTTTCGCAGACGTTCTCGACCAAAAGCGAAACTTCAGGGTAGGCGGGCCAACAAACGTCGGGCCAATCCGGCAGTCAAGCCTCCCCCACCCAAAAAGGCTGCGGGAGCCTCGGCCGCAGCGTTGCCCCATACCTCCTGACTTCTTTCCTCTCCCACAGCCTCCGAACTCCCCAGAGGAACCTGTAGGAGGGAGGTTCTCTTTCCACCTACCGGGTTGGGAGAGGGTTACAATCAAGTTTCTTCAGAAACCAACCAGAAGACCACTCCCCAATTTGTCTTACTCCCCGGAACATCTTCCTCTGGTCCTGGTAGAAATTTCCTCCCTTCTCTCGAAAGTGGTGATAGAACCAGTCCCCACCTACCTTTGGGGGACAGGTTACTATTCCCATTTCTTCCTTGTTCCGAAGAAGACAGGAGACGTGAGGCCTATTCTAGACCTCAGCTCCCTGAACATGTTCGTGGAGTACAAACACTTCATAATGCACTCCCTACAGAGCCTTCTGCCACTTCTTCGGCAGGGACAGTGGCTCTGCGCTTTGGATATGCAGGATGCCTACCTGCACATCCCCATCCGCCCTTCCCACCGTAAATTCCTCTGGTTTTCGTTTCAGGGGGGCCACCACCATTTCAGGGCCCTCCCATTTGGTCTTTCCTCGGCTCCCCGAGTGTTTACCAAATGTCTTTCAGTGGTAGCAGCCCACCTACATACCCAGGGAGTGCAGGTTTTCCCGTACCTGGACGATTGGCTTCTGGCGGCCCCGTCCAGGGAGGAACTCCTACGCTCTCTTTCCCTTACCCTGCAGGTTTTCACCAGCCTAGGTATCACCATCAACCAGGCCAAGTCCCATCTGGTTCCTTGCCAAAGGCTCCAGTTCATCGGGGCGATCCTGGACATGATCATCGGCAAGGCCTTTTTGCCACCAGACAGGGTGGACACCCTCCAGGCTCAAACAAGTCTGTTGTCCAGTCGCAGAAGGGTCAGCGCCAGGTCAGTCCTTCGCCTCCTCGGGCTCATGGCGGCTTCTATTCCAACAGTCCCTCGCACTCGGCTCCATATGAGAATCTCAGTGGACACTTCGGTCTCAGTGGGACCAGACATTGGACGACCTAGACCAGGAAGTTCTGGTCTCCGAGCCCATTTTATTTATTTTTTATTTATTTATTTAGTTTTTGTTGACCAGGTAAGTGCACTAGGCAAGTCCTGCCTATTTTCAGGCACGACCCGGGGGAGGGGATACAGATGAATGCCAGCTGAGCTTGAACCAGATGAAACTGTTGGTGGTATTTTTAGTGAATGAGGGAAATTTGGCCAGGACACCGGGGAAATTCCCCTACCCTTGCTTCCTGTGAGCAGGGGGGATCCTTTTTCCTGCAGGACCAAGATGGCTGCTGTCCCGGACCCTGGAGGAGGTGGAGGTGACTGCATTGCTGTCAGTAGGGGAACCTATGGCCGAGGAAATGGCCAGTCCAGATCTGCAGTCGGAGAGGATGGAGGTGCAAGCTCTACAGGGGTCAGAATTACCTCAGTTAGTGCAAAGTATGGAAATGCAGCATTTGGCTGAAACCTTGTTACACTCAGATGAAGAAGGAAATACTCCTACAGAATTTTTTTCAGCAGAGGATCTTACAGCTAACCCAACAAATGAGGTAAAGGCCACGAGTTCTAAGGATACAACTGAAAATGCTGAACAGACTTTACGTTTATTTCTACAAAGGAGGAATTGAGGCACATCAGGAAAAAGCCAAGTTCGAAAGCTAAGCAGGAAGTAACACGTTTGGCTTTAAGCACAAATACAAAGGAGAAGCCGTCAGGGAACCCTCTGACGCAGCAAACTCAAAGCCCAGCTGGAGCAGGGTGAGTCAGTCACAGTTGTCAATCATTCCTCTACTGTCTTTGAAAAAGTAAAGGAGAATCAGCCGGTTGACAGTTTAAAATAGCAGTGTCAAACGTGTCCTACAACAAGCCCCTTAGTTGAATGAACTGGGATTAGTAAGGCTGCTGAGATGCCTATCACTCAGAATAACATTAAAACTGTTGACACCACCTTTAAGTCAGGGCATTTAACGCTGTCAAAAACCTCGGGTTTGTGGCATTACCTGACGTCAAGCCGGCTGTCAGATTTCAGACAAACAACTTGGAAACACAAGCTACGGCAACGCATTTTCTTTTACTAACTAAACAAGTTCAGCCAAAAAGAAATGCAGAAAGATAAAGCTAGCACAAACCTTAGCACACATTTAAATATGAAACCTTACAAAACAAACTGTATCAGTACCGACTCTCAAGACAGCTGAATTGCAAGATACAACCTGGACTCTGGGTGGAGCACTGTCCCGGTCAGGTTGGAAACAAAACCCTGCAGGATTTGGGTACCAGATCCAGAGTGGGACGATAATTTATCATTCACTCCTTCTTCATCGACTTGACTCCAGGACATGGTTTAGAACAAGCAGAAGTTACTCTTAAAAACCAAGAGGCATGAATTCAAAACAAACAGATGTTTTGAGGCGGCCATTGAAATACATTCTCCAACAGGAGGACTGCACTGCTAGACAGGTTGAAGAAATCCCAATAACTAGTGCGGATCCTGAGATTGAGCACAATTTGGATGAATCTGCTAATAAACAACCTCTTCTTTCAGAACTGTTTGCAAATATAAAAAAGCAGCTTCTAGAGGAATGCGGTGAGAATTCGGTATAAAGGGGCATGGAGGACAGACTAGACAGGGCATTTTGTAGGAAAAACATTATTGAAAGATTTCTTTATTGTCCCCCGAGAGGTGTTTGCCTTCATAAACATCTCTAGGGGAGGACAATTTCAACATAAGTTTTCGATCTGCTCACTTTTAGATCTCTTTTTAGGAAAGGTATGCCCAGGTAAAATACTCCCCTATCTGGTCTCCTTTTGTGGTTATCCCAGTTTCTAAACCGTTGGTCAAATTCATTCTGATAATGTTTCGTATGAGGGTGTGCATGTAGCAGATATAACATATTGATTTATCAAGCGTTGTGAAATATTAAGTGACCCTGAGGCTATTTTGGATACTGAACTCTTTTGGACGGGGGTTGGCGATGTAAGTTAAACTGCAAAATACAGATTGGGCATAGTCCATATTCCTAACTCATTTATGTTAGAGAACGGGGTGCTTTACGTAAGCAACCCCAGAAGCTCAAGCAAATGTGGTTCCCATACTCATATATCAAGCACATGTGATAAAACCTAGATGTGAGAATTTAGAGGTGGACACATTTCCTTCATCAATCACACACACTAAATGTGATTTGTGTGACGATGTAGGACATGCATTTAAGGATTGTCCCTGGGCTGCTAAAAATGTGACTTGCAATGTCAGTCCTGATCTCCTAATTCAACAAGCACAAGATATAGCTGAGGTACCTGCACAACCGCTACAAAAAGAATCGGAGAAAGATCCTTGTTCTGAAAGAAGTTTGGGCCAGGTTGCAATTCAGGCTTTAACCACCCAGACTACCATCCCTATCACTCCCCCCCATCCCTCATAAGTTGGAACAACAGAGGTTTCAGCGGGAATGCTTGATTCCAGTGTGTTATAGCGAACCAGCTCAGGATAATGTTCTTGAAGCTTTGTCCCCACCTCAGAGGCGTAGATCCTCAAGAAATCAAAGGTCACTTTGTATTCCCCTCTCCACTACTCTTCCTTTGGATGTTGTGTCGTCAAAAATTCTTCAGAAGAGATGTACAGTCCAAAAACCCTTTTGCAGCACTAGCACCAGAATGGGGACTCACAGATATGGACCAGAGAGAAGGACAGTAATACTAGAGACCAAGACATGGAGACTCTAAAAGGGTTTGCAGGGTACAAAGGGAAAAAAAAAAAGAAGGAAAAAAAGTTGATCGTAAGAAGGTCTAAAAGCGTTTTCAACTGCTGATGCTTAAAATCGGATCAATAAATGTACACAGTTTGTTAAACTCAGGAAAAGACAGATTGTGTTTGATTACTTGCATATGCTTAATTTGGAAATCTGTTTTTTACAAGAAACTTGGGTTTTTCTCTACTCATAATATACGAAACTATCAGAGTAAATGTTTTTGGGGACCATCTTATTAGTCCTTCGGACAGGATACTGCAGACGATGTGGGGATTGTATTTAACTCTTTTTCTTTTCATCTAAAATTGGTGAATATCCTTCCAGGAAGAGCCTTGCTATTGGATGGGACATGGAAAAATAAGCATTATAGGTTAATTAATATTTACAGCTCACAGACTAAAGCAGGGAGAGTAGCACTGCTGGCAGCAGTCAAACCTTACCTAATGACCACTCAGAATATAATTTTTGTGCGATTTTAATTGTGAAATTCCATCTAATGTTAAACTAGAAAGCCTATGGCTAAAATATATTACGATTCCAATGCTCTGATAGATTTAATATCCTCAGCTAACTTGATTGATTGCAGTAAATTCAAGGAACGGGTCCAAACTTTACGTTTAGGAAGGGGAATTTAAAGTCCACTATAGACTATGTACTGGTGTCTAAGGCTTTATCTAGAATTAAAATGGTAAATTGTCCAGTGGAATTTTCAGATCATGCTTTATTAATAGTACAGATATACGATATCCCTGAATGTACATTTTCTGTTACCAGATGGAAATTGAATATTAATGCCCTGGACGACCTAGGGGTCCAACAAGGAATAAGAGCCATTATTAAGGCAAGATGTTCTGTTTGTTTTTATATACGGATATAGGTCAATGGTGGCTGGACTCAAAAAAAAGATTTCAAGACTGGTTAAAAAAATATGGGCAACATAAGGTGAATGATGATTTTTAAGTATCTCTCCCGCGACAACAATTATATAAACTGTACACTTGGGCTAATACTTCAAAAATTAATTATTCTGAACAAATCAAGAAAAATTAAATCGAAATGTTAGTCTATCAATATGATAAGAGCTAAAACCATGAAAGTATCATTTCAAAATGGGATAAAAAAAACAGCAGCGATCCTTTTCAGGCATGTAAAACTATGAGAGAAAATACAGAAATGACAGCTCTGTTTGATTCTCAGGGATGTTGCAAAGTTCAGTTTATGACCTTTTTTCTATCATAAAAGATTATTGGGTAACATTATTACCAGATAGTTATCCCATAGTTCAGGATATTGGGGCTTACCTAAATTATATTCAAATTCCTCCTATACCTTCTGAGCTCCTACACAATGTCATGAGTATTGATTCTTCGGAAATAAAAATAGCAATTCAGAAAATGACATCAGGGAAATCCCCAGGTCTGGATGGGTTGCCCATTGAACTTTATAAAACATTCGAGGTGGAATTATCTGATTGTATAGCAGTAGTTTTTGGCTATTTTTTTCAAAACGAACAGAATCCCCCCAGCTTTTTTAGATGCTATTCTAATGTATCTTTATAAATCAGATGACAGACAGCACATTTCTAATTGGAGGCCTATTACCATACTTAATTCGGATTATAAATTTTTAACGCACATTTTAAACAATAGGTTGAAGCTTTTTGCTGATCAGGTTGTATCTCCAGCTCAGTATTGTAGTTTACCCTCATGGAAAATACAGTCAGCCTTAATGATAGTGAGGGATGTTATTGAACATCTTTCTCTTTCAGGTAAATTTGGCACTTTAATAACAATAGACCAAGAAAAGGCATTTGATCGGGTTTCCCATATATATTTGTTTTCAGTTCTGAAATATTACGGAATTCCGGAGTACTTAATCCGATTAATTAAATTAATTTATAGATCTACAACAGTTGACCCAATTATACAAAATCAAATAATTTATAATTTTAAAACCCAGCTTGGGGTGCGTCAGGGCTGTCCCCTGAGTCCTCTTCTTTATGTCTTCTCTTTGGATCCTTTTTTAAGATCTATAACAGATAAACCTAAATGGAAAGGTATTCAGGGACTAGGCTTGCAACCAGCTATAAATGCTCAATCTTTTGCGGATGATCTCTGCCTTTTTTTTTTCAGAAATTTTACAATTTCAGAAATTTTCAAACATTATGTTGGATTTTACTAAAGTATCCAACTCTAAAATGAATATAGCAAAAAGTCAAGGTTTATATATTGGGGTAGGATTCCCGGAGGCTCAAATAGTACAGGGTTTACGTATATCCTCTGAACCATTGAAAATATTGGGTATTACTTTTGGACCCCAGAATGTGGCCTTATTTAATTGGGAAAAATCATTATTAAAAGTTGAAACCAAAGTATCCACTGAAATCATGGAGTATGTCAAAATTAAACACATACAGATAATAAAAATTCCTGGTCCCACTTTTACTTTATGCTATGTTGTATCCCCACCAAAACAGTTAGAGGTAAGATTAAATGGTGTTTTCTTTCAAATGCTTTGAAACCGTTTAAACCCTATTAGGAGGTGTTTACTTGTCTCCCAAAAAGGGGGTTAGGTATGTTAGATCCTGTTGTTTTTCACACCTTTTCTTATCGCAATAGTTAAATGTGGTTTAGGATCATCATTATCACCACAAAGGTCATGGTGTAGATTAAGTTTAGACAGATATTTTAGGGCATGGGGGGTGGTGGCCCCAAGATTAGGGTCTTTTTTTACATGTTCCTCATGTTTTTAGATCAGCTGTTTCCAAATTATGTATTTGGAACCTCACAAAAAAAGAGATTCAGGTTCAATCTGAGAAGCAACTGTATAAAACTGTTTTAGATAAAATCTACCCAATAGGGCCGAGTTTTAAATTTTGTACCCAGGACTGTAATAAATATATTTTGGCTCAATTAATAAACCCCAGAATCTCGCCTCAGATGTGGAAACACTTGTGGTTATCAGTTTATGGTAGAACCCAGGTAAGGGGGAACGCTAAGCATAAAGCTGTCAAGGAACAGAATTGTCCCTATCCGGATTGTATAAATGTGGAAGAAACCATGGAGCATCATTTATTTTTTATTCCTATTCTACACAATTATGGGCTATTTGGCCAAAGTATGGAATATACCTTGCTTGTTAATTTAAATTATGAGATATCGTTATAGGCAATTATTCCTTTTTGGGCTCCAGCTTCCACTCAGAAACTCTTGCTATTTTTTTTGTTGTTTAAAATTTTATCTATGGCAGACAAGATGTAGTTGGGTACTTCGTCACAATACAATGTCTTACGAGGTGGTTAGGATCTTTATCTGTGATGCTATGGGTCAAGTATATGTTACTGATACTACACAGGCAACGGATAGGCAAGTCCAACTATGGTGGAAAGGTTTTTCATTTTATAAAATATAAATAAGGTGTTTAGAATAACTTTGGTTTAAATTATTTTTTGGGGGTGGTTTCTACTTCGTTTAAATGGGGATTTTAGGGTAAGAGCAAACACTAATGGTGAAATGTTATGAGGTGTATTATGGAAAGTTTTTTTAGTTTTTCAAGGAATGTGTTTCTTATTTTATTTACCCTTCTCAAGGTATGACTTGTTATTTTTTTTTTCTTTCTGTATTATAATTGTTTAATTATGTTTCATTGCTCTGTTTCAAAAGTTGTTTATTTGGATGTATTTACGATGTTTTTCTTCTTAATAAAACTACCCCTACTCTTTTCGATAAGTGCCATGGGATCTTTAACATCCACCTGAACTACCACCAATCCAGGCAGATGGGACCTCAGTTTAACGTCTCATCCAAAAGACGGCACCTCAGAAGTGCAGCACCCCTCTCATGCTGCACTACAGTGTCAGTACTGGGATATTAACCCAAGTGGCAGATGTGGGAACTGAACCCACAGCCCTCTGATCTCCCGGCCTCAGAGGCGAGTGTGCTACCTACTGAGCCACTGACACTGGTCAGGGACTTGAAATGGTGGATGGTGCAAGAGAACATTTGCCGGGGAGTTCCTGTCTGTGTAGAACCCGTCCCCCCTCCCAAACATTGACAACAGATGCCTCAGGAGAGGGCTGGGGGCCACCTAGGGTCTCACAGGACTCAGGGCTCCTGGTCCAGATTCGAGCAGACTCTTCATATAAATGTACTCTAGCTCAGAGCCGTCCTGTATGATATCCAAGCTCTGCACTCTTGCATTCTTCCGGTCATCTAACAATTCAGATGGACAACATATGCATAGTCTGGTACATCAGCAAGCAGGAGGGACTTGTTTCCTACCTCTCTATGCGGGAAGCAATGAGAGTTTGGAGTTGGGCAGTTCAGCACAACCTTCACCTGACAGCAGTTCATGTTCGGGAGTAGACAGTACGCTGGCAGACCACCTCAGTCAGTCTTCAGCCAAAGCCCATGAATGGGAACTGGATCAAGAGGTAGTAGACAACATCGCCCTGCGCTGGGAACCCCTCAGTTAGACCTCTCCACGTCTCCTCAAAATGCAAAACTTCCCACCTTCTGCTCGCTCGCTCCAGGGCAAGGCATTTTTGGCGGGCCGCTCTGTCTCGATTGGAGGGACAGGTCGTCTACTCCTTCCTCCGATTCCCTTAATTCCGAGAATCTTACACAGACTCAGCCAGAAGGAGCCTGGATGATCCTCATCACTCCATTCTGGCCCAGGAAAGTTTGGTTCTCTCTTCTGCAGCAATTTTCAGAGGAACCTCCACTTCCTCTTCCTCTGTCACAGCACTTGCTGACCCAGGATCAGGGGACCCTGGTTCATCCAGGTCTCAAATCCCTTCAGTTGCACGCGTGGCTCCTGCAGACGTAGCTCAAGCCCGATTCAGGGTTTCTCCACTCGTTGCAGATATTCTGGTGGAGGCCAGGAAGCATTCCACTAGATCCACCTATGCCATGAAATGGTTTTCGATTTGATCCTCTTCTAAAAACTTCGAGCCGTTCTCTTGCCCTGTCGGAGAGTCCTGGACTACATCGTCCATCTCTTTGACCTGGGTCTTAGCCATTCCTCTTTGAAAGTTCACATGGCGGCTGTCTCAGCCTACCATGTCCCTTTGGAGACAGGACTTGCACACAGTTGGAAGCCTCTAAGACCTTCCTTAGAGGGGTTCTCCATTTTAGACTCCACATCCGCATTCCTGCCCCTCCTTGGGATCCGAACTTTGTTCTTGAGAAGCTTACCCTGCCTCCTTTTGAACTGGCAGCTTCAGGAGACTTGAAGTTTCGCTCTTGGAAGACTCTCTTCCTAGTGGTCATTACTTCTGCCCGACGAAGTTCTGAGCTTCAGGCCCTGATGTGCAAAATCTCTTATTTGATTTTCCACAAGGAACGTGTGGCTCTGCGCACCAACCCTAAGTTTCTCCCTAAGATGGTAGCATAATCTACGCTGAATCAATCCATTGAGCTACCTGCTTTCTTATCAACATTCCAATCAAGGAGTACCTCTTGCATACTTTGGATGTTCATAGAATACTGAGATACTACACCACTAGGACTAAGGATCTCAGGAAATCTATCAGCTTTTTGTCTCTTTTGCTCACAAAGAGAGGGCAATCTGTTTACAAGCAATGCCTATCCAAATGGTTGGCTCATTGTATCACTTTCTGTACAACAAGACCCTACGGGTCAAGTCAGAGAGTCACTCCACCAGGAAGTAGCTGCCTCTGTGGCTTATTTCAAGAATGTGTCAGTGGCAGACATCTTGAGCCTAACTTGGACTTCTGTCTATACCTTTCTACGAAACACTACAGTTTGAACATTGCCTCTGTGTGAGAGCAGGCTTGGGTTGACAATTCTGCAAGGTCTTCTTTCTTAAGACTCTTACAGCCGGTGGTTCTATTGGTTGGTTAGTTTTCCTCCTTCTGAGTGCTTTTCTTTGTTCCAGACTGCTTGGGATTCAGTCCAATATGTAATTACCTACTGCAAGAGCCCTCTCGAAGTAAGATAGTACAGTTACGTAAGAACTTACCATAACAGTAGATCTTCAAGAGAGGCTCTTGCAGTAGGTAATGCCTTCCCACCCTCCATCCCCCTTAGCCTTTCCAGCTCCTTTTCCAAGAAGGGAAGTATCCGCTGCTCTCTCATCTTGCCTTTTGGCCTTTGGCAGGAAAAAGAACTGGAAGCGGGCGTGGGGGACCGCCTTAGCATGACATTGGTGACCTGGCGATGGGGCAGTCCCCGCCAAAGACTGCTACCTAGAAATTTTTCCATGGGGTTCTGACGCCTGCCGGCTCCAGTCCTATATGTAATTACGTACTGCAAGAGCCTTTCTCGAACATCTACTGTTACAGTAAGTTCTTACATAACTGTACTTCACATCTCCTGAGCCTCATGGCTACTGCCGTAGTGACTGTGCCACTGGCACGTCTTCATATGAGGACATACAGGGTCCAGTGGGATCAGTTGATGGATGAGCTGGACCGGATGGTTCTCATCACGTTTCCTCTTTACAGAGAGTTGTTGTGGATGGATCATGACAACCTACTGAAGGGTACATTATTCCTTATGCCAGCTCCTGTACAGGTCCTCATCACGGATGCCTCAGGCTCTGCCTAGAGTGACCATCTCGACTCTTATCAGGCACAAGGGTCATGGCCAAGGTGGAGAACAAGCTGCACACAAATGTTCTGGATATGTGGACTGTCCTGTACAGCCTCCAGGTTTTTCAGAATCATATCTGTCATGATCCACTGCCAAGCCAGATGGACAACATCAGTGGTATGTATTACATCAACAAACAAGGGGACACTCACTCCTATCCCCAATGCAGGGAAGCAATGAGGGTTTGGTACTGGGCTCTGTCTTATGGCCTTCAGCTATTGGACGTATTTCTCCCAGGCCTCCAGAATGCCTTGGCAGACAGATTAAGTGGGTTCCAGTAGATTATTCACAAATGGGAGCTGCTGTCCTCCGTGGTAAATGACCTCTTCGCAAGGTGGGTCGTCCAGAACGGGACCTTTTTTGCATCCAATACAACACAAAACTGGTATTTTTCTGCTTGCTTGCTTCAGGACCTGGAGTTTTTTGGTGAGACGTGTTGTCCCCCTCCTGGAAAGGGAAATTCCTAGTCACATTTCCACCCATTTCTCTTAATACAAATGGTTCTACTCAAGCTGTGGGTGGAAATCGCCACTATCATCTTCATTGTTCTGCTCTGGCCTTGCTAGATATGGTTTCCACTCCTTCAACATATGGCAGTGGACAGAGCTCCAGGTAAGGTGAATACCAACCTATTTTACTCACTTCATTTTAGGAAATACTGTTCAGAAAATTTTTTTAATGAGTACCAGTACTCACCCACCATTTGTAAATGCACCACACTCCATAGAATATTGCTTCATAACATAACTGGTGATGCAAAAGGAACAGTTTTTTTTCCAGATTTACAGCACTTGTACACATACTAATTTTGTTTTATTCACTATATTGTAAAACTGGTGATTAAATTACTCCTACCTGCCAACATTAACCTCCACAAAGGAGACCCACAGGAGGGTGGCACAGGACCCCACAGGGGAAGGAAGCAACTCCTGGTGGGTACTCAGTCATTAGGGGGTAGAACTGGGAGAGGGAGAGGAGAGGGAGTTAAGGTGCCTGCCCGGCGCCATGGCTTGGAGGGACAGGAAGCAAATCCTCAGGATTGTGGGAGCAGCTGCACAGAGGATGGAGCTGGATGTCATTGTCCACCTAGGAACAATCACCTGGCTGGGAGTGGGATCAGAGCAATTCAGCAGGAGTTTGTGAAGTTGGGGAGGGCCTTAGACAAGTAGCATGCACGTAACTTTCTCGGAAGTGCTACCTGTCTAAGGTATGGAGTGAGCTAGGGTACTCCACCATGGGATTCAATGACTGGTTGAAAAACTGGTGTGGAGCTCAGGATTTGGCTTCATTGGGGACTGGGGGTCCACCTGGAGGGATACAGGCCTATACTGACATGACGGTCTGCATCTGTCCTGGAGGGGAACCAGGATCCTAGGTGATAGGTTTAAATGCTTCATTGGCAAGCATTTAAACTAGCCAAGGGGGGAGGGACTGAAGGAAAGTAGGGAAATCTCAGTCCCCCCACCACAAACCAGGGTAGTTAGCGAAGTAGACACAAAGGTAGAGAAGACGATAGGGAACAAGACAGGGGTAAATTGTGTTGTATTGAAGATGTGCTGGCAGGTAGCCCCCCTGTCTGGCGTTACTCCTCTGACGAGCTCCGGGACCTCCGCCCTTTTCGTTGTCCTCCTTGCCGGCAGCAGTTTATTATACTGCTGGGGCTTGGGAATAGTAGGGAGGAGATGGATGGGGATCGGGGTCCCAGACCCTCACGGGGGGTTTGGCGGGCTGCTCTGATTGGGGTGGTTAGGACCAGGAGATACCCTGGGAGAAATGGGTTCAGAACATGGTTCTTCATTTCTGGTCCCCCATCCCAAGGGCTCCAGTGACTTTGGGCCAGTGGCCCGGTCGGCTCCGGTATCTCACCCGACTTGAGCGGTGTTATGCAATGCCAGATCTATTAGGAATAAGATGACCATTATCGCTGATCTTATTGGGACAGCTGATCTGGTCTGCATCACAGAGACCTGGCTGGATGATAATCCTGGCCCCATTTTGGAGGCAGCTATTCCAGCCAGATTCTTGGTGATATACCGCTCGAGACTGGACTGCAGGAGCAGGGGTGTAGCCATCTGTTTTAGATTGGAATTGGGCCTTGTGCGAGTGCCAGTTGAGGAGTCCTGATTGTTTGAGTGTACCATTGTTGCAGGTGTGGGGTGCAGGATTGTTCTTGTCTTCCGGGGACAGAAAGTGTTCCTGCAGGAATTCACAGACTTCGCTGTCGACATGGTGTTTGAGTCCCCCAGATTGATGGTACTGGGTGACTTCAATGCCTGGGTCGATGACAAATTCTCGCAGTTTGGTTGGGATTTCCTCCAACTTATGTGTTCGTTGGAGCTCACACAGGTAATTACCTCTGCAGCTCATGATCGTGGGCACTTGCTTGATCTGATTTTTCTCCTGGGCTTGGAGGCCACCAACTTGATGGTGGAACCAGTCATTGGTGGGACCACCACATCATAAGATTCAATTTCCAGGCCCCCCATAGGCCTGCCCCTGTGGAGATGGTCGATACTGCCTTTGATGGATGTGTCTCCCGATGGTCTACTAGCGGTATTGGATGTATCGAGTTTACCGGGTGCAAGCAGGAGTCCTGAAAATTTGGTCCTGGCCTATAATAAGGCCATGGTGGATGCCCTGGACTCTATCGCTCCTGTCCGTGTTCGTCCTCTCTCCCTTCACCTTCGGTCCCCTTGGTTTGATGGGACCTTGAGGGAGTTGAGATAAGTTGGACAAAGGCTAGAGCGTCACTGGCGGAAATCCTCCCTGGATGATGACCACCTTAGATTGTTGCAGCATTATCAACTCTATCAATCAGCAATCACCCGTAAGAAGGCAGAGTTCCTGTCCACGGAGATTGCTGCAGCTCAGAATTGACCAGCTCAGCTCTTTTGGACCATAGACAGGTTGTGCAACCCAGCCTGTCTATAGGTCCGAGGAGCATTTTCACAATCTAAGTGTGATGAGTTTGCTCAATTCTTTGCTGATAAGGTTGCCAACATCAGGCGGAGATCCAAGCAGCTCACTCTGTGGGGTTGACTGTGGTTGGTGCTTGTTCACTGCACCTTGGTTTTCTTGGTCTTCTTTCGATCGACTGGAGCCCGTCAGTATTGTCGCGGATTATCCAGAATATGCAGCCCGACATACTGTAGTTTGGACCCAGACCCATCACGGCATTTGGGGTGTACTGATTTCATTGGCCCCGTCCTAGCCAAGATTGTGTGGTGCTCCTTAGAGATGGGTGAGTTTCCTAGCTCCCTGAAGGAGGCGTTGGTTACACCACTCCGGAAGAAAGCTTCTCTGGACCTGAACTGCTTGGCTAACTACAGACCTATCTCTAACCTTCCCTTTTTAGGGAAGACGATTGAGAAAGTTATCATGCTGCAGCTGGAGAACCATATTACTATCCATGTTATCTCTGATCCTCTCCAGTCCAGTTTCGGAAGGGCATAATGCCGAGAGCGGCTCTGGTTGGTCTCAGTGATCTCCTGATGGCTAGAGATCAGAAGCACCACTCCATCTTGCTGTTTCTTGAACTCTCATCAGCTTTTGACACTGTGGACCATGGGGTGTTGCTCGACCACCTGAGGGTCATTTGTGGCCTGGCTGGTCCAGTTCTCAGGTGGTTCCAATCTTTCCTCTCTGGCAGGTCTCAGAGGGTGGTTGTTTTCCTAGGCCTCAGTCTCCCTGTCTTGCAGGGTCCCTCAGGACTCGGTGCTCTCCCCAATATTGTTTGCGATGTGTATGCTGCCTCTAGGAGACATTGTAAGATGGTATGGTCTGAGGTTTCACTACTATGCTGATGATACCCAGCTCTGTCTGTCTTTCGCTCCTGACCGGGATAGTGCTTTCTCAGTCTTTTAACAGCTGCCTCGTAGAAATCCAGTACTGGATAAAATCCAGCTGGTTGAAATTGAACTTTGATAAGACTGAGGTGTTGGTTGTGGATCCAGGTCTCCGGATAGAGGGGTCAGCGGCAGGGCATCCCATTGGGCTTTGGCTTGGGAATAGTCAGCTGCATTCCTCTGAACAGGTACATGACCTGGGTGTGTTCCTTGATAACAGGCTGTCACTGCATTCACAGGTGTCCGTGGTTATCAAGTCCTCTTTTTACCATCTTAGGAACATCGCTCGGGTCAAGCACCTTGTTCCGTCCAGTGACCTGCCAACATTGATCCATGCCTTTGTGTCCTCACGCCTGGACTGCTGCAACTCCCTCTACCTAGGGCTTCTGGGGGTTGATATCTGCCACTTGCAGCTGGTGCAGAACGCTGCGGCACGGCTCTTGACTGGGACTCCTCGTTCGAGCCACATCACACCAGTGCTGCGCGAACTGCACTAGTTGCCTGCTCAGTGGTGGATCACCTTCAAGGTCGGTCTTCTGACCTTTAAAGCCCTACATGAACAGGGCCTGGGCTACCTGCAAGAGCTCCTGGTCCCTTATTACAACCCCCCACCCACTCTGCTCAGCTGACGAGGGGTTGTTAGAGATTCCCAGGGTACAGTTGAAAACCTCTGACTCACGTGCTTTTATGTTTGCAGCTCTGACCCTGTGGAATGCTCTGCTTCACCAGATTCGAGAGTGCCAGTCCATGGGGACCTTTAAAACAGCTTTAAAGTCTTTCTTGTTCTGCCAGGCATTTGGTGTTTAATGCTCCTGCTTGTTTATTTAATATTTTTATGACTTGATGTTAATTGTATTTGATACCTATGCTCTTTGTTTTTTTAATTGTTCATGATTGTACAGCACTTTGATTTTAAAGATTGCACTACATAAATAAAATTATTAATTATTGTTAAATCCACAAAAAGGCAAAGGCAGTAATAAGGACAGGGATGGGGCCAAAAGTTGTAAGGCCATCAAAAAATGGAGGGCAATGAATACAATGCCCATAGTCTGAGAAACAAGCTCCCTGAACTAGTGGCCTTGATGGAAGAGGGACGCCTGGATATTGTGGCAGTGACAGAAACATGGTACACACAGAACCATAACTGGGATGTCAGCATACCGGGATACACAATTTACAGGAGGGACAGGGAGGGTAAAAGAGGAGGAGGAGTATCTCTCTACATCAGGGAAGGAATCAGAGCAACAGAACTAAAGGGTAAACATGGAGGGAAGGAGGCACTGTGGGTCACCCTGGAGACAGGAGTTGGCACCACAGTCCACACAGGCGTTGTTTACAGACCCCTGTCTCGGGGAGGCAATGGGCAAGGAAATGACAGAAAGAATCCTTAGAATGGCAGAAAAAGAAGAGATATTGTTGATGGAGACCTGAATATGCCAGATGTTAACTGGAGCACTTTCACTGCAGCCACATCCAAAGCAGGGTCATTCTCAATGCCCTACAGGGGCATACTCAGACAGCTAGTGTTAGAGCCCACTCGGAGGGAGCAATCTTAGACCTGGTACTCTCAAATGGGGATGGAGAGAGTATGTCAGATTTAGAAGTGGGTAGCCATCAGGAACAAGCGACCACCAAACAGTGTAGTTCACAGTAAATGCAGCTGTAGAATCGAGCCATACAAAATCAAGGGTGTTGGATTTTGGGAGGGCTGACTTTGGCAAAATGGGAGTGTGCCTCAGAAAAGAACTAGCAAACAAGCAAGAAGGAGGGGTGGAAGAACAATGGGGAAAAATCAGAACTGCCATCACAGAGACAGCAAGCCTTTGTGTAAAGCAAATAAACAAATCGAAACGAAGGAAAAAGCCACTGTGGTTCTCAAAAGAGGTGGCCAGGAAGGTTAAAGAGAAAAGGACAGCATTTAGGAAATATAAGGAAACACAGAAGGAGCAGGACAGAGAACTATATCAGTTAAAACAGATGGAGGCAGGAAGGCAGTCAAGATAGCAAAGGCCCAAACTGAGGAAAAGATAGCCAACTCTGTTAGAAGAGGTAAAACCTTTATAGGTACATTAGGAGCAAAAGAAAGACCAAGGGAGGGATACTGAGGCTTAATAAAGGGAGGAATGTGGGCAGAGGGTAACATTGAAAAAGCAGGAGTTTGAACAAATACTTCTTCTTAGTATTCTCAAAAGAAGAGGAGGGAGGGAGGTACCTAAAACAAACAATAGAAACACTCTGGATAGGGGTTGTCGATACCAGTCCATTCACAGAAGAAAGGGTTATGAAAGAACTCTTAAAACTGAAGGTAGACAAAGCAATGGGGCCTGACGGGATTTACCCCAGAATTCTAAAAGAACTAAGGGGAGAACTAGTGACACCACTGACTACCCTTTTTAACAAATCATGGGAGGATGGTGTGGTACCTGAGGACTGGAAGAGGGTGGATGTGATTCCCCTTCACAAAAGTGGGAGCAAGGCAGAGCAGGAAACCACAGACCTGTTAGTTTGACCTCAGTGGTGGGAAAGTGATGGAATCACTCTAAAGGAAAGAATTGTCGAGTACCTAGAGGCCAGCAGGGCACAGGACCCAAGGCAGCATGGATTCAGAGCGGGAAGCTCATGTCAGATGAATCTAATAGATTTCTTTGACTGGGTGACCAAAGTAGTAGACCAGGGAGGGGCTGTGGACATGGCCTACCTAGACTTTAGCAAGGCATTTGGCACAGTCCCACACAAAAGATTAATATACAAGCTAGCCAGCTTGGAGTGGGTCCCAATGTGGTAGCCTGGGTAAAAATTGGCTGGACAACAGGACGCAGAGGGTAATAGTAAACAGAGTCCACTCTGAAAGGGGGTTACTAAGGGTACTGCAGGGTCCAGTACTGGGACCGGTTCTCTTTAATGTCTTTATAAGTGACATTGCAGAGGGACTGGAAGGAAAGTCTGTCTCCTTGCAGACGACACAAGGTCTGCAACAGGGTTGATCCACAAGGTGGGGTGGAAAGGATAAGAAGGGACTTGGCAAGGTTGGAGGAATGGTCAAATGTATGGCAGCTTAGAGTCAACACAAGTGCAAAGTAATGCACCTTGGAAACAAAAACCCAGGGGAAGAGTACACAGTTGGGGGTTGGGGGGGATACTAACAACAACAAAAATGGAAAGGGACCTGGGGGTAGTCATAGCAGATGGCCTAAAGGTGGGCATGCAATGTGAGAAGGCAGTAAGGAGGGCTGGGGGATACTGGGATGCACAGGGAGAGGCATCACCAGTAGAAAATAGGAAGTTGTTATCCGTCTGTACAGACAGTTGGTGAGACCCCATCTGGAGTACTGTGTGCAGTTCTGGAGACCCCATCTCTGCAAGGACATAGGCAGGATGGAGGCTGTCCAGAGGAAGACAACTCAAATGGTGCAGGGTCTGCATCAGAAGACATACGAAGAGAGACTAAAGGAGCTTAATATGTATACCCTTGAGGAAAGGAGGGGGAGGGGGGACATGATAGAAACTTCCAAGTACCTCAAGAGAATCAACAAAGTCCAAGAGGACAGCATCTTTCAGAAAAAGAGATGCAAGAACAAGGGGACACAATTTAAAGATAGAGGGGGGATGGCTCAGAGGTAAAGTGAGGAAGTATTTTTTACAGAGAGGGTTGTGGATGGATGGAACGCCCTCCTGAGGAGGTCATGGAGTCAAAACAGTTTTCAAGAATGCATGGGACAGACATAAGACAATTCTAGTGGGTGGTAGGAGGAAGTAGGCTGTTGGTTAACTAGGATCTGCAGCTTATCCATTAGGAAGGGAAATGGGCAGACTAGGTGGGTCAAACAGTCCTTATCTGCCATCAGATTCTCTGTTTCTTATCTAGAAAAAAACTATATTGTTTTAAAATCTATACTCCTCATTCCACTCCGACCAGACATTTGTATGCATCTGAATTTTGTTTTACTTGCCTCACTTTCAAAATGAGTACAGTACTAATCCTAAAAAATCTTATCTGGAGCCCTGGCAGTGGCGCCTCCTGTCCCCTTACTGCTTTGTTACGGTCTGTTGTCACAGGCAAGGGGATCCTTGGCCCATCCGGACCTGAAGTTCCTACATCTGCATGCATGGCTCCTGAAGACATAGCCATTACACGTTTTGGGGTATCCCCAAAGCTTGCTGTTGTCCTGCTTGCGGCTCGGAATCCTTCTACCAGACATAGTTATTCCCTTAAATGGAAGCATTTCAGTTTATGGGCTGTTTCCTGGAATATGGACCCTTTTTACATGTCCTGCGAATGCTGTGTTGGAATACTTGCTTTCCTTGTCTAACTCTGGCCTGCAGTATTCCTCTCTTAAGGTGGATTTGGCCGTTATATCAGCTTTCCATGCCCCTACTGATGGTCAAACAGTTGCCCAATTACAGGTATGTACATTTCTGAGAGGTATTCTTCACATGAAACCTCCTATCCATAATCCAGTCCTGCCTTGGCACTTGAACTTCATTACTGAGAAATTGAAGTTGGCCTCCCTTTGAGCTTGCCATGAGTTATGGTTTACGTTTTTTGTCATGGAAAACATTGTTTTTAGTTGTGATAACCTCTGCTTGGAGGATTTCCGAGTTTCAGGCTCTAATGTGAGCCTCCTTATTTGATTTTTCACAATGACAGAGTCTCCTTGCATACGAGTGCTAAGTTTCTACCAAAAGTGGTTTCTGAATTTACACCGAATCAAATTATCCACCTTCTTGTATGTTATCCCGAGTGTGCCAACCAGGGTGAGGTGCTGTGCCATACTTTGGATGTACATAGAATACTAAGATACTATATTGCTCACACTAAGGACTGTAGAAAGTCCTTTTTGTTTTGTTCACCCCTGGCAAAGAGGGCGCTTCTGTGTCTAAACAATGCATGTCCAAATGGTTGGCGTGTTGCATAACATTCTATTACAGGAGGTATGGTAAGGAACTTCCTGGTGGTGTTTGTGCTCACTCCATAAGGTGTGTGGCCACTTCAGATGCTTGTTTTAAAAATGCCCCTGCTGCTGACATTTGTGCTGCAGCCACACGGAGCACTGTTCATGCTTTTCACTAAACATTACAGTCTGGACATCATCTTTTGTAGATGTGCGGGTTTAGGGCTTGCTATACTGCAAGGTCCTGAAGAATAATCATAGTTTGGTCTCACAAGACATGATTTTTTTTTTATATTATTTTCAACTGACAACACAAGTGCACAGAGAACTGCATCCTTAAATCATTGCTGCTTTTTAATGTCATTATAATTACTGGTGACCCCTATATCTGAATTTGGTTGCTTTCAAACGTCGTAATAATTGGGTGTGACATTACACCCAGTTATTACGGCATTTCCTGATTCTCGGTAAAGCACATCTCAGGGAAATCATGTCTTGTGCAATTTAAACAGACATCTTTATATTGCTTACTGCATGTGCAAGAAAATAGATGCCATCATCGAGTTTTCGAATGTGGCACCAATCTTTAATTCAGTCAGTGAGTTTGCGAGCGCGGCCGCAGTTCTCCAATGACTGCTGCAGCTGTCTGTGACAGCAGTCGAAAATGAGTGGCACACAGTTGAAAGGAGAGCTCCGCTTCAGTCAGCAGAGCTCTCCCCGCTACACACACCGCCGTGGCATATTGCGTGCTGATCCGATCCTCCCCCCACGCACTCACTGTATGGCCGACGGGGTGCCCAATCCCGTTGTCCACCCCCACAAAAGCTGTCCAGGTGCTGCGCTGGGGCCCACCAGCATGGCAAAAATATTATATTAGCCGATGGGGTGCCCAATCCCCATCGGCTCCACGCTGCATGCCCCGCCCCAAAGCTTTCCAGGTGCCACGCTGAGAGCCCACCCCAGCGTGGCAAATCTTTATAGCGCCAGGGGTGCCCAATCCCTGTCAGCTCAGCCCCCAAACAGCCTTTCTAGCTGCACGCATGGGAGCCCACCCCAGCGTGGCAAAGCGTCCTAACGTCGTCGTGGTAAAAAAAAACAACCTGTAAAATAAAAAGCGGTCCTCGCAGTCTCCCTGCCCCCACCCGCACCCACCCACTGCGCACCTGCCTCCCCACACCCCCTCACCCCATACTTACCTCCAGAGCTCGGCGCGACGATCATCGGTGGACCAGGAACACGTCTGCACTCTTCAAAGCCGACCACGAACTGAGGAAATGCCGGTAAGCTGTATAATGGAATAAATAGGGTTTTTTCAACTTTGTTGCATATCTCAGGCATTTTTGGGAATTTGGGCCCAAATTTTCAACATGGGGTTTTTGGGACCCCTCCTCATGAGTTCTTGCACTGTCATGGCGTTAATCGGGCCTGAAGGGTGATTTGGCGGTCATGGCGAAATCACCTTTCGAGACTGGAACAACGACACTGCCAGTGTTCATAAGGTGGACTCTCAAAAGCCTATGTTGAAAATTTGGTGAAAAATTCCTAAAATGACTGTTTTACGAGTGTGCGCAGAGCAGTTCCTACGCATGCTCGTAAGTTCTCGAATTTTCAATATTTTCACTCCAGATTTTCAACATTGCCATTTTACCACACCTCCTTATGAGCAGTACAGTTGTCATTTTTCACATCCTGCCCAAAATCGTGTTTCCGCCCATATAGCGCACAATGGCACAGTCGGTGTGCGAAATCAATGTATGGGACACATTAGGAAAATTACAGTGACACTGTTCATGAGCAGAGGTCTTAAAATGGCTATGTTGAAAATTTGGTGAAAATATTCCTAAAAATGACTGTTTTACAAGCGTGCGTTGCGCAGTTCCTACGCACGCTTGTAAGTTTGCGACTTTTCAATATTTTCACTCCAGATTTCCAACATTGCCATTTTACCACACCTCCTTATGAGTAGTACAGCTGTCATTTTTCACATCTTGCCCAAAACATGTTTCCGCCCATGCAGCGCACAATGGCGCAGTCGGTGTACGAAATCCATGTATGGGATACATTAAGAAAATCACGATGACACTGTTCATGAGCAGAGGTCTTAAAATGGCTATGTTGAAAATTTCGTGAAAAATCTCTAAAAATGACTGTTTTGATGAATGGCGCTATGCCAGTTCCTACGCGACGCTTTGTAAAGTTCGCTAATTTTCAATATTTGCACTCCAATGACTTCCAAATACCTAAATAGCACATACAAGCAAGCAACATTCGGCATTGACAAATGCTTGTTTTTAATAACCTCTGTCCCTCCTGTGACAGTGCTACAGTCAAATGCATACTTTCTGTGATTCGAATGAAGATAGCTTCTTACACCCCACAGGAAACTGCCAAAGTTAGGTGTCCTTGGTGTGCGTCATAGGTGGTTAGCATGTACCTGCCTGCATTTTTATTTAAGGTTGAGGGCTCGATTCTCGAAGGCTGACACAGGGCTTTCACAAGCCCTGCATCAAACTCTTTGCTGCCCCGAACAGTTTGTCACACTGTGCACCCAGTTCTAGTAGATTACGTGCCTTTGTGACAGTTTACCCTTTCTATGGTGGCTTGCACCACATACTTGGTGCAACCCCTGTAAAATGGTCGGCAAAGATAGACCAGCAAAAGCTGTTCTAACTTGCCGCATGGGGGGCTAGGGGACCTCATGCACCGTGCATTTGGCGCACCCAGGGCTTGCAGCATTCAAAGCCGTTTGAGAATCGAGCCAGAGAGTTCACAGTTCCTAGTTTGGCGTCCTCTCCTCAGTTTAGGAAGTTAAACTATTTCAGTGTTCCCTGCATATAGGAACTAGACCAGTTGCTCAAATGAGATGATTTTAATTATGCAAGTTCCCAACTTCAGGGAGAGAACTCAGCTAATTAGGGAGGTGTATTTTTTTTTTCTTTTAAACACCAAGCACCAGTTATTATATAGACTAAAACATACAACTGCGCTTATGAGGTTGTGCTATACAGCCCTGCTGTATGACGACTTCATACACCTCTTGAGCTTCACAGTCAAGGTTTGTGGATCATCACACACCTCAGATGTGTAAAAAACAATTCATAACACTCAGTTACATCTGCATTATTCTATATAACACCCACAAAACTATTTCTTAGCTGCACACAAACAAGCCCAGGTTCTTGGACAGGAACCCGGATGTTCAGAAGTCCCAATGTTTGCTAAGCCAGAAGGAAATATTTTGCTAAATGACTCAGGCGACTTTTTTCCAACTTTTAAAATCTATTGAAGACATTATAACTTTATTTACTAGACATACAATGGTACTTCTTCAAATCATGAAAAGCCACATTACATTTCAGGGTTTCAATATAGTATTTCAAAAGAAATAAGTAAAATGGTGTGCTCCGAAGATGGCAACTGCCTGAGCACAGATATGCCGCCAGCTTTCAAAAGCAAAATAAAGGCTCAGCACTCAAGTTGAATTTACAGGTGCATAAGTGCAAATTTTATTTCGGCAAGGAACCTGGAGAAAATCAGGGGCTGATTTTGTCCAGGCTCCTTGCCAAAATAAAATTTGCACTTATGCACCTGTAAATTCAACTTGAGTGCTTAGCCTTCCTTTGTTTTTCAATATAGTATACTGGTTTTGCTTTTCTTACTGGTAAGTATAACAGTGAATGGGCTAGTAGTCACTGCAGCTTCATGTGCCTTACAAACATAGTTTCTGATGACCTGTACATATGGATGCTTTTTGTATGTGTGTGTGATCTTTTTTACCTCCCCTACTCTCCGGCGTCCACCTCTCCTTCGGGCCGCCTAGTGCTCCACTCCCCAGCAGTCCTCTTCTGGTGCTGTCCCTCTCACACACACATCGCAACCGACCCCCAAGTTGTCCCAGTGTATTCCATTGCCGGACGGGCCCCCCTCCTCCGAGGGGGAAGGCACCGGGTGGCAGGGAACCCCAGCACACTATTTTTCCATGGTCTGGGGGCGCTGCTGTGGTGGAGGTGGCTCCACAGAGGTTCCGGGGAACATGGATCACGGAGGCCATCATCTGGTGGCGCCGAAGTTGTTTTCTAGGCTTTCTGAGTCCCTCCTGCGGCACTATGTGTAGTACCCCTGGTCTCCATCAGGGGCCACTACAGAACGGAGCTACCCTCAATCCTCCCCAGGAGAGGAGAGCAGTCCTTCGGATGCTCAATCCTCTCCTTCCCCCTGCCAGCCCCCGGCGCCCGAGTCCATTCCCGAACCCGGGTCGCCAGCGTATATGGATGCTTTTAATAGGAAACAGTATTGTAGAATTATTACTGGGCTAGTATCATCCCAAAGGTTCTCAGAAAAGAATAAGTGAAAATCATGTGATCTTCACATTCTTGATATCTGCAGTTAGGTTGAGCTGGTTGTGGATGACAAAGTTGTCTAACAAATTACCCAGTGGATGGCAGATATTAAAACTAAACCCCTGCATAGGTTGCCCGATGGCCATGTGGTAGCACATTACACTTCCATGCAGTCTTCCAGGGTTCAAGAGTGAGCCCAAGAGGTCCACAGTCAGCTGCCACCAAGTTGGGAAATGATGCTTTTGGCAGATGTTACCTGAAGGTGAGGGTGGCCCATGATCTCCTCCTTAGCGACCCCTTTGGGGGGCTGTTTCACTCACGGAGAGTTGCTGCATTTATTCGTGTCTGAGCCAACTGCACACAATGCCAACAGATGGTGGGAATGTTCTAAGGAGAAGAAGCACATCTGACAGAAAATGAAATGGAACAGTAGAAAATCTCGAAGGTCATATTTTGTTTTTGTTTGTGTAACCCCTCCCAACAAATGGGGCTTCCCGAAAAGTCTTCCTCGAGCTTGCCTAAATGCTCACTGCCAGGTTGGTGTCCTGTGTGTTAGCAGTTTAAATGTGATTGCCATAGAGTGCCTGTATAGCCTCTGTGTACTGTCTCTTTAAGAGCTGTTTGGATCGCAGTCATTAATCTGAGATGGAGCTCTGTTGAAAGATGTAACTGTTTGCTGAAAATCATGTAGAGTGATAATGATAATGTAGTTTGTCTAACCTGCCTTCTTTGCAGAAAGGACCATCTCTGCTTTGGCTAAAGTCTCTAATGACTGGATCCTTGCTATGGACACTAAGAAGGTTACTGGTGCAGTCTTTCTAGACCTCAGTAAGGCCTTTGACATTGTTGACCATCACCTCCTAATCATCTGCCTTGCCAACCTATGTGCCACTCCACTTACTTCTCAGTGGTTTAGCAGCTACCTCTGGAAGGATACAAAAAGTCAAAGCTGATGGCCTACTATCTGTCCCCCTTCCAGTTCCCAGAGGAGTCCACTAAGGCTCCATCCTAGAACCAATCCTTTTTCCCTGTATATCAACAACATGGCCCGGAGTTTCCACGATTCTGGGTGCGGCAGACGCGGAAATATCAATGGAATTTGCCCTCACCGTGGGTCGCGGCCAGTCCAGCGGAACAAGCGTGCCTCCTTCTGAAATATTAGTATGCCATGCTGGGAGCCCACCCCAGCGTGTAAATATCTTCATTGCGCCGTGGGGTGCCCAATCCCCGTCGGTTTCACTGCCTCCCCCAAATGTTTTGTGCCACGCTGAGAGCCCACCCCAGCGTGGCTTAAAACTCCTTTGCCAAGGGGTGCCCAATCCCCGGCTTCCAAGACTGCCTGGTGCTGCAGCTGGAGCCCACCCAGCGTGGCAAAAGTCCCTCCCCTGTGAAGCTTCCAAAACCCTGCTAAAAAAAAAAACTTCCATCGGTGATTCTTTTGCCCCAACCCGCACCCACCCTCTGCGTGCCCACCTCCCCACACTCTCACCTCACCCCCACCTCAACCCATACTTACCTCTGGAGCCCAGCGCGATGATCTTCTGTGGACCGGGAACACGTCTGCACTCTTCAAAGCCGACCGCGAACTGAAGAAATGCCGGTTAGCTGTATAATGGCATAAATGGATTTTTTAACTTTAGTGCATATCTCAGCCATTTCTGGGAATTTTTTCACCAAATTTTCAACATGGGGTTTTTGGGGCCCCACTTCATGAACTGTGACACTGTTATTTCATTAATCGGTCCGAAAGGTGGTTCGCAGTCACTGCGCAGAACCACCTTTCCGGAAATTAACGAAATGACAGTATCACAAGTTCATGAGGTAAGCTCCTAAGAACCCTATGTTGAAAATTTGGTGAAATTATTCCCCAAAATGACCGCTTTTACTGAGCGCAAGGCTATGCAGTTTCTATGCACGCCATAACTTCAAGCATTTTTAATATTTTCACTCCAAATTTTCAGTATTGCCATTTTACCACACCTTCTTATGAACAGTACAACTGTCATTTTTCACATTTCACCCAAAATGTGTTTTCGCTCATGTAGCGCACAATGGTGCGGTCGTTACTAAATCAATGTTCTGGACAGAGTAATAAAATCACAGTGATACTGTTCATGAGCAGAGGTCTTAAACTAGCTATGTTGAAAATTTGGTAACAACGCCCTTAAAATGACTGATGAAGCGTGCATTGTGTCGGATTGGGCAAAAAACAAAAAGGAAAAAATTATGGTAAATAAGTCATAGAAGTTCTGGCGGCAATGAGAACCCTGCGCAGAACTTTGCTCCGATGTCGCAGAAAAATCGGGGCCCTGATCAACAACCTTAATGCCCTCATAAAGAACTCCAGCATACATTTCTTTGCGGATGATACAGTTTTGTACACCTTAGGCTCAACCCCGGGTTGTCCCTGAAAAAGGGACCTTCAGGGCCCCAGTGGGCTTACCCAGTTAACAAAATTTAATAAATAAATAAATAAAACCTTATCTGAAGTCAGGGAAGTGCTGCAAGCTGATTTTATCCAGATAGAAAGTAACCTTATCAATGCCAAGCTTCTCTTAAATGCCAAAAAAACAAAGGCAATGATTTTTTCGCGGCTTACCTCGCCTGGTGCCCTTCCTGCCCCACCAGAGGACTTCATAGTTACCTTCCTGGAAGCTAACCTTGAAAGTCGTGCCTAAATTTAAATATCTAGGTTTGTGGATAGACAACAAGCTTTCTTTCAGCGACTATGTTGAGGATCTATCTAAGAGGCTTAAAGCACGCTGGGTTTCTTTTTCAGAAATAGGACCCTATTTACTTTCACGACCGTAAGCGATTTGTCCAAGCAACATTCCTTCCCCTACTTGACTACGGAGACTTTATTTTTATCTCCTCCCCATCCTCGAGCCCATCTAAACTGGACGTACTCTACCACCAAGCTCTACGTTTCATTACTAGCTCTGCGTTCAGGACCCACCACTGTGATCTATATGCAGCGGTTGGGTGGACCTCACTCTCCACCAGATGCCTTTTTCATGCTGGTATTTGAACCCTTAAGTTACTTCTTCATAAACTGCCGGACTACTTAACATCTTTCATACGCATCTCACATAGTGCTTACTCCCTAAGGAAATCTGACTATATCCTACTAGACATTCCCAGGACTCGTACTACAATTGGCCAATGAGCTGTTTCATACACCCTCCCCAACATTTGGGACCGACTACAAGCCATGCTGAAGCTAACCAGCATTGTATCAATTAACTCCTACAAAACACTAGCTGTCTCTAAAATAAAAGATATATGCAGTTGCTACTAGGCCCCCTCAACTCTAAGCCAACTACCTATGTACCAACTGTCCTCTACTCATTATGCTGTAATGTAATTGCATAATTGGCACAAGGATTTCTAGTTTATGTATCTCTTGTATTATATGTATATTCTGTGCTTGATCTACATTCAGTTGTCCTGTCAATGTAATAACAAATTGTATGTGTATATGACTCAGGACCTCCTTGTGAATGAGCTTGCTCAACTGAGTTTTTCCTGCAATAAACTTGAACTTGAACTTTCAACTAGACCTTGTTTATCTCCACTATCTTGGTCCTGGACTGCAAATTGGACCAATCAGTATTGGTAAGACCTAAAATGGAGCTGGACTACAGGAGCTGTCTGGAGTCAAAATCTGTAGAATTGTAGATCTTACTTCAGAGAGGGCTCTTGCAGTAGGTAATAACAAATAGGACTGGCGCGGCCGGCAGCAGGACCCCATGGAAAATTTCTAGCTAGCGGTCCCTGGCGAGGACCGCCATGTCAGGTGACCGGCGTCATACGACGCCGGTATAAAGCGTCCAGGACGCCCACATTCCAGTTCTTTCCCCGGCTAGCTCGTAGCGCTCGCGGTTAAATTCTTATCGCTCAGTCCTGTTACTTCGTCGGTTTTCGGAAAAAGTTTTCAGTATAGAATTTTATTCTTCTTTCATCAGGTGAGCGTCGGTTTATGTCGTCCCCTTCAAAGAATAAGTGCGACTCGTGCGGCGCCCAACTGCCTCACAAAGACGGTCACTCCCTCTGCCTTTTCTGCTTAGGCCCCGACCACGCGGTCGACAAGTGTCCGCACTGCCTTCGATTCAACGCGGCCACCCGCAGACGACGCCAGCAGTCCCTCGAAGTCCATCTCCTCAAAAAGAAGATGTCCGTGATGGAGAAGGAGTTGAAGAAACTTCGGCAGGCATTGACCTTCCCTGAAGGGCACAGGAAGCGGGACAAGGAAAGGCACCGGGATAAGGCCTCCTCCTCCGCGACTCCGGCCGGGGTCGCGGGCAAGGTAACATCCCCTCCGGGGGATCGCCCGATGGCAGCCTCCAAGGCTTTGGAGGAGGCATCGACCCGCCCGTCGGGTTCACGTTCGAGCCCACCGGGCATCTCCAGGCAAAGGGAACTCTAGCCCCAGTACGCGCGGGCCCTGGCAGCTACTGATGCGGGCACCTCCCATAAGCGGATGTCGGCTCCTCTGACGTCTACGCCGGAGAAGGCGCTAAGATGCTCGACCCTTCGGGCGGCGCGGCAGTGTCCCCTCGGACCAGGCCTCCTCTCATCCTCGGCCTCTCTCCAACAAGGACCCCCGAAGTTGAAGCGCCGCTCCTCTGGCGTCCGCCAGGGGTCGGCCCATAAGCCACCCGTCGGCTCCCTGCGACATGCACGGCCTCAGAACCTCACGGCAGACCCTGCGCGTCTGTCGTCACCAGGCTCCCGCAGCCTCGCTGCCATCAGGGGCCCCAGTCCCTGCCTGACCCGGGGATTTTTCCCTCCGTCCCGAATGAGGCTCGGGACCCTGGCTACCGTCCGATCCTCTTCATGAAGAGCCAGATCTGATGCCGGCTCCTCCGACACCCGGCCCTTGACACGGTTCGACACGGCCCCTCCGGCGTCGGCTGGGGATATCCCTCTTCCATCGGGCCCTCCACCCCACGGGCCTATCCCGACTGATCCGCCTGTGGAGTACCCAGCTGGGCCGTCTGCTCCGGCAGCTCCTCCAGTGCCTGGGCATCCGCCGTCGTATCCGGCGCCAGTTTTCCCAGGTCCGCGGTACGGTGCTGACTCCCCGACACTGCAGTACCCGGCGCGCGGTACCCGGCTCGGTATACCCGGCGGGTTACGGATACTCCCCACAATTTCCTCCGTATAACTATTCCCGCCTCCTCCTCCACCGCTCCCTAGGCGCGGTGGATCTTCAGGAGACTCTTGCCTCCTGGTGGGCTGAGGCCAGGCCCAGCTCACCAAGGAAGTCGAGAAACCGTCTCCACGAGTGCCACCCGGCTCCCATCGCCCAGGCAGCACACTCCTCTCCTCCTCTGGATTCCCGGCTTTACCTCGGGATCCAGAGAGGGCAGGACACGTGTTCTGGGATCCCCCAAGGAACCCGTTCCTCCCCAGACAGAGTTAGGAGTCTTACTCTGCTTCAGATTCTTCCTCCCTTTCTCCCTCGGACTCCTCTGAGGCTTCCAATGGATGTCCCGAGAAAGACGACGAGCCACTCTTTCCGTCCAAGCCCTGGCCGAGGACTCCTCCGAAGTCTCCTCTGGAGGATCCTTCCTTCACGGAGTTGCTCAGAAAGATCCAGGAAGTCCATCAGTGGCATTCCTTAGAGCCAGATCCTCAACGGTTAAACTCGCTGAACATCTGGACTTGCCCCTTATGGCTCCTACCCTACTGCCACCCTGGATAGAGCCTCACGCCCACCTTGGTTTCCACGATTTGGAAGCAGCCGTCGGCTTTATCCCCACTTCCCAGGAAGCGAACAGGCTATACCAGGCTCCGGGTGTAGACTTTTAGACTTTCACCCCGTGCAGACTCGGTTGTGATTAGCCCGCCACGGCCGGTCAGCACGCTTAAAACACTTGAGCTCATCTCCCCGGATAAGGAATCTCGCCTTCTGGATCAGTATGGAAGGAAGATCTACGCTTCTTCCACACTGGGGATTAGGCCCTGAACTATGTAGCACATATGGGGATTACCAGAAGGCCATCCTTACCAAGCGGAATCTAAGATCGACTCTTTGCCTGACTACTGCAAGTCAAGCAGGAGTTGGCGGACCTGGTCCGTTCTGCTCGTTCAGCCAGTCGCCATATTTTGAGGGACGACCTACGGCGCAGTGTACACGCAGGATGGAGCTCTGCATTTGCCGTGAGTCTTCGGCGTCATGCATGGCTCCGTGTGTCAGGTCTGGTCCCGGAGGTGCAGTCAGCTATCCAAAAGCACCTTTCAGGGGTTCTGTGCTTTTCGGTGGTGATGTCAAGGACATCATCACTGATTTGCAGGAGAAGGGGACAGCCCTTAAATCAGTTGATTCAATGTACTGTCCCCATCCCCCACAGCGCTGTCCCTTTCACAGACGCAGCTGGCCTCAAGCGAAACCTCAGGGAAGGCGGGCCACTAAACGTCGGGCCCCCACAGCTGCCAGGCCCCCGCCCTAAAAGCAACGGTGCCCAGCTGCGCGCGCCTGCCTCACACCACCTGATTCTTCCTCTCCCACCGCCTCCGGTAGACCCGGAGGAACCGGTGAGGAGGAATTCTCCCTCCACCTTCCGGGTTGGGAGAGGATAACATCAGATTCATGGGTGCTTCAGATCATAGCAGAGGGGCACTCCATAGAGTTTCTACAGAAACCTCTGCGTCAGCCCCCTCTGAACTCCACTTACTCAAGGGACCATCTTCCTTTGGTCAGGGAAGAAATCTCGGCGCTCCTTGCGAAACAGGCTATAGAACCCGTCCCCCCTCACCTCTACGGGACAGGTTACTATTCCCACTTCTTCCTTGTACCAAAGAAGACGGAGATCTCAGACCTATTCTCCATCTCAGCTCTCTGAACCTGTATGTGGAATACAAGAGGTTCTGGATGCTCTCCCTTCAAACCCTTTTGCCCCTGCTTCGGCCGGGCCAATGGCTTTATGCACTAGATATGCAGGATGCGTACCTGCACATCCCCATTTGCCCTTCGCACCGAAAGTACCTCAGGTTTGCGTTCCAGGGGGTCCACTACCAATTCCGGGCGTTCCCGTTTGGTCTCTCCTTGGCCCCCCGAGTTTTTACCAAATGCCTGGCAGTGGTAGAGGACCACCTGTGTTCTTTGGGAGCTCAGGTTTTTCCCTACCTGGACGACTGGCTCCTGGTGGCCTCGTCCAGGGAGGAACTCCTGCATTTTCTCTCCCTCACCCAGCAGGTTTTCACTGGCCTGGGTATTACCATCAACCATTCCAAGTCTCACCTGGATCCTTCACAGAGGCTCCAGTTCATTGGGGCAGTTCTCGACACATCACTGTGCAAGGCCTTTCTGCCTCCAGACAGGGGACCTCCCTCCAGTCACAGATTTCCCTCCTATCGGAACGCAGGAGGGTCCTGGCGAGGTCAGTGCTCCGTCTACTGGGGCTTATGGCGGCGGCCATCCCGACGGTTCCGCTGCGCCTCCACATAAGAATCTCTCAGTGGACTCTCCGATCTCAGTGGGATCACGGGTGAGCGACCTCAGATCATCGGGTTCTGATCTCCTCGCCGATGGTAAGAGACTTGCAATGGTGGATGGTTCGAGAGAACCTATTCGGGTCCCCCTTTCATTCTCCCCGATCAGACTCTGACCACGGACGCTTCAAGCGAGGTTGGGGAGCCCATCTGGGTCCTCACCGAACCCAGGGCCTATGGTCAAAGTTGGAGATAGTTCTCCATATCAACGTGCTCGAGCTTGAGCAGTGCTGTATGCGGCCCAAGCCCTTCACCAATTCATCCTTCCGGTCACCTAGCTGTCCAAGCGGACAACATGTGCGTGGTGTGGTACATCAGCAAGCAGGGAGGACTGAGTCCTACCCGCTGTGCAGGGAAGTGATGAGGTTTGGGATTGGGCAACGTTCTAACCTTCACCTCACGCGATCCATGTTCCGGGAGTCGACAATGTCCTGGCAGACAGACTAAGTCACTGCCGGCTCTACCACACGAGTGGGAATTGGACTAAAATGTTCTAAAAGCATCTTCCAGATTTGGGGGACTCCTCAGATAGACCTGTTCGCTTCCTCCTAAAATGCAAAGCTTCCAATCTTTTGCTCGCTCGCTCCAGAGCGAGGCGCTTTCTGGAGTGGCGCTCTATCTCTAAGCTGCAAGGACAGATTTGTCTATACTTTTCCCCCAATTCCTCTGGTCCCTCGTGTGCTACAGAAGCTTGCTTTAGAAGGAGCGAGAATGATCCTGATTGCTCCTTTCTGGCCCAGGCAAATCTGGTTCTCTCTTCTACAACAATTCTCAGAGGTTCCTCCTCTTCCTCTTCCTTTATCTCCAGGATTGCTGACCCAGGATCAGGGGACCCTGGTCCATCCGGGACTCAGGTCCCTTCAACTTCATGCATGGTTCCTGCAGACCTAGTTCAGTCTCGTTTTGGCATTTCTCCTAAGGTGGCCGAGATTCTGGTGGAGGCTAGAAAACCCTCCACTAGGTCCACCTACGCCATGAAATGGAAAAGATTTTCTATCTAGGCTGCGTCCAGGAATGTGGAGCCCTTTTCCTGCCCTGTGACCATTCTGCTTGAGTACATGCGTCATCTTTTCGATCTGGGTCTCAGTCACTCCTCTTTGAAAGTCCATATGGCGGCTATTTCAGCCTACCATGTCCCTTTCACTGATAAGGCATTTTCCCAGCTGGAGGTATCCAAAACTTTCCTCAGAGGGGTCCTTCATCTCAGGCCCCCTGTCCGGATGCCAGCTCCGCCTTGGGACTTAAACTTTGTCCTCGAGAAACTTACCCTTACTCCCTTTGAGCCTGCGGCTTCCGCAGACTTGAAGTTTTTATCGTGGAAGACACTCTTCTTGGTGGCCATTACTTCTGCTCACAGAATTTCCGAGTTCCAGGCCCTGATGTGCAAAATCCCTTATTTGATTTTTCACAAAGAACGAGTAGCTCTTCGCACGAATCCTAAGTTTCTTCCGAAGGTAGTAGCGGAATCTACCTTAAATCAGTCTATTGAATTACCTGCTTTCTTCACGCAGTACTCCAATCAAGGAGAATACCTGCTCCATACTATGGATGTCCACAGGATTCTGAGATACTACACCGATAGGACGAAGGATCTCAGAAAGACTGATCAGTTGTTCGTCTCTTTTGCTCACAAAAGGGAAGGCAATGCTGTCTCCAAGCAATGCCTATCAAAGTGGTTGGCTCATTGCATCACTTTCTGTTAGGACAAGCACAACAAGACCTTACCGGGTCAAATCAGAGGCCACTCTACTCGAGGAGTGGCAGCCTCTGCGGCTTGTTTCAAGAATGTGTCTGCAGCAGACATCTGTGCTGCCCCCTTGGACTTCTGTCCATACATTTACTAAACATTACAGTTTGGACATTGCCTCTTGCCGTAGAGCAGGCTTCGGGTTAGCGGTCTTGCAGGGCCTCCTTTCTTGAGGTTTGCAAGCTTTCTTACTACTTCTTGGAGTAGTTCCTCCTCCCGGTGCCTTTTCTTTTGTTCCAGACTGCTTGGGATTCTGTCCTATTTGTTATTACCTACTGCAAGAGCCCTCTCGAAGTAAGATAGTACAGTTACGTAAGAACTTACCGTAACAGTAGATCTTCGAAGAGCTCTTCTGATAAACCTTCCGCCCTCCATCCCCCTAGGCTTTTCAGCTGCTTTTCCATTGAGGAAAATATCTGCTTCTCGTCCGGGCCTTCCAGGCCTGTGGGAGAAAGAACTGGAAGGCAGGCGTCCGGGACCGCCCTTTATACCCGGCGTCGTATGATGCGGTCATCTGGCGTGGGCGGTCCTTGCCAGAACTGCTAGCTAGAAATTTTTCCGTGGGGTCCTGCGCTGGCAAGCGTCAGTCCTATTTGTTATTACTACTGCAAGAGCCTCTCGAAGATCTACTGTTACGTGAAGTTCTTACGTAACTGTACTTTTTGGGCTTTTAGCCTTTTGCAGCTGAAGGGGGAGCCTTTTTTGTGACTGACAGGAGGATCAGCCAACCGAACCTTTTGGATCTTGGGGAATTTCCCAGGCTGCTGCAGCTAGTTTTAATTTTGAGCTGAGAAGAAGAAGTAACAGCTCAAGTGATTTTGAGCAGCAGTTCTGTGTAGTTTTGCATGGGAGAACTGTGAAAGGGCTGAGTTTTGGTCTGCCTGTCTTCCTGCTGTCCCTGAGAGGGAAAACAGAGTTTATTCGGACTGAATCCGAGTTGTGAGGACTATTTAAGCCACTGGACTGTGACCAGGCTTTAACCTGAAGAAGACCGAAGATTTGCTGAATGCGATCGGCCTGTCAGGATTTCCAGCTGCTTTTGAATCCCCTGTCTGTGCAGAGACTTTGCAGTCATGACCGGAGAGCGGTTTGCCTGGTACAGTAGAATTTTCTTACATGTGAATGTGCTGTGTATTGAAAGTGGGTCGTGATTTGGCTCCCCACTGTGTGAACTGTGTTCTGCTTACTGGTACCGTAGAATCATTTACATGTAAATGTGCTGTGTATTGAAAGTGGTTCGTGATTTGGTTCCCAACTGTGTGAACTGTGTTCTGCTTACTGGAAGCTTTATCCAGCCTAATCGGACTGAATCCGCATTCATCTCCATTCAGCCTGGGCCATGCCACGCAGGCCCTGCCAGACTATCCCACTGCACAGAGAAAGCCACCGACGAGAGACCTGCCTGGGGATCAGCCTCTGCTCCACGCTTGAACAGGAACGACGCCTTTGGCGATTCCGTGGTGGGCCCTGCTTCTCCTGGCACTCCAGATTAACCACCCTGTCTCGATTTTCATCCAGCCTGTGTCCAGTCTTGGGTATCGTGAGTAATCATCAGGGTAGCTCCTGCAACAACAGCCTAATCTAAAGTGTGTCATCTGATTGTCTTGTTGTTTTCTTTTCACGAACTGAGCCCTCTGGCTCCAGATTACAAATAGTGTGTGTTGTGCATATTGTTTTCTTCCATCACAGGGCTCCAACCAGCTGCAACGTTCCTGGCTAGCCCACCATTCTCCATCTGGGTACCCAGAGTGTGTGACTGTTTATGGATCCTGAAGTGCATGCATAATTGTTTATTTGATAGAGCCTTTAAGCAAATTAACCTAATTACGCCCTTCCCTTGTTCAAGCCCCTTAAATAAATCAGATCTAACTTTTTTTTGCATTTACCCTGACTGTGGTTCCAGTCTGTGCAAGAGTACTGTACTGCTGTTATTTGCTGTGTATAACCTTGTTTTACAGGGGGCCCCCAGGGCTGAGCCAGAGGAAAGCCCTGGTGGTAAGTGCAAACAGTGTGGGTACTTGTGTGGTGTATCAGGGGTATTGTGAAAGTGATTATTGTGTATTGTTCCGGCCACTAGTAAGGAAAGAGGGGGGTTACAGTGTCCTGGAGGGCTGTGCCCAGGTTAGCTTGACCACTACCAACCCTGACCTCCGGGTGGAGGCACCTGTTTCAGAAATCAGGCCCCTTAACCTGCTACTAGCCAAGCAGGCAGGGGTAGTAGCCCTTGGGATAGCACCACCTAGGGGTTACATTTGTTTGTTTGTGTGTTTTTTATATCGAGCTTTTTCATGCTCTGGGGTGCTGGCTGGCTGTTCAGCCCCTACTCGCGCTCTTGACCAGCCACCATCTCCCACATGTCTTACCTGCCTGATTCCTCCATGGTTTTCACACACCCCACCCCCCCGACGTGGCTGTGGGATGGCCATCCTCCCCACTCCTTGAGTCAGACCTAGTCAGCGGGACCTGGGACAATGGTGCGGGTCAAGGTGGGCGAGCAGGGCTTCCTCATTGCACAGCCCTCACTTTTCCTGTTTTTTGGTCCTCATGCCCAAGGCTGGCGCATGTGCAGTACTGTGTGTGTGTGAAGACACCACACATACTTGCAGGGTTCATTTCAGATATTTATCCTTGTGGGACACTGACCCACTGGGTATAAAAATTAAAGCACTACTGACGCCTCAAAGAAAACTTTAAAAAACATAATAATTAGGAACAATTCTGCTTGCATTCTATTTATGTTTTATATATTTCTCCTCTCCATAATTTTTTGCTTAAGAAATGTGTATGATTATATGATCATTGTCCCTTAGAGTTTATTTTGAGTTCATCTGCCTCTCTAGCTTACTCATTACTTCAAGTCATAATCCTCTGTTGTGACATCACAATCTGTTGCCATGGGAGTAACTGTGAGGTGACAAACAGTGGTCTGTGACTTCAGATGGGGAGAATGCAGCAGGAACAGATGAACTTTTCAGGAGCAAATATAGTGTTTTCATGCAAATAACCTCACTACTAAATAACGGAGAGGAGGAATACAGAACTAATGGGAAATACAAGCTGGACAATGCCTAATTATTATGTTTTGTTACAGTTCTCCTGAACATGTCATCAGCTCATTAAGGGTCAAATGAAAAATAATGGGTCATATTGTTCAGCCGAGCCCAGATTTGTAAAGCAGCTGTTTAACACCATTATAATAATGAGGAGGCTGTCCTCAAAGGAGAAGAAAAGGTGGGTCAAAATTGAAAACTTCATGACAATTGTCCCAGTCCCCCACTCTGAAATGAACGCTGTCTAACTTGAATACCTGTGCCCAGCCCTTAGAGAGGCAGCAACCTGCCATGTTGCCTAATTTCTAATGGGTGGCAGTCAAGCAGCGACATGCGCTGTCCTCCCTTTCCAAAGGAGGAGTGCCATCTTTAGTTTCTCAATCAACCTTTCCCCAGCCGACCCCTGAGCGACTCTGGTCTGTTCCCAAACCCGGATTGCCAGCATTGCAGGAGGTAAGCGCCTCAGCCCTCCACACTCCAACAGGTCGTTCGGTGATGGCCCTGGTATTCTTGGGCTCCATACTACAATCTGCCATACTGTTACTAGAACTTATTATGGGGAAGGGGGCACGGCATAGAGGATGATAGTGGGTAAATGGTGTTGGTGCTGGGAGGTTGCCAGAACTGGCCTGATAGAAGGACAGTAACATAGATGAAAAAGCTAGATAAACAAAAATTACACCCTGCTTTTTAAGGCTGTGGGCAGAGCCTACAGCCCTTCTGGGATCGATCAGATTGTAGCTCTAAAACGGCCGATCGTGGAACTCCCTTTTTGGACTTTTAGAAGTATTCCTCCACAGCTGCAAAATCGTGCACTCACCCTCTGAGTTTTGCTGTTTGCTGCTCTATATTAAAGGCATATGAAGGGAGGGGGGATGCTACTGTATTGTACCTCAGAACTTCTCAGGATATTAACAAAAAACACTTTTTAAACTGCTATTTCTATCATCTGTCTAGCTCAGTCTAATAGATTTACAGTATTCTGTTTCTTTCAGCAACCTAGGGGTTAACTTATATGTTTTCTGGCAGTTCCTGAAACGGAAAGTCAGACTACAGTGTCAGATTACAGACTTTGCAACTGCAGTTGTTAGCTATCTTATTCCTATGGGCAGGATAGTTTGCACGCAAGCACACACACACACACGTGACTAAACAGCACTATATGGCACCAACAAGAAAATAGCTTTGGTCATTTAAGCAATATACCACGAGAGGCTGTATGGTGATGCCAGGATTTACTCATGGGTGGTGTGTTGCCTCGGGACCAGCAACACACCACCCGTGGGTAAATCCTGGCATTACTCAGCCTCTCGTGGGATATTGCTATTATACAATTAGTATTTTTTTACATTAAATATTTTTATTGGGGGGCACTGCTGAGCAGCCAAGAGGAAGCAGCATTTCACTGGAGCTCCAGGAGAAACTATTAAAATATATTTAAAACTTGGAATTACAGCAATATAAACGCTATCAGTTAGTCCCAGAAGTGTACTGGATTCTGCAGAGCCATGATGGGCAAACTCAAGGGGGCTGGGGTGCCAGCTGGCAACATTTTGCTCCGAAGAAGTCCAGAGAAGAAAGGCCTACACAGCTTGGTGGTACCGGAGAACCTACTAACACTCAATCTGAAGAGGCCTCGCTCTCAGCCATCCTTGCTATGCTTAACCAGCTGGTAAAATCAGTCCAAGACCTGGACAAAAAGTTTGATACACTCGCCCCAAGAGTGTCAGCCTTGGAAGCCAGAATTGATCACTGTGAATCCATAGTTCAAAGAACTGATACCTCCATCCTTAAATCGACGAACACAACTCACAAAATACTTAAAGAAAATGAACATCTTCGTCAAAGGCTGGAGACCTTTGAAAATCAGACAAGAGAAAGGAATCTTTGAATTATTGGACTGACTGAAAATGCAGAGGGAGAGAACAGTTTGAGCTTTGCTAAAATGCTTTTACCTACCTTGCTAAATCTTGAGGAAGCTGATCTTGATATCTCCCTGGAAAAGGCCTACAGGATCTCTCCTCGGTGTGCAGCTGTGGATCCCTTGACCCCACGTACCTTCTTAATTGTCTGCACTAGGATTGGAGACAGGGACTGTGTTCTTGAAACCGCCAGACGCCGTAGGGTCCAGAAATATGGTGAGGACCAGGTCTTGATTTTCCCGGACTTGTCTTTCAGCCCCCGACAATGTTGCAAGGCCTTTAATGGCTTACGGGGTCGGCTGCGCCAGCTTAAAGTGCAGCATCAGCTACTCCTCCCAGCTAAGCTCCGGGTGATGTGGGGCGGTCAGCAATATTTGTTCAACGAGCCGGGGGATGCCAGTAAATTTATCCAGCGGGTTGAACTCGAGACCTCTGCGGGAGAAGGAGAAGCAGACCTTTCAGAGGAAAACTGAGACTTTTGGGACATACTGGGTCTGTAAATGTAGTGCCTTATAGCGAGGTGGATATATTTTGTGGCCGGGACAGTTTCAATTGCTGGTTTGCAAGTAACGATCATTTTTACTTTTGAAATAACTTTAAACATTGCTACCGGTGATCTCTGCTTGTTCTGGGACTTGTATAAATGACTTTGCTGCATTTTTCCTAGGTTATCGCTGTTCAGGAGAAATTTGCTGAAAGTAAAATGGTTCCTATTTCACCTTTGGTGGCGTGGGGGGTTACCATACACAGTTAGCCTTATACTAAGCATGTTTGCTGTATTATTCGTTATCTTTATCTCTGGGAGCACTGGGAATTAATTATATATTTGTTACACGGCTTGCAGTAGGGGAATCATTTAACAATATTGTCTTAATTGGTAAAAGGGAGTGTCTGTATTTATCCGTTGTTCAGATTCCCTGTTAGGCTTCCAGGCTGCATGCATTGGGTAAATTATCTGTAATGTTAGTCTTAAGATAGGGGATCCTCCCTATGTTGTACCTTAAGAGGGGGTGTTGTGCACTGATCCTATCTAAGATTATATCGTCTGTATCGTGTGTGTTATCCTCCTGTGTAATGTACTTTGTAAGTCTTTCTTACAAAATCAATAAATAAATTTATTGATTGTTAGGACAACGTGCTTGACATACTGATGCAGTGTTGTGAAGGAAAACAATAGTTCCTGATAGTATTGTATGCTGTGGAAACTTTTGCCGGTTCTGAAGGAGTAGCAGAGGCTGGCTGCTCGAACGCTCGAGCTGAGGTGTCAGGTAAGTCTGAGTAGAGTTTTGAGACGTTCTTCCTGGAAAGGTGTTCGGAATGTTTGAAAATATTTCATCCAGCTCCGTTTCATCTATGACTTAAAAGGAGCGTGCTGTTTTGGTTTTTTGAAATTTACCGCGGTCGGTAGTGATGGTATGGAAGATGGCGGCACACAAGTTTGATGTTAGGCGTCAGACTGATTTTGAGAGGGTATAGAGCACGGGGGTGCAGCTGGCACTTTTTCCTGTTGGGTACTAGCAGGATTTGCCATACCTCTCAACTGTCACACATTACGAGGTACGTCATTCATTTTATTCCTCAGAAACCCTCTGTCCCACATTGAGAAGGTGACATTCCACACTGACACTGAGACTTTTAAGCAGAAATGTATAATAATATAAGATGCTATGTTATCAGCAAACATTATAAATATTAGTGCAATTATTTCCACAGTATTCTGAGCTTGCAGTGTCATGTTTGATGATGTGTCACGCATTTTGTCCAGTTATCACACATCTTGTCACACGTTTGGGTGATAAAAGGTTGAGAGGTATGGGATTTGCACGTTGTAAATCCTGCTAGATAGCCAATCAGGAGCCAACTTTTTAGTGTGCTATTGTATAATTGGGAGCTCTTCACAGCCCTGTCAGCTCTGGGTCACAACTGTGGTGGGGGAGATGAGACTTCACACTTCATTGGCAGTATCCTGTCCTTTTTACACTGACGGGGAAGGGAACTGTCACCGTCTATAATTAGACTTCAGTTTTAAAGAATGTAACCACTGAGTCAAGCTCATTTGTAATGGAATCTCTTCTAAAAGTCCTGTGTTCCTCAGGGCGTGTTTCTGTTTTTGATTTGTTGCTTAAAGCCACAGTATTTGATTTATGTCTGTTCCTGATCTGAGGCTGTAAGCAGCGTACACCAACCTCTAATATTTAAACTGTGGCTTTTTGAAGATAAAAGAATACAAGCATTTAAAGACTTTTTTTTGTTATTATTCTTTGGTAACCTACCAGGTATGGCCCACTAGGCACAGGTGCCTATTTTCTGGGGCTGCCCGGGAGCACTGAGGAGGTCAAGTGACTTGTTCAGAGTCACACAGTATGCAAGTAGAGGTTGTGGGAATCAAACTCAGGTCTGTGTGCTGGATGTACCAAGCTCTTTACTCTAACCTCTAAGGCTATATCGACAGCCCCAGACTTGGCTGGTATATTCCTTGGTTATTGCATGGATCTAGAATCTATGTACTGGAGTTTAATGTTTGTTTACAGTTTATAAATGTAATTTAATAAACACATACTGTATATATTTTCCATTGGTAACCAGGTAAGGCCAACTAGGCGCAGGTGCTTGTTTCTAGGGACAACCCAGGAACACTGGGTTGATCAAGTGACTTAATCAGAGCCACACAGTATGGAAATGGAGGTTGTGGGACTCAAACCCATGTCTGAATGCTGGATGTACAAAGCTCATTTACAGCTTATTACTCTAACCTCTAGGCTATACTGCTAGCCCCATAAATAGTGAACAATTTCGACCGGGCTGTTAATATCTCAAAGGAAAACTGCCTTGAATTGGCAGACATGCATTTTTGTAGAAGTAGATGTTATTTTTTGAAATACCAGTTCTCATTTTGTTACTGCTTAATCTTAACTGGCCTTTTGGTAAATTCAGTGAGTGTTTCTGATTCACACACTGCTGGCATTGACCATTTTAGAACAGTATGATCTTGTCAAGAACTTACATTGTTGGTACAATGCATCTGTGTTCTAGTTTAGAATTCTTAGGTTCATGCGGACATAAACAACATCATATAATTCTCAGATGGCACTTTGTAGCAGTGTGTAACCCATAAATATCCAATGGGCTAACTAAAAGGCCAGCAAAAATGGGGCAGAAACAGAAGGGGACCCACTATGAAAAAAAGCTTCTACAGGAAACATTATTCACAGGTTCAGTGCAGTTCTCCTTTAACTAAGCTTATAGGGAACGTCAGGTATTTTATCTAAATGGTAAGGAACTCCATCCTGGACATTTTCTGTAGCACCATAGACCATTTTTTAACTGATAGATATTGCAATACATGATTACAGTAAAAGACTAAGTAAAACTATCTTGCTTATTTTTGCATATTTTACAGGTAACATTGTCAGTATGGCACAGTTTTATCTCTTTTTAAATTGCACTGCTGTTTTCTGTACAATTGGATGGTGTTTTATTGCTGTCTAATAGGATAACTTATCTTTGTGGCTCACTTTTTTAACTTTGAAAAACAAGTTGGAACTGTTATACATGAGCCGAACCCTTAATATTATATATTAGATATTATTATATGGTATAAAGGTATTTTTAAAATTACTATCACTGTCATAAATGTGCATTTACTGTATATAAAAACCTGGTTTGGCAAAAGTGCCCTTTATAATGCAGCCAGTGCCCGTTTTATCTTTGGCACCCCACCTTTTGCAATCTTCTGGCGCCCCTGTGGGCACTCACACACACACACACAGCAGCAGCAGCATGTACTCTGACTAAATAAATTTAAGAGAACTGAATTAGCAGCATGCCAGCTTTTGATGATCGTAACTAAACAGCACTATATGGAACCAACAAGAAAACAACTTGGGTCATTTGGTAGCTTTTCACAGCCCTACCGGCTCTGGCTAGAGTTTGTTAAATTCTCTTTCAACTTGAACTTATACAATAAAAAGGTAATTTTGCTGGCATTATGAACTCGTTTTATTAGTACAGGTATATGTATCTATATATTTATAGAAAATGTTCCAGGCTATGCTCTATTCAGGAGGGATAGGGGGAGTTAAAAACCTTGTGACTCCTTTCCTGCTTCGCATCTCCACTGGTACAAGACATTTTCCACCACCATCGGACAGTGGCCCATTAGCCTGCCAACTTCCTCTCCCAGTCGCACGCCTGCAATACTAACTGCCAATGGTGCCCTCTATCTCTTATTGTTACCGCAGCCAGCTGCCTACTCAAGCTGCTCGTTATATGAATATTATCTCAAAGCATGTTATAACTGAGTATCTTTATTTTTTCTTTTAGTTGTTTTTGGTTGTTTATTGTGCATTCTTTTACTACCTTTGTATGTATGTTGACCCTCATCCTTTGATGTGGAACCTTTGTAAACGAGCAGTTTCTGCTCAAAGGTATTTGTAATCCAAGAATTTAATAAATAAATAAATTTAAAAAAAAAAAGGTGTGTGGGGAGTCTTCCTGTATATAGAGATGGTATAAAAGCAACAGAGGTGCTGGGTAGACACCGGGAGACTGAGGTACTGTGGGTCACCCTTGAGCTTGGCAATGGCACAGCAATCCACACGGGTAATCTACAGACCTCCAGCACAGGGGGAGGAGGTGGATAGGGATCTAGTGGATCAAATTCAGGAGATGGCAACAAAGAGTGAGGTATTACTGTTGGGTGATTTCAGTATCCCAGACGTTGATTGGACCATCCCAGCAGCTGCTTTAGCCAGGAGCTGAGACATCCTGGATTCCCTACAGGTGTCAAGCCTCAGACACCTGAAACATAGACTTTGACAGAAGATAAGGACTACTTGGCCCACCTAGTCTGCCCATTTCCCTACCTATTGGATAAGCTGCAGACCCTAGTTAACCAACAGCCTACTTCTTCCTACCCCCACCAGAATTGCCTTGTATGTCCCATGCATTCTTGAATTCCCCCACTGTTTGTGACATCACAACCTCCTCAGGAAGGCCGTTCCATGTGTCCACCACCCTCTCTGTGAAAAAATACTTCCTCACATTGCCTCTGAGCCATCCCCCCATTATCTTCAAATTGTGTCCCCTTGTTCTTGCACATCTCTATTTCTGAAAGATACTACCCTCTTGGATCTTAATTCCCTTGAGATACTTGAAAGTTTCTAGCATGTCTCCCCCGCCCTTTCCTCAAGGGTATAAATATTAAGCTCCTTTAGTCTCTATTCGTATGGCTTTTGTTGGGACCTCACCATCTTAATTGCCCTCCTCTGGACTGTCTTCATCCTGTCTATGTCCTTGCGGAGATGGGGTCTCCAGAACTGCACGCAGTACTCAGATGGGATCTCACCAACTATCTGCACAGAGGATAACAGCACCTGTTTTCTACTGGTGGCCTCTCCTATATATCACAGTATCCCCCAGCCATCCTTACTGCCTTCTCACATTTGCTTGCTTACCTTTAGATCATCTGATATGACTACCGAGGTCCCTTTCCATTTGTGTTGTTGTTGTCAATACACTTCCCATTATGCCTCTTCCAGTAGGTTTTTGTTTCCCAGGTGCATTACTTTGCACTTCTTTGCATCGAATCTAAGCTGCTATACATTTGTCCATTCCTCCAACCTTGCAAGTTCCTTCTCATCCTTTCCAGCCCCCATGTATCAACCCTGTTGCAGATCTTTGTGTCGTCTGCAAAGAGTCATACCTTTCCTTCCAGTTCCTCTGCAGTGTCACTTATAAAGACATTGAAAAGGACAGGACCCAGTACTGCTAGTAACTCCCCTTTCTTCGGAGTGGATTCTGTTTACTTTTACCCTCTGTGTCCTGTTGTCCAGCCAATTTTTTACTCAGGCTACCACCCTGGGACCTACCCCCAGGCTGGCTAATTTGTTAATTAATCTTTTGTGTGGTACTGTGTCAAATGCCTTGTTAAAGTCTAGGTAGGCCATGTCCACAGCCCCTCCCTGGTCTACTACTTTGGTCACCTAGTTAAAGAAATCTTATTAGATTCGCCTGACATGACATTCCCACTGTGCCTTGGGTCCTGTGCCCCAATGACCTCTAGGTACTCAACAGTTCTTTCTTTCAGAAGTGATTCCATCATTTTCCCTACCACTGAAGTCAAGCTAACAGGTCTGTAGTTTCCTGCCTCTGCTTTGCTCCCACTTTCGTGAAGGGGAATCACATCTGCCCTCCTCCAGTCCTTAGGTACCACACCATCCTCCCATGATTTGTTAAAAAAGGTAGTCAGTGGTGTCACTAGTCCTCCCCTTGGTTCTTTTAGAATTCTGTGGTGAATCCCGTCAGGCCCCATTGCCTTGTCCGTCTTCAGTTTTAGGAGTTTTTCAGAACCCTTTCTTCTGTGAAAGGACTGGTGGTGACCCCCATCCAGAGTGCTTTTTATTGATTGGATTGGTCTCCCTCTCCTCTTCTTTTTGTGAATACTGAACAAGTATTCATTCAGTATCCTTTTTTTTTTTTTTTTTTACTGTCCCTCTCTGCCCACCACCTCCCCTTTATTAAGCCTCACTATCCCTCCTTAGCCCTTCTTCACTCCCTAATGTGTCTATAAAAGGTTTTATCCCCCATCTTAATCGAGTTGGCTTTCTTTTCCTCGGTTTGGGCCTTTGCTATTCTGACTGCGTTCCCCACTTCCTTCTGCTTTAACTGGTGCAGTTCTCTGTCCTGCTCCTTCTGTGTTTCCTTATACTTCCTGAATGCTATCTTTTTCTCCCTAACCTTCCCTACCACCTCTTTTGAGAACCATAATGTTTTTTTCTTTCGTTTTGATTTGTTTACATAGAAACATAGAATTTGACGGCAGATAAGGACAGCTTGGTCCACCCAGTCTCCCCATTTCCCTACCTAATGGATAAGCTGCAGATCCTAGTTAACCAGCAGCCTACTTCTTTCTACCCCAACCCCCTAGAATTGCCTTATGGCTGTCCCATGCATGCTTGAATTCAACCACTGTTTTTGACTCCACAACCTCCTCCGGACGCGTTCACATAAAGGCTTGTTGCCTCTGTGATGGCAGTTTTGATGTTTCCCCATTGTTTCTCCACCCCTTCTCCTTGCCTCTTTGCTAGTGCTTTTCTGAGGCACTCTCCCATTTTAATAAAGACAGCCATCCTAAAGTTCAGCACCCTCACTTTTGTATGGCTTGACTCTGTGGCTGTGTTTATTGTGCTACCCACTTATAGAGCTGAGATCCTCTCTCCGTCCCCGTTTGAGAATACCAGGTCTAAGATTGCTCCCTCCCGAGTGGATTCCAACACTAGTGGTCTGTGGCATGCCCCCTGTAGGGCATTGAGAATGATCCTGCTCTTGGATGTAGCTGCATCAAAGGTACTCCAATTAACATCCGGCATATTCAGGTCCCCCATCAACAATATCTCCCCTTTTTCTTCCATCCTTAGGATGCCTTCTGTCATTTCCTTGTATATTTCCTCTCCCTGAGACGGGGGTCTGTATACAACCCCCATGTGGATTGTGGTGCCATTTCCAGTCTCCAGGGTGACCCACAGTGCCTCCTCTCCTCCCTGTTTACCCTCTAGTTCCGTTACTTTGATCCCTTCCCTTATATAGAGAGCTAGTCCTCCTCCTCTTTTACCCTCCGTGTCCCTCCTGTAGATTGTGTACCCTGGTATGTTGACATTCTAGTCATGGTTCTCTGTGTACCATGTTTCTGTGACTGCTACGATATCCAGGCAGTCCCTCTTCCATCAAGGCCACCAGTTCAGGGAGCTTGTTACCTAGGCTACGGGCATTGGTACTCATTAAAAGAAAAACAATCCAGTGCAGCCAACCTCGGTAGAAACGAAATATATAATACTGAGGGAGTGGCTCACTACCAATCAAGGCAATAGAACAACAGAATATTAATTGGTAGACAAGGAGCTGACTCACCAAGTGTAAAAAGTTATATATTTTTTATTAAGAATCTATTTTTCCATTCCTTTCTTATATTCTTCTTTTGACTTCTTTAAATGGTACAGTGTAAAGTTTACAAACGTTTCGGACCACGTCCCTCACCAGTGTAATGCACTAGTACCTGATAATAAAGTAAATAAAATATTCACAACCAAGTATAAAATGGCAATATAAAATTCATTCATTAACTGCTGGAACTGATAACCGTTCACCTTCTTAGGCTTAAATACATTACCAACTACATTAAACACATTTTATTTGGCCAATTTTAAATGTCTGAAAACAAAAAAAAAGCCTGGAATCACTGATTTTTCATATAAAATAAATCTCCTAAATGATAGTAATAATCAGATCTACACTCTTATACTTCTGATACTCTGTTTTAAACTGAACGTAACAGCCACACCTGATTTTACATACCTGAATTATCTATTTGGATCTTTTAGAAATATACTGTGGACAAGAAGAAGCAAATGCAAAGCCTTTAAGTTCTCGTGTAGTTTAAATTACAAAACACTGTTACACAACTTCCACATACTATCTCTGAACTTGCAGTACTTAATGCATACACTATACATTCTCAATAGCATCTCTTACTTCTTGGTTTAACTAACAGTGTCTCTGACCTATTCAGTATGCTTTCCCTGCACCAATAGTGTCATCTTGCATCCTCGCAATTTTAAATAAAAAACCTCATATCAACTCCCGAAATGTATTTTTCAAATCACACATTGTATTTAACGAACCCAAAGTATGTTTAAAACATACCTGCATAACTTCCTTTTAAATTAAACATCCAGATTTGAAAGTCTGCAAAAAACGTTTTGTATAATTCAATAACACATTTCATCTCTTTTGCATTTCCTAGCTAAATTTTATGTGATCAAACACACGAAGTGCACTTATATTTCATAGTGCTTAAACCAGATTCATACTCTATGCCTCCTCCTCGGGAGCCTGAGGTCGAACTGAGCATCTGGCGTAGTTTTAAAATAAATGTACCCGTTTCATTTCCTGGTGAACCAACTGGTGCGATTTGCTGCCAGAGGTCATGTGACCCATTGACTCAAACGCTGTGCACCTGACCAGCAAAATGCAGCATTTGGCTTGGCCCCCATAGGGGCTGTATTACCAAATGTCACCTAGTGATTATGAATATCAGTATACTAACATACTAAAATGCCAGCAGAATAGGCCTGACGGTCTTTCGCGTCTGCTTGTTTGGTCAGCCCCCACCCTGGGAGCTGACCTTGCTGCCCCCCTCGCCTTCTCTGGCTTCTCCCTTCCCAGTACGGATATTCTCACTGCATTGGATTTTGCTTCCAGAACCCTTCCCCAGTAGCTGTCCCACCCCCTCTTGAACCCCTCCACCGTCTCTGCCTCCACCAGCCCCCTAGGCAGCACATTCCATGGCTCCACCACCCTCTCAGTGAAGTAGCGCCTCTTCCTTTCTCCCCTGAATCTTCCCCCCTCCAGCTTCCACCCATGCCCTCTAGTGGCCCCCTCCTCCTTCCTTCGAAGCACCCTGACTGTTCCTCCCCTATTTACCCCTTCATGTACCTGAAGACCTCTATCATGTCTCGGTCCCTTCTCTTCCAATGTGTACATATTTAGCTCTTCAAGCCTCTCCTTATAGGTCCTGTCCCCAAGCCCCAAATCATTTTGGTTACCCTCCTCCAGACCCTCTCAGGAGTTTAATGTCCCTCTTTAAGTGTGGCCTCCAAAACTGCACGCAGTACTCGAGGTGCGGCCTCACAAGCAGTTATACAGGAGTATCACTTCCCTCCTTCTGGAGGTGATCCGCTAGTGATGCATCCAGCATCCTGTTGGTCTTGGCTGCTGCCCTCCTACAAGTCTCCGAGTTGTTCATCTTGACATCCACCACCATCACCCCAGGTCCCTCTCAGCCATCCAGGACTTTAGCATTTCCCCAGGGTGTACACTGGCCTGGGTTTCTGGCCCCCAGGTGCAGTACCTTGCATTTCCCTGCATTGAACCTCAGCTTCACTTTCTAGACCATCTTTCCAGAGCCTCCAGGTCCCCCTGTGGGGCCACCCTCCCTCCCCTCCTCCCCATCCACCACTGCCCCCAGTTATGGTCATCCATAAAGAGCTCATCTCACTCTGATACCTGTCCTTATGTCCAGGGCGTGGGCGTTGAACAGGAGGGCCAAGGAATGATCCCTGTGGGACCCCACTAATGACCCTCCTGGGGATGGGACTATCCACCAACTCGACCCTCTGGGTCCGGTCCTGGAGCCAAGTGCTAACCATCTGATTATCTGGTTCCCCACCCCCATTTCTCCCAGCTTATCAACAGGCCCCGTGAGGAACAGAGTCAAATGCCTTGCTGAAGTCTAGAAGGAGGCGTCCACTGGTCTACCAGGTCCAGGGCACTCGTCACCCAGTCATAGAACTCCACAAGGTTTGTCTGACCACGTTTCCCGGGACAGATCCATGCTGTCTATCGTCTAGGCACCCTGAGCTTTTCAAGTCCCCCCAGCCTCTCCTTGACAATGCCCTCCATCACCTTGCCCACCACCAATGTCAGGCTGACAGGCCTGTGATTCCCTACCACCTCCTTGATCCCCTTGTGGATAGGCACTATATCGCCAATGTTTTAGATATATGAGTTTACTCTGAATTCTACATTGACTCTCACTGTAGCTTGATTTAGATTTCTCCCGTATGAGTTCTACATCTAGACTAGTGCAAGTACTACGCCTATGGGTCCCGATTGTGTCACTGCATTAATTATCTAATTTCTTTATTCATTACAGGGAACTCCGTCCACATGGAATCCTTTTAGTACCTTAATGATTCTAAAATGGGGGTACTGGGAACCTTTAGAAAGGCTGCCTAATATTCTAGCCCTTATTAAAGGGACAATGCCCTTTTGACCTTCTGCGATCATATTGACCTCTTGCTGAGTCCCACATTTTTTTTGCAATCAAAACATGAAATCATCTGTAGCAACACATCATTATCTGATTCTCTCTGGTATAGTAACTTAAATCTGTCACAAATACAAAAATATACCATTTGAGCGTGTTAATACCAGCCTCACTTCCAAAATACTTATCCCGTTTACCAGGATATTTAATTGTTGACTGCTGTTACAAAAAGATCTGAATTACAATGTATTGATAACAGTTTTACTAACAGAAGATACCAAATCCTTCCCTATATAAACTGTGTAGCCTAGATGTAATCGAAATCACTTCTGCAGTGGTTTTACAGAATTAAATTATAGGTTGCCAGTCTATTGAGTCATTCAGTCCAAATCTAGGCAGAATCACTTCAAATCTATCAATGTAATAGGTCGCTCTTAATAATATTTGGGTTCTGAAATCTCCTCCCCTACTGTTGGGTGTCACTTTCTCTAAAAAATCTCAAATTAGGTAATTGGTGTCCTGTCTCAGTGAAATGCCTTGCTACCGGTGATTTCATATCACCCCTTCTAATGTCTGATTTGTACTCTGAAATTCTTATATTTAAAGCCCTTTCTGTCTTCCCTATATACATTTTATCATATGGGCATTTCAAACAGTAAATTATCCCTTCTGTTGAACAGTTAATAAACTGTTGAATTATCACATCTTCATCTCTTGCCACATTCCTAATCTTTTTTACTTTATGGCCCAGATATTCAGAGCATGTGCGCATGGTGCACCCGAGTTGCGCCAGCGCAAGTATGAAGATGCGCCAAGGAGCGATATTCAGCAGGAGCCTTAGCACAGCGCAAAACCCCTTGCGCCAGTGCAAAACCATAATATATGCAGCGCAAATGTAGGGGCCAGTCCCATGAATATGCAGCGCAACAGCATATTCAACCATGAAGCCATGGCACAAGTGTGGAGCAAACCGAAGATGCACCGACCAGACTTGTTCCTATAAAAACAGGGCGCAAACACACAGACAGCAGTTGCGCCAAGAATGAGAGCGAGAGGGGAGAGTGAGAGAGAGATAGACAGACAGAAGAACAGACATAGAGGGAGAGAGACAGAGAGGTGGTGTGGGAGAGGGAGAGAGGGGCAGAGAGAGAGAGACACACACACGCACCCACAGATAAACAGTGTACCAGTGTGGCACACAGACAGTGGCGAGCCGCCCAGGGGGACACTGGACTGAAAGAGTGATGGAGAGTGCGCCGTTCCTGATGGAGGCGGTAATGAGGGGTGTGAGGAGGTAGGAGGAACAGCTATGTGGCCGACAAAGGCGATGCCGTTTCACGCATCACCTTTGAGAACTACAGTGACACCTAGATCGTGGGCCGGTACTGCCTGAACAGGGCCATTCTGGGGCAGCTCTGCGAGCTGTGCACTGAGGAGATGCAGGCACCCACGAGATGGAGCCACGCCATGTCCGTGGAGACCAAGGTGACCACCGCAATGTGCCTGCTTGCCATGGGCACCTTCCAACGATCAACAGGGGACACCACAGGCATCACCCAGTCGGCCATGTCCTGCATCCTCACACAGTTCCTCAGTGCTCTGCTGCCACGTGCTTCGGAATTCATACGTTTCCCCAGCACAGAGGCGGAGCGTACAGCAAACATGCAGGACTTCCACAGGGTGGCAGGCATGCCTGGCTTGCTTGGGGGCATTGACTGCACCCACGTAGGCATCCACATGCCACCTGGCCCCGAGGGAATGGCATACATCAACAGGAATGGGAGCCAGAGCATCAACTGTCCGGTGGTGTGCAGTGCCGTGGTGCGCATCATCAATGTCTGCGCCACGCACCCTGGGAGTGCACGTGGCCAGCGTTCATCTGGCACAGCTCTGCACTGTGCCACAAGTTTGAATGTGGGGACATCCCTATGAGCTACCTAGTGGGTGAGTAGGGCATGGGCAAGGGGCGATGGGCATAGCAGAACTGGGGATGGGGGTGGCCAGGGTGTGCAAGGTGGGGGTGGGTGCCAGGGACAGGCAAGGGGCGCACTATAGAATAGCATTGGGCTATTCATGTCATTCTCCACAAAGGTGACAGTGCTTACCCGCTGAGGCCCTGGTTGCTCACCCCCTACTGGCGACCGTCGTCCTCTGCAGAGGAGCGCTACAACGAAGCACGTGCAACATAATCGAGCACACGTTTGGCATGCCGAAGGCACGATTCCATTGCATAGACAGGTCAGGTGGTGCCCTACAGTACAAACGCTCGAAAGCCTGTGGCCTATTTCTGGCCTGCTGCATACTGCACAATATGGCCATTGACCATGGGATAGCTATCGAGGTGGATGAGGGTGACAGTAGTGGGGACAACGGAGACAGTGTGCTGGAGGGTAGTGGGCAGCCACCCCCTGGATGGAGGGGACCCCTGACTCCAGCAGCAGGCACGACGCCACCGTGACACTGTCGCACAGGAACACTGTGGGGAACGCAGGTAGGTGGTGTGGTACACATGCATGGGCCACACACGCAAGGACGCGCATGGCAAGGGGCATGCACACACACATGCACCCACCCACACAGGCAGTGGAATGTAGCATGGATTAGACGCATTGCACCGGTGCACAGGCGCAACCAGTGCTAGACTGCCCTAATCATGCCCATGCCACATGGTCCAGTGGCCGGTTATGCACACACACGGGCAGCTTGCAGCACGACACACAGGTGCGCCACCACAGGTATGGCACACACACCGCCCATATGCGCACAGGGCATCAGCAGCAGACTGCGGTCAGGGCAGCACTCAGCTCAGGGCAACCGGCCGGTACCATGGCCATGGGAGCAACCGCGCTGGGGCTGATCGGCAGCCGCAGGCTGTGCATCAGCTGGGGGGCGGCCTTCAGGGATGGCAGCGTGGGACCGCGACCGTGTCCTCGCAAGGGTGTGTAGGTGCCCAAACAGGCCAGCCCGGGGCATGTCTGGGATGCCCACATCCGAGCCCGGCGTCCACTGTGTTGGGGTTGCCCGACACCGGGTCCGTGGGGTGGACCACACACTGCTGGGGTGTCTCCTGTGTACGACCATGCCCTGTGGCAGCCAGCAATGCAAAGCCATCCACAGCTGTACCAGTAATGCATTCCAAGGCCGCAGTTGTGGCCTCCTGCATGCATTGCATCCCCTCCAGGATCTGCACAGTGCCCCTGTCCTGCTGCTTGGCTAACTGGTGCTTTCCGCCTGCAGTGCACGCACCCCAGTGGCGAGCAGCACCTGTTGCTGAACAGACGCCCGCAGCAGCCAGGTGTACTTTGCCAGATGGTCTGCATCCTGGGGCTCCTGAGCGGGACACTGATCATTAGTGGGTGACCTGCCATGCTACGCAGCCCCCCTCTCCGATGGATGCTGCACAGTGGGTCTGCAGGGGGAATGGGTATGGCAGGTGCACCAGTGGCGGACCCTGTGTCCTGCTGCCCGGTGCCACCTGCATCCTGCTGCCGTTGCCCGTCCAGCCGCTGTATGCCTCCCTGCGCCTGCACGGCCACACCACCACCAACGCAGGGTACAACTGTGGCAACGCATGCCGCTGCACCTGCAGTGGTGACAGGCAGCTGTGCTGCCGCTGGCATTGCACTGGGCCTTGTAACTGCCTGTGATGCCGGCAGGGGCAGCTCGCCCACAACGTCGCCCATGCTGTCCAGGATCTGTGTGAAGTCGTCATCGGAGTCGGACCCCGCCCCGATCTGTGTTCTTCACACAGGATGCCAAGGCTGGCATCCTGCAGGAACACATCCAGGGCCTCGTCCGACCCTAGGCCAAGGACACCCCCAGGTACCATGGTGCTCATCCGCAGCCTGTCAGGCCCACGGATGCTGGTGGATGTTGTTGGGTCCTCCTCTGGGGCCGTGCCGGCATCCACGGGTGCTGCAGCCGCAGCCAGCACCCCATCCTCTGCTCAGAGGCATGCTGGTGCTGCAAGAGAAGGATGGCATGTCAGTGCTGCATTGCCCACATGTCCCCCCCCGTACACTGCTGCCGCATGTGTCCAGCAGCATGGCATCCATGTGGGTGTGCACACATGCACATGGCATGCAGGACGGCCGCATGCATGACAGCACGCCCATGTGCACACCCTCCAGGCCATCAGCTGTGCATGGCTGCCATATATACCATACAGTGATGGTCTGCCACCCATCTGGAAGCCTCCTCCAGGCACACACCCCCCACTGAGGTGTGGCGGATGGTGGCTGCCACCAACTTCTCTGTGGGCATCAGTGTGGGTGCATCCGCTGGCCCTCCTCTGGTGGCATTATGGGATGCTCTAATGGCTGCCACCTTCTCCTAATGCGCCACCTGTCAGTCCCGACTTTCTTGCAGCACTCCTGCGCAGACCACTTGTGGCTGCTGTACTGGTTGACATAGGTCACTACCTCCTCCCATCCAACGGCCCTTTCCTGTGGTGTGCCCGTGGCACCACTCAGCAGGGCCTCCCTGTCGAGGTAGGCCTCGAACAGGACATCTGACTCCCTGTTAGAGAAGTTGGGCCTGCGGATCCGTGCAGGCCCCCACTCCTCCCCCTCCTCATGTGCTGACATGTTGCCTTCTGTGAACATGGACAGCACAGTGTGTCAGCGGCAGCATCTTCCTGGCCCTTTCCACCTTGCAGTGCTGTCTGCTCCCAGTCTGCTGCTGCGGCATCCCCTACTTACCTGTCAAGGTTGCAATACTGGTCCATGGCCTGTGCTCTTCCGTGGTGCTTATGAGGCGCAGTGCATGCAAATGAGGTTGTGCGCAACGGTAATGATATGCTAATGCACCCCACTGCACCTTGCATTGGCTGATGAGCTCATTTCCATGTGGCATCTGAATATCAAGAAGATGCGCTGTGTGCAGTGGTGTTGGGCCGGAGCAGGCCGGGGCACAAAGCATGTGCGGTGCGCGGGCCTGCAGTGTGCATGTGTGCTACGCTACTCTGTCATGGTGTCAATCGTGCACCACGTGCAGACATCGCGATGCAGCAGCGCATGCATGTTGCACATGGGCGGCTATGCGCATGATAAGCACATGGTGTCATCGCCCTACTACGCTTTTTATCGCACTGGTCGGGTGACTCTTCGACCCCTGCGGACCCTGCCAGGCCACAATTTACCGCGCAAGCTCAGCAATGAGTGGGCACTCACATTCTTCTCGGCATCGTGCATCTGCCACCTGTGGCCGCTGCGTGCAACCTGTTCCTGCCATTTGCACCGCCGAACTGTGAGAGAGCCATGGTGCAGGGTCGGGGACGCCGCGTTCATAACTGGAGGACCGAGTGATCAACCTGATTGCATATTTGGAGCCCTACAGTGCACAGCTGTTTGGCCAGGTGCCGCTGCAGCAGGCCAGGGTCAGTGTTTGGCAGACCATTGCCGTCTGCCTGGAGAGGAGGACAGGGGTTCCATGGACAGCAGAGCAGTGCAGGCACCGGTATGGTGACCTGCGTCAGAGATGCTCCTTGTAAAGTGAGATGAGCTGGGGGCAATTATGCAATTCACAGACAGTGTACACTAAACCACCTCATTCCACATGCATGGGCATCTCAGCCAATTAGCATCTCATTACCAAGGGCCCAGGCCTCATTTGCATACCCTGAGCCATAAATGCTCCCAAAGCTGCAGGCTGAGATCAGGTGACTGAGAGGAAACAGAGGCTTGAAGGTGAGTACACAGCTATATTGACATGGTCTACTGAACACACAGGGGGAATGCACAGGTGCATGCAAGCCTCTGAACGTCCACGGCCACCACATGGGGAACAGTGCCTCCCAACATGCACAGAATGTGGATCGAATGCCCATAATGTCGAACACCGAACCTGTGCAGTACACAGGATGCACAGGACATGGGTAGACAGGTCGCTGCCATGTCCAGACCACCTGTCACAGTACCATGGTGCACAGATGGCAGCATATGGGATAGGGCACTGCTGTACACAGGTATGGTTTGCAGTGGGACTTGGCTATGCACCGTGGCACACAGTGGTCCTGCAACCCACACGGAGGTACTGTGCCCTGTATAGTGGTACTGTGGAAGGTATATGTGACTGGATATTATTGGTCATGTGGTGGGCGCGGTGATGCACTACCGATCAGTCAGAGGCACACTGCGGCGCCTGTGTTGTGATCGCGACAGTGTCGCAATGACCACACTGCAGCCAGCTGCCCCACAGGGTGTGGTCCACGGGCTGTGCCCTCCCCGGCACAGCACAGGTGGTACCCTGGTCGGGCGTGGTAACGCCAGGCCACACATGCTGAGGCACCAGTACATGTCCATAGTGGACAGCACCACATGTCCCTCAGGCAGCACAGGCACCCCAGCTGTGGACCGGTGGACGAGCAAGGCAGGTGCACTGTCCTAATGGTCCCTGTGCCGTTGTCGCGCCGCACACCACCAGGTCACCGCGCTCAGACCACTGCCCAGACCACCTGCTGCAGGGGTCCAGGTGGGGTCGAAGGACTGAGGCGGGGGGGTATGAGAACATGTGTAGCCACAGGCATGCCTAACACCCGGATGCTTCCCCCCACAGTAGCCATAATGTCAGAGGATGCGAGCGCCACCACAAGGCGGCAACCGAACTTGACGCATGATGAGGAGAGGGCGCTCATTGAGGCATGCCATCTACGCCTGGCCATCCTCACCGGCATGGGAGGCAGCCGGACTGCGCGGGCTGTGGGCTGGGAGGAGGTGGCCCGGCAGGTGAACGTCGTGGCACCACATAACCGCACGGTCGCAGAGTGCAGAAAGCACTGGAACAATGGGTGCAGGAGGGCCAAGGAGAAGGTGGCCAACATCCAGGCCTCCCTGCGGCGGACAGGGGGTGGGCCGAGCACGACCGAACCCTAATGAGGCCCTCCTGGCCGCCAGTGTGTCCCACACAACCGTGCAGGGCATCCCCAGCAGTAGGTTCCGAACCGGTGGCAGCCCATTGCAGCATTGTGAGTAGCTGTGTGTCCGGACATGGCGCCACCCATGTGCCAAGGCCGCCACGCCTGCCCCTGTACTCCGAGGCACAGCAACATGGGGTCAGTCACCCTGGCCAGCCGTGACTTGCCCTGTGGTGCTGCCATGCCACTGCACCAGGCGTCCATGCTGCTGTGCATCACGTTGCATGTGCCACCACTGCCGTGCAGTGTGCATGATGGGATGTGGATGGGCGCGACTGTGCCATGGTGTGACCGCCATGGCACCGCCATGGTCGAGCCTGCGGCCTTGGCGCCATATGGATGGCCATTTGCTGTTGTGCATCACCAATGTGGCGTATGTGCTGTGCATTAACCATGTGCTACTGTGCATTAACCATGTGCCCCCTTCTTCCCTCCACAGCACAATCACACCTCCAGGGTGCAGCCGTGGCCAGGCTGCACGTGATGCCTTCGCGGCCGATGATGCGGACCCATCTTACAGGGCCGTCAACACCACTGTGGATGACCCTGCAGCTGCACCATCCACATCCCAGGCGACACTGGTCACGGCCCCGGCGCTGGCAGGACAGCCGGCGGGTACATCACATGGCTGGGGAGCCTGTCTGGGTTGTCTGACGACGAACAGGATGACGCGGTGGACATTGCTGATGTCCTCCTTGTGCTTGCCAGTGGCGTGCCGAGGGGGCCTTGGTGCCAATCACGTCAGCACCGCCACCACCAGCGCAGGCATGGCGGACGGAGGTGCACCCAACACGGGATGCCTGTGCACGTGGCCCCAGTTGCCACTGCGCAGCCACACTGTGCTTGATGAGGCTGCAGACATGGCACAGCTGCCCACGGCTGTGGGTGCTGTGCCCCTGCGCCACTGTCATGTGCAGTGCGGCGGCACGTCGGTGGCATCAGGCTGAAGTGGCACAGTGCACACACCAGCCCCATTGGCCTGGGAGAACACCACCCATGGGTACAGTGACATTGCCCAACCTAGCGCCCCATGTCACAAGTCTGCCGGGTGCATCCACCACCCGTGGACACACCAGGACAGGCTGCTCCATCCCCTCGCACATCGGCAATGCCACCGTGAAACATCACCTGCTGACATGGCCTACCTCCGCTTCTTCTGCGGGCGACTGTGGAGGGGCAGGAGGCCCTCTGTATGCAGTTCCATAGCCACAGGTCTGTTGTGGTCCAGGACCATGAGTCCACGGCCGCTGGCATGCACAGATGCTGGCAGAGGCACACATCATGCGGGTGGGCATGACTGGGCTCTGGAGCAGACTGCAGCTGCTGTGGGCGCTGGCTGCCACTGCAACATGCCATGGACCTTGTGTGCAGTCAGATGCCCACGGGCACATCCCCGCACACCCAGCGGTGGAGCCGGGTGAGCCGTCTGCTGCTGACTCTGTTGCTGCTGGCGTCCACGCCCACTGTCCATGGCTCGGGCGGTGTCCATGGGTCGGCCACTCCACTGGGCACCCGTTCATGGTCCCGGTGCAGCACCCCTGTAGGGTCCTAGGCGACACCCCCTCTGGCCAGTGGTGGCACACCCGCCACCACCAGCTTGGCAGAGGCTGCCCCCATGTCCGTGGCGGCCAGGGCGCCGCCCTGTGATGCCCATGACCCTGGGCCTGCGGTGGCAGGCTCGCACCTGTTAGCACCAGATGCCCCCTGCAGGTGGTGCCGGTGGCAGTGTGTGTGGTGGGTACTCGCCCCACAGCAGCCTGGCACCCTCCATGCTACCTGTGCAGGACCACCCATGTGTCTGTGTGCGCCACTGTTGTGCCTTGTGTCATGGGAATGATGGTGCGTTCAGGTGTCCACTGTGCCCTTGTGTAGGCCACTGTGCACACTGACCCATGATGTCTATGGCATGGCCCGGTGGTGCATGGCTGATGCATGCCTTGTGTGTGTGTGTCTGTGTCTGTGTGTCCCTCACCATGTGTTTGCCTGTGTGCACCTCTGTGTATTGTCCATTGTGCCCACGGCATGCATTCTCTGCACCTTGGTGCACACACACATACATACCTGCATACTCACCTGCGTGGCCCGAAGTGTTCCTCCACCACATGCCTGCGGTGGTCCCTTGCCCTGGCCATCAGCCTTGGGTCCTGCCATCCCAGACCAGTGTCGCTGCCCTGGCCCTCTGTGGGTTCTCTGGCACCTCCCTCCCCCACCCCCTCCTCCTCCCCGGAATTGTCACCCTCACCGGCTTCGACAGGTATTCCACGGTCTAGGGCCATATTGTGTGGCATACAACAGGCCAGGAATATGCCACAGGCCTTCTCAGGGCTATACTGTAGGGCGCCACCTGACCGACACAGGCACCGGAAGCACATCTTCAGCATGCCGAAGACACGCTCTGTGCTGGCACATGTCACGATGTGTGCCACATTGTAGCTCCTCTGCCTCTATTCTGGGTTGTTAGAAGGGTGAGGGCCAGAGCATCAGCGGATATCGCGGCGTCACCTGTGGGGGTAGACATGTGTCCATTAGTACGTTGGGTTACAGCTTGCCATGCACCCTGTCCTCATCCCTGGCCTCAGCGGTGTGTGCACCTATCCTGCTCTCCGGCCCATGCATCCCCATTGAAGCAGTCCTGCATCCCCACCCCAGCTGCGCCTGCATGCCCCTGTCCATCGTGTGGTGCATAGCAGTTGCATGTCCACTTGTGTCCCTTGCACACCCTGCTGTCCCGGCCCATGCACGTCGTCGCACTGCATGGGTGCCCTATACCCGCCCCTGTGTCCTGGCCTTGGTGCCCTCATGTGTTGTTGGGTCCCAGTCACATGCACCTATCAGGTGGCTACTTGGTATGTCCCCGTCCTCGAACCTCATGCACAATGCCAAATGGTGCCATATGAATGAATCATGTGCGCTCCAGGGTGTGTGGGCGAGACATTGGTGATCGCACCGTGGCATCGCGACACCACCTGGCAATTCCACGGAATGGTATCCCTTCCGTTTATATAGGCAGTGGCATCCTTGCCAGGTGGTGCAGGATTGCCACATGGGTGCAGTCTATGGCCACTATGACACCTGGCATACGTGCCACCCTGTAGAACCCTGCATGGCTTCTGTCCACTCGACTGCTTGCTGGAGAAATGGATGTATTCGAAGCTTAGGTAGCAGTGGTGAGGACTGTATGAGGAGGTGGGCGTAGAGTCCTGTGAGATGCCAGTGGTGTCCCCAGTAGGCCTCTGGAAGGTTCCTGTGGCAAGCAGGTAGACCGTTGTCACCTTAGTCTCCACGGGAATGGCATGACCTCATGCAGTGGGTGCCTGCATCACATCTTGGCACAGCTCACAGAGCTGCCTCAGCATGGCCCTGTTCAGGTGGCATCGGCCTACTGTCTCCACCTCGGTCAGCTGCTCAAAGGACAGCCTGGCATGATACCGCTGTGGGTCCGGCCGCCTGCAGTGCATTCCACTGCCCTGCCTCCTTCTCCTCATTAGTGCATCTGCAATGGCCACTGCTGCTGGGTTCATTCTGCTGCAGGGTACTCAGTCCGGCCGTCTGGCCCAGTCTCTCTGGCTTGCTGTGCTGGCTGGCTGTCTCTGTCTCTCTGTCTGTCTCTCTCTGTCTTCCACTCTCCTCCTGGATCAGACAGTGTGCTGCGCAGCAATTCAGTCAACGACCTGCAGGTGGGCTAGACTTAAGTCTCCTTCTTTTTGTACTTACCTTTGTGTGCGCATCTTGCCTTTGAGCTGGAAATGCCCCATGGTTGCGCCCGTGGATTTGCACTGTGAATCGGGTTGCACTGTGTATGCATGGGTTTGCTCCTTATATGTGCCGCATGTCATTACATTGCACCTGTGGCGTTTGTCATTAGGCGCAGGGCATCTCGGTTATGTTGGGGCATTCATCCTGTTTGTGGACTCGCTCTACAGTGCATTTCGACTTGCACTGGCACATCTGGGTTGCTCTGGGCACATCTCTTTTGTGAATCCTGCCCCTGAAGTATTCTTTGTTCCTCCTTGTCTGATATGGTCAGTGGTAGTGATCTCTTGTCAGTCAGTTTATCCAGTTCCTCAAAATTGATCATCTTGATTTCTGGCCTTGTAACAACAGGTTCAAATATTTTCTTCAAATAAGAGGAACTGCTATGGGGTCCAGCATGGCACCTTCATATGCTAATATTTATATGAATAGTTTTGAAGAAAAATATATTTTTTCAGACAATAATCGATTTTTAAACCATATTAGGATGTTTCGTTGTTTCATCGATGATATCATTTGTATCTGGACAGGAAGCATGGAATCATTGGGTGAATTTAATGATTATTTAAACGCAAGGACGGAGAATTTGTTTTTTACAATGACTTCGAATATACAGGAAGTTCCGTTTCTAAACCTCTTGATTTATAAAACAGAGAATAAACTGGCTACTAAAATTTACAGGAAGCCAGCAGATCAAAATTCCCTATTGAGAGCAGATAGTTTTCATCCGAAACATTTAGTAAACTCCATACCATATGGACAATTTGTGAGAATGAAAAGGAATTGTACATCTAATGAAGAATATGCATTAGCTCAAAATGACATGGAAAACAGATTTAGGAAAGGGGGTATAAGGAAATAACTTTACAAGAGGCAAAACATAAAAATTGCAATTAGATATTGAAACAGACTATTTGAAGAGAGACAGACAGCAGGATAGACAAAGGATACAGAAATTGAACAGAAAATAGTATTAGCTACAACGATAATGCCATTTTGGACAAATCAAATACACAATGTGCAAGCATTGGGATGTACTGAAATCCACAGTAGTTGGAGCAAAGGTATTTTCCAATCCCCCGATGGTAGTAGCTAAAAGAAATAAAACAGTTGGCAATATGTTATTGAAAACAATGCACAAGATACCAGTAGCTGCACCTCAGCATTTCATGTTAGCAGTGGATCTTAGAGGCACTTTCCCATGTTGCCACTGTACTCCTTGCAATAATACGTGTACAGTAAAAAAGATTAGGACTGTGGCAAGAGATGAAGATGTGATAATTCAACAGTTTATTAACTGTTCAACAGAAGGGGTACTTTACTGTTTGAAATGCCTGTTCGATAAAATGTATATAGGGAAGACAAAAAGGGCTTTAAAGATAAGAATTTCAGAGCACAAATCAGACATTAGAAGGGGTGATATGAAATCACTGGTAGCAAGGCATTTCATTGAGACAGGACACCAATTACCTAATTTGAGATTTTTGGTATAGAGAAAATTATACCCAACAGTAGGGGAGGAGATTTCAGAACCAAGATATTATTAAGAGAGGCCTATTACATTGATAGATTTGAAGTGATTCTGCCTAGATTTGGACTGAATGACTCAATAGACTGGCAACCTATAATTTAATTCTGTAAAGCCACTGTAGAAGTGATTTCGATTACATCTAGGCTACACAATTTACATAGAGAAGGATTTGGTATGTTCTATTAGTAAAACTGTTATCAATACTTTGTATTTCAGGTCTTTTGTAAAAGCAGTCAAAAATTAAATATCTTGGTAAATGGGATAAGTATTATGGAAGTGAGATTGGTATTAAGAAGCTCAAATAATATATTTTTGTATTTGTGACAGATTTAAGTTACTATAATATAGAGAATAAGATGATGTGTTGCTATGGATTATTTCATGTTTTGAATACAAAAACCTTTTTGGTCTACACTGAGTGGGACAGTAGGAGGTCAATATGATCACGGAAGGTCAAAAGGGTGTTGTCCCTTTAATAAGGGGTAGAATATTAGGCAGCCTTTCTAAAGGTTCCCAGTACCTCCGTTTTAGAATCATTAAGGTACTAAAAGGATTCCATGTGGACAGAGTTCCCTGTAATGAATAAAGAAATTAGATAAAAATTTATGCAGTGACACAGTCAGGACCCATAGGCGAGTACTTGCACTGGTCTAGATGCAGAACTCATACGGGAAAAGTTTAAGTCAAGCTACAGTGAGTCAATATAGAATTCAGAGTAAAGTTATATATCTAACACATATTGATATTGGTAATCACTAGGTGACATTTGGTAGTATAGCCCCTATGGGGTTCCAAGCCAAATGCTGCATTTTGCAGGTCGGGCGCATAGTGTTTGAGCCAAGGTGTCACATGACCTCTGGCAGCAAATCGCACTGCCCGGCTCACCAGGAAATGAAACGGGTACATTTATTTTAAAACTACGCCAGGCGCTCAGTTCGACCTCAGCCACCCAAGGAGGAGGCATAGAACATGAATCTGGTTTAAACACTATGAAATGTAAGTGCACGTCGTGTGTTTGATCACATAAAATTTAGCTAGGAAATGCAAAAGGGATGAAATGTGTTATTGAACTATACAAAACATTTTTTGCAGACTTTCAACACTGAATGTTTAATCTGAAAGGAAGTTATGCAGGTATGTTTTAAACATACTTTGGGATCATTAAATACAGTGTGTGATTTGAAAAACACATTTTGGGTGTTGATATGAGTTTTTTTAATTAAAATTGCAAGGATGCAAGATGCCACTATTGGTGCTGAGAAAGCATACTGAACAGGATTGAGACAGCGTTAGTTAAACCAAGAAGTAAGAGATGCTATTGAGAATGTATAGCGTATGCATTAAGTACTACAATTTCAGAGATAGTACGTGGAAGTTGTGTAACAGTGTTTTGTAATTTAAACTACACGAGAACTTAAAGGGTTTGCGTTTTTTTCCCCTGTCCACAGTGTATTTCTAAAAGATCCAAATAGATAATTCAGGTATGTAAAATCAGGTGTGGATTTTACGTTCAGTTTAAAACAGAGTATCATAAGTATAAGAGTGTGGATCTGTAATCCTAGAACAAATAAAGAAATTAAATAAATAAATTTAGGAGATTTATATTATATGAAAAATTAGTGATTCCAGGTTTTTTTTTTTCAGACATTTAAAATGGGCCAAATAAGATGTGTTTAATGTAGTTGGTAATGTATTTAAGCCTAAGAAGGTGAGCTGTTATCAGTTTCAGCAGTTAATGAATGAACTTTATATTGCCATTTTATACTTGGTTGTGAATATTTTATTTACTTTATCAGGTACTAATGTATTACACTTATGAGGGACGTGTCCAAACGCTTGTGAACTTTACACTGTACCATTTAAAGAATTCAAAAGAAAATATAAGAAAGGAATGAAAAATAGATTTCTAATAAAAATATATAACTTTTACACTTGGTGAGTCGGCTCCTTGTTCACCAGTTAATATTCTGTTGTTACAATTACCTTCCATTTTTGATGGCCTTACCCTTTGGTGATTTATCACACTAGAGACAGGGTGATTCTGGACCTAGTACTGACTAATGGGGACAGAAGAAAAATTACTCACCATAGTAATGTTGTTTCTGCTAATGGAGTCTTCTGTATTCTAACAATATGCAGTTAGCCCCAGCACTTGAACTGCTCTTGGAGAGGAAAGAGTTAACTCTGTGCTGCAGCAGCATAGAACGTTGAGCCTGGTTTTCAAACCTCTGTCTCTGGTACTCTCAGTGTAACGTCAGATTCTTATGAGCAAACTAAGTACTAAATATGGAAATTGTTTAACTTAAAAGCCAAAAGGCAACAACCTGGGTCCAAAAGACTCAAATCAAGAACAAATGTGGTGACAATATAATGAACAAAAAAAAACAACGACAATAAAACAACTACCCCCACCCTTAAGAGGGAGGGTACAAGATACACCCCTGAGGTGAAACACTGTATCTGCCAGCTCACTTCCCAAAAACTAGGTTTTGAGAGAGGAGTCGGGGGGGAGATCAGAATACAGCAAGAATCCATTAGAAGAAACAACATTACTATGGTGAGTAATTTTTTCTTCAAACAACATGAAGTCTTCCTGTATTCTGGCAATATGCAGACTACCAAGCAGTTTCCCCAGGAGGAGGGAATACAGAACCTACTTTGGGAACAGGCTCTGCAGCACTGCTGTACCAAACCTAGCATCACTCCTAGCCTGGATATCCAGAGAGTAATGCTTGGTGAATGTGTGTACTGTTTTCCAGGTGGCTGCTTTACAGATTTCCACCAAGGGTATATCTGCCAGAGAAGCAGCTGTACCCCTAGTCGAGTGAGACCTCAGGCCTGAAGGGGGTGCTTTGCCCAATTTGTCATAGCAGAATTGTATACAAGAGACAATCCACCTGGCAATAGTTCTTTTAGTAGCAGGCATACCTTTTCTCACTTCACCATAAATGAGAAATAATTGAAGACAGTCATTTCTGTGTGCCTTAGTATGCTCTTTGTAGTAGCTAAGTGCCCTTTTAACATCCAAACTGTGTAATCTTTCTTCTCCTGAAGAAGAGTGGTCAGTGAAAACACAGGAAGAGACATAGACTGGTTCAGATGAAAATCTGACACCACTTTGGGTAAGAACCTCCTGTTGGTTCTCAGGACCACCTTATCCCTATGGAAGGATATAAAGTCAGGTTTCCACTGACAAGGCCTGTAATTCACTGCTCCACCTGGAAGAAGGATAGCTGCCAGGAACACAGTTTTCCTGGTCAAGTACTTAAGCTCGGCCAAGCTAGAGGTTCAAAGGGTGGCTGCATAAGCTGAGCAATGCAGACATTCAGATCCCAAGCCAGAGTAGGCTCTAAAAGGAGAGTTGATATGAACCAGACCTTTGAAGAACTACTGAAAACAAGATGAGATGCCAGGGAGAGCCCTTCCATGCTGAAAGGAAAGCAGACACAGCTGCTAGTGAACTTCAGAGTTGCAGGCCTAAGGCCTAGCCTATTAAGGTGAATCAGATAATCTAAGGTTGTAGCAATGCCTGCAGTATCAGGCAGAATGCATTTCGAGAACACCAAATGCTGAATCTTTCCCATTTGGAATTATATGTTTTCTGGTGGAAGGTTTCTGGAGACCTTCAGAATATCCAGAACTCCCGAAAATGCAGGCCTGCATATTCCTAACTCCTCAAGAGCCAAGCCTTGGGATTGAGAGACTGAGTTAGGGTACCAAATTCTCCCTGAGAGGAGGATGGGAGATTGTGTTTCTTGGGAAGAGACAGGGAGTGACACTGCCAGGGACAACAACAGGGGTACCAAGGTTGTCTGGCCCAGTTCAGAGCCACCAGTATCAATGTATAGGGTTGAGACCTGATCTTGACTAGAACTCTGAACAGCAGGGGAAGGAGAGAAGGCATGGAGGAACCTGCCCTTCCAGTCTAATATGAGGCATCCAGAGGAACAGTCCTAGGACTCGGGTCTGCAGAAGAGGGAAGTTGGTGATTGTCCGGGCTGTAAAGAGATTTATCCCTGGGTGTTTAGTTTAGTTTATTGTTCTAGAATTATTACCTTTGAGCCAGAGGCTCTTTTACAAAGGTTCCACGTCAATTTGTTACAGTACAAAAGGTTACATAGATAACACAACAATTTGTGCTGTGTCAAGAGCGAAAACATATACAAATACATATCAAATCATTTGTGCAAAGGACATGAGATATCAATAATCACATTATTATTACAAGAAAGATGTCATGCCAGATTAGGAGAAACAAATAGGGAAAAGTCCAGAACAGAGAGGGTAAGTGAAAGGTGTGGGGAGCAGACAATAGCAGGAGAAAAGGTTTCCCAAACATGTCTTTGTCAAATAATGGAACAGGGTGGGTAGTGAGAAAATAGGAGGTTTAATCAGGGCAGTCACAGGAGCTGGAGGTGGCAGGTGAAGAACAAGGGCAAGGTGCCCCATCTGTTGAAGATTACTTTCAGGATGGGAGGATCCAGGGACCATTCGTGATGTCACTGGATATTATGCTCAAAGCATCTGCTAGCACATTGTCCTTCCCTGGGAGATGAACTGCTGTCAGGGAAGCCTGAAGGAATAGGTTAGAGACCACAGTTTCATGGCCTCTGTGCACAAGGCCGTGGACCAAGTGCCCATTGCTTGTTGATGTACCACATTGTGGTGGTGTTGTCTGTCTGACCTGCACCACCTTTTGTTTCTGACTGAGGCCAGAAAGCCTGAAGGGCTAGGGATACTGCCTTGAGTTCCAGGAGATTGATATGAAGGAGAGACTTGTGGAGACCAAACACCCTGAGCTGTGAGGGTTTCCCAAATGGGCTCCCCAGCCTAAGAGAGAAGCATCTTGGTTAGGACTACTGAGGGAGCTTGACTGAGTAATGGGACATTGTCTGAGATTGTCCTGATCCAGCCACCACTGGAGAGCTTGGACCAGAGTGAGTCACTGGAACCAGTTTGGTGAGAGAGTCTTTTTTTCTGAGACCAAATGGACCTTAGATGGAACTGAATGTCCCTCATCTGAAGCCTGGCTCATTGTACCACTGCAGTGGAAGCTGCCATGTGGCCTAGGAGTTGAAGAAAGTGTCTTGCTGGATGAGAGACCATAGGTCGAAATGAGGAAGCGAGATCTGTAAGGGCCTTTACCCTTGCTGATGGGAGGAAGGCCTTTGCCTGAACAGTATCTGACTCTGTCCCTATGAAAGTAAGGAGTTTTACTGGTTCGAGAACTGACTTTGGAAGATTGAGGAGAAACCCCAGAGAACTGAGCAAGTTCTGAGTGATTTGCAGAGCTGACTTGACCTGTTCGGAGGATTGACCTACAATGAGCCAGTCATCCAGGTAGGGGAAGATAGGTATACCCTGCCTTCTGAGAAAAGCAACTACTACTGCAAGGCACTTTGTAAACACCCTTGGAGCTGATGTTAGGCCGAATGGCATGGCCCTGAACTGATAATGGCCTGAAGGCAACTCGAACCTGACATTCTTTCTGTGGGAGCACCTGACTGGAATATGGAAATAGGCATCCTTGAGGTTCAGGGATGTTAGTCAATCCCCTGGCCTTAGAGAGGGAAGAATTATTCCCAGAGTCACCGTTTTGAATTTTGGTTTTGTGATGTGTTTGTTAAAATACCTTAAGTCTAGGGTGGGTCGCCACTCCATCTTTTTCAGGGTAAGGAAATATCTGGAGTACAGACCTATCCCTGTGCTGAGTAAGAACTTTCTCTACAGCGCTGAGAGCCAGTAGAGAAGAAACCTCTGCCTCTAGAGCAACGGTTTCTGAGGTGGTTGCAGGTGGAAAGGATCTGACCCTCATTTTTGGGAACCTTTTGAAACTGAGGGTCAGTCCCTGGCTTACTACCTCCAGGATCCACTTGTCTGAGGTAACAGACTTCCAGGCCTGGAAGTAGTAAGCCAGCCTGCCTCCTACTGGAATAGGGGAGTCGACCTGGGCTGACACATCAGGGTGTCTGTCTGGTAGGAGCCTTGGACTGGGAAGAGGATGCAGCCCTGCTCATCCCCCACCTGCCTGTCCCTCAAAAGAACCCCCTCTGTGGGAAAGAAGAGGAAGCCTGGGCTTGGTAAAAAGGCCTGTGGAAAGGCCTGCCCCTGCCCCTAGACTGCTGCTTCTGAGGAGTGGCTTGCCTTTCTTTGGCTTGTGCACGCCTGTAGGTGGTTCTGTACTCGTCCATTTTCTTCATGTGAGCCTCAGTCTGCTCCCCAAACAGAGAGTTACCCACCACAGGGAAATCCATGGCCTTAGCCTGGGTATCATGAGAAAGGCTAGTACATCTGAGCCAAGCATGTCTCCTGAGAGACACAGATGTAGCCATGACTTTTGATGCCACATCATTGGAGTCTACAGCAGCGTGGAATTGTACTTTGGATGTCTCAGTTCAATCAGCAGCCACCTCCTCCAGATCTTTGGCTAGCTGGGGGGAGGCCTGTTTAGCCAGTTCCAGAACTGTATCCCACCTGGACTTCTGGTACCTATCTGTGTAGGCCATATAGTTAGCCTGCCTGAGTCCCAAAGAGGATGCCAAATATTGTTTTTTTGCCATGGCATCCACATTCCTAGAGTCTTTGTCTGGGGGTGTGTGAAGCCAAAGGAATATTAGCCCTGTCACAGCCGGAGCCTGCACTACCCCAACATGGCTGCAATGACTATATAAAAACTCCGTACCTGAGCCTGATAACATGTACCTCCTGTCCATTCTCTTATCTACAGGTGGTAAATAGTTGTTTGCAGTATCTTTTTTGTCTGTTTCCCAAAGATTTGTGAAGAGGATATACAATATTTTGGACTGTGGGATGTCCATCATCTCAACAAAATCAGGCTCTTCCTCCTCCTCAGCAGCTACTACGATTGAGAGCTGGAGAGTTTCAGCCACCTTCTTGTAGAACAAGAAGTGGGAAGGGGACTCAGAAAGCCTGGGGTGGGTGAGACATTAGAAGGCATGCCTGGGGAGATATCCGGTTCAATAGACACATCCAGGCCTTCAAAATCATTATCATCATTTTCATCCTCGGGATACTCTTCGTCTCCCTCCCACTCCACATTATAGTAAGCATCCGGATCGTAATCCAATGGAGTCGGATCCAACCGAACCGACCGCCTAACCTGCGGTGCCGGTTCAGACGGAAATGGGCAAAGCGACTGAACTATACTTTGCTTTGGCTATTTGGTCAGCAACTGGAGTATCGCGATTGCTGGATCCGAACCGACTGATTTCCTTTTCTTTTTGCTGGAACCGACTCCTCGGGTCCGGAACTCCCTTTACTGGACATATCGCCCAGGTCAGTGGGCACCTCCTCAGGTTCGGCTGCAACCGAACTGGGCTGGCCATCCAGATCCACGGACTTCTCAGCCTCCTTCCCTTCTGCCTACTCAACCTTTTTTCCAGAGTGGCTTTAGGAAAATTCTTGGAGATTTGGCAGTCTGTTTTGAGGTGGTCAAACCCCAGACAATAAACACAAATGAGGTGGGGGTCAAGCGTTGCAAAGGCCACCCCACACTCAGTACAGTGTTGAAACCCAGTGGGACCATTTTTTCTTGAGTTTCTCAGACATGGCTACTCTAACAAATTACCTTCATAGCTTTCAAGCCAGGTAATACTCATATCGAGTTTACTAACCGTGTTCTGACTGTGGAAAAAAAACAGAAGAAAAGGTCCGGGTTTTTGAAACGATAGGAACTGGAACACCACTACTAAATCCCAGAAAACACAGATATAAACAAAAGGTCGGTTTCCAACCAGAAACCGAGGAAAAAACAATTTCCACAGAAAATAAGTCACTACCTATCTACAACACTACATGTACTGTAGACAGAGACTGGAAATCTGAAAAATGATAAATCAGTTGAAAAAAATGAATGCTTTTTCAACTTTACCAAACCGAGCAGAGGAGAAATCTCCGGAGCGACTTCGCTGTTAGGTGGAATAAAGAATCTGACGGTTACACTGAGAAGTACCAGAGACAGAGGTTTGAAAACCAAGTCGAGCTCAATGTTCTATGCTGCTGCATAGAGTTAACTCTTCCCTCTGGGGGTGTGTGAAGCCAAAGAAATATTAGCCCTGTCACAGCCAGAGCCTGCACTACCCCAACATGGCTGGGGCTAACTGCATAGTGTCAGAATACAGCAAGACTTCATGTTGTTTGAATTACAGACATCCCAGTGGAAGGTCAGCTGGGATCCAGCGACCACCACATATTGTGGTTTAGCATTGGGCCAGAGACACAGTCTAGTCACACTAAGGCAAAGGGCTTAGATTTTGGGAGGGCGTATTTTACCAAAATGGGGAGGTATATCAGAGAAGCCCTGGTGAGGAGGGAGATGGGAGCGTGAGTTGTGAGGTAGTGGGAACACCTGAAGGACCACAGAGGAAGCGACAAACCAATGCATCAAGGTGGTAAACAAGGGTAAGAGAAGGAGGATGCCACTGTGGTTCCCAAGAGAGGTGGCAGACAAGGTAAGGGGCCAAAAGGCAGGTTTCAGGAAATATAAGGAGACTCAAAGGGAGGAAGACAGGGAGGTGTACCTAATGAATCTAAGGGAAGCAGAGAAGGCTATAAGGAGGGCAGAGGCACAGACTGAGGAAAGATTTGCTCACACAGTGAAGGGGACGACATTTTTTAAGTACATCAGCGAAAGAAGGAAAACCGGGGTGGGGTGGGGGTTTGATTGTAAGTCTCAGAGGGGATACAGGTGAGTGTAAGGAGGGAGATCTGGAAAAGGTGGAAATACTGAACAAATACTTCTGTTCAGTATTCACTGAAAAGGGGGAGGTCAGGGAACACAGCTGGGTGACAGACACGAAGGGGGTAAACACAAGGCCATTCATGGAGGAGAGAGTCCTGGAGGAGCTCACAAAACTAAAGGTAGACAGAGCAATAGGACCAGATGGCACACACCTGAGGATATTAAGGGAGCTGAGATGAGAGCTAGCAGCACCTCTGGCAGCCATGTTTACCGAGTTGCTCAGCACAGGAGTGGTTCTGGAGGACTGGAAGAAGGCACATGTAGTCCCTCTACACAAAAGTGGTAGTAGAGAACAGGCAGGGGCCTATAGGCCGGTCAGCCTCACCTCATTCGTGGGGAATATCATGGAGTCACTACTTAAAGAAAGAATAGTGGCACACTTGGACTCCATCGGTGCACAGGATTCGAGGGGTACATGACAGTTCGCTCCCGCTAATTCGTCCCCGGACAACCCGCTCCCGACAATTCACTCCTTGCCATTCTCGCTCCTGTCATATTCACCCCGTCAACTTGCTCCCTAAGGCAAAAAAATGCTTAAATGCAGAAATGTCCTTCCTCGATCCAAAATTAAACAGAAGTATTTATCTATCACTCGCTCGCTCCCAAACAACAGTACTATGTCCAAAAGCCAAAATTAAATTTTAACATTCAAGAATAAAGGGACAATAGTTTTAATAATTTTACCAGATGAACACAGTGAACACCAGTATCCCTCACTATTTCTAGTTGTTGGACCAACGAGAACCAAATCTGTCGAAGCCAAAATGGCACTATGAGAATCATGACAGCTCATTCCACTTGTAGCTTGAGCAGTACTCTCTGAAGCAGTGGGAAGGGAGGGAAGGCATAAAGGAACCTCCTTGCCCAAGAGAGGGACAACGCTGTTCACCAAAAAAAACCAAACCCTGGATCTAGCGAGCAGAAATTGGGCAGTTTGGTTGAGGGAAACACAAAGAAGTCCAGTCATCCAAATACTAATTGGTCCTGTATGTCTACCCAGCCATCTTCTTTCACAGAGCATCGGAAATCAAAGTGTGCGTGCGGCAAGCAGATCCTGGCAAAAGATAGCCATTCAGCCTGCCTGCTTTGCCTAGGCCCGACCATAAGCTGGACAATTGCCCGCATTGCCTCAGCTTCAACAGGAGGACTCACATCCGCTGCCTGAAGACCTTGAAAGCCTACCTCCTTGAACAACAAGTGCCACCAGCAGAAGACCCACTGGGCACAGCTTGCCTTCCTCCTCAACCTAGATTCCTCCCTCAGAGAGAAGAAATTGAGCGGGAAGCACCATCATCGGTCAAGGACAGGTCCAGGTCAGAATTCCATCCTAGATCTCCACACAAGACTTCCAAAGTTCTGCCTCCAGCATGAGGTCAGACTCAGGCCGTCCAGGTTTCCTAGCTGTCCCGGGGTTACTGTCGAGGAGGCCACCGCCTCCTCTCAGGCATATGACAGGAGTTTTCTGGGCTGAGGCTTTGTCAAGCCTCCGTGTCCCTGGCTATCCGGCCCCACAAGCTTTCACTAGGGTCTCAGCCAGCAGGACCGACCCATTCTTTGTCGGGCGGCAGGTCGGAGCCTGCTGTCTGCAAGGCTGTGGCCTCTGGATTGTCGGACAGTACGACAGAGTCAGATGACACCAAGAGACGTCAGGAACACAGGCGCCATAAGAAACCATGCTCGCCTTCCAAACCGTCATTGGTTGGGGTTCTGGACTGATGTCAGGCCTCAACGCTCTCTGACTCCACTACAGAGCACCCTCTAAGCCACCATCTGATCCGCAAGACCCTAACAAGGGTCTGACAACAGACCCGACATTGGGGGACCTGACGCTTGCCTCTGAGGATACCATGGATCAGGCATCACTCCCTCTGCCTCTACCTCCCCCTCGGAAGCCTGATGACCAGATGCCAGGGCACCCAATGCCAGGGGACACCGTCCCACCAGAACCGACATGTGATACAGCGGTACCGTCGGACCTGATGCCAGGGGGGACCAAACCACAGGGTCTGATGCCAGGCCCCGTGAACGCCCTTACCCCAGTGCCAGCACCCCAGCCAGTCCCTGTGGTCTGTTTGCCTGAGGTCGGGGCTCTTTTTAACAGCTGGCAGAACACCATCAAGGGGAATCTTTTGCCTAGACCTCCAGAACTGAACCTCAACCCCTCAGGGACTCCTGCCTCACCAAGACAACCGAAACCTCCATGCAGATTGCCTTCACCACCACGAACACTCAGCCCACCCGACTCCAGGGGGTGATGGGCAAATATCACCCAAACGACGGCGGCACGGTCACCACTCGTCATCCAGATCCCCCTCTAGACACTGGAGTAGCTCTAGAGGATACACTTCCTCAGAGGAATACACCAGAGGCTCCTCCTCCTATGATTCATCAGAAGATGATTGGTCTCTTCCATCCCTGGACCCACAGAGGGATTCCTCAAGGTCTCCTCCAGATGATCCCTCCTTCCTGGATGTGATGAGACACATTCAGTTCCTTAACCAGTGGTAGACGGAAGAGTTGGACCCCAAGAGATGCCGCCTGGCAGAATTCTTAGGGGCCACTGACCTGAAATCCTTAATCATTCCACCATTGGTGGAGCCCTTCCAGGATGTTACGAAAACCTGGAAACACCCTTCCACAACTTCGGCGGTTCCTAAGAAAGTTGAGCGCTTATATAGGACCTCTAGGTGGGAACCACATTTGAGCAAGCAACCCAAGCGGATTCTAGGATCCTTATGGCCACCATGGAGAACCCAACAGTCAAGTATATGAGCTCCCAATCACCGGATAAGGAGTCCAAGAAACTGGACCATCTTGGTCGGAAGGTATACTTCGCCACTTGTATGGTCCAGTCATTAAATTTTCTGGACACATGGTGATATATCAGAAATCTCTCTGGAATAAGGCCATGGACCTAGCTCAGTCACAACCGGACTCCGCTAATAAGACAGAGCTCTTAGCAGTTCTCCAATCAGGTACTGACATTGGCAAGCATGTCCTCAGGTGCTCATCAACTCGGCAGACACTGCTGCTAGAGCAGCTGCCATGGGGATATGCCTATGGCGCTACTCCTGGTTGAGGGTCTTGGCTTCACCAGGATTTGTAGGATGCCATTCTACACCCCTTTCCAATGGCCAGTCCTTTTCGTCCAGAAAGCTGAGAAGATGATCACTGGCTTGCAGGACTCAGGAAAAGCAGTTTCTGAGGTCCACAAAATGTATAAGTCTGAGCCAACCCTGTCCAGTTGTTGTTCCTTTCAAAGCATCAGGGCCAGCAGAGTAGATGACAACAGCAAGGGGGTTATAAAAGAAAAGGCATCCACCTGTCTTCAGGGGCATAGGGACCTAAGAATCCCCAAATGCCAGAGCTCTCTTGCCCACTCCAGCACCTCTGCATGACTCCTGCCTGCCCCCTCCTCCGAGCAGAGCTACAGGGCAGGCAGTAGAGACAATTCTCCCTTTACCCTCAGAGGTTGGTCCAGTATCACTGCAGATCAGTGGGTTGTCTAGATTATAGAAAGGGGTCACGCACTGGAGTTCACGCAGATTCTTAGTGGGGTACCGCAGGGTTCAGTATTGGGTCCAGTCCTTTTTAATGTCTTCATAAGTGACATTTGCAGAGGGACTGGAAGGAAAAGTATGCCTCTTTGCAGATGACACAAAGATCTGCAACAGGATTGATACACAAGGAGGCGTGGAAAGGATGAGAAGGGACTTGGCAAGGTTGGAGGAATGGTCAAGTATGGCAGCTAGGATTCAATGCAAAGAAGTGCAAATAATGCACCTGGGAAACAAGAACCCAGGGAAGAATACACAATGGGGGAGGTAGTAACAACAACAAAAAGGAAAGGGACCTGGGGTAATCATATCAGATGACCTTAAGGTTGCAAGCAATGTGAGAAGGCAGTATGGAGGGCTGGGGGTATACTGGGATGCATAGGAGAGGCATCAGCAGCAGAAAACAGGAAGTTGTTATCCCTCTGTACAGACAGTTGGTGAGACCCCATCTGGAGTACTGCACCAGTTCTGAGACCCCATCTCCGCAAGGACATAGACAGGATAGAGGCAGTCCAGAGGAGGGCAACTAAATGGTGCAGGGTCTGCAAGAGAAGCCATATGAGGAGAGACTAAAGGAGCTTAATATGTATATCCTTGAGGAAAGAAGGAGAGGGGGACATGATAGAAACTTTAAGTACCTCAGTGGAATCAACAAAGTCCCAGAGGGTAGCATCTTTCAGAAAAAGAGACGCAAGAACAAGGGAACACATTTAAAAATGGGGGGCAGTTCAGGGCAATGTGAGGAAGTATTATTTCACAGAGAGGGTAGTGGATGCATGGAACAGCCTTCCTGAGGAGGTTGTGGGGTCTAAAACTGTGGGAGAATTCAAGAATGCATGGGACAGACATAAGGCAGTTCTTGTGGGGGGTAGGAAGAAATAGGCTGTTGGTTAACTAGGATCTGCGGCCTATCCTGTAGGTAGGGAAATGGGCAGACTGGATGGGAGAAGCGGTCCTTATCTGCCGTCAAAGTCTATGTTTCTATGTTTCTTCAGACAATCCTCCGATCCCCACCCATTGCTCCCCATCCCACGCAAGCCTCGACTGGGTAGAAATCCAACCCTCCTGAGCAAAAAGGTGATCCAGGCAGTCCCACCATGTCAGAGGAAGGAAGTATTACTCCCACTTCTTCCTACATAGATACATAGACAGTGTCGGCAGATAAGGGCCTATGGCCCACCCAGTCAGCCCATTTGAGCTTGTAAGTTCAGTTTGTTTTCCTAGAAGTCTGTTGCCCCTTACCCCTGACCTCCAGAATTCCTTTATGTCTATCCCATGCATTCTTAAATCCCGTGATTGTTTCAGCCCCCACCACTTCCTCTGGCAGGGTGTTCCACTTGTCCACCACCCGTTCTGTGAAGAAATTCTTTCTTATGTTTCCTCTGAATCGTCCTCCTCCAACTTCATCCCATGCCCTCTAGTCCTGGAACATCTTTTCGCTTAAAATAGTGTTTTCCTGCACCCTGTTCCTCCTGTAAGATACTTGTATGTCTCTATCATATCCCTCTCTCCTTCTCTCCTCCAGGGAGTACATGTTCAGTTCCTTCAACCTGTCTTCATAGGACTTGTGATGCAATCCATGCACCATCTTTGTTGCCCTCCTTCCTAGTCCCAAATAAGGCAGGGGACCTTCGTCCCATCCTGGATCTCAGTCAGCTGAACACTTTCATCGAATACAAAAGGTTCAGGATGGTCACACTGCCGGGATTGCTGCCCATGCTTAACCAAGTGGACTGGCTCAGCTCCCTGGATATGCAGAACGCCTACATGCACATCAAAATCCTGCTGTCCCACAGGAGATATCTCCACTTTACCTTCCAGGGAGAGCACTGTCAGTTCAGAGCGTTGCCGTTCAGCCTCTCCTCAGCACCTCGGGTGTTCACCAAGTGCCTGGCGGTAGTGGCAGCAGCTCCCAGGAGGCAGGGGCATTACATCTACCCCTATCTCGACGACTGGCTCCTGACAGCTCCCACAAGGGAACAGCTGCGTTGCACATTGGAAAACACCTTCCGGCTGTTCCAAGACCTGGTGGTCACCTTGAATCATCCCAAGTCATCACCCGGGCCCACCCAGAAGTTACAATTTATAGGGGCTGTCTTGGACACTGTCCAGTGAGAGCCTTTCTCCTCAGACAGGGCACATCGACTAAGCTGACTCAGAGGTCATTTCCACAAACCAGACTCCAGCCAGAATGGTCCTACAACTTCTAGGCCATAGGCAGCTGCCATTGTGACAGTACCCTTAGCTTGTCTACACATGGGGGTTCTCGAGTGGAACCTCGGTACAATGGGACCAGTTTTGGATGATCTCAAGCAGCCAGTCCGGATCTCCAAGGCAGTGCATCAGACTCTGGAGTGGTGGTTCACCCTCCCTACTAGAGTCCGAGCTCCTTTCAAAATCCCAGTCCTCAGCAGATCCTGACAATGGATGACTTGGGACTAGGGTGGGGTGCATACTTGAAAGATCATCAGACAAGAGGGACATGGACTCCTTTGGAACACAATCTCCACATCAGTGTGCTGTAGATGAGAGCCATTCTGTATGCCTTACAGGCATTCAGATGGTTCTTCTTCCAGGCTCTCTGATCCAGACAGACAACATGACGGTGGTCTTCTGCATCAACAAGGGGCACACTCTTATCCCTTTACAGAGAAGCCATGAGAGTCTGGTACTGGACAGTGGAGCAGAACCAAGAACTCACAGCGGTTCACATTCCAGGAGTTCAAAACACCCTAGCCAACAGCCTCAGTCACTCTTGGTCTCAGGCCCACGAGTGGGAGCTACTACAGAATGTAGTAGACAACCTTTCTGAAAGGTGGGTACTTCCAGAACTGGACTTCTTTGCATTCCCACTCAATACTAAACTGCCCAATTTCTTCTCGCTAGATCCAGGGCTTGGTGTTTTTTTGGTGAGATGCATTGTCCCTTTCTTGGGCAAGGAGGTTCCTTTATGCCTTCCCTCCCTTCCCACTGCTTCAGAGAGTACTGCTCAAGCTACAAGTGGAATGAGCTGTCATGTTTCTCATAGCGCCATTTTGGCTTCAACAGATTTGGTTCCTGTTGGTCCAGCAGTTGGCAACGGAACCTCCAATTCCTCTACCCCTGTCTCCTCGCTTGCCCTCCCAGGAGCAGGGCACTTTAATATACCCAACTCTCCAGTCTCTGCATCTGCCTGCAAGGCTCCTACAGACTTAGGGACAGGTGTGGGGTATCCACAAGGGTAGCAGAGGTCCTAGTGGCCGCAAGGAAGCCCTCGACCAGGGCCACATATGCTGTAAAATGGAAAAGTTTCTGCCTGTGGGCTTAATCCCGTTTCTTGAATCCATTCACCTATCCAGTGTATTCGATCCTGGGATATCTTCTTTCCCTGTCTGATATGGGCCTCAGCTATTCATCCATAAAGGTACACCTTTCTGCACGGTCGGCTTATCTTGTACCAGTGGATGGCAGGACTCTGGCACAAATGGACTTGTCCCATACCTTTTTGCATGGTAATATGCACATTATGCCACCTAGGTAGGACCCTATTCCTCCATTTGATTGCTTATTCATGTTAGAGAAACGTACGTTGCTTCCTTTTGAGCCAGCCATAAGTTGCAAGCTACGCTTCCTATCTTGGAAAGTGTTGTTTTTAGTTGCCATTACTTCAGCCTGAAGGATTTCTGAACTCCAGGCTCTGATGTGTAAAGAGCCTTATTTGATTTTTCACAGGGACAGGGTATCTCTGGGTACTAATCCTAAGTTTCTCCCGAAGGTGGTGTCCGAGTTCACTCTTAACCAGGACATTCAACTTCCAGTTTATTACCCAGAGTATTCAAATAAAGGGGAAGCCTTGTTGCATACGTTGGATATTCACAGGATTCTTCGTTTTTACGTAGACCGCACTCGATCTTCTAGGAAGACAGACCAGTCTCTTTCGCCCGAAGAATGTTAGGGATGCCGGTAACTAAGAAGATATTGTTCAAATGGTTGGTCAATTGTATAGTTTTCTGCTATCAAAAGTATGACAAACTTTTACTGGGACCGGTTAAAGGTCACTCCACTAGGAGTGTTGCCACTTCGTTTGCATCCCTACGAAACGTCTCGGCAGCTGATAGCTGTGTGGCTGCCACTTGGAATTCCATCCATACCTTCATTAGGCACTACAGTCTGGACATTGCCTCCAGGAGGAGGGTCAGTTTGTGCCTTGCTGTCCTCCAGGGACTGCTCTCTTAAGAGCACTGGTGGTTTACTTTCTTTCTACGACCACCGCACTTCTGACCTGGATCACATCCTTGTGCTGCTTGGGACTCAGTCCTAATGGTTGTTTACCTGCTGCAAGAGCTCTGTCTTGAGGTGAGATAGTACACTTACATAAGAACTTACCGCAACAGTAGATCTTCGAGAAGAGCTCTTGCAGCACATATGCTTTCCCTCTTACCTTCCCCCATGGTTATATACGTTTTCTTCTCTCTGGGGGAGGTTAGAACCTCTTCAGTTCCCAATCCTTTATGCTAGCTGGTCTCCAGCGTGGCGAACTGAGTAGTGCCAGGGGAACGCCCCTTTATACCGATGGTGACATTGGGGGAGGGGCCGACGTCAGGCAGGTGGTCCCTTGCCTTGGACTGCTAGCTAGAATTTTTCCATGGGGTTCTAGTGCCTGGCAGCATAGTCCTAATGGTTGTTACCTGCGCAAGAGCTCTTCTCGAAGATCTACTGCCACAGTAAGTTCTTACATAACTGTACTTTCCCCTCTCATCCTTGCATTACAGCTCAAGGGGAAAAGTTCTTTGGCATCCATCCTATTTATCTCATGCAGGTACTTGTATGTCACAATCATGTCACCCTTTTCCTCCTTTTTATGTTTACTTGCTCATGCGCAAGAAACGTATTGGGGCAGCTTTGCTGTAGTAGCGAGTGTGGAGGTGCGGCAATGTTCTGGCCAATGCTAGCAGTCCATTTTGGGGCTGGTATCTATGTCGCCAATAGAGCAGCATGCTGTTGATGACAGCAGTATTGTAGCCTGCCACCAATTTGAAAGAAATCAGCCGCTGCAATCAGGGGGTGTCCCATCATTTAACAGTCAGCTGTTTTTGCTGCTGGGGCGGTCCCTGATTCCAGCAGCGAATCACAGCTTGTTATCTATTAACTTGCACTAAAAGCAGCTCTCGTGCTTGATGGTGCAGCAGCAGGCCGGTCAGAGCGCGTGTGGGAGGGAACTCAAGGTTAGTAGGCAACAGCACCCCCCATTTGAAGGACATTAGGCAATCTATAGCCATTGTCCCCAAAGCCAGCTGCTGTCGGGGAAAGGATGAGTTTGAGATGGGGAGAGACAGTGAGCAAACAAGAAGCCCTACAAAAGAAAACGCACTCCTGTCCCCTTTGCCACCTCACTAGTAGTCAACTCTCCGTGGAGGGGCCCCAATGGAAATGCTGGTCTGTGACACTCCGCAATCAACCGTCCACTGCAGATCCATCAGATCCTGCTCCTGCTCGCAGTTAAAAGGGAAAGCATACAAAAGCTTGTGAGAAATTGCAAAAACTTGGGTACGGTAGGAAAAAAAAGCTTTCACTTTTGTGATAATACCCTCTTCTTATTTTACTAGTACCAGAACAAATGTCCGCACACCCGTAGGCCGAGCTCTGATTTCAGCAGCGTTGCTTAGCTGCCGAAGATGCTGAATTAGTATGTGTTTTTTTTCCTATTAGCAGCATGCCAGGGCTTGTGCATCAGCTCCTGCTACATTGCATTTTAGTAGTTACTCTTGGTGCCATAGCAACCAGTCACAAATCCACAAATAAAGCAGTCCCCACCCCAAAAAAAAGTTAAGCAGCCCTGTTGTGTAGTAAGAAATGTTAACGTTGCAGAAATGGCTACCATTTGTGTCAGCCTTGTTCAACTAGAATGTTGCCTTATTCGTCTGTGCTGTCTGATAGTGCAGGAAAGTCGATTGATTGTGGATATCGATTTTTGTACTTACGCAAAGCCGGCTGGATCCCTTAAGTTTATATAAGTGCTGCTGTATTTTCCCAACAGTGTCCTGCAAGTCAAGCAGCTATTATTTTTTTCTCTGGGGAAAATGTTGATTAGAAATAATTACTTAGCCCTAAAGCTTATCAATCGGGAGAGTTCAAACATTTCTTTTAGTAGTTCACCCGAGTCTGTTTAAGCATCACGGAATAAATTTAATTGTGGTCTAGAGAGGAAAAGAAACAAGATTATTGGTCAGATAATCATTCCTCAGTTACTAATCATTTACCCAAACAGGCCTTCAGTTCATTACAGTACTAATCAGCTCTAGCAAGTTTAAACTGGACATGCTGAGCTGTGCCAGCAGGTCAGTGTCCGACAGGACAGGAGGAGTCAAAATACAGTGGGTTTGGAATTACAGATTATTTTTGGCTTTGATCAGCTTTGATCTCTTACTGTTCTTCTCATATCTCTTGTATAGAAACATTGAAATTGTCAGCAGATAAGGACCACTAGGCCCATCCAGTCTACCCGTAAGCCCTATCCTTAGATTGTGGCCTCTGACCCTAATCTGGTCAACGGCTTTTTGTCCTTCCTACCCACCTCCAAGTTTCCCTTATGCCTGTCGCAGGCATGCTTAAATCCCTCCACTGTGCTCGCTCCCATTACCTCCTGTGGCAGGCCATTGCATTTGTCCACCACCTTCTCTGTGAAAAAAACCTTTTATTTCTTCTTAACCTGCCTCCCTCCAATTTCATATTGTGCCCTCTTGTTCAAGTACTCCCTCTGACTTGGAAGATGTTTCCCCTACACCATGTTTATGCCTTGAGGTACTTGAATGTTTCTGTCATGTCCCCTGTCCTCCAGCAGTACATATCGAGGTCCTCTAATCTCTTCTCATACGTTTTGTGCTACAAGCCCTGTACCATCTTTGGTTGTCCTCCTTTGGACCACTTCCATCCTGTCAATGTCTTTGTGAAGGTGTGGCCTCCAGTATTTGTTTTATGTGTATAATATACTTGCAATGAATGGTTTTGCCTGGCTATGGTATGTTGGTTATACCAGTTTCTGGGATTCTTTAAAGGAGCTTCCCAGGGCTTGACCTCCAGAGCTCTGAGGTGAGACGTTGTGGCTCTTTCAATACTGGCATTATTGGATATATGAATTAGCCAGCAGAAGTAAGCAATAAAACTTTATAGGGTATGCATTAGACACTTCTAATGTGTGGCAGGGTGTAGAAAGGCCCATTGCCATGCATTAGAAGTGTCTAATGCATGTCCCTTGAGTGTCTTATTGCACTTATAAAATGGTAATATGTATTTTACGTGCATGTTTAAGGAATAATCCATGATGGGGTGTGGGTTGGGCTAGAATTTACCCATGGCTGTTGCAGTTGATCACTCGGGCTGCACCCTTGTGGCTGAACCATGCCAGCTGTGGGTAAATCCTAACCCAACCCACGCCCCATCATGGGTTATTCAGATTATACGGTTAAGAAACATGAGAATTACACCAAAAAAGTGAAAGAAAAGCTTTACTTTTTATTATTTTTATGCTGATTGTACTAAAATATCCTTCTTGTTACACTAAATAGTTTGTCGTTGCTGGGCAGAAGCCCTCTTGTGCCCCTGAAGACAGCTGGCAGCAAGATGAATGAGCTGAACACCGCGAGACAGTGATTAAAACTGAAAATGTGCTGGTTAGCTCTTAGTTGTCTCCTGCTTGAAACTCTGCAGTTTAGATCTGACTTTTTTTTGTTGTTTTCACTTTTCCTGAATGGCTTTTGATTTTGCAGAATGGTGCGCTTTGTGGGAGAAAAAAATGGCTTTGCAAAACTGTATTAGAGCATAAAGGGTTCTATGTGGGCCGATTTTTACTTTTTTTTTTTTATATGTGGTTTTGCTGGTACTTTATGCGGTGGTTATGTAAAAATTACCCCACGGCATAAATTAGCAGCCAACAGATCAAAATTAATTTTTAGACCCTGTTGTATAATAAAACAGTGGTGTCCATGACCTTTGGTGCCAGTCAGAAACTGCCCAGACTTACTACCCCCCAGTGGTCACCACACTGGATGGCACCCCTCTTGAAGCAGTTTAGTCCTTAAAGTACCTCCGTGTGTGGCTTGACAGTAAGCTTGACTTCTCAGCTCTGATCGATTCCATTGATGCAAAACTCCATCGCAAGCTCAGTGCCTGGTGCCACAATAAAGACTGCTTATCTCTGCAAGTCCACAGGGAGCTTTTTTACCAGAATGGTGCTCCCTACCTTTGACTATGTGGATGTGGTCAATGGCACCAGTCCCTCCACTTCCCTCACCAGACTGGACACCCTCTGTAACTCCTTCTGCCATTTTGCTACAAACTCCCCCTGCACTCACCACTGCTCCCTCTATTCCTCTCTACCCATCCTCCCTCTGCCCTCACATCACTAGGCTCACTGTACCTCCTTCATATCCAAATGCGGGTTTGGTTCCATTCCCTCCTGTCTCCTCTTCCAACTCTGCCCTGCTTCCTGTTCCCTACATTCAAGGGACCATTGCATTTTCACCAGTCCTCATCCTTACCTCTTGCTGGGCAACCTGCCTTCTCCTATCAACTTCCCTCACTGTGGTACCAACTCCCTCCTCCCATCTCCCTCCACCAAATGGCCTTCTTCTGCTGGCTTCTTCGTCTGTTCATATGTTACTGTGTTAGAAAAGTAAGTCATGTACAGTGCTTATCTCATTATTATACTGAAAGCAGCATATGGGGATGACTGGCAGGAGTGTGTTAGATGCAGGAGTATTGGGATCAGTGACAGTTTAATGAGGGCGTGAGCGTCTGTCAGGGGATGGCAGTCACAGGGCTGATCATTTAATGTAAGAAACAATACGTGGTTAATGACCAGTCAAAACATAATATTTTCTCTCTCATTTTATAAGAAGGCCTTTTGTCTGTCAAGTCTGCTGAATTGCAGAGCCCTTTGTAGTGATTATAGTGGGCCTCCTCCCTTCACGCTGTCCCACCCTTCATGGAAACTCATTCTACCTTGCCACCACCCATTCTGTTAAAAAGTGTCTCCTGACCTCCTTCTTGAACCTTCCGTCCTCCAGTTTGTAACAGTGTCTTCTTGTAGTCTTATTTCCACTACCATGGAAAAGGTACCCAAGAGCCACTATGTTTATACCTTTTAGGTACTTGAAGGTTTCAGTCATGTCCCTCTCTCGCGTTTCCCTCAGCGAGTCCAAATTGCTTTCTCACAGTCTGGCCTCATATGCCCTGTTTTTCTGTCCCTAAACCATCTTTGTTTCCCTTGTATGCACTGCCTCAACTGAAAATGAAAATAACAAACCACGCTGGAAGAAACAGTGCTGGAGGCAAAGTATGCAGTGCAGGCAGTGATTTATTAGGACCTTAGAACACAATGAGACTACAGCATTAAACTACCCCAGCTCTCCGAACCTTGTGGTTCTTCATCAGGGAGCATGGTTGCACCAGCGTGTCACTCAACAGACAGTACTCCCTTAAAGATGCAGGTACCTGTAAACGCATTTAAGATGGGCAATGTGAAGATACAACAGTGACACATTAAGTGCCCCAATAATAACTAATTGGAATCTAAATAAAAACAGTATTATACAATGGCAGCCAAAAAATAAGATTTGTGATTATTTAACTGCATCTTTCCAACTTGAGTAAATCCTTGCATAACTTGTGCAAAAGACCCAGTTATCCTCTTCACAAATCTTTATAAGTGACATCGCAGAGGGACTGGAAGGAAAAGTATGTCTCTTTGCAGATGACACAAAGATCTGCAACAGGGTTGATGCACAAGGTGGGGTGGAAAGGTTGAGAAGGGACTTGGCACGGTTGGAGGAATGGTCAAATGTATGGCAGCTTAGATTCAATGCAAAGAAGTGCAAAGTAATGCACCTGGAAAACAAAAACCAAGGGGAAGAGTACACAATCGGGGTGAGATACTGACAACAACAAAAATGGAAAGGGACCTGGGGGTAGTTATACTGGATGACCTAAAGGTGGGCAAACAACATTAGAAGGCAGTAAGGAGGGCTGGGGGATACTGGGATGCACAGGGAGAGGCATCACCAGTAGAAAACAGGAAGTTGTCCCTCTGTACAGACAGTTGGTAAGACCACGTCTGAAGTAGTGCGTGCAGTTCTGGAGACCACATCTCTGCAAACACATAGACAGGGTGGAGGCTGTCCAGTGAAGGGCAACCAAATGGTGCAGGGTCTGTACCAGAATACATATGAAGAAAGACTAAAGGAGCTTAATATGTATAGCCTCGAGGAAAGGAGGGAGGGGGGGACATGATAGAAACTTTCAAGTACCAAGAGGTAGCATCTTTCTCAGAAAGAGATGCAAGAACAAGGGGCACAATTTGAAGATAGAGGGGATGTCTTAGAGGTAACGTGAGAAGTATTTCTTCACAGAGAGGGTTGTGGATGCATGGAACAGCCTTTCTGAGGAGGTCGTGGAGTCAAAAACAGGTGTGAATTCAAGAATGCATGGGACAGACATAAGGCAAGTCTAGTGGGGGTAGGAGGAAGTAGCTGTCGGTTAAGTAGGATCTGCAGCTTATCCGTCATAGGTAGGAAATGGGCAGACTAGGTGGGCCAAGCGGTCCTTATCTGCCATCAAATTCTGTGTTTCTAATCTAAACCGTAACAAAAATGAATCACCCGATGGTTGGAAATGTGGGGCTCCCAGTTCTACTGGCATTCCTGTATTTTACAGGATTTGATGCCATCTACAGATAAATTCTTTCCTAGACTTGCATTGGTTATACAGGAAAACAGAGCAATTTGGCTTCTAGGAAATAAGATAATCTACAGGAAAACACGTGACAGTGGTCTGGAGTTACAGGAAAATGCTAACTTCAATCTGGGAGCACTTTGAAATGTGAACAATTCGACTGCCATCTTGATTTTTGCTAACTCACTCCCGCTTGCAATCAGCTTCCCAGAACAACTCCCATAAAAAAAAAAACTTAAAAATTAGCTTGCCTGCTCACCACTCGCTCCCACGTCACAGCTCAATCCCAACTGCAGCTCTCGCAAGTAGCAACAGAAAACAAACTGATGCTGGTACCGCCGCTCACTCTCTATGCTCACTCACAGCAGTGGCACTCCTAAGCAAGCCACCCACAGCTTGTACCATGTTGGCTCTACTGGTTCTACAGCTCGCAACTAGAGAGGCATCGAATTTAAAATCCGCCGGCGAAGTGAACACGAAGTGGCCACTTCACGTTGGCACTTCGCTATGCGGAGTGCCCCATAGGAAAGGCTCACTTCGCCTTGTTATTATTACTTCGTATTGTCATTCCGCCTTAAACGCGAAGTAAGGCAGAGTGACATCAATACTGGCAGCATCCCACCCACACGGTCACCAGAATGAATGTGCATCCCTAAAGTGCTACTGTCTTGTGTCCAGAAACACCCCAGTGCTGATGAAGTGAAATGAGAGTGTAACAAGAAATGCAAAGTCTCCCAGAATTAGTGGCGCACTAGTATGTGCATTAATTGTGGTGACTGTGTGTGTGACCTGACCACTGCGGTCAGGTCACACACAGTCACCACAATTAATGTGCATCCCCAAAATGCTACTGTCTTGTGTCCAGAAAATTCCCCAGTGCTGACGAAGTGAAATGAGAGCGTAACAAGAAATGCAGTGTCCCAGAATTAATGGCGCCATTCAAACGCACAGACAGATTAAGATTGTGCTGCACACTCAAGGGATGCATACAAAAAGGCACAACACCTAACCAGTGCTCACAAGTCACAAATCCAAATCTGGAAAGGAATACATTTTGCTAGTTGGGGGATTAGTGCATGGCAGTAACAATCCACTACCAGTAAAGATACCACAAAGCAATATAAAAAAATTCATGCAGGTGCGGTGGATAACAGGTTCACACTGCTGCAGTTACTCTGTAACACAATAAAAGGTGTCTGATTTAATAGCACGCATCGCACACACACTCACGTGCACACTCAAGTAATGCATAGCAAATTGAAAACCTTTAGTAATATAACCAAATGTTTTAAACAGACAAATTGTACACTGCTGCACCACAACAATCAGCAAAAATTTCAAGAATTACTGAAAATATTACTGTGTGTACATTAACACAGTTGTACAAGAAAATATAACCAAAACAGATAGGCTGCCTTTTTCTCCCAGTTAATCTACCTGCGCCACGAATCGCCCCCAAGCACACTTCACAATACACAGACTGACTGTTCTAAATTAACATTCAAAATCCACACACAGCAATAAACACTCGATGATGTGAGCACAGAAGGGTTTCCTACAATCGATGTAGTAAGTTTTGAGCAAAAAAAAAAATAGCTCAAAAAGGCATTTTAAACAGCTTTTAGAGGTTTTGAATCGCAGAGCTCTGAGAGCAAACTGTCTCCAGCTACCACTGCACACACACTACCCAGGCCAGAACTGAGGCTGTGCTGAACATTCTAGGGCCCATGTGACCTGCATTCCCATGAATAACTGCAGAATTTCATTTGGAGCTCAATTACAGAGTAAGGGGCGAATTACATTGATTTCAATGTACTTAGCCTTAAAATTGAGTGGAGTGGTTTGGGAAGGTGGAATAGCATAAGTCATTGGTTTCAGTGGACTTGGCGTTCCTCATTATAGCCAAGTACTCCGCTTCACATTGTGGAGTTCTCCGTGGATTCCACTTTACCTGGTGAATCACCTCACTGAGCAAATTAGCCACTTCGCCCACCACTGCTTATAGTACTGTAACTCACATGCTGTACAGGAGGAGCGAGAATGCCTATGACTGTACTTTCCGATGGGTTGTAGCACAAAACTCCCAGACTTAAAAATGCTTATTAATGAGTACAATGGTGGAATGGTGAAGCCTGGAGAGATACTACAAAACATGCTTACAATACATCCAAGTAACTGGTAAAAAAATGAATGTTGTGATTCGTGACGTGATCGTGAATCATGATTTGTGACTGCATTTGTGACCGTGATGATGAAGAACGTGATTCAGTGTCGACGGTGTGAAATAACCAATATGAAAACTGTATTGGGAATGCGAATGCCTACGGCTGTACTTCCCCGATGAGCTTTAGCACAAACTCCCAGACTTAAAAACGCTCATTAATGAGTACAATGGCAGGGTGGTGAAGCCTAGAGAGATACTACAAAACATGCTTACAATACATCCAAGTAACTAGTCAAAAATTAGTGTTGTGATTCATGACGTGATCGTGAATCGTAATTTGTGACTACATTTGTGATGGTGATGATGAAGAATGTGATTCGGTGTCGATGGTGTGAGATAAACAATATGGAACTGTACTGGGAGGGAAACACAAATGCCTACGGCTGTACTTCCCTGATGAGCTGTATCACAAACTCCTTACTTAAAACACTCATTAATGAGTACAATGAGGGTAGTGAAGCCTGAGAGATGCTACAAAACAGGCTTACAATACATCCAAGTAACTAGAAAAAAAATTAGTGTTGTGATTCATGACGTGATCATGAATTGTGATTTGTGACTGCATTTGTGACCATGATGATGAAGAACGCGATTTGAATCACGAGTGACTCATGATGATGGTCCTGACTTAAAAACGCATATTAATGAGTACAGTGTTCATGCAGAATTATGCATCACACCTGTCCAGTACTCTGAAGGGAAGCCAAGGAAACAACTCTGACTTAAGTTAGAGATGGAGATTGGGCCCTGAAGAGATGCAAATGCACATACAGATTAAGATTGCGCTGCGCACTGAAGAGATGCAGATGCAAAGGCACAACACCTAACCAGTGCTAACCATCGGAAATTCAAATCTGAAAAGAACACCTTTGCGGTTGGGGCAGGGGGCAGTGTACTGCACTGCTGCAGTAACAGTCACTAGTACTAGTACCAGTAAAGATACCACAAAGAAGTACAAAATTACACACAGCTGCAGTGGATAGCAGATTCACATTGCTGAAATTATGTGGCACTAACAAAGGTGTCTGATTTGATGACACGCCTCACACACACACATACACACACACTAAGTAATGCGTAGCAAATTGAAAACTTCAATACTATAACCACATATTTTAAACAAACTAAAATTATGCACGGCTGCACCACAACAATCAGCAAAAAAAAGCAAGAATTATTAAAAATATTACTGTGTGTACATTAACACAGTTATACAAGAAAAATATCACCAAAACAGAAAGCACTGTCTTTTTCTCCAAGTTAATGTACCTACACCACAGATACGCCTCCCCAAAGCACACTTCCTCTGTCTCTCAGTACACAGACTGAATGTTGTACATTAACATTCAAAATCCACACACAAACAATAAATGCTCGATGATATGAGCACAGGAGGGTTTCCTATAATCGATGAACTAAAGTTTCAGCAAAAAATGACAAAAGGCTTTTTAACAGCTTTTAGAAGGTCTGTATCGTGAGAGCTCTCAGATCAGATTCTCTCCTACAGCTTCCTACACACTACCCCAAACTGGGCTACGCAGAACAATCTAGAGCCTATGTGCCCTGAAATCCCATGAATCACTGCAAAATTCGCCTTTGGAGCTTAAAAATAGGTGAGTGAGGCAAAGTACATTGTTTTCAATGTACTGCGCCTTAAGATTGGTGAAGTAGTGGTTTGGGAAGGCGAATTAGCATAAAGTCATTGTTTTCAATGGACTTAGCGTTACTCATTATAACATAAGTACTCCGCCGCGTTGCGACACTCCATGATACTTTTCTATTCCACGATCACTGAGTTTAATTGGGCCACTTCGCTACCATCTCTACTCATAAATACACTCTCTTTATTAAAAAAAAAAGGACAAAATACAATGAAAACAATAACAATAACAAAAAAACGCAGGATGTGTGTACATGTGTCGTTGGGGGTGGCCCTATATTCTATCTAGTAACAGACCACTATTTGCCTAGGAGGAAGGATAGTGCTATAAAAATCAATTACAAAAAAAAACACTTTTTGGAAAGAAAAATCTTATAATATTTTTTTCCTTCCTGCCAATTGTATAATCTCAGTAAGCACAGAAACATAGAAGTTGACGGCAGATAAGGGCCGCAAGGCCCATCCAGTCTGACCATTTCTTTTTCTACCTTATGAATGTGCCATCGGCCTTTGCTCTGTCAATGACCTATCTATTCATACACATCTGTATTGCTCCTTTATGCCTATCCCATGCCTGTTTGAAGCCCTGCACTGTATTCGTATCCACCACTTCCTGAGGTAGGCCATTCCATGCATCCATCACCCTTTCTGTGAAAAAGAACTTCCTCACATTACCCCTTAATCAGCCTCCCTCTAATCTTATGCTGTGTCTTCTTGTCCTGCTATTTTTCTTATATTGAAAGGTGTTAGACCCTTTCACCTTGTTAATGCCCTTAATGTGTTTGAATGTTTCGGTCATATCACCACTCTCTCTGCTTTGCTCTAGAGTATACATATTGAGCTCTGTTAATCTGTCTTCGTATGTTTTTTGATGCAGTCCCTGCACCATTTTGGTTGCCCTTCTCTGGACTGCCTCAATTTTGTTAATGTACTTGTGAAGATGTGGCCTCCAGTACTGCACACAGTACTTTAGATGGGGCCTAACCAGTGTCTTGTAAAGAGGGATTATTACCTCCCTCTTATGACTTATGATAGCCCTACTAATACACCCCAACATCCCCTACCCTTACCTACTGCTTTAGTGGTCTGCTTGGATGATTTCAGGTCATCTGTGATGATGATGCCCACGTTTCTTTCTCCCTTGTGACTGCCAGCAACTCCCCTCCCAGCCCTTAGGTGTCTTCAAGGTTTTTCTTCCCTATGTACATGATCTTACACTTCTTTGCATTAAACCCCAGTTGCCACTCTTCCAACCATTTTGCCAGTTTTTCCAGATCTCTTCTCATTCTGCCCACCCCATCTGGATCATCTACTCTGTTGCAGATCTTGGTGTCATCTGCAAACAGACAAACCTGACCCTCCAGTCCATCTGCAATGTCACTGATGAAGATATTGAAGAGGACTGGCCCCAGGACTGATCCCTGAGGTACCCCACTTGTGACTTGCATCTCTTCTGACTGTATACCGTCACCACCACTCTCTGTTTTCTGCCTGTCAACCAGTTTGCCACCCAGTTGACCAACTTCTTACCTACCCCGAGCCTGCCCAGCTTATTAATCAATCTTCTACATGGAACAGTATCGAAAGCTTTGCTGAAGTCAAGGTAGACGACATCAACTGCTCACCCTTGGTCCACCACTCTGGTTATCCACTCCAGAATGTGGGTTATGCTGGTATTTACCTACTTCTAGTGTGGGAGTAAATCCCAGCATGGCCCACACCCTGTCATGGATTACTGCCTAAATAAAGGAGTTGGCTGAGCAAATGATAGGGCTGGATACCTACCAAAAAGTCAGCAGAAAATTAGTATTAGTTTCAAAAGTTATTGTTTCAATATTCAGCAGAAACAAAAAATGCAGGCTCAGTCCATTCCCAGTGGTTCTATGTGATAACGGCGAAAGCCTAAAGGAGATCGCTGTTATCAAGAAGTCTAGAGTGCAGAAAATATTTCCGTCACTCTTGACACCCGACGCGCATGGGAAAATTATGCCGGGGACTTACTTTTAATGCACCCCTACTAAAGGATTCTCAACTCCAGGGGTGCATGTTGGGGTGAAAACATTAAAAATAAAAGAGTTTGGGCCGGGCGCAATAACATTGCACCAGCACCAACCCGGTACCACACCAGGACCAACCCCTGACAACACAACGCAGCTCAGCAGCCCACTGAAGTGCCACTCTGTACAGCATCTCCGTTCCCTCCCAGGCCACTTCGGCATGCTCGGTCCCCCACCCCGTGCATACGTGTAGTGACATCCTGTCGCTATTGTCACCGACCCCCAATCTAGCTGCCCTACCTTCCCATTGCCATGAGGATTCGCTGGGAAGCGGGTCGCCATTACGGACCATGCCCTTCCCTATCCGCCCTCCTCACGGGATACCATTCCCAACAGTCTGTCTTGCTGTGTACTTAAGCAGAGAAAGAGAGAACAAAGTGGACAGTTAAACATATTGCTTTCATATCAATAAATTACCTAAGGTGCACAGCATTATCAGAAGGAGGGGCAGTTATTTCAGTAATGAAATCACATCTCTGGCAACATGAGAGCTCAATTGGTGAAAGGGCTCCTAGATTATAGACAAGACAGCTCTCTTTTAAGGAGGCAATTGAGCCTGTCTCCAAGTCACTGTTTCAGGGAATGCAATCGATGCCCATAAAGTGCACTGTCTTGGGATCCCCTTGATGCTTTGTAAGTCAGTGTAACCCTCACCCTTTCTGCTAGTAATTGAGGGAACATGTTCTAGTGTCTTATCTTTCATGGACCTAATGGTTCTGCCCAAGTACAAAAAGGGACAAGAATACCATATGCCATAAATGGTGTCTTATCTCATCGGCGGAACCCTTAGTAAGGCTGATGAAAGTGCATCCTTGTTTTGCATAGACACAAGGACACAAGCATCGCAAGTTCCACAGTGGTGGAAACCCAAGGGGCAAGGTGTGAATCCTGGTGGTGGCCGAGTTTGAAAGGTGGTTTTATTTAGGAAATGGCTCCTAACCAGACTGTCCTCAAGGCTGGAATTTTATTGATAGACATCACATGGGCAAGTTCCCACAGTGTCACTTAGATCCAGTTTGGCAGAGAGGACATTCAAATGTTTTTTACAATACCAGCTATGGAAGGCGCAGTGACATTGTAGTCCAGCACCAGATTAACTTGGGTAGTATCCATGGGCGTTTTTGGCTTTAGGAGAAGGCAAGTCCTCTTGTTTTACTTGTAGCTGAAACATGTGCCAGACCAAGTAGATCAGGACTGTAACCCCAAACCAAGAACCATCTCTCGACATTGCTTGCATGTTTTGATGGGTATAGTTATTACAGTGATTCCTGTGCATGCACAGAAATTGTCTGTATGGAATCCCTTTAATTAAGTGTTTGGGGTGCAGTTGTCAGCTCCCAGTAAGGTGTTACTGGAAGTGGGCTTTGTAGTTCTCAGTATGTACTATCCTATCATGTATGCCTTGTAGAGTGAGATTCAGAAACTGAGTCTCCATGGGGTCCAAGTGTCTGTGAACTGTAGGTTCCAGTTGTTGTTAATATGTTCAAGAAAGCGGTCACCCTTCTATCATACCTATGGGACGCCATGGCAGTGCTAGATTTCTTCAGCTGCTGTAAATGGGATACTAGTTTTTCGTGGTTGACTGTTGAAGTGAGTTTACGCTATACCAGTATCCAGCATCATTTGGGGCTGAGTGCTGTTAAATTTTCATTGACAAACTAGACACTGTTATGGTCCTCAATTCAGACTTGTGTTGATTGCTCTTGAATTAATCCTAATGAATTACTTCACTTTTGACATGCAGTACTACCTTCAGGTTTGTGGTACATGATGAGATTGTTGATGGCACCTTCTTATGCCAACCTTTCTGTGGGTTGGTGGGAGGAGGTGCCCATCTGCAACCTCATCTCCAATCCATTTTGTTTCCAGATCATCCTTTGGGGGGGCAATATTTTGATGACATTATTGTTGTGTTTCCACCCTCGGAACGTGCTGGCTATTGTGTGCCACATCATTGGGACACCAATCCATGAGGTTGTCGATTGCGTTCATACCCCTTGTCAGGGACTGTCCCCACCACCTTACTTGGGATTCTAACTCTGGGTAGGGGGTGAACCTCAGGGAGAGGGGACGACTTAAGGGTTTGGTGCCCTAATGACGGGCGCACAACGGCCGGCGCTCCGAGGGTGTGTAGTGTATTGTTGTCTGGCAGGGAACACAAGAAGAAGCTGCCCACTTTCTTGAACATATTCATATTGGGGCTGGTAGTATAGCCTACAGATTAGAGTAATGAGCAGTGAATGAGCTTGGTACATCCGGCAGACCTAGGTTTAATTCCCAGAACCTTCACTTGCATACTGTGTGACTCTGAGCAAGTCACGTATCCTCCCCAGTACTCCTAGGTCATCCCTGAAAACAGGCACTTGTCCCTGCAAGGCCTTACCTGGCTACCAGAGAATAAGAGTACGAAGAATATTAACAACAATGACTTGAACCTGCAGTTCACACACACTTGAGACCCCACTGAGATTCAGTTTTTGGATTTCACTCTGTAACATACCTGATAAGATAGTGCAAACTGAGAATTACAGAATACCCACTTTGGTAACACCTTACTGAGAGCTGACAGCTCACATCCCAAACACTAAATTAAAGAAATTCCACACGGGCAGTTCACCACCCAAGTTAATGTGGTGCTGGACTACAGTGCCACAGCACCATCCATAGCTGGTATTATAAAAAAACAAATTGGGATATCCTTTCTGCTGACCTGAATCTAAGGGACACTGTGGAAACTTGCCCACACGTTGTGTATCGAAAAAATTCCAGTCTTAAGGACAGTCTAGTCAGGAGCCACTTCATGAATAAAACCGTCTTTCAAACTTGACCACCACCAGGATTTGCTCCTCGATCCTTGGGTTTTCTTCGCTGTGGAACTTGTAATGCTTGTTACTTGCCACACAGAATTTACAACATATAGTGTACATGTCATCTGGACCTGGGGACTTGTTTAACTTCAGGGACATGAGCGTCTTCCTAACCTGGTCTTCTTTGATTTTTGTCCTTAACATTGAACCACCTTCCACCCTTTCACCTTTCATTCTCCCATGCAGCACTGGTCCAGCCTTTTCCTTAGTAATACAGAACAGAAGTGTTTGTTGAACACTTTTGCCTTTTCTTTGCCTTTACCCATCCCTCCCCATTTTAACTTTACTATCCTACCTTTATGTCCTTCTTTTCACTGATATACCCAAAGAAGGCTTTCTGCCCCTTCTTAATCACCTCTGCCGTTTGACTTGTAGGAAGGACGGAGGAGGAGAGCTTTGAAGATATGGACCACAGGAGCCCCATAACTCACAAAGCTCATAAAATGTCAGGAACTCTAAAACTGAATAAGGCAACAAATAAAATAACATATGAGAGAGAGAGAGAGAGAGAGGTATTCACAACAGGGCTGTGCTTGCATTAAGGGGATTATTGTGACATCATAAACCACAAGAGCAAAGCTAGACGGATGCATTTCATAATTAAATCCGTGAGACTGGCCAGCAAGCAGCCTTGTACATGATTTTTCATGTTTGGTAAATTGTTACATGATATAAGACAGTCACTTTTACAATGAAGTAATTTACAAGAAAAATCAATATATATTGAAAAAAATTTTCGTATTGAAAGTGGTTGTAATGTGCAGAATGTCTTGTCAAATGACATCTGAAGATGTAAACTCCTAACTTCTTAATGAAACCAGACTGCTTCTTTTCAACAGTCTGTTGTCAAAATGATGCCACCATCTTTTCATGGCACTGATTCCCTATGGGGGTTAGATAGCCATGCATGTTAAATAAATGTGACAGAGGAGCAAGAACACAGATAATTTTATAAAGAGGGAAATTAGTCTTGTGGGTTCCTGGTCATTTTAGCCCCAGAGGTGCCACCCTGACCCAGTTGGATGCTTGTGCAAGGGACCTGTCTGTGGAGTTCTTTAATTGTTGTGACAGCACTGAAACCACTACTAGGCTCTGTGGATTCCGTAAGCAGCAATATATTGTAGGTTTCCATTGTTTGGTGAAAATACAGCAAATGGCATGAACCAGGATATCATGTTGCAACATTTCATTGTGCTGTAAATACATGGTACTTTGGGAGGCCTCAGCAGGGATGGGTCCCCGGCCCTCGCATATGCAGCACTGTTTCACTATTCCTTACTGGAGCAAAGGTCAGTGGTATTTGAACTCTGCATTAATTGTTTTATAAACCAGACTGAGTAACCACACATGAAAATAAACAAGATTTACTGCTTGCGATAGGTTTGCTGTTGACCAGTGTACTGTTTGCTCATTACAGTTCCAGTGCATTGTGCTTTGTTCAATATTTGCATTAAAATGGGCATCCCACTCTTATTTTTTAACGTAGCACTGTTTTTACTGCTGCCATGGATCCGGCAGGGGCTACCCGCCCCGGAGGGATGCATCCTCGGGGCCATCATGGGTCCTACCAGGCCTGGCATTTTCCTCCGCTTTCCCCCCTTACACTCACGCACTGTGCAATGGGTGGAGCAGCCATCTCCGCCTCCACGGAGGCAGCCAAGCACCCTGGGCATGGGTGAACCTCTCTAACTGTGCTGACACACACAGCACAGACCCCCCACCCCAAGGTAGGAGAGCGATGCTCAATCCTTACCTCCTGGCCAGCCCCTGACTGACCCAGATCTGTTCCTGAACCCGGGTCGCTGGCGTAGCGCGAGGTGTGGCGTCCAGTGCCTCAACCCTCAGTGCCACCGGGCCGGTCATCCCACTCTTATTTGATCTTCGCTGGTTCCGTTAATCCTCAATCTTTTAATGAAGAAATGCTCTCTCACTTTCCTGTTGAAACTTCTCCCTACTGAGTTCATTGTGATCCCTTTTGTAGTCACCTTTGTACTCAACCTAAAAAGCTCCCCACACTCCACCCTATTTATCCCCGGAGGTATTTAAAGGTCTCAGTCATGTCCCTCCTGGCTGTTCTTTTCTTTAAGGAGCACATTTTGAGGCACTGCAGCCTTTTCTAGCTTACCCAACTTATGAACTGAACTATATGCATTTAGTAGTAGTAGTAAAATGTTTATTTATACAGGAAGGAAGACCAACTTCAAACACCATTAGGGCGAGGACTTCCGGTTGGGACATGGCTGCTTGAACACGCAAGATCTGGCTCCTCCACTACCTTAATTCAGAACAATATTTTTCCCCCGATAAAGAGGCAAGCAAAACAATAAAATTGCAGCGAAGAAGACCTGGTTAACATAGAGAGCCCCCGGACTTAACAAAAGTATCAATCGAGGATATGTCACGCCAAGAAAAGAATCACTTTCACCTTCTGCAAGATCTCCAAGATGCTGACGAAAGCGGCCTAATAGACTCGGATACGTCCTCTCAAGCTACCCAACCAGCAGAGTCTAAACATGGGAAAAGAGGGGATAAAAAAAAGCCAATGCCGGAGAACGTATCAACGGAGGTAATCCTTCAAGCTATATCGGAATTTCAAACAGAAATGAGAGATGCCTTAAAAGAGATACGCACCGATCTGGGAGATCTTCAAACTAGAGTATACGAGATGGAAACACAGACAGCAGAGAACACGAGCAAAATAAGCGATTTAGAGAAAGCGATATTCATATAGAGGAACAGTTATTTCTATCAACGAGACAAGAGGACATGGAAAATAGGGGGAGAAGGAAAAATATACGGTTGTACGGTATACCAGAGGGAGAAGAAGGAAACGACGCCATAGTTTTCTCAGATTATTTTCTATACTTGACCCTTGATCTAGGCCCAGAAATACAAATAGACATTGAAAGGGCACATCGTGCATTGGGGGCTCGCCCATCAAAACCTGACGCCAGACCCAGGTCATTTGTAATCAGATTTAATAGTTACTACCAAAAAGACCAAATTTTATCCAAGGCCTGGCGAAAACAGAAAGTTATGCTGGGGAAACATCGAATTATTTTCGACAACGATTATGCGCCAGCTACGCAACGCTCAAGAAGAGAATACTCTCCTTTATTCCCCCTACTACGAGCTTTGAACATTAAGTTCCGGACCCCTTACCCAGCGAAACTGACAGTTCAATTGCCAAGCGGTCCTATCACATATAACACAGCATTAGAGGCAAAATCTGATTTAATCCAACGAGGCATATTCTCAAAAACCGATCCCAACTTACAAACAAAAAACTGGCAACTACCTTCAGGGCCTCCCCCACAGGACGCAGTGCAAAGGGAGAATGGAGATCGGAGACTGCAGGCTTTGCTGGACAAAATTAAGATCCTGAGAAACCCCACTATACAACCATCCTGAGGAATATAGAACTTGAGTAAGGTACTGTTTCTTTTTAGTGGGAGGAGGCCTTGGGGGGGGTTACGAGTGGAGGAGGATCGACCATGTGAGAATGGATAGGGAGAAGGACGAGGTATAGCTCTTTAGAGACATACATGACAGAACAGCAAAAGGGCCCGTAAAATACAGAGAACCCATATCAGAACGCAAGCTAGCGTTCGTCCTTCCCCTATTCACCACTAGAATGTGTTGTCGTTCACCTTTCCTTTGGACTCCGGCCTCATTACCCTACGGAGGGAACCCCCCAACTGGATTATTTTTCATGGAGAACAGTATTGAGAGATTCATCAAACTAAAAAGCAGCTCAGCCGTTTTTATGTTAGTGGACAGAGAAGCGGTCATTCCTTTGGGCAGTATAACTGGAGGCATAATTTTGGATACGGCCCCAAGAGAAATTAATTCAGATGTCGCCCAGGAGAAGGAAGTGATTGGAGGTCAGAACGATTTCTAAATCAAGAAACCTGGTGACAAAATCAGTTAAAGGGCTGGACAGTGGGTCCTCTTCTACAAGGCAGATCATAATATTTTGACACTAAGGACTTCCTAAGGCATTATCTTAAGAACTGGAGAGGGGAATCATTTCTCAGATATCATTTTGGGGTTTAGACCAAAAGAAGGCTTAATCTAGGAAATGCATAAATTTAAACAGATATACTAAGAAACTATTTAGAGATATAGCAGAAAAGTTTGACTCCCAAATGTTTGAAAATTGAAACTGAAATCAGGATGTTTTATGCACAAAACACTAGAGGGCGTTATAGAACAAATTTTACCTAAAGGCAATGACATTTAAACTACAAATGATGCCCTGAATAGAAGGGAAGCAGCCTTTTTCTGTTAGTTCTACTGTTACATGGATTCTTCCTTATGTTCAGAATATTGGCAATGGGGAAATATTATCTTGTCTAATATGGCAGGGGCAAGAGGAGCCCTTCCTTTTAGAGCTAGACAGGTATAAAATGTTTTGAATAGATTAAAATTTTAGTCCCACCATATCAGGACTAGTGACAGATAGAAACTAGTCCCTGAAGAGGGAGTTCCCTCTCAAGTGGGCATCGATCCACGGTTAGTGGATTACTCCCCACTTACCTAGGGGAAAGGGAAGGGAAAGATATTTCTTTTTTCTTTTCCTTTCTTCTTTCTTTCCCTGGGATCTGGGTAGGAGATGTTTGTATCTCCCCCACTAGTGGAAGATCACTTGTATATAGTTTTCTCCTTCGGGAGATTTGAGGTTATAGGTTTAGAAATACTGTGGTTAATATTTTTACTTGTTCTTTTATTTAAAAAAAATGTTGGTGACAAATCAGTTAAAATAGAGCAGGGACTTCCAGGTTTGGCAGCAGGCGGTGGGGGAGTGGGAAATGGAAGAAGTAATTTCAAAATAATATCCAGGAACGCGGTAATAGGTCCGATTGGACTCCTGGAAGGAAAAGGGAAACTTTCCATAATAATTTATATCCTTCTTCCATTCTTCAACCTCAGACGCTGCGCCAAAACTACAGATAGACGGTTCTTATCATGGGACAATGGCTAACATACCGGTAAAACTTTATTCACAGAATGTAAACGGCCTACACTTCCCTATCAAGCGATATAAAGTAATGCATCATTTGGGCAAACAGTGAGCTGATATTTATTTTCTTCAGGAATCCCATCTTTCCTCATCGGAACATTTAAAGTTACATTGGGGTGGACGCTACCAGGTACTTGCCTCATCTCATTCGAGTGGCCATAAAAGGGGTACTGTTATTTTAATCCCCTCCTCAACCCCGATTGAAATACAGGATACTTTTATAGACCCCCAAGGTCGGTATGTGATCATAACAGGTATACTTTTTTCACAAACGGTTACCTTGGTAAACACATACCTTCCACCACAGACTCCACTTTCGGTAGTTAGGATTTTTCTGCAAAGGGTTATAGAGAAGCTTAAAGGAATCCTTATAATGGGCAGGGACTTTAACATAACATTCCATCCTCATTTGGATTCCTCGAATCTTAAGCCACAGAGGTTATCAAGGACAGCAAAATATTTAAAAAATAATCTATCCTTTTTGGGAATAGAGGATGTATGGAGAAAAATATTTCCTTCTAATCCAGGGTTTACCTTTTTTTCAGGGAGACATAAAACATATTCTCAACTAGATTACTTTTTTATAACTGGAGAGCACCTCACCTTAGTACAGGATATACAGGCAGAACAAAGAATTTTATCAGACCATAACCCTTTAATTATTAAAGTTAATTTGGGAAAACAGAAAAAACTAAAACTGTGGAGATTAAATCATTCTTTATTACAAGACCAAGAATTCTTGGAACATTTTACAAAACGTATTCCACAAATAATACAAGATAACAAAACTCCTGAGATATCTTCTGCAATTCAATGGGATACATTGAAGGTGGTGATACGAGGTGAGGTGTTGTCGTATTCATCCTATAAACAGAAAAAAACACAAACCAGATTAAAGTTCCTAACAGAATTACTAGCATCATACCAACTATTATATAGAGAGGGAGATAAAGTCCTTGCGACTATGATAAGGGCCCTAAAGCAAGATATCCAGGAAGTAATGGATTATAAGACCCTACAGAGCCTGACCTATCTATGTCAATCCTCCTATGGGGGGGGCAGAGGAGCTAGGTTATTGGCAAGAAAATTAAGAGCAAGAAAAGGGCCTACAATTTTAAAAATAAAGTCCCTAACTACAAACTCCTGTCATATAAAGAAGATCATATAAAACAGGCATTTCAACAATTTTATGAAGCTCTATATACTGCCTCTCTCCCTACTCAGAATCAGAAAGAACGAATCACAGACTTTTTAAAAATCTCAAGTTACCTAAGCTGACGGATCCCATGAAGAGAAGACTAGAGCAACCCATAAGTCCGGAAGAGATCCATCACCAACTAAAACAGTTAAAACCCTTAAAATGCCCAGGCCCAGACGGATTTGGTCCAGAGTGGTATAGGACATTCAGTTCTCAGCTTCTTCCAAGTTTATTATCAACCTACAAGGAGGTGAAAAGAGGGGAACCCCAACCCCCCTCTTGGAATTATGCAGTTCTTTCCCCAATACTAAAACCCGACAAGGACCTCTCCCTCCCATTATCTTATCGCCCTAATTCAATATTAAATGTGGATTATAAAATATTTACAGCCATATGGGCCAAAAGATTAGAAATAGTTCTTACTACATTAATACATCAAGACCAATCGGGCTTCATAAAACAAAGAAATACTTTCGATAATCTGCGCCGTCTTACACTTCTTTTAGAATACATACATACTAGAAAAAATCCATCCACCATTCTTAGCCTAGATGCTGATAAAGCGTTCGACAGGGTAAGCTGGGAATATCTGTGGACTACCCTGTCAAATTTTTTTTTCCCGGAAGCTGTTATTTGTTGTATAAAAAATTTATATGAGTATTCTAAAGCTTATATCCGGGTGAATGGATCGTTATCCCAACCAATCCAAATTCAGAGGGGAACAAGGCAGGGATGCCCTCTGTCTCCATTACTGTTCGCCCTTTATGTAGAACCACTGGCGGAAATGATTAGAAAAAATACGGAGATAGAGGGAATCTCTGTGGGTCAAAGGGAATACAAGATAGCATTATTTAGAAACATAGAAACATAGAAGTTGACGGCAGATAAGGACCGCAAGGCCCATCCAGTCTGCCCATTCCTTTTTCTACCTTATAAATGTGCCATCTGCCTTTGCTCTGTCAGTGACCTATCTATTCATAGTCATTTGTATTGCTCCCTTATGCCTATCCCATGCCTGTTTGAAGCCCTGCACTGTATTCATAGCCACCACTTCTTGTGGTAAGCCATTCCATGCATCTACCACCCTTTCTGTGAAAAAGAATTCTCACATTCCCCTTAATCGGCCTCCCTCTAATCTCATGCTGTGTCCTCTTGTCCTGCAATTTTTCTTATATTTAAACATGTTAGACTCTTTCACCTTGTTTATGCCCTTAAGGTGTTTAAATGTCTCGATCATATCACCTCTCTCCCTCCTTTGCTCAAGGTATATATATTGAGCTCCGTTAATCTGTCCTCATATGTCTTCTGATGCAGTCCCTGCACCATTTTGGTTGCCCTTCTCTGGACTGCCTCAATTTGGTTAATGTCCTTGTGAAGGTGTAGCCTCCAATACTGCATGCAGTACTCCAGATGAGGCCTAACCAATGTCTTGTACAGAGGATTATTACCTCCTCTTACGACTTGTGATACTCCTACTAATACACCCTAACACCCCCTAGCCTTACCTACTGCTTTAGAGGTCTGCTTGATGATTTTAGGTCATCAGTGATGATGATGCCCAAGTCTCTTTCTTCCTTTGTGACTGCTAGCAACTCCTCCCAGCCTATAAGTGGCTTCAGGGTTTCTCTTCCCTATGTGCATGATTTTGCACTTCTTTGCATTAAACTCAGTTGCCACTCTTCTGACCATTTTGCTAGTTTATCCAGATCTCTTCTCATTCTGCCCACCCCATCTGATCATCTACTCTGTTGCAGATCTTGGTGTCATCTGCAAACAGACAAGCCTTACCCTCTAGTCCATCTGTGAGGTCACTAATGAAGATGTTGAATAGGACTGGCCCCAGGACTGATCCCTGAGGTACCCCACTTGTGACTTGCATCTCTTCTGACTGTATACCATTTACCACCACTCTCTGTTTTCTGCCAGTCAACCAGTTTGCCACCCAGTTGACCAACTTCTGACCCACCCCGAGCCTACCTAACTTATTTATCAATCTTCTATGTGGAACAGTGTCAAAAGCTTTGCTGAAGTCAAGGTAGGCGACATCAGCTGCTCCCCCTTGGTCCACCACTCTGGTTACCCAGTCAAAGAAATCTATGAGATTAGTTTGACAGGACCTTCCTTTGTAAACCCATGCTGTCTTGGATCCTTGCCCCTATGGATTCCAGGTGTTGCACTATCCTTTCCTTAAGGAGTGCCTCCGTAATCTTGCCCACTACTGAGGTAAGACTGACTGGTCTGTAGTTCCCGCCTCCTCCTGCTACCACTCTTGTGGAGCGTGATCACATGAGCCCTTCTCCAGTCTTCTGGGACCTCTCCTGTGCTCAGAGACTCACTAAACAATTCTGCTAATGGCTCTGCTAGTTCCTTCTTTAGCTCCTTAAGTACCCTGGGATGTATGCCATCAGGTCCCATTGCCTTATCCACCCTGAGCTTAAGCAAGCTCTTGTAGGACCCTTTCTTTTGTGAAGGGAGTAGTGCTCACCTCCCTCCCCTGTGTCCATGATGCTGAGCTGTGGGCCCTGCCCTACCTTCTCTTCAGTAAATACTGAGCAAAAGTATCTATTTAGGATAGATGCCTTTAGCAGGTCCTCCTCCTCACATGCTCCTTTTCTCCATTAAGCTTAGCAATACCCCTCTGGACTTTCTCCTTTCACTAATGTATCTATAGAAAGTCTTGTCACCTTCTTTTACTGTTTGTGCTAGTGTTTCCTCAGTTTGGGACTTTGCCTGCCTTACTGCCTTCCCTGCTTCCCTTAGGGCAGTTTGGTATGCCTCCCTATCTTCATCCCGCTGTGTTCCCTTATATTTCCTGAAGGCCAGCCTTTTGGCTCTGACCTTTTCTGCTACTGTATTTGAGAACCAAAGTGGTTTCCTTCTTCTTTGCACTTCCTTTCTGTCTAACACAATGGGATGTTGCTTCAAGTATTGCATCCTTAATGCTTGCCTACTTTGCCTGTACCTCCTCACCTGTGTTTCTTTTTGCCAGGGCTAGCTTAACTCTGTTGGCCATCTTATCAAAGTCAGCTCCTCTGAAGTCCCATATTTTGCCTTGGAATAGGATGATTTAGATGTAGTAGCCAAATTGAACCATACCATGTGATGGTCACTGGCCCCAGGTGACCTTCTACCTGGAGATCTGTGATCCCTTCTTTGTTAGTCAGTACTAGATCTAGGATAGCCCTGTCTCTTGTGGGTTGCTGTACCAGTTGTTTGAGGCCTCCCCTGCAGAGAATCCACTATGAGTCTAGTTCTGGCAGATGTTCCTGCTGGTATTGACCAATCTGTATCTGGCATGTTGAAGTCTCCCATTATCAGAACCTCCCTTTAGCTGTCATGTTTAGTATATCTTCTAACAGTAATGTGTCTATGTCCTCCCTCTGGTCTGGGGCCTGTAGACAACCCCAGTTCTTATGGCTGTCCATTTCCTGTTTCAGGGTGACCCACAGTTCTTCTGGCTCCTTATGTGTATTCTGAATTTCTGTAGCTTTGATATTTTCATTAACATACAGGGCCACTCCTCCCCTTTTGCACCTCGGTCTCTTCTGGAGCAATACATAGCCAGGTACTGAAGTCTCCTAGTGTGGTTACTGGTAAACCACTTCTCACTAATTGCTACTATGTCCAGTTTAGCCTCTGACATTATTGCCTGCAGGTCTGGGATCTTATTTCCCAGGCTGTGAGCATTTGTGTACATGATTTTCCATTGGCCAGATTTTGGTGTGTTAGTTGTTGGGTGAAGTTTGGCATTACCCCTGTGCATCGTATGGGGAGACAAACCTTTTTCTTACCTGGTGATGCAAATGAACGCAAACACGCTGAATTCCTGTTTGACCACTAGGCTGAGGGGAGGTGTTCTTCCCATTCGACGTATGGGGTGCTGCACCCCTCTCCCATTTGCTAGTTTAAATATTCTGCAAAGACGCCAAACTTCTGCCCCAATGCACTGACTCCTCTTTAGTCAGATGCAGTCCATCAAATTTAAAGAACTGCCTCCTGGAACTGTTGCCAGTTCCTACAAATTCAGGTCCTTTTCCTGGCACCAGTCCTTGAGCCACGTGTTTAGCTCCCCTATCTCCCCTTCTCTGACCTTCCGTCCATCTGCTCCCTTCTCCCAGACTGGCAGGATCTCAGAGAAGGAGATGCCGGACGAAATAGATGATAGTTTGCTGATGATATCTTGATAACCGCCCTCTCCCCAGAGAAGTCTCTACCTGCCCTTTGGCAAACATTAGAGAATTTCAGAGAAATAGCGGGTTTTCAATTAAATATAACTAAAACAGACCTGATACCCCTATTTTTTTACTCCAACTCAAGATTTAAAAGATAAATATCCTATTAAATGGCATAAAACTAAATTTAAATATCTAGGTATAACAGTCCCTAAAATTTGGATATGCTAGAATTATTAAATTATGAGCCCTTATCCAATCAAATACAAAAGATTTGTCCACATGGTCACTATTACCACTATCTTTTTTTTCAGAGAATTGAGACGATCTGATGATAGTTCTTTCAAGTTACTATATCTTTTTCAGAATATCCCCACCCTACCATCAGGCTTTTTATTTTAAATCATGGGATATGCTCATATCTAACTTTATTTGGAATGGTCAAAGACCAAGAATAAGGCTTTCACTTCTTCAACTCCCAGGCTCAACAAGGGGTGTTAACCTTCCGAACTTAAGGTTATATGCCCTGGCATCATTTTTGAGAATTGTGTCCTTGTGGCTCACTCCGGCTTACCAATCCCCCTGGAAAGACTCGGAGTTTGCAACAAATAATTTGTATGATATTATAAAGATCACGCTGACCTCGGCCACACAAGGCCTTTAGAGAACTTTTTTTTTTCCACACCTTAATTTCAGAAGATAACCGGTTTCTTCCAGCATCTCTAGATCACACTTTTTCCAGTTGGAGACAAGTAGGACTCCAATTTTTTAAGCAGTTTCTCTCCCAAACAGGGACAATCCCATTTGAAACACTCTAGACGAATTTCAGCTTAACAGAAAGTGATTTCTTCAGATACAACCAGGTCAAGAATTACTTACTACAACAAAGAGAGGTGGAGGTTAGGCTCCCAGCTCCCTTCCCTCTGTCCTGGAGATATATTGAAGACAATATCAATGGCATGCTATGGCCCCATCAAATAGGCTTTCTTTATAAAATTTTGAGAGAGGGGTTGGGAGACTCCTCTATTTCAATATTAAACAGTTGGAATAGAGACCTGGAAATGGAAGTACAGGAACAGGAATGGCTTCGTGCATCTATTCAGGCGTACAAGGTTACTCATGCTACTAGGTGGCGTGAATTTGCATGGAAGTGCAGAAGCCGCTTTTCTGCATCTAGCGGTTCAGGCCAAATACCATCTTCAACCATTTGGGGAGTGTTGAGAAAGTGTTCATGTAAATTGGCAGATCAAGGCCATATTTTTGGTCATGTCCCTTATTGATGCCATTCTGGTATACATTACAAAAGAAATCTCGGAGTGTCTGGGGAGACAGTGGAGCTCACAGCAGAGACAGTGCTGCTTTCAATATATCACTATCACAGCCCTTCTGGCATCGGACTTTGTTACCGGTTTTATATTAGCAGCCAAAAAGCTATAACGAAAAGATGGTACTCTCCAACTATCCCATCGGTACACGAGTGGAGGAGGCTAATGGTGACATTTATCATATGGAAGTCTTAACGGCTAAAATCCATAATAAACAACTCTTAATAGAACCATTGTAGAGACCGTGGTAATATACTATTCACAATATGAAATTGACTATGGGTCTTGAGGCTATTTTCATATTTTGGGGTGAGTTATGTAAGAGGAAAGTGAGAGGTTTGAAGGATGGGGAGTGGCACCTACAGACAACCGGGTTCCATGGAAAGATTTTAGACGGATAGGTTGGGAGTTCCCAGCCCTAGCAAATTATCATATTACTTTAAAGCAATACAAAATGTTACATTGATATATGATCTATGCTTGTTTTATGATCATCACTGAAAGTATGAAAGTAATTGTACAGTATGAAGTAACCAACAAGCAATAAAAAGAAAATTAAACAACAAAAAAAAAACACCATTAGCCACTAGAGCCCTTTACAAGTGTACCTGTTTAGATGTCAATAATTAAAACAACAGTTTCCATTTTCCATACAAAAGGCACTTGAGCACAAATTATGCATACAAATAAATAATGCTAGACAATAAACATCTTATAAATACGAATATCTCATCTATTACATAAACAACGGAAATACTTCTCCTGATCCATAGCTGTATTAAATTTTGCTATAGTTATATCTTGAGTTTTAAATTCAGGTGGAAGTTTATTCCAGGTCATAGGTGCCCTGTACTGGAAAGTAATTTCTGCAAACCTATTTCTATTTTTTGGAACTATCAGATCTCTAGCTCCTTTCTTCCTTAAATTAAACTGATGTGAAGGGCTAATAAGCCTATCTGCTAGGCCTGGAGAAGAAGCAGATCTGTATATTTTATAGACTAATTTAGTCCAGTTATTTTGTCTTCTGAATTCTAATGAATTCCAGTTTAACTTTATATACATAGTACAGTGATGAGTATAATACTTATATCTCAAGACAAATCTGGCCAGGCCATTATAACAAGTATCCAGTTTATTTAGAGATTTTTTATTAGCACTAGAATAAACTTGACTCCCATAGTCAATCAAAGGGATTATTAGTTGGTTTGCTATAACCATCCTATCTTGAATACTCATGTAACCCCCAGGTGGCTATCCCAAGGGCTACTACCCCTGCCTGCTTGGCTAGTAGCAGGTTAGGGACCTGAGTTCTGAAACGGTGCCTCCACCGGAGGTCAGGGTTGGTAGTGGTCAAGCTAACCTGAGATCAGCCTCCGGGACACTGTAACCCCCCTTTTCCCTCTAGTGGCCTGAACACTGTACAATAATCACTTCCACAATACCCTGGTACACCACTCAAGTACCCACACTGTTTGCACTTACCACCAGGGCTGGTTCCTCTGGCTTGACCCTGGGGACCCCCTGTAAAACAAGGTTATGCACAGCAAATAGCAACAGTACAGTACTTTGAGCACAAACTGGAACCACAGTCAGATTACGTGAAGAGAAAGTTAGATCTGATTTATTCAGGGGACTTGAACAAGGAAGGGACAAAATCAGGTTAATTAGCTTAAAGGTTATATCAATCAAGCAGTTATGCATGCGCTTTGAGTCCCCCCACACAGTCACACCTCTGGGTACCCAGGTGGAGAAGAGATGGGCTAGCCAGGACTGTTGCCCAGGGTTGCAGCTGGTTGGGGCCCTGTGATGGAAAACACAACATGCACAGTACACAATATTTGTAATCCGGAGCCAGAGGGTTCAGTTCGTAAGGAAATGAAACAACAAGACAATCAGATGACACACTCAGATTAAGCTGTTGTTGTAGGGAGCTACCCTGGTATTTACTCATGATACCCAAGACTGGACACAGGCTGGACAAAATCGAGACTGCAGGTGGTTGATCTGGAATGCCAGGAGAAGAGGGCCCACATGAGTCGCAGAGGCGCTGCTCCTGTCAAGCGTGGGAGCAGGGGCTGATCCCCAGGCAGGTCTCTCGCCAATAGCTTCTGTGCAGTGGGTAGTCTGGCTGGGCCAGTCTGGTAAGGACCAGACCGCATGGAGACAAATTCGGATGCAGTCCGTTTTGGGCTGGATACAGCTTCCAGCAAGCAGAACACAGTTCACACAGTGGGGAACTAACTCACAACCCACTAGCAGCTCATAGCACATTTACATGTAAGGGAATTCTACTGTACCAGGCATCGCGCTCCCCGGTCACAATTGCAAAGTCTCTGCACACACCGGGAGCTTAGGGGTAGCTGGAACTCCTTACAGGTTGATCGATTCAGCAAAATCTTCGGTCTTCTTCAGGTTGATCCTGGCCCACTTCAGTAGCTTACTTTAGTCACACAAACTTGGATTTAGTCCAAAATAATTCTCCTGTCTCCTCTCAGAGCAGCAGCAGACATGCAAGCCAAAAGCTCAGCCCTTTCACAGTTTTCCCATGCGAATCCACTCAGGATTGCTGCCCAAAATACACTTGAGCTCTTCTCATTTCACTTCCCAGCACAGAACTTACTGAAAATTGCAAGCAGCCCGGGACTTCCCCAAGATCCAGAAGGTCTGGCTGGCTGATTTGGCTGTCAGTCAAAACAAGAGCTCCCCCTTCAGTTGCAAAAAGGTGCAAAAAGTTCAAAACTACAATTCCTACAGATTTTGACTTCAGACAGTTCCTGTAGTCCAGCTACAGTTCAGGTCCCACCAGAACTGATTGGTCCAATTTGCAATCCAGGACCAAGATAGTGGAGACAAAACAAAACAGTCCTTGCTACAAAGAAAGCAGGTTAGACAAACTACATTATCATTATCACTCTAAATGATTTTCAGCACATAGTTACATCTGTCAACAGAGCTCCCTCTCAGATTACTTAGGCTGCGATCAGGCAGCTCTTAAAGAGACAGTACACAGAGGCTATACAGGCTCTGGTAATCACATTTAAACTGCTAAAATGCAGGACACCAGCCTGGCAGTGAGCATTTAGGCAAGCTCAAGGAAGACTTTTTGGGAATCCCCATTTGAAGGGGGGTTACACTCAAACAGTTAGCTACTCTTCTAAGTGCACATATCCTGGAATGAACTTTCTTTGTCAGTACATTTATATGTTGCTCAAAAGAAAGCTTTTGATCAACATATACTCCCAAGTATTTATAAGTAGAAACCTGAGCTAACTGACTACCATTTGCAGTATATACATGCAATTTACCTTCTCTGGAATATTTCTTAAGAATATTATTACCAAACAGCATTACCTGAGTCTTTCTTGTATTCAGAATAAGATTTGATGAAGTAAACTAATCTTGTAATGTATTTAAGTCTGTCTGTAACTCTGTCTCAACCTCACCAGTATCTGAACCTACAGAAACCAGAACAGTGTCGTTATGGAAGCCTAATGTCAGAAAATGTTATTTGACTGGGAAGATTATTAGTATAAATAACAAGGGTCCTAATATGGACCCTTGTGGAACTCCACATGTCACAGAAAGAAATTTAGAGCATAAATCATCCACCATTACCATCTGAGATCGATTTTTCAAATTAGATTGAAACCAGGTTAATGGTTTTTCAGCTAAACCTATATGCTTTGCTTTGGAGTCATTTTATTTATTTATTTAGTCAGTCATAGGAATTACAACCCTTTGAGTCATAGACTCATTTACAAAGGCTCCGCATCAGCATAGTCATACATTCTGAGATAGTACATGAGGACATCACATTTCAAGTATTTACATATAATAGCCAGGGTGGCTGAAGATCTATACATGTAGTAGCTAGGTATTGATATTAGTACAGAGGAACAATTACAGTAAGTGCAGCCTCTGGGGCATTCATATAGTAGGAACAGTGATCAATACATTAGTGAGACAACACAGTTTAAGCAAGTATTTACATATAATAGCCTGGGTGACTGTTGATTTATACATGTAGTCGCTACGGTATTGGTATTAGTACAGGTGATTTAGTTACAGTGTGGGTGCAGCCTCTAGGGCATTGACATATAGCAGAGACAGAGATCAGCAGCGTAAGATGTTCTCTACAGTTAGTCCTATACAATTGGTAGCAATGTCAATGTGGAGCGGCCTAGTGCAGCTCTGTGCAGGTCAGTTAGGAGGATTGGCAGTTGCACTGGCATTGGTGCAAGGAGAGAATGTGTTTTTATAGGAAGGTCTTGAAGTACCCTAGCTTGGGAATGGAGGTTATAGCTTGGGGGGAGCTGATTGTACCAGGCAGGATCTCTATAGAAGAATGATCTCTGAGCTAGGAAGGTTCTGATGCTGGGCACGGTCCACAGATGTTTGTTGGCAGAACGAGTGGTCGCAATGTGGGAACACGAGAGTAGTGAGGCAGAGACCTGCAGTGGAGTTAACCTGAGGTGGATGTTTTTTGGTGAGGAGACAGGATTGATACTGTAGTCTTTCCTCCAGGGTGAGAATGTTTGTAAGAGCGTAGAGGGTGCAAGTATGGGAGCGTTTATCTGTACCTAGGAGGAGTCGGCACACTTTATTAATGGCTATGTGAATTTTGTTTAGGGTGGTGTTGTCCGCAGCAGAGTAGATGGGGAGCCCATAGTCAACGAGAGAGAGGGCAGAAAAGGTGACAGATTGAGAGCCTCTGGTGTCAGGCAGTCTTTCTGCCAGTATAGGTGGCCGATGTGGGTATTAATGGCTGAGGTCAGGATGTTAATGTGGGCATGGAAGGATAGGGAGGTGTCAAAGGTAAGGTCGAGGTATTTATAAGTGAGTACTTGTTACAGGGGGAGGTGAGTGTGGGAGAGGATTTTTAGTTCAGTGTCCTTGGCCTTGCTCTGCCGGTGGGCAAATAGCATGGCTTTCTTTTTTGTTGTTGTTGACCACAAGTCTGCAACTGGTGAACCAACTTTGTCTGATTGAACGAGTCTTGAGGGAGGACTGTAGGTTGTCAGGGCAAGGGTGTGCGAGAGAACCGCATCATCAGCATATAGCAGTAGCTTCATATAGCTTCAGTCTGTTTAGCAGTATTAAATAATCGACCAAATCAAACGCTTTTGATAAGTCGATGAACACCATACCCACGGATCTAGACTCCCAAGAGCAGTTGATACTAGGTCTATAAACTCCGTGGAGCGGTGGTCGTAGACATACCCTTTCTGAATCCTGATTGGAATTGATTTAACTGATTGTATTTTTTCAAGCTAATTTGCGAGCTGGCTATGAACCTATCTCTCCAGCAGTTTTCAAAGGATGGATAGTAAGGCAATTGATCTGTAATTTGTTGGACCAAAATCTGAACCTCCTTTATGTACGGGCACAATTTTAGCCTGCTTCATGACTCTGGGAATTTACCTTCAAGCAAGCTTCTATTTAATAGGTCTGTTAGAGGTTGTGTAACAACCCTTTGACTCACCTTGGCTGTTCCGAAGCCCTCAAGGTCCACGTAGCACACAACTCTGAGGGGGCTGGCTTGGGCTAGTACAAAAATAAGAGAGTGCGCAGTGCCTCCACCTGGGGAAATGGTAGGGACTACCTGAGACCAGATTGCAGCTTACCACTCCCCAGATAATTATACAAGCTGCCCCCCCCCCACAATACTTTTTGTCACAATAGCAATCCCACCTTTTTGCAATAAAACACTGTAATAACATTTAACTTAAGCAATAAAAATATTTAATTTTAGGGCAGGGGAAAAGGGAGATAAAACATGCAACAGAAACAATAACTGGGTAACTATTCTACCCCAGACAGTCCCCGCCTCCCGCCTGTGGGTGCACTCGTCTTTCCCTTGGCAGCTGCCCAGAAAGTTTGTACAGTCTTTTGGTGGGTACCTCACCTCGCTGCTGACATTGATGTAGATATCTCTGGTTGGGGCCTAATACTTTTAAACACAACTTTGCTTTAACTTCAGGCCTGGGTGCAGTTTTCTGGTAGAGTCATGCCCAGGACCTCCATTTTCAAACTAGCTAGTAAAGACTCCCAAAGTCACAGCTCAGGTACTTAAAGTTCAGCAGTTTAAGGGGTGGGGAGCAGCAACTGGATTTGGCTGTACTGTGAAGGTACCAGGTTAGTGCACTACAGTAGCCGGAGAGCTGGCTGATGAAGTTGAAGAATGCTGGTCTTCACCTCTGAGGCCTTTGTAGACAGTGTTCATCAGGCACACCTCTTGACATCTCTCTGTTGATCTTCTTTCCATGGGTCGTCTTCTCTGTTACTCTAGGGGCAGGGCAGCCTGAGTCTACAGACTTGTAGCATAGCTTTTCTGGGCTCAACTCAGTCTCTGGCCCCAGCAATTACACTTTGTGCCTCAGTGCACACTGTACTGGGCCCTGATTCAGTTTGTAGCCTCAGCACACACAGTCTGTCTGGCTTGCAGCAAACAGCAATCCAGTGTTACCCTACAAGGGGTGGAACACTGTGGCTCAGTCTTGCTCTCACAGCTGCAGCCCTGAGGAATCAGACTGTGCAACTTACAGTTCTTACCTCGCACTACAGCTCCAAATCTTTATCTTTAGCAGGCTAAAACTTCTGAATGCCTCCTCTCTGCAGTCGGCTCTAGAATCTCTTTGCTTCTCTGACAACAGTGTTGGCTCCTTAGCAGTCCCTGCCTGCTGAATCAAACTGGGGTTGAGCTGCCTGTCGAGTCCAAATGCAGGACTTAGGCTGAATAGCCCTCCAGCAGTCTCTCCTGCACTCTTTCCACTTTGAGATCAAATTTGAATCTCCTCTGGCGGGCAAAGCAGCAGCATTTATAATATTTCAGTAGCCCCTTCTGAGGGAAAGCAGCAGCATTTATAATTTTCAGCAGTCTCTCTCTGATTGGTGCTGCCTGCCTGGGTAAATTCAGTGCTGTCTCATCTATCCAAGCAGCCCCTGTGTTTTGTAGTCTCCTGGGGCTGCCATGTTTGTTTCTGTGCAGTCCAAACATTCTTCTCTTAATATTTATTACTTATGCCCGTAAGGGGTAAGAGCTCATTCCCACACCCCAAGGCTTTATTATGCTGATCCCTGGCTCCGCTGCCTGCCCTGGAGCCAGGTATATGATTAAATTATAGCTGCAGCTGAGAACACCTTGTGGAGCTACTGCCCTTTAAACTTCCTCTTGGCAGCCAAGCAGGCTGCCATTTTCTTTGTTTACTTTCTGCTGAACGGTCCAGTTCCTTTCTTTATCCCAAGGCCATCAGAAACCTCCTTCATGCGCCTGGTGGTGGAATGTAATTGACCTCGCCCTCTCACAGCATGGGGCGAGGATCTGAACATCACTGGCGGCTGCAGCCGTGGGGGAACGGCGCCACAGGGTTCAGAGCCACTTGGGGTGTCAGGTGGAACAGGGGCTGGAGCCCACATAAGGTAAGTCCCAATTTTGGGGCTTTATATAAAAAAACTGATAAACTACTTAGTTTTCCAGGCCCAGGTTTCTTTCAGTGTCCCAAGAAAGAGTTAGTGGCAATAAACTAGCCCTACTAAAATCGCTATTTTATAAAGCCTCTTTTAGGCTTTAATAACTAAGTCGCCATATATAAATATAAGCTTGCCAGCCTTGCTTTGTTTGGAATTTATAAAAACATTTCAAGACACAGTAAATTATACTACAACTGGTTAAATAAGTCATTGTGTACAGTACAAACACAAAAAAATTCTTAACGGCCTCCCCTCAATCTCCTGCCTCTGTCTAGCTGTTATGTTAAGTCACAGGTGTGCCAAGGTTGCCTAGGCAAATGACCCAGAGCTCAGCACGTTGGACACCACTTGAGGGAGAAGGAACAGTTTTTTTCTAAGTCAGCTAGTAAAAATGCAGTTTGGTGGCAGCAGGAGTAGTAATTGATGTCAGGCAGCGGCAGTTCTTGGTTTAATCAGCCCTGTTTTATTGCAGCCAAGTTCTACCCCTGCCAGTGTCACAGAAGCACTGAGATTACCAAGGTAACAAACCCAGGGCTTCAGACATTGGGCACAGATGGCAGGGGAAGCAACAGTTCTTTCCAACCTGGCAGGCAAAAATGCAGTTCAGTGGCAGCAGGAGTGAATGATGTCAGTAACAGCAGTTTCTGGTTTAAATGACCTGCTTTATAGCAGTTGAATTCAAGGGAACACTGAGGTTACAGGGCAGCTCGCCTAAGGCACTGAACATTGGGCACTGCTTTCGGGGAAGGAATAGTTCTTCCAGACCAGCAGGTAAAATGTAGTTTGGTGGCAGCAGGATTAGTAATTGGGGTCAGGCAGCAGCCCTCACATTGCACCTGGAAACATGCTTTGGCTCAGTGCACTTTTCATAGAGAACAAATTTTAAGTAAATATATCTGGAAGGATGCAAGCTTCAGCAGCATGATGGGGGTGGGACTAGAGAACGCCATCAATAAGGGCATGGTTAAGGAAGGAGGGGTGGGCAGAGCTGGCTCCAAGCTTAGATGCATAAGGTGGAGATCAGGCATATTATGTACCAGGCTAGCATTTTAGTAGAGGGGGAGGACCAGCTGGAATTGAAGTCACCCAGTGAGGGGTTCACTGGAGGAGGATAGAATGGAGACAGAGGAGAGGAGAGGATATCGACTGAGTTAGATATCAAGTTTGGATCCAGGGCAACATTTAATTAAAAAAGTGTGGAAGGAAGGGATAGCAAAGTGGCCTGCTAAAAGCTTATAGGATGTGGGGACATGGGAGCACTGTCTGAGGAAGGTGTAGAGGACTACCCTGCATCCACTCTTTCCTCATCCGTGTCCGAAGACAGCGTACAAGAAGGAGAGGTGTCTGCATTGCTGGTCCTTTGGGAAGAGTCAGGATTAAGATGTGACCAGCACATCAGGGTTACCCATAGCTTAAGCTGACCAGTCTTGGGGTAGCAAACTGCAAGAATTAAATTGTGCGACCCACAGTACTTTATGGAGAGGAGAGACAGAGAATGGGTTGGTGAGAGTCTAGGAGCTGGTAGTTGTTGATGGAACAGGTGGTGGGTAAAAGGGGGAGAAGGAAGTATGGTAGAGAAATATGAAAGGAGATCAGAGAGGAGGTGAAGATATACGAGAGTGAGGAAGTTTCACTGTAGAAAGAGAGAGGCAGCATACTGGGATGGGTGATGGAGGTGAAAGGATGGGTGATGGGGGTGAGATAATGGGATTAAGGGGCAAGCAAGAACTGTAGTATAGTCAGGACCAAAGGGCAGGAAGAGGTGAGTAAGGCTGATGGAAAGATACAGGATGGGAGAAAATAATTTGACAAAGTGCAGACTGGTGCAGAACTCTCAGAGGGAGGTGTGGGGGTTATATTACATGATACCTGCATGCCCAGGTGCATTGTGAGGCACAAGGCTTGTATGCCAAGTTGTACCTTTGGCACCAGGAAATGCGGTTATCACACAGTAACCCACAGCCTGGAGTGTTTTATTGTGCTTATAAAATGGGTACTCTGATAAAATGTTAAAAGTTTCTTGTTAGTGTAGTACCTGACTTGTTCCCTTTATCCTCTGTTTGACATGCTCTACATTTGATACCTCTCGAGCAGCCCCCTACACATACCGAACGCCTGTCCCCTCCATTTATCTGTACTGCCTAGTATCCAGTGGCACCCCCGCCCTCTAATCCCCTGTTGTCCTAAAATTCATTCTAGTACAGTGTCTAGTGGCACCCCCTGCCCTCCAATCGCCAAACACCATACAATTCCTGCTGTCCCTGGTATCCAGAGGCACCCCCTCCACCCTCAGATCACACCGCCATATGCAGTATGATTTCCTGGTGTCTAGTGGCAACCCCAACCTCCGACATTGCCTACTGCCATATGCAGTACGATGTCCCTCATGCCTAGTGGCACCCCCAACCTCTGCTATGTGCAGCAAGCAAGCGCATGAGCCAGTTGGGCTGTGCAGTTGGTAGACTGACTTGCCAGGGACCCTCGACATGGTGCCCAGAAAGATAGTCTGTTCTACTCCTGGACTGTATACAGTTAGCTGTAAACAAGCCTTGAGGAACACAGTCTACAGACCTCACAGTTGGGCAGAATGGGTGGTAAGTGAGACCTGAATGTGTCTGCCTGGCTGTAGTGCTTCTCCTGCACATTACTCTCAAAGTACAAGTCGTAATATTTTACATTTTTGCTGATAGACATGTCAGGACCTTTGGAGAGTTCTTACTTGAATGAACATAAAAGGAGTTATTTGGTTTAAAAATAACCATAAAAAGCAATATCCACAGAGTCTGGTGCTAACATCATTTGCAACAGGTGAAGATACCAGGGCTCCTGGAGTCCAAAATCAAGGCGTGCAGCACCCCCCGACTAATTTATTTATTTATTTTTTGTTGACCAGGAAAGAAGGACTAGACAATTCTGAGAAATACAAAATCACACATACCCCCATAATGCAAAGCACCATGGGCTATATATATATGCAAATCACCACAGAATATTATGCTGGGTCAACTTTAAACAGAAATGCATGGTACCAAAAGGTCTCTCACACAGTCTGCAAAGGGTGCCAACAGAAGACACATACCCATGTTTCGTTCTACCAGGACTCATCTGTGTGGCACCCCAGTGAAATGAACCAGCTACCCTAAGATGGTCTATCTGGGTTATGTTGTAGTGAACACAATAAAAACAAAAACAAGCTAAAGACAAAAGAATTCATGCATATACATTTCGAGGCATGGTTATTTGTAGTACTGTCTGAAGTTAAGTTTCAAAGAAATACAGAATCACACATACCCGCATAATGCAAAGCACCATGGGCTGTATATGCAAATCGCCACCATATTCGGTGGGTATGTGTGATTTTGTATTTCTTTGAAACATGGTTTCCCGGCCAGTGCCCTTTGGGGTAACCATTGCCTCAGTGCTTGCGTGCTGAGGTTCTTTGTCTTCTAGACAGTTCTGCCTATTTTCAGCCGGGGGAGTATACAGGTGGATGCCAACTGACATTGAACCAGATTAAACTATTAGTGGTATATTTAAAGAATAGGGGAAATTTGACCAGGACAATGAGGAAATTCCCCTACTCTTTTTGAGAAGTGCCATGGTATTTTTAACATCCACTTGAACTATCACCAGAACAGGCAGATGGGACCTCGGTTTAATGTCTCGTCCAAAAGATGGCACCTCAGGAGTGCAGCACCCTCCTCATGCTGCACCACAGTGTTAGTATTGAGGATTTAACCCAAATTGCCTGGTGTTGGGATAGAACCCACAACCTTCTAATCTTCCGGCCACTCAGAAGCGAAATTATGCAACCTGCTGGGCCACTGAACACTACTAACTACTGTGAGGTTAGCAAAAAACTGAAAATTGATAAATACTGTAAAGGGTATAGGCTTTGTTTACAAAAAAAAACTCACCGCTTTCCAGCAGCGTAGCTCACAATACATGTTGGAAATATTTTAAACCCACCTTTATAATTGATGTCTTTTTTATTAGATTTATTTGAGTATCAAGCAGACAGATACCTTAGAAAGAATATGTAGGAATCAATTGTGCCCTGAACTCCTTGAAACTGATCTTCAAAATGGCTTCACATCTGCAGAAAAGTGGTTTAAAGAGCAAATACTGGTCATGAACTATAAAAAAAACGATGACCATGCTCTACTCCACAGCCCAAAACAAGCTAAAAGCTACCCACTGGCATTAAGGAATGACAGCGGTGACATGCTGGAGCTAAGTCTTGCATTTCAAAAGCATTAGGGGTTACAATAGACTCCTCCTGTCCTTCTCACAGCATATTGATATCACTGCAAAGGCTCTTAATACCAGAATCGGGATCCTCTATCGCCACAGGCATTGTCTAACCCTTGAAGCATTAAACCTGGCAATCAGCAGCTCAGTTGTCTTCTTCATGGACTATGGACTGGCCATATATGGTTCTGCTACCGACACAGCACTCCAGCGGATCTCAGTTGCCTTAAACACAGCCTGCCGCCTACTTACAAATGCACCAGGACTCACACACATTTGTGAACTTTATGCTCAGGCTGGCTGGCTTCAACTGAATGACAGAATCAGGTATCAAACCTTCCTTCTCGCCAAAAAATTCACATAAAATCTGCTTCCAACAGGGGTGCAGAACCTGCTGTCACTGCCTATGAACACCAGACAAACCAGAAGCTCCACCACTCAAATTTTCCAAGTGCCCAGATGCCGCACTACCATGGCACAGTGTGTGTTCTCACACTGTGCACCCCTCTGGGTAAACGCACTGCCCCATGACATCTCTGGCTCCATAACGATTGGCTCTTTTAAACATAGACTGCGCCAGTACCTCATTGATATGAGTAACTGCATGTGCCCGCCACACAGCAACAATCTGACTCTAGCACTTATCTTTGCCTCTGTCATGACTGGATAGTCAAACCACAGCTCTTCGCCCACCTCCCTACCCCCGGCTCTGCCCCTTGCCTCCCACCTATCCCCACACCTCCCTCCCTGCCCTCTGTGCTTTGTTCACCTAGCCCTCCCACTCCCAATGTATCCTTCCGTATCCTGTCTGCTTATCTTCTTGATGCGGGCATACATTGTACAATGCCTCAGCATACCTAGTGCTTTATGTTTGAATTCTGTAACCTCCATATATATTTTTCTCAGTATTTGTGTATTTGTCCTCAGTATTGTACCTTGTTGTCTAATGTATCTGACGTGGAACCTATCAACGAGCATCCACTCACAGGTATTATCCAAGATCTCAATAAATAAAAATATAAATAAAAAATATATTTGTAACCCCTAGGTGGCGTTATCGGCTGCTCCTCGATCCCGATCGCAATTACTGCAAAATACCCGGGAGCACACACAGCAGCTTCAGTTCCTGACAGACCAAGAGCGATTCAGCAATTTCTCCAGTCTTCTACAGGATGAACCTGGTTTTCACTCTTCAGACTTCCTTCTTTCTCCTCACAATCGGATTCAGTGCGAACTGGCACTTACAATGGCTGAAGGCCGAACCTTAGGGCCTCACACGCGCTTCCCGCGCGAAACTATACACCGCAGAAGCACAGAGCTCCTTCTCTCTTCACTGTCACAACTGATCTAATCTTTCCAGTCAGAGAGCAGGGCATTTCCTTTAGCTGCACACCATTCTGTTGGCTGGTTTGGCTGTCACTCACAATAAGACTCCCTCTGTTGGTGGAAAAAAGCAGCAAGGTTAAAACTACATTTCCCAGAGTCACTGCCCATACAATCCCCTTGTGGCTGGCTCACAATTGAGAGTCCAAGTTCGATTCATCCACAGGCTTCATTTTAGGTCTCCTATCATCCTGATTGGTCCAAGTCAGCTATTCAGGACCAAAATGAAAGAGTTACACTGAAACAGTTCGTGCTGAAATGAAGACAGGTTAGACAAACTACATTTTCATAAGTCACTCTAAATGATTTCTGGCAAACAGTTATACCTTTCAACAGGGCTCCCTCTGCATGTGTAGCAATGACAGAAACTGAGCAAATTGACAGCAGCCCGGGCGGATTTGGGCATTAGAACACACAGTCCCCCCACATAAACTAATTAAGTCTGCAAGCAGACAGCTCTTAAAGAGACAGTACATGGAGGCTCAGATAGCACTCACTTGGAACCACATTTAAATAGCTCAGACGCCGAACCTGGAGCATTCAGGCAAGCTCCTGGAAGACTTTTGGGAACCCCCATTTGCAGGGGGGTTACATATTTAACCTACAGAAGGTGTGTGTTTCAAGGGATGTTAGTATTATCCAAAGCTTCTGTTCCCATTTGATCTATGACAACTCATTAATCTCACAAACATACTATATATGAAAGCCATCCCTGAGACTGTAGATTGCTCTCTTATAGGTAATTGAATAGAACCACTTACGGGGAGAAATTCTGTTTCCTGTGGACTTACTGAAAAGCAGGGTCCACAGCAGCCTACTGTTATTAATTTATTTTTTGCCTCTATGCTGCAGTCTATGCCTAGCAACTGCAGTACATTGCAAATACAAGCAACAAGTAAACATTTGGCATTGACAAATGCTTGTTCTTTTTGAATCCGTGTACTCCACAGGTTTAAATTAGTTCCTTCTTTTTCCCTGTATTTGAACTCAAGGAGGAAAGTTCTTTGGTGTCCACCCTATTTATCCCATGCACGTGTAACCCCCCCTGCAAATGGGGGTTCCCAAAAGTCTTCCAGGAGTTTGCCTGAATGCTCCAAGTGTGGGTGGTGTTCGGTGTCTGAGCTGTTTAAATGTGGTTCCAAGTGAGTGCTATTTGAGCCTCCACGTACTGTCTCTTTAAGAGCTGTCTACTTACAGACTTAATTAGTTTGTATGGGGGGACTGTGTATTTAATGCTGGAATCCTGCCCGAGATGCTGCCAAATTCGCTCCATTTCTGCCGTCGCTACATGTGCAGAGGGAGCCTTGTTGAAAGATAAAACTGTTTGCCAGAAATCATTTAAAGTGACTGAGAAAATGTAGTTTGTCTAACCTGTCTTTATTTTAGCACGAACTGTTTCAGTGTAACTCTTTCATTTTGGTCCTGAACTGCTGTGCTGGGCCAGTTGGGTTAAGGGAGTCTAAAATGGAGCCTGTGGATGAATCAGAACTTGACTCTTAATTTTGAGTCAGCCACAAGGGATTGTATGGGCAGTGACTCTGGGAAATGTATTGACCTTGGCTGCCTTTTTTCCACCAACAGAGGGGAGTCTTATTGTGAGTGACAGCCGAATCAGCCAACAGAATGGTGTGGAGCTAAAGGAAATGCCCTGCTCTGGACTGGAAAGATCAGATCAGTTGTGACAGTGAAGAAAGAAGGGAGCTCTGTGCTTCTGCGGTGTATAGTTTCAGCGTGGAAGCGTGTGAGGCCCTGAGGTTCGGCCTGCAGCCATTGTAAGTGCCAGTTTGACTGAACCGATTGGTGAGGAGAAAGAAGGAAGTCTGAAGAGTGGAAACCAGGCTCACCCTTTAGAAGACTAGAGAAATTGCTGAATCGCCGGTCTGTCAGGAGCTGAAGCTTCTGTGTGTGCTCCCGGCATTTTGCAGATTACATCGGGATGGAGGAGCAGCCTGCCTGTTATAGTACTTTCTTTACATATGAATGTGCTGAGTGCTTGTGGGGAATCACTGTTTCAATCCCTGTACTGTGTGCTGTGTATCGAGCTGGAAGCAAACCCCAGCTTGCCTCGGACTAAATCCGCTTGCTGTCAACTGCAGTGGGGTCCAGTCACAAGGACCTTGTCTCCATGCCTTGTTGTTCTGGCAATCCAGAAGAACATCCACCATCCGTCCTCAGCTTGGGTATTGTGAGTACAAATCAGGTATTCCCCTGCAGCCTGTTTTCAATCACAAGTGTGTCATCTAATTCTTGTTTCACTGCTTCATGGACTGAGCCATCTGGCTCGGATTACAATTGGGTGTTGTGCATATATTTTCTTCTGCAGGCCCTATCCATGTGCACCTGCCGCCAACCCGAGCAACGGACCTGGCTACCCCCGCCCCCAACCTGGGTACCCAGAGTGTGACTTTCAGACCCTGTAGTGTGCACAGTACTGTGATTTAATTCTGCCAATAAACTTGATCTCCCCTCCCGTGTTTTATTCCCCCTAAATAAACCAGATTTGATGTTGTTAAACTTTAAACTGTCTGAAGTGTCAGTACCTACATACCAAGCATTGTATTGGTTTGTGTATGTTGTATAACCTTATTTTACAGGGGGTCTTCAGAGACGTGCTGCAGAATCAGTCTCGAGGGTAAGTGGTACTTTATGAGTGAACAGTGTGTATACATGGGGTATTGGGGCTGTAACTCCTATGTACTGTGTGAGCCACTAGAGGGAACCAAAGGGGGTCACGGTGTCCCAGAGGGCTGTGATCAAGCTAGTCTAACCACTACAAACCCTGACCTCTGGGTGGAGGCACCCGCCATAGAACCTAGGCCCCTCAACCTGTTAGTAGTCAAGCAGGCAGGGGTAGTTGCCCTTGGATAGCGCCACCTGGGGGTTACACTTGTGTGTCTCAATCATGTTTCCCTTTCCTCCGCTTCTCGGGTGTACATGTTCAAGTGGCCATCCTACCCTTTATTTTCTTCCCCTTTTTAACTTATTCTATATGCCTGTCCCATACCTGCTTAAAGCTGCTCACTGATTTGGCCTCTACCACTTCCTCAGGCAGCTTGTTCCAATTGTCCACCACTCTTTCTGTGAAAAAGTGCTTATGGATGTCCCTTTTGAATCTCCCCCCTGCGGGTTTCCTCTTGTCCCTGTGTAAAGGAGAAAAGTTCCTTGGCATTTACCTTCTTTATCTCAAGCAGGTACTTATATGTTTCGATCATATCAACCTTTCCCTCCTTTTCTCAAGGTTGTACATATTTAAGTCACTTCAGCCTCTCCTCGTATGTCTTCCCCTCAGCCGATGGACCATCTTACAGTAGTTGCCCATCACTGTAGTGCTTCTACCTTGTCACAGTCTCTCCTCAGGTGTAGACTCCAGTACTTTGCCCAGTATTTCAGGTGGTTTCACCAGCGGAGAACAAAATGACCTTAAACACCAACCGTGTCTGAAGGTACAACCATTAGCGTGAGTACTGGTAGAAACAAGAACGCTACGCAAATGCACACTCCACTGGCTGGTTGCAATTATTTATTCTTAGGTGCAAAACTGACATACTCGCTCACTACCCTATGTAGCGCCTTCTGCAAAGGCTTCGTCAGGGGCCATCTCTCATTAGGCCCCTTCTTGTCTCCAACACATGCTTCCCTAGGGGGCACCCAAGCCACACCAAACTCCCTATACTACTATCTACAAGTGCCATTCACCCACAGGGCTATGGCTTTTACCCCCAGGAGGGAATTGGGTGGGGTTTACCTCCAAGTTTCTGGGTTTGTTGTGGAAGCGCCACCAGCAGTGGTGTGAGGTTCGGATATACATGGTCTGAAACATAGAATTTGACAGCAGATAAGGACCACCTGGCCCATCCAGTCTGCCCATTTTTCCCTAACTACACTATTACCGCAGACCGTGCCCTGTCTACAGCTCTTTTCCCTCTCCCCTTCTTTTCCACTATGATGTCCCCTGTGCTTATCCCATGCATTCTTGAACTCCACCACTGTTTGCCCCCCCCACCACCACCACCACCTTTGCTGGAAGGTTGTTCCAGGAATCAACCACTTTTTCTGTGAAGAACTACTTACTCACATCTCTCCTGAATCTACTCCCTCCAGCTTCATAGCATGTCCCTTTGTTATTGAGCAGCTTGTCTTCTGGCAAGTACTCCCTTCCTGTACCTTATTTACCCCTGTGAGGTATTCAAATATCTCTATCATATCTCCCCTCTCTTATCTGTGTTCCAGGGTGTACATATTGAGGTCCTTTAGTGTCTCCTCCTAGGGCTTTTGATGCAAACTGTGCACCATTTTAGTTGCCTTCCTCTGGGCCAACCCCACTCTGTCTATGTCCTTCCAGAGATGTGGTCTCCAGAACTGGACACACTACTCCAGGCTGGGTCTTATCAGCGATCTATACAGAGGCAACACCACCTCCCTCTTTCTGCTGGTGATACCTCTCCCTGAGCATCCCACTCACCCTCCTTATTACCTTGCACCATAGGTCATCCGGTATGATTACCCGCTGGTCTCTTTCCTGCTTGGTGGTCGCTAGTACCACTCCACCCATTCTGTACTCCGCCGAGGGTTTCAATGCTGAGTTCATTATTTTGCAGTTTTTCGCATTGAAATCCGACTGCTATATCATTGACTACTCCTCTAGTTTTCTCAGGTCTCTGCTCATCCATCCCCCATTGCAGATTTTGGTGTCATCCGCAAAAGGCAGAACTTTCTTTCCAGCTGTACTACAGTGCCACTTATAAAGTCTGATATCACTGTGCTGGGGCCATATTCCATGTTTCTTTCAGCCCTCTAGGGCGTCAGCACTAGAGGCACATTACAAGGCGTGCACAGCAGTGCGCTGGCTTTATGGCCTGCTGACATCCTCCCATTCTGCCTTGTGCTGCGCTACCACACTTGGTCATCCAGATGACAATACTGTACTGTCCATCGAGGAGAGCATTCTCTGGGATGTTCAAGCCTCCCCTCTCCTGCCAACCCTCTGATGACCTAAGTTTGTTAGGGAACCTGGATCGCCAGTGTCACGAGCAGTAGCACTGTCACTGCACCAGTGAGCCAGCCCTCATTGCATAGTTTGAGATTCTTTTTCATTTACTCTTTGATCTTACTTTGAGGGTATCTTTTGCAGCAGGCACACCAGTACGACTTAGCCACCAGGCACTAGGACTGCACAGAAACTTTCTAGTTAGTAGTCTACCAGAGGGGGCTCACCACCGACGTCACCCTCTGAAGTTGGCCTATCCTGTAAGAGTGGGCAGCCCCCATAGTCTCATTTTTTTCCCACCGTTGACCAATGCACGTCAGACCTCTTGAAACCGCCGTAGCTTCAGTCGACTGCCATTTTCACGTACTTTCAGCGTTTTCATTTCTATTTTATCACCGTAGTTTTTTTTTCTGATTTTTATGTCTTCTAAACCTTTGTTTTTATTTCTATTTTGTCACTGTAGTTTGTTTTTCTGATTTTTATGTCTTCTAAACCTTCATTTTTATTTCTATTTTCTCACCGTAGTTCTTTTTCTTTGTTTTTCTGACTTTTATGTCTTCTAAGTGTAACACCCCTCTGCCACGTTACTCAGCACCACTTATTTAATTACTGGCACCCATATTTGGCATGCATTCAAACTTAGAAATGGTACCACCCCTAGCTTTGGGAATGTATACCAGGCTCATTCTCTAGAGATTAAGGGTTGGGGGTTACAGAAAAACCTTGGTATTTACAACCAGGTCCTGGGGGAGAGATTTGCTAGGCATATGCTAAACATATCTTCTGGAGGGGTACTGAGTAAATCCACACTTGAAGCAATAACGTGACTGTCCAGACCATAACTGGGGATCTTACTTCGAGAGGGCTCTTGCAGTAGGTAATTACATATAGGACTGAAGTCGGCAGGCATCAGGACCCCACGGAAAAATATCTCGCTAGCAGTCTCTGGCGGGAGACCGCCCCCACGTCAGGTGACCGACGTCAAACGATGTCAGTATAAAGGGGTGGTCCCCAACGCCTGCCTTCCAGTTCTTTCCCGCCGTTAGCTTGCAAGTGCCTCGTGGTTAAGTTCACTGCTTAATCAATCGTCAGTATTATTACCGCTTTTTCGATTTTCGCCAGAACCTCTTCAGTATCTGCCGTGTGTGTCATCCCCTACTCCATCGGAGCATAAAAATAAGTGTGATTCCTGCGGTGCCCAGCTCCCGCACAAGGATGGACACTCCCAGTGCCTCTTCTGTCTAGGCCCGGATCACCCCATGGAGAAGTGCCAGCACTGCCAACAGTTTAACGCCGCCACCCGCAAATGGAGGCAGCAGTCCCTGGAGGCCCACATTTTGAAAAAGAAGAGGTCCTCCATGGAGAAGGAGCTGAAGAAGCGCCGGCAGGCCTCTACCTCCCCTGAGGGTCACCGCAAAAAGAAGGAGGAGCACCGGGATCGGGACTCCTCTTCCACTGTCACCGCGACTCCGGCCAGAGTCGCGTGCTGAGGTAACGTCCTCCGGGGGACCATTCATCGATGGCCATCTTTCAGGCTTCTAAGGCAGTGTCGTCCCTCCCATCCGGACTTGCGCTTGGGCCCTATCGGGAGCTTCGGGTCGAAGGAGGCAGCCGCCCCGGAAGGCTGCCACCGAGCGCCTCTGGGTCGAAAGGCCGCCCGGCCAGACATCGGTCCTCTAACGCCTGCATGGACAAGGCTGCTAAGACGCCCGACCTTCAGGGCAGCGGACGGCCTCCACAACGCCCGCCACAGACTGCTCCTCCATCGTGGGCCTTCGTTACGGCCAGTTCCGGATAAGTCGGACGCTGGTTTCCTCCAAGTCCACCTGACCCCGCCGTAAGGGCAGACATCTGCCCTCCAATGGACGCACAGCTTTAGAGCCAACCCGGACCCTACTGATCAGTCTGTCATCCGCTGCTCACCGCAGCTGCCGATTGCATCTGAAGCCCCAGCTGCCCCTGTTGGACCCTGGGATTTTAGTCGCCCTTCCTCGGCAACACTGAGGACGAGGTATGCTCCCATCAGGTCTCTCTCCTGCTGGGCGGACGACCTGATGTCGGACCTCGGATGCTGGTTTATCTGACGCTGGGCGACATTCCCTTTGCTGACGCCATCCCCGCCAGATCCAACACCCGCGGGCTCCTGTACCTGGCTCCGCCTGGCCTCTCCCAGGGCCATCTGCTCCATTAGAGCCCCTGGTGCCCAGGTATTCGACCCATCTTATCCGGCCTTGTCCTACCCGGAACTCAGTATCCTGTGCCGCGTACCGATGCCGCCTACCCGACGGGACAGTACCTTGCGCCTCAGTACCGATGCCGGGCTACCCACTGTCGGGCTACGGATACCCCCAATATCCATATCCCCCACCTCCTCCGCCACCGCCCTCTCAGCCGCCGGTGGACCTGAAGGAGACTCTGGCTTCCTGGTGGGCTGAGGCCAAGGCTCAGCTCACCAGGGAGGTGGAGAGCCATCTGCCGATGCTGGACCCGGTTCCGGACTCCCGTTGTCGGAGGCGAGAGACTCCTTCCCCCCTTTCCGACACTAGAGGTGAGAGCTCAGGTGCCAGGGTAGGGAGGACATGCTTCCCGAGGCTGCCCACAGGGTCCGCTCCTCTCGCTGGGAGGAGTCTTCTTCTTCCTCTTCGAGACCACGGAGGAGTCCGACAGGTGCTCCGATCCAGATGATGAGCCACGCACTCCAGACCAACCCAGGCCTGGGACCTCCAAGTCACCTCCGGAGATCCTCCTTCTGGAGCTGCTGGAAAGATCCAGGTGGTTCACCAGTGGCAATCTTTGGAGCGGATCCACAGCGGAAGAAACTTGTTGCTCATTTGGAAACTGCCCGAACTGCTCCAACACTGATTCCACCCTGGATCGAGCCTCATGCGGACCTCGCTTTACTATTTGAAGCAACCATCGCATTAGCCCCTTCCGAGGAAAGCGGATAGGCTATACCAGGCGCTGGAGGGTGTGATTCCTGAATACACACCCAAAGCCGACTCAGTCGTGATTAGCGCCACCACGCTGTGGCTAACCCTAGCATCTCAGCTTGTCTCCACCTGACAAGGACTCTCACCTTCTGGACCAGTATGGGAAGAAGGGCTACGCTTCTTCCACTCTGGGAATAAGGGCCCTAAATTATGTTGTACATATGAGTAATTACCAGAAGGCGATCCTGAATGCGGTGGAAGCAAGGTGGACTCCTTCCTGAGTCTCAGACTAACAGGAAGTGGCAGATCTAGTCTGTTCTGCTCATTGGCCAGTTGGCACATGCTTTGTGCCACGATAATGCAGTGATGCTGCTGGTCGGAGCTCAGCTGCTGTAGGTTTGCGGCATCATGCCTGGCTCCAAGTGTCACCTGTGGTCCCGACTTGCAGTCTGCTATCCAGGACGGCCTTCTGGGGTTCAGTGCTGCTCGGTGGGGATGTCAAGGACATCATCATCGATCTGCAAGAGAAGTGTACTTCTAAAGTCTGTCAACTCTATGTACAGGCACCATTAGGTCAGCATCGCCTTTCCAGACGCTCTTGGCCCAAAGCGAAATCTCAGGCAAGCGGGCCAACAAACGCCAGGCCCTCCGCGCCAAGCCCCCACCCCACCCCAAAAGCGGCGGGATCAGCGGCGCCACCCCACACCTCCTGACTCTCTCCCACAGCATCTGGACCTTGCAGAGGAACCAGTGGGAGGGAGGTTCTCCTTCCATGTTCCGGGTTGGGAGAGGATCACTTCAGATACTTGGGTGCTCCAACTGATGGCAGCAGGACACTCATCGAGTTTCTAAAGACACCACCCAGAACCGCCCCCGGTCGCCTTACTCCTGGAACATCTTCTTCAGGTTCGGGAAGAAATATCCTCCCTTCTGCTGAAGGCGGCAATAGACCCTGTCCCAACCAACCTTCAGGGGACAAGTTACTACTCCCATTTCTTCCTGGTTCCGAAGAAATCGGGAGACGTGAGGCCTATGCTAGACCTCCGCTCCCTGAACCTGTTCGTGGAGTACAAATGGTTCAGAATGCTGTCCTTGCAGAGCCTTCTGCCCTTACTTCGGCCGGGATAGTGGCTGTGCACTCTGGACATGCAGAATGCCTACCTGCATCTCCCTATTCGCCCTTCCCATAGAAACATAGACTTTGACGGCAGATAAGGACTGCTTGGCCCATCTAGTCTGCCCATTTCCCTACCTACAGGATAGGCCGCAGATCCTAGTTAACCAACAGACTATTTCTTCCTACCCCACACAAGAATTGCCTTGTGTCTGTCCCATGCATTCTTGAATTCTCCTACAGTTTTAGACCCCACATCCTCCTCAGGAAGGCTGTTCCATGCATCCACTACCCTCTCTGTGAAATAATACTTCCTCACATTGCCCCTGAACTGCCCCCAATCTTTAAATTGTGTCCCCTTGTTCTTGCACGTCTCTTTTTCTGAAAGATGCTACCCTCTTGGACTTTGTTGATTCCACTGAGGTACTTAAAAGTTTCTATCATGTCCCCCTCTCCCTTCTTTCCTCAAGGGTATACATATTAAGCTCCTTTAGTCTCTCTCATACGGCTTCTCTTGCAGACCCTGCACCATTTTAGTTGCCCTCCTCTGACTGCCTCTATCCTGTCTATGTCCTTTGGAGATGGAGGTCTCCAGAACTGGACACAGTACTCAGATGGGGTCTCACCAACTGTCTGTACAGAGGGATAACAACTTCCTGTTTTCTGCTGCTGATGCCTCTCCTATGCATCCCAGTATACCCCAGCCCTCCCTACTGCCTTCTCACATTGCTTGCTAACCTTAAGGTCATCTGATATGATTACCCCAGGTCCTTTCTTTTTGTTGTTGTTACTACCTCCCGCCATTGTGTTTTCTTCCCCTGGTTCTTGTTTCCCAGGTGTATTATTTTGTACTTCTTTGCATTGAATCCTAGCTGCCATACTTCTGACCATTCCTCCAACCTTGCCAAGTCCCTTCTCATCCTTTCCACGCCTCCTGTGTATCAACCCTGTTGCAGATCTTTGTCATCTGCAAAGAGGCATACTTTTCCTTCCAGTCCTCTGCAATGTCACTTATGAAGACATTAAAAGGACTGGACCCATACTGAACCCCTGTGCCCCACTAGTAACCCTTTCTTCAGAATGGACTCCATTTACAATTACCTTCTGTGTCCTGTTGTCCAGCCAATGTTTTACCTCAGGCTACCACCCTGGGACTCCACTCCCAGGCTGGTTAATTTGACTATTAATCTTTGTGTGGGACTGTGTCAAATGCCTTGCTAAAGTCTAGGTAGGCCATGTCCACAGCACCTCCCTGGTCTACTGCTTTGGTCACCCAGTCAAAGAAATCTACTAGATCTGTCTGACATGACCTTCCTGCCAGAACCCATGCTGCTTGGGTCCTGTGCCCCACTGGCCTCTAGGTACTCAACAATTCTTTCCTTCAGAAGTGACCATCACTTTTCCTACCACAGAGGTCAGACTGACAGGTCTGTAGTTTCCTGCCTCTGTCTTGGTCCCACTTTTGTGAAGGGGAATCACATCCGCCTTCCTCCAGTCCTCGGGTATCACACCATCCTCCCATGATTTATTAAAAAGAATAGCCAGTGGTTTCACTAGTTCCCCCCTTAATTCTTTTAGAATTCTGGGTTGAATTCCATCAGGCCCCATTGCTTTGTCCACCTTCAGTTTTAGGAGTTCTTTCAGAACCCTTTCTTCTGTGAAAGGACTGGATCGAATTCTCTATCAAGAGTGCTTTTGTTAATTGGATTAGGCACTTCCTCCTCTTTGTGTAAATACTGAGCAGAAATATTCATTCAGTATCCCTGCTTTTCACTCTCCCCTCTGCCCACCCACCGCTCATTCTATTCAGCCTCACTATCCCTCCCTTTGTCTTTCTACTCGCTGATGTACCTATAAAAGGTTTTATCCCTTCTTAACTGAGTTGGCTATCTTTTCCTCAGTTTGGGCCTTTGCTATTCTGACTTCCCTCCCTGCTTCCTTCTGCCTTAACTGGTACAGCTCTCTGTCCTGCTCCTTCTGTGTTTCCTTATACTTCCGAATGCTATCTTTTTCTTCCTGACTTTCACAGCCACCTCTTTGAGAACCGTAGTGGCTTTTTCTTTCGCTTTGATTTGTTTATTTGCTTCACACAAAGGCTTGTTGCCTCTGTGATGGCAGTTTTGATGATTCCCCATTGTTGCTCCACACCTCCTTCTAGCCTGTTTGCTAGTGCTTTTCTGAGGCACTCTCCCATCTTGCCAAAGTCAGCCCTCCTGAAGTCCAGTACCTCACTTTTGTATGGCTTGACTCTGTAGCTGAGTTTAACGTGAGCCACACTGTTTGATGGTCTCTTGTTCCCAGATGGCAACCCACTTCTAGATCTGAGATCCTCTCACTGCCCCCATTTGAGAGTATGAGGTCTAAGATTGCTCCCTACGAGTGGGTTCAAACTAGGTGTCTGAGGCCTGCCACCTGTAGGGCATCAAGAATGGCCCTGTTTTGGATGTGGGGCAGCAAATGTGCTCCAGTTAACATCTGGCATATTCAGGTCTCCCATCAACAGTATCTCCCTTTCTCTGCCATTCTAAGAATGCCTTCTATCATATCCTTGTCCATTCCTCCCCTGACATGGGGTCTGTACACAACCTCTGTGCTGATTGTGGTGCCCTTTCCAGTCTCCAAGGTGACCCACAGTGCCTTCTCTCCTCCCTGTTTACTCTTTTGTTCAGTTGCTTTATCCCTTCCTTTACATAGAGAGCTACTCTCCCTCTTCTCCCTGCCTGTCTCTCCTGTAGGTTATATACCCTGGTATGTTAACATCCCAGTCATGGTTCTCTGTGTACCATGTTTCTGTGACTGCTACGATATCCAGGCATCCTCTTCCATCAGGGCCACCAGCTCAGGGAGCTTGTTGCCCAGACTACGGCATTGGTACTCATTACCCTCCATTTCCTGATGGCCTTACTCCTTTTGCCCCATCCCTGTCCTTCTTGCCTTTGTCACTTCCATTTACCCCTGCCCTTCTCCCTATTGACACCTCTATGTTGGTGTTTACCGCACTTACTACGCGTGATTTTTTGAGGGCTAGGATTTCCTGCTCTTTCCAGTGCCTCCCATTGGCTAGTTTAAATGCTTGCCAATGAAGTATTTAAACTATCACCTAGGATCCTGGTTTCCTCCTGACAGATGCAACCCATCATGCCAGTATAGGCTTGCATCACTCCAGGTGGACCCCCAGTCCCCAATGAAGCCAAATCCCTGAACTCCACACCAGTTTTTCAACCACTGATTGAATCCCATGGTGCGGAACTCTCTAGCCTCTCCTACGCCATAGATGGGCAGCACCTCCGAGAAGGTTACCGTGTGTGCTACTTGTCTACGGCCCCTCCCCAAATCCACAAACTCTTCCTGCACTTCTCTAATCCCTTTCTTAGCCAGGTCATTTGTCCTGTGGTGGACAATGACATCCAGCTCCTCCCTGTGCAGCTGCTCGCAGTCCTGAGGATTCGCCCCTGTCCCTCCAAGCCATGGCGCCAGGCAGGCACCTTACCTCCCTTCCCTTCCTCCCCCAGTTCTACCTTCCTAACAATGGAGTTCCCCACTAGGAGTTGTTTCCTTCCCCTGCAGGGTCCCCTGCCACCCTCCTGTGGGTCTCCTTTGTGGAGGTTCCCAGCATCCTCCTTGGTCTCCACTGCGGGTGCCTCCATAGAGGAACCACACTTTGCCAGAATGGCATAGGAATTATGGAGAGGTACAGCTGGAGGGATGAGCCTCTGTTCCACCACCCTCACCCTCCCTTAGCCCACTGTGGTCCAACCGCTCCTCTTTCTTGGCAACCTCTGAGGCAGCGGCAGTGGCATTGGTAGTCCCTGGATGGAAGAGGAGGTCCCACAAATCCTGGCCAACTCAGCCTGGAGATGAGCAACCTCCCTCAGCCCAGAGAGGTGCCTGCAGATGGGACAACACTGCATCCTCCAGAACGTCTCCCGGAAGACTGCTGCTCCACAGCCACTGCACTGCACCACTCCCGTCATGTCTTATTTCCGGCCCCTTAACTGTTTGCAATCCTCACTCTTTCCTCTGTTTTTTTTTTTTTTTTCTCTCTCCTTACTTTCTGCCTTTGTGCCCTTTAAGCTCCTGATTGTCCTGTTCTGAGACAAGACTATCCTATATTTCTCAGTAGACCCTTACTTGCTCAGAGGCAGACCTCCAGCAGCTAGAAGGGCCGGAGAGCTACTCTTGCCCTTCTAGGATGGTGGGTCTTTGTGGCTCTCAGTGATCACTCACTTCCTGCTCCCAAACAGGAAGTTCATGTTGTCAGTCAAATTCTGTGCCTATAAAAGTAGAACTAGCTTTGGGTGGGAGGGTGGAGGGAGAATAGGAGGGCAATATAGTCCCAGTAGAGAAGTCTAGTCACACAGCAGTCCTTTCTCCTGGTGTCTTCTGCCAAGCTACTAGCAAAATCTTTCTACAAGTAATTTAAACCTCACAGCTATCAAGTCCTTTCAGTCACCTGAGATTTACACCTAGATAACTGTTCAGATAACCATTCAGTTCAGTTAACTCAGACAAACACACACTTTTTTTTGTTTTGGTTTGTTTTGTTTTTTTTTTACCCTAAATTTAAAAGTTCCAAGTACAAGAGTTCTACTTCTTTAGTCCCAGTAGAGAAGTCCAGTCACACAGCAGTCCTTTCTCCTGGTGTCTTCTGCCAAGCTACTAGCAAAATCTTTCTAAGGCAGTCTTTAAATGTAGCTTCCTTCTAGCTAAGCCACTCCCCCTACTTACTAGATCTTTCTACAAGTAATTTAAACCTCACAGCTATCAAGTCCTTTCAATCACCTGAGATTTACACCTAGATAAGTGTTCAGATAACCATTCAGTTCAGTTAACTCAGACAAACACACACTTTTTTTTTTGTTTTGTTTGTTAGTTTTTTTTTACCCTAAATTAAAGTTCCAAGTACAAGTGTTCTACTTCTTTAGTCCCAGTAGAGAAGTCCAGTCACACAGCAGTCCTTTCTCCTGGTGTCTTCTGCCAAGCTACTCCCACCGCAGATACCTTAGTTTTTCGTTTCAGGGGGACCACTACCAGTTCAAGGCCCTCCCATTTGGTCTTTCCTCGGCGCCCTGAGTGTTCACCAAGTGCTTTTCCATGTTAGCGGCTCACCTGCATACCCAGGGAGTGCAGGTTTTCCCATACCTGAATGACTGGCTCCTGGCTGCCACGTCCAGGGAGGAACTCCTGCGCTCCCTTTCCCTTACCCTGCAGGTTTTTACCAGCCTGGGTATTACCATCAACCTGGCCAAGTCCCATTTGATCCTGTCCCAGAGGCTCCAGTTCATCGGGACGATCCTGGACACGACCTCTAGCATGGCATTCCTGCTGCTGGACAGGGTGACCACCCTCCAGGCTCATGCAAGCCTGTTGTCCAGTCACAGGCGGGTCAGCACCAGGTCAGTCCTTCGCCTCCTCGGGCTCATGGCGGCTGCTATTCCGACAGTCCCTCATGCTCGGCTTCACATGAGGATCTCTCAGTGGATGATTTGGTCTCAGTGGGATCAATTGGTGGATGACCTAGATCAAGAAGTCCTGGTCTCCAACTCTATGGTTCGGGACTTGCAGTGGTGGATGGTTCAGGAGAACCATTGCTGGGGAGTTCCCTTCTGCCTCACACCTCCCTCCCAAACATTGACAACAGACGCCTTGGGAGAGGGTTGGGGAGCCCATCTGGGGTCTCACAGGACTCAAGGCTCCTGGTCCAGGCTCGAGCAGACTCTTCATATAAACATGCTCGAGCTCAGGGTCGTGCTATATGCTCTCCAAGCTCTGCATCTGTATCTGCTTCCCAGTCATCTGGTGGTCCAAATGGACAACATATGTGTAGTCTGGTACATCAATAATCAGGGAGGAACTCATTTCTACCCTCTTTGCAGGGAGGCGATGCGGGTTTGGGATTGGGCAGTGCAACACAACCTTCACCTCACAGCGATTCATGTTCCGGGGGTCGAAAACACGTTGGCAGACCACCTCAGTCGGTCGTCTGCCCAAACTCATGAGTGGGAACTAGATCAGGGTGGCAGACGATATCTTCTTACGCCAGGCAACACCTCAGTTAGACCTATTTGCGTCTCTTCACTATACAAAACTTCCCGCCTTCTGCTCGCTCGCTCCAGGACGAGACATTTTTTGGAGAGACGCTCTGTCTCTAGACTGGAAGGGCAGATTCGTCTATGCCTTCCCCCGATTCCCTTAATTCCGAGGGTCTTACACAAACTCAGCTCAGAAGGAGCCCACATGATCCTAATCGCTCCTTTCTGGCCCAGGCAAGTTTGGTTCTCTCTTCTGCAACAGTATTCAGAGGGCTCTCCTCTTCCTCTTCCTCTGTCGCAACTTTTGCTGACCTAGGATCAGGGGACCCTGGTTCATTCAGGCCTCAAATCCCTTCAGTTGCATGCATGGCTCCTGCAGACGTAGCTCAGACCCGATTCGGGGTTTCCCCACTTGTGGCTGAGATTGTGGTGGAGGCCAGAAAGCCATCCACTAGATCTGCCTATGTCATGAAATGGAAACGGTTCTTTATTTGGGCCTCTTCCAAAGATTTTGAGCCATTCTCATGCCCTGTCGGGAGACTTCTGGACTACATGCTGCATCTCTTTGATCTGGGTCTCAGTCATTCCTCTCTGAAAGTTCACATGGTGGCCATCTCCACTACCATGTTCCTTTTGGGGACAGAACTTTCAGCAGTTGGAAGTCTCTAAGACTTTTTAGAGGGTTCTCCACTTGAGACCCACTATTCAGCATTCCTGCCCCTCCTTGGGATCTGAATTTCATTCTTGAGAAGCTTATCCTGCCTCCTTTCGAGCTGGCAGCCTCAGCAGACCTAAAGTTCCTTTCCTGGAAGACTCAGTTCCTTGTAGCCATTACTTCAGCTCGAAGGATTTCTGAGCTTCAGGCCTTGATGTGCAAAATCCCGTATTTGATTTTTCACAAGGAACGTGTGGCTCTGTGTACCAACCCTAAGTTTCTCCATAAGATGGTAGCGGCATCTACGCTGAATCAATCCATTGAGCTACCTGCTTTCTTTTGCAACACTCCAATCAAGGGGAGTACCTCTTGCATACTTTGGATGTTCACTGAATTCTGAGATACTACACCACCAGGATGAAGGATCTCAGAAAGTCTGATCAGTTGTTTGTCTCTTTTGCTCACAGAAGAAGGCAATGCTGTTTCAAGCAATGCCTATCTAAATAGTTGGCTCATTGTATCACTTTCTGTTACGACAAGTATCACAAGACCCTGCCGGGTCAAGTCAGAGAACCACTCCACCAGAGGGTCGCTGCTTCTGCAGCTTGTTTTAAGAATGTGTCAGCGGCTGACATTTGCTCAGCCGCGCAACTTGACTTCTGTCCATACCTTTATGAAACACTACAGTTTGGATATTGCCTCTCGCTGGAGAGCTGACTTCAGGTTGGCTGTTTTGCAAGGTCTACTTTCTTGAGACCATCACAGCCGGAGGTTCTATATTTGGATAGTTTTCCTCCTCCTGTGTGCTTCTCCTTGTTGCATACTGCTTGGGACTCAGTCCTATATGTAATTAGCTACTGCAAGAGCCCTCTCGAAGTAAGATAGTACAGTTATGTAAGAACTTACCGTAACAGTAGATCTTGGAGAGAGGCTCTTGCAGTAGGTAATACCTTCCTGCCCTCCATCCACCTTAGCTTTTTCAGCTCCTTTTCCGGAAGGAAATATCAGCTTCTCTCGTCTTGCTTTTTGGCCCTTAGCGGAAAGTACTGAAGAAGGGAGTGGGGAACTCTTTATATTGATGTCGCTGACGTCAGTCACCTGATGGGGAGTCCGCCAGAGACTGCTGGCTAGAAATTTTTCTGGGTCCTGACGCCACTGCTTCGGTCTTATATGTAATTAGCTACTGCAAGAGCCTCTCTCGAAGATCTACTGTTACAGTAAGTTCTTACGTAACTACTTTCTAGATTGGGACTTTATTCAGATAGATGATCTTTAAAGGAAGAGTGGTCCCACAAAGGTTTAGATCAAGCTCTGGCACTCTTTCTCTTGCAGAACATATTCCAAACTGTAACTTTCAAACATCTTTGTATTCTCACAAGTGTAAGACATAGGACAGTTCATTTACTAGTTGCATTTAGTGGCACCTAGCCACAATTATAAACACATTTACTGAGCTGTAGCACTATTCTTCCCTCGAGCTGTTTGTAGAAAACATTTAGCACATACTATGGAGTTGAATCTTCCTCAGACTATGGCCATTAGGCTAAAGTAACTAGTCACCCTTTCTGAACCTGTTAGTCCTGAACTGGTTACTGCAGATGGGGTTCAGCCCACACTTTGCTCCCAAATCCAAACCCAGCCATTCTTTCAGAGTTACACCTAAACATCTGCAATACTTTTGAATTGCTAAAACATAAACTTGCCATTCAACATTCAAATCGCCACATGTGTAGTGTCAGGTAAAAGTCCCAGATGTTGTGATCTAGTCATGGCTCTGGACATCACACACCTCAGCCAACTTTACTTTTAAAACAGTCTTGCACATCTGTAATTTCACAGAATGCTCGCCTTCCATAAAGGCATGGAACACAACAAACTGGTACTTGTTCCTCTGGTAAAAGTCAGATTTCTCTCACTGTCATATTTTCAGGCAGCTTTAACATCCTGGGACCAAAACAGGATTGTCACTTGGATCCACGGGCTAGCAGTCCCTTTCACCCTCCTGGAGTGAAAATCAGGAAATCCTGCTGAAGAAGGGTCTCCACCACTTCATTTGGCAAGAAGGGGATTACCAAAACTAGAGTGAGATTTCTTATTTATTTATTAAAGAACCAGTATTACAAACCTTTGAGCTAAGAGCTCATTTACAGAGGGTCCTCGTCAGTCAAAGGAGGGGAACAACTATGTGAGTTGGGAATAGCAAATGCAGCTAACAGGCATTGTCATAAACATATTAGTAACACATTAACAAACTAATATAATACAAGTAATTGAGTATTAAAGACAGAGGCAAATTGTAAAGTACAGTCTTAACACAGAGTACATAAGGAACAAAACACCGGCAATATAAATAAGATGCTAACAGTTCAGTTAGGTACTCACAAATAGCAGCTAAGAAGCTTTGTTGAAGGCAAGAGGATACCAAAGTAGAAACATCTCAGTGAATGTGTATGGCAATAGGTAAGATAGTGGGGAGGCCAATTCAGCGGAGTATGTATGGTTCTAGGGACATGGATAAATTGTTCAATCCACACTTCTTGGCAGGTACCTTGCTGCTTTAAATGTTGCCGGAAGGTCTTCAAGCTGGCTCCTTCCACCCACCCGGGTGGTAAAACTCTTGGCTCCGCCCCATGACGCCAGATCTTCCTTACCGCTTGGAAGCTCAGGTTCCCTCCTTAACGCTCTGCGTATAGACTGGATCCTATTTCTTCAGTTCGCCCGAAAATAATTCTAAAGTTCTCAAGACTTTGGTCTAATTACTCCCTCTCGGCTGCAATGGACAAATCGACTCCTGGATTTCAGCGGTGCCCATGCGGGCAGAAGATGTCCAGGATGGACCCGCACTCCACGTGCATCTACTGCCTCGGCCCTGATCACGACCTGCAGGCCTGCGAGTTATGTCGATCATTTTCAGCCAACGTCCTAGAGGACTGCGCTGCCTGGTTACAGCTTGGGCGCCCCGAGAAGCGCTACCCGCCGGTGAAGTCAAAGGAGGCCTGCTGGGCGGTGTCCGCCAAGGCTGGCTCAGGCTGAACAACCCGAGCAGATGATTGCCCTCGAGGAAGAGGCAGCCCAGGTCGATCCTCATCTTCCTCGGTCGTGGCATTTATCCTGCTCGCTCTGGGATCCTCCCACACAGCTTCTTTTAAGGAGCTTTGCCAATCCCTTTCCACGAAGGAGAGGGGCCATCGGGACACTCCTTTCAGTCAAAAAAGAAGGACTCGAAGGGTAAGTCCCACCATTGCCGTTCGTGGGAGCAGGAGAGGTCCCCTTCCCCGGGCAGTCGACACTCTACTTCAGTCGAGGTTGCGGCTAAGGCTGCTGGCTTCATGGTGTCCCCATCAGGTCAGCCGGCCGAGACACCCGTTGATGCAGTCGAGATTTTTCTCGACCCGTCGGACGGGCTGTCGACTGGTGAAGCCGACAACCCTTCATCACCGGTTCCCCCAGTGGAAACCGAGGACTTGCCTGCGCCTCCTGTGCCAGAGTCCCTGGTCAAGGTTCCCGAGCCGAGGGAGGAGCGGGTGTCCCCTGCTCAATCCCAGACCCACCCTCGGAAACACCGAGGATCTCGGTCTCGGACCTCTTCTCGGTCCAGCTGATCCCGCCGACATCAGCGGTCTCGGTCTCGGCACCGAGGTAAGTGGCGGCACCGCCCGTCCTCGTCTTCCTCCTCGGAAGAGGAGAGGCTTCGGCTCAAATTGCGTCGACGCTACGAGGACTTAATGTGGCAGCAGCTCCTTCTGTCCGGGAACAAGCCGACGCTTTCCCGCCATTAAGTGGCTGTCACCCGAAAGTCAAACAACCCGCGGTGGTCGAGGGCCCAAGCCTGGGCTCTGTTGTTCAGCCGAAACCAGCGTTCTTACTGATTGTGGTGGAACCTCCGCCCACAACTGAAATCGGGGCGCCAACAACCACTTTGGTCTGCCCCACTGTTGTCGGTCACCCTCACTCCCACCATCCTCGGCAGGTGGAGGGTGGCTCAGGCCCCAGGTAGCTTTTCGCAGACTCGGAGTCTGACGACAACCACTTCTCCCTGTTTTCCAGGCCCATTAACCTGGAGTCTCCGGGGCAGTCATTGACCAGAGCCCATCATCGCTCATGGGTCTGCTTCGCTCATCTCGAGTCCACCGGGATGCAGCTCAAGACCGTATCCAAGGGGCAGAGTATCCCCTCATGGAGATACTGGACCGAGGGATTCTCCCACGGAGCCTTTCCGTGGCTGAAGCCTTTGTTGGCCCAGTCTTGGAGCTTTGGCAGCGGCTGGCTTCCTGTCCTGCACCTTGGCCAGGATGGCCAGGAAGTATGTGGTCCCGGCTCTTTGTCGGTTTTCAGAACACCCCTCTGCGGAGGGTTGGTCATCGATAACGTTTTCCGGCGCTCCAGAAACACTAGGGATGTGGATAAGCCCCCCCGACAAGGAGTCCAAAAAGCTGGACTATGCCGGGCACAAGGCGTACGCTGTGTCCTCCCTCGGCCTCCGTCAGGCCAGCTCGGCTGTGCTGATGGCGCACTTCTCCCAGGCCCTCATGGGCTCCCTGGATGAGGTGAGCCCTCATCTCTGGCCGACCTGCAGACTATGGTCAAGCAGGTGCGGGATCAGGGAAGGGCAGTGGTGAAACAGCAGCTCCAAACGGCTCTAGACATTGGAGACTCCTGTGCCCGATCAGTAGCAGCCGCAGTGGCCTACACGCCGAGAACCTAGCTGAGGATATCCACCTCATGGCGAGATACCCAGCACGAATTGGCAGACGTCCCCTTCTTGGGAACTGACCTGTTCAGCACTGGAGTGGAAGGCCACCTCCAGAGGATCGAAAAGTCCAACGCTACACTGGACTCAGTCACCTCCGCTCAGAAGGACAAAGGCTGTCGTCAGCAACATAAGTCCTTTCGACCTTCTGCTTCTGCGGCACGTCCGGCCCAGCAACACCAGCATCAGGGCCAGCAGGCTCGCCCTTGGCACCCCAAAGCCAAGCCTGTGGCTTCCTCCCACAGGAAGCAGGGAGGGAAAGGCCCAGGAGGTCCCTCGGCCGGTCCTTCCTCCAAGCCTGCCCAGTGATGAGTTGAGGAGAGTCGCCCCAGGCCTCGTTGTTCCCCCCATGGGGGGACATCTCCGCCACTTCCTTTCCACCTGGTCTGCTATTACCACGGACCGCTGGGTGTTGGAGGTGGTAGGAAAGGGTCTGCCTCAGGAGTTCGAGCAGGCCCCGCCCTTCCAAGCCGTCGCCCCCCGGGGATCTACGGGGTCCGCAGTCTCTCTGTCGAGCCGACATTGCTCTGCTCCTCCAAAAGAAGGTGATCAGGAAGGTGGCGGATCCCCCACCAGGCCCAGGGTTTGTGTCCAGGTACTTCCTGGTCCCGAAACGGATGGGGCTGGCACCCCATTCTAGACCTGCACGACCTGAACAGGTTCCTAAGGTCTCGAACCTTCAGGATGGTCACTCTGGTTCAGATCATTCCATCCTTGGAACGAGGCGTGTGGTTCTGTTCTCTGGACCTCCAGGACGCGTTCTTTCACGTCCCAATCCGTCTGTCCCACCAGCGATTCCTCCTCTTCAGAGCAGAGGGTCCTCTACGAGTTCTGGGCCATGCCTTCGGACTTTCTCTAGGTCCCAGAGTCTTCACCAAATGCATGGCAGTGGTGACAGCATTCTCGGCACCAAAGGGTCTGGGTGTACCCCTACCTGGATGACTGGCTGATTTGGCCTCTCCAGAATGGAGGTGGAGCGGTCCAGGGATCTGGCCCTCCAGGTGTGCTCTCAAGTTGGCCTCCTTATCAACAAGGCAAAGTCGGAACTCGTGCCAAAGCAGGTGATCCAATTCATCGGGGCAGAGCTCGACTCTCTGCGAGCCAGAGCACGGCTCCCGGCGGACAGGGCCAGGGTTCTTTCCTCCTATGCCCAGTCATTTCAGGTTGGGCAACTACGCCCTGCCCGGGACTTCCTGCACCTCCTGGGCCTCATGGTGGCCTGCACCAGCGTGGTCCGTTGGGCCCGTTGGCATATGCGTCCCCTACAATGGGGACTGGCCAGCCAATGGTCACAGCGCTCCGGTCCTTTGGATCAGCCAGTGACAGTGACCCAGGAGATGTGGAATGCTCTCCAGTGGTGGATCGTTCCAGCTCATCTGCAGGAGGGCATTCCGTTTGTCTGCCCCGAGCCGACGGTCTCTCTATCGACCGATGCCTCTCTGATGGGTTGGGGTGCCCATCTGGGGGAGCACAGAGCACACGGCCTCTGGTCCTCTTGGGAGTCCCGATGCCACATCAACCTGCTGGAGCTTCGAGCGGTTCGTCTAGCCCTCACCACCTTCGCTCCGTTTGTATGGGGTCAAGTGGTCCAGGTCCAGATGGACAATACCACGACCATGTACTACCTAAACCGCCAGGGCGGGATGCACTCGCGTCCCTGTGCAGGGAAGCCTCCGCATTTGGTCCTCGTGCGCAGCCTGGAGGCGGATCTCCTAGCCATCCATGTGGCAGGAGCCTCCAACACTTTGGCCGATGCCCTAAGCCGGATGGGTGCTGCATCTCACGAGTGGTCTCTCCTGCCAGAGGTAGTACACGATCTGTTCTCCCATTGGGGCACACCTCAGGTGGATCTGTTTGCCTCCAGGGAGAATGCAAAGCTGAGGCTGTTCCATGCCCGCCCCCCTCAGCAGGTCTCGCTGCAGGGGGATGCCTTCTCAAGGCCGTGGACCCTGGGCCTCTTCTACGCCTTTCCTCCATTTTCCTTGATCCACAAGGTGCTTCTCAAGCGAGGAGGGACAAGGCGCAGGTGATTCTGGTAGCCCCAGACTGGCCTCACCAGTTCTGGTATCCAGATCTCCTCAGTCTCAGCTCCAGGCTCCTGAGGCGGCTTCCAGCCCACCCGGACCTGATCTCAGTCAATCAGGGGAAGGTATTCCATCCAAACCTTTAATCCCTGCACCTGACGGCCTGGTTCCTGAGCGGCTAGAGTTCCAGGCCTTGGGTCTTTCCGACGAGGTCCTCAACGTTGTTGAGGCTTCCCGTAAGGAGTCGACCAGAAAATGCTACGCCTTTAAATGGAAGAGATTCTCCATTTGGTGTCAGGCCTAGACCCTTCCCTCCTGCTCCTTGGCAAGCATTCTGGACTACCTGTGGTCCCTTTCTCAGCTTGAGCTCGTCAAGACCCTTAAGGTGCACCTGGCAGCCATCTCTGCTTACGGGCAGGGGCGGAAGCTGTCAGTGGCGCAGGAGAAGGTGGTCGGGCGCTTTTTCAAAGGCCTTGATCACATATCCCCTCCGGTGCGAGAACCTCCACCTCCGTGGGATCTACTGCTGGTATTGGCTAAGCTCATGGGCAAGCCATTCGAACCGATGCACAGGTGTGACATCTCTCACCTGTCGTGGAAGACCGCCTTCTTGGTGGCTATCACGTCAGCCAGAGGGATGGGAGAGCTCCAGGCACTTTCCATCGAGTCTCCTTATCTGGTCTTCCACAGGGACAAGGTTGTCCTGCGCCCCCACCCGAAATTCCTTCCGAAGGTGGTGTCGGAGTTTCACCTTAACCAGGTGTTGACTCTGCCGGTGTTCTACCCCAGTCACACCTCGGAGGCCGAATATAGGCTCCATACTTTGGACCCTAGAAGAGCTCTCTTATTATAAGGAGCGGACGGCTGAAGTTCGGGGAGAGGTTCGCCAGCTGTTTGTCACCTACGCTGAAGCCGCACCTGGCAGACCTGCAGCCAAGCAGACGATAGGCAGGTGGGTCACCTCCTGCATAGATCTCTGCTATAGGTTGGCGGGCATGGAGCCTCCCAAAGGGATAAGAGTTCATTCTACCCGCCATACCGCTGCTTCGGTGGCTGCTTCCAGGGACGTCCCTATCCAGGAAATCTGCAGGGCTGCTACCTGGAAGTCAGCACACACCTTCATTACCCACTACCATATCGACCTTGAGTCACGCCGGATGCTGGTTTTGGGACCTCAGTTCTCCAGTCCTTATTTCCCAAGTAAGTATCGGGGGTGTGTGCCTTGCCTCCCTCCTCCCGGAGAACTGCTAGGAGTCTGCCAAGAAGTGTGGATTGAACAACATATCCATGCCCTTGAAATACAGGTTACTCACCTGTAACAGGAGTTCTAGGAATGGTATATGTTGTTCATCCACTCAACCCACCTGGCCTCCCTGGCTTCGACGCACAACCTGGCTTCCAGTGGGCTAGATCTGGCATCATGGGGTGGAGCCAAGAGTTTTACCACCCGGGTGGGTGGGAGGAGCCAGCTTGAAGACCTTCCGGCAACATTTAAAGTGGCAAGGTACCTGCCAAGAAGTGTGGATGAATAACATATACCATTCCTAGAACTCCTGCTACAGGGGAGTAACCTGTATATATAGTCTAGTAGGGTACACAGGTAATGCCCTGGGGGTTAGGTAGAGCAGTAGCAATGTGTAGGTGGGGCAATGGAATTCCGAAGTTCGGATTTGAGGTGACTAATGCTGGTGAGGCTTGTGATGGCTTGAGGGAGCTCATTTAGCCAGGTGGGTGTCCTGACCGCAAAGGCACGACTCCCTAGGGCAGTTCTTCTGAACGGCACCAAGCACGTGTTTTGTAACACTTCTCAAACATATTTAGAAGGGGCAGGGCAGAATAAAGCCTATAAAGAAGGTGGTGCAGTCCAAGCAGGGCTTTCATCTCCAGGAGGCAGAAGTGGGGTCAGATCCGGTCCTTGAGAGGAAGCCATTTTGTTCTAATGTACAGATCGCAAGTGTGCATAAGGTGATCAGCATCTAAGATAAGTCTGCAGGCTTTGTTTAGGGTGGTGTGGACTCTGTGTAGGCTGGTGTTGGAGACTGAACCATAGACTACAATTCCATAGTCTAGGATTGGTAGGATTGTACCTCTGACGGCCTGATACCTGGCCTCTGGAGTGAGGCAGGACCGAAGCCTATGAGGGCCCTTAACTTCCTGTTAGCGGCGGGTAATAGTATAAATATTTTATTTATTTATTTTATTTATTCAGTCTCAGATTACAAAATACCTTTGAGCACAAGTTGCTCATTTACAAAGGTTCCACGTCAGTACGGAGGGTTACAGACAGACATTGGAAGGACTAACAGTTGAATTACATAAATACAGTAACAGAGTTAATTACATCTTAAAAATCGGCACTATACAGAAGAACAGAAAGGAGTGAAGGTAAGAAGGAGAAGAAGAGAACAGAGTAGAATTTTAGGACCAAAGGAGATGGGTAGCAGCTAGAGGCATTGTCAGACTTGCTGTGAGAGAAGGCAGGAATGAGGGGTGAGAAAACGGAGAAGAGGGAAAAAGGGGTTGAAGAGCAAAGGAAAGGGGTAGCAGCCAGGGGCCTAGTTAGTTTATCATGCCATGTAATCGGGGGGAGCAGGAGCAGTTAAGGAGTATAAGTTGCAGGAAAGCAAACCTTTGCTTAGGTGGCACAATCGCAGGAGCTTTCAGATATGAGATACTGCCGGAGCATGTGCTTGAACTGGCCAGTCTGGGTAGATTAGTTAATAACGCTGTTCAATCCATTGAACCAGAAAGGAACTCTATAGGCAAAGGAATGCTGACCTTGAGTTGTTTGGCACCTAAGAACTAGGAGGAGTTGGGTGGTAGAAGTGCAAGTGTTTGGGTCCTTTGAGATTGGCAAAGAAGGTTTCCATGCCCGAGGCAGGAGCACCTTTTTAGTTAGTAGGCACGTTTGGTATTTGATCCTACCAAATATGTTTGTCAAAGGCCAGGGACTCATTGATAGTGATCCCAGGGTACCTGAAGGAGGACACTTGCTAGAGGGCAGAGCGAGGGCTGTCATTTATGATGCAGGGTGCAGTAGTTCTTCTCTTCTGACGCCCAGCAAAGAGCATTGTCTTTGTTTTCTTGCAGTTGAGCACCAATAGGGGTTTTATGTGATGTGGGCGACCGTGGCAGGGCGACCCGCAGAAGAGCGAAGTCAGGGCAGCAAAAACAATTTCGTCACCCTGACAACCTCGGCTCGCACGGAAAACGGCACCGGGACTCAAAATGGCTTGCTTTCTGCTGGAAGGCGCCTGGCTCACCTGACCCCTACTTAAGGATTCTCAACTCCAGGGGATGGCGTCTGGGAGGGGGGTGCAAAGAAAAAAAGATTTTGGTCCAGGTGCAAGAAAAGCACAGTAGCGCCCGGACCAGAACCCCAGCACCGCAAGCGAGGCCAACCCCGACGCCACGGCACAGCTTGGCAGCCGACCGCAGCACCACCCACTACATCCCCTCCGCCCCTCCCAGGCTACGCCGCCATGCTCTGCAAGCGCGCATGTGTGTGTGTGTGTGTGTGTGTGTGTGTGTGTGTGTGTGTGTAGTACACTGACATCCTGTCGCCAGGGGTCACCCACCCCACCACATCCGTCGCCCTCCCTGCCCCCTCGCCTTTCAGGCTTTCGCCCATATCGTGGTGCCGTTTCGACGGCACCGTGATTCAGGCACCCACCTCACGTGCTACCCCAATAGGATGTCCTTAAACCAGGCCTGCAACATGTCAAAGTTGTGCTGCAGGTGCCTGGTGAGATTCTCTTGGTACAAATCCTGCAGAAAGACAAAAGTGTCGTCTGCATAGAGCAGGATCTTAGTCAAAAGTCATGCCTCTGGGAGATTGTTCACAAAGATGCTGAACAAGAGTGGGCCCAGTATAAAGCACTGGGGGACCCCTACTGTAACTTCACAAGCCTGGGAGACTGCTCCATTAATTTTTACCCTCTGGGAGCATCCAGTTAGGTAGCTAGAAAACCACTCGACTGTGCCTGAGGACAGCCCCAGCCAAGCTAACCTATGTAACAGCAGCTGATGTGCCTCAAGGCCGAAAGCCTTGGTAAGGTCTATATAGATAGCTCCAAGTAGCTGGTCTTGGTCAGTGCTTCATGCACGTAGCCTGTGAAATCGACTAAGGCAGTATTCATGCTATGCATCTTATGGAAGCCATGTTGCTGTGAGCAGAGGAGGTTGTATTTGTGCAGGTGGTCCGAGAGTTGATCAACTGTAATTCTCTCTAGTGTTTTGGAGAGTGGGGACAGTATGGAGATAGGTCTGTAATTAGACACAGTTGCCTTATCACCTCCTTTTAGCGCTGGGATTACAAGAGCGGATTTCAAGTAGAAGGAAGGCGGACAAGCAGAGAGACACATTAAACAGCTTTGTTATTGATATGACGACTCTCAGGTAGAGCAGTGGCTACCAGTTTCATATCGACACCATCGCTGGCCATCCTGGTTTTGCCCAGCACTCTAGTTAGGCACTTTTTTGTTTCCTGAGCAGTTCCATGTTTGAAGTAGAAGTTAGGGCTTGTACTGGTGCCGGGTCTGGAATCAGGAAAGGAGGTAGCTGGTACTCCAGTGGGGTACATAGCCAGTCTTGGGGGGAGGACTGAGCAGTAATATGAGAATGCTGTGTTAAAGATATTGGCCATGGTATCATCATCTAGGTGAGAAATACTAGGGCTCATAGACTGGAGCCCACAGCAGAGCAGCTCCTCCACCTTCCCCAGTCATAACTCACTGTAACCAACTGCTGTTCCCAACATTCTATCTCCCACTCCAGCAGCTGACACAGATTATGCTGCTGCCAGAGTTCTAAATGAGCTCATTACTTCAGTCTCACCATGAACTAAGTAAACAAAAGAGTGAGCAGGTGAAAAACCATTTAACTAGTTACTCACGAGCTGCCTCTCCTTGCCTAGCACTGTCACTGAAGGGATTCTAGTAACCCCAAGGGACTGGGTAGTTACATAAGCCTTCCTCGACCTTGGATTGCTCCAAAACCAAGTGTGTCTTTGGGTAGCAGATCCCAGAGCACAGCCATTTTGCTTGTGTCTAATGTCTAATCCCAGACCACAATGTCCAAGCCTGTGAGGTCTGCCAGAAATTCAACCAGGTCACCCGATGTCAACCGCCAGCAGACCATAGAGAACTTTGTCCTGCAGCAGAAGGTCGCTCCATGGAATGGGAGCTGCAGGCAAGGAACCCTTGGTCTCCTAGTCCAATCTTCAGGCTCCCAGTCTTTAAGCACAGGGAGAAGGCCATTGGGAAACACAAACATAGGGACAAGGACCGGATTAGGCCCGGCCGTCTCCTCCGATTCACAGTCTCCATTATTCTTGACTGCCAGTGGGTCTTCCTCCTCCTGGGGTCAACCTCAGTTGCTACACACATGCCCTTTCACCCACAGGGCTACCGAGGCACCACCTGATGCCACCGTTATGGTCTCGCAAAGGCCTCGGCCAGGGATTGCTCCCCGCCCTCAGCCCCTTGATCACGCCGGGCACACAGTGTACATGACTCAGCTAGTATATCCTTTGCCGGTGCAGATTTGGTGGATGCTGTGCTCCCTCTAATGCCCAACTGCCACTCACATAATCAGGTGTTGGTCTCCTTTCTGTGACCACCAGCTATCCTCTGGCCTCAGGGCTGGCGCTGCAGGATGCTGTTGCCTCACCAGGTCTGAGTCCTCCAAATCTCTCACCTGTCAGGGCTCTCCCTGCCCAGCGGTCGATTACCTCTTAACAGGATCTGTGGGACCTTCATCGGCCTTTCTGCAACCAGCGCCATTTGGGCTTTCACCAGTTCTCCTCAGCCGGCGCCCACTGCTAACGTGCCTGCTTTGCCTCAGCCAATGTCCGCCAGAACTGCGCCCAGGTCACCTGCAGCCACCACCCATCCTCCGGGTCTTGGAGCTGACTCTGCAGGATATTGACGCCCCCAGGTCCAGGTCCTCCACATCTCTTGCCTGCCAGGCTTCTCCCTCCCAGTGCCCGCATTATCTCTACTGGCGCCTGTGGGACTTTTACTGGCCTTGCTGCACCCAGCTCCCATTGGTCCTTCACTGGTTCTCCCTCAGCTGGCACCTGCCGGGCCTGCACCTGCTTTGCCTCAGCCAATGCCCATCAGACCTGCGCCAGTTTACCCTCAGCCCACGCCCACAGGGCTTGCACCAGTCTATCCATATCCAACACCTGCTGGACCGACGCCCATAACTGTCGATTTTCAAGGCCTGCTCTCATCCTTTTGGGGTTTCATGTGGTCACATGTTCCCCTTCCTCAGGACCAGGTTCCTCCCGCTTCCCAGGGACCTTCTCCAAGACCGTCCACTCTGGTACCCCTGAGGCCAGCCCTGCCCTCTTGGCCAACTCATATCCCCCGACAACCTGCCTGTGAGGTGGATGAGTGTCACCCAGATCTGCGTCTGCCTGACAGTGATCAAGAGAGGATGAGGATGATGACAGTGATGTCAGTGGTTGTTCTACCCCTTCCACGGACTCCTCTGAAGGAAGGGACCCCTAGGTATGTCCCCAAATCCTCTCTGGATGACCTCTCCATCACAGCAGCATACAGCATATTAGGAGGCTATGGGGTTCGAGACAGAGGAGCAGGACCTGGAGTGACGCTGACTCGCTACTTACCTTCACCAGCTGGAGACTCCTCCCTTGATGGTTTCTCCTCATAGATACCCTCAAGATGCTACCATGGTCACCTGGCGCAGGCCCAGCCTGGTCCCAGCCATGTCTAGGAGGGCTGATAGGCTGTACCATGCCCCGGCGGTAAACCCTTTCTAGGGGAGCAGGCACAAGTGCACTCCATAGTGATAAACTCACTCCACGACCATACTGAGTGGCCTAAGCATTTGTGCTCCCTGCCACCCAACAAGGATTTACGCTTGGTTGGACCTTCTGGGAAAACAGACATTTACCTTGGCCACCCTGGTGATCTGTGCCTTCAGCAACCTGGCACACATGCTCTACTGCCAAAATGCCTTGTGGGACTAGGTTGGAGATGCTGTCCAATCCCTGCCAGACAACCCTTCCAAGCAGAAAGCTTGGGTATTCTTAATGCAGTCTGTGATGTTGGTACCCACTTGATCCAGGCAACTCATGACGTGGTAGATGCTTCAGCCCAGGCGGCGGCAGCAGCCAGCATATGCACGCGCTGGCATTCTTGGTTTCGGGTGTCCAGTTTCACCCAAGATGTCCAGTTGTCCATCATGAACACCCCCTTCAGAGGGTATAAACTGTTCGGAGGTGATGTGGAAGATATCCTTTTCCAGCTTCAGGTGCTGGACACATTCTGCAGTCAGGCCATACTATGTATCGCACAGCCCAGGGCTAGTAGAAGTCACCCTTTCATCGGGCTAACCATAAGCAAGCATGAACACCTGCCAAGCCCCAAGGAAAGTGGCAGTAACAGCGGGCGTGCCTCCCCACTCCCACACCCTCCACCAGCAAGGCTCCCAGGTGGTCCTGCAGCCCCCACTTGACTTCTTGTCGGACCCCTCCTCCAGAGAGGCAGGAGGAGGCCATGGGGGGTCGCCTCTTCACCTGGACAGGTGGCAGGAGATAACTTCAGACAGTTGGTGCTGCAGCTTATAGAGTTCTGACACTTCCTAGAACTCCTGGAATGGCCTCAGGACAATTCCCCCATTCCATCCCTGTATCTTCCTGGTCATATCTCTGAACTGAGAAGAGGTCCATGCCCTGCTTCAAAAAAGATCAATAGTACTCGTTCCACAGTCCCAACAAGGAAAGGGGTTCTTCTACTCTCACTTCTTCCTGGTTCCCAAGTGCACAGGGGACCTTCGGCCCATTCAGGACCTCAGCGAGTTGAACCTGTCGATCCAATATAAAAGGTTCAGAATGGTCTCCCATCAGTATCTGCTGCCCTGTTACACCAACAGGACTGGATCTGCTCCCTCGACATGCAGGATGCCTATCTGCATATGAAGGTATACACCTTTCACAGGCGCTTCTTCAGGTTTCATTTTCAGGAGCTCATTTCCAGTTCAGGGCTCTGCCGTTTGGCTTATCTTAAGCCCCCCTGGGTGTTCACCAAATGCTTGGCAGTGGTGGCAGTTGCCCTCAGACAGCAGGGGTTCTGTGTCTTTCCTTACCTGGATGACTGGCAGCTGGTAGCGCCACCCAGGGAGCATCTGCTCAAACCCTGGATCATACCTGCCACCTGTTCTGGGATTTGGGTATCACAGTCAACCTGCCAAGTCATTTCTGACCCCCACCAATGTCTCATGCATTGGGGCCGTACTGGATACGCCTGCTGGGATGGCCTTCTTCCACAAGACAAAGTGGAGTGCCTGATGGATCTGCTCGTAGCTTTACTCCAGCCATCACGTCCCAGCTTGGGTTTTTCTGTACCTCCTGAGACTCATGGCTGCAGCCATCATTATGGTCCCCAGCCAGGCTGCATATGAGAATCCCTCACTGGACGCTGAAGTCCAGTGGGACCAGCTTACGGATGACCTGGAGCAGCCAGTCCTGGTCTCAGACCCAGTCACGAAGGTGCTGATCTTCCCTGTATCAGTCTTCACCATTCATCTCTGGTGGGTCTAGATGGAGGCACTAGGACCCTGCGGGAAGCTTATAGCTTTAAGCTTTTTCTAGCTTCCTAAGGAGGAGGGGATGACGTCGGAGATGGTGTCACCCTCAAGGCCAGCATATTGCGTGGCGATCACGGGTCGGCCAGTAACCAACGCCAGCACATCCACCGCCTCAGTTCTTCTTTTCCTGCTGTTGAGGTGCATCACCCTGTGGAAACTGAGTCACCATTTTGGTACTGCATAGCATTGGAGTCTGCCGAAGTTCTGCTGCTGCTACTCAATGTCGTAGGTGTGATGCTTGGCCAGCTGGTTATGATTGTTCTATGATATTTGTAATATAGAATGTGGTATGTGAGTGTCTCACATGAGACATCCTGTGCTATGGGTGCCCCACCAGGTCAGTAAAGTGCCAAGTGACCTGAAACCAGGAGGTAATTAAAAGACTAGAGACTTAATTATGGTCTCCTGTTTCCCAGTCTTAATTAGAACTGACCCAGCTGCCAGGATATAAGGCTCGTAAACTTTATGACGTCTAGAGGAAAAACATGTCATAACACCATGGTGTGAAAAGTTGTAAAATCTTTGACCTGCTTTGGGAACAGGAAACCATACAAGATCAAAGGAAAGGCTTGATTAAAGACTGTCATAATTTGGGAAATTAGTTTTTTCGAAGTCACAGTATTTAAAATATCTCCTGACAGGAAGATCGTTGTTTGTATAATTTTATAGTCTTCCTTGTCAGTCTTCACCATTCATTACTGCTGGGTGTAAGCGGAGTGTGCACCACCTCACGAGTTTTTTTTGGAGGAGGAGTCTGCGCCTATGGTGCCGCCCCACGAGAGCAACGCAGACTACATGGTGCGCGAGGGGCTGTTAGGCGCTCGTAGACCTCCGCACCATCCCAGTTCTGTTTCTCCCACCATCGAGGCTGCACCTGCTACATCGTGAGTGAAACTTAGTTACTGCCTTTGTCATTGTCCGATGTCTGCTTTGATCTCCTTCATCCCAGTTCGATTTTCCCGACGTCGTTGAAGCCGGTAAGACCGTTTTAGTTTATATTTCAGTGGCGCTGGTATGTTTTCTGTTTATTAAATTTTTTTTTCCATCATGTCCGGTTCAAGAGCCAAGCAAAAGTCGAAAGCGGGCTGTGACCCCCGTGCGTCAGTGCTCCTGTGGTCGGCATTTATCTGTGACGGGCCGACTTGATGTCTGCGTTTGGTGCCTGGGACCTTACCATGATATGGGCAGATGCAATGTCTGTTTCTGCATGGATCACCATGTTCTTGAAATCAGCGTATTCAGAGTCGACAGGGCCCCGCCGACTTTTGGAGGACGGCATTGTTCTCGGGCTTCCCAGGCCAGGTCTTTAGACCCTTCCTCTGGGTCTTCTCCCAGGCCTATACAGTGTGGTGCGGAGGAGGTCTCCTCATCTTCAAGCCTTGCTGAGTAGGGGGCCTCTTTTGTGGTGTCGGAGGAACGGCGTGACCCTTCCCGGAGTCACGTCATTGACACCGGCCGGCAGTCACTCTCCTGAGGTGCAGGCTCCCCCAGTATCACGGCCCTTGCTTGCTGGGTCAGGCACTGGCGGACCCTCGATGCCACCTTCTGGCACCATCTCGAATCCTGGTGCCGTTTGCAGCACCAGTGATCGGGGCGGCGCCGGTTTGATTCTTAATGCCACTCGTGTGGCCATTGACACGGTCGACTCCGTTGGTGGCGCCGTGTCAGGTGGCGCCAGTGATTCGACCGGGGCCATAGATGGCTCGGGACCGGGTTCTGGAGTCGCAGGCAGTGTGCTGGGAATGGCCGGCGCCGTCCAGGACGCCATTTCTCAGGGGGTTCTTGAGGTGGCCAGTATCGAGATCCTCCTGGTCAACTCCTCTTCGGAGGGGGGCCGACTCGGATGTGAACTCGGACTGGCTCCCTGATTCTTCAGAATCAGAATCCCCTGTGATACATGATATCAGGTGGTTTAGCACCCCATCCTAGAATCTCCACGGCAGTTTTCTCTGAGGATTCCCAGGCTGGGGTGGTCTGGGGTTCATGGGGAGGACGGTTTGGGGTTGGGAGGGACTGTCTCCAGGGGACTGGCAGCTGCCAGCCTTGGTGATGCTGCGCCAGTCCTGCCTTCAGCGCCCTTAGAGGCCCCTGGATCAGAGTCCGGAATCTGAGGGGCTGGGGTGAGGGCATTGGCACCTCTGCCACCTCTCAGGGTGCAGGGAGGAGCAGTAACGCCAGCCCCGCCTCCTTCTCGGGTTCAGGGTCCCTCCAGCGGCGCCACCGTGGGTTGCTCTTCTGACTCATGCAACCCCAGATGCGCTACAGGAGATCCCGCTTGGGCTCTTCTGGAGTTTATGCTCCCAGGGTTCTGTCATGCACCCAGTTTGATTTAAGGGATTCCTCCAGTTCGGGCTCCGTTCCCTGAATTCCAGAGCCCTAGCTGAGGACAGTCGCCTCCTTGTAGGTGTCCCTCTCCCATTCCTCTGCAGCCACCCCCCCTTCCAGGCCACGTGGGTCCTACGGGACCATTATCCTGGGAGACATTCAGAGGCACTGCGGCGGCCTTCCCGTCATATGTTAGGTACATGTACGAACGGGTCTTTCACCTGTCCCCACCGCCACAGGAGTCTTCTGGACATTCGAGTTTCCCATCCTCCTCAGCTCCCTCCTCGGAGGGAGAGGAGCCTACTGCTCACCTTTCTTCCGATGCTGATTTCACTGAATATCAGCGCTTCCTTTCGAGGATGGTTGGGGATCTTCTTATTTCCGATGTTAGACGGGACAATACTGAGTGAGAGACGCGCAAATTCCTCAGTGAATTCAGTGCCCAACACTTGGTGGTGCCATCCTAGCCTATCCCCTTCCAGGAGGCATCTATCCACACCTGGCAGTCTCCAGCCAACCCTCTCCCAGCCCCGGCAGACTGCAGGAGGAGGTATTGTGCTCCATCTGAGTCTCTTGGTTCTCTCCCTAACATGCCTCGAGCTTGGTGTTCCTAGAGACCTTCCGACGCCAGCGCCTGGCGACAACCAACCACTGGACTTGGATTCCCTACAGTTCGACGGTGGGGGCGAAGAGTGTTCTCTTCTTCGTGCAATGTTGTGCATTGCTTCACATCAGGCGCACTCATGCTGCCTATAACAGGCACTTGTGGTTGATGCTAGCTCAGGTGCTAGTATCGATGCCTGATATGGAGCAACTCGACAGGCCATTGTCTTCTCCACTATAGGCCTGGAACTGGCAAGGTACCAAGCAAGGACATCTTACAATGCCAGTGAGGTGGCTTCCAGGCTTACGGGACAGTGATCTGCATTAGTCAGACGGCATAACTTCATCTGTCAAGGTTGTCACCCCTGGCCCGGCATAGGGTGATTCGCCTCCTACCAAGGGACCCGCCTTTTTCTACCAAGGCTAGAGACTTCTGCAGGGGCTTCCTCCATTCCTCATCTTCAGGGACACCTTCTAGCCTCCTCGGCCTTAGGATTCCAGTCTAGTACGGCCAGGGTCTCTTCTTCCTGTTTCTCACCAACAGGAGGCAGAGGGTCTTGTTCCCTCAGGGTTATGTTAGTCTCCCTCTGGGGGAGCTTGGTACTCACCCAGCAGTAATGAATGGTGAAGATTGACAAGGGAAGATATAAAAATTACGTACCTACCGTAATTCCTGATCTTCTCTTGTATCTTCTCTAGTCATTAATGAATCCCGCTCACCTTCCCCTTGTGGGCCTCATTCTTGGGCGTCCCCTCCTCCCTGCTCGCTCTCCCTCCCCCTCCTTCTTTCATGGCTTAGAGCCTAAATCCCCTAGCCTTCGGGTCTCCGTTCTTCTCTCAGAAGAGGCAACATAAGTCTGGAGAGGGACGAGAGCGAGTAGAGCTTCATCCTTCTCCTGAGGGAACTCTTTCTGATTTTCCTTGAAGGTGTCCCTTTGGGGACCATTTTTCTTAGGCCAAGTTAGTTTAATCACCAGTTAACAGGAATAGTTCTTGAACGGTCCTGTTTCTAGTTCTTGGACTTCTCTGGTATCTCTGGATCTTGTCCTGTGTATGCCAGTCTGGTGCTAGTCGAAGTCTTCCTCGCCCATTTTCAAAATTGCCTTCAGGAACTGGTGGTCTGATTCTTTGGCCTCTGCCTCCCAGGGAGTCAGAACAAGTTTTCTTCCCTATCTCTGTCCACTCTCTCAAGGGGATGCCCCCTTTAGGGCTTCAATCCTCCCCACCACCTGTATTAACACATGGCAGTGTGCTAGTGGGGTCCTTTTTCCCCTTCCTAAATTGGGCGCTCTTCCTCCGGAACAGATTGTGCACCTTTGGCATCTGTGAGCTCTCATCTTGAGTGATGAGCTTCGGATAGCGGTAGGTGTAGGAAATCTACCTTTCGTGTATCAAGCTGTGCAAACGGTTCGGTCAAACCTTTAGGCCAGTTTTATTTGAAGGGATCCTTGCTTCCTTGCCCTTTGGTTCCGAGCTGATAACCCTTAAGCTAATTTAACTCACAACTTGGCAGAATTTTCCTCCTCCCAGCATCCCCCTTCTTCTTCTTCTTTCTTTTTCTTTCTTCTCTCCTTATCTGTTTCTCTCTTGAGCTGCCCTAGAGTGAGGCCTTGCGGTCCCTTAGGGTAGGGTTCTCCTTCCTGGCCTCTATCGGCTTATTCCTTTTTCAGTTTGTTTCTTCCTTTGCTATCCTCAGCTCTATTGCCTCACTCTTATTCTTTTGTTCGCCTCCGGCTTACAGAACTAGGATGGAGGAGGAGTTCACTGGACGGGTCAGCCTTGCACACCACGTAGTGCCGCTTCCTGCAGTGCCAGATGCAGACTCCTCCTTAAAAATAAAAATCTTCAGCGGTGCACGCCCAGCTTACACCCAGCAGTAATGAATGGTGAAGATACAAGAGAAAATCAGGAATTATACTAGATACATGATGTTTATTTCTAAAAGGAGGTGCTAGATGACATCATAGAAGGTGTGTGAGAGAGACACAGTTTAACATAGGATTTGTGTCTGATCTTAGTGACATATCTTTTTGGACTCTTAAGAAACAAGATCTCTAACTTAGGCACTTTGAGGTAATACATCAGATAGAAAAGATCTAAATGTACTTTGGTAGGAGTTTGTCTGTAGTTTTCCTTGTTTTTCTTTATGTGATTATATGCTTTGTGATATAGTGTTCTGTGTTAACATTTTACACATTTTTATCCATTTTAGTAAAAATATTATTTGGAAAGACTGCCTGGGTGTGTCTTCAAAATTCTTTTTGCATATGACGTATAGAGGGTTAAGACTGACAAAAACTGTTCATAAGCTTGATGGTGTTTCTAAACTGGGAAAAGGGAAGAATAAACCTAAGGTCTTTTATAGAGCTTTAATGGTTCATTTTGGATACCTGGTTAGGTGCCCTTAGGTGAAAGATATCTGGCATCCCCCCCGAAGAGCAGATTATCTGAGCCTGTACATTTGGGTATGGTAGCATAAGGTTCACAGTTTGAATCCCCCCAGAACTTGAGACCTAAGGTGATTCGGACCCACAAGCAGACAGGAGGGTTACCCTGTCTGTTACCTGTTCACAATACTACGCTCAGAGGTTGGCACTGTGGGAGCAGAGGGCCTGACTTGCTGAGTGCGTTTGTGACAGTAGATTCTTCTGAACTGGTAAAAACATTCTTTTATTTATTTTATCTGTTTTAGTTATTTCTATGGTGCTGAGTCTGTTCTTCAGTTATTTTTGTTTTATTTTGTTTACACGATTATGGGCGGTTCAGGGCCTAGTTCGTAATCTAAGGCGGGGCTTGCCGCACTGCATCGGAGCCCCTGTGGCAAGCCAATGACCATGACGGACTGTCATTTTCACTGTCTAACCAGCCTGGGTCCACAACACAATATGGACAACTCTGATGCCTGCTTCTCCATGCACGACCAGGTGCTCGAGATGCGCACGATGAAGGTGGATCAGAATCCTCCCAAATTCGGGGGGCGTCATCGGTCCCGAGATGCCAAGTCCAGGACTTAGGGCCCTTCTCCTGTGTCTCCCTTTGGTACCATACGTGCCTGTGATGGTTGAATAGGACCCTGTCCCAGTTGTTATGGAGAGTTTGAATGCAGGGATCTGTTCTGTTCTTTCCTTTCCTGTCTTTTGTCTGTTTGGTTGCGCAACCAAATTTTCCTGTGAGACCTTGGATTTGATCACCCTGACCGTCTCGCAGTTCTTTGCCTCTCACTGTCTCTCAGTCTTCCCTTGCTGTTTCTGTCTTTTTCTCCCTTGCATATTTGCTGGTATAAAAATATGTGCAAATCATTATGTGGAAATGTAACTGATATTACGATCCCTTTGTTTAGAAATTATATAGTGTTACTGTTGAAATGTATATAATTATAGTTTGAGATGATTGCAAAAATCTATTGGGAACACAGGGTTAACCTGACAGCAGTTTTTAAGCCCTTTTTCAGAAGCTGTGGAGAAGGGGCCTCAGTTGTGGGACATTGTGTTCTTGCTGCATATGCCTGAAATTGACAAAAGCATTTTAGAAAAAAAAAAACAGGATGCTTGTTAAGGAGGGGTTTACAAAGACTTTTAAAAACAGAGCTGCAATTTCTTGCAAGAGACACAGAGACTGAAGGAAAACTCAGATGGATCTTCTCTGTTTATTCTGCCTTTGTAAATAGTTATTCTGAACGATTTTGTATTTTTATGTTACTGCTAGTACTAATAAGGATTTTTATGAATTCTACAACTGCTTCTGGTTTTCCTATGCTTCCTGTGCCTCGATGACAGATGGTGTCAGCCTAAGTGAGATTTATGCTGTGCATACTCTAAGCCAAGAGTTTTGTGCATGTGTACTAGACCTGATACCAGGGAAGCATAGAAGAAAGGTATGAATTTTGCAGCAGCAAGACCAGGAGTGCTTACCTGGAGAATGGCAGCCAAACTAGCAGACACAGAAGTCCAGCCTGTACAGCCTGCACAAGTCATGGAAAAAGAACAAGCAGTGACAGAACCTGTAAGCCCGATGGACTTTTTCAAATGGTGGGCTATACAACAAAAAGAGACTGAGAAGCAGAGAAGAGAAGAAATGCAATGACAGGAGCAACAAAGAAAAGAAGAGATGCAGTAACAGGAGCAGTGCTGGCTGGATGCCTTGCAAGCTATCAAAACAGAAGGATCTGGTACTGGTCCAGCACAGCAACAAGGTACAAGCAACTTAGAAGACATTAAACTTACAAAGTTGTGTCCCTCGGATGATATTGAGGCATACCTGACAACTTTTGAAAGAGTTGCCACAGCCTGCCAGTGGCCAAAGCAGCAATGGACAATCAGACTGGTACCCTGCCTGATAGGTAAAACCCAACTTGCCTACAGCAGTATGGACACTGCACAGTCGGAAAACTATGACCTTGTGAAAAATCCTGAAAAGATACATATCTCAGGAGGGACCTACAGGTAAAGAGTCCGTCCCCTGAAGTACAACGCGTCGACAATCCTTGAGAAACCTTCACCCAACTCAGAGAGCTCCTTATTAAATGGCTCCAACCAGAGGGCAAAACAGTCCTACGGATCATCGATACATTTGCAGCGGTGCAATTCATCAACATCCTGCTTACAGATGTGCAGCTTTGGGTGAAAGAACATCAACCATAAAGTGGGGAAAAGGCTGTTTCTTTGGCCGAGGACTCCCAAATGTCCAGATAGATGCCACAGCAGCGAGGTAACAGCCAAGCTCCGGTAAGATCCTCTTTTTCCCCTTTAAACTCAAAGTCTGATAAGAACTCTGGAGGCAGTAACAAATCTGTTCCCAAAGACTTTATTTGTTTTAATTGTAACAAGCCCGGCCATATTGCAAGAAACTGCCATAGTAAGGAAAGTGGCACTGAAGCAGATTTGTCCTTAGTAAATTGGAGCAAGTGCTTAACAGATGTGAAGGTGGGGGATAAGACTGTAAAGGGACTAAATGATTTGGGAAGCAGACAGACCCTAGTGCATGTTGAAGTGCTTGGGAAAACACTGTGCTAAAGGACCAGATACTGGTGTCATCTGCATCCACAGGGACACTTCGATACTATCCCACCACCCAAGTGACTCTGACTATTAAAGGTGTGTCACACCAAATGAAAGTGGGGTAGTACCTAAGTTATCTGTCCCCGTGATGATTATTGGAAATGACTGTCCAGGATTTACTGACTTTATCTCAGAGGAACTGAACCCTGCAGTTTCAGCAGCAGTGGTAACAAGAGCTCAGGCAAAGAAAATCTCAGATGGTGGGGGCACTTTTCCTTTAAGTGACTTTGATTTGGACTTGTTTGAGAACAGTTCCAAGGTCCGGAAGTCCAGGAAAGAAAGAAGACATCTGAAACAACAGTGGCAGCAAAAGACTGATAGACATAAAGGGTTAAAATATGAAAATGCTGAAGTTAAACTGATAACTGATTGCAATTTTGTTTCCAAGCAAGCTAACGATGGTTCTCTCTAGGTTATTTTAAGTAGCTGGGGGTGAAACCAAAACAGAGTGAACCAATGTTTAAAAAATGTAATGGGTTACTGTACAGAGTTTGGGTTAAACCTCAGACACAGGAACAGACAGAACAATTGGTTATACCACAGAAGTATAGAACAGAGTTGTTACAGACAGCTCATGATAGTCCTGTGGCTAGTCACTCAGGGAGGGATCGCACCCTTGCCAGATTGCTGTATAGATTTTACTGGCCTGGAATTCATGAAGATGTTGCTACATATTGTAATTCTTGTGCTGAGTGTCAGAAAATAGCCCCAGTCACTAGAAAAGACAAGGTGCCCCTGGTGCCCCTACCCTTGATAGATGTGCCTTTTGAGAGAATTGCAATGGATGTGGTTGGTCCTTTAGGCAAAAGTAAAAAGGGTGATAGATTCATCCTGGTAGTATGGGACTATGCTACTCGATACCCAGAAGCAGTTCTAATGCGTACTGTCACAGCTTCAAAAGTGGCAGCAGAGCTTGGAAATATTTTCAGCAGAGTGGGCATACCTAAAGAAATTATTACTGAGCAGGGTAGTAATTTTGGTGCTGCATTACTTAAGGAGTTGTACAGACTACTAAGTATGACTGCCGATGAATCTCCCCTAATACTCTCAGACAGACGGTCTTGTTGAGCGCTTTAACCAAACCCTAAATACATGTTGAAAAGGTTTGTAAAAGGAGAGGGAAAGATTGGGACCAATACCTACCTTACCTACTTTTGCTTACAGAGAAGTGCCACATGCATCAATAGGGTTTTCACAATTTGAAATGCTGTATGGTAGGCAGCCAAGAGGCCACTGATGTGATAAAAGAAACGTGGAAGATAACCCCACCCAGAAACAATCTATAATGTCTTATATGTGTGCCCTAAGAAAGAAGCTGGCAAACTATGTTGAAACTGCCCATAGTAATCAGGAAGAGGCACAAAACCAGCAGAAGGTATATTATGACCATGGGGTAAAAGAAAAGCTTTGAGCCAGGTGAAAGGTTTGCTACTGTTACCTACAGTAGAAAATAAACTGTTATGTGGCAAGGGCCTTAAAGAGTGCTTAGATGTACTGTCACCGTTAACTACTAGATTGAGACCCATCACAGGAAAAATCCTGCTAAGATATACCATGCTAACTTCTTCAAGAAATGGTTGAAAAATGCCAAAAGCTGCTTTGCTAGTTTTACCAGAAACTGGTAAAGAAGATATTGATGAAGCTTATGATAGACTGGAACAAACTGTAACTGCAGATACTGTAAAGGTGAGTGTTTCCTTAAGCCCCGAACAAACCGCAGAAATTCTTAACTTGCTAAAGACATTCAACAGTACTTTTGCCACAGTAACAGGCCGAGCAAAAGGGGTCGAGCATGTAATAGTGACAAGGAATGCTTGCCCTATTAGGCAAAAAAAAGACATACAGGTTACCGGAGTGGATAAGAGCTGACATGGTTAAGGAAGTATAAAAAATGAAAGAATTGGGTATCATAGAAGAGTCGAGGAGTGCTTGGTCATCTCCAGTGGTAATTGTAAACAAAAAAGAAGGGGGTGTTAGAATCTGCCTTGATTTTAGGAAACTTAATCAAGTGTCAGAATTTGACAGTTATCCTATGCCCAGAATAGATGATTTGGTGGACAGACTGGGGAGCACAAAATATATCGGTACCCTCGATCTCACCAAGAGTTACTGGCAAATCCCTTTAGCTAAAGAATCCAGAGACAACACTGCATTTGCTACTCTTGTTGGATTCTATCAGTTTACCACCATGCCATTTGGTTTACATGGTGTGCCAGCTACATTCCAGCAGTACATGGATCTGTAATTTTATCACCTCACACTGGCTGCATACCTGGGTGATGTTGTGGCGTGCAGTCCAGACTGGAAAAGCCTCCTGGAACACCTTTGAGCAGTTATCCAAGCTATCAAAAAGGCAGGTCTGACTATTAATCCTACCAAATGTACATTGGGCATGCAGGGAACCAGATATTTGGGCTATGTTTTGGGAAATGGAGAAGTCAAGCCAGAGGTTTCTAAGATAGAAGCTGTAGCTAACAACCCTGTGCCTAAAACAAAGAAACATTTCAGGTCATTTTTAGGGCTGGCTGGTTATTATCGGAGATTTGTTCCCAACTTTGCAGAGTAAGCTACTCCCCTCACTGAACTCATTAGAAAACGGTACCCAAATAATGTGAAATGGACCCCAGAGTGTGATGAAGCTTTTCAAGCCATTAAGGCTGCATTATGTTCAGCCCCAGTTTTAAGAAGCCAAGACTTTGAGAAACCATTTTTGTTCCGAACAGATGCATCAGAGGTAGCCCTAGGTACAATCCTGAGTAAGAATATAGATGGGATGGAACATCCTATTCTGTACATAAGTAGGAAGTTGCACGGCAGAGAGAAAAGGTAATCCCGCCATTGAAAGGAAATGTTTAGCAGCAAAGTGGGCCATGGAGTCCTTAAGTTTTATTTCTAGGAACTGACTTTGTACTTATAACAGATCACAATCCTCTCTGCTGGTTTAACCAAATGAAAGATAAAAATTCCAGAATCACAAGGTGGTATCTGGCACTGCAACCATTTAAATTCAAGGTGATACAAATCTGGTAAAGAGAATAGCAATGTGATTTTCTGTCAGAAGACATGGATCAGGAATTGAGGATTCTAAAGGTTGAAAACAAATGTGAGTTTAAACATTGCTGTTTGCTGTACCAATAAAGAAAAAGGATACTGCACATGTGCTTAATTTCTGAACGTTAGAAGCTAATGTTAGTAGAGAATTAATAGAAAGTTTTGGAAACGTGTTTGATAAAACTGGTTCCCTTTAAGGAGGGGGTGTATATGACAGGGTGGAATAGGACCCTGTCCCAGTTGTTATGGAGAGTTTGAATGCAGGGATCTGTTCTGTTCTTTCCTTTCCTGTCTCTTGTCTGTCTGGTTGTGCAACCAAATTTTCTCGTGAGACCTAGGACTTGATCACCCCGCAGTCTTGCAATTCTTTGCCTCTCAATGTCTCTCAGTCTTCCCTTGCTGTTTCTGTCTTTTCCTTCCTTGCATATCTGCTGGTATAAAAATATATGCAAATCATTATGGAAATGTAACTGATATTGGGATCCTTTGTTTAGAAATTATATAGTGTTACTGTTGAAATATACATAATTATAGTTTGAAATGACTGCAAAAAGCTATTGGGAACTCAAGGGGTTAACCTGAGAGCAGCTTTTAAGCCCTTTTTCAGAAGCTGTGGAGAAGGGGCCTCAGTTGTGGGACATTGTGTTCTTGCTGCACATGCCTGAAATTTACAAGAACATTTTAGAAAAAAAACAGGATGCTTGTTAAGGAGGGGGGTTGCAATGACTTATAAAAACAGAGCTGCAGTTTCTTGCACGAGAGAGACACAGACACACAGAGACTGAAGGAAAACTCAGATGGATCTTCTCTGTTTATTCTGCCATTGTAAATAGTTATTCTGAGCAATTTTATTTTTTTACGTTACTTCCAATACTGATAAACACTTATTGTGAATTCTACAACTGCTCCTGGTTTTTCCTACGCTTCCTGACCTGTGCCTCGACGACAGTACCGAGGGGGAGCAGGCCTCCAATAGTTCCAGTCTCTCTAAGATGGAAGGCGTGTGTCAGGTGGACAGTCTGTCTACTCCAGGGGGTCGGCTAAGCACCCCTCATAGTTCGCTGCTTCTTCATAGGTGCAAGTGCCCCCTGGTGTCGTGGTCACAGCTATATGCTGGGCCCGAGGCAGTTAAGTCCTCAGTGCCACCTGTTGGCGCCGCTTCAGCTCCTGACACCTCTCTTGGTGCTGGTAAGTGACGTGGTGCTGCAGTCTGCACTGGGTCCCCTTCTGGTGCCATCCTCAGTACCGGGGAGGAGTTTTGAGGGTAGCCTCTTTGTCGGTCTCCTGATCTCCTTGGAGGAGGAAGATCGGATGACCCAGATCGGCTGCCTGACTCTCAGGGGTCCCATCGCTCATACACCTAACCATTCAGTCTCCAGTACAACAGGATCAGTCGCTACTCTTTCTGGGCCTGCCTTTGGGGCCAACTCCTCTCAGTCCTCCAGTGCCACTTGTGGCATCGATTTTGAGCAGGAGAAGGTCAGCACCGGAGCGCACCGGACCCGGTGCTGGGTCTGGTTCCGGCACTGTGCCCAGTGACGAGCTGGATTTTGGCACTGGCCCCGGTGCCGGGTCCGGTTCTGGTGCTGTACGCAATGCCAGGTTAGATTCTGCAGTCAGGGTGAGTTCTGGGATAGATTCTGGTACTGTCTCTGGTGCCGAGGTTATTTCAGAGCCTCTTCTCTCGGATACTAGAGGCCAGCCGAGGAGCAGATCCCTATCTTGGAAAGTGGGCGTGGGGAGGTTCTGGTTGGCATGCAGGCATTCTTCCAGAGCAGCTAGTGGCTCTGGGAGGAGCCGCAGTGTGGACCCTTCACTCCTCACCGGACCAGGTTTGGTATGCAACAGGTGGGGTTAGGGCTGCCCACAAGGGACAGACTGGCTTTGATCGCCCATCGTGGCATCCTTACCTATGGACACCATTTTGGCCGCCCCTGTCTGGTTGGGTGACCTGCATTGGATGAGTTGCGCAGCCTCCCTTGGGAGGGGTCCTCTGCATTCTCGTAGCTCTAGCTGAGATCCTACTCTGGCTCAGCCAAACCTTCCCACCACTGTTGGATCCTCTGCCTTCTCCTCCTCCTCTTTCTCTACCAGGCCCTTGGGGCTCTTCAGGGCCAGTGACCTGGGATCAGTTCAGGCATCGGCAGCTGCTTTCCCCAGTACCTCAGAGTCCTGGATGAGGTCATCTTTAGACCTGAGCCTCCAGCTGCCCCTGACTCTGAACCGGCTCCTCTGCCTTCTCGCCTCTCCTCCCCAAGGAAGAGGATCCTCTGTCCACCTGTCCTCAGACGCTGATATCACCAGCTATCAGCAATTCCTGTTGGGAATGCTAGGTGAGCTCCACATCTCCCACTTTGCAAGCCGCAATCCTGACCATGCACATGCACTTTCCTTTTCGAGTTTAGTGAAGAAAACATTGTTATCCTCCATGGGAGGTGCCAGCACCAGAGTTGTGGTGCTTGGTGCTCACCCACCAGTGATGAATGGTGAAGATTGATACAGGGAAGATATGAAAATTACGACCTACTGTAATTCTTGATACTTCTATATATCTTCACCATTCATCACTGCTTGTCACCCACCATCCCTTCTTGGGCCCCAGTCTCCTGGGCAGTGCCTCCTCCTACTTGCCTCTCTCCTGATTGAGGCCAGTTGTGGGTATAATCTAGTTGGCACCTCTGGGCTCCCTGACTCTTCATCTGAAGCACCAGGGGGCCAAGCAGAGGCTGTTGCCCTCTTTTTACTAGAGGCTTCTCAGAGCCTTTCACAACCTTGACCGGGACTCTGTGGGGAGGGCGCCTTAGGCCAGGAGTTCCTTACTTTTTCCCCCAGGCACCTTGCCACTTTCAATCCTAGGCAGGCAGTTTAAGCTGGGCCTCATTCTTCTATCCCTGTCTTCATTGCATGAACTTCAAGGACTTTCTGTTTATTTCTTGGAGTCTTAGCTTACTCCATTTTTCTTCTTCTCTAGTAACCCACTCCTGGGTCCCCATTGGGCAAGGTCTTCTCAGATCCTCCTTCTATACCTGGCCACATCTAGAGGCTGAAGTCCTCTGCCTCCACCGTTTTCTGGTGGTTCTGAGCACAAGGGAATCAGCTGCTTCTCAGGGTCTGGGGCTTCTCCTAATTAGGTGGCCCCATTCCAGGGGATCTTGCCCTGGGTGGGTCCTTCCCTCACCTCTTTTGCGATGGGGAGGGGAGTGAGAGATCTGGCGACCCTTCCTTCTTTCTGAAGTGGACCAGGAGGGTGGTTCCTTGTCTGGCAGTAACACAAGTATCCTGTGATGCTTCTTGAGCTTGTGAGGCTCGTAATCACTGTGCCTTGCATGGCATCCGTTGATGTCGCTCTAGACTTATTGAGCCTGTGAGGCTTGTCCTCCTCAGTCTCCCTCTCTTGCCTCTGGGGTTTTCCTCCTATAACAAAAAAAAGGAAGAGAATATGTGGTTCCTCTTGGTCCACTAAGAGAGTTCCTTCAGCCTCTCCTTTTGGGGTGCATGTTCTCTCTCTCTGTCTCTCTCTCTCTCCTCCCTCCTTCCTTTCTCTACTTTCTTTGCTTCTTCTTTCTCCTCCATCTTCTTAACCCCCCTGCCGGTTGTTGGGGTCCTCATCCCAGACCTACTAGAGTCCTACCCTTTCTCCTGTGGCTAGCAGTTTCCTTTTTCAGTTTCTAGCCTTTCCTTTTGCTATCCCTTGGGCTTCCTTGCCCCACCCTCCCCTCTTTTTTCCTCTGTCTCTACTTTTCCTCTCTGGCAAGCAGAACTGAGGTGGTGGAGGGGCTGGCATCAGTTACTGGCCAACCCGCGAGTGCTACGCAGTACCTCTGCCTCAATGGCGGTGCCGTCTCTGATGTCAGCCCCTCCTCCTTAGGAAGCTAGAAAAAAGCTTAAAGCTATAAGCTTCCCGCAGGATCCTAGTGCCTCCAGCTAGACCCACCAGTGATGAATGGTGGAGATATACAGGAAGATCAAGAATTACAGCAGGTATGTAATTTTCATTTGTGGTGGCTAGAGCCCAGCAACCTCCTAAGAGGCGTGCCATTCTTCATTCCACCCCCGCAGCAAATCCTCACAACAGACGCCCCGGGTCTTGACTGGGGATTATATGTGTGCTCACCAGACTCAGGGATGTGGTCTGCAGTAGAGGTGGAACTCCTCATAAATGTCTTGAAGGTGAAGCAGTTCTGTATACCTTGCAGGCCTTCAGATCCAGCTCTCCCCAGGCCCACTATTGATTCAAATGGACAGCAATGGTGTGGTCCATTACATCAACTAACAGGAGGGACTCATTCATACCCTCTGTGTCGGAGTGATGAGGGTCTGGTATTGGGCAATGGACCACGGCCTGGAACTCTCGGCCGTCCATGTTCCGAGCCACCAAAACCTCTTGGTGGGCAGCCTAAGCCAGTCTCAGTCACAAGCTCATGAGTGGGAACTCCTGACCTCCATGGTAGAACATCTGTTCGATCGATGGGGTCATGCAGAGTTGGACCTTTTTGCGTCCCTAGTCAGCACAAAAACTTCTGCTTTTCTGCTCGCTTGCTCCAGGGCCTGGAGTTTTCTGATGAGACGCATTGTCCCTCTCTAGAAAAGGGAGATTCCTTAATGCCTTCTCTCCCTTCCTGCTCCTTCAGAGGGTTCTGATGAAACTGCAGATGCTGTAGAAGAGGCATTGATGATCCTACATGCCTCCTTTTGGCCCCGTCAGATCTGGCTCCCCTTGTTTCAGCAGCTGGGTGGAACCCCCAGTTCCCCTGCCCCTTTGCACAGGCTTGCTCTCCCAGAAGCAGGGCACCCTGGTCCATTTGGACCTCAGATCTCTCCACCTTCTTGCTTGGCTCCTGAGGATGTAGCCATTGCGGGGTTTGGGGGTCCTCTAGGGTGGCGGACGTTCTGGTGGTGGCTAGGAAACCATCCACCAGTGCCACCTATTCCAGGAAGTGGAACCATTTTGCTACATGGGCTGCATCGCACCACTTGGATCCTTTCACCTGTCAGATTCAGATTTTGGAGTACGGACCCAGTCTGAATTACTCCTCCATCAAGGTACTTCTCTCGGCTATCTGTGCTTACCATGTACCTGTAGATAGGCACACTGTGACTCAACTTGATGTTTATTGCACATTTCTCCATCACCCCGAGCTCCTGCCCGATAGGAGCTGCTCCCTGATGCTGCCAAAAAAAGGAAAGCTGCCCACCCTCGCCCCAGGCTCCTGCCCGATAGGAGCTGCTCCCTGATGCCACCGAAGAATGGAAAGCTGCCCACCCTGCCGGGCTCCTGCCCAGTAGGAGCTCTCATGACGCTGCCAAAGAAAGGAAAGCTGCCCACCGCCCGGCTCCTGCCTCGATAGAGCTACTCCTGATCACGACCAAGAAAGGAAAGGTACGAGAATTATAGTACCCATGGCGCCCAGCTTGTATCTGCTGTCTGATTAAAATTGGCACCAACTCTGTTTGCTGAAGCTACAAGGCGGTCTCCTCGAGCTCGGGCTGGTCTCCTGCTGCCTTAATGCACTGAAACAGCTGGAGCAGGACAATTATTTTACTACTTTCCCTAAGGAGATTTCCTTCCTTTCTTTTTATCTGGTGTGCCGCTAGTCAGCTGGGCTACGCTATCGGTGTGCTTTTTGCTCCACGGCTGATCTCTGTGCCCAGCCAAGCCCACGGGAGGCTCTCTCTCCTCTAGCTGCCAGGACAGTAGCCCAAATTGAATTTTTTGCAGCACTGTCTAATGTTGAATTTGGCTACCAGGACTGAAGTATTTTCTATACTTCACAACTGCTGCATGTACCCTGTTATCTGCTGACTGCCTCCAATGCTGTAAATTAATAGCCACTGTCTGCAGACTGCATGAATAGTGTTTTCTGGTTGTATCTCTACTAATGCTACAGAATCTGAATCAGTTACTTTGTACTTCAAACTGTGTGACATTCTGCATTGGTACAGAAACTGAATTGATTTTTTTTTGTACTTTTAAAACTGTCTGGCGTTCTCTTGCCTCCTCCTTTCCCTCTTACTTGAACTATCCCACTGAATACCTCTGCTCGTTTTCTCTCTCACCCCTGCTGCATCTCCCACCCCCATCTCGGCACCCCACCGCGTCATACAGCCGTTTTCGTTGTCTCTGTCATAATCAGCCTATCCTCTATGTCCTCAGGTTTCTTTTGTCAGCTGTCCCCTCCCTCCTGTTAATTATACCTCTCTTCTCTTGTCCTTAGCTGCCCACCCTCGCCCCGGGCTCCTGCCCGATAGGAGCTGCTCCCTGACGCCGCCGAAGAAAGGAAAGGTACGAGAATTAAACTACCCGTGGCACCTGAGCCCAGCTTGTATCTGCTCTCTGATTCAAAACTGGCACCAACTCTGTTTGCTGAAGCTACAAGGCAGTCTCCAAGCTTGGGCTGGTCTCTGCTGCCTTAATGCGCTGAAACAGCTGGAGCAGGACAATTATTTTTACTACTTTCCCTAAGGAGATTTCCTTCCTTTCTTTTTATCCAGTGCACTGCTAGTCAGCTGGGCTACGCTAGCGTGTGCTTTTTGCTCATGGCTGATCTCTGTGCAGCCAAGCCCACAGAGGAGGCTCTCTCTCTCCTCCTAGTTGCTATCCATCCCCGCCTTCAGCGTCTCCCATCCTCCCCTTCTGGGCATTTACTGTTATAGGGTGTGTTAACCAATCATGTTAAAGACCATCTCCTCATTTTTCCATTGGCTCGTTATACCAACCAGCCACTGGGGGCACCTAAACTAGTTTCCTCTTTTCTTTCTTTTCTTCACTGCCTATTTCGATTGCATAGTTATAGAAATCTTCCCAGCTTAACACTGTTTTCTGATCTTTTATATCCAAAGCCTTTAGAGGTTGAAGTTCTTTTCTTCTTTATGGTGCATAAACTGACTGGTTGTCTGGTCATCTTAGTGTAGCTTTTCAATTCACATCTTGAATTTCCCTTGGATTTGCTGTATATATCAGTTGCCCGATTGGATTGTTTACTCACTCACCTTTCAAACTTTCTAGGGCTTATTTCTTTTTGGAAAGTTAGGGATCTCAAAAAATTGGATGACTTGCAATATCTCCTAAAAACTAGGTGGACTTTTGAAGGTCCATTTTCGGCAGTTACTTTTGCTCTCCACTGCATCCCCAAACACACCACTCCAGCCTATCCAAATTATGCTACTATTAATTTCCACAGAATGACTTGGATATCTCTAATTGCACCTCCTTTATCCTGGTTCTGATGTTACTTGGTACCCTCTAGTGCCTGATCCCAAAAATCACCTCCATAATAGTGACATGAATCTAAACGATTTCACTTACTCTAACATGCTAATCCTAACAGAAGAAGGTCTTGATGTGACCCTGCCCTCCTCCTAAACTGCTCATCTATTGTGCTACAGCATCTGTTACTAAATGGTGGCGTAATTATAGCAAAAATAGACCTCAATTTGCTCTGCATAAGTTAGGTACATCATATTGTTGAGTCTCCTGCTATCTGGTGACATTGAATTGAACCCTGGACCAATGCCAAAACATTACCTCCAAATTGCAGCTGGCAAGATAAAAGGTTTACACTTGGTCCATCTAAATGTTAGGAGTCTTCTCCGTAATCATGCAGATCTTGAAGCATGGGTGGCACACACCACCCTGACGTGCTCTGTCTATCTGAGACATGGCTAAACCCTCTATCCCAGATACCTACTGCATGCTCCCTAACTACAACCTTCTTAGGTGTGATAGGCCACCTCCTAAGCATGGTGGGGTGTTGCAGTCCATTACAAAAATACTCTAAACCTAACTATGTTAACAGACAAGAAAAACTCCTCGTGTGAATACATCCATGCCATACTCAGACTAGGAGCTAAGAAACTCCACGTTGTATGTGCCTATAATCCCCCTAATAGTGGACTAAATGGCCTTGTGGACTTGCGGGATCATATGACTGCACATGCAGGGAAGAATGAACTCATCATTCTCGGAGATTTAGACTTAAACTGGCTTAGCAAATCTCAAGAAAACCTACAATCCCTGGTGCAGAGCTATAATTGACACCAAAAATTACTGACCCAACAAGGTGTCTGTTACCTCTGACTCTAGCACCCTCATTGATTGGGTGTTAACAAATTGTGTGGATAGAACTGCAGAAACAGGTATGCTGCCGGACAATATTAGTGATCATTCTCCTGTTTTCTGCAAGTGGAGTCCAACTACAGCCTCCATGTCTCCCCAACACTGTATAAGTTTCAGAAACTATGCTAACTTAAACCAGGCTCATTTCCTATATGATGAGTCTCATACTGACTAGTCCCCTGTATACCAATCAGTGAGTATGGATGCCGCCCTCCAAGCCTTCCTGAGTAGGTTTGTGCTCCTTCAAGATAAAAATACTCCGGTCATTACTCGGCGCGTCCGTGGTAAACAAACCAGATGGCTACACAGAGACCTCCTTACAGCCCACAAATACAGGGACAAATGCTGGAAGAAGTTTAAAATCTCTGGTCTCATAGCAGACTTCAACAACTACAGAGAGCAGAGATCAAAGTGCAAAACACAAATAAGACATGCAAAAAGCCAGTACTGTAAGGGCCTTCTGATGGATGCAGCTGGTGACCCTAAGAAATTTTGGTCCCATATCAAAACTTTCCTCGGATCTAAACAAACTCTCCTAAACAATGATATGATAGTGAAAGGTGTTCACTGTAATGACTCGGGCACAATTGCCAATGCATTTAATTCTCACTTCTCTGACCTCTCCAGTTATACCTCTGCGATCTCTTCCGATAACCTTATGCCTGGATCCCCAACCCCGGCAGTCACTACAGTGACTACAGTAGTCCTTTCTATTTTAAAGTCACCTCTAAGAAGGCTGTCCTCAAACATCTAAATTCCATATCAGACAGTACGCGTTGGTTCTGACTGCCTTGAACCTAAACTATTAAAGCGTGTGGCTCCGTTCATTGCAGGTCCACTGTCCAGGATTCTTAATTTGTCCCTGTGTGAAGCGTGGTACCCGATATATGGAAACTGGCCAGAGTCATGCCGATGTATAAAAAGGCGACAAAAAGATAGCCAACTACAGACCAATAGCTATATTGTCAGTACTAAATAAAGTCCTGGAAAGGATCGTCTCAGCTCAGATCTCAGAACACCTTACAAAGTATGATCTCCTCCACTAACCAACATGGCTTCGAAAAGGCCATAGTACTCAAACTGCTCTACTACAGCTGACAAATGATGTTCTCAAGCCATGGATTAGGGTCAGCAAACTGTGCAGTTTTCATCGATCTAATGAGCTATCGATCTTGTAAACCACCCTCTTCTGCTTGCTAATCTTGAAACCCTAGGTTTCTCGACTGGAGTTGTAACTTGGTTCCATAGCTACCTATTGAACAGAACTCAAACTGTAAAATTCAATTCGGCCGTCTCCAAAACAGCAGCTATAAATGTTGGTGTACCACAGGGATCTATCCTCGGACCCTTCCTCTTCTCGATTTTTATTAATAATATAACACAAAATATATCCTCCTGTTCATCGTTGCTATATGCCGATGACCTTGTCCTTTACATTAGCTCTGATAATGTCCATTTTATTAATCATAAGCTCTCTGTGGACCTATGAAATATTCACTCCTGGATCACCAAAAACAAGCTCATTCTCAACGCTGGTAAGACCCAGGCCATGCTCTTTGGCTCCTCTATCAAACTAAAACAGTGCCATGAATCTTTCCAGGTCTCTTGGGCTGATGGCTCCCCACTGGAGATGGTAATCTCCTTTAAATATCTGGGTGTCTTGCTCGATGAATCCCTCACTTATGATACACATGTAATTGCCTCATGTAAGGCTGTAAATGCCAAACTAGGCTAACACAAAACAAGTCATATTCTTACCCCTTCTGCTAGGACAGCCATTGCAAGAGGAATCCTACACCCGTCACTGTCTTATGGATCCGTAATCTATACCAGTACATCTAAAGCCACTCTTCATAGGTGGGACACAACTTACAACAGTATATGCCGTTATGCCTCTGCATCCCCTAGACTCAGACATCACTGCCTACTGTATTCAGACCTAAATAAGCCCTCCCCCATTGCACATCGGCTCCTCTCTCTGGGGAACCTTCTAGACAGTATACTGCGATCCAGTATGCCTAACTATCTCGCCTCCTTGCTGACTCCCCAGCCATCTCCTACGGTCTCCAATTTTCTGAACTTTCCTTGCTTAGTATCCCCAGATGTAGAACTACCAAAGGGAAATCAGGTTTCTCGCACATAGGTCCCTTTTATTGGAATTCTCTGCCCCTAGACGTATGCCTGGCCCCTAATCATGCTACTTTTAAGAAAAGGCACCGCTCCCTCTTTACCGCACGTGATCGTTGCACCTGCTTCAACCCACCATAGATCTTAGCTCCCTTTGCCCCAGTTCCCAAAAGTTTTCCTCCCCTTCTATGGTGTGAGCTGGCACCCTGCTCTTCAGCCCCCCACTCGTAAATTCTCTCCTCTCCTCAGTCTCCCTGTTATTTCTATCCTCCCCCCTCTTTCCCATCCCTCTCCTTAGTGCCTCCTCTCTTGTACTAGGCTGTTTCTCAGCATTTACCTCTCTCCCTACCTCCTTCCAATTAGCTGTTTTAGTTTTCAGCCGGATGTAATGTTACCCTGTGGTATTTTCTGCACTTTAAATGTTGTTAATACTACTACTGACTACAACATAGGCACTTACCTTCTATTTGTATAATACACTTCTCGTGCCTTAGTGCAAATATTGTCTCAAATGTGTCTCACCTCGGACTGTGATGTGTTTGCATATTTCTTGACACTGTATTCTATGTACTTCTATCTCTCTGTGTTGTTGACCTCCCGGGTCGTGCCTGAAAATAGTCACTCTTGTGTCTAGTGCACCTACCCGGTCATCAAAAAATAAATAAAAAAAATAATTTTTTTGAGAGGCATTCTGCATTTGAATCCTCCAATCCGCAAGCCTGTCCCAGCTTGAGACTTGAATTTTGTGTTAGAAAAACTCACCCTGCCTCTGTTTGAACCAGCAGCGAGTTGTAAGCTACACTATCTGTTGTGGAAAGCATTATTTTTAGTTGCTATTACTTCTGCTCGAAGCATTTCCAAGCTTCAAGTGCCCAAGTATGAGCAGCCGTATTTTATTTTCCACAAAGACATAGTGTCTTTGCATTCCAATCCTAAGTTTCTTCCTAAGGTGGTGTCTGAGTTTACTTTGAATCAATCCATCCATCTGCCTATTTATTATTCAGAGCTTGCCAATCCAGGGAAGCATTGCTCCATACTTTAGATGTCCATAAAATTTTGTGGTACTGTACACACTGGACAAAGAACTATAGGAAGTCCTCCCAGTTGTTGGTTTCCTTTGCCCTGGGAAGGCGATGTCCCAGTGTCCAAACAGTGTCTATCCAGATGGTTAGCCAACTGCATTATCTTTTGCTACAGGAAGTATGGTAAGGAACTTCCTGGTATGATTCATGGTCACTCAGCTAGGGGTATGGCCACTTCCGTTGCCTGCTTCAGAAATTTTTCAGCTGCAGAAATCTGTGCAGCTGCCACTTGGAGCACCATCCATATCTTTACCAAACATTATAATCTGGACATCGCTTCTGGGCGCAGTGCCAGTTTCAGCCTGGCTCTTCCACAAGGCCTTCTCTCTTAGGATAGAAGGGCCAACCACCCAATCTGTCTGTCAGTTTTTGCCAGAACTGCGTGGGACTCGTCCTACCGGTGTGACTTGCTGCAAGAGATACCCTTGAAGTAAGATAGTACAGTTACTTAAGAACTTAATGTAACAGTAGATCTTCAAGAAGATCTCTTGCAGCAGGCCCTGCTTTCCCACCCTCCTTCCCTCTTTGTATCTCTTTTATGGACTTTGGGCCTTCTGCTTAGCTCTCCACTTACATGGAGGAGAGCCTTCTGCTTTCCATCTTATCTCCTCTGTGGTTACCTTGGACTCTTCCTCGGTTCCCCTAATGGGCTTTTGCTTTTGGTCTCTGGCAGGAGAACAAAGGAGGCTATGGGGGCCGCCCACTCTTATAGGCTAGGCCGACGTCAGAGGGTGACATCAGTGGTGGGCGGCCCCCTCTGGTAGACTGCTAGTTGGAAAGTTTCTGTGTGGTCCTAGTGTCTGGTGGCTTAGTCCTACTGTTGTGGCCTGCTGCAAGAAATTCTCTCGAAGATCTACTGTTACAGTAAGTCCTTACATGTATTTCTTTAGATTTTTTTCACCATACCCCCCCTCACACAGATGATCGGGGCCAGCGCAGCTGCACACCTTCTTCATTCAGGAGTACAAACAAACATTTGCCTTCACAATTGATGCCAGTGCCACTCCTTGATTGGCTGGCAGGGTGAATGCCAGGCAACCTGCGTCCAACCTGGAAGTCAAGCACTTTACCTGTTTCCCCATCCAGCTCCAGCTTGGGATTCTGGAGTTTGCACATGAACCCTGGTTCTAAGTATAAAATAGACACTTGTTAGGTAGGTATTAGAACAAACCATTCCTAAGACAACGTATGTAATAATTTGGTAGTGAAAATGCATCAACTTGTTTTATACTCTCCCAGATTGTCCCCGAAAAAAAGCATTCAGTTGTCTAGTGTACTTAACCAGTTACCAAAAAAACAAATAAATATTGTATTAACTATATTACTCAAAACAAGCAGAGCACACAAACCTCAATAATTTCCAAGGGCACCAGTCTCATATCAACATTAATTTATTTCATAAGAACAGTAAAACAGAGGCAACAGCCTGACGTGTGTCGGATGCACTCCATTCTTTTTCAGAGGCTAACTGCATTTAAAATTGTGGCCATTAAATACCCAGTCAGTGAAAAGTCATGATGATGTCATGTCAGTTCTCACATTTCATTGATTAAATAGCAAATTTTTCCAAACTCTTTAAGAATACAGTCCTTTTTAGTGACACATACATATATAACACTAACATATATTAACAAACACATATCTAATTCGTATATACAGAAGAAGCATATGATAAAATCCCAAATAAAATAAAAGGCGGCCATAGAGCAAGCATCGCCCTCCATAACAAATTTATATATGGAGCATGGGAACAGAAATATGTGCTGAGCAGAGAAAAAAATGTTTTTCCCAAAAATTAAGCTGTGGAAAAGATATATAGATGATTTGTTTATTGTTTGGGAAGGAGACAGTGATGAATTGAGTGATTTTAAGAAGTATTTGGAAAGTACTGACAGAAATTTGAGATTCACATATCAAGAATCACGGGAGGAGGTTACTTTTCTGGACTCAAAAATCCAGAGAAAAAATGAAAATAAAGTAACTACAAATATTTATAGAAAACCCACTGATGGGAACACTTTACTAAGGGCAGAAAGGTTTCACCCAAGACATGTGACAAAGAATTCACCCAAGGGACAATTCCTTAGAATCAAGAGAAATTGTGGAGATGAAGCCAGTTTTGAGCAGGGAGTAGTAGAACTGAGTAGTAGGCTAGAACAGCGTGGCTACAGTCATTGTATCATAGAAGAAGGAATTCAAGCAGTGTCAATTTTAAACAGAGATGATCTGCTGGAAGGCAGTTCAGTAAAAATAAAAAATCAAGCCCCTACACAATTTAATTTTGTGCTACCATTTTCAGCGCAAGCAAGTGAAATAGAAGGGATTATAAAAACACATTGGCATGTATTGTGAAGTGACCCTGGCCTTGAGACATTGTTCAAGACCCACTACGGATGGCCTATAAAAAAGCACCAGCCATAGGGGATAAACTTTGTCATAGCCATTTTTCTGAAGGGACAAATGGAATGAATAATCAGAAAAGTGTGGGGTGTTTCCCCCGTAGAAACTGCAACTGTTGTTCATATATTAGAAAAGGGAAAGAATTTGAAGATCAAAATTCAGGTGGATTTTTGAAATTAGACAGCTGATGACATGCGACTCAGTAGGGATCATTTATATAGCTGTATGTAAATGCAGAGCATTCTATATAGGCAAAATGTTAAGGAATTTGAAAACCAGGGTTAAAGAACATGTCAGAGCAATAGAAAAGAAAGATGGCACGTATGGTACAGCAGCACACATTATGAATGCTAATGATAAAAGTGAACATGAATTTAAATTCATGGGTATCGATAAAGTATGTCAGAAACCCAGAGGGAGAAATTTTAATGATCTGCTCCTCACTAGAGAGGCATTTTGGATAATTAATTTAAATGCCACTAAAAAGTGGGATCTGAATTATGGTTTTGAGTTGAAACCATTTTTAAAGAGACAAAGAAATAGATAACTAGCAGTAGGAGTCTGTTGTTACTACCTAGCATTATAATTGTGTTCAAAATAGTGAAATTGTATATTTTCTGCTCTGCATGTAAAATATAAAAAACATGAGAACGCTTAAACCTGCTATGCAAAGCTCAGACTGAAATGTCTCTCATTTTGTGTGTCTCCCCATCTTTTGTAACTTCCTCATGGTTCAGTTTTAGCATATAGGCTATTTGTATATAGTTGTTTAGGATTTTATCATATGCTTTTTCTGTATATATGAATTAGATATGTGTTTGTTAATATATGTTAATGTTATATATGTATATGTTGTGATGCTTGGCCAGCTGGTTATGATTGTTGGATGATATTTGTAATATAAAAATATATAGTGTGATTGTCACAGTGCTTCCATGAGTGCTTGATGGTGTTACCAAACTGGGAAAACGTAAAAATATACCTAAGGTCTTGTATAGAGTTTTAAGGGTTCATTTTGGATACCTGGTTAGGTGCCCTAAGGCGAAAGATATCTGGCATCCCCCCGAAGAGCAGATTGTCTGAGCCTGTACATTTGGGTACGCTAGCATAAGGTTCACAATTTGAATCCCCCCCCCAAGGACTTGAGACTAAAGGTGATTCGGACCCACAAGCAGACAAGAAGGTTACCCTGTTCTGTTACCTGTTCACAATACTGCGCTCGGAGGTTGGCACTGTGGGAGCAGAGGGCCTGACCTGCTGAGTGCGTTTGTGACAGATTGGTTGGCAGCAGTGCAGATAAATTTGGTAACACAACCTTTAACTGTTCAGTGTGTCAGCTTAATACTGTACAGCTCACTTGCAAAAAAAAGTCAGTGATTTGTTTATTTTTTAAAAAAGGAAACAGAACTATGTCATTTTGCTTACAGTCAAGTTCCTACCTGTTTTATTTTTTTTTTTTTTTCTAAAGTGCAAGTTAGAGTAGCCCTAGCTAGGGGAAGATGGCTTCCAACTACACAGGCACACTGTTGACTACTTGAGGCAGTTGTGCCAGGACAGAGGAGTTCTGCATGAGGGGAGAGCCACCAAGCAGAACCTCATGGATGCCTTGATGGCAGCAGATGCCCAGAGCATCGAGTCACTGACTGTGACTGTAAAGGACCAAACCTTGAGCGTGGAGGGGCTGGCGGCCAGTGCAGTGTCCAGATCTGGTGAGGATGACAGCAGGGCCAGTGCCATCAAAGGGCCACAGCAGCAGGGGAAGGCCACCAGCATTCTGGAGCCAGAAGCACTCAGGCTGCAGATTTAGTTGCGCAGAATAGAGCTGGAGTTCCAGAGAGACGCTGAGTGAGAGAAACAAGCCACAGAGGAGAAGAGGGAGCGAGAACAGAGAGAAGCAGAGCGAGAGAGACGAGCTGCAGAGGAGAAGAGGGAGCGTGAACAGCGAGAGGCTGACCAGGAACAGCGGAGGCTGACCATGAAGGCGTGAGCACCAGCAAGCTGAGAGGAGACGAGGGAGTGAGAACAGTGAGAAGCTGAGCATGAGAGGCGTGAGCGCCAGAGGCGACATGAACTGGAGAAGTTACTGACTCCAGCCACCAGCACCAGAACAGGTAAGTGGCTTGGGTTAACTGGAACTACGGGACTGGGTTACAAACTGAATTCCAAACTGATAGCTGAATTTAAGAGGGGAGGATATGGATGCTTTTAAATTCCTTTGAAAAAGTTGTATTCAGGCAAAAATTCCTAGAGGGTCCTGGAGCTTTCAGCTATTCCCGCTACTTACCGGGAAAGCTTGGGATGCATTGGGTCAAATGGACAATGAGGACAGTAATAATTACAGCAAACTTAAAGCTGCACTTTTTAAAAAGTTTGATTTAACTGCAGAAGCATACTGAGCTAAATTCCATAAGCTCAGGAGAAGCCCTGATATGAGCTATGAGGAGCTAGCCATGAAACAACATCAGTTTTTAAAGCGTTGGTGGGAGGGAATTGAAGTAAACTCTGTAGATAAAATTGAAAATGCTGTTTTGTTGGAACAGTTTTTTGGGCATGCCCAGCAGAGCTGAAAACCTGGCTGGAGGACCGAGATCCCAAAACAGTGGAAGAGGCTGCTGAACTCTCGGACCGCAATGCCAAGAGCAGACCTGCTCTGAGAGGCAGTGGGGCGGGCGTGGCAGCGCAGAAAGCGGAAAAGCAGCGCCTTCAGGGCAACTAAAACCCCACCTGTAACCAGTTAGCCTCAGGTTTCAGAGAAAGGTTTCTCTGAGAAGAGAAACGAATGTTGGGTCTGTAAAGAAACTGGGCATATTGCCAGACAGTGTCTCAAAAGGGCGAGCAATACGCAGAATGGGCAGACTCTGACAGAGCACAGGGAGGTGATAGTAAACATAAAGTTTATTGGGAAAATGGACTGATGTATACTCAGGCTGTGCAGACAGAGGGAAGGGTGATAGGCAGGCAGCTTGTCGTTCCCTGGGGTATCGTGAGCAGCTGCTCAAGATTGCACATGATATTCCCTTGTCTGGTCATCTGGGAATTGTGCGCACTAAGCAGCAGTTGGCCCAGAATTTCTATTGGTCCAGCTTCACCCAGCAGGTGAAGGAGTATTGCAGATCTTGTCACTGGTGCCAAGAAATAGGGAAGGCAGGTAAGAAAACCCAAGCCGCCCTAATTCCATTGCCCATAGTGGAGGAGCCATTCCAGAGGGTGGGAATGGATATTGTGGGGCCTTTAAATACCCCCAGCTCCTCAGGGAAGAGGTTCATCCTCCCAGAGGCAGTCGCCCTATCCTCACTGAGGACAAACAAAGTGGCAGATGCCTTACTTGAGATTTTCTCCCATGTTGGGTTCTGCAGGAGGTTATCACCGATCGAGGGGGTTCCTTCATGTCGGACCTGATGATATGTTTGTGGGAGAAGTGTGGGGTGGTGTAGAGATGCACAACACCTTATCACCCGCAAGCCAGTGGGCTTGTGGAAAAATTTAACAGTACCCTGAAGTCAGTGCTCCAAGCATTTGTTGAACAGCATGGGAGGGACTGGGAGAAATACCTTCCCCACCTGTTGTTTGCATACAGGGAGGTGCCCAAGAGTCGACAGGATTTTCCCCTTCAAACTCTTGTATGGGCGCTGATGCGTGGGCCCCTAGACTTGATCCTGGAGGACTGGGAAGGCAAGCACACCACCCAGGGAACTCCCATAGTGGATTCGTCCCTTAGGTTTGGGAAAGGCTGAAGGAGCTTATGGGGACAGCCCAGAGCAACCTGGCAGCTGCCCAACAGAAACAAAAAATATGGTTCGACCACAGAACCAGAGCTCGCTCATACACAGTGGGTCAGGAAGTCATGGTCCTTATTCCGGTCCGGAAAGACAAGCTGCAGGCTGAGTGGGCAGGACCGTACAAAGTAGTTAGGAAGGTAAATGACGTGAACTATATCATAGAGTTACCTGACAGAAGACAAACAGAAAGAATGTACCATGTCAATATGATGAAGCCATATGCTAATAGGGCTGACATGGTCTTTGCAGTATGTAGTCCTGGGGAGGGGACGGATGAAGGAAACCCCCTTCTGGACTTGCTGGAAGAGAGCAAGCGGGAGTCCTCTGTGGAGGCAATTAAATTGTCTCCCCAAATGGCCCCAGACAAGATCCAGGAAGTAAGGGAGGTTTTAGCAGACTTGCCCCACTGTTTAGCACAAGCCTGGACTAACCCCTTAGCGACACATGTGGAGACAGGGACACAGCACCCATATGGGGACAGTATATGGGTGTCAGAGGCTGTCCAAAAGGATATTATGGAGTGGAGGAAATGCTGGATTTAGGGTAATCCAGAGAGCCCACAGCCTCTGGGCCTCACCCGTAGTCCTTGTGCCCAAGTCAGATGGCTCTACTCTTTCTCGTGGACTGTCATGGACTGAATGCAGTCACAAAGTCAGACATACACCGATGCCCAGACGGACGAACTCCTGGACAAGTTGGGAGGACGCCCACTCATTTACTATTGACTTGACAAAGGGGTATTGGCAAGTAGAGTTAACTGACAGAGCTAGGGAAAGGTCGGCTTCATCACTGCAGTAGGCCTATTTGAATTTAAAGTAATGCCTTTTGGAATGAAGAACACCTGGCCACTTTCCAAAGGTTGGTGAAACAGGTGTTTAAATGGTGCTGAGGAGTACGCCTTGGCATACCCGGATGACATTGCCCTCTTTAGTGCCAGCTGGGAGGAACACCTGTCCCATCATAGGGAAGCGCTGGGCAGGATACAGATTGCCGGGCTCACTGTCAAAGCTGAGAAGTGCCAGGTAGCCATGGCTGAAGTGGCATACCTCGGGCATGTTGTAGGATGGGGACAGCTCCGTCCTAACCAAGTAAAAACAGAGGTAATCAAGGCATGGCCCAGACCAGAAATGCAGAAGCAGGTCAGGAGTTTTCTAAGGACAGCAGGGTACTATAGGAAATTTGTACCCAATTACAGTGCCCTGGCTGCTCCCCTATCTGACCTGGTAAAGAAAAGGATGCCTAAGAAAATTACCGGTAAACCAGCCTGTGAAAAAACCTTTACCAGACTGAAGGAGGCACTGTCTGTCCAGTATTGACAAGTCCTGACTATAGCAGACTCTTTATAGTTCAGACTGATGCCTCAGATGTGGGTATTGGGGCAGTACTGAATCAGACATCCAGCCAAGGGAAAGATCACCTCGTAGTGTACCTGAGTAAAAAGTTACTTCCCAGGGAGCAGGCTTACTCTACTGTGGAAAAAGAGTGTCTAGCCATAGTGTGGGTCCTAAAGTTAGAGCCATACTTATACGGGCAGCATTTTGAGGTACAAACAGACCACAACCCCCTGGTGTGGCTGACCCAAATGGGAAAATGAATGGCAGACTTTTAAGATGGAGTCTTGCCCTGCAAGGTATGACATGATGATCTTTCATAGGGCTGGAGCAGCGAGTCAGAACACAGATGGATTGTCGCGTCTGTATGAGGAGTGAACTGATTTGGGAAGCTCATCCCATGCAGGCGATAGAGCCCCCAAATTCAGTCTAGGTGGGGAGGATTGTGACGCTTGGCCAGCTGGTTATGATTGTTGGATGATATTTGTAATATAAAAATATTGTGTGTGATTGTCACAGTGCTTCCGTGAGTGCCCCCCCCCCCCAGGTTTCAGTTACAGTCAAGTGACCTGAAACCAGGAGTTAATTAAAAGACTAGAGAGACTTAATTAAGGGTCTCCTGTTTATCTGACTTAATTAGAACTGACCCAGCTACCAGGATATAGGGCTGGTAAACTTTTATGACGTCTTAGAGGAAAAAACATGTTATATCACTATGGTGCTAAAAGTCATAAAATCATTTGATGTGGCCTGGGAAGAGGAACTGCTCAAGATCAAAGAGGGGATGTTAATTAAGGAGTCATATTGGGAAATTAGTTTTTGCTGAAGTCACAGTATTTAAAATATCTTCTGACAGGAAGATCATTGTATAATTTTTATATTCTAAAAGGAGGAGCTAGATGGCATCATAGAAGGGTGGAAACAGAGTTTTTAACTGTATTCTGTGTTTCAACTGGGTGACATTTCTTTTGGACTCTTAAGAAACAGGATCTCTAACTTAGGCACTTAGAGTAATACATTAGATAGAAAAGTCTATCTGTATGTTGATAGGAGTTTGTCTGTAGTTTCTTTTGTTTTCTTGTACGTGATTGTATGCTTTGTGATATAGTGTTCTGTGTTTACAATTTACATATTTTTATCCATTTTTAAGTAAACTTTTCATTTGAAAGCTACTGCCTGGGTCTTCCAAGTTCTTTCTTATGCATGTGACATTTGGAGGGTTAAGACTGACAAAACTGTTCAGAACTTGATGGTGTTACCAAACTGGGAAAAGGTAAGAATATACCTAAGGTCTTTTATAGAGTTTTAAGGGTTCATTTTGGATACCTGGTTAGGTGCCCTTTGGCGAAAGATATCTGGCATCCCCCAAAGAGCAGATTATCTGAGCCTGTACATTTGGGAATGCTAGCATAAGATTCACAGTTTGAATCCCCCCAGAACTTGAGACTAAAGGTGATTCGGACCCACAAGCAGACAGGAGGGTTACCCTGTTCTATTACCTGTTCACAATACTGCGCTCAGAGGTTGGCAGTGTGGGAGCAGAGAGCCTGACCTGCTGAGTGCGTTTGTGACATGTCACTAAAAAGGACTGTATTCTTAAAGAGTTTGGAAAAACTTGCTATTTAACCAATGAAATGTGAGAATTGACATGACATCATCATGACGTTTCATGGATTGGTTATTTTTTTTCAGTTGAATGTTTTATTAATTTTTGTCTTATTACACACATATAAAACAGCATACATGTAAAACAGCATATATAAACCATAGCCCCACATATATCTAACCATACATTTGTGAAAATTAGCATTCAGTCCATACATATAACTGTTACGTGCCAGAACTCCAGCCCAAGGTTCACTTCAGTAGATATCATCATTTTATAGGCATTGAGATTCTTAAACTAGGTATGAGAGAAAATAATTAGGAGAACACTGGGAATACGTATCTCTTGCATAGACAAAAACACTATTATAGAAAGATGTACCAGCACCTTACCATATTGATGTCAACGGATCACAACCATAGGGAGGTATCACCACTGAGGTGCCAAGGCGTCAAGTGTTACGGTAGACATACCTTCACATGGTCATCACCAGGCAGCACCTGAAATGGAGGGCACCACAAAGTAAACATAGTTTTATATACAAACTGCACATCTATGCTTGCACCTTAATATAATGCTCAGTGGCTTACGAAAACAAATTAATAAATAAGAAAGGAATACAGAACTAATTATTATTACATGTGTGTATATAACCAAACAGAACACATCAAAGCAGGGAAAAAAACCTAACACACACTAACTACTAATACCCTCAAAGCAAATAGTACAGCTTTTTGGGTAAACTGTGTACAGTTACTGTCAGTTAATACTAGACATAATCCAGAGTTTTTGCTGTTAACACTAGTAATTCAGCAGGGAGGTCATAGATAAACATTTAAACTGTCAGTGGGTAATCCTGTAATGTTAAAAATGAATAATTCAGCCAATACCAGCTCTGGATGCCATCTATGCCATATATGGAGCCCAGCAGAGATGGAAAGAATCCATCTTGTCCATTAGCATGTGTGAGCGTCTATCTAATTCATACACTGATATAAGAGTTGATATAATTCCACTAATACACGGGATGGTAGTGCTTTTCCAGTTCCGCAGGATAGTCCGTTTCACCTGTGTAACCCCCCCTGCAAATGGGGGTTCCCAAAAGTCTTCCAGGAGCTTGCCTGAATGCTCCAAGTCTGGAGGTGTTCGGCTTAAGCCGCTTAAGTGTGATTGCTTTTAGAGCCTCTTGTACCGTCTCTTTAAGAGCTGCCTGCTTGTAGCCATAATTAATTGAAACGGGGACTGTGTGTTCTAATGCCCGAATCCCGCCTGGCGCTGCTGTCAATTTGCTCCATTTCACCGCCGCTACATGTGCAGAGGGAGCCTTGTTGAAAGATATAACTGTTTGCCAGAAATCATTTAGAGTGACTGAGAAAATGTAGTTTGTCTAACCTGTCTTCATTTCAGCACGAACTGTTTTCAGTGTAGCTCTTTCATTTTGGTCCTGAATTGCTGACTTGGACCAATCAGGATGATAGGGAGACCTTAAAATGGAGCATGTGGACATATCAGAACTTGGACTCTCAATTTTGAGCCAGTCACCTATGTACTGTATGGCCAGTGTCTCTGGGAAATGTAGTTTTGGACCTTGTGCCTTTTGCACCATCAGGGGGAGCTCTATGGTGAGTGACACCAAATCAGCCAACCGAACTGGGAGGAACTCAAAGGAAATGCCCTGCTCTGTTACTGGAAAGCTCAGATCAGTTGTGACAGTGAAGAGAGAAGGAGCTATGTGCTTCTGTGGTGTATAGTTTCGCGCAGGAAGCGCATGTGAGGCCCTGAGGTTTGGCCTGTAGCTGTTGTAAGTGTCAGTTCGGACTGAATCCAAGTTGTGAGGAGAAAGAAGGAAGTCTGAAGAGTGGAAACCAGGCTCACCCTGTAGAAGACTGGAGATATTGCTGAATCACGCTCGGTCTGTCAGGAACTCAAGCTGCTGTGTGTGCTACCAGGTATTTTGCAGTAAGTGCGATCGGGATCGGGGCAGCCCTGGTATAGTACTTTCCTTTTACATATGAATGTGCATAGTGCTCGTGGGGAATCGCTATTTCCAATCACCCGCATTGTGTGCTGAAGCTGGAAGCAAACCCCAGCTTGTCTCGACTAAATCTGTTTGCTATCAACTGCAGTGGGGTCCAGTCACAAGGACCTTGTCTCCATGCCCTGTTGTTTCTGGAAATCCAGAAGAACATCCACCACCCGGTTCTCAGCTTGAGTACTGTGAGTACAAATCAGGGTATTCCCCTGCAGCCTGTTATCAATTACAAGTGTGTCATCTAATTATTGTTGTTTCACTTCTTCATGGACTGAGCCATCTGGCTCCGGATTACAAGTGGGTGTTGTGCATATATTTTCTTCCTACAGGGCCCCATCCATCTGCACCTGCCGGCCAACCCCGGGCAATGGACCTGGCTAGTCTCCCCCATCCTGGGTCCAGAGTGACATTTTGGACCCTATATATACATGTGCACAGTACTGTGATTTGAACTTTGCCAAAACTAATCAACTTGATTGCCCCCTCCTGTGTTACTGTCCCCTAAATAAATCAGATTTGTTGTTGTTATACTATATACTGTCTGTGGTGTTGGTACTTATGGAAACAGTATTGTATTTTGCTGTGTATGTTGTCTAACCTTATTTTACAGGTGGTCGTCAGAGACATGCTGCAGAATCAGTCTCGAGAGTAAGTGGTATCTATATGTGTGAAAAGTGTTTATATGTGGGGTATTGGGAAGGTAACTCCCGTGTACTGTGTGGGCCACTAGTGAGAACAAAGGGGGGTCACAGTGTCCCAGAGGACTGTACCCGAGCTAGTTTAACCACTACTAACCCTGACTCTGGGTGGAGGCACCCGTCATAGAAGCTAGGCCCTTTAATCTGTCACTAGCCTGACAGGCAGGGGTAGTAGCTCTTGGGATCGTGCCACCTAGGGGTTACACCTGCATACTAAACAACATTAGCCATCTAAATTCTTGATATTTAAGGTTTAGAGCCTCGGACCTCAACCCTAGCAGCAGGAGGGCTACACTGACTGGAACTGGATGCTGTAGAATCAGATTAGCCTTGTGTGTGACTCTCTCCCATAATCCATGAATCCCAGGGCATTGCCATAGGATATGGTACAGGTACCCCGGCTGGTGGCAGCGTCAGCAAGCATCATGGGCAAGTACATTCATTTTCTGGAGCACCACTGGTGTCCTGTACCATGAGTGCATTATTTTATTATGAATAAGCCTACTGCGGCATCCCTTTGTGTCTTATATCCAGCTTGTCAGCATTGTTTCCATTGGGCCTCAGAGTTTTGTGTTTGAAGGACCTTTTCCCATTTAAGTTTGGACGTCAAGTTGAAGAAGGTAGTGTGTCTCTACCGCTGCATAGAGTGTCAGCAACAACCTTGTTTTTTAGGAGAAGCCACCCCTTTAAATGGGGTGCAAGCTCTATATGGATATTCCCCTGTCGCAGTAAGGGCTTAAGAGCATCCCGGATCTGTAAGTATTGCCAAAAGTCAGATTTAGCCAGGTTCCATCGAATTTGCAAGTTTTGGTACGTTTCTACCAGTAGGGAATTATGCACCAATAGATTCTAAATAAAGAAAATCCCTTTGTCCTGCCACAGATGCCATGTCACCGGTTTACCCCTGATGGTAAGCCTGGGGTTACCCCAGAGAGGTGTATAAAGTAAAGGAAGGGTGGGGAGTTTTCATTTTTTGTGCAGAAGCCTGCAATATCTAGCTGAGGGGCCTATGGTAGGATGAAACTGAAAATCGCAAGAGGGGGAGGTCCAGAGGATAGAGGCTGCCACAGGAGAGTTACTTAGAACCTGCTCGATCAGTAGCCATTGAGGAGAATCAATAGAGCATGGACGAAACCAGTTCAAAGTTTGAGCATATTGAAAAGCCATCTTGTAGCCTTCCATCCAAGGGAGGCCCCACTCCCCTCTCTGCCAGCGGGCCCTAAGCTAGTTCCTACTGAAGCAGGGTCTGTCCTTCCCCCATAGAAATTAGCCAATCAACATATCTATTTTCCGAAGCCAATGGGATGGGAGGAACAGAGGAATATGTGAGAGTAGATAAAATATTTTTGGGGCTAGAGTCATCTTAAAGGCCGCAATCTTGCCAGCCATAGTTAAATGGAGCCGGTTCATACGATCTAGCTCACTTCTACACTTAGTTATTAAGGGGCCTAAGTTGTTATCCCACCACTTTACAAGATTTGCCCCCACTTTAATACCCAGATAAGTGATAACATATTGTGACCATTTTAAACCGTACTGAGCTATGATGTGGGTTGACGTTGAGAGTTGAGGGGAGAATCTCCGTTTTGATTGATTAACCTTGAGCCCGATATAAGGGAGAAATGGTCTAATAGGGCTAAGAGTGGTGGGATTGAAACCTGTATATCCCCAAGGTGACTAGTAAATCATCTGCGTATAGCATAGTGGAAAATTATGCCTTCCCTAGACCTATACCTTTTATGAGGGGGTTCTGTCTGATTGCAGCTGCCAAGGGTTCTATTGCAAGAACAAACAGAAGAGGGGAAAGGGGGCATCCCTGTCTTGTGACTCTGTGCAACTGAAAGGGTTCCGATAGTGTGGAATTAGTGAGGACTTTAGCAAGGGGGGACTTATACAAGGCAGTCACAGCTGCTCTGAAATGGGGTCCAAAGCTCAAATATAAAACATTCTGCAAATAATCGCATTCTAGTCAAATGCCTTTTCAAAATTGATTGCTAGGGCAGCTGCAGGCATTGCCCTCGGGCTGGCTAGCTACATATATAAGGTTGACAAGTGTTCTAAGGTGATCAGTGCTGTATCTGTTTTTTACAAAACCAACCTGAGAGGGATGTATGAGAGAAGGTGGAACTGGGGATAATCTATTGGCCAGCACTCTGGCATATACTTTGCTGTCTGAATTGATCAAAGAAATAGGTCGATAGCTAGCTGCATCCTCAACTGACTTCCCTTTCTTTGGGAGAACTGTAATAATTGCCTCTCTGAGGGTGCAGGTAGGATACCTTTAGTTTTGGTCTCTGTAAAGACCTGACACAGTAGTGGGGAGATCACAGGGCCACCATCTGAAGAAAGTCAACAGAGTACCCATCACTACCGGGCTTTCCCTTTTTAGGGCCATCAGAGCTGTAAATACCTCCTCTGTAGTTAGAGGCCTTCAAGGGCCGCACTCTGAGTGGGGAGTTTGGGAAGATCAGTGTTCTGCAGAAAGGCTTGAATATCTGGACATGGCTCCATTCTGGATGACATATAAAGTTGGGAGTAAAATGCTGTCATGATATGATTCACATCTTGAGAGTTAGTTTTACTGTCCCTGACACTGGGTCCTTCAGCCCCTATAAATCTATTCGCTGTCATAGTTGGTAGGCCAAAATTTTCCCACTTTTGTCCTCCCCCAATAAGAATGTCGATCCTGAGTAGGGCCAGATCTGCCTTTCTAGAGAGGAACTCATTTATTCTAGTTCTTATAATAAGGACCCGCTGCCCCTACACAGACTGAGACGAAGGATGTGATTGAGCTTTAAGAGCCTTCTCAGCAGAAATCAGCTCGCTTTCGAGCTGAGTCAGTTCCTCCTCTCTAATTTTCCTTTTGTGCATGGCATAGCCAATAATCTTGCCCGCATGGTTGCTTGTAAGCTTCCCGTATTTTGGGCTGAGGTTTCCTCTACAGGGTTCTCCAAAAAAACAGTTTGGTTTCAGAGTTGGCCCATTGGACGAATTTAGAATCTTGCAAAGGAGCGGGTCCACTCTCAAGTGGAGGAACATGGGGCCTTATGACCCGATTTTAAAATCAGTTGCACTGGAGCATGGTCCAAGATGACCATGGGGAGGATGTTAGATTCTAGAACATGCTGTGTGGGGTTTGGGAAATAAGCCAGAAATCTAGCCTGCTAAGTGACCCATGCACCCCAGAGTGGAAGGTATAATCCCAGACAGTGGGATGAGCTAAGCACCAAATGTCTACCAACTTATACTCCGAGCTAAGGTGGAGGGCTGCCTGTACACCCGGGGCATGAGTTTCTTTGCCCTGTTCATCTCTATCCAGCACAGGGACTAAGGTGAGATTAAAATCGCTCCCTATTATAATAGGTGTATTAGTCTCTACCATCAATTCCAACTTGGTATTGACATCAAGAAAAAAGGCAGGGTCATCCACATTTGGGGCATAGATGTTTACTACAAGGAGATGCCCCTCCGGGGTATCCAGCAAGGCTATTACCCATCTACTGTGGGGAACTGTCTTACTTTTTAAGACTGACCACAGGAGTGATTTATGCAGCAGGATAAACACACCCCTTTTTCTTGTGTCAGCGCAGGAGTGCAGTTCTATGCCAGCCCAGTCTCTAGCTAAATAATTATGATCTTGCTTTTTAAGTTTTGTTTCTTGTAAGAAAGCAGCCTGGGTTTTAACCTCTTTAAATGGGTGAGCACCTGCTTCCTTTTGAATTAGAGTTTAACCCCTTACGTTCCATGTTATAAAAGAAATACCATCCATTTGGCAGTTTATAATAAAATGTTTTAGGCAGGAAAATAGTTATCTTGCCACGGAGGAACTGACATGGATGGCATAACTGGCTGACCTACTCTGTTGCTGGGTAATTGGTTGTCCAGGAATACCAGAAAAGTACCTGATTGACACAACACAGGATAATGCATGCACTTTCCGGACACTAAACGGCATTTTACTACTGAAGAACAGTAACATCTGAACCGCATAAAAGAAACAGCAACAATTATTTACATACATTGTGCTACCTTGCGCAAGGGTACATGAGGGTATCACAGGCCGAGGAATCATAGTCCTCGCAAGCCGTACCACTCAACCTGGGACGGGGGTGGTGAAACTAGAAACAAGGATGGGCTGACCCATCATATGTAAGCTTCCACCACGGGATTTCCTTATGAAAGGATATATGTATATATATATATATGTATAAAATACTTGTTGGATAAACACATTCACTATTTCCAGAACAGGGAATAGGTCCAGTGAGGGTACCTAAGTGGTCTATGAGGCCTATGCGTATCCTGTAAGCATGAATGGGAATGTAAGTTCCATAGCACAGGATAGCAAATACCTACAATCCTTTCGTTATTATTAAAGGGGTATAAGGCCTGCACACTACGTGTTAACCATCCAGTTCCCCCCTCCTGACACCCACTCATAACATACCTAATATTTTCACTGGTATCAGAAATAACACTTTTCTCAACAACAGTGAATTACCTGCGTCCCAAAATCTTGCACTAAGATACATGACTATGGTAGGCCAGACTGTCAGGGATTACCGAGCCACAGTTACCATGATAAAGGGAATATACCCATATCAAAAGACAATCCCCCGGCCTATTAGCAAGCCATGCATACCAGCTAAAGAAAGAGGGTCACTTATCTAAGTCTGATCCTGTGGTTCCGACGCCTGCAGCACTTCTGCATCTGTGGGGAACTGATATGGTGTCTTCGGGACATCGCAAAGTTCAGAGCCCATTTCAGCTGCATTAGTCATCCTTGGGGTCCTGTCGGCTGCATCAATCATCTGTTGGGTGGTGAGGGAGGCGGCGTGTGTAATTGTAGCAGCCGTTTTTTCTTGAGGTGGGATTTCAGTCCTTATGGCCTCCTCCACCATCTCCTCTTCCGGATACTCGGGAGAGTCTGTGTTCTCCTGATCCACAGGTGTAAGAGGAGCAAATCTGTTGGGGGAGAAGGACCTAGATGAACAGTCTGTGGAGGGAGTCGTAGATACAGTTGAAATAACAGCAGGATTTGTGGTCCGTTCTTAAGGGTGATCTCTCTTAGAATGTCCACCAGTTTGATGATGCTTCCGCGATCTAGCTGGTAAGGGCGAATTCCTGCCAGTGAACTGGAAACCCTGTGGCCGAGGCTGTACATTCAAAGCGTCCTCTAGGGCTAAATTGCCTGCTTTCTGCCTGACGGATGTTACAGTCTCCTTTTTGGCAGACTCCCCACTTGAACGGGGTGGCCAATTGGTATGCAGATAGTCCATAAGACTGTTTGGGGTAGCAAAGGAGATGAAAGCCCCATTTACCACTAGGCACATGGTCGCTGGGTACCTAAGAGAAAATTTAATTCCCAGATAGTGCATTATACGACGAGCGTCTGAGTATTCTTTCCGACGGGCAGCCAGATCCCGCCAAAAATCTTGAAATATAAGGATTCTGTGACCCCACCATGAAAGGGCATTGAGCTCACGGGCCTGAGAAGTAATCCAATCCTTGTCCGCAAAGTTCAATATAAGGACCACAATCGACCTAGGTCTGTCTCCGGCTTTCGGCACGGGATTTAACGTTCTATGAGCTTGTTCTATTGTGAATCCAGGCAGCAGGTCGTGCTTTAGTAATTCTGGTAGGTGTCATATAAAAAATCAATTGATTTCTACATTCGGCTCCTTCAGGAAACCTATGAGTCTTAAATTGTTGCGGCGACTACGGTTTTCCATATTATCTACTTTTGTCTGTAGCATATGAATTGTCCTCTCTTGTTCTCACATTGTCGAGGAGAGATCCTCTAGAGCAGCTATATTTTTATTAATTTTTTTCTCAGTCTGGTCAAGCCAAGCTTCAAGCCTGTTTATAGCCAGCGTAGTATGATTCGAGGCTAAAGTGACCGCGGACATTTGTTTCAGAAGGGCGTTAAACATATCCTGAATTTGTTGCGCAGATGGGCCTATGGCACTTTCAGTAAGCCATTTCGCCTTGACAGGCTGTTGGTTAACTAGGATCTACGGCCTATCCTGTAGGTAGGAAATGGGCAGACTAGATGGGCCTAATGGTCATATCTGCCTCAAAGTCTATGTTTCTATATCGATGTGGTTATGGTGGCTGCATACAGAAGGAGGCAAGGTAAAATCTGAACAGGGCACAACTACCCGACTGATTCCGGTACTGTTTTCTCTGCTCGGAGTAAAACTTGTAGGTAGGAAGATAGCGTTTATCGCCTGGACAAGCTCCGCGATGGAAAAGCGCTCACACTCTGCGATCCATTGCACTAGGAGCCAAGCTACACCCCATGGTTGGTTATTTAATGGCTACAATTTTAAATGCAGTTAGCCTTTGAAAAGGATGGAGTGCATCAGGCTGTTGCCTCTGTTTTATTGTTTTATGAAATAAATTAAAGTTGATATGAGACTGGTGCCCTTGAAATTATTGAGGTTTGTGTGCTCTGCTTGTTTTGAGTAATGTTGTAACTTTAGAAGCATAGCAGCACCATTTTCCTTGTGCCAACTCTGTGAGTACTAAAAAATATTGTATTAACTAGTTGGCTATATGATGCGTGAAATACTTGTTATATTGTACATGTTTAAACTGCAATAAAATATTTATTTTTTTACAACTTTATTTCTGTGCCCCTACCTTCCTGAACTCTTTCAGGAGTGGTCACTCGAGGTCTTTGTCCTGTTCCTGCCCGCCTGAAGCCCCCTCTCGCACTTCCAGGCAAAGCCCCTCCAACTGCTCTCACTAGCCACCTGGCCCCTCTGCTCTGAGTCCCCCGAGGTGGGACCACCAGATTACTCCTTCTGGCGCTCTATCTTATAATCTAGTCTGGCAGTGCGAGGCAGTGGAGAGCAGAGGAGTGAAGTAGGGCCTGACGTAGGGGCGTGGTGGACCAACCCCTGGACCCTCCGTCACCTATCAGGAGGCAGAAGGGTTTTCTCTTGTTCTGTTGGCCTACCCCACCCTCAGGCAGATCCCCAGTGCGTGCCATGATGCCAGGGGACGTCCTGTCGTGGCTCCGCATCCCTCTATGCTGGCCCTAGGCATGGCAGTACCTCCGGTCTCCACGGAGAGCCACTGCGATACCGGGCATAACCCCTGGAACCCGGCCTCCCCTGAGGAAGGAGAGCTGTCCTCTGGACACGCAATCCTCCCTCTCCCCCACCGACCCCGGACGGCCCAGGCTTGTTCCCAAACCCGGGTCACCGGCGTGGCGCGAGGTGTGGCATCCAGCGGCTCAACCCTCAGCGTTACTGGGCCGGCTCTCAATAAAATATTAATTGTAAAAAATAAACTTGTCAGGTAGGTGGGTGCCCAGTATGTGGACTTGAACAGAAGGACCCAGTCCACATGGTTTAAAGTGAGTTTGCAGGTTTTGCTCCCTGAGAGACACAGAGGTCCTTCATGGAATGATTCAAGTCCCACAAGTGTATGAAATATTTTGTCACCACAGCATGTATTTTAAAACAAACTTTGTTTCATACAAATGCAGAAATGGCAGCTGAGCCTTAACACAGAAGTGCTGCCTCCTTCCTCACCCTGCAGATCATCCCAGGGATACCTGGGAGTCTCCCTGTGGGGGGGGGGGAATGTTATGGCTCATGACTGCCCTAGTGGCGGAGGTCGAATAGTCTATCCAAATACCAATACCTCTGCCACCAAGGACCCGAGGATTAAGTACCAGCTGACAAGGGTCGGCAGAGCAAGACGGATCTCCTTATAGCAGTAGTGCTGCTATGTTGAGTGTTCTACTTCAGTTTATACTTGGTAATAGGACAGCAGAGGCCATGTTCCATAAATACTGTCCCCACTACTCAGTGGTGGTAATCGATGTTACCCTCCTTAATGTAATTATCCAGTTTAGTCTTAAAAATAGACAGACTAGATGCTTGGACAATGACCTCAGGTAACTGATTCCAAAGTCTTACAGCCCTTGGGATATGAATGTTAAATATGAGTTAAGAGGGCATAAAGACAGGTAGTAGATACACTACCTAAAACGGACCAGAGGAAATACTCCTATATGAGACAAACTCAAATCATTTTTTAACATGTCTTCTAAAATTCCGTAAAATAAGAGCATATCACCCCTGATCCTTTTCAAGACCAGGGGCCATAGGCCTAAGTCTACCAGCCTATCCTCATAAGGCTTGTTCCTGCACCTAGGAATAAGCTTAGTGAACCTCTTTGTGTTCTTTCTATAATGTTTATGTCCTTTTTAAATCACATTTCAATGTTGTGAACTGTAGTCCATATGTGGCCTAATATAAGCTTTATGTATTGGTAGAACACGATTCAGATCTAGAAGAAAGACCTCGCTTACAATTAAATAGGTATCTAGTTTTGTTGGCCACTTGGCTACAGTGGGGACCATTCTTGAGATCATTACTAACTAGAATGCCAAGGTCTCTTTCCTTAGTGACAACTCTCAGTTTTACTCCATGAATGAAATAATCCTGCATACCTTTATTCCTACCAAAGTGCATGACAACACATTTATCAAGATTGAATTGTATTCTGTTACTGTCAACCCATTTCACTATTTCCTCAAGATCATTCTTAGCTCTACGCTGCCGGTTCGACAACAGTTTCATCGACCCGGCATCACAGCAGACGAGTTTATGTTGACCGCAAGTTGCGGTTGACCTAATCGATGGTCTCCCCGTCCATTTTTCTATCGCTGGCTTCGCCCCCAAACCCTGCCTTACTAATTACAATCAACTCCGAGTCGGAGTTGATTCTGGGAGGGGATGCAGAACCGGGAGACAGTGTGCCCCTGTCTCAGGCGCACCACCAGAGCGATCTGTTGACAGCAACATAGGTCGCTGTGTTGGTGTCACTGTCGGGGGGGGGGATACCATCATTCTTCATAGGTTTTATATTTGACTTAGTGTCTACAGTGCTCCCTAACTTAGTGTCATCTGCAAATTTTATCAGTCTGTTCCCAGAGTGAATACGAGATCAGCAATCAAAATGTTAAACAAGGATCCAAGCACAGAACCCTGAGGCACCCTGCTAGTAACTGCACCCTCTGGTGACAAAAATCCATTTATTCTTACTACCTGCCTTCTCTCAGCCAACCAGTTCTGGATCCATTTTACCAACTGAATGTCTAAACCTAAAAGGAGAAGCTTGGATACTAAGCTGTTGTACGACAGGGTGTCAAAGGCCTTCCTGAAATCGAGAAGTACTATATAACATCCACCTCTCTACCCTGATCCAAATTTTAACCCACGTAGTCATAAAAATTTATCAAATTGGTAGTACTCCACCCTTTTCACTGGCATGACATCACAGATAATGTCGTGGAGCTGCAGTTCCAAAAGAAATTAACCAGGGCATTGTCAGCCCCCCGCCCCCCCTCCCCAAAAAGCAACCAAACCCAGAAAAGCAGCTGCGACTCAAATAATAGGAGGTACAGTTTCCAAGGTGGCTAACCCAGAGGGTAGAAAGACAACTAAAAGAAAGGCACTGAAGTACTGGAGTAAAACAATGGCAGTGGTGGAGACAATTATTTGCTGAATTAGTGCATAATTTGTTGTGCGTAACAGTAATGTCCACAATGGGTCACACGTTCAAGAAAAGACTATTTTTTTAGGTACAGTTGCAGTGAGTCTCCAAAAACATTCAAATTTGTGCCAGATAAGGCACAAAGGCAGTGCATAGGTACAAGGCAGTATTAACAGACCCACCAGTCACCCTGGTACTTGCTGCAAATGAGCCTTCCTCAGGGGTCTCAGCCACTGTTTATTCCATTACTTGAGTGCATTTCCTTTTGTTGTTGTTGCCCCAAAAGAAAACATGCACTTTTGATGTTGGTAGCTTTCTTTGGGAAACTCCTCCATAAAGTAAGTAATTTAAAGTATTTAATTCATATCACTCAGGATATTAGGGGCCCCATGGAGAACAAGGTATCCTGTAAGAACTAAAGAAAAGTATGTAAGCTACCCAGATGCCCTTGTTCAGAACTCTGATGCTATGTAACGGCTGGTGCCCTCCAGCACTGATAAACAACGTAGCCTCAGACTAGAGCTGAAGTTTTCCAAATATTTAAAAAAATGTTCCCCCCTTTTTGTTTATAAATGCGGCAAACTTCAACAAATGTTTTTCATTTCCTACTAATTCCTTAACTTCTCAGGAGTCTCCATCAGTGTTTGGAGGATGGGTTGTTCAAAATCGAGAAGGAACCACTCAGGCTGGTAGCTATAAATCTAGCTTTGTCACAGAGATGTATTTACATTTCTTATTCTCATATTAAATATTAGGTTTTCTGTGTGTGTTAAACCTTGCCTAAAACGTTTAAAGCAATGAGATGCCTGTTAGTTAAAATGTAGAACTCTGCGCACCATCCACATCTCTGTGCCATGTCCAGCTCTTTCTCACAGGGGACAGATCTGTGGCAGGAAGGAGGTGCTTTTATGTGAAAAAGAGTGACTTTTGATCAGAAAATCTAAGAAATCGTCAGAGAATCATGCATTATCATCCAGTTAGCTAATTCTGACTGTATTAAACTGTAGTTTCGGACAGGCAGGTTAGTGAAATCAGGTTGAAGAGTGAGGAGAGAGTGCACCAGTGTGAGCCTGCTGCCGGCAGCTGCAAGGCCTGCAGCGGGAGCAGGGCAGAATGTATTTAGTAGACTGGGAAGAGGTGCAGGGTGGATTCTTGAAATATTTATTTGACAAATATTTCATTAATGAGTGCTGGTGGTGTAGAGGGCACAGAAATCCATATTTTTATATTATTTTTATGTTGTCGTAATGCATGCACGAAGAAACATCTTGCGGTAGTAATAGCACAGTGAGAAGTATGTCAGTGTTGGCGAATGCAGAGCATGCTTTAGTAGGTGCATCCCTCATTCGCCAATTAGCCAGCATGCTAGCGCTGATGCAAAATTTATGCAAAGTGCCACCAACTTGAAAGAAATGTGCTGCTACAATTAGAGACAAGCTCGTCATGGCAGCGACAGAGATGACATGCCTCCTGTATGTGCCTTTCCTGGTGAAACATTTCAGTAAACATGGCGGCACACAATCCCCAAGCAAAGCCAACATCAGGGGTACAATTCCCGTGTCGGCATGTCCCCACCTCCCACATTGTGTGGCGCCTGAGGGAGCCCACCCCAGTGTGCATGCGTTCTGATAACCGACCATATCGGTATGTTCCCCACCCTCATTGTGTGGCATACTGAGAGCCCACCCCATTGTGCCTAACAAACTGTCTTGCAATGTCCGTTTTTTTTTTTACCTGAAAAAAGAAAAATGATCCCCCGTTGTCCACAGCGCCCCCTCCCCCAACCCGCACTGAACCTCTGTGCACACCACCTGTCCACACCTTCCCCCGCCCCATACTTACCTCTGGAGGTCCAGCGCTGTGATCTTCGGTGGAGCCAGAACACGTCTGGACTCTTCAAAGCTGAACTGCAAAATGAAGAAATGCCAGTAAGCTGTATAATGGCAACAATGGGGGGTTTCAACTTAGGTGGATATCTCAGACATTTTTTTGAATTTTGGCTCCAAATTTTCAGCGTGGGGTTCTTGGGACCCCACCTCAAGGACACATGCGCTGTCATCTCGTTATTCGGTCCGAAATGTGATTTCATGGTCACTATGCGGAATCACCTTTCGGGATAGAGTAACAAAATAGCAGTGCCATATTCATGAGGTGGGGTCCCAAACAACTATATTGCAAATTTGGTGAAAAATCCACAAAAATGATAATATTCTGGCGTGCATTGCGCAGTTTCCATGCACGTCATAACTTCTGGCAATTTTATTATTTTCACTCTAGATTTATAACATTGCCACTTTTCACACCTCCTTATGAACAGTACAGCTGTCATTTTTCATATCCTGCTCGAAATGTGTTTTTGCATCTGGCGGACAGTGGCAGCGGTTGCTGTGCGAAATCAACTTTCCGGACAGATTAACCAAATCACAGTGCCCTGTTCAATGGCAGAGGTCCCAAAATGCCTATTTTGAAAATTTGGTTAAACAAATCCCCAAATAATTGCGTTATGGGCCTCGTTGCGCAGTTCTCATATGCTCATGACTTCATCAATTTTCATGTTTTCCTCCAGTTTTAACATTGCCATTTTTTCAGTACGGCTGTCATTTTTCACATCCTGCCTGAAATGTGTTTTTGCACCTGTGGCGTCAAATAGCTCAATCGCTGTGCAAAATCACCTTTCGGCTAACGAACTGATAGTGCCACTGTTCATGAGGTGGGGTCACATAAAGCAAATGTTTAAAATTTGGAGTGAAAATAACAACAAACTCCCGGGGCATTAGGGTTTCCAACTGTAATGCCCAACCCTGTATAGACTGACAGGCGCCAGGGGTGTGACTCAGGATTGTCGGCTGTAATGCTCACGCCATTCCACCCCCACCGCCACCCTGCAGCCAGTGACAGGCATCGGGTGTGCCTTGGACTCTTCAGCCCCAAAGTTCACCCCATTCCCTATACTGCACCCATCTCAGTGTATTTCCTTATGGAATGGGGTGAGCATAAAGGCGGAAGACCCCAAAGGCACACCCCAATACCTGTCAGTCTCTCCAGAGTCAACACTTCACTGTCATTCCTATTATGCATCTCTCTAACTCCTGCACTGCCAGTGCCAGCAAGACAACATTTGGCATTGACAAATGCTTGTCTCTCCTGCAGCAGGAGCATGGCAGATTGGATTTCGCAGACTGGGGTAGCTGCAGCGGGATTTTGAAGGATTAATTTGACAAATATTTTTTTTTACTGACTACTGATGGTTCAGTAAGGCACAGAAATCCGTCTTTGTGTGTGTGTTCGAGAGAACCTGATGACCAGTTAGTGAGTGAAAGTGAAGTAGACTGCTGTGTGAAATACAGGGTCACAAGGTGTCTAAGTGGAGTGTGGTGTGTCAGTGGTAGTGATAAGGGGCTGGTGGTATCATCTTCCCTATCACTTTGCTAGTCATATGGCACTGTAGCTTTTCCATACACTGTACATATGTGTTACCTGGGCAGCTAAGAACCATCAACAACTATTGTGAGTCATTATTGCTCACGTCTGATAGTGTCTGTGTTGTATCATCAGCTCTCATCGTGTGTTATTGATGCATGTAGAACACATGAAGAGCAGGAGGAGAAAGGGATGCAGAGGGAGAACAGGAGCAGATAAATGTTTCACTATGCCAGTTCCACCAAGTCAAATTCTATGTTTCTATATGTCCTGGAAGCAGTTGTGGAGATTGGAGATAGTCATGGGACTCAGTCATGGTTGTGGGGCTGTGAGGACAAGGGCTGCTGGGTGCATGATAGTACAGCGAAAGACACCATGCTTCATTAGTCCCCAGAAATTCACAGGTTCCACTCCCACTGCCATGCAAGCAGCCTTTCCTGCTGTTCACCTAGAGCATCTAATGATGAAATCATCCTGAACAATCCAGAAACACCAGCTTCCCCCTCTTTCTTCTTCAAGTGCTTCTAGCTCCCCTACTTGGGATAGAAGTGATCATCCTTAAATGTAAATCCTAGTTCCCCACAAAAATCATCTTTTATTTGCTGCCCAAGTCCTCAAAGCTCCCCCCCCCACCCCTTCATCTCCTTGGGGGTTGGGAGGCGGCCGTGGGCTGATACGGTGGGCACCAGGGAGAGAAAGAGTATAAAGACTGGAAGAAAATGTTGTTGCAGAAGTTGAAATACAGGAAAAACATTTTGTTCCTCAAACTTCTCTGTTTCTAATACTGTGGTTATAGAACAAGGTACCTTGTTGGTTAGGTAATCTATCTAATATGGCCACTTTTTGGTATACTTCTAATACCTATGCTCTGCTTGGTACTTTTCTTTTTATATTTTCTGTTACTTCTGTTATTTTTACCTCCACAGTGGACACAATTAGTGCATGTAGCTGATGTCTTCTTAATATAATACTTATGATCTTCCTCGGGGATAACTCTGTCATTAGGTCACATCATAGGAACTTCACCATCGGTGAAGCAGGATCCACATGGAAGATATTCAGCTGTACAACTGGGGCCACCCACGCCGTCGACATCACCAACCCTATAATGGTGTGAGTGGCCCCACTTCCTTCTCAGTTATTTACCACCGTCGACTCGCTCGCATGGGTCTCCGCTGAACCTCCAACACAGTATGTGCACCTATTTCTCCTACGGCTTTTCCTTCAGGTATTTTTCAGAATCTCTTTTATTAAAGAGATTCCTGCCACTTGTTTATTTGATGTTGATGGTTAAGATAAGCATACTTGAAAGCCAGGTTTGCAAAAAGTTCTTAAGATCCTCACTGTCCTCCATTTCAGGCAAACCCAAGACATGGAGGTTGGATGCCCAGAAAAGTTTTCTAGCAGTTCCAGCCGAGCTCCAAGGTTGGAGTTCTCCTGTATGCACGAGCGCCATCACCACAGTGACTCCCTTTGCCTTTGCTCTGCCTGAGCCCCATCAGACTTTTCCAGCAGTGCAGTTTGTCAGTTAAAATCCTCCATTTTCTTATCTAGATTTGGATGGCTGCACATAAAGCTGCTAGGGACAGCTTTTCTGGCTGAGAGAATTGCTGCTGACTTTGTAGACTGGGCCTGCATTTTCTGCCACTCCAGTGGGGCTTGCTGTTTTGGAAGCTTAACTATTGATCTTCTCCAAGTCAGTCTTCACCATTCATCATGCCTGGGTCTAGGCTGGAGGTCTGGACTCTGCTCAGGAGCTTGTCTCTTTACATTTTTCAGTGCTAGGAGAGTTGACGTTGGAAATAGCGCCACCCACGAGGTCGACGTATTATGTGGCGCTCATGGAGTTGCCAGTAACCAACCCTGACTCCTCCCAGCTCCTCAGTTCTGTTTTCCTGCCATCGAGGAAGGATCTCAGCATGTGAAGACTCGGGATCTACTGCATCAGCTCTGCTCTGTTTGGCCTACTCAGTCCATTTAACCAGTTGCAGACAGTTTGACTCTGTACTTGACACCGTAAGTCCGTTTCCGTTTATGGCACCATTCTTTCTTTTTTTTCTCTATTATTCTATTTTTTCTCGGCAGCGAAATCTTTTCCCCTTTTGTTTTATTTCCGTGCAGCAGCGATGTTGTTTTCTGAGCATAAAATGATGTAGGAAAGCGGAGCTGCCCCATGCTGAGACCCTTTGCAACTCCATTACCATGATAGATCCCCATGACCGCGTTTTTCTTGTCTGGGTCCCGCCACATGGTATCACGTGAAAGGGTGAAGTTAAATGAGCTAAGTCATTTGGGCAATGCAAGAAGGGTGACAGCAATAACAGTGACTGGTAAAGAACAGCACACGGGAACATGGGTGACCGCACTAGTACTCGATACACCACTATCCGATTGTGGCATGGTGTTTGAATAATAAAAATGGGGAGGGTGGGGGCAGAGTCCCCCACATGCAACAGCAGTCTGACTGTGATGGGAGGCATCTATGGTACAAGGTGTGTCAGGTGTATGAAGGGAATGTTTGGGCTGTAGAGTCAGTTATGTGTCTGTTGGCTGGCAGTGTGAATTCCTCAGAAGATTAGCCCTTTTGTGCGTCACTGTGATGTGGACTCGCTGAACTGATCGTCGCCTTATTTGATTTGCAGTTGTGACGTTAGCCCAAATTGATTAGCTCATTTGACATGGAACCCGCCACACAATTTCATTTGCCCAAAGTGTTAAATTTTTCCAAATCCTTCTTTAATGCAGAAATATTTTCTTGATTATTAACCTTGCCCCAATTTAGTATCATCTGCAAATTTAACCATGAAGTTATTTGGCCCTGTTTGTAAATCACTGCTAAAGAGATTAAACAATGTTGGTCCCAAGACCGACCCCTGTGGTACACCACTTGTCACACTACCGGAATCAGACAAGATATCATTAATTCTGACTGTCTGAGAATGATTTGTCAACCAGTTTAAAGTCCAGTTGACAATATCAGGTGACAAACCTAGATTGTGCATTTTAGTAATGAGTTTTTCATGTGAGACTTTATCGAAAGCTCTACTAAAGTCAAAAAGAATTACATCAGTAGGGATACCCACATCTAGTAGAGTACTTATATTATTGTAAAAAGATATCAGATTGGTGGTGCAGGAATACTTGGGAGTAAACCCATGCTGATTTGAATCATAAATTCCTAATTTTTTACAATCTTGCTCTATTAGAGACTTCATTACTCATTCCATTAATTTACCAGCCACTGAGGTCAGGCTAATTGGATGATAATTTTCAACAGAACCTCTATTGCCTTTTTTAAATATGGGAGTAACTATTGCTGAACGCCAGTCATTTGGTACAGTGCTTTCTTGTAAGGATTTGTTGAAGATAATTGACAAAGGTATAGAAATATTTATAGAGGTTTCGATCAGAAACCATGGATGAATACCGTCTGGGCCCGGACTAGTATTTTTGTTTTGGTTTTTTGATAGCCTGTATAATGTCAGTTGGATAGAACCTATGATAATCTACGTGGTGAACTTTAAATGTACTAATAGGTGATTTTTGAGAGAAGACAGAACAAAAGTACTTATTAAAGAGATTCAAGGTTTCTATATCAGATTGAGAAGAGCCATTGGTTATAATGGGACCAGTGGTCCTTGATACACCTTTATTACTATTTATATAGAAGAAAAGAGATTTGTGACAGTCTTTTGTGTGAGCTAGTTTAAATTCTAGCTTATTTTTTGCCAATTTAATAGAATTTTTTAAGTTTATCACAGATAGTCTGTATTTATGTAATAGAATAGTTTTAAATGGAACAGAACTATTCTTAAGTTTCCTAAAAGTTTAATTTTATTTTAATCTGATTTTAATTGTCTTGTTGAACCAAGGAAATTTTTCCTTTATTATTAAATTTCCTCTTAGATGGATAAAGTATTTTCAAATAATGTACAATGTTTTTAAAAAGTCCCAAGCTTGTGTGTTGTACAATTAAGAAGATTAGATTCCCAGTTTATGTTTTGTAAGTATTCATTGATTTTAGAAAAATGTGCTTTATTATAATTTTTTGTACAGTATAATTTCCTTTGTGTCGTTTTAAACTGTTGAATTTCAAAAAGTATAGATGAAGGATCACTGGTCCCAAGTGGATCCCAAATTTATAAATTGCTAATTTGTTGCTCTATGTTAGTAAATAATAGATCCAAAATATTAGGCCCTCGAGTGGGTTCAGTAACAAGTTGTTGTAATCCAGTACTAACTACCACATTTATTAGTCCTTTCTCGGCATAGGACTGTCCTGAGAATGAGACCCAGTTAATATGAGGGAGGTTAAAGTCACCAAATATTACAGTATCTTGAGATTCAGAAAAATGTATAATTTCTTTAAACATATCAGTTGTGTAATCTGAATTTGCAGATGGAGGTCGATAGATGTTACCAATAGTTATATAGGACTGCTCCTTCAATAAGATTTTAACCCATATACTTTCCAAAGGAAAGGAGAACACACTTCAAAGAAGGAATATCATTTCGTATGTACATACAAACTCCACCGCCTTGCTTATCTAATCTGTTTTTATGATATAACTTATAACCTGGAATTTCTCTGGACCAAATTGAGGATCGTCCACACAAGTTTCAATTACTCCCACCACACCTATATTTAAAGTTTACATTTGACTTGAGTTCTGCTAATTTGAGTTGGTTTAAAGATCTTGCATTCAAAGCTAGGAATTTACATTTAGTTGTGATAATATTTTGGTAAGTATTCAGAGACTTGGGAATAGACCCATTCTCCCCCATTGTTTTTAGTTTAAACAATGATTTATGATTTTAGTGATACTTTTCCCCATAAGTGTATTACCCCTATGACTGAGATGTAAACCATCCCAGCAAAACAAGGAAGAACAATCTGAAAATGATTCCCAGTGGGTAATGCAGGGTATATCCTGCTTAAAACACCACTTTCTCAGCCATTCATTTAGGGCTTTGATTTTCTGCGTCATGGTAGATGTTGCTGTCGGGACAGGTAGAATTTCAGATATACATACACAGCATCCCCTATCAAGTAACAGGTTACATAGACGTAGTCCTGTTGTAACTGATTAAATGGGGCATTGTTTATATCATTAACACGGCATGTATGATAACCAGTGGATTTTCCCCGCATTTTGTAAAATTTTAGGCATCATGGAAGTAATGTCAGATACCCTGGCCCCACGGACGCTAGAACAAGTGCGGTTTCTCTTGCCACTATTGCATACCACCCTGTCAATGTGCTTAATGATCGAATCTCCCAGGACTAACACTTGTTTTGAGACAGTAGGGGTTCAAGAATCAGAAACAGGTGATTATTTCCGAGAAAATAGCAGTCCTTTAAAAAAGGTGGGTTTAGGGACATGCAGTAAACCATCCTGAACATCATGTAACCTTGCATGACTTAGAATTTGTTTCAAAAAGGTCTTATCACAATATTGTTTATCCCTATCCATTTTTGGACGTAAATTAATATTAAAATACCCTCCCCAAAAAATCTGTCGGCTCGTATGCAGAAATGGCTGAATTTTATTTAACAATTCTAACTGGGAGCATTTCAATTGCAGATTATAAACATTCAGCAATCAACAAGATAAGCCTCTGATTTCTACATCTAGTAGAAACGCCTGCCCAGGAACAATATCCACCTGTCTGTGCAAAATCAACTCCGGTGTGGTAAACAAAATCCCACCCGACTACACGTCTCTTCTCCCAAGGACCAATATGAGGACCCCCATCCCCAATCCCTGGAAGCTTGCTTGAGCACATTCCCTGAGAGTGTGTAGTTGAGTGTCTTGCAAAAAAATTACATATAAATGTAATGTAAAGACTATAAAACACTAAATGTCATCAATCGTCTTCTGGAAGATTTAACACTGTTCACATTAAGACTAGCTAAATTTAAAGGGCTCAAGGAGGAGGCTTAATCAATTTGCCACTTGATCTGGTGACCCTTTTTGGAACAGACAAAACACGTGGTTTCCGAGCCATAAGAACATCACCCACAACCATCGACTCTGAACCTAATCGTAGTGAACATTCAACATCCTCCATAGGGTGCTCTTGTTCTACTTGTTCTCCCCCAAGACTCAGATGGGGTGAATCTGTTTGACAACAGCAATGGAAATAAAGTGTTACAAGAACAAACCACACCCTCAGTCCCAGCCTCAGAACCAACCCCCTCAGGTTGAACTGAAAAAGAGGGTTCTAACAGTTCCTCATGACATTCCATGTCGGAATTGTCTAAATGTAGACTACATGGAAAGCTGTAGGGTAAAATTCTCCCAACCCTCTGAGGAGAACCCTGAGGGGTGGCATACGGGGTAGCCTATGTCTCCAGAGGAATTGGTGTGGTATCTAAGCCGAAGGCCTCACCAGTAGGCTATGTAGGGGCTAAGATCGGGTCTTTCTGTGGTAAGACAGGACTGGGGAGAGGAACCCAAGTCCTATCCACTATATTATTTCTCAAACCCCTCCCTCCTTCTCCACCTCCCGCAGGGTCCAAACTCTGTCCCGGGGTTAGGGGGCACATCATAGGGTCTCCTAGCTTGCCTTAGAAAATACTCCTGGTCAGAAGCCTCATCCCTATCATGCGTAGCCCAGGGACAAGTTGCGTAAGAGTGTCCCAAATCTCCATAAGTTACAGAGCAAAGGGGCATCACACTGTGTCAAAGTATGCCCCAACAACCCACAACGAAAACATTTTATTTGATCACAGTCAGTATTCAGATGATCCAGAGAACCACATTTATAACAGCTTTTCGGCTGACCTGCATAGAAAATAATACCTCTGTCCCGGCTCAGATAAAAGGAACTAGGAAGATGTTGTATGCCTGTGTCCATATGAGGTAGTTGAACACGAAAAGTCCACCCCCCTGTCCAAAATCCATTGTCGTCCAAGATTGGTTTAGGACAATCAAATAGAGTACATCTCTTCTCCAACCAGAAAACTATGTTGAAAATGTTTACACCTTCGTTACGGAATAAAGCCATAACAGTCTTAATAGTAGGCTTAGTAATGGGGATTGCTAAAAACTCCTGCCAATTTTCCAAGTCTTTCACATCATAATAGAGCTTCCAGAATTTGTCCAACAGCTGCATGGTACAAAAACTGATATCATAATTGTGGTCACCCAGAGAGTGTGTGAAGGCATACACTTCTGCCAGTGTGAACCCCATGCTGTCTGTTAACAGAGTCTTACCCACCCAAAGCCTGTTCGGGACCACCAGTCTTAAACAGACCAAAAACCTTTGTTTGGCTGCCTCAGCAGGCTTGCGGAAAAGACCTGCATAAGATTTTGGACCAGGAGGCCCAGGCTGTGGTCTCGGCCCATTTCCCTCCGGTGAAGAAGATAAGGAAGTACCCGAGGTGGTGTCTAACATTGATGCAACAGTTACCTGGCATCTTTCAGACTGGAGTTGAACAGGAGAAGGAACCACGGTCGATACAGTTGGATCGTATCGGGATTTACACCCTTCGGTCCTGAGAGTCTGCGTCTGGGGTAGTCTGAAATTCAACCTCATTCTCATGATTTTACGCACCCATCAAAGGGTTTTCCAGGGACTTAGAAGAATCCATGTCTGGAAGCCCTAGTAGACCCCCTTCATCATGTACAGATGCAATCAGACTCAAAGGATCTCGCTCTGGGGAGCCTGGCAAAGGGATAGCTGGGTCAGGTATCCAGATCCCATTCTGTAATAGCCAACCAGCCGTTTGCAACGCATCTCTAGGGGTCCAGTCAGGAACAATCTCAGAAGGATCCAAAGCTCCAACAGTGCGTCCCAAGTCCGCTACAGCAGGTTCTATTACAGGCATTGTCACAGTAATACAGTCGAGCAACTTACCCACCGGTAACCACTTGTGTCCTGCAGGTGAAGGGCTTGCCACCAACCTTTTCCTCTTCCTTTTTTCGTCCTCTAATTTCTGTTGACACAGCGCAAAATCTCGTTCGGCCACAGTTATTGCTAACAACTGGGATTTCTTCAATTCCAATTTGCACTGTAAAATATCCGCCTCATTCGGCACATCCATATCCTGATGCAGCACACTCTCCATATACTCAGAATCCAGAGCAATGTCTTGAGCCACACCTAACATATTCACAGTAGGCAATGTAGGTGAGACACCCAAGAGCTCAGAGCTCCAGCAACAGGTCCTCCTCCACCAACATCGAGAAACTAGACTGGAGCCCTCCATCTCTCTTGCCACTGTGCACTAGCCCCGCAGCAGAGTAGAGAATTTCCGGTGCCTATTAAATTTCCTCCATTCACTAAAAATACCACCAACAGCTTAATCTGTTCAAGATCATTTGGCATTCATCTGTATCCCCTCCTGGGGTCGTGCCTGAAAATAGGCAGAATTTGTCTAGTGCACTTACCGGCCAAAAAAAATAAATAGAGAAGGGATGTGCATTCCTGCTACAGGACAGGGTAGATGCTCTGATTGCTCAGGCTCATTTGGTATACAAGAGCCAGTATATCTCTGTGCAAACAATGATCTTACTTCGAGAGGGCTCTTGCAGTAGGTAACTACATATAGGACTGAAGCCGGCATGCATCAGGACCCCACGGAAAAATTTCTAGCTAGCTAGCAGTCTCTGGCGGGGGACTGTCACCATGTCAGGTGACCGACATCATGCGACGTCAGTATAAAGGGGTGGTCCCCCACGCCCGCCTTCCAGTTCTTTCCCGCCGTCAACTTGTGAAAGTGCCTCGCAGTTAAGTTCCTTTCGCTCGCCAGTCTTGTGTCAGTCTTGTTTACCAACTTTTGTTTTCATTAGTTTTTTTGAGTTTCCTACTTTAACGGCCGTGTATGTCGTCCCCGACACCCTCCGATTCGCATAAGAACAAGTGCGATTCGTGCGGCTCCCAGCTACCGCATAAGGATGGTCACTCCCAGTGCCTCTTCTGCCTAAGCCCGGAACACCCCGTGAAGAAGTGGCAGCACTGCCAGCAATTCAGCACCGCCCCCCCGTAAACAGAGGTAGCAGTCTCTGGAGGCCCACGTTTTGAAGAAGAAAATGGCCTCCATGGAGAAGGAGCTGAAGAAGCATAGGCAGGCCTCCGCTTAAGCAAGGGACACCGAAAAGAAAGAGAAGCTCCGGGACTGGGACTCCACCTCCATGACTTCCATGACTCTGGGCCGAGTCGGTGTTCTTCAGGTAACATCCTCTGGGAGACTCAACTCGATGGCCGTCTTGAGGTGTCCAAGACGGTGGCGTCCCTCCCAGTGAGCTCGCGCTCGGGCCCCTTAGGTGCTTCGGGACAAAGGCAGCCCTCCCGGAAGACCATGCCATGGCCCTCCGGGTCGTGCGGGTCCGTAAGTCGGACGCCGGGTTCCTTCGGGGACATATGGTCCCTCACGCCCGCCAAGGTCACTTCCTTACACTACCCTCATCGGGCGAGGATCCGATAAGTGAATGCCGGCTCCTCTGACACCCGCCCGGATCCCGCTGGTAGTTGGATGTCGGCCCCTCCGATGAACGCACAGTGAAACAGCCTACTTTGGACCCCTTGGAGAAGTCCGATGTCCCAGGCTCACCGCAGCTCTTGCCACTGCTTGACAAGGCTCCAGCGTCTCTTCTGCTGGACCCTGGGATTTCAATTCTCCATCCCAGGCGTCACGGATGATTTTAGTACGCTGACATCAGGGCTCCCTCCTATAGGGCCTGACCCCTAGCGCCCAGCACCTCGGGACGCTGGCGCGGCCTACTGGCGTGCCAGACGACATCCCTTCGGATGCCGCTCCAACGCAGGGCCTGATGCCTGCGGGGCCACCTTTACCTGGCCCGCCCACAGGGCCTCTTCCAGGGCCGTCTGCTCCATCAGAGCCCCTGGCTCCTGGGTATCCAGTCCCACTTAATCCGGTGCCGTCCTACCCTGGACCACAGTATCCCACACTGCAGTACTCAGCACCTATTTATCTGATGCCACAGCACCTGACACCTCATTAACCAACGCCGGGCTTCCCTTCGTCCGGGTTACAGATGCTCGCTCTCACGGATACCCTCAGTATCCCTCCCTCCTCCTTCTCCTCCACCACCACCCCCGCCGCGGTGGATTTGAAGGAGACTTGGCTGCCTGGTGGGCTGAGGCCTGGCTCACTCAGGGAGGTGGAGAGTCAATCTGTCAAGCTGGACCTCACACAGGATCCCTTAGCCAGAGATGAGGACTCCCTCCCTTACCCAGCACCAGAGGTGAACACTCAGGTGCCAGGGGTGAGGAGGATATGCTTCCCCAAGGTTTGCCAAGGGACCGTTCCTCCCCCGTGTCGGGAAGAGTTTTCTTCATCTTCTTTGGAAACTTCAGACTCAGACTCAGGGGATGCTCCGATCCTGATGACGAGCCACATACTCCAGACCATCCCCATCCAAGGACTCCTCTGAAGTCTCCTCTGGAAAATCCTTCTTTTCTGGAGTTACTAAGAAAGATGCAGGAGGGAAGGTTAAGGAGAAAAGGATAGCATTCAGGAAATATAAGGAAACACAGGAGGAGCAGGACAGAGAACTTTATCAGTTAAAGCAGAAAGAGGCTGGGAAGGTAGTCGGAATAGCAAAGGCCCAAACCGAGGAAAGGATAACCAACTCTGTTAAGAAGGGGGATAAGACCTTTTATAGGTACATTAGGGAGCGAAGAAAGACCAAAGGAGGGATACTGAGGCTTAATAAAGGGGAGGGAATGTGGGTAGAGGGTGACAGTGAAAAAGCAGGGATACTGAATGAATATTTCTGCTCAGTATTCACAAAGGAAGAGGAGGGGGAGGTACCTAAATCAAACAAGAGAAACACTCTGAAGACGGGGGTCGATACCAGTCCATTTACAGAAGAAAGGGTTTTGAAAGAACTAATAAAATTGAAGGTGGACAAAGCAATGGGGCCTGATGGGATTCACCCAAGAATTCTAAAGGAAATAAGGATAGAACTAGTGACACCGCTGACTACTCTCTTTAACAAATCATGGGAGGATGGGGTGGTACCTGAGGACTGGAGGAGGGCGGATGTGATTCCTCGTCACAAAAGTGGGAGCAGGACAGAGGCAGGAAACTACAGACCAGTTAGTTTGACCTCAGTGGTAGGGAAAATGATGGAATCACTTCTGAAGGAAAGAATTGTTGAGTACCTAGAGGCCAGTGGGGCACAGGACCCAAGGCAGCATGGATTCACGATGGGAAGGTAGTGTCAGATGAATCTAATAGATTTCTTTGACTGGGTGACCAAAGTAGTAGACCAGGGAGGGGCTGTGGACATGGCCTACCTAGATTTTAGCAAGGCATTTGATACAGTCCCACACAAAAGATTAATACACAAGTTAGCCAGCATTGGAGTGGGTCCCAAGGTGGTAGCCTGGATAAAAAATTGGCTAGACAACAGGATGCAAAGGGTAGTAGTAAATGGAGTCCACAGTGAAGAAAGGAGGGTTACTAGCGGGGTACCGCAGGGTTCAGTACTAGGACCGGTCCTTTTTAATGTCTTTATAAGTGACATTGCAGAGGAACTGGAAGGAAAAGTATGTCTCTTTGCAGACGACACAAAGATCTGCAACAAGGTTGATACACAAGATGGAGTGGAAAGGATGAGAAGGGACTTGGCAAGGTTGGAGGAATGGGCAGATGTATGGCAGCTCAGATTCAATACAAAGAAGTGCAAGGTAATGCACCTGGGAAACAAAAACCAAGGGGAAGAGTACACAGTGGGGGTGAGATACTTACAACAGTAAAAATGGAAAGGGACCTGGGGGTAATTATATCAGATGACCTAAAGGTGGGCAGGCAATATGAGAAGGCAGTAAGGAAGGCTGGGGGGATACTGGGATGCATAGGGAGAGGCATCAATAGTAGAAAACAGGAAGTTGTTATTTCTCTGTACAGACAGTTGGTGAGACCCCATCTGGAGTACTGTGTGTAGTTCTGGAGACCCCATCTCCACAAAGACATAGACAGAGTGGAGGCTGTCCAGAGGAGGGCAACCAAAATGGTGCAGGGTCTGCACCAGAAGACATACGGAGAAAGGCTAAAGGAGCTTAATATGTATACCCTTGAGGAAAGAAGGGAGAGAGGGGACATGATAGAAACTTTCAAGTACCTCAAGGGAATCAACAAAGTCCAAGAGGGTAGCATCTTTCAGAAAAAGAGATGTGCAAGAACAAGGGGGCACAATTTGAAGATAGAGGGGACAGCTCAGAGGTAATGTGAGGAAGTATTTTTTCACAGAGAGGGTTGTGGATGCATGGAACAGCCTCCCTGAGGAGGTCATGGAATCAAGAACAGTGGAGGAATTCAAGAATGCATGGGACAGACATAAGGCAGTCCTAGTGGGGGGTAGGAGGAAGTAAGCTGTTGGTTAACTAGGATCTGCAGCTTATCTGTTAGGAAAATGGGCAGACTAGATGGGCCAAGCGGTCCTTATCTGCCATCACATTCTATGTTTAGGTTCACCAGTGACAATCTCTGGAGACAGATCCACAGCGGAAGAAGCTCGCTGCTTACTTGGATCTGCCCAAAACTGCTCTGAAATTGATTCCACCCTGGATTGAGCCTCACGTGAACCTCGTTTCCACTATTTGGAAGCAACCATCCGTGTTAGTACCCCTTCAGAGGAAGGCGGATCGGCTATACCAGGCTCCTGACGGGGTGGATTTTTAAATACTCACCCCAAGGCCGACTCGGTCGTGATTAGCACTGCTCATGGCCGGTCAGCCAATCCAAAACATCTCGTCTCGTCTCCACCTGACAAGGAATCCCATCTTCTGGACCAGTATGGGAAAAAGGTGTATGCTTCTTCCACCCTGGGTATTAGGGCCCTGAACTGTGTCGCATATATGGGGGACTACCAGAAGGCGATCCTGAGTCAGGTGGAATCCAAATTGAACTCCCTTCCTGAGTCTCAGACCAAACAGGAAGTGGCTCATCTTGTCCGATCTGCTCGTTCAGCCATTCAGCACATGCTTCGTGCCAGCTACGATGCAGTGGACAGCAGCTGATTGAGTTCGCTGCCTGGTCTGGCCATGCCTGGCTCCGGGTGTCAGGATTGGTCTCTGAAGTGCAATCCGCACTCAGGATGTGCCCTTCAGGGGTTCTGTGTTGTTCAGTGGGGACGTCAAGGACATCATCACCGACCTGCAAGAGAAGGGTACTGCTCTCAAGTCCATTGACTCTATATACAGGCCCCCTCAGGGACAGTGTCGCTCTTTTCGCAGACGTTCTCGACCAAAAGCGAAACTTCAGGGTAGGCGGGCCAACAAACGTCGGGCCAATCCGGCAGTCAAGCCTCCCCCACCCAAAAAGGCTGCGGGAGCCTCGGCCGCAGCGTTGCCCCATACCTCCTGACTTCTTTCCTCTCCCACAGCCTCCGAACTCCCCAGAGGAACCTGTAGGAGGGAGGTTCTCTTTCCACCTACCGGGTTGGGAGAGGGTTACAATCAAGTTTCTTCAGAAACCAACCAGAAGACCACTCCCCAATTTGTCTTACTCCCCGGAACATCTTCCTCTGGTCCTGGTAGAAATTTCCTCCCTTCTCTCGAAAGTGGTGATAGAACCAGTCCCCACCTACCTTTGGGGGACAGGTTACTATTCCCATTTCTTCCTTGTTCCGAAGAAGACAGGAGACGTGAGGCCTATTCTAGACCTCAGCTCCCTGAACATGTTCGTGGAGTACAAACACTTCATAATGCACTCCCTACAGAGCCTTCTGCCACTTCTTCGGCAGGGACAGTGGCTCTGCGCTTTGGATATGCAGGATGCCTACCTGCACATCCCCATCCGCCCTTCCCACCGTAAATTCCTCTGGTTTTCGTTTCAGGGGGGCCACCACCATTTCAGGGCCCTCCCATTTGGTCTTTCCTCGGCTCCCCGAGTGTTTACCAAATGTCTTTCAGTGGTAGCAGCCCACCTACATACCCAGGGAGTGCAGGTTTTCCCGTACCTGGACGATTGGCTTCTGGCGGCCCCGTCCAGGGAGGAACTCCTACGCTCTCTTTCCCTTACCCTGCAGGTTTTCACCAGCCTAGGTATCACCATCAACCAGGCCAAGTCCCATCTGGTTCCTTGCCAAAGGCTCCAGTTCATCGGGGCGATCCTGGACATGATCATCGGCAAGGCCTTTTTGCCACCAGACAGGGTGGACACCCTCCAGGCTCAAACAAGTCTGTTGTCCAGTCGCAGAAGGGTCAGCGCCAGGTCAGTCCTTCGCCTCCTCGGGCTCATGGCGGCTTCTATTCCAACAGTCCCTCGCACTCGGCTCCATATGAGAATCTCAGTGGACACTTCGGTCTCAGTGGGACCAGACATTGGACGACCTAGACCAGGAAGTTCTGGTCTCCGGGCCCATTTTATTTATTTTTATTTATTTATTTAGTTTTTGTTGACCAGGTAAGTGTGACTAGGCAAGTCCTGCCTATTTTCAGGCACGAATTCGGGGAGGGGGATACAGATGAATGCCAGCTGAGCTTGAACCAGATGAAACTGTTGGTGGTATTTTTAGTGAATGAGGGAAATTTGGCCAGGACACCGGGGAAATTCCCCTACCCTTGCTTCCTGTGAGCAGGGGGATCCTTTTTCCTGCAGGACCAAGATGGCTGCTGTCCCGGACCCTGGAGGAGGTGGAGGTGACTGCATTGCTGTCAGTAGGGGGAACCTATGGCCGAGGAAATGGCCAGTCCAGATCTGCAGTCGGAGAGGATGGAGGTGCAAGCTCTACAGGGGTCAGAATTACCTCAGTTAGTGCAAAGTATGGAAATGCAGCATTTGGCTGAAACCTTGTTACACTCAGATGAAGAAGGAAATACTCCTACAGAATTTTTTTCAGCAGAGGATCTTACAGCTAACCCAACAAATGAGGTAAAGGCCACGAGTTCTAAGGATACAACTGAAAATGCTGAACAGACTTTACGTTTATTTCTACAAAGGAGGAATTGAGGCACATCAGGAAAAAGCCAAGTTCGAAAGCTAAGCAGGAAGTAACACGTTTGGCTTTAAGCACAAATACAAAGGAGAAGCCGTCAGGGAACCCTCTGACGCAGCAAACTCAAAGCCCAGCTGGAGCAGGGTGAGTCAGTCACAGTTGTCAATCATTCCTCTACTGTCTTTGAAAAAGTAAAGGAGAATCAGCCGGTTGACAGTTTAAAAATAGCAGTGTCAAACGTGTGCCTACAGCCAAGCCCCTTAGTTGAATGAACTGGGATTAGTAAGGCTGCTGAGATGCCTATCACTCAGAATAACATTAAAACTGTTGACACCACCTTTAAGTCAGGGCATTTAACGCTGTCAAAAACCTCGGGTTTGTGGCATTACCTGACGTCAAGCGGCTGTCAGATTTCAGACAAACAACTTGGAAACACAAGCTACGGCAACGCATTTTTCTTTTACTAACTAAAGCAAGTTCAGCCAAAAAGAAATGCAGAAAGATAAAAGCTAGCACAAACCTTAGCACACAGACATTTAAATATGAAACCTTTACAAAACAAACTGTATCAGTACCGACTCTCAAGACAGCTGAATTGCAAGATACAACCTGGACTCTGGGTGGAGCACTGTCCCGGTCAGGTTGGAAACAAAACCCTGCAGGGATTTGGGTACCAGATCCAGAGTGGGACGATAATTTATCATTCACTCCTTCTTCATCGACTTGGACTCCAGGACATGGTTTAGAACAAGCAGAAGTTACTCTTAAAAACCAAGAGACGCCAGATTCAAAACAAACAGATGTTTTTGAGGCGGCCATTGAAGTACATTCTCCAACAGGGGGAATTGACACTGCTAGACAGGTTGAAGAAATCCCAATAACTAGTGCGGATCCTGAGATTGAGCACAATTTGGATGAATCTGCTAATAAACAACCTCTTCTTTCAGAACTGTTTGCAAATATAAAAAAAGAAGCAGCTTCTAGGAGGAATGCGGTGAGAATTCGGTATAAAGGGGGCATGGAGGACAGACTAGACAGGCATTTTGTAGGAAAAACATTATTGAAAGACTCTTTAAGGTCCCCCCCCCGAGAGGTGTTTGCCTTCATAAACATCTCAGGGGAGGACAATTTCAACATAAGTTTTCGATCTGCTCACTTTTTAGATCTCTTTTAGGAAAGGTATGCCCAGGTAAAATACTCCCCTATCTGGTCTCCTTTTGTGGTTATCCCAGTTTCTAAACCGTTGGTCAAATTCATTACGGTAATGTTTCGTAACGAGGGTGTGCATGTAGCAGATATAACATATTGGTTATCCCAGCGTTGTGAAATATTAAGTGACCCTGAGGCTATTTTGGATACTGAACTCTTTTGGACCGGGGGTTGGCGATGTAAGGTTAAACTGCAAAATACAGATTGGGCATAGTCCATATTCCTAACTCATTTATGTTAGGTAGAGGCAAGAGGGTGCTTTACGTGGGGCAACCCAGAGCCTGCTACAAATGTGGTTCCATACTCATATATCAAGCACATGTGATAAAACCTAGATGTGAAATTGTGGGAGGTGGACACATTTCTTCTGTCATGCATCACACACACTAAATGTGATTTGTGTGACGATGTAGGACATGCATTTAAGGATTGTCCCTGGCTGCTAAAATGTGACTTGCAATGTCAGTCCTGATCTCCTAATTCAACAAGCACAAGATATAGCTGAGGTACCTGCACAACCGCTTACAAAAAGAATCGGAGAAAGATCCTTGTTCTGAAAGAAGTTTGGGCCAGGTTGCAATTCAGGCTTTAACCACCAGACTACCATCCCTATCACTCCCCATCCTCATAAGTTGGAACAACAGAGGTTCTAGCGTAATGCTTGATTCCAGTGTGTTACAGCGAACCAGCTCAGGATAATGTTCTTGAAGCTTTGTCCCCATCTCAGGCGTAGATCCTCAAGAAATCAAAGGTCACTTTGTATTCCCTCTCCACTACTCTTCCTTTGGATGTTGTGTCGTCCAAAAATTCTTCAGAGGATGTACAGTCCAAAACCCTTTGCAGCACTAGCACCAGAATGGGGGACTCAGATATGGACCAAGAGGAAGGACAGTAATACTAGAGACCAAGACATGGAGACTCTAAAAGGGTTTGCAGGGTACAAAGGGAAAAAAAAAAAAAAGGAAGAAAAAAAAGTTGATCACCAAGAAGGTCTAAAAACGTTTTCATCTGCTGATGCTTAAAATCGGATCAATAAATGTACACAGTTTGTTAAACTCAGGGAAAAGACAGATTGTGTTTGATTACTTGCATATGCTTAATTTGGAAATCTGTTTTTTTACAAGAAACTTGGGTTTTTTCTACTCATAATATACGAAACTATCAGAGTAAATGTTTTTGGGGACCATCTATTATCCTTCGACAGGATACTGCAGACGATGTGGGATTGTATTTAACTCTTTTCTTTCATCTAAAATTGGTGAATATCCTTCCAGGAAGAGCCTTGCTATTGGATGGGACATGGAAAAATAAGCATTATAGGTTAATTAATATTTACAGCTCACAGACTAAAGCAGGGAGAGTAGCACTGCTGGCAGCAGTCAAACCTTACCTAATGACCACTCAGAATATAATTTTTTGTGGCGATTTTAATTGTGAAATTCCATCTAATGTTAAAACTAGAAAGCCTATGGCTAAAATATATTGCGATTCCAATGCTCTGATAGATTTAATATCCTCAGCTAACTTGATTGATTGCAGTAAATTCAAGGAACGGGTCCAAACTTTACGCTTAGGAAGGGAATTCTAAAGTCCACTATAGACTATGTAATTGGTGTCTAAGGCTTTATCTAGAATTAAAATGGTAAATTGTCCAGTGGAATTTTCAGATCATGCTTTATTAATAGTACAGATATACGATATCCCTGAATGTACATTTTCTGTTACCAGATGGAAATTGAATATTAATGCCCTGGACGACCTAGGGGTCCAACAAGGAATAAGAGCCATTATTAAGGCAAGATGTTCTGTTTGTTTTTTATATACGGATATAGGTCAATGGTGGCTGGACTCAAAAAAAGATTTCCAAGACTGGTTAAAAAAATATGGGAAACATAAGGTGAATGATGATTTTTTAGTATCTCTCCCTGCGACAACAATTATATAAACTGTACACTTGGGCTAATACTTCAAAAATTAATTATTCTGAACAAATCAAGAAAATTAAATCGGAAATGTTAGTCTATCAATATGATAAGAGCTAAAACCATGAAAGTATCATTTCAAAATGGGATAAAAAAAAAAACAGCAGGCGATCCTTTTCAGGCATGTAAAACTATGAGAGAAAATACAGAAATGACAGCTCTGTTTGATTCTCAGGGGATGTTGCAAAGTTCAGTTTATGACCTTTTTTCTATCATAAAAGATTATTGGGTAACATTATTACCAGATAGTTATCCCATAGTTCAGGATATTGGGGCTTACCTAAATTATATTCAAATTCCTCCTATACCTTCTGAGCTCCTACACAATGTCATGAGTATTGATTCTTCGGAAATAAAAATAGCAATTCAGAAAATGACATCAGGGAAATCCCCAGGTCTGGATGGGCTGCCCATTGAATTTTATAAAACATTCGAGGTGGAATTATCTGATTGTATAGCAGTAGTTTTTGGCTATTTTTTTCAAAACGAACAGAATCCCCCCAGCTTTTTTAGATGCTATTCTAATGTATCTTTATAAATCAGATGACAGACAGCACATTTCTAATTGGAGGCCTATTACCATACTTAATTGGATTATAAATTTTTACGCACATTTTAAACAATAGGTTGAAGCTTTTGCTGATCAGGTTGTATCTCCAGCTCAGTATTGTAGTTTACCCTCATGGAAAATAACAGTCAGCCTTAATGATAGTGAGGGATGTTATTGAACATCTTCTCTTCAGGTAAATTTGGCACTTTAATAACTATAGACCAAGAAAAGGCATTTGATCGGGTTTCCCATATATATTTGTTTTCAGTTCTGAAATATTACGGAATTCCGGAGTACTTAATCCGATTAATTAAATTAATTTATAGATCTACAACAGTTGACCCAATTATACAAAATCAAATAATTTATAATTTTAAAACCCAGCTTGGGGTGCGTCAGGGCTGTCCCCTGAGTCCTCTTCTTTATGTCTTCTCTTTGGATCCTTTTTTAAGATCTATAACAGATAAACCTAAATGGAAAGGTATTCAGGGACTAGGCTTGCAACCAGCTATAAATGCTCAATCTTTATGGATGATCTCTGCCTTTTTTTTTCAGAAATTTTACAATTTCAGAAATTTTCAAACATTATGTTGGATTTTACTAAAGTATCCAACTCTAAAATGAATATAGCAAAAAGTCAAGGTTTATATATTGGGGTAGGATTCCGGAGGCTCAAATAGTACAGGGTTTACGATATCCTCTGAACCATTGAAAATATTGGGTATTACTTTGGACCCCAGAATGTGGCCTTATTTAATTGGGAAAAATCTTATTAAAAGTTGAAACCAAAGTATCCCACTGAAATCATGGAGTATGTCAAAAATTAAACACATACAGATAATAAAAAATCCTGGTCCCACTTTTACTTTATGTAGCTATGTTGTATCCCCACCAAAACAGTTAGAGGTAAGATTAAATGGTGTTTCTTTCAAATGCTTTGGAAACCGTTTAAACCCTATTAGGAGGTGTTTTATTTGTCTCCCAAAAAGGGGGGTTAGGTATGTTAGATCCTGTTTTTTTCACACCCTTTTCTTATCGCAAATAGTTAAATGTGGTTTAGGATCATCATTATCACCACAAAGGTCATGGTGTAGATTAAGTTTAGACAGATATTTTAGGGCATGGGGGGTGGTGGCCCCAAGATTAGGGTCTTTTTTTACATGTTCCTCATGTTTTTAGATCAGCTGTTTCCAAATTATGTATTTGGAACCTCACAAAAAAAAAGAGATTCAGGTTCAATCTGAGAAGCAACTGTATAAAACTGTTTTAGATAAAATCTACCCAATAGAGCCGAGTTTTAAATTTTGTACCCAGGACTGTAATAAATATATTTTGGCTCAATTAATAAACCCCAGAATCTCGCCTCAGATGTGGAAACACTTGTGGTTATCAGTTTATGGTAGAACCCAGGTAAGGGGGAACGCTAAGCATAAAGCTGTCAAGGAACAGAATTGTCCCTATCCGGATTGTATAAATGTGGAAGAAACCATGGAGCATCATTTATTTTTTTGTTCCTATTCTACACAATTATGGGGCTATTTGGCCAAAGTATGGAATATACCTTGGCTTGTTAATTTAAATTATGAGATATGCGTTATAGGCAATTATTCCTTTTTGGGCTCCAGCTTCCACTCAGAAACTCTTGCTATTTTTTTTGTTGTTTAAAATTTTATCTATGGCAGACAAGATGTAGTTGGGTACTTCGTCCAATACAATGTCTTACGAGATGGTTAGGATCTTTATCTGTGATGCTATGGGTCAAGTATATGTTACTGATACTACACAGGCAACGGATAGGCAAGTCCAACTATGGTGGAAAGGTTTTTCATTTTTTATAAAATATAAATAAGGTGTTTAGAATAACTTTGGTTTAAATTATTTTTTGGGGGTGGTTTCTACTTCGTTTAAATGGGGATTTTAGGGTAAGAGCAAACACTAATGGTGAAATGTTATGAGGTGTATTATGGAAAGTTTTTTTAGTTTTTCAAGGAATGTGTTTCTTATTTTATTTACCCTTCTCAAGGTATGACTTGTTATTTTTTTTTTTCTGTATTATAATTGTTTAATTATGTTTCATTGCTCTGTTTCAAAAGTTGTTTATTTGGATGTATTTCGATGTTTTCTTCTTAATAAAACTACCCTACTCTTTCGATAAGTGCCATGGATCTTTAACATCCACCTGAACTACCACCAATCCAGGCAGATGGGACCTCAGTTTAACGTCTCATCCAAAAGACGGCACCTCGAAGTGCAGCACCCTCTCATGCTGCACTACAGTGTCAGTACTGGGATATTAACCCAAGTGGCAGATGTGGGAACTGAACCCACAGCCCTCTGATCTCCCGGCCTCAGAGGCGAGTGTGCTACCTACTGAGCCACTGACACTGGTCAGGGACTTGAAATGGTGGATGGTGCAAGAGAACATTTGCCGGGGAGTTCCTGTCTGTGTAGAACCCGTCCCCCCTCCCAAACATTGACAACAGATGCCTCAGGAGAGGGCTGGGGAGCCCACCTAGGGTCTCACAGGACTCAGGGCTCCTGGTCCAGATTCGAGCAGACTCTTCATATAAATGTACTCTAGCTCAGAGCCGTCCTGTATGATATCCAAGCTCTGCACTCTTGCATTCTTCCCGGTCATCTAACAATTCAGATGGACAACATATGCATAGTCTGGTACATCAGCAAGCAGGGAGGGACTTGTTCCTACCTTCTGTGCAGGGAAGCAATGAGAGTTTGGAGTTGGGCAGTTCAGCACAACCTTCACCTGACAGCAGTTCATGTTCCGGAAGTAGACAGTACGCTGGCAGACCACCTCAGTCAGTCTTCAGCCAAAGCCCATGAATGGGAACTGGATCAAGAGGTAGTAGACAACATCGTCCTGCGCTGGGGAACCCCTCAGTTAGACCTCTCCACGTCTCCTCAAAATGCAAAACTTCCCACCTTCTGCTCGCTCGCTCCAGGGCAAGGCATTTTTTGGCGGGCCACTCTGTCTCTCGATTGGAGGGACAGATTCGTCTATGCCTTCCCTCCGATTCCCTTAATTCCGAGAATCTTACACAGACTCAGCCCAGAAGGAGCCTGGATGATCCTCATCACTCCATTCTGGCCCAGGAAAGTTTGGTTCTCTCTTCTGCAGCAATTTTCAGAGGAACCTCCACTTCCTCTTCCTCTGTCACAGCACTTGCTGACCCAGGATCAGGGGACCCTGGTTCATCCAGGTCTCAAATCCCTTCAGTTGCACGCGTGGCTCCTGCAGACGTAGCTCAAGCCCGATTCAGGGTTTCTCCACTCGTTGCAGATATTCTGGTGGAGGCCAGGAAGCCTTCCACTAGATCCACCTATGCCATGAAATGGTTTTCGATTTGATCCTCTTCTAAAAACTTCGAGCCGTTCTCTTGCCCTGTCGGGAGAGTCCTGGACTACATGCGTCATCTCTTTGACCTGGGTCTTAGCCATTCCTCTTTGAAAGTTCACATGGCGGCTGTCTCAGCCTACCATGTCCCTTTTGGAGACAGGACTTGCACACAGTTGGAAGCCTCTAAGACCTTCCTTAGAGGGGTTCTCCATTTTAGACTCCACATCCGCATTCCTGCCCCTCCTTGGGATCCGAACTTTGTTCTTGAGAAGCTTACCCTGCCTCCTTTTGAACTGGCAGCTTCAGGAGACTTGAAGTTTCGCTCTTGGAAGACTCTCTTCCTAGTGGTCATTACTTCTGCCCGACGAAGTTCCGAGCTTCAGGCCCTGATGTGCAAAATCTCTTATTTGATTTTCCACAAGGAACGTGTGGCTCTTCGCACCAACCCTAAGTTTCTCCCTAAGATGGTAGCATAATCTACGCTGAATCAATCCATTGAGCTACCTGCTTTCTTTACGCAACATTCCAATCAAGGGGAGTACCTCTTGCATACTTTGGATGTTCATAGAATACTGAGATACTACACCACTAGGACTAAGGATCTCAGGAAATCTATCAGCTTTTTGTCTCTTTTGCTCACAAAAGAGAGGGCAATGCTGTTTACAAGCAATGCCTATCCAAATGGTTGGCTCATTGTATCACTTTCTGTACAACAAGACCCTACCGGGTCAAGTCAGAGGTCACTCCACCAGAGGAGTAGCTGCCTCTGTGGCTTGTTTCAAGAATGTGTCAGTGGCAGACATCTGGGCAGCCGCAACTTGGACTTCTGTCTATACCTTTACGAAACACTACAGTTTGAACATTGCCTCTCGCCGTAGAGCAGGCTTCGGGTTGACAATTCTGCAAGGTCTTCTTTCTTAAGACTCTTACAGCCGGTGGTTCTATTGGTTGGTTAGTTTTCCTCCTTCTGAGTGCTTTTCTTTGTTCCAGACTGCTTGGGATTCAGTCCAATATGTAATTACCTACTGCAAGAGCCCTCTCGAAGTAAGATAGTACAGTTACGTAAGAACTTACCATAACAGTAGATCTTCAAGAGAGGCTCTTGCAGTAGGTAATGCCTTCCCACCCTCCATCCCCCTTAGCTTTTCCAGCTCCTTTTCCAAGAAGGGAAGTATCCGCTGCTCTCTCATCTTGCCTTTTTGGCCTTTGGCAGGAAAGAACTGGAAGGCGGGCGTGGGGGACCGCCCCTTTAGCATGACATTGGTGACCTGACGTGGGGCAGTCCCCCGCCAAAGACTGCTACCTAGAAATTTTTCCATGGGGTTCTGACACCTGCCGGCTCCAGTCCTATATGTAATTACGTACTGCAAGAGCCTTTCTCGAACATCTACTGTTACAGTAAGTTCTTACATAACTGTACTTCACATCTCCTGAGCCTCATGGCTACTGCCGGAGTGACTGTGCCACTGGCACGTCTTCATATGAGGACATGCAGGGTCCAGTGGGATCAGTTGATGGATGAGCTGGACCGGATGGTTCTCATCACGTTTCCTCTTTACAGAGAGTTGTTGTGGATGGATCATGACAACCTACTGAAGGGTACATTATTCCTTATGCCAGCTCCTGTACACGTCCTCATCACGGATGCCTCAGGCTCTGCCTAGAGTGACCATCTCGACTCTTATCAGGCACAGGCATGGGCCAAGGTGGAGAACAAGCTGCACACAAATGTTCTGGATATGTGGACTGTCCTGTACAGCCTCCAGGTTTTTCAGAATCATATCTGTCATGATCCACTGCCAAGCCAGATGGACAACATCAGTGGTATGTATTACATCAACAAACAAGGGGACACTCACTCCTATCCCCAATGCAGGGAAGCAATGAGGGTTTGGTACTGGGCTCTGTCTTATGGCCTTCAGCTATTGGATGTATTTCTCCCAGGCCTCCAGAATGCCTTGGCAGACAGGTTAAGTGGGTTCCAGTAGATTATTCACAAATGGGAGCTGCTGTCCTTCGTGGTAAATGACCTCTTCGCAAGGTGGGTCGTCCAGAACGGGACCTTTTTTGCATCCAATACAACACAAAACTGGTACTTTTCTGCTTGCTTGCTTCAGGACCTGGAGTTTTTTGGTGAGACGTGTTGTCCCCCTCCTGGAAAGGGAAATTCCTAGTCACATTTCCACCCATTTCTCTTAATACAAATGGTTCTACTCAAGCTGTGGGTGGAAATTGCCACTATCATCTTCATTGTTCTGCTCTGGCCTTGCTAGATATGGTTTCCACCTTCAACATATGGCAGTGGACAGAGCTCCAGGTAAGGTGAATACCAACCTATTTTACTCCACTTCATTTTAGGAAATACTGTTCAGAAAATTTTTTTAATGAGTACCAGTACTCACCCACCATTTGTAAATGCACCACACTCCATAGAATATTGCTTCATAACATAACTGGTGATGCAAAAGGAACAGTTTTTTTTCCAGATTTACAGCACTTGTACACATACTAATTTTGTTTTATTCACTATATTGTAAAACTGGTGATTAAATTACTCCTACCTGCCAACATTAACCTCCGCAAAGGAGACCCACAGGAGGGTGGCACAGGACCCCACAGGGGAAGGAAACAACTCCTGGTGGGTACTCGGTCATTAGGGGGTAGAACTGGAGAGGGAGAGGAGAGGGAGTTAAGGTGCCTGCCCGGCGCCATGGCTTGGAGGGACAGGAAGCAAATCCTCAGGATTGTGGGAGCAGCTGCACAGAGGATGGAGCTGGATGTCATTGTCCACCTAGGAACAATCACCTGGCTGGGAGTGGGATCAGAGCAATTCAGCAGGAGTTTGTGAAGTTGGGGAGGGGCCTTAGACAAGTAGCATGCACGGTAACTTTCTCGGAAGTGCTACCTGTCTAAGGTATGGGTGAGGCTAGGGTACTCCACACCATGGGATTCAATGACTGGTTGAAAAACTGGTGTGGCGCTCAGGGATTTGGCTTCATTGGGGACTGGGGGTCCACCTGGAGGGATACAGGCCTATACTGACATGACGGTCTGCATCTGTCCTGGAGGGGAACCAGGATCCTGGGTGATAGGTTTAAATGCTTCATTGGCAAGCATTTAAACTAGCCAAGGGGGGAGGGACTGAAGGAAAGTAGGGAAATCCCAGTCCCCCCACCACAAAACAGGGTAGTTAGCGAAGTAGACACAAAGGTAGAGAAGACGATAGGGAACAAGACAGGGGTAAATTGTGTTGTATTGAAGATGTGCTGGCAGGTAGCCCCCCTGTCTGGCGTTACTCCTCTGACGAGCTCCGGGACCTCCGCTTTCGTTGTCCTCCCTTGCCGGCAGCAGTTTATTAGTACTGCTGGGGCTTGGGAATAGTAGGGAGGAGATGGAGGGGGATCGGGGGTCCCGAACCTCACGGGGGTGGTTTGAGCGGGCTGCTCTGATTGGGGTGGTTAGGACCAGGAGATACCCTGGGGCGAAATGGGTTCCAGAACATGGTTCTTCATTTCTGGTCCCCATACCCAAGGGCTCCAGTGACTTTGGGCCAGTGGCCCGGTCGGCTCCGGTATCTCATCCGACTTGAGCGGTGTTATGCAATGCCAGATCTATTAGGAATAAGATGACCATTATCGCTGATCTTATTGGGACAGCTGATCTGGTCTGCATCACAGAGACCTGGCTGGATGATAATCCTGGCCCCATTTTGGAGGCAGCTATTCCAGCCAGATTCTTGGTGATATACCGCCGAGACTGACTGCAGGAGCAGGGGTGTAGCCATCTGTTTTAGATTGGAATTGGGCCTTGTGCGAGTGCCAGTTGAGGAGTCCTGATTGTTTGAGTGTACCATTGTTGCAGGTGTGGGGTGCAGGATTGTTCTTGTCTTCGCGGGACGAAAGTGTTCCTGCAGGAATTCACAGACTTCGTTGTCGACATGGTGTTTGAGTCCCCAGATTGATGGTACTGGGTGACTTCAATGCCTGGGTCGATGACAAATTCTCGCAGTTTGGTTGGGATTTCCTCCAACTTATGTGTTCGTTGGAGCTCACACAGGTAGTTACCTCTGCAGCTCATGATCGTGGGCACTCGCTTGATCTGATTTTTCTCCTGGGCTTGGAGGCCACCAACTTGATGGTGGAACCAGTCATTTGGTGGGACCACCACATCATAAGATTCAATTTCCAGGCCCCCCCCATAGGCCTGCCCCTGTGGAGATGGTCAGATACTGCCCTTTGATGGATGTGTCTCCCGATGGTCTACTAGCGGTATTGGATGTATCGAGTTTACCGGGTGCAAGCAGGAGTCCTGAAAATTTGGTCCTGGCCTATAATAAGGCCATGGTGGATGCCCTGGACTCTATCGCTCCTGTCCGTGTTCGTCCTCTCTCCCTTCACCTTCGGTCCCCTTGGTTTGATGGGACCTTGAGGGAGTTGAGACAAGTTGGACAAAGGCTAGAGCGTCACTGGCGGAAATCCTCCCTGGATGATGACCACCTTAGATTGTTGCAGCATTATCAACTCTATCAATCAGCAATCACCCGTAAGAAGGCAGAGTTCCTGTCCACGGAGATTGCTGCAGCTCAGAATTGACCAGCTCAGCTCTTTTGGACCATAGACAGGTTGTGCAACCCAGCCTGTCTATAGGTCCGAGGAGCATTTTCACAATCTTAAGTGTGATGAGTTTGCTCAATTCTTTGCTGATAAGGTTGCCAACATCAGGGCGGAGATCCAAGCAGCTCACTCTGTGGGGGTTGACTGTGGTTGGTGCTTGTTCACTGCACCTTGGTTTTCTTGGTCTTCTTTCGATCGACTGGAGACCGTCAGTATTGTGCGGATTATCCAGAATATGCAGCCGACATACTGTAGTTTGGACCCCGGGCCCATCACGCCACATTTTGGGGTGTACTGATTTCATTGGCCCCGTCCTAGCCAAGATTGTGTGGTGCTCCTTAGAGATGGGTGAGTTTCCTAGCTCCCTGAAGGAGGCGTTGGTTACACCACTCCGAAGAAAGCTTCTCTGGACCTGAACTGCTTGGCTAACTACAGACCTATCTCTAACCTTCCCTTTTTAGGGAAGACGATTGAGAAAGTTATCATGCTGCAGCTGGAGAACCATATTACTATCCATGTTATCTACGATCCTCTCCAGTCCAGTTTTCGGAAGAGGCATAGTACCGAGACGGCTCTGGTTCGGGTACTCAGTGATCTCCTGATGGCTAGAGATCAGAAGCACCACTCCATCTTGCTGTTTCTTGAACTCTCATCAGCTTTTGACACTGTGGACCATGGGGTGTTGCTCGACCACCTGAGGGTAATTTGTGGCCTGGCTGGTCTAGTTCTCAGGTGGTTCCAATCTTTCCTCTCTGGCAGGTCTCAGAGGGTGGTTGTTTTCCTCGGCCTCAGTCTCCCTGTCTTGCGGGGTCCCTCAGGACTCGGTGCTGTCCCCAATATTGTTTGCGATGTGTATGCTGCCTCTAGGAGACATTGTAAGATGGTATGGTCTGAGTTTCACTACTATGCTGATGATACCCAGCTCTGTCTGTCTTTCGCTCCTGACCGGGATAGTGCTTTCTCAGTCTTTAACAGCTGCCTCACAGAAATCCAGTACTGGATAAAATCCAGCTGGTTGAAATTGAACTTTGATAAGACTGAGGTGTTGGTTGTGGATCCAGGTCTCCGGATAGAGGGGTCAGCGGCAGGGCATCCCATTGGGCTTTGGCTTGGGAATAGTCAGCTGCATTCCTCTGAACAGGTACATGACCTGGGTGTGTTCCTTGATAACAGGCTGTCACTGCATTCACAGGTGTCCGTGGTTATCAAGTCCTCTTTTACCATCTTAGGAACATCGCTCGGGTCAAGCACCTTGTTCCGTCCAGTGACCTGCCAACATTGATCCATGCCTTTGTGTCCTCACGCCTGGACTGCTGCAACTCCCTACCTAGGGCTTCTGGGGTTGATATCTGCCACTTGCAGCTGGTGCAGAACGCTGCGGCACGGCTCTTGACTGGGACTCCTCGTTCGACCACATCACACCAGTGCTGCAGACTGCACTAGTTGCCTGCTCAGTGGTGGATCACCTTCAAGGTCGGTCTTCTGACCTTTAAAGCCCTACATGAACAGGGCCTGGGCTACCTGCAAGAGCTCCTGGTCCCTTATTACAACCCCCACCCACTCTGCTCAGCTGACGAGGGGTTGTTAGAGATTCCCAGGGTACAGTTGAAACCTCTGACTCACGTGCTTTTATGTTTGCAGCTCTGACCCTGTGGAATGCTCTGCTTCACCAGATCGAGAGTGCCGTCCATGGGGACCTTTAAAACAGCTTTAAAGTCTTTCTTGTTCTGCCAGGCATTTGGTGTTTAATGCTCCTGCTTGTTTTATTTAATATTTTTATGACTTGATGTTAATTGTATTTGATACCTATGCTCTTTGTTTTTAATTGTTCATGATTGTACAGCACTTTGATTTTAAAGATTGCACTACATAAATAAAATTATTAATTATTGTTAAATCCACAAAAGGCAAAGGCAGTAATAAGGACAGGGATGGGCCAAAAGTTGTAAGGCCATCAAAAATGGAGGGCAGTGAATACAATGCCCATAGTCTGAGAAACAAGCTCCCTGGAACTAGTGGCCTTGATGGAAGAGGGACGCCTGGATATTGTGGCAGTGACAGAAACATGGTACACACAGAACCATAACTGGGATGTCAACATACCGGGATACACAATTTACAGGAGGGACAGGGAGGGTAAAAGAGGAGGAGGAGTATCTCTCTACATCAGGGAAGGAATCAGAGCAACAGAACTAAAGGGTAAACATGGAGGGAAGGAGGCACTGTGGGTCACCCTGGAGACAGGAGTTGGCACCACAGTCCACACAGGGGTTGTTTACAGACCCCTGTCTCGGGGAGGCAATGGGCAAGGAAATGACAGAAAGAATCCTTAGAATGGCAGAAAAAGAAGAGATATTGTTGATGGAGACCTGAATATGCCAGATGTTAACTGGAGCACTTTCACTGCAGCCACATCCAAAAGCAGGGTCATTCTCAATGCCCTACAGGGGGCATACCTCAGACAGCTAGTGTTAGAGCCCACTCGGGAGGGAGCAATCTTAGACCTGGTACTCTCAAATGGGGATGGAGAGAGTATGTCAGATTTAGAAGTGGGTAGCCATCAGGAACAAGCGACCACCAAACAGTGTAGTTCACAGTAAATGCAGCTGTAGAATCGAGCCATACAAAATCAAGGGTGTTGGATTTTGGGAGGGCTGACTTTGGCAAAATGGGAGTGTGCCTCAGAAAAGCACTAGCAAACAAGCAAGAAGGAGGGGTGGAAGAACAATGGGGAAAAATCAGAACTGCCATCACAGAGACAGCAAGCCTTTGTGTAAAGCAAATAAACAAATCGAAACGAAGGAAAAAGCCACTGTGGTTCTCAAAAGAGGTGGCCAGGAAGGTTAAAGAGAAAAGGACAGCATTTAGGAAATATAAGGAAACACAGAAGGAGCAGGACAGAGAACTATATCAGTTAAAACAGATGGAGGCAGGGAAGGCAGTCAAGATAGCAAAGGCCCAAACTGAGGAAAAGATAGCCAACTCTGTTAAGAAGGGGGGTAAAACCTTTTATAGGTACATTAGGGAGCAAAGAAAGACCAAGGGAGGGATACTGAGGCTTAATAAAGGGGAGGGAATGTGGGCAGAGGGTAACATTGAAAAAGCAGGGATTTTGAACAAATACTTCTTCTTAGTATTCTCAAAAGAAGAGGAGGGAGGGAGGTACCTAAAACAAACAATAGAAACACTCTGGATAGGGGTTGTCGATACCAGTCCATTCACAGAAGAAAGGGTTATGAAAGAACTCTTAAAACTGAAGGTAGACAAAGCAATGGGGCCTGACGGGATTTACCCCAGAATTCTAAAAGAACTAAGGGGAGAACTAGTGACACCACTGACTACCCTCTTTAACAAATCATGGGAGGATGGGTGGTACCTGAAGACTGGAAGAGGGTGGATGTTGATTCCACTTCACAAAAGTGGGAGCAAGGCAGAGGCAGGAAACGACAGACCTGTTAGTTTGACCTCAGTGGTAGGGAAAATGATGGAATCACTTTCTAAAGGAAAGAATTGTCGAGTACCTAGAGGCCAGCAGGGCACAGGACCCAAGGCAGCATGGATTCAGAGCGGGAAGCTCATGTCAGATGAATCTAATAGATTTCTTTGACTGGGTGACCAAAGTAGTAGACCAGGGAGGGGCTGTGGACATGGCCTACCTAGACTTTAGCAAGGCATTTGGCACAGTCCCACACAAAAGATTAATATACAAGTTAGCCAGCCTTGGAGTGGGTCCCAATGTGGTAGCCTGGGTAAAAAATTGGCTGGACAACAGGACGCAGAGGGTAATAGTAAACAGAGTCCACTCTGAAGAAAGGGGGGTTACTAGCGGGGTACTGCAGGGTCCAGTACTGGGACCGGTTCTCTTTAATGTCTTTATAAGTGACATTGCAGAGGGACTGGAAGGAAAAGTCTGTCTCCTTGCAGACGACACAAAGGTCTGCAACAGGGTTGATCCACAAGGTGGGGTGGAAAGGATAAGAAGGACTTGGCAAGGTTGGAGGAATGGTCAAATGTATGGCAGCTTAGAGTCAACACAAGTGCAAAGTAATGCACCTTGAAACAAAACCCAGGGAAGAGTACACAGTTGGGGGTGGGGGATACTAACAACAACAAAATGGAAAGGGACCTGGGGTAGTCATAGCAGATGGCCTAAAGGTGGGCATGCAATGAGAAGGCAGTAAGGAGGGTTGGGGGATACTGGGATGCACAGGAGAGGCATCACCAGTAGAAATAGGAAGTTGTTATCCGTCTGTACAGACAGTTGGTGAGACCCCATCTGGAGTACTGTGTGCAGTTCTGGAGACCCCATCTCTGCAAGGACATAGGCAGGATGGAGGCTGTCCAGAGGAAGACAACTCAAATGGTGCAGGGTCTGCATCAGAAGACATACGAAGAGAGACTAAAGGAGCTTAATATGTATACCCTTGAGGAAAGGAGGGGGAGGGGGGACATGATAGAAACTTTCAAGTACCTCAAGAGAATCAACAAAGTCCAAGAGGACAGCATCTTTCAGAAAAAGAGATGTGCAAGAACAAGGGGACACAATTTAAAGATAGAGGGGGATGGCTCAGAGGTAAAGTGAGGAAGTATTTTTTACAGAGAGGGTTGTGGATGATGGAACGGCCCTCCTGAGGAGGTCATGGAGTCAAAAACAGTTTTCAAGAATGCATGGGACAGACATAAGGCAATTCTAGTGGGTGGTAGGAGGAAGTAGGCTGTTGGTTAACTAGGATCTGCAGCTTATCCATTAGGAAGGGAAATGGGCAGACTAGGTGGGTCAAACAGTCCTTATCTGCCATCAGATTCTATGTTTCTTATCTAGAAAAAAACTATATTGTTTTAAAATCTATACTCCTCATTCCACTCCGACCAGACATTTGTATGCATATGAATTTTGTTTTACTTGCCTCACTTTCAAAATGAGTACAGTACTAATCCTAAAAAATCTTATCTGGAGCCCTGGCAGTGGCGCCTCCTGTCCCCTTACTGCTTTGTTACGGTCTGTTGTCACAGGCAAGGGGATCCTTGGCCCATCCGGACCTGAAGTCCCTACATCTGCATGCATGGCTCCTGAAGACATAGCCATTACACGTTTTGGGGTATCCCCAAAGCTTGCTGTTGTCCTGCTTGCGGCTCGGAATCCTTCTACCAGACATAGTTATTCCCTTAAATGGAAGCATTTCAGTTTATGGGCTGTTTCCTAGAATATGGACCCTTTTACATGTCCTCCGAATGCTGTGTTGAATACTTGCTTTCCTTGTCTAACTCTGGCCTGCAGTATTCCTCTCTTAAGGTGGATTTGGCAGTTATATCAGCTTTCCATGCCCCTACTGATGGTCAAACAGTTGCCCAATTACAGGTATGTACATTTCTGAGAGGTATTCTTCACATGAAGCCTCCTATCCATAATCCAGTCCTGCCTTGGCACTTGAACTTCATTACTGAGAAATTGAAGTTGGCCTCCCTTTGAGCTTGCCATGAGTTATGGTTTACATTTCTTGTCATGGAAAACATTGTTTTTAGTTGTGATAACCTCTGCTTGGAGGATTTCCGAGTTTCAGGCTCTAATGTGAGCCTCCTTATTTGATTTTTCACAATGACAGAGTCTCCTTGCATACGAGTGCTAAGTTTCTACCAAAAGTGGTTTCTGAATTTACGAATCAAATTATCCACCTTCTTGTATGTTATCCGAGTGTGCCAACCAGGGTGAGGTGCTGTGCCATACTTTGGATGTACATAGAATACTAAGATAATATTGCTCACACTAAGGACTGTAGAAAGTCCTTTTTGTTTTGTTCACCCCTGGCAAAGAGGGCGCTTCTGTGTCTAAACAATGCATGTCCAAATGGTTGGCGTGTTGCATAACATTCTATTACAGGAGGTACGGTAAGGAACTTCCTGGTGGTGTTTGTGCTCACTCCATAAGGTGTGTGGCCACTTCAGATGCTTGTTTTAAAAATGCCCCTGCTGCTGACATTTGTGCTGCAGCCACACGGAGCACTGTTCATGCTTTTCACTAAACATTACAGTCTGGACATCATCTTTTGTAGATGTGCGGGTTTAGGGCTTGCTATACTGCAAGGTCCTGAAGAATAATCAGTTTGGTCTCACAAGACATGATTTTTTTTTTATATTATTTTCAACTGACAACACAAGTGCACAGAGAACTGCATCCTTAAATCATTGCTGCTTTTTAATGTCATTATAATTACTGGTGACCCCTATATCTGAATTTGGTTGCTTTCAAACGTCGTAATAATTGGGTGTGACATTACACCCAGTTATTACGGCATTTCCTGATTCTCGGTAAAGCACATCTCAGGGAAATCATGTCTTGTGCAATTTAAACAGACATCTTTATGTTGCTTGCACGCATGTGCAAGAAACATAGTGCCATCATCCGAGTTTTCGGAGGTGTGGCACCCGTCTTCCAATTCAGTCAGTGAGTTTGCAGGCGCGGCCGCAGTTCTCCAATGACTGCTGCAGCTGTCTGTGACAGCAGTCGAAAATGCAGTGGCACACAGTTGAAAGGGAGAGCTCCGCTTAGTCAGCAGAGCTCTCCCCGCTACACACACCGCCGTGGCATATTGCGTGCTGATCCGATCCTCCCCCCACGCACTCACTGTATGGCCGACGGGGTGCCCAATCCCGTTGGCTCCCACCCCCACAAAGCTGTCCAGGTGCCGCGCTGGGGCCCACCCAGCATGGAAAGATACTGTATTAGCCATGGGGTGCCCAATCCCCATCGGCTCCACGCTGCATGCCCCCGCCCAAAGCTTCCAGGTGCCACGCTGAGAGCCCACCCCAGCGTGGCAAATCTTGTTATAGCCGACGGGGTGCCCAATCCCTGTCAGCTCCAGCCCCCAAACAGCCTTTCTAGCTGCCACGCTGGGAGCCCACCCCAGCGTGGCAAAGCGTCCTAACGTCGTCGTGGTAAAAAAAAACAACCTGTAAAATAAAAAGCGGTCCTCGCAGTCTCCCTGCCCCCACCCGCACCCACCCACCGCGCACCCTGCCTCCCCACACACCCCCTCACCCCATACTTACCTCCTGAGCTCAACCCAACGATCATCGGTGGACCAGGAACACGTCCTGCACTCTTCAAAGCCGACCACCAACTGAGGAAATGCCGGTAAGCTGTATAATGGAATAAATAGGGTTTTTTCAACTTTGTTGCATATCTCAGGCATTTTTGGGAATTTTGGGCCCAAATTTTCAACATGGGGTTTTTGGGACCCCTCCTCATGAGTTCTTGCACTGTCATGGCGTTAATCGGGCCTGAAGGGTGATTTCGCGGTCAGGGCGAAATCACCTTTCAGACTGATTAACAAGCGACACTGCCAGTGTTCATAAGGTGGACTCTCAAAAGCCTATGTTGAAAATTTGGTGAAAAATTCCTAAAATGACTGTTTTACGAGTATGCGTTACGCAGTTCCTCATGCATGCTCGTAGAGTTCTCAATTTTCAATATTTTCACTCCAGATTTTCAACATTGCCATTTTACCACACCTCCTTATGAGCAGTACAGTTGTCATTTTTCACATCCTGCCCAAAACGTGTTTCCGCCCATATAGCGCACAATGGCACAGTCGGTGTGCGAAATCAATGTATGGGACACATTAGGAAAATTACAGTGACACTGTTCATGAGCAGAGGTCTTAAAATGGCTATGTTGAAAATTTGGTGAAAATATTCCTAAAAATGACTGTTTTACAAGCGTGCGTTGCGCAGTTCCTACGCACGCTTGTAAGTTTTCGACTTTTCAATATTTTCACTCCAGATTTCCAACATTGCCATTTTACCACACCTCCTTATGAGTAGTACAGCTGTCTATTTTTCACATCTTGCCCAAAACATGTTTCCGCACATGCAGCGCATTAATGGCGAGTCGTGTGTACTAAATCCATGTATGGGATACATTAAGAAAATCACGATGACACTGTTCATGAGCAGAGGTCTTAAAATGGCTATGTTGAAAATTTGCGAGAAAAATCTCTAAAAATGACTGTTTTGATGAATGGCGCTATGCCAGTTCCTACGCGACGCTTTGTGAAAGTTCGCTAATTTTCTGCATTTGCACTCCAATGACTTCCAAATACCTAAATAGCACATACAAGCAAGCAACATTCGGCATTGACAAATGCTTGTTTTTTAATAACCTCTGTCCCTCCTGTGACAGTGCTACAGTCAGAGTGCATACTTTCTGTGATTCGGAATGAAGATAGCTTCTTACACCCCACAGAAACTGCCAAAAGTTAGGTGTCCTTGGTGTGCGTCATAGGTGGTTAACGCCATGCCTGCCTGCATTTTTATTTAAGGTTAGAGGGCTCGATTCTCAAAGGCTGACACAGGGCTTTCACAAGCCCTGCATCAAACTCTTTGCTGCCCTGAACAGTTTGTCACACTGTGCACCCAGTTCTAGTAGATTACGTGCCTTTGTGACAGTTTACCCTTTCTATGGTGGCTTGCACCACATACTTGGTGCAACCCCTGTAAAATGGTCGGCAAAGATAGACCAGCAAAAGCTGTTCTAACTTGCCGCATGGGGGGCTAGGGGACCTCATGCACCGTGCATTTGGCGCACCCAGGGCTTGCAGCATTCAAAGCCGTTTGAGAATCGAGCCCAGAGAGTTCACAGTTCCTAGTTTGGCGTCCTCTCCTCAGTTTAGGAAGTTAAACTATTTCAGTGTTCCCTGCATATAAGGAACTAGACCAGTTGCTCAAATGAGAGTGATTTTTAATTATGCAAGTTCCCAACTTCAGGGAGAGAACTCAGCTAATTAGGGAGGTGTATTTTTTTTTTCTTTTAAACACCAAGCACCAGTTATTATATAGACTAAAACATACAACTGCGCTTATGAGGTTGTGCTATACAGCCCTGCTGTATGACGACTTCATACACCTCTTGAGCTTCACAGTCAAGGTTTGTGGATCATCACACACCTCAGATGTGTAAAAAACAATTCATAACACTCAGTTGCATCTGCATTATTCTATATGTAACACACAAAACTATTTCTTAGCTGCACACAAACAAGCCCAGGTTCTTGGACAGGAACCCGGATGTTCAGAAGTCCCAATGTTTGCTAAGCCAGAAGGAAATATTTTGCTAAATGACTCAGGCGACTTTTTTCCAACTTTTAAAATCTATTGAAGACATTATAACTTTATTTACTAGACGTACAATGGTACTTCTTCAAATCATGAAAAGCCACATTACATTTCAGGGTTTCAATATAGTATTTCAAAAGAAATAAGTAAAATGGTGTGCTCCGAAGATGGCAACTGCCTACAGCACAGATATGCTGCCAACAAAAGCAAAATAAAGGCTCAGCACTCAGTTGAATTTACAGGTGCATAAGTGCAAATTTTATTTGGCAAGGAACCTGGAGAAAATCAGGGCTGATTTTGTCCAGGCTCCTTGCCAAAATAAAATTTGCACCTATGACCTGTAAATCTCAACTTGAGTGCTTAGCCTTCCTTGTTTTTCAATATAGTATACTGGTTTTGCTTTTCTTACTGGTAAGTATAACAGTGAATGGGCTAGTAGTCACTGCAGCTTCATGTGCCTTACAAACATAGTTTCTGATGACCTGTACATATGGATGCTTTTTGTATGTGTGTGTGATCTTTTTACCTCCCTACTCTCCGGCGTCCACCTCTCCTTGGGCCGCCTAGTGCTCCACTCCCAGTCCTCTTCTGGTGCTGTCCCTCTCACACACACATCGCAACCCGACCCCAAGTTGTCCCAGTGTATCCCATTGCCGGAATGGGCCCCCCCTCCTCCGACACCCAGGTGTGAGGGAACCCAGCACACTATTTTTCCATGGTCTGGGGCTGCTGTGGTGGAGGTGGCTCCACAGAGGTTCCGGGGAACATGGATCACGGAGGCCATCATCTGGTGGCGCCGTTGTTTTCTAGGCTTTCTGAGTCCCTCCGCGGCACTATGTGTAGTACCCCTGGTCTCCATCAGGGGCCACTACAGAACGGAGCTACCCCCAATCCTCCCCAGGAGAGGAGAGCAGTCCTTCGGATGCTCAATCCTCTCCTTCCCCCTGCCAGCCCCCGGCGCCCGAGTCCATTCCCGAACCTGGCTCGCCAGCGTATATGGATGCTTTTAATAGGAAACAGTATTGTAGAATTATTACTGGGCTAGTATCATCCCAAAGGTTCTCTGAAAAGAATAAGTGAAAATCATGTGATCTTCACACATTCTTTGATATCTGCAGTTAGGTTGAGCTGGTTGTGGATGACAAAGTTGTCCTAACAAATTACCCAGTGGATGGCAGATATTAAAACTAAACCCTGCATAGGTTGCCCGATGGCCATGTGGTAGCACATTACACTTCCATGCAGTCTTCCAGGGTTCAAGAGTGAGCCCAAGAGGTCCACAGTCAGCTGCCACCAAGTTGGGAAATGATGCTTTTGGCAGATGTTACCTGAAGGTGAGGGTGGCCCCATGATCTCCTCCTTAGCGACCCCTTTGGGGGGGGGGCTTGTTTCCATCACGGAGAGTTGCTGCATTTATTCCGTGTCTGAGCCAACTGCACACAATGCCAACAGATGGTGGGAATGTTCTAAGGAGAAGAAGCACATCTGACAGAAAATGAAATGGAACAGTAGAAAATCTCGAAAGGTCATATTTTTTGTTTTTGTTTGTGTAACCCCTCCCCCCAACAAATGGGGCTTCCCGAAAAGTCTTCCTCGAGCTTGCCTAAATGCTCACTGCCAGGTTGGTGTCCTGTGTGTTAGCAGTTTAAATGTGATTGCCATAGAGTGCCTGTATAGCCTCTGTGTACTGTCTCTTTAAGAGCTGTTTGGATCGCAGTCATTAATCTGAGATGGAGCTCTGTTGAAAGACGTAACTGTTTGCTGAAAATCATGTAGAGTGATAATGATAATGTAATTGGTCTAACCTGCCTTCTTTGCAGAAAGGACCATCTCTGCTTTGGCTAAAGTCTCTAATGACTGGATAACTTGCTATGGACACTAAGAAGGTTACTGGTGCAGTCTTTTCTAGACCTCAGTAAGGCCTTTGACATTGTTGACCATCACCTCCTAATCATCTGCCTTGCCAACCTATGTGCCACTCCACTTACTTCTCAGTGGTTTAGCAGCTACCTCTCTGGAAGGATACAAAAAGTCAAAGCTGATGGCCTACTATCTGTCCCCCTTCCAGTTCCCAGAGGAGTCCACTAAGGCTCCATCCTAGAACCAATCCTTTTTTCCCTGTATATCAACAACATGGCCCCGAGTTTTCCACGATTCTGCGGGTGCGGCAAACCGCGGAAATATCCGTGGAATTTGCCCTCACTGTAGAATTCGCGTCATCCCACGGAACAAGCGTGCCTCCTTCTGAAATATTAGTATGCCATGCTGGGAGCCCACCCCAGCGTGCAAATACTTCATTGCCGTGGGGTGCCCAATCCCATCGGTTTCACTGCCCTCCCCAAATGTTTTGTGCCACGCTGAGAGCCCACCCCAGCGTGGTTAAAACTTCCTTTGCCAACGGGGTGCCCAACTCTCGTCGGCTTCATCGACCCCCCCCTGCTGCCTGTCACGCTGGGAGCCCACCCAGCGTGGCAAAAGTCCCTCCTTGTGGAAGCTTCCAAAACCCTGCTAAAAAACTTCCATTGGTGATTCTTTTGCCCCCCAACCCGCACCCACCCTCTGCGTGCCCACCTCCCCACACTCTCACCTCACCCCACCTCAACCCATACTTACCTCTGAGCCCAGCGATGATCTTCGGGACCGGGAACACGTCTGCACTCTTCAAAGCCGACCGCTAACTGAAGAAATGCCGGTTAGCTGTATAATGGCATAAATGGATTTTTTAACTTTAGTGCATATCTCAGCCATTTCTGGAATTTTTTCACCAAATTTTCAACATGGGTTTTGGGGCCCCTTTCATGAACTGTGACACTGTTATTTCATTAATCGGTCCGAAGGTGGTTCCGCGGTCACTCGCGCAGAACCACCTTTCCGGAATGATTAACTAAATGACAGTATCACAGTTCATGAGGTAGGCTCTTAAGAACCCTATGTTGAAAAATTTGGTGAAATTATTCCCCAAAATGACCGCTTTTACTGAGCGCAAGGCTATGCAGTTTCTATGCACGCTCGTAACTTCAAGCATTTTTAATATTTTCACTCCAGATTTTCAGTATTGCCATTTTACCACACCTTCTTATGAACAGTACAACTGTCATTTTTCACATTTCACCCAAAATGTGTTTTCACTCATGTAGCGCACAATGGCGCGGTCGGTGTGCGAAATCAATGTTCTGGACAGAGTAATAAAATCACAGTGATACTGTTCATGAGCAGAGGTCTTAAACTAGCTATGTTGAAAATTTGGTAACAAACGCCCTTAAAATGACTGTGTTACGAGCGTGCATTGTGTCGGATTGGGCAAAAAACAAAAAGGAAAAAAATTAAGGTAAAAATATCATGAGAAGTTCTGGCGGCAAATGAGAACCCTGCCGCAGAATTCCCTTGTTCGACAGTCAGAAAAATCGGGGCCCTGATCAACAACCTTAATGCCCCCATAAAGAACTCCAGCATACATTTCTTTGTGGATGATACAGTTTTGTACACCTTAGGCTCAACCTCGGTCGTCCCTGAAAAAGGGACCTTCAGGGCCCCAGTGGGCTTACCCAGTTAACAAAATTTAATAAATAAATAAATAAAACCTTATCTGAAGTCAGGGAAGTGCTGCAAGCTGATTTTATCCAGATAGAAAGTAACCTTATCAATGCCAAGCTTCTCTTAAATGCCAAAAAAACAAAGGCAATGATTTTTTCGCGGCTTACCTCGCCTGGTGCCCTTCCTGCCCCACCAGAGGACTTCATAGTTACCTTCCTGGGCGAACCCTTGAAAGTCGTGCCTAAATTTAAATATCTAGGTTTGTGGATAGACAACAAGCTTTCTTTCAGCGACTATGTTGAGGATCTATCTAAGAGGCTTAAAGCACGCTTGGGTTTCTTTTTCAGAAATAGGACCCTATTTACTTTCACGACCCGTAAACGATTTGTCCAAGCAACATTCCTTCCCCTACTTGACTACGGAGACTTTATTTTTATCTCCTCCCCATCCTCGAGCCCATCTAAACTGGACGTACTCTACCACCAAGCTCTACGTTTCATTACTAGCTCTGCGTTCAGGACCTACCACTGTGATCTATATGCAGCGTTGGGTGGACCTCACTCTCCACCAGATGCCTTTTCATGCTGGTATTTGAACCCTAAGTTACTTCTTCATAAACTGCCGGACTACTTAACATCTTTCATACGCATCTCACATAGTGCTTACTCCCTAAGGAAATCTGACTATATCCTACTAGACATTCCCAGGACTCGTACTACAATTGGCCAATGAGCTGTTTCATACACCCTCCCCAACATTTGGGACCGACTACAAGCCATGCTGAAGCTAACCAGCATTGTATCAATTAACTCCTACAAAACACTAGCTGTCTCTAAAATAAAAGATATATGCAGTTGCTACTAGGCCCCCCCTCCAACTCTAAGCCAACTACCTATGTACCAACTGTCCCTCTACTCATTAAGCTGTAATGTAATTGCATAATTGGCACAAGGATTTCTAGTTTGTGTATCTCTTGTATTATATGTATATTCTGTGCTTGATCTACATTCAGTTGTCCTGTCAATGTAATAACAAATTGTATGTGTATATGACTCAGGACCTCCTTGTGAATGAGCTTGCTCAACTGAGTTTTTCCTGCAATAAACTTGAACTTGAACTTTCAACTTGAACTTGTTTATCTCCACTATCTTGGTCCTGGACTGCAAATTGGACCAATCAGTATTGGTAAGACCTAAAATGGAGCTGGACTACAGGAGCTGTCTGGAGTCAAAATCTGTAGGAATTGTAGATCTTACTTCGAGAGGGCTCTTGCAGTAGGTAATAACAAATAGGACTGACGCCGGCCGGCAGCAGGACCCCATGGAAAAATTTCTAGCTAGCAGTCCCTGGCGAGGGACCGCCCCCATGTCAGGTGACCGGCGTCATACGACGCCGGTATAAAGGGGCCGTCCAGGACGCCCACATTCCAGTTCTTTCCCGCCGTCAGCTCGTGCAGCGCCTCGCGGTTAAATTCTTATCGCTCAGTCCTGTTACTTCGTCGGTTTTTCGGAAAAAGTTTTCAGTATAGAATTTTATTCTTCTTTCATCAGGTGAACGTCGGTTTATGTCATCCCCTTCAAAGAATAAGTGCGACTTGTGCGACGCCCAACTGCCTCACAAAGACGGTCACTCCCTCTGCCTTTTCTGCTTAGGCCCCGACCACGCGGTCGACAAGTGTCCGCACTGCCTTCGATTCAACGCGGCCACCCGCAGACGACGCCAACAGTCCCTCGAAGTCCATCTCCTCAAAAAGAAGATGTCCGCGATGGAGAAGGAGTTGAAGAAACTTCGGCAGGCATTGACCTTCCCTGAAGGGCACAGGAAGCGGGACAAGGAAAGGCACCGGGAGAAGGCCTCCTCCTCCGCGACTCCGGCCGGGGTCGCGGGCAAGGTAACATCCCCTCCGGGGGATCGCCCGACGGCAGCCTCCAAGGCTTTGGAGGAGGCATCGACCCGCCCGTCGGGTTCACGTTCGAGCCCACCGGGCATCTCCAGGCAAAAGGAGACTCTAGCCCTAGTACGCGCAGGCCCTGGCCACTACTGGTGCGGGCACCTCCTTGCCGGGATGCTGTCCTCTGACGTACGCCCGCCGAGAAGGCCTAAGATGCTCGACCCTGCGCGGCGCACGGCAGTGTCCCCCTCGGACCAGCCCCTCTCATCCTCGGCCTCTCTCAACAAGGACCCCCGAGTTGAAGCGCCGCTCCTCTGGCGTCCGCCAGGAGTCGGCCCATAAGCCACACGTCGGCTCCTGCGACGTGCACCGGGCCTCAGAACCTACGGCAGACCCTGCCGCGTCTGTCGTACCAGGCTCCCCACAGCCTTCGCTGCCATCAGGGGAGCCCCAGTCCCCCCTGCCTGACCCCGGGGATTTTTCCCCTCCGTCCCCGAATGAGGCTCGGGACCCTGGGCTACCGTCCGATCCTCTTCATGAAGAGCCAGATCTGATGCCGGCTCCTCCGACACCGGCCCGGCCGACACCGGTTCCGACACCGGCCCCTCCGACGTCGGCTGGGGATATCCCTCTTCCATCGGGCCCTCCACCCCACGGGCCTATCCCGACTGATCCGCCTGTGGAGTACCCAGCTGGGCCGTCTGCTCCGGCAGCTCCTCCAGTGCCTGGGCATCCGCCGTCGTATCCGACGCCAGTTTTCCCAGGTCCGCAGTACCCGGTGCTGACTCCTTCGACACTGCAGTACCCGACGCCGCAGTACCCGGCTCCGGTATACCCGCCGCGGGTTACGGATACCCCCTCACGACTTCCTCCGATAACTATTCCCCGCCTCCTCCTCCACCGCCTCCCTAGGCCGGTGGATCTTCAGGAGACTCTTGCCTCCTGGTGGGCTGAGGCCAAGGCCCAGCTCACCAAGGAAGTCGAGAGTCGTCTCCACTGTGCCACCCCGGCTCCCATCGCCCAGACGGCACACTCCTCTCCTCCTCTGGATTCCCGGCTTTCCTCGGGATCCAGAGAGGGGCAGGACACGGTTCTGGGATCCCCCCAAGGAACCCGCTCCTCCCCCAGACGAGTTAGGAGTCTTACTCTGCTTCAGATTCTTCCTCCTTTCTCCTGGACTCCTCTGAGGCTTCCAATGGATGTCCCGAAAGACGACGAGCCACTCTTTCCGTCCAAGCCCTGGCCGAGGACTCCTCCGAAGTCTCCTCTGGAGGATCCTTCCTTCACGGAGTTGCTCAGAAAGATCCAGGAAGTCCATCAGTGGCATTCCTTAGAGCCAGATCCTCAACGGGTTAAACTCCGCGAACATCTGGACTTGCCCCTTATGGCTCCTACCCTACTGCCACCCTGGATAGAGCCTCACGCCCACCTTGGTTTCCACGATTTGGAAGCAACCGTCGGCTTTAGCCCCACTTCCCAGGAAGTCGAACAGGCTATACCAGGCTCCGGAGGGTGTAGACTTTTTAGACTTTCACCCCCGTGCAGACTCGGTTGTGATTAGCGCCGCTCACGGCCGGTCAGCACACCCAAAACACTTGAGCTCATCTCCCCCGGATAAGGAATCTCGCCTTCTGGATCAGTATGGAAGGAAGATCTACGCTTCTTCCACACTGGGGATTAGGGCCCTGAACTATGTAGCACATATGGGGGATTACCAGAAGGCCGTCCTTACCCAGGCGGAATCTAAGATCGACTCTTTGCCTGACTCCGCAAGTCAAGCAGGAGTTGGCGGACCTGGTCCGTTCTGCTCGTTCAGCCAGTCGCCATATTTTGAGGACGACCTACGACGCAGTGTACACCGCAGGATGGAGCTCTGCATTTGCCGTGAGTCTTCGGCGTCATGCATGGCCCCGTGTGTCAGGTCTGGTCCCGGAGGTGCAGTCAGCCATCCAAGAAGCACCTTTCAGGGGTTCTGTGCTTTTCGGTGGTGATGTCAAGGACATCATCACTGATTTGCAGGAGAAGGGGACGGCCCTTAAATCAGTTGATTCAATGTACTGTCCCCATCCCCCACAGCGCTGTCCCTTTCACAGACGCAGCCGGCCTCAAGCGAAACCTCAGGGAAGGCGGGCCACTAAACGTCGGGCCCCCACAGCTGCCAGGCCCCCGCCCCCCAAAAAAGCAACGGGTGCCCCAGTGCGCGCGCCTGCCTCACACCACCTGGACTTCTTCCCTCTTCCACCGCCTCCGGTAGACCCGGAGGAACCGGTAGGAGGGAGATTCTCCCTCCACCTTCCGGGTTGGGAGAGGATAACATCAGATTCATGGGTGCTTCAGATCATAGCAGAGGGGCACTCCATAGAGTTTCTACAGAAACCTCTGCATCAGCCCCCCTCTGAACTCCACTTACTCAAGGGACCATCTTCCTTTGGTCAGGGAAGAAATCTCGGCACTCCTTGCGAAACAGGCTATAGAACCCGTCCCCCCTCACCTCTACGGGACAGGTTACTATTCCCACTTCTTCCTTGTACCAAAGAAGACGGGAGATCTCAGATCTATTCTCCATCTCAGCTCTCTGAACCTGTATGTGGAATACAAGAGGTTCTGGATGCTCTCCCTTCAAACCCTTTTGCCCCTGCTTCAGCCGGGCCAGTGGCTTTATGCACTAGATATGCAGGATGCGTACCTGCACATCCCCATTTGCCCTTCGCACCGAAAGTACCTCAGGTTTCGTTCCAGGGGTCCACTACCAATTCGGGCGTTCCCGTTTGGTCTCTCCTTGGCCCCAGTTTTTACCAAATGCCTGGCAGTGGTAGAGGACCACCTGTGTTCTTTGGGAGCTCAGGTTTTCCTACCTGGACGACTGGCTCCTGGCGGCCTCGTCCAGGGAGGAACTCCTGCATTTTCTCTCCCTCACCCAGCAGGTTTTCACTGGCCTGGGTATTACCATCAACCATTCCAAGTCTCACCTGGATCCTTCACAGAGGCTCCAGTTCATCGGGGCAGTTCTCGACACATCACTGTGCAAGGCCTTTCTGCCTCCAGACAGGGGGACCTCCCTCCAGTCACAGATTTCCCTCCTATCGGAACGCAGGAGGGTCCCGGCGAGGTCAGTGCTCCGTCTACTGGGGCTTATGGCGGCTGCCATCCTGACGGTTCCGCGCACACGCCTCCACATAAGAATCTCTCAGTGGACTCTCCGATCTCAGTGGGATCAACGGGTAGACGACCTAGATCATCGGGTTCTGATCTCCTCGCCGATGGTAAGAGACTTGCAATGGTGGATGGTTCGAGAGAACCTATTCGGGGGAGGTCCCCTTCTTTCATTCTCCCGATCAGACTCTGACCACGGACGCTTCAAGCGAGGTTGGGAGCCCATCTGGGTCCTCACCAACCCAGGGCCTATGGTCAAAGTTGGAGATAGTTCTCCATATCAACGTGCTCGAGCT